>OX439035.1:15540493-18123487 GCA_949317995.1 Acholoe squamosa
TGAATAGGCGTCGTCAGCCGTGAACAGAACAGGTGATTAGACGGTCTGCTGGACTTTGCCCAGAGCTATAGGATGGGTGGGGCAGGGGGTGAGTGGGGGTGAACCCCATAGGCATTAAAGGGGGGGGGGGTATGGGAAGGATGTGCTGAGTGTATGTATACCGGCCTACAACACAATATTTGAAAGTTATTCTTTTTCATTTGTCACCCACATACATGCAACAGTATCGACATCGATGAAAGCATGTTAATCCTCCAAGGTCATAGATATTAAAACTGAAAAAAATAATGAACTTACTCTATTCCTTATCGATTGGCGATTATCAACACACACATTCCCATGTTGATCTATAAAATAGAGACCATTGAAGAAATTTAATGCTGACTGTTGGGGTATTGTTCCCTGGACATCCTTCTAATGTATATATATATATATATATATATATATATATATATATATATATATATATATATATATATATATATATATATATCATGTATTGCTTTTCTCTCTTTTGTAATCAATTCTGCCCCAGAAATAAAGCATTTTTACACATTGTTCCTTGATACAGTCTGTATATACCATTGTCGTATCCTGGCATTGCAGCTAGAATATTTCTTCTATTTCCGTCCCCCATGCAGAGGCACTGTGGGGATGGATATAGGGTGTGGTCCCCCAGTCACACTCCCCTATTCCCTCTCCATCCGATCAACCCCCTCCAACATCCCCATCCCTGTTCCCTTCCCCCACAACCATCTCCTGTAGCCTAAATGTTGGAATATCAGCCACATTCCTAACTGCCCCCTGACAGTCGCCATAGAGATGAATAGAGTCGTCCTTTTCAGGTGGCGCCCGATAGGGGGAGCCCTCGAGGGTGGAGTGGGCGCGCGGAGTGGGCAGGGAACAATAAGCGCCACACGGTGGGTGTCAGAGACACTAAGGACACAGTAGGTGCTGGAGTGACCAGCCACAAGAACACTCCAACAACTGCCTATCTACCTGAGTGCTGGCCACTTCACAGTACACTTATTAGACAGTGAGATGCTGATGATGGAATAACTCTCCAATGGATTTTAGTAGATCATGACTTTCACATAGAGAGTCATGTTATCTCTATAAAACATAGATTTCATTTGTACTACTCTGGAATACGAGCTACTGAATTGGACACATACCGGAGTGTATATAGTGCTACAGCCACCCCACCCTGGAGGAGACTCAACAGAAGCACGCTAACCTGATGTTACTGAAGGTGGCATCAGGGACCAGTGAACGAAGTCCTCCTTCCAAATAATCTCTTCAAAGAGCACTCCAGGGGTGCCTCATCTCTTCACGCCACCCACATCACGCTGCACAAGGTATCACTTTGGAGAACTCCACAGGAAGCTAGCTTGCTGCAAACCAGCACCACACTCAATTTCACCCACAGGCCCAGAGGTATGTAGCCATGTAGCCTCACCTCCCCCAGCCCACCCTCGGTATTATTCTGTTTCACCCCTACGCCAGGCTCAGAATTTAAAACCAATTTCTGGCGGGTGCCATGGCATGGTAGGAATGGCTCAGGCATGTGGCCCATGCGGTTTTCCTCCTTGGTGCTGGGTTTATTCAGTTGTTGCCGATTGGCCACCAAGGCATTGGCAGAAATAGCTGACAGTCGTGGGGCCTTGGTTGGTTAACTTGAATGTCTCTTTTCTCACCCAAGACCTCCCCACTGGTATCCTCGCCCTCTCCCTCATCTCTCTATCTTCCGTCTCCTTACATTAAAATCTTACGATCACCCCACTGCTTGTGTCATACATAATACCCTCCATGCCATGGGTGATTATTTAGGTGTACATTATGTTAGACCTCCCAGCTGATAAAGAAAATGATTGAAAACAGTCCTGTGTGACACCCGTCTCGTCACTAACTTACTTGACCTCTCTGTCTGAGTGTCATTGAACCTCCCCACTTTCCTCTGTTGTCTACTGTATGTCCCCGATGTATATTTTCTTTTCTCCACATATTCATGCACTTATCATGCTTTTACCATCCATACCAACTCCCAATACACCTCATATTCTAGGCCTATGAACCTACAAGAGGTAATTTTATCTATATCTAAAATGGTGCCAGACATGATTCGGAGAGGGCCGTGTGTAAAGCAGACGACTTTTATTGTTTATTTGTGCTCTTACCACCAGGACATGGCGCGGATACCAACCCCTCACATGTAAACATTATTAATGTATTCACATCTCCTTCAATTATCGCCCACTCTGGGGCCTGAAGAAGCAGGATCAAAACTTCATGTCTGGCCTACTTCTGGGCTCTACTTTTTAGAGATATAGCAGAGGATAAGCCAGTAGATTTGTACGAATTATCTTGGCAATATATAATGCAGAAAATATACTGACCGAAAAGCTGTATATTGAGCTTACCACTGGTATACATGTAGGGTGGCAAGCAATTTTAGGGATGCGCTTTGGACGTGTTCATGGGGAATTTAACTTTTGTGAGGCATCTCGACCATCTGCGTCTGTCATTCCATAGTAAATCTAACATGTCGTGTGGGTTATCTCTACATATGTTGAACTCACAGCCGAGTGCCTTTGAGCAACTCCACCTCTCACAACTGATATTCACATATCTAACTGCAATGATTAGCCATGGCCTGGGAACAGAGCAAATGCCATATTATTCATCTAAATTGAGTTATTGCAATAAACGCACGTTAGGAGAAGATGTGAGCTTAAATAAGTAGAATATAGGGAACCTGGGTTATACCAGTATAACAATTGGTATAACAATTCAATGAACAGTAGGTTTCCTCGGTAACAACGATTAATCTCTGATATTCAACTTTTATAGTTTCACCCTCTATATCTCTATTTCTTTCAATTTAAGCCTGGAGTGAGATCTATGCAATTGTTGTCAGATTGAACAATTTATACCTTATCTTTTTGAGTGGTGTTCATGTTGAAAGGAAATGATTTATAATTTGCATGTTAGTATGTCCATAGTGTAAATTCGTAAGCCATGCACAACATTTAACATCAATATGTAGGCATGTGTATATTTAGAACAGCAGGGTCTGTATCTATACCATGGGCTCGCTAACACATTACACTAAGTTATAGCAATTGATGCCACAGCAAACATCACTTAAGTGTTTAGATACTCTGCATGAATTGATTATGACTCCCATTTGAATTGAGCACTTCCAGTGCAGTATGTTATGTCAATCACAGTTGGTGTATATATTATCACACTCCTACACACATAGACCATCCTATATTGTACATAACACATACTGTAGGAGGAAATGGAACCCTATATCTATCATGTATAAACCATTTACACCTGCCGTTTGTTATCTCAGTAAACTAATGACATTGATATTATTGTTACAGGAGTGACCTGTGACCTTGAGATGACCTTAGGTCACCAACAGGAGGAGCTGGCAATAGGACCCAAGGTAGCCATGAGTACTTTGTTAGGATCTGACCCCTACCTCAATACTGGAGAGAAGATGGCCATGGAGAAACTCACCCCTCCTCAATCCCCTACCCCAGTTACGCACCTGGAGGAATTACCAGAGGACAATGAGGAGATCTTGGAGGTTGTGGAGGACCAGGAGGCAGTGGAGAAGCCCATTCCTCCTGGGTCCAGCTCCAGGCGGTCTGGAGGTGACGTGAGGTCGCTGCTGCACTTTATGAGCGTGGCGGGCGGGGATATAAGGGCAGCTCTGGACAAGTCAGCGCCATGTAAGCGGTCAGTGGATCACCGTAAGTACCTACAGAAACAGCTGTGCCGCCTCACTGCTGTGGTGACCACTAACCCATCACCCACTCCTCCTGCCCCAGCCCCGTCCTGCTGCACATCCTCCCTACCCTCCTCCCCCAGTGGCAACCACTATCAGGTACTTCATCCCCGCCCACACATGCACCAACACCACTGCCCAGGTGCAACAAGTGAAGAAGCCTCCCCCTCCTCCTGCTCACCACCCCCTCCCACCACCCCACATGAGCAGCAGCTCCGTCCCACACACCAACCCGTGGTAGCCACACTGGAGGCACCCCACAGCCCCTCCCCCTCCACCACAGCCGTCCCGCGTGCGCCACGAGCTGGAGCAGCTCAGTCGTCGTCTGAGCAGCTCGTGGGAAGTAGTGGCAGCGGCGCGCTGGAGGACTGTGGCAGCGGAACAGATAGCCGGCGGCAGCAGGCCCCACACGACGACACCTCCAGCAGACAGAGCTGTGACCTCTCATCCTGTTCTCCAGATCCACCCTGCTGCAACACCACCTGTATCACCACCCCTCAGGTGAGCAACAACAGCCAGCAGTCACCCTGCCAACCAGAGATAAGCCAGCAGTCGCCAGGATTAGAGCAGGCGTACCTTGATGAGGAACATTCACAGAGCAACTCCCCTGTACAAGTGAACTACTCAGGGTCTGCTCATGAGCAGCTTCCAGTACTGAACTTACACGTGTATGGAGCAGTTCCTCCAGCACCGAGTGAGCAGTCTACCAGTTATAACCAGGGATTAACATGCAATGAGCTGCTCGTCTTAGACGTTACAGGATCCAGGGAGGAGAGCAGCTCTCTGGGTGTGAAGGATACTCAGGAGCAGCTCCTCCAGGGTGGGAATCCACCACCACTGGAGAAGGACCCTTCAGTACCTGCCTCCTGTGCCTGGAGTCCCGCCTCCAGTCCAGCTACTGACTACCGGTGTATGGCCTCAACACCTGCACCACTATCTCCTCCACTTCCTCTTCCTCCTGCGTCTGTCACCGGTTGTTCCTCTAACCCCTCTAACTCCTCTCCTGTATCTCTGCCGCCATCCCCGATATCTACCTCTACCAGATCGGTCCCCACCATGGTCGTAGCAGCCACCCCTGTTCCCGAGACGACAGACGCGCCCCACAACATCCGCCATGAGCGACATGATGTATCGACAACCGTCGTCAAGACACCGATGACGCGGGAAGGCGGCGGGGCCTACATACTTCCGCCGGAAGTCACTGAGGATCGTGACCCGCTGTTCGAAGTGCCAGGTGTCATAGATCCAACTCGGGCTGCGAGGGACGCTGATGGGAAAGACGTGGGTACGGCAGGGACGGGGCTCCACCAGAGGGCGTCCATCCCTTTACGTCAACGACAACTTCCGGCGTCGTTCTGGAAGGAGCCGCGACCGGAAGAACGGCGCTCTGCGCGGTCAGGAAGACCCCTGGAGTCTGCAGGCTCCACAGCAAGCGACCTGCTCCAGGCCCATGGCGCCTTCTTCGTGCCCTACTGCTCCAACCCTTCAGGTGGTCTCCAGGGTGCCAAAAGCCACGCGACTTACGACAACTACAAGGCCATGGCGGAACTCTATGGGGCCCGCTACCAGGAGGCCGCCGCTGCCGCCGCTCATAGATCGGCGGGGACGGGCCCTGGAGCAGGGGGATTATCTCACCCGGATTACATGTTATCTGCTTATGGCTCCAAGGTTCCCGGTGCACCAGGTGTGACTACTGACCCTACGGCCTTGTCTGTGGTGGCCACGGCGGCCGCTTATCACACAGGAGGCCTGTACTCCTGGCCGTACAGCCTACTGACTGGAGAGGCTGAGAAGGCCCTTGCGGTCCGTCTCCAGGGCTCTTCAGTACCACACCCAGGAGTACAACCACACATTCATCAACACCATCAACAACATCCCCACCTCCAGGTGCAACAACAGCAGCGACAACAGGTTGTACCCCAGCCACATCACCTCTCCCTACTAAACACCTCTTCCTCCAGTGTGGGGGCACATCCAACGGTACATGGTCATGCCCTATTGTACCACAGACAATCTGCTGCAGCAGTCGCTGCCGCTGCTGCCCTGACCAGCCACATTACCTGTACCAGTACAGCAGCAGTCACCAGCACTGCCTCCTCCAGGGTGGTGGAGTCTCCTCCAGGCCGGGGCCATCTCCATGGGCCGGGGTCCAGCCCTCCCCAGGCCATGTGGGACCCCCTGGCCGCCCTCACGGCACAGTCCCTACTCAGACAGCAGCCCCCGCACAGTGCCCTGTGGAGACCCATCCCCACAAAGACTCTCTCCTCCTACCAGTCGAGGTTCCACCCATTTGCTGATGTACATTAATTACACACATGTGGATTCCAATTTTGACATACTATTTATTTATTACAGACATGTACAAGGTGCCACCGTAGCATTGACTGACACCAAAGGTCACTCGCGTATGCTACTTACATCGGTCAAAGTATACGATGACCAGTCCATTTGGATTCAGTAGGAACTTAACATTGACTCCATGTTAAAACATGGTGCTTTGTTAAATTTTCATCATATAGTGGCAAATGTCCTAAGGAGAGCTATTCATCACATCAAGTCTATGGACACACATACAACACGCTCAGTGCCCAGGAAGAAAATGTTGCTACAAAACTATTCAGAGTGTATAGCTATTAACATTTATATATATATATATATATATATATATATATATATATATATATATATATATATATATATATATTTATATATTGATATGATGGTATGATAGGTAAAAATGTGCAGATGTGACACCAATTGAGTGATACTGAACTATTTTAACTGTTGTGTGTGTATCATATGCTGTAAAACAGCAAGCTGTAAGGCCAATATGTTCATATATTATATTCTTTTAAATGCTTCACATTGGTTATTGTGCTACATGATTACCAACGTTTACGGCATTATATCATATACATGTATAATATTTGTGTTGTTGCTGATTTGATCAGTACCATCAGTATGACACTGAGACTTACTAAATGTGTTTTTTTTTTATCATATTTCCTTATAATCTTTTGTTGATACAGCATCAACATCACAAACTAGTTTTTTAACGATATTGTTCATATATCACATTTAGTGAAGACCTTGAGAAATTCTCTTTATGAAAAAGGGGTATTGGAGATTAATTGGAGAGTGCATTTAATAAGGATGCAATTTGGTCGTCATCATGACAATAAGAATGCAACCATGGGGAGCCTACATATTGGTCTGTACAAGCGCCGGGTCTCAAATAAGCGCTGGTCTTGATTAATCGGCGGGGGCTTTGAATTAAATTAATGCACTATGATTTAAGTCTTGAATATGCGCTGGTTTTGAGAGAGCGCCGGGGATTTAGCCTGCATAAAATCTCTGTGCGTCTGGGCGCTAATACATAGATAGAACTAAACGACTGTGGTGTGTACAAGGTGGCCGATCCACCACGAGGGGGGAGACTCCCCCCGAGGGGTGGATCGGCCATCGAGGACACCAGGGGAGTTTAGTTCTATATTTATTTTATGTTTTTAGAGTCTTTAATTAACTGAAAATTAACAAAATCTGTTACCATAGTGCCCCATTTTGAATGTTTACACGCACCCAGAACGAGGCTACGGTACCGGATCGGCCGCTGTGGTGGATCGGCACATGTTACGCCACTAGGGGTGTGCGGATCGGCCCTGCAATGCTATCTCTATGGGAAGAAGTTATTCACATAAAATAAAGGCCAATACGGTACTCACAATGGCTATATTTATAATCATATTTAACTCTATATATGGACGGTATCAGCCAGGAATCCTCTCATGATTTCCCCCCACCCTACTTTTGTAACAAAAATACATGTGTGTAAAGGAAGTGATATAGATGTCATCGATGGTGCTTCATACTAGTATTGTACAACGTGAAATCAATATTTTCTGATTCTAAAAGCTACAAATGAAGTCTAGACTGATGACGTACTAATGGGGGACACACACCCTTATTCCATTTTTAAGTGTCTCAAATGCTATAAGTTTACATACATAACATATTACCACGTGCTTTACATTGTACATAAGACTTTGTGTGTGGAGAACTTGGTGTTTAAGACATACAGACGTTTCTTAATGTACATATACATGGAAAGTGATCTCAGATATTGATATTGAGGTGTTTATTTTATTACGAGAATATAGTATTTCAAACAGACCAATTCGACTTGTTCGCCTTATTCAAATGCTGCCTACGGGTGCCTATTTGTGTGTTTTACTTCGGTTACAGGTGTTTGGTGATAAATGGTCTTAGTTATCAGTAAACAACCACACCACTACCAGTTGACTACCCCGTGTGTGCAGCATTGGTTAGAAAATATACAGAAAGAAATCATGGTATAAAGGGAGCACCCTGTGGTAGTTCTACAATATACATGTATGCACTGGAGGGTCTTGCCAAAAGGTAACGAGGAAGAACCTCTATAAAAAAAAATTCAGAGAGTACTGATGAAAATGTGTATGGCCTAACTCGTTTTCATAGTATTGACAAATAATTTAATAACAGAATGCATGGAAAACTCTTTTTGAGATGTGAAAAAATGTGCACGATTTTTCTAAACGCTTATCTAAACAATTACAGGGGTTACTTTGGCAAAGTCACCACTCACCTCTGTAATCAAGGTCTCTGTATAGCAAATAAAAACACCAGAAGGTAGCACTGTTCCCTTTAGTTTCTCACCCTTCTATAGCATATGGATAACACCTACACAGACTAAACCTGGTGACCAGTCCACGCCCGTTTGGAAAACATTGCCTATATACTTGGTCAGGTCAAGCATAATTAAATTAAACGCTAGAAAATACTTATGTAATACCTAACCATATATGCATTATAACTATACCCGATCAGGGGAAATCGTATGTTTTTGTGTACAGAATTATAGAATAGGCAATGAGTGAGACATACTGAAGTGGCCTACCTAAGCACCTGATCTTTGAATACACACCGGTCTTGAATAGGCCCTGAGGGTAGAGGTGTCTCGACATTGAATAATGCACTATAAACTGTGTCTTAAATTATCGCTGGTCTTGGTAGACTCTATAAGGTCAGTTACAGTTAGGCCTCCTCTACACAGGGTGATTAGCTGCGGGCAAACAGTGCCTACACGTGCCGTGGTTAGATTAGATTAGATTACGTTTATTTGAACAGTCGCCCTTAAAAGCGGCGTTCTTCCGTGCACAAGTGGCCTCTAAACGGAAGATGGATTCAACTGACCACCAGCCACGGTATATGTTATCCATTATTGTGAATGAGGGAAAAATTAATCAACGATATGATGCATATTAATCCGCAGATAACAGTTCAGTGATAACAGTTCCACATATAGTTTAACAACTGTCTGTGTCTATGTATCTCAAGCATTTCAACTTTAGCCCTAGTGTGCAGCTCAGCTATACTGGTCCCTCTAATAACTACTTTAAGACAAACTCTGATGCCATGGTTTTGTAGGCGTTGTAAGTTCACCTTCAGGAGCACCCCCTAGATAGTGGCTACAGTAATCCAGAGTAGGGCGTATAGTAGTCCTGTAGACAGTTAATGAGTCAGCCTCAGACAGGAATTTTCTTTAACTTAGTCAGTTTGAATAATTTATTAGCCAGAGACTTTTTGACCTTATTGACGTGAGGTAATACTGTCAGAGGGCCATCAAGGGCCACACATCACTGAGATGTTTATGAAAGTTAGGTAATTGCGCCCCAAGTAGAGGCTCTTCGAAATATTAGAATGTAGAAGATAGTACATTGTTAAATAACTCTAAAAGATATCTCAAACATTATGTGTATCTAATTGGTAAGAGAATCACATGATTTAACATGTAGAATAGGACCTACAGATAGAATTCCAATGCATGTATAGTTTTCAGTGAATCATAGTCACCTTATCCAGAGGTCAATTCAGTGCATTGGTTTGTTTGCTTGCAGAAGCCTACAGGTGAAATCTACATCTGTAACTCACGCTATAAGCGTGAGCTACAGTTACTAATTGTTACTATTTATGGGTCTCTGCGGGTAAACAAACGAATGAACTTAACTGACCTTTGGGTATATGTCAGGTAGGGTGACTATGTCTCCCATTGGTGGTTATCTGAAATACATGGGGATTTCATGTCTATGTCCTTATTCCACATGTAAGTTCATGTAATTCATCTACTATTAAGATGTACTAAATGTACAGAGGTTTTTTTTTATATTTATCTAACATCAAAAATGAATATTTTGAGAGATTCCTTCTCATAGTACAGCTACCTAACCAGGTGTATGCAATGTTTGCCCGCAGCTAACAACCCTGTGACGTTGAGGGGGCCTAATTGTAACTCACGCTATAGGCACGTTAAAATCTTCAAGCGGTGGGGTCAGGCCCCCGGGTCAGGCCACTACGGAAGTCACTTTACATAGTACGGTCAGTTGATTACATAGGTCTGTGTGCCCGCCGATGCATATAAATAGAAACAATCAACTAGGCCTACTCTAACCTAACTTAGGCTGTAACAAGGACATACAAGTAGGCCTATAGCTCATGCTACATGTTACATGTACATCTCTCAAATAGGTCTACGCCTGTAATAAGTAAGTTATTTCAGCAACTGAGCAGTTTGACCTATACAATGTTCGTCTGCTTTCAGTCAAGCCGTCAAAGAGCGCGTACCCGACCAGACGACCAAGGCCGGAATGACGGATCATTAAGACTGCCGCTTCAGTCTCGGGACATTCCGGTCGCTATGCCGACTGTTGCCGAACTTGTTATCGCCACAAACTTTGCGTGCCAAAGGGCCCCCCGAAATGCGTCCTATTCCAGACTGAGAATTCCACACTTTTGCGGAACGCTGAAGCGGCTCAGCACCTGGCCCGTCCTGACGGGTGCACAACGTGAGGAATCTGTGTAAAATGTTAACAAACCCTTGTGGAGTTTGAGACCAGCCCAGAAGGGTTTTCTCAAGATGGTACGACTAGTCTATAGAACCCTGCAAATAGCAGTGGGATCCCTCACTCAAATGCCAGCACTGCATCTTGTGGTGACTATATATACTGGTTGTTCTGGTACAATTTGCTTAGCAAACCCTATGTTATTACTGCTGATCGCAGAGAGCAGTTATACATGTAGTGCATTGCCTAAGATCACATGCTTTAACCTTGAGGGTTTCGAATCTCCATGTTAAGTCGTGCTATCTTGAGAAATAACTTCCTCAGCATCCTCTCTTCATATCACTGTTACTGCCATCCACTGGTCCTACTTTACCCAGCTGTGTGCCACACCTATCTAAGGAGAATTCCTGGCCCAAGACGAGCTTGTCAAAGTGTGCCAGGCATTTGACAAGGTTTATCAGGACGCCTGCGCTCAATAACACTGGAAGGGACTATTCAAACTAACCTTGTGGTTACCATGGTTTGGTCTATCCCTGGAGTCTGTTTCAATACAACCTACGATCCCCAAATAGCTCTACGATCACCAAAATACCACTACGATCACATAAACTGGCTAAATCGTAGGGTCTTTCTAATATATAGAGTACAGATTTGTGCAATTGTTCTATTTCTACTATAGTTCTGACTATCCCAAGACTCTTTCCCTTGTACTTTAACATTTTGATATCATCTAATTGGAAACATAATGTCTATTGACTGATCTTTGAATATGTGAATACGTTCACGAATCCAGATGGGGAGCAAATCGTTTTCTGTTCTGAAATAGACCCCAGATCTTCCTGGCACAGAATAAGGACATTCATTTGATATGGCTGAGTAGAAGTTAAAACGCAAAGGCATACTACGAGAAAATCAGGTAGCAATACGACGTCCATATAGCCTATACGAAAAATACCCTTTCCCAAGCTCACTTTGATGCGCACATAATTATTTTATCGTATGTGTTTCATGACATTTAAGGCCGGTCGGAGTTATTCTTTATCAATATTAGTACTTTTCTTTATTGAATATTTTGCTAAAGCCTTGTGTCCACACGGCGATAAAATTGCGTTGGTCGGACGATATTTGCAAGTTGTCAACGACCAATCACATATCGCCCTGTGGATTCATATGGACGATAAAATAGTGGCCGACAAATAGTTGACGATCTTTGATCAGTTGATAATTTCAGACGACAAAAAGACCCAAATTTCGATCAAACTTGTCTGATATTTATCGCCAAAATAGAGCGAGACATATGAGGGAGACATCAGTCACGTCACGTAAGTCCAGCCAGGCCAGCGTAGGCGTCATGCTGCCCGGGGATGTGTGTGTGTGTGGGCGCATCTTTTTCGCTATATATGAACATAACTTTTAGGTTCAGATAGTTTCTTTGGTGGACGTTTATCAGGTGGGGATATTTTTTTCATTATATGAATGCTAGCAGCTCTAACAAAATATGGGTATAATCGCTGCATGCATCTCCCGTGATGCATCTTCAAAGAAGATACGTCTAGATGGACCAATCAACTAACAGGCACTGTGTACTGTGTTAGACAAATGTATTGAGTATGATTATGCGTGTTTTGAATTATGTTCTCTTGTTATAATAATAGTCATTGCCTTGTGCCCCCGGGGCTTGTGCCATTGAGGGATGCAGAGCAGAAACAAGCTGTGAAATATGTAGCGTTTAATCAACTTGTGGGTCTATGGTTCAATATTCCACTCCCGCTTTGTGGTCGTGGAAAATAGAACCATAGACCCACGCATGCTCTCTCATAACGTGATTAATGCATTTATCTAACGTATTCATCCATTATGTATGAATTTCTTACCTTATAACCCCAGAATTAATCCATGAGAAGACATTTTCTAAGTGCATGCAATCCACACGTTTTGCCAAGCCGTCGTGGCCATGTTGTCACTCTGCCCGACATACCTCCACCTTTACACACATTTTTCGGGTATAATCCAAGCATGTCAAGTCCTGTACTTCTAGCACCGCCAAATATACGATCTATTGTTAGTGTTTGCCTACATTTTGTATCCATTTTCTTCTAAATAAATAAGAATCCATTGATTTTCCATAGCAATCCAACGCACACAGCCATTTTGTCTTGTTTAGCGAAGCGGGTAGGTGCCCAGGTGCCGAGACGTATCACTATGGAAAATCATTGGATTCTTATTTATTTGGAAGAAAATGGAGAAATTAGGCATGGCATGTTCATCTAGGATATCTAAGGATGTTTCTCTGTTAATAACTCCACCTTCCACCATTGGATTCTATGCTGACGAGGTGTGTGAACATCAGGTATGTCGGAAAACTTTTTTCAAATCCTCCATGTCGGCTTGGTATAGTGGACAGCGAGCTCGTCTCCTGCCACAGCGGATCAATTCCCTGTTGAACCCTGAACGGTTTTAACTGGAAAACTATGGCGTAGTTGACTTTGTATGCTTCGCCAATTTATTAACATGTCCAGATTGAAACCAGCACCTTATTGAAGACGAACAAAAGGTCTGAGAGTGCGTTATGGCTGGATAAGGAACTGGGGTTATGACCAAAAAAGCACTGTCCAGGCCCAAATAGATATATAGATAAATACCAACACACTGACCCATAACAGTGGGAAAGATGTTAGTGCCATACACTGTGAGTGTGACAACCTGCTATGACCATTTTAACGCCATGTGGACACCGGACAGCTACTCAGAAAGTGCCTGACAAATTCGATTTCCACCGACGATAAAAGGGAACGATATATCATTTCTGTCGGCCCCTAATTTTATCGCTGTGTGGACATACAGCTTAATTTTCTAATTCTAGAAACAAACAATGTAAAACAAAAGTTGATGGTTGTAGATCTATTACAATGAAAGCAAAACAGTTACATCGACTGAGCATGGGTGCCGGAAGCAAGCATGCCCTAAAGAAAATTTAGAAAATTTAGATGTTTCTCCTATTGATTTAGTCAATTGTTTGGGTTTTTTTTACATAAAACCCCAGATATCATGGCGGACATTGGATACATTTACATGTATAAGGCACACTCTGAATTCATGGCAGACCATTAAGGTGCATATTGACTCGCATTTTCGGCAGTTTAGCACTGTTTTATAGGATATAAATGCTCGAATATCAGGCACAGTCTGCCTTCAGGCTGATTCCTCTAGGAGCAGGAACAAGGATATGTCTTATTAGCGAAGTCTATACCTCAACCAGCGAAGTCCAAAAAGGGCGGACCCAATATATAGGTGACCATACTAAGGCTATTCAAACATGTACAAACTATATCGATTTTCTCAAATTCCTCAATACCGGGGTAGGTTCCTATATATCGTAGACCTATATTTGTCTTCCACTTTACCTCATATCAAGAGTCCAATAAAAAACACTTTTATACCACTTTTCAAGCCTTGAAAAAGTAGGACCTATTGCTTTCACACTACACAGGCCTGAATAGCCTGGAAGATGCAGCAGGGTGTCTTTTCACCTTTTTTCAAGAAAGGCCTGGGATGTCTTTATAAGGCAAGGGAGTCTTTTTTTAGTGAATAGCACACAGGTCCAAACCTGTAGTGTGATTGCAAGATTATGAGAAAAGGCATGATAAAGGAAGTCATCATTCTGATTTCCGGAAATTGCAAATGCAAATGCACCGATGATTGGTTTTATAATACCCCCTGTTGGGCGGTACCATAACATTTACAGCTATTTCTCATAATCGGCTGGCAGCAATCATTAGGAGGGAACGCACTCACTACCAATGCCTGTACGCCAACGCATATACCCAAGCACAAACAAGCTCCTGTGTGGACCGACAACAAGTAAAGACCCCCTTATTGATTCTTACAACATAAGTCTGTTTTCTTGACATGCCACTGCACTCCGTGACGACTTCCCGTACCCCATGACTACCTACAGCTTTGACAACTGACGACATTTCACAGAGACACCCCGCTGTTGCGCACGCAGATTCTCTGACTTCCTGTGCGTCGGGAAGAATGACGAAGGCATTCTGTTTGTGTACCCTGGCGGCAGCCTATCAGACGATCGGCGTATTGTTGGATGGGGATGGTGGGTATTGCCTGGTCCGACGTGGTAGAGGGGGTGTAGATAGGAAGGAGCGGCAGGTAGGGGCAGGGGAAGGGACACAGTGAAGGGGGCTGCTACCTGGGAATCTGCAAGGGCTAGAGAAAGAATGTCGGCTGTCATAACGTCTCCCAGACGCCAGCGTCCGCATAGTCGCTCCGCGCCTTTGCATCACCATGGAGACGCAGCTAGCCATGCACATGAGAGTTTGGCAGCATGGTCAGTTTACTGAGGACGATAAAACGGCACTAAGAAAAGGTTTAAAGTGTGCCCGAGAGTGACTTAAAATGGTCATTCAAGTGAAGTCCCCCAGATTTAAGAGATCTTTTCTCTTGTGAACATCGATAGTTTTTTTTCCATAGGTAACCTTTATGAGCACATTATGTGTCTTTACCCAATAAAATGAATTTATAAACTGTCATGGTTGAGTCCAACACCTTAGAAAGACGTTGATAGAGGATAAGAGCTACTTTATAATTTCATGACGGATAATAAGAGAGTAATGAATGGGCTAACGGGCACCGAATTCAGTGTATCATAGGATATCGTAACGAGTGGCCGTAACGAGTGTATCCTACGATACACTGAATGAGGTGCCCGTTAGCCCAATCCTTACTGTCTTTATTACACGATTAATCAATAAAAAATCAATGAATAATCAATAGAATATAAAAAAACAAAACAAGTTAAAAACAAAAATACACACCTCAGCGCCCGGCAGCTGTTAGGTTTGGTTTGGACGCAAAAAGAAAAGATTCGCCCGGACCGGGACTCGTCCCACCTACCTCTACTAGCTGAGCGTAATGCGCTAACCACTAGACCAACAGGCCGCTTCTGGTGGTATTCTAATCACTAGACCATCGGTACACACACCTCGGCGCCCGGCAGCCGTTGGTTTGGTTTTGGCCTATTATATCAACACCTGGTTCTAACCAAGCATTTCTCATCAGTCCCTGTGGCGCAATGTATAGGGTGGATTTGGGATCTGAGGCTGCAGGTTTGACCCCTACCCTGGCCATGACAATTTCGTGGGTTTTAACATGTGACATGGATATCAGCACTCCTAAGAGTGCCAATATCCATGGATATCAGCACTCCTAGGACCAGCAATATCGACAGGTATCAGAACCGGAATATCCAGAAAAAGCACCCAAAATCACAGAGGTCGTGTAATAGCTATAGCTATAGCCCCTATGATCTAGAATACCTACACGGACTACACGGGCAGAAAAGAAAAGGTTTTGAAAGTTGTAAATGATTAAAGTTCAACTTTAATAGTGAACAGTTGCCGTCAGTTAGTAGCCAATGATATATGGATCCTACTATTTAAGACCTCACAAATTGAAATTGAAATAGGAGCTATCAATAGGCAGTTACCCCTTCAAAAGGCCTCCAAACAATTTACAGTTAGCCTATATTCAACACACAGTAATACCTACAAGTACCTTTAATAGGCCCACGTCTACCAAGTATACACGCCTACATAAAATCCATCTGACCCCCCACAACGTAGCAGCACACGTCGCCCCCAGGCGTCGCACGCTACAAGAAGCAGAGATGCTTGCTGGGAGAGGGGGAAAAGAGTCACAAGAATGTGGTAAAAGACGGACGCACACCTCATTCAGCACGGACCCCTTCACGTGGCCACGCGCCCATGACGTGCAGTGCCATGGTAACCAGGCTGCCCATGATACTGGGTTACCTCCTTACAAAAATGCAGCCTTCATCACTCGGCTTCATCCTTGTAACCAAGCAAACGTCAACGCCAACAGTGCGCCTTTTTCAACCCTCTCAACACATCTCCTCTCCTCTCCATTCTTTAAGTACAAGCATGCACAGGATACTCGTGAGGTGTGATGTTGGTGGCACGGGGGTGGGATGAGTTAGTGAACACTATGATTGATAGGAAAAGCAAATGGAAAAATGCCAGTTCTTTCCATTGCGATAGAATTCATCTATCCGATTACCTGAGTTATTGTTATCTTAAAAGAAAAGTACTTATGATATAAACGTTCTTTTATTAAGCTATTAATGTATTGATATCGTAGGACAAGGTGAGGTTTGCTGGAAATAATCGCCCGACCGCGCAGCGGGAGGGCGATTATTTCCAGCTAACCTCACCGAGTCCTACGATATCAATTCATTAATGCGTTTATCACACTTATTCCTCCATTTTGTATTAATTTCTTACCTTATAACCCCAGAATTAATCCATGAGAAGACATTTTGTAAGTGCATGTGATCCGCTCGGTTTGCCAAGCCGTCGTGGCCATGTTGTCGTTTTGCCCGACATACCTCCACCTTTACACTCATTTTTCGGGTATAATCCAATAATGTCAAGTCCTGTACTTCTAACACCGCCAAATATACGATCTCTAGTTGGTGTTCGCCTTCATTTTGTCTCCATTTTCTTCGAAATAAATAAAAATCCATTGATTTTCCATAACGATCCAACGCACACGGCCCGGTACACGGCCATTGCTTCTTGTTGACAGAGCGGGTAGGTGCCCGGATGTACCTGACCTACTTTCGGCTGAACCCACTTCCGGCAAGGAGGTCAGCCGGGTCAGTCGTGTATCGCTATGGAAAATCAATGGATTCTTATTTATTTCGAAGAAAATGGAGGAATTTGGCATGGCATGTTCATCTAGGATATCTAAGGATGTTTTCCTGTTAATAACTCCACCCGGCACCATTGGATTCTATGCTAACGAGGTCTGCAAACTTCAGGTATGTCGGACAAATTTTTCAAATCCTTGATGTAGATTGCTTTGTATCAGCGGTCGGCTTGGTATAGTGGACAGCGAGCTCGCCTCCTGCCCCAGCGGCCGGGGATCGATTCCCCGTTGAACCTTAACGGTTTTAACTGGAAAACTATGGCGAGGGTGGCTTCATATCCTTCTCCAATTTATTAACTTGCTCAGGTTCTAACCAAGATCGTCTTAGAGAAGAAAATGGACTCTGAGAGTGCGGTTATACCCCGATAACGGCACGGGGTTATGACCAAAAATGCACTGTAGGGGCCAGAATCGTGGGATAAGATGTTATAGTCTACATAACTTCTTATATGCATATAAATACACTGGACACTGTACCTAATGTTCCGTTAAAAATGGCACCCTGATGACACTGCCAAGACTTGTAAATCATGTTACTATAATGGCACGTGATAAGTAACATTAAGTTTATTAATTTGACTTCAAAGGCCCTACTTAAGATGCACTAAAACAACGGGAATGCCATTTTGAGCGTAACACAGGGTTAAACACAGGACTATGGGACAGGAAGACCATGACAGTGGATCTATCTAACACTTACAGAGAAAATGCCAGTCGGAAAATGGTATTACACGTCTGTAATACCATTGGAATTGTGGTCCTCTTGCTCTATGGGAGTTTGCCTATTTGTGGATCAGTGAAGTCTTCCCAAAGCGAGTTAACGATGCGCACATACCGTTTATAATTCCCCTGGTCCTATATCCACTTTCAACACAATAAGCTTTTAGTACGCCTATAATTCAGCTCCGTTAGTACCTTTAAACCATCTGGATTTAGACACCACGCATATTAAAGCCAGATTACACAGTCCAGTGATGACACCTAAACAGATTAAACCACTGAAGGTATGGCTGATTTGACATATAGAAACTGATTACTGGTGCGTTTATCTATCGTATTTTCCAAGGAGGGGACCATCTGGTTGCCCTGCCCAGCTGCTTAGACGAGACTATAGTATATATGCCCATGTGATTTGTAGACTACCAAACTTTCCTCAAATATATGAAGTAGCCGCTGTTATATAATTATACCCCCGGCACTATACATGTAATGAGGTATGTGTTCACACCTTTCACTATACCAGCTGTATATTCCCCTTTTCCTATACTACTCACTTTTGGGTCAATCGCTAATTGTTGTGGCACATAATGAGTGAGTAAGATTGCTGGGCCTAACTTTGCCAAGTATCTTCAAACTTATTTCAGATTCCTGAAGAAGACATATGAAGTATGTCGAAACGTTGATCATAACAACAACTATTCAGTGCTGACCAACATAAGAATGGTATTGTCCAATCTGATGTACATGCTTATTATTGATAAAACTTTGAAATTTATTTGATATCGTCTGGTTTTGTGTGACATAGCCATTTCCAGTATTCCACATTTATGAATCATGGACAACCCAGAGCCTTTGCTTAAAAGTCTTTATTTTACCAACCACATGCAATATCGATCCGACAACATGATGTGCATTCTACCACACAGTGCGTTATTTTTGTGCGTAAACTTCAAACTTGAATTGAACACCATTCTCCAACTGTAGTGATTCCGGAATTCCTGGTTCGCTGCAAGGAAGTAGGGATGAGTATTATTAACAGTTCAAGGGCCGCTGATGCAGGAGTGCATCGTGCCCTGTGGTCGTCATGATACTGAAAGGTACACCAATAAAGCAGACTCGCCAGCACTTCATTGGAGCATCACGTCGAACCTCTGGGATGGTATGAAGCCCGTAGGGCTGACGTGATGCATGAATGCAGCCATGGTGAGTCGCCATAGCTGCATTAATGTATCATGACGACCAATGAACATCATGATGCATTAATGCATTAGGTGCCCCGAAAGGTGCTAACACATTGTTTTGCAACCCATAGGGCCAAAAAAAGTGTTGTGTTTCCAGTAACCTGAATTTTTAGAATTTCTTTTTTCATATTTTTCGTTACTTTTTCGTATTTCCCCCCGATTTCTTTTTCATATCTTTTCATCAATACTTCTATGGGCCTCGAGTCCACAGCTTAACATTCATACCTTGCTTCACCTTTCTCATAGTTTTACCATAAAATCAACGAATGTGGGATATCTACCAATACATTTCTATACAAAATCATTAAGGAATTTAAAAAAAAAAATCCGACCTACCGACCCTAGATTTTTGTGACATGTAATTGGAAACAGACAATTATCTTATTTTGGCCTAGGCATCATTCTGTCCTCGAAGGGGAAATAAGATTTGATCCAATATTATCAATGTACAATGAATATGCTAATAGTTATACCTAACGCATATCAAACTATAGAAGGCATACATGTATATCAAGATGATATCTACCATACATGTAGTAACATTTTAGAAATAGTAATGTCTAGAATACATAAGAAGTAAAATGTACATGTATTCAGTGTGAAATGCAATAACCTATTTCATGTGATGTCATGTATTGTTTATACAAATTGTGTCAATTCCTGTTTTATTTTGAAGTATATCCCATACCTAATTGGTTTATAATCATCTTCAAATTCCGCCATATAGGTGTCACACTTGTAAGTGTGGTAAATGCGGGTTAGGTAGACCCTTTCGCACAGTGGAGACTTCAGGGCCGTCTGCAAATAATGATACTTTTGAAGTAGTCAGAAAATTGGAAACAGAGAGCCGACTCTGAAATAAAGATTATGGCCAATAATTATAGCAAAGATTATGGTCGATGGCAATACCACCCATTACAACGTGAGACATTTACTTTCTGAAACAGGAGGTGTTGGTGTTTGTGTGGTCTAAGGTATTCCTTATGTGATGAGTCAATTTCCTAGGTCTTTTTCCCCTGTCTAGGGTGGTAGAGGGTAGTGCAAATATACCGTACTGTTGACATCATGAAGATATCAATACTTAGGTATTTTACATATTTTGTCTGAGCTGCTATACATATTTTAGAGCAAAGTAGTTGAGTCAATAGCAAGGGGTAAGGATACAAAATATGGATTTTTTCTCAAAGTAAGAGACACCTCAGAGAAAAGGCCTATACCATAAGCAGATTTTATTGGTGAATACATCATATACATAACTACACCGCATTCGCATTAATAACTGGGTCACACCCTGCCCTTGAATCACAGATTCCACAGAGTTCTGTAAATGGTGTCCCAATTGTCTGTTTTTTTATATGCTGAGAGGGAAATTAATAGAACCACGTATGAAGGTTTAAAACTAGGACAAACTATAAGCTTTTGATTCCCAATGACATAATATAGATGATGAACCAGGTGGTCCCCGCCCATGGCTGCGCCCATAGTCCTTTTCCAAGTTAGGTATACCAACCTCATACACTGCCTGTCCTCCAATAATCCAAACATCCTCGGCCTCGGCTCTCACCTCTGCCGAGGACGCCATCTTCAGGGCCTCGTCAAAACTACGAACCACGTATGAGACATGGTCGGGGCAGTGTCTTTGGAAAACAAGCAATTTGAATAACAATTATCCTTTCTTCGCAGTGTTATTGGTGTAGTCAAATGTGAATATTTCTCTTTTTATTTCCAATAGCCACTCATGAGAGAAAATACAGAAATATTCATTGACATAGACCTGCATTCTGATTATCTATAGGTAAGCCTAGATAAGGAAGATAGACTATACTTACATCAGTGTCCTTGATATGATTATATTTATCACTCGGTCCTGCCATTTCACATTGAGAGATGCTGGTCGACTTTGAAATGTTAACCTTCCCATGATGTGTATGACCCTTTTACCTGGAGATATTTAAGGAGATACGGTTATGGATATTCATGCAATAAAATCCGTTGTGAGTTCACAAGATATTTATATCTTTTTGTAGTTTTAAGAGTAGGAATTCATAATCTTGTGAATTTCGGATTTATAGATTTGCAAGTCGATGACCCAACAGACTGCCAACGTAATCGTATTAATTATGTTAACAAGTGAATCATAGAGAATGTCGAACTTCATTTCAAAGAAAGGGGATTTTTGCATACAGCGACTCACCTATAGATTACATTTTGGACTGAAACCCGAAACACACCATATCACATACTAATACCATATCACATACTAAAATCTTTTTCATGGTCTTATAGAAACCTGGGTTCTACACCGCAGGGGTGTCGGAATAGGGGGGCAGGGGGACCATGGTCCCCGCAATCTCTGACCAGGGGGGCAGACTATATTTTGCCCCCCCCCAAAAAAAAAAGAAAAAACAAAAACTTTTGAAGCCAATATACACTTTTATGGTGAAATTGCTCATTTGCTCACAATTTGACAAAAAATGCAGGGTCAATATCTAAATTTTCAAAATCTTCCTTGGCGCATGCCCATAAACCCTCAAAAATACCGAAGTGCTTCACTTGCTGTGCTTAAAATTGTCGAGAAGCTGTGTACAGATTACTATGATAGGGTTTAAGTGGATATTTTATCAGGAAATGATTAAATGACAGTAGTATGTGCTATCATAGCATTGGTTATTGATGGGGTTTTAATAGTTTGTATTTTAGTGGTTTGCAATGATGAAAAAACAGTTACCCAGGGCTTAAAACGTTTTCCTCCGCACAAATTGCACTGACCCGGCCTCTCAACTAGAAATAAACTTTTTAAAATGTGACCTTACGTAGAGAAACATTTCGTCATGGATTATATCTGATTTTCAGTTCTGACCTGGAACACTGGGCGTCTCCACCTTGTTTATGTAAAACTCTCGATCCATCCTGCAATATGTGAATGATGTAAAATTGCAAACTCAATACAGAAACATGGGGGGGGGGATTAAACCTTTATCGATGAAGCCCAAAGATGTCGAAGGGAGGGGCACTTTACTCAGAAATTGAAAATACAAGAAAAACTGGTTTCTCCTAAAATACATGAAATCGTACATCGTTCCCAAACTACCGCGATGCCCCCCCAAACTGCACCATGACCATTCGCTTAGATATGTTTTTCTTTTTCTAAACTACCCTTTATAAGCATCTTTTAAGTGCATGGTCGAGAAAGGTCCCATTAATGCAGATGAAGCATTTCCTGGAATCCACTGTTCATGACCCATTTTCAAACCGGCAACGCCAATTTACAACATTGCTTATAGTGCATGTGCATTAGGCATACAGTATGGACACCATCTGTCACCAATGCTAGGACTATTAAGTGAACACTCTTTAATACCACTAGCTTTGAAGTCAACTATTAAGCACAGAACAAGCGTTGTTCACATAAAAAACCCTTTTCCTAATACAATGTCATAAACCAATCGTGGATACATAGCCCAGTGCAAAGGATTAGTTGAAATTTCAAAGATGCCTCATTTTGCCTCGGGTGCGCCTTACGCCACATACCCGAACCCAGGGGGAATCTTATACTATTATCCTAAAGTGTGGTATTATGGATGATGGTCATGCATGTTGTGGGGCCTTTACGCAACAAAATTGCCTTTACGCAGCAAAATAGTATCATTTTGCTGCATAAAGGCTCATGCGGGGCCTTTACGCAATAAAAATGGCGTTATACAGCAAAAAGCCTTTACGCAACAAAAGCCTTTATGCAACAAAATCCTTGATGCCACAAAATCAACTTGCCTTTATGCACCAAAACCTATAGAGTGGACTTATATCATTTCCTTTATGCAACAACACCTATATATAATGGCTGTGAGTAACAAATAAGGCTACAGGAATACTTTGCCTTTACAGAACAAAACCTATACAGTGATCTTATTGTTACAGGAACATCTTGTCTTTATGCAACAAAACCTATATAGTGGTCTTATTGATACAGGAATATCTTGCCTTTACGCAACAAAACCTGTACAGTGGTCTTATTGCAAAGGGAACATCTTGCCTTTATGCAACAAAACCTATATAGTGGTCTTATTGATACAGGAACATCTTGCCTTTATGCAACAAATCCTATATATTGGTCTGATGCACCAAACAAAGCTAAGTGAACACCTTGCCTTTACACAACAAAAACCTATACAGTGGTCTTATTGATACAGGAACATCTTGCCTTTACACAACAATACCTATATATAATGGCTGCGAGTATCAAATAAGGCTACAGGTATTGCTGTAGCCTTAATTGGTAATTGCAGCCACTATATAGCATTTTTTGCATAAAGGCAAGGACATAAGTCCACCCTATAGGTTTTGTTCCATAAAGGCAAGTTTCTTTGTGGCATAAAGGCTTTTGTTGCATAAAGGCTTTTTGCTGCAAAACGCCATTTTTTTCCGTAAAGGCCCCACATGAGCCTTTATGCAGCAAAATGATGCTATTTTGCTATGTAAAGGAATTTTTGTTGCGTAAAGGCCCCACACATGTATCTAAAGGTAGATTTATGAATGGCATCAAATGTTTCTGAAATTACTATTTAATGTACTCAAACTATTGATCTATGTCTGGATATTATATGGACGGGTTAATGTGAAAATGGACTTCTTGAAACATGCAATTGAATGTCAAAATAAATATATGAAGAGGATAATCCACACAATTGAAATTTAACACCAAAAAATAATAATAAATCGAGTGCATCCAGTAATCCTGTGGTGCTGCTAGTAATATATTTCAACTCCCAGGGTCATAAAAGATGTGTACAGATACGGACGTCTTTAGTTTAAGCAACCCTAAAACCTATAGTCGGGCCTATAGTACTATGATTTGTGTCAAACCCAATCCTCTGGTGCACTCTGTAGCATTTCATTCAACTTAAAGTGTGTCTTCAACGCGATGGTTTTCGGTAGATTTTAAACAGCCTATAATGTAGGTCTATACCGCTTTAGCTTACTTGATATGAGGCCACGGTAACGCATTCTTCCATCCGATTCCTCTATCATTGTCCATTGCACAGATGATCTTGAAAAATGGCCGATTTCCTTTCGCCCATAATTTCACTCCATTTTTCCCCACCACTGCATCTCTTGTTAAATCCTCTTCCTGCATCCTGATTCTCGACTTCGACAAGGTTTCTCACTTTTCTACTGGATTGGAGTGTTAAACCTAGATCCAGTATTGTATCCGACTGAATTCCTATCGATGGTAGAGGAGTACCAAATAAGCAGCCATCTGTGTAGAGAGAGGCCCCAGACAGGTTCAAGAAATGCATGGACTTGTCTATCGTCAGATATTGAATTATCACTTTTGCATTTAAAGATAAATGCTACAACATCCCAAAATTTGGTTGTGCTACTGATAATCTCAAAAAAGAAATGTCACGGTGCTTTTACAGTGTGACAATTTAAGTGTAAAGGGCCTTAACTTCACTCCCAGCCCGCATTGTAAATCGGCTACAAATAGCCCTGTAATTAGGCAGGGGAACCACTTGTAGCTACAGTACTTTGTACATCTGGTATGGGCGTTCATGCATATACAAGGTAATACTGTAAGGCACAATAAAAAGCATTGCACTGTTTATTTACGTGGGAGGGCCGACAGTGTATAGAAGTGAATGGGGAAACTATTTTTTCATATCTTGTCTCGCAGGTAATGCCCTCTATTGATTTTTCTACAAGACTCTGGATAGAAAGAGGACATCTATACATACATTTTGAAAAAAAAAGAAGAAAAATGGGGGGTCAGGGTTGAAATGAAAAAGTCATGAATTTTTCAAAATTATTTTTTTAACATGGAAATACAAATGGCTTGTAAATGGCTTTGATGTAATTGTAGTGATCAGAAATGAGCTGAAAAAATATGTACAGTTAAATGGTCTATTTAGGTTAATTTAGGGTGTGGGATGATGTTAAAATGGTATTACTGATGGATTTTATTTTTCTGCCACCAGGTGGCTTCTGTGTATCTCGTAGCATTTGTCTTTAGACCATGTGTGTCCCTTGCTGGAGCTGAGGAGTTTCATGTGTCCTCGGGAATGTTTCACTTGTCACAATAACGCCGTCAATCCTAAGAAGCGGTCTTGTTCCCTTGATGACTTTACCCATCTGGAGCCTTCGTAGTGGGTAAATGTAAAATATAGACATAGGATTTAAATATAGACAGAAATCTTCCACACTCTGATTGCTCTGATACTGTGTTTGAACAGCCTAACCTGTATATATAGATACCATAAAACCCCACGTATAAGCTGCGGCTTATAGACCATTTCAGACCCCTGGTGCAGCTTATAGGTTAATCCTGAACTCGGGGTGTGGCTTATATGAGGTTTTTTTTCATATATAGACTTTACTATGGAATGGGGACCATTTCATAACCCTCCTGTGACTTATACCATTCTCCTGAAGTCAGGGTGCGGCTTATACATGGGTGCGTCTTGCACATACGTTTTTACGATATATATATATATATATATATATATATATATATATATATATATATATATATAGTGGTGTCGGAGGCCAGAGTCTCGGAGTAGCCAGAAGGTTTAATGAATCCCTCCTTCGGAGTGAGCTGGTAAAAGGGGGGGCACTAACTCCGGCACCTGCCACTAGGGAGCGCCACTCGAAGGCACTTCCAGTTCAAGTTGTATACAGCGCTGTTTCCTTTTCCGGTAGTGGGGCCGGAAAAGGAAAGGGGGTAGTGAGTAAGAGCGTGTGAAGGGTGCCCCTGGTGTGTGCATGAGGAACTAATTTAGTCCCCACTCTCCTTTGTCCACCCAGAAATCCAATATATTTTTACCAAATCAAGCCTGTTTTGGTCATTTTGGACCAAAAATATGATAACACTAGGCCACAAATTGTATGTTTGTGCTGTTTGAAAAAAAAGTTTCTAGTCCCCACTCTCCTTTGTCCACACAAAAGCACATGGCTGTTGTGTTGTGTATAACGAAGTGGTCATTATATGTACAAGAGGGGAGGTGGTGGGTTTTCATTGATGTGGGAAAACTACCTAACAGCATTTAGATTCTTTTACTGCCCCTCACTTAGAACTGATTTTGCAAAATGAGCCCCCCCCCAAATTAGGTTATAGGCGACCGCAGACGGGCCAGATTCAATCGGTAACCAGGGAGTACCGACCCGATCTGATCGGGAAGATCAAACTTGTTTGATATTGACCAACTGGATCGGACGTCCACGCAGATTGTCAGGATGTCGACCCAGTCGGGCCCGTCTGCGGTCACCTTATGGGTTGGACCAGTCTACAGTTGTTTTTATCGTGACTGACCTGCGCAAATGGAAGGGGGGGGGGACTTTTGCCTACAAAAGCTATGACATATGAGGAGCACAGAATACCACATATGACTTTTAGTTTACTACTAAAAGAGGGCTAGCATGGCGATTTTCAAAGCCCCCTATAAAATGTCGTGCTACTGTTAAGCTGACCGCAGACGGGCCCGACTGGATCGGCCGATCGAGAAGTCGGGAAGGTCTGCGGAGGACATCCGATCCAGTCTGTCAATATCAAACATGTTCGATGTCCCCCGATCCGATCGGCTACCTTTCCCTAACTACCGACCGAATCGGCCCTGTCTGCGGTCGCCTTTACCGGGTACTAGCTGGTACCGTATACAAAAACAAGGGTACCGGCACCGGTACCGGTACCTGCATCAATTACGCGTTTCTGCATGCGTGCCAATGATGTTCATGTTAGCAAATCCTGAAGCTGTGGTTTGGGTTTGCCAACAGGCAGTACATCCACTTTGGGATTTTGCCCCACTGAAAGGGTTCTTTTCCAAATGCCCCCCCTCCCCACTGGCAATAAATGACTCAGCCCTTTATATTGTTGTAATATGTTTGTCAGCTTGCACTGCCATCTGGTGTCTACATAGAAATACTGTATGTTGCGCCATCTAGAGGATGGGAAATTAGACTGACACAAGCCTGTCCCGAGTATGAGAGTTGCAGCAGGTTGCCAGCTAAGTTAGCTTCTCTCCCTGTACTGTTATATTACTCTACTGTCACTCTCCGAGCACAGGCCGGTCAAACCGTGGTTGTATATAGGTAAGGGAAGTCCTCCGAGTCCTAAGTTTGTGCTACAGACTCACACATTGCATATCGTTGCTCCCTCCGGACTCCGGAAGCAGAAACCAGACTAGTATTACAGAAACCATGTATAAACCGGATAAATAAGAGGCTTGCTATTATCAGCCTATTTATGATATATGATCTGTACATACTGCTCATGGTAGAACAGTGAGTCTCCTAATAAAGAGAAGTATAATCAAGTGGAAGCAGTTGTGTCTTTTATTAACTATAGTGCATGTTACATCATACTCTGAGACTATCTCCGAATAAGCATTAGCACGCATTACAGCGGTGGTTCTCTGAAATCAAAGAGAATAAAAGAATCCACATGAACTAAAGCACTAATTTTGATCTGGAAGGGGGAGGAATTTTGGATCCATGGTCAGGGGAGGAGACGGATGTCAGCAATGGGGGGCACGATCTCGAGGAGAGTGGACTCGGAGGTAACTAAGCCCATCTGCCAGCAACTACAGAGACTGGCTCCTCATAGAAGGGAGGCGGTGGAGGAGGAACTGAAGAAAATGTTGGAGAGTGAGATAATTGAACCCTCCGAAGGCCCTTGGCCATCTCCAAGTGTTGGTAAACAAGAAATGCAGTTGTGACCGCGTAAATAACGCCTCCCGGCGTCTTTTTTAAGTGGTCACAACCTCATTTCTTGCATACGAGGGAATTTAGTTTGGGGATTCTGTATTGGGACACCTCATCACATCGGGGAAATGCAATCATCATAGCGCCTCCCGTCCCGCTTCGCGGGACTGCCCCTACGCGGCGTGGGGAGACGCTAAAAAAGAAGGATGGTGGGGTCTGCTTCTGTGTGGACTATGAGAAGGTCAATGAAATCACTGTAAAGGAAGCTCATCTCTTACCCAGAATTGATGACTCCCTGGAGGTGGTTGCGAAAGGACAGAAAATCAATTCTGTCGGAGGTGCTATTCCCAAATAGTAACTGACTACCCTCAGGCAATGACTTCTCTCCTGTTTTGCAGCAAGGTAATAGGTTATAGAATTGATTCTTAAGTTTTTAGGAATTGGGGAATGCTTCCCAGTATGACACACACTAAGAAGATTATTTCTGAGTGTAAGGTGAGAAGTTGGTTCTGAGCAGCAGAACAGCCAGGAACTGGAAGGTGAGTTACGACAGCAAGAATCCAATTCCGATTCTTTTTGCAATAGCCTCCAGGACACATTGGCCGAAGTTTGTTGTTTAAATACTCTAGATCTTGCCTCTGGGTGCTGCTTTTGCAACACACAGGGGTTTTTATCAGTTCCGGGTAATACCCTTTGGGCTGTGTAATGCCCCGGGCACCTGTGAGCATCTAATGGAAATCACTATGAGGGGATTAGAGTGGCAAACTTGTCTTGTGTAACGGGCAAGCTTACGCGCTGCCTTATCGTTCTATAAATTAACATGTGTTTCTATCAATATATCTTATCGACTGGTAATACAACTATAAAAAGGTACTTATCAGTACCGACCGGCAACATATGTTTAACCACCAATTAGGTGCTAAGCCTGTGATGTAAGAGGATTAGTATTTGCCGCACATTACCTGTAAGGTTCCCGCCGTTTCTAATTACAATCAATATGTTAATTAACCTACTACATAAGGGACAACATCTTCCTAGTCTGGGGAGTGTGTCTTAGGTGCTAAGACCTCTCGCACCTCCATACTATTTCAATATCTATTCAAATCTACTGTCTATACTTAGGCAGATAGAGTCATAAGGTATTACTCTATAGTATCGATAAGTGTGCATCCTATTATCGAACAAAGTGATCTATGTTCAAATCAGCAATAAAGCTCCGGAAACTCTAAGTTCCTTGTGTTGTTGTCTCTGGTATTAGTGTCACATCAACAGATAACCCGACAGGCTTACCAACGGGTGGCCTGACGGTTACACTGGTGCGGTGACCACTGAAACTAGCCTGACAACACAAGGGCTGTGCTCATAGTAAGAAAACCAGGCTTTATGTATCGATATGGACTACGTCCGAAGCCTTTATTGATCATTTACATCTATCGGGCAATGGGATTCTTCATTTTAAGAGAGGCATGATGTTATACAAGCAGTGCAAGCCTTCACAAACCGACCCGAAACCCGGGTAACCGAATGAGACTGTTATCAGTCAGGGACCACAATTACTGGCGGATGGACGACAGGCAGTTAACCCTGTGGAGGGTAACACCCCACACTCCCTCGATGACCTTAGTACCGCTGTATTTGAAATACAGGGTACTACATCAACTCCTTATGTGAAGAGAAGGGAAGTGGAACGTTCAACCCTGAATCAAGTACCTATCAATTATAGTAGTACTTTAACCACGGTAACGCCTGTAGCAGAAACCCTCAGTGATACCGAGATTGACTGATGTTTTGACATCAGGCCAAAACCTGCCCGTCCCGGTTTGTTTGGTAATAATAAAGCTCCTTCTGGTTTACCGTTAGATGAGTCAGTGGTGGGTTAAATGCTAGACAATGATCTAGTTAAACTGAAACAGTTGAAGAAAGCAAGGGCAAAGGTTGTTGAGTTGGAAAAGAAGAAGACATCTTTGAACTCAGATTATCATGAAAAATCTAAAAGATTATCTGAAATCTCGACTGATATTGCTACTAAATCTTCACAATTAAAGGAATGGCAACATTAAGGTGCAACCACACAAGTTCAGCTGAATGAGCTTTTACAAACAAATGAGCAGGTAAAAAAAGCTCAGACAGATTTAACTGAACTTCTAAGTGGTGCGTCGGCAGTAGATCTGCAACACCAGATCTTGCTCGGCCAGGTTACCAATAAAATCAATGCACATACTGACTCTAACAGTTCTGTGAGAACTAGAAGGGGTGAAGTACATGCATCAGTCGGTAACCAAACCTATGGAAACAAAGGGAATGAAGATTCCAGACAAACAGTGAGTAACACAGTTCCAAAGTATGATAATACTTTTGTATGGACCTCAGCTACACTGCAGAGTACCACAACTCCTAAGATTCGAACAGGGTTAACCCCTGTAGAACAGGAGAAGATTACTCATAACCCGGCTATCCTAGCCACTGGATTTGATGTAGTACCGAGGGCCACAGAAAGACTTTTTGAACAGTGTAAAATGGTGCTCTTTGGTACCACCCGAGATCCTGACGCTGCAAAGCCAAAGGCTCTAAAGGTGAAGCCTTTTACTGGTGACCCACCATGGTGTAAATGGCTGTCCCATTGGCATAATGTTAATTTATCCAATGGAGCCAACGAGCGTCAAGTGCTAATGTCACTCAAAGAGGCATTAGAGGAGGGGCCTGGCCAAGTGGTCATCCAAGCTTTCGAGAAGAATGGTGACAGTACCCTACATGGGTTAATTAAAACCGCCACCCACCTTCTTGTAAAGGTAGGTGAGGAGGACCCGAAGACCCTACTGTGCAAACGGTCCCAGAAGCCCAAAGAAGGGACCAGGGTCTTTGGCTTTGCTATACAAGAGCTTGTCTCTGAAGTATACGCAGGTTACCGACCAGACGCACCCATAGTAGTTCAGGAGGCCACCACATGATTCATAAGTGACCCAGGTTGTCAACAATATCTTAAAGATAAATGGCAACCTGAGATTAGTATGTCCGAATTGTTTGATCTAGCAGACATCTATGAGACTGTGTTTCCCACACTAGGGACAGTGGCCGCTATTGTACCGACCAACAATCTAGAAGAAGGTATTGGTGTTGCGGCTATCAGCACCAAAAAGAAGGGAAAAGATGCTAAACAGTCTCAGAAATCTCTCAATGTTAGTTCAAATACCAAAATAGAAACTTTGGTAAAAGAACTAGTAGCGAAGCAGGTAAAGAAATCTAATACTAGTAAGAATTCTCGCAAGGCATGGAAGGGCTGGAGGGCTTCGATACAGTAATTGGTAACCCTTGATGGACTGTTATACCGATAAGTAATACAACTACCGACACTGTGACTACGGGCTGAGGTACCGATCGGTACCTCAGCCCGTATTGTAAGTCACGAGTCGCCACATGACAATGAAATGCATGTCTCTGCGATGGGAGTGCCCCCATCCTCGAGCCTTCCTATGCATTTAATACCATTAGTCATGGACTTTGACTTAAAGGAGGAAGACCATCAGCAGGTCATTAATAAGTTATCCCCATATGGGACTGCTTTTGCTGCTCCTGGGGAACCTCTTGGTGGACACTGGCAATGTCTGGCCTATTAAGCTGCCATACCGACGTCTTCCCACAGCTAAAAAATCTGCTATGGAAGACGAGGTAAACAAAATGTTGGCAGAAGGTATCATCTCTCCCAGTGAAAGCCCCTGGTCCAGCCCTATTGTCATGGTGACAAAAAAGGATGGGTCACATCGGTCCGGTATCGATTATAGAAAACTGAACGGAGTCACCAGGAAGAATGCCTCTGGGTATGAATGCCTGGAATCCCTCAGCGGAGATTAATGGTTCTGCACTCTCGACCTTCAATCTGGGTATTGGCAGATTGGAATGGATCTGAGAGATAAAGAGAAAACTGCCTTTGCGACACATATGGGGTTGTATGAGTTTAATGTCATGCCATTTGGACTTTGCAATGCCCGGCAACATTCGAGGTGATGATGGAATCCATGCTTAGGGATTATCTCTGGAAGAAATGCCTAGTGTATTTGCATGATGTTATCGTCTATGCATGATGTTATTATAAACAGTGTCTTGATAATCTCTGTGCTGTGCTAGATCGATTGCAAACCAAAGGTTTGAAACTGAAGCCTAAAAAGTGCAAACTATTTAGCAACTCAGTAGTACAATTACAAGTTTAAGTATTTTTAGAATGGATCATTTTTCATAAAATGAATCTGTTACACTATACCTGTACTCCCAACCATGGATATTTAGCCTTTTCTTAGTTTTACCACTGGTTTTACCTACTATCTAACAACTGCACCCAATCAGTGCTCCATCTGCCCTGTGGAATTCATATAAATTTGAGCCTGCACAATGTACTGTTACAAGAGCAAAAAAAGTTAGTAGCTTACACATTTCATAGTAATGCTACATGCATTTACAGCATATTCTATATGCAGTTATCATTATGACAATCATGTAGCAAAGTGTTTGACTCTAGGGTCACTCCTGATCTGAGCTGTCTGACTTTGGGGGCAATTAGGCATTTTGAAGTCAGAATATATACAGTTCAGTCATTAATATGCTATGGAGAGATTTATCCAAATCCCTCCATGAGTACTAGTGGCCAAGTATCATGTAGCTATTAGTGCAATAAAAAGTAGGAATTGTATGATTTGAAAGTACAAGATTTGATTGTCAAATATGGTCACCTCTGGTTTGTCCAGGAGCGTCTGAGATGGGTGCCTTTACTCTAAGCCAGGACCCGGCCTGGGGAAGCTTCCGTTAAGTCAGGAGATCTTTGTTGTCCGATTTGCCCGTATAGCTGTGGATATCATTAGTGGATTCCACACTATCCCAGCAGGTAACACGTGTATGATGGTAGTGCAGGACTACTATACCAAGTACGTCCAGATATATCCCCTACCGAACCATACTGCCGTTACCTGTGCAAAAGCGCTCTTTGAGAATTCTCACATGGGGTGCTCCATTAATGTTGCACTCTGACCAAGGCCGAGAATTCGAGTCTCGCCTTTGGGCCAAGATGTGTGAGAAGGTGTACATCGCAAGATGCATACGAATCCCTATCGACCTCAAAGTGATGGTCTGGTAGAAAGATTCAACCGGACACTTATAAGCTGCCTCACCACTATTGTGAATGAACATAGAGATGAATGGGACGATCAGTCTCGCTATGTGGCGCACGCTTATAATGCTACCGAGCATGCATTGACTGGGTGCACCCCTAACCTACTGGTTATGGGAGAGGAAATCCTCATGCCTTCTGACATGGTGTATGGAGCCCCGGGGTTAGCTTGTGAGCAGCCCTGTACTGCGACCTTTGTCGAGGCATTTAGACAAACGTTACGGGATGCTTACTCATTGGTACAGAGTAATTTGGAGCAATCTGCCAAGTTACAGAAGGTGGCATACGATACTGGACTGAAGACCCAATGGTTTGCACCCGGGGATCAATGAGACCACTGTTCGTCTAAAATCCGCCCGTGGTAGGAGATATAACTCTCATATAGCCCGTCTGCAACCCTGGAATGGGGTACCGGCTGATGAGTATGACCTACCGACCGGTAATGAGGAGTCACAAATACCTGACCCCACACCGACCGCTACACCACAGCCTGTCAAGGCGCCGCCTGCCATTTCCAAACATAAAAGGAAGAAAAGTCGTAAACATGGTAGAAAGGCTAAAACAAACCCCCAGCTGTTGTATCAACTACACCTACGACTCGTGACCAAGGTGCTAGATTGATATATCGAGCAGGCAGAGCTGGAGAAATCTAGGTCACCCGTCTCGGATATGGCTAGGCTGTTACGGCGGAGTCGACGCAAAGCCCGTGGTGATAAATCAGTTCCTATATAAGGCTGTACACCACAATGCTTTGATTGTCTTGGTTTGATTGTAGACAACCCTCCCTCCCCCCTTAATACCCGTAGCGGTATCATATGGTCCCATGAATGTAATAAAAAATTACACGAGAAGTACAACCTCATGGTAACTGCAGATCTTATATCCAGTCAGGGAGCGATATATATTGGAACCAGGGTGGGTGGACAGGCGTCACCTGCATTCATCATTTTATGAGAATGTTTGATCCACATATCACTGTGTGTTTCATTATGTACCAGGGTGAACCAACTTGGGTCAAATAGATGTTGACAGTACCATGGCTAGATGCAAATGAAACAATTTGCACAGTATCAAGGAGTCAATGATCCGAGGCGACCCATGGGAGCGTCAACAATCATAATTGTCTCCTTATTTGGTCAAGATGCTTTGGCGCCAAACACGGGTGGCCTTAGCCTGCAGCACGCTCATTGGCTGTTCACACCGTCCGGTTCCACCAGATAGCCCCCTATAAGTAGAGGCGCGGTGGGGATCAGAGTTCAGAATTGTCTTACAATTCTACAGTCAACATCTCCTAACAGATTTGACTGGCTTTCTGATACAAACAGCATGGCTTCAGCAGCAAACTTGACACCGGCAGAGGAAGAGAGGTTGTTGGTATCGGATGGTGAGGAAGGTACCGATCGGCACACTACCGACCAGGGTACCACACCTCAGACCATACCGACACCGCCACCTCGCCCTCCACTGCCGGGGCAGGGGGTACCGAAGCTGGTAATACTCGAAGAAGAGGCCATGGAGGTCGACTCTACTGAGACTACTGTAGAGATCGGTGAAAAGGGTCTAGTCTCACAGGGTATCGAACCCCGGTCGCTGACTTCAAAGTGCAGAATGATAACCACTACACCACGAGACCGCTCCTACCCAGTCCACCTACTAGCTACATGTCAGTCACTCTGGTGGCCTAGGGATACCGAAACGCGGTTCCCTACACTGCTCCCCCAGATCCAAGCATGGCCGGTGGTGGGCTCGGTGGGAATCCCAACACGCCATGGTTGGAACTCACCACCACCAGACACCCAAGGGACTGACACACCACTGACACCTATACGATCCGCGCCGCGGGACTACCAGTGTAGAGTTCGGTGAAAAGGGTCTAGTCTCGCGGGGAATCGAACCCCGGTCGCTGACTTCAAAGTGCAGAATGATAACCACTACACCACGAGACCGCTCCTACCCATTCCATCTACTAGCTATGTGTCAGTCACTCTGGTGGCCTAGGGATATCGAAACGTGGTTCCCTACACTACTGACACTGAGTCTAAGAAGAGGCCTAAGAAAAAGAAGAAAAAACGACTCTGAAGCCCTTCAGGAACTCGCTACCAACCCGACCGGTGAACCTGCGGAAGAAGAAGAAGAGGCAATAAATACTAGTCACGGCCCTTCCAAATCCCCCCGTGCTAAGAAAGCACAGGAGGCTAATGCTGTCAAAGCAGACAACCGGCCGAATGTGACACCAGAAAGTCTACAAGACAAGAATGGCCGTCACTGGGTGCCTAAACTGATCGACCCCGATACCGGTATGTCAGACAATGAAGACTGGATGAGCGACACAGACCATCCGATAGATTGGTATGTAGATGAACTCATCTCGCTTCTTGACTCCAACAACCCGACACTGGGTCATGAGCCATGGATGAAGCTCAACTACTCATGGAGGTACTATGCCCCAGGCGACCCCTGCCCCTTTCAAAGGTGCCAGGAGCGCTCGGGTGCTAGACCTGCAATTAGGTGCACTAGCATGGCTCGCTTTGCTCGGCATCTATGCGAAAACCACCTCCCAACCCACCTCATCTATTGTGTACCAGCATATGAAGGCAGGACGGCCTGCCAGCTGTGGGATTACGGTGAATACCGCCGGAATGCTCGTCGGGTGGATAGTGGTACGCCATCTGATGAAGAATGGTTACCACCAACACCCTCTACCTAGAGCTCTTGGTATGGTAACTGCTTGTTGGGAGGCCAAAGTTGGAGAAATCTGCGGTGGCCACCTCCAGAAACGACAAGAAACGGCCTGATCAATAGGTTCAAACTCATGGACCATGAGTGGGACCACTGTATCGGCAAGACAAAGGGCTATGGGGGCATCCATTAATTATGAACGCATATTTTCTCAAAAAAATAGACCCCCACCCCCCTTGTTGCACTGTGTACGCATTAGGACACCCCCCCCTTACGTACATACTTTTCTACCAGACCCCCCCCCCATTGCAAGGGAAGGTGGTAGGGTTCTCCACTGTAGAAACAAATGAAATGACCAAATGAATCTAATTTACACTTATATTTATCTATTTTTTTCCTTTTACTCAATGCTGAGTGTGTCACCTGGTGACTTGACCTTGGGAAAAAAGAATGCGGCTGGGACCCACAGTTTTATAGAATTTCCTTGAAATCAAGTCATATCTGAGGGATATGACTTGTAAATCCTTAAAGTTCCCTTTTAAACACTTTTAATGGCAAAATGTTGGGATTTCTAACAAAAATGACTGACCTCATTAGAGGCTGAGCTAATCAGAAGCCTACTACAGTATCATGTGACCTGTCCTAAAAGTGAGGAGTGGCAAAAGCCACCTACCTGGGTCCTTTTGGAGTGTAGTGTTGGGAGGAACACACCTGCCTCATACAACAATCAGTAATTTACACTTGTAAATATTAGGAACCAATACACAAAACATAACCCTCAATTGCTAATAGGGTCTACTTAAAAAAAATAACTGACCTTTGCCAAGGTTGCTAATGCATATTCATGGCTCTGCAGGGCTATTTCTATACACCTTATGCGTACACAATGAGTATGCTAAAATGGTCCTGGACCCCCTCCCTCCCCCTGTACACAATCTGTACGCCTCCCCCCCTCTTGATGCGTACATAATTAATGGAAGCCCCCTAAGGACCCCAACAGGAGTTGGGTGAGTCCGGGTCCGATGTCTTACCAAAGGAGCAGGACAATGAACCTGTCGCTGTCGGTTCTAAGCACTCCTGGCAGCCCATCAGAAAGCCTTCTGGTGCCAGGGATGAGCCATCGGGTCCACCCCTCAAGTCTAAGACCCCAGCCAAGAAGCCTGATCCCAAGTCAAAGCCAAAGCCATCTGGTGCCAGATCGACTAAGATGTCTACCGGCTCTCTATCTAGGGTCAAGATGCCGCTAGTGTTATCGCTAGTGTTATTCGTCAGACCTACCTAGAGAGCCAAAAGCAATCTATGAAGGTCTTGGATGACATTAAAGTAAAACCCTCACAGACCCAGCGATAGCATCCGCCTCGAGCACTGTAACCAGTATGAGTGCTCTGAGCTTGGATGTCGGTAGCCGGGTCGCTGGCACGTCTACCCAGTCACCCCATGGTATAAACTGGAGTGGTTCCACTGCTTCAGTAGCACCTGGACTGGAGGGACTGCCTCATCAGGACTCACGCTCTCAGCGGAGCTCCTCCAACTCCGATCGTGCGTGGGTTCCCGCTGGAGTGGCCAGACCCCTGTTACATGGACCACTACCAGAAGAGAACAGAGAGTTCTCGGAGCGGATGAGTGCCCCAGTGCATGAGCTTCGGGACTCACTGACAGAGCAGTTCAGCCGAACCCTAGCCTCTCAGGTAGCGACTTTCGAACAGTCGTTACTGAAGGCCTCTTCTATCTTGTCCGAGGAGGATGAGAAGAAGAGGTCTAAAGAGAAAGCAAGGACTGGAAGGTTACAAGGACCAGGTCTCCCGAGACGCTGCCTTCGATAATGCGCGCCATGAAGAGATAACTCTGAAATGGAATCAGGCCTCTTCACACTTCCATCAACAGTTTGGAATGTCCCTGGAGGCCTGGGAGAGGAAAGGCTACCCGACGTTGGCGCCGGTGAGTAGCCACATCTTAGTGCCCAGTATGACACTAGACCCGAGGATGACAGCCCCTCCAGGCTGGCAGGCTCTCAGACTCACATGTTTCACATGATGGGAATGAGGGACGCCAGTGGCCTGACAAGTCAGGGAATGCCACCCCCTGGCTTCCCTATGGTGCCACCGGCCGGGTTGCTCACACACCATCCTCCGTCCTACTCTGTCTTCCGAAAGGCGTCCTTCAAAGGCGCCCGGTGGCTTACTCTAAACCACAATGTGAGTCCGTTCCGCCGGAGAGCTACCTCCATAGCTCCCGCCGCCAGCCTAAGACCTCCGCGGTCGTAGCCACTACACTCTCTCCAACTAATTATAATCTCCGGGGGGTGTAAGTTAGAAATATGGAATATCCCTGGCATGAGGCCATACCTCGGTCCTTTTGTAAGAGAACTAGTATTTACAATAACTGACTTGAACGATATAACCTGGCATAAAGCCTTAACCTCCGTCCTTATATCTACGGAGTGTCAACCTAACCTGGGCCGAAGCCCTCCTAAGGGCCCTTAAGTTAACTAAGTGATACACAGCACAACAACAGATATGTACACGATTCTGCCTCCGACTCCTGGCTCCAGTCTGCTGCCTCCAGACCCACCCTCCGAATGTCCCTCCGGTCACCGCCTCCAACACCGCTCCTCTGAGCTGCAAGTACAGGTAGCACAGGTAAGTCACAGTTCCCACTTTTATGAATCTACATCCCTGCCTCCCTCCTTCCTTGGCGCCTTCCCTCCGATCCACTTGTCCCCGTTCTACCGGTAAGTACCCGCCAGTCGCTAGCTCCCTCCAGCCCTCCTGTCTCCCAGACATCTCCTGGCTCCTCCTGTCACCCTCTCGCCTCTTGGCCTTGGCTGCCCCTGGCTCCCTGTACTGGAAACACCCTCTTACTTCCCCGAGAGATGGTTTAGTAGTTCAGGTGCTTACATTTTCTTACTCCAGCCCGCCGTTTCCACCAGCCTCCGACTGCTCCTCCGTGGCCTTTTGGCTACCACCCTCCTCCTCCTCCATCTCTGTTGCTGCCGGTTGTGGCCAAGGATGGCTGCAGGTGATGCACGACCCCTGCATTGGTAACATCCACGTAGCGGTCATGATGATGTGAACCGTCTCGAACTCGGAGGCGGTTAGTTGAAAAATAGAGCTGGCTTGGGAACCCCCCGGGATGACTTGCGCTCCCGGGGCCAGGCCCTCCGGAGGTATCAGACTCTTGCTGTAAGCTCTCAGGGCTGGCGCCCCAGTGAAACCTTCCTGCCAGGCCATTCTATACTCTGTTACCTGCGCTGGCTCCCCTATTACTGGTCCTTGCTCAGTTTGTGGGGTGGATATCAATGGCATGCTGGGGTCCCAGCCTTGTAGAACTGTCACCCGGGTCCACGCAGCAACTTGGGTGGCGCCTCCCTAGCATCCAACAGAGAGGCCCCCACCCTTGGCGGCAGTAGAATCCATGTCTCTGGAGGTTCCAGGCACTCAGGCTTGTTTCCTAATCGGACGTCCACTCGGAGGAGAAATTCTCCGGTGGGGGATGATACAACCAGTCCCTCCATCCCAACTATTACAGACTTAGCTTGTGCCTCCTCCCGAGGTTTCATAACTTTCTCTGGTGATGTATCTGCTATCTTTTGTACTAACTTGCACTCCCTTAACTCCTCTCTCTTCCTCTGTTCTCTCTCCTCCTCCTCTCTCCACTTCTCCTCTGCCTCCCCTTCCTCCTTCTCTCTCTGCTCCCTCTTTTACTCCTCTTTCCGCTTCTCCTCCACTTCCCTTTCCTCTTTCTCTCTCAGCTCCCTCGCCTCCTTAGCTTTTCTCTCCTCCTCCTCTTACTGCAGACGCCTCTCCTCTGCCTCCTTCAACTCCTTTAACCTTTCAGACCTCTCTTCAATTGCTTTCCTCAAGGCCTCCACCTCCCATTCTCTGCTAGCCACAAAACTCATTTAGGAGGGGGACTTGGGGATTATCAGGGAACCTTTCCCTTCCATTGGGGCATGCACATCTACTAACACAGTCACAGTCTCTGGCCCCTCCGCTCCCTTACTCGACCCCTCCTTTGTCTCCGGAGTTGGCTTACTCACAGTCTTTATGGCGTCTCCCTCCTCTGACCCCACATCCCTGAGGAGTCTTATAGCATCCTCCACAGGCACACTGTTTCCTGACAAGTTCATCGACTCCACACTTTTGGATAGACTCAGCTCTGTGGAGCCCCCACTGTGATCCAACCCATAGAGTGTTAAGTCCGCCACAGCCTCTCCCTCTCCCGGACCACCTCCCCCCTCCTCCTCCTCAGCCACCGCTTTCTCCTCCCCCTATATCTCCTCCTGGAACTTCCTGACATACGCCTCCCAATTATCGTCCACCAGGGACAGGTCAATCTTGACCTGCGGGTACTTCCTGTATAGAGTTGAGTAGCATACAAGCGGCATAGCTCGGCCATCTGTTTTCTGGTTTCAGTCATTTTTTTCAGCCCCTCCCGGGTTCTGGGAGTGGTTTGAGGTGTAGCCGCCCCCGACACTGTCTCTCCACCCGTGCTATTCCCCGTGCTAGTTCCTTCCCACCTCCTCCGGACTCCTCCGGTGCCAGTGACTCCTTCTCAGTCCCTTTAAAGGACACCCCCTTTGACTTCTTTGGTGCTTTTGCCCCCTCTCCCTCTGTACTGCTACGTTTTCCGGGTCTCGTGGGCTTGGGTGACAGTGTATCGCACTCTTTCTCCTATAGGAGTAATAGCTCGACGTTCCGGGCACTCAGGGTCATTTTCTCATCACTCTCTGGCCCCAGCCTGATTCCTGGAGACTCCAAAGACCACTCAAAGGATGGTGTAGGGGGCTCCTCCTCCCTACCACTACTGGTCCCTGGACGGCGGGCTCCAACAACTGGCAGTTCCATGGGGGTTGCTTCTCCCAACTCCCATCCCTCTATGGGAAGTCCTTGTGCTTGGATTTAACGTGCCCTTTTAGGTCATCCTCCCTCCCTTTTTCTACTTTATTGTCACAACACGGGCACTGGTAGCCATCCTGTATGGGGGCATGCCCCTTTAAATGCCGCTGCAACAGGTTGCTTTATGGGCCCTGCCGATCCAGTGTCAATTCTATGAGTGGCCACATCAGTGTGTCCTCAGTCCTCCTTCCCCACTTGGAACACCTGTATCTTCCCCCAGATCAGTTCTGCTAATTCCTTTCTCCGATGGAGTTCTGTCCCCTCCACCAGGTCTGCTACTGTGGAGGTTACCTCCCCCGGCTCTTGGTTGGACACTACTTCACATCTCTCTACTGTCCCTCCAGCCAGTGCCTTTGGCTCCTCCACCCCCTTCAAAAGCTGGATTCAACACTCTCACTACCGCCCTTCCCTCCTGTGGCTGGACTAGTCCTATCCCTATCAAGCAAAGGTGGCTATCCTCGAGCCTCAGGTAGCCTTCAATCAGCCCCTCTCCTCCCTCTGGCCAGTATCCTTCTGTTCCTTCCACCTATGCCTCATGTCCTGCGGGTATCACCGCTGGCCTTGCACACGCGACTTGGCACGCCCGCTCCTCTGGCAGCAGCCAATCTCCTGGGGGCCATACCAGACGCGCTTTTGCCACATCCACCATTAGCTGGGTTTTCCTTATGATGTTCACTCCTAAAATGGCCTCACTTCCCAGTTCTGCCATGACAAACTCTGCCTGCACTGTCCTCCCTCCTAACTCACAGGTGCCAGCCACCTCCAGACCCACAACTCGCAGAGGCCATAAGGACGTTGGCTACTTCTCATGAGCGTTTGTCGGAGGCCCTTCTTGGACTTCTGACCCAAAGTGCAGCCACCCAAGAGCTACTAGCAAGCCGTAAGTATTTTTGTGTTTTGGTCTAATATATAGAAGTAAAGTAAAGTAAATGGTAAAAAATTCTGTCCATGTTATTTGTGTATCATGGAATATTACTGCTCACTCAAGGCACCTTCACACTTAAAGATGTAATTTAGTTAATGATCCACATGTAGTCTCTTCATCTTTTTCAAATTTCCTAACCTCATAACCTTGGATCTTTAATCTTTGCAGAGTTGCGTGGGGTCCGGGACATTCTTGCAATAGTACATTAATGGTGCCTAGCTCCTGTGTCAGTAGAGACCCAGACTGAACGTGATGTCCGCGAGGGGGAGGTTCAGACCACCCCCCCTACAGTAGCCAACAATGAAGCACAGACATCACATCCTGAGAGTGCTGATGGGGAGGTGCGTAGAGAGGAGAGTCCTACAAGAATGTAATGGTGATGCAGTTGACGCGGAGGCTGAGGCAGAGGCTCCTATCGAGGAGGCTGGTGGCACAGACAAGGAGAACAGCAGTGAACACAAAGTGCCATCCAAAAGGGGGCGTCCATGCCGAGGCGGACGCAAAACCTAACTTTCATATACTGATACAATCCCGCAGATAAAGCCAATTATTATTACAAGACTCTTGGCCTGTGTGGACCGGTTTTATTCATGGACATGACAATTGCCAAAACCAGCCTTAATTCACACTACCTTAATTTTTTCCCTTCAATCTGACTCAACAAGTTAATATTGTCAGACAGTTCTCTTATGATGCTTTGCATGTTATAGGTAATTAGTTTCGGTGCTGTGAGAATCAGTACAGTTAGTTTGTAAAAAAATTATTTGAAGAAAAGTACTCATACTACTCAAATATATAGTAAAAATCAGTGCCTGTTGCAAAGAGTTGCCTTTAAAGAAGTTTAACTGACATTACATAGTTTGCAAGCACTCATAGTACTTCAATAATTACAATAATAATAATAATAATAATAATAATAATAATAATAATAATAATAATAATAATAATAATAATAATAATAGAGCAATTGCAGACTTGAATAATTAGTAAAAATCTGTGATTATTACAAAGAGTTGACACTAAATAAGTCAAGGCGTTACGTCATATCCAAAGGATAAGAAATAATTCCAGCAGTTACTTTTATGTCTACTGTAAAAAAAAATATCTGAAAAATAAAGAGTTTAATTTGATATCTCTGTCGTTCTGTTAGTTACCACAAACTTATGCCATACAAGAAATATAGGGAAATATATTAATATATGTAAAAGGACGCTTACATGGTGCAATATCTATTCTGGAACAGTTTATAGCCCAAAAATCCAAAAAGTACCGGTTAAGGAATTTCCTTAACTTTCGTGTTTTGGGGTGCCCTCTAGCGGGAATCCCGTGCAAATGACATCATTCCGAGGGTGTTTTTCCAACTAAAAGTGCTTCGCGTGTCACCTTAATTATGGCTTCTCCCGTCGACCCGGTAAGCTTTATAGGCCTAAAACACGTTTAACATACAAAAACTTTAATCAAAGAACATGGTTAACTCCATATGGTCTCTTTCCATGCCAGAAATTAGCCATAATCTGTCTCATTTGATTTTGTGTGATTTGAGGTTAAGGTTAACCTTAACTTTCTACCTTAACTTTATTGTAGAACATGCCACCAAGTGAGAGCGACTCGGATTGGGCCTCTGACTCTCAGGCCATGGAGGCAGGACCATCTCTTCCTCCCCCACCAAAGAAGAAGAAGACTGAGCGGCGGAAGGCCACACAGAAGAGGGATGTCACGGCGCTCGACAAGCCAGACCCAAGCTTCGATCCATCGCAACATCAACTGCCCCGAGAACTATTGGACTTAACACAAGAACAGACATTCGATCTTGATGATGAGGACATGTCGGAGGATCATGTTGGCTTCTGGCGGGATGAGGACAGGGATGTACTCGTAAAAGCGCTAAACCACTACCGCAAAGACCTCAAAGGAAACTTTGAGGGATGCGGCGGTGGTAAAGCTAAGCGTGTCCGTGCTTGGGAAAAGGTTGTAGGTAAGTTAGACTTGTAAGGGAGGGTGTTGCCATTCTTTTACTTCTAACAAAGATCACTCATGAAACACTGTATGTCGTTGTCAATTAAAAATTTCTGTCAGCATTCAATAATTAAACAACTAAATTATTTTCTTTTGCTCAGAACATGTGAACCAGCGTTGTAGGACCAAGTGGAATGTCTCACAAGCACAGGGGAAGGCGTCCCGGTATGCGAAGGAAGTAAAGGCAAAGGTAAGATTCTTAATGTACTGTCAATACTTTATTTAACAATAGACAATGGAATAAAAAGAAATCGCTCTGTAGTAATAAATAACATCAGGTTGTATAGTTTAATTATCCCCCCCAAAAAATATATATAAAACCTAATCTAACTCTACCCCCATTTCCTTGGCAGTACAACGCTCTGCGCCGAGCTAAGCAAAGGACAGGAGGGGGCGTCATCACGGATGACATGTACCTGACACCAATAGAGCAATCTATGTTAGACTATGTTGGTGTGGAAGGTGTTGTCGGTAGGTAAATCCAACTTGTACATCAGAAAAAATATTTTTATATTATCTGAATCACCTATTACCTGAGTATAATATCTGAGATCATTATCACATGGTCTCACTGTGTAGGTACAGTTTTATAACATTACATACCTGATTTCAAGGTTGAGATCTAAATATATAAAATATACCTATGTCGTTCACTACCACAAACCTATGTACACTCCCCAACCCATGTAGCACCCTCTTAAAGAATCTTTACATATTGCAGGGATACCTGGTTGCAGGGGAGTCCCACTAAAACCGAACACCCCCATGTCTGCTGCCTCTACTAAGGGCTATGAGAATGCCGCACGCCAGGCCTGGGACTATAAACGTGAGAACATCCCTGACTATGGTGCTGAACTAGAAACTACAAGACTGCACTGCACCTCAAAGAAAAGGAGCAATAAATCTAAGAAATAAGTGTATGACAACGAAAATTTAACATTCTTTTAGAAAGAGATTTGCTGTAGTCGAGTACCAAAATAAAACAAATACATATCATGTAAAGGTTGACTTAACAGTATTAAAAAAATAAATGTAATGTTGTCAATGTCTTATGTATGCTCTTAATCATCACTGCTGCTACTCTCGGACTCTATATTGTCATCTTCGATACTGCTGCTGCTGCTGTTGGCATCGCGTTGTCAACGTTGGAAATGGGCCTGGACGTACTCGTCATGATGGTCCTGTGCAACCGGCTCAGGGTTATCCTGGTTGAAATCGTGCGGCCCAACAGCAGCAGTGCACCTTGGTCTGAACCGGTCCATTCCGTCGTCCTCAGCATCCCGGTGAGGCGTGCTATCCTCCATAGCCATGTTGTGCAAACATGCACATGCAGTTATCACCCTGCAGGCCTTCGCTGGCTCAAGGTGGAGATAGCCTCCACTGCTGTCTATACACCTGTAAATTAAAGGAGCGTTTGTAAAGTAATGGGGCAGTCAAATCATTTTTTAAGAAATTTGGGATCTCTCTGAAAATCAATACAGAACTTACCTCCATCGCTGCTTCATAACACTGATGAAACGTTCGACTTTGGACCGGGTGGACCGGTGCCACCTATTGAATGCTCGTTGCTCCGGCGTGCACGGGTTGTCATACGGGGTCATCATGTACGGCCTTAGAGTGTATCGGTTTAAAATCAAAAGAGAGAAAATTTAACAGCAAAAGACATGTAAGTAGTAACTTCATGACAAAATTTTAAAGAAACATAATACACAAAAAATGTAACAGATTTCAAGTTTGCATTTTAACCAATTTCTCCAATTGGTGAATGTTAAGCTACCTACCCTGAGTCACCTAGGAGAAAAAATTCTCCCCACTCCTCGGCCTCTGCCTCGTCGTACAGTGCACTGCACGAGAAGGAGTACTGTTCATTTGCTGACCCAGTGAATGATGCATCGATATGAGTTATCCTCATATCAGCATCACAAACAACCTGCAATGATGAAAATACATACAATGAAGTGACAAATACATGGTTTACATTACCTGGAATGAAATGGACCAAAAAAGTGAAGGAAGCGACCTATACCAAGGTATTCAACATTTTCACATTTGTATTTTCATTCAAAGAAATAAGGTTGGGATAAATGAAGAATCTTACCATTGCATTGATTGAGTGGAAGCTCTTACGATTAATGAACACTCCCTCGGGGGGTTGTGCACCCTTGTAGTCCGTGGCACTTGGGGAGATGATTTGTATGTGGGTGCCGTCAATGCACCCAAACACAAAGGGCCTACGATGATGCCAGTTGTAAAACCGCCGAGCCTTCTGGATCTTTGTGCGTGGGGTGTCAGGCCACTGTATATAGCTGGAATAAAGAATAAAGTTGAAATGAAATGTTCAAGGTGACTAACAAAACGTTAGGTAGAAGAATGTTTTGGAAATTGATTATAATTACTGCTAAAATAAAGCCAAAAGTTTTTATGGTTACTTAGCACAATACCTTCATTTTAATTAACCGTGAAATTAAAGGTTGATTTTTGATGCAAACTCACCTCGCAGCGTTCTCGTAGAAGAAGTTAGCCACATCCTCGACAACACGGCTTACGGTGGCTATGGACACTTGCTGTGTCTCAGATATGCAGCCGAAGCTAGCTCCGGTTGCAAAAAATCGCAAAGCTAGACACACCTGTAAAAAAAAAATTGATATATAAATTTAAGGGATCAAAGCCAATTAAAAATTATATTTAGCCCCCCCCACACAAAAACAAATAAATAAAAAATTATTCAATTTATGTGAGGTGAGTGAGCAGCTCATGTAGACCCAAATACCAACAAACACCTTAATAAGTCAGTTGACAAAAATTAAATTCAGGATCGTGTGCTAGGTGAGCACCTCGCTACGTACCTTTACAATATGTCAAGGCTAAGACTTTACCTAAGTTTACCTAAGTGTAGAGTCTTACCTGTTCCATGAAGGAAAGGCCACCCCCAATGCTGGACCCTCTTGTCCTTGTGGTCCAGGCTGCAAACTCTGTACTGATCTTCTTCACTCGTTTTTTGGACAACCGGTACTTTCTGACAAACTTTCTTTCCGACCACTTGCGGTACGGGTTATGTCTTTCCAGGTAAACCTTGCGCAAACGCCCATTTCTGTCTCGCTCCATCGTCAAAAGTCGCCAGAAGAGAAGCTCAGCGCTCTTTTTTTGCTGGTTGCCTTAACGGCAAACACCAGCGAGAAGTTAAGGAAATCCTTAACTTTTTGAAGTTTTACTTAACTACGCCATTTTCGAGACCTTGAGTTTAACGTCAATTAAAAGTAGGTCATCGTAGACCAACAACGGTGCACAGACGTTGAAAAGTTGACAAAACACATAAAGTTTTATTCCCCAAGAGATAACTGTAATGAAACAATCCTAAGATGAAAAAAAAAGTTACCCTTAAATTTGGTTTGCTCAGAACCGACCAAAACATCGGTTTACAAAAAGCCGAGGTTACGGCAACTTTACTGCCTTAACTTCGAAAAAAAGTTAAGATTTTTGTTAATTGTAACGGAATCTATCTTAAGGATATCCTCAACTTTGAGGACATCCTTAACCTGTTAAGGAAGTTCTCAAGCACAAAAAAGTTACGGAAAGTTTCAAGATAATTGGTAATTGTAACGGAGATTGTCTTGACCCTACCTTAAGACTTTTCCGAGGTCTTCATGTAACGAGGCCCAGACTTCCCCTACCACTTTCATGGGGCTGCCATCTGCGGAGTAGATTTTGGCGGCTGACCGCCGGAGCACCCCCGGCTGTAACCTCTCCCACCATCTGTTTGATAATAGATTCACTGATGGCCCAGTGTCGACCAGCAACTGTAGGGCGTACCCTCCGAAGGATCCTTCCACAATAATCCCATTCCCCCTCTCTCCTTCCTGCTATTTATGACATCCTCCGGTCCTCTCAACTCGACCTCCGGTGGGCCTCCCACGGGGGTCGAGCCTAGTTTCCCGCCGTACCTTCAATCCGTGATTGCGTCAGGATGCTCGGTGTCTCCAGAAGACGTTTTCGCTGACCACTACATTGGTGGAGAAACCGAGCATCCTGACGCAATCACGGATTGAAGGTACGGGAACCCCGTATCTTAACGCAATCATGGATTGAGGACTCGGGAACTGGGCCGATATGATACAGATGACGCTTCGACCAATCCGGTACTTGTACCAGCACACCCACTGGGAAGTCAGGAGTGCCCCAACACTGCTTGATAAAGCCTCAACTCTCAGGTAACTGGATTGAGGGGGAATGCCGGGTGCTAGTGGATGGTGGTTGAAGCTGATGGGGAGGAGTGTAGGGGCAGTAATTCCCCGTACTTGGTGGAGATACCGAGTGGTCCCACCTTGCGAGGGGGATCTCTAGAGAGCTCGGTACCAGGTAATCACTGCCCCCTAGTGTGTGTATCATACCGATCCAGGTGTAGTTGGAAGGTAGAGAATGTCAGGCCAGGGGAAGTAGCTCAGGGGTAGAGCTTCTGCTTCGAAGTTGGAGGGTCCCGGGTTCGAGTCCCGGTTTCTCCATGACATTTTCCGCTGACCACTACACTTCTAAATATATCGGCTGGACACTTGTAAACAAAGCACTTGTCACTTCCGTTCAGCCATGCATAACAGCAGTAGGCAAGACCAATAGCTGAAAGAGTTGATATGGGAGAGAAGCCGGTCCCTAACATCATATGCCTAGGCACCGGTCTATTATTTTATGGCTGTCATCGCCACCGTCTGCATGTCCTGAGGCTGTGACTGGTACAACCATTGCCTCAGCTGGCTATCCCCCAAAGGCGCCAGGAACCGGTCCAGCACCAAAGCATCCACCGTCTTTGCATCTGTGTCCAGGCAAGCCAGTCGGGTGTACTTGGTCAATTCTTCTTGCAGAGACTGCAGGCTGTCCCCCAGCTGCCTCTCCCTTGTTCTCAGCAGCGCTTTATACATCTCCATCTGATGGGGGGGTTCAAATTGCGCACTTCTAGGGCCTCTTGCATTTGTAGGTACCCCACCGCCATTGCCGGCCTGATACCCGTCAACAACCTCCTCGCCTGCCCCGTCAAACTCAACCCCGGGAACACCCCTGCCTCCTCCGGGCTCCATCCATTTACTTAGGAAAACACATAGGTTGAAATGGTTAAAGTAATCTGTCAAGTCGCCCGTCCCATAGGGCTTGATTACTGGTTTTCTCCTCCTTCCTCCACGACCTTCTCCTGACAGCCCTTTTCCCCGTCCTTGAGGTAGTCACCTCCTCCTGGCTCTCTCCTTCTGCCTGCCATCCTCTCCACCCTCTTTACCTTTGGCTTGAAGTCCCTCTTATCTCCAAGCGTCTCCTCTGCCCTTTTTCCCTACGGAATCTCGCCTGCCGCAAGGGCCGCCCCGCAAGCAGACGACATTTGTCCCGACCCGGTTCCCACCTTTTTCTCCATCCCCTCTTTCTCTGAATACTTTGCTGTTTCTCTGGTTCTTCTTCCTGGTCCGACCCAATTTTCTCCTCCAATCCTCACATCATGCTAGGGCTCCTCCTCTCCCACAGCCACAGGAACTCCTCCCTTGCCTGAGTTCTGCCGTCCTTTCTCCGCTTGCCGGCATACCCTGAGCCCGACCTTCGTCTTCTTGGTCTTTTTCCATTTCTCTCAAACCAGGGTCCATCCTTCTACTTCTCAAATTTCTCCCTTCTGCCATTCTTCTCCACTTCTCTCCATCGGAGGTTCCATTTCTACGCTTGCTATAGCTATCCCACCGCTGTCACCACTGTAGCACTTAGCTCCGGAGGAAGAAGACTTAACAGCAGAAGTAAAATAAAGTGAAGGTTTATTGCATAGCCACCTGAGCGGGCCACACCATTTAAGTCTTCGTATTAATGCTTGGTATTTCTAGTATTAACCCGTAGTATTCTGTTGTGCTGCCGCCCCGAGTCTTGGTGTAAGACTGACTCCCAAAGACACAACCCCGTCTTATATAGAATTCCCCACCAAACACCAGCGTCCTCCGGAGGCACCCGGTGGCTTACTTTGAACCACTATGTGAGTCCGTACCACCAGAGAGCCACTTCACAGGGGTAGACACTAACAATGGCCAGTGGTTTTGAGTGTTGGCCAGTGATTTTTTCAAAAACAAGCTTCCTATTGGTCCGGGTGGCCAGTGACCCCCCCTCCACTAAATTCTACTGCATCTGATGGGAATGAGCTGCCATAACTACCTTTTGTGATGAAAGGGGTTTTTATACCTAATACTTTTAATCAATGGGATTTTATGTCCCAGGGACATGAAGGAAGACATCCAATAAAGTGCCTATATTTGTAATTTCAAATTTTCAAATCATTTACCTATTTATTTTAATTTCACATAAAAGAAGGTCTTCCAGCTACAAATCCCGGGCCAACAGATTTATCAGTGGGCCAACAGATTTCAGAGGTTGCTGGCCTGGGTGGCCAGTGGCTAAAGAAGTTAGTGTCTACCCCTGACTTCCGTAGCTCACGCCGGCGGCCTAAGACCTCCGCAGCCGTACCCTCTACAATAGTCTGTAATATAGGTCTTAAAATTAATTAGATCCATGCATCTAGGTACATATAGTTCTTAGACTTATGCATGGGACTTGTGCATGGGGACTTTTGCATGTGACTTATGCATGCAACTAATCTGTGGGACAATGGTGCAGCAATAGTAATGCATGAATGCAGCACTGTGAAAATGCCCCAATCACATTTGGATGCAAAGCCAACATTTAGACCTTGCTCTACATCCTCAAACTCATATAGTAAAATGTAGGCGCTCACTATTTATCAGCAATTAGTCAATATGTCAGTACTTATTCACTATTTGTCAGCAAGTAGTCAATATAAATGTCAGTACCTAGTCATTATTTGTCAGCAACCATCAGGAATATGGCTCTAAAAGTTGAAAAATAGAATCAGTGTGGTGGAAAACCTTGGAATTGTATTTACTCAATTTTTATCAGCAATTAGTCATTATGTCAGGTTTGTTTGTAATTCTAACAAAGTAAGGACAAGGGGTAAAGGGAAAATCGATATCGGGGTCAGATATGGACTCTAAATATATATATATATATATATATATATATATATATATATATATATATATATATATATATATTAGCATGGGCCATTCTTGTAGATGTTATTCTTATTTTGGTCTTTTTGAGTTAGGGTAGGTGTAGTAGTCTCTAATGGGTCTGTCATACTGGGAATCACTGATAGGAATGGGACTGAAGGTGGGAGGAGGGTTGATCTTCTCCTTTTGAGTGCATTACAGTCAGGCAGTCTGTCAAAAAGCACCTTATATTTCCCATCATGTTCCATTGATATGATCGCTCTCACTGTATTATATAGCTTGTTCCAGCAGTTGGCTGCCCTATGCTCCAGGGAGTGTCTATAGGCAGGGTTCTTGTGCCTTTTTACCTTCAGTAAGTGCTCATCATGCCTCCTAGTTCTTATATTCCTCCTATCTATTGACTCAGTGTCCAATGACATAGCGAAAGCCTTTTTTTAGGAAGTGCTTCTCTCTTCTATCTAACATGTAATTTATGCCAAACATTTGTGTAACTTATCTGTGTTTGTTGTACTGGCTTTCCATAAACAGGTTCTGAGACATTTATTCACAATGAGCTGCACTTTCTCTTGATGTGTTTTCACACAAGGACTATAAATAACATCTCCATAATCTGCAATAGGGATAAGCAAAATTTGTTAATAAGAATTTTGTGGTCTAAGGGAGTGGTCATTTTTTAACAACAGGGGGGTTGGTGTGTTTGGGGAGGGGACAAAAAATTTTCAGACCCTTCTTATGTTTGCCACGCACACGCAGAATTTCACCAATCAACCCCCCCCCCTTGCTAAAAAATGACCACTCCCTAAAGTATCAAACGCCTTTTTGAAATCGGGGAAAATGGCTGTTGTACACTTGTTATTATTTAAGGAGTTGTATATATTTTTGGTTAGTTTACAGAGACTGTCTATTGTACCTCTACCTGGTCTGAACCCATCCTGGTTTGGATTCAATAAATCAAACTCATTCAGGTAAACAGTAATTTGTCTGTGCAATACCTTCTCAGTAATCTTTGCTGGGAGTGGAAGAATCAATATGGGCCTAAGGTTGCCTACTTCTGGCCCATATCAATTGTGCGCATTGGTATAACAATATGGCATGATGTCAAAGTATACAGTTCTGTTACTCTAACTATGATGTAATGGTAAAGTGTTGTATTTTTTTTTACATCCCCCCACCCCCTGTCACACTTTGTCACAATCGAAAAATACCCCCCTGTCGTATTGTATTTTGTATACTCTCGTAACTTCCGGTTGCAGACTTCCGGTTGGTATTTCCGCTCATATACCTCCACACAAAGGAGTTGGCATTTGACTTGATCATACACACTGAATCTATTGTCCTAATAAAACATGAAGAACCCAGGATCTAGTTTGGATTAGTATCATATTAACACATGCATATGACATAAGGTGAGAAATTATCCAAGATCACATCTACTAGGCGAAGACGTAGATAAATTAACGTTGCAGAAAATGTTGGCAGTCTGCCGAGCTTCCGAGGCGACGGAATACCAGGCAGGTGCGATGGAGAATCCGAAGGTCCACGAAGTCAAGAGGTCGGGTAACAAGTCGGGTAGCAAATCGGGCAACAAGTTGAGTACTCAACAAAACGGGACGTTGAAGTCGAGCACTCAAGGAAGCAAATCATCGAGCAAAAAGTCGTCGTCCAAGAAACAATATTGTGGCAAAGGCCAATTTAAGTGTCGCAATTGTGGTACCACACATAAATAGGTGTCCAGCTTATGGCAAAATATATTTCGCATGTCAAGGCAAGCATTATTACCAGAGATTTTGCACCCAGAAATCCGTGCATGAGGTTAACGAGGAGGGGAACGAGGAAAGTGACTCCTCCGATGAACTCTTTGTTGGTGTGATTAAATCTAATGTATCCAGCAAAGCATGGTTTGTTGACCTAGAGGTCAAAGGAAAATCTGTAAAATTTAAGTTAGATACAGGAGCTGAAGTCAATGTTATGCCAATGAATGTATATGCTCTCTTCTAGAAATCTGCTCCAGTGAGTGAAATGCAGTTGAGACTGTCGAGTTACTCAGATCAAAACATTGATGTTGTAGGTTAGGTGACACTTCCATGTCAAGTTGATGGAGAGCCATCAAGAAATCTATAATTTTTTGTTGCAAATGTAACAAGTACACCAGTTCTAGGGGTAGCAGCATATGAGAAGCTCAATCTTGTGAAAAAAGATTCATGAGGTTAAGGTACTCGTCAATCGGAAATTAAAGACAGGTCTAAGCAAGGAAAGTATGAGTAAAGAATATGCAGATATATTCAAGGGCCTTCGCAAGATGTCAGGTGAATATCTTATAGTACTTGACGAAGATGTAATGCCAGTCATTCAAGTGCCGTGAAAAGTACCGTACATGCGAGATTGGAAGTGAAATTAAAGGATATGTCCGATAAGGGTGTAATTAAGGCAGTGGATGAACCTACCGATTGGGTAAGTAGCTTGGTGGATGTGGAGTAGAAAAATGGGGACCATCAGGGTGAGTCTGGATCCTAGGGATCTGAATCGCGCTATCAAGAGACAACACAATCCGACTCGTCGACCTAAAGACATTGCAGCGAAGCTACATGGCAAGAAAGTATTCTCCCTGATTGACCAGAAAGACGGTTATTGGCAAACGAAACTGGACAATGAGAGCTCCAAATTGTGTACGTTCAACACGCCATTCGGGCGTTACAGAATTCTCCGGATGCCATTCGGCATAAGTTCTGCTGCCGAGGTGTTCCAAAAGAAGAACGATCAACTATTTCGGGATATCCCAAACTGCTTCTGTATAGCAGATGATATGCTAATAGCAGGAGTGGATGAGGAGGAACATGACAGCGCAGCGAAAGCAGTGCTAGAGAGGGGACGCAAACACGGCGTCAAATTCAATTACGCGAAAATTCAATGGAAAGTCCCAGAAGTATGGTACATTGGGAACATCATCTCCAAAGAAGGGATGACTGCGAACCCGAAAACGGTACAGGCAATTTAGGAATTCCGAAAGCCGACGCAGTTACAGAGCTGCAACATTTCCTGGGCATGATAAACTATCTAGGTCAATTTGTGAAAGACCTATCGACCACCTCAGCACCGCTACGACAACTACTACGATCAGATGTGGAGTTTCTGTGGAACCACAAACAGGAGAAAGCGTTCGCCGACTTGAAAGATGCACTGGCCAAAACACCAACACTGGTGTTCTATGATCCTAAGAAAGAAGTGACTATTCAGTGCGATGCCTCTAAGGACGGTATCGGAGCAATTGTGTTCTCTGCCGAAAAGTTTAAAGACTATATCTATGGAAGATCGGTCAGAGTACACTCTGACCACAAACCACTGGAGAGTGTGATGAAGAAGAGTCTGACAAAAGCATCACCACGGCTACAACAGATGCTATTGAGACTTCAAAAGTACAATCTAAACGTACAGTACGAGAAAGGAAAAGACATGTTTATTGCAGAAGCTCTATCCCGTGCGTATCTGAAGGCTGAGAGTATTGATGAAGGCTTACACGAGGAGATGGAGGTCATGGTTCATAGTCTTGTCCAAAACACCCCAGTCTCAGTAGACAAGAAAGAAGAAATCTGTGAAAAAATTTGTGCAGATGAATCTATGCAACAGCTGAGAAGTCTGATACAACATGGATGGCCTGAATCGGGAAAAGGAGTACCAGGCCATCTTAAACCCTATTGGGATCTTAAAGACAATTTGTTCGAAGAGGATGGCCTACTCTTCATGGAGAGTAGAGTTGTGATACCAGAAGCAATGACAAAAGAGATAATCAACATCCTTCATGAAAGTCATCTAGGAATCGAGGAAAACACGTAATCGAGCAAGAGATGTTCTGTTCTGGCCGGGAATGTCAAGAGACATTGAAGATTGAATCAAGAACTGCAGCAAATGTGCTGAGTATTCGAGAAAAGAGCAAAAGGAGAAGATGATACCTCATCCGATCCCAGAAAGACCAATGAAGAAATTAGGAATAGATCTATTTACCTACGGTGGTAAAGACTATGTCTGTGTTGTGGATTACTTTTCCCTTCATACGCCTACTCAAGGACAAGACAGCAAAGACAGTCGTCACACACGTGAAGTCCATCGTATGCGAAGAAGGCATTCCAGAAAAGGTAGTGTCGGATAATATGCCTTTCTCTAGTGCAGAGTTCCGGAAATTCGCTGCTGAATACACGTTCAAGACAACCACGAGCAGTATAACCTATGCTCAGTCAAACAGAGAGGTTAAAAGAACAATAGGAACGGTCAAGCAGATCCTCCGTAAAGCTGATGATCCATGTCTTGGTCTGCTAGAGTACATCAACACTCCTATAAAGGGTATGACATATTCCCCATCACAGATGTTAAACAGCAGAAGACTCGCATCTAAAGTTCCCATATGCAGTGCCGCACTAGAGCCAGAGATAGCCAGCAATGTGAGGAGACAACTACAACAGCGCCAAGAAAGTATGGTATGCTTGTACAACCAACATGCTAAGAACCTCCCACCAGTACACAAATCTGAAACTGTGCACATACTCGAAAATGGGAAATGGAAACCCGGGCTGGTGGTAGCCAAACATGATCGCCAAGATCATACGTTGTACAAACAGAAGCAGGCTCAACAATCAGGAGAAATCGCCGAGACTTATTGAAGGTCACACCGGGGTCAACCACATATTCACATAAACCAGCACCACAAGATCTGGTATTAATCAATGATGAAGTGGAAGCACCACAAATTCCGGCTCCCAGACCCCAAACACCTAGACGTCAACCTCCGAGGCAACCTGCAGAACCAGCTCAGAGACAACAAGAGCCAGTACAGCAGAAACCAGCTCAGAGACAACAATCTCTGAGCTGGTTTCTCATTTGCATAATTAGCCCCGCCTCATTGTTTACAACTAAGGGACCATGTAGCTAGGCCACGTGTTTTTTACAAACAAGGGGTCACGTGATGGCACTAATCTCCTAATTAGGTCATGTTACCATGATAACCAGAATGCTGTCCTCCGATTGGCTGAGAGGTGGTCGCTAATCCCCTAATTAAATGAAGGGGGCGTCGCCTATTATGCAAATGAGGGGTTTCACCCCTAATTAGGTCAAGGTCAAAGGTCACATGACCATACATGGGCATGCACCACAGGGGTCCAGGTCACATGACCATTTCTTGAAATTGACATGGAGACATGGCCATTTTTTTAAATCAACGATGGTACCAAGGAACGATGGTACCAGAACAATGGTACCATGTTTTTAGGAAGAATGGTACCATCAAGAAGGAATGATGGTACCATTTCCAAATCATGTATCTATCATGTCCTTGATCATATTGAATAATTTTATTGCAGGTTGCACAATAACACATGCCTATATAGGCTATACAGAAGGCTCTACATAGGGCTAGATCATTATGTGGCATTCAACGTAGGAAGGGGCATAAAATTTTCAGACCCCTCCTGAGGGAGGTGGCGTAAAAAATTTGGTCCCTCTTGAGGGGGGCGTAAAATATTTACCGGTACCCTCTTCTTTGTAAAAAAGCCTGCATGCTACTATAGAGCAAAGAGGAGCGCGAAAATTCTCTGCACCTATAAAGGGAGGGTTCAAAAAAAATTGACTGTCATTGAGAGGGGGGGGGCGTAAAAAGTTTTCATGCAAAATGTTGAAAATGGTTTGATTCTTTTTTTCCTTTTTTAATCTTCAATTATTGTTTATCAAGTCAATGTGAGTCGGATAAGAACATGTGAAAGAAAGAAGAAATAAAAATAAAATCTAAAATTTTTTTTCATAATTTTTTATCATTATTTTTCATCAAGTCCACCCATTTCCATGCTTATTTAATATCAAGTATTCATTAGGAAGTAGCTGGGACAGGTTAGACATGTGCAGGGACATGGTACCCTCGTTCCTTTCAAATGGTACCATCGTTCCTCAGAATTGGGAAGTGGTACCATCATTCTCATGGTACCATCATTCCTTGGTACCATCGGCATCATTCCAGAAACCTGACATGGGGGACCCCCCATCCACACCCGCTATATCAATGAGAGCTAGTTCTCCTTGGTTATACTAAGCACATCAAGCCCCTGTCAAAAGAAATCAGGTCAGACGGACCCTAACAACTGTGGGTATTGTTGGGAGGGGGGCCACTTCCTATATGATCTTTATTAACCATGTGCGTACAAAAACTAGAGGGAAAGGGGTACCTTTTGGGGTTTGGGGGTGGGTCCTGCCGGATCCGTTGATAGGGGTACATTTTTGGGTATTTTGGGCAAAAAGGGGTATGTTTTTAGACCCAAAAAAACAAACCAACTTTACAAAAACTTTAAGTGAAAAGAGGGCACTTTTATATATATATATATATATATATATATATATATATATATATATATATATATATATATATATAGAGAGAGAGAGAGAGAGAGAGAGAGAGAGAGAGAGAGAGCAGCGCTCATTTTTTATTTAAAAAAGAAAAAATGTCTATAGCTATACAGGTCTTCACTACATTTTTTGATATTTTGTTATATAAACACCACAGGACACCACAGGACAATACATAGCGCATTATTATAGTGAGTATGACAATAGATGTGTTCTATATGACTAGTGATAGAGACTAGATACTGATATACCTCTACATCGATACAGTTTTCGCAGCTCCGTTCCCCTATCTAGGAAGTATGCTATGAGTGAGATACTAGGGTTCTTTCAGTGTATGCATAGCGGTTACATTGAGTCCAAAGTAGCCTCCCATTTCCTAAACCTCTTTTGCTTGTTCTCCAGACTGCATATAAATTGTTCTGAGAGAAGAGAGTGTTTAAACTCTCCTATCCATTGCAACAGATCAAGATGGCACTTGTGATACAAACGCTGCCTATAAATGTAAAGAGGGCACATTTTATTGATTTTCGAGGGCCCTAGAACGAGGACTGGCCGGGAGACTACTGAACACCCACAGTCGCACCGCGGTACAGTGCCAGTTAGGGAGTGGTCATTATTTATCAACATGGGGGGGGGTGGTGGGTTTTCGCGCGGACGCGTGAAAATCTTTTACGCCCCCCCTCAACGGCAGTCAAAATTTTTTGCGCCCCCCCCCGCGCTGGAGGCGCGGAGAGTTTTCGCGCCCCTATTTGATCTATAGTAGCGCGCGGGCTTTTTTGCTAAAAAGAGGGTGAATTTTTTTAGCCCCCCCCTCAAGAGGGGTCAAATTTTTTTTAGCCCCCCCCTCGGGAGGGGTCTGAAAATTTTACGCCCCCCCCTCAAACCCACCCTCCCCCCCTGTTGATAAATAATGACCACTCCCTTAGACCGCTACCCCGTCCATCTCGCTCGGCATCCAAGGACGGCGCGTCACTGAGTCAGCGCGTCGTTCATTGGTGCGCTGACATAGAAGCTCCTCCCGTGACCCTCCCTACGTCCGTGCGTAACAAATCCCTTTGTTGACATTCGAGTTTGGTACTTTAGAGATGTCTATACAATATTTTAATCTTACAAGGCTACTTTCATGATAGTTATCTAGCCCTAGTCAAGAAATGGTTGTTTGAATTTAAGGTCTAAAAGAGTAACAGTTGCTTGAAGTCAGGACATAGTGCAATCAGATTTTTCGCTACGTTCGATTGAAGATGGATACCCTAAAACGGGACATTTTTTGAGCAATTTGTGCCTGCGCACACCAGACCATGATCTCAATAGGCCCAAATTACCAAAAAAATGTCGTTTTTAGGCAGAATTTTAGGGTTGTTTCTGACTAAAGGGACTTAAAATATTGTATTTATGAAGGAATTTTGTGGTAACCATGGCAACCAAAAAAACAAACTTTTCTGTTAAGGTGGTACCACCCTAAATCAGGTCACTTCCGGGTAGAATGGTAAAAGTCCTGCACTAAATACAGTCAATTTTTCACTTCTAGGGCTATAAAATGGGTTCTAAACAGGTTGTCTGTGTATATATTGGCATTAAAATTATCCTGGAGGCTTGGAGAATATTTTTAAAAAAAGATTGGAAAAGAATGAAAATAATTTAGATCATTTACTGCGGACCAAAGGGACCTATGATAGATGGCCGCACTTATAAGGTAAATGACGGGGGACCAGTTCCAAAAGCAGGTCATGAACGGTACGTTCGGTACCACTGAAAAACGGACATAGAGTTAAGAACTAACCTTTTTCGGGGGCTCTGCCCCCGAACCCCCAATCAAGTTTTTGCATCTACAATCCCCCCAAAATAAACCTTTAAAAATATGACCTAAATTTGTAACATTAAGTCACCTTTTCTCTGAATCTTCAAAGAACCTGGCATGTGGGCAGACGTAGTTAGAGATAAAAGTTAGCAGCCTAACGCACCCCTCATGGCCTACTTTAGAGGGTGGTCCCCCGTCATTTACCATTTAGCTTTTAGCGATAGATGTGTAGTGACTCAGGTGGCAGACCACAAAATCACATCGGTGGTTTCCATGGCGATTTGCGAAAAATCTGATTGCACTTTGTTATGACAGACCTAGTGTATGATTTTTGCCATTTCAAAAGCTACAATCTGGTATATTTGGCTTAGTTCTGAGGAAATTTTAAGTATTTGAAATATTTTGTCAAGTGTCAGCGATAGTGGATTTTTTCGGGTCGCAGCGCATATTTAGGGTGGTACCAAGAATAGTATAGGTTCCCTAGGATATGTTACTCCATAGAGTCCTATAGTGCAAGCCACCCCCCTCTACCCCCCCTCAAAAGTAGGCTACCTTTTGTGTTCAGTACTGAGTCCTATGTAAGATAAGGGGGTTTATGGAGATGTAAGGAATCTTTATCAGAGTGATATCAAATGGAAACAAGGGACCACCCATACCAAAAAGTCCTGCTGAATCCAAAATTTGTGGTCTTGATTCTCAAAATTTGGCCAAAGGTACCTAAAAATGAGGTTTGATGATGAGAATATTTTAAAAATGCAAAAAAGTTATATTGAAAATGAGTGGGACATTTTATAGATGCAACATGCTAATCAAAGTCAGTACCTCAATCTACATATCCCAATGTTTGCCTATCCCAACCTGACAAGTACTCTGCCTGCATATGGCTCTGCCTCTCCCACATACTGCCTATCCCTTAGTCTGCCTATCACTCATACTACCTATCCCTTGAAACATCTAGAGTTTAATTAGGTTTTCCCTTAAATGGCTTAAGGGATTAAAGTTTACCCCTCACCTTTGTACCTAATTCTCTCTGTACATTCTTACCATTAGTCTACCTATCCTCAATCTGCCTATCATTCACTTTACCTATCCCTCATGGTGACTATCCCCCAACTCTGCACATCCCTCATATTTGACTGGCACATCTGTGATATTACCTAGCACCAATGTATCTTTTGAATATGCTAACCTTACAAGGTACCCTCTGTGCTTATCTCTTAAACTGTTTATTACCTATCCCCATTGCTACCCATCCTCTTTAATACCTATCCCTCAAGCTCACTTTATAGCTTTCCTACCTATCACAGCTTGATCAGCTGGGATAGCTCACATCCAACCTTTATTATGATCTCTTAGTCAACCTATCCCCTAAAGAACAAATCCAACAGTCTACCTCAAGCATACATCTACTGATCATTCATGCTATATAACCTTGAGGTTACCTATCCTTCAGGCTGCCTATCCTTCATGGTATATAGCCCTCAGTCTACCTAACCAGCTATCTATGTATCTCTCACCTTGTATTCTATTCTTTCTACCTTTATGAGTGAGTGAGTGAGTGAGTAATAGATGTTTTACGCCATTTCGACAGCTAAGGTCATATTCATGGTGAGAACTACATTACACAATTTCACAGAGGAATGTGTCAGTGCCCGCTCATATGTGCACCACACACATCTGAGGGGGTATGAAAGATGAGATATAGACCCTTTTAAGTGGGTTAGGGAAGCCCACCTTTATAGTAGCTCTTATAGTCTATGCCTGGTGAAATATACCTATCGCTCATTGTACCTATCCTCAAGTCTGCATATCACTCATGTTTACCTTACATATCCCTCAGCCCATTGGATTATCATGCTTTTCTAAAATGCCTCACCATGGCTATCATTAGACTAGCTAACTTCCTATCCTATATGTATGTTGTTTATTCCCATCTTCCTATCCTCCATGCTGCATATCATTCATGCTATCCCACCTGACAAAACAACTTTTTTTAAGGTTAAAAAACTGAGGGCTATATACCATGAAGGATAGGCAGCCTGAAGGATAGGTAACCTCAAGGATATAAAGCATGAGTGATAGGTAGATGTATGCGTGAGGTAAACTGTTAAATTTGTTCCTTAGGAGATAGGTTGACTGAGAGATCAAAATGAAGGTTGGTTGTGAGCTATCCCAACTGAACACGCTGTGATAGGTAGGAAAGCTATAAAGTGAGCATGAGGGATAGGTATTGAAGAGGATGGGTAGCAAAGAGGATGGGTAGCATGTGTAATAAACAGTTTAAGAGATAGGCATAGAGAGTACCTTGTGAAGTGAGCATATTCAAAAGATACATTGGTGCTAGGTAATATCACAGATGTGCCAGTCAAACATAAGGGATGTGAAGAGTTGGGGGATAGTCACCATGAGGGATAGGTAAAGTGAATGATAGGCAGATTGAGGATAGGTAGACTAATGGTAAAAATGTACAGAGAAAATTAAGTACAAAGGTGAGGGGTAAACTTTAATCTTTTAAGCATTTGAGGGAAAACCTAATTAAACTCTAGATGTTTCAAGGGATAGGTAGTATGAGTGATAGGTAGACTAAGGGATAGGCAGTATGTGGGAGAGGCAGAGCCATACACAGGTAGAGTACTTGTCAGGTTGAGATAGGCAGACATTGGGATATGTAGATTGAGGTACTGACTTTGATTAGCATGTTGCATCTATAAAAAGTTCCAATCATTTTCAATATAACTTTTGTACATTTTTAAAATATTCTCATTATCAAACCTCATTTTTAGGTACTTTTGGTCAAATTTTGAGAATCAATATCACAAATTTTGGATTCAGCAGGATTTTCTGGTATAGGTGGCACCTTGTTTCCATTTGATATCACTCTGATAAAGAATCCTGACATCTCTATAAACCCCCTTATCCTACATAGGACTCAATACTGAACACAAAAGGGAGCCTACTTTTAAGGGGGGTAGAGGGGGGGGGGGGGGGCTGTTACACTGTGTCCATAGGTAAAGCTCTGAGTTTCGCCTCCTATCTATTGAAGCTTCTTGGTGGTACCACCACGACAGCGCCAACTTCTGGGATACGACAGCGCCGTGGGAAGCTAAGTGCCAGTGGTTGTGTTGTATTGACGTAGATCTAAATCGTGACAAGTCCAAATCTCCTGGGACATGGGTGTAATAACATATGTTCTACACGTGTGGCAACACGAAACAAGTGCCATTATCGTAAATATGTTATATATACAAGGAAAATGTTTGACCAAATCCGGACACCGCACCATTTGTTGTGACGCTGAGCTCCAGACAGGAACTCTTCATCACGCACGCATGCGCGATGATTCAGTTGCAGTCGAGCAAGGCAAGATGGCGGCCACGGGATCAAAAGTTGGCCAGAATGGCTAGTAATATGTGAGTTTTTGCCTTATTTAGGGGAAGAAAATAATAAAAACAGGTCTTAGGGGGTCGAGAAGACATCTAGCATTTGCTTGCGGGAATTTATTTGATTGTATAAGGCCATTATAGTGGCCTTTATGTATTTTCTTTCCCTGGTCCTTGCTCAGTATGTGGCGGCTATACATTTTTTATGCCAAAAAATATTGGTATTATTTTTTTAAGACTAATTACACGCCATTTGTTTGCTGTACTGTCACCGTGGGTGTCATGTTATGTACTATATTCATCCTAGATACCTCATCACGTCTCGTAATTTGAACACTGCCCACATTGAATGTGTGTGCCCCGCTCAGGACAGTCAGAGCCATTGGCATTGTTTTGATTCTACGACTACGAGTACCGTACCAAACACAAACAAAACCCATACCCCGGTACAATAAATGACGCACACAAACCAACTCAGTGCGGGTCACGCACACAGTGGCAGAGAAACCCTCCAGGCCCCACATCCACTTAGTTAGGGGTTCTATCATTTGTTTACCTTAGCTAATAGGGTCTCTTTAGTCTATACTAAGTCTATTCCGGGTAGTAACCATGTCATGACACTCATGTGCGTACACGGACCTTGACTTAATGACTAGGTACCCCTTTTAGAGGGGGACAATTGGACCAAACTATACCCCTTTTAACGGGAATGTGCTTGGAAAAGTACCCCTTTCCCTGCTGTTAGAATGTAAAGAGACAAACTCTCAATTTTGACACCCTTTCAATTGGATATTTTCATGAAATGTACCCCTATCCCGTCCATATTTTGAGATTGGTCTGAAAAAAGTACCCCTTTTCCCACCATATTTTGAAATCTTTCTTATAAAAGGTACCCCTTTCGAAGCAACAAATTTCAGAGTTTGCTTAAAAAAAGTCAAGATTTCAAGAAAAATTATGACTTCTTTGGCAGACTTTGCTATTGAACCCTTACTTTGGTTCTAATTGTAATATTTGAAAAATTCTTTCACCGTTGGAAAGCCCTTGAAAAATGTACCTCTTTTGAACCAAATTGCGCCCAAAAGAACCCCTTTTAACGGGTCTGGGCGGATCCACTCCTAGGGTCAGAAAAGTACTCCCTTTCCCACTAATTTGGCTTCCATATATCCTCAAGTGCCCCCCCCCCCTGGGTCTTTAGTATAAAGTTTAGATGAATAGAAGTCTATTTATAAAGTTATTCTAAGGAAAGGAAACCCCGGGCCCGGGGGAAAACCAAACTTCCTGGTGCATGATAGCAGTGATTGGATGGTATGTACTGCAGTCCCTATCTAGGCCTACCATGGTCTCTATGATATTTCCTTTGATAGTTATCTAATCGTAGTATGACGACTTCCTTTGGGGAGGTTGAGGCACATCTATTGCCAAACTTGTGGGTTGAGCGCGAGGACATTTCGCGCAAATCTCCTGGCCTTTGTTTTCAATGAATCTTTCTAAAAATTAATATGTGGGTATGTGGCATACTTGCTTAGCATTCCTGAAAGTTTGGTTAAATTCTGAGAATTCTAAGATAGAAAAAAAACGGGAGTTTTTGCAGCCCCGACAGATTCACTGTTCTCACTACTAGAGTGTGGCCCAAGCAATCTCCGCTACAGCCTTTGGAGAGCACCCTGTCCCATACGACGTGAGGAGGCCGGGACAGGGTCTCTGTCTAATAGTGATCATGGTGTGTTAGTATCATACTAATTAGGGAATAGAGACCGTGGTACATACAATTAAAGTACCGGTACTGTATATACCACAGGTAGTCTCTGTGTACTATTCCCCATGGCCCAGGTCTCTATAACTATGTACCACACTTGGGAGCACCTGGTCCCTATGTACCACTAACCTTATCTCTGTTGAATTAACACTTTATCAAAGCATGAAATAATAATAGGAACATATGGTTAAGTGCTTTATTGAAACAATATTTGAAATTTCATGATAAATGGTGTGATTTTCATCATTTCAGTACCGTATTATTGTGTGAGTTAGATTCCAACTTGCCACAGTTGAATGCTGAAACGCCAGTGGCCTTTGATGGCAAGTTTAGACTTCACTATGTGTTTTGACTGCAGGAGTTCACAGATACCACTGCCATTATTTTCTGGCTAATGTACACTTTTGAAAATTGCTATATGATGACAAAAAGGAAGAGATTGAAAAAAAAAGACGAAAAAAAAAATCACCAAGAGTCTCTGGTATTTTTCAAAACACTTTGCGCAACAGTTTCAAGCTTATTTCTAGTAGGTAACAACATGATATGCCCTGAACTATTTATGTTAGAAATTTGACCATCTCCTTACCATACTTTATATATTTCAGCTAGTAGGAGTAAGAGGTCAGGGTGCCCCCCTCCTTCCCCATCCCACCCAGACGGGGCGCCATGCCGAGTATGCGCCACACGCCCTCCCGGGGCTGCTACGGGCGCCTCGTCCTACGTGGAACCAGCATCGACCCCGACCAGCATGATGAGGACAGTCCACTAGAGGGCACCACCAGTGATGGTCACACCAACATCCGGCCACCCAGGATTGTCGCTCTCAACTTCTTCCGCAGACACACCAGCAGTCACACCAGCAGTGGGCAGCGTACTCGCTGGGAGCCCAATGTGCCTGTACCTGCTTGTTGGACCAAGTTCTCCCACCAGTTTTTACGAGTGGCCCACTTCTGTTTGACTAACATCGTGGTGTCGGTTTGCTTGTTGTTCTGTGGCCTTACCATGTCACTGGGGCCTGGGCTGCACACACTACTTGTAGCCGACCCACCACTCATGATTGATAAGTCGATAAAGGCCTTCAAGATCCCTAACCACATTGTGACCAAGCGCCAGGATGCCTTTACCTCGGCGCTTTCAGAGCTACGATGGAGTTATAGCCACAACCGTGGTCGCCGTGACACCAAGAGCAGCACACATCCCACCCAGGATGCACCTTTAAATTATACGCACCTAGACTCGGCACCGCTACCACCACCAGCCACCCAGCATGGTACAGGCCACACACGCAGTGATACAGTCAAGGTGTGGGACGGGTCAAAGGTAGTGAGAGTGTCCCGCAATAAACTCAAGTCGCACATAGAGAAATCCATAGACAAGTTTTACACAGATAGTATACGAAAAGAACATTCCTATGATAAATATAGTAATGATAATAATGATGATAGTCCAGATCATTTACACAGTAATAATTCCAGTAGTGGCCGAACCAAGCGCTCCTTGCCACCCAACGGGCGAATAGCAGGAATCACACAGGCCTACCGCCGCTGGAAGATGACATTGATATACCTAGCACAGGGAGCAGACAAGAATATGTTCACACACAAGCGCTTACAAACAGTTCACCATATAGAGCGGCGCATAATGAACCACTCAAGTTTTGTCGACTTCTGCTACATGAATTACATCAAACAAAGACAGGACCAGAACCTTCTGCGCTATGGCGGCTGCGCACCACTCAATTCCCTCCTTACCTATTTCTTCCCATCTAAAACTCCTGACGGTACAGTGCATTACGATGGGCTTGGGTCAAAACTTGAAAAACTAGATCGCACACTAAGCTTTGCCATGACCAGGGACACATTTTTTTGGTACGTAGATGATAAAATAAATAGTACATTCAGACGGAGTCGGTTACTGCGCAGCGAGGTCCAGTTTGGGGCTCCTTTACCAGGTTTGCATCTTATTACTTAACATCAATTTTAATTGTATATTTACATATTTGTGTGATGGAAATGTTCAGGGAGTCTCTTGATTTCAGGGATTCATGAGTACGAAATACCTATACATTCATAAACATATCTCATTGAACATTTCAGGGATTTTTGAGCTTGTTAAGGACCTATACTGTAGTAGCAATTAGGTCCCAATTCAGCCAATATCATTTTATAATGTCTTTATGTTTGTTAAAGGATATATCAGCTTTGCAGACAGAAATGAAGAGCAATCCAAGAAATTCCGGGATTTTGTCATTACATATATTGACATGCTGGAAGACGCCTCTACTGAGTAAGTCTTAACATGCCTTATCATTCATTCTCAAGAGCGTACACATACAGAGAAATTTTGTATTCATGATCAAAAAACATATAGACCAAAAATTAATTCTAACAAACGCACACCCTAAACTCTGAAAATCGTTGCTTTTACATTATAAATCTTGATTGATACAATCCCACTTGGTCAACATTGTACACCAATCAGGATACATCATACACTCCTACTGGGGCAGCATGGTACACAAAATATGATACACTCCCACTGGGTCAGCAGGGTACACCAGTCACGATACACTCCCACTGGGGCAGCACGGTACTCCAATCACGATACACTCCCTGTGGGGCATCACGGTACACCAATCATGATACACTGCCACTGGGGAAGCACGGTACACCAATCATGATACACTCCCACTGGGGCAGTAGGGTACACCAATCACGATACACTCCCACTGGGGAAGCAGGGTACACCAATCACGATACACTCCCACTGGGGAAGCAGGGTACACCAATCATGATACACTCCCACTGGGGCAGCACGGTACACCACTCATGATACACTCCCACTGGGGCAGCAGGGTACACCAATCATGATACACTCCCACTGGGGCATCACGGTACACCAATCATGATACACTCCCACTGGGGCAGCAGGGTACACCAATCATGATACACTCCCACTGGGGCATCACGGTACACCAATCATGATACACTCCCACTGGGGCAGTAGGGTACACCACTCATGAAACACTCCCACTGGGGCAGTAGGGTACACCACTCATGAAACACTCCCACTGGGGCAGTAGGGTACACCACTCATGAAACACTCCCACTGGGGCAGTAGGGTACACCAATCATGATACACTCCCACTGGGGCAGTAGGGTACACCAATCATGATACACTCCCACTGGGGCAGCATGGTACACCAATCACGATACACTCCCACTGGGGCATCACGGTACACCAATCATGATACCCTCCCACAGGGGCAGTAGGGTACACCAATCATGATACACTCCCACTGGGGCAGTAGGGTACACCAATCACGATACACTCCCACTGGGGCAGCAGGGTACACTAATCATGATACACTCCCACTGGGCCAGTAGGGTACACCAATCATGATACACTCCCACTTGGGAAGCATGGTACACCAATCATGAAGTGCTGTCAAGTAATTCAAAATAAGAATGTTCCATGAACAATTTTTCAGGATTTACATGTATCATGTTTAAATGTATGACAACTGGGGCACTTAAAATTGATAAAGTAAAGTATGGTATTTGATAAGATATGCAAAATCAGAATGTGGCTACAATGAGTGGATAGTACTGTACGGCTGTTTGACTACTGGAGGGATGTTATGGTATTGTTCAGCTGTTTGATTTGTTGCAGGGATGTGATGGTACTGTATGGCGGAAACGAACTGTTTGACTACGAGGTAGACGCCACATTCTGGAACGACCTGCGCCTGTCGTTCTACACACTGGGCTTCATTGTGATCTTCATGTTCATCCTGACGTCCTTCTCCCTGTGGTTAACGTGTTGGGGCATCACCGCCATCATCCTCAGCTTCCCCTTAGCCCTGTTCTTATACCGCGAGGTGTTTGGTGTCGTGTCACTCGGTATTCTCAATGGTGCTGCAGCATTCCTCATCATTGGTATAGGTATGTAGTGTTACTTACACTATGACATCATCATTGGTATAGGTATGTAGGTTACACTGTATGACATAAGTATAGGTATGTTGGTCACCTACACTATGACATCATCATTGGTATAGATATGTAGGTCACTGACATTGTATGACATTATCATTGGTATAAGTGTGTAGGTCACTTACACTCTGACATCATCATTGGTATAGGTATGTAGGTCACCTACACTCTGACATCATCATTGGTATAGGTATGTAGGTCACTTACACTCTTGACATCATCATTGGTATAGGTATGTAGGTCACTTATACTATGACATCATCATTGGAATAGGTATGTAGGTCACCTACACTCTGACATCATTGGTATAGGTATGTAGGTCACCTACACTCTGACATCATTGGTATAGGTATGTAGGTCACCTACACTCTGACATCATCATGGATATAGGTATGTAGGTCATACTGTATGTCTTCATTGGTATAGGTATGTAGGTCACACTTTATGACATCCTTGGTAAATGTATGAAGGTCACTTACGTTGTATGACATCATCATTGGTATAGGTATGTAGGTCACACTGTATGACATTATTGGTATAAGTATGTAGGTCACTTTCACTATGACATCATCATTGGTATAGGTATGTAGGTCACTTACACTATGACATCATAGGTATTGGTATGTTGTAGGCATGGAAGTGCCACCTACTATTAATAATGAAGTCGGAGATATATGGTGAAAGTTACATGGTGATTTATTATATATTAAAAATGCATAAGTGAGGTCACCTGCATAGAGCACCAAGTACTGAGTCTTGAGAGTGGTCATTACCAGTGGCTGCACTACGGTTTATATCCCAACCCTGGGGCAACACAGGAAGTCAGTATCTCCATAATTTACATATATTAAACATGGCATATAATTGGTGGATCCAATGTAACATGGATGCTGATTGGTTAGATGAGGCTTTCCCAGGTCTCAGGGAGGCGACCTGTGCGGATCCCGAGGCCTCAGAGAATGCTTTCACACCTTATATAATATATATATTGTAAAAATTAAGTTATAATCCTTATAGGAACGACTGCTTCACACCTATATGTATATATTGTAAAAGTTAAGTTATGTGTCCTTTCTGGGCAGATTTGCTTGGCTTTTGAAGGTATAATCCTTTGGCTTTCATAGATGAATGCTGGTGTGGTTGTACCAGCATTTATTATTATATTTTGTATTGTTCATAATATATATGTTACATAATACATCATTATTCTGGACTAATTTACCATCTCTGTGGTTAGGATTAATATCAATATGATATGATGTCACATATTAATATACCAATAATATACAATCATGATTTGTTACCAATAACGTATAATGTGTGTATTATATATAGTAAGAGGCAAAGTGGTGTGTGACAATGTGCATCATTCGGTACATTGAGGGAGCGACTAAGGGATCAATGTTGGTTTGTAAGGCCATACCTTATTGGTTAGCCCTATGTGTGTCAATGTTGATCCCTGAGTCAACTTACTACCCTCCAAAGCATGTTAAAGCACTGGTACCTACCCACACATGGCTGGGGTGGAGGGAACCAGCTGAGGTTGTGTAGTTAGCCTTTGAGGACACCCCTACCCACAATACACTGGGGATAGTTAGAAAACCACTCGCAGAACGCCCCGATTGGTATGGCATATATGAACATCAGTGGGATACGTTTTCATCGATCCACTCCAAGGGTGGCTCCCCCACAAGGGTTAATACTAAGTAGGAGACGGGCTCCTGAGGGTGGATAAATGAAAATATATTGCCTGGAGTTCATTTTTGTATTAATTTCATATTGACTAATCTAAAAGTGCTTAAATTCACTAAATGTTTTGTTGATAATGAGGTCTTGTTTGTAAATACAGGTGTTCATTATCACGTGTTTGTTCCATACAGGTGTAGACGATGTGTTTGTGTTCATCAACACGTTCCGCCAGGCACACCACATGACAGACATCGGCGACCGTCTGGTACACACAGTGTACACCGCAGGCAAGGCTACCTTCTTCACATCATTCACCACTGCCGCCGCCTTCGCTGCCAACGTAGCTTCATCTGTGAGTATATATGACACATCCAACAGTGGAGATAGTCTCCAGGAATCTGTCTGGATTTCTTTTGATAACCTCTGTATTCAAAACAGATTTAGTTGCTTTGAGGATTTATTTCTGTACAGCCTCACCAATAACCCAGATTTCTTTATATAAATAACCAGTATTTCTCATAAAAGCAATGTTTTTTTTTCTCTTAAACACATATTCGGCTTACATGTGAGGTTTTGATGTAATAGAATAAAGGGACGTTCAATTTTGAACCTTTTCCTAATAGGTCGAATTCTACAAAAGTTGTTTTATTTTCAGATACCTGCAATCCATGACTTTGGCTTGTTCATGTCGTTGATCGTGTCGAGTTGCTGGCTCATGGTCGTCATGACGATGCCCCCGGTCATCAACATTTGGGCACGTTTCTTTGCTTCATGTGAGAATGCTTGTTATAACGGGTAAGTCCATTATGCACAATATGTTTGATACCTTTTTGTTTCTTCAGGCTTTCTGAATGAGGGGTTTTTGTATTTCATAGGGCTTTTCATAGTTACTTTCATATTTGATGGGTCTTTTTTTTTTTTAAGATAAATCATAGGTCGACACTATAGATAGATATTGTCGGCCTCCAGGTATTAACAATAAAAGGAACAACCTCACAAATCGCAAATTACTTTCATGTTAGTTAGAGAGTGGTCATTTATTAATGGGTGAGGTGGTGTGTTTTGGCGTGCATGCTAACATTTGACATGACCTCAGGTGCTATAGTTGTACGTGACCACTGCCTAATGTATTGTCAATCTGACATGACTTCAGATGCTATAGTTGTACATGACCAATCCTTAATGCAGCATTGTCAATCTGACATGACTTCAGCTGCTATAGTTGTACATGACCACTCCTTAATGCATTATTAATCTGACATGACTTCAGATGCTATAGTTGTACATGACCAATCCTTAATGCAGCATTGTCAATCTGACATGACTTCAGCTGCTATAGTTGTACATGACCACTCCCTAATGCATTATTAATCTGACATGACTTCAGCTGCTATAGTTGTACATGACCACTCCTTAATGCAGCATTGTCAATCTGACATGACTTCAGCTGCTATAGTTGTACATGACCACTCCCTAATGTATTGTCAATCTGACATGACTTCAGCTGCTATAGTTGTACATGACCACTCCCTATACTAATGTATTATTAATCTGACATGACTTCAGCTGCTATAGTTGTACATGACCACTCCCTAATGTATTATTAATCTGACATGGCCTCAGCTGCTATAGTTGTACATGACCACTCCCTAATGCATTATTAATCTGACATGACTTTAGCTGCTATAGTTGTACATGACCACTCCCTATACTAATGTATTATTAATCTGACATGACCTCAGCTGCTATAGTTGTACATGACCACTCCCTAATGTATTATCAATCTGACATGACTTCAGCTGCTATAGTTGTATATGATCACTCCCTAATGTATGTCAATCTGACATGACTTCAGCTGCTATAGTTGTACATTACCACTCCCTAATGCATTATTAATCTGACCTGACCTCAGCTGCTATAGTTGTACTTTACCACTCCCTAATGCTATAGTTGTACATGACCACTCCCTAATGTATTGTCAATCTGACATGACCTCAGGTGCTATAATTGTACATGACTCTCTAATGTAGTATTGTGACATGACTTCAGGTGCTATAGTTGTAAAAAGAGCAAGCACCTGGAGGTGCCGGCAGACATTGCTCACTTCCTGGACCCCAAACGGGACAACGCAGGCTCACAAAACGCACGGATGGATGGTGCAAATAACGATGACGACACAACCGATGATGTTCCGCTACTTCAGATGGAGGACGTCAACGACCATGAAGGTGGATGGCCCATCTACTTGGGCATGTTGAACCGTAAGGACTCTATCAAACCTCATTGGTCATGTTGGTGTTGTTTTGTCGCAGTCAGTCACAAATTGAGCCCCCTCCCTGCATGTTACACTAGCTTTTGATTGGGGTATTTAATTGGTGTAGGTGTAATTCGGTGCTGAGTAACATTTTTTCTAATGAACAGATCAATTTTCAAAATTCAAAAATGTAGGGGTTTAGGCCCCTCCGGCCCCCTTGTGATGCTGGAATAGTTAACAAAATAACACAAACCTCTGCCACAATGTCCACTCAGCACACAATGTCCACTCAGCACACAATATCTACTCAGCACACAATGACCACTCAGCACACAATATCTACACAGCACACAATGACCACTCAGCACACAATATCTACTCAGCACACAATGACCACTCAGCACACCCAATGTCCACTCAGCACACCCAATGCTGAAGCCGCTGACTGAGTTGCCGCAGTCATAACAGTTGCACCCTGAAAATCCCACAGTAAATGGAGGGATTTATCTCCTTGGTTGATATTGTATCTTGCTACCTGCCTACCGGCTATACACACCCAAGTGTTCCCGCAATGGCTGCATTCATCTATCATGGCGACCAACAGGCATCATGCATCAAATGGTGTAGACGTTAATTGGTCTTGCAGAGTAGATGTTAGTCCTTAAAGGGTTAATGTAAGATGTCAGTCTTTAAAGGGTTAATGTAACATATCAGTCCTCGAAGGAGTAATGTAATATGTCAGTCCTGAAAAGGTTAATGTAAGATGTCAGTCCTTAAAAGGTTAATATAAGATATCAGTTAGTCTTTAAAGGGTTTATTTAAGATGTCAGTCCTCAAAGGGTTATTGTAAGATGTTAGTCCTTAAAGGGCGAATATAAGATATCAGTCTTCAAATGGTTAATGTAAGATGTCCTAAAAGGGTTGATGTAAGATGTCAGTCCTCAAAGGGTTAATGTAAGTTGTTAGTCTGTCCTCAGAGGGTTAATGTAAGATGTCAGTCCTTAAAAAAGGATTATATAAGATGTCAGTCCTGAAAGGGTTAATGTAAGATGTTAGTCATTAAAGGGTCAATATCAGATGTCAGTTCTTAAAAGGTCGATAAGTGCACACCCACAGATGCATGATAGTATGTTCTTCATTTTGCTGTAGGTAAGGGAAGCATGCCCGATGGTCATCATGATGTATAAATGAACGCCTGGTGAATCTGCTAGCTAGGCCTGCATTCATGCATCATGCGGATGTATCAGCCCTGTAGAGTCACCATTATGAATACAGGCAGCATTTATGCATCATGCAGGTGCTACGGATGCGTATCAACCCTGTAGGGTCAGCATGATGCATATGTGCAGCATTCATGTATCATGCAGGCCTCGTGGGCAATTATCAACCCTGTAGGGTCAGCATGATGCATATATGTGCAGCATTCATGTATCATGCAGGCCTTGTGGGCAATTATCAACCCTGTAGGGTCAGCATTATGCATATGTGCAGCATTCATGTATCATGCAGGCCTCGTGGGCATTATCAACCCTGTAGGGTCAGCATGATGCATATATGTGCAGCATTCATGTATCATGCAGGCCCCATGGGCATTATCAACCCTGTAGGGTCAGCATTATGCATATATGCAGCATTCATGTATCATGCAGGCCTCGTGGGCATTATCAACCCTGTAGGGTCAGCATGATGCATATATGCAGCATTCATGTATCATGCAGGCCTTGTGGGCATTATCAACCCTGTAGGGTCAGCATGATGCATATATGCAGCATTCATGTATCATGCAGGCCTCGTGGGCATTATCAACCCTGTAGGGTCAGCATGATGCATATATGCAGCATTCATGTATCATGCAGGCCTCGTGGGCAATTATCAACCCTGTAGGGTCAGCATGATGCATATATGTGCAGCATTCATGTATCATGCAGGCCTTGTGGGCAATTATCAACCCTGTAGGGTCAGCATTATGCATATGTGCAGCATTCATGTATCATGCAGGCCTCGTGGGCATTATCAACCCTGTAGGGTCAGCATGATGCATATATGTGCAGCATTCATGTATCATGCAGGCCCCATGGGCATTATCAACCCTGTAGGGTCAGCATTATGCATATATGCAGCATTCATGTATCATGCAGGCCTCGTGGGCATTATCAACCCTGTAGGGTCAGCATGATGCATATATGCAGCATTCATGTATCATGCAGGCCTTGTGGGCATTATCAACCCTGTAGGGTCAGCATGATGCATATATGCAGCATTCATGTATCATGCAGGCCTCGTGGGCATTATCAACCCTGTAGGGTCAGCATGATGCATATATGCAGCATTCATGTATCATGCAGGCCTCGTGGGCATTATCAACCCTGTAGGGTCAGCATGATGCATATATGTGCAGCATTGGCAAACACCACACGAAGGCTGCATTTCTGCTTCCCCACGACTAATGGACATATAGCGTTAATGTATTAGGCAACCCTTAAAGGGTTAAATCATTAGATGCCACAGCTTCAGATTATATAGGTAGATTTTATTTTCTCTTGTATAGTTATTCCATTCTATGTGCGACAACACATTGCCATCACAATGAACTTTGATTTTGTCCTGTGTTGTAGACATTTATACTTGTTTGATTTCAAGTTACAATGTCATGTTTTACACTATTGTGTAGTTCTTTGGTTTATGATTATCTCAAATTTCCTAAGAATTTTCTTTTCCTTTTATCCTCATTTGGCTGTCATTATGGTTAAGGTGATACATGTATCTGAATTATCGTAATACCATCTTGTATAAGGCACATCTTATACATTGTATCTAAATTACCGTAATATCATCTCCTATAAGGAACGCCTCATTTATAACTTGCACCTCCTACTTGAGGAAATCTTATTGGGTGGAAGGGTCTAACTTCACAGATGACCTGCACCTTATGCACAAGGTATTACGGTATATGCATTCAAAAATATATGTACGCCTTCAAATGTGAATACTTTAAAGATCTACACAATGCCTAATTTGTTTATGAAGCTTTCATATTGACTTTTCTTTCTATCATTCAATGCAAGTGATAGTAGTTATTGTTCATACAATGTGTACCTTTTTTAACTTGCATAGTTCACTGTTCACATGCTGGTGTAGTTTGCTATGATAGATTATGTTTGGCTTTGGCACGTTTCTATAACAGTGGGTCTCTTAATGACCAAAATACACATGGAAACCGTTAACCATTTAAATCATAACCAAATTATTGATGAAAGAATGAAGTAGAAGAAAGGCTTAGATTAGAGCAGTTGTCGTGAATCTCTGTCTATATATGGTCCGTATAGAGATGCTGCATGAGGATGGAGATGACCCGTTACTACAACTGGAGCAGGAGCCATACAGCTCCCTGCGCCCCCTCAGCACCACTACGCACGCTCTGAGTAACACAGACCTACACACAGCTCACAGACAGGAGGGCTGCAGTCTCACCAGCTGGATGCAGGGCGTCCTCTTTCACTTTGTAGCCACGCCCGTCATCAAAATACGCTGGGTAGTGCTTGGTAAGTCTCAATCTGGATTTGATTTCTGCTTCTATCAGAGTTTTAAACAGAATATTTTCAGATGACAATGCGAAGGTATTATTAATCTATTACACATAAAAGAAAAAAAAAGCCAGAGGAAAATAATTTTGCACACAGGTAAGTTTGAGAATGGATAGATAGTACTGCTATATGGGGTGGAATAACGATGGATGTATAAGCCCCACCCTGACTTTGCTGACATGATTAAAAAATAGTTGCATCTGATACTCTATTAGGCAACACCAAAAAAATAAGTTGGTCTATGGATTTCCCTCTCCATATTTTTGGAAATACTTTTTTTTTTTTTTTTTTTTTAAATCTTGTCTACAGATTTCGCTCACTTCACTTTCTACAAGTTTTCTCTTTGTGATATTTGGCAAAGTCTTTTTTAAAATAAATTCTTTTTCGCTCGCCTCACTTTTCCAGCAAGGAATCCATTGGACGCCAACAAAATTAAAAAAAAAAAAAAAAAAAATTTCGCTCGCTCACACCATTTTTCAAAACCAAAATCCGTAGACCAACTTATTTTTTTGGTGTGGCCTTAAGCAGTGACATATAATGGGGGGTGGTAATTATGTCCATATATGGGGGAGGCGGTGGTGATCATGTCCATATATGGGGATGGTGATCACGGCCATATATGGGGGTGGTGATCATAGGCCTACATCCATACATTGGAGTGGTGATCATGCCCATATATGGGGGATGGTGATCATGTCCATATATTGGGGCAGTGATCATGTCCATATATTGGGGTGATGATCATGTCCATATATGTGGGCGGTGATCATAGGCCTATATCCATACATTGGAGTGGTGATCATGTCCATATATGGGGGTTGAGATGATGTCCATATATTGGGGCAGTGATCATATCCATATATGGGGGTGGTGATCATGTCCATATATGGGGCTGATGATCTTACATCCATATATTGGAGTGGTTATCATGTCCATATATGGGGGTGGTGATTATATCCATATATATGGGGGTGGTGATCATGTCCATATATGGAGGTCCCCGCAGCTCTTTCACGCTGACACCAACCTGACACATGTTATATTGTGGTGTCACGGTACTAATAGGGCCAAGGACGTTCTGATTTCCCCCCCATCTTCCATCATAAAACTGGCGTCAATCTGGTTCTAATTTGATGGCGTTCGTAAATAAAGGCTTAGTTTAAAGCTGAAGTCATTCTTGATTTTTTTAGCATGGTCAACCATAACGGAGTCAGATCCGTTTTTGCACCAGTTGCCATGGAAACCACCATGTTGAATAAATTACCGTAATCTCCCGCGTATAAGGCGCAGCCCGCGTATAAGGTGCACCCAGAGTTTAGAGATTTGACCAGAAAAATAAAAGATTCATAACTTTTGTTCTACTGAATGGATTTTGAAAATTCAAAAACCTATGTGTTGCATGGACCCCCCAGACCCCCCTGGACCCCATATTCAGCTGATAAGGTTATATGGGAGTGTAAGATATCAAAATGAAGGTCTTGATCTCCCCCTTGTGGATCCAGAAAGAACTAAAACCTCTCGTATAAGACGCGCCTTATACGCGGGAGATTACGGTACATGATACAGGCGCCCCTGACAAGTCACAAATGTGACCTTGGACCCCTCTCTGACACAATAGGTTTCCATGGTGACCAAAAACTTTTTGCAACTTTTTCCCCCCAAATCTTTACCTTTCTTCTGGTAGCAAAATTATTAATCTGCGATAAAAATAAGGTCCCCTGGCACTGATTATACCAAGAAAAACACTGTTTTTAGTTGGGACTATTTAGCTGTCCTAGGTTTACTGGGGCGGAATGCTACTGTGACACCTTGTATACCGAGGTAGCGGATTGTCCTATGGGTGCGGCCATTGTTGAAGCTGATTACCAGCGGGTACCACTGGTAAGAGCTATCAGATGGGTATCTACTGCCCCCGAGAGGACCGCAGTGAAGAGTCGCGATTATTTTATTACCTGATAATCAAACTAGCTAAGTCTGTATACTGTGTGTACTGCGTGGTTCTCGTAGTGTCCTGTTACAATGTTACATGATACTCTATTGTAGGAGTGTACTGTGTGGTGCTAGTCGTGTCTGTTGGACTGATGACACAACTACACACGGCCACGCGGCCCCCACAGCTCTTCCACACTGACACCAACCTGCAGCGCATCATGGACCTAGCTGCAAACTTCTCAGACAGTGCCATAACCTGTGATGAGTGCTCCGGCTTCTTCAAGGTCAGTGAACGGGACTTAATTACCATAGTCAACGAACTGTAAAACTTTCCTCACAAGCCGACCAAAATTTAGGATTTGAGGGGAGATTCAGCTTATAAAATGTCTGAAAGTTGGGTCGGCTAGTGTTGGAGGTCGGCTTCTGAAGGAGGTTTTATGGTATATCGTGATTGCTCTTTTGACAAATGAAATTTGAAAATGAGCTGGGGAAAAATTATCTTATAGATTGGATTTATAAAGCAGTTTGTTTTACATTAAACCTCCTTTGCATGTGAAAATTACAAACTATATTCACATTATGATAAATCTATGAAGAAATGTTTTAATAGTCCTCTAAATCTCCCTAAACAATATTTGAGTTAAGTGCTGAAAATGTGGACCGAAAGCCTTTAGGATTTCTAAAGGTAGAGGCTCGACTGATGGGCAGGATTCTATTTTTTCCACCGGAGAATGCAAGCACCACAGAGAACTCATCCTACAAACAGTTCACTGTGTGTACATGATAATTAAGCAGCAAGCCTATGGTTTAAACATGATGTGAATTAAGCTATTGTTTATACATGATACATTGTATATATAAATTACAGGAGAACCCGGTACAGCCCCATGAGGAGTCGACCACTACCACATCTACCACAGAACTCATCCCCCTAGAGACAATTCGCCTCACACCTCCCCCTGAGTCACCTCACTGGAAGAGCCCCGTTGGTGCAACGCCTCCTAAAACCACGCCCTCCCCGCTCCCCACACAATCACCTGTGCCTTTCACCAGGGCTGCCCAGCCGGGGCAGCAACTACTGGGTGAGTACGATTGTACATATCAAGTAGCCAGAGTACCACTGTACATTTCATGTAGCAGCAACTACTGGGTGGGTACCACTGTACATTTCATGTACCAGGGCAGCAACCACTGGGTGAGTACCACTGTATATATCATATAGCAGCAACTACTGGGTGGGTACCCCTGTACATTTCATGTAGCAGCAACTACTGGGTGGGTACCCCTGTACATTTCATGTAGCAGCAACTACTGGGTGGGTACCACTGTACATTTCATGTAGCAGCAACTACTGGGTGGGTACCGCTGTACATTTCATGTAGCAGCAACTACTGGGTGGGTACCGCTGTACATTTCATGTAGCAGTAACTACTGGGTACGGCTGTACATTTCATGATTTTATGATAAAAATGATTTATTTGAGCAATTCTGCACTCAACAATTATGAAACATATCTTACCTCAATATATATAATATGAAAATTCCAGAATATTAAAGGTGGGGGGGATCTTGGGAGCTTGTCTTGAGAGGCCCTATCCCATACATTTCATGTCAAATACCATCCAGATGAGGGTTTTAGAGCTGTCGTGGATGTATCTTCGACACACAGTCCCATGTTTTGTTTCCATATACTCCTATATCAATGCATTGAATAGCTCCCTTATACTCATCCGTCTAAGGTTGCAACTTTATGAATAGCACTAGATAAACTTTATTCTGCCAACACATTAAATACTTGCGCTTTTGGTGGCTGATATTAACCGTCTTGCCCCTTCCATATTCCCCAGTGGACCCTGAGTCAGTGGACGCTAACTTTGACCCCTGCGCACGGGGTCGCTGTAACCACCAGGAGCCCCGCCCCAACCTGGAGCTGGGAGCTGTGGTACACGTCGTGTTTGGCATCATCGGGATAGACCGCAGTAACGTGTCAATGGAGCATGTGGTGACGGAAAAGGTGGGTTACTTCTTTATTATAGACCATAAAAAAGGTGGGTCAAATAGAATAGATGTAGCCTACAGGGAAGATGGGTTATCATTGACATAGCCTGGTACACTGTTACTTCTAAAGATGAGTTACTTCTGTATCATAGATGTAGCCTGGCATACTAGCTGCTCTGTCTTTCATGCAGAAATATCTAATTAGTGCATGATGTGCATGAAAGATTTCCACCATGCCTTTCCATTATATAAAAATCAAAATTTCTAACCACCAAAAACAGGGGATGTGCGCTTATTTGGTTGGGAATGTGTGATTATTGATCTGAATATGGTAACTAGTCACCCGGTAATTATAATGTCATCCTTAGTGTTGCTTTATCGCTTTATGAATATAGGTCATGATCAATGTTTGGAATGCATGTGTCATCTTATGTGGGGAGAATCTGCATCTATTTTCTGCTATAATCCTCATAGAAATAGCAAATTTCCATTGAATCCTCATTGTTTCACCAACACTGTACCAGCTTGTCACCTACAAAACGTGTCAGCTCTGTATCGGTGCATTGCTCAAGTTTACCGATATCGTTCATGAACTGCAATGAAAAGCTCATGTTGTTGTAATTCCATCACTCAGGATGGACCTCAGAGTACTGGTAAGGTTGTTAGGGTCAAGATGTTAGCCCTTAAGGCAGTCAAGATGTTAGCCCTTAAACTTAAAGGCAGTCAAGATGTTAACCCTTTAAGGCAGTCAAGGTGTTAGCCCTTTAAGGCAGTCAAGGTGTTAACCCTGTAAGGCAGTCAAGGTGTTAGCCCTTTAAGGCAGTCAAGGTGTTAGCCCTCTAAGGCAGTCAAGGTGTTAGCCCTTTAAGGCAGTCAAGGTGTTAGCCCTTTAAGGCAGTCAAGGTGTTAACCCTTTAAGGCAATCAAGGTGTTAGCCCTTTAAGGCAGTCAAGGTGTTAGCCCTTTAAGGCAGTCAAGGTGTTAGCCCTTTAAGGCAGTCAAGGTGTTAGCCCTTTAAGGCAGTCAAGGTGTTAACCCTTTAAGGCAGTCAAGGTGTTAACCCTTTAAGGCAGTCAAGGTGTTAACCCTTTAAGGCAGTCAAGGTGGCAAAACCTGAAGGGCTGCTAATGCATTCATGCATCATGCTGGCCAAGGGACTATACACACCATCGTTGGGGCATCATACCCCAACGATGGTGGTGATGAGCAGCATTGCCAGCCCGTCCTTGGTGCACTATGCCTACCAATGGCCATGATACACTCCTGCATTACTGGCCCTTAAAGAGTTAAGGGGGTACTACTACCCAATGCTATGTACATGTTGACTAACCCTATTATGTACAGCACCCGTGTATACTGTATACACGTATACTCTATAGTCTAAAGTAAACCATCAATAGGTTCTCCTATAAGCTGCGGATGTTCTATATTATTGCTACTAAGATAAGTCCAGTGTTAGGACAATGTGCACATTAGAATACATGAATGCTATATCATCTATTATATACTTGTTAGGATAAGAGTTATGTCCCTACTGGTTAATAAGTGTCGACAAACTCAAGTACCGTAATCTCCCGCGTAGAAGACGCGCTGTGCGTATAAGACGCACCCCAAACTTAGCAAATGCATTTTCGCATATAAGACGCAGATTTTAAGTCTCAATTTTGTAAATCCAGTACTGTTCTATAGTAAAATTACCCCTCGTATAAGACGCACCCCCAACTTGAGGAAATCCTATAAGACCCAGTAGGGATTTGTTTGGCATAGAGGACGCGTCTTGTATACCTCATTACCATTTGTTAACTGTAAGATCTCTCCTGTTTTGTCTTCCATTAAGTTCCATGTATAAATGCACGTTTTGCAAAATTAGCAGAGTAATTCAGTGATGAGTATCATAAGAGGAGCGATAAGAAAATGTCCATTTAGTCAATGATATGAGCTCGCAAATTTTACCAACATGTGTATGCCCTTTCTTATGGCCCTGGTCCTTTTCTCACAAATTGACCTAAGATAGCAAGGAAAAGTGTCTAAATTTTCAATTTTTTCCCCTGGGGTATCCCCAAACCCTGCTACCGTATACATTCAAATTGTTCCCGGACCCCTCCCTCAAAGGTCAGGTTGCTTCCAACACCCCTGTCATAGCACGACGGCATGGTGCTGTGAAAAGCACTAAATAATCTTTTTTAAACATTGTTTCATTTCTCTCCTGCAGGGGTCAGTGCAATATGATGACAACTTTGCTGAACATTTCCAACTAAAGAACTTACCACATGCCACGGCTGTGCAGGACCTTTGTCGTATCTGTAAACTTATTGCTAACAACACGAAGCTCGTCAAACCTAATGGCAGCCAGTGCATCCCCCAGTATGGTAAGGTCATAATCATGTGTCAAACCTAATGGCAGCCAGTGCATCCCCCAGTATGGTAAGGTCATAGTCATGTGTCAAACGGGCTTCCCTAGCCCACTTAAAAGGGTCTATTTCTACAGGGATGAAAGTCTTCAGGGAATTCGCTGATTATAGGGTTTTTAGAGTTCCAGGGCCCTATACATTCATATAGAAACCCAGGTTTTTGGGGCGAATATTGGTCCATTTCAGGGATTTTCGTGCTCTGTGATTTTCATCCCTGTTCCTATCCCCTCAGGATGTGTGTGGTGCACATATGCGCGGGCACTGACACATTCCTCTGAAATTGTGTAATGTAGTTTTTGCCATGAATATGACCTTAGCTGTCGAAATGGCGTTAAACATCTATTACTCACTCACTCCTCATGTGTCAAACCTAATGGCAGCCAGTGCATCCCCCAGTTTGGTAAGGTCATAGTCGTGTCAAACCTAATTGCAGCCAGTGCATCCCCCAGTATGGTATGGTCATAGTCATGTGTCAAACCTAATGGCAGCCAGTGCATCCCCCAGTATGGTATGGTCATAGTCATGTGTCAAACCTAATGGCAGCCAGTGCATCCCCCCAGTATGGTATGGTCATAGTCATGTGTCAAACCTAATGGCAGCCAGTGCATCCCCCATTATGGTAAGGTCATAATCATGTGTCAAACCTAATGGCAGCCAGTGCATCCCCCAGTATGGTATGGTTGTAGTCATGTGTCAAACCTAATGGCAGCCAGTGCATCCCCCAGTATTGTAAGGTCATAGTCATGTGTCAAACCTAACAGCAGCCAGTGCATCCCCCAGTATGGTAACGTCATAGTCATGTGTCAAACCTAACAGCAGCCAGTGCATCCCCCAGTATGGTATGGTCATAGTCATGTGTCAAACCTAATGGCAGCCAGTGCATCCCCCAGTATGGTAAGGTCATAGTCATGTGTCAAACGGGCTTCCCTAGCCCACTTAAAAGGGTCTATTTCTCCTCTTTCCTATCCCCTCAGGATGTGTGTGGTGCACATATGCGCAGGCACTGACACATTCCTCTGAAATTGTGTAATGTAGTTTTCGCCATGAATATGACCTTAGCTGTCGAAATGGCGTTAAACATCTATTACTCACTCACTCCTCATGTGTCAAACCTAATGGCAGCCAGTGCATCCCCCAGTATGGTAACGTCATAATCATGTGTCAAACCTAACAGCAGCCAGTGCATCCCCCAGTATGGTAAGGTCATAGTCATGTGTCAAACCTAATGGCAGCCAGTGCATCCCCCAGTATGGTAAGGTCATAATCATGTGTCAAACCTAATTGCAGCCAGTGCATCCCCCAGTATGGTAAGGTCATAGTCATGTGTCAAACCTAATGGCAGCCAGTGCATCCCCCAGTATGGTAAGGTCATAGTCATGTGTCAAACCTAATGGCAGCCAGTGCATCCCCCAGTTTGGTAAGGTCATAGTCATGTGTCAAACCTAACAGCAGCCAGTGCATCCCCCAGTATGGTAAGGTCATAGTCATGTGTCAAACCTAATGGCAGCCAGTGCATCCCCCAGTATGGTAAGGTCATAATCATGTGTCAAACCTAATTGCAGCCAGTGCATCCCCCAGTATGGTAAGGTCATAGTCATGTGTCAAACCTAATGGCAGCCAGTGCATCCCCCAGTATGGTAAGGTCATAGTCATGTGTCAAACCTAATGGCAGCCAGTGCATCCCCCAGTTTGGTAAGGTCATAGTCATGTGTCAAACCTAACAGCAGCCAGTGCATCCCCCAGTATGGTAAGGTCATAGTCATGTGTCAAACCTAATGGCAGCCAGTGCATCCCCCAGTATGGTAAGGTCATAGTCATGTGTCAAACCTAATGGCAGCCAGTGCATCCCCCAGTTTGGTAAGGTCATAGTCATGTGTCAAACCTAATGGCAGCCAGTGCATCCCCCAGTTTGGTAAGGTCATAGTCATGTGTCAAACCTAACAGCAGCCAGTGCATCCCCCAGTATGGTAAGGTCATAGTCATGTGTCAAACCTAATGGCAGCCAGTGCATCCCCCAGTTTGGTAAGGTCATAGTCATGTGTCAAACCTAACAGCAGCCAGTGCATCCCCCCATCCACCTCAATAGTATTAGTGTATCTAAGATGGCTGTGACAGCACAGTTACTGACCATGTTAGTCCTCAGTAAGTAGAAACAAGTCTGTCTATTCTGGTCACTATTTAACTAAATAGGTAGAGACAAGTCTAATAATTATGAATAATTACCTGTGCATGTTATCCACTATTACGCTGCATGTTCCTCCACCTAGGTCTCCCTTTAGGCATTCGGCAGATGCTGCGCAAGATTCCTGAGTGTCAGAACCTCCCCGAGAACAAGATCGTTAATGGCCACCGTCTTCCTGCCCGTGCCATCGCTAGCATTACTAGCACCAGTGTGCAGTGGATAGCCTTTGCATTTGAGTCGGTAAGTGTAACTTGAGAACTTTGCATACACTCTGAGTCTCTGACTTATATTCATGAAATATTGTTTCATAGTTTGATTACTGGGTAAGATATTACAGCACATAGATATGTCTCTACGTTGCCATCTCACGACTTTTAAAGGCCAGTCGTACTTAAATTATATAAATATGTGTCTACCTTGCCATACTACAGACGACCTTTAAAGGCCAGTCATACTTTAATTATATAAATATGTGTCTACATTGCCTTCTAACAGACGACCTTTAAATGCCAGTTGTACTTTATTTATATAAATATGTCTACTTTGCCTTCTAACAGACGACCTTTAAAGGCCAGTCATACTTCACGGCGTACAATGAGTACAATGAGTGGGAGAAGTTTGTGAAACACCTTAAGGACAATGTGCTGCCCCCCGGCTCTCCACTCATCAACTTCTACCAGACTTCTGACTTCTGGACCAATGTAAGTCACACTCTTACATTACAATCTGATATGTAATCATGAATCAGAGGTGGGGGTGGGAACAAAGGATTAGTAACAAAAGGAAAATATATGTAGAATTTCAAATTTCAACCGTAGTGATATATACAGCGCACTTCTTCATTATCTGACTTTTCAGAAGCCAAATAATTAGAATCTAAGAAATCTGAACTGAAAACAGTGGATTCAAAACCACATGTAGGGGTTGACTCCTCACATTGTAGATCAGGTCATTCCATGAGTATCGAAAAAAGAAAGAAAATGCTACTAAATTAGGCATCAAATTCGAATTTTGGTCTGCTTTTGAGAGAAAACTTTATGATAGCATCTTTATACCCCACAGCTAATGATGAAGTAGCGCTATTTACATCCTACCTAGTCTCCCACGTACAAGGCGCGTCTTGTACGAGAGGTTTTAGTTCTTACTGGATCCAGAAGGGGGACACCAAGACCTCACATCTTACACTCCCCCTAAGTCAAAATAGGGGGTCCTGGGGGCTCTAGCAACACATAGATTTTTGAATTTTGAAAATTCATTAAGTAGAACAAAAGTTATGAATTTTTCATTCTTTTGACTATTTTCTAAAACTCTAGGTGCGCCTTTTACGCGAGGTGTGCCTTAAACGCGGGATATTACGGTATGTCTTTATCCTACAGGTAATGATGGAAGTCATCGTTGTGAGTAGCGCTATTTACATCCTATGTCTATAATACGTTATCCTACAGGTAATGATGGAAGTTGTCGCTGTGAGTAGCGCTATTTATGGACTTGTGCTCTCCATGATCATCTGTATCACGGCTGTCGCCATCTTTACAGGTCATGTCGCACTGCTTCTCATCGTCGGATTCACCATATTCGGTAGGCACTTGAAATGAACTTTCTACAAGTAAAGAGTAAATTCAATAATTTGTTCCAAATGCCCCCATTATCAGAGTTCTGCTGTGGACAAACTAAAATGTAAACAGTAAAGTGTCTAATGTATACATGTTCATATATTTAAAAAATAATGGAATTCTGGATTTGGGATCTAAAGGCAATCGTGACCTTTTAAAGGTTATACCGTATTCAACGTAATTAGCGCACATACCCTAATAAGCACACACCACTACTTTTTAGCAGAGAGGTGCACATCCCTCTTCCACATTTTCTACAGAAAATAGGTTTACAAAGTAAGGTAGCAGCACACACTGATGTAACTTGAGGAATTGCAACGTATACAGAACAAATGTATCAAAACCTGTTTATCTCTTCATATTCTCACCCCCTCAGCTCAAATCCATAAAAATGCCTCTCTCCCTACCCTTGAAATGAGAAGATTATTTCATATAAAAACTTTTGCACACAAGGGATCGAAACATGCTCAATTCGTTAAACCTCTAGCCAGACCCACTAGACTAAACCAAGCCCCTGTATTATGTTATCCTATCATCAAATGTACAGCATTAGCAAACTCTCCCATGGTTTTAAGTGCTCAGGCCTGGAATGCATTAAGTGTGATGGAGAGAAATATGGAGGACTACAGTACGTTCAAAAACTCAGCCAAAAGTCAAATAACAGCTTCTATACCAACATAATTCAATTCTCTTGATAGATAGCACTTTTTTCTCCTTTTTTTCTCTTCGTTTTCTTAAGGGGTGTCAAACTTGTCAATTGTATATTGATGGTTGCTTGCCATTTTTTCAGCGTTAATTGTTATTTTGTTCCAACTTTGTTTCACGTGTATTTTGTGATAGCATTCCTCAAACAGTTTACTGATGATGCTATCACTAACTTTGTTGACCCATATCAATTGTATCCACAAGGATCACCTAATCTCAAGAATTTACTATGTAACTCCACATTTGGTCAAATAAAGTTTAAATTGTTAAAAAAACAACAACTTGTATTCACAACCAGTATGCAGGGTGCACCATGCAGCATTTCATACCTCAAGGTGTTGTGGCACAAGTACTATTATAGGTGTGAAGGCTGTAAGGGAAGGCTTAATTGGAACTTGCAGCCTCTCATATACTGGCACCCATACCAACAGGAATGTGCGCTTATTAGAATTATTTTTTGCTTTGAATTTTAAAGTATCAGGTAATTTTTAAGCGCACTGTGTGCTAATTGCGTCAAATACGGTACTCACATTAATTATCTATCCCCCTGTACAGCAGTGATCTGCTCGGTGCTTAAAGGGTTAACATATATTACAGGAGTGATCTGCTTGGTGGTTGAAGGGTTAACATATTAATGATAATTATCTATTATGTACATTACAGGAGTGATTTGCCTGGTTGTGGCCATCTTCTACCTGGTAGGGTGGGAGATGGGGGCGGTGGAAGCCGTGTCTCTATCCATCCTGGTCGGTTCATCTGTAGACTACTGTGTACACCTGGTGGAAGGATACCTTCTAGCTGGCCGCAACCCGCCCGCACACATAGCTAAAGTGAGTACCAACGCGTGCGCCCCCCCCCCCCAGGAGATGTCAGAGCTTCAGAGGTCCATCTATTTTCAGATGTTTAAACTTTCCTAAAATTCAGACATCTCAGAGGCTGCTTCCATCTTGTGGTCATTATTTGGCTAGAAAGAAGTACATTAATCATAGATACCCTTACAATATTTCCTTTCTACTTCTAGGGAGCCTAAAGATGAGGATAGTTCAGGCTTCAGCAGGTGGAATTGCCTGTGCTGCCCTCTAGCCTTTTCTAGACAAACCACCTTTCAGAGATCAGAGAGTCTCTGAAATCTCATTTCAGAGGACATGAATCTAAGCTGGCTGCTGATTGGTTGAATTTCTGATGCAGTGTTTTTAATTGTCTTTCTATGACTACCCCTTCTAGAGATGGTTTTAGTGGTTTTAACTGTGGGGAACAGGTTGAAATGAAGACAAGATGGGTGTTTTTAGCATGATACATTGGGGGGAATGGGTGCTTGTGATTGTTAATCAGGTTTTTTGGAACAGTTCACATTGTTTATATTGACTATTCTTGCAGGATGCAGGCAGACTGCGGCGTTGGCGCACCCTTGCGGCAGTGAGCCACATCGGTGTGAGCATCACCAGTAGCGCCATGACGACCATCGTGGCAGCCATTCCGCTGACCCAGACCGTCATCCAGCCCTTCTCTAAGTTTGGTCAGATTGTCACCATCAACACAAGCATGTCCATCCTCTACACTCTCACTGCCTGTATCGCCTTCCTTAGTCTCTTTGCTCCCCCACACCACAAGAACTCTCTACGCTCTACCATATTAGCCTTCTCTGGTACAGTACTGGTGGTCAGCGTCTTCGTCCTTATATTGTTTATACTGTCCAGGTGTGGCGTCAACATTCCTGCTCCAAATGGGGAGAATCTGTTCCCGTAATACGAGTTGTAGTGTTAGAAGAAGATGTTCTCTTAACACGAATCGTAGTGTTAGGAGAAGATGTTCCGTTAGCATGAGTTGCAGTGTTAGGTGAAGATGTAGAGTTGTAAAAGAGGAGTAGATGGTTGTTATACACCCAGGTATTGCTGTGAATTGCATGAATGCCATAATGCCATGATAATGCACCATGCATTTGTTGCCATGATGAATAATGCATCTTGCATTTGTTGCCTTAATGCATCATGTGTACCATGCCATGATACATGGATACACCACATGCTGATCATTAGCATGGTGCATTTGTGTATCATGCCACCATCAGCATGATGCATTCATGTACCATGCCAAAATGATGCATTCATGCATTAGCGGCATTTATATGGGGAGTGCCATGAGCTGTGCCATGTGATTCAGTCTGTAACACCATTGCAGCCTACTGCATCATGATATATATTTTTCTTGCCAGAATTTCCAGAGTGCTATCTTCCCACAAACTTAAATAATGAGAATAACAAAACAATGCAAAACTACTGTGTAAAATTTCGCCTAGTACAGTGGTTTTTCAGCACTGGTAGACATAGAAAGGTAGATAGCAACACCTCTCACAATCTATATGCAGCTGCTGTTATCTAGGATTATGATTTTGACTTTCTTCCACTTTCTTTATGAAAGATTAAGAGTTGTGGACTGGGTATAGATTACTCTGCCAGATTTCTGACTTGATCTTTTAAAGATTCATAGTTCAAGGACTGTATTTAGAAATACGTGTAGGATTGCTGGTGTCTTTTTTTTCTGTTAATGAAAGATTAGCACAGGTTTTAGGGCTGAGTTTGATATCATTAGGTGCCCATTGGACCTATCCATTTTGAGAGTAGATGAGATGTGTAGGGTTGGAACCTACATCATGTTTCTAAAGATGTCACTGACCTATGGTGTAACTAATGCTAATACTGGTGCTGCAACTTGGAATTAAAACAGCAGTTAGGTCTGGTCATGAATGTGTACATCTTAACCCTTCACGGGCCGCTAATGTAATGGTGCATCGTGTCCATCCATCTTCATGATGCATTCATCTTCATGAATGCATCAAGTTGTGACCCCAAAAGGGCTGATACCTCCCAGAGGGTCGGCATCAATCAAATGTCAGCAAGCAAACTTGCTAGCAAGCAAACTTGCCAGCATTTAATCTGTGCATTAAGCCAACCAATGGGCGTGAAGCATTCCTGCATTAGCTGTCCTTAAAGGGATAGAGAATAGTGTTCATATTTAATTATGTAAAGATGAGGTGAAGTGTAAGTTGGCTTTCCAGAGGAGCAATGTGTTCACATAATGTCAAGGTATGTACAACAATATATTTAATAGCTAGAAAATATAATATCCTAACCGTGCATATGTGAATGTTGAGTAAAAAAGGTTTTTTTCTGAACCCTTCAAGGCCACATGTCGATTGGTGGGTTCTGTTGTGTATTAAGGTTTCAGTCGGGTGAGGCGTTAAAAGAAGAATTTCTGTCTCATGGAGGTATTTTTGTGTAAAGAAGGCAAGATGACTGTTTGTGAGGAATATAACGGTATTTTATGTAACTAGAAGAAATAAATACACACAAGTAGAGAGCTACTCAATAAGGTAATGATTCAATAAGATATTAAACAACCGCCAATGCCTTTTGGTATTGAATGTAGACAATCTGATGTCAGAGATCCTGAAGATAATGCATCATGTCCCTTTGTAGTCATGCTGCATGAATGAAGGCCTGGTGAGTAACTCGCCATGGCTACATTAATGCATCATGCCCCTTTGTAGTCATGCTGCATGAATGAAGGCCTGGTGAGTAACTCGCCATGGCTACATTAGGCCAAACCAAATTAAAACATTGGTCTATGGATTTCCCGCTCCTGATTTTCCTATATGGAAATTTTATTTTTAATCGAAAAAAACTTTGTATTTGGATTCCGCCCGCATCTTTTTCTGGAAAATTGATTTTTTTTTTTTTTTTTTTTGCAAAGTCCTTACAGTGTCAACCAATAAAGATACAGCAACAGCAGACCACTCATTGGATAGGTAGAGGTCTCTAGATTTGAACATTTCAGTGTCTATTCTGCATTTAGCAACCAAAATACTAGTAGACATAAATTTGAGAAAAGGAGCAAAAAAAAAAAAAAAAATCGCCCTCTTCACATCTTTGATATTGAAAATCCATAGACAAATAAATGTTTTTAGAAAAATAAAATAAAAATTTCGCCCTCCCGCTCCAGTTTTCAAAAATGAAAATCCATAGACCAATTATTTTATTTGGTGTGGCCTTAATGCATCATGCCCCTTTGTAGTCATGCTGCATGAATGTAGGCCTGGTGAGTAACTCGCCATGGCTACATTAATGCATCATGTCCCTTTGTAGTCATGCTGCATGGATGTAGGCCTGGTGAGTAACTCGCCATTGCTACATTAATGCATCATTCCCATTTGTAGTAATGGTGCATGAATGTAGGCCTGTGAGTAATTCGCAATGACTACATTACTGCATCATGCCCATTTGTACTCGTGTTGCATGAATGAAGGCCTGGTGAGTAACTCGCCATGGCTACGTTAATGCATCATCCTGACCCTACATCATTTATCATACATGCAAACTCCTCAGCTTTTTCAGTTTTCTCAGTTTTTTAAAGATCCACCAGAGTCGTTCGTGTGATTCATCCATCCAATGAGATCTCATTTTATCCTTTATAAAGGGGTAGGGGTCTTAGTAAAATCCTAAACTGACGGTAACAGACACCTTCAAAACCCCACCAAAATATATTTATTTGGCCTCTAGATTTACAAATTTGTACACCCCCAGACCCCCTATATTTCCATTCTTCTGCCTTGTTTTCAAAGAGAAAAAAGTGGGTTTTGCAGGCTCAGTTTTTTTTCTCACCTGGAGTTTGCAGGTATGATTTATACACTCCCAGAGGGTCATCATGATGCACCAATGCACTGGTGGCGAGTGAACCAGCACTTTACCAACTAGTGCATCGTGGTGACCAATGCACCATTCATTAATGGCCATCAAAAAGTTAAATATGTAGTCAGATGAGAGTGTTTAAAAGAACATCATGTAATGCATTTCCGACTTTGTTGTACTAAAACCGATTCTGCAGCATTTCTATGATATTATGACTGGAGTATTACATTGACCTGGACGTGTCCATGTAGACAGTATGATAACATTCAGCACACAGCTACCTAGCATTATGGTGCATTTTGACTGATATTGTGTCATGTTACACAGTGATGGTGTAACAGCAGGATAAAAATGATTGTTTTATTAAGTAAGCGTTGTTAATAGAATGGTAGCTATGTGTACTGACCAGTTTTTGGAAGCATATTTGTATTAATGTAAATATACAGTCAACATTTCTATACATTACAATTTGTTGTAAAATTGACTGATGAAAGGAATGTGTATTTCTGGTCAGTGGATGTGTAGAAGTGAATTGGTGGCACATGAAAAGTAAAATGTATGTTAGGTGAATGACTAAAACTCTTTTAGGGCCGCATGTTACTTTGATACACATTAGAAACTACCTTGTCAAGGCTGCATTAATACATGGTGCAGCCAAGGCTGCCAGCCAAGGATGCATTCATACATTGTGCAGCCAAGGCTGCATTCATACATGGTGCAGCCAAGGATGCATTCTTACATGGTGCAGCCAAGGCTGCATTCATACATGGTGCAGCCAAGGATGCATTCATACATGGTGCAGCCAAGGATGCATTCATACATGGTGCAGCCAAGGCTGCATTCACACATGGTGCAGCCAAGGCTGCATTCATACATGGTGCAGCCAAGGCTGCATTCACACATGGTGCACCCCAAGGCTGCATTCACACATGGTGCACCCCAAGGCTGCATTCACACATGGTGCGGCCAAGGATGCATTCACACATGGTGCAGCCAAGGATGCATTCACACATGGTGCAGCCAAGGCTGCATTCACACATGGTGCACCCCAAGGCTGCATTCACACATGGTGCGGCCAAGGCTGCATTCACACATGGTGCGGCCAAGGCTGCATTCACACATGGTGTGGCCAAGGCTGCATTCACACATGTACATTCATACATGGTGCATTCATACATGGTGCATCCACACATGATGCTCCCAAGGCTGCATTCATAAATGGTGGCGCAGTCAAGGCTGCATTAATACATGGTGCGAACTGTAGACAGTGGTCATTGTTTATCAACACGGGGTTTCTAGATTTTAGGTGACACCATGCAGCCATTAAAGGGTTTTAACGAGTAGTGCTAGGAGACACTTATAGACATGAAAAACATGCACCAAATGGATTTAGTCCCACTCTAGTATATATTTTGTTAACAACCCAACTCATACATAATATATGAATTATACACTATCTTATACCATCAATTGATGCACTTTAAACAGACTAAGTTACTTTCGCTGGCGAATTTTCATGACAGGAGTGCATCTTTAGGGAAACAGTGATAAATACAACATTGTTTATTTTACAATTTTCTGTGACTTCACCTGGTCAAAAAGATTCTTTTCTTTTTAGTGCATGGTCTACCTTTCCCTTTTGAGATGGGTTATGAAATAATTGTTGCTTCCCTCCGTCACACAGTGTTGGTATATTCTAAGTACAAGTATCCTATTTATGAAATATGAGTCTATTTCTTAATCAAGAGTTAATGTTATAACCTAATGTAGGATTGATGTATACATGTATCAGAATAATGCGTAATGTTTTCTCAGTATGTACCAAGGTTGTATCAGAATGATGCGTAATGTTTTCTCAGTATGTACCAAGGTTGTATCAGAATGATGCGTAATGTTTTCTCAGTATGTACCAAGGTTGTATCAGAATGATGCGTAATGTTTTCTCAGTATGTACCAAGGTTGTATCAGAATGATGCGTAATGTTTTCTCAGTATGTACCAAGGTTGTATCAGAATGATGCGTAATGTTTTTTCAATATGTACCAAGGTTATATGTAAACAGTGCTGGGTAAGTGCCACTCTAATTGACTTTTATCATGTTTGAAACTTGCCAATGTCACTGCCATAACAATTATGATCTGCTGTTCTCTATATTATGAAGTTTGTGTTCAGAGTATCGGGCTGCATATTGTTCATGTATCATGCCGGCCGTACAGGGTTGATACACTCCTGTAGCGGCATATTGTTCATGCATCATGCTGGCCTTACAGGGTTGATGCACTCCTGTAGCGGCATATTGTTCATGTATCATGCCGGCCGTACAGGGTTGATACACTCCTGTAGCGGCATATTGTTCATGTATCATGCCGGCCGTACAGGGTTGATACACTCCTGTAGCGGCATATTGTTCATGTATCATGCCGGCCATACAGGGTTGATACACTCCTGTAGCGGCATGAAGTTAATGTATCATGCTGGCCATACAGGGTTGATACACTTCTGTAGCGGCATGAAGTTAATGTATCATGCTGGCCATACAGGGTTGATACACTCCTGTAGCGGCATGAAGTTAATGTATCATGCTGGCCGTACAGGGTTGATACACTCCCATAGGGGCATGAAGTTCATGTATCATGCCGGCCGTATAGGGTTGATACACTCCTTTATGTCATGGCGGATACGATCATTACTATAGAATAGACCTCATCACGCCATATTCAATGGGGGGATGGAATACCATGCTCTCTTATTCAATGCCGCCATTTTGAAATTTGAACAGAGCTAGCCATTGGCGCCAAACGCTGTTAGTTTCGGATTAAATATTATGCATTTGAATTTTTCCATTTCAAACATGGCGGTTATTATTAGATATACATTAAACAAGTCATAACATGATATTATCTACCTATTTCAATCATTAATTTACTGTAAAACTTCTGCGCACATAGACCAAATACGAAACTAATGATTCCCTTTGGCACAAACGGCTAGCTCTTGTATCACGTGACCTACTTGTTCAAGCAAGCCAATATGGCAGATCAACAAACTATGATGACTAGACGTCTTGAAAATCAGTAAATATAGTTGTATTTCTCTATTTAAAAGCAAATTAATCCTGTAGGGCCATGGCATAAATGCAAATGTCAACTCACATGGCCTATAAGGCCTCGTTGAATGCGTGCTGAATCACCAAGAGGAATACGATGCAAATACCGTATTCTCCCGCGTAGAAGACGCGCTGCACGTATAGGACGCACCCCAAACTCAGCAGAGGCATTTTCACGTATAAGACGCACCTCTTAGGGCTCAATTTTGTAAATCCAATACATTTCTATAGTAAAATTACCCCTCGTATAAGACGCACCCCCAACTTGAAGAGATCCTATAAGACGCAGTAGGGATTTGTTTGGCCTAGAGGACGCGTCTTATACGCGGGAGTTTACGGTATATTCCATGCTCGTTGACATTTCCTTATGTAGCGGCATGGAACAAGTAACACAAACCTAAAGTCATATGCAGCCCTTTAAAGGTTCAAATTTGTTTGATTTAGTTTCATGAAAACATATCTAGTCACACATTTTTAGTTTCGATGAAATAGTCTCACCCTACACTTTTATAAGGTTCTATTCCATTCCTTTTCTTTTTCTCTCTTCTGTTCAAGGTTTTGAATAATTTTATCTAGTTTCTGTGTTTTGAATTTTATTTCTACTACATGTTCAATTTCTTGCCCTCCAATATAGGAGTCCATCCTTATTTTGAATAGTTTACTTACAAGTATATTTACATGATATATTTTTAGGGAGATTTTTGTTTTGATCAATATATTTATTGATTATATTGTATTCTCAACTTATTTTTATGTATACATGATTGTGCACTAGTGGTCTATGCAATATGCAGTGGTTTGCTGTATCCTTTTTAAGCAAACATAATATGTATTATAGAGAATAGAGAAATATCCCCTCACAGGCGGATACATAGAATAGGTGTATATGAGAAAGCTATTTTGTAAAGGGCCACAATATGCTTTTATGATATGTATTATAGCGATGTGTCATTGTGGTGCACCTAATGCAGCCCAGTGAGACTTCTTAACATCGTTGTAAGCAGGCCATGATGCACCATGGCCAGTCACTCACCACTGCAATAATGCATCATGATCGTCATGATGCACCATGGCCAGTTACTCACCACTGCAATAATGCATCATGATTGTCATGATGCACCATGGCCAGTTACTCACCACTGCATGAGTGCATCATGATGACAACTTGTAGGCATCATGCGGCCTTTAAAGGGATGATATATTTTGCTGAGTCATGCTTTTCCATGTGATTTAAATCTTTTAAATACTCATTTCTTCCGTAGTCTGTTATTACTTGTGCCAAGAATGGACATACAAAAGGCATTATGCGCTATAAGCGTTATGTCGCCCTTAAAGGGTCAATAAGAATAATGTAGAGACTGGTTATTCAGGTCAGGTAGGTGGATTTGGGGGTTCAGGAGCCTAGGAATCCTCATTTTAGAATAAAACTAGATATACTTAAGATTATTTTACAGAGACATTTAACTTTATGTTTTACTTAAGCACTGAACTGTAGTTAACTTTATAATGTGTACCAAGCCTAGTCACCATTGGCTCATATTTCAGAAGAAAAAACAAGTCATGATATGGGGGAAATGATTTACTATTTCTTTTATCATCTGTGGAGATTTCTTGTTTTATTCACAGAAAATCGATAAATGAAAGAAAAGAAAAAGATCCTCAGAAATATTTTAAGAACATAAACATTTATTCCTGTAATTTTAGGTTGATCTCCAATGTACAAAATACTTTGATGATTGAGATTTCTATGTCATTTGTGAAGACTATATTACAGTTGTTTCAAACATTCCTCACCATAGCTATCAATATCTAGAATCCGAAACTTGTACAATGTACTTACATGCCATCATGATAGAGGGGAGACCTGGATAAAAGAATATGAATGTGACAGCTTTCACCCACAGATTATTTGTTGAATAATGCACCTCCTTGATTACTAGTATTTAAGCAATCTCTTACAGATAATATATGATAGGATAATAATGTGAAAATCGTTTGTGATTGAATAAGATAACATTGTTTACTAAGCATTGGTTGTATTAGTAGGGAATATTGGGAAGTTATCCTGAGTGAAATCTTTTTAAATGCATGTGTGTGTTAAAGGTTCCTGCGAGGTACAATAAGTACCCACTTGGTACAATGAGTGATTTAAGTACCCGCGGGGTATGATGAGTGATCAGAGTATATGAGACAATGGAAATAAAAAGTGTGTCAGAAGACAAATATCACATACTTCTATATTAGCGTTGTGATTTTGTTTAACCGCATTGACACAGACCCTTTATATCATTAACCATGTTAGGGCTTCATGGACACAGGCCCTTTGAATTGAATTGTATTGCATGGAATCGTCCAAATGGGACGTTTTTCGGCGCACACATTTGTTACATTACTGATGTTCAGGGATGTGGCAATCCATTGGTACGTGGGACAAGACCAGTGCAAAATGAACTAAATAAACAAATTGGTCAAACGTAATAAACAAAAGGCAAAACAAAAAGGAAATTTAAAGATGGCGGGATACCAGAGATGCAGTTCTGTGGCAGTGCCCAGATGTAGTGATTAACTTAGGATTAATTGCGAAGGAGCCTGTCGGCGGTGTGTTTAAATTTAGAGCGAGAATTTAAATGTTGGGTTTTATGGCATAGTGTGTCCCAGAGGGTGACTGCTCGATAATAGGGTGATTTTTGATAAAAACATGTTTTGGCCCTTCGCTTGGCAAACCTAATTTTTCTGTCTCCTCTTGTTCTCACTTCTCTTTGGGCAGCTGCTTCCCCATTGATAGATTTTTCCACATAATTAGTACCAGTTGCAGTTTCCTTCTATGATCTAGACTGTTTAACATACTTTGTCTATGCAATTCTACTATGCTCAGTTGTCTGATTCTAGTGCCCAGGCAAACACGTAGTGCATGATTTTGTAATTGCTGCAATTTTGTTAATAAATCATTAACCCCTATATAAGGGCCACATAGACACAGGCCCTTTAAATTATTAACCCCCTATGTAACAACCCATTGACACATGCCCTTCAAATCATTAACACATATATAAGGGCCACATTGACACAGGCCCTTTAAATCATTAACTAGGAGACACTTATAGACATGAAAAACATGCACCAAATGGATTTAGTCCCACTCTAGTATATATTTTGTTAACAACCCAACTCATACATAATATATGAATTATACACTATCTTATACCATCAATTGATGCACTTTAAACAGACTAAGTTACTTTCGCTGGCGAATTTTCATGACAGGAGTGCATCTTTAGGGAAACAGTGATAAATACAACATTGTTTATTTTACAATTTTCTGTGACTTCACCTGGTCAAAAAGATTCTTTTCTTTTTAGTGCATGGTCTACCTTTCCCTTTTGAGATGGGTTATGAAATAATTGTTGCTTCCCTCCGTCACAGTGTTGGTATATTCTAAGTACAAGTATCCTATTTATGAAATATGAGTCTATTTCTTAATCAAGAGTTAATGTTATAACCTAATGTAGGATTGATGTATACATGTATCAGAATAATGCGTAATGTTTTCTCAGTATGTACCAAGGTTGTATCAGAATGATGCGTAATGTTTTCTCAGTATGTACCAAGGTTGTATCAGAATGATGCGTAATGTTTTCTCAGTATGTACCAAGGTTGTATCAGAATGATGCGTAATGTTTTCTCAGTATGTACCAAGGTTGTATCAGAATGATGCGTAATGTTTTCTCAGTATGTACCAAGGTTGTATCAGAATGATGCGTAATGTTTTTTCAATATGTACCAAGGTTATATGTAAACAGTGCTGGGTAAGTGCCACTCTAATTGACTTTTATCATGTTTGAAACTTGCCAATGTCACTGCCATAACAATTATGATCTGCTGTTCTCTATATTATGAAGTTTGTGTTCAGAGTATCGGGCTGCATATTGTTCATGTATCATGCCGGCCGTACAGGGTTGATACACTCCTGTAGCGGCATATTGTTCATGCATCATGCTGGCCTTACAGGGTTGATGCACTCCTGTAGCGGCATATTGTTCATGTATCATGCCGGCCGTACAGGGTTGATACACTCCTGTAGCGGCATATTGTTCATGTATCATGCCGGCCGTACAGGGTTGATACACTCCTGTAGCGGCATATTGTTCATGTATCATGCCGGCCATACAGGGTTGATACACTCCTGTAGCGGCATGAAGTTAATGTATCATGCTGGCCATACAGGGTTGATACACTTCTGTAGCGGCATGAAGTTAATGTATCATGCTGGCCATACAGGGTTGATACACTCCTGTAGCGGCATGAAGTTAATGTATCATGCTGGCCGTACAGGGTTGATACACTCCCATAGGGGCATGAAGTTCATGTATCATGCCGGCCGTATAGGGTTGATACACTCCTTTATGTCATGGCGGATACGATCATTACTATAGAATAGACCTCATCACGCCATATTCAATGGGGGGATGGAATACCATGCTCTCTTATTCAATGCCGCCATTTTGAAATTTGAACAGAGCTAGCCATTGGCGCCAAACGCTGTTAGTTTCGGATTAAATATTATGCATTTGAATTTTTCCATTTCAAACATGGCGGTTATTATTAGATATACATTAAACAAGTCATAACATGATATTATCTACCTATTTCAATCATTAATTTACTGTAAAACTTCTGCGCACATAGACCAAATACGAAACTAATGATTCCCTTTGGCACAAACGGCTAGCTCTTGTATCACGTGACCTACTTGTTCAAGCAAGCCAATATGGCAGATCAACAAACTATGATGACTAGACGTCTTGAAAATCAGTAAATATAGTTGTATTTCTCTATTTAAAAGCAAATTAATCCTGTAGGGCCATGGCATAAATGCAAATGTCAACTCACATGGCCTATAAGGCCTCGTTGAATGCGTGCTGAATCACCAAGAGGAATACGATGCAAATACCGTATTCTCCCGCGTAGAAGACGCGCTGCACGTATAGGACGCACCCCAAACTCAGCAGAGGCATTTTCACGTATAAGACGCACCTCTTAGGGCTCAATTTTGTAAATCCAATACATTTCTATAGTAAAATTACCCCTCGTATAAGACGCACCCCCAACTTGAAGAGATCCTATAAGACGCAGTAGGGATTTGTTTGGCCTAGAGGACGCGTCTTATACGCGGGAGTTTACGGTATATTCCATGCTCGTTGACATTTCCTTATGTAGCGGCATGGAACAAGTAACACAAACCTAAAGTCATATGCAGCCCTTTAAAGGTTCAAATTTGTTTGATTTAGTTTCATGAAAACATATCTAGTCACACATTTTTAGTTTCGATGAAATAGTCTCACCCTACACTTTTATAAGGTTCTATTCCATTCCTTTTCTTTTTCTCTCTTCTGTTCAAGGTTTTGAATAATTTTATCTAGTTTCTGTGTTTTGAATTTTATTTCTACTACATGTTCAATTTCTTGCCCTCCAATATAGGAGTCCATCCTTATTTTGAATAGTTTACTTACAAGTATATTTACATGATATATTTTTAGGGAGATTTTTGTTTTGATCAATATATTTATTGATTATATTGTATTCTCAACTTATTTTTATGTATACATGATTGTGCACTAGTGGTCTATGCAATATGCAGTGGTTTGCTGTATCCTTTTTAAGCAAACATAATATGTATTATAGAGAATAGAGAAATATCCCCTCACAGGCGGATACATAGAATAGGTGTATATGAGAAAGCTATTTTGTAAAGGGCCACAATATGCTTTTATGATATGTATTATAGCGATGTGTCATTGTGGTGCACCTAATGCAGCCCAGTGAGACTTCTTAACATCGTTGTAAGCAGGCCATGATGCACCATGGCCAGTCACTCACCACTGCAATAATGCATCATGATCGTCATGATGCACCATGGCCAGTTACTCACCACTGCAATAATGCATCATGATTGTCATGATGCACCATGGCCAGTTACTCACCACTGCATGAGTGCATCATGATGACAACTTGTAGGCATCATGCGGCCTTTAAAGGGATGATATATTTTGCTGAGTCATGCTTTTCCATGTGATTTAAATCTTTTAAATACTCATTTCTTCCGTAGTCTGTTATTACTTGTGCCAAGAATGGACATACAAAAGGCATTATGCGCTATAAGCGTTATGTCGCCCTTAAAGGGTCAATAAGAATAATGTAGAGACTGGTTATTCAGGTCAGGTAGGTGGATTTGGGGGTTCAGGAGCCTAGGAATCCTCATTTTAGAATAAAACTAGATATACTTAAGATTATTTTACAGAGACATTTAACTTTATGTTTTACTTAAGCACTGAACTGTAGTTAACTTTATAATGTGTACCAAGCCTAGTCACCATTGGCTCATATTTCAGAAGAAAAAACAAGTCATGATATGGGGGAAATGATTTACTATTTCTTTTATCATCTGTGGAGATTTCTTGTTTTATTCACAGAAAATCGATAAATGAAAGAAAAGAAAAAGATCCTCAGAAATATTTTAAGAACATAAACATTTATTCCTGTAATTTTAGGTTGATCTCCAATGTACAAAATACTTTGATGATTGAGATTTCTATGTCATTTGTGAAGACTATATTACAGTTGTTTCAAACATTCCTCACCATAGCTATCAATATCTAGAATCCGAAACTTGTACAATGTACTTACATGCCATCATGATAGAGGGGAGACCTGGATAAAAGAATATGAATGTGACAGCTTTCACCCACAGATTATTTGTTGAATAATGCACCTCCTTGATTACTAGTATTTAAGCAATCTCTTACAGATAATATATGATAGGATAATAATGTGAAAATCGTTTGTGATTGAATAAGATAACATTGTTTACTAAGCATTGGTTGTATTAGTAGGGAATATTGGGAAGTTATCCTGAGTGAAATCTTTTTAAATGCATGTGTGTGTTAAAGGTTCCTGCGAGGTACAATAAGTACCCACTTGGTACAATGAGTGATTTAAGTACCCGCGGGGTATGATGAGTGATCAGAGTATATGAGACAATGGAAATAAAAAGTGTGTCAGAAGACAAATATCACATACTTCTATATTAGCGTTGTGATTTTGTTTAACCGCATTGACACAGACCCTTTATATCATTAACCATGTTAGGGCTTCATGGACACAGGCCCTTTGAATTGAATTGTATTGCATGGAATCGTCCAAATGGGACGTTTTTCGGCGCACACATTTGTTACATTACTGATGTTCAGGGATGTGGCAATCCATTGGTACGTGGGACAAGACCAGTGCAAAATGAACTAAATAAACAAATTGGTCAAACGTAATAAACAAAAGGCAAAACAAAAAGGAAATTTAAAGATGGCGGGATACCAGAGATGCAGTTCTGTGGCAGTGCCCAGATGTAGTGATTAACTTAGGATTAATTGCGAAGGAGCCTGTCGGCGGTGTGTTTAAATTTAGAGCGAGAATTTAAATGTTGGGTTTTATGGCATAGTGTGTCCCAGAGGGTGACTGCTCGATAATAGGGTGATTTTTGATAAAAACATGTTTTGGCCCTTCGCTTGGCAAACCTAATTTTTCTGTCTCCTCTTGTTCTCACTTCTCTTTGGGCAGCTGCTTCCCCATTGATAGATTTTTCCACATAATTAGTACCAGTTGCAGTTTCCTTCTATGATCTAGACTGTTTAACATACTTTGTCTATGCAATTCTACTATGCTCAGTTGTCTGATTCTAGTGCCCAGGCAAACACGTAGTGCATGATTTTGTAATTGCTGCAATTTTGTTAATAAATCATTAACCCCTATATAAGGGCCACATAGACACAGGCCCTTTAAATTATTAACCCCCTATGTAACAACCCATTGACACATGCCCTTCAAATCATTAACACATATATAAGGGCCACATTGACACAGGCCCTTTAAATCATTAACTAGGAGACACTTATAGACATGAAAAACATGCACCAAATGGATTTAGTCCCACTCTAGTATATATTTTGTTAACAACCCAACTCATACATAATATATGAATTATACACTATCTTATACCATCAATTGATGCACTTTAAACAGACTAAGTTACTTTCGCTGGCGAATTTTCATGACAGGAGTGCATCTTTAGGGAAACAGTGATAAATACAACATTGTTTATTTTACAATTTTCTGTGACTTCACCTGGTCAAAAAGATTCTTTTCTTTTTAGTGCATGGTCTACCTTTCCCTTTTGAGATGGGTTATGAAATAATTGTTGCTTCCCTCCGTCACAGTGTTGGTATATTCTAAGTACAAGTATCCTATTTATGAAATATGAGTCTATTTCTTAATCAAGAGTTAATGTTATAACCTAATGTAGGATTGATGTATACATGTATCAGAATAATGCGTAATGTTTTCTCAGTATGTACCAAGGTTGTATCAGAATGATGCGTAATGTTTTCTCAGTATGTACCAAGGTTGTATCAGAATGATGCGTAATGTTTTCTCAGTATGTACCAAGGTTGTATCAGAATGATGCGTAATGTTTTCTCAGTATGTACCAAGGTTGTATCAGAATGATGCGTAATGTTTTCTCAGTATGTACCAAGGTTGTATCAGAATGATGCGTAATGTTTTTTCAATATGTACCAAGGTTATATGTAAACAGTGCTGGGTAAGTGCCACTCTAATTGACTTTTATCATGTTTGAAACTTGCCAATGTCACTGCCATAACAATTATGATCTGCTGTTCTCTATATTATGAAGTTTGTGTTCAGAGTATCGGGCTGCATATTGTTCATGTATCATGCCGGCCGTACAGGGTTGATACACTCCTGTAGCGGCATATTGTTCATGCATCATGCTGGCCTTACAGGGTTGATGCACTCCTGTAGCGGCATATTGTTCATGTATCATGCCGGCCGTACAGGGTTGATACACTCCTGTAGCGGCATATTGTTCATGTATCATGCCGGCCGTACAGGGTTGATACACTCCTGTAGCGGCATATTGTTCATGTATCATGCCGGCCATACAGGGTTGATACACTCCTGTAGCGGCATGAAGTTAATGTATCATGCTGGCCATACAGGGTTGATACACTTCTGTAGCGGCATGAAGTTAATGTATCATGCTGGCCATACAGGGTTGATACACTCCTGTAGCGGCATGAAGTTAATGTATCATGCTGGCCGTACAGGGTTGATACACTCCCATAGGGGCATGAAGTTCATGTATCATGCCGGCCGTATAGGGTTGATACACTCCTTTATGTCATGGCGGATACGATCATTACTATAGAATAGACCTCATCACGCCATATTCAATGGGGGGATGGAATACCATGCTCTCTTATTCAATGCCGCCATTTTGAAATTTGAACAGAGCTAGCCATTGGCGCCAAACGCTGTTAGTTTCGGATTAAATATTATGCATTTGAATTTTTCCATTTCAAACATGGCGGTTATTATTAGATATACATTAAACAAGTCATAACATGATATTATCTACCTATTTCAATCATTAATTTACTGTAAAACTTCTGCGCACATAGACCAAATACGAAACTAATGATTCCCTTTGGCACAAACGGCTAGCTCTTGTATCACGTGACCTACTTGTTCAAGCAAGCCAATATGGCAGATCAACAAACTATGATGACTAGACGTCTTGAAAATCAGTAAATATAGTTGTATTTCTCTATTTAAAAGCAAATTAATCCTGTAGGGCCATGGCATAAATGCAAATGTCAACTCACATGGCCTATAAGGCCTCGTTGAATGCGTGCTGAATCACCAAGAGGAATACGATGCAAATACCGTATTCTCCCGCGTAGAAGACGCGCTGCACGTATAGGACGCACCCCAAACTCAGCAGAGGCATTTTCACGTATAAGACGCACCTCTTAGGGCTCAATTTTGTAAATCCAATACATTTCTATAGTAAAATTACCCCTCGTATAAGACGCACCCCCAACTTGAAGAGATCCTATAAGACGCAGTAGGGATTTGTTTGGCCTAGAGGACGCGTCTTATACGCGGGAGTTTACGGTATATTCCATGCTCGTTGACATTTCCTTATGTAGCGGCATGGAACAAGTAACACAAACCTAAAGTCATATGCAGCCCTTTAAAGGTTCAAATTTGTTTGATTTAGTTTCATGAAAACATATCTAGTCACACATTTTTAGTTTCGATGAAATAGTCTCACCCTACACTTTTATAAGGTTCTATTCCATTCCTTTTCTTTTTCTCTCTTCTGTTCAAGGTTTTGAATAATTTTATCTAGTTTCTGTGTTTTGAATTTTATTTCTACTACATGTTCAATTTCTTGCCCTCCAATATAGGAGTCCATCCTTATTTTGAATAGTTTACTTACAAGTATATTTACATGATATATTTTTAGGGAGATTTTTGTTTTGATCAATATATTTATTGATTATATTGTATTCTCAACTTATTTTTATGTATACATGATTGTGCACTAGTGGTCTATGCAATATGCAGTGGTTTGCTGTATCCTTTTTAAGCAAACATAATATGTATTATAGAGAATAGAGAAATATCCCCTCACAGGCGGATACATAGAATAGGTGTATATGAGAAAGCTATTTTGTAAAGGGCCACAATATGCTTTTATGATATGTATTATAGCGATGTGTCATTGTGGTGCACCTAATGCAGCCCAGTGAGACTTCTTAACATCGTTGTAAGCAGGCCATGATGCACCATGGCCAGTCACTCACCACTGCAATAATGCATCATGATCGTCATGATGCACCATGGCCAGTTACTCACCACTGCAATAATGCATCATGATTGTCATGATGCACCATGGCCAGTTACTCACCACTGCATGAGTGCATCATGATGACAACTTGTAGGCATCATGCGGCCTTTAAAGGGATGATATATTTTGCTGAGTCATGCTTTTCCATGTGATTTAAATCTTTTAAATACTCATTTCTTCCGTAGTCTGTTATTACTTGTGCCAAGAATGGACATACAAAAGGCATTATGCGCTATAAGCGTTATGTCGCCCTTAAAGGGTCAATAAGAATAATGTAGAGACTGGTTATTCAGGTCAGGTAGGTGGATTTGGGGGTTCAGGAGCCTAGGAATCCTCATTTTAGAATAAAACTAGATATACTTAAGATTATTTTACAGAGACATTTAACTTTATGTTTTACTTAAGCACTGAACTGTAGTTAACTTTATAATGTGTACCAAGCCTAGTCACCATTGGCTCATATTTCAGAAGAAAAAACAAGTCATGATATGGGGGAAATGATTTACTATTTCTTTTATCATCTGTGGAGATTTCTTGTTTTATTCACAGAAAATCGATAAATGAAAGAAAAGAAAAAGATCCTCAGAAATATTTTAAGAACATAAACATTTATTCCTGTAATTTTAGGTTGATCTCCAATGTACAAAATACTTTGATGATTGAGATTTCTATGTCATTTGTGAAGACTATATTACAGTTGTTTCAAACATTCCTCACCATAGCTATCAATATCTAGAATCCGAAACTTGTACAATGTACTTACATGCCATCATGATAGAGGGGAGACCTGGATAAAAGAATATGAATGTGACAGCTTTCACCCACAGATTATTTGTTGAATAATGCACCTCCTTGATTACTAGTATTTAAGCAATCTCTTACAGATAATATATGATAGGATAATAATGTGAAAATCGTTTGTGATTGAATAAGATAACATTGTTTACTAAGCATTGGTTGTATTAGTAGGGAATATTGGGAAGTTATCCTGAGTGAAATCTTTTTAAATGCATGTGTGTGTTAAAGGTTCCTGCGAGGTACAATAAGTACCCACTTGGTACAATGAGTGATTTAAGTACCCGCGGGGTATGATGAGTGATCAGAGTATATGAGACAATGGAAATAAAAAGTGTGTCAGAAGACAAATATCACATACTTCTATATTAGCGTTGTGATTTTGTTTAACCGCATTGACACAGACCCTTTATATCATTAACCATGTTAGGGCTTCATGGACACAGGCCCTTTGAATTGAATTGTATTGCATGGAATCGTCCAAATGGGACGTTTTTCGGCGCACACATTTGTTACATTACTGATGTTCAGGGATGTGGCAATCCATTGGTACGCGGGACAAGACCAGTGCAAAATGAACTAAATAAACAAATTGGTCAAACGTAATAAACAAAAGGCAAAACAAAAAGGAAATTTAAAGATGGCGGGATACCAGAGATGCAGTTCTGTGGCAGTGCCCAGATGTAGTGATTAACTTAGGATTAATTGCGAAGGAGCCTGTCGGCGGCGTGTTTAAATTTAGAGCGAGAATTTAAATGTTGGGTTTTATGGCATAGTGTGTCCCAGAGGGTGACTGCTCGATAATAGGGTGATTTTTGATAAAAACATGTTTTGGCCCTTTGCTTGGCAAACCTAATTTTTCTGTCTCCTCTTGTTCTCACTTCTCTTTGGGCAGATGCTTCCTCCAGGCAAACACGGAGTGCATGATTTTGTAATTGCTGCAATTTTGTTAATAAATCATTAACCCCTATATAAGGGCCACATAGACACAGGCCCTTTAAATTATTAACCCCCTATGTAACAACCCATTGACACATGCCCTTCAAATCATTAACCCATATATAAGGGCCACATTGACGCAGGCCCTTTAAATCATTAACCCCTTTATAAGGGCCATATTGAAACGGGCCCTTGAAATCATTAACCCTGTAAGTGCCTCATTGACACAGTCCCTTTAAATCATTAACCCCTTTATGAGGGCCTCATTGACACATGCTGTGTCATATTGAAACTTAAGGCCCTTTAAATCGTTAATCCTGTAAGGGCCACATTTACACAGGCCCTTTAAATCATTAACCCCCTATATAACAACCCATTGACACAGGCCCTTTAAATCATTCACCCCTATATAAGGGCCTCATTGACACAGGATCTTTAAATCATTAACCCCTATAAAAGGGCCTCATTGACACAGGATCTTTAAATCATTAACCCCTATATAAGGGCCTCATTGACACAGGGTCTTTAAATCATTAACCCCTATATAAGGGTGATATTGACATTAACCCTGTAAGGGCCTAATTGACACAGGCCATTTAAACCATTAACCCCTTACATAGGGGCCATATTGAAACATTTAAACCCTTTAAGGGTCACATTGACACAGACCCTTGGAATCATTAACCCCCTGCCTATAAGGCTCTTTAAACCATCTATCCCTTATATAATTGACAGATGCCCTTTTAACCATTAATCCCTATATAAGGGCCTCATTGAACCATATGCCCTTTAAATCATTGACCCCCTCCCCTATATGAGGTCCACATTGACACAAAATAATTTTACCCTGTAAGGCCCTCATTGACACAGGCCCTTTAAATCATTACCTCCCTAAATAAGGGTGACGTTGACAGAGGTCCTTGAAATCATTAATCCCCTGCCTATAAGGGCCAAATTTGAGCAGAAGTGGACTTTCTTTTAGGAAGTATCATAAAAGTGTCCCTATTCAAAGACTTTGGGTTCGCTGTTATGGGTGGAGACTGGGTAATGGCTCAGTGGGCATTAGATAGTGGGCATTATTTATCAACAGGGGGGGTGGTGGGTTTTTGCGCGGAAGCGCGAAAAATTTTTTACGCCCCACCCCCTCAGCAGCAGTCAAAAATTTTTTGCGCCCCCCCTGTGCCGGAGGCGCGGAGAGTTTTCACACCCCTCTTTGATCTATAGTAGCGTGCAGGGTTTTTTTTTGCTAAAAAGAGGGTGAATTTTTTTAGCCCCCCCTCAAGAGGGGTCAACATCTTTTTAGCCCCCCCCCTCGGGAGGGGTCTGAAAATTTTACGCCCCCCCTCAAACCCACCACCCCCCCCTGTTGATAAATAATGACCACTCCCTTAGCTCTTGCACCTACTTGATGCAGGCCTCATGTACTGGGGTTGGTTGTGTCCTCAGGTGAGTCCTCTTTAAATCATTAACCCCTATAAAAGGGCCTCATTGACACAGGATCTTTAAATCATTAACCCCTATAAAAGGGCCTCATTGACACAGGATCTTTAAATCATTAACCCCTATATAAGGGCCTCATTGACACAGGATCTTTAAATCATTAACCCCTATATAAGGGCCTCATTGACACAGGATCTTTAAATCATTAACCCCTATATAAGGGCCTCATTGACACAGGATCTTTAAATCATTAACCCCTATATAAGGGTGATATTGACATTAACCCTGTAAGGGCCTAATTTTTGCTAAAAAGAGGGTGAATTTTTTTAGCCCCCCCCCCTCAAGAGGGGTCAACATTTTTTTTAGCCCCCCCCCCTCGGGAGGGGTCACCCTCTTGCACCTACTTGATGCAGGCCTCATGTACTGGGGTTGGTTGTGTCCTCTAGTGAGTAAGAATGGAACTGTGATTGACATGTCCACCTGGCCATTATTGCATACAAAGCCTATACAAAAGCTGGCGATAGAGGCCTAGTTGATTATGGGTATTATTTATTGGTTGTAACTTGCGAGTTCAGAGTGGTATCCTTTTTCATAAATGTTTCTAATCATAGCCCCCCCCCCCATGGGAAAACAACTGATACCTGTGTCAGTCATTAGGTTAGTAGCAAGTTAACAAGAATTGAATGTCCAAAAGTGAATTGAATTACATCACAGTATACCTGATCAAGTTATACCTTGTGCATCTACAAATAGAGGAAAATACAAATAATCATTTCATTGTTCCAACAGTATTCATAATGCTGCCAGGCCTACACAATTGCCATAACTAAATGTGTTCAGAGGGTTATGTTACAGATAGCAGGGGTAGACATTAACACTGGCCCGGTGGCCAATGGCCAGTGGTTTTGACACTTGGCCAGTGATATTTCCAAAAACAACCTTCCTACTGGCCCGGGTGGCCAGTGAGGTTTCACCCCTACTGCATCTTGTATAGAAAAATGCAACATAACTATGAGCCTTTATTCATTAAGATCTATCATAACTATGGCTATAACTATGGGATTAAAGTGGGATTGAGTTAGAAATGGACATTTTCTATTTACTATTTTTTTTTACATTACACAGGATATTCCACCCAAAATCCACGAGGACAATTCTGGAATTTGCCCCACTCTCATATTGCACAATTCCTGAATTGCCCCATTCTAGGTTGCACAGTTTAGGCCACACCAAATAAAATAATTGGTCTATGGATTTTCACTTTTGAAAACTGGAGCGGGAGGGCGAAATTTTTATTTTATTTTTCTAAAAAAATTTATTTGTCTAAGGATTTTCAATATCAAAGATGTGAAGAGGGCGATATTTCTTTTTTTTTATCCTTTTCTCAAATTTATGTCTACTAGTATTTTGGTTGCTAAATGCAGAATAGACACTGAAATGTTCAAATCTAGAGACCTCTACCTATCCAATGAGTGGTCTGCTGTTGCTGTATCTTTATTGGTTGACACTGTAAGGACTTTGCAAAAAAGAAAAAAAAATCAATTTTCCAGAAAAAGATGCGGGCGGAATCCATAGACAAAGTTTTTTTCAATTAAAAATAAAATTTTCATTTAGGAAAATCAGGAGCGGGAAATCCATAGACCAATGTTTTAATTTGGTTTGGCCTTAGGAATATTTAAATGAAACATACATTCTGATATTGCACGTAGCCCCACATGAGGACCATGCCTACAGATTTGTGGATAACTGAGTTTTAAAGATCGATGGGTAAAGCCTATTTGGACCAGGGCTTACTGTTTAACAGCTGGAGGGGTTCTCACAGCTTTATTCACACGGGTCCACAGTTAGGTATATCATTCATTAGACACACACTGTCGTAGACATTACACCTTGATAGAGGGGTAAGAAATAAAACAAAACAAGATTATTAAGGACATGTATGTATATATATATATATATATATATATATATATATATATATATATATATATATATATATATATATATATATATACACACACATTGTATATCTTTAAATCAACCTGCTTTGTGAGAATTATTACCCCTACCATAGTATTCCTAAACTGCGGAGATTCTCACATTGCACATAACAGATGCACATGCACATTGTATGGTCTGTCACTTACATAGTGGACTCCACTTGGCAAAAAAGGTTTTTCAACGGTTGCAAACGTTCTTTTTTGGTTTGGGTTAAAACTTTTTTAAAAACCGTTTTATAACATTGAAAAAAAAGTTCTTAAACAATTTTTTCAACCAAATAAAAACGCTTGACGTTTCAACCAATTTTCAACCAAATAAAAACGTTTTTTTTTTATGTTTCTTTTTTTTATGGTAAAAAAAACGTTTTTAACCTGAAATAAAAATGTTTTAATAAGAACGTGAAAAGGTTTTTTAGGGTTTATGTATTGTCGCTACTTTTACTTTGAAAAAAAAAACGTTTGGCAAACTTAGGAACCACATAAAAACGTTTTTAAAGTTAAAAAAGCGTTTTCTGTCAAGTGGGACCCTACTATTAGAATTGGGGTCTTGGTGAAAAGGGGTCTTGGTGAAGGGAATAATAGTCCCTTTTTCTCAGTACATGTCACATGATTATCATACATGAGTTAGTCTAATGCAACCACAGACCCAGTGCAATTTATAGTTGCAACAAGGTTTAGTCTCACAGTGGACTCACGCTTTATCGGAAGTAAAAATGACATAAATCTATCACTTTGATGTTTATGGATTCTCAAATGTATGAAGATGTATAAATTCTATACATCATAATGAGCTGACTTTTGACTCTGTCAGAGCCACATCAATGCCCAGCTACCAATGACGCCAAGTTGTGCAGATTTAACATATATGCATCTTGTCATATGCATTTGCTGACATGATTGGCTGACACATTATAGTACATGTAAGGGATTGATATAATAATAATAATAATAATAATAATAATAATAATAATAATAATAATAATAATAATAATAATAATAATAATAATAATAATAATAATAATAATAATAATAATAATAATAATAATAATAATAATAATAATAATAATAATAAAAGAACCCACCCAAACAATCACTGTAGACTATCCCTCATTCTGATAGTGAAACTGGCAACTCTTCTGTAGTGATAAACATCATGTAGACATGACATAAGGGAGTGATCATTTTTTAACAACAGGGGGGGGGGGCTGGTGGGTTTGAGGGGGGAGTCAGAATTTTTTCAACACCTCTGATGGGGGGGTCAAAATAATTTCACCTGTTTTCAGTGGAAAACCCTGCGTGTTACTATAGGCTAAAAGGGGACGTTCGCAAACGATCTTTGTCCCTTATGGGGGATCAAATCTTTTTTCGCGCGTCCATGCGCAAACCCACCAGCCCCCCCCCCCTGTTTTTAAAAAATTATTACTCCCTAAGTACAGAATATATATACGTCCCCATGCAGGATAGACCGTAAACCTTAGATCAGCATAGAATCACTTGACACACAAGGGCTATATAAAAATCATGATTAGATACTAAGATCCTTCTTTTTCTAGACCAGGACAATACTTCAGTGAGATCTCTATTCTCATGCCCCTACGGAATTGCCTTACCAGCTAGGAATTCGAAGTGAGCTCAGATTGTCTAAGGAGGAGAATGTGTGGGTATATGTGACCAGGCAAGCAAAAACACCCCTCTGCAGGGAAATTCATTATGAAAGTTCATCTCAAGATCTTTAAAATGAGACATCATTGGCTTAAACATTCCTAGTAGTTTTGTTAGGACCCCTTCTTGAACATAGGTGGTTATTCATATCTGAAAACGACGATTAAGCTCTAAATATATTATAAACCATAATAATGTCTAAAAACACAATAAATCAGCCTTTTAAAAAAAAAAAATCCATAACATTATGGAGATTTTTATCATAGATATGCATCTAGAGCGAATTTTCCATTTCTGTTTTCAGTTTTGGGTTTTTGGTGAGTATCCCCAAAAATTGGAATAAAAATCTGCAAATTTTGATTATTGGAATGGTTGCCATGGCAACCAGTAACAGGCATATAGGTAGATTTCTCATGACAAATGTTCATTTTACCATCCAACTATGGGCCATTTCTAATGAAAAGGGTGCATTTTAAATGAAACTATTGAATTCTGCATAAAAAATTAGCTTAATGTATTTTTATAATTATTTTAGAGTAATTTTGCCCCTCCAATGCCCCCTGGTGGTCAAATGGGGAATTAAAAATCCCCCGCGGAGGGGTGTTCTCCCTTGATGGGTCACATATGATCGATGTCTTTGTAAAACATTTTTGTAAGCACTATATTACAATGGAGGGTACCAACATGGCCCTGTACCCTGAAACGCCTTCCTTTACTATTGGTAATACTGACAGGATCTCTGTAAGCAATTATATGGATATGCCCACAACAACCTCTCTTAACGAAGATCTCCCTCTTCTTGGCTGGCCGGGTATCGACTTCTACTCTTTACATAGCACTGCAATAGTCAGTCTGTCAATCAGTGTACTAGCTAGCTCATCTACAATGGTCATCCTAAGACCCTCTTGTCCTTCCTTCTGGAGGAAAAATATAGCTAAGAGACTGGTGGTTTACTTGGCAATCTGTGATTTGTTCTTTAGTGTGAGTCATATACTTGACCATGCCTACATGATGCATGTAGAGGACCACCCTCCTGATGATATTTGCACAGGTAGGAATTTGAATTGTACTTAAAATTAAGCTAATTGCTCAGTGGTGTCTGTAACACATGTCCATGTATTATATTGTTTGTTTTGTGGGGAGCATTTCCCAAATGTTAAGTAACATTGCGAACACCAAATGACCTGTTTTCCTTCAGCAATACATCTATAATAAAAGATCAATAGGACAAGCTGGAAATGTTGAAGTAATGTTATGTGATGTGCTTTTTGAAATAATTGTGAGCTTGTTTTATTCTCTAAACAATGTGAACTTTTTTTATCCCATGCAGGATTGGCTTTCTTGTGGCTACCTTTGTGCTTACCCAGGCCTTCATGGTCTGTTTCATGGCAGTCAATGGGTTTCTTCTGGTGGTCAGGGAGAGAAGGGTGTCACTTGGAAGGTATGACTGGAGATTGATTGCCTGTACTGTGGCTGGTCCAGTCTCCATCATGGTACCTGCAGCTCTGGTTGGATGGTTGGGGCAAAGTGGTGGCTGGTAGTAAAGGTTTCTTTTACTTGTACTCACATCTTAACAAAGCTTGTCTTCTCACTCACAGACATGTAAAACAGGCTGCTGATGACAATGCTATGATTTGCTTGACTAGATTCAATGAATATTCATCTGTAATCCTTCCAACTAGGTAAGATGCAAAGCAGGATACCATTTTTAACATGAATGTAGCCATTAATGTTATCTGTACAAAATGTTTTCACGAATGGATCGAGTTAGTATCCCGTATTTAAAGGAGGAAAGTCAATGCTCTGAACTCAACAGGGAGTACCTATAGAGATCTTATTGTATTTCATCTATACACAGGTGCATTACAGACATGCGGGACCTGGGAGGTAAAATCCTGACCAATATCATGTCACTTCCTATCCTGCTCACTATCATTGCCTGCTGCACGTCTTATGTCTTCATATGGGTGAAGGTCAGGAAGGTTACCACCAACATGGCACAACTTGACACCCATGCAGCTTCTAAAGAACAGGTCTGTATTAAGTCCCCCGATATCTTGGTAGCAAGAGTGAGCTATTTTAGAATATTCTAATGATTTTGAACTCACTCTTTTAATAACTTAGTGAGTAGAAAACTGGAAATATCTCTCCAACAATGCAATATTGATCAGAATTTTGCTCTATTCACTATATAGGTCAGCATCATAGGGTGGCACGTGTAATGGCCTTGTTCGTCTTTGTGTACGTGGTACAGTGGTCAATCTACATGGTTTACTCTGTTTGGTCACTGGTTGCTAGCCCCCCCTGCTGTGAATGTAGCTGTTTTCACCTGCAATATGGGAGGTGTCTTCAACCTGATGGCATATACCCTTGTGAGGAGAAGGCTTGTACATGGCCCTGCCCAGAGCACAAGAAGGAGGGCCTCCTCTACACAATCATCTTCAACTCCTTAACAAGTGTAATAATTGTGGAATGTGACTATCAATGATAGATTCCTCCAATTTGACTTTTGTTAACACCCCTAGATTAGCCTTACCATAATTGGACAGCACATACAGTGCTTTACTTGGCACTGACGCCCATCAAGTTGACAATAGTCCTATTTATTTCTTTGGTAATAATTTGTTGAAGATGGAGACCCTGATTTTCAGATGGACTTTGGTAGCAAGACTATAAACCTTCCTGTTGAAATGTTAAATTCAAGATTAAATGTTATGGGCCCAAAAAAAATGTTCACAGTCACCTGACCGACCTCAGCTTAATAGGAACAACCTGAGAATTCTTTGAAGATTTTTTCAATATTTTCCTGATTTTTGAAAGATTTTTTCAATTATTTTGAAGATTTGTTTTGAAACTTTTTTTTAACATTTATACACATATGTGGGCAGTTGAGGGGAAAGGACCCTCCCTGCAGGATTTTAGTACTGGATTTGGTCCCTAGGGGAGCTACAGAGGCTAAAAATTGCTCTTATGTACTTTTGTATAGAGAAAAAGATGGTTTTCCCAAAAAGCGTTCTATTTTCTGGCAGTTCCTGTATATTTGGAATGTTAATGGAACGTTTTGAATCCAAAACCAGATATCAGAGATATGTGTTGCCCTGGCAAACCAGAATAATATTCCAAATAGAAAAAAAATATTAACGTCAATTAATAGAATGATTCATGGAGATTCATATGCTGTAAAAGTATAAAGATACCTTTTCTAGATCCAAAGCTATGCCCAAATGTATGGAAAGGGTTGGTCATTTTTTTATTTTTTAAATCATTATGCTAATTAGATGTCTGATTTAATCAAAACAAATGATAGAGCTTATTGGTGGTATTAATATAGATATCCCATGTGGGAAATTAACATTTCTCACAATAACAAGTTAAAACCTAGCAAACTTTGAATATGTGAGTCTTAGGGGAAAAAATCCGACCTGTCAACCTCAACTTTTTTGGCCATGTCACTGGAAACACAGCTTTTTTTAGGCCTGATCGGGCCCGTATCTCAGCTGTGTCCTCTTAAGCATTTTCTATTATGCTATTCTATTAGCTTGTGTGGTTTGCTTTTTTTTCTAGTGATAGATAGGCCGAATATAATCTGCATTTATAACTTTGAAGGGACTCCCATTTCATCTTGAAATATCAAGGGAAATCAATTGGTTTGGTAGGACCAACTGAGCACAAGACAAGAAGAGACAGGCACTTTGTGACATCCACACTCTGCCATATCTCGGGAAATACTGTGTATAGAATTTTATAAATGGTTTTTATGAAATCCTGAAGTTTCAGAGATATTTTTCATGTAAATTGAGATAATTTCATATGATATTTTGCAAGACCTACTCAGGTAGCAAAGGTGGCGTGGCCCTACTGTGCCCCACACTTTATTTGATGTGTCTTCAGATGTGGGCCGCAATGGGCTAACTGATGGGCTGCTGACAGTTTCTGTCCTCAGTGAGGTGTGTGGGCCACACTGGGCTAACCAATATGGGCACATACCAGTCTCAGAGTGGGTTTGGGTTCAACATGGGTTTTTGGTGTGGCTGAAAGTGGGCTGCCCACTTTGATCACATGGCGCCATCTGGTCAAAATTTATCATTTTGGGGTCAACATGGGTTTTTGGTGTGGCTGAAAGTGGGCTGACCACTTTGATCAGGTGGCACCATCCAGGATAAAAATTACAGAAAATCTATTTTTTCCTCATTTTCTAAAATTTTGAACCCTGAAGATGCTCTGCTAGCCTTCAGGTGCTAGCCCCTCCCCTTGGCCTCCATAGTGGGAAGGAGACTAAGCATACTGTATTACCCTTCCCATCATCATAATACAGTAGAATCATCAGTTCGAACTTAGTTGGCCAAGGCATGACAACCAGACCTAGTCCAGTAACATACTAGTTTCAAGTTCATAGTGCCTCCCAATGGGTAGCATACTTCAATATAAAATGATTACCACAGAAATGGTGTAGTCACAGTAAAAACTGCTGACATCACCTTATTTTGCACAGTTCAAATGTATTCTGCAAGTAGATTCAGACTCTGAGAAAATTTCTGTACTGTTATGATTAATATGATTCATTAGCCTATTTCTGTTATACCATAATAAAGAAAATCAATACTGACTTGGGGGGAAGCTGTACATCAGACATAGTGGGGTCATCTAGTGTCAAAATTCAGAACTCCCAGCTCAGTATGCCTTGTGCAAACCCATCCTCAGCCCTGTCTGGGGAATTATCTTTGGAACTGATCTATGCCTGATTCGGGGTGCCCACTTTGAAACCAATCTGTGCCCAAAGTGTTTGCCCATTTTGAAGCTGCTCTGTGCCCAAATCAGTTAGTCTATTGTGGCCCACACAACTTGCTGAGGACAAAAACTGTCGGGAATCCAACAGTCTTAGTTCAGTTTGTCCTATTAGGGCAACCCAATGTGGCCCTTCTTGGAAACCCCCCATTTGCCCAACCTAAAACCATGAATAGTATTCTGCCCACTTTGAACCAGCTTATCTGAGCTAAAACTGAATTGGCCCTAAGCGGGCTTGCTACATGGGCACACACTAAATGATGGGCAACCCGTGAAAAATGCCTGTCCTCAGATTGAATTTTCATTTTTGAAACATAATTGTAAAATGATTTTCAACAGCAATACCTTAGATTTCAGGAGGCCGTTTCACTCTGTTTATTACAATAAACATGGACGTCCGTATAATAAATACGGACGTCCGTGTTTCACATTTATGTCAATATCTGAACACCTACTGCCCCTACCCCCCTCCGCATTTGAAATATGCTTCATATTGCAACCCTTTCACTCACCATTATTTGAACATTAGTGAAAGGGCGGAATGGTAAGGTGTTTAGAGTCTCCCCTCACCACCTAGCCCCTTTGAACATCAGTAAGAGGCCGGAACGATAAGGTGTTAGGAGTCTCCACTCACCACCTAGCCACTTTGACATGAGTGAGAGGCCGGAATGATAAAGCACTTAGGTACTTGTGTAGATCAGAGGTAGATAAGAGGTGGAATAAGGGAACTTCCAAGTCTACGTCTGACTCCATCATCGTGCTGGTGCTGAGTGCTTTAATCAAGGAATGCCCACTAGGGGTCTCTGCGTTTACCGGGTAATAGTTTTCCGCACTCATTGACTTTGGTTTGCCCATTCTCAACACTCCTTCTCAAAACACAAGTCATGTATAACATTAACTTTAACTATTATAGCAATGTCTTTGCTTTCTTATATGTGTCCAGTTTCTCCAAGTCTTTAGAGTAAACAGTTAAATACTACTATAGTATTCAGTCCATAGTCCTTCTGGACAGTCCTCTGTCTAGTTTCAGTTTCACTTGAAAAATAACAGTCTCTTGGAAATCTACATTTTTCTGTAGTTTCAGTTTCACTTGTTTTTCTTACTTAGTTACATGTTACACAGACTAGGTTTATTATCAAAAATCTTTACCAAATAGCAAACACAACTGCTATTATAATTTTGAATACAGAATAAACCTAATCTTGGGAAGGGCAGTTTCTAGCACATCATTCCCTCACTTCCCTAACTAATTCAGTTCTTCAATATTTGCTGTCATTTTTAGTTTGAATACACAGACATTATTTCCATTAAAGTCACTTCACTTTCAAAAACTTATCAAAAATGTTTTACCACAGCAAATACATTTCTAGCCTCCAGATTCTCCTTCTGAAGTGTTCTTCTAACAGATTCTATAAACAGTATCAACTTGCTACATCCTGTGCCTCCTGCAGTATCTCAGTGCATTCCTCCATCATCTCAGTGCATCCTGACCACACCCACCAGACAATCGATTTCCAGTGCCTCCACCACCTCGCTAACAATAAACCAGAAATACTAAAACACTCAAATCATCATAATCATTATTTGACTAAGGCTACGTCCTTAGACTCATTTCATATTAACATTCACTTTGCTGACATCTGAAGCATTACTTAGCTGGACTCCTCCACCATCTGGATGTTACAATTTCAACATCTCATTGTAGTATAGTTGCATCAGATTTAACTCAGTGTTACTCACATTTAAAGCTCAGGAGCCACATGTCTTTCACATTAGATGTCCGTGTTCCGGCCCCCTCGGATCACTTCCAAATTGAAGTTGTCCTTACTTCCGGTCTCCTACCACGCTATACACAGATTCTTAGCTGAATATCAAAATACTTGACCATGTTGCACTTGGCCATAGCTTCTTTGCGCTCTTGAAATGCCTTTTCCTCTTCAGAACCTCACTCCCATTTAACATCTTTGTGGGTCAGCCTTCGTAAGGGTTCAACGATGGTACTGTACTTAGGACAGAACCTCGCCACATATTGAGCCATACCAAGAAGACTCCGAACATCTTCTGGCTTCTTTGGTGGTAACGCATTTACCACAGCAGAGATCCTCGCAGGATTTGGACTTACCCCATCTTTAGAAAAGATGTGTCCATAGAAGGTGATCTTGTCTTTGAAGAACTCACATTTTCCACTGTTTGCCGTTATGTTGCTGTCCCTTAATCTCTGAAGAACCTTGCGAAGTGTCTTCTCATGCTCATCCTGTGTTCGTGTGAAGATTATAATGTCATCTGACATGTTTATGACACCAGGTATATCTCTTGTCATATCCAATAAGGCCTTCTGAAAAAAAACTGCTTAATTGATGCCAAAACATAACCGTTTGTACCTGAACAGGCCTTCGTGAGTCGCGAATGTGGTTATATGGCGACTCTCTGGAGCCAACTCAATTTGATGATACCCTTTGTGCTATCTATGCATAGACGAATCGCATTGTTTGGTTTGTGAACAATAACTACTGGGCTCACCCATGGTGTTGGACCAGATGATTCTTCAATTATGTCAAGCTCTTTAAGTCTCTGAGTCTCCTTACTGACTTTATCACGTAGATGGAACGGTACCTGGCATGTTTTCTGTGCAATTGGCTTCACATCCTCATTTATGTTTAACTTAAACTGCATGTCCTTCATTTTCCCAATGCCTTTAAATATGTCTGCATAGTCTCTTTCAACACTCTTCACATCAACTTTATTTATGAACTTGATGAGACCTAACTTCTAAGCTGTGGCACATTCTAACTAGTTTACCTCATTACCTTTCATGACATATATATCAGAAGTAGTGGCAAGCAATGTTTGTGGTGCTTTGATCCTTGTGCTGAACATCCCCATTACTGGTAGTTCTTTCTTGGACCCATAGCCACATAATTTCTTATTCAGTGTCTGTAGGCCTGAAAGTTGTAGTGAGTAATAAGTCTTTTCTCCAATGATGTTCACCTCCGCTCCAGAGTCCAGTAGAAATTGGACATCATGATTATGGATATCAACTGTGACCTTGGGCAAGGATGACTTTTGGTCACCCACCTGGGCAATCACTGGGATGGTTGTATAGTTGTCACTCTCTGGGTCATCTCCCCCACTGGCTTCAGCTTCAACTTGATTTACCACTTTGGTTTTACACATTTTTGCAAAGTGACCAATTCTGTGACATTTATCACATTCCTTACCCTCAGCTGGACAGCTTTTCTCATGGGGGTATTTCCCTCAACATTTGAAGCATTTCTTCTCACGATATGTGTTATATCTCTTACAGGTCTCTTGGCTTGGAACATCCTTGTCTTGAGGTTTATGTAGGCCTACCTTATTGACCGGGACCACCTGCTCCTTATCAATGTGTTGCTTTTGCAACCACAATGTAGATAAGTTATAGCATTGTCATGACTGGTTGATTGAATTGTACTGTATGTATATCAATATACATTTCTTCATATCATGATGTACAGATCAATTTGATAAAAAACAAGGGTTGGAAGTAAAGGTAGAACATCTATCATTTTGTTTTCTATGCGGGTAGGCTCTAAATATGGCTGCAGAAATCTGATCAATGTTGTCTTTTAAAATTACCTACCGTAATCTCCCGCGTATAAGGCGCGTCTTATACGCCAAACAAAATGCTGCTGAGTCTTATACATGGGAGGGACATTGCCTTGAGTTTGGGGTGCGCCTTATAGGGGGGGGGGTATTTTTACTATAGAACAGTACTAAATTAACAAAAATCTGGCCTTAGGGGTGCGCCTTATACGTGGGACAGGCCTCCCTTAGTTGGGGGTGCGCCTTATACGCGGGCTGCGCCTTATACGCGGGAGATTACGGTACTGTAATCTCCGGCGAATAGGTCGCATCTTATACTCGGAGTTTTAGTTCTCCCTGCATCCAGAAGGGGGACACCTTCTTAAGGCCTAAAAGAGGTGTCCATCATGTGCATTGTTTGTTTAGGCATTATTAACAGAGTACATATTGAAGAAGACCTTTCTTTCAGTTTATTCCAGTAACTGCAGGCAGTTGGTCCACTTTGATCCAACTTTTTATTAGGAATCTAGCAATGCAGATCAGAAAGTCAGTAAAGTGCTAGATGAGTCCCCTTGTGTCTAATACCAGAACTATCTAGGGGATATAATCGCACTGTATCATTGATGTCATAATATCCTTACAATAATGCAAGAGCTTTGAATTCACATCATAATAACATGAATATCTCATATGATATTTACTATGCTTGATTTATTCAATATACATAAATTTGTAGTGTGGCGGGAAGCGACTAGTTCTATTGACGGCCGTGGGTGGCACCCTTGTCACCATGCCCGGAATTGCAGACAGCATCCGTCATCGATCTGCCTCACTTTTCCCCAGTTTTAGCCCTTAAATCTCAACGATCTTCGTTGACAATATCCATAGAAATTATAGCTACCCAGCGGTGTATAATAAAGCCGATGTCATTTCCGTATAATTATGTACTTTACAATTTAGTTTGGTTGCTGTTGACACTAGTTCTAAACCGGTGTCATCATGTGATCAAATAGGGGCGTTTGACTGGTCACTGGCAAGTTGAAGCCAGATTTAACTGTAAAGCACCAACTGAACCAGAACCCTTTGTAGAGCCCTGCTCCATTATTAGCTGTTGAGCTCAGCTCTAGCTCTGTTTTTGGTAAGTGTGCCTCAGAAATGTATATTTAGTGCTGACCTGTGACTAGTGTTTTATCTGTACCGTTTCTGGCAATATATTTACACCTTTTTATCTACTGAACTGTAATTGAATTGTTTGTCTTGATTCCACATTTATTTAGATTGGACCATTATAGATCCATTAGTTTCTATCCTTTCCAAGCCTTAATTATTTCAAATTCTAGCCATCCTAACTTTAGAATACATGTAGATTTATTCCCCAGTCCATTTATTGTTACAGTAGTATTGCTGGTAACACATCATTTGTGACACGATCTGCGAAAAGGGGGCTTAGTGCAGAGGGTTCTAAGACCCCTTTTCCCAGTCCATTCAAGAGCAAAGAGACAAGACATAGATGTAATTCTGTAATGTCTCAAGTTTAACCAGATTAAGATGTAATTTAGACATCATTCATGTGTCATTATATTACATTGCAGGATGACTACTACATGATGTCTTATCGATGTCAATTGGCAAATACCATTTTAACAGCTCTAATATGGAACAAGTAATTAATGGATATGTCATGACGCGTGACTAATATCAAACAATAACATGCAATGAGGGGGCGAAGCCCCCCGAGTTGCATGTTATTGTTTGATATCAGTCACAAGTCATGACATATCCATTAACTACTTATTTTATTACATGATTAATCAATAGATAATCTCTATAACAATGACCCCTCATGAAAGCTATTTCTTTTTTTCAGTCCTTTTGCACAAATGTCAGGAAAGGTCCTGGAAACCATGAAAAGCACAGAAAACAGTGTCAAGTGAGATTTGAGATTTGATCCCCCCTCCAGGATCACGTCGTTCGTGTATGGCCCCCTCCTCCTATTTCTACTTATGAAATTCCAAATGGACACACAGGAGGCTTTCTTCAGTAACAGGACTTATAGTATTCAATAGCCTTCCCATATTAAGGGATAAAAACTCACTCTTTTATCCTCCTCTGAGAAGTCGTCCTCAGAATCCTCCCCTTCAGGGGAAGTCTGCCCCCCGTCTTCCTTGTCCGATCCCGGGAGGAATTCTGGTAGAGTCATCTCCGCTGTGTCTTCCTTTTCAACGCATTCTTGTGGATGACAAGTGGAAGGGAGGTCAGCAGGGGAGTCTACCCTCTCCTTCTCCGGGGACATTTGAGACGGACGATGTGAGGCCATGATGCTAAGGACGATCCTCCTTCTTGCTCACAATCGAATCTTACTCTAGAGCGGAAGTTATCCGGTCAGTTCCCGCTTGTTACCAGACTTATGTAGGGGAGGTACACATGCTCTCCAGGAACAAGCTTCAACGTCTTCCTGTCTGACCAAGAGAAGGGCAGAAAAGTCGTGATGTATCAGACAGCGTCCTTCAGGCCTTCGCCAGCCACATGCCCAGCCTCATCTCTACAGGATTTGTTTTTTTTTGTTCTTATATTTGGCTCCTCTCTCATAAACCTCAACTTTTTATCCTCAAGGGGACTGAACATAATTTGGCCCTCTTGAAAAGAAAAAGAAACAAAGGAACGGCGAAAACGCTGTCTTTTCCAGCCTTAGACAAAAGCGCGTCCTGGTGCAGCTCGCAAGGGCGTAGACCACTCAGCCACACAGGTCATGTCCAAGATGATGCGGGAAGAGAGTACATAAGACTGCCCACTTTAGTTCTCTTTTCTCTCAAGGAAAATTATCTAGAAAAAGAAGGGGAGGAGTCTTTTGTCTTTTTTTCCGAGGATCTAGGTCTTTTATTCTTGTTCAGAAGGACAGAAGGTACTAAATAATGCACATAAGACAGTAGTAGGCGACGAGGACAAATGGAAGCGGGAAAAGTTAGTTCCTTTGTGTTCCCACAGAGGGGAGGGGAGAAGGGGGAGGAGCTAGGTCCAAAGGAGGAAGCCTATTGGTTCAGACGAAGGAAGAAGGAGGTCACCCTTTCCTCATCTTGTTTATTTGTTTTTGTCCGGAGGAACCGTTACTCGGAATTATCTGCCATTAAGAAATGACTTTTCCTTGAAACAAGGGGGGGGGAGGGAGAGAGGAAGAAAAATATATGTTTCCTAGTTCTTTCAGAAAAGGAAAATATGAAAGGCATATATAAGAGACAGAAGAGCCGATAAGGTAGGGGTTCCTTTCCTTCTGCAGAGAGGAAAATCCCCTTTTTGTTTATCTCTTGCATCCGGATTAGGTGCCAAAAAGTGCAAGTGTTTAAGCAGCGGGGCCGATGTTCAGCTTTCACTGCATCCAGGATTGGCTAGGCAGAGTACATCTAGGATATGGACTACTAATGGGCGAGCAGGAGTCCATCCTGGATGCAGTGAAAGCTGAACATCGGCCCCGCTGCAGTGTTTAATCGCAGAGAATGCCGGGTTGTTTGCCCACAAAGGTCTGTAGATAGTATAGTGATTAATGGAGAAAGGAATGATGACACCCAAGCCATCTTAGGGTTGCTACAGATCTGAATATATCACATGACCAGAAGTACTTGTTAACCGGTGATAGTTCCCACGTTCTTGACTTTGGTTTGCCCATTCTCAACAGATAGACCCAATAATGAAAGATCACTCCCAATCAAGAGTTGATAAGTGGATTAACAAGATAACAGGGACCCCATGGGCTATTTATAGAGGTACCTTTCCCCGTGTTGGTCCATCTATGTCTAAAACATTATGCTTTGTCAAACAGACACCAAGATCTATTATCCACTACTGCCGTTTTTTGCGTCTATCAAGTGATCCCTGTTAGTAATACTTAGTGAGATCATCAATATCTACTTCAGTATTTGAACTGTAAATATGGCAATGCAGTAATTAGGTTAGAATGACCTGACTACCAATCTTTATTTGACAAAAGATGGCTTCCTATTGTTAAAAGAGAGAGACAAGACTATTTTTATGATTACTTCTTTTGTTAGTATTTTCATTGAATAAAAAAATTCAGTCATACTTTCTAGCAAATCTGGTATTGTAAGGGCGGGAAGGAGACCTCTCTGATGCAGAGTACAACGTCACAGGAGACCAGATGCAGCCCAGTATTAACTTACAGCACTGACCGTCTACAAATAGATGGTCCTTATAAGTCTCCTTGGACCCTGTTATTGAGTCCATTGACTCACACTACATTATATAAGTCTTTTGAACTCTTTACTTTTACAATTACAAACATGTCTTGTAGCACCCTCCATACTCAAACAATGCAGCACCTGATGCATCTGGTCTCTTGTGACGTCATATTCTGGATCAGAGAGGTCTTCCTCCTGCTCTTACAATGGCACATTAGCTAGAAAGTATGACTGAATCTTTTATTCCATGAAAATACTACCAAATGAAGTTATCCTAAAATTAGGCTTGTCTTTTACTTTAACATTGTCATATGTGTTGTATGAGTCTTCTGATCTGACCTGATTTGCTAAATGAAATTCACAGAGAGGGCATATCTGAAGGCCATACCATGTACCTGTGAATCTCCCCGATTGCCAAAATGAGTAGCTGTTGCCTTCAGAGCGACCCTGGTGGCATTTCCTGTCCCTAATAACTCGTTTCTCTCAATATTGATAATAAGGATCTATACTCTCAAAATATACAATGAAACACCGACAATTTTACTTCCAACTTTCAAAATTTCTCTTCATATGGGAGAGATAAGTAGTGTGACCGTCTCCATCAGAAACTAGTACAGAAATGAATTTATAGCATATTTCTGAAGGGGCTAGGCCTAATCATATATAGTGAGAATATGAGTGTGTATAATAGATGCTTTCTTTCCTGATAATCACGTTCTCATGATGTTTAAATGTCAGTCTTTGGTTTAGCATGCGTGTTTTTTTTTTCTGAAATAAAGGAGCACCTTTATTGTTCATTGAATCGAAAAGGCACAGTAAATTGTCGAATATGTCACTTTTAAAAAAATGTGATTGGTCAAATACGTCCCTGGTTCAGTATCTTTAATTAGAAAAGCAATTAACTTAAACTTAGCTAACATATTCAGATGTATGCCATTTACCACTCTGCTTGAACGGGTCTTGATTTTCTGCATGGGTGGTGGATACTTTTCTAGTCAAAGTAAAAGGTTCCCAGCAAAACACACACAAACACACACATATTAGAAAAAGGGAGGGGAGGGGGGTCTCCATGTTGTTTTGGGGGCTTCAACATCCAATAAAAACTGTTTTGCTTTTAGGCCTTCACCAAAGACATTGAGCGTGGCGAAGCTAAGCTAAGCTGTTTCGCCTTATTGTTAGACACCAAGTCGGCATCAAGTCTCTAGTGCTCCTCACTTTATCTACTCAAGTTGGATGGAGAATTGAGTCAATTCAGGAGGGGGCTCGAACCCACGATCTTCGGATCCGTGAGCGAACGTTGAGCGCGGCAAAGTGGCCCCAATTGTTATCCGGTCTCTTTTCGTCTCACACGCCACCTGGTGGCAAGATACACAACGACAGCGAGTAACGGCCTTGACCTTGCCAAACACGGGAATTGCCGCGAAAAACGTGATCCAGAACAAGGCACCTTTTGTTGTGTTTCATTAATCACCAAGAAAACAACCCAGCTTCTGATTGTCCAACATGGGTGTAAGTATACCTTTGTATAATAAGAAGTCGGCTGTGTGACTTGTCGAAGAGACGAACACATGTTATTCACCCCTAACCCTCCTCGTTGCTGCCTGGAAATAGTGAACGATAATAGGGCGAGTTCGGATTGGCCATTCATTATTTAAAGGAGATCTGAATTGGTGCTGATTTTTCACCTCATCCCACTAAAGCCCATGCAGCATGTTAAAATGTCGATTTTGAAAAATTACCATGTTATAAAGTTTAGTGGTCAATACCCATTCTGAGCCTGAGGCAACAAAAAAAAAACAATGTGGGGGGGGGGGGGTGTCTTTTTTGCTAGTTTTTGCCAAATTTTGGTACCAGTGACAAACAGTGACTGACATGATGGGAGGGGGAGGGGTCTCAGGGAGTCAGTGACATACCCGGTAGAGTAGTCATAGGCATTTCTAGGCCGAAATACCTGCCTGCTTAAAGGCAGGATCCAAGATGTATACAAGTCTATAGTGGCACAAACACATGGCTAGTCTGAACTAAGTACTCACTGTCTGTTCCTGGAAATTGTCCCTCCTATTCACAAACATGTAGTTTTCATGTACATTTACATTAGGTAGTGATCATTTTTTAACAACAGGGGGAGGGGGTTGAGGGGGGGTTCAGAATTTTGTCAACACCTTGACTGGGGGGGTCAGAATTTATTCAACACCTCTGATGGGGGGGGGTCAAAATAATTTCACCTGTTTTCAGTGGAAAACCCCGCATGTTACTACAGGCTAAAATGGAATGTTCGCGTGCGATTTTTGTCCTTTAGGGGGGGGGGTCAAAAAAATTTATGAGGGGGTTGAAATTTTTTTTTCGTGCGTCCACGCGCAAACCCACCAGCCCCCCCCCCTGTTGTTAAAAAATGATCACTCCCTTAGCTTATAATGACTGAAGCATGAGATATATCCAATAAATCTGACATGTTTATCTTGAGGTATCGGACCACCAAAACATTCTGCACTATAATTTAATGTAACTCATGCACCCATAAAAGTGGTATTTCACCTTTCAAACACTCCAAATCACTCAAAATCATGAAGAGGTACATTTTCCCCCTCTCTGGGTGCCAGATCCAGACGTCGTTCACCAACCCAGTTTTTCTGTAAGAGCATATGTTTGAACCCATCCCCATTTTGGCCTATTCTGCACACAATTACTTGAATTAGTGATTATTTCCAACCTTTTTTAATAGTCCTGAAGAAGGAACGAAAGTTCCGAAACGTCGACCTGTTTCAACTCAAATTAATGCCTCATTGTGATTTTAATGCCTATATAAACCCGAAGAGGGTTTAGGGAATATTTTCCACTTTATCACTTTTTTAATAATATTTTGGGATCCTAGACAAAGAAGCTGTCATTTTGAACTCTTAATAGAGACCAATCACAGCCCTCCAAGTCCTAAATCCGTACATCTCTGTGTATTACCGGAAGTGACGTCATCATCAATAGTGGAACGATACCTTGAGCTTAGATATCGCTACCTCAATGGCCTCCATTGTCAACATGCTGGGGGTACTACCGTAATCTCCCGCGTATAAGACACGTCCTCTACGCCAAACAAAATGCTGGGGAGTCTTATAGGATGTACTGAAATTGGGGGTGCGTCTTATACGAGGGGTAATTTTACTATAGAAATGTACTGAATTTACAAAATTGGTACCTAAGAGGTGCGTCTTATATGCGAAAATGCATGTGCTGAGTTTGGGGTGCGTCTTATACGCGCAGCGCGCCTTCTACCCAGGAGATTACGGTACCTGGTGTTAGCCTCCTTTTGAAACATTAGGCTAACCAACGAGAATAGTGTAGTCTCTTTGGCACTAGGTGGCTACACCTGGCTTCAAGATGGCCGACAATGATTTGGAGTTAGGGAGGCAGCTTTTGAAAATCACCTGGATTATTAATTATCACAAGTATTTCAAGTGCTTTGTGTATTGTGAATCTTTGGATATACATTGAGGGAAGTGTTGGTGGAAGCATTAGGCCTGACAGTAAGTACTTCTGTGAGAACTGGGCACTCTGCCAATCTGGCAAAGTAGATAGACTACCAACAGACACCTTTGGATCCTGCCTGTAAGCAGGCAGGTATTTCGGCCTAGGTATTTCAGGCCAATTAAGCTTTGATCATGTCTCAATTGTTATCCAATGGCCATGCTTATAAATATCAATTTTACATTTCATATGAATGATAGGGCGAGGGAGAGCAATATCAACAACTAAATTTACACCACATATATGAAAAGAATTCTTTTCTGATCCCGATATTTGGCAACAATGACAATATTAGAAAAGAAAACGGCAAGAATGTGACTCTTTCTAGTACATTAAATGTAATTTAACCCTTTGCCACAAGGCCACCCTTAAAAATATGTCCGTTTCCTGTCCAGAGGGTGGGATTTTTCAGACCTATGAGGGAGGGAGGGGAAAACTTTTTTATTTGTCGCCTTGAATTTGTCATCGCATTCTAGGATTCGATAATTGGAAATCTATATTCTTGTGCTAATGAACGAAAAAAAAAAATTCTTTTCAGATCTCAAGAAAAAAATTTCCCATTCTCAAAAAAAATTTCACCAGGCCTCTGGACAGGAAACAAACATATTTTTACATATTTTTAAGGGTGGCCCAACCTTTATAGAACCAGACGTCTGCTCCCAACAATTTGCCTTGAATATGACTTAACTCGTATCCTCTTCTTTGTACAGCGCAAATCACAAAAGTCAAAAGACAAGAAGATGGCCAGGAGGGCAGTAAGTAGAGATGTTAAATCAGTTTAAGATAATGATTATCTTTATCATGGAAGAGGACTTGAACTATTCTTCTAAAGATAATGATAGTAGACATGTATATAATCATGCAACGATTCCATAATGGTAATAAGACTAGCTGGTAATGATTGTTTTTTTGAGCATATAGAGTAATGATATAGAGTATACCGTAATTTACCGTTTATAAGGCGTGTATTATACGTGAATCAGAGTTTCCCATAGAGCTTGTCTAACGTCGGGGTGCGCCTTATAGGCGGGGTATTTTTACTACTGAAGAGTACTAAATCTTGGAAATTGGCTCCAAGATGCGCCTTATAGGTTTTCCTTCAACTTAGGGTGCGTCTTATACGTGGGGTGCGCCTAATATGCGGGAGGTAGTAGTATGAAGAAAAGCTAATAGAGTGTAGACATTTCATTGTGATTTTTCTTGTTATCACCAGGAAGAAAAGGCAGCAAGGGACATGATTGCTGCTTCACAGGCATTGGTGGATGCAGCAAACAAGGTCAGTCTTGCTGTAAAAAGGGAAATTTACATGTGTTATTAATCAGGCACCCTGCTAACTGCTTCCCCTAGTTCTTATCAATGATTATAAAAGAATAAACAGATAAATAAATGAATAAATAAACCAGAAAAAAAGATAGATATGTAAATAAACATGAACGTTTTCATAGTATTTGCCCGAAAGCAGAAAAAAAAATTTATTAACTTGAATCTTTCGATTTTGAAACGCTTGTCTTTACAACTTGCAGATTAAGGACCCAATGGAACAATTAGCACCTTTCAGGAAATTTGAGAGAAACGGGTAAGTATCATAGTGTTTCAAGTATTAAGATGCCCCCACCCACCAAAATGTAAGGCCTATAGGGTTTACCCGGGTTGCATTATTGACCAATCAGATAAGTCCCTATCACTGCAGAGTTTTTGGATACATTATATAATACCTGGTACCCATCATGCTGGTTGTTTTCTGTGCATATCTCGCCCAGTGCCGGATCAAGCAATGGCGGACCCACTAGGCCTCAGTACTAAGCCCTATAAGCCACACCAGGAGTCGCATTGGAGTGGCACACTGGTCATATTCTGGATTCATATTTTGACCACTTAAGTAGCGTTTTATACAGTAATGTGACCCACCCATAAGAATCGCCTCATGGAGGCCCTTTAAGGCGTAAATGGCATTAGTTTCACATACAATGAGGGCCTTACAAGCGGCACTGTGTCGAATTTTCCATGTAATTAGATTTCACTTTTCAGTTTATGAAGGATGTACAGATGACAAGAAATATATTTTAGTACAAAGAATCTAAATCTGACGGGCTACTGAATATACATAATTATATTGTTGAAGATGTACTTTTTTTTAAAATTTCAGATTATCATTGACCATCTGTTGTGAACGTGTGACAAACTTGGACAAGCTGACAGTAGATTGGGCCTTCGACCTCACCAAAGCTAATATGGAAACACTGTGAGTGCAGAAGTATTAACTTCCCTAGAGCAAAAAAAGACCGCTAGTTAGCTTTCAAAATAATATAAATATGCAGGTCTACGTTACATCTAGCATGTAATTTACACATTGACTTTGAGAAAAAGCTATAACCAGCTAGTGGGATGAATATTATTAACCAATGAAATAATTCCCCCTATTCACTGTGGAATGAATACTAAGAGGGCATTATTAGGTACCTATCTGATACCTCTTGCCAGTGGCCACTTGCTGGTAATCAGTTCCAGCTGCAGCAATGGCATGTGCCGATTAGACATCCCGCAACCTTGGTATACAGTAAATAGTTGCGGCTTATATGTGAGGACTAAATAAAGCTGTTGCTGGTCATCAAGGTTTAGTACATTCATCCCCATACTCCGCAAACAGGAGATCAGCCAATTGTCTTTGTAATGTCTAGTTCTACTTCTGATTTTTCCTCTAAATCACACTAATCTATCTGCCCCATACAGGTATGAGTCGAGTGGGTGGGGCTGGTCAGACAAACAGAAGAAGGAGGAGATGTCAGAAGATGAGGCGTGGTACCTTCTGGCCCGCGACGCCGAGGGAAAACCAGTTGCTGTTAGCCACTTTAGGTTTGACATCGACAATGATGACGAAGTACTATACTGGTGAGTATGATCCATTGTTCTTTGGAGACTTATTTTATAAATTAGATATATCTTTAACTGGAATTAGATTTGTTCTATTTTGAAAAAAATTGCTAACTTAATGATGTTTTGGTGTCTCCCCCCCCCCCTCTATTATTGTCAAATGATTATCATAATTTTCATCCTTTCAGCTACGAAGTACAATTAGAGAAGCATGTGAGGCGGAAAGGTCTGGGGAAATTCATGGTGCAAGTTCTTGAACTAATGGCTCACAAGTAAGTTTTTATCCATTAAGTCACCTTATGCAACTTAATTATAAAGCCTAGACTTACGTCTGATTTTGTTATCCTTACAAGTCAGATTTATTATGCCAATTCAAATTATATCATAACTTAGAAATGATCTTCAGGACGGAGCTAGGGCAGGTGCGACTGACTGACACAATGCAGCCACTAACTGACGTTTTTGTCCCTGGTGCGTGATGTCATCAGGATTATTGTTGCTAGGCAACTAACATTTGTGTTTAAAAAAGACAATTTAGAAATGAATTGTGGGGCAATCTGATAAGACCTTGTCTTTTTTCTTCTTTAAAGAACACAGATGAAAAAGGTAATGATGACTATCTTCAAGGAGAATGACGCAGCAAAGAAGTTCTTCAAAGACAAATTGAAGTAGGTTTGATTACCAACTTGTCATTTCTACGGTGAAGAAAATAATCAAAGAATTGTTGCGAAAAGAGCAAAATGATATAATATGGTAATCTGTTTAATGTTGGACACCCATACTATTTGATATACTGAAATATAACCGTATTATACAGTTAAAGCTCCAGGTTTTAGATTAGAACCAGGCTCCTAAAAGTCCCATTGTTTAGAAGATGGGTCATGAAATACATCTTGGCAATGAAACAAGCCCTTGAAAGAGGCTTATTGTAAACAGTGCTGGGGTAACGAGCCCGAAAAATGTATATTCACCTGGCTAGTAATTGACAACGATGCAGTATAGTAAATGTCTTTAATCTTTCACACAGATACAAGGTTGATGAGACCAGCCCAGAGGAGTCCTTCGCGGAAGCCATGTTTGATGAAGACGCATACACATATGAAATTCTTTCAAAGGATATGGCACCACGGAAACCTCTCGCTAAAGTAACGCCACAACAACAGCATGCATGCGCCCATGCAGGCTGTGCCCATTAGTTACTGGAGGATTCGTGAAACTCATTGGGGATTTTACTTTGATAGAAATTTACAGATGAAACTGAGTGTTTAATTGGGGTAAAAAAAAATTATAAATCGTATGAACACATAACCCAATACCAATTAGGCCTACCTTCAATAATCATGTATTATATACTATTATCGGGTACGTAAATTTGGTGATTTTGAGCATAAGCCAGTCAGTTAAATTTCCAGGTTGCCAAATTTTTAGGAATACAAGCTTATTTTTACAGGAAGTATGGAAGTGAAACTCAGTATGTTATGAAAATAATTTGAGTAAAAGTTTGGCTTACATATATTCATCAACGGTATCGTCTGTTTCACACGTCTCTGGATTTTAAAACCATTCGGCAGCTACTCTCATGGTTGCGGGTGAAATAGAATGAACTTGAATGTTTGATATATTTGTATTGTTTGTTTATTCCCTTATTGATCTATCTGCAATTCAAATCCTATCATTTGTAAAATGTCTTGTTATCTATTTGTCCATGCTCACTATTTTCTTCACAATCAACTTGAGTTGTTATTCAAAGCAAATGTATCATGGTAATTTTCAATAACATGTCAATATTCCTTCTACTGAAGATGTTCTTTTTTTTAATCTAAAATTGACCAAAAGATAGCCGTTCGCCGTTCAGTTTCTTCATGTATAACCATAAAGGATTGTGAAAGGTGTTGTGAAGAAATGGCCTATACAGTAGGTTTCCATTCCATCCTAGTGTCGTTCCTTGATATACATATCTACCTTTTGTCAGAGTATGAGGCGTAACCAATAATAAACTTCTCTATATACTTGTATAACATGTAAAAAATATCTTGTGGTTTTTTGAAGTTAAAGAGCGATGGGATCTTCTACCTCCACACCTCTTATATCTCAAGACCCCAAGTTGGATTAAAAAAAAAAAGTCACATCTCGCAAGGGATTTAAAGTTTCAAGGATATGTACATACTTAGTAAAAACCTAAATTTAGGAGTTTCTTATACTACTGGGGTCTTTTTTGTGCTTAGACATTTTCGTCATAGGACACGCTCTGCAGAGATGCCACTTTTCCTGGTTTACCAGGAATTCCTGGTTTCGATCCGAAGATTTTGTGTATCAAATTATGTTAAATTCATGGGGAAATGTGTCATTTTCCCTGGTTTTTGTAGGCCAGTGAGTGGCATCTCTGGCTCTGCTATCTCTGCTTTCATCCCTGCCTACAGTGGCATTGACGGGTCCTGAGGGTCTGAGCCATACCTGCAAACACGGTTTTCTCTGTTTTTTAAAGACCCACCATGGCCAATCTTGTGATTCATCCAGATCCAACGAGATCACATTTTAACATTTATATGGGGGGGGGGGGGGGGTTTGAAAATCTTACCAGATACAGTGGCACCATCTGGTCGCAGAAAGGTTAACCACAGCTACTTGGATAGTCGTAGACATTCATGTAAGAAATTCCAGGCTACTTTTTGCCTACCCTCGTGTGCGGCCCAGCCCCACTGTGGACGTTTGGGGCCTGCCTCCCCCATATGGGGTGGTTTCAAAATATCGTCAGTCCCTCCCATTCCCAGATTGCAAACAAAGCTCTTTGTGACAGCTAGCGTCTCACGATTCCTGATTGGTGGCTACCAACTTGGAATAACAACTTTTATTAGAGATAGGTTTGCCAAATATCAAAACGTCAAAGCATGTAATCAAATCTATAGAAAGTTTTAACAAGATTTTAACGTAAATGTAACGAAACGTAAAAACGTTGAAGTTTTTTTTTTATTAGTGAACAAAGCATTCTTTAAACATAAAAAAACGCTTTTTACAAGTCCTTTACCAAAACCTTTTCAAAACGTTTTAAAGGAACGGGGTTGTTTTTTGCCGAGTGGGTAAGCACTTTCATTTACTTAACAGAAAAGCCTGTATGCTCCCCCCTGGGCTTCCCTAGCCCACTTAAAAGGGTCTATTTCTCCTCTTTCCTATCCCCTCAGGATGTGTGTGGTGCACATATGCGCGGGAACTGACACATTCCCCTGTGAAATTGTGTAATGTAGTTCTCGCCATGAATATGACCTTAGCTGTCGAAAAGGCGTTAAACATCTATTACTCACTGTATGCTCCCCCACTATCACAGGGCATATGGAAGCCTGTGGTCCACGAGTGAGAGTATAGGTGTTCTAATTATAGAGATGGGCCGACACTCCTGAGGCACGGTCATCTCTGCACTACAGCAGTGTTCAGTAGGCACACATCCAGGTGCCCCCCTGCTAGTTTAGGTGTGTCAATTGTGTGCCTCTTGCATAGTCTACTGAACATCCCTGCTAGTCTCCCTTCATCTCTGTGTCAACATTGTGCGGTTCTGAAAGCACATGGCTAATTTACATACCTACCCTCATGCAGTAGGCAGCTAAGGTGGGATAGTACTATTATTAAGGGCAGCAGACTTATAGGCCCTACACTAAGCAGTAATGTAAGGCTATTCTGACTTGTGGACACACCTGAATTACAACTACAATGACTCCCATATATTCTTATCAAGTGAGGAAAAATACATCAATACTTGAATCAATTACAGTTAATTCATAGAAAGTGTATTTGAACCTAAAAGACACAAATTACTTTGGTTCAACTTTAATCAGCATGAATGCAGCAAATATGGTCCCTTACAACATAGACCAACCCCCACACAGCAATAAATAATAAATGGATGACCACAATGTGGCATACCTTTAGGAACTACCTCACAGGTTTAGTCCATCGAGCCTATGCCCACTATAGACATCATTTCTGCTGGTTGCAGTCGTCCAAGGATACATTGACCCGACACTCGTCTATATCAGCAGATAACTAGCTCAGCGGTCATTACTCTGTTTACCCTATATATAAAAATGGGTTATTAGATCGCTGGTTATAGAATGTGGATTTTTGACTGCTTCAGCCCACAGTACCCTTGGGGTACCAGATGAAGCAAAATTTTCATGCTGTGAAGCAGTGAGGAAAGTGCCAGCTAACTCGACCTGATATAAAGTGAGTGAGTAATAGATGTTTAACGCCATTTCGACAGCTAAGGTCATATTCATGGCGAGAACTACATTGCAATTTCACAGAGGAATGTATCGGTGCCTGCACATATGTGCACCACATACATCCGAGGGGATAGGAAAGAGGAGATATAGACCCTTATAAGTGGGCTAGGGAAGCCAGACCTGATATAAAGACAATTTAACAAATATATAAGCAATTATTCCACGATTTCTGGGATTCTGAGTGCTTTTCCTGGATATTCCCATGCACATACCTGTCGATATTGCACACCATGATGCCTGCATCATGACTCTTGTAAGGTGTGCGGTTATCCAAGGATAACAGGAACCCGGTGCGGTTATTCATAGATAACCTGCACACCTTATATGTCATATGTTACATGTTAAAACCCACGAAATTTTCATGGCCAGGGTAGGGATCGAACCTGCAGTCTCAAATCCCAAGTCCAACTCCCTATGCAGTGCGCCACAGGGACTGACGAGAAGTGGCTGGCTAGAACCAGGTCCTGATATGATACAAAGCCCGGGGAGGGTACTCACATATAACTTCTATATATTCAAAGTGTGAAAATTCCCGGCAGTCTGGGTTGTTCCCCCCCCCCAGCTTTGTTGCTTTCAAACCAAAGCAAGCCTAGCCAGACGCCAAGGTGTGTGTACCGATCGTGTATACATAACCGCGGGACGCATTCAAACAAAGCCAAGCCGAGGTGTATCGCATGGTGGTCTAGTGGTTAGCGCATTGCGCTCAGGGTCCACAGGTAGGCGGGACGAGTCCCGGTCCGGGCGCATCTTTTTTTTCCTGTGTGTGCTCTGCCATAACCGCGAGACCGATCGTGTCGAGTCCCGGGAAGGGGGAACAATTTTTGTTTTAAACTTGAATTTATTGATATTCTATTGATTATCTATTGGTATCGTGGAATAAAATAAGTTGGGCTTCCCTAGCCCACTTAAAAGGGTCTATATCTCCTCTTTCCTATCCCCTCAGGATGTGTGTGGTGCACATAAGCGCGGGCACTGACACATTCCTCTGTTAAATTATCAACCTGTGAAGCACGGGATAGCCACTTAGTGCCGCTAAAGTGCTGTAAAACACAAATCAATCAATCAATCAAGTAGTCAATGGATAATTCATGGCTACGCCCTCGTGTAATTATCCTTTGCTAACACACTTGTCATGAATTATCCATTGATTACTTGTTCAATGTCCACGACCATGGGATATTTTTACATCGTATTCCCCGAGGATACGACCAGTCCCACAGAGGGGAATATGATGTAAAAAATCCCATGGAAGTGGACATTTGCATTCATGTCATGGCCTAGGGGGTTATTTTGCAATTAAATAAAGAAAAACTGCTCAGATCTGTTCAAAATCCAAGATGGCGGACACCCATTGAATATGGTTGCATTGTATTCCATCCCCCCCATTGAATACGGAATGTCCAGTACTGTTCTATAGTAACGCTTGTATCTACCATGACATAAATTTTCAGAACTTTATAATGTTTTACCAACTTGATTGTTCCTAATATTTTACTACTGTAGTTTGCTTTACTTTGTATTTTGGTAAAACGTTTTATAGCCTGAAAAGTTGTCAGTGAAATTGAAATGGCCGCCATTTTGGATATCAGTTCAGATAGATCGGGGCCCTTACTGATGTTTCTCATGGCGCAAATATCTCGATCTGTGCAGATCTAGATTGTATCCTCCGAGAGCTTTAATCTTATAGATCATATGTTAATTTCTGATGAGTAGTTGCAGAGAAAATCAATAAAACTCAAACCTCCAACAGTATCTGATTGGAGAGTGTAGAATTGTTTGAGCTTGCTACGTTACGCACTCGGTACGTTCGACCCCTGGCTTTGTAACTTACGGAGTTTCGCTCCAATTACCAACTGGGTTTACTTGAGTAAGGCCAGACCCGGACACATGTAACACAGTAAGTCATATGACATCTGTAGCATAGGAATGGGGCACTGTGGGATACAGAGGTCTGAGGCTCTGTATCTTACACAACAACCTGCCCTGACCCATTTATGATGTCACACACTGGTAGCCATTCCAATAACCCGGCAGGTTACTCAAGTAACTAACGCAAGTCAGTTTGGCCAGGGGTCGAACATACCGACTGTTGCTAAGTTACGCACTTCTGATGTGTGGCACCAGGGGAAATATCTGGTGCAATAAGGTGTGGTGCAATGGGGGGGGGGGTCCACACCTATGGTCCAAGTGCAGTGCATAGATCTTTTGTTCCCCAACCCTTAGTGGCGAAGCCACTAGTTGACTATAAAAATGACTGGAGATTTTCCACCCTTTTTCAAAATGTAATAAGCGAGCAAAAGAAAAAACGGTCTGAATAAATATACAGCACTCAGTCCATCGCCTCACCTTTTATCAATATTTACTGTAAATTTCCTGATAAACTTGTATTATGTAGCTAATGCTTTAAATACAACGTCAACAATAATTCTGTGAAATTAAGTTTATTCGGGTCATTTTCAAGTTTGGAGCAAACACTGGCACAGACATATCTGAACACATGACTGATGTAAGATTTTAACAAAAACAACAAGATCCTCCTGCGTGCAAAGCTTTGTTTCACATATTCCAGATGTTACTTCTTCAAATTCTAAATTCCAATCATTCTTATCCCCGCCACTACGTAAATTGCACACATTGTACTACGGGCAATATTTGGTGTGTCAATGGCTGAAATCTCGCCACTTCCAAGAGTTTAACAGAACCAAGAATTTGGTTTCAAATCCCAACAGCTTGTATTTTACATTTAATCCGGACCACACTCGAAACAACATTTGTTAGCTCCTTATGGGATATTTGTGATACTATCAAGTTCCCAATTGTTTAAAGTTCACCGCAAGAAGTTTCCCTAGTACCTCGTGTATAAGCCAGATGTGCTAACTGTGCCTTACGGAAGAGCTCAAAAGGAGTGCGCCTTATTAGGCAGGGTAAAATAACATTCAATTTGTATCAAACTGCTGAAAAACAATCCACAGGTACATCTTATAGCATTTCCTTCAACTCAGTGTGCGCCTTATACGCAAAGTACTAGGGTCCTTCCACTACCCGGTAGGCATTGTCTATATGTGTGAGTTCCCTTTTTACATTAGACTACCTTCTCGGGTTGGATCAACCCACCTGTTGTCGAGTATACTAAGTGAGTGCATAATTTTATTTTGAGGTTCCTCTTGACACACTAAGTGATGTTTTCGAGAAACCCAGATGTTAATAATTACATTTTTAGTTTATAATGCCTGAATGTGGTCCCTGTTTTGTTTCAAGCATGAGAAATATAATCAGTTCCGTCCAGACATTGTTCATTCTTAGCCCATCAAATGAGTTCATTTCACCCAAATTGCTGTGGGCTAAAATTAAGATATAGCCTATATAAAGTGGACATCTTAAATATCAGGCTGCCCAGCCTGGTGATTTCAGCATAAACCTATAATTGGGATCTTTGATATAATATCGTATGAATATAGTACACCTTTCAGCCACAAGGGACAAACAGGTTCAAATGCGGGAATCTCCCTCAAATATACACGCTCTTATATAAAATAGTTTCTGTTGGTGCGCGCAACACATACAAATACAGTGTAACAGTAACAATATGTAATATAACCAAGTTGAAAACAGCAGTGTTAGTGTCAACTGTCATTCATTTTCCAGTTCTCCTATTAGTACCCATAGTCCCTACATTTTATGTTATTTTACCTTGCTTTTGGTTGTATTTTTGTCCCAGGAAGAGCATGCGGGTTGGGACAACGTCATACATATCTTTGAATTTGTACATAGCAGACCTGAAACCCACTATTCACCTATCCAAATCATTTACTATACATTTCCAGTTAAACTCAAATTCACTCCACTAAAACAAAACTGATTTAACAAAGAGACTAAACCCCTATGCGTGGTGTTTGACGTGGGCACGTATCACAATTGCTACCATTTTCCTAGACCCTGTGTTGTACTTGACTGACTCAGTTCGCCTATACAATATATACTCGCTGAATCAAATCAGGTAACATGTCTGAAATCTGTGGTGCGGAAAACCCATGAAACATGTATAGTCGATCCATGAGAATCGCACAGGGAAATATAATAATCCATCCTTTTGCTACCACAGTTTGCATTGAAAATACAATTATTACATTTCACCATAGAAACTCCCAATACATGTAGACTTCATTTGTACAAACCAAAATCTAACCGCAAAGTGTGAGTGTGATACCCAGTGACCTCCACCCACTAATTCATATATGTATATTACCTATAGGACGGGCCTATAAATATCCCTTAATGTATAGTACACTGCCTTTAATACCCTCATCCCTGAACAATGCCAAGAGACAATTGTCTAAGTTATTCGCATTGTTATTTTTTGGTGAAAAATGGAGGTTGGGACCAACCATCCACGCAAGCGCAGTATTTGTTTCCGGTTCAAGGCCGCATGGTGATAAAGATCTCGTCTTAGAACAGCTGGATGATGGAGTCTCGGGCTTGACCAACACCGATCCATTTTACTGGAAAAAACACAGATATCAAATACACTGATCCATTTTAGTGGAGATAAAAAACGAAAATTCATATATCTAATAGGTTTCTCAAGTTATTTTATCTATCAGGGAATAAAACTGTATTATTACTCGTCAATTTATTCAATAGGGGATAAAAATGTATTGATTATGTGATAAGGTTTCTACCCAGCTGCAATTACATTAATTAATTAAGTTAATACCCTCTCCTCCCCAGATTCCCCATACTCAATCCTTCTTTGGCAACTACTGTGGTCAGTGGGGGGGAGGGAGACGGTTAAATTTGGACATTGAATGAATATACAATGTAGAATGGTATAAGGGGGTGCGGGGAACTTCAAGCTACCAATAGGCTTTTGAATTTTGAAAATCTATTAATCAGGGCAGAGAATTATGTAATGTAATTTTTAGCATATCTACTCTGGGTGTGCCTTATACGCAGGGTGCGCCTTACATGCAGGTATTACGGATACTAATATCAATGCTATATCCTGAACTCAGTGGGTGATAAGGGCATCATATACAAAGACCCAAATATTATTTCAAATCAAATCATGTTGGCATGCGGCACATGTAAGTTACTCACCGGGCACCTCAAGCAGCTCCTCAATTTTGCGGATATAGCCTTGTGCATTGGGCGGCAAGTCGGAGAACTTGCGGACGTCAGCTGTGCATGTCTGCCACCCGGGCAGGGTAATGTACTCCACCTCTATACCTACAAACTCCTCCTGAGTAGCTACAAAGGACAAAAATACTTACAATTAACAATGTATAGGCTTTAGTCTTCATAAAAACATAGTTTATCCGTGGGACCTTTATCGAGTTTCTTTTAAATTTACCGTTGTAAGCGGTATTTAAGGTGAGGTTTATACATAAGGACAGCTCCATGCTGCACCTTGTGTAATCTGCTTTAAGTCAGGGTAAACATTATAGGCAACTCAGCAGGGCTTTTGACAGGGCTGCGCAGTGCGTAATACACGCATTTAATGCTTAAATGTCGCATTTAAATGGCTAGAATGGCCATTCATTTAAGGAATGGCGCATTGTATTTGCTAAAAAATGTGCAATTGGCGCATTGCAAAAAATCCTGTCAAAAGCCCTGGGCAAGGGTTATATACGTAATCTACAGAAACTGGTAATTTCTGAGCCTCAGCTGCTCTTTAAATCATTTTCTTCAACTCAAGAGTGACTATTACTCGACGTGTGCCTTAGACGCAAGTTGCCAAACACGACTGTTGTTACGACACCCATGGCTGAACAGCTACAATCCCTACCGCCCACCTGGACTAAGACGCAGGGTACTTGGGTACTTAAATATCACATCCATCACTTTCAGAATTACCAGGTAGAATATTAATTGTTCATTTCAAAACTCATGTAAAACCTCAAGCTAGAGTAGAGGATGTGATAGGAAATCTCACCTGGGAAGTGGTCTAACTTGACACCATTTTTGCTATAACTAACGCCGATCTTAAGTTCAGGTTCAACATCCAGGATGTCTAGCTTCGTCACAGCAATTCTGTAAGAAATGAAATTCATATGACTCTGCTATGGTAAATGTGCTTTATATATGTTATATTGTAGTTAAAAAATAGTTATAATCTGGGCAGGACAATAAGGGATCATACACTGACTTAAAATATTTTCGCTTCAAATCAATGAGTTATTAGGTCATACAGGAGCTAGTGTTACTGGTAATCTATTTCGGTAGTAGGTACCCACAAAAATGGAAACTGAAACTACTTACGCACTGAAGCCATTTATCATGTGCGAGTATTTCAACATGAAGGCATCCAGCCAGCCACACCGGCGCGGCCTGCCGGTTGTTACACCAAACTCGTGACCTCGCTGTTGTAGGGCACGTCCTCTGTCCTGAAAATATCAGTAATGGACCACTCAATGAAGATGTTTTCAAATATGAAGCATTTATCAAATTGTATCTTTTATGATAATCATCAATCTATTATATCAGAAATCAGCTATACTTCCAACGCCGCTGCACCTCAGAAAAAAATGGAAAAATGCTGTAATGCATCTAGCATAATTTTCTTCACTTTAATACTTTAAATGTAGGAATGAGATTCAAATAGGTTGTTTTATGAAACATTAGAAACATGAAAGTATCCTCCAATATATTTACATAACCTGGAGCATACATTTATTTTGGTCAGGGATAATCTTATGAGCTAGAGGTCTACCATCCTATCCCAAGATGATTGGACAATTACCATGTTTCTATGCATGTATCTTGCATAATACGCCACAACTAACACATATAAATCAAACTAATCCCAGGAGCCCAACTCAGAGTGCAGCTTATAGGTAGGGTAATTATTCTAAAAGGTCATAAATCCAGTACATGATAGGCCTTATAGCATAGAACTTGGCGTGTACTTTGCAGGTGGAGATGCCTGCGGGCGACCACAGAAGAGCCAAACTCAATCAGTAACTATTGAGTACTGGTCGGGAATATCATGTTTGATATAATTGTCAGACTTGATCAGACATACACACAGATGTTCCCGATCGTCCCAGTCGACCGACAGCATCTGGGCCATCTGTGCTCGCACTTGAGGTACTACGGTCATTACTGGTGGTTTGTTGTTGATACAGTGACTACACATCTGCATATCGCAAATGAACAGTAACATCATGCCCTCCTTAAAGACAAAACCTACAGGCTGTCCAATGTCAGATATTCTATTGATTATCTTATATTACTCTGAATAGTAGTAGTTTGATATATAAAAAATAGGAAAATGCAAAAAAAATCTCTGTCACGGTGCTCATTTTCATTATATGACCACTTAACTGAAAATGCCTTAACTAAAGAAATGAATGGGAAAAATATATTTTCATATTTTGCATCATAGTGAATGACCTTCTATTGATTTATCTATGAGACCCTCTGTTAAAATAAAGGACACCTATAGAAACATTTTGAAAAAAGAAAAATGAGGGGTCACAGTTGAAATGAAAAAGTTGCGAATTTTCAAAAAAATCGAATTTTCCCTTAATTATAGGGTCCTTTGGGAATTCAAATGACATACAAATATCATAAATGTACCTATAGTGATCAGAAATGAACTGAAAAAAAATATGTACAGGTAAATTGGTCCAGTAAGCTGAGAAAAATCATCAAAATAGCAAAACTGATGAGTTCTGAATTCTGCCACCAGGTGGCTTCTGTGTACCCAGTAGCGTTTGTCTTTAATAATGAACCTGTAACTTGTGCTTGCACTACCGGTTATACTTATTGTCATTCCTACCTTTGCGTGCCTAACACAATATAGAATATCAAACTATATAGTGCCTATTGATTAGTCAAATATATATAATTAGGGATCTGATTATTTTGGCCATCGACTAGGAACCTAAACATGTGTGGGTCCCTGGACTGGCTGAAGTCAGGACTTAGCATCTGAGATGCTTTCTGAGATGCTTTAGATGCAATAGGTCTAAACAGGTGCATAGCATGTAAAGCATCTAGCAACACATGTTGACTACCAAGGAAATCTAACCATACAGAGCAATCACATTCCCTATACATGCCCACTGACTTAGCATAGGGGACTTAATATTTATAGCAGTTAGTCTTTTGTGGGGTTGGGGGCGTTACACAAGTGCTAGGGTTATATTATAACTTATTTTCAATTAGGGGTGCCATCACTAAATCTAATTTCAACTTTCTATTAAAAACTTCCATGGGGAGCTAACAATACTCACATCCTATTCTCAGCAAAATTAAGTAAATGATCCAAGATATTAAACAAAGGATTAATACCATGAATACGGACACCTATTTACGGTAGTATTAGAAGTTTTGGTAACTATGTATACCCTCATCAGTAAGCAGTGTAGATTTTAAGTGCAAATTAAAAAGTCAATAATAAAACACACAAAAAGTCCCATAGAAATAGAGTCATTTGGACCTAGCTTTAGACCTACATTTATGTAACATACAGGATACCTGACCACATGCCTGGGGAACTCAATATGAGGGACAATGCGCTTCACCCCCCCCCCCCCCAGGCAAATAATGAGTGAGTAATGGTTGTTTAACACTGCCATATTCATGGCCAGAAAATTACATAACTGTTAATCTATGCCGGATGGATAAACATGTCAGTGCCCCTGCTAACCGACAAGTATACCAGCCACGGAGGAGACAAAAGATGATATTTAAGATCCTTCCAAGATGGACTAGGGGAAGCCCTCCCACCCTTTCTGAGAAAATAGAATCATGCAAAACTTACATCATCTAGTTCGGTGGGGAAGCAGCCGGCCCCAACGCGGGTCGTGTAGGCCTTGACGACTCCATACACATCTCCGACACACTTGGGTGGGATGCCCAGTCCGGTACATACAGCACCGATACTACAATTTGACGACGTCACCATAGGATATGTACCTAAACAGGCAGAAATTGACGATTATTGGCGCAGAAATTGACGATAAATGGCACAGTATTTAGTACATCAGACTAAGATCGATGATAGAGGAACAAAGTATCTAAGGAAGAGGGGTCAAAGCCCCTCCCTTTTTAGTGATTGTCTGGGAGGGGTTTCGTCCACAGGGCTCCACGCCGCCCAATAAATGTTAAGATATGTTATTGAAATATTATGTGCATCGAAGGGAAGACATAGGCCATAGGGAGATCTGTCAATACTTCTGGACTATGTAAACGTCTTTTTCCTGGGCAAGGCGCAATCGTGACCAATATGGCAAAACCCGATACCTAAAATATATAAAAAAAAAACTCTTACTCAAAATACATACTTAGTAAAAGGGAAAAACCCCTAAACTTACCAAAGTCAATGTCCAGCATCAGAGCATTGGCACCCTCTACGAGAATATTCTTGTTGGGGTCTTTGAGTTGTTTGTTCATGAAGGTTACAGTGTCCACTACGAGAGGTGAGATGATGTCCCGGAACTCCTGAATGGGAAAAACGGGGAAACCAACGCTATTTTAGTTTTATAGCGATGGTCGTATATCAAAAACATCCTGAGGAGCATTATGACTAGTACAGCAGTAATCAGTAATACGCATCGGTAAAAAAAAATCCTTTACAGTATTGACTAAAGGTATACCTCATTTCATAATGCTTGAAGGCGATTAAAGATCTGGTCAAGAATAATGTGGATATATTTAACATAACATTCAAATCGCCTTACAAGACGTGGATAAATGGAGCAATATCTAGTAGACTAACACAGATCATTCCATGGTCGACCCCTTGTGAGCAGCACATTGGCCTCACGTTAATTTCAATATGTTCTCATGATTGTTGCACCGAGCAGTGCTGTGGGAAAAGACTCGCCAACACTCAATTGGATGCCATGAAGAAGCGTTACCGGGTAGTAGTGTATCAACTCCACAGGGCCAGCACTATGCACATAAATGCAGCTTTGGTGAGTTACGATACTTGCCAAGGCTGCATTCATGCATCATAACGACATACTGCATTGTGACGCCGGTAGGGGGTTAACACAATAGGAGCTGCTCGGTGATATTACCTGAAGAGCAGGTCACGAGTTGCTCACCTTGAGTTTGGCGAGCTCAGCCTCCTCATTGATCTCCAGGTTGGGATACCTCCGCTTGAAGTAGTTAGCTAGGTTTCGGTACCTGCGGAATAATATCACATAACGAGATTAGCGATCACCCTCTGAAAAATTTTCTTTCCCTTTATTTTTTTTTGGTGTACATGTCATTTTTAATCCTGAGTGAATTATCTATTTTAATTGCATGAGGATAGGGCGTTTTTCCACCAGTCTTTTTGCTTTGAGAACATTGGACCAAGTGTGCCTGTAGATTTATATCTTATGTGAACAATAGGAGAAGTAAAGTTTAGATGCCTGGTCCAGTCAGAAACATACTTCTCTTCAAAGGAATTAAAATCCACGATGAGATCTGCTATCCGTATGCCATTCCTCGTGGCCTGAAAAACAAACAGAATTATTGAATTTCTTTTTTTCAATTGATGTGATATTAAATATGAATATTTGTTAATCTAGAGTTAGTATGTTCATTACCGGTATCACATGTCTATTCTTATAAAAATGTTTACTGTATCCTACACGTTACAAGAGCTGCAGAAAAAAAGTAATACAAAATAAATTAGCCGACTTTGTCAGTATAGAAACCTATGGCTGAAAAGAGGGTCAGATTGAAAATGCCCGTAGAAAATGGCTGGGGAATATCAAAGTCGTTTAAACTCCTATTGACAGAGTGAAATCTCAAAATCATCTTGGAAACAATTTTCCATTAGTCTCACAGAAACGACTTGGGCTCACTATGCTGCAGAGAGGAACTAGACAAATTTCCAAGATTTTTTTTCACTCTCAAAATTCAAAGTAAATGGTTTAATAGTTTGTTTGTTTTTTGTGAGCTCTATACATGCAAACTCTACTGATTAGCTTCCTACACCATGTACTTATATACACTATGCTACAATATTTGGTAGTAGCTAAAAAGAATTTAAAACAAAAATGGTTTCTACATCTCTTCTTTTACAGGTTATGAGACTACATTAGCAGTACATAACAATGGAAGTAGAGTGGAATCAGAGTAATGTAGTGGTAAGATCTCTGGTGGAACACTTCATGCACAAGACAAGGTAAACACATCGATACACTCCCCTTGTGTGTACACCATCAACCAGAGATATGAACAGAGAGGAGAGGACTAGCTTGGAGACAGAAATAGAGGGAGATGGGGAGTTATTTCTGTTCCCCTCTCCACCTTACTCCCTCCCTACTCCACCCAAACCTCTCCTCCCACTCCCATCTCCAGCCCTGAGTGGGGTGGACTGGATCACAGCAGGGATCCCGTGTTTATTTGTCTTGTATCCCGGCTATGAGACATAACAATGAGACTGTAGGGTTATTGTGTATACGTGTTCATACATGTATACGGTACATAAAAAGGACTACCGCAAATTCCCTTGTATAAGCCGCACCCTTGTATAAGCCACTCTGATTCTGTGGATAAATTATAAGCTGCACCTAGATCTTGAAGATTGGCAGTTCAATACTGGTCTGAGTGTTAAACACTTGTATAAGCCGCACCCTGACACTGGGAACCTCGTGTAAGTGACAATAAGCATCTGTTTCTCGTATAAGCCGCGGCTTATGCGAGGATTTACAGTATTCCTTGGTGTAGAGAGAGTTGGGGAGCACACATCTATATTCAATCTGGCTCGAACCTCATGTGTGAAACCAGCGCAGAGGTGCCACTTCCCAGGATACTAACTGTAGAAAATCGTAAATATTTTTTTCTTTTTCTGTACAATTCATTTTTAAGGGAAATTGGCAGTTCAGAAATTCTTGCTCAAAAAGTAGGACTTCTTGCATAAATAGGCAGGTCTACTACTGTAGTCATTATTTCATTTAATATCAAAACACCTTCATCCGATTCCCAGGCTACATTTCCCCTTTAGAATGATTTATATTGTCATATACAGACAATATACCCGTTTATTATATTCAGATAGGTATGAATCACTATGAATTCATAGATAAACAAAAGTGGCCTGGATTCCCCTCATACGGCCTAAAAGGACTATTGTGTTAAACTTCTGTATCAAAAGTAAATGTCATATTGAAACTGATGGCTAGTTATAGTTATAAATCATACCGGTGGTACGGTATGAGGGCTGAGGTGGTACATTCAATTGTTGTACTAGCCTGACCTATCGGTCTCTAACTTCTATATATCAGCACCTCTCTCCCAGTTTTCCCTCTTTTTGGATCATTTAAAGTGAATTTCATGTTCTAATTTCATATCACCGTACTCGTAGGTTATTGCAGTTGCCAATGTATTATAATACTGCAATCTGCAACCCTTTGTCCTTAAAAGGCTAAGCCAGTTTAGCGTTTGCTACATTCAGAGATTCTATGACATTTATATCGACAGGTGTAATGCCACTCGCTAACATTCATATCATGAAATTACAGAGCCATTTATGCATGACACGATAGTGTAAAACCAGCAAGAACCCCTCACAAGTCGACATCAATTAAAAGTTCAGGTTTATAATAGAATCACTACAAGTAAAATACTCATCATGATTCACCAGCCTTAATAAGTTAAACACGAGAGAGAACCCACTATGGGAGATCTACATCACTTTATGTATGAGAGCAGAGGTGAGAAGGGGGTAGAAGTGTTGTTCATCCAGTGCCCTACTCCAGGGTACATACAAGAGGAGGGGGCGTGAAGTCTTACCTTAGAGGAGTACGTCGGACCAATGCCCTTCTTCGTCGTGCCAATACTGCAACAACACAGAGAGCAGTGTGGCAACGACCTGCTGAGCTCACCCCTAATATTTATACTCACTTAAAATTGAGTACTGTACATCTAATTTTCGTATAGCAGATTTGAAAGCACATCTGATTTATTTCTCCTCTTAAAAACCTACACTCTTTTCTAACTTATCTTCTATTTCTCTTTGCAATTTCAATTTTTACAATTTCAACTTTTGTTAAGACTCTACAATTCTCTTTATCCCTTCCACAAAATCCAGCTCTTCAATAGCAAAGCCCAAATTAAACAATTATTACTTGGGCGCTCGTCACTGGCTATACATAACATTAAACAGTTATACATCCAATACTGATCTGTTGTGAAGACACGTATTTATCTAGCAATGCAAAATCATTATTTCCCTCAAGATATAAACTTGATAGCACACTGGAATGTGCTACTGGCTAAAATGATTTGATCTATTTAGGAAATATTACTTTTTTTCATATTCTGATATCTTAGAGACGATAAGGTACTGACCTGCCCGACCCGCGGCCTTCTTCTTGTAACCCATCGGCTTTTTGATGGAAGTCAAACACTGAAAAATATGAAATTCAAAAGTGAGTGAGTGAGAGGTAGTTGACAGATGCCATTTCGACAGCTGAGGGCATATCCATGGTTAAAAAACCACGTTACAGAATTCCACAGATTAATGTGGGTCGGTGCGACAGCCACAAAGGGGGGTATGAAAGAGGAGATCAATATCTTTTTTTTAAGATGGCCTAGGGAAGCCGTGAAGATTTCTAAGATAGGACTAAATAGAGCCTCTTGTATTTTCAGTAATGGGGCACAAAATGTCGACGTGCACAATATGTGAGTGTGAGAGATTTTTCAGTTAAAGTGTGCACTGTGGAAATTTTGTAGCATCTTCTGGGGTCATTTTGTGAGAGGGGTTTCAATAGAGGTTTGTTGTGGGCACACGTTGTACTTTGTTGCCTAAAGGCTCCACAAAAAAATCCATAATCCTCAATCTTTAGAATATTGGTGAAGGGTTTTTTTTTGTTTTTTTTTTTAATAATTTTTGCTTCATAAAATTTTGGTAAGACACCCTCTCATATACAAGTACATATACATATATACTACAAGTAGCAATGGATAAGTCTAGTTGGGAGAGTTGTGCCCAATAAGTTGACACATCTAAGGTCTTTGTACCTTGCATAATGACATCCAGGTAGGTTATCAATACAACTATCAATATTTCCCACGTATCATGAGCAAGGACTTCTCGTTGACATGATATCCTACACTTATTAACCCTTTAAAAGCTGCTGATGCAGGAGTGAATCATGCCTATGGTTGATCAGAAGGATGCACCAATTAAGTGCTGGTGAGACTTCTCGCCAACACTTCATCGCAGCATCATGCTGACCCTATGGGGTCAAGACATAAACTCCCGGAGGGTCGGCATGAATTGATGCTCCAATGAAGTGCTGGTGAGCAGTCTCGTCATTACTTCATTGGTGCATCATGACGCCTAATAGGCATGATGCATTAATGCATCAGCGGCCCTTAAAGGGTTAACAACTCGATCAGCCTTGATGCTAAGGTAAAGCACACTCTATTTTGGGCCCTAGCTGGTCGTCAGAGCATGAGGTCATGTAGCCGCAGTGTCTTGTTTCACTGGTGTACAGCGTCATCAGATAGCCTGCCAATTTGTCATACAGCGTCATCAGATAGCCTGCCAATTTGTCAGAGGTCACAAATATGATCAAGGCATGTTTATTTTTAGGGCATTTACAAGTTTATATATAGGTTTCCTAACTGATACTGTTGTAGCCATACTGTAAGTCCCTATATTACTACCGTAATCTCCCACATATAAGGCGCGTCTTATACGCGAATCAGACCGTGGATGGGTCTTGTATGCGGGAGGCATGCTGCCTTGAGTTGGGGGTGCGCCTTATACGCGGGTTTTTCCAATACCTCAATTGGGATCAGGATGGGTATAGGCAAAGTGGCAACTCTGGTATAGTAGACTGACCAATGCAATAGAAGTATGTCAAGGTAGTCCAGCTCCCTGTCATGGCCGCCATGATGTGGTACCCCTTGTACCATATTTAAGTTTAGGGCTACATATCTGACAATCTATGCAATAATATGGTGTGATGTTTTTCAAAGAGTTAGAAAAAGCATAAGCTAAAAGCCTCGTAATGCTCTTTAGTGCCGAAATCTTCTCTGAATGCCCAAACCCAGGCCAAAACAATGAATTTCTATCGGCGAGGATGTGGCCAGAGCTATTACTGACAGTGTAGACAATTATTTTAATTTACAATCATTTGTTAGAAATAGAACATAAAACAAATCGGAAAAAAATAGCTGACGAATTTCCATCTAAATGTGTAACATATTTGATTGGTTATAATGAGTTTAGGGTAAAAATGTATAGAACTACATTCTGCAGCAGGTTACACGCCCAATAACACAGCCGCATCACTTGCGCAATGATTTAAGTACAGATGTACGCAATGGCCGGCACTAAGACAGTGACGCACTCCAGTAGAGGGTGGCGCTGTAAACAGTACGGATTATAAATGATCATGATCAAGGTACAGTTTGAGGTAAATTTCAATTGTATATTATCTTCTGACACAGTTTTGACAAATCAACCACATCATGATGACCTATTGACATGGTAACATGAAATGTATCATGTAAAACAGTGATCTACCATAATCTCCCGTGTATAAGGCACAGCCTGCGTATAAGGCGCAACTCAGGGAGGCCTGTTCCACGTATAAGGCTCACCTCTAAGGGCAGATTTTTGTTAATTTATTACTGTTCTATAGTAAAAATAACCCCCCTATAAGGCGCACCCCAAACTCAAGGCAATGTCCCTCCCACGTATAAGACTCAGCAGCATTTTGTTTGGCGTATAAGACGCGCCTTATACACGGGAGATTACGGTAAGCATGGATAACCTTAAATCCATTTACAACTACAGTACTGGGAATACAATCTAACACATAATAATAATGCAAACTGTATCTTGACCATGATAGCATACAAACAAAATTCTAGGTTTGTCCACTTCTTTTAGTTAACTGATTTCGAAAAGGTCTTCATCAAACCAGTGGACATACCAGCTTATATTTGCAAGGCACAAGCAAGCTCAGGTTCTATCTTTGTTCCCTAAAGCACACGACTTTTAATTTCTTCTGGAATTTTTCTGGGTTTTTTTTGTTGTTGTTTTTTTTTGTTGTTGTTGTTTTTTTTTTGGGGGGGGGACGAAGGGGTGGGGGTGGGGGGGGGCGAAGGGGTGGGGGTGGGGAGGGGCTAAAAACAGTTTTAGACTGACTTCATATTAGAGAATCATGACATTTGCACGGGCAGAGCGCATGTCTTCATGCATAAACAATACTTCTATACGAGGGCACAAATATCAACATTTATTTTAAGATTTTCAAGGATTGAGGAAGGCACGGCTAGCCGTGATGCCACATTGGCTTAAAAGATTAATAATTTATGTGTGTATCAGTATATCATGCCATCTGTAAAGGTGTCATACACCAGGGAGACGTCTATTAAACTTGAAGGGCCACAGAGTGTGTCAGTGCATCTTGACAATAAGATCTATGTATAGTTATATATGCATGTATGTAGACACCCAGCCTGTTAAAGGGTTAAGGATTACAGAAAGCTGTGACAATATCAGACGCCAGCCTTGACTTGCATAGTGCTGTTTGATGTGAAAGGATTAAGGGTCTACTATAAGGAATTCTTACACTACTTTTCATTAAATTTAGGAGTAATGCTACAAATATGAATAATCAAGGGTTGAAGACCAGGGGCAAGTCAGAAAACGGGCTAGAATTGCGGCGATCTGCCTATACTCGATGTAATGATGCCACAATGGCCTAAAGGCCATGTGGCAATAAGATATACCGGGTAGCCAGACTAAATTGCTGTTATTTGAATATCATCTTTTGCATTTCTACTTTCCGTCTTTTCCTTCATTGTTTCATCTGAACTCATAAAAACGATGTTGCATGCCGGCATGATATTGCTTCTCTGGTCTCTACATCACATGCAACCTATCCAGTATTGATGACTAAAACTTGGTTTCAAGATTCCTATTGTTTGTTACCAACAGCAAATCACTTTTTTCATCAGATTGGTATAAAAATACATCTATTTCTGTAATCGTTGATTAATTTCTTGATTCGGCAACAATTACATTTTTCTTAGACTAAACACATATAGAATCGCTTCATCTTCAAATAGCTTCCACCTTGCACTTTTCTATTTACAATCAATGAAACAAGTAAAATACTACATTCTTATTGAACTAGTCTCCACCTATGACCTTCTGGCTATTAATAAGACCTGCCGTGGCCACAAATAACCGGAGGTTCCTTTATACCAATGCCAAGTCATGTCTAAACCAGGTCCCTCGTGGGTGGGAATCCCCGTATAACGTCACTGATGCCTTCTCTGGCGTCTTTCTGTCGTCAAGGTAACGGTATACAGACAGGCACACAGAAACACCAAAGGCTTTCCAATACCATGCATTGGGTATGGCTGACTTAAAGACACGATCCAAACACCTCTACTCATACCAAGAGTAAATCTAATATCTTGATGACATCAATTATTTACACGCTGGTGGCCTGTATACAATATTCCTCTTTCAATTGGGCGGTCCAATCAACCCATACTGGTGCAGTCTCGCCTCAGCTATTATCAGGTTTTGTATAGGCCGCAGGGTACACAGCGACTTAGCGGGATTAATTATCAGCCAATGAAATAATCCCTACCGGTACTCTTCACTGCAGGCCTCTCGGGGGAGGTGGTAGGTCATACCCATTTGAAAACTGTTATTGGTGATAACCGGCGTGCCCATTGGAAAACCCGCTACCTTGGTATACTGACCAAGTAGGATCGGTTATTAGCCAATGAAATGAAGCCAACACTTCGTTGCGAGTGTTTTGGGGACATAAGGTACCGATCTGATAACTGTTTTCACTAACAGCTCTCCAGCAATGGCTGCGCTCATAGGTTATCCCGCTACCTCGGTTATAGGATGCATCAGATTGGGCAAATCAATTTATTCAATGTGGCAAGGTGCAAAGTGCAGCTCTCTCTAATCATTCTGTAGCTTTAGTCAATATGCCAGTTAACTTATACGAGTGCAGACGTAGTCGTAGTGGTAGCCTGCTTAAGAACTTTGTTTCGGTTGTTATATATACACAAAGAGGGCTACACAACTTCAAGCCTTCTATAGGCTGCCTGGTGTATGAAAAGCTTTCTGAGAAAGCCTGGGAAAAGAATTGGCCAGTGGTCCTAATTGCACCAATTGACCGTGCTTTGACCTTAGGCCTGGCGCCCAGTGAGTGAGTGGGAGGTTCATGTACCTGCTCATACCTCGGGCTTATAGCACTACCCAGGTAGTCCCCAGGTTATATCCATACTACCCCGGTACAATGCAATCTCAGTATACATACAAGGAACTTTGTTACTAAAAGAAAGCACACCTCTTTAGCGAGAGAGAAAAAAAAAGTTGAAAACAAAAGTAAGAAAACAAAAATGAAAAGTTGACCCCTAGGAAGAAGGTAATTTTTTCGCAGTATAGTAGAGGCATGCTGCTTAAATTAGAGTGTTCAGTTCAATATACCGGTATGTATGTATATGAGTGGTTATACCACGATTTGTGGGTTACACAGTGCTTTTTTGGGTCTATTCCCATCCACATATCTGTCGATATTGCACACCCTATAGGCTGTAACATCAATTGTGGAAGGCGTGCGGATATCCAGGTAAGGCGTGCGGTTATCCAGGATAACCGCACGCCTCTCCCATGTCACATGTCACATGTGACATGTTAAAACCAACGGATTATTTCATTGCCATGGTAGGGGTCGAACCTGCAATCTCAGGTCCGTAGCCTAACACGAGGGCGACGAGGTGTATGTATATCTAGTCTAACAGTTAGTAACACGGTCCGGGCGCATCTTTTTTCGCCGTGTGCCGCTGCCGCTCTCCGCTGCCGGGCCTACGGCCTCGTGTTATTATCTGTCGATAACCCCCACGCGTCATGAGTTATCCATTGGTTACTTGTTCAATATCTGAGTTGCTTTACACTCTGAAATCCTGACTTTAAGGTAATATCATGTAAAAATATATCAATATACAAATGTAGACTACAGACTTGAACATCGATAAGTAAAATTTAATAATCTCAACCTTTATTTCTTTAAATCGATTTTCCCTGGTCTGCTCTCTTTTCTTTTTGCAGCCAAAGCAAATTTATATGTGAGCTCGTAATTATTTAAGTTCCTAGTACAATACCTACAATATATTTGTGGCAGTTACTACCGGGTACTATAAATATCTTGTAAGGTCAACAGGCACACTATACGGATTTAGCAGGATTAATTATCAGCCAATCAAATAATCCCAGCCCTTATGTGCAGTGCTCTCGGGGGGCAAAAGTACCCATCAGATAATTGTTATTAGTGATATGAGCTGGGAACCAGCTTCAGCAATGGCTATACCGACTTTTTACTAGTCATATTACATGAAAGGGATGTTATATTGATAACCCATGAAAGCCCCTCATGCAATACATTATGAAGGTTAAGTCTAGGCCTTAGGCCTACGTGTAATTGACTCATATGTTCTATGTTCAATGCCCTTGTAGGGTTAATAATCTTATACCAGCTATGTGCGCCTGTACTGCTGCTATGTGGCCCTGAAGCGGTTAATGACCACTGGTGCATGCAGGCTAGAAGAAATACCTTAATCCCTTATTTTTCATAGCCACTAACCTGTGACCACCCTGAGACAGTACTGAGACATACTGTTACATAAGCTATTCTCTGTCTCTGAGGTGTAAGTGCTAGCTGTCATCTGCACATTACCACTATTTTCAATTGACTGACTACAACTATACCATGTACCCCCGGGGGCCACTCTTAAATTCATGGAAACCATGTGCGTACATCACCCTGAGAGGGGTACCCCTTTTAGAGGGGCAAAATTTCATTAAATCACCCCCCTATGGGCGGGTTTCCCTCAAATGATTGAAAGAAATCATACCCCTTTTGGAAGGACTTCCCTTTATTTGCAAAAAAAAAAATGTACCCCTTTTGATGTAATACCATTTATTAAAACTGCCCAAAATATCCCCCCCCCCCTTTCACTGAAAATTTTGAAAAATTGGTACAGTTTTTGTGCCTAAAAACCTACCCCTTTTAGCCCAAAATGCCCAAAAAAGTACCCCTTTTAATGGATCCGGCTGGACCCGCCCTAAACCCTTAAAAAGTACCCCTTTCCCTCTAATTTCTGTACGCACATGGTTACTATGGATCATATAAGGAGTGCCCCCCCCCCGGGCATGTACCAAATACATATAGACAAACACAGATGTGTAGGTAATTCAGCAGAGACACAGTATAGACCAAATTTCCCTCTTGTTCCTATGTCTGTCAGAATCCCTCTTTGTTTCAATGTGGTTTTGTGCTGCGGTTTATGTATATACATTGCATAAGTATGTGATTGACGTCTAGTCAATCACATAATTATTCAGTAATGAAACAGAGTCTATTTGTCATTCCTATCGTCAATGTTGAAATACATCAGTAGGTACCTTTTACTTCCGTTGGCCCCTTCAACCATACATTTTACTATGCTTTGGAAGTAAAGGGAGTGTCTCCTTAATACGAGAGGTAGACACTGACAGTAAATACATGTATAGAGAAGTACAAGGTCACGTCTGCTATTTAATAGTGACACTACATTGTCTAATTCAGTCACGTATGTTGTCTACTTTTAGTCCAGTCTAATTCAGAGATGCATGTCTACTTTTATTCCACTTCTTATTTCAGAGCCTGTCTACATTCAATCTACTTCTAATTTCAGGGCCTGCTTACTGACCCACTATGCTGAGTCAGGGATGCCGACATTTATTATTTAACGCCATCTAAGGCCACTTAAAAAAAGTTTTCAGCTTTGCAGACACCACCCACATCGTCTAAAAGGGGCCCCATTTTAACTTTTTTTATCCTGATTTTTCCCTAAAAAAAAGTGTAAACATCCAGCATCCACTGAATAAAAAAATTCCCCAAACAACAAAGTTCACATCTTGGCCATTATTTTCAGTAAAAATCATAATTCACACAGCAAATTAATCCCTATTTCGCCATCTACAATGGGAATGTGCTATTAATATCTAGTTAATGTTTGATGATAATACTTAGAAATGGTATCTCACAAAAATATTTGGTTAAAAAAAAAAAAAGACACTCCCTCGTCATTCAAAATCCAAATAAAAAAAAAGCCTCCCTCCCGCACCCTTTTCTACAGAAAAGTGTCTGCAAAGCTGATTTTTTTAAGCGGCCTAATATCTACCATGCACATGCCATCGACCTCCAATAAATCAGCCTCCAGTGTAAAGGGTGGGGGCAACTGGGGATGTAAGGAGGGGGGGGGGGGGGCTGGGGTGGTATGGCTAGTGTTAGCCGCCAGACCTTTCTCACACCTGGACACCAATGCCCTGGTTTACATCATCAGAAAGGTGTGTTGAGTGTGTGTGTGTGTGTGGGGGGGGGGGGTTACAGGCTGCACAGGACATGGGTGTGTAATGTTCAACTGGTAGCATGGATGTTAAGTATCTTCATGTCTCTGCTGGAGGTAAAGAAATTGGCATTTATGCATTCATTTTCTGCCTACTGTGCTTGGTCTTAAGTTTGCAAACTCTGTTAGATATGAAAACCTTTAAATGTGTCTGTAGAGGCATAGACATTCGAGGACTGTGTCGGTGTGTTGGGGTAGGGGGTAACAAGCGCCAGGTTATATAAGACTCAGTATGGAAGCCTAGTGGAGCCGCCATTTTGAATTTTGCTGGTTGAGGTAAAACCCACTGATAACACATACCATGATGGGTACCTTGTCCCTGGTTAACAACCACTTCCAGGGACATGCTGGTTCCTTCTTATCAGTTCTTATTTGTTGTGGTGTGTGTGTCGCCGGAACCAGCTCTACCCTGGCTAGTGGCCAGTACATGTCATGTATGGTACATATCAATAGTTCACTACCACTGAGGTAGTGCCGTAATACCTCGCGAGTGATGATCATCCCACATATAAGACGTACCCAGAGTTCAGGTGCAATATGAGGGCCACTTTGAGTCATATTTTTGTCACTTCACTACTGTTCTATTGTATCAAATCCTCGCATACAATGCACACTCTTAACTTTGACTACGCAGCTGGGGTTCATCCTCGCATATTAGCCATACCTTATGCATACATTATTAGGTACAGTATTTATAAGGGCAATGTTAAGTCATGTACTCTAGGTCTGGGTGCGGCTCTTTCATATCATTCAAATATTTACAGATAAGGACTACGTAATTACTACCTTCGAGGTATGTAACTACTACCTTCCCCATCCCATATTTCATATTTGCCTTCTCTTCTAAAGTTATATATCCTGTTTTATTCCACGATTTCTGGGTTTCTCAGTGCTTTTTGCTGGATATTCCCATGCACATACCTGTCGATATTGCACACCCTGTAGGCTCTAACATCAATTTTGTAAGGTGTGCGGTTATCCATGGATAACCTGCATGCCGTGCGGTTATTAAGCTAATAGATCATGGCTATGGGGGCCCTAGGGCTGTATATACAGCATATACAGCCCGTGGGGCCCCCATAGCCATGACCTAATAGGTTTATACCACCATTTCCTCCATTTTGTATCAATTTCTTACCTGAAATCCAAAGAATATAGCCAGGAGAAGACATTTTGTAAGTGCAAGCGACACGGCCCGTGTCCGCTCTGCGCGAAGCCATTGTTTTTGTTCCTTGCGGGGAGGGGTACCGCCGTGTTCACACTCACTTTTCGTATGGAATCCAACCATGACATGTCTTCAAATTAATACATACATATCCTTAGACATTCTAGATGAGTACTCCATGCTTGATATGTCCGATATATTCGAAATAAATAAGAATCCATTGATTTTTCCATCGTAAGCGAGTCGCGATCCAGCCATTCCCACCCGCCTCCTTGTTCGGCGAAAGTGTGTCAGTGGCCCGGATGTAGATATAGGTCATCCGCTTGCCGAACGAGGAAGACGCCGAAAATTTTGGACCGGTTTGGAAAATCAATGGATTCTTATTTATATCGAAGAAAATGGAGAAAATTAGCACGTATTCCTCGTCTATGGATCGAAAACTTCTTGGGATTTCGATATTATAACATGAAAAGCTTAGATTCAGGACGAAAACTGATTGAAAACATACGACTACGACTCCAGGTTAGAAGTTATTTACCTTTGCATTGTGTTTCATTACCGTTCAGTGTGGCGCTATGGCTAAGGCCTTCGCCTACCACCACTGCGGCCGGGGTTCAATCCTCATACGAGTTGGGACGATTTTTCACCATTGAAACAAAGGCGAGACAAAATTTCTATGTCTGCCAGCGTCTCCAAAAATATCCAACTTGACACCGAAAAAGTATATACCAAAAATTTCAAAAATGCACAAGGGTGGTATATGCAGAATAATGCACGGCTAAACTGCATATAAACCCACCGGAAGTGTCGAAATCGTGGTATAACCATGGATAACCCACACGCCTCTCACGTCCTTACATGTCATATGTTACATGTTAAAACCCACAAAATTTATAAGGCCAGGGTAGGGATCAAACCAGCAGTCTCACATCCCAAATCCAACTCCCTATGCATTGCGCCACAGGGACTGACGAGAAATGCTTGGTTCGAACCACGTCTGGATATAATACAAAGCCCGGGAAGGCGACGACTTCGGGCTGTCAGCTACCATAACCGCAGGACGCATTAAAACATAGCCAAGCCGAGACGGCCGCTATAGGAGGAGACGCGGTGGTCTAGTGGTAAGCGCATTGCGCTCAGCCGTTAGAGGTAGGCTGGACGAGTCCCAGTCCGGGCGCATTTTTTTTCGCCGTGTGCTCGCTGCCATAACCGCGAGACGCATTCAAACATAGCTAAGCCGAGACGGCCGCTGAATGAGGAGACGCGGTGGTCTAGTGGGTAGCGCATTGCGCTCAGCCGTTGGAGGTACGCGGGTCGAGTCCCGGTCCGGGCGCATCTTCTTTTCGCCGTGTGCGCAGTCGCTGTCCGCTGCCTGGCGACGAGGTGTATGTTCCTGTACACACAATGGCTGGCTTCGAGTCCCGGGGAAGGGGAACAATTTTTGTTTTCAACTTGAATTTATTGGTATTCTATTGATTATTTATTGGTTTTGTGGAATAAAATAAGTATTCAATGGATAATTCATGACTCGTGTGTGTTAGCAAAGGCTAATTACACTCGGGCTACGCCCTTGTGTAATTATCCTTCAATAACACACACTCGTCATGAATTATCCATTGATTACTTGTTCAACTTGTCCTACAGTGGGAAGGGCAGTGGATACACAAGAGTGGATACTTTCAGTGGCGGATCCAGGATTTTGAAAAGGAGGGGGCGCGCCCTTTCTTTAGCCTCTATGTATTACAGTTTTCAATTGGGAGTCAATACCTGGTAGTGCCTCACTGTGCGCCAGGCACTAATCTTTGGCAACTTGTTACCGGTTGGCTTCGGTTGGTGTATTCCCTGATCATTGTTAGTATACACACATTTTCTGCTCGCTTCTTCCAGCTTGGCATTGTACCAACTTAACTTACCGTGCCACACTTTAGGCACTCCTAACCTACTGAGAAACATCACTAGCTGTAACATTTAATCCCCATTTAATCAGAGGCAGTATCATATGCCTTGTTGGATATTTTAGCCCAAACACCAGATTCTAAACGTACATGTAGCCATTGTCTTCATATTTTAATCTTGTCAGAGTAATTCACGAGAGGAATCAGGATGTTACTCACTGATCACCAAAAAGTCGGAGTGAGTAATAGATGTTTAACGCCATTTTGACAGCTAAGGTCATATTCATGGCGAGAACTACATTACACAATTTCAGAGGAATGTGTCAGTGCCTGCGCATGTGCACCACACACATCCTGAGGGGATAGGAAAGAGGAGATATAAACCCTTTTAAGTGGGCTAGGGAAGCCCGCCAAAAAGTCGGAAATCCTCCTCTTTTTCTCAAATTCCTATAGGAAATACCTCTAGGAACTAAATTAAAAGTTTCGGATTCATAAAGATTTAGGAAAGGTGGCATCTCTGGGGGATACATCTTCTCCTAAATCCTAATTCTAATTCTTTCAAATAATCTAGAAAGGAAACTTATCATTCATATGTAAGGCCACTGTTTCCCCCTTGGAGATCAGGACTTATGAGTAACAGTTGTTAAACAAAAGATGTCAATTGATGGATGATCGTCAGCACACACGCATATGTGCACTAGACACAGAGGAGACAAAAATATGAGGTTAAGTGTGAGTGAGTAATAGATGTTTAACGCCATTTCGACATATTTTTTCTTTATTGAAAACATCATCAGCTTTTAATTACTCACGATTTTCCGTTTTCAGTTTTGTCCCGTTGCAAGCAAGTATTGAACCAGAGTGAGTGAGTAATGGTTGTTTAACGCCAAGCCGACAGCTAAGGTCATATTCATGGCGGAAAAAGTACATTAGACATCACGTCACAAAGGAATACATGTGCCTGTGCCCGTGCATATGGACACCAGACACATGTAAGAAAGAGGGGACAGGAAAGAGGAGATTCAAGGAACGAATATGTGCCAGTGCCCGCGCATATGGACACCACCCACACTCAGAGAGGATAGAAAAGCAAGACATAGACCCCTTTTAAAGATGGCCTGGGGCTGGGGAGGCCCGTATTGAACCAGATTATATATGTGTGGTAGCAGAAGATCAAAGGTCATATTCATGTTGAGAAAGCTGCATTACACTATTTCGCATTTAGCTGTGTTGATCCCCATGCATATGTGCACCAGACACACCAAAGGGATAAAAAGAGGAGATATAGACCCTTTTAAGTGGGCTAGGGAAGCCCAATGAGGTTAGGACCCTTTTTAAGACCCTTTTTTCTTGTTAGCACTATTCAAACATCCTCCGCACACTGATGGTCTCTAATATATGTAGTACTAAGGCCACACTGGTTGAGAGGCCGTATGAGTGTGTGAGGTGCGTATGAAAAACTTTTTCAGGCCCAGGAAGATAGTTTTTTTTTTTCTCTTTTTAAATTTTTGATAAATGGTTATCTCTAAACAGCTTCTGGGCGGAGCAGCGCTTCACTCATGTACACGCAAAGCGCAAAAAAAAAAACCACTAAAAAATCCCTACCTACTTATCTACTGACTTTTAAAATCCTCATACTCTCAACCAGAAACGAACCTTTTTTTAGTGTGGCCTAAACGTAGACTACGTAATCTCCCGCATATAAGACGCGTCCTCTACGCTAAACAAAATGCTGGGGGGTCTTATAGCTTTCTCTCAAGTTGGGTGTGCGTCTTATACGAGGGGTAATTTTACTATAGCAATGTACTAATCTTACAAATTTCAGCCTTAAAATGTACGTCTTATACGCAAAAATGCATGTGCTGAGTTGTGGGTGTGTCTTATACGCGCAGCGCGTCTTCTACGCGGGAGATTACGGTTATAGTTATCAGTACCGTAAACTCCCGCGTATAAGACGCGCTGCGCGTATAAGACGCACCCCAAACTCAGCACATGCATTTTCACGTATAAGACGCACCTCTTAGGTACCAATTTTGTAAATTCAATACATTTCTATTGTAAAATTACCCCTCGTATAAGACGCACCCCCAACTTCAGAAAATCCTATAAGACGCACCAGTATTTTGTTTGGCATAGAGGACGCGTCTTATACGCGGGAGTTTACGGTACTTACCCATATGTGCCCTGGAGGAAATACGTAACCGGTCCTTCCAGCCAGTAAGGCCCTTTGCTTCATTCTTCTCAATCTCCTGGAAGAGGCCCGGCATGTGTATCACAGTACCGTTACCTGGAAACCACAAACACACACAGTTCTGTGACCTATTGATTAATGAATTAGTTTAACTTCTCAGCACACTTAATAAAGTATCTGATGAGTCTTCCTCGACTTTGTTTGAACATTAGTCCTAAAGGATTTTAAAAGCTGCTTGCCTGAAACAGCTAGACAGATATTTATATGCTGGTTGCCCATAACAGCAGTGATCGTATCTATGGATATCGAAGTACGCTATTTTGTTTCTCTGGAATTAAACAGGGTTGAAAGCCACAGAGCACGAAAATCCCTGAAATGGGGTCCAATATTCACCCCAAAAACCTGGGTTTCTATATGAATGTATAGGGCCCGGGAACTTCAAAATCCCTGAAATCAGGGAATTCCCTGAAGACTTTCATCCCTGAATAAAGCCAATAGACTTGAGCAAGTCTAGGGACGGCCTAGTCTTTCTTGGAACATTAGATACTACATACACTGATGCATCATAAGTTCCGTAACACATGAACCTCCTGAAAAAGGCGCATATTAGGTGCAAGACGCACCTTGAGTTGAGGAACATGTCTCAAGTTGGATACTTTCTTGTCTATATGGTTGCCACCAACATGGCACTTTGAGATTCCCTGACTTTTCCCTGACATAGTGATCGATTTCCCTGACAACATCAATTAGATTTACTGTAGTAGCAGACATATAAGGCATGGCTTATGCGTGAAACTATGCCCTACTGTTCCTTATATCACCTCCACATACAACTTGTGTCTTATGGCATTACCATCAACTTAGGGTGTCACTTATTGTTAAGGTTGCCTTAAAGGGTGTCTAGCATGCCTACCTGCCTTAGCAAGTCACATGACCATCCCTTGGCCTATTAGGGCGTTGCCATTTTTTTGCTGGTTCCAGCGGATTTGTGTTTTACAGAAGCCTTGCTGTCGTATTTGAAGCGTATTGTCTCACTTTTCTCATGTATCCCTCTTAAGCTTTCCAATTTTCCCTGACCAATGAACAACATTTCCCCAAAATATTTCCCTGACATTTTCACAAAACCTGGGATTCTGAGGCATTATGATTCCCTGACAAAAAATCTTAAATTCCCTGACATTTCCCTGACTTGGACGGAATTTCTGATTTCCCTGACAGGTGGCAACCATGGTCTAAATATTGGCCAAAATATTATAGAGGGCGTGCACTCATTTAAGCACGTGCTCTTGTTAGGTTGAATACGGTATTCTGATGACCTTCTGTATAAGGCCTATAAAAATTTACCGGTGCCGGTACCTGAGAATTCTAATCTAATACTGTGCCTTCAACTTTTCAAAAGATTGGGTGTGCCTTATAGTCGGGTTAACCTTACATACGATTACCGTAAACTCTCTCGTATAAGCCGCAGCTTATACTAGAACCCAAATCAAAATGAGGATTATTTTCAGCCCTTTGGCATGACCTGTAGCTTCCTCTCTAACTCAGTGTGAGGCTTATATGAGGGATGCGGCTTATACGAGAGAATTTAGGGTAGTATCAAACTGTCCAAAATCAAGGATCCGGTGAGTCTTATGCCTTTTTTCTCTGGACTCGGGATGTGCCTTATACTCCAGATGCGCCCTAAGCCCTTATACATGAAGTACTACAGTACATAGGTGGGTTGATTGTTATTACTTACCGATAATATTGGTGCATTTCTCGTGGATGATTCCACTGGGAAGGAGATGGAAGTCATACTCCTTGTCGCCAACAACAACTGTGTGTCCAGCATTGTTACCACCCTACAAAGAAGGAAATAGAAACTTTTATTCAATTATATACTTTATATATCAATCTTGCACAAATCTGTCATGTTAAAGGTTATTCTTTTTTTTTTAGTTTTTTTTCTTCTCTAAATCTTCATATGATTGAGAAATAACAACTGTTAGGCAAATCCACACTGGCTGTCAATCTCTGAGCTGCACGTAATATGAAAATAAACACAACAGGAAATTTCCGTGAGGATTATTTCAGTGCAGAATGCCAGATATAAAATGAGACATAAATCTCAAAGTCAAACCACAGTGGTAAGGTTTCTAGCTCAGCACCTTGAATTAATAATTTTGAGATCGTACCCCAGTCAGATAGCTTCATCTGTCACCTGTAGCAAAACCGCCTTTACCTACTAAAACATACGTACAGCATACCTTCAGCTCTGTTATGTCTACGTTAAAGTATTAGAGAGTTTTAGCAAAGCCAACTTAGACGCATCCGTACACGCAGCCCCAATACGGAGCTACGTAGGTAATGAACGTATCTAAGTGCTTAGCTACGTCATGGACTTACGTAGCTCTGTTAGGCTGCACATGACTTGATGACATAATACACATGGTTACGCAGTTCAGATACATTCACGTCGGGGCTGCTAAAACTCTCTATTAAAGTCTGCGTGACGTACGTTGGGTTTGCTAACCGTCTACCGGTAGTGATATAAACAAACTTCCTGTGTGACATAGCAACTAAGTTAACTATTTAGGATTATTTACAAAGGTTGCCTAGAGACACTGACTACAGCAATCGCCAATGTAATCCTGCCTATGTCGAGAGCCTTAGAGGTGTGAACTAGTGGACAAACAACATATAACTTTGTGCACCTTTTTCTGGCTGTAGGTTTCACATTGAAATTGGTAAAGTGAATGTTACAAAGCTTAGAAAATCATACACAAAGAATTTGCTAAGTAGGGATGGCATCTCTGATATTGCACTTCATTCAACCATTCAACTTTTAAGCTCAAGTTCATGGTACCAGATCTTGAGATGCGGGTCAAGAGAGATCAGTGGTCGACCGAAGATCTCTTTGCCTATTCACAGCTGATGACCTTTTGACTCACGGGGATCTAATTATAAAGTATTCTAAACTTAAACTCAGCCAAGAGCACTGGCAAAAGTGGTTCAGGTTATGACGCGCATATAACCTCTCAGTGTACAGACTGAATAAACTCTCAACATATTGGGCCATATATCAATTGTGGAGAGAAGGAAGGTATAAAACAATAAAGCACTCGCTTTAAATGCTACTTTCTATCATATAGTTCAGAACGGAATGCCATAAACAGGATATGTCTTTGTTCTGTGTGGTAATTTACACCAAGGTATGTAGACTATAACTTAGTATAAGCTTTCGCATTCTGATAACGTGCAGTTATCAATAGAAGTAACCATACATCATTTTTATTCACACTTTGCTACCGGTAGATTAGAAAGGTTTTTAAAGAGGGGGGGGGGGGGTTGTACTTAGTACAAACCCAGTATATCGTGTGGAACATTACTAAGCAGTTTATTCATCCTTCTAGATCTAGTAGGAAATGGTGGCCTATGGTCTATTTAATCAATACGGTTGGGCATTAAACTAATTCGGAGTTAATCCACATGTCTAAATCACCTAAGCTGCCAGTCATGCTACACGGACTAAGTGTAGGTTGGATTTTAAGGTTGCAGGTTAAGTCTATGACTTAAAAGACCCGAGGTGTTCATGTAATTTGCAATGTTATTTCCAGTTCAATTTTCAATATTCAATCACATATATAGTGACTAAGTACACATATACTGAGGAACTGCTGAATCCAGATGACAAGTAGTCAGGGATGGACTATAGTTTGAAATCATGTTATAAACAGATGACGGCTGGTCAGGGTTGGATTATGGTTTGTGTGTGAGTAATAGATTTTTAATGCCATTTCAATAGCTAAGGTCATATGATATTGATGGCGTGAAACCAGCATTACACAATTTCACTTGATTGATTGATTTGTGTTTTACAGCACTTTAGCGGCACTAAGTGGCTATCCCGTGCTTCACAGGTTGATAATCTAACAGAGGAATGTGTCAGTGCCCGCGCATATGTGCACCACACACATCCTGAGGGGATAGGAAAGAGGAGATATAGACCCTTTTAAGTGGGCTAGGGAAGCCCACACACAATTTCACTGTCGAGTGTGTTGGTGCCCACGCATATGTGCGCCACATACCAAGGGGATAGGAAAGATGAGATATAGACCCCTTTACTGGGCTAGGGAAGTCCAACTGTAGTTTATAGTCATGTTGTAAACCGATTATATTAAACGATTGTTTGTTTGATTGATTGTTTGATTGATTTTTTTAATGTCCTAAGTCCTGCCAAGATGTCAGGGATGGACTATAATTTGTAGTTTCGTTGACAACTAGAGATGGATGGACTATAGTTACCATGATAATGTATGCTGCACATCTTAAATGATGCACCAATGCAGTGCTGGCGAGTCTACAAACCAGCACTGTTATAGTGCATCATGACGTGTGCATCCACTTATGTACAGCGGACATACCAGCCCCAAGCGTGGCTATACAAGAGGCATTGGTAGGTGCTACGCACGGCGTTTATAGCAGCCCCAAACTGCGTCCCTATGTCGGCTATGAACAGACTATCAAAGAGGCATTGATCCGTGCTACTTGCGGCGTTTATACCAGCCTCAAATATGAAATATAGATGTAGTTGGGTTGGGTTAGAAGAGGGCTTACTTTCTTAAACAAAAACCGTTCCTTTTAGTTAGAGTGTTACCTGATCATGCAAGAGATGAGGCAAATCTTGAGTCGCTATTTATTGAATACTAATTTTTTTATTTCTTTGTCATAACCAGAATCCATGACATGGTGCCCAGTGTATTCAAAGGAAGGTAGGTTAAGCTGATACGTCCACATACCCTATAATGACCACCCAAATAACGTCAGCCATTTGGCATTGTTGATTTTCACCAAATGCTTTACCCCAAGGTATGTGGACGTCTAGAGGTCAACATAGCTAATTTTGCTTTAAAAAATGATTACCGTTGAATATGCAATATGCCAGATTCACCCAGACATAAGCAAATGTCTACGACCACGACTCTGCCTATAAGGCGTTGTTGAATACAGACAGCCTCACCTCGGTGTATATGATGCAAAAATGTTTGCATTTATGTCATGGCCTATGGGGTTAATTTGTTTTTAGATAAAGACTAGGAGGCGTGTATTTAATGAATTAAGGAAATTTACAAAGTAAAGTATCTATACTTGAACATAGGACATTATCTAAACCTCCCAGTTCCCCATACTGCCTGAAACGATGACTTGTTTTTCGACCCCCTTGGATTGAGTGGGATCTGTTACCAGCCAAGTCATACCCACTAGACTTGGCTGGCCTGCTAGCTAGTATAAAAGGTGAATGATTGCTAGGGCTTAGTAGTGCGGCCTCATATAGGTCTATGCATGACTAGTGGGGCCAGTGGTTATAATAACAATTCACTTTTGGTACATGAAAAGGGAGCACTGAGTAGAAACTCATGAGGTGATTGGGAGGAGGTGAGGGGGGGGGGTGCCAATGAAGGTGGTTTGAATTGGTGCATGTTGACTGGACAGTGCAAGCTGTGAGGTGCCTGGTACTTTTACATTCAAGGGCAAAACTAGTTAGGCCACTAAAACGCCTTGCCTAAAGTCAATGGGTTCTGGGTGCTGCACCATGTTTTGAGTCTATTTAAGTTACTGTCCATGGACTACAGACGTCTAGGATTTCAGTAGATGAGCTATTGGTCAAAATTTCAACCCCTGTCTATACATGTACATGATTTAATTTCATACATGAAAATAAATAAAAAATCAGCTCAGCTCCATTCAAAATCCAAGATGGTGGACCCCATTGAATACAAGCATATTATATTCCATGCCCCCCATGGAATACGGCTGTTCTAGTACTAATCTTTAGTAACGATCGTATCTGCCATGACATAAAAGACACTTCCCTAGGGTTCATAAGGTGGAACACCAGGAGGTTGCCATGGAAACAGACAACACTTCTACCGGTAGTTCTTCAAGTCGTCCATGATATAGGACGCAGGTCACCCACCTGCCTACTCTTCTGACATACAGCCACAACTGGAGACATACCGGGTAAACCAATGTACTATATGCACAATGTAGATGCCTAAGATATCTACCCTTATTGACCAGGGGGGAGGGGCAACCCTAACCTTTATAACATTGGGAAAATAACTAAACTTCTGAAGGGGGTATAATGATATCACATAATTCTAAGAACAAATGTTATATACTACGATTCAGTGGGATAATATGAAACTCCTTAGGTGTGGTGGATGGGGGATATGACTACACTCCTACACTAAGAGGCTGGAGGCCTACATCATTCTGAGCTATTTTCAGAACACCCAGAAAGCCTGACCTGTTGTTGGGGTAGGGTGTTCATCTTGTAGAACCCCCCCCCCCCTTCCTCCCCCACCAGCCTATCCCCGGTATGGGAGGCCAAATGTTAACAGGCTTTATCAGGGGCGTAGGAAGCAACTGTTTATTGGGGGGGGGGGGGACCAGAGAGAATAGAATAGTCTCTCTATATTCTATGGGGGGACCCAGGGGTCTCGGTTTGGGGGGCCTGCTATATTTTTATATAGGCTTATATAGGGAACCTCCTCCTCATTATTGGGGTGGGGGTGGGGGCCAGGGCTACGTCCCTGTTTATGCTTGATGTCAGTCTTTTTTTACTTTTGTATCAGTCATTTTAATTTTGATATTTAGTACCTGACACTATCCATTAGTCTTAGGACAACATTTGTTATCTGACAGGGTGAGCACGGACCTCAATACGTGGGTGAGAAAATGGTAAAGGTTCACGAGAATTGGCCTCACTCAGACCAATTCAAGTGAACCTTTACATTTATCTCTTGTTGTTTTAGTAAGATATGTACGAAATTTCATTTATTGGTAAAAAAAAAAAATGGTACGAGCGAGCGATTTTTTTTTTTTTCTAATTTTTTAAGAATTTTTTGTTGTCCAATGGATTTCCTCCTTGAAAAGCAACATTTTTGTTTTTTTTAAATGTTGCCAACCACTACAAAGAGAAAACTCAGAAAGTGAGGCGAGACAAGATTTTTTTTTCAAAAAAAAAATAAAAAAAATTGCATTCTTGAAAATATGAAGAGGGAAATCCGTAGACCAACTTATTTTTTAGGTGTGGCCTGATGGTTATCTGGTCATTCAAGATGCTACAGCTGGCCGTGAGGTACAGAGTAGGGTTACTGAACGGGGGTGTGCAATATAGGGGTTCCTTGGTTAGACCTATGGGGCCTCAGTATTCAACTAGAGATAAACCTTGAAACTGTGATATCACAGTAGGAAACTAGATATCAGTGAAACACTCTCTATTTTCAAATATCAATTAAAATGAACATAGTATGACAAAAATGTCACCCCTTTCACACCCTCTGTGATGGTCTGGACCACTATTATAAAATTCGACATGCTGACATGACCATATCTTATAATCGACATGTGACATGAGCCTTAGTGACATGAGGCAAACAATTAGTGACATGACATATGTGCGGCATGCCCAGGACAGTATGTGCTTTATTGAATTTGACAAATGACATGATAGGTTCTTAGAGGAGACGGGACATAGGCATTCAAATGACATGATGTGACATGAGCATTTCCTTTTTCGAAATGTGACATGGGGACCCCCCATCCCCCCCCCCCCCAATCCAGGGCCCTCCTGTGAGGAGCCAGGTACCGTTTAGCGATACAACTAGGCCAGCTACTAATTCAAGGTAGTACCAGGCATTTATTTGATAATACCAAGCCCCAGATTATTATGTGTAGATGCCAACAGTATAAAGAGGGAAAATGAAAAGGGGACCAGCCACACTTTACAGGCCCCTCAATTGTCAGCCCATTACCCAAACCAGAACCCAGAAAAGCTATTGTCTGGGTTCGTAACAGAACTAGATTAGAGTAAGATATGAAAAATTAACATCATTGCAAGCCTGACAGATTCCAGCCTGAGCTTTTCTTTCAAAAGATGACGGCCGTCACATACGCAAGGCTTTACTCGGCGATGTTATAGTTGTATCTAAATAAATCTGATGAATTTAGTGTCCATTTTTTTTAATGTTGTAGATATGGACATAATCCATCGTTTATGGCTTCTACAGTTCCCAGCTTTACCTCTAAATATATCGGCTGGGCACTTGTAAACAACCCCCTTGCAACTTCCGTTTGCCAGCAGAAGGAATACCAGTAGTTGAAAGAGTTTGGTACTAAACCCAAACACAACGTTTGAAGCGTCGGGGTACCAGTATACTTCACGAGCATATGCGTCGGAGGCGGTGTAGGAACGAGTCCGAAGGAGGAGTTCCTACGCCGCCTCTGACGCATATGCTCGTGAAGCATGCTAGTACCCCGACAATTCAAAAGTTGTGTTTGGGCTTTATTATACCCCCCCCCCCCAACTAAGAATTTAATGTAAACAGCTGGGTAGAATCTAAGAACCGAAGCCGTAGAATCTGAAACAGCGGGCGGATGGGAAGGTCATTGCAAGGTCGTATGCAATCTTGTCAAGAGCCGTAGATTAAATGTAGTGTCTGACCTTTCGTTTCGCTAATGCAGTCCCTCCGTAAAGGGGACATTTACGCACGCATCACAGACTACATGCATGCAATCCTGACAGATTTTTTGCATATTTTCATTCTACTATACCTGTCCTTGGTGGGCGGTTATGTCCAATATGTCGGCGCTGAAAATTTCTCCAGATATTGGAGGTATTCAAATTGCAAAATTCTGTAACAACCAGATTCGGAAATGCCGCCATTTTCCAAAATTCTGTAACAACCAGATTCGGAAATGCCGCCATTTTCTATCATTCTTGCACCTGCGTAAAAGCAACTTCCCCTGCAGCTGGTTCCCAGTATTTCAACTGTATAGCTAGGTACATGTGCCTCCTTTCAAGCCTTACACAAAGAAGAGTTCTAATAATCGCCATCTTAAATTCTTGAGACGATCATGGAGACAAGGTTTTTCTATAATCAGAGCTGATATTTCCCTGATAAATAATTGTAAATCGAAAGACCATGCTAGGCTCGCGCTAGCCATTCGCCAGATCGCCAGTGGCGAACCAAACTACAATTTAGCTAACCATTTTCCCATTGGATTCGCCAGACTGGCTAATCCTTCTCCCAATTCACAACTGGGAATATGATATATGGAGTGTAGCATACCGTTGGAAAGCTCATAACATGACAAAACCAGTCATATGCATTCCCTCTTCATACATATGAATATGACATTTCTGTGATTTTTCTCTTAAAAAATTTGATAAAACATTTTTTGAAACAAATACCAAAAATTTTCAGAAACGTGGATGAACCCTTTAATGCCTAGCCTTATAATAAATCCATATCTATGTGGAGCTCTATCACCGAACTGAGCTGCATGTAAACCCCCATTCAAAAGTGGAGTGGGATATTTAAAAGGTGTGATCATATTGAAATATCACTACCTTTGTAAATACTCTGTGGTACATGTACCTAGAAATGATGTGTTCTAATATATGATGGTTGATCAGATCAATCTGGCTAATTGATTACATATCTGGCTAATCAAAAATGAGGCAAATTCGCCAGACTGGCTAACAGAAAATATGTACTAGCGCTAGCCTAGCCATGTGTCAGGTTTCTTCCTAACATATCCACCTCACATTTCGGGACATATTTAGAAATTGTCAACAAACTTTTGATCCTAATTTGGAGACATGAAAGTAAGTGTATTAAGATTGTTCAGAAATGCCATTGAGTCCACACAGGACGAGGAGGGGCCTAGCTTTTTCCCTCGTCAACAGGGCTGAGTTGTGATATGATTTCTACTTCCAGTTACTGGTGGTGGGAACTTTGAAAGAATTTCTGAACATTTGCTCAAGGAACTACCGTAATCTCCCGCGTAGAAGACGCGCTGCGCGTATAAGACACACCCCAAAGTTAGCACATGCATTTTCGCGTATAAGACGCACATTGTAAGCTTAGTACATTTCTATAGAAAAATTACCCCTCGTATAAGACGCACCCCCAACTTGAGTGAAAGCTATAAGACTCCCCAGCATTTTGTTTGGCGTAGAGGACGCGTCTTATACGCGAGAGTTTACGGTAACCTGAAATTGCATTATTCATGGTAAATATGTATTGCAGAACAATGGAGGGATTTAGAGGATTGTTTCAGGATGTACACGTGAGTAAACATTACCATCCCTGAGTTTGGAGAGTGTGAAGCTAAAAACATAGGCATTGTGACTTGTTTGTTTGTTTGTTTGTTTAGTTTTACGTCCGGGGGCCATCGAGGAACTCAGACATTCAAGGTTTCTCGGACATTAAGTCCTTTCTTTTCTTTTTGGACAGGTATTTATATGCTGCTTGCCCGACACAGCAGTGACTGAATCTATGAATGACCGAATCTATGAGATGAATGACCGAATCTATGAGGAGGGTCGAGGGGGAAAACCGCTACCGGGGCTTCGTTCCCCTACTCTTTCGAAGGATAGCAAGTGTTCTTTTATTTGCCTGGTCCCATAGGCAGGGCCAGACAAACCACGGCCTTTGATCACTCAGACGTGGTTCACTGAGGGGGAATCCCATGGCAAAAGACAAGCATGTAAGCCCAGGCCCGCGCATATGGACACCAGCTGCCCACACGCTCACCCCAAGACACAAGAAACCCCAAGTTTGTCGCCTTTTACGAATCTGGTATGCCCACTGTTAGTATGGAAGGAGATTTCTCCTTGTGGACTCCCAATGAAGTTATTCTGCTCCTTCATGCCCTCACATGAAGGTCCCCACTCCACAGGGGGATTGTGACTTGTAGCTGTAAGGGAAACCAGGCCTACGATAAAGTGTACTCGTAGGCCAAACGATTACATGAACGATGACCCCACGGAACGATGATCCCAGAACGATGATCCCACCTTTTGAGGAATGATGATCCCACCCTAAAGAAATGGTGGCCCCACTTTACAGATATATCTATATTGTGTTTGTATCTAATCGCTGAACATGTTATTGACAAAGTGGTATTTGGGTTAAGATTTTGCTGTGAAATCTAGCCATATTCTAGGAAGAATTTGATAGTGACAGTAATGTGTGTGTGTGTAGGTACACTACACAGGGATGCCACTCACTGAGCAATCAAAATTTGGAAACAGGGTTCCCACTTTTTATGTATCACGGTTTTAATTGACTTTTACCTGACATTTATCGACTTTTAACTGTCAGACCAAATAGTGGATAATTTATCGGGCTCATGAAAATATTTATCCACTCTTGCGCGAGAGAATTTCAGAAATTTTGTGAATTTGCTTGAATTTTGACAACTATTCCCCTAAATTATCTAGTCAAAATAAAAAAAAATCAGTCAATTACCATGCATAACCAACAATTCATGAAATATAAGTGTACAGGGGTCATAATCAATCAATCAGGTAGGAAAGATATTCTAAAGTGAGATCTTGGTTCCTTAAGATGGGATCATCGTTCCTGGGGAGGAGAAAATGGGATCATCATTCCCGTGGGATCATCGTTCCTTGGGATCACCGTTCCAGTAACCGGCCAAACAGGCCTACGGGGTACCGTACCTGGCTCCTTGCCTAGACTAATCAGTGTGCTTTGTCTTCAGTCCGCCTTGTTTATTTACATTCGCATTGTTGCATACATACTTTTTAGAGCTATACCCGTTTCACACTAGTCACAGTGACTTGGGGAGTTGAAAGCAATATCGATTCATAAACGAAACTCAGCATGCAATCTGTAGGCACTTACCTACCCTTATAACACGGTTAGAGAGTTTTCAGTGCCGAAAATGGATAATATCAGCAGACCTATATCTCGCGATGAAGCACTCAAAATTCACGGCGACCCGTATGGTTAGGCTGGCGAACTCCTCAAAGTGAGTGAGTGAGTAATAGATGTTTAACGCCATTTCGAGAGCTAAGGTCATATTCATGGCAAGAACTACATTACACAATTTCACAGAGGAATGTGTCAGTGCCCGCACATATGTGCACCACACACATCCTGAGGGGATAGGAAAGAGGAGAAATAGACCCTTTTAAGTGGGCTAGGGAAGCCCAAACTCCTCAAAGTCCAACTCTCATAGACCTACTACTGCGAACACATCGAGACAGAGCTGCGCCAGTCTAAAATATAATCCATTCTGTACACAACAGGCGGCGGCACCTGTAGTGTTTACAGAACGGGGAAGATGCACGGCAAGTCGCTCGATTCGAGGAATCTAGTCGACAGAGAGGTAGAATATGGTTTCAACTATGTTATGTCCAAAGCATTTCGATATATTTGGTACATAAGCTGCAAAAATGGAGAATTTACTTTCGTGTGAAGGTAGGTTTCAACATGTCCGCCCCGCTGTCCACAACATGAAACCAAGATGGCGGAGGGCCGTCTTGTCGACTCGCATAAGAAATGAATGGATTACATCATTTTTGAAGGTAAATACTCATGCTTCTATCACCCCCTGAAGCCAACTCGTGCAAGTCTATGCATTATATATTACTTCCCCAGTGCATGGTTCTGCTGCAGTAGAGGTGTGAAACTGTGATAAAGCTGAAACTGGGGAGTGCTAAACTCTCCTTTGTTTGCAAGCTCATTGTGTAGCTATTTATTGGAGGATCTTAACAAACATGGGCTCATTTTAAAGGGATTGATTAGGGGTTTAATAAGAATCTATTTGAGAAATAATTGATTCAGATAAACATCCCATTCTCCCCAAGTGAAGTAACCCCATAACTTTGAAATCATTTTTTGATATAATCTCACATAAAAGAGAATAGTTCTCACACTTTCTACAGAAAAAAATGGTTTAGAAACTGTCTAGGTTTTTTTCATTTCATAGGGGAACAGGATGTTTGCCAGACCCCAACAAAATTTTAGTGTGCCATTTGCTATCACCCTTCCACCAGCTTCTCCATGTTAGGTCCTTGTCTGTTTGCTAGAATCCAATCCTATGTATATCATTTATATAGCAATGGATAGAGCTGATAAAAATAAGTGGATTTCCTTTTTAAATGAAGTCTTTACATCAATTTAAAGGGAAATTCTGACCGATTAAAGATCTCATATCAACTCCATAATTTTGCGCCAATTCTGTGAGATTGCTAAACTGCAGATGATATTAGGTCAAGATAAAATCCCTTTAAATTGTTAAATTTTGATATGATACATTGATTTTCAACCTTTTATGGGGAACTCTTCCATACATGAAAAGAAAATAGTCAAAAATAATGATTTAAGAGATGTAGCCACTCCTGTATCAGATATGCTTGATCACAAATCTGGGCCCTATTTAAACTCCTAATAGTGGCAGAATTTTGGGTTCGATTTGAGGTCTTTGATCATTCATAACTTCCCTTATACTTGGCATAAAGACTTCATTTAAAGAGCAAATCCATTTCTTTTGATGAGATCTATCCATTGCTTAAAAGATAAAATGCATGGGACAAAGTCTTGAAAACTAGGTAAGTGCCTACAATCTGTTAGTGTTACTACATTATTATACTGCATGCAAACTGTTGACAGTCAATGAGTCATATAATGACAGTGTTGCTTTGCCCCAGAGTCTGCAGACTGCAGAGAGTGAAGATCGCGGATGGACAGTTAGGGGAATGACCTGTCCTTGAAACTCGGACGGAGAGACCCTGGCCTGGTCTGCCTGTGTTATCAATCCATGTCGTTTAGCTGCCATGGCCAAGGCCAATCGGATCCCGGCTCGCTACTCTGCTCCCCACCCGTAGCGTAGGGTAGGGGGACGAGGGTAGGGCGGGGCGGGGGCGTTTGATCCACCGGGCCTGGTGCCGGGTGAGGCCGGGGAAGGACATCGGCCACCGTCGGGGAAGTTCCCCACAAACAGGTGCTCGCTTCCCTCGAATATGGAAATGGAGGACAGCGGACATTGGTCGATGTCGGCTGAGCTGATTTCCATGCTCGGCCAACATACAGTCTTGCTGCAGTTGGTCAGCGTATCTAGGCCCCCTGTTGTCACCGTGACTCGTGAGAGAGCAGCGGAAACACAGCCCCGTCACACCGTACAAAACACATGGCTGTCAACTTCCACTCACCGCGGCCGCCACAAAACAACCTACCTGACACCGACAGACAACGTCGGCTTCCGTTGCTAGTAGGTCCACGATCTTCCCCTTGCCTTCATCGCCCCACTGTGCCCCTAGAACGACCGTGACTGTGTTCATCACGTCTGATCGACTCCGTTTGCTCGGCAGGTCGCCATTCTGACGTGTCGAGTCAGCCATGTTGGCGCTTGAAGGACCCGTTCGCGGGCTTTCTCAGCAAGGTCGAGCTCCTGAGAAGGCTCAGTGGCCACGCCCACCCAAGCGCAGCCTGTCGGATCCCGCCTGTACTATCGGGAATGATGGAAGGAGAAGGTTGCCAAAATTGGACCACCTATGAATAGCCACCTAAGGCTAAGGGAGCGTTCATTATTTATGGCGTGGGGGGGGGGGGGGGGCGACAATCTGTCAGAATGAATATGTCAGAAAAAACTGACCCCCCCCTTAGGAATGGGTTGAAAAAAATGATCCCCCCCCCCCTCAGAATAGATTGAAAGAAAATGACTCCCACCACATTTAACTACGTTCAACAGAGGCTACATCAGGCCCATTCATTATAGTATTTATACAAGGTGATATTAGCAGCTTTTGAACCATTTCAGTTATGTGTCATCTTTTGAGCAGTCAAATTGTGGACAGGTGAGGGGAAAGGGTCCTCCAAGGTAAATTGTGATATTTAACATTGAAGTCATTGGCTTTAAAATGAGGTATAACACTTGCAGATAACCCCTCTGGTCTCTGAGATATTGCTTCATGAAAATGGAATGACATAACTATACCGATACAGCCAATAAGCTCTATTATTCCTTGTTTTGATCAAATCAGGCATCTAATTAGCATAATGATTTAAATAACCAATTGAAAAATAGCCAACCCTTTCCATACATTTGGGCATAACTTTTGATCTAGAAATGGTATCTCAATGCTTTTTTCAGCATATGAATCTACATGAATCATTATATCAATTAGCATTAATATTTTTTCTATTTGGAATATTATTTTGGTTACCATGGCAACCAATGTCTCTGAGAGTGCTTATTTAGGCCTTGTTTTGGATTCAAAACGTTCCATTTACACTCCAAGTACACAGGAAGTGCCAGAAAATAGAACGTTTTTGAGAAAACCATCTTTTTCTGTATAAAAAATTACATAATAGCAATTTTTGGTCTATTTTTAATGTTTTTAGCCTCTGTAGCTCCCCTAGTGGCCAAATCCAGTACTAAAAATCCCGCAGGGAGGGCCCTTTCCCCTCATTTGCCCACAATTGTGAATACACTGCTGTTGATTGATTTAACTCTAGGTAAAATATCAATATCAAAATATATCGGCAGCCTGTCGGATCCCGCCTGTACTATCGGGGGTGTGGATGGGGGGTCCCCCATGTCACATGTCAATTTTAAGAAATGGTTATGTCACATGTCACTTAAATCCCCATGTCCCATGTCACCTCTAAGAACCTCTCATGTCACATGTCGTTTTTAAGAAATGGTTATGTCACATGTCACTTAAATCCCCATGTCCCATGTCACCTCTAAGAACCTCTCATGTCACATGTCGATTTTAAGAAATTGCCATGTCACCATGTCAAATTTAGTGGTCCACACCCATACTATCGGGAATGATGGAAGGAGAAGGTTGCCAAAATTGGACCACCTATGAATAGCCACCTAAGGCTAAGGGAGCGTTCATTATTTATGGCGGGGGGGGACGACAATCTGTCAGAATGAATATGTCAGAAAAAACTGACCCCCCCCACTTAGGAATGGGTTGAAAAAAATGATCCCCCCCCCTCAGAATAGATTGAAAGAAAATGACTCCCACCACATTTAACTACGTTCAACAGAGGCTACATCAGGCCCATTCATTATAGTATTTATACAAGGTGATATTAGCAGCTTTTGAACCATTTCAGTTATGTGTCATCTTTTGAGCAGTCAAATTGTGAATACACTGCTGTTGATTGATTTAACTCTAGGTAAAATATCAATATCAAAATATATCGGCAGCCTGTCGGATCCCGCCTGTACTATCGGGAATGATGGAAGGAGAAGGTTGCCAAAATTGGACCACCTATGAATAGCCACCTAAGGCTAAGTCTCTATAGTATGAGCAGAAGCCCAGGAAAGAACGAATCTCCCTGGCATTATCAGGCTTAGCCCACTCTGAAACTGATTGAAGTTTCTCTGGGTCGGCAAGAATGCCGTCAGTTGTTATTATTCTACCTAAGTAGGGAATGGATGTTTTAAACAAATTACACTTCTTAGGTTTAAGCTTCAATCCATTGGCTTGAATCCGTGTCAAGACCAATTCGAGATTGTTAGCACAATCCTCAAACGTTTTTCCAAACACGACTATGTCATCAAGATACACCAGGCAACGTTCCCATAATAAATCACTTAACATGGTTTCCATCATGGCTTCGAACATAGCCTGTGCATTGCATAACCCAAAGGGCAATACATTATACTGGAATAATCCCATATGGCTCGAAAAGGCTGTCTTTTCCATATCTTTGGGTTTCATTCCAATCTGGCAGTATCCGGACTGCAAGTCCAGGGTGCAAAAGTACTTGTTCCCCCCAAGGGAGTCCAAAGTCTCGTCAATCCGAGGTAAAGGATACAAATTCTTCTTGGTTAACCCATTAAGTCTTCAGTAGTCCACACAGAACCTTATGGTTCCGTCTTTCTTCATAGTCATACAAACAGGACTAGACCAGGGGCTGGTACTGGGTACAATAACCCCCTGCTTCAATTGGTTGAGAATCTGCTTTTCCGCTTCGAGTGATCAGAGCCAAGGTGCCACAGGAGGTACTTCCGGTAATGCCGGGGGAGCTCCGAGGCCCAACAGCGGAACGACAGGTGCTGCTGGGGGATCTTCTGGAAAGAGGAGGCGATCTCGAGCCACCCTTGATAACTTACTGAGTCGATCTTCGAACACTTCCGGGTGTGCTCACAACGAGGAAACGATTCGGGATTGGAGCGTTAGCCAAGTGGGTAAGCTGGTACGCACCAGCAACGCTGCTCGAAGAGGACGCTGAAGGGATGATTGGGCGCTGGTTAGCTCATTTATCTGAGTTTGGTTTGGAGCACAGCCAAATCCAACATCGAGCAGGCTCGAAGCATGTAAATGCCGACGCCCTGTCCAGAAGACCAATACGAAAGTGTCAGAAAATTGACATCACAATTCCAACAGAGTGACCCTGCAATAAAACGAGTAATTCAACTACTTAAGAATGGTAAGAGGCCAGAAAGGCCAGCCATCTCTATCAAAGATCGAGAAACCCATAAGTTTCTAGCTCAGTGGACCGAGCTGGAAATGATAGACGGGCTGCTTTGTCGTTGGAAGACTTGTCCCACCAAAGACAAGATTTTGCAGATAGTGATCCCTATGGCAATGAGATGCGACATCATGTACTTCTGTCATGGCCATAAAACTAGTGGGCATTTCGGAAAGAGGAGGTCACTCGAACGCATCTCGAGACGCTATTACTGGCCTGGAATGAGTAGTGATATCACCAGATGGGTTATGACATGCCCTGATGGGGTAAGAATAAGCCCGGGCCTGGTATGGGTAAAATGCCTTTGATGCAAGAACTGTTCGCGGTAAGATTCGCCCGAAAAGCCATTGACATTATAAGCGGACTGGGACCTACACCTCGAGGGAACACCTGTATGATGGTAGTTTCGGACTATTACACGAAGTATACTTGTGTATTCCCACTGCCTAACCACAAAGCTGCCACTTGTGCTAGTGCATTTGTCAAAGGATGGGTCCTGCACTTGGGCGCACCCTTGATCATGCACAGCAATCAAGGAAGAGAATTTGAGTCGAATTTATGGCAAGAAATGTGCCATTATTTGGCGATATGCAAAACTCGAACTAATCCATACAGACCTCAGTCTGATGGTCAAGTGGAGAGGTTCAATAGAACATTGATTCAAGTCCTGAAATCCTTGGTAAACTCATGCAAAGACGATTGGGATGAACAATGTGACTTTGTGGTACATGCTAATACTAGCACTGTACATGCCTCGACAAACCTTCTAGTGTTTGGTGAGGATATAATTATGCCTACAGACTTGGTGTATGGTCTAGTTGGGATCAGCCTTGAAGCCCCATGCACCGTATTGTTTGTGGAATCATTGAGAGATCACTTCAAGCGAGCTTATGAGCTAGTTTGAATTGAATTAATGAAGAATGCTCGATGGCAGAAAATTGGCTATGACACCAATTTGAAGCATCGACATGACGGAGAAATGGAACAGAGAAAAAGACGAGATCCTTATGAAACCAAAGTGTTTGAGGACATCGCCTGGAACTAAAAAATTGAATAAAAAGAAGTCTAAGAAGACTGGAACGAGAAAAGCTAAGAGGATCGATGTGAATCTAAAATCCGATCACAAGGAAAATGTCTCACCAGGACACAGGAGTAGAAGTAGGAAGAGGACGCTGGTATCCTCTGATAACCCACCTCAGACTCCTGGGTTGAAAAAGAAAAATCGAGTAGGGGAGAGACACAGCCCACGACTTGCCATTAGGTCTGCCGTTACTTAAGTTATGGTACACAACGAGTGTAAATATCCTGTACTGTGTAATGTTATTTGTTTATCAAAGTTGAGATACTTTGAAGCTGACTTGAAGTAGGGCCGGATACACGGAAGTACCCCATTCATGGTTCCTGTGGGTGACAGACAGCTAAGCTGACATGCACGTAAGATACTGCATGTATTTCTGTTGAACTCCCGATGATATGAACAGCGCAGGTACACACCAACGCAACAGCCAAATGGAGAGAGAAATTCTCGAACTACAGCGGGCGCTGCTCGATGTAGTACTAGTTTTTGCCAGGGCGGGAAAGGTGGCGTGCCGGTTAAAAACTCCAGTGGCGCAGTCCCCAAGAATGCCGTCAGGTGCGCACCAAGGCATCGAGAGTTGTTGTGCATCCATTTTTGCCCATAGCACGCGTCCCGATCATAAGGAGACGGACGTGCTTCTGGTGGGTGGATATTTCCAGTCGTTTCAAATACAATTCTTCAGCAAGGCGCTGAATTGAGAACCTATCGGAGTAGAGTGAGGTAGTTCCGACTGCTCCTGGGCCCACTATAATGGCCCAGAGCCAGGTTATGGCAACCTTAAATGCCGACCCCGAGGGACACCCCGTCCCAGTCACCGAAACCGAGGAAGCAATGGACACTTCTGAGGTCCTTGCTTCGACAACGACATCAACTGATGGCTCTATGCCAGCCCCACTGACTCCCGAAGGACCAAGTCACCGTTCCGAAGTTCTTTTGAACGTAGGAACAGACTCCAGAGTAGAGATAGTTATGCCCGAACCAGCCGACGCCATCCTCGAAGTGCCAGTCACTATCCCCGGACTAGACAAAGTGATGAGAGGTTGGATTAATGTCACGAAGGGGTAAGGACCGTTGGATTGCTCCACGGATGCTTGGAGGCAAAGGCTTGCCCCCCGACTGCAGTTCTATGGACTTGCAGATGCGATTGGTCAAGGGTATCTCCGACAACCAAATAGACGACATCGGTAGAGATACCTATTGGTGCGACTACTTCAGCTTAGCTGAGGCCATGTGCGGCTCTGTCGCACTGACCCAATGATGTGTGGATATTTTATAAATGTAAAGTCCTATAAATATGTGCTGTGATTCTTAGTTGTGAATCACTGCTAGTATGTTGATGTTGCAACCCATTTTGTTGGTTTTTTTTGGGGTTTTTTTTTGGAATCCCTTTGGTATGGTAATTGTGATAGTAACGCTGATTAGCGGTTTACAAACTTGATTCAGTTTAGATAATTTCTTGAGCTCAAATCCGTGTTATCTATATTGTTAACTCTATCTTGGCAATTCTTCTTTTGTCTACGTATATCTTGCCCTGTTATGTAAATTGTTGTCCTGTCTAGTCTTAATTCACCATCATAATGTATGTAAATCATTATTACTCATTATTTAATTGGGAATCATAGCTGGCAACTTGAACTGTATAGTTACAAAACCTGAGACACATGATAGTGTATTATATCGAACTTGCTTGGAAGCGATTTTCACTACAACTGAACTTGATTTAACAATTGTATGTCAATTTTCCACTTATTTCATGTGTGAGATATACAATAAAATACTTTTCAAACTCAAAAAAAAAGTAGACGACATTGTGGAGGACGAGCGGATTCAAATGTCCCTCGAAACGCCTCTGATCTACGGACTCATGCCCATAGACGAATGACTGCCTAGCATTTACCGCTGGGGGCAGAAGCATCCTCTGATTCAGAACCGAGAACACACCTACGCGTTCTGTATGGCCAGTTCACCAGTTCGACCGTCCGGAGACAGACTGTTGGAGGACGAAGAACTGGTGAAGGAGGACACCTGAATGGCAAAGGAGTCTACTCGAGAAGACGCCGATGCCAAAGCTGTCCCTGACGCCACTCGACCTGACTCTGTCGAGGAAACCCTAGAGGACCTCGAAAAGAAGCAGGCCGAGATGGAGAAAGAGAGGAAAGCACTCCTCAAGAAAAAGACAGACTTGAGAAAGAACATTGAGAAACTCAAGAAGGAGAAGGATCAGAAAGAAGGTTTCGAAGAGATCAAACCTCGACGGAACAGGAAACGACTCTCTAAGAAAGAGGTAAAAGAAGATTCCGACAGTGAGGACTCTGGTCAATCCACCAGGTCTTCTCGAGCTCAGAATCGATCAGTTTCCAAGCCTACTAAATCGACCTCACCTGGACCGGAAGCAGCCAGTGCCTCTTCGAAGTCTACGACTCCGAAGAAGGTACAGGCTCCCCCACCAGTTCCAGCCTTCGAAGTCACGGAGGAGGGTGAGATCTCTGATATGGAGGTAGATAGCAATGGTAATGGCGACAAGGACAAGTCCTTGGATGAGATGAACCAACAGTTTTTGGAACATATCGACCAAAACGATGAGCCCCTCGAGGACGCCACGACAAGAGAACAGAAGGAGATCTGGTCCAACACCAGGTCTTGCTTCAAGACTTTCACCCCGAGGTTCTTTGGCCATTGTGAACGGTATGCCAAATCGTACTTGATCCCACCTGCCAGAAATTCGAACTATAGTAGCCGATGGAGAACCTGCTACCTACATCTCGTGGAGGCCCACATGCATCATGCGCCGATCTACTGATGCACAAACGAGAAAAATGAAAACAAAAAGTGCAATGGCTACGTCACACGCCGCCGTGGATGTCTGATGGAGCACATTTTTAAGAAGCATGGACTGAAAGCCGAGGACCCCATGGCTAGAGTGCAGAAACTGCATACCAAGCTCATGACTGCTTGGTATGATCTGAAACAGAAGGAGTGTAACGAACTACTCATCACCACTGAGTATTTCTGCCACATATCTGAAGGCAAGCAAGACGCCTATTTTACGAGGAATGTGAAATCTCATAGGTTCGACATGACACCTGAAACCCATTGGGAAGTAAAGGTCATGAGGAAAGACAGGGATACCCTGGATAAGCATGGCAAGGTAAAGCCCCACCCTGGGGTCGACCCGTGCCATAAGGATAAGAAGAGGTCGAGGTCCAAGTCGCAATCACCTGCGCCACCAGAAGCATCAGAGAGGAAACGTTCTCCCACCCTTGAGGAGATCATGTCTCAGACTGGTCCCTGAGGTATGGAACAAGTTTCCCCACTGATGCGACAATCGAATCCTGGTGATTTCCTGACCTGGCTACGCTCAGGAACTGAATATACCTACGACGATTGGATCCGAGGTCGGGTAGACCAACCCCAGGTCCCTCCAACACCAATCGACGAAGCTTCGGATGTGCACACTATTGCACAAATAGTGAGAGGAGACAAGAAAAAGGACAACTTCCCAGCCCTTCAAACAGTCGCGACCCCTGGTAAGGAGTCTCAGGTACCGACTGCTGGAGGGAAGATTCGAGGATCGATGGGCCCACCTTTGAACCCAGCACCGACCGCTAAGGCCAAGTGCCCTGGTCCTGGAAGGGAGGTGGCCATGAAAGATCCGAACCAGCCACTGCCTGTTCCAGGTGTGGCTGGTACTATGCCAGCTGCCACTTCCGCCACCCAAGCTCCGAATACTGCAACTAGCAACGAGAGTATCAGCTAATTTTTAATAAAAGCACTTTATGTAATTTCCAAGAAGGTTGATATGTTAGCAATTTATTACTATATTTTATCACTATATTATGACTAGTGAGTATGATGCAGTTTTGTATCATAACCTATCTTTACAGAGCTAAAGATTCAGGGTCAAATGTCAGTTACTTTCCCAGAGCTAGTCAGTTACTTTCCCAGACTTTAGGATAAACAAGAATATAAATCATATGCCTTGCTACAATGCACCTAAATTGATTATCTTAAGTATAAGAGAAAACGAATAGGCATTATATTAAACCTTAAAGCGGTCACTAATGCATCATACCCATTGGTCAATGTACCATCATAATCTATAGCCATATAGCCACCCTCGTAGCCGTACAAAAGTAGGGCTACTGAGCGAACCCCATTCATTTTGAGGGGAGAATTTCAAAAAGGGTGGGCTGCATTGAAAACATAATCTTTAGACATAAAGTGATACATGTTTGGATAGATTTATGTCTCACCTGTGCGGGTTGCACCAAATTAGAACTGATTAGACACTTTAATCAAGTGTGTTGGTCACATTTCTAATGAAATCTGCAATGAGAAATTTGACGGCGGCCATTTTAACATGGGGCTGTGTACAAATGACGTCATGCAGGAGGGGGGGAGGGGGGTCCCACTTGCCATGACCAAGCATGACAAGGGTGGGAGGGGGGTCATGGGCTGCATGACATCATGTCATCAAGAAATCACAATATGCTTTAGTTTTGGCAAGAACAAAAACTTTTGTAAAAAAGATTTGTAAAGGTAGGGAAGTTTAATGCATTTATCTGAGTGAGTGAGTGAGTGAGTGAGTGAGTGAGTAATAGATATTTAATGCCATTTCGACAGCTAAGGTCATATTCATGGTGAGAACTATATTACATAATTTCACAGAGGAATATGTTGGTGCCTGTGCATATGTGCACTACACACAATCGAGAGGATAGGAAAGAGGAGAAATAGACCCTTTTTAGGGGGCTAGGGAAGCCCCTGCATTCATCTGACATAAATTTATTACCTATAGGCCCTACATGCATGCATTCCTTAGACATCTCACTCAACGTGTGTCACTGCCATCAATGTCAGTGTAAAATCAAGGTGGTGTCCAGGCCACTATAAGGGGGCACCACTACTCTATCCTACCTATACCAATTTAACCCTTTTTGAAAAGGGCCACTGCTGCCCTCAGGATCTCAAATGATGCATCTAAAATACCCCTGAACTGCTGCTGTTGCCTCAGGGCAGCATCCTTAGTAATCCACAGGCTTCTTTTTGAAAAGGTGTGATATTTCCCCCCTCCCCCGCCCTTGAGGTGTCAAAATTATGTTGCTCTTCCCCCAATCCACCTCCTGCTGGAGTCCCACTGTTGATAAATAACAAACACTCCCCTGGAGCTCTCCACCACCCTATTGCTATTTTAACTGAGGGGATGCTTGGGGAGATGTAAAGGGGACCTCCCCCCCAAACTTACTCTCCACATCTTTGTCTGAATGGAACTCTATCAGACTCACCTTATTTGCAGATTCTACAGTAAAATGCTGAGGTGACTCAATTGCTTTGTAAGATCATAAATTGGAACTAGGATTGCGATCGATGGTCTCCTGAGAATTTGTGATGCTTTCTGAGATTTTTTTTCTATTAGGCCACTCACTAAATTCAGAGTCTTTGGCCTGAAACCTATTTCTTGTAGGCCTACACTGAAAACATGGAAGATCCTAAACTAGACAGTGCCTAAAACTACAACTTTGGGTAGTCAAAATGATGACTTTAGGTCGTCATCCTGACGACCTGAGTCGTCAAGGATGGCAATACTGACAGTACAGAGTTGTCATGTTGACAACTCAGGTCATGAGGATGACGACCCAAAGTCGTCATTTTGACTACCTAAAGTTGTAGTTTTAGGTATCGTCAACTTGAGGACCTAAAGTGGTCACCGCTGACTAGTTTCGGATCTTCCATGTTTTCAGTGTACACTTGTATATGGTTCAAGTTACAGATTAAATCAATACATTGAATATATCAATACATTCAAGCTCTTGAACTATATGATCCTTAATAATGACTGTTCTCGATTTTCTCTTCGCTGACAAGTGTACAACTTTCGCTGCAAAGAAGGCAGATTATTAACTGTATTAGACTATTGATCTTGACAGTTTTTAAGCCCTTTTGTGACAGGAAATACTTGTGTATGATCACTACCATAGTACTCTGTGTGTAACTATAAGGCACGGAAATGGTACATCCTGTATATAGGGACCAATATATTATATAAGCTGACAGTGTTTGGCATGTTTCTCTGTTTATTTGTTGATCAGTACTAGTTCTTTTTTCACTTTGCATGTATCTTATCCTTTATTGCCAATTCACACCCACTATATGTCCCTTTGAACCATTTTAATTTGTTTATAGCCTATAGGCCTTCACTATTCATGCACTTTTGGGGGGGGGGTATCTCTCTGCATGACGTCATGCTGAGGGGGGGGTCAAGTGTTGTATGACGAAACATGACAAGGGGGGAGGGGGGGTCAAAAATGGTCCAAAAATGCATGATGTCATTTGTACACAGCCCCCATGTATGTGACATACTGTTAGTTGCCTTGGTGGTAACTCCTTTGCCCCCAAAAAGCCAATACATCACAGTCAGTCTGAGAACGGCCCACCCAATATTCAGTCTAATAGCCATAACGCATTACTGCATCAGCAACACTTAAAGGGTAAAGGAAAATTTATTGCCTTGTCCTAAAGAATAAGATTCTTCCAATGACGCAGTGAATAAACACCAGTCCACTGACTTAATGTCAATTTAGATATGTCTAGCTAGTAGTATAATGATTAAATTGTACAGGGAAACAAAAATATCTAAGTAAATATCCAACTTTGACTGAAATACATAATCTTTATTGGAATTCTGGCCTATACCCAAGCTTATTTTTAAAGCCTGGCTTATATTACACCCAAAATACCTCTTAACCAGGCTTATAAACGAGGCAGGCTTAGATTTGAGGCCAGGCTTATATTAAAAAAATGTGGTATATCAAGCATTTTGAGCCTCTGAAAGGTCTACTGTGGCTTATAACATCTCCAAAATTGCCAGGGTGCGGCTTATAATCAAAAATACTCATACGGTCGGCATAATGCTTATGCAACAATAAAATGCCCTTATCCAAAATAATAGGTATTTTTTTGATATTCTAAAATTATAGGTCTTTTTTTTTGATATTATCCAAAAAAGACCTATATATATATATATATATATATATATATATATATATATATATATATATATATATATATATATATATATATACTACTAATGACCATTGAAGAGAAATCTAAAAATTCTAAAGTGGTTCTGTCAGTTATGTTAGATGCTTCTGCACACATTAGAGGCAGTTCTGACTATATATTGAATAAACCATATATTCCAGAGCAATAAAGCTCAATGTTGTTTCATTCTGCATAGATCTATAGTGTGGGTAAGATCTTAAGACAGAGCACAGGGCCTTCTTGTTTCAGGGCAGAACTACTTCACCTATCCTTTTGATATGTTTAGGAACTTTGATTAAGGAAGCCCTTGTACAACTTGTTGAGAAAGTCTTTTCAAGATGTCTAAACTTTCATGGGCGTGGAAAGCAGGGGGGATAGTAAGGACATGTCCCCCCCCCCACTTTTGGCCAACTCCTCAAAAGGTCAAAAATAAAAGGTCAAGCAAAGGGAGGTCAAAAATTGCAGAAACCCCCCTGGTCCCATATGATAGTTTCATGGAAACTACCTGAACTTCAATTATGACTCAATTGAACCTGTGTATAACTATTGTATCAATTATCCCACTTGGCGACTTGCTGTAATAACTTATGTCTAAGTGTTTCGAGAAGCCAATAAACAGTGTTGAAACTTCAAACTTCCACCCACTCTGAAACTGCTTCCCACGCCCCCGTCTTTTGGGGAGGGTCATGACGCTTATTGTGTGACATGATGTCATCAGGATTAGTCAAGGAAAGTGTCAAATAGGTCCCTGGCAAGATACAATGTACATGAAGATTCCATCTTACATATCTTACCATTATAAACTAGTGGTTTTGAATGGCCTCAAACCCCTTTATAAATGTTAGTTTTCTGACGTTGTGTCATATATAAGCTCTATTAAAGTATGGATGCTGCCCTTAGAATGGGGTTTGGTGCATGTTAAAAACCCACTTTTATATCATTACACAATAATCATGTGATTGTCCTATGTGACCAAATTAAGTAACCCATATTGTAACAGATTTGGGCAAACGTGGTCAGGTCGCATGCAACTCAGAGGAAAAGGAAATTATTGAAATTGGGCACAAGAGAGCGTCTTTAGTAAAACAAGGAAGGAAGCATGCAAAACTGTCTGTTTATTCACAGAAGAACAATATCATAGCAGGAACATTATCAGACACTATCACTTTACCAAAAGTTCAAGTCATTTAGCATGTCGTAAATGATCCTGCCATACGAATGAACATCTACCAATCATTCCGTTCTTGCTTTTTTCTCTCTTTAAAGTTAGATAGATGTGATTTATAAGATATTCTTCAGATTCATAATGGATTTACAATTAAACCTTGACATACGCTTAGTCTGACTACCTAAAAAAAAGAGCCCATCATAGTTGAAGGCAGCCATTCTTTACATTATTACAGAACATAATATCATATTAGTTATCTATAAATACTCAGAAAGAATCTATGGAGGTTCTGCGAATATGTATTTGTGCATATGGTCATGTTTTTGAGATAAAAGTGACGAGAAACCCTGCCTCCTCCTCGGTATATTAAAATAGGGGATAAAGCAGTTAGGACAACATGTACATTTTGTACGACAACAGTGGCTACGGAGCAATTGGGAAGGTGGGGGATGCATACCTATGCATTTATAGATCATAGTGAAAATTACCAAAATTTACACAGTTCCCCCCCCCCCCACAAACACACTTTTGTAGCTGCTCAACCCCTGTTGGACGTCTTGGGGAGGGGTGCTTATGCACCCTGAATTTGAAACTTTTAAAGGAAATCGGTTTATGAATTGGCATTACCTTTCCCAGTATCATGTCATACTGAAGTCATATCTTATATTATTAAGCCTGGCCTTGGATATAGGCCTAGGCAAAGATAAAAAAATGTGTTCTTTAGTTGGCATATACGTCTGACACCCAAACATATATAATGTGGTGTGTACATATGTATATGTAACTTGTATATACTGACTAAATCGTTCAGTGAGTAAATACGGTTTAAACAAAGAAGCAAACAGATAGACGATAATTATTATATATGATGATTATTTCGGTTTAAGTAACTAAAGTGCATTCATTATGTAAAGGGATATACCATTGAATAATTATTGGATATATATTTTGCGGTCATAATCACATCATTGTTTTATTTTTAGTATGACAATATAGCGAAGGTTTGGGTACAAAAATGTTACTGGAAAAAACTTTTCTCATTGCCACTGAACGTTTCAAACATGATTTTTTCTTCTTCTTTTTTTTTTACCATTCGTTCTTTGATGTAATAAAAATGTTTGTCAATTTCGTTTTCAATGTTGAAATTGCATTTTTTTTTTGTGTGTGTTTTTTTTTTGCATAAAGATAATTACTTGGCTCTGGGTACAGGTTTCGAAGCTCTTTTGACGTTTAAATTAAACATTTGGAAAACCTGAATGGCATTACAGAACAGCCGCAGGTGTACAGTGTTAATTTAATATAATTGACGCGTGGGGGCAATTTTAATATCCCTGGGATATATTACGCATGGCATGTTAAGTCCCATTTCTCTCTCTCTCTCTCTCTCTCTCTCTCTCTCTCTCTCTCTCTCTCTCTCTCTCTCTCTCTCTCACACTCTTCTCTCCCCGTGTATCGATCTATTCTATCTGTCCACAGTGTAGTGTTACGGTAATCAAAGGAAGAAGTCAACTTTAATACCCCTGGGATATATTACGCATTGCCACAATTGGGTCATTTTATTCTAATTTCTTAGATTACGGATCTGGCGGCGAGATTGAGTAGCTTCTCCAAAATCCCTTATATTTTGCCTCTCAGGTGTGGAAATTTCTCCATAGTACCGATGATTTAGGTCAAAATATTGCTTCCCGTGGTGGGATATTTTGACTGTCAGATAGAGGCAAGTGTGCGCTTTTTTTTCTCTCTGGCCAACCAAAGTTTTAGGTGAAAAGGTTCGTAATCCAGATTATCGGAATTAAATGGCCTTATCATGACATGTTAACCCTTACGTGCCCAGAACTATTAGGAAGGACCCACTTTTTTCTGTGTGATATTACTATTTTTGAAGATGATGCACCAGGTGGATAACTCCACATTGGATATGCTTCATATCATATATCCTTGAAGCTATTGTGGTGGGCTTTGGAATAAAGTGGGTAGCAACATTCTATTAGTGAACTGTTGTGGTTGCCATGGCAACAGAATCAACAAAAATCTCTCTAGGTGAGTTTGAGTGAAGACTTGTTCATGTAAACCTGGCAAATGTCAGTTTGTTTGATTGATTCTTGCCCCTTCTTTGATGCTTCATCAGATAATACCACTACATACCACAAGAGTATGGTCAGGGCTTTTGTTGACATGTTTAGTTTGGGGAAGATATTGGTAACTATGGCAACAAAATCAGAAAGAAAGACACATTTTCCACCATTTTTGTCACTTTATTGGTTCAATTCTAACATGTATTCAGCAGGAAATGACATCTATTATACATCCTACCTAGATACACCCCTAGATTCCAATGATAGGGTATGTTGCCATGGAAACTCTGACTCTTAATGACTGGAACCCATCATACTATCAACATTGTATGCTGTAATAGGTATCATTTTTTATTGAATATATGTTAGAAACAGGCCACTGATGTGTGAGAAAAGTGAAAAATGTCTGTTTTGCTGTTGGGTTTGTTGATTCCCTTGCCATGGTAACCACAAGAGTTCACTAATAGAATGTTGCTACCTACTTTATCATAAAGCCCAACACAATAGCTTCAAGGAAATGTCATATGAAGCATAGTCCATCTAGGGTTTTCCACCTGTTATATCATCTTAAAAAAATTACACCAAAAAAATTGGCTCCTTCCTCCTAGTTCTGGATAGTGGCCAATACCTGCCTCCACCACTAGTTTGCAAAAAATATCAGATGATTATTTCCATTGCTTGATTCAAATTACTCTGAAATCCCTTCTATTCACTGAATATAAAATATGAGGACATCGACAAAAAGCTCATTGCAATTCACAAACCTTGGTATAGGATAGAGTGTTATGGACCTAATATTTATATGTCAAATCAATGGCCCATTTATGTATGCATAAAAATGGCCATTTTCCGCCATTTTCCTCCACTGGGCACCTAGGTGCCATTTCTCTGTCTGTCTGTCTAAGCTCTATGCCTAATTATTCATGAATTACATATATAATTAGCATAATTTATGCTAATTAGGTAAATTAGCATATTTTTTATTCTTTTGCCTATAACTTTTGATCTAGAAATGGTATTTTCATTCTGTTTTCACCATAGTAAACCTAGTGAAAGATTCTTTCAAATGGGATAATTGATTTTCCTATTTAGAATGAAAATCATGTTTCCATTGTAACAGACATGCCTATTTAGGCCCAAAAACATTCTTTTTACATGCCTAATTTGGAACCTTTCCACCCAAAATAGAACGCTTTATCTAAAATCATTGAATTTTCCATTAAAAAGTACCCTATAAAAGTTTTAGGCATATTTTTCCTATTCTAGTCCATAGTGGTGTCCCCTGGTGGCTAAAACAGGTACTAAATCCTGCAGGATCCCCCATTTCTGCTTGCTGGCTGACACACATCTCAAGATCTTTAAAATAAGACATCATTGAGGTAAAAGTTCCTAGTAGTTCAGGGGCGTAGGAAAAGGGGGGGGAGCAGGGGGGCCCGGGCCCCCTTCAATCATCAAAGAGGTGGGGCCTGAATATGTCTGGGCCCCCCAAAATTTGTCAAAAAGTCATAACAAAATGGAAAAGAAACTAAAACTTTGCACCTCAAATTAGATTGATACTGGTGATGGGATAGAGAAATGGGGGCCTGAGCCTAAAATCAGATCCAAAAATTACTTTTCTATACAAATTATATATACAGATGTATAGGTGTCATCGCGCTTGAGCCTACAATTCAAGGTGGTCGAGATAGGGCACTCGCTGGGCCCCCTCAAAGAAGCTTTGCTTCCTACGCCTCTGTAGTTATGTCAGAACCCCTCCTTGAACATAGATCGCTATTCATACCTGAAATCGATGATTAAGCTCTAAATATACTATAAACTATAATAATGTCTAAAAACACAATAAATCAGCCTTTTTCATAAAAAAAATACATAAAAATATGGTGATTTTTTATCATAGATTTTGATCTAGAAGGAATTTTCCATTTCTGTTTTAGTTTTGGGTTTTTGGTGAGTATCCCCAATAATTGGTATAAAAATCTGGGATAATTGGAATGGTTGCCATGGCAACAAGGGAGAAGCATATAGGTTGATTTCTCATGAAAATGTTCATTTTAACATCCAAATATGGGCCATTTCAACCAAAAATGGTGCATTTTAAAGGAAACCATTGAATTTTGCATCAAAAATTAGCTTAAAGTATTTTTATAAGGATTTTTAGAGTAATTTTGCCCTCCAATGCCCCCTGGTGGCCAAATGGGGAATAAAAAATCCCCCGTGAAGGGGTGTTCTCCCTTGATGGGTCACATATATCTCCCTCACTTAATCTGGAGTAAAATAAATGAAATGATATAGCTGTGTCAATTCCACTTTCTTATCATTATACATTATCCAACCACAGTTATTCTTTTCCAAATGGTAAAGACACGCATCAAACTATAGTGGCGGTGTGGCATTTGCCTTTTAGTTTTATGGACGATTAAAGCACCAGTAAACACCTCCTCTTGACGCATCCCAGCAGCAGCCTCTATCATAGCATTGTTCTGCAGTTATCCCTGGGTGTCCACAATCGATTCGTTGTGCAACATCAAGTGCAAAGCATGACTCCGGTTCTGTATAAAAGAATGAATAGTTACCATTTTATGCAGCATTCAATGGATAAATAATGTCCAACGTGACAAAGCCTTTTAGATCTAGTAGCATAAAGCCTTATTAAAAATAGGCCCTAGCCTTTGTGTGTTTGTTGTTGTTGTTGTTTTGTTTTTAATTTTGAAATTATGTAGAAACTCTCGCACCCCACCTGGTCGAATCCCACCTGGTGAAAAATGCTTCAATTATCTCTGCGATTCTGAATCTGTTGCGATTTTGAATCTGTTGCGATTTTCGGGTCTATCCCAAATTTGCAAGGGATACAAAACTGTAGCAGGGAGCAAAGAACATGCAAAAGACGTCTTTTGCGATTTTAGGCCAGAGAATATGATTTTAATGCACAGAGATATAAACATCAGCAAAGGCAAAATACATCCCAAAGAGCACATGAGAAAATACAATGATGTCCCTGTGTCCTATATACCCTATAGCTCACATAGCCATTATCAGCTGGGGGCCGCCATTAGACCCCGATGGCACTATGACTAACACCTTCAGCCCCCAACTCCGCAGTATATGCGAGGGATGCCTCCCATTGGTCAATAATACAATAGCCATGTGCCGTATACTGTATCCCTTGTGATTTGTAATAGTTGCCAGCAGATTCAAATCGCAGGGACATTTGAGCCCTTTTTCGCCATGTGGGATTCAACCTTAATTGTATGGCAGATTAAGATTTCGAAGAGAAGGGGATGTAGCCCATGTTCCCGACAATAAATCACGCAAATATATGTAGTATGCTTATACATCCAAACAAGCATTATGTTACATTGCCGGGGAAGGGGGCTATCTGTCACAACCATGTATCCAACTGCTATACCTGTAGAAACTAACGATATCTGCAGAATGTTCCCCATTACAATGTTAAGCCATGGCTTAACATTGTAATGGGGAACATGTGCACATCCAACCACTATCTGTGTAAAAAAACGGTATCTGCATAATCTTTTAACTCTTCTTCTACCAAACATGCATTTTTGCGAGTTCATGCTCCTTTACCAGACCCTGTTTTTGCAATTTCCTCGCCGATTTTCGGCGGATTTTTGCCGATTTTTGAGTCTCTCTAAAGGTGAGGCTCCACTACACGATTTTTGCTGAAAATCGGAGCTATTCTCACAAAAGCAGACACAAACACAGATTATAGAGTGGTATTTGTTATTATTTCAAGGTGTAAATAGAAGATTGAGGGAGCTTTTGTTTATGTGGGGAAGGCTTTGTGTACAATCTCAGGCACAAAGATGTTTTTGTTTACTAAATCAAGTTGACCTAATGTAAATATTGCAGACTTTCACACTGATGACTCTCTGCATCTCAATATCAGACAGGTTTGATTTTTACAGTACAAGACCCTGCGATCTATGTGACTGCCGTGTTGTTATTTATATTTTGCTGTGTTGATGTTTATATATTGAACTCCCACCCAATCACAGAGTCTATGCAGGTGCAGGTTAGTTGGTAAATATGGCACATAAGGAGAGAGACCACCCATAAAATAACCCCTGAAATCTCATGTTTACAACTTTGAATCTCATGTTTACAATATAGGAATGTCAACACCCTATACCTTAGGCACTATAGGGATAAAATTAGGTGAGAATGTACCAAAAAATCGCGTAGTGGAGCCTCACCTAAACTTCCACTATACTTTGCCCAATCTCATGATTTTTTTCGGGTTGTGCTCTGAGCTATATTCTCTCTGGCTTATCCAAAGCACCGGTCTCTACACCGATTTCCCTTTAAATGGCAGAGTGGTGAATATGGACGAGTTTTACTTTATTTATTCATATATATATATATATATATATATATATATATATATATATATATATATATATATATATTGAGCAATATTAAGGGGGGGAAAATGTGAAAAAAATGAAAGAAATCATTACCTAGATTGACCTGTTTTGACACAATTTACTCACTTTGGGTCACTTTTACCCAGTTTTACCTTGATTGACCTGCTTGGACCTAATTTATGCACCTTGGGTCCATCTGACTTTGGCCCAGTCTTGGATCAAACTTCCCCAACTCTGGTCAATTTGACTCAATGTGGCCCAATATTGGGCTAGTTGAACTATTTTGACCACATTTACCGAACATGGGTCAATCTGATTCAATTTCACCCAATTACCCACCTTTGTCTAATTTGACCTATTTCAGTTGATATCTACTTGATTTGAGGCAATTTACCTCACTTCACTCCATTCAACTCCACTCACTCCACCCCATTCTTCTCATTTGATTCCACTCAATTCAAGTGGAATCAAGTGAGTGGAATCAACTTAACCCCACTCACCTCCAGTCATTCCACTCCACACACTCAACTCCATCCCATCCAACTCCAACTTCATTCTGGACAACCCAATCTACCAACTCCATTCAAGTCAATTTAACTCCAATCACTCCATCCAACTACCTAACTGACCCTTACTAGTGTTTTTTTTTTGCTTATGTACTCTTTAAGAATAATGTCGATGCAGATAGCGTCAGGGGCAATGTATAATGTGTCCTTGATGCATATAGCGGCTCTTTTCTACACTAAATTTGATGCAGATACCATAGTGGCCTCTAAAAGCGCCAGGGCGCTCATTGATTTTAAAACCACTGCACCCCCGGTGCTTATACGAGCCAGGCGCTTATTTGAATACTGTTTTTAGTGTTTAAGATTAATTTCAATGGCCCTGAACCCCCAATACTGAAGATAGCGGTCGTTTACACAGATAGTGGTTGTACATGCCCTTCATATGTTGGGGATATATATATGTGCGGTTGACAAGGATGCTTTCTCAGTCTAATGTCCCCACCGATGGTCTATTTATTGACCAAAATGTTCCAACCAAGGGTATATTTTCAGCAAAATGTCCCTACTAGAAAGGGTCAACTTTTCAACAGCAAATAACTCCGATTTACAAGGAGAATGTCGAAATTTTCAAGAAAATTGACACAGTTTTTATGAAAATAGCATGGACAAACAAGGTAAATTTACAATATTTTAAGCTAAATATAAGTTTTTAAAAGTGCCCTCGCAAGTGTAGGTTTTGGGAGAAACCCACGAAAATGAATCCCCTAGGTTGTCACTGATTCAGCCGCACACCTGTATAAAAGAAATTCAAGTCCCTATGGTATGGGACTAATATGGTATGTTGATATGTCAACAGGCACAGAAATCTATTGGCTCGCAGCTAAACCTATTGCCCCGGGATTCATAGTTTTAAAAAAAGAACTTCTAGCCTTCTAACATCACCATATATATGACTGTTATGGTTTCCCTGATGCTTTAATAAATCACTCTTAAATAGGATTTTTTTTTACCAGATCATAGATGCAATAAAAATGGGGGGGGGGGTGGTACTGGCTACCCAGGCCAGTAGGAAGTTAAATCATTGACCCACACTCGGAAATACTGGACATTGGTCAGCGGGGCAGTGTTTGTGTCTACCCTTTAGTCAGGGTGCGTCCTATACGAGAGGATTTCTCACCATAGAACAGTCCTAAACTGACCAGAATTTGAGGCCCAGTACGTCCTATATAGATCCAACTTAACTCAGGGTGCGTCCCATGCATGAGGGACGCCCTTTAGTAGTGGATTTATGGTAGTATACTTTGCTTAAACAATTTGGCTATACATTTCTTTCTCCAAACTCGAGCATGGGAAGATCAGATTAATTCCAATGGTAGAGTTTCCTAAAACAAGTAGTAAATCTGAATAATAATATAAAGGATAATATAGATCCTTACGTTTATGAAAGCACCACATTGTGCCACCCCTGGAGTTATTCCAACAGCATCCTCTGCTTTTACACATCGCTTGTGTAATTCCAGGAAAGCCACAGTTGACCCTTCTTCGTGGATGAGTAATCTGGCAGATCGTCTCTGAGTGAAGGAGATTAATAATTTGTTATTATCTATTGTGTGGAGAGTACTCTTTCATCAATCAAATACATCAGCACTGTTTGAAATCGGTATGGGACTAATATGGTATGTTGATGTCAACTGTTGATTGGATATTGAAATAGTGATGGTTGACAACATTGAATCATTTAAAAAGTGTTGAAGATGGGCTGATCAACACCATCAACACAATATCCACCATGCAGTTGTCCATGTTGATGCAATATTCTGTGCCCACTGGGGCCACTGGGCATCAGAACGTTGTATACTTGGCCCAGTGGGTACAGCATATTGCATCAACATTGACAACTGGTTGATATTGTGTTGATAGTGTTGATCAACCTGTCTTCAACACTTTTTCAATCATTCCATTTCAGTTTTGTCAACAATCATCATCTCAACAACAGATTAAAAGTTGACATATCAATGTTGAAATATTGTACCCAATTCAGCATTGATTCATCATTGATTTGTCAACATTTAATCAACTATCTAAATTTCAATGTTGATTTAACATTAATTCAATGTTGACATGTCAACCCACTTGCAGTGTTGAAACAAAGTGACTTTAAAGAGGCCTATCCATCTATGAATATGTAGTGATGGATGTTTGAGAACCATTGGCTCGTTATAGTGTAGGGGCATCTTCTCATAGATTCGGTCACCATCATTTACTTTCCTCATTAGCCTAGGATGCGGGACCAAAGGGTAATATCTATGTATACACGTTTAGAAATTAGGCATGTTTAGGTGGAATAAAGTGTTTCAAATGTGGGACAAGATACTGAGATAATGTTTAGAAAAATGTTTAACTGCCAAAAACTTTCTATTCTAAAAACCATTTTTACACTGTACTGTTTCATGCTAGTACCGTACCGATCTTAAACTTTTAGAGAATTCAAAGTTTGTGTATATAGCTGAGGCTCCACTACACGATTGTTTTGGTACATTCTCACAAAAGCTAACCCGTACAGTGTCTAAGGGGGGTGTTGTTATTCTTAGTTTGTAAACATGAGATTAGAATGGTGACTTTTTGTAGATTTGTTTGTTGACAGCTAACCACTGTTTATTTTCTTATTGGGGACATTCTGAACATCAATAAATAATACAAAGATATTTTTGAGGTTATTATTTATAACATGTGAGCCAGCAAGCAGAAAGGACAGTTACTGTGGGATTTAGTACCAGATTTAGCCACCAGGGGGCACCACTATGGACTAGAATAGGAAAAATATGACTAAAACTGTTATAGGCTACTTTTTTTTATGGAGAATTCAATGGTTTTTGATAAAAAACGTTTTATTTTGGGTGGAAAGGTTCCAAATTTGGCATGTAAAAAGAATGTTTTTGGGCCAAAATAGGCATTTTTGTTGATTTCTGTTGCCATGGAAACATGATTTTCATTCTAAATAGGAAAATCAATTATTCCATTTGAGGGAACATCCCACAAAGTTTCCTATGGCGAAAACAGAATGAAAATACCATTTCTAGATCAAAAGTTATGGGCAAAAGAATAAAAATTTATACGAATTTAGCTAATTAGAATAAATTATGCTAATTAGCTATATATCTCATGACCAATTAGACATAGAGCTTATTAATATTCTTGAAATAGTCACACCTACCCATATCTAGCAAGTCATTACTCCAAAACTAACAGGAGTATCTTCTCATGCTATGTATCACTGTAAAGCTAATGATTTGAATTTTAAAGTTGACTTTTAGCACGGAGCACCCTTTCTCCTTGCCTCTACACACATGAGCTACCTGATCCTGATGTGTAGAAAAAGGCCTAATCTTATGCAGTTATTCCTAACCGAAATGCAGTTCATTTCTATTAAACTTATTTCAAAACGTATATATTATTTCTGTTTGAAAATAACATTCAATGAAAATACAATCGTACCCATAGCCAATAACCATAGGGATTGGGAGGGAGCTAGTTCTCAAAATATCTATCAGGATTGATTTCTACATCAGAAACGATTTTTCTTGCACAACCAGCGATCTAAAGCATTCATGGAGGTGTTTACAGTATCAAATAAATAAACATCAATATAAACATGCGATTTCTACCCATGTTCATAACATGCAGCACATCCAAGATAAACAAACCTCTATCCACATTCGATTTATGCCTTGCAATGATAAAAAAATAACACTGTACAATACTTGTTTGTGCCAGCTTTCTGAGAATAGCTACGATCCTCTGCAATGATCATGACGTCATAAGGGTTGTCCCATCTTATAATTCTTACCTCTTCGGAAACACCATGGTACACCACTCTGTGTGCGGTCGTAGCAGCAACCCATATCAAGGCAGGCTTTTCCATCTATGTTTGGTGGTGCACAGTTTGCTCGATCACTAACATCTATAGTGGAACACACTGACGGTTCTGTGCCAAGAAACAGCAACAAAAAAAAACAATTAGTGGTACTTTAGGAGACAGTTTATAAAATAGATATATAATTGGCATATACACATTTTTACAGGAGTTTCCCCTTAATGTGTCAAACATACTGGGTAGCGAACCATATTATTCTAACATGCTACTTTTCCATGAATAGTTATCTAAATAAATTCGATGAAATAGTGCCACATGCGATTTTGACTTGGGGGGGGGACTCCCCTAAATGTAGGTTATTCCAATAATGAAATAAGACCCGCCGAGATTGGTAGTGGGGGGTTTACATGAGAAAGCGATAAAATTATTTTTCTTATTTCATCACTATTTCTTGTTTCACTCAATTATCCAGGGGCTACACCCCGGGGATATAAAACAGTTCATTTAAATATCTACTACAGAAATATTTGATATTAAACATAATGGCAATAATCACACTACTTATAATATGTATGCTGTAGGCATATAGACCTAAGATTTAAGCCTATAAATGCCATTGGAATTTGAACAAGAGGTCTCTTTAGCTATCAGATGATCTATAACAAAGTTTCACCTAGGTATTGATCGTCATGAACATTAATTAGCTTAAAAAATCTTAGATGTTCACTTGTGCATCGCTATTATGTCAATATCAATGCAAAACTGAGGTAGATTACATCGTTTATGGAAACGTTTATTGTGATGAGAGGGTAGACCTACATAATGCAACGACAATATGCGTTTCAAAGGAAAAGAAAAACTTTGAGAACGAGTATCTATACACCGAGGAAATAGCAGACCTGAACATAGATGAATGATAATAGAAGAGTTTGATTCCGCATGCACAATACATGCCATCGTCTGTGGGCCTATGGGTACATTTCGGAAATCATGGGGTTTGAGTCCAGTTTCATTTTCAAATGATCAATTCAGGTGTGGTTCAGTTGGGTAGTTTTATTCCACATTAAAGAATATAATTCCAGAAGGAAATTTCTGACTCATTGGAAGGATAAAGGTACATGTACTTACGAGTGTAAAAACACCAGGGAACACCTCCTACACTGTTATCCCAACAGCAGCCCTTACGACACTGATTTCCTGACATTCCGCCAAAGCCACAATTGACTCTCGCCCCTCTGGCAACACCATTTGCACATTCTGTGTGGAAAAGTACATCGTATTGGGATTACATCAGAGTTTTTGTTAAATGGCTCTTTCAAATCAGTAATCAAAGCCTCACTATGACATGCTATTTACATACAGCTTTTGAAGGGGTTCATTGTAAACACGAAACGAACCACATGTGATGCACTTACACGTGAAACTGACCCCAGATTTTACCTAGACTTGCAAGGTTGGGTGGGGGTTTATATTTAGACATCCCCAGATTTGTAAACTTTATGACCTTTATAACACCTTATAATGAATAAAAACATAATCTAAAATAAAAGAACATCGTATTTGCATGATGACTTCATTTAAGTGCTATGTTTTATAATAATCATATGAGATCAAAATAATTCTGACCTACACAGAAACACCGGAAAGATAATGTGGTGGTTTTAACTATAATTAAACTATCCAATACTTTTAGTTTTATTTAAATTGTGAGTGTAAGCTCTACATAGGTTTTGTACCCCCCAAGAAATCAACGTCTTATCATCAATGAAGCATGTGAAATGGCACAAATTATTTTTCAGAACCCTAGTAAGTCAAGTTATTCTGGGTTTGCCGCGAGGAAGCAGTCAATCTTAATTTAAGCGTCACCTATGTGCCCTGAGGATATGTCGAGGCTGAGAAGTCCCATGGCGTTATACCTGGACCCTAGCTTAATGGGAATTTGGGGATAATGATGACCGAATCTACAGGAAGAGGGAAAGCATGCCCCTACACATTTACCAAGGCAATGGTTCTTTAACATCTGTCACTACATAAGCATAGTGATAATTATATGGACAGGTCTGTTTTAAGTCATTTGCCTGCCACTTTGTGCTGAGTGCCCCTCAGGTCCTGGTAGAGGCTAAAAAGAGTAAGTTCTGGGGAAGTGCACTTCTTTTTGACGACGAGACCTATAGCTCAGGGCATTTCCCAGGTGAAAATAAACTAGGGGAAATTCTCATGCGGAAACGAGACCAACTAATTACACTGCGCGACAACAATCCTGGCGCTGAAAACCCTGCCTCGGACCGCCCCATTGACGCGAGACTACAAGACCTTGCCAACGGTGAATGAGCATATATGTCCACAAGCAAGCTTAAATACCATGCGGACATGCATACGTGTGTAATATGCGACCACAGATATAGACATTGGCCCGTCAATATCATAACTCTGTTGCTGTGAGTTGCATTCCTGGCCAGGTTTCTGAATGTGTGTTCATTGAATGCGTTACAGTATCACTAAACCCACCCAGTAGTAAATGCTGTGTAAATTGTGTGTGGCATGTGTGACCTGACAAAAATGGATCCTATCACCAAGGAGGTTTGTTTATGAAACGCAGATGTTGTTGATGCCGTAAGGAATGTGTGTGAAAAATTGAGAATGGACTTTGAATGCTGAGGCAATAATGTATACATTGAGAAATGATGCATATTACATATATAAACATACGCTCATTAATAATTTATGATTGTCCATCCTCTTTTGTGTATGTGTTGAATTTAAGTGATCTGTCCTTTCACTTACGTGGGATGACGACCCCTTATATATATATATATATATATATATATATATATATATATATATAAAATTGACGTGACATTATGCATTATGTATCTGATCAACTTTGACACACGGATATTATGATTTATTACATGTAAACTAATGTGTCCTACTGTATCCATGCCACACCCCTTAGTATTAGGATTTGATGCATATGAGCAATCGCGGATTATTTATGAAATTGGTATGCTCTCTATGGTTATGATTTCCTTCTCATGGCTTACTGCCCTGATAGTTATATAACACGTAGCCGTAATGAATGTATGCGGAAAATTGAGAATGGACTTTGAATGCTGAGGTAATAATGTATACATTGAAAACTGATGCATATTACACATATAAACATACGCTCATTAATAATTTATAATTGTCCAACTTCATCTATGTATGTGTTGAATATAAGTGATCTGTCCTTTCATTTATGTGGGATGACGTCCCCTTATATATACCTAACTGACGTGACATTATGCATTATGTATCTGATCAACTTTGACACACAGCCAGTATGATCTATTGCATGCCAACTAATGTGTCCTATTGTATCCATGCCACACCCTTTAGTATTATGATTTGATGTATATGAGTAATCTCGGATTATTTATGAAATTGGTATGCTCTCTAGGGTTAGGATTTCTTTCTCATGGCTTACTGCCCTGATAATTATATAACATGTATTTAGCTTCAAGCCTTATAACTATGATTCTATTGAGGAATGACACGATTGATAAATGCATATTATATTATGTAAAAGGTACCCTCTGAGTACTCCTGGTATATGCCCTCCATATGCCTCACTCATGTTGATCCTATCAGGCATTATGTGCCTCATCATCCAGGGTTCACGGAGAGTAGAGCAGTCTCCTCTACTGTTGAATCTGTGGTTCTCCCCCCGTACGGCTACCCGGGGAAACCCAATTGCAGTGATCCTATCCTGGTTCACTATCTCAGTAACACCAACATCAACTGTCCTAAATATAATACCTAAACATTCCTCAAACACAGTTGTATTACTTTGCTATATCAATGAGTCTCTATCTGTACACCTCTTAAGTGCACCCCTGAATTCACACACCCTCATAAGTATACAGAATACTGAAATGTTGATTGTATATTTAACTAAGTGTCACTTACAATGTAGAGATTTTATAGATGCCTTGCAGTCAATATGCCTAGTAGTTAGTGGTTGCCGATTTAATATACACTGCCGGTGCGGTTAGAACAATAATTAACCATGTCGGTGATACCCTATCCTCTCAAAAGGGAATAAAGATTGTTGGATATAATGCACGAAGTCTTCATGCCAATGGGGAAGACATAAAGATTAACCTAAAAGATGCTGACATCCTGTGTATCTGCGAAAGCTGGCTGGATGATAGGTCTGATACGTCACTAGTGTATTTTGGTGACAAAGTGGGGTTCAGACTTGATAGACCCACAAATAAAGGTGGGGGACTCATAACATATGTATGTAATGACTTCAGTCCTTATAGTAGAATACTGCATCTATACAGTCGCATGGAAGCTGATATTGAACTGATGGTTGTTCGCATTGATAAACCTGAATATAAGTGCATGAATATTGTGAATGTGTATCGTCCGCCACACAGGACCAATGTAAACACCTTCCTTGATGTATTAAGAGAAACAATATCTGACTTAAAACTGGAACCACATGAGCTGTGGGTAGTTGGTGACTTTAATATTGACATGCGGATGCGTAATGAAACCAATACAAAAAACCTTATTGACTTATGCAGGGAAACTGGAGTCAGAGCGCTCATAAAAGACATAACCAGGCCAAATCCCACCCCTGGTAGTTCCCTTGGTACCTGTATTGATAATATTCTAACAGACTGCTTGGTTGTATCTAATACAGGTACTCTTCTTGCACTGATATCTGATCACTACCCAGTCTATGCAGTTCGTAAGAAAGACAGAGAAACTACTACCAAGGAAGTGAGAAGAGGGCGGTTATATAAGCAATATAATAAGGATGATTTCTATGATCACCTGAGTAGTTTTGACTGGGAGGAATTCTATGAGAGTGTGGATGTGAACCATCAATGGGATATCTTTAGTGGCGCTATACTTGAGTATCTGAATGCAGTATGCCCGGTACGAGATATAGTGGTAAAACTGAAGAATAACACTTACACAACTCATGAGATTATTGAATCCATCAATGACAGGCATATACTGCTGTATAATTACAGCATCACAAACAATAAAGAATATGTCCGCAGTGCTAAAAAGTTGACTCATAAAATCCGAAGACAACTACGCCATGCTCAAGCTGAGGGCACTATGAAGATCCTAGACGAGAGCCGAAATGACCCCAAACGGTTCTGGAAAGAACTCAACACTATCCTGAACCCAGGAAATAGAAGCTGCAACATCTCCCTTATGAACAATGGTGTAGCTGTACCGTCTAAGGAAACATCGCGATTCATTAATGATTACTTTGCAACAATAGGTAACAAGTTGTATGATCAGCTGGTAAATAACCAACCAGTACCCCCTGACATTGTTGATGCTGAGGTCATTAATTATGATGAAATTGATATTGACTTCAATGTCAGTGACTTGATTAACAACACTACAGTGGAGCCACTAATCAAGAGAATATGTGTTGACAAGTCATCAGGAATCCCTGAGATTGGGAGTAGGCCTCTGAAGGATGCTATGTTACTTCTTGTAGACCATGTTGTTCAAATGTTTAAAAACTCTATCGAATATGGCAAGTTCCCTGAAGCATGGTCTACTGGTTTGCTTGTACCTATACCAAAGAAAGGAGATCTAACTAACATCAAGAACTGGCGACCAATAACATTACTGCCCTTACCCGGCAAGCTTCTTGAAAAACTGATTCATAGTCTACTTATCAATCACTTGGAGGAAAATGACTTGTTACATCGTTACCAGTATGGGTTCAGGGAGGGACGAGGAACCTCAGATGCAGTTTTGGAAGTACTGGAGGATCTATATGAATCTCATGATGAGGGAAAGCTGACCATTGCTACTTACATCGATTACTCCAAAGCTTTTGACAGTATACACCACCCCACACTCATCAGGAAGATAAATGAACTCAGAATCCCTGCAAAAATTAAATTATGGTTGTCTGCCTATCTGAAGAAAAGGAAGCATAAGACTATTACCAATAACAGCTTATCTGATGCTGCAGAGGTTAAGTTCGGGGTCCCACAGGGGTCTACCATCGGTCCATTATTATTTGTACTCTTTATAAATGACCTCTGTGCCTCACTGACTAAAACCAAGGCTGTGCTATATGCAGATGATATAATAATGTATACGAGCAGTCGTGATATTGATGAGGTAACTCAAGACATGCAAATTGACGTAACGGCATTGAATACTTGGTGCACACAGAACTATATGACTGTTAACAAGGACAAAAGTATGGTCATGCTTTTCGGTCCAAAAAGTAAATTACGGCAGCAAATAGACCCGGTAATCAGTATGGGTGGCAATATTCTCCCAGTAACCAATACATACTGCTACTTGGGCATTGAACTGGATAGCGCCCTAACAGTCCAATCACACATCAACAAGCTAAAAAAGAGTGTCGGCAACAAACTCTTCAAACTGGGCAAAATGAGAAAGTACCTGAGTAAGGATGATAGTCTATTGGTGTACAAGTCAATGCTAGCCCCAACTTTCGACTACTGCAGCTTCTACACTGGGGGTGCTTTAGCTGGAGAACTAGTTAAACTACAACGGTTACAGAACATGGCAATCCGAATTTGCTGCAAACTGGCGGTACGTGGAAACAGTATCCAAGACCTACATGCCGACAACGATATAATTATGCTGGAGGAGAGAAGACGGCGCCAACTACTGGTGATGATGTGGAAGCGCTCAAAACGCAATGAAACCCTGCTAATCAGACACGTCCGAACTCGAGGGAATCGGAAGCTACGCTTCAGGATACGACGTGCTAGAACTGGACACTTTGAAAAGAGCCCACTATTCCGTGGAGTAAAGGAGTGGGATAAACTATCTGAAGCCACACAAAAATGCGATAATATCAATACCTTCAAGAGACTCATAAAACAATGAATTATATCATTACCTTAAATGAAGATGACTGGTTTCATACCTAAATCTTACTCAGTCACCATGACATAAATTGATCATAGCATTGTTTCTACTTATGTATGACTTATGTATGATACTTTTTCATATAACCATGGCTGGTTGTTTAACTACACTATCTTCCGTCTTCTCGGCCATTGTACATGGAAGAACGCCGCTTCTAAGGGCGATTACGTACAATAAACATGATCCATCCATCCATCCACCACCACTGCAGCTTGGGCAGGCTGCAGTGGTGGTGGCCACAAAGATAGGTACTACTGTTGACGTTATGTTTATCTAGATTATCACAGAACAAATCACCATTGTTTTGAGGTCCATGGAACTACTTATGGTAGACTACACACTCCCCAGAAAAAAATCCTGTTTCAAACGAGGCTGTTATCTGGTATGTAAAGGCCACACCATGTCACTATCGCTAAGTGAAAATTACCAAGGGACCTTAATGAAAGTGACTAATTACCCTTTGTAAAGTGGCTAAGATAGGTTACACTGTAAAAAAAGAAATGTCGTTGAAATAATGAAGGATTTCTCGTTCCAAAATTGCCAGAGATCCATCATTATTTTCACAGAGATTCCTTGTACCACCACACTGCCACCTGGAATTTCTTGTACAAACTACACTGGCCCCCTGTTATCTAATTACGGTGGTTCACTGTTCAGTTTCACAAGGATCCCTCATAGATTCAACAGTTATTTTGTACAGTGTAGCTTGCCTTAAACTCTCAACAGATACCCTGCTCAAGATTGTGCTTGGAGAGTGAAACTGATTTGGCTAGTCAATGTGACTAATATAGATTAGATATTGGTAGTTCCACATGTAACTAAAATAGTTTGGCAGTTTTGACTATGTTGAGTTAGACCGACTAACTTGGATTTTTTTTCTGTGAACATATCTGCATCATAGATACAGTAATTAAGCTAGCACTATCTGGTGCGTTGTAACACATCAGAATTAGCTAAACGCATGGGGTGCTTCATATTATTTAAACATGGGAGGGGGGTTACAACATTATTATGTCATGTAGGATAGCTTGGTGTGGCTATTCAGTTCTAATAATCAAATGAATCCTGTAATAAGTGACACAAATACATCACAGAAAAGAATGATATTTAAAATCTTCTAACAAAAAATAATATTCAAAATCTTCTAACAAAAGCTAGTCAAAAGCACGTGCCTAAGTGTCCACGATTTTCCTAGTCAAATATGACTAACCCTTAGTCACAGTGTGCAACTTGCCTTGACTTGCCTGATTTTGACTAGGAAATGTTGGTGTTTTTGACTAAGTACCCAATCCAATGCTTTTAGTTTAATTTAAATGTTGAGTGTAAGCTCCAATCGAGATTCACACCCCACAATTCAGAGTCTCATCAATTAGGAAGCATATCAAATGTCTCAGATGATCATCACTTTAATGTGTGTGGTGCACATATGCCTGGCATTGACCCATTCTTGTGTGAAATTGTGTTATGTCGTTCTCGCCATGAATATGACCTTAGCTGTCGAAATGGCGTTAAATATCTATTACTCACTCACTCTTCACTTAAAATCCTTGAGCCAAATTACTCTGTTTTCATTACAAAGAAACAGATACAACTATGGATATTAGATTTATCTAGATGACAACAGAATGGGTGTGTCTATTTAACTACCTAGTTAATATTGCTACTTATCAACCTTTTTGGTATATTTTGTCAAGCCTAATGTTGCATTGAATTTTAAAGCCTCAAATGTGCCTAGTGCCTAGAAGGCAACACCAGCAGCTATCCCTTAGTCAAAGTTACTAGGGGATCTTAGTCAAAGTGACTCGAATTCCTTAGAGAAAGTGTCTAAGATAAGTTAGCTAGCCTGCCACTCCCAGCAGATAGCCTGTTCAAAATTGTGTTTGGAGAGTTAAGATAGACCGACTAACTTGGATTTGTTTCTGTGAAGGTAGCAGCAGCATCTCTTTGCAGAGTGACCTTGCTGCACAGTCACCACTGCTCAAGGTTGATTTGTTCAATTGTGACATATTGCATAGTTGTAGTTAATGAGGTTATAAGTGTTGATGTGTTGCTTGTCAGATTTGACCTTTTCTGGTCAAAAATGAGAATAACTTACTTATTCTATGTAATTCATTGATCTCAAACACAGAGCATGCATATAATTATGATACCTGTGATGCCCTAAGGAATGTGTCTTAAGGGTATGTTATATCAGTCAACTACAGTCTGCAGATGGCAGAAATATGACCTCAGGACATCATGCACTTGTAATGCCCAGATGATTGGAATATGTCATGAGGACATACTGTATTCTGTGACCCTGTGTTGTTTTATAGGTCCTACATCATTAGGACCATTTTCTCACCTATTTCATGACATTTTGTAAATTGATACAGAATACATGTACATCGTATTCTAAACACGTACATCATATTCTAAACACAAACTACAAAGAAAATAAAGAACTTATAATGCTGTAAACTATGTCATAGCCTCAACACATACTACGGTACTTCAAACTTGTCCATGCAATTATAGGCCAAATCCCGATACGTGGAAAATGGGTCTAAAATGGCTGTGATTCTGGCTATCGGCAGCCTTGGAGTCTTGTCAAAAACAAAATTCACAAGGGTTCCCATGCCGACCCTACTTTTATCAAACCCCACTACTGGCCAATATTGGAAGGGAAATGTCTGTGAAATTCATCACTGTACTGAATAGTTGTTACTTTTAGTCACAAGTACAACATTCTTATGACTATAGTGTGTGGAACTTGGGTCCTGATTTATGAAAAGATAACACACCTCTTGTGATTTACTAGAGATTTTTGTTTTCCTCTAAATCACAGGGAATTTCCATATATTACAGAGATTTCTGGCCTCTTGTGAGGAAAATATCAAAAGCTTTTGATGTATTCCACTCCTGAAATTACAACACTTTGGCAAGGATTCTTAGCCATTATAGGACTTCCTTAGACGATATTACCACCCCAATATCGGCTAAGTAACGACATATCCTATATCACAAGGATTTTCTAGCTATTTTCGCGTTGTGGGATTTGGCCTTATAGTATTCTAAGTGGTTAAGATGAAGAGAGAATCGCTTATGGATTTTATGAAACTTTCTTATGGCCCCCTGTAAGTCTGCACGAGAAACGTTCCCCTGGTTTGTATAGGATTCATTTTAGAAAAAGCTTTGTCGTCATGTCTACATGTCTTCCACAAGGTATCCTTGCGGGCTAATTGCTGTGAGATCAGCAGCTACCCAAATAGTCCAGTTGGTGGTAGAGTAGGTTGACTCAAAGATGTCTACATACCTTGAGTCGTCCAGTCGTCATGTCGTTTTAATATATATACTTTGACAATTTAATTAATACCTTTTAGGTGACATACTTCAACGACATACTAGCTGCACGAAGGAACTGGTTATATTAAGGGGCCATGAACTTTACTTAATTTTGAAATAGACTTATTTCAATACTTAGCTGTCCCATACACAGTGATTTTTAAAATAGATTAAATATTAAAGGTACCCCGTACTATATCTGCGTTTGGAGGCTTTCCCAACGTAACCCAATCAGTATAATGGAGCATTGGGCCATGATTATTCATGCTTGGCCCAATGTAAGCCGACATTGGCCAAATATAGGCCGACATTGGGCCAATGTATCCTTGCTACCTGGGAAGTAATTTCAACCGTGAAGCAACCTATAACACCCGCCCAAGTTAGTAGGGAAGGGCCCACTTTTCATCCTTTTTTCTTATTTCACTGGATTATTTATGAGCCGCCCTTCTGACAGAAAAAATATTCTACTTTCTCTTTTTTTAAGGAATTGAATAGACCGAGCACTTCCACCAACACATCTCTGTATGTGGTATGAGTTTCTGAAGCTGTTACAGTTCTCCTCATGTGTAACAGGACATGTATAGGTGACCCTATGTCTAAAGGCCGAATTCCCAAATTCGCAAGGGATATAACCATAGCAGGTAGTAAGTATAGATCATAAGCACTTTTTAGTGATTTTAGGCAAGAGGATGCATATGATGCAGAGAGATATAAACATCAACAATGGAAAGATATCCCAAGAGTACATAAGAAAATGCAACAGTGGCCTTCTGTTCTGTACACCCTACTGTAGTTATAAATAGCTCGATGCAGCAAGTTGGGAACCTGAGTGTTTTTCAGTTTTGGAGGCAGATGTACATGTAAAATGTGTGTATTCAAGGGACTTCTTCACATATGCTATATAACACAAGTCTTGTGTATGATTCTATCTCAAAAATCACAACAAAATATGTAAATAGAAGCTTTTGCCATAAATAATTCCCTCAAGATACATGTCAGACTAGGCAAAATGTCCTCTGTAGGTCCCATATGTGCAGGAAAATCACCATGCTCATGAATATCTTCATCTTTTTCAAGATCAAATATCTGAAGACCCAAACAATATCAACAGGTCCATGGTGCAAAACCCTTTTGTTTCTATTAAGGCCAAATCCAACTATGTGAAAAATGTGTCTGAAATGTCTGTGATTCTGGATATCGGCAACATTGGACTCTTGCCAATTTCCTAAATCACAAGGGTACTCACTGCACTTCTTACCACTCCAAATCCGACTATAGCTGATAGTAGCAGGGGAATCTCTGTGATTTTCATTACTGCACAGATGAGTTGCTACAATGATTTACAGAGATAGAGTATTCGATATTAAAATTACAGTTGTCTTTGACTATTTTCTGAGGTTTGCAATGGTCTCCTGCATAGCATAAACAAATGTAGCTTGCATAAATCACAAGCAGCACCCCATTATGACTGTAGTATGTGGAACTTAGCTCCTGATTTATTAAAGACACACCTCTTCTGATTTCCTAGAAACTGTTGTTTCCCTCTAAGTCACAGGGATTTTGAGTCTATCACAGAGATTTAAAGCCCTTTTCGAAGAAAATATCAAAAACATTCACAACAATTTCCTGACCATTTTCGCATTGTGGGATTTGGCCTTTAAATTTCATCTCAAATTTCATCATCAATTGTTGTTTTGACCTGATGACCCATTGAAAACCATATTGAAATGCTATTAGAACCCCATATTAGGCATGTGGGGCCTATTATGATGCACTAACAAGCTATTTTGCTTTATATAGCAACAAAAGCATTGTTGGCACCATGGACTAGAATCATAAGATGTGCCTCATTGTTCTCACACTTATTGTATCACTTGGATATTTCACATGCCTTTAAAGATGATCAAGTTTAATACAAAAATGAATAATTTTGGTATGACTGGGTGATCGCCTCTCCATATATGGTGATCTATGTGGTCCCACATCAAAAACCAAGCAAAAGCTGTGCTGAAAATCACAGTTTTTGGAAACAAACAAAAATCACATGTCTCCCATAGTGTAACAAGTCTACTTAGGGGTAGGAAAATACAGCATACTTATTTATGAACTTGATGGGTCATTCTAATGAACTATCAATGAAAAACTGATGGTTAGAATGATTCTTCACAAAATATATAGGGCCAAACTTTGAAAAATGGCAATTTTTTTTAACTAATGATTTTCAAATTTACAATTTGTACTTCAGTGGCAAACTGTCCACAATATGAATGTAAAGACATCTATCCTGGCCTGAAAGCAGTGAGTCTCAGCTTTTATTTGCTGCAAATATTGTGTAAATCGGATTATTTTTGGCTAAACTACAGCAATTCATAGCGTGGAGTTTTGAGTAACCTAAAGACGACCAAATATCTAGAGTCGACCACCTGTCAGCTTGTTTTTCTCACTTTCACATGTAGTGCATTGGTCTTAAACCCTAATATTATTGAAATAGAGGTGTTATCGTATCCCATAGAATATATGAAGTAATTGTCATTGCATGATAATAAGTAGTATATAGTGCATCGGAACCGGACTATAGCTAATCTAAGGAAATTGCTCACCCGGGATGCAGCCAATCAGAGGCCTCCCTTTTGGCGGGAAATTCAAATGGGGGTCACGTGACCTAGACCCCCTCGGGTGTGGCGCCAAAATGGACCAATCAGAACCCACCCTTTTGGTGGGAAATTCAAAATGGTCACATGACCCAGACCCCCTGTGGTGTGCCGCCAAAAAGGCGTCCTCTGATTGGCTGGCTGTTTAGGTCATGTGACCTCTATTATGCAAATAAGGTCACATGACCCTAATTTGAATGGTCCAATCAGAGGTCATTTTGGTGGAAAATTGTAATTTGGTTACGTGACTTTATTTTAAAATTTTCTGCCAAAATGGAGACCTGATTGGTTGGCTGTCCACACGTCATATCATCAGCTGTATGCAAGCAGTCACGTGACCTTATTAGCATAAAGAGGTGTGGTTTATTATGTAGATAAGGGTGTGACTATAGTGAGATATTTTTTTTATAAATAAAATAAAGGCAAGCTGAAAGCTTGCAAAAAAAAAATTTGAAAAACATTTGGGGGGAGGCCTTTTGGGGGCCCTTTTTTTGGGGGGAAATTAAATATTTTTACCAAAGACCCACCCCTTGGGGCAGGGCCGGGTCCACTGGAAATAAAACTTACATCAGGTAGTTGAATATTAAATAGGAATACAATAGAACCCACATATGGAGTAGTACACATTCCACTTTTATTTGTCATAATTTCATTTTTGAACGATTATATTTACATGTCATTAAAAACAAGTCCACATATCATAGTTGAATATAGGATAGGAATATGATAGAACCCACACATGGAGCAGTACACATTTAACTTTTATTTGTCATAATTTTATTTCATATTTTTCATTTTGTTCAATTATAATGCAAGCTCACATACAAACTACCTTGGTGTCTTATCTATACATGAATCGTGATACATTCGGGGATGTCCCTGTCTGGTTCATATATGTTGTCACTGGTGAATCTACGGTGGTTTCTGGTGTATATATGTTGTTCCTCATTTATCTACTGTGTCCTCCGACACTGGTTGTCCAAAAGGAAAGACGTATTTCCCCACTTCTCGGTTCATTCGTTATCTAGAGAATTTAATTTCTTTAGGATTTCCGTCAGCAAATCTTTGCTCCGTGGACTTCGGTTCATACCTTCTGAGGCCAACGGGCAGGTAGGAGAATGTCTGAAATGTTCCACGGCGACGACATCACTTTCTAACCATTTGTGTATAGTGACTCAACATTGGTAGCATTGAACAAGGTCCTTACCTCCAATGTAAAAGAATCCGTGGGCAGCGAGTTTCTCTGAGAAATGACGGGGTTTATTCCACATAAATGAGTTGAAAGTGTTGAGTCTCCTCGATAAATCGGTACTCGGTAAGTACTTGGTCATTCTCTTGTCGCAGGTGGGCAGAAAGGTAGGTAGGTAACGTGGTGGGGACAGTGACGACGGTGGTAGTAGCTGTGTCGAGTGTGGACGTACCAGTGCCAGGCGAGGTGGTAAATGAGACACCACAGACGTGTAGGACAGGTGAAATAGGATTTATAGGAGTCCTACCGAGCCAGGGTCTCTGTGACTACAGGATTAGACCTCTTTTCTAAGAGACGTCAAAGCCACCTTTCATCTATTCAAACTGCAGTAAAGGGTTTATCTCCAGAGGAGTATACAAGGGAGGGAGAAAATTTCATTCACTCACACTTTCTCTGCAACCTTCACCATGAGTAGAAGACCGACTAAGCTACAGCTCTTGAGGAAGACAAGAAGGACCAAGAGTTTATTGTCTTCTCCTGCTGCTGAAGATGCTCCTGCTTACGACCCACGCGGTGTAGCGGGTGGTGGTGTTACTGCTCCTGCTACCGCTGCTGCTGCTGCTGCTACTACTACTGCTGCTGCTGCTGCTGATGACGACGGCACTACTCTTGACGGAGGGTCTCATACATCTCCTTACTGGTCACTGATGTTTTATGCCCCCGGTGCTGCTGCTACTGCTGCTGCTGCTGCTGCTGATGCAGGTGCTACTACTGCTGCTGCTGCAACTACTGATGCTGATGCTGATCATCATCACCCTCACGCTGGAGAAGACCGTGCTGGTGCAACTACAGCTGACACAGACACTGATGAGTGTCTGTGTCAGCTGGAGACCCATAAAGATCAGCAAAACCAGCACGTGGCAGAAGTAGAGGGAGAGGAGGAGGAGACGGAGGGGGAGTTGACTTCTCCAGCAGTTGCTCAATGATCACCCGATCTACTCACCACCGCTATCGTGAGGTCTCTGAGAATGAACGGCTTCTGCTATCCACCAGGGGACACTGATGTTAAGCAGAGTCAGAGCGAGTTTTTTCCTACCTCTCTGACTTACTCCCCCTTCATGACCGACGGAGTGTGGTTATCCTGTTCCAAGAAGTCCCGAGATACCGACGCGTGCATTGCTCCTGTTGCTGGTTCTGCTGTTGATTCAGCTCACACTGATGGCCCTACTCTTCTTACTTTGAAACCCTCTACGGGTATAAAGAGGAGTTTTACCAAGAGTGGCGACCAGGCATCCAAGAAGAGAAAACCGCTAGTGAATTGTGTACCACCACCACCTTCCACAGTCCCCAGATTGGAGTTCTTTGTGAACAGTTTGAAGCTGGAGATCTGGCTCGAAGGGGTTAGGCTCTCCAAGGAATGCTAAAGCACCATAAAGTGCACCTCAACGCCCACCAAGGAAGTGACCTTCACCACTGACACACTCCTCAAGCTAATAGCGAGCATCACTGACGTCCAAGAGGAGGTACGGATATGCAACAGATCGGTCTCCCAAGGACTCCCCAATCACATCACATGGTTCATCGTCCTGGATCCGGAAAGTGAGATGTATGTAGCTGTCAACTACTAGGAGGGTAAGAACGTCATCCACCTGCGCATGTATGAAGGATCCCAGAAAACTCAGACACAGGAAGGTGTGACGCTTTCGACCAAGGCGCTGAAAGAACTGGGTGACAAAAAAGAGATTATCCTTGAATTTCTTGATAGAATTTGATTGAGACGTGTGTGAGATAGTGTTGACGTATGTTTTATATGTCATGTATATAGGTGTATATACTTTGTGTAGATATGTTGTGTATATAGGTGTACAGGTAGATAGACAGAAAGAAAAAAAGAACGGAGTGACTATTCCTCTGATAATATGCACTATACCACAGGGTGAGGAAATATTCACCAGGAATTGGCCCGCAATAATGACGTGTAAATATTATTAATCAAAATAAAAAATAAAATAAATTTGTTCATAAAGTTTTATTTCCAGTGAACCCGCCCCTGCCCTAAGGGGCGGGTCTTTGGTTAAAATAATTAATTTCCCCCAAAAAAAGGGCCCTCAGAAGGCCCCCCTCAATATTTTCCAATTTTTTTTCTTTTTGCAAGCTTTCAGCTTGCCTTTATTTTATTTATAAAAAAATATCTCACTATAGTCACACCCTTATTTACATAATAAACCACACCTCTTTATGCTAATAAGGTCACGTGACTGCTTGCATACAAGCAGTCTCACATCCCACCAAAATGACAAGCTCTGATTGGACCATTCAAATTAGGGTCATGTGACCTTATTTGCATAATAGAGGTCACGTGACCTAAACAGCCAGCCAATCAGGGGGGTTGGGTCACGTGACCATTTTGAATTTCCCGCCAAAAGGGAGGGTTCTGATTGGTCCATTTTGGCACACCACCACGGGGGGTCTAGGTCACATGACCCCCCATTTGAATTTCCCACCAAAAGGGAGGCCTCTGATTGGCTGCATCCCGGGTTAGCAATTTCCTATAGTCCCGTTCCAATACACTATATATACCACTATAATATCCTAAAGTTCCCATGTTTGAATGGTTTTTACCATGACCAGCTGGTCATTTCATCCAAATTCTCCAACTTCGGTTCGATAATTTGAAGATGGCAAGTGCTCACATATACAACATTTTGACTGTAGGCATAGATATCTTTGCTAAATGATAGCATAAGGAAAAGTGCAGAAATTTTAAATACTTTCTGTAAAGGACTTATACCATACCACATACCAATTTCACCTTGAGATGACCACAATTTCACCTTGAAAAGACCACCGCTTACTTAGTTATTTATGCATTTCATTTAATAGATACCATTTATGATATAGCATTACATCCAAAGATTCATATTTAGAACGGTTTTGGATACAAAATTTTCCTGGATGATTTTCTAATACACACATTTCAACCTTTACTGGAATCCTACTACTAGTAGTATGTAGAGTAAGGTTGTGATACTGAGAGCATGATTATAAAATCAAGTGCTGGGTTATTATAGTACAAAATTTAAATTGATTAAAGCACAGTTAAAACAAAGCTTTTTTAATGCAGTGTTAGCATTATCACCTCTGTTTTGATGAGATTTACGATATCAATGGGCATGCCATTGTTCCAATTTTCATTTATTTTAGCCACTCTAAATCATATATTTTCCTTATGGTGCAATATCTTTAATGATGCCATTTTATTTCATATAAGTGGATCAACAGGATAAAAGGTACACGCCCGGGACGGGGTGCGCGGGCATATCTTTTACTGTGTTGATCTACATATATTTAAGGAACTTGTTTAACCTTTAATTTGATGTTTTAATCAAGAGGGCTTTATCAAAAGGGTGGATATTAAGTGGTCATCTCTAGGTGCAAAGTGGTCATCTCAAGGTGAAATTGGACTTAATCGAATGTTTGTATTCAGGGTGATAAACTAGTAATGAAATATATAAATGGATTTTCAAAATATAACAGGTACAAAACCCCAACAATTATCTTTTAATCAGTGTATTTTAGAAGTCTGAAGTCCCAAAACTCCCAGAGATATTAGCAACTGAAAATACCTGATTGAAACCTGCACAGGAACGGTCATTATATTTGGTAGGTCCGAAATTCGCAACAGATCCACATGGCGATTTAGGGCTCAAATATCTCTGCGATTTTGTCCCTTGCGTTCCTTGGGACTTCATGAACCTATATCACATGGATAACTGCTTGATTGGTCTTAATTCACTGTGGGAGTCGATATAAGTTGAGGAATCCCTGTAATCTAGGAGCCCAAGAAGGCCCCAAGAATGCAAGGGACAAGATCTCAGAGATATCGTGGCCTATATGCTAAAACACAATTCCAAGTCATTACCGGAGGGCGGGGGCCAAAATGATGCTGACCCGTCTGACCCCAAAGCCAATGGCCTGCGATTTTATTTTTGTCTCTCTTTTTTTCCACCTCCTTTTTTTTCTTTTTGGCGTTACATATTAGAGATACAAGACTATTTGTCTTTTTATGAGACTGAGAGTTACTGCATAGTTGCCCCTCCAAAGAACCTAAATCCAAAACGCCACATCAAGTAACCTCATTGTTATGACTACTGGCTGCCGCTATAAAGCATTAATTGAATGATAAATCAGATGAAGAGAACTTACGGCAATTAACTGATGGCATCCACAAGCTACACACAAGAGCAAGGAATATCCATTGACCCATGGTTCCTTAAGTCGCTGTGTCACTTTGGGTGTGCCTGGCAAATGGAGACCCTGGTAGATTGAGTGCTATTGTTAAAGGGAAAACTGAACACTCCCCCTGTGACTTCTTTCTGAACTTGAAGGCATTTGAGCTAGTGGTCCGTCTGCATACCTTTTCTATACCAAGAATATAGGGTACTGCCGTGGCTATCGAATCAAGACAGGGGTAGGGTTGTTGTGTAGGGTGTAGTGTGTATCGTGGGGGGGGGGGGGTGGCGGGTGGGAGGGGCAGACCGTGTGCCTAACAAGGTAACTATTGAAGAGGATTGGGGAGGGGGTTGGGAAAGAGAGGGGATGGTCGATATTTACCTGGTCGAGACTGCTTTAGATGGAAGAGAATAAATAAATGTACTGTCAGTGAAATTTGGAGAGGTCATTATTCATCAAAAGGGGGATAGAGAAATGTTGTGTGGTCGCGCTAAAATTCTTTACTCCCCCCACCCTCAAGAGTGGCCAAAATTTGTTTGTGGCCCTCCACCTCCAGATTCATTATTCGAGAAGGCTTTATTGACTAATGCAAGGATACTTTTATGTCAGAACCAGATCAACATTGATTAAGTTATTATAGTGTTCTTGTATATGACAAAATACAATTTATCACAGGAGGCTTGCTTGATGATTTGCAGTAGAGGTTTACCGATAATATCTGAGAAAGTTTTCTGTTATCATCATGTTTTTTGTAGTAGTCCACAAACTTCAGGTATTCCCCTTCAAAGCTTTTCCTGGCATTTTGTATTGATGGTACAGAGCAAAATAATACAACATGTTTCACACCTTGAGTTACGTTATATTGTTAACAGATAGAATCCATTGGTTTCTTCCCTTTTTAGCTTCTTGATAAGCTATCACGGGTACAGCTGGTATCAATGTGTAGTTTAGTGATATAGCTTCTAATTGTAGGTGAGTGTATGTGAGGCATGGAATATTTTCACGCCCACTTTGAATTATAGGAGCACACAGGCTCTTTTACTAGAAAATCAGTAATTTTTCATCCCCTCTCAACAGGGGTCAAAATGTTTTACTCCCCCCCCCATCCATCAGTAAGGGTCCAAATTCTTAAGCCCCACCCCCAAACCTACCAACCCATGTTGAAAATAAATGGCCACTCCCTAAGGAGTGGACTTCAGTATGTTACATACAGACTGCCGTATGTGGGAAAATCACGTAACGGGGGGGGGGGGGGGGGGGCAGGGGCAGGTCTTTCCCTATGTTAAAGTATATAAAAATGACACAAAATCATAGCAGATACGGACAATACATACTGACACATACGGACTCGTATGTCACATACGGAGGTCCATATGTAACTCCGTAAGTCACATACGGAGGTCTGTATGTCACTTTTAGGATACCACCTGGTACCCCCCCCCAGCCCGTATGTTAAAACGGGCTTCCCTAGCCCACTTAAAACGGTCTATATCTCCTCTTTCCTATCCCTCAGGATGTGTGTGGTGCACATATGTGCGGGCACTGACACATTCCTCTGTGAAATTGTGTAATATAGTTCTTGCCATGAATATGACCTCATCTGTCGACCTCCGTATGTGACTTACGGACGTCCGTATGTTACATACAGACCTCCTTATCTGATATTCAGAGGTCCGTATGTGTATATATTTTAACATAGGGAAAAAAGGCCCCTGCGAGGACTAAACTCTGTTCGCATAGAGGCGTAAAAGCATCAAATGGGTGGTCAGTATACAGATTTTCGAGAAGGCATGAGAGGCTTTATTTTACAATTGTTACTTATCTACTCGGCGTCCTTACTTATAGACTATAGGTAACGGCCCTGGATTATGGTTGACCACTCCCTGTGCTGGTTTGGAAATTTTAATGAGTGCTTGTGGGGGGAGGGTTGGGGGTTCTTCCAAGATTCTTGGCTAAGACAATTCTGAAAAACAAATGAACCCTATGGTCAGGTATGTGTGTCGGGGGAGGGGTGTGTTCGTCGAAACACCTTAAAATTATTCTGTCAAACATGTACTGTCCCTTACCTACCCTAAGGTCAGGAAAATGCCTCTTTTGTCCAAGATTTGACATAATGTTCAACCTGTCATTTGTTTCTGAGTCTTGGCTGGGGTTTACCACTTTTCTAACCCTGGGGCTGTGTTCTCTTTCAGGTCAGAAAACAACCTACATAGGAACAAATAAGATACTGTTACGCCTCTATAAGGTCGGGTACCAGCCTTCAGGGCAACACATCCTAAAGACATGTATGGCTTAGGGAAGGACAGGTGCAAATTGTCACAAACAAAAATGTTGTCCTTTAAGCTGGGAGTCGGGTATACAACCCCGGTAAGCAACTCAAAAAGAGATGGGCCTCTATTTCAAACACATCTATCACATTTATTAGGATTACCTGCATGGTGTACTCCCTCTTCATACTAGTACAATTAATACTAGTGTGATTGATAGTGTATAGCGAGATATATAGAAAATATCTAAAACTAGTGAACCTTTCATATATGCATATCACATATCATCTTGTTATTTTCATCAATATCATGTGAATCTGCTCCATAGTGGAGTAAGAAAAAGGTTACACTTTGATCCAATTTAGAAAACTAGGCCTAGAACCCATTGAGTGGTCAAAATTAGGCAACTCAATTGGATCCAATATATCAACAATTGTCCAATTCAGGCAACTCAAGCTGGTCCAATTTAAGCAACTTTCTCATTGATAGATTGTTTTCTAAAACATGACAATGGTTTTTATCAAATTTCATTTTAGTCAAAAAGTATAGTATGAAATCTAAAAATCTGAAAGGATTTTGAACAAAAAAAAATTGCCTAGCAACCAGGAGGGCTTATCTAAGCTGTGACACAAATAAGATCAAGAGGTCCAAAAACATTTTTTACAGTAAATGTGCATAAAATTACAGAAAAATTACATTTTTGGAAGTTATTAGGAACTTTAGTGATATCAATTAAAAGATGGCAGCTTAGGAACCGAGTACCTATTACTGTCACAAGGGGAAACAAGGGTGGTCCAATTTAGGAGCCGGTCCAAATTAGACAACTTTCTCCTACATTGGTAGTGCAGAAGATGGAATGCGATTTAGGGATCAAATATCTCTGCAATAGGCCAAATTCCACAACGCGAGAATAGCCAGAAAATCCTTGTGATATAGGGTATGTGGTTACTTACCTGATATTTGGGTGGCGATATCATCTAAGGAAGGCCCATAACAGTTAAGAAATCTTGCCAAAGTGTTGTTATTTCAGGAGTGAAATACATCAAAAGTTTGTGATATTTTCCTCACAAGAGGCCAGAAATCTCTGTGATATACGGAAATTCCCTGTGATTTAGAGGAAAACAAGAATCTCTAGTAAATTACAAGAGGTGTGTATTTTTTTTCATAAATCAGGACCCAAGTCCCACTCACTAATGGCCAAATCCCACAACGTGAAAATGACCAGGAAATCCTTGTGATTTAGGAAGATGGGGTTCCTTAGCCAATATTAGGGTGGTAATATCATCTTAGAAGGGTCACAATGGCCACGGAGCCTTGCCAAGGTGTTGCTATTTGTGAAGTGGACCACATCAAAAGATTTTGATATCTTCCTCACAAGAGGCCGGAAATCTCTGTGATACACTTAAATTCCCTGTGATTAAGAGTAAGACAAGAGTTTCTAGTAAATCACAAAAGGTATGTTATTGATGAATCAGGATCCAAGTTCCACATACTGTAGTTAAAAGAAGGTTCTGCTTGTGATTTGTGCATGCAAAGCTACTACATCTGTATTGTAAACTAAAGAGTTAACTCAGAGACAACTATGACTTTGATATCAGACACTCTATCCTTGTGAATAAAGCTAACAGCTAGTATGTGCAATAATGGGAATCACAGAGAACTCCTTCTCAATATATGCTAATAGTGGGATTTGGGTAAGGCAGAGGTTGGGGGAGAACCCTTGTGATTTTGATTATTGGCAAGAGGTCAAGTCTGCCAATATCCAGAATCACAGACAATACAGACCCATTTTTCACGTAGTGGGATTCGACCTTAAAGTCATAAGAATGTTGTATTTGTGAATCAAAGTTGCAACTAGTCAGTACAGTGATCAATTTCACAGACATTTCCCTTCCAATATTGGCTAGTAGTGGGGTTTGATAAGGTAGGGGTGGTATGGGAACCCTTGTGAATTTTTTATTATTGACAAGACTCCGAGGCTGCCGATATCCAGAATCACAGGCATTTTAGACCCATTTTTCACGAAGTGGGATTTGGCCTAATGCCATCATATTCTAAATGCCTTACCTATGCCTAAATCGCAGAGGTTGGTGGTATTTTTACTGTTGGGTTCAGCTGATTTGAACAACCTTTGTGTTTTAAAGGCATTCAAAAGCAACACACCAAAATCACAGAGATATTAGAGCCCTTAAAGGCCAAATCCCACAACGTGAAAATGGTTGGGAAATCATTGTGAAATAGGATATGTGGGTGCTTAGCCGATATTGGGGTGGTAATATCGTCTAGGGAAGACCTATAAAGGCTAAGAATCCCTGTCAAAGTGCTGGTATTTAAGGCCAAATCCGACTACGTGAAAAATGGGTCTGAAATGTCTGTGATTCTGGATATCGGCAACATTGGACTCTTGCCATGTCCCTAAATCACAAGGGTACTCACTGCACTTCTTACCACTCCAAATCTGACTATAGCTGATAGTAGCAGGGGAATCTCTATGATTTTCATTACTGCACAGATGTGTTGCTAGAATGGTTCACAGAGATAGAGTATTTGATATTAAAATCACAGTTGTCTCTGACTATTTTCTGTGGTTTGCAATGGTCTCCTGCATAGCATAAACAAATGTAGCATGAATAAATCACAAGCAGAACCCCCATTATGACTGTAGTATGTGGAACTTGGCTCCTGATTTATCAAAGACACACCTCTTCTGATTTCCTAGAAACTGTTGTTTTCTTCTAAATCACAGGGATTTTGAGTCTATCACAGAGATTTCAAGCCCTTTGTGAAGAAAATATCAAAAACTTTTGATGTACCATAGAGGCAACTAGTCAGTACAGTGATGAATATCACAGACATTTCCCTTCCAAAAGTGACTAATAATGGGGTTTGAGAAAGGTAGGGGTGGTATGGGAACCCTTGTGAATTTTGTTTTTGACAAGACTCCAAGGCTGCCGATATTCAGAATCACAGGCGTTTTAGACCCATTTTTCACGTAGTGGGAGTTGGCCTATAGCAATCTCGAGCAGCCTGTCAGTGGGAATGAACTGATGGTTACCAGCCTCACCCAAGCCGTGTTTCAAGATGGATTGCCAGCATTGGCATGCGATCACCTGAATCTAAAGAAATTATACAAATTAGGTAAAAATATAACACGCAAGAGAACTTTACCGGAATTTGCCCATATATAAAATAGGTCTGTTCAGCCATTCATGTTATGAACATTGAAACGGAATGTCTTAAATTGACAGAGTGAGACTGAGTGAGAAAGTGGGTTGGTTGGAGGGGGGGGGTCATTTAAGGTGTATGCTAGATTCACAACAATGGGTTGATTAAATCACCCTCAGATTTCACTTCTCCATCCTACTTCTAGTGGCGGATCCTGGATTTGGAAGAGGAGGGGGGCGCGGCTCAAAAATGTGGGGTCGCACCCCCTGTTTTCGAGTGGATTTTGAGGTCCAAAATATACAAATAAACTCTTAAGTAATAACAAAAAAGGAGGGGCGTGCGACCCCCCCCCCCCTCACACACACACACGGCGTAAATCCATCACTGCACTCCTGTCCTAAGTATTACAAGTATATAGCAAATGCTAGGATTGAGGATCACTTCGACGACCAGCGTCAGGGTGTATATTACACTGAGGGGGATTAGGCTTAGGAGCAGGTTGGTCTAAGCTGCCAATGCTTACTTACCAATTAGCATCCAATTACGACCATATAAGAAATGCTAATCTAAGGTATTTGGTGGAAACTATTGCGATTGTCTTAACAGTCTCCCACAAGGGCATGACAATAATTCAAACAACAAAATTTACAGTGTCCATTTAATAAATACCAACATCGTGACACAAGCAACACGCAATGTTTTAAATTGAGTACTGAATATGATTGAATTTTGATTTATATATAGATATGCAAGGTAGATTTTATACATGTAATATAAAACCAAATATATGATAAAGAAAATGGAAGAAAAAACACGGAATCACGACACAAAGTATAATAGGAGGATAAGGGACGAGTTATTTATTGCTAGGTACGGGGGGCTTGTTAGATATAGGGGGGGGGGATTTTGAAAAAGAGCCCCTTGGTGGGGTGCCAAAACCCAATAACCTTCAGACTGGGGGGGGGGGGGTCAAAACTAAATATGGGCAATTCAAATACCCATTGTAATGCATCATTCAACGTGGGTATCCAATTTTTTGGGGGATCATTTTGCAAAATCAGCTCTTAGTGAGGGGGTCGCGATCAATTTTGTCATAGTCGTGGGGGTCGGAAAAAAATCTGACGATCCGCCAAAATCCATATAGCCCCCCCCCCCGCCTAGCAATAAATGACTCGTCCCTAATACAATTAGGAAAGAGTACATGGACATATTCTTCAAATAGATGAAGTTATTTTATATAGCTTCACTAGCAAATCCTTTTCAGGAACTCTTTATGTTTGTGCGTCACGTCACAGGGGCACTTTTTAAACTCCCCGGTTTTGCCTCCAACCAACTGACCCTCATATGTCAGATCCTACAATGAGTTAAATTACTGAAGGCCCAATGAAACCAAACATTTGTTTCAACCATTTGTGTAGGAGAGAATAATTGTGTTCAATTCCAAGCTGTGTCTCCCAATATTGGATAATTTTCAAGTTCATGGATGAGGCGCCTGTTGCTGAAGCCCATACTTGTGATAAGGCCATGAACTTCAGTAAATCTTATATTTGCAAAATCGAAATACTTGAGACAGCCACGTCTCTATGTCGGTCTGAATATATAGAGAGGTATAGGTGCTGTAGGTATCAAACCCAACTGTGCGTCGTAAATTTTCCACCACCCATTCCCCCACATAAAAGAAAGTGGTTTCTTATATGCCATCCATCTATTTAGGCTAAATCCCACAACGCGTAAATGACCATGAGATCCTTGTGATATAGTTCCTTAGCCGATATTGGAGGGGGATATCGTCTAAGGAAGGCCTATATCAGCTAAAAGAGCATTGCCAAAGTCTTGTTGTTTGTGGAGTGGTTCACATCAAAGGTTTTTAATATTTTCTTCATAAGCCAGAAATCTCTGTGAATTTGTCTCAGGTCATGATTCCCCAACCAAATGATGTATTTCACAATGATTTACTGCCAAATAATGACAAAAGAGCCAATATCAAGGAGATCCAGCTGCCAAAAGCAGCAATAGAATAAAAAAATTACAGAGATGTACTGCTCAATAGTGGCTAGCTGTGGGATTTGGGTGAGGAGAAGTTGCATAACCAATCCTTGTGATATACAATAACAGCAAGATGTCATGTATGTAGGTGTTGTAAATCACATGGGTTTTAGGCCCATTCTTCACATTGTGGGATTTGACCTTTTGATACAGTGTTCTTTTTTTATTTTACCTTTAACATATTCCCTTTGTCTCTCTGGCCATACTCAAGGTACATGTATCCCCTGGGGAGATGTGCAGGTCAGCTGTTGGGGTCACGTACTTTATGCCTAAGTATAAAACTTAGTGAAGCAGGCACAGATGTATCGCAGTAGCAGGAGTAAAGTTTTACACTGGAAACCTGGAAGGTCCAAAACTCGTCAGTGGTGAAGATTTTAGGTCCTCAGATTTGCATAGATCGTCAGGATGACGACTTAACATCATTGTCATTTTCCACCTAAAGTTGTAGATTTAGGTATTGTCATAACCTTCCAGGTTTTCAGTGTACTTGTATTTACACGTGAGTCATTCCACCAAGTCATATTTTGAAATACCTCCCCATTTGAGAAAGCAATCCCTGAGGTTTTCCAAGTCATACAGAGAGTCATGTGGTGAATTATAGAGCATCAATTTCTATTGTCTTGAGGGGAATTTCAGTACTGTGACAGAGTTCATTGCGCCAATGAGTGTAGTTCAAATGAGATTTCGGACAGATCAAAACACTATCTTCACTTTTATACATATATAAAAGAACTTAAATGCTTGACAGGCATTTAAGGCCAGATCCCACAACGTGAAAATGGTCAGGTAATCGTTGTGAAATAGGATATGTGGGTGTTTAGCCGATATTGGGGTGGTAATACTGTCTAGGGAGACCTATAAAGGCCAAATCCCACAACGTGAAAATGGTCAGGAAATCCTTGTGAAATAGGATTTGTGGGGGCTTAGAATCCCTGTCAAAGTGCTGGTATTTAGGGAATATAGTACATCAAATGTTTTTGATATTTTCTTCACAAAGGGCTTGAAATCTCTGTGATAAGGCCAACTCCCACAACGTGAAAATGGTCGGGAAATCGTTGTAAAGGCCAAATCCTACTAAAAGGCTAATAATCCCTGTCAGTTCATTCCCACTGAAACAGGCTGCTCGAGATTGCTATAGGCCAACTCCCACTACGTGAAAAATGGGTCTAAAACGCCTGTGATTCTGAATATCGGCAGCCTTGGAGTCTTGTCAAAAACAAAATTCACAAGGGTTCCCATACCACCCCTACCTTTCTCAAACCCCATTATTAGTCACTTTTGGAAGGGAAATGTCTGTGATATTCATCACTGTACTGACTAGTTGCCTCTATGGTACATCAAAAGTTTTTGATATTTTCTTCACAAAGGGCTTGAAATCTCTGTGATAGACTCAAAGTCCCTGTGATTAAGAAGAAAACAACAGTTTTTAAGAAATCAGAAGAGGCGTGTCTTTGATAAATCAGGAGCCAAGTTTCACATACTACAGTCATAATGGGGTTCTGCTTGTGATTTATGCAAGCTACATTTGTTTATGCTATGCGGGAGACCATTGCAAACCACAGAAAATAGTCAGAGACAACTGTGATTTTAATATCAAATACTCTATCTCTGTGAATGATTCTAGTAACTCATCTGTGCAGTAATGAAAATCACAGAGATTCCCCTGCTACTATCAGCTATAGTCGGATTTGGAGTGGTAAGAAGTGCAGTGAGTACCCTTGTGATTTAGGAAATTGGCAAGAGTCCAATGTTGCCGCTATCCAGAATCACAGACATTTCAGACCCATTTTTCATGTAGTGGGATTTGGCCTTTAGAATTTCAAGTGTGCGACTGTCTAACATAAAATGTAGATCGATTTGATTTCTTGTCTTGCCTGACAAGCCCCCCAATAGGTTGAGGGACGAAACGCAACTTTATTGTACCTTTTTATTTTGGGTGTTTCCCTTAGTCAGATTACCATAAAATCAATGAACTGCTTGTTCTGTGGTATAGAACTAGATCATATATGCGCACCACAATAATATTTATACAATCTGTGTTCTATTGAGAGGGAATGTACTTGATCCTTTGAAAAAAGAAATTCTCGAGAACAAAGAGTGTTTTCAAAAGAATGTCAGATAAAGCCTTAAATATCGCGTGTGAATATACTCTTTTCTGTTTCTGTGTAGGGGCCGTCCATAAATGAAGGTTCTATGGCAGGTGAGGTCCTGCGTTAGAGGGGTTAAAATCATGACGTTCATGGCAACGTGTACATATAGAATGATAGGAAATAGTAGGCTAGACGTTGCTGTAGACGTTACCAGTAGGCAAATCTTAACCTCACTACCCAGCAAATTAGAGTCAGCAATGAGTGAGTCAGGGTGACCATGGGTTAAACCATTTTGCATCTGAACACAAGGGGTGAGGATGTGTGAGTTGTGCGTGAGCTTTACACACCTCTCACCCATCCTCACTCAAGTGTCCCTAGAGACCAGGGTGGGTTGGGTTTAGATGTGTCAGTCCTGAGTCTGGGCCTTCTAGATGCTCACACAAGGTGTGAGGATTTATGAGTTGTGCATGAGATTAACTCCACCTGTCACCCATCCTCACTCAAGTGTCTCCAATAATTAGGGTGGTTGAGGTTTAGATGTGGTAATCCTGGGTGAGAGCCTTGCAGATTCTCACACAAGGTGTTGGAAAGTGTGAGCTGTGTGGGAGGTGCAACACAGGTCACGCAGACCCACGCCAAGCAAGCCCATGAGTGAGCTCTCTCAATGAATCAGGCACCATTTGGCACAACCTCACCCATGTGACAATAAATAATTTTTTCATTTTCCAGAAGGTGGCATATATTATAAATATTTCCTGCAATATGCACTTTGTTTCATCGCAGTTGACACAGCATCACCTGAGATTTTACAATTGATGTTTGGTTGATCAACATTTCTCACTAGGTTTGCCCATCACCATTTCCCTTCTAATTGGAATATTCACATAATTCCGAAAGTTTTTGAAAGTTTATGCCACATCCCAGTAAACATAAAATTGTAGATAAACATTGGAAAGAGGTATATCTAAGTAGATTTCTGGTAGCAACTAAGTAGATTTGCTTGATATGTGGACGTTTAAACATTAAGGTTTGTCTATGTTCATTATACTGGTGAGGTTTGCATTATGTACTGGTGAAATAACATGTTGGATATGTATGCCCTCGGTCGTGCCAATTTATACATCACATATATATGCACATTGAATCCTATGATATTTTACTTTTTATTGTGATTAGTGTTTTATTTCTTCTAAATATATGCTATGGGGAGGCAACTAACATGAGTATTTCTCTTGTTCCTTACATTCCATGTTCCCGGTGCATAATTGTCAGGCCTACCTGATGTAGTATAGAGTCATGTGTACCAATGGTGAGGTTTAGCAACCTCTGTGTCACCAAAATAATGTACATGTTGGTAAATCACTGAAAAGTATACCCTCTGGGCAAAATTATGCCAATTTCAATGTGACTTTATAAAAATCATTTCACTTTCATGAGATAGCAGGGGAAATCAAGAGATCAACCTCCATCACCTGTGAAAAATTGGAAAATTTGTTGTACAATGCCATGTTTCCAGTCCATTTTGACCAGAAAATCTGCAGTAAGTGCCCAAAATGGTCTCGAAATGCACCCCTATCACCCTAATATAGCCCCAAAACCATCCCTATTCAATGGCCCCCCGGGGGCCATGCCAAGGCCCCCAAAACATCCCCTTTCCTTCAGATTGGTGTAGATAGCAAACCTAGTTATACCAAGAAGCTATGTAGCATTTTGGTAGCATGATAGCATAAACCTAGGATAAAATGGTATAAATACTGAGTATTAAGGTAAAATACTTCTTAGTGTGTGATAATAGGGGTTTCTACACAAGGGAATTCAGACAGAGAATTCTCACTCGACCTGACACATGTTCACATATGGTTACGCATCCTCACGCAAGGACACTCAAACAGACACTAAGTGTGTGGTGTTGTAACAGACCAACTAAGTGATAGCGTGAAGTTAGTCGCACATTATGAAAAATTGTTGCGAAATGAGGTTGTGATTATAATGACCATTTATTCATGGCAAGGTAAAAGATCAGTATGCGGTAACAAAACCGAGAATAAAAACAAACCTGAAAAATACAAGACAAAAATGTCTCAGAGACTTTTGACAAGTCTATTATCAGTACACAAAAATAGAAAATTATTGTCATGAGGACATGCACAAGTCTACCTATACATACAATACATAAATTGTGTAATGGACCTGTGCAAGTCTATTTCACACTTTAATACAAAAATACTACATGGGATGTATGCAAGTCTATGTCAAGCATGAATACCCACATATGGCATCATGGAGCCATGTAAGTCCATACCAATATGTTATAGTTCAACACACTAACATGGTCTCATACATGTATATTATTAGTGATCTACAGGATAATATCCTAAGACCTATGCAAGTCTAAGCCAGCGGAAATGGACAATGTATTTACTCTGAAACATTAACCATCAGCATTTAGATATACATTGCACCATTGGCTTCTACATTTACATCTGCCATCTTGTCTTAGATCCCATCAGCCATATACTTAAGAATACAATCAAGACTTGTGCAAGTTTATGCTACGCCAGTAGACAGCACCTTGACATACAACTCCCCAGTACAGAAGTTGGACAGTCTCCATAAAGTAGAAACATCAGTCATAGAATCATGGTAATTAATTCACAACTTACCCCACACACAAACAGAGGGAACCAGGCAAGTCATTGCCTAATCAGGGTTCCTCCCCCTAACCATCTCTCCTATAATCAAAATATAGATATTCCAAGTTAGTTGGAACCACTTTACCTACATGGTACTACACATATATAGAATCACTATACAAATGACTCACTACACATATACCAATACATTGCATACTAACTATATGCACCCTTTCATATTCCGAGGTAGCAGGTTGTCCCATGGGCGTGGCCATTGCTGGAGCTTATTACCAGCAAGTTCTACTGATAACACCTATGGGTACCAGTTGGCCCCCAAGAGGGCCGCAGTGAATAGTTGGTGTCCTTTCATCAGATGATAATCAAACCAGCTAAGTCCGTATAAGACATACATTTCTTATACAGTCAGAAGATATTACAACTCTACCCAAAGGAGTCTGGGTCCCCCTGCCTCCCACTAGTACACCTCACAGTACTGTGGTATGCTGGGGTCAGACAGGGTCAGCTACACCCACCACAGAAACCCACCCCCTTACTCCATACTTTACTATACATTTAGTATAAGAAACCCTCACAAAGTTACCCTTTATGGTAAAAATGCAATGTGGTAACTTACATCAGCTGGGGGGTCAGTATGTCTTTGGAGGATCGTCCATGTGGAAAAGGGGCTTTCAGCCCTAAAAGCAGAAACAAAAGGGATCCTGGTCCTTTTCCTTTGAAAGCAAGCCTCCCTCTCCCAGTACACAGGTTGAAGAGCAGCTCCCCAAGGCCCATGTATGCCTGGAGAGTGACACATGCTCCTCCAAGTGGGTAAACTCTGTACTAGAGTAGATGGACTTTGACAGATCACATCCGCCCCAACTTTTTGCGAAGCACCCTTGCGAGCTACTTCAGTCATAAGTCACTTCCTCACCATTAGTTGCAGCATCAACAGATGTGCCTCAGCTATCTGTCCCAACATCGCTGTTGTATGATCATCAGTAGTGCCTTACTGTTTATTGGCGACTAATGATCTAGGCAGGTTGTAATGGTTAGGATGGTGTCCCACACCCTTCCTGCTTGTTCTCCTTGGGGCCGGTTTTTGCACCTGGCCACCCTCAGGTTCACTGTCACTTTCTTCCTGATCTGGTACCAATTGTTCTTCGGCATTAACTGGTGGAATAGCTGTCAGATGTATTGTCTTCCTCATAATTGGCCGGCTGGTGGATAGCCGGGTTACCTTGTACAACTATGTGACCATCGCCATCTGCACCTATTGGTTCATGCAGACTCTGACAGTGAAGCAGGTCCCTCCGATTCAGGGTCCTGACATCCTCAGGATCACTGGCACTTTTGATTGTGTAGACATTATCATTTCTCTTTTTGATGATATATGGTTGTTTATCCCAGCGATCTTGGACTTTGTTTTGACTCAAACTGAATACCCTGGCACCTACAGGAATATCCGTGTCTGCCCTAACATCTTTGTTATGCCGGTCTTGACGCTTCAGAGCAGCCTCCTCAATGTTGTATCCAGCCCTCTCCATTGCATCCTCAAGACAGCGCTGGTGTTCCTCCAGCCATGCATCCACCCCCGTCACCCCTTCTCCAGCAGCGAGCCGCTCATCTCTTACATCGTCCAATAGCTGGTTGATAGGGAGACGAGGCTCTCTGTCAAATAGTAGATAATAAGGTGAGTACCCAGTACTAGCATGTGGAGTGATGTTGTAGGCAAACACCAACTCAGGTAGGTGGACTGGCCACCTCCTTTTCTCTCCTGGGGGTAGTGTTCTCAGCAAATCATGCAGCGTCCTGTTGAATCTCTTACACTGCCCGTACAAGACGTAAAAGAGCCACAGTTCTTTCCACCACCTAATGTCCAGCCTTGTCATGGAGCTCCCGAAGGATGTCCAGTCTCAAAGCCTGGGGAAGTAGGAGCTGTTTGACTTCCTCCCCTCAACAGTCACTTTACAGAACCAGATGTCGTTTATCCGCTCTAGGCTGTCCCAGTCCGTAAGAACCCTCCGGACCTCCTTTGGATACCGCCCGAGCTGTCGAGTAGTTGGTTGATGGCTCAATCCGGACAGGTGTTTCAGCACACGATCTGCTTAACATTTCTGCCCTCTAACACCGGGAGGGTTCTAGTCCCAACCATTTCACCGTTCAGTGACTCTCGAGCTTTGGTCTCATTTGTTCTGACTGTAATTAGCGTCCATCGAACAGCTGCCTGGTGCACAGCTAATGGGATGCTAGTGTGCTCAACCACAGCAGCCAAACTATTTACCAGTGATTTGCGACTAAGTGCATCTTCACTCTGATTCTCTTTTCCGGAATGATACTTGACGGTAAAATTATAGGGGGCCAAATCTGCTGCTCAATGCTGCTCGACAGCTCCCAGCTTGGCAGTTCCAAGATGAGCTAGTGGGTTATTGTCAGTTAGGACAGTAAACTGAGCTCCAATTAGATAATCACGCAGCTTATCTGTCACTGCCCAGTTCAGCGCTAGCATCTCCAGCTTTATGGAACTATAATTCTCCATATTTCGCTCCGATTTCCTGAGGCCCCTTAAAGTTCCACCACCGAGCAGGTCGTATAAGGGAGATGCTATCTTGGCAAACCCTTTGATGAACCTACGATAGTAGGAAGCTAGACCCAGGAAAGATCAAAGTTGTTTTACCGTTTTTGGCCTTTCCGACTCAAGGATTTCCTTGGTCAGGCTTAGATCGGTAGCCACACCTTCAGCTGACACTATATGTCCCAGGTATTTCACCTCCTCCTTGAATAGATGGCACTTCTCTGGTTTGACCTTCAGACCATGCTTTCCAAGACGCTCCAGTACATTGTTTAGCCTCTGCAGAGTCTCCTCAAATGTACTACCAAAGACAAGCAGGTCATCAAGGTATATTACATCACCAAAGATACCGTTCATTAATTGCTGGAATGTTCTGAAACGTTTTGCAACGTTTTTTGTTGACTGGGCTGGTTAAGAGATCTGAAGTCCACACAGATCGGTAGCCTCCCATCCTTTTTACAGACAACTACTATCTGTGAACCATAAGGGCTTGTCGATCCCCTTATAACTTCCTTCTCTAACCAGCTATGAAGAACACTCTTTACTTCCTCTTGCAGGTGTCGTGGAATTCTACGGTGAGCTAATCTCACTGGGGTGTTGTCCTCCAACCCAGATCTCCCTCTTCTAAACTAAACACCCCTAAGTGGTCCTTCAAGGTCCGACTCAGTTTAGCTTTCCGTTCCTCTGTAAGGTTCTGAGAAATATTGAAGGGAAGATCTTCCACCCTAGTCTGCAGTCCCTCCTCCTGTGTCCGCGTCGCCCCTTTTTTTGTTTTGAATTCACTTTATTTGTCAGAATTTCATTTCGTCATACATTATTGGCAATAGAAGCAATAGTATTGATAATCACAAGTATTTCCAAGTACAGAGTACAAACTGTTCGAGTTAATTGACAGGAAACAGGTGAAGTCAATAATATTATATACTAGGTTCCAAATAGTGACAAAAAAGAAGGCAGAGGACCTCATCCCCACAGAAGTGTTTGGGTTGATACTTCTGGTCCTACCTGACTTATAAATAATATTAGAAACTTATGACACTTGTTATATAAATACTAATGAAATGGAGAACACATACATGGGGGGGGTAAATCGTAAATTAGCTGTAACAATGTAATATTTTCATTGAGCAATTGAGCAATTAACGTACACACAACTCACAATATTGATTAGTTAATCTTCGTCATAGGGCAATAGGGTTTTCATTAGGATAATTGTATCATTTTTAAATTTATTAAATTCTAGAGTGTTTCTTCGATCCTTTGGCAAGGAGTTCCAAGCAATAGCACCATGGAATTCTACACTTCTAGCATATGAAAGGCAATTTGGGGTAATACATTTAACAGTGGGGGCGTCATGTAGACGAGTAGCTAGATTTCTTTTATCTCTATACACATCACATTTCGATCTGTTGTACATATAGTTTAATAAATGAGCATCTCTTCTATCAACCAGCATATTCACTCCAGAGGCATTGTGTACATATTTTGTATTGGTTAAATGTGGGACTTTTAAACAAATTTTTAAACACCTGTTTTGAGCATATTGAAGTGGGTCCAGGTATTTGTCGTAAGTAGACATGAAAACAATATCAGCATATTCCATATAGGGTAGTATAGTTGCTTTATATATTTGTATAGCTAATTTGACATCTAGATATTTTCTTAATAGACATAATTTGTATGTCTTATAGGCTATAGTTTTAACTTGGTTGCTTAAATGTAAGTTGTAATGGAGAAGTGAGTCCAGTATAACACCTAGGTACTTATAGCTAGGTACCACTTGTAATAGCTGCTCGTTGAGTTTAATGTTGGCAGTTAAGGTATTTAATCTCCTTGTACTAGAGGAGAAAAACATAATTTTCGTTTTAGAGGCATTTATAGATAATTTATTTTGAATACACCAGGTTTCATAAGCCTCCAGATCACTCTGTAGATAATTTTTTGCATGTTCAAAAACATTTTGAGAAGAATAAATTACAGTATCGTCAGCGTAAAGTCTAACCTCGCAATTTTTCACACATTTAGTAACATCATTGACATAGATTAAGAATAATAGCGGACCCAAAATCGAGCCCTGGGGTACGCCACATAACACTTTAGCTTGCTTAGATAGTGATCCATTGGCTATGGTAGTTTGATATCTATTTTCTAAATAATTTTTGAACCAGTGATATGTATTCGATCTAATACCATAGTGATGTATTTTGGTTAATAGAACTGAATGGTCTACAGTATCAAATGCTTTCTTGAGATCTATAAAAGCAGCCACTGTTGAGTTGCCCACATTTAAATTTCTTTTAATGTCATCAGTAAATTTTGCTAATGTATCTATAGTACTAAAACCAGATCTGAATCCACCTTGTTTCGGTGTAAGTATATTTTCTTTTATTAAGAATCCATAAACTCGGTTATGTACAATTTTCTCTATTAATTTACCTGGTAAAGGAAGTAGTGAAATCGGTCTATAATTGTTTACTAATTTCTGATCTCCCGCTTTAGGTATAGGTGTGACTTTTGATATCTTCCAAGAATCTGGGATACAATTTTGAGCAAAAGACAGGTTGAAGATTTTGACTAGTTTAGAGGGTGCATGTATGAAAACTGTTTTTAGAATAGATGTAGAGATATTTTCAATAGCTGAGGATTTGATAGTGTTTATGTCATGTACCAATTTTGCTACTTCTTGTACATTGGTTTCAATATTATCAATTTGATTCATCACATGTTCATCATAAGGTTTCCATGGGATAAATAAGTTTTTGGCAAGCAAGGGACCTATATTAACAAAATATTGGTTGATGAAGTCAGAAACTTTTTCATCTTCAATTGGTCTGTTATTGTTTTCATGGTCAATTAGTGATATTTTATTTGATCGGTTTGGGTGACCCGGTAGAATATTATTAATGGTTCTCCAGAATTTCTTATGGTCATTCTTATGTACTTCCAGCTGTTCCTTGAAGAAATTTTTCCTTGCTTTATTAATGATTTTATTAGCTATGTTACGTGCTTCCCTTGAAGATTTCCAATCTTCCTCTTTACCAGAGCGTCTTGCTTTCCAGAGTTTGACATTTTTTTCTCGTATAGTCTCGTAAACTTCTTGGGACATCCAAGGGTCTCTATATTTATTAACCAAAAATTTGTGAACTGGGCAGTGTTTATCTAGGATTTTCCTTATTGCTAATTCCATATGAGACCAAGCACAGTTAACATCATTGGTATTATTAAATTCAGTCCAGTCATAGGCATCGAATTCTCTCAATAGTGTAGTATTATCTAATTTGGAGTATGACCTACCGGTTATATAGACCTTTTCAGTTTTAACTTTCCATTTCTTTCTTACCAAGAACACTGGTAAATGATCAGTTATAGTGTTATTACAGACACCCGTGTAAATATAATTCATTCTTACGTTGGTGAATATCAAATCTAATATGGATTTTTTCCTGGTACCAGCCTTAATTTCTTGTTTTAAACCTATACCCTTCATTTTGTTCAACAAATCGTGGACTAGCTCACAATCTTCAGTAACATTGAAGTTAAAGTCACCCATGGCAATAATTTCATATTGGTCTTTGTCATCTATAGTAGAGACCATCTCAATTAATGTATCTATAAAAGCAGTTTTAGATCCATCAGGGGGTCTGTACACATTAAAAAGTAGGATAGGTTTCATATGGTCTTTGGTTATGGTTATACATTGAAGTTCAATGTTAGAGTCTGAGCGGGATAGTGTGGAGAATTTATCATAGTCATGACTCAAACTCTGTTTGATATAGATACATACACCACCACCAATTTTGATGTTACCTTTTTCATCTAGGACTTGTCTATCTAGTCTATAACGTGTGTAGCCAGAAAATTGATAATTCGATTCGTCATCTTCACTTTTAAACCAAGTTTCAGAGAAGGTAAAAATTTCAAAATTTGCAGGGTAGATTTCAGCACAGATGCTAGCATAGTTACATTTGAAACTACGAGCATTCATATGCATCAGTCGTAGGCCCTTGGTACCTGATAAGTCATTCAATAATGTGTGTTGCATAATATAGGTAATATTAGGTTGAACAGTACAATGTACAATGTTACTGGATAAATTTTATTTTTACAGTTACAATCAGAGCCCCCCCAGGCTCCATAAATATCTATCAAAGTATTAACCACAAAAGGGGCATAGGCCTTAATGCCGCACCCTCTACCGGTACAGTACATTTTCATCGGTTGATACAGGTGTGTTGAGACGTAGCAGCAACATGACAGCGGGTAAAATCTGTGTATGTGGGGAAGGAAGGAAACAAGTTTATATTAAATATAGTTAAATAATATATATGTAGATGTGATTCGTAATAGAGCAGACTCAGGTATATTTAATTCCTTCTAGCGTCTTGTAGCCTAATTTCTTCTGATGTTGGTAGTGGATCTTCGTTTGTATGCTTATACCTTATTTTCATAAGCATTTCCCCCAGCTTATTAGAGCATTCGTGTTGGTTGTGGGCCACATTATTAATGGTTATTTGGTCCTTCTGCCCTAGGTGGAAACCGATGCCATAGGTGTTGTGGTAGGTGGCCTCGTAGAGGTATTTTCCTTTGGAGTCAGTCAATGCTTGGAGTAGGTTAGGCTGTGCAAATTTTATTTCAAGTAATCTGCCCATGACCTCTTCATCAATGTCATACCAGTCATTGGAGATGTTGCATTGTTTAGCTGCAAACATGCTGTCCATAGGGGTCTTAGCTGCAAGTACCCTTCTCAAAATGTTCACCTGGTTACTAACTATGCATTTCTTAGCATGATAGGCCCTTTCTACTGAGTCGTATTGTTGGTTTTCAAATGTGATGGGACATTTGTATAGGTTAGAAAATATAGAATGTTCTCCTTGGAAAGCTATCCCATCTGGGGTTTCTACCGTCTTGGCGTTCTTTAGGGACAGATCATACGGTAGATTGTTAATTTCTTTGTATGGGAATAATTTGCCCTCAATCACCAGGTTTGTACCCTTAGCATTGCAGTCGATTCCTCTATTCCTGGCTAGAGCCTGTATGGCCCTTACGTCCTTCTGTATTCGCTTCTCCTCAGGTGTGATGTCGTCAGCAAGGTGTAGTCCCTTCCATGTAGGGTTTCCTTGAAGATTCTTGATATTTCCAAACATTCTCAGCTTATACTGGGCAGAGGAGAACACTACAACTATTGGTCGATTTGGTGGTTTGAAATGTGGATTCTTTTTCTGTTGAGGAGTTAGGGTCTTCCTTTTACCTCTACGATATATTGCTTCTGCAGCAGTATTATTAAAGTCAAGTGAGAGGTCATTCAGGAGCTGATCCAAGGTTTCTCTTAGGCTTGCAGGCTTTTCTTCATTTAAGCCTTCAATTATCAATACCCTTTTCTTCCTATCTAAATCAATGCGTGAGAACTGTTCATCATGCTTATCAGTTAAACTACGAATTTTCACCGTTTCAGATGCATTGATTTCGATTTTGTCACTATGAGTTGAGACCGATTCCTCAATTTCAGTGATTTTTTGTTCGATCTTAGGTATAGACATAGTCTCATTCGCTGGGAAGCCATTTGGGCCGAACAAGCGAAGTTCCATTCCGCGTAGCAGCCGAACCGTACCTTGATTTATGGTTTCCTGGGATTTTAGGCGAGCCTCCAGTTCATTTATCTTATCCACCAGGTCCTTGGTACTAGCTTTGTAGTTCAATTTGGGTAAATATTTCAGTTCTTCACCCTCAGAATCAGAATAATCAGGTTGTAATACGGTAGTTTTGGTCTTACCGGAAGTCGCCATCTTGATTCTGGTTGGGTTAGGTAAAGCTAGATGCGGGGAAAGTTTCGTACTTCTAGTGGTTTTTTGCGACATAAGTTTCGGACTTAGGGTAGGCAAAAAAGAGTCTACAAATATGGAAAATATATTATAAAAGTGTTCGCAGCTCCTCAGGAATAAAGAATCCCCCTTTCTTGTGTAGTGTAATGGGTTTTAGACATCAATCCATGATGTTTACAAACCGTAGCAAACGACAGCTTATGGGCGCCGCCATGTTGGATTTTCCTTCAATGATTTGAAGACTGGACATACAAACTCAAAAATATCCAAGGTATGGAAATAAATGTGTTCATAGATTCCATAGGCACTATCAGATATCCTTCCCTCGTAGTTGGTTTGTAGAAATATAGGCCGAGCAATGAAGTTTCGCTATTAAACCGCTATATGCTGCGCTCCGCTCGAGTCACGCGTGTTCAGCCTTGTGCCATTGTTTTGCATCCTGAGCTTACACGGCTCCTCAATGTCCCCACCACTGACATTTGCCTCATGGATTTCCCCCAACTGGGCCCTGACTGGTATCCAAACAGCTTCCCTGCCATGGTTGACAAGTGAGACATGCAGTGATCCCTGCTCTACACTGGGCTATGGCTTTCCTGTATACTCACATTCACAGGAAGACCAGCAATCTTCAGATGGCTAATGATTCCTGTTGGATTAGCCGCCTTTGCCATAGCCGCCTGGCACAACGGTAGAACTTGTGCCCAAGATTCCCCATCCGGCAGTGACTGTCTTATCTGTGCAATATACCGGTCCCATCTCCTCTTCCAAGAGGGCTGCCAATCTGTTGAGCAGATTACAACCAACGGGAACCGGTATCTCGTCCTCCCTCTTGTCAAGTGTAGCCTTCTTCACAAAGAAGCCCACATCTTTGATGTACCTTCCCAATACATACACAGTAATCTGGAAATATCCAGCACAGGGGACTCCAAGATTGTTGGTTGCCGTTAAGGTTAGCCAACTACTTGGATCCACCAGTACTGTTCCCTTGCCTGCCAGGTGCTGTCTATAGAAGTATTCCGTGACTGTGGATATGTTAGAGCCTGTGTCCAGGAGACATAGAGCAATCATGTCGCCCAGCCCTAAACTTCCATATGGGCACCTACCTATCCCAAACTTCACAACCTCTTCAGTAGATGCACCTTCAGAGCCGGAAGAGCCCCCTCCCACTGTCTGGCTCCTGACAGTAGGGGGTTCTAGTTTCCCACAGACCCAGAATCCTGACCCTGTGGGGTCGAACTCTTGGTCTTGGGACAGTCCCTTCTCAAGTGACCACGCTCATTGCCCTTGTAGCAACGAGGCTCCCACGTTTTCTTGGAGCTGGCAATATTCTTGGGCCCAGCTGGCTTCTCGGACTTAACCGCCAGCTGGTTACATACCCGCTGAGTGATCTGATCAATCAGCTCTGCCCTCTCCTCTGCAAAGCACACCACCATTGACTCCCTGCCAGACCACTGCACGTCCTTGTCCCTCAGCTCCAGGTAGGCTACATCCTTGTGACCTTCCAGGTAGCAGAGGAGGCCCCGGCTCAGGTGTTTATCCTTAACACCTAGAGCCAACCTCTCATTAAGCTCCATGTCTACCAAGGGCTGGGTTGGGTCTCGGGCCCTAACCTGGTCCTGAAGCTTAAGGAGTCTGTGCTATTTCCTAAAATCTACATGTGTCATGGGCCTTAGTGACAAAGACATGGAGAAGTAGACAGTTAGGACATAAGGCACGACCTTATCCTAAAACCAACCTGTGACATGGAGCTTAGTAACCATAAGGACATAGGAAAATATAAATCTAGTGACATGTGACATGACCTTTTCCTAAAGTTGACATGTTATATGGGAACCCCCAATCTAGACCCCCAATACATTCTACATGGGGAACTGACTATGAATGAGTGAGTGATAAATTAGGGGTTGAGAAGTTGAGAATGAGTAGGGCCTAGTTTTAATCACAAAATGAGCTACATCTATCAGTTGTAAATTCAATCACTTCAAAAGTTGGTTGCTCCACAAAGAGGACACTCCATTACATGTGTGCCAGATGTATACAATGTGCATTTATTCACCAGAGTGCCTAGTATTAAGACAGTTATATAAAGGCTAAACATGTAGATGCTTTTACACCAAGGACAAGTGCTCGAAAGATTTTAGTTGCCACTTACAATTTTTGTTTGGCTTTTGTCACGTAGTAAAAATTATCTATTAGAGTTTGCATGATTAAAAAAGTGGAAAAGATAAAAGTGCCCCAACTGTTGTTAATGCGTCTTGCAAAATTAAAGCAGGTGGTTGGCTCAAGGTGATATGGTGGTTGGCTCAAGGTGAAATCACTATGTCCCAACAATTGATTAATATTACAAAAACAGTGTGCCCTTTTTGTCAATTAGGGGTTTGGGCATATAGAATTTATACATGGGCAAGAGGGAACAGAAGGTGACAGGTGGACGACTAAAGGTCTTCAGGCTAAAGTGGGTACATGCCCTAAAGAGACAAAATACTGAAATTTGCCAATATGTGCCTTGTATATTGGTCCTCTTCTCATTTACGTGGCACCCTCATAACAGCCTGCCCCAAATACCTTAAGAGGAAGGGCTCTATTGCAGCATAATGCAGTACACTGGCGGGTGATGTGGCCTGGAGCTCCCAACAGAGTATGTGCATGCTGTTACAGGTGAAGCAAAGGCCAAGTCAGGCTTGGAGAATGTGTCAGGACCATTTAGCTTGTACCTGGTGACGTGTTAGTCTATACAACAAAGTATGAATATACACCAGTCAAAGGCAAGCCCTCCTTGTTCTAGGCAGTGTACAGAGCACTACTGCCACCCGAGGGTTATTATTGATACTAAATGTGATGACATTTCTGAGGTTGGAAAAAGGATATTTGTCTATGGCCTCTTATTTGTATTCAACCAAATTATATATTTTGCATAATGATATTATTTAATCCCATAATATGAAGGACATGGCCGTGTATTATTTAAGGTGGCTGGCCGGGATAGACTACAAGTAATTAGATTTTCGCCATATTCTCACCATAGTCTCAAAATGATATGCACTTTTCATAAGTGCGAAAATAATATGAGGTCCCATGCATATTTTTGAGATACAGAAGATTCAACTCTACATAGGATTATATAGTGATTTGTCACATAATTTCCTAGATTCATATCCAAAAGTAATTAAATCTTTTCATAACTTCTTTAGCACTTAGATTTTATGCATATCTTTGCAGTAAATACAATATTGACATATAGTCCCAGGCATATTTTTATGTTTTGGATAATTGAAATAACAAATATAAGGAAATGGCTAGATTGGTGACATGTAGATTATGTAGCCTCTTCTAGGTGGTCACATACAACAATCCCCATGGCTCATGTGTAGGACTTCTGCCTTACTCTCAGGAGATCCAGGGTTCAAATCCAAGCCAAACCTTCCTGAATTTTGCACATTTCGTTTATCCATAGTCCCAATGTAAAAAGACCCCTGGTGTCCAAATGCTGAACTACCAATCCCCGCCAGCCACCTTAATGCCCAAGCACCTATAATAAAACCTTAGTGTTGTAGATTTTAATACAATAGTAGAGAATAGTCATATGAGACATGGCGTGGCAACTTGTAATCTTGTGTCTAGTTTCAGTTGGTGAGAATGATAGATAGGGCATATTATCATCTGGGCTTTTGGTAGTATATAGCACAAATTCAACCTGAACTACCCACTGCGGTTAATTACTAATAGCCTGTAGACTGTCCATTTTGCATGCACCTCACTCAGCTGTCACTCATAGGGACCTGTCTTATTCAATGTCCAATGTCATAGTCAACAGGTGTGTCAATATAAGTGTACCCTGCTCTGCCTTACCCCCCCTTCCCACACACACACACCCAACTGCCAATCACCTTGTAATAGTCTGTACCTTGTCACGGGCCAGTGGTCAGTTAACCGGCCAGATCACCCCACCTCTCTGTAGAGGAGGAGCACAGTGTAAGGACACCTGCATACATACATGTTAGTAGTATAGTATGTATCAGTACGGGACTATAGCTAATCTAAGGATATTACTCACTGGGGATGCAGCCAATCAGAGGCCTCCCTTTTGGCGGGAAATTCAAATGTGGGGTCACCTGATCCAAACCCCCTGTGGTGTGCCGCCAAAATGGCGCCCTCTGATTGGCTGGCTGTTTAGGTCACATGACTTCTATTATGCAAATAAGGTCACATGACCCTAATTTGAATGGACCAATCAGAGGTAGTCATTTTGGTGGGAAATTTGAAAAACTTGGTGACATGACTCAATTTTTTAAAGATTTTTCCCAAAATGGAGACCTCTGATTGGTTGGCTGTCCACATGTCATACCGTCAGCTGTATGCAAGCAAGTATTTACATGACATTATTAGCATAAAGAGGTGTGGTTTATTATGTAGATGAGGGTGTGACTATAGTGAGATATTTTTGCCCATGTCACATGTCGATTTTAAGAAATGGCCATGTCACTCTGCTGAATTTAGTGGTCCACACCCATGATATTACAAGTAAAATCCACTGAAGAGCTATACCAAGTTCTCCATTCAGTTTGTCTTATACTTCTCAGTAGAGCAGCTGGTACACCGGGGTAAGGAACTTTGCTACACATCATTTGGTCGACACACTTTTGACAAAAAGAGTCGAATGTTCCCTTTGAACAATGACACATCTTTCTCAAGAAGTCTGAGTTCTCTTGCAAAAGAGAAAGCAACGTGTTAATCGATTCTATCGTATATCACCTTTTGACAAAAGTACATGTGTTCTCGTTATGGAATTGATATACTCCTATAGCTCTATCTGTGGTGGTACCAACCACTCTTTGAAATACATCTTTGAAACACACACTCAATGAATCAAATACAACATAAGAAACTTTATGAACACCTTGGTTTAACAACGGGGCCTTAAATAACAACACATCTGATGCATTTATTATTTCCCAAGTGAAAATGGGATCGCAAGTACAAATTGTCTGATACATGAGGTAAGTCGGTGGATGTAGTAGATGAAGTTAATACAAGAACAAAGGATATTATCTCACTGGCTTATCTACATCTACATTTTTTTCCCCTTTAAAGTTATTTAAATCTTTTTTATTATATTTTTTTTTATTTTCATAACTCCAAAGGACTCGTCGTCACTCCGTCAGAATGTATGCGACGCTTCACATATAAGTAACTCAGTCCCTTTTTCTCTATTGTGTAAGTGTGCATTTTTTTTTTATTACTTTAAAATTTGTAACAGCATGGATAGTTTTTCGTTTCAAAAGAACATACAAGAAGTCTTTGGGTTCTTGAACGTTTTGTTTTTTTATGACACCCTTTGCACTCCATTTCTTTGATTTTCTTTCACCTGTCAAGTTTTTATCGTAGCAAATGTAAGTCTTGGAGTTGAGACTAAGAATTCCATCACCCTCCCACTAGGATTTGAAAAGACCCAGGGTTCTCTGATCGTGAACTAAGTTTCTAACAAGCGAGGGGGATCCATTCTTTGACACCTTCGGTTTTTATCTTTACGAAAAGAATGGAATCCAGTTTGGTTTCTCTCTAAAGTACGATTCTCTCAGGTAGGGTTTCATGATTTGGTCCAACGATTCACCTCTGAGAGCCATGTAAAGACTGTCAGTGTCCATTTGACAAAGAGTGTAATCGTGTCGATTGATAAATTTATCCAAAAAGTCCAACGTGAACTCTAACATTTTCAACTTGGCGTACTGGTACACCATGAATCCTATTTGAATAGGAAGATTGTTCCTGACTGTTTTTGGTTGCAGTTCGACTTCAAAGAGATCTGTGCTCAACTCGGTACCCTTTTTGAACCGCCACGAATTGTTCAATAATTGGAAGGTTCGACCTCTAGTGTATTTCACAGTGGTGTGTTTTTCTTAGTTGCCAATTGTTTTACCGTACGTGGTGTTTCCCATCAACTTGTAACAGTCTGACAGAATTTTCTCGTTCGCGTTTACATGACCACGTCCTTGCGCAGCGGTTACTTCGTCTGCGGAACCGGCGAAGGGTTGTCTAGGAAAGTATTCTATGAACATCTGCACTTCGGTGACTACTAAACCATGATCCAAATACCACTTAAGAAGATTGGTTCCCAAGAGAATCTTTTTCCGTGGTAACTGCCTATCAAGGATCTCTGAGGAGGGTTCATCAGGTTTTCGTTGTTCGCAAAGTCTGTCATGTGAGGTCCTATGTCGGATTTCAAAATGGTCACGTTCTTGAAAACAGTCATTTCTTCGAAGTATTCATGTAGGTGAGGAGGAGTAGTAATGTCCACGTCTTTGTTGTTGTAGTAGATCAAGTTATCTCTGAAAGTTTGCAGGTTCTGTTAGGACAAAACTTTTTCACATTCGGCATAGTCAGATTCAGACATCTTGGTGCCAGTCAGTTTGCTGTCAAATGCAGATCTTGGTGGAAGTGTTCTGTTTTCCAGTTTCCTGGTAGATGTCATCCATTCGTAAGGAAAGTGACCTTCGTGCTGATTTCTGGTGAAAGCTAGTAGAAAATCGCATAGTTACAACCAGGTGCCAAATAGTTTACTACGTCCAAGAAAACAGTGTGCCGAGTGTAAATCACCAAGTATTGGTTACTTCTCTTTATGGCGCTGAATTCTTTGTTCTCTCGGTCTTTGGAGAAGAAGAACGTGTGAAGCTGTACTTTGATCAGATTTAAGTCATAACGCCCCAAGTTAAAACCTACGACCAAGAACTTGGCAAATATATATCAAAAGTCTCTTCTTCAGTTCAACTAAAGGGTGTCTTGTCCGAGTTTCATTGAAGTTGTTGCCTCTTTTAGGTGGAGAGCTTCACCTATCCTCTCATCTAACTTTGCTAACGTCGGCCGGTAAAGTTCTTCCCCGATGACCTTGGCGGTGTCGTTTATTTAATTCAAAACCCTATCACAAACCCTGATGATCAAACCTGGAAAGGTTTCAGGTTTCACAGTGGAATCGAACTGATGCAACAATTTTAAAGCATGTTTGCCGTTCTTGTATAAGTTGGGAAAATCTAACACACCTCCTGTGTTTTTAAGTCGACCCAAATGGGTAACCCTGCCCTCTATGGGGAATTCTCTGGGTCCCATGTAAATGCAAAAGTTCAAATTGGTGGAAAAAAGAACTTTCCACTTGGTGTCAGAGTCACAAAGTTTCTGTACTTCTTCAGAAGTGACAGTGTTTTCCATGAGGGAGAGAAGCTCTTCCAAAGTTTCTGAATTAGTCATGATGGGGAGGGGTTGTAAAAGAGTCGCGTTGTTTTGGGAGGTGTGAAAGTAGCGTAGCTTGTTTCTGTTTTCTCTGTGTTGTAAAATTAACCCTACTGACAAACCCACTTTGTATCTGAATCTTTGTGTGATGTGAATCTGACGCATAGTATCTACAGCGTCACTCAACTCACTGGTTGGTAGTCTTAAGTTTGCTACACTCACGCGACTCCCGTGTGTCCTGACTCCTGTTTGTATTGCGGGCCAATTCCTGGTGAACATTACCTCACCCTCCGGTATAGTGCATATTATCGGAGGAATAGTCACTCCATCCAGAGATTCGCGTCGATAGGTATTTATTTTTGCAATTTCCTTCGCCGCATAGAGGACAAAATTTAGGTATTACCCTACATTTTTCCACGTGTCTGCTGTAATTGTACACCCTTTTAAATTTTTTAAAACACTTTTCACAGATATGATGATCCATTTTCACTGAGTTACTTATATGTGAAGAGAACTTTTTTTTCAATATTTTTCATCTATCTATCTATCTATCTATCTATCTATCTATCTATCTATCTATCTATCTATCTATCTATCTATCTATCTATCTATCTATATATCTATTTATCTATCTATCTATCTATCTATCTATCAATGTATCTTCCTTTTGTATCTATCTATTTACCTGTACACCTGTATACGCAACATACCTACACAAAGTATTGTAGTAAACACAAAAGGACCAGACGCAGCCAATAAAGTTCTATAACAGTAGAAGGTGTTTGGTTTATTTCTTTTAGGCCTTAGTGCTAACAGTTCTCATTAATTCTGGTATTGACATCAATTATCCTTGCTTGTATTGAGATGCACCACCCTTACAGGTATCCACCGATCGCAACCACCGAACCCGGAGTCACCGACCACACTTCTGCCACCTGCAAGTCTCTCATCGCATCTCCCCCCGCGACCAACGGGCCGCCTTTTTATGGCGTCACGAGATGTGACGTCACGAGCGTGACGTCACCGGTCGCTACCGTGTCGCCCCCAGGTGGGACGGACCCTAACTAGCGCTCCCGCGCCGGTGGCTACCACCGGACTGATCGTCCCAGCATTATAATTATTATACAAGTGATATAATCACTACACTCTCCCCTTATCATTTCAAACTTAGGTTGTAGAAAATATATCCGTGAATCTTTGCCATAGTGGTCAAAGGTGTTACAACATTTACACAGGTCATATAACCGATACATTTTAACATTTATTCATTTAACTTGGGACTCCTACAATGGGCCCCCTCTTATTACTATAAACTTTTATATGTGAACTTGGGTAAAGTCTGTATCAATAGTCCAGAACATATAATACAACATCCGGTCTAGATGGGCACTGTTATACGAAGCTAACTGGTGGACGTCCCCTGTCCGGCCTCTCCAGACTGCCTCCCTTGTTCCGGCCCTCTGGTCGGTGTCTGCTTATGCCGCCTCCGCTCCACTTTGGCTGGGACGGGACCGAGGCGTCTCGGTGACCCACGAGGGGGGGGTTTCCCGGCAGGTACTCAATCCCCCACCAGTACTCCCCCACCCCACAGGCCCCTGACTACCCCTCCCTTCTCCCCCTTCCTTGCTTATGACCCAGTCAAGTGTTCTCTCCTCCTCCCCCTTGCATGCCCTAGCTGGACAACAAGTGGAGGCCCGTCGGTTCTTCCACACCCAACCACCAATGCCTCTCTTACTCTGGACCCCCTCAGCCTCTTAAAGGTGTCGCTTGGTTGCCCCGTGAACTGCCCCCACCTCCCCTGTTCTCAACCGTCCCGGGGCGGTTTGGCCTGGGGCGGGCGGGACGTCTCCTCACGTATCATGCGACGTATCCGTTCCTCCAGGTCCCCTCCGAGGTGGGCTGGACCGTGACCCGGAAACCTGGCTGCCGCATGAGCTGGGCCGGGGCCTGGAAGTCTTGCTGCTGCGTGCGCTAGCCCTGGTGCTCCAGATGCCCGGAGAGTTGAGCTGAAGGCTGGTGCGGGATATCCTGCGGGCGTCGCCCCGGCCGCGCCCCCTGCTGGCCGTGCTGATGGAGGAGGAGGCGGTGGAGGGGGAGGTGCCATATCCTGGTTCCCCCTTGGAGCGTATCTCTGTACGGTCGTGGCATAATAATGGGTTTGTACCGTCGACGGCCCAATTAACTCCACCCAGCCGTGCGCTCTTCCCCCTACAGGCGTATACTCCTCCCCTAAGTCCGGCGATGGGGCCAGGCCTGATGCCCACTTCTGGAGGCGATCCGGTTGTTCCACCCGCTTCCAGGGTATGCGTTCAGGGTGATTGCCATACCAGACAGGGCGACCCCCAAGAGGTCCATCCCCTCCACGCGGGGGAACTCCGGCTCCCGGGGCCCTTCAGGGAAGTACTCCCCCCATTCATCGGCCCATTCGTCCCTCCTCTTGCGACGTCGCCGTGAACCCCCCCAATTTCCGCTCTGGCTTCCTCTCCGTGCTTCCTGCTCATACTCGTTTTAGTCTCGTTGTCGATCATATTCCTCATACTCTCGCTGTCTCTCAAATTCCACCTCTTCCCACCTCCCATGTCCCCGCCTCTCGCCATCTCCTTCACGCCTAAGGTCTCCCCTCTGTCTCTCCTCCCTTTCCCTCCTTTCTCGCACCTCCGCTTGTTTCTCCTCTCTCTCTCTCTCTTCGGTCCCTATCGTCCCTCTCCTTCTTCTCTTTCGCATTAAGTTCCTCCCAGTCCTTCTTCTCTTTCTCGCTCCTCTCCTTCCGTTTTTCTTTGTCTTCTTTCTCTGTCTTCTCTCGTTCCTCTTTCTCCCTCCTTTTCCTTTCTCTTTCCTCCTCTCTCTCTTTCCTATCTCGGTCCTCCTTCTCTTTACGTTTCTCCCTCTCCTCCCCCTCTCTCTTGTCTCTGTCCTCCTTCTCTTTCTGTTTCACTCTCTCCTCCCTCTCTCTCCTGTCTTTATCCTCTTTCTCCTTACGTTTCTCTCTTTCTTCCCTCTCTCGTCTCTCCTTGTCCTCCTTCTCCTTGCGTTTTTCCCTCTCTTCCCTCTCCCTTCTGTCCTTATCCGCCTTCTGTTTCTCCCTCTCTTCCCTCTCTCTCTTATCTTTGTCCTCCTTCTTGCGTGTCTCCCTCTCCTCCCTCTCTCTTTTGTCCTTATCCTCCTTTTCTCTGTGCTTATCTCTCCCCTCCCTTTCTCGCTTTTCCTTCTCCTCTCTCTCCTTGTGTTTCTCCTCCCTCTCTCGCTTCTCTCTCCCCTCCTTTTCTTTGTGCCCTTCCTTCTCTCTCTCCCTCTTGTCTCGGCGCTCCCTATCCTCTTTCTCTTTGTTGCGCCGCCGGTCTCTGTCTTCTCTCTCCTTCCTCTCCTCCCGGACCTTTCTATCATCTTCTCCCTTATCACCTCTCCTCTCCTTTCTTTGGCTTTTATGCTCCCCCTCCGTTCTCTTAGCAAGAGGCGCGGTCTCTTCCTCCGCACCCGGCTCGTGCGAAGAGCCTCCCTCCTCCGACTCGGTGTCTAGGGCGACGGCCTTGTATGAGACCTGGTTGGGTGGGAGCATCAATGGGTCTTCCTCCTCCTCCTCCCAGTCCAACTCCTCCGGCTCCTCCCCCAAGTCCACCCGGGACGCCATCAGGCGCTCCAACCGTCCTCCCACCACGGGTGTGTTGTTATCCGACGTGTGGGTTGGGACCGTCGGCGGTGACGACGTCAATATCTGGCGCACCTGGTCTGCGTCCCTGAGGGTCGCCGGTCCCTCCGTCTCCGGTGCCGCTGCCTCGAAGAGTGGGGACGACGCTATCCAGATCTCGTGGCCGGCAGGGGACAGCCACGCCTTTTTCCGCAGCGCTTCTGCAATCAGGCGTTTCTGGAACTGCTTCTTAGCAGCCTCTGCCATCTCCTCTGCCCTCCGGTTCGTCTCCTTCAGGAGCTCCTCTCCCACCTCGGCAGGAACCAGGGCCCCGTCGCTGTCAATCATCAGGGACTGCAACAATATCGGGTTCCCGTCTCCACTGGACGCCGGGCCGCTCACCACCTGCTCCCGCACCTGGCTCGCCTCCTCTGCCAGGTTCTCCGGCTCCCCCTGTCCCAACTGTTGTGCCAATATCCGCGCAGCCTCGAAGTCCTCAGTGGACCTGGTGCTCAGTAGATCCCCCTCGACGTTTACGGACAGGGTGGAAGGATCCATTGAGCCCTCCTCCGTAGCTGCTGACGTGGAGGCCACTGGTTCCAGTGCCGTTTTCAGCATCTTAGATGGGGGGCTGCACTCCTCCTCCAGTGTCCCCTCCTGGCCCCCTTCTCCTAGCACTATCTCGGGCGGGGTCGAATCCCAGGGGGTCTCGTCCTCACCCATCTCACGGTCGCCCTTACGCTTCCGCCTTTTCTCTGTTTCGGCCCGTTCTTCCGGTACGCTGGGCCGTCCTAATGGTGAGCGGCTGCGCCGCCGGGTACTTCCCGTGGTGACCGCTCCCACCACGCTGCGGACTCTCGGGCGTCTGGGAGAGCGCCTAGGGGTCTCCCCACTCCCCTCTGGAGTCGGGGTTCGGCGTCCCTCCGTATGCGTCTCCCCCACCCCCGAAATCTCTAGCAGTCGTTCGGAGGCCAAATGTGCTGCCTTTCGACTGCTTCTGCGCCGAGGCGTTGGGGACGTAGGGGACCCCTGCGACGAATCCAGGCTCTCCTCTCCTCCCCCTTCCGGCCCCCCGGTGGCCCCGGTGGCCGCGGCGGCCGGTGACTGCCCGGTGACCGGCGACTCCGTGGTGGTCGGTGACCTGGCGACCGAGGTGGCTTCGCGCCCATGGTACTGTATCATGTTTTTCGGTGGCCGCTGGCTTCACGGCAACGTGATCCACTCATGGCCGGCATGCAGAGCGACTAGGTGGTTGACCAAGTCATCCCATCGGCCGCCTTTCACCTGGAACTTGCATCCCAAAACAGGGCAATTCCACCCCGGTCCACACGACTTGTGCAGGGCTAGAACATGACGGTTTAGGACGTCCCTGCGCCAAAAAGTGCGGCCACATTCCGGACAATTCAGTGGGGTCTCCGACTTCCGCATCGTGTTGTTGTCCAGTTCGGTGGCCCGCCCGGTGACCCAGCTACAGCCTCGTTCCCGTGCCGCGTGGTCGGTGGCCGTAACGAGGTCACGGTGCAGTTCTCGGCCCCTTCGCCAGGTGGCCTCATCATCCCGGTGACCCTCTTCGGTGGCCCACATTTCGCTTGCCCGCCGCTGCTCCTCCCACTTTTTATTTTTAGCTTTGAATACAGCTTGCACTGCCCAACTCATCTTCTTTCCCTCCACGACAGCAGGGCGGTCAACCACACTTGGTGGTAACCAATTTCGACTTTCCCCTCTTCTCCCCACTAATCTCTCCCTCTTTTCTTTTGCAGGGGAGCCGTGTCCCGCCGGCGTCCTGGAGTCTACCGCCACCGAGCCCACCGACCGCCCTCTTCCAGCCACTCGCAGGTAAGTTTCCCTTTTAACTCCGCTTAGGTGGCCCCCCTGAGGTAGGTTCACTATAAAGGAAGGTAGTAGGGCTTTCCCCTTCCTTTCCACGCCTTTTCCTGCTGTTTTTCTTGCTCTAGTGGAGCCATAGGTCGGCTTCCCCTCCTTTCCTCTCCCACCGCGGCGGCAGTTGGCATAGCAACACCGCCGGAGCCCGGACGTGGCGGGAAGCCAACCACCTCCTCCAGGTGGCGCTCCGGTGTCCCTACCACCGCGGTGGCGGCAGGCGGCGCCACCGGAGAGCTGAGCCCCCGCTCTTGGGCCCAGACCACCCGGGCATCCCCAGTAGCTTCCCCCCGAGGTTCCCCCACCTTCTTCAGTAGGTCATAATGTACTATCCTCTTTTTACGCCCCTTCTGTATTTCCCATACAGGACCTCCTAGGCTTCTGACAATTTTCCAAGGCCTTGACCATGGGCACATGAACTTGGGGCACTTGCCTACTTCTTTCCGGGGGACCATATAGTAGACTGTGTCCCCTACCTCTAGCGGCTCCCCCCGTACCCGGGTGGAGTAATTCCTTTCCTGACGACGGACCGCCCCCCCCATCTGCCAGAGGGCATAAGCATGCCCTCTGGCCATCCTTCCTCGTAATTCCGCGGTGTAGTCGACGTAGTCGTCGGGTTTCCCTCCCACGATTTCTGGTTGTGGGTACAACAGGTTACCAGGCAAAAGAGTTTCTCTTCCCAGCATTAGAAAGTTGGGGGTTTGGTTAGTGGAGGCTTGCACTGAAGATCTATACGCAGCCATTACGTATGGCAGTTGCAGATCCCAGTCCATCTGGTCCTCAGCCACCGACATGGCCAGCATCGACTCCACAGTACGATTGCAACGCTCCACTAACCCATCAGATTTAGGATTATAGGGGCAAGTGCGCGTCTGCGCCACTCCCAGCAAACGGTGCACCTCCTGGAACATCCGGGCCTGAAAGTTTCGACCTTGATCCGTGTGGATCGTGCCCGGGGGCCCCAGCCGGCACACCACCTCCGTTACGAAGGCCCTGGCCACCGTCTCCGCTTCTTGGTCCGGTAGGGGGACCGCCTCTGCCCATCGTGTAAAATAATCCATGACGATAAGGATGTGCTTGTTCTTGCGCGGGGTGCGCGGGAGAGGACCCATCAGGTCCATAGCCATGCGCTCCAAAGGGAACGCTACCAGTACATGCCGCATCATGGCTCGAGGGGGATGGGGCGCCGCCTTACGGCTCAGACACTGGGGGCAAGAGGCCAGCCACTGCACCACATCTCTCCTATAGTCGGGCCAATAGTAGGCCTGCTGGAATCGCCTCAGGCTCTGGGCCCGACCAAAATGGCAGCTCAACGGGGCCCCATGCACACCGGCCAAAACCTTCTCCTTCTTACTATCCGGCACCACTACTTGCAGGAAGGTGCGGCCGCCCAGCTCCCACCATACCCTACAGAGTACACCACCCTCCACCCGCAGCCGCGGGACCTGTGCTGCTAAGGCGCGCACGTCATAGGCCTCCCCCAAAAGGGCGTCCCTCGAGGGGACATCACTCTCCTCGATCCATTTCCGAACCTTGGTGAGTAAGGGATCGCCCTCCTGGGCCTGTCTCCAGACCTCCTTTTGGTCCATAAAGATCCCGTCCGTCTCCTCGGCCGTCACTTCCAGGCCTACCCTCTCCTCCGCTTCCTTATCGGTGGCGGCTTCGCTACGAGTCACCGCACGACACTCGGCCAGGGCATCGATAGCCCCCTCGCCTGAGAGGTCCTCGAACAAAGGAGACCTGGAGGGCTCCCCCATGCCGCATTGATTACACGGCCTCCGGGACAGCCCATCCGCGTTACCGTGATCCTTCCCTGGGCGGTGCTCGATGACATGATCGAAAGTCTCCAATAACTGTAGCCACCTGGCTACCTGCCCCTCAGGCTCCTTGAAACTAGCCAACCACTTCAGGGCGGCATGGTCGGTCCTTATACGCACAGGGCGCCCTACTAAGTAGTGGCGAAACTTTTTCACCGCAAACGCCACCGCCAATAATTCGCGGCGGGTGACACAATAATTCCTCTCACATCTACTCAATGTGCGACTCGCGTAAGCTAAGGGCCGCTCCCGATTATCCTGCACTTGAGTCAGAACAGCCCCCAGCCCCAGGTTGCTGGCGTCGGTGTCCACCAGGAGCCCTCCCTCTGCCATAGGGTAGGCTAGAATAGGGGCACTCACTAACTTATCCTTGAGCACCTGGAAAGCTTCTGCACAGTCTCGGTTCCAGGAAAATTTCTTGTCCTTCTCGGTTAGTTCCGAGAGCGGCCTGGCTATCGAAGCAAACCCCGGAACAAAGCTACGGTAGTAGCCACACAGGCCTAAAAAGGAGCGTACTTTTGTCACTGAGGTGGGCATCGGCCACTCCGACACGGCAGCTATCTTCTCGGGGTCCGTGCCGATCCCGTTCCTGTCAATTCTGTGCCCCAGGAAGTTTACCTGTTCCCGTACCAGCTGGCATTTGGTGGCCTTTATCTTCAACCCGGCCTCCTGGAGGCGTCCCAGGACCAACTCCAGTCGCTCAGCATGCTCTTCCAAGGTCTCGGAGAATACAATAATGTCATCCAAGTACACCAAACACACTGTCCATTGGAGACCCCTCATGACAATTTCCATTAGCCTTTCGAACGTCCCGGGAGCGTTACACAGCCCGAAGGGCATTACGCGGAACTGAAACAAACCACGGTGGGTCACGAAAGCAGTCTTGGGCTTAGCATCCTCCTCCATAGAGACCTGCCAATACCCGGACGCCAAGTCGATGGTGCTAAACCAACAGGCCCCGGACATTGAGTCTAACGAGTCGTCTATCCTGGGGAGAGGATAGGCGTCTTTCACTGTAACCGAGTTCAATCATCGGTAGTCAACACAAAATCTGACACAGCCATCCTTCTTCTTCACGAGGACCACTGGACTCGCCCATGGGCCCGAAGCTGGCTCAATCACTCCTGTTGGAGCATCTTGTCCACCTCCTGATCGACAACTGCCCGCCTGTGTGGGGCTAGCCTGCGGGGCGCCATCTTTATGGAGGCCGCCTCCCCAGTGTTGATCGAGTGTGTCACCACGTCTGTATGGCCCATGTCCTCGTCCCCCTCTTGGAACGCCGCCCTGTTGCGCTCTAACAGCTGTACCCATACAGGATCCTTCTCGACTTTAGTTCCCCCTAGTAAGACGGTTATGAGGTCGTCACCCGTAGTGTCCCGGCTGGCCCCGGAGGCCCCTGAGTAATCTTCTGTTACCATCCGGCACACAGGCTTGCCTACTAGCTCCACCTGACCAAGGTGCATACCCCGGTATACCGTGATAGGGTTAGGCCCCGGATTACAGACCAACATGGGCACCTTGCCCCCTTTCGGCATGGACAATGTGCGGCCCACCCGGATTCCCCTTGCGCCCTCCACTCGAGGTAAGCCTTCCACCATCACTTCTTCCCCTTCAAACTCTGGTGGGACACGGCCCAGAATCACCCGCTCAGTTGCGCCTCCCACCACCTCCGTAGCAATGCTCACTATTCTGCAACTGCCACCCACGACCTCCCTCGGCCATAACAACTTGCCTTCTGCTAGGTTTATGGTGGCACGCGTTTCCCGCAGAAAATCGGCGCCCAGGAGCCCTGGCGCCGCAATGTCAGCGATAATAAATGAAGTGCATTCTTTCCTTGACCAGCATTGCAGGACCGTAGAAACCTTGCCCTCCACCTGGAGTGGCTTCCCATCGGCGGTGTGAAATGCCAAAGCGACCGGAGCCACCTGTCCTGGGGATCCCGCCCCCTTCCACCATGCCGTGGACAACAAGTTGCTAGTTGCCCCGGTGTCCACCACGAGATGGATGGATTGTCCCCATAGCACCGCCTCCACCTCTAGGCCGTTTCCTTTCTTTTCTTTCCGTCCCAGCCATTCTCTCTGCCTTTCGACCCCCTGGGCCTCCCCCCGGCTGACGGGGGAGACCCCGTCTAGTTTCCCGACGACTTGACCTCAGCATCCCTTTTCTTTGCTGCTTCCACTCCCTTCTTCCAGGCCGGGCAGTTACGTTTAAAGTGGTCTTCAGCCCCACACTCAAAGCATGACCTCCGCGGCCCCACCGGTCTTGGTTACCTGGCCCCCCCTAATTTCGGTAGTTAGACCCGCCAGCCTTTCCTTGATCTCCGACATCTCCTCAGCCATGGACAGTGACGCGGCGCGGACCTGCTTGCTTTTCTCCCGCTCCTGTTTCAGATATGCTTCCGCTTGTACCCCCCTCTCCACAGCCTGAAGCAAATTCTTTGTTTCTCCCTGATATATCCAGTTACGGAGTTCCCCATCATCTAAGCATTCCACGAACCTGTCCTTGGCCATCACGTCCACCGTTGTCGCGTCTGCGTTAGGGTATGACAGACGGACCAATCGGGATATCTCTGCAGATAATGTCTGGAGCTCCTCCCCCGGCTTCCTCACTCGGGTGCGGAACAGGGCCTTGTACGACTCTACCTGGCTTTGAGGTTGGAACCGGTTAATCAGCGCCTCCCTCAACAGTTTGTACCCATTCTCTGATGACGGCTTTACGGCTGCGAGCAATCGTCTCGCCACCCCCGACAAACTGATCCCTAGGAAGGTCCCTGCTTCCTTTTCTGACCATCGGTTGGCTAGGACACAGAGGTCAAAATGCGAGAGGAACTCCTCTAGGTCACTTGACCCGTCATACTTTCCCGGCATCACGATGGGCTTGGGGGCGGGGCTGTCACCCCCGGCCCCTGGGGCCTCCTCCCCAGGAGTAGGCAGATCCCCCACCACCACTGATGGTGTACCCCCTCCCCTGTGCTCGAATGAGGAATCTGGGCCTCTCCTCTCCTCCCACTGATCACCAGCTCCCGAGTTACCGCCTTCTGGTGTTCTCCCCGTTCCCTCTTGTTTCCGATAAGTATCCCCTCCGGTGGGACCACCGGCTCCGCCGCTTGCACCACCGGACGTACCACCGGACGCCCCAAGGAAAGGATTATAACCTCTCCTGGCGAAACTTCCAACAGCCCCAACTTGTGATTTAGCCGCACCGTCCAAGAGCTCCCCCAACTCCTTCTCCCCCGACTTATCTTCCTCCCTTTTCCATTCCTGCCAACTTGTAGCATTTTTCCGCACCCCATACCACCTTTTATCGCCACCGGCCGAGTCGGCGGAACCACCGGACGCCACCGGACCGCCGTCTTGCATCTGTCTTCGAAATAATATTTCCTCGTCCACTATTTCTACTAGACTTCCTTTTCTTCCCTGGCCTAGACCTCCTTCCTCCCCTCCACTATAGTCACTATCAGCCATTTCCTTCCTTTGTGAATATGCGGGTTCGTATAAGCAACAACACCGCTGTCACCAATGTAGTAAACACAAAAGGACCAGACGCAGCCAATAAAGTTCTATAACAGTAGAAGGTGTTTGGTTTATTTCTTTTAGGCCTTAGTGCTAACAGTTCTCATTAATTCTGGTATCGACATCAATTATCCTTGCTTGTATTGAGATGCACCACCCTTACAGGTATCCACCGATCGCAACCACCGAACCCGGAGTCACCGACCACACTTCTGCCACCTGCAAGTCTCTCATCGCATCTCCCCCCGCGACCACCGGGCCTCCTTTTTATGGCGTCACGAGATGTGACGTCACGAGCGTGACGTCACCGGTCGCTACCGTGTCGCCCACAGGTGGGACGGACCCTAACTAGCGCTCCCGCGCCGGTGGCTACCACCGGACTGATCGTCCCAGCATTATAATTATTATACAAGTGATATAATCACTACAGTATATACACCTACATACACGTCATATAAAACATACATCAACACTATCTCACACACATCTCAATCAATTTTAATCAAGAAATTCAAGGATAATCTCTTTTTTGTCACCCAGTTCTTTCAGCACCTTGGTCAAAAGCGTCACACCGTCCTGTGTCGAAGTTTTCTGGGGTCCTTCGTACCTGCGCACGTGGATGACGTTCTTACCCTTGTAGTAGCTGACAGCAACATACAGCGCGCTTTCCTTAATTGGGTAGTCCTTGCATATCCGTACCTCCTCTTGGATGTCAGTGACGGTCGCTATTAGCTTGAGGAGTGTGTCAGTGGTGAAGTTTACTTTTCTGGTGGGCATTGAGATGCACTTTATGGCACTGTAGCGTTCCTTGGAAATCCTAACCCGTCGAGCCAGATCTCCAGCTTCAAACTGTTGATGAAGAGCTCCAATCTGGGGACTGTGGAAGGTGTTGGTGGTTCACATTTCACTATCACTTTTCTCTTCTTGGACGCCTGGTTGCCACTCTTGGTAAAACTCCTCTTGATACCCGTAGAGTAAGAAGAGAAGCGCCATCAGTGTGAGCTGAATCAACAGCAGAACCAGCAACAGGAGCAGGGCTCGCATCAGTATCTCAGGTCTTTTGAAAAGAGGATAACCACGCACGGTCGGTCGTGGTTGTGGAGGGTGAGTAAGTTGGGGAGGTGAGAAAAAACTCGCTCCGACACTGCTCGACGTCGGTGTCCCTTGGTGGATAGCAGAAGCCGGTGGTTCTTAGAGACTTCACGATAGCGGTGGTGAGTAGATCGGGTGATCTTTGAGCAACCGCTGGAGAAGTCAACTCTTTCTGCATTTCCTGTGTGTCTATGTCAGCTGTAGTTGCACCAGCGTCTCTGGACCTGAACAAAATGGCGGCACAGGGTTGAGCGGTTGAAAATAGGGCTGCAGAATTTTGGCAAATATATTAGGATATACATATAGGAACTGAGTCAAACTTGACATATTGCTACATAAAGGTTCGAGGAAACCACGGACATAATGTCCAACACTAGAGAACGGTCTCAAACCAGGAGGAGAGGAAAAGAAATAGAAATGTTGTCGCCGGAAGCCACCTTGAAGGATGTTATTGCCGCTGTCAACTCTATTGACAAACGAGTCAAAACAGTGGAGGAGCTGCAACTTGACATGATGGGTCTCGATGGGTTCAAAGACTCTATAAATACCCTAAATAATACCACCACGACCATTAATTCTACTCTGGATGGTATAAGAACTAGGCTTACCTCCACAGAAGGAACACTGGATACAGTATCCACCACTGTCAAGGAGACGGGAGACGCCATGACGGCTCACATGCAGAATATTCAGGCCCAAACAGAACTATTACTAAAACATGCACAGAGGTTTGAGAAAATAGACGAAGACATCAAGAGAAAAATTGTCGTAGTTAAAGGTCTAGAGGAATCCAATAATGAAAATTTATTGGAAAAGATCAACCAACTATTCAGGGACATGCGCGCAGATTTCGGCACTGAAAGCACACAAAGTTGCAGTCGCGAAGGCATACCTATCACAAGAAACCAAGATGGCGGCGCCCATGATATAAACAAGAAGACCTTTCATCCGATTAAAATAGTGTTCAATAATGCGTATACAAAGGCTAAACTGATGAAACTTCTGAAGAACTTAAAAGGCAAGTTCTTATACAAACATGTATCAATCGGGGACGAGCTGGGCGAGGCTGAACAAAGGGAGTTTAACGATCTACAAGCAATGCACTACTTGGCAAAAAGGCAGGGGTACAACACACAGTTGAGACAACATAAGATCATAATAGACAAGAAACCGTTCGAACATAGTCAACTCCACCTACTACCTTACCAAGATCTAAATATTCAGAGAGCAAATGAGGCTGAAACGCCAGACGGGCTTATGTTCAAGTCGCATCACCACAAACTATCTAACCTTTACCACTGTCAGATGTCCTATAGAGGGGTAGAATATAACAGCTCTGAGCAGGCGTACCAAGTGTCCAAGGCCCAAGCATGTGGTCAGAAGAACCTAGTCCTATCCCTAAAGAAGTTAGAAGACCCGGTGGAAATTATGTATGAAGCCAGGAAAATTAGACCTACAACAGAATGGAACAAAACGGCTGCTACAGTCATGCAAGAAATAAACAAAGAGAAATTCTCTATACCATGTATGAGAGACTATCTAATCTCCACTGGGGATAAGAACTTGTATGAGGCTAGCTTTCACCCGATATGGGGGGTGAAGATGCATTTCGGTCAGGCTAATCAATGTACGTCTGGTAATATCAAGGGTGAAAATCTGATGGGACAAATCCTACAGAAAATTCGTGTACAATTAACCAAAGTACCTGGAAATCCAGATGAAGAATAATAATTTTTGAATTGATAATAATGCTTTTGTTATATACATGTTTAATAGTTCCTAAGAAGAAAGGATGTAATAGCCCCTAAACTTTAACTGCAAAACTCATACATTGATTCTCATGGGTAGCCACAAGAGCTGTAAGCCCATGGAGGGAAGGGGGTATGAAATTTTTTATCATGCATGGCTTAGAATTGCTTGGTTCATAGTAACATGCATTGGTAGAGAGATCAAACATGTATGCATAATAAAGATATTTACCGACAGAGTCGAATTTATGTATGATTATTTAAAATTAACATGTCTTTAAAAAATAAATTTAGATAAGGTTTCTCAATTGTACATATGAATGTTAGGATTGTGAGAAATAAGTTTACAAAAATCAAAGAGGAATTAAATGACAGTTTTATAGATATTATACTATTTTCAGAGACATGGTTGAATGAGATGGATTGTAGTAAATTATATAGCTTCCCAAGATATAATCTCTTTCGCCAAGACCGTATCAGTATCTATAGAGGTGGTGGTCTGTGTGCATATGTTGATGAGGGTCTATCATGTTCAGTAGACAAGTTTAAAGCCTTAAACAGAATTAATGAAAACATAGAAGTTCAATGGCTATTATCAGCTAAAGGTGCAAACAAAAAATGTTTTGTGTGTAATATCTATAGACCACCCTCAGGTAACCTTATGGAATTTTGTAATACTATGTGAGCTTTACTTCTACAAATTGATAATCTAGATGGATATGATCATAACAACATTTTCTAAATAACGATCTGGTCATTAACTGTTTGGTCATGTTATTATTATGCTTAATTACCTTATAACAAGGGTAATCATGTAATATATTACCGTATGTACTTAGGTTACTATACAAAGATGATATCACATCCAACGGATAACGACAAGTACACAGCATGCCTATGTTTACATGATGTATGTACCTCTAGACCAAATAAAGTTTAAATCTGTTCTAAAAAAAAAAGGTAAGGGTGATAATGATCAGCATTAGCATCAGCATCAGCATTAGCATCAGCAGCAGCAGCAGCAGCAGGAGAAGCAGCAGGAGCAACGGGGGTATAAAACATCGGTGTCCAGTAAGGAGATGTATGAGACCCACTGTCAACAGTAGCGCCGCAGCACCAGCAGTAGCAGCACCACCACCACCACCACCACCACCACCAGCATTAGCAGCAGTAACACCACCACCCGTTACACCACGTGGGTTGTAAGCAGGAGCAACTGCAGTAGCATCATCTTCAGCAGCAGGAGAAGACAATGAACTCTTGTTGGACCTTCTCGTCTTCCTCAAGAGCTGTAGCTTAGACGGTCTTCTACTCATGGTGAGGGTTGCAAAGAGAGTGTGAGTGAATGAAATTTTCTCCCTCCCTTATATACTCCTCTAAAGATAAGTCGCTTAGTGCAGTTTGAATAGATGAAAGGAGGCTTTGACGTCTCTTAGAAAAGAGGATTAATCCTGTAGTCACAGAAGAGACCCTCGCTCGGTAGGACTCCTATAAATCCAATTTCACCTGTCCTCCACAGGGGAAATAAACAATAGGAGAATCCGGATAAAAACTTCACTCCATTCTTAGATCATCAAAGGGTAGGTGGAAAAAAAAGAAAAAAAAAGTTCCAGCAGGATCAAAGTCGGCTTTTGATATCTTTTAGAAAAGAGCTCTAATCCTATGATCACAGAGACCCTCACTCTGTAGGGTATCTATAAATCTAATTTCACCTGACCTCCACAGGTAAACCAAACCATAGGAGGATCCAGATGAAAGTTTGTCTAAATAGGATTAGAAAACTTCAAAGAGTAGTTGGTCGCAATTACACACCCCCTGTTAACAAGGGGAGAAGTAAAAATTAAAGAATCTCATAATACCTTAACAAGCAAGCCTGCCTTACACTTGTAAAGTGGATTAAGCTAATTATCACAGTTTTAACTCCCTGTAATCCCACCAAAATACAATTATCACAATACCTTTCCACCTGTTTTATGTCAACAGATCTAAAAGATAAGTCGCTACACAGAATGAAAGCAATCACCCCTAATCCCACCAAATACACTTGTCACAGTGTCTTTCCTCCTGTTTGATGTTAACAAATTCAAAAGGCTCATGCTGATAAGACGCTACACAGAAAGGTAAAGGTGGTGGGAAGTATCCAGCTGGAAATAGGCTTAGATCACCCTATATAAACCACCCCAATTTCTCTTGGAAGGATATATCACTGCTGACCACTACGACTACCGCGCCTACCGCCACTTCCTTTACCATCACCAGCACCACCTACCCGCCGGCTGCCTGCCTTCCTGCCTGCCTATCGACCTTCATCAATTGATTTCTGAAGTTTTTGCAGACAAGATGAGTCTTGAAAATACTTCCTCCCTATCTGGCCCTGACGTATGTGAAGTGAGTGTACAGGATGACGGTATCATGTGTGAAATGAATTTTACATATAGCGATCGTTTGCTTCATAATATAGGAAGGCTGTTAGTTGGATCTTGGAAGAAATTGGGAATCTACTTGGACATCGCCTATGATCGTCTACAGGAGATGGTCGTTATCAAGACAGTGCAGGATATGTGTATGGAGATGTTCCAAACTTGGTGGTCTAAAACTACGCCTCATGCCAGATGGGGAGAACTCCACCATGCCTACATGAGTGTTCATCGACAAGATCTGTTGCTTCAGTCGCAGAACTTTTTCAAGACATATAAATTGGATTACAACAACCCGGACCAGTTTTTAATGGAGAGGTACTTTGTCACCATGTCTGAATCTCTATCCAGGGAGTGGAAAGATATGGGGACGTATTTAAACTTGACGTCTGAAAAGCTAAATAGTATTGCTCAACAACCGGAACTAGATATGTCTCTCCACGCCTTCAGAGTGTTGGAATTGTGGCAAGCTAAACCCAACTGCACACATCATCAGCTCATTCGAGTGCTGATGGATGACATGAGGAGGTTTGACATGGCCAGATATATATTGCTTCACTTTGAAAAAGAAAAGAGATGAGACGTGAAGGGTAATTGTGGAAGGGCGTGGTGAATTATGTAAAGGAGGCGGAGGTGTGCACCACGGGAATTAAACCTTAAGTCGCTACACAGGAATGTGGTGGAGACGGAGAGTATGCAGCTTTACGTCACGTCTCTGGTGTCTGATTTACCACCTCGCCTACCACTGGTACATCCACACTCGACACAGATACTGCCACCGTCGTCACTGCTCGCACCACATTACCTACCTACCTACCTACCTACCTAAGAGAATGGTCAAGTATGTACGTTTTGTTGATTTATCAAGGAGACTCAACACTTTCAACACAATTATGTGGAATAAACCCAGTCCTTTCACAGAGAAACTCGCCGCCGACGGATTCTTTTACATTGGAGGTAAGGACGTTGTTCAATGCTACCAATGTGAAGTCGCTATACACACATGGTTAGAAAGTGATGACGTCGCCGTGGAACATTTCAGACATTCTCCTACCTGCCCATTGGCCTTGGAAGGTATGAACCTAAGTCCACAGAGCAAAATTTTGCTGACGAAAATGGTGAAGAAATTGAACTCTCTGGACAACGAGTTGCAGCTTTTCAGAATGAAGCTTGGAGGAGTTTTTCCTTTTGGACAAACTACTTCTGTGTTTTCTGACACTGTAACGTCGGAGGACACAGTTGATAAATGAGAAACAACATATATACACCAGACACCACCGTAGATTCACCAGGGACAACATATATGACATATAGACAAAGACCTCCCACAATGTATCATGATTCATGTACAGATAAGACACCAAGATAGTTTGTATGTAAGCTTGTATTCACCGACTTGTAAATATAATTAAAATGTGTACTGTTCCATGTGTGGGTTCTATTGTATTCATATGCTATATTCAACTATGATATGTAGAGAGTGTGGACTTGTATTTAATGACGTGTAAATATAATTGCTCGAAAATGAAAAAAAAAATTAAATAAAATTATGACAAATAAAAGTGGAATGTGTACTACTCCATATGTGGGTTCTATTGTATTTCTATTTAATATTTAACTACGTTATGTAAATTTTACTTTTAGTAAACCCGCCCCTACCCAAGGGGCGGGTTTTAAAAAGAAAGGGCCCCCGAAAAGGCCCCCCCCAAAGGCCCCCCACCCCAAGGGCCCCCCAAATATTTCCCAGTTTTCTTTGTTTTTTTTCTTGGCAAGCTTTCAGCTTGCCTTTTTTTATTTATATAAAAAATATCTCACTATAGTCACACCCTCATCTACTTAATAAACCACACCTCTTTATGCTACTAAGGTCATGTCACTACTTGCTTGCATACAGCGGACGGTATGATGTGTGGACAGCCAACCAATCAGAGGTCTCCATTTTGGCAAAAAAAAATTTAAAAAATAGAGTCACGTGACCAAAAATGACGACCTCTGATTGGTCAGAGGGCGCCATTTTAAGCGGCACACCACAGGGGTTTGGGTCACATGACCATTTTGAAAGGGAGGGTTCTGATTGGTCCATTTTGGCGCCACACCACGGGGGTCTAGGTCATGTGACCCCACATTTGAATTTCCCGCCAAAAGGGAGGCCTCTGATTGGCTGCATCCCCAGTGCGTAATATCCTTAGATTAGCTATAGTCCCGTTCCGATACATACTATACTACTCATGTTTTCACAAAATCGTTTATAAAGTGATATAGATTGAAACGAGTAATTAAAGTAATGTTTCATCACCAACAGGATATACATATTGCCCATATTCCGAAAAGGCATTATTTCAATGTAAATTAAAATGTTTACACAGAGAGGAACATAGCAGTTCCACAAGGTGTCTTTACACTTAGACCTCCTCTGATGTTAAAAAATGCAGATATGGCAACACACACTTTAGCACTGATTTCTCCATAGAGATCTTTAACAGTGAATACCTTGTTCAAATACAGAAAATATGATCCAATTGTACCATAACCCTCTGAGATAAAACCTGTACTAAATATATATAGTAGTTTCAGAAGAAACAATTCTAAAACAAAGGCTACAGAGATACATTTCTGACTCTTAAAATGCTCTAATGCTAATCTGCCATAGGGCTCCAAATGATGAAATGTCTAATCTTTGAATAAAATCAAAAGTATGAGATATATTCTAGAAATTCCTTCACTGATATTTAAGTACACACAGTGTTGTTATTATATTAGAACATTGTGTAGGAATAGTCCATAGCAGAGGAGCCACAGACAAAAATAGATTGTAGACCCCCTATGCTTAACACCGTGGTGACTCTGAACCATACACTAGTAAATGAGTCTTACGAGTAGTACCTAGAGTCACCACACTAATGAGGCCAGTAGGTCAAAGTTACTCCAGATACTAAGTGTATGTACCTACTATCTCTCTCACTAGAGTGCAGCAGAGTTTAGTAGCATCACCAGCTACGAAATACCAATTCTTTTTTTGCAAGTGTGCAAAATTCGCAAATAGGTTATAGTAGTCTCATAATATTGGGAGATAGGGTGCAAGACCCTTTGTGCATATAACTGAATTAGCATAGAGAAAAGGCAAAGCGGTTAGAAAAGACCAAGCGGTAGAGCCTGCGGCGGAACTGCTTCTGCTTGACCAACGCGGACTAGCTTATGCGGGGGGGCCACTCTGAAGAAATATAAAAAGAGTACCGCACAAACAATTCTATACAATTCTTATTTGTCTAAATTTTGAGGCATTACGTAACACAATCAGCCCCTATGGAGAGTTCAGGGCTGAGTTTTTCATAGTCTCAAATATTTCGCGGGTCCAGTGGTGAGCCCTAAATTTTGGGTTACTCGTCTAGAGGCCCCCCTTCCAAAAAATTTGGGGCCCTGGTCAAATGGCATGGGCCCACTATAAGATTAGAGGTGGTACACCTAGCCTAGCCCCTATGGAGAGTTCAGGGCTGAGTTTTTCATAGTCTCAAATATTTTGCGGGTCCAGTAGTGAGCCCTAAATTTTGGGTTACTTGTCTAGAGCCCCCCCCTACCAAAAATTTGGGGCCCTGGTCCAATGGCATGGGCCCACTATAAGATTAGAGGTGGTACACCTAGCCTAGCCCCTATGGAGAGTTCAGGGCTGAGTTTTTCATAGTCTCAAATATTTTGCGGGTCCGGTGGTGAGTCCTAAATTTTGAGTTACTCGTCTAGAGCCCCCCCTACCAAAGATTTGGGGCCCTGGTCCAATAGCATGGGCCCACTATAAGATTAGAGGTGGTACACGTAGCTTAGCCCCTATGGAGAGTTCAGGGCTGAGTTTTTCATAGTCTCAAATATTTTGCGGGTCCGGTGATGAGCCCTAAATTTTGGGTTACTCGTCTAGAGCCTCCCTTACCAAAAATTTGGGGCCCTGGTCCAATAGCATGGGCCCACTATAAGATTAGAGGTGGTACACCTAGCCTAGCCCCTATGGAGAGTTCAGGGCTGAGTTTTTCATAGTCTCAAATATTTCGCGGGTCCGGTGGTGAGCCCTAAACTTTGGGTTACTCGTCTAGAGCCCCCCCTACCATAAATTTGGGGCCCTCGTCCAATAGCACGGGCCCACTATAAGATTAGAGGTGGTACACCTAGCCTTGCCCCTATGGAGAGTTCAGGGCTGAGTTTTTCATAGTCTCAAATATTTTGCGGGTCCGGTGGTGAGCCCTAAACTTTGGGTTACTCGTCTAGAGCCCCCCCTACCAAAAATTTGGGGCCCTGGTCCAATAGCACGGGCCCACTATAAGATTAGAGGTGGTACACCTAGCCTAGCCCCTATGGAGAGTTCAGGGCTGAGTTTTTCATAGTCTCAAATATTTCGCGGGTCCGGTGGTGAGCCCTAAATTTTGGGTTACTCGTCTAGAGCCTCCCTTACCAAAAATTTGGGGCCCTGGACTCTCCATAGGGGTTTGGTTCCATGTACCACCTGTAATCTTATAGTGGGCCCATCCTATTGGACCAGGGCTGGGCCCTCATTTAATTATCCTTTGATAACACAGACAAATCATGAATTATCCATTAACTACTTATTTTATTACACGACAAACCCTAAAAATGTATAATTTACCTGATATCCAAGCTGAAAGTAATCATTCGGGAAGGATAAGCAAGCACCACTGTCGCCATTGTTGTGACCCAGCCTGGCTTGATGAATTGGAGAATTGAGATGATGACAGCTCAAATAATCTAGTTCCATTGCAAATGTATATCCAATAGATAATGATAGAGTCCATATGTAATGTCTCCATTGCTTGATTTCAACATAAATGCCAATTTTCCAACAGTAAATAGAGCCTGGCACGCTCGCCTCCTTCGCCATTGCACTGCGTCTTTTTGGGTCAACCTCTTTCTGGTTTGGACAGGGAGCATGCATTATTTTCAAAATAGATTTGTTGTCTTTTGCTGCAATCGCTGTACATATCTACTAGACATAACTCAACTAGACATAACTTAGCTATGTAATGATTAAACAATGAAAGAATAACATATTAAAATCGATGTCTTATCAAATGTATGTATAGTTCTGTGTACAAGGCGAAGGGAGACACCGAGGTCAACTTGCCATGGTTAAACGCACGATACAAATAATAACCCTGCTGAGCAAGGTGTCTCACATGGCTTCACAAAGCGGGCTGTATTTACTGTTGGAAAAGTGGAATTTACATTGAAATCAAGCAATGGAGACCTTACATATGGACACTGATATCATCTATGGGATCTCAACTTCTATGGATCTTAACCATGTGAGCTCTTATGGTATACATTCTTCAGAATCCTATGCGTTTCATGACCATCCATCAAGCCGGGCCGAGTGGCTTAAACTATCAACCCTCCCTGCACCATCGCCAGCTTGGTCTAGAGGTAAGACACTCGCTTTTAAAAATGGCGATCCGGGTTCGATTCCCCAGGGAGGCATATGGTTTTAACTATATTCTCCTGATAGAATATAGTTAAAACCATATATAGGGGGTACTAAAAAAATTTTCATGCATCCGTGCACAAACCTAATTCAATTCAATTCAATTCTTTATTCACAGCCCCTTCTGGGACAAAGGAAAAGAATCAGGTTTAGCCGATAGTTACAGTGGCATTCCTGATGTACATGTAGCAGAGTCCTCAAATATGTCTGTGGATAAATGGAATGACCACATCGCAACACATGCATGTAAATATAAAATAGTAGACTAGTTAAATACATGTGGAGATGGTCTGTACAAGAGAGTGAGAACACACACAGATACCAGTATGTATACATATGAAGAGCCAGATCCAGATAAAGTAAATATGGTGAATAGACTAGTTACTAACACTTATAAATAACTTATACAAACCACATCTATGAATAGTAGATATGATAGACTAGTTAATGGTATTGGCTCAATATTCAATGTGTTGTGATGACAATCAGCAGCTAATTGACAACATAAAGAGTTCAGTTATTGCGTAGATCACACAAGCATGGATAGGTTACATATATAAATAATAACTACAGATATTGGGGTAGTTCAAACTATAGTAAAGGCAGGGTTTAGCACCTGGTCAGAATAATCTTATAGCACCCATAATCTGACATTTATTGTTACCCTTTCATATCTAGTCTACATATACCCTTTACTTTGTAGCACCAGGAACATTTCCAGTAATCTTTTTATTTATTTTTATTTTTTTTTTATTTATTATTTTTTCTGTGCTCTTGGGGTTTCTCTTCTTACCTGTCCTTCTATTAGCACCATTACTTCTGCATAATTTAAAGCTATCCATGATTATTCTGCAGAATTTGGATAGGTAAGTCAAGTTTAGTTTGTTATTGCTATTGAAGATTTTGGCCCGAGTGGACAGGTCTGGGCAATTTGCATAGGATTTGTTGATATAAGACACTCACTCTTTAGTAAAAGCTGAGCATGAAAATAGGTAATCTCATCCCCTATGTCTCCCTTTTCACACAGAGTGCACTTTCTATCCCCCCTTTCAATGTTATTATACCTCCCTGCCACTATAGGTAACCGATGGTTGCCACATCTAAATCTACATAAGTCTGTGGCCTCCTTCTTTGTTAAGATAGACAGGTACTTCTCATAGCAGAGGTTTTTATCGAAAAGACTGTAGAGATGACAGTGTCCTGATTCGTTGACTCTGCATCTCCATTCCTGCTCATCAATATCTAATATCCTTCTTCTTTAAATAGTTTTTCTATGAGGGGGGCTAACATACTCAGGGTCCTCATTGAATACATACCCCAATCCACTGCTATCTAAAGTATTTCTGATGCAGGTAAGCCAAAGTGATGTATGAGTTCCTTTACTTTCCTCTGTTAAGAGCAGCTGGTAAATTCTATACATTATTTTGTTGTGATTATCAGTCACCAATTTCGTCCAGAAGTTTAGCATTCTTTGCTTTATAATGCTTTCTAGCTTTGGTCGACCAAGCTCACCCCGTACTATACAGCCATCTGTATTCACTCATATTAAACCTGAGAAGCTAGAAACATGTCAGTGCAGGCGAATTCAGGTCCTCAGGTTGACAATACCTAATCTACAGCTTTAGGTCATCAAAATGTTAACTTTAGGTCATCATCCTGGCCACATAAGTCGTCAGTATTATGAATTTCTTTTGTCAGGATGACGAGTTTAGGTCATCATGATCCCATCATGGGAGATTGGCGGTGACATTGACTTCCCTGAACTCACCTGTACTGATGACTTTCAAGTGGCGGCAGGTTTTCTGTGTTTGAGCTGAAATCAGGACAGAAAAGAGGAGGCAGGAGGATGGAAGGTGGTAGAGTAGGTGCACGTGAGTGGTGCTTGTCGCCCGGGGGGGGTGGGGCAATTGATTTTCTACTGACACTGGTAGGTGGCTGGACACGTGACAATTCAACCCCTTACCCTTGACGAGAGGGATTTTAGCCAAAGGTGACCCTTGGTGAGAGGGATTTTCATCAAAAGTGACCATTAATCATTAGTGTTTTCTCCAGGGAAATGTCGGGAATCGACTGAAAGTTTGCCGTATCATTGAGAGGTATTTTGGCAAAAAGTGAGGGATTTTCACGAAAATATACACTAGAATGTGTGGTAGAATAGTGCTAATCTTAGGGAGTGATCATTTTTTAACAACAGGGGTGGGTTTGAGGGGGGTCAGAATTTTTTTCAACCCCTCTGATGGGGGGTCAAAATAATTTCACCTGTGTTTAGTGGAAAACCCTGTGTGTTACTATAGGTTAAAAGGGCATGTACGCACGCGATTTTCGGCCCTTAGGGGGTGCCAAAAAGATTTTCATGCATCCGTGCACAAACCCAATTCAATTCAATTCAATTCTTTATTCACAGCCCCTTCTGGGACAAAGGAAAAGAATCAGGTTTAGCCGATAGTTACAGTGGCATTCCTGATGTACATGTAGCAGAGTCCTCAAATATGTCTGTGGATAAATGGAATGACCACATCGCAACACATGCATGTAAATATAAAATAGTAGACTAGTTAAATACATGTGGAGATGGTCTGTACAAGAGAGTGAGAACACACACAGATACCAGTATGTATACATATGAAGAGCCAGATCCAGATAAAGTAAATATGGTGAATAGACTAGTTACTAACACTTATAAATAACTTATACAAACCACATCTATGAATAGTAGATATGATAGACTAGTTAATGGTATTGGCTCAATATTCAATGTGTTGTGATGACAATCAGCAGCTAATTGACAACATAAAGAGTTCAGTTATTGCGTAGATCACACAAGCATGGATAGGTTACATATATAAATAATAACTACAGATATTGGGGTAGTTCAAACTATAGTAAAGGCAGGGTTTAGCACCTGGTCAGAATAATCTTATAGCACCCATAATCTGACATTTATTGTTACCCTTTCATATCTAGTCTACATATACCCTTTACTTTGTAGCACCAGGAACATTTCCAGTAATCTTTTTATTTATTTTTATTTTTATTTTTTTTTTATTTATTATTTTTTCTGTGCTCTTGGGGTTTCTCTTCTTACCTGTCCTTCTATTAGCACCATTACTTCTGCATAATTTAAAGCTATCCATGATTATTCTGCAGAATTTGGATAGGTAAGTCAAGTTTAGTTTGTTATTGCTATTGAAGATTTTGGCCCGAGTGGACAGGTCTGGGCAATTTGCATAGGATTTGTTGATATAAGACACTCACTCTTTAGTAAAAGCTGAGCATGAAAATAGGTAATCTCATCCCCTATGTCTCCCTTTTCACACAGAGTGCACTTTCTATCCCCCCTTTCAATGTTATTATACCTCCCTGCCACTATAGGTAACCGATGGTTGCCACATCTAAATCTACATAAGTCTGTGGCCTCCTTCTTTGTTAAGATAGACAGGTACTTCTCATAGCAGAGGTTTTTATCGAAAAGACTGTAGAGATGACAGTGTCCTGATTCGTTGACTCTGCATCTCCATTCCTGCTCATCAATATCTAATATCCTTCTTCTTTAAATAGTTTTTCTATGAGGGGGGCTAACATACTCAGGGTCCTCATTGAATACATACCCCAATCCACTGCTATCTAAAGTATTTCTGATGCAGGTAAGCCAAAGTGATGTATGAGTTCCTTTACTTTCCTCTGTTAAGAGCAGCTGGTAAATTCTATACATTATTTTGTTGTGATTATCAGTCACCAATTTCGTCCAGAAGTTTAGCATTCTTTGCTTTATAATGCTTTCTAGCTTTGGTCGACCAAGCTCACCCCGTACTATACAGCCATCTGTATTCACTCATATTAAACCTGAGAAGCTAGAAACATGTCAGTGCAGGCGAATTCAGGTCCTCAGGTTGACAATACCTAATCTACAGCTTTAGGTCATCAAAATGTTAACTTTAGGTCATCATCCTGGCCACATAAGTCGTCAGTATTATGAATTTCTTTTGTCAGGATGACGAGTTTAGGTCATCATGATCCCATCATGGGAGATTGGCGGTGACATTGACTTCCCTGAACTTACCTGTACTGATGACTTTCAAGTGGCGGCAGGTTTTCTGTGTTTGAGCTGAAATCAGGACAGAAAAGAGGAGGCAGGAGGATGGAAGGTGGTAGAGTAGGTGCACGTGAGTGGTGCTTGTCGCCCGGGGGGGTGGGGCAATTGATTTTCTACTGACACTGGTAGGTGGCTGGACACGTGACAATTCAACCCCTTACCCTTGACGAGAGGGATTTTAGCCAAAGGTGACCCTTGGTGAGAGGGATTTTCATCAAAAGTGACCATTAATCATTAGTGTTTTCTCCAGGGAAATGTCGGGAATCGACTGAAAGTTTGCCGTATCATTGAGAGGTATTTTGGCAAAAAGTGAGGGATTTTCACGAAAATATACACTAGAATGTGTGGTAGAATAGTGCTAATCTTAGGGAGTGATCATTTTTTAACAACAGGGGTGGGTTTGAGGGGGGTCAGAATTTTTTTCAACCCCTCTGATGGGGGGTCAAAATAATTTCACCTGTGTTTAGTGGAAAACCCTGTGTGTTACTATAGGTTAAAAGGGCATGTACGCACGCGATTTTCGGCCCTTAGGGGGTGCCAAAAAAATTTTCATGCATCCGTGCACAAACCCAATTCAATTCAATTCAATTCTTTATTCACAGCCCCTTCTGGGACAAAGGAAAAGAATCAGGTTTAGCCGATAGTTACAGTGGCATTCCTGATGTACATGTAGCAGAGTCCTCAAATATGTCTGTGGATAAATGGAATGACCACATCGCAACACATGCATGTAAATATAAAATAGTAGACTAGTTAAATACATGTGGAGATGGTCTGTACAAGAGAGTGAGAACACACACAGATACCAGTATGTATACATATGAAGAGCCAGATCCAGATAAAGTAAATATGGTGAATAGACTAGTTACTAACACTTATAAATAACTTATACAAACCACATCTATGAATAGTAGATATGATAGACTAGTTAATGGTATTGGCTCAATATTCAATGTGTTGTGATGACAATCAGCAGCTAATTGACAACATAAAGAGTTCAGTTATTGCGTAGATCACACAAGCATGGATAGGTTACATATATAAATAATAACTACAGATATTGGGGTAGTTCAAACTATAGTAAAGGCAGGGTTTAGCACCTGGTCAGAATAATCTTATAGCACCCATAATCTGACATTTATTGTTACCCTTTCATATCTAGTCTACATATACCCTTTACTTTGTAGCACCAGGAACATTTCCAGTAATCTTTTTATTTATTTTTATTTTTATTTTTTTTTTATTTATTATTTTTTCTGTGCTCTTGGGGTTTCTCTTCTTACCTGTCCTTCTATTAGCACCATTACTTCTGCATAATTTAAAGCTATCCATGATTATTCTGCAGAATTTGGATAGGTAAGTCAAGTTTAGTTTGTTATTGCTATTGAAGATTTTGGCCCGAGTGGACAGGTCTGGGCAATTTGCATAGGATTTGTTGATATAAGACACTCACTCTTTAGTAAAAGCTGAGCATGAAAATAGGTAATCTCATCCCCTATGTCTCCCTTTTCACACAGAGTGCACTTTCTATCCCCCCTTTCAATGTTATTATACCTCCCTGCCACTATAGGTAACCGATGGTTGCCACATCTAAATCTACATAAGTCTGTGGCCTCCTTCTTTGTTAAGATAGACAGGTACTTCTCATAGCAGAGGTTTTTATCGAAAAGACTGTAGAGATGACAGTGTCCTGATTCGTTGACTCTGCATCTCCATTCCTGCTCATCAATATCTAATATCCTTCTTCTTTAAATAGTTTTTCTATGAGGGGGGCTAACATACTCAGGGTCCTCATTGAATACATACCCCAATCCACTGCTATCTAAAGTATTTCTGATGCAGGTAAGCCAAAGTGATGTATGAGTTCCTTTACTTTCCTCTGTTAAGAGCAGCTGGTAAATTCTATACATTATTTTGTTGTGATTATCAGTCACCAATTTCGTCCAGAAGTTTAGCATTCTTTGCTTTATAATGCTTTCTAGCTTTGGTCGACCAAGCTCACCCCGTACTATACAGCCATCTGTATTCACTCATATTAAACCTGAGAAGCTAGAAACATGTCAGTGCAGGCGAATTCAGGTCCTCAGGTTGACAATACCTAATCTACAGCTTTAGGTCATCAAAATGTTAACTTTAGGTCATCATCCTGGCCACATAAGTCGTCAGTATTATGAATTTCTTTTGTCAGGATGACGAGTTTAGGTCATCATGATCCCATCATGGGAGATTGGCGGTGACATTGACTTCCCTGAACTCACCTGTACTGATGACTTTCAAGTGGCGGCAGGTTTTCTGTGTTTGAGCTGAAATCAGGACAGAAAAGAGGAGGCAGGAGGATGGAAGGTGGTAGAGTAGGTGCACGTGAGTGGTGCTTGTCGCCCGGGGGGGGTGGGGCAATTGATTTTCTACTGACACTGGTAGGTGGCTGGACACGTGACAATTCAACCCCTTACCCTTGACGAGAGGGATTTTAGCCAAAGGTGACCCTTGGTGAGAGGGATTTTCATCAAAAGTGACCATTAATCATTAGTGTTTTCTCCAGGGAAATGTCGGGAATCGACTGAAAGTTTGCCGTATCATTGAGAGGTATTTTGGCAAAAAGTGAGGGATTTTCACGAAAATATACACTAGAATGTGTGGTAGAATAGTGCTAATCTTAGGGAGTGATCATTTTTTAACAACAGGGGTGGGTTTGAGGGGGGTCAGAATTTTTTTCAACCCCTCTGATGGGGGGTCAAAATAATTTCACCTGTGTTTAGTGGAAAACCCTGTGTGTTACTATAGGTTAAAAGGGCATGTACGCACGCGATTTTCGGCCCTTAGGGGGTGCCAAAAAAATTTTCATGCATCCGTGCACAAACCCAATTCAATTCAATTCAATTCTTTATTCACAGCCCCTTCTGGGACAAAGGAAAAGAATCAGGTTTAGCCGATAGTTACAGTGGCATTCCTGATGTACATGTAGCAGAGTCCTCAAATATGTCTGTGGATAAATGGAATGACCACATCGCAACACATGCATGTAAATATAAAATAGTAGACTAGTTAAATACATGTGGAGATGGTCTGTACAAGAGAGTGAGAACACACACAGATACCAGTATGTATACATATGAAGAGCCAGATCCAGATAAAGTAAATATGGTGAATAGACTAGTTACTAACACTTATAAATAACTTATACAAACCACATCTATGAATAGTAGATATGATAGACTAGTTAATGGTATTGGCTCAATATTCAATGTGTTGTGATGACAATCAGCAGCTAATTGACAACATAAAGAGTTCAGTTATTGCGTAGATCACACAAGCATGGATAGGTTACATATATAAATAATAACTACAGATATTGGGGTAGTTCAAACTATAGTAAAGGCAGGGTTTAGCACCTGGTCAGAATAATCTTATAGCACCCATAATCTGACATTTATTGTTACCCTTTCATATCTAGTCTACATATACCCTTTACTTTGTAGCACCAGGAACATTTCCAGTAATCTTTTTATTTATTTTTATTTTTTTTTTTTTTTTATTTATTATTTTTTCTGTGCTCTTGGGGTTTCTCTTCTTACCTGTCCTTCTATTAGCACCATTACTTCTGCATAATTTAAAGCTATCCATGATTATTCTGCAGAATTTGGATAGGTAAGTCAAGTTTAGTTTGTTATTGCTATTGTAGATTTTGGCCCGAGTGGACAGGTCTGGGCAATTTGCATAGGATTTGTTGATATAAGACACTCACTCTTTAGTAAAAGCTGAGCATGAAAATAGGTAATCTCATCCCCTATGTCTCCCTTTTCACACAGAGTGCACTTTCTATCCCCCCTTTCAATGTTATTATACCTCCCTGCCACTATAGGTAACCGATGGTTGCCACATCTAAATCTACATAAGTCTGTGGCCTCCTTCTTTGTTAAGATAGACAGGTACTTCTCATAGCAGAGGTTTTTATCGAAAAGACTGTAGAGATGACAGTGTCCTGATTTGTTGACTCTGCATCTCCATTCCTGCTCATCAATATCTAATATCCTTCTTCTTTAAATAGTTTTTCTATGAGGGGGGCTAACATACTCAGGGTCCTCATTGAATACATACCCCAATCCACTGCTATCTAAAGTATTTCTGATGCAGGTAAGCCAAAGTGATGTATGAGTTCCTTTACTTTCCTCTGTTAAGAGCAGCTGGTAAATTCTATACATTATTTTGTTGTGATTATCAGTCACCAATTTCGTCCAGAAGTTTAGCATTCTTTGCTTTATAATGCTTTCTAGCTTTGGTCGACAAAGCTCACCCCGTACTATACAGCCATCTGTAACTGAGTTTAATTTCAACCACCAGCCCCCCCTGTTGTTAAAAAATGATCACTCCCTTATGGGGGGAGGTGGACTGTCTGGTGCTACCATCTGGCGTTGGGAATCTGCACTACTGCCATAATTCATAGCATTAATAGAGGTCTATTCCTGATGCTAGCTACTGTATATCCTGTATTGTTCTGAAGCTGTGACTCAATTATCTTGCTAAGTGATTTGTATTTCCTATATATCAACCCCAAAAGCATTGCTAGATCTACCACACAAAATGGTCACTCTATTATTTCTCTACTTAATCACTTGCCATCCCCTTACTCCTTGCACTCTCCCAGACCCGTCTTCATTTTTGCACCGTCTAGTCCTTCTATTCCCCAATCTACTCCGTTACATCAATGTCCCCACGCCGGGGGAGGCACCTCATTTTGGATCATTCATGTAGGGGGGTTGGAATTCATTTTGGGGTTTTTCCGTAGGGGAGGTGCTTCATTTTCAGGTATTTCCGTAGGGGCACTTCATTTTTTGGTATTCATTTTGGTGGGTATTTTTATGGGTGAAGTGGAGAAAAGGCCTGAAGGAATCCCTGATGCAATTGAAGCCCTTGGACTCACAATATTTAGTAAGAATCAGCTGAAATCAGTGCATGAAGCTTTACTAGCAATGAGTGTTGTAGGGATGTCTCTATATCTCATGATGAACCACAAAAAGATTGCACTTCACATTTGACAGCTGTATTACACTTTAGCAGTATATTTTAGTGTACAATTTATACAGAGAAATGTCTATTAAAATAAATTATGGAAAGGGACATTCCCTAGTAAGGTATTCTCAAAGGGGAGGTGCACTTCATTTTAGGTTATTCCTGAGGGGGAGGCGCTTCATTTTGGGGTATTCAAGTAGGGGGGCATTTCATATTTGGGTATTTGCATAGGGGAGGCATTTCATTTTGGGACATTTGCATATGGGGCTGCTCCATTTTCAGGTATTTGCCAAACGAATACCATGCCCCCCGGCCATAAATAATGAATGCTCCCTTATATCAGGCAAACATGTGGCCCCCAAATAATGGTACTTATATATTTATTGATATCCTTTATGAAACAGGAATAATGGTTTCAGATATTGGTAACTAAATGAGCATACTATTTCATTTGGGCAAAGACAATTAATCCTTATCATATATCTATAGATTTGATAATGTCTATAAAAGAACAAGGGACACCGTTTACAAAAATACTATCTGTTTATTTATAAGTTTTACATCGATGCTGAAAACAGTTATGTGTACATATTTAGAAACTATTATCATTGTTATAAAAGCAAGCAGTCTGTAAGAACCACTGAAAGGGTTTTGCATTTATATGATCTGCGAAATGCTTACAAATTGGACTGTGATTAAATCTATACCGTTAGGATCCAATTATAGGCAGTTATGGTAAAGTCCGGGATTACCAATATATCAATGGAATTGATTTATATTTCGAAAGTATTCCATCAAAGACTGATTTAATCAAGTCTGTAGAAACTATTTTTGCAAATCTATAACCTTGTTAAAATACATGTGTATGAATGTGACAAAACGTCGTTAAGAAAATGCTTCTAAAATGACTTGGATATTTACATATGTACAATGTTCTGTTTTTTACAGCTATTTACAGCAGGAACAGGTTTGTGAAGATTGCACGACCCCTTCCAATATGGATTTGTGAGTATGGGATATGTTTGATTTGTTCAACTGCTGAACTCTGATAAAGATTTACCATATTTCACACATGGACTTGTGGACATTCGGGAAGACAGAGGATGGATTTTATAAGTAGGAAGTATCAAACTATAAAATCTAAATGCACTACTCGCTTTGTTCCTATCAAATTGGAGGCGAGGTGTTACATATGTCAAATCACAGCTCTTACATCGGATATTGTGTGCATTTTTTGCTGAAAATGTAGCCCATTATAACTGGATTTCTAATGACTTGTAATGCTCAAAAAAGGTGATATTTATCGAGATCCTCTTATAAAAGTACGTAATTATTACAGTGGGTACATAACGGGAGTTTCTTATCCATCCTTTCACTTCTCTGCACTATTACACGAGGGCCTAAGCGTCCTAGGCGTGAACGTGACAATTTATCTATTCCACTTAATGCACAGTATGTACCAAAGACCACAGGGACCAAAGAGCCTGAGTCTGGTCACACAAACTGGTGTAGATCTGTATCTACAGCTCAGTAGTTCCTTGCACTTATAGACTACACTTTTGTACAATATACATTTTAATATATACACTATGTCAGTCATGCAATATCACAGGGATTGAAAATCACTTACAAACATTCTAGGTTCTGGCCACATACCACCAAATAGTCAAGAAACCTAGACCTCAAAATACCCCTACGTACGGGGTATCATATCCAGTCAAAAGGACTGTTTGATAAAAGGTAGTTTAAAATCTTGGTCTAAAGTTAATCTGAAAGTACTTCTCTCACATTGATATAAAGTATGCATCTCAAATGCCAAGGAGACCTAGATAGGCTTGCTTTAAAATCTCATTTTACATATCATTAATACACACATACAGGCGTACTTCAAACAGATCTAGACCTTCCATCATACAAAAAGCAAAACACTCTTTCTCCCACGCAAGAATATGATCCTAGCACAGATTAAGACAACATACAACAAAATAGCCCTATCACGTTGTTTTTGGACACCTCCACATGTTGAGACGACAGAAGCGGGATGTGCTGGTCCCTATGGAGCCGCGGCACACACAGCGGAATTGTTCAGTGTCTGTGAAAGTTGGATGTGACTGAGTCTCCATCAGAGCAGTCTCTCCACCCTCTGTGGTACACTCCATACCCATAACTACCCACGCCTGTAAGGACAAAAATGTGGTCAAACAATTATTCATCTCATTAGATTTTGCAATTAAATTAATCAGGGTCTCCTTAAAACAGTCAATTGTTATGTTTTACAGATTAGAAACAGTTTCAGTAACAAGAGACTTTGTTAATAAGATAAAAGCAATATAATACAATTCCTCCTACCTGAGATGGCCACAAAAGAGTTGTACATTTCGTCATTTCTTGATAACTTTGAATTTAAGAACCATATATCACCGATAATTTCTTTTTCACTGCAATTTACAAAATGTCATGGCTTACCTCAATATCACTGGGGTCAGATGGCCACCAGTCTGTTAATGTGTCAGTGGCTTTGGCACTGCCTTGCCGCTTGGAGTAGTACATGCATTTACTTAGGTTGCCAGCTCCAGGGGCACCAGGAGGTCCCTGGAAAGAGGAAAGCAGAAATGAACACTTTTCCAACTATATTTGACAAAGCCTTATGATAGTGGCTATAGTTTATAAAAAGATATGACATGGATAGGTTTCTAACAAATTGTGTAATATGAAGTATTTGTCCTCACATTTAGACTTAGGGGATAAAAGCCACTATCTAAAGTGGGTAAACATTTCTTCCCTTTTTATTCAAATAGTCTCTACTGTTTATAGGCCTTTCCACAGCGAATCTCCCTTGCCCATCTTTAAAGCTACTAACAAAACGTCAAATATGAAGATTTTTCATTTTCCTCATGTCTACTATTAGCCCACTTGTAACAATGTGTTGGTCAAATCTCATTCTGTTTTGTGGCTCCATTTGTTATAAGAAATCAGAGTTGTATTCTATGGTGGAAAGATCTCTGCATTTGGGGACCTGACTGCTCAGTTCTGCCACCTGGGGAAACTATTCAAAACTATTTAGCTGACTGTTGTCCCTTCCCACCAAAAAGCAGACAGCAGCTGAGACCTAAGACCTTAAGTGTATGCATCACAGCTCACCATTCACCAAAATGAATGGCACTGGATGTGAGGAAAGGTGGTGTAGAATTATCTGAGATAGAGGATAGAGAAGGGTATTCTAACATTGATTGCAGCTTAAAGGGGTCTATGTCTACCCTTTCTGTCCTCTTTGGTGCAGAAGCGTAGGAAGCAAATCTTCTTTTTTTTCTTTTTTTTTTTTGGGGGGGGGGGGGCAGTGGGGGTCCAGCTGGGGCCCCATCACGACCACCTTGAATTGTTAGCTTCATTTCCATGACACCTATACATATCTACCGTGTATGTAGATTTTGTATTAGAGTTATTTTTGGTGACTTTTAGGTCTGATTTGAGGCTGTAGCCCCCATTTTCCCTATCCCATTACCATATAGATCTATTCTGAAATGCAGTGTTTAGATGCTTAGGCATTTTATTATGGGGTTTTGACAATTTTTTTTCTTTTTCTTTTTTTTTTTTTGGGGGGGGGAGACATACTCAGGCCCCATCTCCTTTGTGATTGCCCCCCCCCCCACTTTCCTACGTCCCTGTGGTGTCTGGTGTCCAAATATTACTCATTCACTCTAGGCCTTTATCCCATTCAAAACCTTTTTGATTCTCATTTATTAGTAGGGTAGAACGTGCTTACCTGGTCGCCCTTTGGTCCTGGTACTTTGCTGACAGTATTGACCTGGTTGGTAAGGTTACTGCCCAGGGAGTTGATCCTACGTGTAAAGTCCATCTCTATACGTGTGATGCGCGCATCTGTTATTGATGTGTTTTCTCGCAAACTGTTCAGTTCTTGTCGTATTGAACTATTGAGCTGATCCAACTGAAGGTAAATAAAACCAACAAATGTGTTATTGATATTAGGTTTTGATGAGGAGTTGTAGGTTGTGGGCAAATTGTAGCTTTTCTTTTAGATTAAGGCATTGCAAAATGAAGAATTCATAAGCACATATATACGTAACAATATTGGCAGTTATGTTAAATGTTTGCACAATGAATTGTTTTATTTTTATTACAGATTGGTGTATAAACTTATCTAACAAGAAGATATGTTATCATAGCCTTTTCATTGTATTTTTTTTCTTCAAATTTTTACAATATACAATGTACATCATGTTCTTGATTCCTTCCAAGGCTGGGGTTAGCGTGTTAGCCTACTGATTATTTCTAAGCCCAGTTACATTTCAAAGCAGTCCCTGGAAGTTGAAAATGCTTTAGAAACAAGAACTAATGTTAGTATATTATGATATTAAAGGTATGTTATGAGAAATAAAAATACAGTTAATGCATGCCTGCTAGTTCTATGCAATATAGGCATACGTATTAAACTAATCGTGTGCATTCATTCATCCCTATTTAGTAGTCGCAGAATAATGTTCTTATACCATATTGTACACAATGTTATAATACCTTGTACATGTAGAAGGAACAAGGCATATACAAAGTTGTAAATAGTCACACTGGACCGATGTGTTTGTGTGTATATACAACACATCACAGTGGCAGATTTAGAGGGGGATGCACCCCCTTTTTCCGAGTATTTAAAGAGTTTAATTACATATTTTGGACCCCAAAATGTGCTCAAAACTAGGGGGTGCGCCCCCTCTTTTTGAGCTGCGCCCCCTCCTTTTCCACATCCTAGATCGGCCACTGATATTGGTGTATTGGGCCAACATCTGTAGGTTATCCAGGTTCATGGAAGGTACTTTGAGGGTAAACTACAGGCCCGCATCATAACAAAGGGACATTGGCCCTTCCACCAGCATTTTGTTCCTGCCCTACACTGAGGCTATAGCAACAATAGTAGTAGTGACATCTCCTGTATCCTCATTCCATTAGTTTTCTCAGAAGTATAAAATAAGTATACCTCATAAACAAGAGATTCTCAATAGAGATTAAAGACGCTGGTGAGTTTCGTATGGCTATAAATGTGCCTATGATAGCGTGCCTATGAGGTACACTTAATTCTAAATCCATACCCAAAGGACCATCGGTTCAATATTACCGGTAACAGTTTACACACATCATTTGTGGCAGATCTATGATAATATTTTCACCACAATTCAACCATTTTCCTTTTCCATTATTAGTACATCTCTATACCTAATGTTTCAAGGAAGGAATAGTATTTGTACACTGTGTGTAAATGGTTTGTGTTAGTAACTTGAATATACAGTTGTAATTTTCTATTATTCACTATACATAGACCAGTGAAAAAACCTTATTGTATAGTCTACCTTATTTTGTAGGGAATCATATTTCAAGTAGATATCAGCAATTGATTCATTTTGTTTCTGTTCAATTTTATTATAATGGTCCATCTGAAATAGGGTGTTGGTAGACACAGGTGAGAGAGTGTCCTCATAGATGTATAATGTCTACATGCATTCTGTACTCGAATTACTGCAATTGATATCGTTCTATATGTTGTACCCGATACGATATCAAAATTGGATATCAATTTTAATCAAGTAGCTTCCAGCTTTCTGGTACAAAATCTATTTTACAGCAACAATTATAACATATTGAAGTAGTTTATGATAATTTCCCTTCTCTTTCGATAAAATGCATCAACCAGAGAATAACCCTCACCTTCTCGAAAAGGGTCTGTGCACTTGGAAGACTTAGGCCACTAGTGCTTAGCAGCAGTTCAATGGCTTTGGCATTATTGTCAACCTTGGTACTGACAGAGCCATTGTTTGACTGGGTCAGATTTAATGCTGCCTCCACAGAATTGTACTGAAAATATGTACACAAAGGGACCGTGTTGTAATATTGTGATTCACTGTGTTAGTTTCCAGAAGTGTCATTTGTCTGATGCGTTCCAGAAATATGTTACTCATAGATCAACGTTGGTTTTTTTTTTCGATTCTATTATTTGTCTAAGCCTGCAATCAGACATTCCCAGCGGCACATGTCTTAATCTATATATAACTTGAATGATGACTCATTCATTATTAGCATGCTGGTACACAAAATCTGTTTTCAAATGAAACTAGGCCAAAAAAATATCTTGTGTTTCCAGTTACATGACTCAAAGACCCAGGGTCGGTATAATGTCGGATTTTATTTGTTTGTTTTTTATCACTCTGTATAGAAATGTATGGGCAGATATGTCAGATTCTTTGAAATTATAATATAATATGAAATACTTACGAGGCATGTGAAGAATATGCAAAAGATATGCATATCTAAGCTCTTAACTGTACACAGAGATGATCTTCATGAAAAATGGACGAAGAATCGCGAAAAGTATGAACAAATTATTAAAAAAATTACCAAAAATTCTCAGAATCAAAATTTTCTTTTTTTAACCCTCTTTTGCTAGGGTCAGTCGGGTAACTGGAAACAACCCTTTTTTAGGCCCTACCAGATCGTCGCAATTCAGAGTGAGGGAGGTAAATCATTATCACAGCATGAGGAAGGTACAAGCTGCCATAAGGAAGGTAACGGTGGATGTAGGCTAACTTAAAGAGAGATCGATTATATGGGCCATGTAAGCTTTAAATGGTATCACTGAAATGAAGTTTCGGAGGCAAGGAGCTTTATATCGCAAAGCTTTAGAGGGAAATGGTAATGGTTTAATAGCATAATTGGTTATTGAATTTGGCTTCCATACTTTGCCCATCAAAATTGAAATTTGACCATGCAAAAGTTATACATGTGAGAATTTCAAACATTACATAATAAAATGTTTGTATACAGGAGAGTGGCGTCAAAACTGATTTTATGATATGCCATCGTGTAAGACTAGAGGCTTCTTGGGTATGCACGCTATACTGAGACTGACTAATGACAGATCTTATACAGTGAATGGCCATTCTGTGACCACATTACACGTTCACTGGCACCACAAACAGAAAAACACACACTGAGATATAAAAATTGGCCAGAAGTGTCCAGGGAGTATGGTTACCTTATCTCTGTTCACATCATAATACATTAGTAATCAAAATGCATTCAGTGCTCTGGGTTAATAACTGGACCATCATTAATCTACTCATTACTGCCTATGCACCTTTCTCTGCGTGTAACTTCATGAGAAAACACCATATCTATCTGATAAAAGTTTCATATCATCCTGCTCTACATCAACATCTCTTTGAACACTAAAATGAGCCTGAATTGGACAATCATGTATACAGAAACGAACATAAAACACACCGTGAGTGGCTCAGTGAGTGACTCTCTCTACATGCAAGCAGAAATCTACTGGGTACAATGGGGGCTTATTAAAAGGATAGCCTACCTTTTGTAGTAAGCTGTTGTACTGCATTTCTAATCGCTTCATGTTGGTGAGTGCATTGAGTAGGTCGTTTTGGTTGAGTTGCTCCACTAATGCCGCAGTCTCTGGTGCTAGCGATACCTCTGTGGGAATTATAATGACATATTAACGTTACAGGCTACTACTTTATTATCAGTGAATATATTTCTATTATGAAATTACCTTGGGCCAGATAATGTGAACTTGTTCACACAATATGAAATGTTTACATGTCTGAAAGATGGGTCTAGAAAGGCGTTTCAGTGGAAATAATTGGGGATTAGAAGACAAAATGACAAGATATAAGTCTTTACCAAGCCAAATGTTTGGTAAAAGCCTGAATTCATAATGTCAGTATTAGCTGTAAGATGTCTTTTCTTACCTTTCTTGGGATTTAATGTTCCAACTATTATTAAAATAGCAAGGAGAAATGCTATAGCTGCTACTATTCCTATGAGTATAAGTCCTGAGCACGGACAGGCCAGTAGGCCTCCTGGTTTGCTCGGCTTCTCCTGAAGGTCATCTGCCTCACCTTCATCATACAACGGATTCTCACGTTTTCTGATGGGGAAAGATAAGTTGTACGTATGGATAAGATTGCTGTCTCAAATATATCAATGGGGAGGTCATCTCCTGGGGGAATATATAGGATATCAATTATCTCGATAAAGTTCCAGTATCTTAAAGTTATGATTGATGGAGTCGGCTATAGACCTTATTGAAGGTCCTAATTCCAGTTTATGTGAAATATAATCTGCTCTGCTGAGATTCTTATGAAGAAATCCCAGTGCATGGACGTTTTCTCACCTGTATGTATTAGAGAACCTGCTGTCACTTTGGACTCCTCCATTGGAGGAGGTACCTGAGAGAGGTCGACATAAGCTATCACTACTGTCGTTATGTACATGGCCTGACTTGAGTTCGTTCACCATGGGAAGTGGTAAGGGACGCCCTCCACCACTTCCACTCCTTGAACTGTTGTCCTCCATATCAGCGTAAGGATACCGAGCTTGGTACCTGAAACAGGGAGAGGAATACTCATCGATGGAGCGTACGGGGGGGGGGGGAGGGCTCCAGACGTGGAAAACAGACAGGGGGACAAGGCTACTTCTTAGAATCAACAAGGGACAAAATACATTCCCCCTGACAAGGGACACAGGGCTAATAGACTAATGGACAACTTACGTTGAGTAGTGACAAGTGACAAGTCTATTTCTGAGGATGCAAAATAGACAAGGGACACGAAACCCCCATATCTAGGGCCCCTATCATGATATAAATGAATTTTTACAATCGGTTAATTCCTACTGGGGCCTAATAAATACCTAATAATACATGTACGACCTAAATGAGTTAAGTCCCCATTTTAAATGTACAACCCTAAGAGATTACTGCAGAAATGTCCCGGGAGAAATGTCATACCTCGATGAGGGCAGTTCCTCATATTCATGCCCCCTGACGGCCAAACTGTCTGGACGCCGCATCCTGTCTGTCACGTGGTCTCCGGGCATGCGCGGTACGAGACCGTTCATGTTACCGTCCACCACCAGGTGGAGACCGTCAATGTCCGCCACTCCTGAAATACACAATATGGTTGGGTTTAGAGATACAGGGTGGTATGCATGTATGTATATGTACACCAGTGTAACATTTCTGTGGTAAGTTGACACTGGGGAGTAGCATCAACACTGTGAGATGGGAGAGTCGATACTTACCGTGGGAATAACAGCAACAAAATGGGGTGGTTAGTCAATGCTAGGGTGTTACATCAAGTACGAACAGTTGCTATGTAACAGGTGAAAACTGAGCAGGGCACAGATCGCTGCCATATGTCACCCTGGGTATTGTGAGTACATCTATGTTAAGTAGGGATTGCAGAATGGGTCAAGAATCCAGGTCTACCCCAAACTTTAATTGTAACCGTTGCCGATTATTACTGTAATGCCGATTATTACTGCAACACTGCATCTATGAATATGAGAAGCCGTGATACGAAGTGTCAACTGGGGAAAAGGTTGATATATAAAAAGATTCCTTGCTCATTGGGAGAATCTGATGCAGTTCCTAGCTGTCTTTTTATGAGCCCCAATGCGGTATGTTGAGAGGTTCAATATAAAGAGTCTACAATACAACGGTGGATCTGTATACAGCCAGGAAATCAAACATACGGTAGGCCTATTACCCATTGCGCACATACTGACGCTCTAGAGAGGGGCTTCTTCAATATCAGCCAAAACATACAACATCACTGACCTTTTAGCAGATAATGTCTGAAGAAACACCATGGAAATACAGGTGTCACCTTGGTAAAATCCCTCTATAGTATGTTTATAAATTCAATTCCGCTCTCAATAGCCAGTATTCAACACACCAACTGGAAACAGATAACTTCCCAAGCCCCCACAGATCAAAGTCTAGGAGTACGATACTCTGGAATTCATACATCATTAGTCAGAGGATCTAACCCACCGCCTCTTGTAATGGGGCTTATTGTTCCTACCCCTCTCCCACAAGGAGACTGTGGACCCAAGATACGCCTAGCCCTATCTTGGCATAGGTGACACATACCACGATCCTAGCTTAAATCTGTGTATAGGCCAATGTGTTAAATCACAATCTTCAAATTATCATCGAGGTGTAAGGAATGTATGCTAATGAATACTAATTCCGATAAGGTCTTTACTGGGACAATCAGTGATAACACCGGCACTGTATTTAACATGGTGCATTTGTAATCATGATCCCCTATCTATCATATGAGGCTAAGTGACACTATCTATCAGGTAGGGACTAATTGATAACGTGTAGGGCTAAGAGTATCAGCTCTCATTATATCATGCCGTATTTCAAGTAGCAATGAACATGTTTGTGTTTTGTTATCCTATCATTATCTCCAGTATTTTGTAAAGTTCATGACACAGATATGACTCAGGAGACATTAACAATCCTATATTGCCAGATGTGGTTGGTTGAACCGCACCTGATCCATGACAATATGATGTGACAATTGTATGTAATTCATCAGAAAGTCACTACATATAAGCAGGCAACCAAAAACGGTAACAGAAGCGAGAAGCCCATCTCTTCCTCATTTTGTTTAACCCTTACATGCCCAGATTAGCAAAAGTGCGCTCTTAAGGCCAAATAAAAAAAGGTGTGTTTCCAGTAACCCGACCGACCCTAGCAAAACAGGGGCAAAAAAACTTTTTTTTTGTGATTTTGAAGAATTTTGTCTCATTTTTTCATATTTTAAAGAAATTTTCATTACTTTTTGAGAATTTTTCCTGTATCCTTTTCGTGTTCTTCCCCTCTCTCATAGTTGCCATTTTCTGGTCATTATTTTACAATGAAATCAAAGAATTAGATACATCCATTGATATGTGCCCTAACATTTCCTATATAAATGTAAAAAAAAAAAATTAAAAAAAAAAAAATCCGACCTACCGACCCTAGCACTTTGAGCTATGTTACTGGAAACACAGCTTTTATTTTTCTTGGCCTAAGCATGTATATATGTTCAACAGACCATCATGTGTTTGATAATCATCAGATTAAGACGATTTTAACACCAGAATTCTCGTAATGTCAAGAGCTTTCCAATGATACTAAATTTGTATGTAATCATTAATAGATCTTATTGCATAAAATAATGCATTGAAAATATGCTAAAAATACAGGAAAGGTGCGCGCTCTGGGCATGAGAATAAAGGGAAAATACAAAAAAAAAATCACTTATTCAAAAAAAAATATTGATAAAGATACTAAAAATATTGATGAAATATTTTCCATATGATTTTCTTCAAGGAATTAAATTATAAAATTTAGTTGCTTTCAAATACCATCAATATGGCTTCTTTGAAATGTCAAAATAACGCCCTATGAATTGAAAATATCCTATTCAACACCAAAATTAAATAAAATATTTTTTAAAAAAAAGCATTCTGGGCATGTTAATCCAAATAAGGCCCATTTCAACTTTTTGTGCTGTCATCATTCCCTACTGACTCATATAATACTCTAACCTATGCTTCATATAATATTTTCTAAAAGCTATTGTGCTGTCCTCTTTGCTACCATTTGAATCAGTACTTTAATCTACGCTGGGCATCTGCGGTCTGTATAACTACCGCAGGCATAGGGCTCCACCCCCCAACCCCTCTCCCCTTACTTCCTCCTGTGTCAAGGTCAGGTCACAGACAGGGAGAGGGGGGGTTACAGAAATATAATCTTGTTATATAAAAGAGATGCTTATCCTAATCCCTTAATTAGGGGTGATTAGTGAATGTTTATTCTGCACTCTGTCTGTCTCAGTCTCATTTCACACTCTCCCCCACATATTCAGATAACCTATGAGTGATAACATCTGCTGGGAGAGTGTGCTCACTCATGCACATCCAACAGTTTCCAACAAGTTAGCCAAGGCTTCCACCTGCCCTATATGTAGTGGGAGAGTAGCGGGAGCGGAATTCAGGGGTAGGTTTCCAGCCTAACTTTAATCTGGACATGACTTATAACAGGTGATAGCCTCTACTATATCAAGTGTGTTGAATAAATCAGCTTTCTCAAAATAATTCTGGGCACGAAAGGGTTAAGATACAGTTAATAGCATCACCTCACCATTGCCAAAAAAGCAACAACGTCGAATAGGCCCTACACCTATTTTGGGTCTATTGTCACCAAAATTATTTTTCCACTTACATCGTACAATGGTGCAGTATAACTGTACATATGCCCTTCAGATGGCACCACTTACCACGTTGGCCGTGGAGGGTGCCTGGCCCGTGGCGCCCCCTACTCCCGGGGCTGGGAACCTGCTGGCCGTCACTCACATCTGACATGGAAAAGTCGTCACCAAAGAAGAAGACCCCACTATCTGTAGCCGACCCCAGCCGTGCACGTCTGATGAGCTCCAGCAACCTTAGGTCACTAGGGCTGTGGGGTACGGGCCCCATGGAGGAGTTATACTGCTGAGGTTGGTGCACGTGGAGGTTAGGTGGGCGGGGCTGCAGGTAGCCTTCTTCATCAAATCCTGATAACAGACTACTGGGCGGCTTGCTATCCATGCCTTCCTTCTGTTCATTGTTATCATCTGTAGGCATTGTCACACCTGTATGAGGCTTTACACCTGTTTGGTGAACTAGACTTAGATCCTCTTTTATCACGTCCAGCAGCAATCCTCTCAGTGAGCCCTTAACCTCAGACTTTTTACTACCGATTTTAGCATTAGGCTGCTCCTGGGGGCTCCGCCCTCCCCCAGTATCCATAGGCACATAGGCCTCTCCCTCCATATTACCAGTTGCATGTGTCCTCCCACCCTTTCTACCCTTCCAAGGTTGGTAGTGGTGTGAGTCCTGGTGGTGGGGGTCCTCTATGAACCTGCTGTACATGTTCCCCACAGCAGGGGACTTTTTACACAGGAGTCCACCAGTGTGTATTGGTGGTGGCGGCAGTGGTGGACCCGTGAGCAGATCACCACCAGGCTCTGATAGCGGCGAGCTGCTCTCCATTGGATCATGAAGACCCCCCTCCCCCTTCTGATCGGGATTAGTGGGGGAGGGGAGGTGGATCCCATGGAGTCCCAGCCCAAAGCCACCGATATCATCCTTACCCCCTGCCGTAGTCCATTCAGAGGGTTTGGATCCAATGTAGAGGTTGGGCCTCACGCGAACTTGATCCATTTCTATGATACCCCGTGCATGGGATGAATTAGAGGGATATCTGTTATTAGTCCTACAGTCAGTAGAACCGACACCCGCTCTCCTCCTGGGCAGGGGAGGCAATGTCCTAGTGGAGGATCTCCCTTTGGTTGAGGAATTATGAGTGGTGTCGGTGTTGGTGCCAGAGGCGGTGGCGGGGGCGGTGGTGTGGTGCTGTTGTCCTTTCCCTGAACGTCCGAACGCCTCCAGACACCTGTTCCATGTGGGGAGTCTGTCTTTAGAGAGTAAACCTTGGTGGTGGCTTGTAGAAGGGAGTCCCCCTTCCCCAAGCGGCTGACAAGGCTTTAATGTCCCCCTCCCCCTACTGTCCGCGTCATCCCTGTGGCCACCAATGCCTCCTGTGTTACCTGTATGTCTCATATCGCACTGCACCAGGTAATGATTGCCCCTCCCTTCCACCTTTTTGTAGGGTATACTTTACTCCTCATATCACCCTCCCGCTTTCTATTGTCCTCGGTCCCGCCTCCTGTTGTTATTATATTTCTATAAGCCTGCAGGCTTGCTACCGTCCAAACCGCCACCAAGGGCCTTTTTGGCAGCAGACGACGATTTTTGATGAATCACTCGCCGCTGGAGGGCGCCTTTCTCCTCCCTCAGTGACCCAGGTGTTGCGTCCGTAGTACACTTGGTGGGTTTATTATCCACTTGGATGCACCCACCGCAGTCGTTTTACCCTATTGATGACGATTAAGACCACTTTTCCTCCTGTGTCTCGTCCCCACTGACCCCACTCCTCCTTTCAGCAATCCCCCGAAATCACCACCTGTTCGTACATTATGTACTCCAGGTACAAGCAAATGATCCTCCTCAGGGGTGGAAGGGGTGGTTCTGGCATATCCGATGACTAACCAGCGGAAGAGTTCACTATGAGGAGTCTGAAATTTCTGCTCTGTGTATGAATAGCAAAGTACATTCCTATCCCTTTGACAAGTTGAGACCGCTCAAAATATATAAAAGTATCTGGCAGGTTTTCACTGGCTCTTTATCACGGATGATATGGAAAATATAACGCAGCAGTGATGGTGGAGAAAAGGAAGAGGGTCCTTTAGATCCTGTTGATGTCAGACTCCGAAATAATAATAATTCTGATGTAATAGAAAGAAAAATACAGAATTCCCCTTCTGTGTGCGCATAATGTGATCAAATCAGCACACAGATGCATCTTGTGTTACCATGGTCCCACAAACTAGTGATATGGTCCACAAACTAGTGATAATATGTCGCCTATACTCCATACAGCAAGGACACTGCACATGTCTGAGGAAATTGGCAAAAGGGAGGAATCTCCTCCATGCTTTGCCATTGGCCAAAAGTATTTCTGCCATAAACATGCAGTGTGTGGGTGCATGGCAATACTTAATATGTCTATACATATACTTTGTCCAATGCTAGAGGCTGAGAAGTGCCTCCATGTTATTGTGGGGTTCTAGATGGGGGGGGGGGGGTCCCAAGCCACCTGCCATGTCACTAAATTTCTATGTCCTTGACACCAACCTGCATGTCAGAGAAAATGCAATGTTATCTGTTACTGACTTTGAACTTCCCCATGTTCCTGTCACTAAGCTGTCACACGTCGATTTAGGAAAAGACCATGGCACATCAATTTTAAGGGTCTATGCCGATTATTGTGCATCTAATATGTGGACTCTAATTATCCTATGGTGTGACAGGTGGTAATGCACTTGGCAAACCGCTTTAAGAATCTATGATGTATTTAATGAATACTCAGATGTATTTAATGAATGGATATATATATATATATATATATATATATATATATATATATATATATATATATATATATATATATTGGATAACTGCAGAGCAACACCCTATGATAACTGCAATAGGTCGTTGTTTGTTAATGACTAACATAAAGTGTACGTTAATATTTCTGAAGCTTTTCTGAACAATGATTCCTATCTTTCCTCCTTGGCTACTATGTACATCTTTAGATTTAGATGGAGCTTAACATGGGTGTCTCTATTCCCGTCGCCGACCCCACATCCGGAAAAACAGTGCTCGGACATCGCTGTGGCTAGATTGACGTTCTCTAAGATCAGGATCCTCATCCCGCCCTCGTGATCCCACACAAGGAGAGGAGGAAATAAAAATATAATCCAAGAAAATTGTCGCTGGTTATCTCATTTGGTGTACATATCCTTAAATGACAACATTGCAATGTTTTACAAGGGTACTAAGGGGCCCACTGCAATATCTATGGAGCAGTCTGAATTACTGGGCACATGATACAGGTTTTACTGACTCCGTTTTGACTACATGGATATGGCTATAGTGTTAAGTCTGATGTTCATGTTACACACAGCTTCTTACCCATTTACATATCACTGTTCACATGAGAGAAATACACAGACCAGTCCTAAAATTGGACTGGTGAATGTATCATTCATGACAGCTTAGCCGGAAACACATCCCACATGGTAACATACCATGTCTTATCTCTGTCATATCCCACACAATCTAAGAGTATGATAAAGATCATGAATGCGGATATTTAGGGTATTAGGGTCCCACCCATGTTGGCATAATCTGGAAACGAAATTCCGTATCTCTCCTCTGGTAGTAACGCTCGGTGATATCATTTGGCTAATTCTGGTAATGGGTCTTTCCCCATAATCATGGTTCCCAAAAAACCCTTGGATCGAAGTTCCCTACCTTTCCCTGACCAAATTAATCATTTTCCCTGATTTAATTAGGATATCAATGCACATAAATAACAAGCGTTTAACCTTGTTTGGAACACAAATGTCACTCACTCTTATAATACCCACCTATACGCTGAGCCCTATTTTTTTTAATGAGGGGCTATTTGGGGGGGGGGTAAAAAACCTGGATTTTCTTGAGATTATTTTCCGACTTTCCCTGACCTATGGGAACCCTGCATGATACAAAAGAACTTTAAATCATAAATCGTCCATGCACCAATATCTACATAAAATTTGTTCTGTACCTGTGTTTGATTAATCAAATTCCATACAATATACACATTATACAGTTGATATGTACAACAGTAGCACAGTTACATCATAGGAAAATAGCCCTACTTGGCCTCCTTAGGTCCAGTCCATCCAAGCTTTTGGCAAGCCAGAAACCTTATTACCTGGTACGTGAACTAATAGATACCCAAATTACCAGCAGTACACTCATTCAAGAGTTATACAAAAAGAAAGTTATCAAACTGGTATTCTTATTGGCAACTATAAAATGTGAAATGCTACATTTACTCACATGGGTCTGGTTGTAGAGTTGGCTGCACGTGGTATAGACCCAGTCACTCCTTCTGTGGGTTAACACAACAAATATTACCCCCAGGAGCCAGCTGCATTATGTACTTTGTGCAAGGCCTGCCTACCTGACCGCACTGCATGGGCCCAAACTGGCTACTGTGTGCCCAAGTCGGCCACAAGTAGATGCCATTTTTTTCTATTTGAGTTTACTCCAATAGCTAAACCCCTTGCTGTGAACTAGCAATTACATGTCCTTACTTGTGTGGCAGAAAAAGACAACTGCAACTGATATGTATAAACATATAGGGCTTTATAATGGGACATGCTGGGTTGGAACAATAACTAAAGCCAAAACAATAATAACCTGGAGGGCTCTTTGAGAGGTATAACACCATGAACAAAGGGTTAAGCTCTGTGTGGAGGTGCTTCAAAGGAGCCGCGTGGGCGATGGCCGTGAGATCCAGTTGCCAGCACAGTGGCTGCGGTGGCTTGCCTCCTAATCTGCCTCTAATCGGTCCCAGATTGGTTACTGAGATATCTAATTCCCTTTCTGCATTATGTATACATCTGCGTTGGCTAACATAAGACCCCAAATCACTGCTTCAGATATGGATACATTTATATACTCATATAGACAGACAGGTCCGCATGACCATGTTAAAAAAACTAATCATTCAACTTTGAAAACGAGACAACGATACTTAAAAAGGTTTCTTCACTGATGGTTTTCCCATGATTGGCAGTGGCGGATCCAGGATTTGAAAAAGGAGGGGGCGCAACCCCTGTTTTTGAGCAAATTCTGAGGTCCAAAATATGCAATTAAACCCTAAAGTACTGGAAAAGGGGGGGCGCCCCCACGCCCCTCCCCTCTAAATCCGACACTGATTGGTGATGAGGGTCCCTATTTGCTGACATGGAAAAGGTGGAAATGGCTGAACTAACGGATATGCTATAATTGACACTGCATGTGTATGTCAGGGATGCAAGTCGGTCATGGGCAAAAATCAGGAAGCCATACATTTACTTGATATAAAAGCCTTCTGTTTTTTTTTGGTTTTTTTTTTCCAAACAGCCCTCTTACCACTGGTATAGGGAAAATGTATGTCATGCAAAATTTTCAGAAATCAGGAAATCCTGATAAAACCTGAAGACTTACATCCCTGGTATGTATGTACATCAGTTCATTCAAGGGCATAATTTAAATTCTTATTACACAAATGCCTCAACGTACTTTCCAACACCGCATTTTTGAATATTCAGTGGTTTTATCGTTGCCCACAGGTTTACCTGCATCCTGTTTGGTGAACTTTAACAGAGCAAACATCAAACACTGTGGTTGAAAAGTAATATCTACACTCGATTAAAGGTATGGGAATCTACCCCATTGAAGAACAGGTCTTAATATGTGTATAAAGGTACGGCTAACCACCCCCTGCTATTCACCAAACACTACCTTAACGTAATGGACAACACCTTTAGATAAGGTAGCACCTGTACTGTACAACTATATATAACTCTATACACCTGTAATGAATAGATACCTGTACTTTACCTGCACCTACTCAGTGCTGCCCATCCTCCTTTGTATAGATGAATAAAAGATCCAGTTCAGTAGCTCTCTACCTAGTGATATAACAGGTTAACACTTAACTCTTACTGACTTCTCACCTGTGGAATCCTCAATTGTGCCCCTGCAAAATCCTTAATTGTAATTCAGAGCTGCTACTGACAAGAAATTATACATCATTTTTTAAATAGGTTAGAATAGGCTAGCATTAGCGCAAGGAAGACAGACACGGCCATATTCAAGGACATTCAAAGAGATAACTAGGTTGGAATAGCACTAGCCCGAGGAAGACAGATACGGCAACATTCAATCTTATCACACATCTACACCTTGATGACAGATACACGTTATCTGAGACCAGCTAACATATTCAGGTTCACTGACAATGGAAACTCTTCATTCCACATCCGGGATGGGATGCATCGTCAAACAGATAGCATTTCTCCAATCTTTTAGATTACAATCTACTGGTAGAAATGTATTTAGTACACTGAAGATGGACCTAGGAAAAGGAGCATATGTAATACTTATTCCTGTATCTCTAGTAAATAGGGGGCTGTGAGCTACAATCGAGGAGTCTCTTTGATAAATAGGTGTTATTACAGGTGACATTCAGAATAAGATGTCTCCAGAGAGGTCCCATGGGAAAGGACACTAAGTATGTTGAATGTTCTCGGGTGTCACATCCCCAGCACCAGTCGTGGTGACATATGGAGTCCATAATACACGGGAATCCCCCTACCCCATGTTAGACACTAAACTGTATCAGCCTTCCTGAATGTTTAGTGTGATTACTTAGCCTTTCTTTCTGATTCCTGAGAGTTTCTTTTACTTGTATGATTCACTATATTGGTTTAAGTTGACATGCTCAAGTCTGAGGTCAGCTCTCTCTCTCTCTCTCTCTCTCTCTCTCTCTCTCTCTCTCTCTCTCTCTCTCTCTCTCTCCACAAAGTCATTTAAGAGATAGATATCAGATAGGTGTTTATGGTATTTCTACTGCATATGATTCACAATCAGTAGAGGCCATAGAGATCATGTAACCATAAACACATTAAAAGAGCAACATTGACTGCTTGAACGCAGGCAACATAAATCTACAGCCCATGGAATAATTTTCTATCCCTTCTGTTAATTAGGACGATTAAAAGGTCTAAGAGACAATATCCTCCAGAGGACTCAGACTTTGTTTGTTTTCCACCACATTGATGACGCAGTGGCAGAATCATGAGCCAACATGACACATAACCTCTTCTCCTGGCACCTATGAGCAGTGCTCTAACCATAGCCAGGCCCGGGGACGACCTGTTTCACTGCCCAGGTCCATATGCAGTGTCCGCGAAGTACACTTGCCATACTGGACATTTTGGGCGTTAGTCAAAAATGTCCAGTGTAGGCCATTCCCACAAAGGCCATTTTGGCCGGTGTCAAATTTTTCCTTATTCTACAACATAAAACCTACATTTTTTAGAGTGCCAAATTCTAACCATACATACTACAAATGTTTATAACATTGGCTGGTGTATGGGAAAAATGTCATGTGTAGTGGGCTTCAACACTGGCCAAATTGGCCCGTGTAAGATTTTTGACTTCGCGGACACTGCATATATGTAAAGTCTACATGTACTCTCTGTCATAGCCGTTTAGTCATCATGTACATGTATGGACGTGGGTGGGGGTGAGAAGGAGGTGGGAGCGGTAGACATGTACAATCTTCAAATCAGGTGGTAAACTATAATGATCGAGATGGTTTCTATGGTAATGGTAGTTGTCTATTTCTGCATCCTTTTATCTGTGTAACTTGTATTCCCCTGGCTTCATCTGCCCCCATCAATCACTATTATCAAAGCTAAAGCCATACATATAGTGCTATTTGCTGCTATTATGAGGTACCGTGGATATACATACCTAGGTATTTTCCTGACAATCTCCAGGCACATCTAAGACGGTGTACAGCCACATATGATGGGGTAGAAGTGGATACCACAAACACTCCAGGGTCAGTGAAAGAAGGGGTGACCAGGTCTTTACTTAGTCTAAGTACACCCCTAAGGTCCTGAGTGTACCCCTATACACTGTTCAACTCTGGGTTACTATTTTTGGGGTTAGCATGCATTAGGCTACTAAGTCTGTCAACAAGGAACAGATTCACTATGTAAAAAAACTAGAAGCTGATTTTTATTGAGTATCATGTAGTTGTGCTTTTCTAACTGCCAATCTGTAACCAGAATGGAAAAGCACACAAATCAATACAGTAGTACTCATCCACCTAGTGCTCTTTAAAATCATCATTAGAAATGGGGCAATATATTATATGGTGCAGTTATCCTCATCCCCGGTCCCCGCACTCTCTATTGGAGTATGACACCATCCATGTTATGGGTTTTTAAAATGAACCCCTTTTCCACAAATCTTGGCTCTAAAATACCCCCTTTTTCTATGAAAAGCACAAACTTTTAGGGTATTAAAAACACCCCTTTTTCTGCTAAATCATGGAAATCTTATGCAGGGTTTGCCATATCTGGAATATGAGATAAAGACATTCCCCATACAATAGAATAATGTATGAAATTGTACGTGCATGAAGGTATTCATTGCAAAAAAAGCTTCTTTGTAATCACATAAAACACCTGAGGGGTTGTGCATTGGATGAACCAGGCAGAGTGGCCCCTTTTTACAATAAATGCAGAGTCACTGCTAAAAATAGACCCCCTATTTTTACTTTTCACAAACATGTTCTGAAAAAAAAAACACCCCCCTTTTTCCAGTTTTCACAAACATGCAAAGTTAGAGAAAATTGGCCCTTTCCTCGGTCAGCGATATACGAACGAGCCCCTCGTGCATGGAGTGTCACTGTATGCACGAGGAAAAGGAGGTCACAGGACAACAGGGGGGGGGGTTACAGGACACAAAAGTAGGGATGGTTCCTGGACACACACAGGGGTAGTTACAGGACACACAAGGAGGAGGAGGGGGTGGTTACAGGACACAAAAGTAGGGGTGGTTACTGGACACACACAGGGGTAGTTACAGGACACACAAGGAGGGGTTGCTTACAGGACACAAAAGTACTGGGTAGTTACTGGACACACACAGGGGTAGTTACAGGACACACAAGGAGGGGGTGGTTACAGGACACAAAAGTAGGGGTGTTTACTTGACCCACACAAGGGTAGTTACAGGACACACAAGGAGGGGGTGGTTATAGGACACAAAAGTAGGGGTGGTTCCTGGACACACACTGGGGTGGTTACAGGACACAAAAAGAGGGATGGTTACAGGGCACACAGTGAGGGGTGGTTACAGGACACAAAAGGAGGGATGGTCACAGGACATAGACACTGGGGTGGTCACAGCCCAGTAAACACCATACCAAAATGCTATGTAGCAATTTGGTCCTGTGACCACCCCTCTCTCATGCTGTCCTGTGACCACCCATTCCTCATGTTGTCCTGTGACCACCCTTTCCTCATGCAGTCCTGTGACTACCCCATAAGGATATAGTCCTGTGACCACCCTTTCCTCGTGCAGTCCTGTGACTACCCCATAAGGATGTAGTCCTGTGACCACCCTTTCCTCATGCAGTCCTGTGACTACCCCATAAGGATGTAGTCCTGTGACCACCCTTTCCTCGTGCAGTCCTGTGACTACCCCATAAGGATGTAGTCCTGCGACCACCCTTTCCTCAGACAGTCCTGTGACTACCTCATCCCAGTTTGTCCTGTGACCACCCTTTCCTCATGCAGTCCTGTGACCACCCCATAAAGTAGTCCTGTGACCACCTTTTCCTCGTGCATATAGTGGCACTATACGCACGAGCCCCTCGTGCGTATATCATCGGCCCCTTTCCTCTGCGTTTCCATAACATTGATGGTGTCAATTCTACTATGGAAGTGTGGGGACCGGGTCCTCATCAGTACTATCATCCCGTATTCACCATGACAATCAAACACTGTCTATTGCTCCTCTATGATAAAGATTGTGACAGTATGAAATCTCTCAAATTGCCTCAACTGGTGGATGTGGCCACCCGAGGTCTGGAGAGAAGCTAGCATTAACACCTTTTCTTTACTTGTCCTACTTAATGGAGGGAGACACGTCACTGAACAAGACCATGAATGTGCAGAAGTGATGGGATGAGGGCAACGGGAGCTAGATTTAATACGTTTGGATACCTGGGAAACCTCTGACCAACACCTAAATATATTTGATTGTGCATCTATAGATGTTTGATAATATGCTTGAAAGACCAAGCTAATATGCCCAACAGGATTTTATTGAACTTAATTGGCCAGCCATGAAATGAGAACATTGATTGGAAAGTGTATGGTAGGAATAAGATACCCGGCATGGGACTGGGGTTTGAAGGAATTTCCAAGAAGGTAATTAAATTCCTCTTCCGGGTGGTACGTATTTAAGAGCAATTTTATGGTATAAGGCCCCTCAAACATCCATGACCCCCCCCCCTCCCATTAATGTTAAAATATTTTCTCAGTGGATCTGTGCAAGTCACAAATGTGACCTGTGTGACCTTCAAACTTCCAAATTTCCGGACATTTTACTGAAGAATCCCATGCCTGAAGATACCGATGGATATTGTGATAATAAGGACAGACCCCAAACTATTATCTAACTATTTACAATGACACAAGATCTGCATGTCCTATACACAAAACTATTCTCTTTCTTTTCTACAGAATGGTATTAATGGTAGAGAAAGTAGTTCCAACAATCAGCCTGATTCAGTAAAGGACAAGGTGGACGGACAGTGGTGATGTGCAGTGGTTTGGAATAACACAGCGTTGACCTTTGGTCATTGGGGAAGAATGCTAAGATCCGTTTTGTAAAGTCTATCTTTAGGATACAGGAACGTATTGATGGACATCAATGGCAGATAACCCAAATGTGTGTCTAGTCAGGGAGGAAATCTAGAACATCGACTCCCTAAACGCGAAATGTAATCCCATTGGCTAAGGACTGACATACAATGTACATGTATATCTTGGGTGTAGTTTTACGGTTAGTTTTTTCTTATTCCTCACAACCATTTTTTCCTTACATACTTTTTCTTTCTGCCCCCCCCTTTTTCTGGAAGTCGGGGGTCGAGGCGGGGCCAGCCAGATTAAAGTAATGTACACGACATCGAATCATCTCTACATACATGTAAATAATTTTGTCATATTTTTTGTCTTTTTGTCAAAAGTATTTGCCAGAGCACATTTAAGTCTCAGTGACAATCCTCTTTTCCATGACACAACTCAGTGCAATGCCAATACCATTTGTATATATGTAGAGCGTCTGATATACTGCTGATGAAAAGATCATAAAACAGCACTTACTTTCTGAACTACCATATGCCAATTGTGGTTTTAGTATCATAATGGCCGGTAGAATGACCAGTTTAGCATTAATAGAACGACGTGGCTTGCAAAATGAGACTTTATATGTGAAACCATTTCCTGTCTTTGTAACTAATTCCTTACACGATTACCGTAAATTCTCTCGTATAAGCCGCAGCTTATACTAGAACCCAAATGAAAGTGAGTCTTATAGGATCAACCCAAAGGGCATTATAGGAGGGTAGTTTTGACACTGTAGAACAGTACTAAACCTACTATTTTCAAGCACCAGATGCACCTCTGACATTATTAGCCCCAATTTTACAAGCATATTATACATGTATTACCCTTTTGCATACTCCATTTCACATGTCTTCCTTAAAATTTCAGCATTTCAGCTTAACTACAACTGCCACTTCCAACTTTCAAACTCCCTAGAACAATTTTTGTCTTAAACCTGCCTATATGAACATTTCTGGCCTCTGAAATGTTACCATGTGGTCCTGTTTCTGACATGTGTTCTACCGGCGTACATATGAAAAGGGTTAATAAATGTTCACAATTGATTAAGATGCTAAGGCATGCAATTAACCCACGTATACATGCTGATAAGAACGGCAAAATTGAAAGACCCTTTCTTCCCCAAAATAAGCTCACTGGAAGATAAAACTCATGTGCTAAAACGCTGTTTTTGGGAATAACAAGTCAGTCCATGTTTGCCCCACCTATGTTCTAGGGAGTGGGTTAGCTTGATCGCTGGCATGGCCCATGGTTTCATACCTCTTTATCATTACGAGCTATACACCCATAAGTTTAAAGTTCTAGATTAGCGAGAGAGGAGACGCGTGCCCTACTGGCCTAAGACACTCCAACATTTATTAAGCTAAAAATATTTATATCAATCGACTCACGGGTGTGAGGTGAGATGAGGGGCCAGTAGGACTCTGAGAGATCATCCTGGTGACATCCCTGCTGACCTCCAGTCATCAGCAGGTAGTGGTCACTGCCCCTGCCGTGCCGCCACCGCTGTCCTGCAGCCTTCTCCTGCTGCTGGTTCCTCATGTTGTCTAGTCTCATTACGTCAACCATCCTGGTACCGGCTTCTCTGATACCAATAGTAACGTCATATAGGCTTTGTCATGACATTACAATGGTGGAGCACATCAATGACACGTAGTGGTCCTATGTCGTGTTCGCCAGACTGCATATATGTATATGTATGGTAGATCAGCGTTATCTATTGAGCTATGATAATTCTACAGCTTCCTGTAGAGGCAACTACTGAAGAGTCAAGTGTCTCTGATAAGGTCCTTATGATAATAGTTATATGGCTGTAGGAGGTTGAGCACTAGACCATAGCAAGGTAAGACGTCATACCTGCGACTATGCAATAAGGGAGCATCCTTGATCGGTCTGATATTCTTGTCAACTTCCGTGTTCACAGATGGGGGCCTTTGTAGGTTTACACCTGATCTAGGTACAATCTATCTCAATTAGGACATGAATTAATGTCTCCCATTGGTCTCATTTCATAGAAAACGTAGGGTACTGCGAGGCAGAACTAGTGTCAGCATATTTCCTTAGGGTCAATGGAGTCAATTTCGATGTATACTTTGGCAAATCAGCACGAGGGTGGACACAAGTCCTAGATCAGTTTCCAAAGTTTCGATTTACCAACAGTCACCAGGATGTGATTACAATGTATTCAGACTGTAGGCGTTGAACCTATTCCAGATAATTCCAGTAAATGTATCCACTACAACTGTGGAGTTGTCGTCTCAGTAACGAACTGTATAAATAACTCAATATGAGGATCACCTCAGCTCATGTCTGGTTAGGAGTGGACTCAGCGTTTCGTCAGCGTTCCTGATCTCACCACTCTCATAGGGGATAGGGTGGTTGTAATGTAAACAGATACAAGTCCTATCTCGGAGATAAACCCAAGTACTCTTGACATTCCTCTGTGTATGTAGGCCTTACTCAAGCCCTCGTGTACAGGTGTGATAGTCACTCAGGTCCTGTGGCGGCAAAATGTCCTTACCAGAGTCTGTGTTATAGGAGATGGTATGTGAAGTCGTCCCCTAGGAATAGTGCACACCGCCAATAAACAGTTTAAAGGTATTTTAAAAGTTATTCCACTTGGACAGTTCCCTCCACCAAATACAACAGGTGCACGTGTCTGCAGTCCTCTCACAACTCCTTGGTCAACAAAGACCTATTTTCCTATAGGTCTTATAGGGGTAAAAAGATTGGTAAAAATGAAAAGGAGAAAATACACCCAGATCGTGAGTAGGGTGCTATATGACTGTGTACTATATAATGGGGATGGATACAAGAAGCTGGTGCTGCTCGTGAGAAAACTAAACCGTCACCAGAGAAGGGTGGGGTAGTAGCCTCATTTGGTCGTCACCCTGGACACCCCCCTCCTCCTGCTCCTGTGCTGCTCTGTACTGCTATGGTCTGCTCCTACAGCCTGGATGGAGGCAGCTCCTGGTGCCCTGTGGTCTGTTAGAGGGACTGCTAGAGAGGCTGTGGCAGCTACATTCCACATGAGAGAACTTGCAGGGTTTGGGGAGGCCCTAGGGGTAAACACCCAGAGAACAACTGTTTTTCTTTTCTTTTTCTTTTCAGCAAACCATTTCGCCACCCATATCAAGTTTCGCCTTGTCATTCCCCTTTAGACCCTAACCGGCCAAAATGTCATATTTCATCTCCACATGCCATAGGCCTAACTGTTAACGGCTATGGGCAACGTGTATGGAGTATTGCAGCTGGATAACGTTAATGAAAAAAAAAAGATAAAGACAAAACGAAATTTATGCATACGTAGGCACATATATTCTGCACTGTTAACACGGACATTATGGGGTTAAAACAAGCGATTTATCAACTATGTTATTCCAGGTACACACGCACTGTTACAAATACCCGGAATTAAATCTCAGCATTTACCCCTCAGATCCTAGTCATGCAGTCCTACTTGTGTTGTTGTGTCTTCTTGGGTTTAGTCTGCACCAAATGCACCAATGTGTGGAGGGCCTAGGGTGGAAAGGGGCTCCAGATTCTGTCACATTCCTGTACATTGTGGTTAGGAATGTGATACAAGCCAGGCCAGCCCTGTGGTCTTTTTAATGGCAGAGAAGCAGCTCTAAGAGCAGCACCGAGCCACTCCTGTGTGGCAGCTCACTTGTCAGTGTTATCTACCGGTAGTTATAGTGCCAACACAACAGGTAGTGCTGACACCAGCTGCCTACAGAGGGCGCAGAGGTCATTTGAAGGAGATGAGGTCATCTGAAGGTCATACTGTATGCTCTGATACTTGCCATTTGATCCTGATTCATTGTGACAAGGAATGAGTCTCTTTGTGAGAGTGATACTCAGCCTAAACTAAGCATGGATATATCCACTATGCAGTCATGCGGCGAGTGGAGTTAAGTGTTGTGTGATTTGTCTAGATAGATCGCTTTCTTTTATATATGATTTATAAGAGATGTTCATAAACAACTTCAGGTAAAAATGTATATATCAGGTACCGTAGTTCAATTCAACCTAATTCAATTCAACCAGTCATATGCTGATATGAATATACACAGGCGTCCGATAAAGATGGCCTCGTGTGCCCCCACTTATTATGAGGTGAATAAATGTCTCACTGTCTGTGGATTTCTGAGGTCTACTTTAGACCCCAAAACGTTCAGCTGTAAATCTGTGAAAAAGGGCATTTCTGAGAGGGGATGCCCGGGGCAGCTGTCAGGGTTGGTTGGGGGAATAACTTCCCTCTTGCAGCTCTAAAAGTGGACTGGCGGCAGTCCCTGAGTTCTTGGACAAGTCTCATCTTAAAGGAAGTACATGACATTGTATAATAAATGTAACAGATGACTATAAATAAAATTTGTTGGAGCATCCTTTACAGTGGGACACCCGAGGTGCATGGAATTTTGTGCTCAATACCACTTCAATACCCATGTCCCTTGAGTTGGCCTAGTTCAATTCAACCAATTATATATGCTGACACGAATGTACTGCAGAGCCTCCCATAGAGGCGTCCTCGTGTGTCCCTGTTCATTAGCAATAGCAGTCATGGTGAACAACGATGGACCATACTATAGTAGATGAACTAAAGTTGAATGATAGTAGCATAGATTTGTTAAATTGTAGCCAATTATGGTTCATATGGGGTGAAGACACCTAGAAAATCCGACCAACTCAATAGTCCTTTAATAGATCAACCTCGCTATAGGGTGTCAAATCCCTGTGAACGCTTCAGTCTGTATCTGAGTAATTCAATAGTACATGTATTTTATTCTCAGGTTTTCTTTCCACCAGAAGACCTATTCAATATAATACAATTGACTTTGTTATTGAGTGAAAACTTAAACAACTGTAGGGCCTAAGGCAGCGTTCTCTAGGAATATGTTCTGCTTAACAGAGCTGGTTACTTGGTAGAGCTATTAGATATGATATACCCTGGGTATAGTTAGTACTTGACTCATCATGAATCACAACTTTGTGTACAAGGTATATATCCATGGAGTTTCTAGTCCACGAAAAAAAGGAGCGCTAGGTAAACTTGGAATGGGGTGTCTGAGAAACGCTAAATAGGCGTCTGTAGCTAAAGAACTTAAACTGCAAAACCATTCATGAACACATGATAGATAGATAGATAATATCTGAATGTTATATTATGAATAAAAGTATCTGACTCATTCTGGAATAAACTATTAGTGTGGCAGAGAGAACAACGATGAGAGGATGTGCTTTCAGCAGGTGGTGCCATCTCATGGCAACCTCACAATGCAATTTTCGATCAACCTACAAAGCCACGACCTCTGAAGTTTAATGTTGAGGAGAGGCTGGGGAAGATAGGACACATCGTAATCCTTCTTTTGAATTGCACTGAGTTTAATGCATATCCACCTCCCTCTAAAACATAGTTAGATTTCTATCGAAGTGGTTTTGTGAACAACTATGTCCTTGGTCATAATATAGACTCTTGTAGTTTATTTAAGGAAATTCAGAGATTGCACTGTTGTATCTTTAGTTCTGTAGTGCAGCATATACATGTATAAGTACAGATATATTATTGCATTGCCTCTTTTGCCTCTTGACAACGCCTTCAAGTAGAAATGCTAGGATGGTGGTCATAACACAAATCAAAAGTATAGTAAATCACGAGAAACCTTTATAAATATACACCAGTAAATGACCTCAACCACAACATTGATATTTAGGGTACTGGGTAATGTCCTGCCATTGTATCAAAACCACATCCCCACACTTTTCATTAAACCAAATTACCTCTAGCCCCAAGCTATGTCATCTACCACTGCCTTATTTACACCACTAGTCATTTATATGGGATACCCACAGGGTATACCCATCACATCACAATTGATGATCCATTGTATATTCTAACGATCTGATTAGTTGCATACAGTAAAGGGGTAGTATGCACTGAACATTATTCTCCTAAGATGTAGGTCCTACTGAGCCTACTTTTACTGAAATTACATTAGTTTGAAAAGGGCTGTAAACTAATAAAGATCCAACTCTTTTTTTCTTTTCTCTTTTTTAGGTTTCTTATTTTTTGGGGGTGGGGGATGGGTGTGGGATAAAGGGTAATGTTGCTCTCTTGGTCCACACTATCGATCTTTGCCAATAAACTTTAGAAAATCTGTCTATAGTTTTAACATTAGAGAGTGAATGTATAGCAAAAAAAAACTTTAACAGTGACTCCCTTTGCTGTTTATTTTCAACTGTATCATACAAGTATATTGATATGTTTATAAACGTCAACAATGTCATTGTGTCATCAACAATGACAGTAGGGGCTGAGTCATTTATTTCCAGGTGGGGGGGGGGCTTGTTAGATATAGGGGGGTTATTTTGAAAAAGAGCCCCTTGTTGGGATGGGGGGGTCAAAATTAAATATGGGCAATTCAAACATCCATCGCGACACGTCATTCCATATGCATATCTGATTTGGGAGAGGGGGTTGGGCATTTTGCAAAATCAGTACTTAGTGGGGGGGGGGAGGTCGCAATCATTTTTGTCATAGTGGTGGGGGGGGGGAGTCGGGAAAAAATCTGCCAATCCGCCAAAATCCATCAAGCCCCACCCACCCAGCTAGCAATAAATGACTCGGCAAGAAAGCTGACCGAATGGACGAACAGGCTGAGGCTAGATACTGGGCTAGATGTATCAGGTTAATGAGATGCCTATTATACCCAGTCATAAACCCGGTTACAGAGTCACCCAGATCTGAATAGTCACAGAAGGAGTCACGGAGTGACAATACATACCACTGCCAAAAGGGTCTGTTGTCACGTCACATTGACATTTCCAGTAAAGGTACAAATACCACATATGCAGCAAAATGCCTTTCTGGAATGCTAAAGTTCGGTTTCTCTCAGGTGACTTCAAATGACAGCTTACATAGGCATCAGGTCTATTGTATAAGGTGTCTGATGACGCTTGTAACGGTACACATAATCGTCAAGAGCCTTTCATGGAAGCTGACACTAAAATCTAATCGGAAATACCTGAAGGTGTCCAAAACACACCTACCAAATAAAAATACACACAGGGGCTAACACCTGTACAATGCACGCCTACACAGCCCACACCCATACATACCCACAGTGGGATTCCCCTGCCCTGGGGGCAGGTAAAAACGGACAATATGAGGATTAGAGGTCGTGTATTATAACTCACCTGAGCTGTCAAGTGAGTTCAGATGTAAAGGTGCAGATGTACCTTCAGGAGCAGAACAGGTAGAGGGCCTTAATGTCCCAGACCTCATGTATGAAGGTATGGGCAGGCACTGGAGGGATCAGAAGGAGAACTGGTATTCACAAGCCCTGACTCAGAACTGATGACAATGCTCAGGTCTGTCTGTCTTAACTTTGAGAATCTGCCACCTTCTGACATAAACTGTCATGCTCCATAGGTATACACATACCCCATCCCTCAGTCATGGGCTCGACTAACACATTAATATTAAACATTTTCCCTGGAGGCTGGGACCATCTATACATCTATATTTGTGTGGTGGCACATAGAAAATGGGACAGCCTAAATACCAATCCTATTTCCTAAACAGGCAACGTTGACATGGGAATCGTGTTAAATACTAGAGATATCACTTGAACGAACAAATTTCACTGAGATTTGGAGGGTTACGCGAATATTTCCTTATAGGTGGGCACCAATATTTCCATGTTGGTGGTGAATAATAATAATACTGCGGGCCAGTTCTAGGCCAGATGCCAAACCCCCCATAGCGGGATGCTAGATGATGACGTGAGTGTCACAAGGATCGTCTCCACACTCCCCTCAAAATGTTGAGCTACAAGACTTAGGTCAAGCTCTGACATGTATACAGTTATCTAAATTAATAGTAAATACTAGCTACTGCTCAGTAGACAAACCTATTATTTTATTATACTACATGTATATAATATTTTATTGAATATCAAACAATGATATGAGATTTGATACTCAAGAACACATACAACTGTGTACAATGTACATGTTTTAGAGCTCTTACTTATGGACGGCTGTGTAGCTTTGATGGAAAGGAAATATGGGGCACATAGCTTTTGTGGTGTCAATATTTGGACAAAGCCATGAGGAGCTCAGGTTATTGAATTACATATCCCACACTACGGTTTGTTTGGGTAAACTGAAGCCACAGGAAGCCAAATGGAAGAGGGAGAGGGCCTGGGTGCGGAGATGGGTGGGCAAGCATTGTAGCCTTTTTCTGTAATCTGCTGCATGACATTATGTCATCCCATTAAATGAAAATATATTTTTTGCATTTCCTGTGATAACCACAGAATCAAACATGTGCAACGTGAGAATCAATGTGCCTAAATAACAAGGAACGGATATGGAACATAGGATACTTAATGTCCTCTCGTTCAGCTAAGTAGACCAAATAAATCATTGCCTCTTTTTCCCCTTTATCCAACATAGCAGTTTATGTTATACGGTATTCCATTACATGCTCTAGTGTGTCGGGCTTTGAGGACAAGTGAAAAGTTAAGCTGATATTTAGAAACAGTAGAATGGGTAATGACACTAAGTCTTGTACATTGGTTTATAGTTATGAGGAAATTTAGAATGCCATGCATAGTGTTGATTTCCCTTGGGACTGCCCAGCATTTATTGCCCTATTCCAACGTGCCTACTACCACACAACCCGTAAGCCTTTCTTGACATTGAGCTAAATATCAACCCACCTGTGACCACATCACAGTCAAGTGATGAGCAGCTCCCTAACGACGTCCCCCACGACATTAGGTCTATCTCCACACCTGTCATGTGTATACTCCAATACAGACAGACAACAATTGAGGTTCATATCTCATACATGGCGGATGGGTATTATTGTAATGTAAACACATAGTTCCGGCGGAACAAGGATTCTGGGTTCTGTATCATAGGTTTGTGTGTAATACACCAATTACAGGGACATCACATTCACCAGCTTCATAACATTAGTGGTGAAATCTCGTCTGCTAATAATTGAGGCGGAAAATGAATAAATCTTCTAAAGTGAAGTCGACATGGGTTTCTCTAACTGTTTAAGAAATCGTAAGATGCTTCATGACTGAGCGTGAGTTGCCAATGCCAATTTCAGTCTAGATATTTTCATATTGTGTCACCATGAAGTAATTGAACTCTTTTTGTATTTTGCTATTTCTGTGACCGGAAGTAGGCATAGCAGTGGTTATCATCATACTCCCATCACGATATATGACAGTTTTTTTTACTGTCCAATGTGTTCTGTTACATTCGGTCCCGTGCCCCGAGGAACCCCACACTTCCGCTTCCACTGACCTCCGCCCGCAGCGGATATTTATCATATATGTCCTTGTTTATGGAAAACAATGGGACTATTTTTTCCTCTTTGCCACCTTCATAATATATATAACATTCTTCTTTTCTTCTTTCCCTCTTTCTCCGTAGATGGTAGACACGTAGTTTAAAGTTACACAAAGAGGTGGGATGTCGGAACAATGTGCATGTGACGAAGCATTAGTCGAGCGATAAAGGGAATATCAAATATCTTTCATGAGTGCAGGGTGTCCTTAGAGTGAACTTTAAGGTACAATCCCCGCGTACAATCATGTGTGTAGGTAATTGTGATCTTGTTTGGGTGTCACATTTGATCTGGGATCATGTTACATTAAATATAGAAACATTTTGGGTATGATCTGTCAGAAGTGGTTTCTATCTAATCCTTGTCGTCAGCTTGTCGTTCAATGGCTATAATGGCCTATAATATATCAAAACATCGTGGATTATCATTTTAAACATCAATTCTGGACCACAGAAATTCATCTTTTCCTGGAGGCCATCATCACCATATATCAACAAGTTGTGTCATGAGTAGTATGTGAAAGTGTTTAACACCCTGGTGTAGTGACAGGTACATCCTGCCGTCTCTGGTCAGACACACACTTGTTGCTGCCCTGAGCATATTTCCAGGACCTTCCCAAGGACCACCCTACCTCCAACCAACCCCTCAAGGATATGGGGTGAACAAACACAGGCCAACTGCACAGTGACAACACCTATTACCGTAATTCGAATTACGGCGATCAAAGATGGCGGCTGGTGAGTTTGTAAACAAAGTGAAGAGGTGACATTTAGCATATAAAGAGGTTGTTTTAGCTGTTTCTAGGTCATACACATCTGGTTAAGAGACATGTCTATCCGTGGGTTAACCAGGTTATCTTCTTTATACAATAGTTTGTGTGTGGGAGACATGACCAGTTTTCACTGGTATTACCGTAATTCGATTTGTTATCAAAACATGGTATCACCGTAATTCCTCTTCCTGAATTACGGTAATACCGGCGTTTTTAAAAAGGTCTTTTCCTGCCTTAACTAGTACACATCAAGTTAATCCAAGGGTTGGGTATTAAGCAGGAATGCCAATACTTCAATCTGTCCACACAAGTTACTTGAAATAACCATAGATATCTTATAAATCAATAGAGAAGAAATGAAGTGAACTCACCAGCCGCCATCTTTGATCGCCGTAATTCGAATTACGGTAATAGGTGTCGTCACTGTGAACTGGTCAACAGGCGGCGTCTTTGTGCATTAACCCTTTTACGACCGCTGATGCATTGATACACCATGCTCATTGGTTGTCATGATGCACCAATGAAGTTCATTGGAGCATCATGCCGACCCTACGGGATAGATACATAAACTCCCAGAGGGTCGTCATGATGCTCCTATGAAGTGCTGGCGAGCAGTCTCGCCAGCACTTCATTGGTGCATCATGACGACTAAAGGGCATTTAAAGGATTAAAGGGGCAGTCCGGAGGCGTCCAGATGAAAATACAAACTGGAGACGGCGTGGGTGTATGTTGAACTAACCACGCCATATTTAACATTCACATTTTTCGTCCTTGTAGGCCTACAGTCTCGAGATTCTACTTCCTTATTAAGTTGGGGATTATGACAGAGCAGGCCCTTGGGGATAGGCTAACTCAGCAGATATATATATATATATATATATATATATATATATATATATATATATATATATATATATATATATATATGAGTCTAAACCCCCAAAATTAGGCCAGACCCATCAGCCTTCACCCTACTGTCCACCACTAGACAGGCAGTTCGAACGGCCAAATTGGGCGTTTTTGTGGCTTATTGGTATGGCACATGGCAGTTTCTGAAATTGACGACGGGTGGGGGGGGGGGGGCAAATGTCCACTTTAAACAAATCGACAGGTGACATGGCAGCTGCCCCCTTCCCCGCCGCTCCAGGGCCCCAAATATGTGTCCTCTAATACGATTTCTTGATCTTTGCAATAATGCCTTCCCCCAGGATACCAAGTCCAAGATCACAGATCTATAAATGCAATTCAAAGTGATAAGCAACATCTAGGAAATGAGGAATCCAATACGACTATGGCTTTACATTGAGGCTCTTTCCTCATCCCCCACACCACTCACAGACATCGCAATCATTGTTTCCATCATGAAAGTCCATCTCGCCATTACTAAGACTAAGAACAAGAGTTATTTGGAGACAATTTTAATTTAAAACCCCGTTTGAATATCTTCCGTCAGATACCCAGATACCAGTACTTAACTACTTCATCTTCCTGAAATCACATGGGATTTCTACAGTAGATCTAGGCTTGTGTCAACACCAGGTTTCTATGCAATATTGGGCTTTATGTCAAGGTGAATATCGATGTCCCATTGACAATGCACTAGAACCTCATATTGGACCCCTGCATTGAATAACCAGTGCCAAATCCGCACAATTACATCATAGGTCCATTGTGCATGCCCAGCCTTTTTGAAACGTAAACATTCAAGATGGCGGCGGTCAGCATTTTTGCGTTGACGACAGGTTAATTTGGGTTTATTTTGTAAGAAATTGAACATCTATGGCTGGAAACACCTTGACATAAATGTAAAGATGAACTCTGACCAGTTTGAGCTGACCGTTTCTTCACAAGCGTGTCAGGCATGTTCCGGAACGGGCCTGACACGCTTGTGAAGAAACGGTCAGCTCAAACTGATCATCGTTCACCTTTACCATTGTATTGATTTAAGAAAACACTGCTAAGCCTTTCTACATAACAGGACAAGAGGTCCACTATAATGTACACACAATATGTTCTGAGTAAGCAAATGTTGCATTCTAGGTCTACCACACTTTGGAAACGCTGCAGCTATATGCTTTAGCCTAGATCTACAACATCTTAATAATACCCACCTAACAGTGTTATAAATTCCTTGTACTCACCTGAGTCTAAATCATGTTTGGCGTGTGCCCTGGGCCTGGTTCCTTGTCGGTACTTATACCCAGGGTCTATGGGTGGAGACTGGAGAGGCGGGGTGGGTTCCAAGTAGTCCTCAGTCTCTAAGGCCTGAGAGCCCATCCCTCCTCCAGGCGGGCCTCCCGTGGGCGAGAAGCCGCCCATAGAGTGGAGAGAAAGGGAGCCTGCACTCATCGTACTCCACACATCCTGCTGGTGGGGAAGCTGCTGCTGCTGGAGAAATGAAGAGAGAACAATGTGTTACACAACTGTGATCATAATTTCCGTATTGGTATATTGTTCGCATTACTGTTTTTCCACATGTGGGCACTCACTACTGGTGTCCTGGCCGCGCGCGGCGGCGGCCAGGGCCCCCGGACCTAGGGATGATGCTGTTATCAATGAAATGTCTACTTCTGGCGACGGCCCCACCCCTTTCTCAAAGAGTATGAGTAGTTTAGGCTAAAAGGTTAATACATTTTTTATAAAATCAGGGCAGTTGGCTACATTGGACAGAGAACACGACAGTGCTTGATCCCGATCTCAAAATGTCCAAATAAGCCTATTAACGACGTGATTTGTTTTAAAGAAGGGCATCAATTAAACACAATACCCCCCTCCCCCAATGTGAAATATGTTATTGATGTACGAGATTATGTCCAAATGTGCGTTAAGACCAAATCCCACAATGCGAAAAACACCCTAAAATACTTGTGATTTGGGGATGGAGTGATCCTTAGCCAATATTGGAGGGGTAGTATCGTCTAGGGAAGGCCCATTATGGCCAAATAGGCCTGCCAAAGTGCTGTTATTTGGGGAGTGGAAAACATAAAAAAAATTTGATATTTTCTTCACAAAGGGCCTGAAATCTCTGTGATGGAATGAAAATCCCTGTGATTTAGAGGAAAACAACAGTTTCATGAAAATCACAAGAGTTGTGTCCTTAATAAATCAGGACCCAAGTTCCACATACTATAGTTATCAGAGGGATCTGTTTGTGATATATGCGTGCTAGATTTGTATTGTAATGGTTCGTATTGACTTATATGTTGGGTGGCTCTTTGGCTCGCTTACCACTAGATGTACCAACACAACACGAGTAGTTCGGGTTGGGCAAAGCCCCAGAAACCCCTACCTCTCGGGTAGGACTTTATTTAATCTCTCTGATGACAAAGTATTAGCGTCTGGACTGGACCATGTCCAGTCCCCTTCTGCCGCTCGTCCGGCTCCTTAGTAGGAGCTGGACGCGAGGCATGGTGCTGCCCCCTCTTGTACCAACGAGGTATCGCAAAGCGACACCTAGCTAGCATAGAAGGAACAAGCACCACACGAACACGTCTCTCGGATGAACGGCACTAATATATATACAATGATGCCGGCCCCTACACCACCCCCACTAGACTTTACCTAGGGTTGGGTGTAATTAACAAGTAACTATTGTTGACTTTATACAGTGGTGTTATAAATAAATAGGTAAGTCTATATATACACAGTTCGTATTAAATATAGAACATTTAAGGGGCATTATAAGTTATATGTACACAATAAGGCATCATCGTATATAACCCGAAGTGTTTATAAATAATAACAAAAATAGGAAGTGGCCCCTTATGGACCATCGACCTATGGTGATAATGTTACACGTGTGTTATTATTAAACATGAGACGCGACGAAGAATATTCGATGTGTAGTAAGGTGATATTAATAAATTTTTACAATGTTTTTACCGACCCGAGGTGGGGTAAATAACCCGAAAAAAATTTTGACTTTTACTTACAAGAATATAATATACGATATAAAAATAGATTTATACAAAATATGAAATATAGGTGTCCTACCAGGGTAGCAGGATCACCCTTACAATATACCGGACTTCCGGCGAACCTGGAACGACTGGTTTCTGCAGCTCCACCCGGCGACATATGTGTGGTGGCAAACCACGTTGCTGTTATGATGTGCCCTGATGAAGATGGGAAGATGGAGACCCGGTTAGATGTTGTAGTCCTTTGGGTGTTCGGGTTAGCGTCCATCCTCGCTGCAGGTTACGATCCAGGTATCAGGAGTCCAGCGTAAGGAACAGTGCCTCTGGCATACTAAATGCATTTACCCTCGGGTACAAGGAGACACCAACAGATGGACACTCAAAGATCTTCAGGATCTGTGTCCATCTTCTCAGCCGGCTCCACTGAGGCAGATGGAGCCGAGCTGCTACAGCTGCTCGTAGAGAGCGCCGCTGAAGCCTCGCTGGGAGTCTCGCTCCCCAAGCTCAAGGCCCTCATCACTGCGGACGGACTGTCCATTGCCTCGGATGCTGGTGCAGCAACCGTGGCAGTTGGGACAGCCCGGTTCCAAGTGGGGGGCGGGAGCAAGAGAGCTGCCGGAATCGGCGGAGCAGCCGGGACCGGTGGAGTGGCCAGAACCGGTGGAGTAGCCGGGGCTGGCGGGGCATCCGGGGGTATCTCTGGTACGAAGATGAGAGACGACGGTAAGCCGTCCCACTCCTCCAGATGTTTCCCGAATGCCAGGAAAAACTTGAGGTCAGCCTCCTTAAATCGATGGATATATCTGGAGTTTTCAGCTTCGTGAAACTCTTTAAGCTTTTCGGCTTCCTTCTGTTTCCGCCGGCAGGACTCGAGGGCCTCCTCGACCTTCTTCCTTTCCAGCTCCCTGATTTTCTCTTCCTCCCGCCTCTGGATCTCGTAGACCAGATTGACGGTGGCTTCAGTCATCACACGCCAGTAGTCAACAGACTTCTGGCGGTGCAATGCCTGCCATTCTGCCATCAGGTCATTCTGGATCTGAACCGTTCGGACATCGCGGTGGTCGACGAACGTATTCGGATCCTGAAGACCTGACAGGGTACCGGAGATTAGTTCCATTAGGGGTACCCGAGGACCCGTCGGTGGAACTATCACTGGTGGTGGCGCTGGGGCCTCCACTGAGACAGGCGGGGTGCCTGTTGGAGGAGCAGACGGGCCCTCCACCGTGATGCCTCCTCGGCCTCGGCCACCACCCGGGGAGCCTCGGGTGGACTCCAGCCCACCGCGGCCCCTACCACGAGCTTTGGCCCGGCCCAAGGAGGTAAGGACCTGCGACTCGGGTCCAGCCGGTCCCATTGAAGGGAACTTCGCCGCGTACTCACTGTACGTGGGGCGCTTGCCGGAGGATCCCTCTCCAGCCCACCAAGTAGAATACCCGGATGGGGGAGCGAACAGTTCGCCCCCATCATCCAGGCCGCCAGAGGCTTCGCCCGGGCGTTGTTCCGCGGGTGCAGGTGTGGAGGTGGCTGGAGTCGCCGGTGCGGTCGCCTGGCTACCCGACCTGCGGGCCTGGTTGCCAGGCATCTCTAGAGCCGAGACCTGTTGTCCCGACTCGCGACGATCAGCTGGGTTGGCTGGTCTTGGCTGGTCCTTGCCACCCGAAGGGCTCACGGACCGGTCTGCTCGGGTCCTCTTGGAAGCAGTAGTCGTGACTGTGCCTCCGTTTGGACCTTTAGAGCGGGCTTTGGCCTTCTCTCGCTTGTCGTCTCCTCGCCACTTTTTCACCTTCAGGTGCACCTCACTGGGCATCCCGAATTTTGTGGACGAGGAGTTCGTCTGGAAGTAAGTCAGCAAGTTGCCGCTCTTCCACGAGCAGAATCCGGTCTGGAATGCCTGCTCTTTCACTTCCTTGATGCTCAGCGCGGACCAATTAGCAAGGAGCTCGCTGAAGCACTTGATGGCTCGTTTCCTGGTCTTCTCCAGGCCGATGCCATGGGCCTTCTGCAAATGCAGAGCCATGTCTCGGCGCCGGTGAGTGCTGAACGAGCCATCACAATGTTTACTCGGGCGGTCCCCGAGCACACACATCATCACAGGCTTGTGATGCATATGATACTCGACGCTGTGTCGAGCGAAGCGGGGCTTCGTCTCGAACATCTTCTCACCCGTGAGAGCCAGCTGGCAAGACTCAAACGGGCACCTTCAGCGGTTGCCGGTTGGTCCCCATTGGGTCATTGCCCACTGGACTTTCGTCCGGGCCTCGTAGCTGTAGATCGAGCCTAATTTGGACTTGAGCTGGTCAATCCAAATCAGATAGAACTTGCCTACTGGCGTATCCGAGGGGCCGGACTTCATCCACTCCTCGTCATCGCTGTCACCGTCCTTATTGACGGCGCTCGGACACATATAGTGGACTGTGTCGTAAGCACAGTCCGCGAAGCAGCGGGGAGTCCGTTCCTTGAACCCCTCGGCTGCATTCTTCCACATCCACTTCTGATTGTCGTCCTTGGGAACATCCGTGGTCATTTCTTCCCACGTTGTCACGGACTCCAAATCAGATTTGGCAGACTCGGGCAGCTCTGGATCGCTTTCGCTTTCCTCGCTGTCCGTGTATATGTCAGCTCCCCTACGGCTGGCTCGGCTGGAGGTGGTAGTACCAGTCGGAGCCTTGGTAGGGGACTTCGTCTTTGCACCCGACGTGCTGGCTGCAGAAGATGCAGTAACCGAGGTGGCTACCGTGGTGGTTGTAGTGGTGGGAGCGGGCGTCTTCGGTTTGCCCTTACCCCTCGGCTTGGTGGGGGGCGTGGGCTCTGCCGGAGACGCTTTCGCTCCATTCTTCTTCTTCCGGCGCACAACCTTAGTCGGTTGGGCCGGAACTTCGGGACTGGAATCCGACTCGCGTCGGCTCCTGTCCCCTGTCCGAGGGCTCCTCCTTCCGCTGACCGGGGAGTCAGAGTCGGAAGAGATCTCAGCTTTTCGTTGGGCCTGCTGCTTGCGATGGGCCCCGCGAGCTGCGGTGAGCTCCTTCTGCTGCTTGGCAAGCTCGGTTCGCTTTGCCTCTACAGCAGCCTGCTGGCGCGAGATGTCCTCTTCCGAGATCTCGCCAGGTGCCTCTGGGATGTCGGCAGCTGGGTCGGTCTCGGTCGTGGACCTCTCGACGGCGATGCGGACATCCTCAGCCTCCAGATCGCTCTCAGTGAGAGGACCCTTGGGCGCAGGTTTACGGGTCAATCGCTTGACCCGGTCGGTTTCCACCGACGACAAGGTTACTGTGGAGTCTGTATCCATGTCGGATTCGGACTCCCTTAACTCCGTGGCCTTCTGGATGATGCCCGCAGAGATCAAGACGGCTCGAGCTAAATTCTCGTTAGTCGCCATATTCTCCGCCAACTTTAGGTAGTTGCGGAGCCAAGAAACTGGCATGTTGTCAGCCAGCTCGTCACTACACGAGTCCATTACCATAGTTTTAAGTTCATCTGGTATGGGCTCGGGCACGCCCTGCTCCACCGCCATGGGCCCGCATCCGAACATGGAGGCGTGCATAGGGATGTACGTACCCCAGGAGGTATACACGATACCTTCCTGGCGATCAACGTGTGCTAGACGTCTGATCTGAGTCCTGAATCCCGGAGGATACATTGGAATGTCCAGGACATCTACTTTGCTACCCGAAGCGGCTGTTGTAGACGGGCGCTCCGGGCGTGGCGGGGGTGGAGGTGGCATCCTCTCCCGGTCGGTTGCCTCGGCCATAGCCGAGAGCGTCCGGGCGGCCTCCTCTGTCGAAGAATCCATAGATTCCTCGACCCGAGACGGGACCTTCGGGTCCTCGTCTTGTTCCAACGGGATGTTGGCTGTTTGACGCGCAGCGTCAATCGTTCCCTGTGCCATGGCACCGGGTTCGACTTCCAAAATTAATTGGCAAGTTTTGTTGGACTCCTCCCGAAGGATTCGTCCAACAGAGAGGCTTTTGGGTTAGCTAGGCTAACACGACAGCTACAGGCTGTATAACCGCCGACAAATAACTAGAGCAAAAACGGGTGGCGTCTAACCACCACGAGTCCGCTCTAGTTATGACCAGTATGACGTCAGACCTCTCGTCTCGCGAGATCCCGCCATGGCTATCCGGTGACCTAGTTCCGCGCTTTCCCGCCACACCAGCAGCGCCACCTAGGGAACTAGATCCGAACCAACATTCGACTCGACATGTGAGACGCGGCCTACTACCCGAGTGCTATCGTCTGGAGCTTGGCGGTGTATACAACGCTTCAAAGCGAATGTACCGGTTAATCCGACCGCCACTCACGGGATACAGCCACCCGGGGAGGGCGCGTTCGACATCTCTGGCCGTGGAACGTATGTTGCCTGCCTATGGCGGACAACACGCAGCAGCTCGTTGTGTACTGAGTTAGGTTACAGCAGACCTCAACCGGGGGCTGCGTCTAACGCCTTCGGTTAGCATTTTATTTTTCCCGGCTTTACGTACGGCCTTTTCTGGATCTCGCTTAGTCAGAGCGGGACCCTTCCCATACGTAATGCCTTCACTCAGCGAGACTTTCTTCCATTTCTTACGATTAGGTCGTTTCCTGGCCTTCGTCTTCTTTTTTACTATAACCTCGTCTCCCGGCGTCTTTCTCGGCCGGCCTCTAGGGCGCTTCGTCGGTACTACCACGCTCGGTCCGCTAGGGACAGATACAGGTGGTTTGTAGCCGAACTCCCTCTCCGCCTCTTCGCGCCCCTTCCAGGGCCGAAGTTTTCCGACATTTGTCTTCCATTTCCTACCCGTCAGGCAGTCCTCTATCATCACCGTGGACTCGGAGATGACACGAACGATTTTAAACGGACCTTCCCAAGGCGTTACGAGCTTCAGCTTATCCAGCGGCTCGTAGTACCTTAGTACTTTGTCCCCAACATTAAAACGAATTCGTTTAGCATTGGTGTCATAGCCCACCTTCTGCCACTTCGCACTCTTCAGCAGTTCTTTCCGAACGGCCTCGTATGCCTGTTTGAACCGGTCCCTTAATGACTCTACAAACAGCACCGTGCAGGGCGCCTCCGGGTCTATTCCAACCACTCCATACACTAAGTCGGCGGGAATTATGATGTCCTCGCCAAACACTAGCATGTTTGGGGTGCAGTTAGTTGATGAATGGACAGTGTTGTTGTAGGCATGTACTACAAACTCGCACTGTTCATCCCAGTCATCCTGGTGGGTATTAACCAGGGGCTTTAGTACTTGTATGAGGGTTCTATTGAAGCGCTCTACCTGCCCATCCGACTGTGGTCGGTACGGGTTTGTTCGGGTCTTACAAATGGCTAGGTAATGGCACATTTCCTGCCAAAGTTCTGACTCGAACTCCCTTCCCTGGTCACTGTGCATCATAAGGGGAACACCCAAATGCAGCACCCAGCCTTTCACAAATGCCTCCGCGCATGTGGCGGCTTTGTGGTTGGGAAGGGGGAACACCCGAGTGTACTTAGTATAATAGTCGGTTACGACCATCATACAAGTATTGTCTCGCGGCGTCGTCTTAATCCCACTGATGATGTCTATCGCTACTCGAGCAAATCTGACACCAAACAATTCCTGTGATAAGGGTTGCTTACCCAGGCCGGGTCCCGGTTTGTTTTTACAACAATCCGGGCAAGTGGCGATCCACCGGAGCAGGTCGCCTCTCATACCGGGCCAGTAGTAACGCCTTTGTAGACGCTCTATCGACCTTCTCTTACCGAAATGGCCACTCGTTTGGTGGCCATGGCAATAATACATGATATCCCTCCTCATCGGGGCGGGTATCACTATTTGCAACAGCCTACCGTTGGTGGGAGTTGTCTTCCACCTACATAGTATGCTGTCTCGGATCTCTAGCTCGGCCCATTGAGCCAGCAACCGCCTCGCTTCCCTATCCTCCAGGGAAACTAGAGGCCTTGCCGGTTTAATGCCTGACCGTAGGTATTCCATTATGCGCGCAGTGGTGGGGTCTGACTGTTGAAACTTCTTGATGGTCTCCGGGGACCAATCGAGATAGCTGCATACAGCCTCCTCCCAGGGGATACGGGGGGTGGTATAATTAAATACCAGCCCGGCTACCACAGCATTGTGGGCCCCGCAGTCTTCACATGTGGCATTTTGGCACCTTCGGATAGGCCGTCTTGACAAGGCATCCGCATTGATGTGTTTAGCACCGGGTCGGTGCTCTATTTGTTTATGCTCTAATCCGAATTCGGATAGGTGAGCTAACCAACGTCCAATCATCCCCTCGGCGTCCTTAAAGTTAAGGAGCCACCTAAGAGACGAATGGTCTGTTCTTAAAGTAAAGTCACTTCCCCAAAGGAAATGCTTAAACTTCTTCGTATACACCACCACAGCGAGGAGTTCTCGCTTGGTGGTACAATAATTTCGCTGTGTCTTGCTTAACGTGTTGCTAGCAAATGCTATTGGCACTTCGACTCCCTCTTGGACCTGAGAGAGAGCTGCCCCAATCGCATCATTGCTCGCATCGGTGTCTAAGATGAAATGTCCCTCGGGAGTGGGATATTTCAACACGGGTGTATTCCTAAATAAATCTTTTATTTTATTAAAAGACTCTTCTTGCTCGCTGGTCCATGGGAATGGGTCCCGTGCCCTACCCGGGGTCCAGTGAGCTAAGCACTGCATGGGGAAGCTGACACGAGAGTAATTCGGTATGAAATCACGATAATAGGAACAAAATCCTAAAAATGATCTCACCTCCTTAGCACTCGTGGGTCTTTCCCAATTTTCTACAGCTTCTAATTTTTCCGGATCCGCACTTACCCCGTTAGGAGTAATGATCCTTCCCAAGTATGTAATGGTTTTCTTAAACAAATTACATTTCTTGGGTTTAAGTTTAAGACCGTTTGATAGTATCCGGTCGAGGACTAATTGCAGATTCGCCAGGCATTCCTTGAATGACTTGCCGAACACGACCACATCATCCAAGTAAACCAGGCATTTCTTCCACAAAAGGTCACTCAGTAAGGATTCCATCATAGCCTCGAATGTAGCCCCATATGACTGGAGAATGCTGTCTTCTCCTTGTCTTTGGGGTGCATTGGTATTTGCCAATATCCGGACTGTAAATCCAAGGTACAGAACCATTGGTTTCCGCCCAAGCTATCTAAAGTCTCGTCTATCCTTGGTAAAGGATACGAGTTCTTCTTTGTTATACCGTTCAATTTCCGGTAGTCGACACAAAAGCGGATTGTACCGTCTTTCTTAGTAGTCATACAAACAGGGCTGGACCAGGGACTTGAGCTAGGCACGATTACCCCTAGGTCCAACTGTTTTTGTATTTGCTCTTCACAGATTAACTTCTTCTTAAGGGGAAGTCTACGATACGGGATTTTAAAAGGTTTCTCGCTGCCCACATCTATGGTGTGCAACACCTTATCGGATCTACCCACCGGGCCTCCTTCCCTACCAAAAGCACCTTCGTACTTTTGTAGAAGTCTCGCTAGGCAATCCTTATCGTCCGTATTCTTTAAATCTGACTGATCAATCAGCTTTTGGAATTCTTCATCCATAGGATGCTGACTAACTGGGTTTAGTGGTTTGTTAAATTTAGCCTCGGCGACATGTTCTACCGAACTCATCCTTCCAACACTGTCGCCTCGCCTCAAATAAACCACCGAACCACTTCGGTTAGTTATGGGTAATACAGACCAAGCTGCATTAGCCACTAATGTATCCACTGAGTCTAACCCGATGCTTGACAAATACACCGTGTCGGGTTCGTAGACTCCAGTTTCATTCCTCTGAGCCATGGATCCGCCACAAAGGACATCGCAAGTGGTACCCGGTGGGATCTTCACCGTATGTACCACTGCTGCGACCGAAGACACCTGTCTCAATACGCATTGGACATGCAAGCCATACGGGCTCCGTATACCCATCGTACCGTCCCTCGGGTCCAAGACGGCCCCGTATAAGCTTGCAAAATCCAATCCGAGGATTCCGTCATCACTAACCTCTGCTATAGTTGGCGAAAGAACAAACTCTTTGCCTCCTATATGGATAGGCATAAACGTCCTACCAAATGTACGCATACTGCTTCCGTCGGCCGTACAAGCATTTACCCCCGTTTTGAGGTTCTCATGGCTGCCGGCCACCGAATCGAAGAATCTTTTGGACACACATGAATGACTAGCTCCAGTATCCACCAAGAATTCCCCCACCCGGCCTTCCACAGATATGGGTACATACCACCGTCTCCCCCCTAAAGGCGAGGGGTTACTGGTAAACTGGTGAAAGTCTCCCGAATCACCAAGATTCAATCCGAGTCCTCTCAGGAATTCCAGACACGGATGACTTGGGGGAAGGCGTGTCCCACACACTCGAATCAACTCTTTGATCCATCCTTCCTCTCCCCTAGTGCGGCCACTCGCCTCCATATGATCGCTCCTGCACATATCAACACTAGGGTCCCTGGCCCCGGCCGAGGTGCAGGGGTGCGCACCCTCAGCCACCCGGCCTCCAGGTGTAATTGACTCGAAATCTTCCACCGGGATACCCCCGGTAGCATTTTGGCATTCGTTCCCACTCGGGGCCATGTCAGATGCCGTTGACACAACCCCCACTAGTTTTCCACATCTGTGGAATCCGTAGCATTCTCCCTTTCTACGCCGTCGTCTTCGGCTTCATAGAAGGCAGCCATTACCGGCTTAGTAGCGGTACATTCAGATGAGTAGTGTCCCATGCGCTGGCACCTGAAACACTTAACCGTTCGGCGATCCACCCGGGGTCTTTGCCGATTGGCTTGGATGGCATCTGTAATTTTCTTACACATGTCTTCCAGAAGTTTGGTCATGTCCGGGGACTGAGTCTTCACTTTGTCAGTGCTTACAGTGGGCTTGACCGCCTTCTAGACAGCCTTCGGGTCACTCTTGACCTCGGATGAAGGTCTAGAGTCCCTTTGTTTATTGAAAGATTTCCTGGGAATATACTTCCTACCTGAAGTATTCTTCCTTAATTGCATCGAACAGAAGGTGCCGTCTTCCTGTTCGATATCAATCAATTCGAAGTCGTCTGAGGGAGTATTGACCTCCGACTGCTGGGTCACCGATGCCAGGGGTACCAAGCCGCTGGCATTAGGTATGTCCCCAGCTAACATAGCTCGCTTCTTCACGGCCATATCTATACCATTAAATATGCCGTGTAGTGTTATGCCCTCCTTCCAGGCATCCCTCGCTGCTAATTGTTCATCTCGGTCTCTTAGACCCTTGACGAATTGTGTGATCAAATCGTCCATATACCAGTCCTGGTTTTCAGTACCGGGTCTGGCCTTACTTAGCAGGGCATGGAGTTCCATACCGTATGCTCTGAAAGCTTCATTCGGCTTCTGTGTGCGTTTCTTAAAACGGACCATCGGGTCTTCCTTGACCATGTTGCATAACAGTCCACTAGCAGTTTCTACTAACTGCTCAAAACTCCCAACGAGGCCGTACCAGGTTCGCCATTGCTCTACAGCCATGCGACCCGGCCCGCCTTTCAGACATCTCACCAGATGTGGCTTGGCCTCGTATGGGGTCCATCCATTACAATTCATCACATCGATGAAATCTTCAAACCACTCTTTCCATGGTCGAGTACCGTCATATTCTCTAGGAATAACGGCTACCCTTCGGGCAGAATTGTGAGCATACATCAATCTAGTGCATTGCTGTTTGCTCCATTCAATCGCCTTGGTTTCATTCAAGGTCCGATTGCCCCCTATACCACCGAAGCTCGAATTGCCCGGTGGAGGCGGTGGTGGAGGTTGTGTATACGTCCACTGTGTACCACTGTGGTTCGTATAGCTCGCACCACCCTGGTTGGGGCCGGTACCCGAGGTACCGCTATAGCCTGTGGCACCCGAAGCACCGCCCCCCCCTTGCGCGCCTTGGTAACCGCCGTCGGATGGCTGGTTTCCCGTTGACTGGCCGCCATCGTTTGATGGATTCGGTTGGGTGTTGTCATTACCAGCACCCAGCCCCGGGTCGTTACTAGGATCCACATGAATGTGGAACCCACTGGTCTCCGCACTACTATCGGAAGCCTCTCTAGGGGTATAGTCCGGGTCCAGGTTGTGGACTATGGGCACCTCACTTATCCGGACTCTACTAGTTCGGCCATGCTTATCCTGGGTTCTGATGTAAACGCCCCCTTGATCTACGTTCCGCGAAGCATTATCATTTACAAAAGGATTATACTGCGGATTCTTCGGTGTAGAACAGGAGACCGGGTCGCCCTGTTTCACGAACGTCGAGTTCGGGTTTGTATCCCTACTCGCCGGAGGGGCATGTGTTTGCTCTTGCTCCTGTAAATAACTCTCCATAGCGGACTTATTTATTGTGAGGGTAGCTACGTCTGTAGTCAGGTTTCGCTGTTCCTCCCTAAGCTGTGCGTTTTCTGCCAAGATTTCGGATCGAATCTTTTCATTTTCAGCCACAGCTCGGTTTCTTTCTTCTTGGGCGATAATTGCCTCTCGCTTAAAAGTATCCTTAAGTAGGCGGTACTTTTCACCCTTCTCTTTCTGAGACCTGTTATATTCACTGGTCTCCTTCCTGATCTCGGCTTGTTCCGAGACCATCTTGGCTTCTGTCTCAGCCTTCCGGAGTTGAAGTTTCTTAAGCTTCTCCTCCATTGCGTGCAACTCAGTTTGTAATTTATTTACATCCCGAGCCTTAGCAACCTCCTCGGCCCTAGCCTTGTCGATTGCTCTAAGTTTATTGGCTTCCTCGATTTCCAACTCAGCCAGCCTCTTTTCTTTTTCCTGTGCGTCTCTTTCCTTCCGCTCCAACCGATGGGATACGGAGGATAGACGATATTTGAGGTCGGATTCTTTTAGAATCGCCTCCTGCTCAACGGATCGTAATTTTCCGATCCGAGACTTAGCTTCCTCCTCTATTTTGGATTGGGCTAACATGAATTGTTCATGTTGCCTCTTTGCCTGTAACTCTACCTGTTCCTTGGCTTTCAAATAGGCCTGAGTATTTTTATACCCGGGACCCATCCGACGTCCGTAGATAGACTTGCGACTGCCTCCAGGGTAAAACATGGAGTCAGACAAGCCTTCGTCTAGAGATCGGCCTAGGTGATGCCTTTCCGAGCTTTTCGGTCCGGTACCACTAGGCTTATCTTTTGATTTCGCGTCTGGGACTATTGCGTCCCTTTTGGTTTTACCATCGTCGCTGTCATGATCCGACGATGTCATTAGTGGGGCTACTTCGGTTCCACCACCTGGTGCTGAACCCTGGGGGGTTGCAGTACGCTGCATAGGGCTTTGTGCAATTGGTGTACCCAAGCCGCTAGCCGAGCCTGTTGGTACCATAGGACCTAGCTGGCGTCTGCTAGTTATAACTTGGGACCAATCGCTCAAGTCTAAAGTTGGGGGTCTTAACACACCCCTAAACAATCCGGTATCCGGTACTCCTGTCTGGGGTGTAGCCGGATACAATTTTACGATGCCATCTCTGGTGGCATTGTCCCTAAGGTCGGGTGTAGAAAAAATATTTCGTACACCCTCCTGATTAAACATTTGTTGTTGACCGGGTTTCCAGTCTAACAACAGATGCTGGGATGTGTAATCATCCTCTTCGAATCCCTCTAGCCCAGGGCTGGGGGGATCCGCTTCGGGTTTCCCGAGGCTTTCGGCCAATGTGGCCGCGCACCACCCCCGAACCAACTGGTCACGGCACCAGTGTAATGGTTCGTATTGACTTATATGTTGGGTGGCTCTTTGGCTCGCTTACCACTAGATGTACCAACACAACACGAGTAGTTCGGGTTGGGCAAAGCCCCAGAAACCCCTACCTCTCGGGTAGGACTTTATTTAATCTCTCTGATGACAAAGTATTAGCGTCTGGACTGGACCATGTCCAGTCCCCTTCTGCCGCTCGTCCGGCTCCTTAGTAGGAGCTGGACGCGAGGCATGGTGCTGCCCCCTCTTGTACCAACGAGGTATCGCAAAGCGACACCTAGCTAGCATAGAAGGAACAAGCACCACACGAACACGTCTCTCGGATGAACGGCACTAATATATATACAATGATGCCGGCCCCTACAGTATTAAGGACTGTTACAGAAAGAAAGTGACATGGTGTATGTCTATGCTGGAGACCATTGCACATTGAAACAACTGTAATTTTGATATCAAATACTCTATCTCTGTGAATCAAAGTAGTGACTTCTCTGTACAGTAATTGAAATAACAGAGATTACCCTTCTAAGATCAGCTGTAGTGGGATTTGGAGTAGGGAGAAGTGGGGTAAGAACCCTTGTGATTTAGGAAATTGACAAGAGTCCAAGGCTGCCGATATCCAGATTCACAGACATTTGAGACCCATTTTTCACGTAGTGGGATTTGACCTTTATACAGGTTTGTGTATAAAAGTCCTTTCTAAAACAGAACTGGCGAATGTGGGCCATGGTTTGGATCCCCATGTATAGTGGATATATAAGATTTCTGGTTTATCCTTGGATCAATAGCCTGACCCTTTTATGACCACCAGTGTGGTGTACCAAACAATGTACCCATGTCATGATCCTGGCGACAGTTAGGATATACATAGGGGCATTGGACTCAAAACCTTGGGTTGAAAAGACTGGGCAGCAGAATGAAAAGCCTCAACAGCAGAATGGTAAAGAATGTCATGGAAAATTACGGTGACACTGGCTGATCCACAGTGTCACATAATTGTGTACATGTGTATACTTCTAGGGGGTAAATGTCTAGCATCTAATGTCCCTTCTGACCCGGATTCTAACATGTTGAATACAGTAGTAAACCTAAGCTTACACAGTGCATGACATCAAGTGTGACATGTGCAGGGCGCCCCTCTTCTCTACATCACGCAATAAAGTAATAATTTTGCCCTATAGTGCTATACCGATATATGTCATAATGCAGGTCTTGCTATATCTTTGTCCAGAACCATGAAAGTGAACGGTTTACCTTAGCGGTTAGGCATATAGGTGCACCAGAAAGGTAAATGAGTTAAATGGTACTTTAGAGTGAAAGGAACATATAAATCCAGTTAGCTGACGGGATGTAAGGTTGTCAGGTGAGTCATATAAAGGAAACCACAACTGAACCAGTGCTCAACGTGAAAGATACTCCCACTAAATTGCACGATATGGATATCATATAATATTATATTATACAAAAAGAACCATACATCATAGTGTGTCGGTGCCATTTAAACATGTGTGTGCATGCACATCCCTAAGATTCACTGATAATTGAACCATGACCTCTCGTTCACAAATGAGTCGTGACAAAGCAATGGATTGTGTCTCTACATTCCACCAAAAATTGTAAAGAATAGAGCTCACGCCTTTGTTGGCATCTCCAGCCTTCATAGTCTCTGCGACCAAGGATGGAATGTGTCCTCATTCACACTGAGAAAGGCCTGGTCATCTCCATAATGTCCACCAAGTGTGATTTGGCATCTGTGGCCGTATAGATGAAGAATGAGCGGGTATATCCTAGGGCAATAGCAGTTGATAGCACCCTTATGATTCAGCCATGATTCCATATGGCCACAGTTCTCCCTGATATGATGGCACCTGTCCTAGTGCGGTTATTGTAGAGGCAGGTAGTAGCCCCCTACCGTGGGTCCCTTTGTATATATATGTTGGACAGAGAGTGAGTGATCCGAGCTCTTGGCTGGTATCCAAGGAGGTTAGCAGGGTATAGGTGTAGCCTTCTCCAGAGTGTAAGCATATATGCTGTGTGTACATTAAGGGTATCTCAGGTAGAACAGGTAGACATACTCTGCCACCATTCCATCAATGACGTCACTTTCAATGACGTCACGTCAGACTCAGACGCTGTTCGGGCAGACGACATTTTTTTTACACTGGAGAATATGAGAGGAATACATGCGAATATGTGACTATGTCGCTACAGTATCGCCACCATTTGGCAATATCCGGCATAACTTCTTGGTGTAGTACATTCAGAGTGCCATAATTCTTCCCCAGGTATGTTAATGGTAGGCATTGACGCGTGCCTATCGTGGTAAGCCAAAACATCACGACCTTAGAGTAAATGGAAAATCAAGGGAAGTGAGGTTGAGTTTGAGTGGTAGTACAATCTGGACTCTCTTTCAAGCTTTCTTTACACCTGCATCTTTTTTCCCTGAGATTGTGGTTTGACTGACATGAATTAGTGATAGTTTTAGATCTACTAAATTACCCTATCCCCTTTTCTGTCAATGTGAACCAGGATGTACAATATAGATTAAATCAAACATTTCCCTTAACATGCCGAGTAACCTCCATTAACATACAGAAAGAATATACCGTTGATTATTCTTTAATATGGCGTTTTCACTTACTAGGGATAAGTATACTTTTGCATTGTGATATTAAATTACTCGCTTTCAGAGTGCATCACTTTGAAATGTCATCTTTTCGAATCAGATCATCTTTATTCATAGTTATCATTTCATCAGAAACTGTACTGTTTCTGGGTATCATATTACTCATAAAATTACCCACATAGGTATAAATACCTACTACATATTCCGCAACTTATACACTCGAGTTAAACCAAACCGTGTCAGTACTTTTATATTTACATACTGCTTAAAACGTTGTTAGTTCTGTAAACATGTATAGATCTTGTGTTACATTCTTTATAGTTTATACCAGGTAAAGGCCTTGTCCCCGCTGAAAAGAACCATTCTGCCATCTGACAATGCATTAATAGTATCGTGGGAAGTTTATTTTTAGTAGAGATTTTCATCTATAAACTGTTTATTTAACTACTTTGTCGTGTTCTTTCAGGAAACTGCCGACCATGTTGAAAGTTACATGGTTGAATTGATTTACATAATATTGAATGACTGGACTCAACTTGTACAATTGCCACAATCAATAGTATTTATCCTTGCATTTACTTTCAACATTCTCTGTAGCTGGTGCATAGCTCAAATCACACCAACCATGTGATCCACATTATCAGATATTTTGATTAACAGTTTAACAAAATCTGGTTAGGCCTAAAAAAGAATTCGTGTGTTCAGGCAAGATAGCCCAAAACATTAGGTTAGGTATATCTGACTTTTTAAAAATGGCATAAATAAAAAATATATATTACTAACAAAATCATAAAGAATCAGGGTCAGGCCGAGAATTAATTACCTAAACCATTAACACAACTTTTTCATGTCTTACATGAGTACGAGAAGTGAAAATGACTCTAAAATAATCATGATAAACAATTTGCCTATATCTTCTATATCTGGGCGTGTATCTTCTAAAAGCCCATCCCATCTACATACTGCTTAATTCCAAGTATCCTTAGTTCACAAAATATCTTTTGCGTGTTTCTTTTTCATGCTCGTTGCGCATTCTATGTGTAAATCATAAGAGGATAAACCCGGACGTGTAATCGACTTAACCTCTATTTGATCTGATATAGAAGATGGACTACTTTACGTCCTCACGACCCGGTGCACAACTGGGACAGACGGCGTTTCTGAATGCTATACATCTTATTGCATTATGATTGAGTTATAATACAACGGAACCTACAAAGCATGGTAATGTTCTAAGAGACACCTCCAGCTAGAGATCTGTAAATTCATCTGCCTTTCTACAATTTCATTTCTTCCGCAATAGACTATCGTAGAGCGTATATTAATTAGGAATTAATTTTACGTTTGGACATTTGATCTTCCAAACACGCCCCCCCCCCATTGCAGCATTTCCCTTAGCACAGCAGGCTGAACTCAACATCAGCGTTTTTTTTATAAGCTGAGGTGATATGGCTGTACGGAGAGATGTGAGTTTAGGTTTCTAAGCTACATTTCCCTCAGCCTGCACCTTCACCGACGACCAGTGGATTTAATCTTACCTTCCTGGGTTCATTAATACAGATCATAAGTAACAATATTTTTCATTGGGAAAATGGAAATGTAAGAATTGTCTTATGACATAGCTCAAACCATGATAGTATCAAAAACAGAACATTTAGGTGTGTCATATGATCAGTGCATACACCCTGATCCCTTCATAGTCCAAGTTTACGCTTATATAATTATGCATACCCGGGTATTCTCCTTTTTTTCTGTAATGTTCATTCTGAAGCGATACACTTGTCATATGAAGGACATCATAATGAACAAGAAGAGGAATCAGGATATACGAGTATGATCATGTGCTAGCCTATAAATAGAGCTGACATGGCCATGTAAATGATGGGGACACTGTCTGGTGTCTGGGCATGATCATTGTACATCTAAGTAAGTAACGTCTTTCCTGACATGTAGAACATGTAATTAACTTTCACCTAAAAGCATTTTGACCTTTATCCTCAAAGCCCTATGGGTGAACAGTGCAGTTTACCCACGACAGTGTAAGACCCATCTCCTACTGGAGCACAAAATGGGAGTTAAACCACAGGAATGGTCAGAATTTGGTCCCTGGTGTCCAAAGCAGTAAATTATGTCTGACCCAGCCACTAAGGTGTCTCCTTGTCACAGATTGGATATTTGTTCAGCTTCCAGGGTGAGCAGTACAGCTAGCAATGGGTGGAAAGGCATTCCCCTAGGGAGTCGTTTACACTGACTTATTACAAACAATGTACTTTAACTGTCATCATGCATCCCTGGGGGAGAGTGGGCTAGTTAGGTGGCTAACTCTTACTGTCGTCATGCATCATTGGGGGAGAGTGGGCTAGTTAGGTGGCTAACACTTACTGTCGTCATGCATCCCTGGGGGAGAGTGGGCTAGTTAGGTGGCTAACACTTACTGTCGTCATGCATCATTGGGGGAGAGTGGGCTAGTTAGGTGGCTAACACTTACTGTCGTCATGCATCATTGGGGGAGAGTGGGCTAGTTAGGTGGCTAACAATTACTGTCGTCATGCATCCCTGGGGGAGAGTGGGCTAGTTAGGTGGCTAACACTTACTGTCGTCATGCATCCCTGGGGGGGAGTGGGCTAGTTAGGTGGCTAACACTTACTGTCGTCATGCATCCCTGGGGGAGAGTGGGCTAGTTAGGTGGCTAACACTTACTGTCGTCATGCATCCCTGGGGGAGAGTGGGCTAGTTAGGTGGCTAACACTTACTGTCGTCATGCATCCCTGGGGGAGAGTGGGCTAGTTAGGTGGCTAACACTTACTGTCGTCATGCATCCCTGGGGGAGAGTGGGCTAGTTAGGTGGCTAACACTTACTGTCGTCATGCATCATTGGGGGAGAGTGGGCTAGTTAGGTGGCTAACACTTACTGTCGTCATGCATCCCTGGGGGAGAGTGGGCTAGTTAGGTGGCTAACACTTTTGTCTATAAACGAATTCTCTTTGCAAAGGAGATGCGCGCACGCTCTTTGTGTGATGTCTTCTATAAGATGCTAAACATGTATTTTGAGTACTCTTCTCCCCCCCCCCTCTCCCTCTCTCACTACTTTCCCTCTCTATATAGGCCCATCATTGTCTTTTAACTCATGCTGTGAAAAGAAGGCGAGACGACGTAGTTACCCCTCATAAATTATTATAAATGTTTGGCTTATCTATAGTCAAAGGATGATTAAGTAGAAAAATGAAAGTAAACATAAAACCCCTTATTTTTCCTAAGGTGTGTGAGTCATGTGTCAGTGATAGAAAGAGAGAGCGAGAGAGACACAGGGTGAGAGCGAGAGAGAGAGAGAGAGAGAGAGAGAGAGAGAGAGAGAGAGAGAGACAGACAGACAGACAGACAGAGGAATATGGAGAGATATAGAGAGAGGGAGAGAGACAGAGAGAAGGAGAGAGACATAGACAACGCGGACCCTGTGAGAAGGCGCATAAGTTAATTTAATTAGACTTGACACAGTCACGCCCATGCCATCTTACATCCATAAATTCAAAAAGAGACTGCTATATATTCATGAAAAATGAACATGGTGATGGATATTGCTAATTCAGGTGCATGGTCTTTATTTGACCATCGGGTGTGCCTCGGACGGCCCCCAGACTGAAGTACACAAATGTACAGTACAGTCTTAGAGTACAACTCATGAAGGGATGATAAAGTTGCTGTATCAACGTGCTTTGAAAACCCAAGAATAACACCACAACACATTAACTTGCGCCCGTCTATAAGCCATAACCTGAGTTTGATGATTGCTAAAAGTTGAAATGTCATTCTTTTTTTCACATTTTTCTAATTGGACCTATATAGCTTATGTGAAATTAACATAATTTGACATCTCATACAGCCAATATTGGGTTGCTAACCAATAATTTTTTTTTTCAAATTTGTCTAAAATTTATAATCTAAGTATGATTGGTTGTTTGGGCAGTTTGGCGGGGGTGGTGAGACAGTTGGACAGTTCGCGATTCGCCAGTTCCACAGAATTTCATATGATGTGAGATTATTGGACAGGACGATTCGACAGATTCAGATGCAATGCAAACCATGATAATAACCATCTCTTCTCATAGAATTTGAAAGCACAAAAACCCTAATTATACTGTCCTATGCCATAGAATCATGGGTTGGCAATAATCCGTTAAAAAAAACGTTTAAATAATCATTTAAAATTTTTTTTACAGGGACCCCAACCGGTCGAATTGTCCCAAAAATCTGTCCAACAGCCCAATTGAATTCTGTACAATTGTCCTGTCGAACCGTCGATCTGGCGAACAGTCCGCTCCCCTTTAGGGTTACTTTCTATGCAACCTAGACGTTTATAAGGTTGGAGCTTTTCACTCAATGGACATTGGTTGTTTTTTTTTTTGTTTTTTTTTTTTTGCAAACGATATGATGAAATTTGAAAGTGAATATACTCCATAAATATATTACGTGCAGTACACGGGGCGCGCCCCTAAATAACGTTTTTTAAACCCCTTTTCACCCTCCTTCCTTCGTCATGCTTTTACTAAAGAAATGATCAAGGGGCTTGGAACCCCTTTCCCCTTCAACCTGCTGCATGACATCATTTATGGACGGCTCCTCATAGGGTCACTTACCTTGTTACTAGGTATTGGATGAGCTATGATGTACATAGGGTGACCTTGGTCCATCTGCATATAATTTGTGTCTGTGCTCCCGTCCTTCCCATAACTAGGCTTATCATGTTCAACATCCATATTTCTGATAGTGTTACAATGTCCACATTGTTTTATCAACTCTGATGATGATAATGGGGCATCCCGATATTATGCATGGCCATGGGCTTGTATTAGGGGCATTATAAAGCTCCAATAAGTGTCTACAGATAGGCTGCTATGTCGCTTTGAATTAGCCTGGGCTATATAGACCTAATCCTAAATACTAAATATGAGATTGAACGTTTAGTTCCCATAGAGGATAGACTATAGCATCCTCTATTTACAATTTATGGGCCTATGCACAACTATCGACAAAATGGTCATTTAGAGAGGTGTGTTATCTTAATAATCTGTAGTGCGAGTCTTGACATACTATTAAAAGGAGTAAGGTCCTGTGTATGTATACTGTGCTAAGCTCTAGGGATTAGCAATCATCCAGCGTAGGCTATCGAGTGGTACTTGTTTACATCCTAAGGCCCCAAGGATTCCTAATCGAAGCCACCTGCACACATGGATATGCTCTAAACTGTCCTCTCATCCTACTGACCTACTCTGCTGTGTCTTTGATATTGAACCTGTGGCAATTTGCTCCAGCTCCCTAGCGGTTGCCAGAGCCTGCACGACAGGTCAAATGCAGGGTCCACCAGTTGTGTGTGTTCTCTAGTCTAGATGAAGTCAACTAACGGGCCCTCGTCCATACTCCAATACATTAACTCCAGGGCTGTGATTAGAAGGCAACTGCTACCTGCCCTTTATACTGTCCTCTGTATAAGCACACAATCCTCCCTCCCATCAGCCCAAGGCTCCCGCCAGACGACAAATAACATTCCTGACTCACCTTGAACGATTTAGGTTGTGGTTTTCTCACACAGGTCGACCAAAGAAGCGCAAGTGGGACGACAAGTCGGCGGCTCTGTCTGCTCCGACGCCTGCAGTGGTGTTTACCGTGACCCCTTTAGCAGGCAGTAGAGCCTCAGTGTACGGTGTACGTAACTGCAGAGTGCAGCAGACGACAACCACCACGCTCCCATGTGCATCGGAGCGTGTCCAGTAGTGTCCAATGAGTGACGTCGATAGCTGGGACGGGGCATGATTTTAGATGGAAAACGGGGCGGGGCCGGGGGGGGGGGAGGCATCCCCTAGTTCCTAGCGTGTGTTTTTTAATCCCTTTTGTGGAAAATGCCTCTGGATTCTCGGGGGCAAAATCGGGAGGCTAATTTTTGGACCTATTTTTATTGGGGGCTGAGGGGTTTCGGTTGAGGGGGTCTGCCTACGTTTATATTGGACATTGTAAATACTAAATCACCAAAAGTAGCATTTTAGATATTTCATTTTGAAGTCCATGGGATGTCAGGGTAAGATAAGATAAGATACCCTAATATTAAACAAGTAAATGACCTGGTTCTAATAGAGGAAATGATTCCCAATTAATACATATATTCAAAAGTAATCAAGGAATGGAACAAGGAATGTTTGACAAAAAGTGGGGCATTTTATCCCACACGTTGAAAGGCTGGGGTAAAAGGACCACAACGGATCACAAGGGGGCCCATGGATACGATGATAAGATAATGTGCACATACTATTCCACGTTAGCGGATTCCTTAGTGGGCTGACCCCTGCTGAAGCTGATACCTTGCAAGATAAGGACTGATAACAGCGAGCTGATGGGTACCAGGTATTACGTAATCCACCCTGAAAAGTCTGCACTGAATGAAAGGAAATGAAAGGAATTTTCTCATTGGTCAATAATGTATTCCGCACGGGAATGTGCTAGTCCCGTACGGGACTAGCACATTGCTGGTACTAAGAGATTCAGCTAGGTGGCTCATGTAGTCGGGGGCTAGATCACCACCTGCCAATTAATTACTATACATGGGATTTTTCTATAAATCATATGTGTGGATTCTCTATATCAATAGCTTTATGTTGCTGATCTAGAAATTGATTAAATATTTGAAATGAAACTGAAAGAGCTATAGGTCATTGAAATTTCTGTTTGACACAACAGGTAAGGCAATTGATCAGGGCATTGTCTCTTATCTGGGTTATCACCTTCTTTCACACCTGAAACAATAGAGAGGTACTTAGGGTGATTGAGATAGGGGCAGGGTGATGTAGCTTATCAATCTTATCACTGACCATTGTTCTTGAGACATTTTACCCAGAAATGCCCTGATCTGGACTCGGGGGGGGGGGGGCCTAACCAATAATGCCAATATGTCGGCCCCCATAGCCTGATATGCTAATGCCATCCACAAATGACGTTATCCTGGAGGCGGGGGGGGGGGGTCAGGCTCGACATGAAAGAATTAATTTTCCATATACCTCCAGCATTGCAAAATTGGCAAAAAGCATGACGAGAGGGGAAGGGGCCGGGGGGTCAAAAATGGTCTAATTTTTCATGACGTCATTTATGGATGGCCCCCCTACCGGGCTAACCCTAACCCTACCCAAAAGGGCTTCTTCCGGGGGCTTCTTGGGGAGTGATCATTTTTTAACAACAGGGTGGGTTTGCGCGCGGACGCGCGAAAAAAATTCCGACCCCCCCCCCCTCTCGAGGGGGTAAAATTTTTTCGACCCCCCCCCATAAGGGACAAAAATCGCGCGTGAACGTCCGCTTTTAGCCTATAGTAACGCGCGGGGTTTTCCACTGAAAACAGGTGAAATTATTATGACCCCCCCCATCAGAGGTATTGAAAAAATTCTGACCCCCCCCGGTCAAGGGGTTGAAAAAATTCTGACCCCCCCCCTCAAACCCACCGGCCCCCCCCCCTGTTGTTAAAAAATGATCACTCCCTTATCCTGTCCTACCCTAGATGTAGGTATTATTGAAGGAGGCTCATCAATGAATTATTATCATGGGGAATTTCATAAGAGCATTTGGTGTAGGCCTACTTTAAATTGGTCCCATTTGGCATTTGCTATCTGTTTACCCATCCATCAAACATACTCCCTTTTGGAGAGATCGACTGGGTACCGTAAAACGGTGATACTTTGTCCCTTAACGGGTAACATAGCCCAGTCACAGAAAAATGTTTTGATATCGATATGTGCGTTCGCACCCGGGGTTCACATTCGGGTCCAACCGGCGTCCACATCTCGGAAGAGTTACATCTCGGGGGGCTCGGGGGTCGCGGCCCTGTGGTGTGAGACGTACGTCCGTGTCTCACAGCGCCTGGATTCCATATAGCGCTAGCGGCCACTAGGCACGGAGAGCGCCAGCGGGTTTCGGTGTAGTGTGAGACGCGGCGGAGTTGGCGCGGCTAGCTCCCGGGGCTGGCTGCTGTAGGATTCGAACCCATGTGGCTGCAAAAGGAACGAGTCCGACTATGTTGGACGGGCTGCCTGACACCACCTATTCACAGGCGCTATCCCACTACTGCCAGACGCGGGGCCTTTTGCCTGCTATGTTTCCATCCTGGGCCAGTGCGACCCTCCTTAGACGACCTGGTGAGCCCGGGCTCCCCCAGACCCACCATATCGACGCCTGGCTTAGCGTGGACACCCGATCGACATAGAGCAGCGACAAGCAGGGACCCCGCCCTCAAGCCATCCATGTTCCCGACCTCCAGGTAGCTGGATTACAGGACTGCGCCACCAGTCCCAGTCGATTTCACCATCCCTAGAACTTCTACTGTATCCTACAAGCACCGCTGGTTCCCGTCGTACAGGGGAAGGAAATTCACGCTGTTCTGTCTGTTTTACTTTCTTAATTAAAAACTGGATTAATCTGATACATTAAAATTCATTATAGGCATCGTTGGCAACGTCAGAACTTATCATATTGCCACGTTCTTTGTACAATATTCTCTTTAAATCACCAGCATCATGACCGTCCTCCGGGGAATCAGCGACCGCTGGTGCGCTGTGGGCTCTCATATATCGGAGTAGGGTACCTTGCGTCTAGTCCAACTCCGCTGGATGCCGGCTATTCAGTATGACGCTTGTGTAGGCTATAGTACAAGCAGCGATGACCGTTGGTTACAAGCGAGAAGCTGCATGGTTTTGCACTCTTCAAGCGGACATCCAGTTACCGAGTAATGACTATGAAAGATAGCCTTGAAATTATGCTTGGAGCAGGCTAAAGCGCGGGAAAAGTAGACGGCGCCAAGTAATAGATGTCAAATGAATTTAGGGAGTGGCCATTATTTATCAACAGGGGGGGGGGGAGGTGGGTTTGAGGGGGGGGGCGTAAAATTTTCAGACCCCTCCCGAGGGGGGCTAAAAAAATTTTGAACCTAGGGGGGGGCTAAAAAAATTCACCCTCCTTTTAGCAAAAAAGCCCGCGCGCTACTATAGATCAAAGAGGGGCGCGAAAACTCTCCGGCACGGGGGGGGGCCCAAAAAATTTTGACTGCCGTCGAGGGGGGGCGTAAAAAATTTCTGCGCGTCCGCGCGAAATCCCACCACCCCCCCCCCTGTTGAGAAATAATGACCACTCCCTTAATAGTCCCATTGCAAGCTTTCTTCTACTAGGGGCTCTATTCTATCAATTCTATCTCTATGCTTCTACTACTGGTAACTCTCCACATCCCACCACTAGAGAATTTGCAAATAAACCTCAATAATGCAGCTAGCCATGAATTATTACCATTTTCAGACTTTTAATTTATGATAACTTCATTTCTTCCCTCACTAGTGGACATCTGTGACGCATAGGTTTCAACTTCTCATCAAAAGAAAAAAAGAAGAAGATACAATCCTCCCTCGTCGCTTTTTTCATTGCTTGGTGAGGAGAAACAACTTTGCAGATGTCTAATTCTGCAGGCCCAGTTCAACTCTTTTAGGACTGAAACATAACATGTAGGGTAGTGTGGGGTAAGATGCCCTTAGGGAGTGGTCATTATTTATCAACAGGGGGAGGGGGGATGGTGGGTTTGAGGGGGGGGCTAACAAAATTTTGACCCCTCTCGAGGGGGGGGCTAACAAAATTTACCCTCTTGAGCAAAAAAGCCCGCACGCTATTATAGCTCAAAGAGGGGTGCGAAAACTCTCCGCGCCTCCGGTTTGGGGGGGGGCGAAAAAATTTTGTCTGTCGTCGAGGGGGGGCGTAAAAAATTTTTGCGCGTCCACGCGGAAACCCACCACCCGCCCCCTGTTGATAAATAATGACCACTCCCTTAATTTACAACTGTGTCATTTCCAAAGAATTTATTGCTACTTACTGAATATTTTTTACATAAGGATGGAATAATATGTTCTTCATGTGCAAAAGCTTGTCAGCCCTGCCTCATAGAATGTTACGATAAAGCATGTGTGAAATAAAGTGGGCCTTTTACCCCATTGTCTAGAGGCGGGGGTAAAAGGCCCACAGCCTTTGGGGTAAAAGGCCCACATGCACATAAAAGTGTGTAGGGGTTCGTTCCACCGTCAGGTATGCAGAGCCTTCAGAGGGACTGTTCACTTGATTGTGTCACTCCCCCTATGTATACCATACCGATCGAGGGTAGTTGGAAGGTAGAGAATGTCAGGCCAGGGGAAGTAGCTCAGGGGTAGAGCTTCCGCTTCGAAGTTGGAGGGTCCCGGGTTCGAGTCCCGGTTTCTCCATGACATTTTCCGCTGACCACTACAAGTGCATCATAACTGGAATAAATGCTCCATTTAGATTCTTGTTATAAGAAAATGTACTAGAGGTAATCTTCATAAGCTACAACTAAGATTTGGACATCGTAAATCACCTAAAGTAACACTTTAGATATTTCATATTGATGTTCAAGGGATTACAGGGTAGGATAAGGTAAAATAACCTAATAACATCTAAATGAGCTAGTTCTAAGAAAATAATTCCAAATTAATACAAATTTTCACACTAATAAAGAGATGGAACATGGCTGCATGGAATATTCCATTAGAATATTTGACAAAAAGAGGGGCATTTTAATTTTTACCCTGCATGTTAAAAGGCCGGGGTAAAAGGCCCACACTGATGGACCAAAAAGCCCATTCATCTGATGCTAACACAATGTTCAAATGAAAAGCCCATGTAGCTGTTGGAATAAAAGGGAAGGTGAATAAAATGCATCTTCATGGCCTACTCTTGACTCCTTTACCTCATAGCAGCTCAGCTAATGATTTTAACCCCTTTAACTTGCTATCCAAAAAAGCATGCACATTTCATGACCTGTTTATTTCTAATTAGCTGAAATTGAACATGATGGTCTTAAGAGTTATGAAATATTAAATGTCTAATAAGTCAACTATTTCTCATCCAATCATAATGAAGGGGGTCTAGATGGGGGGTCCCCATGTCCCTTGTCGATTTTAAGAAAAGCCCATGTCAAATGTCACTAGATTTGTATTTTCCTCTGTCCTTGTCACTAAGCTCCATGTCACATGTCGATTTTAAGAAAAGTCCATGACCCCTGTCACTATCTTTTTTGTCCCATGTCCTTGTCCCTAGAAACCCCATGTCCTTTGTCAATTTTAAGAAAAGGCCATGTCACACTGTCGATTTTAGGGGTCTAGACCCATAATGAAAACGTACAAAAGATGTCTCCTTGAGGTAATCTTTTCTTCCAAGTGTTAAATGGCTGTATACAACTAGTACCCTAGACATGAGAGCTAAAGGGCCTTTTACCCCAAAGGGCATCTTACCCCTTCCTACCCTATCTATGGTCATTTTCTGGGGATAAAGCAAGAACATAAAACAATGATAAATATTCTATTTTTATCATGAAATTCGTTTAGGATTCATAAAGTTCTGAGGGAAAATAATATGTTAATGCTTTTTATTTTATGCTGTAAAAATCTTAATAATGGTATGATTTGAATTCTGTAAAAAATGGTCTGTAGCCCAAGGTCTTGGGATGACAGCCAGACATTTAGTCCGTCAATCTGACAATTTCTGTCGGGCCATCCACAAATGACGTCATGCCGGAGGGGGTACACTCTGCATGACCCCCGGCATGACCAAGCATGACAAGGGGAGGAGGGGGGGGGGTCAGAGGGTGTATGATGCCATGTCTGCAAAAAAATATAATGTTATACGTCGCTTACAAGGCATACCCCACATATAAAACCACATGTGAGTTTATGTGATTATGTAGTATAGTCATGATGTAGTATAAGTAGTGAGGAGTAGAGGGCGCCACCGCGTAGGGGTGGGATAGACAGATGGCTCTGTGGATTGCTGAGCGGCCCCTATAGGCCCTGGGGTGCCTTGGCAGCACTTGGCAGATCCATCTAGAACGCAGAGATAGAGGGGGACGGACGTGCGGTGACAGCTCCCTGTCCACACCAGTCCAGTGAATATTGATTGACGAGTAAAACACGACCTACAAGAAAAGAACCTGAGTTGCTCTTTATTAATGGGGAGATACCATCCGACAACCCCACAGTGGTGCCTTATGACCAGGATCTTGTAATTAGGTCAGTTCGTTAATCACTGGCTGGTGTGGCTGAGGAAGAGAAGGAAGAGCAAAATAACGGGCAAGACTCGCACGTGGCTCGTGAAGTGTTCAAGTCCTTCGAATAATAAGATGGCTGTCTCGGAATTCATAAAGAAGTGAGTAGGGAACACATTAATTTAGTGCCTAATTAGTGAATGAGAGAGTAAGTGCCAAGTAATTAAAGTGCCAAGTAATTAAAGTGCCAAGTAACCAAAGTGCCAAGTAATCAAAGTGCCAAATAACCAAAGTGCTATAAATGACTGAAACTGCCTCAGAAGTCTATTCACATGGAGCTGTACTGTAAATTGGAAATCTAAAGTCTTCTCTCTCTGTTCTATAGTAAAGGGAGGTTGATATGTTTTATGTATAGAAAGTATCGGGTGTGTCCCTGACTGAAGGTCAAACTTCCGTTGTTGTCGCACCTCTGTTATCAGAAGCAGACGGCAAGCACCGGGTCAGCTATCTGGATGCCATGGTAACAGTACTAAGGTTACCCAGACCAGGACTGTACTGTAGTAAACACCCAACCACTTTAGCTGTTTGTTTCAAGTAACCTGTATCTTGGATATAACAAGTGACAAAGGACCATTCATTTAAAATTTGGTTTCATTCAATTGTCCAATTAAAGGTGTTATCAGTAGACTGCTGTGCGCTATTTACTATGAAATATTGTAAGTGTGTTATTATAAGGACAATATTGAGAAATTAGTATCGTTTTGATAAGAAGTTGAGTGATAATTATCTAATGGGTAGCACTGATGTATGCAGTGAGATGTGGTATTGGAATTAAATGTTTAAGGGGCTGGATTACTATATAGTGAACTGTAGAGGCCTTTATTCTGTACAAATTGGTCCTAGCTGAGAAGCTCAAAGCTAGCCCTTTCCAGCTCTGTAGACTGGCTAAATAATTCTATTTCACTGAGTAGCTGACTCAATGTTAAAAAGTGTCTCTGCCAGAGGTCAGATCGGGGCCACTACTTCCTCAAACACGGAATGGATATATCACTTGTGGGCTGGTGGTTGTCTTGGCAACCAGTACAAGTTCAGACACTACCATACCAGGGGTAGACTTGAATAGTGCCTTGTTATCTCACTGTGTGTATACATGTATGCATGCCAATTAATTTTGACTTCTATTGCAGGGTTTTATTTATCATTTCTGTCAACTGTGGTTATGTAATTAATAGTCGTTAAGCATATTGGGGCTAATTGACATTAATTAGTGATAATTGGCGTTAAAATCAATAATTGCATAAAATAAGAAAAACGGGTTCAGCTTTTTCATAGTTGAGCCTACATGCAAAAGTAAAATGAGATGAAGTAATTATTTGTAAAAACCAGGTCAATTAGACCCCAAAAATTTCGGACTCGTCAAGCTCATTTTTCACAATTATTGAATAGTATATCATTCGTAGATCACAAATATATATAGCATGGTACACTCTGGTAAAGGATTAAAGTTTAATTGGCACTAACGAGCTGGCAGAGTGGAGCTGTAACGTTTGCCTGCAATCAATGGTGAGTGAAGTTTTATATTAAGGTGATCATCCCAAGCCAATATTTAATAAAGCAGTGGATGATTGCCAAAGTGTGGATAAGTATTGGCGAAATAACAGAGTCATCTAGTGGCAGAATCTAAAAGTAAGAGTTAGAGTGTAACAAACTCAAGGGGGTGAGTTAGCTGGGTAAGTCTGTTAGTTTGTGTTAGCTGTTTAGCCCAAGAGCACGACCGACGTTTCAGAATGGCTGTGTGGGTATAGCTAGATCAGAGTATGAACGGTCTAACTAGGTCAAGTTGCAGATCTGCAGTGAAGGGCAATAAAAAAATATTTTTTACCAAGAATGGCTGAAATATTAAAATCTAGTTGACACATCCTCCCTAAAAATGAATATTTTGTGTGTCTTATATTTTTCTTTGCATGCTTTAGTCTAGAAAGTGGGCGGAGCCAATGTTGTTGTGCTTTGTTGTGACCATGTGGTCACTGAATGATCTTCACACTAGATGGCAGGGCATTTCATTGGGAGACTTTCCCTACAGGTTCTGTCCTTAAACTAGTGAAAGGTTGGCTACAAATGGTCAAATGTAATTTATCTTAATGTATACAAAAGACAATAGCATCAGCACTCTTAACACCAGTGGAATTATAAATACAATATGGCTACTAACAAATACAGTAATATGTAAGGTGTTGCAGGATGTAGTTCCACTGACTATTACACCTCTTTTGTGTTCACAGGAAATATATTTATACCCTAGCTCTGCTTGAGTCTGTTGCAACAGCAGATTTTCCTGTAGGTGGTCCATACCGGTAGGCCCAAAGGCTTGTCTGTGATTTAGGCTTACAGGGCACAGAATCATGTGACCTGCCCAGGATACTGGCCTTAGGGAGTGGGCATTATTTATCAACAGGGGGGCGTGGTAGGTTTGAGGGGGGCGTGAAACTTCCAGACCCCTCCAGAGGGGGGGGGCTAAAAAAAAATTTGACCCCTCTTGAGGGGGGGGCTAGAAAAATTCACCCTCTTTTTAGCAAAAAAAGCCAGCGCACTACTAAGAGGGGCGTGAAAACTCTCCGCGGGGGGGGCGCAAAAAATTTTGACTGCCAGCAAGGGGGGGGGGCGTACAAAATGTTTGCGCATCTGCGCGAAAACCCACCACCCCCCTGTTGATAATAATGACCACTCCCTTATAGATCACAGAGGCCCTTTAAGATTTTTATGGGGGAGAGTATAGATCTACAGGTGTTAAAAATTATTGACCCCTCCCAGTCATGGGTTAAAAATTATTGCCCCCCCCCACCCCCACTGCTATCATTTATGAACAGCTGGGGAGGTGGTGCATAAATTTAAGCAGGCTATTAAAAACCTTATGCCCCAACAGTACCAGTAGACTGCCGCCCTCGACGGTCCAAATATTTGCGGCCCCCCCATACCTGGTACTGGAGGCACATTCAAATTTGACAAGGATGTACGACAGATTATTACGCCCCCCCCCAATGACGGTCAAATGTTTTGTGCCCCCTCAGCACACAGAATTTCGACGCCCCTCTTTGACCTGTAATAGCGCACAGTTTTTTTTGCTAAAAAGAGTCAGGTTTTTAGGGAGTGGTCATTATTTATCAACAGGGGTGCTGGTGGTTATTTTCGCGGATGCGCGAAAATGTTTTACTCCCCCCCCTGAACGCAGTCAAAATTTATTGCGCCCCCCCGAACCAGAGGCGCTGAGATATTTCGCGCCCCTCTTTGATTTATAGTAGGTTGCTGCCGTTTTTGCTATAAAGAGAATAAACGTTGTTAGCCCCCCCTCAAGAGGGGTCAAAATCTTTTTATCCCCCGCCCCTCCGGAGGGGTCTGAAATTTTGACGCCCCCCATCAAACCCACCAGCAACCCCCCCCCCCCCTCCGTTGTTAAATAATGACCACTCCCTTTAAATAACACTCCCTATTAAATGACCGCTCCCTACTGGTGTGGGGTAGATGGTGTCATTCTGTAGTCCTCAGTCTTGCCCCAAAACCTTTTTGTTAGGTGCATCGTTTCTAGACAATGTCACCCAAAATCATTTACACATACCATGCAAAATATCTCATGGGAAAGAATCAAATTCATTATTCTCAAAGGGAATCATCCATTCATACCTTATTTGGCTTAATCACAAAGTATATGTCAACAAGGTCTATGTTTACATTCAGGTAAAGGGGAGGAGCTTGGCCACTGAGCATGTACACCAGGTCTGCAGTCACACACTTCCTGGATTCCAGGTGAGGGGTAACTGGTGTCATTGGTGTTGGCTGGAATTAACACCTGATTCTCCCTGATAAATGCATGTCAGCATAATCAGACCACTGCAATATCTTTATTGAATACTCAGCTTCAGGCCATAGCTTATTCCCCATCAAATTCTCATGATAACTATGTGTAAATCATCAATCTGCTGGGGTGAGGGGTAACTGGTGTCAGGTTTACCCTTGAGCCTGCTCACCCTTCTATTAGCCAATGCATTAGTGATTATCAGACCGTGGCGCCATCTAGGTAGAGCCCATGGTTTAGCCTGTGTAGAATAGAGATTGGGATGGATGGCGGCCAGCTTGTTCCTGCAGGTCTGGTCAGGCATACAGCTCTGCCATCTAGGAGTCTAGACTAGAAGTAGGAATAGCCAGAACCTTGTAGCCCTCTGGTGAGTAAGTATAGCATTAGGGTTGGATTGATGAAGGTCTCCTGGAACCAAAACTAAAAACACCATAGTACTACTGCCACCACCTGGTAGGAAGGGTATAAACTATAACAGTTGAGACTAGTGGTTCCAGCTTTTGCCACTAGGGGGAGGCTCTGTGTATGATGATGTCAATAGTGGCACTGGTAAGCACTAGGGGTTCTTTGTGTTACCTGGTGTCTGTATGTGAGGCACATAGGCTTACTTAGAGAAGAAGTTAGGGACATTTTTTTTTGAGACACATTAAAGTATAGTGAGAATAAACTACAATGGAGGAGCTACAGAGACTTCTTGCGGATCGGGAGGCCCGCCTGAACCAACAGCAAGGGGCTATGGATGTGCTACAGCAGAGTGTAACGCAATTGCAAGGGCAGTTGGCGGCTGCACAGGCCCCTGGCGAGGGAGAGGTTGTGCGATCAATAAATCGCATGAGCAAGGAGCTAGTGGTCTCTCAGTTGCTTTCGGGGGTACCTCAGTACAAAGGCGATCCACGAGGGTACAGGGACTGGGTACGAACCATCGAACGGGCAGGAGTTGCTACAGAGGATGCCGACGAGATAAGGATCCGTCTGGCTGTATGTTCTGCTAAAGGTCCTGTCGGTGACTTCATTACTCGATATATGAGGGACGACCGAGTGACCACTTGGGCTGAACTGGAAGAAGAGATAAAACTTCGATTCGCAGACGAACCAGATGAGAGTATATCCGCTGGGTTGCTTAGAAGAATCAAGCAACGTACTGGAGAGAGTGCTGCCCTCTTCGGAGAGAGGATAGTGACAGTAGCCTCTGAGGCGTTCCCAGAGCATGCTATCGACAACCCGATCATAACCACCATGATGATAGAGGCTTTTATCGATGGGGTATTGGACCCTGGGACATCTAAGAAAGTTCTTAGACTAAAAAAGGATGGCAAAATAAAGAGGATAGAAGATGCTGTAAGGGTGGCCAAAGATGATGCCGATGTGGCGCAGCGGATAAAAGCACGAAGGGGGGATATTCCCACCCCAATGGACGTTGACCCCATACAAGGCCAGGGTAGAGGTCAAAACCCGTCGGGGAATCATGGTCAAGGTCAAGGTCAGGAAAAGTCTTGGGGTCGGGGTCAAAGAAAAACAACCTTGGCATGTTACCAGTGTGGACAGAAGGGTCATATGAGAAGGGATTGTCATAGCATTATGTGCTACGCGTGTAATGGGTATGGTCATATGGCGCGAAACTGTCCTGTGCTTAAGGAAAGGTGGCACCAACCGCAACCAGGGTGGCAACAGTATCAACAACCTTTAAACATTCAAGGGACCCGTCAGCCGCCGGTACAGGGCCCAAGGTTGTAAGGCGGCCTGGCCATAGTAAAAAGAGAATCAGACAGAGGAACGAGGGCGACAATGAGATTTTATATAAAGACAAGGGTGGGATCGCATTAATAAACAGTTCAGAGGAAAAGGCGACATGTCAAATTAAAATGGGAAGAATGCGAACACGGGCGCTTGTGGACACGGGTGCTCAGGTCTCCTTGGTCTCGTCCTTGTTTTTTAGACAAATAAGAAGACAGGGGGGCATAGCTGTGCGTCCCAGCAGTATTCTTCTGAATGCTGCTAACCAGAGTCAAATAGTCAATCTTGGGCAGTGCCAGATAACAGTTGACCTGGGGGAGGGGGTCTCGAGGACGCACAACTTTATCATTGCCGAAGAACTGAATAACCCGGTCATCTTAGGTTGGGATTTCATAACAGAGCAGGGCATTATCATAGATGGGGAACATAAGCAAATGCGATGCGGCAATGTAGTCATACCTCTTCAGGACCAGACTCTTGCGTCATTGGTGAGAATAACCTGTGATGTAGAATTGTACCCCTACAGTGTGACTTATACCCCAGTAAAGAAGGCTAGAACTTTGGGACACAAAGATGGTATTTATGTTTGTGAGTCACCTACGAACGGGGCGCTTGCTGAGGAGCCTGGGGTAGACATTGTCAATTCTATTTGTGAGGTTAAGAAGGGTCGGAAATTTATGGTTAGTTTGATTAACGAGACAGGTAGATTAATCAAACTCAAGAAGGGCAACGTAGTGGGCCTGTTGAAAGAAGTTCAAGAGGTAGAAGCAGATGCATTGGACATCGAGTTGCCCAATAAGAGAAGTGTGACTGTGACCTCCAGTGTTGGTCATGGTCAGATGATGAGTAAGAAACCCCAGAGTCTAGAGGAATTGTTAGAGGCGAACAGAGATCTTTTTGCTGAGGCGGAAGAAGAACTTGGCAGAACGCATCTCATAGACATCGGGATAGACACCCAGGGTAGTCCACCTATAGGTTTAAGGGCCTATAGAGCGCCCTTGGGGAAGAGAAAATTCATTGAAGAGCGAGTGGAAGAGCTCCTAAGGGCCGGTGTTATAAGACCTAGCCGATCTCCATGGTCTGCCCCAGTAGTCATAGTTAAGAAGAAAGATGGCACAGAAAGGCTGTGTGTGGACTATAGGCAGCTTAATGACATTACTGTGAAATATACATGGCCTTTACCCCACATAGATGATCTTTTGAGCTCGTTTCATGGAGCCAGGTTCTTCAGTTGTCTCGACCTCCGCTCTGGCTACCATCAGATTCCTGTCCAGGAGAGAGACAAAGAAAAAACAGCATTTACCACCCATATTGGTAACTATGAGTACAACGTTATGCCATTTGGGTTATGTAATGCACCCTCAGTATTTTCTGAACTTATGTATAAGGTCTTGGATGGACTGGGAAATTGTACTAATTATCTTGATGACGTACTTGTCTATTCATCCACCGAGACAGAACATCTAGAGGATCTGGAAAGAGTGATGGAACGTCTGAGAAAGGCTGGGTTGAAACTTAAGAGGAAAAAGTGTGGATTTTTCAAGGATTCATTGGATTTCTTAGGACACACTGTCACCGCTAGTGGAATAACACCTCAAACCAAGAAGATCGAGGCCATAACTGGAATGGAGAGACCGCGAACAGTGACAGATGTAAGGTCCTTTCTGGGTATGACCTCATACTATAGAAGATACATCCCTCACTACACAGAGCGGGCTCGTCCATTAATAGATCTCACCAAGAAAAAGAAACCATTTGAATGGACTGTGGAGGTGGAGGAATCATTCCAGTTTTTGAAGAAAGCCTTGACTTCTCAGCCCGTCTTGGCATACCCTGACCTGAATAAGGCGTTTGTGTTGCAAACAGATGCATCAAAAGAGAGCGTGGGTGCAGTCTTGCTTCAAGAACAAGATGGAGAGGTAAGAGCTATAGAATTTATGAGCGGAAGCTTATCTGACTCTCAGCGACGATGGGGTACTATTCAACGGGAAGCTTATGCTATTTTGCAGGCTGTGCATAAGTTTAAGCCCTACCTATACGGACACAGGTTTGTTGTGAAAACCGACCACAAGCCCCTTGTCCATATGTTCAAAGCTGAGCTTGAGAATGAACAGCTTAAGACTTGGGCGATGGAGTTGTCACAATACGACTGTAGTATAGAATATATTACGGGAGCCAAGAATAAACAAGCAGACTTCTTGAGTAGACTGAAGAGCGTAAATGTTATCAACATGGATGAATTACCTGGCCAGAGTACTCTAGAAGAAGATAGGGAATTTGTAGAACAGGTAGGGGAGGAAGAAGCCTTACCAACCTTAGTGCTAGGAGAGGAAGAAGTAGATATCCAGGAAGAACAGAGAAAGGATAAGAGCCTCCTAAAGTTAAAAGGCAATAAGGAGTACTTGGTGGTTGATGGAGTGCTATATTATGTCAGTGAACAACCAAGTCCGGGCCTCAGGGTGGTTGTGCCGACCCATCTTAGATCTGCTGTGATAGAAGCAGCTCATAGAGAACTGGCACACATGGGCATAGAGAAGGTGTACTACCGACTTCAAGAGTCGTACCATTGGCCACACATTTTTAGAGATGTGGCCAGAGCGATTGGAAGGTGTGTTCCATGCAATGAGAGAAAGCTGAAAAGGCAAACACCTCCAATGCAAGAAATGGATCAGCCGGAAGTGCCTTTCTATAAGATAGCCATAGATATGGTTGGGCCATATCCCCCAAGTGAAGATGGAAACAAGTATTTGCTGACAATGGTCGACATGTACACAGGGTGGGTAGAAATGTTTCCTGTACCAAATAAAGAGGCAGCTACAGTGGCTGGGAAGATACTGAACGAGATCATACCTCGTCATGCCGTTCCACAGGTTATCCTTAGTGACTGGGGCTCTGAGTTCGTAAACGAGATAATTAATGATCTCTGTGAAAACTTGAAAATAAAAAGAATAAAAACAAGTATCTACCACCCGCAATCTAATGGGCTCCTAGAACGAAGCCACAGGGTTTGGGGTGATATTGTGTCCAAATATGTCAGTCATGAGGATGATTGGGATAAGGCAGTTCCTGCGGCGCTTTTGGCCATGCGCACAGCCAAGAGTAAGCGGACGGGGTTCTCACCATTTTATTTATTGCACTTGCGGGACCCAGTCCTTCCATTGGACACCTTACTGAAACCCAGACGCCGGTATTTAGGAGAACAACAGCATTTGAAGTCATTGGAAAAGTACCATCAGACTCTGAACACTGTACGTAAGAACATGAAAAAGGCAAGAGAAAGAAATAAGAAGTATCATGATAGAAAAGCAAGAGAGGAGGACATAAAGGTGGGAGATCCTGTTTATCTGTACAACTACGCCAAAAAGAATAAACTTGAAAGACCTTTCAAGGCGTACTACAGGGTCGTAGAGAAACTCAGCCCTGTAAACTTCAGAGTGAGGAATGAACTCACAGGGGAGTTGTTTAAAATCCATAAGTTGCACCTAAGAAAAAGTCAGGAAGAATGGAAAGTGCCTGCACTAGGAAAGAACATTCGTCGTGCTGCACTTGCTGCCTCACCGTCGGGGGAAGACTTTCCTACCAGCGATGATAGTAGTGACTGGAGTGACCGCGACTGTATACCTCTCTCAAGGTGGCGAGATACCGGGGATAGTCCTAGTGACTGGAATAGTTCAGAGTGTGTGCCTCTTGCACATCTTGTAGAACCAGGAGCAGTGACTAATACTGCACCGGAAGTAGTGGAGGGAACTGATCAACCCTCTACTATTCCACTACCTTCATCATCTGGAGAAAGTGCAAGCATGGAAGAACAAAGTGGAGCAGTAGGTGGCAGTACCAGTGGAAATAAGAGGAGAAGAAGCTCTTCTAGTGGAGAGGAAACAAGGGGTACAGAACCTAAATATCGTATAGTAGAGAGTGAACCTACATCAGGTTCTTGCAGTGAAAAGAGGCCTCGAAGCCATACTGCAAGCCCTGAAGAAGAGAGTCCTGATAAAGTTAGAAGGGTAGAAGAGATAGAGGAGATGAGAGAACAAGAAGAGAATATTCATAAGGGTACAATTGAAGAGAGAGAAAATCAAAATGAATCTATTTATCAGACTTGTAGCGATGGGGAGCTGAATAGCTCACTCTGTAGCGCAGTGGATGAAATTCCCAACAAGTCCAATATTATGAGTGGAGTAGAAGGTGAAGAAGAAGTCAAAGAAGTAGAAGTCATGAAGAGTAAGAGAGAAGGAGAGAAAAGAGAAAGTGAGAGTAGAGAGAGAGAGGTGAATCCAATAGGAAATTATAAAATTCGCAACAGTAGGCTGAGAGCCTACTACTGCACCCAATAGAATAGCAGGCTGAGAGCCTACTATTACATACAATAGCACATAGGTGTGTCTGATCAGAGTGTTATCTCTTGCAGACTCCTACTCATCATCGTGTTGTCCGCTGGCGTGCTAGGAATTCGAGCAGAGAGAGAGACCCAGAACATAGAACATGTGTTCTTCAGAGACAAGGCTGAGGTTTATACCACTAGGTCGAGGTGGATCGTTGGCCTAGTCATCGATTTCCAGGCATACGAACGGTATATGGTCTTCACAAACAAAACCTTAGAGGAAACTTTTAGGGTAACCCAGAGAGGAAAACTACATTTCGATGGCTTGTACTTCAGTAGTGCATACAGGAAGGAGGAATTAAGCAGGATCAATGCCACTGTTACAGCAGAGAGAGATACGATGGCCCAGTACTATATCACTCTGAGGTCACAACTTCAAGAGCTCATTATTCTTCAAGAACTACACAATAGAAATTGGCTTGACTTTACAGAGATTCAGAAAATAGGGCACAGTGAACTTGAGGTTATAAGAAATGAAAACAGACAGACAGTAAGGGAGAAAAGATCACTTGCCATTCTGGCAGGTATATTTAGTGGGGTAGCTTTCTATAGGACAGAGCAGTTGAGGTCAGAGGTGAACAATCTGAGAGATAATCAGGAAACAATTAGAACAGTTCTTAAAGAGAGCCTCTCATTGATAAACCTGACTAGACTTGAAGTAAGACAAAATCGCTTGGCGATAAATAAGGTCATAGAAGGCCTAGGAGAACTAGTCGAGGTGGTAAATAAGGCTTTGATACCCATGCAGAGATTTTTAGTTGTCTACCCACAAATCCAGACAAATATAAATAGGGTACGAGATTTGATATCTGCTGAAACAGCTATGATCTCAGAGCTACATAGAAAAATTAGGACCTGTTGATGATAAATCTATAGAAGACTTGGTAGACCAATTAGATAATATTAAGTATATAGACACTTCATATGTTCCGTATATCGTTATAGCTGTCATAATTGTTGTAATATTGATTATAATAGCCATATTATGCTGTAAAAGACAATTGCTGTTAAGAATGTTGGTAAATAGGATACAAGGGCGACTCAACAACAAACCTGAGGGTCAACAAGGAAGGGCTGATTATGTGGAACTGGGTTGTCTACAGTCACCAGTGCCGAGGCCCAGAGACACTCAATCAATGGCCTCTGTGTATAATGAACATTCATCCTCCAGAGACCCTGAGGTATTGACGAGACAAGGAAGGAGTCTCCCTGTGCCTCCAGAAGTCACACCTCGCGTGATTGCAGAAGCTGAGGCACTCTACCAACCTAAATCTACAACTCCACAACCTCAACCCAAGCGTAGAACTACTCTTACCATGAGGAAGCAGTGACTTAACATTGTATGGCACTAATAACTTGTGTGAGCCTTGTGTTCTCTTTCACTATATGGCACTGATAACTCTCATGTGTTTCCTCTCAGTGGCACTTATTAACAATAGTCATATTTTGGCACTAAATGACAATATGGCATGTTTAATGTGAACTAATGAGTGTTGCAGGAGAAGAGTACTGGGTTACGTCATGGAAGTACAGCGCACTGTGGACAATGACGATAACAAGCTGCACCAGAGCATGAGTATGCTGTTGTGCGTATATCTGGGGACTATTGAAATATAGGACCCGAAACATGCATGGAAATGCATATCATATGGAACTTTTATTACAGACTATGAACTGAGTGCTATATAGAGAACTTTTATTGCAGAAGAGACATTGAGAGTGGTGTTGAAGATTATGATGATTGTTATAGTGAGAAGTTTATTTTATATGAAGTGGTGGATCCAATATATATTCCAGTATATGACGTCTTATATATCTATTGCTTGACATACCGCTGATGATGTGACCTAATGGTTCACTATATATATTGAGATTGGTGTGATCTCACTTGTATTATATATGAGTTCACATGATATGTTAATCCATCCATTATTCAGCTTGAGATGTCATCATATGTCTTGAGGTGACAATATGTGAAATGATGATGTGTTATTCATATCTACTATTGGTAATATGGACACATTTATATTATCAATGTATCAGCGACGAGTTATTATCCACATATCAATCTATTCATTTATTGGTGACGATGATATGTAACGCAAGTTCTTCACATGAAGATATGATCAGGAGGTTTTGATATGATTTATCATTTTGATGACTGTATACATCGTTATGACAACAAATATTATTGTATATGGTTTGGTGTGGATATGGCTGAGTATAGACATTTTTAACTGATGTTAAAAACTAGTGGGTGGGGAAGGGGTGTAGTATAGTCATGATGTAGTATAAGTAGTGAGGAGTAGAGGGCGCCACCGCGTAGGGGTGGGATAGACAGATGGCTCTGTGGATTGCTGAGCGGCCCCTATAGGCCCTGGGGTGCCTTTGCAGCACTTGGCAGATCCATCTAGAACGCAGAGATAGAGGGGGACGGACGTGCGGTGACAGCTCCCTGTCCACACCAGTCCAGTGAATATTGATTGACGAGTAAAACACGACCTACAAGAAAAGAACCTGAGTTGCTCTTTATTAATGGGGACATACCATCCGACAACCCCACAATTAGGGGTCATTTTTTTTTGGCAGTTTTAATATTACTATTCTGTCAATCCTTGCCTATAAGGTGAACCCCCAGATTTTGCCCATTTTATAAGGGGAAATCAATCCCAATTGGATTTCTTTGGAAGAGGCCATCTTAAAGCTCAGAAGGCCTACACTAGTACCACTGCTTGGAAGAAGTACCAGAAAGAAGTACCAGACCATGAAGCAAAGAGCGTGAAGCCATCAAATGCAATGAGTTGATCACTGTGGTTGATCCTACATTTTTCTACAGGTTTAGGACCAAGTCATTTATTGCTAGGTTCAGGGTGGTCTTGTTGGATATGGGGTGGGGTTGGGGGTCATTTCGGAAAGAGCCCCTTGGTGGGGGGAGGGGCAAAACCCAATAGACCTTTACATTTGGGAAGAGGTCAAAACTAGATTCAAGTGCTCATCGGGATGCATCATTCCACACATTTGTATCCCTTTTGAAAAAAAAATTGCTTTTTTGTATTTTTTTTAGGGGCGGGAGGTCATTTGACCAAATCAGTTCTTAGGAGGGCTGTAATCAATATTCAAAAGATTTTGACACCTCTAACACGGGGGGATGGCAAAAATGTCATCCTCTTTCGATAAAAATAAAGAATAGAAATTACTAGGCCCGATAGAGCAGTGGGCAGATGGGGCTGACCACAAAAAAATTGTCAGCTCCCCACACGAGGTGGGGGGTTGGCATATAGATAAGGGCCAGGAGATTCAAACCTTACATAGGTAGTTGTATAATCTGTTTTACATATAATTATGCATGAAAAACCACTGACCTCCTTGTTGAATGATAATTATTAAAGCACTCAAGGCCTCAAGGGTTGCTCAAACATGGGTCTTACAATATGTGTTTTACAATAGTTGGCCCTACAGATAATTACTCATGCAGGGGGGGGGGGGGGCTTCAATACATGATGTCATTTTTAGAGGGGGGTTAAGGCTGGCATGACGAAACATATCAAGGGGGGGTCAAAAAGTGCCAAAAAAAAGCATGACGTCATTTATAGATGGCCCCATAACATTGTTTCCAATGACATGTTTCCAATGACATAGAACATGCTTATACTCATTTGAATAAAGGTCATTTCCATGGGCAATCGCGGCCCAAAGGAGGGCAATACCTGAGAAACCCACGGGCCCCGCCCAGCACCCAAAACTTTGGGACTTTGCCTCAGGCCAGTGTTAGTGTCTAGATGCGCGAGGTCAACTAGGCAGACTGCACCTTAAACGTGAGGCATTACAGTGATCCGATCTACTATATCAGTCATGGGACTGGGTTTTGAAGAATTATCCAGGATGGCTTCTAAATCCCTCCTCCAGGTGGTATTTGAGATTAAATACATGTGATGAGTCACTTAAAAAGTCTAAGACCCCTCTCCCCTAATGCAAATCACAAGAATGACTCATTTCAGCTTCAAATATCCGAATTTTCGGATATATCCTGAAGAATCCCATGTCTTCATGACATTTCAGTCCATACTCTTTAGAATCCCAAAGTGAATGTCAGAAATAAAGGAACCTAGTATCGACCAATCCTAATCTGGATAAACCCTGAAACACACATAGCTCAAAAAAACCGGAACCATGGACGCCGATAAAACTAACAATACTGCCACCAATGACTCACCATCTACCTCAGTAGAGAAAAATGAGACACCAAGACAGCGTATCCCTATGGATGCCGTGCCCTACTTCGAAGTGGCCAGAAACTACAACTCAGCTACAACAGAGCACTCCACCATGAAAACTACCTAAAATCCTGCTTAGAAAAACGCACCATACCAAAAGGCCTCCAACTAAAAGTTGCTGCCCAGATCCCTGACCCCAACCTAAAATTCACACTCAAGTGGGAAACAGCCCACCTAAACTTCAGCAAAGAACTGATCCTTGCAGACTACTACACCAACAGGGCTACAACCCTGAAAACTTCAATTGAAACTACTAAAGCTAGTCTAACGACAAAATGTGACCAGAAGACCCTCCTCACCATACAAAAGATCATATCAGACCTGGAAACAGCACAGACCCAGGCCCTCCTGCAACACCGAGACAAAAACAGCGGCAATCCAAACAGCCGCATTAGTCAGGAGTGACCTACAAAAGGTCATAAAAATCAATCAAAAAGCGGGATATATATGAAAAGCACAATAATGACAGAAGGATAAATATTATTCGAACCCACCGTTAAACTTATAGAAACCATACTTGTATGCCTAAAAAACTTTTTTAAAGATATTTCTATCAATAATGAGATCGTTTACAGTAACCATGACAACCTATGTCACAAAAATGTATATTTTATAAATTATACCAATATCATTCTATGCACACCCTTTATGAAGAATTATTTATAAAAAAAAAACACTGTAAAAAGTTCAGTTGAAAATTTATTGCAAAAAAACAATGAATTTACCCAGAATGCATCTGAAACCATTGTGTAACCAACGACTCATGATGTACCTTATGGTGTCACCACCCTAAATCGGACCACTTCCGGGTTTACTGGCCAAATAGTCCCTTCTGAACTTAGTTATTTTGAGGAATTTGGCCCCAAGGGAAGGGAAAGAGGGGCCAAACCCATTTTTATTTGGTATCAGAATGATGAGTAGGAGTGTTTCAATAGGCCCAGAATATTTTTTGTTCAAAACATAAATTCAGTGGAAGTTTATGGGGTGAAGGTGTCCTGATGTGTATTCATGCGCTGATCAGGCCTCACCATGCAAAAATCACTACCTGGTTACCATGGCAATTTGCGCAAAATCTAGCCTGACTATGTTTATGTGGACCTATCTTATTTTTTTCTCCATTTCATAAGCTAACAAATGATGTAGGTTGCTAAGCACTGTGAGAATTTTAAGTATATTTAATATCAGGTCAACGGTGGAAGACCTGTGATTTTTCGGATGGTCACAAGGCATTTGGGGTGGTGACACCTTAAAGGAAAAGCTGATTTTAATACATATGCCACTCAGGGGGGCATTTTTGAGACCTTTTCACATTTTTTTAACAATAAGTTTTGGTTGTTTGTGCTGGACACCTCTTATATATGGGATTTGTGTCCAAAAATGATAGAATTTCTTGGAGTTTGGCCTTAAAAATGTCTAATTTTCACAAAAGTTAGACCTTGAAACTAACTCCCTTTTTCTAGTCCTTACAGGCATTTTATAGGAAAATTTCACTTCCTAACTAAATCTGATGAAATGGGTAATTTTTTTTAACTCACCTATCATTTAAAGGAGCGAATATCATGACACTATATAATGGAACATTCCAGGGGTGAAATATCCCAGAATTCCATTGATTGTTATGGTTACCATGGCAACATAACAACATGTTTCCTCTCCAAGGGGCCTATTTTGGGTCAAATTTGGCTATTTTGACCCCAAAAATGCCTTTTTTAGGGCCTTTTCACCAATTCTACTGACTTCCCTAATTCTCACAGTGCTTAGTGGCATATTACTGGAGAAAATGGATGTTCTGGGCTGTCTTCTAATGCATATTTGCCATAACAAATTCAGGCTAGATTTTTCTCTGTCAGATTAAAAACTTGTAGCTAGAAAAACAACCTTTTTAGGGCAGTTTTGGTCTACGCACATTCCACCACTGTCCCAAATGGCCCAAAATACCAATAAAATATGGTTTTTAGGTAGAATCTGGGGACAAATTATGATTGAGGGTCCTCAAAATGTTTTGTTTATGAAGGAATCTTTTGGTAACCATGGCAACAACAAAACCAGCTTTACCTGTTTTTATGACATTTGATTAACCCTGATGAAGGTACATGTGCCAAAACTGTTGGTTCAAATAGACTAAATAAATGTCCTCATTAAAAGTCCAAAGTTGGAATCTAGTTGTGTTCTTTATACACCTTCAACTTGAAAAAAATATAGATAACATGACCCATATTTATGAAACATAAGCTTTATTGTACTATGATATACAACAAACAGTATTTGGACAATATGTACACATGATACGTATTATAATCTATATACATTATCACAATTGGATTTCAGATCTGCCCTTTACACTTCATATCTGATAGGCAACGCTGCTACATGGAATGACAGCATTTTAATTTAGACAGACATATTTGGCACCCTCGGATTACTGTAACAGTGTAATTACTTGTTTATAAAAACCCTCATACAGCATGTCCACACCTATGGAATCAAGATTATCCAACAAAAACTCATTACTAATTTTATAGAATATGTCAGTTTCATCAAAATATCAAAGAGAAGGGATAATCTTAGGAGGATGTATTAGTATAGACTGTGGCTTACATATACGTGTAACATTGTGTATTGCACTGTCGTTGTATGTGGCTATTGGATATAGATAATGTTTTAATACCCCGGAATTGGAAGATACAAAAAGATGAGACAAGGAAACATTTCTCAGAACATCATGTTTGTTACTTTAGCACTACATGTATTATATATGTGACTACAACCTTGAGTACATCTAGTGTTCACTGTAATATGAATTGAAGTTGAGTCGCAGCAGAAGCTCTTGTAGATGGGTTTGGTAACCACGCATATCCAGCCGTCTAACCACTGCAATGTGATAGAACATGAATAAGAAAATGTTGTCTTTTTTAACTTGTTAACTATAGCTGGAGCTTGTTATCAGCGAGTTCTACTGATAAGACCTATCAGATGGGTACCAGTTGGCCCCCGACAGGACCACAGTAAATAGTTGGGTTTATTTCATTGGCTAATAATTAATCCTGCTAAGTCCGTGTAAGCTGCACGCGCACCTTGACATTGAGAGAAGGTTATAAACCTCACACAAGACTTGAAAATTACCAGAGTGAAAAAGCCTATAAGCCGCACGCACTCCATAACTCAACAGGGCAGTATTCATGTATTATGATGACCACGGGGCATTGCTGCAATTTGTGGCAAGAAAAAGAAGAAATGAATTTGGTTACCTTTGTACAGGAATCGTGAGTAGCCATTGAAGTTCTTGTAGACGTGACACATGTTGTCGTATGCCGGGTGGGACATGCCTAACTCCGGGTCATGATGCCACTCGTGGGAGATCAACTGCTTGCGGAAGTCAAGGATCAACTTGAAGATATCCTTTATGATCTTCATCACCGGCTGCGCTTCCTTACTCAAAAGACATCTGTTTGCATGTAATGATAAGAATTAGGGTTAGCTGCTTCTTTGTTTAAAGGGACACTTTTCCTAAGAGATATCACATTAGGAACTGGCGATTCAGAAACTTAAGGGAGTGGTCATTATTTATCAACAGTGGGGGGGGAGGTGGGTTTGAGGGTTGGGGCGTAAAATTTTCAGACACCTCCCGAGGGGGGGGGCTAAAAAGATTTTGACCCCTCTTGAGGGGGGGGGGCTAAAAAAATTCACCCTCTTTTTAGCAAAAAAGCCAGCGCACTATTATAGATCAAAGAGGGGCGCGAAAACTCTCCGCGCCTCCGGCGCGGGGGGGTGCACAAAAAATTTTGACTGCCATCGAGGGGGGCCGTAAAACCCACCACCCACCCCCCCTGTTGATAAATAATGACCACTCCCTAAGATACATGAAAAAAATTTCGAAATTATGAATTGTTCAAGATAGGATAAAGTGCAGCTTTCCATAAACTGAACTGGCACAAATGAGTTTGAAATACTCAAGAATCAAGTCTGTTTAATATAGAACTAATCTACCCCAACCACCACCATCATTATTTGACCGAAGAGACCTCCCTTCCCCCCACCCACCAAACAATGAAAGTTCACCTTTTGACACATTTGTCGAGGTAGTTGGTGTGGCAGCGGTGAAGGTCGTCGAGCGATACGACATTGCGCGCCATATCCTCCTGGAACTCCTGCCACGTGACGTGGATGACCTGGTTGGCGATGTAGCCCTGCATCACCTTCACAAAGTGCTGCATCTCATGGCGACATAACTGGAGGCGGCTGAACTGACTCGACGTACTCGCCTTATGGATGATAGCTTCAGGGCACAAATAAAACCAAATTCACCACAAATGATCAATTCACAAATCATCTTTTTCGGCACATCAAAGAGTCCGTTTTATGTATAGTGGCACAAAACTGTAAATGATGTAAAGTTTTATTGAAACCCTAGTCATACGCCGATCTTTTTTTTTTTTTGCACTTGGTCAAAATCATGTCCATGTAAAAGTCTAAAATCGGCTTATGGCTAGTGTAAAATTGAGTATTGTTCATGTATACTACCATTTAAAACTGCCATCAAAATCAGTTTACAGAATCCCTTTAAGGTTAACCCTCACCCCGTCTGAGCTCATGTCCATACTCAGTCTGTGAGAGTTTCAGGTTAAGGGTGAAGGCTGTGTGAGTAAGTAATAGATGTTTAACGGCATTTTGACAGCTTGGGTCACACTCATGGCGAGAAAAGTGAAAGTTGAAGTAGTATAGTGCACACTACCGCTGGTATCTAACATGTCCATCAAGGAACGTATATATGTATAACATTGCATTGCATATGGTTAATTATCCAGTCTTGAAAAACAGGACCGAGATAGGAAATATGAGATATTTAGTCATCTTTTCCCTTCTACATGTATTAAATGGATGGACACCAAACTTCCCAGACCACCATCGGTGAGACTTACCGTCCTTCTTAAGTCGGTGCCACACGTCCTTCAGAACCCACACGGCACGTTTCAGCTGCAGCATGAAGGAGAAGACCCGGCAGTATTTGTTAAGTCCACTCTCCGTCACCACTACGTTCATCGGCCAATCCACCTGAATCACAAATAGACCTTGACTGAAATACCAGTTGTTGCTTTAGGTGAATTATGTATCACCATAAAGGAGAGCAGCAGGTACATGTGATGCATCTGATGATGTCACCATTGGGCTAAATGCATCAGGTGTAGCATTGTTTATACATGGTGGACATGACAGAATGTATCATAATTAAAATAATGAATCATACACCGTGATGATCTTATACCAGAACCTTCTATAGGGTTATCTTGTAATATCTCTCAAAGGAAATACACAAATTGTTCCGATAAAATGGTGCAAACAGTATCTGATTGTAGACTAACAGAGCTGTGCAAGCATTAATTGGGTGCATTTAGCCCAATTGTGACGTCATCAGATAAATCGCATAAACTTGCTGCTCATCTCTATAAAGTCACATATTTTAATAACTATGCTAGATTCTTTTTATTTGATACAAAAGCTATCAAAATACGATGTTATGAAAGTAGGGTACTGTTTCCCTTTGATGTCATATGTAAGTAATTGGATCAAAACCAAGTAATTAGATCAAGGTAAGTGGATCAAAACCAAAAGCCAGTGATCCCATCCAGATGTTGAAAATAGAAATCGCAAACTCTAAAGATATATGATACAATTCCTGAATTACAATTGAAAGCCCTTTTTTAAAATGCCCTTTGTACGTGCTTATATCATTTGGTATGCCTCTCATATATATACATATATTATGTTATACATTTAAGTACTTACCCTATATGTAAGTTCTAGACAGTCCAGTGCATTGGGTGCTGGATGGGGAAGGAGGGAAACAGTTGTAATACTGATGGGTGTATGTTATTTTTTTTCTTATCGTATCACATAATACTGTCTACCTATTTCATTGGTATCGACCTAGCAATTCGAAAAGTTTTATTATCAAAAGGTTTTACATTCATGTCTTGACATTTCCAGGGTCTAGCATCTTGTCCTAGACCATACACTACAGAGTTTTGGTTGTGAAAAGTTCCTATTTACAGGAATTAAGAATACAATATATATATATCGATTCCAACACACTCATCAATTTTGGTATCAACATGTAAAGTGTTGGTGCTCACCATGGTGGTTGAGTACACCTGGGATGTACTTGAGAGCGAAGCTGACCAGTCGAGCATATTCACTGTCCCCATGGATGGAGGAGCGCAAGGCGCGACTCAGCACATTGTTTAAGTACATCGGGTTTAACATCTCATGTGGCATTGGATTTTGGGCCAACTGGAATACAAGACGTATTATGTATGCAGTAGAGAAGGCAGACTTTGAACTATTTTTGATGTTATGCTGGAAGTCATCATTAATCTGAAGGAAAAAAAATTTCAGATTGATGTCATGATTTTTATTACAATTGTTTCTACTTACGGCCAACTAAATTTCATATCAATTTCTTCCATTACACATCTAATCATAGCTGAGTAAGATAGCTTTCAGAAAACACACACCTTTTCAAATAGTTGGTCACTGAGTGACTGTCCAAACTCCCCATCTTGCATTAAAAGGAAGCGGCGCAGTGCGACAAAGTGTTCCTCAATCTCCAACTCTGCTGTGAAGTAGTTGACGAGGCACTGGTTAACAAGCTGGATCCTGCAATAGAAAAAGACAACACTTGCTATTGAAGGGGTAACATGTGAGCATACCAACAGAATTCTCAAACTCATGTGCGCATATAGCTCCATATCAACCAATCAAAGAATAAATCCTACAAAATCTGAACAGAAACACAGGATCAGATGTTGTGCAAACAGCAGTAAAGCTTCTCGAAAAAGCGCTCATCTCCGGGAAAACATTTTATTTCTTAACCTAAATTACTCAAAACATTCATTGGACGGTGTTTATAAGTTAATGGGCATTATGCAGATTTCACCGATTTTAAGTCACACACTTACTGAGTTGCTAGTGGACCTGTCACCGACCGCTTTGTTAGAGACGGTAATGAGATGTATTGGTAGGCTGTGACATCTGAACGCGCACTCATCGAGTAATCTCCCCAGCTGGCAAAGGCTGATTCTGCTCCAATATTGTTCATCAAGTCCACAACAGGGATCTCATCTGGAAAAAAAAAGTTTGGCACTGAATAGATATCGTCAACTTAAGTCTAATAGAACACAAATTGTAAACTGAATGAACTTCTGGTTACAAAGTCAGTTGACACTGGGCTAGAATATGAATACCGCAATCTCCCGCGTAGAAGACGCGTTGCGCATATAGGACGCACCCCAAACTCAGCAGAAGCATTTTCGCGTATAAGACGCACCTCTTAGGGCTCAATTTTGTAAATTTAGTACTGTTCTATAGTAAAATTGCCCCTCTTATAAGACGCACCCCCAACTTCAGTAGATCCTATAAGACGCACCAGGCATTTGTTTGGCGTAGAGGACGCGTCTTCTACGTGGGATATTACGGTAAATACCCGTGATATATCTACCATGAGTCATCGACATTTTTTTTCCAATACTGGAGAAGTATATACGTGATAGATCCTCTATTCAGTGTATCAATCTGATTGGATAGCATTTACAAAAATAAGTAAACTTTGTTCAAAATATCAAACTGTATTTGAACTAAAGGGTGGGGTTCATAAATGAAAGATCTATTCAATATATGATTCCAAACGTATAGCCACGAGCCTCCTTTGTTCCGTTACTTTTCCTTGTCAACAATGCTTTCCAATTGTATAGTACTATAACATTTACAAATAATAAGTGAATTTTTGTTTAAAAAAATCAAATACAGACACGTTCCACAGAATCATCAACCTGTATATGAATTACAGATATTTGTACGTACTTAGCATACTCATGTCAGTGTTGTAATCCTCAATTTCTATCTCAGTCCATGGCTCTATGTCGTAGTCCTCATGTTCCTCTGAAAAAAGAATATGTAGTCAACAGATCAGCAGGGGTTTCTCCCTGTGTTTTGGCAAAATTCTTCCTGTTTTCGCCATTTTTTTCCTTGGAGTTGGGTATGAGCAAGTTGCTTCAGGTGGACAGGCCTAGTAAGGGCCAGACTTCATAGTTTGCGGCACAGATTCGTGTAGAAATGGGTTTAATTCTAAAAAGCTATCGTTTGAAGTCAGGTTGCTCTTTAAAGTTCTACTAAATAATGTTATCAAAAATACTCATTTTGAAGATGCACTCTAATATCGTTTTTTAGAGAATGCTTTAAAGTATAAAGAAATTCAATAAGCATGCATAGATTTTGTCTTACCATGAAAACTAGCATTACGTGAGATCCTCCCCCGACCAAAGTTCTCCCCATACAGTAAACGCTGCACAGTGGAGTCAGACGAATGACCGTAGATATTTTGTGCTTTGAACTTTTCCATTTTTATCTTGTCGTGATCCACATACTCAGACTCCTTTGTAGCATACCTGTCCTTATTCATTGCCACACAATTATCTTTACGCCGTGGTTTCACCAAGAAATTCCCAAAATCCACATCATCAAGCACAGAAGGCTCGCGTACCAATTTTATCTTTGGCTTGATAAGCTCATAGTTGGAGATCATTGACATTTGAGACGGATGTCCGTGTATATTTCTACGCACTACTCGTAGTTTGGGGGCCTCTGACTGGTTTGATGCATGTCGACCCATCACTGTTTTGAGCTGTGGCTTGATGATGACATTCTGCTCTGACTGCTGACCTACATGCTGCCCCTCCACTGCCTTTTTCTTGTTGAACTGGTTCAGCTCCTGCGTCTGCAATTTACATGGGAGTAGAATTGAGCAGGCGAGCAGAAAAGATGCATCATGTGGGGACTATGGGAGCATGGTTTCTGGGGGGCACTTAATGATACCGGGTATGAATGTAAATGAGTATCTGTCTACCATAGGCCCTTGCATACAAAGACGGCTTGTACGTTAAACAATTACAGGTGGTTCTTATAGATCCTATCGGCAGGGTAAACTTCTAAAAATCAACCCCTAGGAGTGCCTTGTAGAATATGGCATTATGGACAATGTACTTGAATTGCTATAAATGATTCAATCTTTTCTAAGTATGTTAGGTCACTGCCATATTTTTTTTTCAATGATATATGAATATGTTAATACATGTATATTTACATATCCTAAATCTCTTTTACCCATAACAGGTACCAAAGAGGCCACACTTACCGACTGCAGGGTAGCACCCATACTGGCACTCTTCCTAATGCCCTTAGGGATAGCCTCTTCTGTGGACTCTAGTCCAGCATGAGCATTACCCACTGACTTTCGCTTGGGTATAGCAGAGGAGATGACTTCGTCTGACTCCTTGGAGGCGCTCATTGTATGGCTCATTTTGACTGAAGCTTTGGGTTGCGTGCTGTCTTGTAAGTCTTGTCGTACAACCAACGCTGATAACTGTGTGTGGGGCCAGTTTGCATCGTCCTGACTCAGGGATGCACGAGCCCGACTTGCTGCCCAAGTGGTCATGCGAAGGCGTTTTGGTCGCTGCTCCTCGTCTTCTTCCTCTGCAGTCTCACAGGGTGAATCTGCCATAATGACATCTCCATCACCGTGATTTCCATCAGCTGCATCGCCTTCCCCTCCCGATGAAGAAACCTCACTCTCCACTGTATCACGAGCCCAGCTGGGCATCTTGTTCTGGTTTGGTTCATCAATGCCAAATGGAGGCAGTGCCGTTTTGGCTCCGTCCCTCGCCCAGCGTGGAAGTAAAGACCCGGAAGGCTGCTGCATATTGCTGTTATCATCACCTTCATGTTGTGTGCTCTGTCTGTCACGTCCTGCGATGCTTTCTGTTCTGACACGTACAGGTTCTACTGTGTCTGACTCTTGATCATCAATTCTGTCTGGCACCTCTCCATGAACCAACCCGTCTGTAGCATCAACAACTGGAGAACTGGCGGTAGTGTCACCTCCCTCCTTTGCACTTTCTGCAACGAGCTGAACAAACAGGATAGGCAGTCTGATAAATAATGTCAAAATTTTTCTATTCTGTTATCTTAAAAAGGATTGTTATAGTAACCAAACTACCGTAAAACTTCCCTCAGAAGCCGACCGTTATTTTAGTATTTCAGCCCAAATTCAGCTTATAGCAATTCTAAATGTGTGGGGTGGGCTTCTGAGGGAGGTTTTACGGTATACCGCTAATGATAGCCTACATCGTATTTTCAATCTACAGAATTATTTTGACATATCCCACCTTGATAGCCTCTTCAAAGTCTTGTTCGTCCATTTCTGGCACAAATGGTTTTGCTGCTAACTCTGCCTGCCATTTGCCCTCGTCCTCTGCAAGGAACTCTATACGTCTCGTCTCAAGGCGGTGTCGAGCTACTCTCCACAAGGCACGCTGTTCACGGTGAGCCACTTCAACTGTCATCTTCTCATACTCCTTTATCAACTCTTCCCTGTTTGAAAAAGAAAAGAAGTGGGTTTGAATCACTCCTGACCCCCTTTAACTGGTCAAGACACTACTTTTCATAGAGTTAAATTTTGTTGTGTAAGCCGCATGTATCTTCTAAGTCCCTGAAATGGGGTTTAAGTCACAGCCTATATGCAACGGTAGCATAATCATTATGATTACCTCAATAATTTCATTTTAATACTAATTTTCTCTTTTTCAATTCGAACAGACCTGGCCTTCTTAGCAAGATCTTCCTCCACGGCTGCCTCAAGCACCTCCTGGCGGTTATTAGCTGCAACCCGGGCAGCATCCTCCTCTTTCTCCTGCTCCTTTGCGGTTGCTCTTCGCTAGAATAGTAGAGGTAGTATTACAATACAAACTAGAATACGACTCAGATTTTTACACAGAGATTATGGCTACAGGGTATATCAAAGTATTACAGATTACTTTACGTGAGACCTACCCAATGGGTCTCCTCTCAGAGAGTTTGAAGGGCTATTGTGTATAGGTTACTCGTATAGATAACAATTGTTTACTTTTTGTTATTTTCCTTGTTGACTTGAAAGCAGCTGGCGCAATGCCGTCCTGTTCTATCAAGATTCAAGATTTACTCAACTTACCCGAATATCCTTTTCCATATGATCTTTCAGCTCAGCGAAAGCAGCTCGCTTCTTTTGGTCCTCGGCTTTCTTAATGGCCTCAGCACGTTCTGTCAAAGAGAGTTATAAATGAAGTAATTTCCTGGCAGTGTCAACGAGGGTTAAGTGAAAACTGACCATGCAGCCTATCAAAGATTGCCTAATATCTAAAGGATACACATAACTCTATACTTAGATGCATTTTACTTCAACGTGAGCGATGGCAAATATTACAAGATGGCTCATATAACCATTTCTAGTATGATAACCATGCAAAAGCTCAAGACTGCATTTCTATTTTCTAATCTCTAATCCAGCTGAGCCTACCTTGGAACTTTGCTATTTGCTCCATGGCAGTTTTTCGAGCTTTCACCAAGACATCCTGTTTGTCTTGCTCTTTCTTTCTAATGATGTCCTCTCTGGAATAGAGACATTTAAAGATATCAATTAAGCAAAACACGCCAGGTGTAATAGTGTTCTTTTTTTCTTTATTCCAATTACCAGGGAGTGCAACAAATTTTGACTGCCGTTGAGGGGGTGTGTGTGAAAAAATTTCTGTGTGTCTGCGCGAAACTCACAACCCCCTGCCTGTTGATAACAAATGACCATTCCCTTAGGTTCTCGTACTGACTGGTGTCTGTATACAAGCTAGTGCCAGTCCTATGGAGTATGAATACAGCTGTCTGGGGGACTTCTTTTTTCACAGCTATGGGGTTTCAGTTAATACTGGAGGAGGCGAGGTTCAGTAAGAGTCTGTGATGAGTTTCAGGATTTCCTGAGGGGACTGGCAGACAGAAGGCCTGTAGGCGCTTATTATGAGAGAGGGACCTAACAGTAGTAACTCAAGCTAGATTGAATCTTAACAAATATATGGTATTTTGATGATGTATTCCAATTGTATGAAATAAATTATGGGCAATATAGAGAATTATATATTTTACAGAAAGAAAAAAAAGTCCAGGTACATGTATAAGGAAAATCCTGATTTCAGGAAACTTCCTGAGAACTTTTATCACTGAAGTTTATAAAAATGCACATGGAACTAAAGGTTTTCCAATACAAAGGTCAGTAGGTTGATTTCTTTTCGACCAGCTATGATTCATTAAGGCAGGGGATGTGGTTTACAACTGACCTGGCCTTGGTCTGTTGGCGTGCCACCTCCTGCATCCTACTCCTGTAGGTCCGACACTGCTGCTCTATGGAGTGAAGCTCCTCCTCAGAGAAGCTTAGTGACACCGTAGGGGTGTCTGCATCCAGTGCAAGCAAAAAGTGCTGCAAAAAATATTACAGTGTATATAAAATTTAAATCATGTATCAGAATATATTCATCCATTAACACCATAGACATTGAAAAACGTCGAATACAATGTAGGAATTGGTAGAGTGAAACAAGGTTTTAACGAACTCCCTTATAACGACACTTGGCTAAAACAAACACACATGTACCGTATTTGGGCAATCCATTTTCTACCATTTTTGTCTTTATAAAATTAACTTAGTTACAACGCACTTTTCTTTTGCTTACAACACTGGCTATGTTGTAATCAAATTTTACTGTACATTACAGTTCTCTTACCTTTGGCACTATGAGTCGAAGCAGATTAATAGCTTTTCCACACACAAAGATATCATTGGCAAGTTCCTCAAGGAAAGGTGGCACAGAGTCTTCGGGATTCTTTGCTGTCACCACATAACCGTGTGTCCAGTAATGTCGATCTGAAATAAAGATTCATTTGTAAAATCTCCTTTTTTATTTTATGTTTCAGCATGTCTTTAACCATAAATTCATTCATTTACTTAGCTGGTTACAGCCTATATTGACTTCATCTCTAAGTTATAATAAGGTTAGCAAACTCACCCCTGAACCGGAGGTAGTCTTCATTGATCTGAATCATGAATTCACCATAGATGTCGCGGCAGTTCCCTTGGAAGACCCATTCTCGCACAAACCTTCAAAGATAGACCAAATGGAACAGACATTAGATCTACCAAATATAGAGGTTACACCATGCATTTTTATATAATTTTAATTTAAAAATTTTCTTCTCCCAGCTATTCTACACACGTCAATAGCAATTAATGCAGTACATCATTTTAAGATGGCCTACTGCTTCGGCACTTTTCATCACCTCAGCTTTGAAATGAGATCTGTATTGGTCTCAATGATGTCCTTGTGAGCTGTAGAAATTCTAAGAAGATGCTGAGAATAAAAAGAAGAAAAAAAAAAACAGAAAAAAAAACTCACATAATGTAGGGACCGCAGCTGGTGTGGAAGAGGGAAAGTAACATAGGGTAATGGGAACTGGACGCCGCCTCAAAGGTTTTGTCATACAGGTAGGACAAGAGCTTCACTCCCTGCAATATGGAGAAACACTGTTACCAGGGGTATTACATTTTGTGAGAACACATAACTGTTTATAAACTAATGGATAATCTTAAATCTCCATCGTATAAGGCCCAACCTGAGAGAAAAGAAATGCCATAAGGCGCACCTGGGGGTTGATTCATGAAGGTTAAATACTGTTCTATTGTAAAAGTACCCCATGTATCAGGCTGATCCTATAAGGCGCACCTGGGGGTTGATTCATGAAGGTTAAATACTGTTCTATTGTAAAAGTACCCCATGTATCAGGCCGATCCTATAAGGCGCGCCTGCGGTTTGACTCGCCTAAAAGACGTGTCTTATACATGGTAGATTACAGTAGGGTGATGGTAATGGCCAAACCCAAAACCTACAGTCAGCCGGGTTTACATACAAAAGTATCAAAGTAGTAAAGGGTGAGTTAAAATTGAATATGTTGCTATTTACCGTTGGGAAGTTGTTTGGGGAATCGTCTTCTGGATCCGCTTCACACCAACACAGCGCACTCAAGACTCTTAAATGGTTCAATCAGGACAGACTATTTGGTTTCAATCAAGATGTTATATGTATGCTTCTCAATGAAATCTGAATGTATTGATATAAACCATACAGTAATTGTCGATAAAGTGGCCAATGGGCTTCTCTTGAGCTTAGTGGAAAACAATGAATAACCCTAAACCATCTTCAAATAATCAACAGAGAGAAACATATAAAATAATGATGGCATGATTCGTGATTCTAAATCTTGAAACTGAAAATAAACCAAGTGCCACATGTAAATGGCTCACCTGACTTGTTCCCTGAGTTTTTCAAGGAGAGCTGTGATTTGTAACAATGTTTTTCTCTTGGAGATGGATAGGACGCAGGCCCGGTAGTGTTGAAGATATTTCCTTATCCCGACTCTGAATGCCTGCAATGTTACCGAGGCAAGGAAAATGAAAAATTACCCTGAAAATAGCTGATATTCATGTAAAAAAATATGTAAAGAAACATGTAGAAAAAAAAATCTGCGTATAAGAAATTTTCCCTTCATATTTATTTAAAACAAATTATTGAAATAATTCAAGGTTTGGAGATCATACCTGGAATATAAGTCCTGCATGGTGGTGTGAGTCAAAGTTTGATGGTCTGGAGAAGTGGACGAGTCGCACATACTGTGAACCACACACCATAAGGTCCCGGAGAAGGCTGGCCACACCGTCTGGCGTTAGACCTGTTGTTGTGGTTCCCTTTGTGATCGAGAAAGTTTTCTGAAAGAAAGAGTTTATCATTGTCTTTTTTTGTTTTATTTGTAAGACATTTTAACCAAATACAATAAAATTGTTTTGTGAAAGAAATTGTCATTGAAAAGTTAAAATATCCCTCGGGATTTTGGAGTCCAGTGCAGAAAACGTGAACCCCCCCCCCTCCCCTTTCCAGTTATTTATTGTGTACAAACCAGTACTGTGTAATTAATGAATATACATGTACACTTCTTACATTTCCAAGGAGGAATGTGTCCGACGGCACTCCTATCAGCATGTTGAGGGTGTTCTTTACTAGTGTGATGGTGGAGATGGATCTTACTGTTGGCACCGTCAACTCCGGGTCAAGGAGACGCAGCCGTCTCTGGTACGCCTTGTACAGGTGGTCAAAGACCTCTGCCCCAGATTCAGTCACAAATGGCTTCTCTAAAACCATAGGTGGCCTAAAGTCAACCAATCAAAACACATTATTGCTATTGTATATAGAGGAATTCAAGCTATGTAATCTACTGACAGAAGGGACAATAATTTAGAACATGGCAATTTTATTCATAAGTATATCCATATATTGGTATTTGCTGAAAGAAAAGTTATCCTTGATATTAAGTTTCTTTATCTTGAATAATAGACAATGGCTATCGATTCATATTTAGGGAGTGGTCATTTTTTACAACAGGGGAGGGGTGGTGGATTTTTAGGTGGGCGCGTCAATTCTTTTTGGCCCTCCCCTTGGAGGGGTCAGAAATTTTTCGCCCCTCCCCCTTTCTGCTATAGCAATGCACATGCTATTTCACTAAGGAAGGGTCAAATGTGTTTCCCCCTCCCCCCAAGACGGGTATAGATTTTGTTGCCCCTCCCCCAAAAACCACCACCCTTCCCTTGTTGTTAAAAAAATGACCACTCCCTTAATAGCAAATATAGAGAAAAGGGAGATAACATACTGTCCACGGCGCTCCCATGTGTAGTGGTGAGACGGTTTATGCTCCAGAGCCAGCTCCCAGATGTCACGTTCATCTTCATCCTCCAGGGCGGAGAGGTCAAGCGGAGTGGAGGAGGCAGTACTAGGGGTGCGGTCAATGAACCCCTCATCTTCTGACATCTAAAATGGACGAATTCAGGGACTGGATTTATATTTCTTGAATAATTATACTACTTACCCATCTGTAGTTTAATACCACAGTTGATGCATTATTGGTCTTATATCATAAGTCACACCCATAGGTCACACCCAAATGTTCGCCATCAATGGAAAAGGTCCAAATTAACAGCACCCATTTTATCCCCTTTCGAATGTTACCCACAAATTAACTTGTCATCTGTAATATTTAGGCAAAGGGGACTGAATGAACCAAGAGATAGATTACTCCAGTTTAAACCTAAATTTAAAACTTTGACTCATTTTGTCAGAATAGTGTAGTGTATTAGTGGTAAGCATCAGTAGTATAAAAGATAATGCTGACCTCATGTATTCTGGCAGGCTTAAGATCCAGTATATGTGTGTTCCAGGTATCCTGGATGTCTGGTAGGTCTAGCACGATATCCATGGACATGGTCTTGCTGTATGTCAACGCTCCAAACAAGGAACACTGCAGCTGCTTTTCATAATTGTCTTCAAGGTTACCCTGCAACAAGAGATATTTACTTACACATTTAATTCAAATCTAGTCTTTGAAAGCGCACCCTAGTCCAGAATGATCTGTAAGCTGTATTTGTACTATCTAGATTGATTTTTCTGTTATTAATTTGGTAATCATACATTACAAATAACAATAACACCCCAATACCTATTAAAGAGGAGCGTCAATTTTCCAGGAAACAATGTCCAACTATCTATTGCTTACCTTGACATTGAAGACACCATTACCACGTAGACCCATGCCTGGTTTTACACAGAACACCTGAAAAAAAACATCCTTTCTTTTGTGAAGTTGGAATGGATTTTCATTACACAAACTGTAAACAAGATTTACCCGGTAATTCTATTAGGGTAAGGTGCAGTGACATATATGTACCGAGTTTCTTCTTTTCTTTTATAGGCAATTCTTAATAAGAAGCAAAGACTCGGTTAAAAAAAAAAGTAGTTCCAGTTTTCACTTAGGTGACTTACTCTGGGGTCAAGGAAATCCTCTTCTGTCTTCCCAAGCTGTTGCAAACTGACTCCTGGGATTTCAAACAGTTTACTGGAAGCAAAATGCAAACACGTTATTAACATTAAACATGAATGTACGATATTTATATTGTACACATTAACCAAACACTCATTGACCTTCAAGAATAGCCTAATGTATGAGGTAGGGTTTGGGAATTTTATCATAAGGGCCTGACATAAATTTCAAACATAAATATTAAGCTAGATAATACCTGGGAAAGTGTGTGTAGTATGGATCATCTTCTCTCAGTATACGTGTGTCGCCATGACAGAGCGGCCCCTCTGGAATTATGCCGTGCTTCCCTCTTCGTGGGAAAACAACCGGCAGGTTGAGCGGTTCATGCCCGATAATAACGTCAGCATCCTTCTTTTGGACATCAGAGAGCGCTATCAGCAACCGCAACACACTCCTCTTAGTGTCATCAACTCCATCTGAAAGATTTTTGGCATCAATATCCCATTTCTTTTTTATGGATTTATGACTGTCTTTTTTTAACATCTGTAGAATTCCATGTTCTCTTTACTTAAGTCATTGTTTGACCTCTTTTAAAACTGGCCACATTGATTAGAAGTTGGCCCTGGCAGACGAAAAAATACAACATATCTAAAGGGGTCCTATTCCATAGTTCTTACCTGACGCAAATTCATCGACCAAGTCTTCTAGATTGTTGGCATCATCAAATTTTCGAAGCGTTCTCAGTTCATATGCTAAAGCAAGTAATGTGTTGATTTCACTCAGGGCTGATGCTTTCTTTTGTGCTGGCACTTGTTTTCTGCAAGAAAAATACACCGTTATTTAAGTAAATTCAAAGATTAAACCTTTTTCTTTCAAACAATTTACTGAACACTCTTTTTTTTTACTCTTGTATCATAAAAATTGTGTTCAATGCATTTAAAAAAACTAATCATAGTAAATGTAAATCCTCATTCATAAACCTTCACCGCTATGGACTCTTTCATATATGCTAATCAAATCCTAGATCACACCCGAGATATAGCTTTAGGAATTTCTAAAGAATTCAGGGTGCCGCTAATGTGAGGCATGAGGCTTTAATATCCGGTAGAATTTATTGTACCGGTTGATTTGCATATCAAATGGAAACAGAATGAGATCAATGTGTACCAAAACAACTAGGGTAAATCATAAACTGACCATGACTACCGGGAAGTTGCAGTTGTGCTACAATCCCAGCACTTACCTGTGAGGCCCATGTAGAAATGTGAACAAAACATTCCAGGAGCGGTTCCATAGCCTTTTCTTCTTCTGGTGCCGGGAAAGGTTTGGCTGTGCAACTGTTGGTTTCAGATGACTTCCCAACTGCAGGTCACAGAGGTGGGTCAGCAGATGGTTCACACCCTCATCCATGGTGGTGCCTTTAATGCTGCACGGAAAGAAATATGAAGAGCCAAGTGAGATAACCCTCAGTCAGATCAAATCTCATGAACCTTTGCGTTTTCAGAAAAATTAAAATGGTACATAGACAGAGGTGGATGACCATGTGGGATACATTGTCATCAATCCACCCCTATCGGCCGGGAAACAGACAATCAGCCAGATCGGCGGTTCGACAGGGCAATTAGACAGAATTTGATAGAACAAGTTGGTATTCTGGGGAGCAGCAGTGACTTCATAGCGAGCAGCGCAGCCCTTATCAGGTTTATCTCCCTACTGATAAGGATCCTCATAAAGGGTTAAATCAAATAAGAAATGTACTAGAAAAAGGTGTTAAAACCCTTATCAGAAAATATGTAGGCACCATTCAGCAAAATGCATTCCAAAATCAGAAAGATATTCAAAATTTGCATTACATACTTGAAGCAGTATTTTCTAATCCCAATATTTGAAAAGAAAACAGCAAAAACGCTACTTTTTCTAGTACATTGCCTATGTAATTTGACCCTTTGCCTGATCCCTAGCAACCAGGGTTCTGCTCCCGAGAATTGATACCGTTAAAAAATGTATCCATGGAGTGCACCTCTGTATCTGTTTCATGTTTAAACAATATAAAAATGCGCCCCCCCCCACGCCCATTCCACCCTCCACTCCAGAAGTCTCAAGCCTGGGATCCACTACTGCGACAAAGGTTGTGTTTCTTGTTGTATCATGGGAAAACGGACAGGGTGTCTAAACGGGCCTACAGACTGCAATCGTGACTGGGTCATCTGATCGTTACGTCGGGGGCATATGCGGAGACGTCCGATAAGAGTCAGTCAAATATCAAACATATTTGCCCAATATGTGCCCAATCCGATCGGGAGTGACTTCCTTAGATACCAATCTAATCTGGGCCCATTTGCAGTCGCCTGAAACACCATACCGGTATTCACTTCTGTGACATAAGCACAGTGATCAGAGAGCAAAATCCGACAGCAGTTGCAGAAATCAACAACTTTTGATATCTGTGACAGTGAAGATTTGTAGACTGCAATGAAAACTGCCAGGTTTGAAGTGTGACACTGAAACTACCGTAATCTCCCGCGTATAAGACACGTCCTCTACGCCAAACAAAATGCTGGGGAGTCTTATAGGATGTATTGAAATTGGGGGTGCGTCTTATACGAGGGGTAATTTTACTATAGAAATGTATTGAATTTACAAATATCAGCATTAAAATGTGCGTCTTATATGCGAAAATGCATGTGCTGAGTTTGGGGTGCGTCCTATACGCGCAATGCGTCTTCTACGCGGGAGATTACGGTAGTCTAGAAATGCACAATGCACAACAAGAGTAGACTCAATAGTGGATCACCCACCCCCTTGGATTAGTAGGTAGGTGACTAAAAATTTCAAATAGTGAGGCGAGCGAAAAAGATTTATTTTTTAAAAAAAATTGCCAAACATCACAAAGAGAAAACTTGTAGAAAGTGAAGCAAGCAAAATCTGTAGATGAGATTTTTTTTCAAAGAAAAGAAAAATTGGTATTTCCGAAAATATGGAGAGGGAAATCCGTAGACCAACTTATTTTTTTGGTATGGCCTTAAATGAAGCTTATCCGACCTCAAGAAGCTGAGGTATGATTTTCTGAAAATAAAAAAGCTAGGAAAACAGTCAAAAATGATCAAAATTAATTAATAACTTTAATTTCCGGATCCAAAAAAACCTATGTTCGCAACGATAGATTTGCTTCATATTTGGTACACATAACGTTTAGACCATGCTCTATCACTTCATTTGGTTTTTGAGTGAGTTTCCCATGAAATATTCCTTCATGGGAATGATGACATTTTAAATATAGAATACATCCACGCCAAGGCGGGGACCTACCCTTACACTTCCCGTAAACATTTCATTGCCATGCCGGTCTTCCGCCCAGGGACCGATCGTCTCCCTGTTCACGCGCCATATTGGATTTTTCTATTTTGACAATCTGTCACGGGTAGAACGATGGCGATGTTTTTGTAAGATAGTCTCTGTAGGTACACTTATCACTCTGATTTTTGAGAGGGGGAGATACTACGGCTCTCGACAAGAATGCATAGGACCTTGACATCGCTGCCTCTTTGACTTTGTGAACAATTCTGTTAAAAGTTTCAATCTCTAAACCATAGACCTATGGGATGGGCTTTTGGTGCCAGCTTGCACGAACTCTCGTGACTTCTCGCAATATGCACAAGATATTGGATACTTCTACCGGTCTTAATCCTACCGTTTTATCTGGAAAATTTGTGACTTTACTATCCTTTTCCCCATAATAATACACTGTTTCGCATAGAAATATAAGGATTACATTGTGTGCCAACATTTTCCCCTTCATTTCCACATAATTAGAATAGAGGATGGTTGAGATTTCTTTCTTTTAAGGCGGATTGTAAAAGCAATACATCAAGCTCCCCTATATGTGTCATGGCTTATTGGGCGATACCAGAAACGCAGCTCTGCCGCGTTAATTAGACATTGAATTAATTAAGCTGATAATTAATTAACCAGTTAGAGTTTTTCTAAAATTGAAGAACTAGGTGATAGGAAATCTTGTATACTTGATATAAAATTCAACCAAATAATGATATTATTAATCATAGTTAATAGAGCTAATAACAGAGAGCTGTCCCTGCACAACCTCTCCAACAGGCATCTGGGTGTCTACTGGGGATTTCGACCTGGCCAGAAGTAGAATGACGTCACACTGGAGACAAACATTCATGCCACCTCAGTTCCTCAGGGACATGGGACCATGCTGTCACACACTTCCGACTGTTCTCATCTGAATAATAATCTTCCATTTAAGTTTCCATAAGTTTCAGATGATCTCATCTGAATCTAATTCAAATTCAGATGAGATCTGGCATAAATCCTTGATCGGGGGCTCTGCCCTGAACCCCGTTTGGCTGGGCACCCCGGGAACCACGGCGGCGTCAACATTCGTCTCCACAGCGGGCCAGGTCAATTCTCCAAGCATGCATGCACCCTTTTGCCTCCAACAGTGGCACAGTGTTCTAAGACATGGTCCGCGCTCCCTGCAGCCCCTACGTTCACATACCTACAAAAACTTTTAGTAAAAGTGACTGACTGACTGACTGACACTAAGTTAGCGAAGTCAGCCGAATCTGGCTGCCCGCTCCCCTTATCTGTCACTATGATAAACTTGTGTTTGTAGAATATTGATTCTGGGGGTTCTACCGGTCAGAATTACTTCAAATTTGTATCAAATGAAAGGTGAAACAAAGCTCTACATCACTGGAAGTATTTTACTTTATTCACCTGTTTTTTTTTCTCCAAATTCAGGCAGTAAACTTTTGAGTGAAATTAATGATTCTGTCAGACCACAATGTTGAGTGACCTGACCGGCCATGTTCTTATTGCAGAAACACATGGATATTTCCATTTTTAGTAAAAGTTAGATGAGATATAATATTGTACATGTGCAGCCAACATATAGACCTACATTTTGAGGGGATTTTGAGAAATATTGACTGGTTATTAAGAGCAGGGCGGTCTGACCAACTTATACAACTTTGGACGGTTTTTCCAAAATTAATATTCAGTACAGAAGCTATCAGAACATACACTCATGATACAGGGTTATTCTATGACATCTTATTTATTAGAATATAGCTAGTTTAAACAACTATTTGGCTGCGATTTTCTGCGATTTTTAATCTCCTGGATGCATCATACCAAAATATTAAAGAAAAAAATATTTTCAAATCTGATTTCAACCAGATATTTAAAATACTTATACCTTCAATACCAAAGTGCCACTTGGATATGTTAATCTGCTAATATTTAGCTTTAAGGTGGTGTAATTAGTTAGTAGATGTGCCTATTCAATCAGAATATGTGGCCCAACGGGGAAGAACGTGCCTCCGGGGGGGATTTTTAGTACTGGTTTTGGCCACCAGGAGGCAGAATATGGGTTAAACACTGACAAATATGACCATTTGTCATGAATCTTCCAGAAGTAGGCTGTTCTTGTTCCCCTTTTGATAAATTCTTCAAACAAAGTTATATATGTGTCTTTATCATTTATTCTGGTCAGGATGTGATAGAGCTACAAGTGGTATATGGGTTTTGCCTATCTACGATGCATATTTAGAGAGCTGGGGGCCTAAAACTGCCCAAAATGAGGGTTTTTCAATAAGAAAAAATAAAAATCTGTACTGCAAAGTTGCAAAAAATAAAAATTAAAGGTCACTGGGTCCCCTAATTTGTTTTGGTATTTCCCCCATAGCAAATGGAAAATTTTAAGACCATAAAGGTGTATGTAGCCAAATAATGTTTTATACTGGGGCCAGAAATGTATTTGGGCAGTTTCGCGTGGCTCCCGTCAGAGACCCTAACATGGCTCCCTTACTCTATTTTAAATATAGCAGGGGTATGAGAGAGATATACCATGCAAAGCCTTAACATGTCTATATATGCATACAAAAAAAAATTGGGCCTATCTCTAATATCCTACCTTGGGTGCTCCAATGATACATTTGGGGTAGTTTTTTTGCGGCACCCGTCAGAGACCCTACGGCTCCCGTCAGAGACCCTACTAGCAGTCCATCTCTCCATAATATATATAACATATTTAACTAATATGTTATATATGATAAATGACCTTGTTACCAAGGTATTTCACACAGTAAGGATCAACCCCATCCTCCACCATTGGACAGAGCTATGCCAACATCACCTAGTGGCGCTGGCGGCTCCCGTCAGAGACCCGGCACCCGTCAGATACCCTAGCAACTTCGCCGCTCTACCCTGGATCACAAAACGATATTCAACCTACCCAAATATATGGAGCCTAAGCCCCAACACCTATACTATATGTACCCAAAACCTCTTTAGGCTGGTCCTGATTTGATTTTGGACCCCCCTGCCAGCCTACTTCTGGATGATTCATGACAATTGGTCATATGCTAAAAAAAGCTTTAGACCAATTTTTTATAAGGAATCCAGTGGTATGCTTAAAATCGTTCCATCTCCACTGAAAATGTTCCATTTTTGGATGTTGGTTGCCATGGAAACATAAAAAATTGGTAGATAAGGTAATTTCTGGTTGCCATGGAAAGCACTCCCCAATTCCAATTCGCAAATCGTGATTCTAAAGAAGTCCTCGTACTACGAGTCGTAGTGCAGACTTGCGAGCGTCACTGTCAGAGCAAATAGCCTCGATCTAATTTTTATAACCTAATAGTTTTGGCAAAAGTAGTTCTATGGCGTAGGGACAGTATCCTTAGCCCTTTAATTGTTTCTAGTTCTATTAGAGTTTAGAGTATGTAATCATGGTTTGTACGGCCTTACTTATCTGGATCGAGATTAATGCTAGATCACGTGACTAGATAAGCTCTACCACGTGACTACGTGGACCTCTTGATGTCGCACGCTAGCCATTCCAATTGTGAATTTTTGCCACAAACTCATTTTGCAATTCCTTCAGGAACCCAGAACCGAAAACAGAACTCAAAAATTCCCTCTACAACCAATTTTATGACAAAAACATCACATTTCTTTGGTTATTTTTCCACAAAACTGTATTTCTTTGCATTTTTAGTGTTTATGATAGGATATAATGCATTTAGAGCTTATTTCCTATTTTCATTTGTACACACAAACCTATGTTTGACAAGCAATTACAGCAAAACTACTGGGGATATTTTAGCTCAAGATATCTCATTTTAAAGCCCATGACTTAAACCTTAAAAGCCATTTCCCCCCAGGAGGCATGTTTTCCCTCACCTGGTCACATATATCAGTAATTATGTACAGCAGGGCCAACAAACCATGGGCCTAGTGCATGTTTAATGGGCGGTCTTATCTTAAGATTTGGGCAAATATACAGGGTAGGGACTGACAGAATTTTTTTTCACTTTTCCAAATTATAATATAATATAAAGTGATATAAAAATGCTTCTAGTGGGTGTATCAACTTGATTCAAAAAGCTATGATTTGCAAATTACAAGCTCTTCCATTTGATATAAGATTATGATATATCACTCATGCATTTCTGTTGAGTTCCTGATTTTTGGCTGACTTCGCTAACTATTAAAGTGAGTAGTAGGCATGGCAGGGGGTTAAAAATTGTTTTTCAAAAAATTCAAAAAACAAAATTTATCAATACTTTAGGATGCTAGAAGTGCCAAAAGTGTGTTTTTATTAGGGTTTGATATGGGTTTGATAGCAAAATCCATCATGATGAGATGCTGTCTGGAACAGGCTTTTCACTGAGAATTGCCCTGAATCTGCCCGAACATGGGGTCCTGGCAGGAATCTAAGAAATTGAAAATGTCATCACAGAGCTATCTATCACCGGTCATAACAAAGCCCAACATTTTCCCTCTATGAATCAATTAGATTTATCTTCCTAATGTCAGTAGTTTTTGTACAAGAGGCGATTGTGTACAGGCTGTCAGAGGGAGTTTGCACAGAAAATGATAAAAAAGCACACTTGGCATCTTCAATATAAATGGTCATAAGTCAATGAATTGTCAATGGATTTTGATGCCGTTAGGTTTTCCTTGTAGGGAAAATATTATATTATCACATCATTGATTCATTTTAGATATTCTGTGACGTTTTCCTAATTTTGAAGACCATGAAAGTGGACATAGCTAAAATTTCAGGGTCAACCTTGCTCTACACCTTACTTTCCCACAAACACTGCCATGCATAAATCAATGAACATAAGACTGATTTATATAGAAAAATAATGACTTTCCATCACTTATATACTGGCTAGAGAGTATCAGCAACTTTGTCAGTTTTTCAGCATAACCTAACTTTGAACCTCTGATATATATCATTGATAATTTGTTTTTACTAAAATTATAGCCTGATACTCAAACTAGAGGTGTTGTAGGCAATCATAGCATTTGGAATTATTCAAATATCTCTATAGGTTCTCCTCCAGGGTGGGGGCAAAGTTGACCATACCCAGACAGAAGAACTAGGGCAGAAATGGCTGCTGCAGCAGGCACAGTGCCTGGTGCGCCCTCTTCAGGACACTGCCATGCCTACTCTGAGTAGTGACAGCGCCACTTCTGACTTCAAGTTTAACCTCCCATTTGTGTATTGCAAATGCCATATTCATTTAAATTATACCTTACCCCAATGATGAATTCACGTGAGGAGTTACATATTTCGAATATATGATCAATGTACTTGAGTAAAATCGCCAAAAACTGCGTTTATGTTGATGTTTTGATTATCCGTTTACCCCGCCATGCGAACCGGACGTACTGAAACGAGGTCACGAGAAAATGGTAAAACACGGTTGTAACTCCAGTATTTGCCGCCACCTGACAGAAAAAGTCAAAACTAAGTTGCCCCAATGTTACACAACCAAAACAACACATGTGCACAAGGGGTGCACAAGGCTTGGACGTGTGAGAAAGGAGGCAGTGCAGGTAAACCGTAATTACAACATCTATTACTCATCTTTCATTCTCAACCGCACCATTTGTGGTTAGGAGGATTGGGGACATGTTGTAGACTGTCTTGATGAAGCAGTTTAGGCCCGGGGGGGGGCACTCTCTATCTAATGTATACACATATGTGCGGCTGGCAAGGGTACTTTTTCAAGGAAAAGTCCCTAGCAAGCCTCCTGTTTCAGCCACAAATGTCCCTAGCAAGGGTCTACTTTTGAGCAAAATGTCCCTAGCAAGGGTCAACTTTCAGCAAAGGGGCTGTGTACAAATGACGTCATGCTTTTTTGGACCAATTTGGACCCCCCCTCCCCCCCTTGTCATGTTTTTTGCCAATTTTGCAATGCTGAAGGTATATGGAAAATTAATTCCGTCATGCCGGGCCTGACCCCCCCTCCCCCCCTCCTGCATGACGTCATTTGTACACAGCCCCAAAATACTGCGATTTACGGAGAAAATTTTGAAATTTTCTTGGACATCAGCACAGTTTTCATGAAAATAGCATGAACCAAATTCAATTTTCTCCCCCAATCAGTGTAAATTTAAGACATTTTGAAACATATCTAGGATTATTGAGTCAAAAGTGCCCTAGCAAGGGTAGGCTTTCGAAGAAAAAACCCGCGAATGAGTGCCCTAGCAAGGGTAAGAGTTGTCGTGGGTTCAGCCACACACCCGTATAAAAAAAAATTGAAGTGCCCCCCCCGGGAGTTTAGGCATAGCTCCTACGATTTGCACAGCCACAGGCAAAGTAATATTAATTATAAAGTTGTATACCCCCCGGTACGTATTAAAATATCTATGTAATGGTAAATAATATTTCCTCAAAGGATTTGATTGTGTTGTCTTTAGAGGTATGGAAATGTGGTTGAAATTGAGATTTTGTCAGGGCACCCTGCGATAGCAACTTGAATGACGATGCACTTATTGCAGAAATACGTAGATATTGCTTGTTTGTAACAAAGTAAGAGATGATACAGTGTTATATCCTTATTGCCAACATCTAAACCTACATTTTGAGGGGTTTTCCTCAAATATTAACCCAGAATTAAGGGCAGGGCGTTCTTGCAAACATATACAACTTTGAGGCCATTTTGCCATAAAAATATTGATTAAAGACGCTATCAGAAGATACATCTGGAGTACCTCCTTTGCATCCTAATCCCATTATTTCTCCTTTCTTCCGTGCTGTGTGACTAACAGCATATCAAACTCTTGTCCCTCTCATACCATATCTTTGTGGTGTGGGAGGAAACCTTCCTCTTCAGTCTTCAATCCTTTTTTATGTTATTCTCTATTTCCTTCTTCTTAAAACAATGACTTAAACCATTACTATTTGAGTATAAAACTTAACTAAAATAGTTCCCTAAAACATGTTTGACCGCCATGGATATGACCCTAGCTGTCGAAATGGCGTAAAACAACTACTTACCTACCTACCTATCAGAAGATACAGGGCTTTTCTACAGTATTTTTTTTAACCCAGATATGGTCAGTCCATATAGATACATAGCTGCGAATTTCTGCGATTTTTAATCTGCTGAATGCATTTTACCAAAAAAACTCGAGAAAATTTATTTAAAACTTTAATTTCAGCTTGTAATTTAAAATACTTTTACATCTAGTAATTTAATGCCACTCACATACATTAATCTGCCGAAATTTAGCTTTAGGAAGGTAATATTTGTTAGTAGATTGGCCCATTCAATCAGAAGTTATTAGCAATTATGTAGAACAATACCCGAATGCCCCACGCGCAGTGCATGTTTAATGGTCGGTTTTATCTGATAATTTCACCATGATATGCAGGGCAGCAAATGGCAGAATAATTTTTACTATACAAATGTATAAAGTGTTATAGAAAGGCTTCTAGTAGGGGTATCAACATGATTCAAAAACCTATGAACTCTTTATTTTAAGCCCTTTCATTTGATATAGAATTTGGTTAGTTCTGTTGATGTCATCTTTTTTGACTGACTTCGCTACCTAAACATCATATACCTAGCCTAGGGACCGGTTGGCAGGTCTATGCCAACCGGTCCCTAGGCCTAGGCATATGATGTTAGGGACCGGCTACTGGTGCTCATCCTGCCAGCCTGCCCATGCACAATTCGGCCCGGGTTAATAAATTTCAATTTTTCCTATCTTAAAATAATTGTAGGATCCTCAAACTTTCAGCCAAGCTAAAGGAGGGTTGGATGTATGTATATCTAAATTTCTAGAAGGATTGATTAAGGATTGAATGCTCCGGTGTCCCCCCCTCTTGAGGGTCAAGATCTGTTTGACCCCTACCCCTAGGCGTAGGGGACGAAAATCATACGCGTATGCACCCTGTGTAGGCTTTTAACCTACAGTACAGGTAACACACAGACTTTTACACTGAAACAGGTGAAATAATTTTGACCCCACCTCAGAGGGGTTTGTTAAATCTCAACCGCCCTCCCCCCTCCATCAAAGGGTCGAAAAAATTCCATGCATGGGGTTCTTCAGGATATATCCAAAATCTCGGATATTTGAAGGTTAAATTAGTCATCCTTGTGATTTGCACAGATCCAACGAGAAAATGATTTAACATTAATAAAGGGGGGTGGGTCTTAGACTTTTTCATGCTTCTATCCCTAAGATTCATCTCGAAAACTACCCCAGAGAAGGGACAGGGTCACAATCTCGGATATTCCATTAAAACCCAATCACATGCCTGAATTCGGACCCCTCCAGCCCCCCTCCCCCAACCCGCCTGTTGTTGAAAAATGATCACTCCCTTATCCCAGCCTGGGCCAGCAGCTATCAACAGCAGTTCAATAGCCTGGGATCAGCCGTACAAGGCTTGAAATCTTAATAGGGTGCATCATGCTACATTTCACCAGATGTGTATTTCCATCAGATGTGTATTTCAAATTCCATTTTGATAGTTACTGGTACTTTAAGATTCTGATTGAAATGAGATGTGTATTAGGCCCTACTCGATCGATCACCTGTGATGATTGTCTTATCCAGTTTGACCATATCAAACATGTCTGATCTTTCTAATCCGATCAGATGTCCTCCTTTTAAAGGCAACCGCAGACGCGCCAGATTCAGTTGGTATTAAACTAACGACGTCCTATCAGATCTGATCGGGGACATCAAACATGTTTGATATTGACAGACTGGACCGGATGACCGCTGCAGATGTTCCTGACTTCACAATCAGACAACCTAGTCGGGCCCGTCTGTGGTCAGCTTAATGACAAGACATGTTGAATCTTGACAAAATATTTTGACCCCTACCTATATTTTATAATGCATACCTATATTTTATAATGCATAAACGACTGCTACTTGTTTTACCCAATTGTGTCTTTATACTTTTTATAAGCATGGCAAGCAGTAAACCAGGGCGGAAAAGGGTTATAAGCAATGATCGAGAGGATGAAGGCCACCCTCCAACCAAGCGAAAGAAAAAGGTTCCTGAAGAGCAGTTAAAGCTGGAACGTGTATTAAAATCGGCTGCTAAAGACAAAACTTTCATAGACAAGATTCACCAGAACCAGGAGGAAAAGGCAAAATCTACTGAGGCACCCAGGAGAAAATCCACAGAAAGCAAGAAGGGAGCTAACGACAAATCAGTTTCTGTAAAAATAAAGCAGAATATCAAATCGGTTCCTTCAAGAGACAAAAGTAGGATTGAGCCTAAAGGTACGGGGTCTGGACAAAGTAAAGGGAATGCAAAAGAATCAACCTACTTTTCACATTCAAAAAATGATGCACGGGAAGCAGACAGAAGAGATGCAAAGAGTAAAAGGACAAAGGTCGATAGCTCCACTCTGCCAAAGCCCTCTCATAAAGGAGGCAGTGGAATTCACAAAGAATCAGAATATTTCAGAAAGAATGGGCACGCTAAAAAAGACGCTACCAGCCTAGAAAAATCTGTTACAGAAGCTGAAAGAACCAAGAAGAAGGCCCCTAATAACTCATCTACCAGTTCTTCTAAAACTGCGACAAAAGCTGAAGCATCTCAATCCAGAAAAAAGACGCCAGAGAACTCAAATAACAGTAACACTTCCACTGTAACAACACAAAGCAAGAAAAAACCTAGCAATGAATCACCCAAGGAAAGTAAAAACCAAGAGAAGACATCTAGTAAGCAAAAAGTTACTTCCAAGGATAAGATGGCCAAGGGTGCTACCAAAGCGCTTAAAGATACCACCAAGCGCAGAAGAGAGGTCTCACCTTGCCGACCTAAATCTGAGGTTAAGAAAGAATACGTCTTCCCCAAGAGTAATAACAAGATTGGGAGGGAGATTAATCCAGCGCCTCTCAGACAAGACAGTGACAGTGATGAGTCTGACTGGGAGGAAGTTGAAGGTATGGTAACACATTTCTTAATGTGATTAGCTAATGGTTCAGTTTGCCTGCGAATTTGTGAAGAGAGATTCGGTATATGGAAACGATTGTAGGGGTATGGTATTTTACACTTTAACGTTCATGCACCCGTGAGACTCAGACCTAGGTCCTTCGGGTGTGGTGGGGGAATCCGGATGGCAGGTGGCAGCACCTGCCTCTGGGTTCGTATCCACTACACCAGGGGGCCTACCACTCGTCCGCCACACGTCACGTGGCCGGTCTGAGTTTCGCGGGCTTTTCCCCTATATAAGGCTGGTCCTAGCCCTAGGTTCCTCAGTAGTGGTTTACCCACTGCTCAACCAGGTTGTTACCCGAAAGGGTAACCGAATGCACTAGCAGCATGTAGTCCTCTGAGGCTGTGATCGTATGTAACGCAAGCTCTGAAATAAAAGCTCGGTTGCCTACCCGGAAACTTTTCTCTCTCTTCGTTATGATTTAATCTAACTTAACGAGACGAACCACTACACTGGTGCCGTGACCAGTTGGTCTTCGGGTAAGCGCAGTCAGAAATGACTGAGCTGAGCCCAGTTAGGGGAAATGGCTCAAATCGTGAGCTAGACTCCCCGATGGAGGATGGTGAAATCAAGTCACCACCCCAAGGTACGGAGTGGAGGGATCCACTAGAACACTACCCTGATGGGTTAGAAGATGTAAGAAGAAACTTACATCATGAACTGGATGAATTTGGAGACTCCTTATTCATGCCAGGAGGTACTTCGAAACCTGCACCAATGCATAAAAGTACTGCTCAATTTGGTAAATTACCATTTGAGGTACCAAAGCCTAGTGCAGGTATGTTTGAAACTCCATACAGTTCTCGAATTAAACACCAAAAATGTGGATTCGAAAAGAACAAAATGGACGAGCTTGAAGACATGAGAGCTGAATACGAGAAGATCCAGAAGGATCTTATTACACTGACCGGAACCCGAGACAAGATTCTGACTGAAAACAAACAGTTGATATCGGAACGTCTCGATTACGATCAGAGTTGTAGACGCCAACAACAATTGTTGTTGGATCAGATGGAGAAAGAAAAGCAAGATTTTCAACTCCAGCACGAACAGTATCGTGATGCACTATATACGGCGGATCTGGAATACAGAGCCTCGTATGATGAGTTGAATAGAACTAAACAAGAGTTAAATTCAACTCAATCGGCCTACGGCAAGTATCAAGAAGAGCTGAAGAAAATAGAATCAGCCTTCAAAGATGCTCGGGAAACGTACCAAAAACAGACCGATGAGCATGAAAAACTCAAAGATCAATTGATACGCGAATCCACAGATTTGGCTGTTAAACAGACTAAAATGATGGATGATTATTCCGAACTGGAGGCTAAAGCTATCCAGATGTCAAAGTATCTAGAAGATACTGGTCGTGCAGTAGGCACTCTTGAATCAGACTTCACTGTTTCAGGAATTGCCCTAAACACGACAAGTAACCAGATGTTCTCTTTGAGGGGCAATGACGGGGTAACAGAGACAACTGTACCTCGTTATGAAGGAGTAAAGAGTCATCAGGTTAGATTTACAGATAATACCTCTATACCTCTTGGTCTAGGTACGGGAAATAAAGGGGATAATTCTGCGAGTGGAGCTAAACAAAGCCGCTCGGCAGGAAGCTCCACCTTTGACGGCGGATGGCCACAACAGTCACCTTTAGGGGGACCAAATGGCCCGTATGCCCAGTATGGATGGAATCAGTCCCAAACAGGAACGAATCCGTCCAATGGTAACACCCGGAACACGTCCGGAGGAACAACCGGACGAGCACCCGGAGGTTCCAGTACAGCTGGGGGGCAATCCGGATGTGATCAAGGATCCGGACCCTCAAGCGATCGTTCCAGGAGCAGACCCTCTGCCAGTGGGACTGGTTTCAATAATGGAAATCAGTCGTATGGAACAGGAGGAAACACTAATCCCAATAGTGGTTTCTTTAGCTTTGGTGGAAATACACAACCCACCAATGGTCCAGGGCCGGCTCCCCAAACCAGTGGATACACCTTTTCACAGGTGCCTCCATACGGAGCAGGGGGATCAGGAGGTGGAGGAGGACCACCATCCGGAGGCTTTGGAAGTACTTATGGTACGAATCCTCCAAGGAAAAAGAGACTCAGTCGCCGAGTATCTCTTTCTCCAGGGTTACAAGCGCTGCATGATTCTAATGCAGCGATTGCTAACTTAGGTGTTGATTGTTACAATCAAGGTCTGGACGATACGGAGATCATGGAATGGAGTAAGGGTTTAACCCTTACTGGATCCACGAATCCGGCTCGTAGAGTAGCTAAGATACCTACCCCCTTTAATGCCAAGAACCCTTGGAAGGAGGAGTATCAAGGCTGCGCGGATGTCTTTAACTGCAATGGATGGGGTAAAGCGGAAGCTCTGCCTTATTTAGTATGCTGGTTAAAGGAAGGCGACGGAAAAGGAGCCGTGGAACAATGGAGAGATTCTCAAATAACAGGACTCTCAGCCCATATGAAGTATGATGAACTCATAGAGATTGCTTCATATTTATATGGGAATATAGTTGGAGAAGACCCTTGGCTGACGTTCACTAAAAGAACACAGAAGCCCAAGGAGTCTGCCAAAGTGTTCGGCTTAGAATGTCAACGACTGTTGCATAAAGCCAGACCTCAATGGAGACTAGATGATGAATGCTTCCTAGATGAGATGTTTAAACAATTCATTGAAGGATTGCGGAATCAAGAACACAGGACAGTAGCCTGTGAAGCTTGGAAGAATGATGCCTCTTTGACAGATTTGTTCCAGTCCCTAGATCATTATGATCGAAAGGCCCGTATCTTTGCCGGGAAGGTACCCCAACGGATGTCAGCAATGATAATCCCGGAGGGAATACCCGAAACCGATTCATCCGAATCAGGGGAACCTGACGAAGATGAAAACGTTGGGGCCATTGGCCAAGGGAACCCCCGGTACAACCGGAACTGGGGAAAGAAACCGGGTTACGTCAAGGAGAAAGTGATCACTTCTAAACCTCCTGTGACTCAACCCGATACCAAACCCACGACGGGTCCTTCTTTATCAGAGGACCTGGTTAACAATTTGGTAAAGAAGATTACTGAAAATCTTAGGAGGCCTAAGCCTGATAGGACTGTTGTGACATGCTTCCGATGTCAGGAAACTGGGCATTATGCTGCCGAGTGTGAGGCAGATAAGCCAGTTTATAGAAACACTCGTTACCGGAGCAATCCGGGTAAGGAGGACTCAGTGAAGAAGGAAAACTGAGAGGGGGTGTCCACAATGGCAACCGGATTACCCCCAGAGTGAGTGATTGCCATGACTGCCAGCCTATCGCAGCTTGCGGTACTGGCAAGAATCCTCTAGCGATTTCGCCCAGCAGTGAAGCTAAGGAGCCTGATCAGTTCCTTACTCATGAGGCTGGGGAGACTGATAGTACACCAGGTGTCAAGAACCGGCAGAAGAACACAGAGGGGAAACCCGATATCAGTCCAGAGGGAGCGGCCAATGAGTTGGCCAGGGTGGGGTGTGCCCAGTTCCCCCCGGGTCATCCTTGTCTCGAATTCTTAAAGGGATGTGGATTTGACCTCGGCGCTAAGACGGAACTTGCTAAGTATGCAAGTAGTCCTACCTACTTGAAAGGTAGGAGGTGGTACGCAGTTGTATCTGTGAGTGGTAGATCCGCTGAGTTTCTTGTCGATACGGGTGCTAGCCACTCCTGTATTGCTAAGAGATTCTACGATCTTTTGCCTACGAATCATGAAACTTTCACAACGGAAGGAAATGCTCGTACGGCCGACGGTAGCATGATACAAACGTTCGGTAGAACATGTATGAGGTTCAGTCTACAGGAAGATAAGGACTTCATCCTTACCCCTACTGTGGCGAACATCGCGGATGATGGTATACTCGGTCTGGATTTTGCTGCATTATATGGAGCAAGGTTAGATTCCCAGAGGGGAATATTGGAAGTGAGAGACCCGTACCATCTCGAAGTACAATGTGTACTTAGGCAAGTAAGCAGTGTAGCCAGTGTAGCCCAGACTGTTAAGATACCACCAGGCACAGCCTGTGATGTCTTATGTCGAGCGGACAGACAGTTTTCAGGAAAAACTGGAGTTGTAGAGCCAGACATGGCCATGTTGTCAAGTATCGGATTGGAATCCGCTGATGTTCTAGTAGCTAACGCTGCTTGGACGGTGGTTCCTATATCCAATACCGGTAACAAGACTGTCTATGTACAGAAGGATACGATCCTTGGATCGGTTGTCTTATCCGAATTAATAGAAGACTGTAAACATGTTTCGGCACCCGGAGCCCCTTCCTCACCCGAAAGGAGCCCGGAACTAGACACTCTAGTAGCCGAAAGCCATGTAGAAAGTGATGAACAACGTGAAGCTCTAACTGACTTGTTGTACAAGTACCGTAAAGCTTTTGCAGCACCGAGTGAACAATTGGGGCGTACCGATAAAGTACTGCATACGATTGACACTGGTGAGAATGAACCTTTTAAGATTCCTTATAGAAGACTCCCACTAGCCAAAAAAAAAGGTAGCTGAGGAGGAGATAGCTAAAATGCTTGAACAGGATGTAATAATTCCATCAACCAGTCCTTGGTCTAGCCCTGTGTGCATGGTGACCAAGAAAGATGGTAGCATCCGTTTCTGCATAGATTACCGGAAATTGAATGGTATGACCAAGAAGAATTCATATCCCTTACCACGGATCGATGAGACTATAGACTCCCTTGGAGGTAAGCAATGGTATTGCTCTCTAGACTTACAATCCGGGTACTGGCAAGTGGGTATGCATCCGAAAGATATGGAGAAGACGGCCTTTTCCAGTCATATTGGATTATTCCAGTATAATGTGATGCCGTTTGGATTGTGCAATGCACCGGCGACATTTGAAGCCATGATGGAAACTTTATTAAGTGACCTTTTATGGAAGAAATGTCTCGTCTATCTAGACGATGTGATTGTCTTTGGAAAGACATACGAAGAATGCTTGGAAAATTTAGGTATGGTCCTGGAAAGGATCATAACTAATGGTTTGAAGCTGAAACCCAAGAAGTGCGATCTTTTCAAAAGATCTATTAATTACTTGGGGCGAATAATCTCGAATGAAGGGATTAAAGCCGATCCGGAGAAACTGGATGCCGTGTCAAATTGGCAAGCACCCACGAATGCGAAAGAAGTTAGGTCCTTCCTCGGATTCTGTTCCTACTACCGGGACTTTATCCCAGGATATTCAAGGGTTGCCTTTCCTATCCAGAGTTTGTCCCACTGGACACCCGGGATCAGAAAGGAACGATTCCCTTGGGGACCCGAGCAAGACGAGGCCTTTATGAAAATAAAGGATTTGTTTGCTATCACACCTGTGTTGAGATACCCCACGGAGAATGATCATTTCATTCTAGATACTGATGCTAGTAATGAAAGCATAGGAGCCGCCCTTTCTCAGGTCCAGGATGGGGTCGAAGTTCCTATAGCCTTCGCTAGTAACACGTTGAGTAAATCTCAAAGAAACTATTGTACCACTAAACGTGAGTTGTTGGCTGTGGTGGTCTATACGAAGAAGTTCAAGCACTTTTTGTGGGGGAGTGATTTCACTCTACGGACTGATCACTCTTCCCTCAGATGGTTATTGAACTTCAAAGATGCAGAGGGGATGATAGGTCGCTGGTTAGCGCACCTATCCGAATTCGGTCTAAATCACAGCCAGATTGAACACCGAGCCGGGGCAAAGCATTTGAATGCAGATGCTTTGTCTAGAATCCCAGTGAGGAAATGTGCAAATGCTGAGTGCACTGATTGTGGAGCACACAATGCTGTGTTGGCAGGGGTTCGAGTTCCATTCGAAACCCATCCGGAACATGTCTTGAATTGGTCCTTGGAGACCATCAGGCAGTTCCAGAAGTCTGATGCAGTCACATCACGTTTGATTAAATTCCTTAATCAGGGTATCTGTCCCCCAAGACCCGTAGTGTCATTGGAGAACAGAGAGATGAGACGATTCTTAGCTCAATGGGCCGAGCTAAAAGTCCGGGATGGTATTCTGTTTCGATGGAAGAACCATTCTAATAGGAACAAAACCTTGCAAGTTGTCATACCTAGTGCTATGCGACGAGATATTATGTATTTCTGTCATGGACATAGAACTAGTGGGCACTTTGGAAAGAAAAGGTCTCTAGAACGTCTGACCAGACGATACTATTGGCCCGGCATGAGTACAGATCTCACCCGATGGGTGGAGACCTGTCCCGAGTGCTGTAAGAACAAACCAGGACCCGGGTTAGGCAAGCTGCCATTATCCCAGGAACTGTTTGGTGTAAGGTTTGCTAGAATAGCTGTTGACATTATTAGTGGGATTCCCCCCACTCCTAGTGGCAACACGTGTATGATGGTCGTGTCTGATTATTATACCAAGTACACCCGAGTGTTCCCTTTACCGGATCATAAGGCTGTTACTTGTGCTATGGCCTTTGTAAAAGGGTGGGTGCTGCACCTAGGTGTCCCACTCATGTTACATAGTGACCAAGGCAGAGAATTTGAGTCTAGTCTGTGGCAGGAGATGTGTAATTGTCTGGCGATCTGCAAGACAAGAACTAATCCCTATAGACCACAGAGCGATGGACAAGTAGAGAGATTCAATAGGACTTTGATCCAAGTATTGAAGTCTCTGGTAAATGAGCAGATGGATGATTGGGATGAACAATGTGAATTCGTGGTACATGCCTATAATGGCACTGTGCATTCGAGCACAAACTGTTCTCCTAATCTCCTCGTTTTTGGAGAGGATTTGATTATGCCAGCCGATTTGGTGTTCGGCGTAATAAGAATGAATCCGGAAGCCCCTTGCCAGGTGATGTTTGTAGAATCCCTACGGGATAATTTCAAACAAGCCTATGAGAGGGTTAGAGACGAGTTGCAGAAAACTGCGCGTTGGCAGAAAGTTGGCTATGACACAGGTCTAAAAGCTAGATTTTTTAATCTAGGGGATAGAGTACTGCGTCTACACCAACCTCTAGCTAACCTGAAATTAGCCAGTAATTGGGATGGACCTTTCACTATAACTCAGGTTATTAGTGATTGCACAGTGATTATTAAATCACAGCTTGGTAAATGTTACAAGTCAAATGTAGCGAGACTACGCCCATGGAGGGGGAGGGATACCTCCACCGAAATGTACGGCGATGGTCTATTGGAAGTAATGGAACAGAGTCGTGTTAAGCAACTCGAAGTGGTACCGACCCGAAAGCGAGGACCCGGGCGGCCACGGAAGGTTGCAGACCCGAAGAGGGTGGTGCCCCCTGTCGTAACATCCGGAAAGCAGGGGAAGATACAAAAAGTCTCGGCAGGCGCAGGTAAAAATAAGAGGAAAGGTCCCTCTAAGGCTAAGAAGACCTTGGAAAAGGCTCTTATGGATACCAGGTCAATAAAAGAGGCCTCAAAACCTCTTAGACGCAGTCCAAGGTTGCTACAGACTGCCGTAACCTAGCCTGTTAACACAACGAGTGTGTTGTCCTGTACTGTGTACTGTTATATGTTGTAACCTAGTTCAATGTATATTTGAGCCGGTCAAGAGTCTCTGGAAAAGGTCCTATGACAATGAACCCATGGTTTTGGACGGATAATCCGGTGGATATGCTTATGCTATCCATAAACTCCAGAATACCTAGCGAATTGTCATAGTCGAACCCTGAGTACGGACGGACGACCGATCGGGTATTGTATTGTTTTTATGTAAGGGCGCGTGACCTAATTAAGGGCACGCGGGAAAGTTGTTGACCCATTTTCGAATGGTCACGTGAGGCGCCGGTTTGATCATGCGCAGCGATTCAAGTTCGAGTATCCCGCCATATTGTCTTATTCCTGCGAAGGAAGAAGACGTGGCCGAGGGTGGTCTTGCTCTTGTTGGAGTCTGATAGCCCGTGACAGCCATATTCCGAGGTGTGCCCTCGTTAAAAGGCACCCGCCTTTCACTGGGTAAGCAGTACTCACTGCTTATCCGGTGGATTGGGATATTTTATCCCCGAACAGCCACTTCTGTCGATGGCAGAAGAGGCCGTCCGTCTTGGCGGCGGTGCCGGTGCCAGCACCCCGCCAGAGTATGGAAGTGGTTCTCCCAAGAGTCCCACTTATACATACGACGATCAGCAATACGATGCTGATTGTGATCAAATGGATCAACAAATGAATGTTGATCAGTACTTCTCTGGAGTAGACGATAGCGACGTAGAATCGTTCTACGACGCATCCGACAACTCCAGACAAGTTAGTCCTGAACGCCGAGGCGTTCAACAACAAATTGATGTAGGTGAGCCTTATGTAGCCCCTCCATCCGAAGGTTTGAGTGGAGAACCGGCAGGAGCCCAGTCTCTTGACAGGGCTCTGATGCCACCTCCCCCTCAACTGCCGCCCCGTCTTGGTGGGAGTACCTCATTCGGTGCTTTGGGACCTGCTTCTCCGGTTGACAGGCCAATGCACCTAGAGCTGCCCTTCCCAGACAGTCCCGAATGGCATGATGTAGCCGGTCCATATGACGGACGGATGTTAGCAATTTCCGAGGAAATGCTGATACCCACCTGTTATGGGACGCCCAGAGAGGTTGACGAGCGTGTTGTCAACGCAATCTGGGAATGTGCTCATCCGCAGTGGGCTAATACCTTTCCGGAGTCCTGGTTGATGGATTACCATCAGATGGCCAAAGGATTGGTAGTCCACTTATGGTTTCGTAAAGCCGTCTGGGACGCAGAAATGGCTTTCCGAAGGAATACCTCTTATAGGCCTTCCTATGTGTCTGACAAAACGGGTTACACCGGTGTCAAGGCAGATGAGGTCTCTAGATACATAGACAGAGACCAGATCCTACTGTTAAGCACAGCGGATGAGTATGAAGCAGCAGGTAACGCTGTTGTGGATTACTGTCCAGGGGTCCCTATTACGTCTCAAACCATTGAGGCAGAAGAGGCCCGTATTGGTGTGTCTCCACTAGACAGACTCGGGGTAATACAAGACCTCGTAGTACGTCTATTGGAGAGACAGTATGCACTGGCGCATCCGGAGTTAGTACCCGGACCCGCACCCGTGCAAGTAACAGCCAAGATGGCCGATCGGATGGACCGTCTCATGTCTCCTGCTGAAGCTCCCACCTTGGGAGGCGCAGCAGTAGTACCTGAGAAGGCCCTACCTGATGCAGATGTTTCCCTTAAAACTGCTCAGTCTACCCCTACGAAGACTGAGCAAGTAAAGGAGAAAGCAGCTGGTGGAAAGGGTAAAACAACCCCCACCAAAGGTAAGGGTAAAGGGAAGCGGTCAGGAACCGAACCCTCTACCAGCACGAGTGTGGACGACAGTACCCGAACCCGTCGGGTGTCTCCACGCTCGGCCAATAAGAAGGGCGCTAAGGCTTCGGATGTCTCCGGCAACGAGACGGACGCATCCGAGCCTGGCACTTCTACTAACGGCAGATCCCGCAGGAGGATTAAGAAGAAGGTTGACCAACGCAAACCTGAACCTATCGAGGTAGACGTTCAAGCTGATAATACAGAAGCTGAACCGGCTGTCCCAACCGTAAAAGTTGAGCTCGGTGTGCCAATCGTCAAGCTACACGACGTAATGGCCGATTTGAGTGGAGACGCTCAAGATGCTGCAGCCCAGGTCCTCGCGGGTCAACAACCCGTTGTGCAACCTGTGGATGTACCATCCGACCCGGAGGGAGAGGAGCCGGTTGACCCAGTTGTGGATGTCACTCCGACTGACGAGCAAGAGGCTGCTATCTGGGCTAACGCCAATAGCAACTTTGCCGACTTCATTCCTCTACACAGGGGACACCTGAAGGGGAGTAAATCCGTATGGAGACTGCCCCCTCGGATCACCTGTGAGAGGCAGGAAGATATGGAGGAGTGGCTTCGCAAGAAGCTCTCTGATAGAAAGCCGGCCAATATGTACTGGATCTATTGGGAATTCGTTAAGAATTCGCCCAATGGTCTGTACAATTATGACCAGAAGGGCAAGCTCAAGTTTGCTCTAGATGAGTACTACGGGGAGGATCATAAGGATTGTCCCTTCCAACGTTGTACTCAAAGTGAGGGTGAGGTTGAATTCTTCATCGAGAAAGACGCGTTCCTTCGTCATCTCGTGGAGGTTCATATGCACCAGAGGCCGGAATATGTCTGCGACCGAGAGGTTGGCAAGAAATGTGCTAAATGCACAGGATGTGTCACCCCCCGACGCGGAGACATGGTCCGGCACTATGTGACTTCGCATGGAGAGGGCCTGGAGGCAGCCATAGATCGGGTGATGAAAATTCACTCCGAACTCTATGGCAACCTTAGGGGCCTCAATGCAGAGAAGTTGGCTTCCCTCACACCGAGTACGAAGCAGTTTGCGCCTACGGTTCCTGGTACTAACCAGAAACTAAAGGCTCGGTTTGCCCAGACTCCCGGGTCCGGCAAACTAGAGTACGCTCAGGAGGAGTACGATCTGTTAAACGAATGGAGAAGCAACAAGGCCCGCCGTCGTGGTGGGGCTTATGTAACTCCATCCGGAGAACAGGTCCGAAGCCGCAGGGATTACCGCCAGGGACCCTCTGTAGCAGATAGGAAGAGACAGGCGTCTGAATCTCCAAGCCGAGCCAGGTCACCACTGGAGGCGCTGGAGAGACAGACAAATGGGGGAAGGAAGAAGCCACATCTTCCATCTCCTACTGGAACTCCTTCCCATTATGGGCGAGCACCAACTCCACGAGGTGCACAGAACCCGACATTCTTTGGTGTCAGTGGACCGAGTGGCCAGTCCGCCCGGAAACACGCGCCTTTGAATGTCAAAGACCCGAAGCAGTACCCTGCTATAGGCCCACCCGGACCAGAGATGCAAATCTTTGATCAGTACGGGAGGGTCAAGCAGGAACTGCCGACAGTAGGAGGTCAAGCTCCCCGACCTACAATGAGTGCTGTGGTGAGACAACGTCCACCCGCACCATTGTTGACGGCCAAAGACCTTAGAAGGGAATTGTCACGGTTGCCCCTGGTTCAGGGATTACCAACTCAAGGCCCTTCTTCGACCACTGCTAGTGCGGTTACTACTGCGGTTGCTTCTTCGCACACGCAGGTAGCTGTCACTGCGAGTGGGTCTGGAGCACAGCCGAAGCCTCAGGGTCAGGTACCCCCACCTGGTGCTGTGGTTCATCGGCCTAAGCTGATCCAGACAGTGGAGACCTTCTTCAAGAAGGAGGACAAATTGTCTTGCAATATCCAGAGCAAACAATTTGAGACGCTACAGCACCATCTGGAAAACCTCCACCTGGACATGTATCGTCGGACCGTGTCGAGCACTCTCCAGTGTATTGACGCGATCCAGAAGTCAGAGATCAACCGAATCTCGACTCAGATCAAAGCGGATGTTGCCAAAGATAAGCAGGAAGCTGCTAATCTGCGGCAGGAGGCCCTATCCGAGAAGGAAACAGCTTCTCAGATGCTCGACCTAGAACGAGCAACGAACATGAAGAACCAGCAAAAGTTCTTCAAGGTCTTCGGAGTTATCATGGATAACTGGGACGGTACACCTGAGCATGCTTTGAAGCTGTTCGAAGCACGCCAAAAGGTGAAACTTACACCTGCTGTCCCCGCATTGGCACCTACGGATGGAACTGGTATGAACCCCCCTGTTCAGCCACTGGCTCAACAACCGGGTCCAAACCAGCCACCCGAGGAGAACATGGAACAGTAAAAAACTGTTGCATGAAGATCGGACATAATTGTGTGTCCCGGGGTTCTATTACCCATGCATTGTTGGATAAGAAACCATTTTTTTATCCAACCCGTATTGATTCGGGTACCAAACTGTACCCTAATCCGGAAACTGAAAACAGAAGGAGAAAACAAACAAGTCACTCTGGAGGAGGAGTACGAATGCTGTAAACACCATAATTGTACTGTGCCACAATGTAATGACTGTGCCTATTATAAAATCATGGACAATTTACACTAATATGGACTTTTGAACTACAAACCGGATTTACTACTACACCACTACTATTTGTGAGCTAGCACTACAGGCATCAGGGTTTAGCTACGCCCATAGAGTCCATCAACAGTCTACAACTGGATCTACTATAACCTCCAGTTAGCTAGCACTACAGGCATCAGGGTTTAGCTACACCCACCAACAAGTTTTACTATAGCACTTCAGGCATCAGGGTTCAGCTCGCCCATACCAAGCCATCAGCAGCATCCGACTCCTGTTACATCCTCCAATCATGAAAACAAGTAACTTTGTTGATATTATTATATTGTATGTAAAATTGTATTTATAACTATATAATATCTTTTATAAAGATATATTATTATATAAGGGTACCTATAAATATACTGGATCTGCGAATCCTAAAAGTTATTTAAGGTAATCCTAGACCTATAACTGTCTATATAGGTCATTCCTGGTCTCAATATATTAAGAGACTATAATTCTTCTGTAACTTGTAAATATAAAACACTAAGGTATAAACTGAGCTGCGTCTCAAAAGTATAAATATTTTTCTATAAAATAAGAGAAGGTCCAACGGATTTCTCTAAACTTAGTATTGTATTACTCAGGTTAATACCTAATTGTGTTCATATAGTATCAGATTAATTGTCCATATCTGATCATTAATATTTAATTCACTCTGTAAAGTAGACAGAGCTGTTAATTTAAAAAGTCGAAATTTTTTTTCCGGGTTCAATAACCATAATACGATCATTGTTAACAACCACCGGTCCTTTTCAGGACCCTACTGTTGTCAAAACGTTACTATAAATCTGTGATAATTGTATATTTATCATTTATGGTTGTTATAAGCTAGTGATGGAAATAACATGAACGACACTCGATGCTATTATTGTATAATTTTTCAGAAATAGGATAGTCTTATACTATAGCCTATTTCACATCGAGCAAGTGTAATTAATACCCCTTTTTAGTATTGTAAACAATCACTTACTAGGTTATTAATACACTGCGGTTTAATTACCCCCAAGTTATTGTCTAAGGGGGGCAGTGTAGGGGTATGGTATTTTACACTTTAACGTTCATGCACCCGTGAGACTCAGACCTAGGTCCTTCGGGTGTGGTGGGGGAATCCGGATGGCAGGTGGCAGCACCTGCCTCTGGGTTCGTATCCACTACACCAGGGGGCCTACCACTCGTCCGCCACACGTCACGTGGCCGGTCTGAGTTTCGCGGGCTTTTCCCCTATATAAGGCTGGTCCTAGCCCTAGGTTCCTCAGTAGTGGTTTACCCACTGCTCAACCAGGTTGTTACCCGAAAGGGTAACCGAATGCACTAGCAGCATGTAGTCCTCTGAGGCTGTGATCGTATGTAACGCAAGCTCTGAAATAAAAGCTCGGTTGCCTACCCGGAAACTTTTCTCTCTCTTCGTTATGATTTAATCTAACTTAACGAGACGAACCACTACACGATGTTAACGATAAGGTTGAACCAATCCTGTATTTTATAACCCTTACAAGAATCCTACAGTGTAACTGTACTGTTCTTGACCCTTATTTCCATACAAACTCATACATCATTTGGTAGCCTAGTTGTCGAACTGGTGTTGAACATCTACCGGGTATCATTCACGCACTGACTGACTGACTGACTGACTGACTGACTGACTGACTGACTCACTCACTCACTCACTCACTCACTCACTCACTCACTCACTCACTCACTCACTCACTCACTCACTCACTCACTCACTCACAGTGTCGATAGAATGAAAACATTTTATTCTTTACTATTCAGATGGCGGAATTCAAGATTACTTGGACCCCGAAAAATCTCAACTGCCGTCCGAGCCAGTTACTATCACCCTTCAAGGTCCTGACTTGATGCATAAAAAAAGGTATTATAAAGTGCAATAACATGCAATTTCATGACGTAGGTTGGTGATAATTGAACATTGAATTATATGGAAATTGCAATTGTCTTATTATTAGGCCCTCTCATTTCCTAATTAGCGAACCGTTAGTGCCAGATCTTGTGTTTTCCTGGCTAAATCAGTGATGAAAGTCTTAGTGTCCTCTATAACCATTTTGAGTTTTCTCTCACTGTTTCCCACCATCCTAGGAAGAAGGGCCAGTTTGATTTGGAGGCGTTTATCAGGAGAAGGATCAACAGAGCTGACCAAGAGCTGCAATTACATATGCACAAGGTAAGAATTTTTATAATCGTTGTTTTCACAATTTTCCCATATACAATTTAATAAGCTATATACCCAGATCGGTTCGCAATAATGATATCTCTGTCCTCTGGCTGCACCCTCAAATCACTATCACATACATGTATACGCAAGTGTTCACAATACACTGAAACATAGATTGTAGTCAGTGGGTGTTCTTAACCATTAACAAGAATTGCTGGGAAAGCAGTTCATATAGAGGGTAAAGAAAACATCAATTGTTTGCTTTCAAACCATATGATAAAGAGAATTTTTCGTTACACAGGTGCATCTCTTGTGCCTGTTGTCACACGGGTTCCATCGAAACCGGACCTGCCTGGACCGTGAGCTGCTCGCCCATGGCCTCTCCATCGTACCATCTAGACTACTGGGTCGTGAAGCTGTGCACTGGGATGTCATGTTCTTAAAGACTGTACTCAAGTGGTTTCACGACTTCTTCACAATTGCTCATGATCTCCACGAAAATAATCTAAACTTGGTAAATACACTTCCTGCCCTAATTATTATTGAGATCAAATGGAATACACATGTATTGTAATATTCTTTCAGTACTTTTATAAAGTTTTAATGTTCGACATAACTAACATCATCTGCCTTATTATCTTCCCTCAGATTAGGGTAGAAAAATACCAAATTTTGATGACCTTCTGATACTCAAACGTTTAAGTAGTAAAATGACAGAATAACTGTTGAAAAATGTGCAACGGGCTTATTATACTGAATATTTTAAGCTGTAAGGGAAGTCACATTGTTTGATAGATGATGTGCTAAATCTGTACGACAGAAACCCCAATAGAGACTTGCTTAAGTTCTGTGAGCATAAATTAAAACGACAGAACACAGTACATGTAATGCTTAGAAATGCTCATAAATATATGCACTTTGTTTCCCACTCTACGACACAGCTAAGTAGGACTGATAATTTGTAAATTACAGAAAAACATCTTGATAAATAGGATGCTCACAAGAGAAGTTGCATCTGAGGCAGAACTTGTGTTTGTAAGTAACCATATCTATATTGTCATTTCTCAATCACAATAAATCGTAATTCTAAAAGTTTAGCATTCACATTCACCCCAGTCACCGGCTCTAAGGGGAATACATATCTAAGGTGTGCCCGGTTCTTGGGATCGCTGGTCAGATAGCTGTATACTGAAGGATGAGAGTAAAGGTGGAAATTTCATGTATCATTTATGAAAGAAGCATATCCTAATGTAAAGGAAAATGGTCTACTTTTCAGCTGATGGTAATCATTCTCCGTAGTCTTGGGGCCCCGGTCCGCCTGGTAACTTCTTTACAGCCAGTGTCACATAAATGTTCTAAAAAGGTAATCATTTCTTTATCAATTCTCCTAGCTGTAGCAGTGTTAAGATGTTAAGAATAGTATTAGGACAATACTATAACTAACCATAAATTATAACAACTTTATTGCCAGTACATTTCAAGTGTGAGTCTTATGATAAATCCGTAAAGCATGTTACTGGTAGGTTGTGTAGGTTGGTTCATCCTATGGATCTAGGCGCATCTTAATGTAAGAATCATGGACTATTCAGAGATATCTAATACATAGCTTTTTGTGTACCTGTAAGTACAGTTAAAAGTCAGGCGAGTCAAACCAGATGCTGAGACACAAGAAGTAAATCCAGATCCTCCAACAGAACCCAAAACTAAGACAGAGACAAAACCACCAGAACCACCTGAGCAGGAATCAGAGGTGATGGCCATGCTCAAGTCAGTGGAAGGAAATGGGAGCTCACTGAAAAGCGACTTATCGAAAGGTGCCAAGTCAAGTGTCAAACCCTCTGGAACACCTAGCCAAAAGACCAAAAGTGTGAAGCGTAGGACATGCGCCTCAAAGGTAGACTATAAAGAAGATGACACGGGGAAAGCCAAAGGCCGAAGGAAGTCTTCGACATCTCGAGGCAACAGCCCAGAGGTTATTGAACTTTCCAGGTACATATTTTGAATTTAAATTACTATATCCATAAAAAGTGAGCAATTCGATAAAATACAAGTATGATGTTTTCACTGGCAGCCATTGATATTACTCACAAACAAACTTGTATTTTATTGTTACAGCTCGGAAAGTGACTTTGAAGAAGTTCCCACAAAGTTCAGGAAAAGCCCCTCCTTGTCAAAAAAGGGCAAGAAAACGACTAGAGAAGAGAAAATCGTGTCCTCTGACTCTGATGACGTCACCGTAACAAAAGTTGTTAATAAAAAAGAAATAGGTAAGTTTGTCTCCTAATCAAATATTTCAAAAATAGAGAAATACCTAGATACATGTTATCACAGGCAGGTGTGAAATGTCACATGGTATGATACAGAACAATAGACTTTCGATATATAAGCTTTTTAAGTGAAATTCTTTTATGTTTTAGGGAGCGACTATTTCTTAGAAGTCTACTTGGAACGCGCAGAAAACTGGATTCGTAAGTATCATCTTTTCCGGGTCTCGTGTATATTGAGGATATATCGCTATGGTATCCTCGTTTAATCCCTTGGCACGATAATACATGTAATAAGATCTGTTAAAAGTAAGAGAAATAGTTTGATGTATAACTAGGTACGATGTAAAGGAATGGTGAAATTGGATTTGGTAATTGTAGATTTAATAGTTTGGGGACATGATATGTCATGTAGAGATGTATTTACATCTTCAATTGAATGTCTCTTTAGCCATTGACTGTGTGCGATGCCGAGTGAACAGTGCTGCTGCAATTGAATCCCATGCAACAAAACCAATGTACTATGTCCTGGCCTACGATAATGGTAAGATTAATATTTAATTTGAGTATAATCATGTACCTATTTGCTTTTTCATTTAATTTATACTAGCTGTATTCATTAGTGTAGATTTACAGAATAAGTTTGGGCTTTATTGCATGTTTGGAACAGTGAGATACAGATAGCCCATAGGATTAACCTAGGGTCTCCGTATCTCACCCCAACCGTGAGATAACCCACCCCCGTATCTCATTGCCCGTAAGATCACACCAAATGGTTATAAAGCATGTCATTTCAAAAATTGTCTGACATTTCTGACTCAGATAACATGAAATAAATACAAAGATTCACAAGTTGTGGGAATGAATGCGGGTTATCTCACGAGGCGGAGCCCCTCAGCCATTCCCACTACTCGTGAACCTTTGTCTATTTCTCACAACAAATATATTATGGCTATCTTTGTGGAGTTGACGTCAATTAATCATTACTCACTCAGCACGCCTCAGGACTGTTTTTCTCCATTCCTTATAGATCATTGCATCAAGGATGTGACATCACGTTATGCAAGTGGATGGATGTCGACAACGCGAAAGTTAAGGAAAGATGAAGACTGGTGGGAAGAAGTGTTACTACCATTTACGCCACGAAACAAGATTCGAGATGAAGCAGAAAATTCAAAACTGCAAAGTGAGTATAGAAAAACACTGCAGGCTTTTCCCAATGCACTGTCTGAAGACATTAGAGTCAACTCTCACAACAGTAGATGCAATAGAAAGAATGATCTACGTATATTTACAGATAAACAATTATGAGTATTCACAGATACAACTCTGTATAGGGTATGTTTACAGTACTTTGCGGCAAAAGGGTTATTTTGGACAGAATGAAGCTTTGTGTCATATTTTCACTGTCACTAGAATATTCAATTGCTTGGGTATTATTGAATGTTTTAAACGTCCATCACAGCAAAATCCTCTATTCTATAGGTCAACAACTTCGGAAGCCATTGCCAACTAGCATCTCAGAATTCAAGAACCATCCTTTGTAAGTACACTGTGTGTTTCAAAGTAGCTTTAGATATAATGGTGTATATGTTATACTCAGTCTTCATTTAAAATATTTCAACACTGAATTATACCAACCAATTCATGTCAATTCTCCATAAATTCTTTTGCAATCACATATTACTATCCTAGCTCATGGTATCAAGGTCTGATAATTTCTATCTAATTAGTTGCCCTAATTTGTGTGAATTATAATGGGCATCGTGATGAGTATCTACTGGTATTTAATGACATTTTTTTTATTATACAAAACATTCCTCCTTAATACTACGTTTAGGTATGCTCTAAAGCGTCACTTGTTGAAGTTTGAGGGCATCTACCCTGCCAACGCTGCTCCAGTGGGCTACATAAAAGGGGAACCTGTCTACCCCAGGGAATGTGTACACGAAGTAAGCGATTTACATGTAACCATTGACCTAATCATTATAATTTTTTAAAAAGAAAACTTAATAATAGGAAAATATAAATAAAAAAATTAAATATCAATTACCGGGTACATTGGTTTAGACATAAAAATGTAAATCCTTTGCTTCAGTTACACACCCGTGAAACGTGGTTAAAAGAAGGTCGTGCAGTAAGGGTTAAGGAGAAACCATACAAGATGGTTAAAGCCAGGAAAAAGAGGGTAGGTGATTAATATATCTCAACTTATAACATAGAGACTAAAATTTAAGAGAGTGGTTATCGTACGTGATATAATCTCCCCCTAGGAAGGTACCGATGTACTTCGCTTAAACTATTTGTGTTAAGTGTGTAGTATAAGATACCGATACTTAGAATTCGTCATACAAATATTGGAATTGCAACATGGCTTGAAGAGTAAAGTTCCCTGTTGCCAGTTTGGAATACATAAGTAAATATGAAACAGACAAACTTGTCACTTTCCATAGATTACCATGAAATTAAATTAGAAAAGTGCATTTATGTACCATTGCCACCTTCATCTCTACATCCTTATTATTCTACAGAGTCGTAAGACCTTTGAGGTCCCGGTTGCACCCCAAGAGGAGCAGTCAGAATGCTTTGGACGCTGGCAGACAGAACAGTACATGCCCCCTCCTTGTTACAATGGCAAGGTCCCACGTAATGAGTATGGCAATGTGGAGGTATTCAAACCGTGGATGATTCCAGCTGGAGGTGTCCACCTCCAAATCCCAGGTCTCAATAAGGTGGCTCGTAAATTAAACATCGACTGTGCCCCGGCCATGGTGGGCTGGGACTTCCACGGCGGTTTCAATCATCCAATGTAAGTATGTTTTTGAAAATAGAAAGGTTATCAAATGAAATATATTTATAATTGGGAACAGCTATATATAAGACTGACAGTTATTCGAACGGTTAACACCCAGAGACAATAGGACCAGTCTTGTGGTGTGAATGATATGTCAGAGTTACCTGGCCGGATTTATGCATATATATATATATATATATATATATATATATATATATGTATATATATATATATATATATATATATATATATATATGTATGTATATATATATATATATATATATATATATATGTATATATATATATATATATGTATGTATATATATATATGTATGTATATATATATATATATATATATATATATATATGTATATATATATATATATGTATATATATATATATATATATATATATGTATGTATGTATATATATATATATATATATATATATGTATGTATGTATATATATATATATATATATATATATATATATATATATATATATGGAATTTAAATTTGAAGGCAATCATATCCGAATGTACATCCAAGTGTTCCACATAAAATGTAACTCACAGGGGCATATGTTGAAAGGGGAGAGGGGCACCATAGCCCATATTAAAAGAATCTTTATCTCCCCTTTTCTATCCGTGACAGTGCCCATCCTATGCATGGGCACTGTCATACATTCCTCCATGTAACTCATATTAAATGTTTTCTCGCCATGAATATGACCCAACTTGTCAAAATGGCGTTTATCCACATTAATACCTCATGCCTAGTGGTTGTCATGATACATGAATGCAGCCCTGGCGAGTAACTCGCCAGCACTTCATTCATACATCATGACGACCCCATGGGTTTGATGCTTTCCCAGAGGGTCGGCATGATGCTCCAATGAAGTGCTGGTAAGCAGACTCGCCAGCACTTCATTGGTGCATCATGACGACAGATGGTCATGATGCAGTTCGGCATCAGTGGCATTTAAAGGATTAACAGTCATTACTCAATCATGTTCAACAGGATGGACGGGTTCATAGTTTGTGAGGAACACAAGGACATATTACTGGCAGCTTGGGACGAAGAGCAGGAGATACAGAGGGAGAAGGAAGCTGAGGTTTGTGATAAACAGTTAGCTTCTTTGTGTAAGAGGAAACATAATCAGTATTCTGTAACGGTTTCTTTGGAAAGAATGTGTCACTAGTATATCGTACCTAAGAGAGCGTTTATTATTTATGGCAGGGGGGGGGGGGAAGATGACCAAATGAAGGGGGGGGGTCATTTTTTGGAGGTATTCTTAGAGGGGGGGGTCATTTTTTTTTCAACCTGTTCTTAGAGGAGGGTCATTTTTTTTCAACCCAGGGGTGCGGTATAGTTTCCTGTTGGGGAGTATTTGCCAATGTGATGTGAATCTTATGACAATGTGCAAAACATGTCGAGAATTTTAACTATTTAGTTTTCAGTAATAATTCTAGCTCTAATTCTGCCCAACATTTTGTTACCAGCTACATCTAATTCATATCCATTTGATTATGTTATATGATTGGGAGTCTTACTCTTTTGAGTGTCAAAGGGCGGCTAGCAAGGATAAGACATACCTGTGTTACCAAGTCACATGACCACTCCTTGACCAATCAGGGCATCGCAATTTTTCCGCTGGTTCCCACGGATTTGTGAACAATCTTATGGCAGGTACCCATAGTGAAATTCGACATAATAGGTCCCCTTTAAAACATGGATGAGAACAGTGACTTCCACTATGGTATACAGTTTTCCCTGGGGGGTAACACTGTTCAGCTCTTGAGATTGAAAAATTTGGCCCAATGTTTGACACAATGTTCCATGTTCTTTTGCTGGCCCTGCTGATTGTCTCAAAAGATGTCATTATGAAAATAAATACTTTCTTTTAAAGGGGGTGCTGGGATGGGTATGCCACAAACAGGACTTTGTGGTGCCACCTCATACACATCACTAGAGTGAGCAGGGCACCAGCAAAGTTCTCAGTAAAAAACCGTACATGCTAAAATCACCGCAACTCGCGATCAGAATTTCAAGATTTAATCTCCCGCGTATAAGGCGCAGCTCGCATATAAGGCGCCCCCCCAACTCACAGGGGGGCTGTTTCGCATATAAGGCGCCCCCATGAGGGGAGATTTTTGTCAATTTAGTACTGTTCTATAGTAAAAATACCCCCCCTATAGGGCGCACCCCAAACTCAAGGCAATTTACCTCCCACATATAGGACCCAGCAGCATTTTGTTTGGCGTATAAGACGCGCCTTATACGCGGGAGATTACGGTACCTATTTTAGCTGCATCAGTAGTAGCCAACGCTAGCAGCCCCCTAAGGAAGGAGCCTTAAAATTGATATTTTACCTACAGGTAAATCAATCAACAGCAGGGGATTCACAATTTGATTGCTCAAAAGATTAAATGAAAGCCAGCCAACTACCATCCCATCATGACACATAACTGAAATGGTTCAAATGCTGCTAATATCATCTTGTATAATGAATAGGCCTGATGTAGCCTTTGTTGAACATAGTTAAATGTGGTGGGAGTTATTTTCTTTCAATCTATTCTGAGGGGGGAGGGGGTCATTTTTTTTCAACCCATTCCTAAGGGGGTGTTATTTTTTCAACCTATTCCGAAAGGGGGGGGGGTCAGTTTTTCAACCCATTCCGAAGGGGTGGGGGTCAGTTTTTTTAGACATATTCATTTCGCCAGATTGTCGTCCCCCCTGCCATAAATAATGAATGCTCCCTAATGTGCTACGAGATTGTAACTCAATTTGGGTCAACTAAGTAAAAGGTACCTCCATGAGGGGACTCACAGGTACCTTAACCTTGTTGACTAAGATGCTTTTACAGCCTTGTTGTACAGCGGTGACAATAAACTGAATAGAGGTCACTTCAGACTTCTTTATATTCTTTATACTAAAGAGTGTGTCTGTCCTCGATAATTAAGATATTCTTAGTGTTCTATTCATCTCGATTTCTTGTGTCCATTTTAGAAACGTGAGCAGCGGGCACTGGCAAACTGGAAGAAAATGGTGAAGAGTCTTATCCTGAGGGAGAAAATGAAGAAACGATTTGACCTTCAGGAGCGCAAGGACACTGGCAGTGGAAGTGGAAGTCAGGAGACAGAGGAGAAGGCACAGGATGTTCAGCACTCCTGGCCAGCAAACAGACCAGATAGTGTACAAAAACTAAGTACTGCTGACCAGAGCTCGCTATTCCCCTCAGAAGAAATATAGACTGTGAGTTGGTGCAGGCATTATAATGGACAAACAGATTCTCCATTTGATTGATGGATGTGTATATAGGACAACTATAGGGAGATAAACTTTGAGAACAAAATTGTTACAGGACTGATGATAATGAGTGTATACAATGTTGTTTTTATCTCGGGGATAATACTTTTGTACTTACATACACTTTTTTTTTGCATGTATCATACCTGGAAATATCAGCATTGGCTCATTATTACTCCAGACTTTACTTCTGTATGAAATATATCAATCAGATCACACAAAGTGTATTGGCTAAGTGTATTGACATTAAGCGTTCAGGCATGTACAGCTTTATATTCCTGGCCATAGTTTCCACACTGCGATTGCTACCGTAGTACCTAGCGTATAAGTTGTGGCTTATAGCCGAGGGTAGCGCTTTGCTGGTTCTTATAGAATCTACCTGAAATCATGATGCAGCTAATAGATGCAGGTTTTATGCTATCGAAGAGTGATAAACTTCGCCTTATGTGCGAGGTGTACGGTACATTACCTAAAAATAAATTACAATAATTTTTTTCACAAAGATTGTTTTCCCCATAACTGTAGTACTGAGTATCAATAGGAGTCAACATTAGATTATGGTCATTCAAGGGGCAGCAAAATCTCAAATGTGTTCATGCGGACTATCGTGTCAATAAAGCGTCGCAAATCTATGAGTTGCCTTTCTTTTCCTAGTCCTACTCGTCAATGATGATACTATACCGACCCTAGCGGGATCCATTATTGTCCAATGAGATATTTTACCTTTATTGTGTGCAGACTTTTTAGGGTGCAATTACATAACACCTGGTACCCATCGTCCGGGTACCAGATCACGCAATGGAGCCCCCTCATAAGGAACCTGCACCTGCACATTGAATTTGAAAACAAATTTTGGTATCAACCTCTAAATTTTCCCTGAGGGTCAGGTATTATGGTTGAGGGGGGGGGGGAGATAATGCGGGGAGATTCACAATTTTATCAAGGAGAGGTGATTGACAGTTCTGAATGAATTTCAAGAAAAGAAAAACACTGCTTTGAAAATCATGAATACTCTGTTAGTACTCCCAAGGTGAGATCTGGCATGATGCACCAATATCTAATCGCCTGCCCCTTCAATGATACATTATGCCACCTCCTCTAGGAGCTCAATTTTTCACGTTCAACTTCTAGGTGTGCTAAATTGCATGCTGTGTTGGGTCTAAGCAGAACTGGTGCTGGTTTCTGGCTATATGCACCAATAAGCGCTGCCTCATTCGATCTGTGCAGGCCTGCCATTGTCATGATTGTAGGAGGAGGTGAACCAAAAAGGCACCATGTCCAGGAGGGGGAAAAGTGTATAAAGAGTGAGGTACCCAGTTATTTCCTTACTTTTATTAGACCCGAGTTCCGAACTCGGGTCTACTTCTAGTGGACACGTTTTCGCCGAAGCTTTTTGCGTATAGGGGTAATGTGCACCATAAATCGACCATTGCCCATTGCTGTAAATTTGTTCTCTTATATTGCCTTCTCTTTGTTGTATGCACATTGATATTGATGGTTATATTTGTCATTATGAACATAGTTATTGAAATATGAATAATACTCTTCATATATATATTTTGTTTTACTATATCTAAATGTTTTGCCACAGTCACTGCTTTAGTGTTGGTCGATATATGGTAGGTCTACCCACAGCTTTTGGCTAGGGCCTAGTCAGACAATGTTATCACACATAGTCACAGCATGGCCCTCTCTATCCCCTGTCCGTCTCTATCCTGTCCTAAATCAGGGAGAAAGCCTTTCATTAACCCACTAAAGGCCACCTACACTTTATTGATGGCATGATGCATTGATACACAGTCAACCCTTTATGAATGGCATGATGCATTGATTCACTTTAAGCCTTTATAGATAGCATGATGCATTGATGCACATTTAACCCTTTATGGATAGCATGATGCATTGATGCACATTTAACTCTTTATGAATGGCATGATGCATTGATGCACTTTAACCCTTTATGATAGGTCTACCCATGCCACAAGTGGATTGCCTGCATGCAATGCTCCCTACACTACAGTAGGGCCTAAGCTGCCAAACTGTGGATGCCTTCCTCTTCACTTTCATGCTGGTGTAGTTGTCCTTTGTCTTACTAACCAATGCACCTCTCCCTTGTCTACAGTGTCCAGCCGGTCTCTGTGTGTGTGTGAGGGGGAGGGGGTACATATAGGTCCTCTATATACCGATATTGCAGGATGTAGAATGTGTGCTGCCATTTCTTGAGCTGATTTCCAGCATGCTACACTGATAGCTATCAGAGAGTACTTGTACCCAAATAACTCAGGACTGAATCTATCAAGGCCTTTTCACCTCTCCGTTCTATGGTGTTTAATTGAAATTCGTCATTCTGTGTTTTAAATTGTGTTTTAATGTGTGTTTTTATTATTCTATGGTTTTAGACATGAATGGCATGATGCATTAATGCACAGTTAACCCCCTTATGAATGACATGATGCATTGATGCACTTTAACCCTTTATTGAAGGCATGATGGATTGATGTGCAGTTAACCATTTATGGGTGGCATGATGCATTAATAAACAGTTAACCCTTTATGAATGGCATGATGCATTGATGCACATCTAACCCTTTATAGATAGCATGATGCATTAATGCACATTGAACCCTTCATGGATGGCAAGATGCAGTGATGCACATTTAACCCTTTATGGATGGCAAGATGCAGTGATGCACATTTAACCCTTTATGGATGGCAAGATGCAGTGATGCACAGTTAACCCTTTATGAATGGCATGATGCATTGATGTACTTTAACCCTTCTTGGATAGCATGATGCATTGATGCACAGTTAACCATTTATGCATTTCACAAAGCATTGATGCACATTTAACCCTTTATGGGTGGCATGATGCAGTGATGCACAGTTAACCCTTTATAGATAGCATGATGCATTGATGCACAGTTAACCCTTTATGGATAGCATGATGCATTGATGCACAGTTAACCCTTTATGGATGTTACAAAGCATTGATGCACATTTAACCCTTCATGGATAACATGATGCATCGATGCACTTTAACCCTTTATGAATGGCATGTAGCATTGATGCACAGTTAACCCTTTATGGATAGCATGATGCATTGATGCACAATTAACCCTTTATGGATAGCATGATGCACTGATGCACATTTAACCCTTTATGAATGGCATGATGCATTGATTCACTTTAACCCTTTATGGATGGCATGATGCATTGATTCACTTTAAGCCTTTATGAATGGCATGTAGCATTGATGCACAGTTAACCCTTTATGGATAGCATGATGCATTGATGCACAGTTAACCCTTTATGGATAGCATGATGCATTGATGCACAGTTAACCCTTTATGGATAGCATGATGCATTGTTGCACATTTAACCCTTTATGAATGGCATGATGCCTTGATGCACAGTTAACCCTTTATGAATGGCATGATTCATTGATGCACATTTAACCCTTTATGAATGGCATGATGCATTGATGCACATTTAACCCTTTATGAATGGCATGATGCATTGATACACAATTAACCCTTTATGAATGGCATGATGCATTGATGCAAATTTAACCCTTTATGAATGACATGATGCATTGATTCCTTTTAAGCCTTTATGAATGGCATGTAGCATTGATGCACAGTTAACCCTTTAAGGATAGCATGATGCATTGATGCACAATTAACCCTTCATGGATAACCTGATGCATTGATGTACTTAACCCTTTATGGATGGCATGATGCATTGATACACAGTTAACCCCTTAGGGATAGCATGATGCATTGATGCACAGTCAACCCTTTATTGATAGACAAGGCATTGATGTGCAGTTACCCCTTTTATGGATGTCATGATGCATTGTCAGCAAATATGTCAGTAATAATGCACTATTTGTCAGCAATTAGTCAATTTATGTTAGTAATGACTCACTTTTTGTCAGTAATTACTCACTTTTTGTCAGTAATTAGTCCAAATATGTCAGTAATAATGCATTATTTGTCAGCAATTAGTCAATATATGTGACATGTACTGGGAAAGGGGTCTTATTGCCCCCTGCACTAAGACCCCTTTTCGCAGATCGTGTCACATTTGTTAGTTATTACTCACTATTTGTCAAAATATATCAGTAATAATGCACCATTTGTCAGCAATTAGTCAATACATGTTAGTAATTGCTCATTATCGGTCAGCAGTTCATCAACATATGTCAGTAATCACTCACTATTTGTCAATATCTGATTGAATATTGAAAATTGAATTGAAAATAGCATTGAAAATTGCATTAAAAACTCGGGTCTTTTAGGTCTTAGACCTAACCTGCTCCATCTTATAAAGTATTGGATAGACCGATGGACGAAAAGACAGAATAACTGATGGTCATATCTATGACTTAACTATGACTTGGCCTTTGGGTTGATTGGCTTTGGGAGGTCGACCATTTGGATGATTGGCCTTTGGAATGCTTGGTCATTGGTTTGATTGGACATGAGATGATTGCTTTAGGGGTGATTGACCTTTGGGATAATTAGCCCAGGAATTGGCTTTTTGAAATGATTGGCCTTTAGGATCATTCCTGGATCATTGACCTTTTGGGGTATTTCCATTGGGATTATTGGCCTTTGGTAAGATCGACCTATGGCATGTTTCATCATTGGTATGATTGACCTCAGTTATGATCGTTCACTGGTATGATTGGATAATTGGCCATTGGGATGAGTGGACTTGGAGATGATTGGCCAGTGGGATGATTAATCTTTGGTATGGGTATGGATGTCCTTTGGGATTATCTCTTAGATTGGCCATTGGCCCTGGGGTTATTGGCCATTTATATTATTGGATTATTGGCATTTGGTATGATTGGCTATTGGGATGGTTGGCCCTAGGTATGATTGGCTATTGGGGTTATTTAGCCATTGTTGTGATTGGCCATTGGTGGGATTGGTCACTTAAATGTTTGGCCTTTAGGATGATTTAGACATTTGGCTGATTCTCTATTGGAGTCACTTTCCTTTTGGGTGATTGGCTTTGGCTATTTGAATAATTGGTGTTAAGTATACTTTGCTATTTAAATGATTGGCATATGGTATTATTGTCCATTGGGACTACAGGCCTTTAGGATGATTGGCAACTGGGATGATTGGCCCTTTGGATGATTGGCTTGGCTATTTGGGTCATTGGATGTTTAGTCTTTGCCCATGGGAATGGTTGGCCATTGGGAAGATTGGCTATTTGTATGATAGACCTTTGGTGTGGTTTACCATTTCAATGATTGGCCTTTGAGATGAATGGCTATTGTGGTGACTGGCCTTTGGAATGATTGGCCTTTTGGATGATTGTTTTTTGGTGATTGGCCTTTGGTGTGATGTGCCATTTAAATAAATGGCCTCTGAGATGAATGGCTATCGAGGTGATTAGCCAGTGGAATGATTGTCCTTTGGGATTATTGGCATTTTAGAATCTTGACCTTTGCAATGATTGGCCACTAGAATGATTGGAATTACTGACCTTTGGTATAATTGGTATTTGGAATTGTTGGCCATTGGTATGATTGGCCTTTTGTATGAGTGACCTTGGGTGTGATTGGCCTGTATGATTGACCATGGGGATGATGCAAATCATTGGCCTTTTGGATGTGTGGCATCTAGGATGATTGGCCATGGGGATGATTGGCCATTGGAATGATTGATTCTTGGTATGATTAGCCACTGGGATAATTGACCATGGAGATGGTTAGCCTTTGGGATAATTAATGCTCTTTGGGTTATTGGCCTTTTGAATGTCATCCTTTTAGATGATTGACCATGGGGATGACAGGCCATTGGAATTATTAGCTTTTGGTATGATTGGCCTTTGGTATGATTGGCCTTTGGGATGATGGGCCTTTGGGATGATTGGCTCTGGCTATTTGGATGACTGGCCTTTGGTATGAATGGCTTTTTAAATGATTGGCATTTGAAATAATTGGATATTTGCATGATTGGCTATTGATATGATTAGCCTTTGGTATGGTGATCATAAGGGATTATTGGCCTTTAGTATGATTTGCCTTGGTATGATTGGCCACTTTGTTGATTGTCCACTGGGATGATTGGCCTTTGGGATGATTGACATTTGCTATTTGGATTATTTGCCTTTTAATAGATTGATTGGCTGTTGGGATGATTAGCAATTGTGATAATTGGCAATTTGGATGGCTATCCTTTGGGATGATTTACTATTTGGACAAAGGGCATTTGGTATGATTGTCCTTTGGCATGATTGTCCTTTGGTATGATTATCTTCTTTTATGACTGCCCTCTGGGATAATTGGCCAGGGGTGATTTTTTTCAAATGGATTATTGGCCTTTTCAAGACCTCTGAGGTGATTGGCCATTAGAATGATCAGCTTTTGATATAGTTGGCCTTTCATACGATTGGCCTTTGGTATATTTGACTTTGGCTATTTGGATGACTGGCCTTTGTTATGATTGGCTATTTAAATGATTGGATAATGATTAGCTATTTGCATGATTGGCCATTAGAATGATTGGCCTTTCGTATGATGGTCTTCAGGGATTATTGACCTTTAGTATGATTTGCCTTGGTATAATTGGCCACTGGTATGATTGGCCACTGGTATGATTGGCCTTTTGGATGATCGATTGACAGTGGCTATTTGGATTATTGGCCTTTGATTTGATTGGCTGTTGTGATGATTAGTAGTTGTGATGATTGGCTCTTTGGATGATTTGCTATTTGGACAATGGACATTTGGTATAATTGTCCTTTGGCATGATTGTGCATTGGTATTATTAGTCGATCACTTGGATGATTGGCCATAGCAATGATCAGCCTTCAGAGGCGGCAGAAAGTGTGAGAAGGTGAGGGGGGGGGCGAAGGCCTCAGAACAATTTTGGAATTTTACTAATAAATTGCTACATTGATTCATTCAGGATGGATCGGGGGATGGATTTTAGCGTAATAACAAAGCACGAAGATGCGAGTTTGTACCGAGGTCCGAGGGCTTTGCCCAAGATCGCATAGGTGTGGGACGCATGCGTCTGTGACCGCGAGGCAAGCACTGAGCCTATGACATCATACGGGGGTTCCCCGGTCCCGGGAACTGCGGGCCTGATGCGCGGGCTATTGAGGCGAGATTCCCGCACTTTAGAGCTGACTGCAGACCACTACACAGGTGCTGGAGTTGTCTCTCCTAAATCTTCAAGGTAAGATACTCTGATATTAAGGGGTCATATGTGAAAGTCTCACATTTGGTGCCATGAGCACTTTCCCTTGTGGATAAACTGTGTGTCTACAAAACCTGTGGACACCAGAACTGTTTTTGTGAAAGTTGTGGAGGAAGCCAGGAGAAATCTCCTCAGCCTCCCCCATCACTTCTTTGTGTACAGTGAGCATATCTTTAATCCATCTGCTCACAAGGAGAACTCTATATTCTGAGAAAACCATTGGATTTATTTTGTTTACCACACTGGGGCCATCATTTCTGTGCGTTTTTCACCAACTTTGGCCAAGTTTTGTGAACTTTGCCCTGTCTTGGAGGAACTAGGTCAAGCTGCCACTAATAAGGATTACTGGAATCCTACAGAGTAGCCATCTTGGATCTGGAAGTTAAGGCCTCATGGTCCACTGATTTGAATTGACAATCCAAGCAATCCTTAATATTCTTGAACTATCTCACAGTAACAAAGTACTGGAAAGTGACTGACAATTATTGACAATATCAGTGGGATAATTATTTTTATCAATTTTTGGGAAATTAATTAGTTTGGGGTTTGGTACTTTCTGCCCATGTGGTTTGGCTGCCATTTTGAATTCTCCTTGGACATGGTGGGTCTCAATAGTGGAAAATAGCTAAACAGCCAATGCCCCTAGGTATCTGGCATTTTCTCTAATTATATTGAGGCCAATAATTTTGTGTCTTCTACTGTGCTTGAGGATTAGCCAATATCAACTTGTTTGATTTCTGGCATTGTGGGGTAGACCTGTCTACAGTGCCCCCCTCCCCAATAAAAAAAAAAAGAAAATGAAAGAAATAGCCACTATCAACTTGTTTGATTTCTGGCATTTTGGGGTGGACCTGTGTACGGCGCGGGGAAAATTGTTCAGTGCGTTCGCCCCAGATGCGGGGGGGGGTACGTCAAGAGGCGGTCATGAAATGCCTGGTGACATTTGGGAGGAAAGGGATAGAGTAGCGGACGTGACAGTCGTGTCCCCAGAAGAAGTCGATGCCGCAAAGAACTTCGAGGATTTGAAGGTGCTACTGCAGAGATCCATGGCACAGATAGAAGAGCTGGAGGCAGAAAAGCGGCAAAGGGAGGCCTGGGGGAAGGGCAGCCACCAACGGACCAGAAGGATGGTGCGGAGCCAGAATCGCACCAAGCATCGCCCGGGGCCACCTCAGCATCTGCCGGATCCACCACAGGAGAGCGCCCACATGGCGACACGCTCCCAACCGACGATGTAGGGGAGACTCTGCAGGCCATTCTGCGGCAATACCCAGCTCTCGCACAGAGGACATGGGCAGCGCTGAGTAGCCTGGCACCGAGTGAAATTTCCTTGCCACTCCATTCGACGCCCTATCAGAAAGGGTCAGTGCAGGACAACATGTATGTCCCGAAAGGCCCACAGCCATACATGCAGAGGGCACCCGCTGACTGGAATGTCAACACAGGGACTGATGACCAACAGCACAAGGCCCCTCGCCCATCTGTGAGCCAGGCCAGCACCAAAGTGCTGAAGGAGTCGAAGAAGAGCAGGCAATCGAGGGTCGAGGACACAGAATCCTTGGACTCCGTTAACAGTTCATCAAGCTCAAGCGACAAGGACGAGCCCCCAGCGCACAGAGCAAGGGACGGCAGAGATAAACCTCACCAGGGAAAGATTCCCACCTACGACGGTCGCCTGAAATGGGGGATCTACAAGGAGCAGTTTGGGAGAAAATTGCTCGTAGATGCGGATGGGGCAAGCAGGAGAAGATCAACAGCCTTGTCTTCTTCAGGTTGCTGCCCAGAAAGACCCGGCGTGACTACAAAAAAGTCTGCAAGGCGCTGAGGGGGCGATTTTGAGCCAGAAAACAACCGGTGACAGCATGCAGGGAGCTCCAAAACCTGCGCCAGGAACCTGATGAGGTGCTGGATGCGTTTGCACAGCGGTGCATGGATTTGGCGAGGGAAGGGTTCAGAGGGGACTTGGAACGGACCATTGAGAAGGCAGCAGTTGACTCCTTCTTGCTCTGAGCAGAAAGCTGCGCTGATTGCGGGGGAAAAGAACCTAAAAATCAATGAGGGAGGCGATAAAGAGTGTCAGGCCCTCCATCCACAATACCAGGTTTATGTTGGGTGACAAGAAGATCAGGAATGTCTCCTTCTCGGGCAATGATGAGATACATCCCGGCGTGCTACGCCTGGAAACGAGCCAGCTTACTGAGCTGAAGGAGGATATACGTAAGATGGTTGTATCTGTTGTCAATGGCCAACTACACCAACACCAACAGTGCTCCCCCAGAGCCCCTAGCCCCTACCCAAGCTACAGGCCGGGCAGGAGCCCTGCGAGAAGCCCTGGGCAAAGCCCCTCCCGCAGCACATCACCTGGCAGGCTAAGTGAATGTTACAACTGTGGGGAGCAAGGCCACTTTGCCAGAGAGTGCACCAAGCCAAAGCAACAGCCACAAAAAAACTAGCCAGGAATGGACTGGACCCGATTCCATTCCGGGCTGACCAGGGTCGTCCACCAGATATAGATCAAGGACAAAGATCAGACTTAGTTACTGGAGGCTCTCGTGCCGGCACCAACTCCCGCATGGGAGGGGGTTAGGCATGAGGAGTCTCAGTTTGAAGCTGACAAAGGTGGCCCCCCCCCCCCCAGAGAACGCCAAGGTAGGGCAGTGGCAAAAGCCAGACGTTCCCACTGAGGGCCCTCACTCTGATACTAAATCCTACACGGTGCACACTGTAGAGGATGGTGCAAGACGTGAGGACCCTCGGATACGTAATGTCTACTTCCATACAAAGAACTCTATAGAAGACGCCCCTAAGAGTCTTGTCCTACCAGTTGTAATCAATGGGACCTCAGTAAACGCTCTGATTGACCTAGGTGCACAAGTGTCTGTGCTCAGCTTGACCTTTGTAGAAAGCATGGAGCACCCTCCTACACGAAAGGAGACCATTATGTTGAAAGGGGCTGGGCTAGACAGCTTCATGAAGGGCCACTTCACAGACCCAGTAACCCTAAAAACAGATGGACTCACGTTCAAATGGCACATATATGTTGCGCCAATAACAGATTCTGTCATACTGGGTCTGGACTTTTGTAAAGCTGTAGGATCTGAGGGCTCTGAGCCCAAGACTCTTTCACCTGGATGTCTTGTACCCACACAGTGTCATAGATAAAAACTCAGACACAGCAGTAGTCGAGTTATGTAATGTCGGTGATAACTACATCAAGGTCAAGGCAGGCCAGGTTCTCAGGTCGGCACAGCCTGGAGGAGTCATGGACTCGGAACTCAACATGTCGACAGTGCCGGCTGGCCTTAGGAACTTAGAACATGTGGACAATGAAGCCAAACAGCCAGTCTCGGCAGAGGATGTCAAAGACCTGGCGGGGCAGACACCACCGCATCTTTACGATTTGTTCCGCAGGTCAGCCTCAGTGCTCAACCTGGATCAGGCCCGAGAGCTGTGCACTATCCTTAAGGAATACCCGTCAGTATTCTCAAAGGATGACACAGACCTGGGTTGCTTCTCAGCTATAAAACACACCATAGACACAGGGAATGCCAAACCCATCCGGCAGCGCATTGGGTTTCCAAGAGGAAGAGGAAAAACATCTTAACAAGATGCTTGATGCTGGAATAATCAGGCCCTCATCATCCCCGTGGGCTGCAGTCCCTGTGTTGGTACGTAAGAAAGATGGGTCAGTCCGATGGTGCCTTGATTATCAGGGCCTGAACAGTGTGACCATAAAGGATGCCTTCCCCCTGCCAAAAATCGAGGAGTGCTTAGATTCACTGGCGGGAAGTCGGTTCTACAGCACCCTGGACATGAATTGAGGCTACTGGCAGATAGAAGCTGATCAGCACAAAACAGCTTTCATCACAAAGTATGGGCTCTATGAGTGGACACGTATAGGTTTCGACCTATGTAATGCCCCTGCGACGTTCCAGAGGGCAGTTCAGCTTTTTCTCCATGGTATGCAGTGGAAGAAGGTTCTGTCATACCTAGATGACGTGGTGGTCTTTGGAAACAGCTTCTCCCAAGCCAGGGATAACCTGGTTGAAGCCCTAGAGAGGTTTGGAGAATATGACCTCAAACTGAAACCTAAGAAGTGCAGTCTGTTCCAAAACAAGGTCACATTCCTTGGCAGGCAAGTAACACCGGAAGGGATCCAGATAAATCCAGAGAGCAGAGAAACTATAGAAAAGTGGCCAACACCGAAATGTGTCAAAGACCTCGAATCGTTCCTTGGGTATGCAAATTATCACCGTGAGTTCATCCCGCGGTTTGCTGAAATATCGGCTCAACTTTACGCCCTGACCAGCCCCAAGACGAAATTTGAGTGGTCAGGGGAGGCGGCCACAGCACAGTCCCTAATCAAGAGTGTGTTACTGGCAGTGCCGATACTACCGTATCTGATGTAGCTGTAGCAGATAGTTGACGGGAAAGTGCAGATAATAGCCTACAACAGCTTTGTCCTAACCGCTGAACATCGTAAATACTGCACAACACGGAAAGAACTGCTGGCTGTGGTGATGCTGTTGCGGCAGTACCGCCACTACCTGCTTGGGAGGCCCTTCTTGTCAGAACTGACCACAACAGCCTCATGTCGCTGATGGGCTTTAAAAGCATCCAAGGTCAACTATCAAGGTGGCTAGAGGAACTCTCCCAGTATGACATGTCGATTGTGCACCATCTAGGGAAGAAGCACATCAATGCTGATGCCCTGTCCCGCATCCCAGACACGGTGGAATACTGTGACTGCTATAGGGCAGGATCCAAGCCTCAGCTCCTGCCATGCGGTGGATACAGGTTTTGTGAGAGAGCGCATGACCAGTGGAGCCGCTTCGAGACAGATGTGGATGATGTAGTGCAGCTTGCATTACGGAGCCTGGATGCATGCTTGGATACAGGCGAAGTCGAGTTGAGTACGACACAAGGGACTGTGATCAGAATGCTTGATGTTGATGACCTAAATGCAGAAGACGACCAGACAATGCTGGATACATGCCTAGGCAGGTACTCTAAGGAACACCTAAGGGAAAAACAACTGGAGGACCATGACCTTAGCCTGATCATAGGGTGGATGGAGGCAGGATGCGAGCTATCGCAAGCCGCTCTTGCCATCAGCAGCCCAGCCACAAAGTACTTCTGGGTGCACAGGTCGCAGCTAGTTATGAGAGAAGGGGTGCTGCACTACAAGTGGGAAACGCTGAATAAGCCTAGATTCCTACTGATAGCACCAAAGAAGCACAGACAAGAAATACTGGAGTTCTGCCATGACCACGCCACGGCTGGTCATCTAGGGGAGGACAAAACATATGCACATCTGCAACGAGGATTTATCTAGTTCCAGCTGCAGAGCGACTGCCGGGACTTTGTCCGCTATAATGTGTCATGTGAAATGTGAAATGTGTCAAAGACCTCGAATCGTTCCTTGGGTATGCAAATTATCACCGTGAGTTCATCCTGCGGTTTGCTGAAATATCGGCTCAACTTTACGCCCTGACCAGCCCCAAGACGAAATTTGAGTGGTCAGGGGAGGCGGCCACAGCACAGTCCCTAATCAAGAGTGTGTTACTGGCAGTGCCGATACTACCGTATCTGATGAAGCTGTAGCAGGGGAGTTAGGGCAGATAGTTGACGGGAAAGTGCAGATAATAGCCTACAACAGCTTTGTCCTAACCGCTGAACATCGTAAATACTGCACAGCACGGAAAGAACTGCTGGCTGTGGTGATGCTGTTGCGGCAGTACCGCCACTACCTGCTTGGGAGGCCCTTCTTGTCAGAACTGACCACAACAGCCTCATGTCGCTGATGGGCTTTAAAAGCATCCAAGGTCAACTATCAAGGTGGCTAGAGGAACTCTCCCAGTATGACATGTCGATTGTGCACCGTCTAGGGAAGAAGCACATCAATGCTGATGCCCTGTCCCGCATCCCAGACACGGTGGAATACTGTGACTGCTATAGGGCAGGATCCAAGCCTCAGCTCCTGCCATGCGGTGGATACAGGTTTTGTGAGAGAGCGCATGACCAGTGGAGCCGCTTCGAGACAGATGTGGATGATGTAGTGCAGCTTGCATTACGGAGCCTGGATGCATGCTTGGATACAGGCGAAGTCGAGTTGAGTACGACACAAGGGACTGTGATCAGAATGCTTGATGTTGATGACCTAAATGCAGAAGACAACCAGACAATGCTGGATACATGCCTAGGCAGGTACTCTAAGGAACACCTAAGGGAAAAACAACTGGAGGACCATGACCTTAGCCTGATCATAGGGTGGATGGAGGCAGGATGCGAGCCATCGCAAGCCGCTCTTGCCATCAGCAGCCCAGCCACAAAGTACTTCTGGGTGCACAGGTTGCAGCTAGTTATGAGAGAAGGGGTTCTGCACTACAAGTGGGAAACGCTGAATAAGCCTAGATTCCTACTGATAGCACCAAAGAAGCACAGACAAGAAATACTGGAGTTCTGCCATGACCACGCCACGGCTGGTCATCTAGGGGAGGACAAAACATATGCACATCTGCAACGAGGATTTATCTAGTTCCAGCTGCAGAGCGACTGCCGGGACTTTGTCCGGTCCTGTGCCACCTGTACCCGAAATAAGAAACCCTGCCAGAAGGCACGTGGCCCCCTTGGGAAAAACCATGCTGGTGCACCGCTAGAAAGGGTCCACCTAGACATACTGGGGCCGCTACCGGAATCAGAGAGTAAGAACACCTGTATCCTAGTTATTGCTGACCAATTTAAGTGGGTGGAATGCTATGCCATCCCGGATCAGAAGGCCAAGATCATTGCAGATAAGTTTGTAGATGACTTTGTAGCACACTGGGGATGCCCACAACAACTACATACCGATCAAGGTCGCAATGTTGACGGCAATGTCATACGTAGTGTGTGCGACTTGTTAAAGGTAAAGAAAACCAGGACAACACCATACAGACCTGCATCAAATGGACAGGTGGAATGGTACAATAGAACAATCCTGCAGATGGTGCGCTGCTTTTTTGAGGGAAAGGCAAGGCAATGGGATAGACACCTGTCTGTCCTGGCTGGAGCCCTCCGGGCGGTTCCACACAAGCAAACTGGGTATAGCCCCAACATGATGATGCTGGGCCGGGAAGTTATGCAACCAGAGGATGTGGTTTTCGGACTTACTGCTAGGAATGACAATATTCCCGACTCTGCCTAAGAGTACGTCCAAAAGCCCCGACGAACCATGGAGCAAGTCAACGAAATGGCATGTGAAGGACTCAAGGCAAAACAGGTGCTCCAGAAAAGAACTTAAGACCAAAAATTGTCCCATGTGAAATATGAACAAGGTGATCTAGTCTACAAGAGGGACACAGCAAACAAAAAGGGCGAGAGCCCCAAACTCAAACCGGTGTGGAAGGGCCCATACCTAGTTGAGAAAGTCCTGTCACCGGTGCTCCTGAAGATCCGGGGGAGGAAAAAGGTGGAGGTTATCCACCATAACCACCTTATTATGTGCAGGGACAGAGCAATCCCAATGTGGCTCCGCCGAATGAGACATCGGCTGTTGCATCTGGAGGAATCTGCAGATGAGGCAGAGCCGGAACCAACTTAGGAGTATGGTCCCCCCAACATGAGGGAGAGAGAAGACGCACCCTTGGCTGCCCCGGACAATGACCTGGCTCCGGAGAATGGCCCTCCCGACATGAGGCAGACAGAGGATACACCCTCAGCTGCCCTTGACAATCATTCTGTGACAGGTGATGCCACAGCTGCTCCGGACGGGCCTGCAGGACCCCCTGGCGGAAAATAATCTACAGGCTGTAGCGGACCAGCCCTAGGGGCTTGGTGTGGAAAGTAAAAGAAAAAATACGAGAAAGGGAACTACACATCATGACCAGAGTAGCTTGGTGGAGTCTAGCCGCGACTCGATAAAACGAAGGTCAAGAAGAGGCAGGCCTATAAGCCTTCCCGCAAGACTTTGAACATGATTCGCTGCCTATCTCAGCTTCCTCGCATACTCCACTAACAATAGCAACCTATAAGTAGTTGTAGTCACACAAGTAGTCCCACTAGATTTATTAAGATGGAATTATAGACCTCGTCTTCTCTTCACCATTGCAGCCTAGATCAACAACTCTACTAGAGATGGATCAGAGCCAATCCACTCAGCCAACCCAGATGACACCGAATGGGTTTGTCTTGGTCCCAATGCCACTTCCATCGACAGCAACAGCCAATATGGGTCAAACACCCATGTTTTTGAACTACTGTTTGGCTCGCCCTGGTCACTCGCACAGTGGGACCCGTTGATGGCTGGTTCCTTGGCCCTGAGGAATGGGAACAGGCCATTAGAACCTGCTAGAGACCACAAAGTTCCGTCACAGCAGGAACCGGGCCAGGAGGGCGCTACCCCAACACCAGCAGTAGCGCCTCTGGCAGCCAGCGAGGTTGGGCGGAAAGATCATAGCCATGAAGTAGCCCGTCCAATACCAACGGGAATCTGTGTCACTTTCGCAAGTGGTCCGGGTGGAGCTACAGTGGAGGAAGGCAGTCAGCGGTCTGTCACCCTGGCCACAGGCCACAGGAAGGGAGAATATGAGGAAGAGGAAGAAGTTAGAACGGTTACCATAGAGAGACGTCCCAGCCCAAATGGGAACCAGCCCAAGAGGCGTGGTACCGGGCTGAAGCCAGCGGTAAAGAAGCGAAGTAAGACCAGCGCATGCCCAGTTTCGGACATGTGCAGCCGGTCAAACCACATCCATCGCCATGTGGTTCAGTCTCATGTGCCCTTCTTCATCCAGCCAGAAACAGCAGGAGCAGTTCACAAGACCGAGCTGTTTGACAGAGCATATGAGCTGGTATTCTGGATGCTTTGTTGGGGGGATTTGTGGTAGCATAAGGTCTAAAAGCTCACCTTAATTCTTCCTGTTGTTGTTAGTGGTAATAACGAATCCTTTCCCAACTCCACATACCAAAGTAGTTGCCAGGCAAGGCCTGTACTAAGTAATAGTCCAAGAGAGCACTCTAAGAGGTAATTATATATCATAGGCTTTATTTACTGATTAACACACATTATGCACCATTTCATATCAACCTGAGGTAATGTCCGGAGAATGCATCTAATGACTCATAAGTCACAATGTTCTACTGTCCAACACGCAATACCAACCAGGAAGCCACCTATCCCATATGCAGTAACACCAAGCCAATGGCTCTGCCCTGTCTCCACGTAATCACAAAGGGCTAAGTCCGTATAGAACTGGCAATCAGTCACCCAGTATCACGAAGCAGTCTTCGCCAGCACTGTGTCCATGAATGAATTTCCCCCTGCTCAATCAGGCAGGGATGTTAGGCTTTATAGGCTGTGGCTACATCCTGTTATGGGATCAAGTTTATGGCTCTGCCTCCCGGAGGTATTGATTACATCCTGCTTAAAGTGCATCCTGCTAAGGGCATGACTCAATGTCCTGTTATCACCAGCATCCTGGTATGAGGAGTTCCTGTTCCAATGTCCTGTAATGAGTCAGCCCTCACATTACATCCTATTGGGAGTTAATCCCCTTGTTGTATCCTGTTGTGACTAAATTGTCTCACATCCTGGTACAGTCACCAGATCTAACTTTAGCATTCTCCTACCTCTAATAGAGTTTTATGCTACATGACATGAATACCTTATTGCCAGCCACATACTTAAGTTGTCGTGACTGACAAACGATCGACAACACCAGTGCCGCAGAGCAAGACCATTCAACGTTAGGATGTTTGGGCTGTGATGTGCGCAGGAATGCTTGAAGACCTGTCGCATTACCTGGTTGTAAAGCGAGCCAACCTACACCACCTGCTGAACAAGGACACACTGGGAGAGATCTCGGTGGCACCATGCCAAGAAGCATTCATGGCACATTATGATCAGGCACTGGGGCTCACTGCTCCCGTGAAGAGGATCATGAATCCGCCATCAAGTGAAGGATGCCTGCTTCACTGGCGTGTACTGGCATCGCTCTTGGCGCTTTGCGACCAGAACACCTGACAAAGAGTCAAGACACCAAATGAGTCAGCTGGGTGCCTGGGGGTAACCCTTCCACCCGGCTTTGATGCCCACTGTCACCTTCGCCAGTTGGCCAGAAACTCCACCAGGTCCACTGTCTATGACAAAGGCTGGCAGAGGAACCTCTCTACCCTTAAAGTAGTTGATGTCCAATGCTACCTGGGTGACTGGGGACACATGGCAGATCTCCCGGGGGTGGGAGTGCTAAGAGCAGTCGGCCTTCACCAAGCAATAGTTCTGGAATGGCTGGAGGAGTTAGAGGATCTGCTAAACCGGACCCTTGAGGCAGCGACCCAGGACGTCGTCGCGGTGGGAGAGATCGGCATGGACCTCTACCATAACGAAGGCCATGGATGGGTCCTGGCCCAAGAGGTGGCACTGGCCAATCTAGCCTCCATGGCTGCAGAAAGGAGACTGCCAGTCGTAATCCATACACGCGACAGGGGTGATGGACGGGCTGGTAGGATGTGCCGACGGGTCCTCACACAAGTGCTACCCAAGAAACACCGTATCCAGCTCCACAGCTTTGACAGGGGCCTTGCAGAGCAGAAGGCCTGGGAACAATCATTTCCAGAGGTGTCCTTCAGCATCTCTGCATTGCTGCTACGCTCCAACCACCATCCAGAGCTGGAGAAGGTAGTACAGAACATCCACTTGGACAAGCTGCTCCTGGAGACTGACAGTCTATACCTTTGTCCCCCTGGAATCCGTCCAACTCAGCATTGCCCACAGTCAATCCAGGAGGTTGCCAGACGTATAGGGGAGCTGTGGGGAGCTGTAGCATCGTATTAAGGATTGCAGCACAGAACACTGAGGTGTTCTTTGGGCCTCAATCCTAAACCCCTGAGAGTACACATAGTCAGTAGTCATCATTGTAGATCGTAGGCACATAGACAAGTAGGAAACTAGCACAAAGCTGGGACCAGTGACCAGTACCTTGTATATAGCAGCACCCTGCACTGGACTGAAAGGTCCCGGGAACTCCGGGCCCGATGCGCAGGCTATTGAGGCGAGATTCCCGCACTTTAGAGCTGACTGCAGACCACTACACAGGTGCTGGAGTTGTCTCTCCTACATCTTCAAGGTAAGATACTCTGATATTAAGGGGTCATATGTGAAAGTCTCACATAGGCGATCAGGCAAAGCCCGAGGACCGAGGGCCGAGGGCAGGGTACAAACTCGCATCTGAGGGTTTTGTTTACGTTCTGACATGAGAAAAAACTTTGATTTTCCTCAAAATAATTAACGAATAAGAAGGAAAGCCACAAACAGGAAGTGAGACCGGAAGTGCTTTCACTGGGTCCCCTGACTCAACATGCGCTCTTGACCAATCAGATTGCAGGAAAGGCGACCCAACTGCACTCGAGTGTTAGAACTTATGTCAGAAAAAAATTGTGGTTTGTACCTTGGGTTTGCTATATTTTTGCTCATTATTTCCTCCAAAAAGATGGGGGGGGGGGTGAAACATACTTCGGGGCTCTGGCCCCCTGCACCCCTGTTCCGCCACCTATGGCATTTGATCATTTATTGCCAGGTGTGGGGGGTAGGGGGGCTTGTTAGATATGGTGGGGGCATTTGAAAAATAGCACCTTGATGGGGGCCAAATCCCAATAGACCTTCACACTGGTGGATCAAAATTAAGTATGGGCAATTTGAGTAGCCTAGCTACTCACCGTGAAGCGTCATTTCGCATGTGCATCTGATTTTTCTTTTTACTTTTTTTTCGGGGGGGGGGGGAATTTGGCAAAAATCAGTTTTTAATGGCAGTGTTATGATAACTTTTGGTGGGGGGGGGGGCGGAAACAATTTACCAGTCTCAAAAATCCACCAAGCCCCCAGGTGGCAAGAATTGATTACTGGTGAATGATTCGGTCTGGGACCATCCACAAATAATGTCATGCTGGAGGGGTAAGAGTGGGGATCAGGCCCAGCATGACGGAATTTAATTTTCCATATACCTTCAGCATTGCAAAATGACAAAAAAAAGTTCAAATTTAGCATGACGTCATTTATGGAAGGGCGCCTTTTGCTCTACAAAAACAAATTTGTCTACAGCTAAAAATGTCCCTCAAGATCACATTATTAACACATTATATCACAAGTGACAAGGTGGGAGAGTGTTCCCACCTGCAGGTACAAACACCATGTGAAAGTTCAAAGGACCTCAAAGTGCTGGCCGAAGTCAGTTAGATCTCCGTTCCTCTGTGAGAGTTCAGGAAAGCTGTATACAGTTTAAAAGTGAAGGAACCCCTTATTATCATGGTCAGCGCTTTCATAGGCTGACTTGTGGCGGCCTTGGCCAATGATTGCAGACAAAGTCTTTGTTACAAGTTGACTTGTTGACAGGTTTATTGCTGAAGTAGCCACAGGAGGCCTAATCCCCTTTGGTAGACACTTATTTCCTATGGTTGTCACAGTAGCACATAGTAACACACAAATGTCCTCAGGTAATATAACATTTCAGCATAGAGTCCATTGAACATAACGGTGTGCAATAACATTCAGTAGTCCAACCTTAGCATGGGTATAACCTTCAGGGTAATCTGGTATAATAACCTGTACAAAGAATATTGCCTCCTCTTAGTCCTCAGGTACAAAGTCCAGTATATCAGCAAGGTAGTCCATAGGGTTGATGTGAACAGCACAGATCAGATGTAGTGATTGAGGAGCTGCTTTTATATGCTATCTAAAGGCTGAGATCAGAGTCTCACATCATCCAGAAGTATGATGTAGGACTGATGTCAGATAGGGAGACAAACAGGTGACTGATGATATCAGCTAAAAGGATGAAGTAAGCACACTGAGTGGTACACATGAGACAAGTATGACATCAGCAGGCATGAGATCAGCCAGTTTATATGTTCCAAGAATGCTGATGTAGGCCTATCACATGATACTAGGTCATTGAAACATACAACCATCAACATACCTTTACTGTACTTTGATTCTAACCCATTTAGTTATTTACTATTACATTCTCAATGTTACAGATATACACCAGAAAATACAAACTTTATTTTATGTTATACCACGATTTCGGCACTTCCGGTGGGTTTATATGCAGTTTAGCCGTGCATTATTCTGCATATACCACCCTTGTGCATTTTTGAAATTTTTGGTATATACTTTTTCGGGGTCAAGTTGGACTTAGAATATTTTTGGAAATTATGGCAGCTATACAAAGTTAATCTAGCCATTTTCCATGGTGAAAAATCGTGCCAACTCGTATGAGGATTGAACCCCGGCCACAGTGGTGGTAGGCGAAGGTCTTAGCCATAGCGCCACACTGAACGGTGATGAAACACAATGCGAAAATAAATAAATTCTAACCTGAGGTCCTAGTGGTACGTTTCCATTCAGTTTTCGTATTGATTCCAAGCTTGTCATGTTATAATATTAAAATCCCAAGAAGTTTTTGATCCATAGAAGAGGAATGCGTGCTAATTTTCTCCATTTTCTTCGATATAAATAAGAATCCATTGATTTTCCCATCGTACGCGAGTCGCGGCCCGTGGCCGCTCTGCGCGAAGCCATTGTTTTTGTTCCTTGCCGGGAGAGGTACCGCTGTGTATACAGTCACTTTTCGTATCGAATCCAACCATGACAAGTGTTCAAATTAAAACATACATATCCTTAGACATTCTAGATGAGTACTCCATGCTTGATATGTCCGATATATTCAAAATAAATAAGAATCCATTGATTTTCCCAACGTACGTGTGTCGCGGTCCGGCCATTCCCACCCGCCTCCTTGTTCGGCGAAAGTGTGTCAGTGGCCCGGATGTAGATATAGGTCAACTGCTCGTGTACAAGAAAGACGCCGAAAATTTCGGACCCGTTTGGAAAATCAATGGATTCTTATTTATTTTGAATATATCGGACATATCAAGCATGGAGTACTCATCTAGGATGTCTAAGGATATGTATGTTTTAATTTGAAAACGTGTCATGGTTGGATTCGATATGAAATGTGGGTGTAAACATGGCGGTACCTCTCCCGGCAAGGAACAAAAACAATGGCTTCGCGCAGAGCGGCCACGGGCCGTATCGCTTGCTTTTACAAAATGTCTTCGCCTGGCTATATTCTTTGGATTTCAGGTAAGAAATTGATACAAAATGGAGGAAATGGTGGTATAAACCTATTAGGTGATGCATATTGGGGCCCCACGGGCTGTATATGCTGTATGTACCCTCACCGCTCCGCGGCTCGGGTATATACAGCATATACAGCCCTAGGGCCCCGATATGCATCATCTATTAGCTTAACAATCTATACAACCCTACTATATTCTTTACGTTACACTACATGACTTATGTCACCAGTGACAGAAAGTCAGCCTGTCAAAGGCTGACAATGGTCACTGGGCCACCTGGCTGGGCCAGTCTGGATTTAGCACATGCTTTAGCACATGCAGAATCATGAAGGGTTCGGAAAAAGTGCTCTATTAAAAGTGCAATCCAGGGGCGGATCCAGGATTTTCAGAAAGGGGGGGGGGGCGTGATTTGGGCCTGGACATCGGGGGGGGGGGCACACTTGCAGTCCCATGATATCGTAAGTGCATTGTAGTGAATGAATTAGGGGGGTCTGGGGGCATACCCCCCTCCAGAAATTTTTTAAAATTTATAGGGGAAATAGTGCATTATGGAGGATTATGAGAGCACTCCTGACAAAGTTTTCTCCAGCTACAAGTAAGGCTTTTCCCCCTCTAGATTTAAAAAAATATGGGTATGCCCCCAGAGGATTTTTGAAATCTACAGGGGGAGAAAGTGCATTCTGGTGGATTCTGAGGACTTTTCTTGCTAAGTTATCTGTGGCTATAAGAAGAGGACTTCCCCCCTCTATATTTCAAAGATATTCTGTCCTGTAGGGGCATGCCCCCAGAAGATTTTTAAATCTAAAGGGGAAAAGGTACATTCTGGTGAATTCTGAGGGCTCTCTTGACTAAGTAATCTACAGCTATAAGAAAGGCTTTCCCCCTCTAGTTTTAAGAAGTTTCCTATATTTTTCATATCTAGATGGCAAATAGTACATCCTAGTGGATTCTTAGTGTTCTACAAACACTGACAAACATGAATAACAATTCAAACCCATTTTAAAATGCTCTTTGTCTCATGACTTTGAAAAAAGGAAATAGAAAAAGGTACCACCTCTCTTACTCTAGTCCCTCCCCCTCTTCTAAGGGACACTTATTTTCAACCTCTCAATCCTCTCTTAAGACTCCCCCAATTTCCACATCATACACACAACAAGAGCGTACCATACCCCATCCCAGTACATGTATCATACATACCCTGTCTTATGCTGTTGGCTCATATACACTGTCCATGCCCCCCGTGTCATGTGCCATACCCCTACCTGCAAACATAACACGATACTGGGGCATGGACAAGGTATGGTACATGAAGCTAAGGCTGTAATCCCTACACTTTTCTGTTCAAAAAGAAGGCTGGACCCCGGGGCTGGACAGTGCAAATATTGGGGGGTCTGCCTCCAGGATAAGGACATTTTGCAAATCTAGAGACCAAATGTATGCATTCTGGTGGATTTAAGGGTGTCTGGGCCCTCTGTTTAAATTTCTTTATTAAGACCCCCCCCCTTTTATACATTGTACTAAATGCTAGAATGAGATCTCATTGGATCTGGATTAATCCCCTGGTGGATCAGGTACTAATATGCAAACCACCCTGAACATATGAGTGGTTTGCAGGTATGTACATTGTATTGTATGTATACCCTTTCTCAGCACCCAGTATCATGTACCACACCCTGTCTCAGCCCCCAGGCTCTCATTCCACACCCCCAGTATCATGTACATGTACCATACCCTGTTCATGCCCCCAGTATCAGGAACCATACCTTTTCTATGCCGCAAGTATCATGTACCATATCCTGCCCCTGTGCCCAATGTAATGAGTTGAAGGAAGAACCAAGACCTTACAATTCGGTGCCTCGTGCTAGACTAACGTTTATTCCCTAATATCACTCAACTTCCGGTCCCCAACATTCTACGCACAAGATGGCGCCAAGCGCATACGTTACATCTCCCTTTTTCTCTTTATTTTATTTTATTTTTTTTTTAAATAGAGAAGTTACTATATAGCACAACCTGCACTAATGAACATGACTCAACCAGTCTTCAATATAGCAACGGCTACTTTGATGTGAAGAAAACAAATAAAAAAAAAAATCAAGTGTCTGTCTTCTTTTCTTGAACAGTCTCATGATAAAACGATGCAAAATACCATAATATCAAATCCCTTTGGATCACTTATAGTTAATGTCACAATGACTAACTGAACAGTCCTTTGAAGATAACATAAATGTTTCAAAGATCGAGCTTTTTGGGCGGTTTGCTCAACCTGCCACTACTGGTGCGATATGGAGCCCCATCACCTTGAGCAGAGTCTTTTCTGCAAGTAGGAGTTGGAGGCACTTCTCTTGGGCAACTAACAGTAACAGTTGGGTGAGGTGATTTCTGTGGCGAGAGTGGCTTAGGTGGAGATGGTAAGTCAGCAGGTGTTTGCGGTATTATATCGATAGGTGGTATGTTCACAGTTGTTCTCTGGGCCACAGTAGCCCTAGTTATTTCAGGAGCACAGTTATTGTTAGCATTTTTGTTGGCCTCATGTGTTGCCAATCGTATATGCTGACGGTTTCTCCGATACTTTCGCCCTTCACGCTCCACCACATAAGACCTTGGCTCCTCATGATGTCTCACAACAGTCCCTGGCACCCATTTCTTAGATCCTGGGAATGGTGACATCCTTACTGGATCACCTACTTTAAGTGGTGGTAGGTCACTTGGGTGCTTGGCATCATGATAATATTTCTGTGACCTTTTAGATTGGTCCAAGGCCTTTCTCACATCCTTAATGTCTATCTGTTTTGGGTTTAGTAACTCTGTAGCTATTGGAATTGTGTTACGTGGCCTTCTGCCCATACTCAGCTGTGCTGGTGACAGGCCACAACTCTCCATAGGTGTTGTTCTATGATCTAGCAGTGCCATATATTTGTCACTGGCTTTGGCCCAAAGTCTTTTCACTGTTTGCACTGCTCTTTCGGCCTCCCCATTAGATTGAGGGTAGTTTGGAGATGATGTGACATGTGTAATGTGTCTTATAACACAAAATCGTTTAAAATCCTGACTGGAGAACTGAGGTCCATTATCTGTCCTAAGAGTCTCTGGTAGGCCATGAACTGCTAGTTGGCGCATCAGAGTCTCTTGTGTAGTTGCCGATGACATGTCATGCAGTTTGTCTACTTCAATAAATTTAGTCATATAGTCTACAGTCAGCAAATAGTTTTGTCCTTTCCACTCAAATATATCACTAGCCACCTCCTGCCAGGGGCGTTGGGGTGTTGGGGTTGGACGTAGGGTCTCTGATGGCTGCTTATTCTGATAAGTATTACAGGTTGCACAATCACTGACCAGTTCTTCGATTCTTTGGCTCATCCCTGGCCAGTACAGTGCTTCCCTCGCTCTCTGTTTACACTTTGTGATGCCAAGGTGGGATCCATGAACCTGGGTGAGCATCTCTCCTCGAAGACTAGGTGGCACCACAATCCTCATCCCTTTATATACAATGCCATCCGAAACTGCAAGCTCATCTCTAATGGACCAGTACTCCCTTATGCTGTGTGGCACTTGTTCTTTTGTATCTAGCCAACCTTTGAGTATGATGCTGTACAGCTCGTTCATCTCATCAGCTGTTGTTTCTTGGAAACTGCGATACCGGGTTGGAGTAACAGCGATAAAGTTAACCATGTTAACTGCAATATGTTCTATGTCTTCTTCTGCTTCTGGCAGGTTTGCCCGGCTCAGTGCATCTCCCATAGGAATATCCTTTCCTGGAACATAGCAGACATTTAGGTCATAGGGCTGAAGGCGTAGCATTATCGTCTGGAGTCTCATTGGCGCTGCTAAGATAGGTTTCGTGAAGATCGATTGAAGTGGTTTATGGTCTGACTGCACAACCACTTCTTTGCCAAAGACATAGTGATGAAATTTCTTGCAACAGTGGACAATAGCTAGCGTCTCTTTCTCTATCTGAGCATATCCTCGTTCTGTACTTGTCAGGGCCCTTGAGGTATATGCCACTGGTTTGTCATTTTGGAGCAACACACCTCCTAGTGCATAGCTGGATGCATCACACTGAATCTTGACTGGTTTCCGCACATCATAGTATGCCAGTACTGGGGCATTGCAACACAGGTCTTTCAGCTTCTCGAAGCTGCACTGCTCAGGCTCTTCCCACACAAACTCTGAGTCTTTCTTTGTGAGTGCACGTAGAGGTGCTGCAATCTCACTGAGGTTAGGGATGAACTTTGAGATATACTGAACAAACCCCAGAAATCGACGTACACATTCCTTTGTCTGAGGTGTCGGCATCTCTCTCACAGCCTTGACTTTGTCTGGGTCAACCTTTAGACCTTCTGACGAGACAATATGACCAACATACTTGACGCTAGATTTCCTGACCTGACACTTTCCGAAGTTCAACTTCAAGTTCCACTCTGTAGCTCGTTCAACTACTCTTTTCATAATAGCATCATGGTGGGTTGTGTCTCTCCCTGCTATCAGAATGTCATCCATCACTGCATATGCACCCGAGATATCCTGAAGCATGTCATCCATTATCCTCTGGTAGATTTCAGGTGCGGATTTCACCCCAAAGGGTAGCCTCAGCCACCGATACCTTCCAACCGGTGTGTTGAATGTTGTCAATAGACTTGACTCATAATCCATCTTAATTTGCAAGAAACCGGATTTTGCATCAATAACAGTGAATACTTTGGCATCTCCCATGGATGCAACAATGTCCTCAATGGTCGGGGTTGGGTAATGTTCCCGTCTAATCGCTGTGTTTAGATCTCATGGATCAAGGCAAATTCTTATTTTATCATTCTTCTGGACCACCACCATGGAACTTACCCAGTCTGTGGGTTCTGTGACTTTGGTGATGTGACCATCCTCCTCCATTTCTTTCAGTTTTACCACAATCTTCTCACGCAGAGCATGGGGTTGACGTCGGGCTCCATGCACAACTGGCTTTACGGTTGGATCTATCTTGAGAGAGTAGATCCCTGGAAGAGTTCCTGTCGATTTCTTCAGCTCTGGGTATTGATCTATGCCTTGATCGACTGTGTGGATACGCTTCAGGAGACCTAATTGTGTGCATGCTGACCCTGATAGGAGTGGAGTTTGGTCCTGCTCTGTGATGTAAAACTTAACATTTATTTCATGAGACTTCCATATGACTGGGAATACTGCAGTGCCAAGTAGTGGGATTGGGTGCTGGGTATAGGATTGATAAACACGCTTGGTTGGATGAATCTGAGGTTTATCCACCATCCGATTATAAGTCTTCACTGACATGAAAGACTTGGCTGCACCAGTGTCGAGCTGAATCCGAACCTTGATACCACCAATCATCATTTTTTCCCACCACTCACTCTGAGGATCCTTTGGCTGTTGCACAGTATTGACCAGGTGAGCAAGCCCATCATCACTACCTGACTCGTCACCACTGTCCTCGGATTGCTCGTCGACCGCATGTGCACCTTTCTGAGACCTACTTTTGACTTTTCTCTTTGCTTTATAACAGACTGCTGCGAAATGGCCTTTACTTTTACAGTAGTTACAGGTCGCACCACGGGCAGGGCAATATTCATGTGTGGCATCGTAGCCACACTTGTCACATAGCTCTAACTTAGGTGGTTTCTCTTTAGATGTCGAGGTTTTTTTTCTTATTTTGGGTGGCTCCTGTTTCTTAACTACCTTAACAGTGTCATCCTCCTCCCAATTCACCTCCTGTAATGTCTCTTTGGAGGATTCATAGCTTCGACCAAATGTGATGGCCTCTTTGAGGGTGAGTTCCTCCCCTTTGTCGAAGCACTTCTCCTTGACCTTTGCATGGCGGGACCCAATAACTATCATGTCTCTGAGCATGCGGTCCTCATGTGTACCATATCCACAGTCCTTTACCAGTACACGCAGAGAAGTCACAAAGTCATCAAATTTCTCATCAGGCTTCTGCCTACGACGCAAAAACCTAGCTGTAGCCCTGATTTCATCTCTAAAGGGTTTGACATAGTCCTCATACTTTTTGAATACTGACTCAAGAACTTCATTTTCTGCTGCCGCATCATCCCCATCTGCAGGCTCCCAAGGGAAGGTATCATACAATTCGCGACCTTTGTTACCAATGAATGTCATCAAATAATTCACTTTTTCTACTTCGCTTTTGCCAGCCAATGGACCACCAAAGTGGAAAACACAGTGTTGTTTAAACCGTTTCCATTCTCTAACCAGGTCTGAGGCATCCCAATCCATGGATGGAATATTTTTCTCAGCCATTTTACTATTTTGAGCCTTTAAATCACTGTAGATGTTCACAACTAGCTGCCAGCACCACTAAATCAATGTTAGAAACTAACACACTTGACCAGCTAGAATAGGCCTCAACAAGCAAATGGCACAAAGTCAGTTCAATATGGGATTGGCTGGAGCAAATTATTAAAATGCCCATGTAGCACACAAATTCACAGTATACTAGCAGAGCTCAACCAAGCACCAACATGTGGCTTCACTTTCAGGGTTCTTGAGATCCAGGCTGGACACTTTGGTCTACTCACAATTTCCTGGATTCAATTCCTTCACAAAATGACATCTCCTGGTAAGCTTATACATCAATTCATCAATTGGCATTACCAGGTGGGTTTGCTTTCTCTTCTAGAGCTGTAGAACCACTTCTGAATACCATGTAATGAGTTGAAGGAAGAACCAAGACCTTACAATTCGGTGCCTCGTGCTAGACTAACGTTTATTCCCTAATATCACTCAACTTCCAGTCCCCAACATTCTACGCACAAGATGGCGCCAAGCGCATACGTTACACCCAATATCATGTAACATACCTTGTCCATGCCCCCAGTATCATACATATACCATACCCTGGCCACACCCCAGTATGATGTACCATACCCTGTCCACATCCCAGTATCATGTACCATACCATACCTTGTCCACGCCCCCAGTATCATGTACCATACCCTGTCCATGCCCCCTGTATCATATACCATGTGCTGTCCCAGCCCCCAGGCCTGTCCATGCCCCTAGTAGGTATTATATATACCCTAAGCTATGCAATTTTACTTTCTTTTATGTTTTAAGCTGTAGAATCTTTAATAATGGTCCGATTTAAAAACCGTAAAAGAATGACATGTACATACATGCCAACATTTCGGAGGACAAAACCAGGAGTCCTTCGGACATTTCTAATAACTTTTCCTATATGAGCAGTGTCGGGGTTTTACTGCCCTTAGTGGGCAAAATTTAGATATAAAACCAAGTATTTTGGTACCCTTTCAATGTTTTTCTCAGCTTCAAAAGGCCAAAGCACATGAAAATCCGGGAGATTTTACATGTTATAAGGGCATAAACCTCTCAAAATCCGGGAGATTTAAGGGTAGAAATTCAATCCGGGAGAAACCATAAAAAATTGTAAAAATCCGGGAGTCTCCCGGCCAATCCGGGAGTGTTGGCATGTATGCATGTAGCTGTCATTTCACTGAATTCAAAACTTCCCTTGGCGCTTCAAAAGGGGGGGGGGGGGGTGTACGCCGCGTCCACCCCCCCCCCCTTGAATCCGCGCCTGCAATCTGCTCTTCCCTACTGGCTACTCCTACCAAAACTCAAACTCACGTTGTGCTATATCTGAGGCACTGCAGGCAGTTGAAGAAATGACAAAATTCCAAGTATTAGTGGTTAAAAAGGTGCTCACAAGCCCATCTTAGCACTCCTTTCCCCCAGTTTCAAACTACTGCTTTCTCTGTCACTCTACAGGAGTAGAGAGGTATAGAGTTACTCCCCGGAGTTACTCAGCCTACTAGAATCCTAGACCGTGTGGCGGCAAAGTCAGGCAGCATGAAAGCCCAACTAGGTCATCAGACGCAGCAGTGACCTATATCCCAAACGAGGTTCATACGGGCACTCATGTCATGTTCAACATGGCGGCCATCATGCTCGGTGAGTGACTGTCTTGTTTCTCCTGTAATTTCCAGAAGCCAACTGGAGTCATTCATATTGTTGTATTGTTTCCTGAAATGATGAAGTCTAAGGTAGACCATAATGTAAAGTTAGGATGTATAGTTGATGCATTATATTCGTAGATATCTGGATAGCTGTCAAAACAGTCAAACGCAGTGTGCATGGCCGACACGGGTCGACCGCCATTTCTAGTTTGAATGACAAGACAATTTTCGTCCAAGTTCCTAAATACTTCAATCGTTGTCCCAAGTAACGCATATTTTAAATATAAGGGTTTTGTGTGTATATTTTTTAGTAGATCATCTAGATAGTAACCATTGTTAAAATGTGTGTATTGTGAACCTTAAGTTGAAAACGTCAACTAGACAGTAGACTGCCGACTGAGTCAGTGAGTGACGGTGGATTGACTTGAGAGTGGAGTGGTTTCTCAATCTCTGGCATATTCAGAAAAGTGGATAATCTAACTAAGAAGACAAAGTGTTGTACACGTGTGGACATAGCTTGACTCTTTTATATCTAGAGATGATGTCCCGTACCCTAGGCTGTACCGTACCAGTTTAAATTGCCTGTAGTAGACACGATAGGAAAGAGTACAGTCCATCATGCTCATTGTTTTTTTGGGAATGAAATGTTGACAATCATCAGTGACAATGCACAGACTCTTGTCAGAATCGAAACCGATTCAAGGCATATTTTCATTCTGACAACCTGCGTTTTAAGGCTCAACTTGGGCAGTTATAAAGGTTCTACGTCAGCCGATGTGCTGACGTCATTTAGCCTTTTTTAGGCAACATTGCAGATCTTCCTCCAACAAAACACTGGCTGCCAATGAATGTCCCTGGCCTGAGTCCTGACATGTCATGGGACAAGTCTGTTGTGGGTACCATAGGCATAGTTATTATCTAAGTCAAGGCCCAAGACATGAAATTATCCTGTTATTTGATATAAACATGGAGTCTTTGACAGTGTTGCTAAAACTTTTTCTCAACGCAGGTCAAGATGGCCTGCGTCATGACATCTTACGCAGGCCATTTCCGTCATATAAAGATTGATGTACTTGTATAAACTTCATTGTAACTGAGTAATTAACAGGAAATAAGGAGATGTTTGAATATGAAATGAATTCACAAAAATTGCCTTATCTTTGCTTGTATAAGGCTGACTTAAAAAAAATCTTTCACCATAGAAAGCCAAGATCATGGCAGGCCATTGCTGCCTGCGTGCCAAGGCCCTATGCCGGCTATTAAGATTCTATGCCGGCAAAAGCCGGCGTGCCTGCATAATTTCAGCAACACTGATTTGGAGATAAAAGAAAAAAGTTAATGCATGGAAAAGGTATATTGAGGCATTTTTGGTCCTCATTGTTATTATAGGCCTATGTATAGAAATTTTATCAAAGTCCCTGCCAAATATACTAGGTTAATATCACAATTATAATGTCTGACTTTGTAATTCCAATTGGTATTTTGCCACCCTCTTTCATCCGAGCTGGTGAGAACGTAGTTAACTCCGGTTTCAATAAAGAGGTAATAGGTTGGATCATATACAGTGTGAAGATAAGGAGAGTGTTAAAACAAAACAAGTTTTTGAGTTAGCTACGATTGACATCACTCACCTCTTGGGGATCCTAATAGCATCCCCAATGATAGTCAAGCCTGTTGTCCAGTGTATATCATTCACTTCCATGGAGGCAGATCACAAGCTTTCGCCCCTTCAGTCATGGTGATAAAATATGCCTTACGACCGCCTACTTGTTGTCCTTGTAAATAGCTTTTGCGAAAGAAAAGAGAGAACAGGAAAGAATAACCATCAACAGAAGAAAAAAAAATCCAATCTTTGCTTAAAGTACTCCCAACCACTTCTCCTCCTCTTTGACACTCCACTACATAAACAACCAACTTATTTACTCGATGCTGGTAGGCTACATCCTTTGTGCCTAAGATTTCTTGGAATATAAAACTGTTAGAAATGGAGAGGAAATGATGATAATAAAACAAGTGTAATACCGGTGAATCCCTGCTCTCTCATGACAAGGGTTGGTGGGGGGCAGGAAATACCCTCACTCTTCCTCCCACACTCTTCCTCCCCCTTTTCCATCCTGATTGCACAAAATTAGGACATTAAGGACCAGGTCACATGTACATAGAAATAATATATCACTTATTACGCCATTGACTCGAGTCAATGGCATATTTATATATATGGTAACTGGACTCTGATTCTGCTACAATAGAACATAGAGAAAAATTACACACTTGCATGGGCAGTAACATGTGCTGATGGTGTGCAGTTTCGCTATCATGGGCACATTAGAATATAGTGAAATGCTGAGTGTGTGTTTCATGTAGTCTAACAAGTTTGGCCCATGAAGAGGTATGTAACATGACTGGGAATGTTTACCATAGCTGTCATTATGATATGGCACAAACAAAGAAAGGTGCGAGGAGGATTAGTTCCAGCTCGTTCAACATAACCCCTTAAGGAACAGCTAAACCCTATAAGGGCCAATAGTGCATAATTGCCCATTTGTTGTCTAACTCATGCAACAATGACATAGCACATAGAAAATGACATAGAACACAAATGTCAATGGCAACATAGACCAATGGCCTAAACTTAACCTTCGTCTATTTGGAATAGAGTATTCTAGATTGACTTATCATAGTTGCCAGGACTTGGAGCATTAGCACAAGTGACAAGCTACACATAGAAGAAAAAGTGTGCCCTCTTTAGTAGGTTAGAGCATAAGGTTACCGGAAAGCTTTCCAAAATCCTTATTCATACAAATACACACAAAAGTCATATGATTACCCACTCTTTTGGAACAGAAACGAGCCAAAAACGTCCATCTTCTTCTTTTTTTTTCTTTTTTTTTTAAATTCATTACATTCTGAGGTTAATGCTGATGTGAAATCACACTGTATATGATAGATTACATGTCGTAGCACATGTTGATTTAATCATTTTTATTCTGGCTTCCCTAGCCCACTTAAAGGGTCTGTTTCTGCTCTTTTCTATCCTCTCAGATGTGTGTGGTGCACATATGCGCGGGTACTGACACATTCCCCTGTGAAATTGTGTAATTTAGTTTTCGCCATGAATATGACCTTAGATGTCGAAATGGCGTTAAACATCTATTACTCACTCACTCACTCAATCATTTTTATTGGGGATCATGTTATCTAAGAGAGATAGAAATTAGGAAAAAAATAGGACCTCAAAATTTTGTGAATACGCTTCGAGCACTCCAATACTAAGCCTATGGGGGTGTCATTTCAGGGTGTCATAATTTCCCGCCATGGTGTCATCTTACTGTACCAGGCTGTTCCCAGTATTGTTACCCCCTGCCAGCAAAGCTTCACTTCATGTGAAAGACTAACTAGTTATGTGAAGAGGGGAGGGGCTCCACATGTGAGAACAGCCCCCTTTTATGTAAAGAAGGACTGGGGTATGTAGCTAGAAAAGGATCAAAATGTGTTTAAACAAGAACTCTCATTTTTTTCCGAAATGTCAGTTACAACCTTCTTGGAATAAGGCGACGAAATGATCATTGCTACTTTTAGCCATTGAAATTACCATGCTTTAATTTTCTTTCTAGATTGTCAATTCTCCTCCGTTTTGTTGATGATGAAAAGAGACATTTCCACCCCCCCTCCCGAGCAAATATAACAGGCAAAACTTACTTACTATTACATTAACTGATTACTTTGAGAATGACATCAAAGCCTGTTTTAACTAAACCTACCGTGCCTATAAGGCTCACCCTGAGGTCAGGAACATAAATGAGTAGACCCATGTCCAGTCATTAAAAGGTGCCAGTCTTGAATAAAGTGCCAGATATAGAGTTGTCTTAAACTCGAAAGATCCACTATTAGCCTACAGTCTATAATTCTTGAATATATGAGAAAGTCGCGAAGTTGCTGAAAATCTATTTAAACTTCTATAAAAAAAACAAAAAAAAAAAAAACAAAAAAAAACAACAACTCGAAAATCCTCTAAAAAGGCAACATAGAGTAAGGTCACCAAAACATCAATTTGTTGAGGCCTAAATACAATCGGAACCCGTAGGGCCAGGCCAAGAGTGCTTACATGCAAACTCCTCAGTTTTTTCAGTTCTCTAAGTTTTTCTATGATCTATCGGGGTCATTCTTGTGCTTCATCCAGATCCAATAAGATATAATTTTACCATTCAAAATTTACTGTGCGAGACCCCCCAGACCCACCAATTTTCACGATTCAATCTGACTTTAAAGGAAAAATCTCATCACTTATATCGGCTCATTTTTTTCTTGTCTGGAGTTTGCATGTATGAGAGTGTTTCAGTGTATCAGTTTGTCAGATGTTAATCCTGCTATACAGCTCTGGTATTGATTTCTCAGCACAGCCTGAAACTGCAGGGTCCCAGTAGTTCTCTATCACTTTTCACGCTAGTGAATTCTGATGGCTTTGCCTCAATAGAGGGTTGCTTATGGCTGGCCTTAGGGAACTATGATAAACTTGTTGTGCGCCATTACGAGTAATAATTGTCAATCACCCATCAGTTTCTCATTCATGGATGTGTAATTAGCGCGGCGACTCTAAGTCCTACTAGTGAGACTTGTAGACTAGTCAATGGTTCAGAGTCGCCACGGTGTAAGGGATAGGGGAGCCCTGATTTCTATTTTCGTTCACTGTTCTTCTCCTATGGACTATTTTGGCACAATATTGAGGCATTGTTATCAGCATATGTTTGTACTAATGGTAGATAACTTGTTTTTGTGATATATGTTTAGTTTGGGTTTTATGATTAGATTAGACATTTCAGCTCCTGGAGCTCTATGGAAGATAAGCATAAGACAAAATTAAGATTCACCAATACATCTCTGTAGGCTTTATCTGATAATTCTGTGGTCTGAAATTGCTGTATATATGTACTAAAGGTTTCATCTCACTGGGTTATGGTACATTTGGATCATATATTCTGTATTTGAAGAAGATATTTACTGTTTAGAATCTCTATAAATCTCTATGGAGAGACAAATGCTAAATTTGGTGTACCCTGTCTACAGAGGGGAGGGGGTTACCAGTTTGGTGGGGAGGGGGTTGTGACCAGCTGTATGCTGTTGGGGTTGGTAAGACTGCCACACACAACCCTAGTCATTCTGGGGTCCTTGGTGCATATGGTTCTGGGTCATTGAACATGCCCGCCTCTACCATTTGAAGTGGTCATCTATGGGCAGGCAGAACTTCTTGGTAGTAGACCTAGTAGTACAAGGCAGCACAAGAGTTACAGGGTGAGCCAGATGGTACAACCTTTAATTGCCTTTGAAGTTAGCTTTCCTATTATTCTATCACTAGACACAAGATTACAAGTTGCCGCGCTATGTCTCACAGGTCTATTCTCTACTATTCTATTAAAATCTACAACACTACGGTTTTATTTGATTTTGTGATCCATTGTACCAAAATAACCTGTGTATAAGGTGCGCCTTATATGCGATGGTGGGTCTCCTACTGCCCCTAAAAGCATCAGCAGTAGTTGGAGGTGCGCCTTATAGGCGATGATAATATATCACAAAACAGTATAGTGTTCAGAATTAACTGCTAGATGTCCTCATAGCTTTCATTTCAACTCAAGGTGCGCCTTTTACGTGGTGGTGCACCTTATACCAGAGATAAAATGATACTTGCATTTAGGCGCCCCTTCCCCTTCTTTCGTCCCCCACTTAGCCCGGGGAAACCAGAAAGTGATATTGACCAGTATACTCTCCTTTAGTCCACACATAACGTTGAACTGTTTTATTTTACGTATTTCAGACGTAGTGCAGACTGGATGAGACAAAATTGATCTTTAAGATTGAAGAACAAACAGCAAAATGAAGATCGACAGGACAAAATTGAAAAAGAGCACTACCGAAGTGGTTAGTGTCTTAACAAAGTTTTTTAGTTATGTCTAAATTGGAGTATCTACTATTAGATGTTCGACTTGTAATTTTGAGATTTCTTTTATAGTGTATAATAGTTTCTGCAAGGCTTGCGTTGAGCAGATGGATCAACATCCAACCTATCAGTTATACAGCTATTGATTGCCTGTTTACATGTGTCGAATTGTAGTTATGACTTTGTAAAAAAAATAAAAAAAAAAATATGAGCGTATATCGCGTATCTCATGCAGAGAATAAACCTAAGAAACCAGTATTATCAGGTGGATGCACTGTCCATTCTAATGTTTTACCCTTTCTCATCTTTTGTTTAGCCGGTAGATTGCAAAGCCCTGATTGACACGTTAAAGACGTGTTCAAGTCAGGAGGACTTGTTGAAAGAACTCCGTCAGATTAAGACATGGACATATGGAAAGGTAAGTATTACAATATTCTGCCTCTGGAATTCACACACTCGATTTGGCTGGCAATGGGCATTGTGAACTTCAAGAACATACTTTTCACACTATAGAGCTTAATTGATGACCCCCCCCCCCCCCCATTTATATTGTGGTGGGGGGGGGAGCGGCGGGTCTTAGCAACACTTGGATATTTTAAAAAAAGTATCAGCCATCCTCAAAAAAGCAACAGAATGCATCATCAGTAGCGGCGGAGTCATGTCCCAGACCCACCTGTTTTCTTCATCGAATCACCCTTACAAAACTTTGTTAACTTTCAATTGCTTGTTTTTTTCCTTGTCCGTACTTAACATGTTTAAAGATTTCAGAAATAACTTGCCATGTTATAATGTGAACAATCCCTCTCCCACCCCCAAAACAAGTAATTATAAGATTAACGTGGATTGTGTGCTACCTTGCAGTGTGAGCTGTACCACTGGGCTGATGTCTTGGACATCTGCGATGATGTTCTCGACAAGGCCTGCAAGCGCGAGAAAGAAGGCCAATGGACGATCCCATGTGACCTTCCTGGCAATCAAAAAGTAAGTTTCTGTAACACATATATAAACCTGCATTTGATGATATGTCTAGGGTATGAGTATTACAATTCTATGGATATAAAAAAAAACTTACGGAAGAACAAGATCACTACTGAAGGAGTGTAGCTGATCATTGTCACGATGGCCTTTAAAGCCTACGTGGCATTACAGCTATGATGTACCTACAGAAATCATTACCATTATAAATAAATCTGAAAGTATAGATTTTAGTCCCTTGAATTCTCGTCTGTTCTTTGCGGGGAAAAGAAAGCTGTACTGTGTCACTGTCATCTCTTCAACACCAAAGTGAGCATTCCACATTGGTTCCAATTATGCCTGAAGTCCAGCATTCTACTCAATTAGTCTACTGTGTGCTGTTTGAATCAACTTAGCATCTAACTGTAGCAGTACATGTATTTTTCTAATGACCCCCCCCCCCCCTCTTTGTTCCAGGATAAAGATGTATTACTGCAGGTTTTGCAGTTCACAGCTCTGCTCATTGAACATAGCTTCACCCGGCACCTGTATAGTTCCATGGAGCACCTCACTACCCTGCTAGCTTCTAGTGACATGACTGTTGTACTCGGTGTGCTTAACCTCCTATATGTATTCAGGTAAGTCCCTCCTTACTCTACAACAAGTAAAATTGGGATAGGAAGAGTTTAACATCACTCAGTTTGAATCAAAATGTGCTGATATGGTCCCCACAGAGGGAAGGCATTGGAAATGGCAAATACATCGAAAACGGGAATTTGAATTTTTTTTCTGAAACGCGGATAGATTTATACACAGGGAAAAAGTGACAAGGTCTTGCGATCTAGTAAGAACCAAATATCCCAAGGTCATGACACATACTAAAGGGCAAACTAGGACTAAATGATAAATGTTTCGACAAAATTATCTCAATATGAACTCAAAGAAAATCCACCACCGGGAAACGAATTTCAATTCAAATCTTTTGTTAGGAAACTTTATACCTAGTGACAATCAGATCAGGGCACCATAATCTAGCTCGATGGGAGCATTTGACCAGGAAAAAGTTCTGAAAAGAGTAGTGGCAAATGCATGGAAAACGGGAAAACCTCGCCCTCTTCACATTGTGTTTTCACAAAATGTAATTGTGTTTTCTTGAAACTCCACATTTTGTGTTCACCCCCTTACAGCAAACGGTCAAATTTCATCACTCGTCTTAGTGAAGAGAAGAAACGGGGATTGGTCATCCGACTAACACATTTGGCCGAGGTAAGTCCACAGTTTTTTGCCTTACACAAACTTTCATAATAATATATTAACAATATAGGATCGTACATGGATTTCGCCTTTGTTATTACTCCTTCCATTGCTTAACAAACTTCCCTCTTTTGCAGACCTGGGGTGGCAAGGAAAACGGATTTGGGTTGGCCGAGTGTTGTCAAGATTTGCCCATCACCGTAAGTAGTAGAGTTTGCTGTGGACATTCTGAGTTATATTAATTGAATTGCCAAGTACAGGTACCTTACACTTATTGATTGACAGGATTAAATAGGTACATTTGATGAATTTTCCTCGTCAGTTCACCTCCAAAACCTACCATCCAAGTCTTTTGAATCACGTTTTTAGAGTTGTAGAAACACTATTACTGAAAATTTTATCTTCCTTCCCACAGGCTTACCCAGCTAGTGCTACTACGCTTCACTTTGAATATTATGCCGAAGTCAAAGATGACAAATCAAACAAAAAGGTAAGAATCATTTCTTGTAAAAAACTGGGAAAGCTTACTCTTGGGATGGGGTATATGGAGTTTAGATAGAGATATATAGCTGGGTTTAGTTTAAATGATTATGTACTTGAAGATAAAAAGAGAATATTAATTAAAAAGTAATATTTGGTGAATTAATTTCTTAAAGTTAGTACATCCGAAAATGGGATTTTCTAATTCATGCTTAAATCTGTTCCAAACACTGTATTAATAATTTCATATTAAAAGGAAAAGTAATGACCTGGGGAACCATAATACTCAGTGTCAGGCTTTCTCCAATGGGTGGAACTTAATTCGTGCCCTCCAAAATGTGCACCTTAGGCTTAAATCTATAAATAAGGCCACACCAAAAAGTTGGTCTCCGGATCGCCCTCTCCACATTTTCGGAAATACATTTTTTTTTCTTTGAAAAAAATCTTGTCTACAGATTTCGCTCGCTTCAGGTTCTACAAGTTTTCTCTTTGTAATGTTTGGCAAAATTTAAATTTTTTTTAATGAAGTTGCTGAGAATAAGGATGGTTTAAGTGTACAGTTGAGTAATAATAGTCTATTTAAACATCCTGTCACATTTTAGAGAAGATTTATTTTTGAAACACAATCATCGGATATACTAACTTTAACCTGTTACATTGCAGAACACTGCCAATGTGCTGACCAGCATTCACATTGAAAATGTGGACCGCATTCCGAAGCTTGCCTCAGAAACTATGGAGGAGATTATGGCAAACCATGCCATTCCGTCATCAGAGCATGTAAGTAGTTCTGTAGCTGACATTTACAACTGTTAGTCATTTAATATGATATCTTTATAAAAAAAAATTGAAATTTAAAAAAAGTGTCTAAAATAAGTTCATTATTAAGTTCAAAATTTATTAAGAACTTTGCTTCGTAAACTATAGTTGCAAGTATGTAAAGTGTACTATTAGCTAGATCGTATTCTATGAAGTAGACGAGTTTGCATGCCTTTGATCATGCATTTCATTATAGTGCATCTTACCCTTTTCCTTGTACAAGTATGACGGAGATTTCAGGATTTGGTCTTTCGCCTTTCAGATGCTTCTCTTCACGCATATCCGACTTGCCCAAACATTCTCTAAATACGAAAAGAGGATGCAATGTGTACAGGCCAGGCTTCAAGCTATATCCATTCTTGGTGAGTTTTTTGTCATTTCTAAAAGCTGTGTTTGCGTCAAATATGGGATGGTGCACTATCCCTTTTGAAAGTCTCTGTTAAGTGGACTCGAGTAGCATGTTACAGATGAAGTGCAGAACAAAAGAATTTGCTTTAAAGATGAGTCCGTCCATTTGAAATATTTGAATATTCGCATTAGACTTTTACGTTCTTGGTGTTTTCTTTTTCAGTATATTCAAATGCTATTCAAGAAAACGTCAATATGCTTCTCTACAATGGGTTGATTGAAGAGTTGGTTGATATTCTAGAAGTCAAGGACAAAAGGCTTTTGGTAAGTAGTAAATAAAGTGATTCCAATGTGCTAATGCAATGTATGACGTAAATTCATGTTATTTTTCCTGCTCAATATGTGTATATAAAGATATGAGATGAAAATATAGATACATGTTAAACCGTTCACCTTTATTTGTAGGAAATAAAAGCTGCAGCACTAAGGACGCTGACCTCGATTATTCACCTAGAGCGGAATCCCAAGTTGAACAATATCATTGATGCGACCGGGGCATCTTCGTACCATGGTTTCCTGCCCGTGTTGGTGCGGAACTGCATCCAGCACATGACCGCCCCAGAATTGACGCCTTTCCCGCAACCATTTGCCACAGCTCTCTTCTCCTTCCTCTACCATCTCGCCAGCTACGAGAGTGGTAAGATATGTTGCATTTACATGTACCATTGGATGCGAGATATGTTCGGGAGCAAACACCTTTGTAAATGGTAGCCATTTTCATCTAGTGCCATGGCGAATTTAGAGCCCAACGTTGAAATTTTTGCCCCATTCAGCATTTTTTCACTTGAATTTAAAAGTTTGGAGACATGCGCAATGGGTTGTTTTATGCGTATATTTCAACATCCAAGAGAATGCTTGAGGTAACTTTTTTATAGGTAGAGGTCATTTTAAATCAATTTTGCTCAAACTGACTTTCTGTTTGTTAGGTGGGGAAGCATTGGTGGCCTGCGGCATGATGGAGGCCCTCCTCAAAGTGATCAACTGGTATGGTGAGGGGCAAGAACACATAACTGTGAGTATGTCAGCTACTGATAGATGTTTGGCCTTCATTCCCTATATTCTTACAATAACTTATTAAAATGTGGACAAGATTTAGTAACCTTTAGATTAATTTCCGCATCAAGTGTGACCATGATGTGTTTTGTTTCAGTTTGTGACCCGTGCAGTACGGGTAATTGATCTGATCACAAACCTCGACATGGCAGCCTTCCAGACTCATGGAGGCCTAAATGCTTTTATCCAGAGATTAGAGGTAAGTGGTTGTGCAGTGGTTCCTTCAATTGGGAATTGTATAAGAAAATTGATGTCAAAATGAATCCTATTACCGTAAATTCTCTAGTATAAGCCGTGTCTTATTTCAGAATCCAAATCAAAATTAGGCTTATAAGATTGGCCCAAAGTCAGGGTGCGGCTTCTATGAGGGTTTTTTACACCATAGAACAGTACTTAAACTCTCAATTTCCAAGCCCCAGTTGTGGCTGAGAGCCTCCTTTCAAACTCAGGGTGCGGCTTATACCAGGGATGAGGCTTACACGAGAGAATTTATAGTAGTCCAATTAGATGCATCGTTGATTGACTTGAAGCCAGCTGTTCAAAGAGCAAATTCCTTGTTGCAGCATGAGGTAGAAATTTGTCGTAAGGAGCAACCCTTTGTCATTAAACCCAAACGGAGTAACTCGACCATGTCTGTGGATGGCAATATACCAATGGAGACCGATGCAGCTGGCAACGATGGAGCAGAATCAGAATCAGCAGCAGAAAGCGCACAGGTCAGCGAAGAACCTTCAACGTCCTTCGCGGAAGAGATGGACGAGCCCCAAAAGTACCCAGACAAGAGTGAGTACTGATTAATCTTAAGAAGGCCCTGTTTTGATGGACAATGAGTAACTCAGGAATATCATGGATACACACTGGACCACTGACATGATAGTAAATGTAGTGGTAGTATCTCTATTGATATGGATGTAACCCATTGATGCATTTTGGAATTAAACATACACATTTGAAAAATAATCATTGCACTATAAAAAGAACTACATAAATTTTCTTTTTCATTGCAGGTATTCAGTGTTTCCCGCAACGTGCGGCCCTATTGAAGTCAATGCTCAACTTCTTGAAGAAGGCAATTCCCGACCCAGCCTTCTCTGAAAGTATCAGACACTGTACGTTGAATTCCTTCAAATTACATTGAAAAATACTATCGATCATATGCCATTTCCTAGAAATCTGTTCCTGATGTAATAACCACCCCAAAAAGTACTCGCACTGAGAGTAACAGCTGACTAGAACAAGTTGGGAAAATAAAACACAATTGTATTGAGACTTAGACTGAAGTTTAAACCAATGGATTGCACTTGTTTCAGTGATGGACGGCTCATTACCACGCTCCCTGAAGCACATCATTAGCAACGCAGAATATTATGGACCGTCACTCTTCCTGCTCGGTAAGTTATAACCAATCTAAAATGGGTCTCAAATGTTGATAAAATTTGGCCATGTATATATTTGTACTGATGATACATTTTCCAAGGTGTTAATACATTTTCTAAGGTGTACATAACATTTCAGACAACCTGAGCTATAGAACCTGAGAAAACTAATGATAATACATTTTGTTCTTCCCTTGTAGCTACTGACGTTGTGACAGTGTATGTGTTCCAAGAACCATCTCTGCTGTCATCGTTACAGGACAACGGTCTCACGGACGTAGTCCTCCATGCTCTCCTGGTGAAAGATGTAAGAACTTTTTGCGCAGTACATCCTGATATATATCAAATTCAGAATTCTCTCATCAGTAGAACTTACTGCAGACAAAATCTAAATGTGTCTATATTCTGCCCTTACCCTCAGGTACCAGCAACAAGAGAGGTGCTGGCCTCATTGCCCAATGTGTTCAGTGCACTCTGCCTCAATGCACCAGGTCTTGCGGCATTTGTGGCATGCCGGCCGTTTGACAGATTGTTTAAGGTCCTTCTGTCACCTGACTACCTACCCGCAATGCGCAGACGCCGTAGCTCAGATCCACTTGGTAGAGGTTAGTATATGATACAAACATTTACTCATTAGGATCCTGACATTAGGATAGCACTTGAAGTTGGTAGCATACAGTCTCTGAAAATGTATCATGCTGTCTGATCAATCTCAAAAGCGACGGTAGTGATAAACTAGTAGATTCAAGGAAAGGGGTGAAATGTATATTTTGTGCTTGACTTAAGTTGTCTAACAAGTTTTTCTAATTTGCTTTTCTTGGTCTAGGAGATACTGCAAGTAACTTGGGAAATGCAATGGACGAGCTTATGAGGCACCAACCTTCTCTACGCACAGATGCCACCAAGGCTATCATCAAGGTATTGTAGTGGAAATTTTTTATGAAAATAATACTGCTTTTAAAATCTTTTCATGCATTTTAGCAGAAAGTTATCTAAAGCTGATTTCAATGACTAACCAAGATTTGCTCATTGCTGTTGTAGTTGCTGGAAGAAGTGTGCGCAATGGGCCGTGATTCACATTACGTCTGCCAGAAGCCACAGCCGAAGATCGAGCCCACACCAAATGTCACTCTGCGCACTGGGCTGAGCAATGAAGCGGCATCTTCAGACGATGAGGATGAGGAAGATGAGGTCGGCAGCACCCATAGTAGTATCACAAAACAAGCCGAGGGCTCTGATTCAGCTACACAAGATGCCTCTACGTAAGTCTTAACTTCATGATCAGGGAGTAAGATTTAAACCTGAGTATTATGAGTGCCTTGTATATTGTATCTTGGACATCGGGTCTTAGTTAGTTGGCTTCTTTGATACATTCCATATCATCTGTCATTTTCTTATATATGTGCAGGTTCACGAGTTAAAAAAGTGATACATATATACTTTTTTCTACTGTTAACAGAAGCTCCAGCACACAGGAAAGGACACCCATACCACTGATGGACTATGTTCTCAATGTGGTAGGTTTCATTTTAATTTCTCACTTAGCCTTGCATTTCAACTAAAGTCTCATCTTTATCAATTAAAATATATTAGTTTACATATCCATACGAGATGGATTCCCTGTCAAGACTACAATGCTCCTATATTTCCTTTCCAGATGAAGTTTGTAGAAGCAATACTAAGCAATAACACCACTGATGACCACTGCCGAGAGTTTGTGGCACAGAAGGGTCTTGTACCGCTGATGGGAATCCTCGGTCTTCCCAACCTCCCCATAGATTTCCCTGCATCTCCGTCCTGCCAAGCTGTCGCCAGTGTCTGCAAGTCTATACTTGTAAGTGTTTTACAAAACCACAAAAAAAGGAATAACAAATAAAAATTGTACTACAAGATGGAACTGTCAAAACACTTCTTAATGTTGATAGGCTAAACTACTGAAACCTAGCCTTGATTGCATAGCTTATTGGTGAGATCTGATTGAATCCATAAATGCTTTTTGTTATGTAAGAAAAAAAAATTCATCTCTTCCAGACCTTATCCCACGAGCCACAAGTATTAAAACAAGGTCTTCTGCATCTTAATGAAGTCCTCCAGTCCTTAGAACCTCTGCATAAATTCCTAGAACCCCCAGGAGGCTCGGTTCTCCTCCGGGAACTTGCTAGTGCGCCCGTTTTATCTGACGCTACATCAGCTGCCCAGTCGACACCCCTCCTACATGCTCTAGCATCTGCCCATGCATACATCACAATGTTCACTCATGTCTGCAAGGTTGGTCAGGTAAGTAGATCAAAAAGGTTTCACTTCACCATCTTGTGTTTCTGTAATGCTTAGTGATTAATGAAGGTTTTTAACGTTTTACTAAAGCACTTTCAACATTGAATCTTGCCTATTTCTATCTGTAAATGACTTGTCTTCTCTCGGTTTGAACTTATTCTGTTCTTCATTCATGTATTTCAAATGTATAGTCCCTATGATAAAACAAGTGGCTATGTGTTATGGGATATTACTAACACCAACAATTATCATGTTGCAGAGTGACTTCCGTAGCATCTCTGTCCATCACTGGGGCTCTGACTTGGGGCTGTCAGTTCTCTCAGGGTTAAGCAAACTGTACACCTCACTGGTGTGGGAGAGCACTGTACTACTGGCCTTCTGTAGTGAAGATATTCTCCCCACTGGGTGTGCCTTTGGGAAAGCTGACCTGGAGAAATTAGTACCCAAAGATCTGCGTGAGGACAAGAAATCCAAGTCTGAAGAAGAACCAAGTACAGAGCCGACACTTGTCCGGAGTACAGGGGAGACCGGAAGCAACGGAGTAAGTGCTGCCATGGAAACCCTGAGTACTTCAGAAAGTGCAGCGACTCCAATGGAAACAGAGGAAAGCAGTCCCACTACAGAGGCACCAGAAAATAAAAAGAGCAAAATGTCACCAGTACTACAGGCTCAAATCAAGCAGATAAAGCCATTGTTGTCAGCATCATCACGGTTAGGGAGGGCCCTTGCAGAATTGTTTGGACTGCTTGTCAAACTTTGTGTTGGCTCTCCAGTACGACAGCGGCGCAGTCAGCAGGTGCCTCCAGCTCCAACCGCCCCGACACCTGCGGCACGCGCAGTGGCCACTGCACTCACTAAGTTGTTAGCCAATGGTATCAGCTGGTCCCCACCACCAGCATCGCCCGTTCCCAAACTAAGGTAGGTAACATTGTAGCTCCTTGATGCTCCCAGTCATTGGGCAGCTTAAGACCATGTATAAGATGAGTGTCTAAGCTAATGCAAGCAGTGGCTTATAGTATAGGTTCAAAGTCTGTGGGCGGTTTATGTGCAGGTTTTGGCTTTTTGATTGATTGATTGATTTGTGTTTTACAGCACTTTAGCGGCACTAAGTAGCTATCCTGTGCTTCACAGGTTGATAGGCACTATCAGCGGAGATGGTGGTATGATTTGTCTATGTGGGGGAAGTAATCATCAGGTTTCAACTAGATGTTATTGTAGATCCCGAGGGCTTTTATATATCCCAATATTTCTTCTGGTTTGTGTTTCTCGAATAGTTCTTTCAAGCTTGTACAAGCATGGTATTTTGGCTTGTACGATTATAGAGTGAACACCATATATCCTTGAACTTGGTTCGCGTATGAATATAACCTTATTATTCATGGTTTGTGTTCTGATGACTCCATTCCCTTCATTCCAGGTTGACTTTCTTCATCTGTTCTGTCGGCTTCACATCACCAATGCTGTTTGATGAGAAGAAATATCCGTATCATTTAATGCTGCAGAAATTCCTGTCATCCGGAGGCCAACATGCCCTGTTCGAGTAAGTACTCTTGTAACGATCATATGCAGGGATGTAAGCTCTCAGAATTTCGTCTGATTTCAGAGTCTAACACGCCAATAGATTTGCCCCAATTTCCTTTCTTTTCTTTTTTTAATGAATTCGGAATTTCTATATGGGCAGTTTCAGATTTTTTTATAGACTGACTTACATCGCTGCATATGGCTTTTAAAGCAGATAGATGAAATGCTTATCTGGAAGGGGCTGTTGCTGATATTGGGTATCGATTGAAGGAGACGGTATTTATAGATGGCTACCGGCTGTAGAGACAAACCAGACAACTGATTACAGGAGATGTATTCTATAGACAATCATAGTCAAACTAATATCGATATTACATGTATTTTCCGTCTTTAGGGCATTCCAATGGGCACTCTCTTGTGGCGGAAATGTACCACTGAAAGATGGCCTGGAGCACTCTGAATTACCAGGTAAGGATATAAGCTGAAATTCAAATGAATTCAACAGATTGATCAGAATATGTTACGAAAAGCATGGGCCTGACCTCTACTTGCCCATAATGTACCGAGAACAGTCTTGTATCTGCCAACCTGCATCATATCATTTTTTGTTTCAGATGGAACTGGTGAGTTCCTAGATGCTTGGCTGATGCTAGTGGAGAAAATGGTGAACACCAAAAACGTACTCGACTCTCCGCACACACTGCCTGCGAAATCAACTACACCAGGCTTCGTGTCCTTTGACCCACTGCTTTATTTAATCTCAACACACAAGGTAATTACTGTTCACTATATGGTTCTACTCGTCTGTTCTAAAAAGTAAAAAGGCAGTAAACGCTTTGATTCTTAATACTTGAACTCATATTTCATGCTGGTGAAGCACAAGTCGATGTAAGAAGTGACATCTGGAAAATGCATGATGACTACCGGTGGTATTCCGTAAATAAATGTTATTAACCTTTCATGATTACAGGCGGCATTCCATGCAGTGATGCATCTTTGGAACAAGCGTCCTCTGAAGGTGTATGGTGGACGTATGTCAGAGTCTATACTGGCCATCCTCTGCCACATCATTAAGGGCGAAGCTGTTATCAAGGCACGTTTAGTAAGACAGTTTACAGTGCTTTTAGTATTAAGTGTTTTCTATCAAAGTACCATAGAATCTGTACAAAGTTGAGATAATTCACCCCTCAAAAGTAAAACACTGAATGGCAATGGCATTTTAGTAGGCAGTGAAATTTCTTCTAGGATAGTTCTCTTCTGTGTAATGTTTTACGTATATCATTTGAGCACTATAATCAATTACTTGATAATGGCTACTTGAACATCAAACCATATCCAACATCTTCATACATTCCTGTAGGAGAAATTCCAGAAGGAGAAAGAAAAGGCTGAACAGCTAGCAAAGGCATCTAGTAGCACCTCATTGGTGAGTGGAAGCGTTGCTACCTCATCCAGTGTACCTGTCGCGTGGCCAGCCCCGGCATCTTCCGCGTCGGCTGCTCAGGCTGTCGTTCCGCCCGCACGGGAACCTGAGGTTAACCAGGAACACCTACAACAGGTCAGCAATACCATATGAATAAACAATTGGGGAGGGATAGATCTCAAGTGTATTGTTGCTGAAGGGGGAACTGAGAAAATGTGCGGGGCACAGAAGCAACCCAGAGTCGTTTTCTCAAATACATAATGTTTCTAATCTGTTTTGGAGTTCACAGTAACTGTTGGGATTATTCTGAGATTCTTGTTTCCAAGGCTAAAATGGGCAGTTTAGTTTTGCTTTCTTTTATAGCTAATGGATATGGGATTCACACGCGAGCATTGTATGGACGCCCTACTTCATACAACTAGTCTTGAACAAGCAACAGATTATATCCTCACTCACCCACCTCCAGCGCCAGCTGCCACCACGCCCAGCACTCAACCGGTATGTAGCATTTAAAAAGTGCGTAAAATTAGAGTCATTGGAAATCGGGACTTTACAAGATGTGGTCCTAAGCGGAACTGCTCTAGTATTCATTGAAGCAAAAGAGAAAAAGAAGACGGGGGGCTACATTTAGGAACAGTAACATTCAAACAAACATCTGATACGAACAAAGCAAACTTTGAATCAGCTAGTTTTGTACACCAAATTGTCAAACTTGTCCCTCCAGTATTGAAGTCAATAATGGAAAAATGACCCATTAGTAAAAAAAAAAAAAAAAAAAAAAAAATCTGGAAAATGTAATGTAGGGCCTAATCTGCAATACTTTCGACATATTGGGTGAAATTGGCCTTTAATGTTGACAGACATTGGGCATGGATCTTGACCTGTCCGAAGAGGACCAAATGATGCGAGCTATCGCTATGTCTCTGGGTGAGAATGTCCTTATGTCGACTGACAGTGCCAACAATACTACTGCCTCGCAGGTAAATAATCTTAGTAAATTGCTGTCAAAAGAAATAAATAGTAGCAAAGCAAAACAGTTTTGAAGTCCTTGTCTTTGCTTGGTTGCACAGAAGTTCTGCTGCGTGAATGATCAACTTGTCTGCAAATGACCGATAACTTTAAGTGCTCGTTTTACCTGACTCCTGTCATTGCAGTCTATCAATATTGTACCCTCTTATATCATCTCAACCTCTTTAACTCTTTAACACCCCCTCCCCCCAATTAACCGTCCCATTTTGAGGAGATAATCCTTCTGTACATTCTTAGGGCTCCTTTACTTAAAAGATGTTGCCATATAAGTTTGTCTCATGGCTTCCAGACCTCAGAGGAGAAGACTAAGGAACAAGAAGAGGAGGATCAACGTAAAGCAGAGGAAGCAGAAGCAGAGAAGGACCGTCAACCAGAGGAGGAACCACTTGAAAGTGCCGTCATTAATGAGTTTACTGATACCATCATGAGTGGTAAGTAAGGCTCTTCATTCTTAGACATAATGATATCCTCATATATTCTTGATCGTATCATCAAAGACACATATCTTTTGTGAATGAGTAAGTAACATTATCAGGCAGTGATGACTCTTAAATCTCCCAGCTCTAGTAAAATACAGTGAGAGGGGAACACCTTGGAGAACTGATGCCTGAAAAAAATTGTTTCTTTGGTGATTCTTTACTGGATGACAGTGTACAGCTCATTGTTATAAAGTTACACTTTTTAGATTTGCTTCAATTATTCGAGCGGCTTCCCTAGCCCACTTAAAAGAGTCTATATCTCCTCTTTCCTATCCCCTCGGATGTGTGTGGTGCACTTATGCATGGGCACTGACACATATTCCACCGTGATATTGTAATATAGTTCTCGCCATGAATATGTCCTTAGCTGTCGAAATGACGTTAAACATCTATTACTCACTCGCTGAATTACTCGAGATAATAACTTAAATGCTCTTCTTTCAGGATGTATGCAGTTGCTCGACACCCTGCCAGAAACCGTGTACAGGGTCTGCGATCTTCTTGTCGTAGTCACTAACCGAAATGGCACCAAATGGAGGGATGACATTCTCACTGCCATTGTGACAGAAGTAAGTCATTCAAAAGTATTTTAATCAATGGTAAGAAAAGTAATTGTATAAAATATTTGAAAGTTGATCAGGATTTATTAGATTTAATGGGCATATATTCCAAGCCGTACACTTGATAGGGTCTGAACCACTATCCAGGCCCTGTGTATTAACTTGCATTGAATTATCTTCGGGTTTAGAGGATTTCATTAGGGAAACTAACGTTTTCTTGTATGTTTGGTTGTGCAGATTGCCCAACAAGCGTGCAGTTTGATGGAGGCCGCAGCTCCGCTATCGTCTGGTGATTCGCGATCTGTGTTGGAGTGGGCAAATCAGCTTTCAACTCATTCAGAATCTCCCAAACTCGCCATCAGACTCCATCTACTGAGTCTTCTCTTTGAGGTATGTAAGATGATATTGGCCTGTGTGAAATTTATAAGGAGTGGTTTCTTTGAGAAGGTGCAGTGAGCTCTGTGATGAAGCAAATATTGTTTACCGAAGCTAATTCCTGAGAATAAAAACATGGGAATAGATTTAGGAACATGCCCTATATGTTTCCTGTGATGATTGATTGGGTATTCTGAGAGCAAACTTTCATGAGTTGCATGTACTGGTAAGTGTAGTTACAAAATTTCATATTGATATCAAACCCATTGACCACTGCGATACCCCCCCCCCCCCGAAAAAAAAGAAAGAAAAGGGGGGGGGGGGAGAACATTTAAAGTGAATTAGGAAAATTAATTGATGGGAAGGAAAAGGAAATAAAGGGAAATTAGAAAAATGTTAACAAGTCTGCTGGTGTTTTTGTCGCATAGGAGATGAAGATGCCGTGTGCTGAGGCCCTGGAGGCGTCTAATATTCTGGACCTGCTAGTTCGGCTGCTTGATACCACACAACGGTGTCTGTCTGTGGCACAGGCAGCCAACACGCCTAAATGGGTGGCACCTCTCCTCCTACTGCTCGACCTGTATGAGAAGGTGTCCATAGCCTCCAAGAGGAAGGCAGACCTCGATAAACTGCTGGTAAGTTACTTGTTAGGCTCTTTGGTCTGGTTCCAGGCATGTTTTTCATGACTGAAGTTGAGATGATGGACTATAATACCATATGCACCACGAAGTGCCCATATTCAGTAATCAGAATATCAACAAAGCAGTACTCAGTAGGAAATCTAGAATAATGGACGAAATATGAAGTACAGGTTAGAGACTCTAGTAAGTTAAGAAGATTGAGTAACATCACATTGATGATGAGTTGTCTCGATTTCAGAACAAATATCGTGTTTGGAAGTGGTTTGATGATCGGAGTGGCCGTTGGTGTAACTACAGCGTTGGTAATAACAGGACGATCGATGATGCATACCAGAATGGGGATTCTTCTGTCAGGTACGATGAATATCTATGAGTGAATTTGTAACATTGATATGATAGTTATCGACATAGACTCAATGATAAACAGAACAAGTTCATCTAGAAAAAAGCCCCATAAAATTCATCTGATTAGAAAACTTTTATCAAATTTCAGGTTTACGGCGGGACGGAGGCGCTATACTGTTCAGTTCAGTTCCATGGTGCAGGTGAATGAGGAAACCGGTAACCGCAGACCCATAATGCTCTCTCTGCCAGCAAAGGAAGAAAAGCCAAAGGCAAAGGAGGAGAAAATGGATACCCAAAAGAAGGATGGTGAAGGTGCTGAGAATGAGATCAAACGTAAGGACATGATAACAAAATATTTGAAATTGAAATGTGCTATTGAATTACACTGCTAATACCGTGTATTAAATCTATTGTAGATATTTATTGTAGTCACTTTCATTTCCTGTACCCCATTCGTTTGGTACATTTCGACATCTTTTTCATTTATGCAGCAGTGCTCCACCAGCTCAGCACTATGGAGACTGAAGATGGTACACCAAAAGAAAAACCTGCAGAGATTAAAGATAAAGAGGAGGAGAAGGCACCAGAGCTGCCCATTGTTAAGGGACTGATGCCAGACCAAGTATCATCACTTATTAGGTGAGTCAGTTACAGAAAGATAGACCTACGGGAGTATGACTATGTGTACATAGTTCTATTGAAACAAAAAAAACTCACTAGGGAGAAATAAGAAATATTGCACCCCCCCCCCCAAAAAAAAAAAAAAATAATAATAATAATAATAATAATTAAAAAAAAAAATAATAAAAAATCCTACCAGTTGGAATATGTTCATGGAGACTACCCTGTACTATCTCTCTCCATGAATGTGACCATAGATGTCAGAATGGCGTTAAATATCTCTTACTCAGTTCACTGTGCTGTACTTTTCCTAACTCGAGTCGAGAAATCGTAACTTATGAATTGCTTATTTCAGGTGTTCTGTTGCGTTAATCGGCATTCCTGTTGAGCCAGACACACTGCATGCAGTGCTGCGGCTCACGCTCCGGTTGACACGTGAACATCAGTTTGCAGTGCAGTTTGGAGAACAGGGAGGTGCTCGCCTCCTGCTTGGGCTTACACAGGCCTCAGCATTCCAAGGCTTCACATCGCTGGCCACACTGCTCTTCCGTCACATTCTAGAGGAGCCCAACACGCTCCGCCATACTCTGGAAAAGGTATGTTCACCCCATACATGCTATACATGAGTAGATATCACATGTACTGCAAAAAGTTAGTTTTTTAAGTGCCCAGAAGACTAAAAATCTCCACACGACTGGCGAAAGCCAAGCCCTCAACCAGATATTGGGAATTGTGGAGAAAATTGGGAATGTCTTTGACTCCTGTAGAATTGGTGAAAAGATTAATCCTTATTTGTACACAGAGTGAAAGAAAAATAAACATAAGTTCTTTTCTTTTGTCTTCAGGTTGTTCGTACAGCTTGTCAAGGTGCAGGTTCTAGTGCCGCGGGTGTAGTCCGGGGCAGCATAGGCTCAAAGGAGATGCACTACATTCTGCGGTACTTGAGTCCTGCTGCCTGTCGCTGTCCCGATCTTTTCACAGAAGTGTCCAAATCGCTGCTACGCATAGCACTTCCTCCAATAACAAAACGAGGTTGGTTGATATTTTCTTTTCTTTGATTTACACTGCTTTCACTAATGTGCAGTGGCTATTTTACCACTGTCATACATTTGATACTTGAAAAAAATTACAAAAGAATCATGTTTGAATTTGATATGTATAGATCTCACATTAGACACATAACTTTGTTACTCTTCAGAGGAAGATGATGCACGATTTACTGGTCCAAACTCACCTCAGCTACTGAAGTGTATTCCCAGTAAGCAAACGGAGCATGTTATTGTGGAGAGCCCCATGAGGGAAGTTGTGTATGATTTACTCAATGGGCTGGCAGCAAAGTACCATTACAACAAAGAGGACTCGGGGTATGGCGAGACGCGACAGGCTCAGGCACTGGCAGAGGCCTTGCAGGAAGTACTGAATGACCATGTGCGGGAGCTGCACGACCCACCTACGTTTAGACAATCAGGGAGTCAGGAAGACACACCAGACGCCCAGGTCAGTTTGTGCACATTAATATTCAGCTGTATTTGATGTTATTCAGAAATGTGTCAGAAAAGAATTTGCATGCTGTTGTAGGTGATAATGCAATCAGTCAACTGCTAAATGGGCAATTCAGTGGGGGATTCAGCCCCCCCCCCCCGACCCCTTCGTTTTGCCAATATTGAGATTGATTGCCCCTTTTGACTCCGAAATGTAGCCAATCATATGGTATCAAACAAAGGGCGTGCCCCCTCCTTTTCAAAATCCTGGATCCACCCCTGCTAAACGTTAAATCAGTCTTCACTAACTTAAATGTTTGCGTATGCAGGGTCAAACAAGCGCAGATGGACAGGGAAGTCGAGGAGAGGCAGCCAGTGCGGAAACAAAAGCCAAAGAAAAAGCAGCAGCACTCGAGAATGAGAAGAAGAAGCGGCCACTACTCCCTAAGTCGGCCATTATGCGGCTATTGGCCGAGTTGGTGCGCTCGTACCCAAGCTGTGCGGTGATGGTGACACAGCACCAATTTGTCGCTGGTCAGACCGAGCTGGTGACAGAGGACTGCAATGTGCTAGCCTTCATCCTGGACTATCTCCTGCCCTTGTCACAGGATACTGGTGACAAGGACTGCCCAGCATTGGCCAGGGTCTTGCTGGCTGCCCTTTCTACCTGTAACCATAGCCCAGACGCACAGACAACTCTGGTGACAGAAGTGAAGGGGGCACTGCAGCGCGCACTGGCTATGCCTGAGGGTGTGGACAAACACGCTAAAATCCAGGCCCTCACGAGCATCATTAGTACCATCATCGAAGCCTGCCCGTCACCTGGACAGGTCCCCAACCAGGTGTTCAAGGTAAGGGTAGGTACCTTACACTTATATTTTGTATTATGTAGATCACCATCATGTAAATGAGATGAGATTGACTACCTTGTATGCTATGAATATGAATTCCCGTTAAAAAAAAAAAAAGAATATTTGCCATTCAAGTAAATGTTCATAATATCACACGAAGAAGGAATACTAGAAAGTTTACTATCTATCATATTTACTTTGCTTCATATGAATTGATCAAACGCCTTGTGAAACCAGTCTGTTCTTTCTGCTGCCTCTTTTTACTATAAAATAACATGTAAAATAGAGCGATATGTGCCTAATGAATATCAATTTGTCTTCTCTTTTGTCATTATTTAGGCCCAGCAGGTTACAATGAACAACATGGTGCGCCTTCTATTGAAACGTGGTGTGGTTACGGATCTAGCGCGCATCCCGCACAGTCTAGATCTGTCCTCACCCAGCATGGTAAACACCGTGAACGCGGCGCTCAAACCGCTGGAGACTCTGTCCCGCATAGTCAACCAGCCTCAGACTGTCATCACTAAGAACAAGCCAAAACAACAGACCGGCAGCCAAAACAACACCGTCTCTGGCACGGTTGATGCCATAATTCATGAGGCCATCTCAACGGCCAGAGCTACCACCAATGAAGGAGATGTCCAGATTGAAGATATCACAGAAAATGAAGATGGCAATGATGTTCTAGATGAGACAGAGCAGTTAGATACAGGTGAACCAGAGAGCAGTCACCAAGAGGTAGGAGTCATTTAGTATACTCTGTTAAAAATCTCCCTGCTCTAGTGATTTACACAGTGAGAGGGGAACACCTTGGAGAACTGATGCCTCATTCTCATCCATCTAGATTTCAGTCTGTTAGAGGGTTCTATTTTATCAATTTATATGATTTATACATTGACATGTTATCTTGTACACTGTATTTGCTGTTGAGTCTAAGAAGTTCTGTTCACGTTGGTGTTTTTTTAGAAATGAAGAAGGCGCATAGTCTAAATTCTTAAGATTTATTTTTGAAATGGTAAAATAGATACATATTTCAACACTGTGTGGTATGGTGCTATTGCAGGCTGCAGAGCTGGATGAGGTGCTGGACGATTTGCTGCAGCGTGAAACAGGTGAGGACCCAGAGCAACAGGTGCTAGGGGAGATCGTCATGGAGGGGCAACGTAAGTTGTTCGTGCTTTAGGCCTGACCTTTAGTAAAAGTCACTGTCAAAATTGGGTGCTTGAATAATATCCTCTTCTGTCTGCACTTACGACCACATATCCTTGAGTGAATTCTCAAAAACCTATCATTTCTAATTTCACACAAAGGTTTTTGCACAACTGGCATAGGTTTAGCTCTGTTTTATCCAAACTCTGTTGCTTTTTGAAGGTTACGACATTTTTCCTTTAGTATTTAATCGCTCACAACACACAAACATGCACTGCCATGGAGATTTCTTTTGGTTGAGATATTTCTGTTCTTTCCGTGGAACTAACCCTAAATTTTGTGATTAGACTATCCCCAATAATGGTGCTTTGAATTGCATTTGATGCATCATACATATAACTTACAGTTACGCATGAGAAACTGAATGATTAGGTAGTACCTAATGTACTGCAAGTAGAAATGAAAAATCTTCAAAGAGCAGTTAATAATCTCAATTTCAGTTTCAATATATCTACATAAATTTATTTAATGTTGAAGATTCAGTAGGAAATACCTAATACTAAGAATGGGATTCCACTGCAATGTATCATTTGTATAATCTCAGGAGTTCAGTGATAGCAGCACTATCACCGTGATGCTGTTTACAACTATTTTACCCCAAGTAACAATATAAATCAGCCATTTCTATTTACCCACGTTGCTCTAGAGCCACGGCCCAGTACGCAGACCCAAGACAACCAGAACATCCTGATTGATGTTGAGGTGGAGAATGACGATCTGCTCGACCAACACGACTCACAGATGGTGAGTCAGATGTCGGATGATGAGGACGTCGTTGATCTGCATGCAGGTGGGTGTCTTAACGTCATTGCTGTCTTATATTCCGCCTTTCTTTGTCTGCACTGTGAATGGTGTGATAGTAGTGTCTCTTATCGCAACTGCAAGTACGATAATAACTAGTATATAGATCCAACCCCATGTAAGATGCACACTGAGTTAATGACAGATATATGAAGCGCACCTGGGATCATATTATATAGGGCAATGTAGTACTGTTCTAGAGATTAAATTCTCTTGTATATATAAAGGTGCACTCCTCGCGTATAAGCCGCGCCTTGTAAGTGAGGCATTACTTTCCCCCTTTTGTGTGGGTGTGTTAGTATTATGTTTGCTGGTTCTGTCCTCAGATGGCCGTGTAGATGACGAGGATTCACAAGACAGTGGGTCAGATGCTGACGATAACGATAATGAGGACGACACAGTGGATGAGGAGGATGGGGATGATGATGACGATGAGGATGATGAGGACGAGGAAGAGGAGGAAGAAGAAGAGGAGGAGGAAGACGAAGGCTCCGATATGGAAGCGGATAACGATGACTATCAAGGTCTGGAAGAACCCATGCAGTATCGCCTCACTGAGGACAGCGACCTCTACATCCAACTCGTGGACGACATGCTCCCCCATGGTAAGTCAGTTTTGTGATATACAGAAACCATTTGGACTCTGCGAGTGAGTTAGTGAGCAAGGGTGCGAAGATGAGAGACCTTGACTGTGGTCCAGCTGCTCTGGACAGTGTTGGAAATGGAATTTTTTCTTTGATTCCTACTGCATTTTGGAGGAAATAATAGATTACCCGGCAGCATAGGCACAGCATAATGTCAGTATTTAAATTAAATTGACCATATATATCTACTATTTCCTTTAGTAAGACTACTGTCTGCTGTGAGAGTCCTTCAAACAATTGTTTAGTTGTTTTCTATTACTCCTCCTTTTTTAACTTGGATATGCAGTCCCATCCCTCATGTCCCCAGAGTAATACACCCCTCCTACTTTACCCCAGTTATTTGTACACCAATGCACTGTCTTAGGAGGGTTTGCCAGAGAGTAATTCCAGAAAAGACTGAATAAACTTTTTTATTTTTTGCACCAGGTGCCGCTCCCCATATGTTTGATGATCGCAGTCACATTCGCAGACACCAGCTCCCTGCCTCTGCAGTACTAAATACCGTCAATGGCAATGAGGTCTCAGGTGTGTAGAGTTAAAATGTTTAGTTTTAAGACTGACTAACAGGTAGACACCGATAAATAATCATGTAGCTGTAGCGTATTCCAATTATCAATGATATAAGCTTTCCAGACAGAAATAAAGTCAGGCAATTATTAATTTCAGAACATTAAATAGTTTAATCTCCCAATAACACTTAAGTAATAAATTGCCCCCGCGAATGGGCGTTTTGTCATTTACCATGATTCTTTTCTGAACTCGGCTATTTAGTTATATTATTCATACCCGGAGGTTAACTAAACTGGCATCCTCTTTTTGTATCATTTTACCTATTTGAAGTCAATTCATTGTGTAACCAACAACCCTTCTAGCCTGCTGTCCTGTACTTATCCCGCACCCTTACCCCATAAAGTGTTATAAAAAAATGAATTAACACATAGAACTAAAAAAAATTAACATAAATGACAGCACGGAATAATTGAATCCATGCAGACCCTGTAGCCATATAACCAACTATCTTGATAGTGTGGACATCCCGTTTTTGAATGACGCTGCACTGATTGTTACCTTTACCTGGAATCAATTTGCCCAAACTCTACTGGGTTCTTATTAGTCCTTTATGTATAATTTGCCGCCTAGTCATATCCATCACTATACTGTAGACATTCAGGGAAGGTGTATTCCTCTTCACGTTTCAGGCCTTAGCGTTCCACCAGCTCCCAGTAATGTAACAGCCAACCACCCGCTGCTTGTGCGCCATGCTGAGCCTCATGGCCTTCATGGTGCCGTAGCAGCACGCGTACACCGAGCAGGGCGACAACGGGGTGCTTACCGATACAGCCCCTCAACACAGACACTCCATGTACACTACACAACGACCAGTGCACGCCAACCTAACCCACCCACCATTCTACAGAGGTATGATTTTCTTTTCACAGTGCAGAAGGTACTAGGGTAACTGGCAGCAACACAAAGGGCCATACAAACAAACAAATGTGAACACATTTCCCTAGTATATGCTGTTAATACACTATTCTACTTCATAAAATTATTGCAGAATGTTAGCTAGGGCATGGATACTTATGGAGACATGCCCTGGAGTTACTAGATTACTTGGATTACATATAGAAATCGGGAAAAACTGAAAGTTGTGTACTAGGGTAACTCCTAATGAAGTTACCCTAGTACTTGTTAACGTAAACAAACCGAGTTACCGTAGTACTGACAAATCAAAAACCTGTCTACCAGAGATGCCACTTTTCCTGGTTTACCAGGAATTCCTGGTTTTTGATTCTAAGATTTCTGTAATAAATCATGTAAGATTCCTGGGGAAATGTGTCTCAAGTCCAGTTTTCCTGGTTTTTGTCGACAAGTGAGTGGCATCTCTGCTCTACACTACTGTTCTAGACAATGTCAACCTACAGTTATTGGCTCTGATGATTGTGCGTATTGTACACCACATTTAAACAGCTTAGCATTACTCAAATCAGTAGAGATACTGTGTAATCTCCCCTTTTAGCTCACTATACTCCTCATAGGATTTGTCATGTTGGATGGGGTAACTGGCCAGTTATCCTAGTACCTTCTGCACTGTGCTTTTGGAATTATGGAAAAACAAATATGGAAAGATATCAGACTTTTATAAAGTATGTACGAGACATGAAAAGAATTCATAATTATTTGTAGCATCATCTACATTTGTGATGGATTGATAGGCTATATGTATGTACCCTACACAAATGTAGATATGGAAATGTACGACAAATATGTAGAAATTTAATTGAAAAGCACTGTAAATCAAGAAAAAAGTCTTAACGAAGCTTTCCTTCTGACAGGTTGCTAGGGCCAAGTGCAGCGGCAGATGTGTTACAGTTAACAAGTACACTATCATCTTCTGGTGGCCAGGCACGTCTGCAACTAGTCGCAAATGATGACCTCCGCATCGTCCCCAGAGCTGACGATGATGTCTTTGATGACATCTTTCAGGTAGTGGGAAACACTCAGCATGTATACTAGGATAGGGTATCCAGAGATGCCACTTTTCCTAACTTTTTGGGAATTCCGAATTTTTTGGATTTAATTCCAGTAGGCATTTCCTATTGGGAGTCTAGAAAATCAGGATGATAATTTTTATTTATCAATGAGTGGCATCGCTGGGTATCGCACTAAGCCTTATTACATTGAAATGCCATTGTGGACTTAAGTTAATTAACTGTAGCAACAAAGAAAATATGATGTACGATACGGACATGTGCTTTTGTTACGCTAAATGTCGCCTTGCTGTATAATTGTAGGATTCGTTTGCGGACAGTTCGGCAAGTGGGTCAGGCGTACTTGCCAGTGTTCCGTCAGCGCTAGCCCGATGGACTGAGGAGGCACGTGTGCTGGATGATGACAGCATGCATGACTGTGTTACAGGTAATTGCTTTAAACCATATGCCGGATGATATGTAGGGGGCCTATATCATAATCACTATTTTCCTGGATTGAGAGCTCTGTCTGTCTTGTGTAGTGAAGGCTAGAGCAGTATAGCCCAGGTAGAGAAAGTTCTCCTTTGTACCCACTTCAGATTGTTCTGTTGCGATAAAGTGGTGAAGACAATTCACAGTATAGCATAATACCAGTGCTTCCCATGAAATGTGTATTCAATTGAGTAAGACCATTGAAGTCCCAAGTTTAGACTTGATTGTTTTGTCCTGGATTGAGAGCTCTGTTTGTCTTTTGTAGTGAAGGCTAGAGCAGTATAGCCCAGAAAGAGAACGTTCCCCTTTGTACACACCTCAGATTGTTCTGTTGTGATCTAAAGTGGAGAAGACAAATATACATAGAGTGACCAGTATAAAATCTTTCAATGAGATGTGTGAATTAATGTAAAAGAGTGTTCATGAGATTTAATTTCTATTTTTATCAGTGTTTTAAAATTTTTTTTTTTTATTATTATTTTATCTGATAATCCTTACCGGGCGCAAGCAACATCTATTTAATTCAATACGTAGCTATTAAAATAAATATCAGAACACCACACGAGTCTACTTGTAGACCAGTGCTGCTGAATTTATTTCTAAACCTGTTAAGATATTGTGGGACCACCAGTGCTCTATACACTGGTAGTCTTTGTTGGTTTTGCTAAAAACTGAAATTTAACACTGACACTGCTGACTGTCAGCAGTGTCAATATAACACCAAACCCCCTGGGGCTTGGGACCACTGGCAATCTAATTGTCACTCTCTAAAAACACAAACATAAGCCTGATGAGTCCCCATGGGACGAAACTACTCTTTGTTACCGGTTACCATACTGGTAACAGTGTTTCCATGTTACCTGGTACCATGGAGACCTGTGTACACTGTCACCTAGTGACAGCAAACACTTGTGACTGTTGCCAAGCAATGGTGTTCTGAATGACGTCACGCCCCCTGGGCCCAACCGTCATTCTGAGTGGTAGCTTAGTGGAGGAAGGACGCTATCATCTAGCCCTGTCGAAATTTATTTTTATCAGTGTTGAAACCCCAAATTATGGAAGAACTGGAGCGGCTAAGAGATATTGAGCTGGCAAGTCGACGTGAACAGAGGAAAAAGGCTGCAGAAGAAGAAGCGGCCAAGAAGGAAAAAGACCAGAAAATCAAGGAAGAGAATTCTAATACTGTTAGTACCCAGGCCACAATCACAGGCACTGTGCCACCTGCTGAACCATCGGCAGATGCTACGCCTGCCACAGAAACACCGTCACAGGCACGGACAGAAATGGAGGTAATATCGCTTTCCTGTAACTTTTACACCTGGGGATACATAAAGTAAATGATATTAACAAACACATGTTTATCATGATAACTGGGGAGAGTGACCTACCTCACAACCTTGCATATTAGGTCACAGCATTGATGGTTTGGTACTAATAGTATACAAAGAAGAGTCACTGCATAATGCAGCTTAAACACAGGGTTTTATGGTACTTTCTTTGATGAGATCACATATTTAAGAAAAATTACAAAGTCCTCAATAGTGGACCACCGGGGGTACAAGTTACCGGGTTAAATTCTGTTTACCAAGGAGGGTAATTGCTTATCTTTGCACTGTAGGTGGAAAGTCGCGAAGAAAGTACCGAGACTCAAGAAACCGCTACCATTGAACCACCACCACCTGTTGCCACGCCTAGTGAAGACAGTATCCCAGCTGTCCCTGAAACACCACAACAACAAAGTAGGTTCACCTTACTGATAATATCAATACTGTTACAGATGGTTCTTTACAAAATAATACCCATGGGAAGTTTTATTTTAAATAGCAGACACTTTTGAAGTGGCGGGGTGAAACTATATGTCTTTACTGATCATTAATCGCATTTTGTGCAGGTGGATCTGCAGATAGTGCAGAGCAGACAGCAGCACAACTGGCTATGTCGGTGGTGGAGACGGTATTGGCTACACCGGCTCCCTCATCGACCACACCAGCCACAGAGGTACCCAGTTACCAGACGCCATTCCAACCCATCCCGCAAGTCACACCCTCCGCTCCCGTGTAAGTGTTGCATTCTTCTTTTAGTAAATATATCAGGTTTAATGCTGAGATATATGATCATCATATTTTCCTGGATTGAGAGCTCTGTCTGTCTTGTGTGGTGAAGGCTAGAGCAGTATAGCCCAGGTAGAGAAAATTCCCCTTTGTACCCACCTCAGATTGTTCTGTTGTGATCTAAAGTGGTGAAGACAATTCACAATATTTAATTATATCAATGTTTCTCATGGAATGTGTAATAAATTGAGTAAGACCATTGAAGTCCCAAGTTTAGACTTGATTGTGTTGTCCTGGATTGAGAGCTCTGTCTGTCTTGTGCAGTGAAGGCTAGAGCAGTATAGCCCAGGTAGAGAAAGTTCTCCTTTGTACCCACCTCAGATTGTTCTGTTGTGATCTAAAGTGGTGAAGACAATTCACAATATTTAATTATATCAATGTTTCTCATGGAATGTGTAATAAATTGAGTAAGACCATTGAAGTCCCAAGTTTAGACTTGATTGTGTTGTCCTGGATTGAGAGCTCTGTCTGTCTTGTGCAGTGAAGGCTAGAGCAGTATAGCCCAGGTAGAGAAAGTTCTCCTTTGTACCCACCACAGCCTGCTTTGTTGTGCTGTAGTGATCTAAAGTGGTGAAGACAATTCACAATATTTCATAATATCAATGCTTCTCATGGAATGTGTAATGAGTTGAGTAAGACTTAGAATTAAATACAAGTGTACACTTATTTCTGTTGTCCTGGATTGAGAGCTCTGTCTGTCTTGTGTAGTGAAGGCTAGAGCAGTATAGCCCAGGTAGAGAAAATTCCCCTTTGTACCCACCACAGCTTGTTATAGTGTGCTGTGGTGATCTAAAGTGGTGAAGACAAATCCCCAAAATGTCAGGTACTGATATCGCTTCTTCAGTTGAAGAATGAAGACTAAGCTAAAATTAAAGAATTGTCAGTGTACTGTAAATTAGATTTAACTGACCTCTTACTGTGGTTTCTTATTAGCCCATGTAGAAGACTTGAAGAGGCGACCACACCGCCTACCGGAACCCAAGTCCCTTCAATGCAGATGAGTAGCAGTGAAGGCGCCATGACACCTGATGAGCCGTCCAACATAACCAGCTCTGACGCTCTCACCATTGGGTCAAGTGGTTCAGGTATGCTGCTACCAAAGAAGCCTTCCTACAATGATTAGAAATTGATATAAAGACCCTGCCCCCATTCATTCCATCTAGAGAAATTGTGAAGTATTAAGCCTAAGAAGTTGTATATGGGCTATTATGTCAGAGTGTTTCAAAGTAAATGTAATATACCATTTTTCCATGATAGCAGGAAGCAGTTCTGAAGCACCAAGTACAGCGGAAAGTGGTACGCCATCGGAGCCGCCGACCTCTCTACTAGCATCCACCCCAGCTGAACCAAGGTACAATGTCCTTCACACATACCGGTTTATAATGTGTTCTTATCAGTACTGAAAAATATTAGCACAGACTCTCAACCCATCTCTCTATATCTGTATGTTCTATATTTCAGTGCATCAAGTACTGCAGCAACACCAGCCACCTCTGCACTACTACAGGCGGGAAGCAGGTCCTCTTCCACAGGTTCGTTATCACCTGGATACTTTTCAATTGAATTTATGATCCTAGCATGTACTCTAGAGTTGGATATCACTAGGAAGGCTTTAGTTTAGGAAAGGTACACCTCAAGTCGGACTTGCCTAGCCCAGTTAAAAGGGTCTATATCTCCTCTTTCCTATCCTATCCCCTTGGATGTGTCAGGGATGTCATTGACATCCCCTCCCCCTTTTTTTCCAGGGCTTCCCTAGCCCACTTAAAAGGGTCTAATTCTCCTCTTTCCTATCCCCTCAGGATGTGTGTGATGCACATATGCACGGGCACTGACACATTCCTCTGTTAAATTGTGTAATGTAGTTCTCGCCATGAATATGACCTTAGCTGTCGAAATGACGTTAAACATCTATTACTCACTCACTCCTTTTTTCCAATGGCGATTTATCGCGATTTTCAGTCTCGATATTGCGATATTTTGATACATTTGAAAAGTGTGCATATGCACTAGAATGTTGGTATGAATAAGTATTTAAAATGGAGCAGAAAGGGGTCAATCATCTATGGATCATGTCACTAGATCATGGGGATATACTGTAGACTATTCGAATTATTTTCACAAATATTTTAACTTGATTAGATATCTTATTATGTGCTTTATAGGAATTCATTGTCAACCATAGTTTCATTAAAAAGCATTCTAGCACTGGTATGCGACCTGCTTCCTCTGGTTATTCTATCATTGACGTAGATTGTCTAGCATGGATGGTGGGGGAGGGGGTATGAAGATGAAAATATATGGAAGTGTTGTTTTTTTTTTTTTATCTTTTTGACTTAACTAAATATTTCTAAGCAAACAGAAAGCTTATAAAATGAATGTAACAATAAAACAAGAAATTTATATCCCATTGCATTGCTGTTGTTGTAAGCTTTAATTCGATACCAAATATGCCCATCATTTTCTGTTCTGTCCGAGGATTTTATTAGAGAAATGTGAAAATTAAGAAAATGGATCATTGTATATTTATATAATGGCGATGCCGATACGATATTCAACATCGCCCTGTTGCCGATATTTAGATACTGTGACTATCGATGACATCCCTAATGTATGTGGTGCACATATGCGCTGGCACTGGCATATTCCTCTTCGAAATTGTGTCTATTACTCACTCACCTCAAGTATGTGTATGAGGCTCATCTCATGGTTTTCTGCAGTAAGGGTGCCTATGCACCAAGAGGGCCTAGGCCTCTTCGGAATACCAATTCTCCAGCATAGCTGGTAAGTTGTTCAAATAAAAGTAATATAATTCAATTAGAAGTAAGTAAGAAGAATTCAATTTGTGTGACCAAATTACAGATATTCCTGATGGTGTGGACCCATCATTCCTGGCTGCTCTGCCAGACAGTATTAGACAGGAGGTAATTGCCGAGCAGTTGCGTCTACAACGAATACAACAACGGGCCCAACAACAAGCACAGCAGGCAGAAACACTAGGTCTGACCGAGGTCAACCCTGAGTTCCTTGCTGCACTACCCCCTAACATACAGGAAGAGGTACGTAGTCCACTCCTCCAGTGTCATTAAATATGCAGAGTATGACAATCTATCGGGACCGGAGAGGTTTCCGCATCAACATATGTATGCTGGCATCAGTGACTCACGACACTCTTCTCGCCCTGCAGCAAATTTCCTGCAATGTCAACAATAGTGCAGTCTGAGACCAGCATGAGATCAGAGCTGTCATAGCTGTGTGCACACAACATTCACATTCATCTCTGATTGGTTTCTATATGAAAGACTGTCTATCTTACTTGGGAAAAGTTAGCTTTGGTAATAATATTTTAAAAATTTATCCTTAGTAAACTTGCTTAAGAAAATTACCCTTCTAATACTTCTGTTTGGAAGGTTCATAGTAAAAGGTGTTATCCAATTCCTCTACCGCACTAGGTCCTTGCCCAGCAGCGAGCAGAACAGGCACGGATAGCTACACAGCAGGGTACATCAACAGCAACAACCGCGGCACCACCGCAAGACAATATTGACCCGGCTAACTTCATAGCTTCCCTTCCCACCACGTTACGGCAGCAGGTGTTGGCCGACATGGATGACAGCATGGTGGCCGTGCTGCCAACTGACCTGGCAGCCGAGGCACAGTCATTACGCCGCGAACTGGAGGAACGACATCGACGTCTGATGCAGGAGAGACTGTTCGCTCAAGGTGCGGCTTCTCTGTCTGCTATTCTGCGGCAATCAGGTGATTTCCCTCCATTTGGTGTTGACACAGCGGAGACCACTCTTGAAGCCACATTTGTGAAATGAAAAACTAATTGAAAAAAGGCAGCAGTTTATTATTATGAAAAAATATGCTATTTGAGCGTGAGGCTGGAAAGTGTGAGACATCAATGTTGTCAAAAAAATCTCTTAGGAGGGATAGCATTTGATGAATGCCGCAGTCCAAGTTACTTAGTGCTAGAATTTACTTTAAGGAATACTGTTTCTTTCTCCCCATGTTTGGTTACTCTGTTCCACTACCCTGATTTCTCATAATATCCTCCACCTTCTAAAACGAACCACACATTCCGTTGGGCTTGCGTGATTGGTTTGCTAGTTCATATTCAAAGCACAAGTTTGGTTTTGTGGCTCCGAGTTCGGCTGTTCTAGATAATACCTTACCTAGTCAGTAGAATGTGCATGTATTATCAATGAAAGGTGGTTTTAGCAATTTGTCTGGTCCTCAAAGTATGCTTCTGATATTTGTTTAGAATAGATATAGTACCTTCATTTTTCTTTACAAATTGTATTTCATTTTCCTGAGAAGATACTCTTGCCTCTGCTACATCATCATTCTGTCTTTTGATAAACATGAATGTATAGATTTAATATTTTCAATGTGAAATAAAACCTATTTATTCTAATAAATTAGTTCGCTGTAGACTGCTAAGATAAATCGGGAGACTTAAAGAATGAGAATCTAAGTCAAAATGAAAATGCCAATTTATAGCAAGCCGGGAGTAGAAAGATACTGTTATGACGTCTTTATGACTATTCATACTACAGTTTATTGGTTAAATAAGTACCCCTAACAACATAGAAATAGCTTTGTGTTACTAATTGTGTTTCTGTTAGCAGGTCTAGCTGGCAGACTAGGTACAGCACGATACGCCATCCGGCAGCCTCGCGGATCTCAGTGGGGATGGAACAGCAGCCGGACTGGGGCAGCAAGTAGCTCCCATTCCAATACAGTGCGGTTACGTGGACGCCACCTCCTGGACCACGATGCCCTCACATGTCTACTAGTACTGCTCTTTGTGGGCGAGCCTCGCCTCAACACGACCCGCCTGCACCGAGTACTGCGCAATCTGTGCTATCATGCACAGACCCGTACCTGGGTCATACGTGCTCTACTTTCCATCTTACAACGGACTAGTGAGTGCAAGGCGGACGATGAGCGTGGCCATGGTTCCACACCCACGTCCTCCTCCTCTGCCACCACAGTGGCACCCAACACTCCAACTGGTACACCAGGAGGCAAAACCAGTGATAAACTGAAGCGCAAGTCGACAACGACAGTGGTGTGTGGTGAGCTGAACACGCCGTCACGGACAGGCGCTGGTGGTAGTGAGGCAGGTGGTGGGCGTGGTTCGACAACACCGTCATGGCTCTCTATCAGTCTGGATGCAGCTCTAGGCTGCCGTGCCAACATCTTCCAGATACAACGGGGTGGTGGGAAGAAGCACAGCAGTACAGCGCATACAGTAGTGAGCATACATCCACAGGCAGCACCCATCATCTGCCGCCATGTGCTTGACACGCTCATCTCACTGGCCAAGAACTTCCCCTGCCAGTTCCTGCCACAAACCAACAAGGCTAAGGAGGCGGCAGCACGCTGTGAGGGAACCCCCTCCACCACAGCATCCACAACCACAAGCCCCGCACGCAGCCAATCTAGAACAGAGAAAGTGCCATCAGACTCTGCCACAGCTACTCCTGGGTCTACAACCACGAGTAGTGGCGCAAACACCCCTGCCCAGTCGGCCTCCCCTGCCACGGGGCGAGGCTCTGACCGGGACTCCTCCCGTGCCACAGACACAGACTTCTGGGACTTATTAGTGCGGTTGGACAGCCTCAGTGTTAGCCGTAAGGGGAAGGGTTTCCAGCGGCTGCACAGTTTGGGCAGTATGGACAATGACGTCAGTGTGCATACGTTTGAGTCATCACCACTAGGTTTGCTTATGACAACTTTGTCACACCCTGTGATCCGCCGTAGCCAGTTGCTGACAGATCGACTACTCCGCCTGTTAGGGTTAGTCGCTGTTGGCCTACCTGATGTAACAAATACAGCTAACTCTAGTGGAACAGGATCCTCTAGTAGCTCTTCAGTAGCCATGACGAGTAGTCGAGGTAGGTGAAATATTCCTTATGAATATATACTTGCTAACTGTGCTTACCCCTACATTCCTGCTTGACTTTCACTCTGCTACTGTCTTGAAATATTCAACGAAGGCATGACCATTGATTCAACAAACGATTATACCATGAGCTAGCCGCTAGGTAAAAGCAGAAGCAGTGAAACCAATTTTGACAATGTCTACTGGAATTGGTCGAATAGTAATTTGAGAAAGAATTGGCTAGATGCTTAAATAGCAAATCACAATATGATGCGGTTTTAAGGTGCCCAACTAATATTTAACTATTGACCCACACAAACTCTAGTTTATGTACTATATCCAAAATACCATACAGATGTAATGATGTAGTGTTGGAGACATTGTTTTGAAGATAAAGTCGTTATAGGTGGATAGCGGCGCTCAGGTTAATAGCATACAAAGTTTTCCCTCTTTGAACCCCTTTCCTCAGCACTGCGCTACTTGGCAGGTTCTCTAGACAGACATGTTGCGAGTTCCTTGAACAATGCGTTGGCAGCTGTGGCAGCATCGTCAGCAAGCACAAATGCGGCTCGTAGCGCCATTGGTACGGTGCCTCCAGCACAGCCGGCTGCTGCTGTAGTTACTCCGGCCACAGAGCGCAGTGAAGCAGGACAACCCGGCATGACACTAGGCCTCAGCAGTACTACCACTATGGATGTCACAGGTATGTTATCCACTGAAGTGTACATTTATTTTACGTGACAATAATGCTATGTATTCTGAATTCTGAGGCATATCACCAAGGGATATTTATTAAGCCAATGGTCCTTGGACCTATTGGCTTTTACTACGGAGGGTATGGGTCTGAGCTCAAAAATCACCAGATCCTCTCTTCAAGGAAACCCTTGCTCAGAGTAGGAACAGGGGGTGGATTATTTCCAGTCTGAAGAGTCTATAGCCTAGAGTCAGTAATTCCCTAACATTTTGTAGTGTCACTTTAGTCATGAGTGCTCAGGGCATAGAATGCACAATGTGAGATCTCCTGTGGGTGTCACATACACATAGCTAGCAAAAGACTCTTACCTGTGATGGAAAGTCTGTAGTGGCCCTTCAAGAATGTTTATGACACTAGTGACAATAGCCCCTCCCCCTTCAAACAAACAGAATACCAGATAATTACCCAGTGTTTACATATCTCCCACCCCTCTAACACTCCCCCCTCATACACACACACATATAGAAGAGAACCTCTGTCCACCACCATGACAGCTATCATGTTCACTGGGTGAGGATTAGCACTAACACCCTCCCCCACCCACCTCACACACACACAGTCCTAAATATAATAGAGACCATTGGCCTTACAACTCCGTTGTATAATCCTGTGGCATTGCCCCCTCGTTGAATTACTGAACGAGATGTGCATAAAATTAGTCATTCATTTTGGTACTATTAGTATCGCTCATAATGGTAAGGACTCCCAGAGACCAAGATTTACCAAAGTAGCTTTACATTTTTGGCCGTGTCCTAAACATGATGTTGATACCATAAAGATATGAACAGGTTTGTGCCTCATTACTGACTAGAACTTTCTGGTATTTTCAAAGATCCAAACCAGACATCTACACCGCGGCGGTCCAAACCAGAGGAGAAGGCCAGTGAAGTGGCTGCATGTGCCACCAGTAAGGAGGAAGAGGAGGAGGAAGCTCCAGTTTTAGAGTCTCAGCTGCAATTAGCCGTAGAAGTACTTACAAGTAAATCGTGTTCAGAGGAAGGCCTGGAGGATGCCACGCACCTCCTGTTACAACTCTCCCGAGCCAATTCTGCCACAAGAGATGCCGTCTTGCGGTTACTTTTGGATGGTGCTCGAACACTAGGCCTGACAGTCTGTGTCCATATCAGGTGGGTAATGCGGCTCATAACTCTGCAGAGATCTTATGATTTCATGAATAAAAATGAGAAAATAAAATGTACTCAGTTCTCTGTCAACAGACATTTTAGTTCGTATCATTATGGTGTTAGAGTTGACAATTATAATTGGGGGGGGGGAACTTGGTATTTTATAACAAAATCATTAAGCAGTATGATTACATTGAAACTTCTTTCTCAATTCTCCACAGAGAGCTCCTTGGAGAGCTTGCCACAGTCCAACCGAGGGAATCCCCAGAAGAAGAGTCTGCAGAGGATGCATCCATGTCATCTTCAGCTAGTGCCCGTGGTGTTCTAGCCGACCGATTTGGTGGGTCCAGTATTGTTGTCCATGCGTCAGCTAAACCCAAGTCGACTGGGCGGGAATTGCAACTACCGTCTATGTCGTTACTCACCAATAAGGCTGCCAGTCAACAGTTCCTTCTGCGGATACTCAAAGTGATCATCCAGCTGAGGGATGCTGCACGGACATCGACACGCAAGACAGCTGCTGCACGAAGTAAGTTACCTTATTATTTAATTTGATAAGCCGATTTTACAGTTTAATTTCTACAGCTTTCTCTATAGTCTATTGAAATAAAAGTCGTCATTAGCCGGGGGTTGACTGTGGGGCGACAAAGCTGTAAACTTAGACATTGAAATCAGATTGTGACTAAGGTTTTTATGTAACATTAAAAAGTGAATCCACAAATTTTGCCCTGTTGGAAACTGGTCATCATTTACATCATTCATAGTTCTAGTAATCCAAGGTAGAGAAATGGTCGACTCATACTTTGTAAAGAATATAACATGTACCAGTTGTACTTGACATTGTCTGACAAATCTGATATGCCTCTCCTACAGATGCTGAACAACAACGTGACTTGGCTAACATCTCAGAGGCCATCTCCTTCCTGGAGGCAGAGGACCTGGGTATGCTGTCCGAACCGCCAGTAGCTGCTGCTAATGTACCCGCTCCTGCTGTAGCACCACCATCTGACGCAGCCGCAGAGTCTGCCGCTGATACACCTGCTGAGGAAGGACCCACACGGCAAGCAACCCCTATGGATGTTGATCAACCAGGTAGGTCTCAAAGTTGTTGGAAAAAATATAGTTTTGTTTTCATCCAAATTAGTGTACCTATGATAAATAGTTCCCTATAATGTCAATATGAAGGGCAATATTTTGGACTGCTTTGATATGTAAATGGTGTTCATATGAAATTTTAATAAACATATAAAGAAATAAATACAAATTGTATCATCCATTTTGTAGGTATATCTAGTATGACATCGTCCGTGGTGAGTGTAGCTGGTGGGAGTGGTGAGAAGACCACACCGGGCTTACCGCGTCTCAGTGAGAAGCTCATGTTGGACGAGTTGTGGGACACACTCGGCGACTGCCTCACCGAGCTTGCAAAGACATCAGACCACCATGCCGTCCTCGTACTCCAACCTGCAGTTGAAGCCTTCTTCCTTATTCATGCAGGTAAAGGTGGATCTTTGTATCTTTTATCGTAGTTGATTAGTCTCCTAAGCCTAACTATTAAGGGGGTCTGAGTCTTCCTTTTCTATCTATCCTCTTTAAGTGTGTCTCGTGTCCACATGCGCAGGCACCAAGAAGTTTATTATTGGGGACCGTCAGTGTAACGTTGCAGCTATGAATAGCATATGACGTCAGTCCCCAATTTTATGAGAGGGGGTTGGCAAGAAAAAGGAGTAATCACTCTTGATAGCATTTGTGATAAAACTGGTCATAGAAGATTGTTAAAATTTAATTAAGTGTACAGAAGTGTTTTCTAATTATGTTGTTTGTTGGCCCAGCCCCTGCTGGGTCATTGGCGGCGCCTTTTCGGTCAAAAACTGATGGTCATGAATTTAAACTTTATATGGGAATTGCTCTTCGAAATTAGGGGATAATTAAACAAAGAATCAAGGAAACATATTCTTTAGGATCTTGTCTTTCATTGTACATGCACAATTCCTGGAAAAAAAATTTCTTTAGCTATGAAAATAGCTGAAGAAAAAACCTGACATATTTACCTACTTTCTCACGAAAAGGAGGCTCCATAGGATATCATTGTGCAGTAGATTTTTGCGATAGACATAACACATGGGTTCCTATGGGAATTGTCCAATTAAGACGCTTTTGTTCAGTCTGTAAGGCCGGAAGACCGTTTATGTAATGCGATAGATGCAGGAAAAGTTCTGAAATTTTCGTATAAGACCGGTTAAGACCGTTTATAGACTGACCCTGTAAATCAGACCGCCATATGTTTGTTATGGCTATCGCATTTCCGGCAAGGCGAGTGTAGGACTCTATTTACGTAGTAGAATAGACAGAGGACGCAGGCTGTTATGATTTCTATGTGTTAGCCTTTACACCGGCTACTGCATGCGCCCTCTGACATACTATATATGTACTAGTCTTTAAACTCTTCCCCCCGAGGCAGAACATCCTCATGCGAGTTTGCACATGTGCACAGAGTGGTCCGCCGTAAGCTTTTTTATTTTTAAGTAAATTGAGGCAATGTGTTTGAATCAAATCGATTAATAGTGTCAAATATGCATGGATTATATTCAAAAAGCCATTAATTTCAAGTTAAATCGATAGAATCTATCATTTCTGTGTCGAAAATGCTACTTCCGGCAAGGAGAGGTCGCGTATGCGCACAGAACATCAAAATCCAAAATGGCGGACAGCGAGACGACCGCCTTACGGTGCTATCAAAACTGCTGGATTATAACAAAATGGAGGGGAATTGCACTGTCTCATGCCTTTTTATAGTTAATATGGATCCTTATTCAAGACCGGCTGCTGTTTTGCAATGCTTTACTCGCCAAGAGAGGAGTTATTCGCCAATGAAAAATGCGAGCGATAATGGGTGCATTCTCCATAACCTTAAGCATTGACAACTCGGACACACTGTCACTATAGTGACAAGTCTCATATGGTAGGTAACCTGGGCCATGAGTGCTCTATAGCACACATCAAATCTTTTTTGAGTAAAATCCTGTGGCTCAATTTTGGGTAGTGGATAGGGAAAGTGGAAGTTTCTGTTTGTCTCATAGACTTCCATAGTAAAAATTATCTCCAAAACTAATGATGGTTCATACGGGGTAGACTGTTAAGTATAGCAGTTACCGCTTGAATGGCACTGATTTTGAAAAAGTGCCCTTATATAGTGATTGACATGTGACCGGAATTGACCAATCAGGAGCCGCTCTGAGTGGCTCTTGATGTAACCGTGACAATGATTGGTTGCCATGCGGGTGGTAACCAGGGCATTGTTTGTTCTAGCAACCGTGTGCTATTATGAGTAACTGGCGGTTTCACCTATGGGGATCCTCAGACTGCACTGAAATAAAATTAATGTAATTGTTTTGGGCAGTGCTAAAAAATTTAAATTAATTTGAGCGGTACCCCCATGTAGGAATGGTGGGTGGGGAATATTTTTTACTTGGTGCACAAGGTGAACCGGTGTCAAAAATTCCAATATACTGAATTAATTAGTTTCAGGGGCAGGCCACTTCTAAAATTAATTCTAGTCCAAAATAATGATTTCTTTTTCTGGAATAAAAATTGTATGTGCGGAAAAAATTCAAAATTAAAGGTATTTTGATTTTTCCAAGGTCTAAAGTGTAGCCCTTATTCTTCAGGGCCCTTGTAGACCTACCGTAGGCACTATAAAATACACATGGTCCAAAACTAATGAAGCTTTTTAACTACAAGTTTGTGTGGCATTAGGAAGTAGATAAAGAAGTAGAAACCAAGAATATTGTATTGTATCAGCTGTAGATATGTATTTTCATCAACAAGTCTAGACATACCGTAATCTCCCGCGTAGAAGGCGCAGCTCGCATAGAAGGCGCCCCCGTGAGGGCAGATTTTTGCAGTTTAGTACTGTTCTATAGTAAAAATACCCCCCCCCCTATAAGGCGTACCTCAAACTCAAGGCAATGCCCCTCTACGTATAAGACCCAGCAGCATTTTGTTTGGCGTAGAAGACGTGCCTTATACGCGGGAGATTACGGTATCTTAATTAGGTAGTTCACTACATTGATTGGCTATCCTCTGTGGTTGATTGGATGTTCCCCTAACGATGATTGGTGGTGATATATATCATGTTATTATAATTATACAGTGTAATGTTGTAGCTATGTATAGCTCAGACAGGCATGCTGTAAGGGAGGAGTATTTACTTAATTGGTACTTGCAAGTGGAAAGATTTAGAATTAGTTTTAAGTCGGAAGGTGTATGAGACCGGCATATTGTAAGGGAGGAGTAGTCCAGGGTTCCCACTGGTCAGTTAAAAGTCAGTTAAAACAATATTTTTAACTCGAAAAGCGAGTTATAAGGAGACACCCTGGGGCCTTGAACTTTCAGTCATTTTGGTGGTGCGAATAAGTTTCAAAAAAGATAGAAATTTTATATGTAAGAGGCAAAATTACTTAATGAATTTGTAATGCCATTAAAGGAGGAGATGTAGGGGTCTTGCTGGAAAAGGTATTTCATTACCAAGTTTTGTAAATTTTGAGAAATTGTCAATATTGTACAGACTCAGTTAGTTGGCAGCCACAAGACGCTTATTGCCTCCAATGGTGAAGGTATATGATGTTGATCCATGTATCAACTTTCCCGCCTTTTTTTGGCAATGTGGTGCGAATAGTGTAGTTTTGGTGGGAGTTATGCAAATAGTGGCTTGGTGGTGCAAACAACCTGGGTGAGGGAGTGCTGTTGCAACAGGATGAGTGCACAACTCATGGGAGCCAATCACAGGCTTTTCACTTTTCGAGTTATCAGCAATTTACATTGCTGCATTGTATTTGGAAAAAATCAGTTAAAAATGAATTTTTGACTAATTTAGGGGGTTAATTGTCAAATTCCATGCAAATTCACAAAATTTCGGAAATGCTCGTGTGCGAGAGTGGATAATTTTTTTTCGTGGGCGCCGTAAATCATCCGCTATTTGGTCAGTTAAAAGTCGTTAAATGACAAGTAAAAGTCAGTTAAAACCATGGTCCATATTAGAAAAATAGTGGGAACCCTGGTAGTCATATAATTGATGGTATGTTTTCCAAGGTAGAGCAGTCTAACTACGGTCCCCAATACAAGTACTACTTTGTTACATATTTTTTCCTCTATCTTTTAATTACTGTCTAGTTCATCTATGAAACGGTTATCTGATATATTTTTTTTTTTTTTTGCCATGACTATGATCTTGGCTGTCGAAATGTCACGGGGGAAAACCTATGACTCACTCACTATTATGGATATAACCTATCCCTGGTGAAAGTATTCAAGAGTATGTGGTAAGAGAACATGACTATGCCAACATCCACACCCTGACCAGCATACTTCTCGCTTGTATTACATCTCCTCATTGGTCTTATTTCACTGTAGGAGAAAAGGACAAGAGTGCAGCCACACAGCAGCAACAGCGGCGAGAAGACCAGCTCTCCCACCTTAATGCAATAGAGGAGATGGCACCCGCCTCGCCGTCACCAGCCACTTCGTCTGAGGCAGCTGGTAGTGCTGGCATGCTCACCCGCGAAAACTCCGTAATGTCTGTGTCTGCCGCAGCAGCCAACCTACCCCCAGACACACAGAAATTCCTCAAGTTTGCAGGTAATGACGAAAGTGTTCAGTCTCAAAGCCAAACTGACATCAGCTATGCAGTTCTAAGATGTGCACAGTCCTCAGTAAAGATATATGATCTTTGGTGTGTATTCAAAGAACCTATCACTTTTTGGAAGAAAAGAGGTGGAAATTAAAGTAAATAGCTTCCGCACCCTTGTGCATTGAATGATTTCACATTTTCCTTCTTCAGAAACCCATAGAACAGTGTTGAATCAAATCCTGCGCCAGTCAACTACCCCGTTGGCTGATGGGCCCTTCTCAGTGCTCGTTGATCACACTCGGGTGTTGGACTTTGATGTAAAGCGGCGCTACTTCCGGCAGGACCTAGAGCGTATGGATGAAGGCCTACGGAGAGAGGACCTAGCTGTGCATGTGCGTCGTGAGCATGTCTTTGAAGACTCGTATCGTGAGCTTCATCGGCGGTCCCCTGAAGAGTGGAAACACCGCTTCTATATTGTATTTGAAGGTAACCTAAAGGCTGCTGTGAAGCAATTCCTTAAATCATAAAAATCTATAAAAATAGCTTTGAATATGGTATGAAATAATCTTTTATTCTGATCAATAAGTAATTTACGATGAAGAAAAACGACTGGATATGGTGTTTATGATGGTTCAGCACCTGCTTGTTATGAATTGCTAAGTAACTAAAAAAAAATTGCCCATACAGGGGAGGAGGGTCAAGATGCTGGAGGACTGCTCCGTGAGTGGTATCTTATCATCTCGCGTGAGATCTTCAACCCAATGTACGCCCTCTTCAAGACGTCCCCAGGCGACCGAGTCACCTATACCATCAACCCCTCGTCACACTGTAACTCCAATCACCTCAGCTACTTCAAATTTGTTGGCAGAATCATTGCCAAGGCCATCTATGACAATAAGTTGTTGGAATGCTACTTCACGCGTTCCTTCTACAAGCACATTTTGGGCGTGGCTGTTAAATATACAGATATGGAGAGCGAAGACTACTCCTTCTACCAGGGCCTTGTCTTCCTGCTAGAGAACAATGTTAAGGATCTGGGCTACGATCTCACCTTCAGCACTGAGGTATGTTGTTACCACATCTAATAGTGTGAATAACAATGTAAAATACAACAAATAAGCATTAGTTGCTTCAATGTGATATCAAAACATAGGCCAGGGTCACCACTGGTCAACTGTTTTTCCACTTCAGTTATATTCAAGTTTATGTTTGCCACACCAACAGAGATCAAGGTACGAATCCAGGTCTTTTTAGCACAGCTCCCTGTTGGCCCTCTCTCGCTCTTGTGATCTCAAGTATTTAAATATTTAACTCACACATCTCTTCCCTTCCATCATAGATCCAAGAGTTTGGTGTAACGGAAGCCAGAGATTTGAGACCCAATGGCAGCAATATCCCAGTCACAGAGGAGATCAAGAAGGAGTATGTGAAACTGGTTTGCCAAATGCGCATGACCGGTGCCATCCGTAAACAGCTGAACGCATTCCTGGAGGGTTTCTACGACATCATCCCCAAGCGGCTCATCTCCATCTTCAACGAGCAGGAGCTCGAGCTGCTTATATCTGGCCTACCCACAGTAGATATTGATGACCTTAAGAACAACAGCGAGTACCACAAGTACCAACCCACCTCACTACAGGTTTGTGAAATGCCTTAAACTAAGAATGACAGACATTAGAAATCTATTGAATATTCTTAATTGTAACTTTGAAGTGATTTTCCATTCTGTAATTATTCTAGTATGTGTAGGGGCTCGTAGATCGTGATATAGTGTGAGCGTCTTCCTCGAGAGGGCGTTTCGAGCGGTGCGCCCATCACCGGTAGTCAATAGAGGTCCTCACGACCCCTGGTCTCTACGGGGTGGTGGCAGCACTGTTCGCCTCGTCCCAGCTCCTACCTGGGGCCGGGGAAGGCATTAGTCTGGCTCTGACTGTCGACGGAGTCGGACCACCTTTTACCAAGCTTAAGATACCATTAAGCGAGATATTGAGGTAGATGTAAACCATACACCGAAATAAATACGTGCCAGTTGCACTAACCTGAGATACCTTGTCTGGTCTTAACTTCGAACTATCCAAGACATATATCCGAACCATTACATATATAAAAAAAGAACATAGTGTCCTAGGTTCGTGTTGAGGGGGGCGCCAGAGTATTTCTCGGGTGAATCCCACTTAGTAGTTTTGCAGAAACCTTACTAGACGTTTAGTATCCTGTGTGGAATGATGTATATGTGTTGCATCTCACTTTGAAACTTACTTGCTCTCAAATAACAATCATCTTCATTTCATCTCACAGATCCAATGGTTTTGGCGGGCACTGCGATCGTTTGACCAGGCTGACCGGGCCCGGTTCCTACAGTTCGTTACTGGCACATCCAAAGTGCCGCTTCAAGGCTTTGCCTACCTCGAGGGCATGAACGGCACACAGAAGTTCCAGATTCACCGGGATGATCGGTCAACCGACCGCCTGCCCTGTGCACACACATGGTATGTTTTACACTGATTATAAAACTACAGATGGTTTGCTCAGTGGGAAATTGCAAATGGAATTTGGCCTAGGGTGGCTTGGGGTAATTGGGGGAACTGAGTAAATGTGCAAAGTAATTGAGTTCTAAGTATTTAGACACATGCAATGACCTCTATCACAAACTGACAAAGTGTACGAAAGACTTTGACCTAACAATCACATGTGGAATAATGTCATGTCTCTTGTCTCTCCAGTTTCAACCAGCTGGACTTACCGGCCTACGAGACGTATGACAAGCTCCGCAATATGCTGCTGATGGCCATCAATGAGTGCTCGGAAGGCTTTGGGCTGGCCTAGAGGGACTGCTTAACACTCTTCATGTTCCATAAATGCTTAATTCTACAATTGGGACAACAGAGTGAAATATCCTCCATATGAACAATGTATCTACGGCTGTGTAGAGGGGACAACCCACACGCGATGGGTTCCCATGAAAATGTAATTGGACCTCATCGCAGGACACAGATGGGGCGTTTTGTTATTTCGTCTTACTTTTCACTTCTGAAGTTGAATGGAAGAATTAGTGGGGGGGAGGGGATCAAAGGATCTATAAACCACAAGACGAAAAGCGGCTAACTCTGGTAATAATGCTGATGTCTAATAATTGGGATATGATAGAATATCAAAGTGTCTGAACAGATGGTGCAGATCTTAGAGAAATAAAATGCACTTGAGAAGTTACCTGTTTTAAATGGATAATGATGGATGGTTTCTGTGTTTGTATTTAGGAAACATGCGTCGTTTTGCTTAACTCGAAGGAGAAATTGGATTCAGGTAAGGGAAAAAGTGATAGGATGGGGAACTGGAGGGACTTTGTGAAGTCCTTTATAATTCTAGTATTATAATACACGTGATACAAATAGCTTCTCAGACACTTCGATATATCTGCGAGTGTTCATAAAATAAAGAAAAAAGTAGTACACATGACCTTTGTCCATGATTATTTCATCTGATATACATAGACCGAGGAGATAGGCACTATTAAGGGGAAGGTTTTGATGATAAAAAAAATGCAAGAATGGGAATTTTGTGGGTCACAAAGCAGTGCCACCTGGAGTTTAGTGTATTTATGATTGACAAATACACATTGGGACAACAAGTCCGCTATAGATATAAATACATGTATAAATATATACCGCCTACGTGTATAATACTTACCTAGCCACATGATAGCCCTTCTATCCAGAAGTTGTACATAGTTATATCTCGCGCCTCAAGTCTTACATGAGCAACTAATAATGGAAACCATGTGATTCTTACAATACATAAAAAGTGAATCTTATGAAATAATACAGAGATACAAATTCTGTTGTGCAGTTTCTGTTCGGCCATTCTTGGAAGTTGCCCTGTTGTTGAAGTGTTACTGTAGACTTGAACAAGGGAGATTATTACGTGTTCTTGGGTAAGGAGAAGGGTATTATTTTTGTTGGGAGTAATCTGATGGGTGACTGCGGGCATGGATATGCGGTGTCTGTGGGGCCTCGTGTCTCTCCAGTTGTCACCTTGCATTTCGAAATGTACTATGAAGGTACAGATTAATAAAAGTCTAAAAAATATAAAACGCCTGTCGTCCCTGTTTTTATGAAGGAATATTTTAGAAGCAAGTTATCAGAAATAAGTGTGGAGGGGCATATTTCTCATTTTTATGTACCTGTAGATAAAAATTCATCTCAGAAGTTAATAATTCACTAAAGTAACCCTTAGAGCTATCCTTACTACCATAGTGAGCCTTCCAAATTGCGTAGTCATGAGTGTATTCGGGCTTCCCTAGCCCACTTAAAAGGGTCTGTATCTCGTCTTTCCTATCCCCTCCGATGTGTGTGGTGCACATATGCGCGGGCACCCACGCATTCCTCTGAAATTGTGTAATGTCGTTCTCGCCATGAATATGAGCTGTCGATATGGCGTTAAACACCTATTACTCACTCACTCATGAGTGTATTTTGTGGAAGACTGATACCTTTGTATCCTAACTAAGACCAACCAACATATAAATGGTAAAAAGATATTTCATTGGATCTGGATGAATCACAAAAGTGACCTTGGCAGATTAGAGAAAAATTTAGATTATGAGGAGTTTGCATGGTTTCTACTCTAAATTCTGGTCCTTGGAGATTTAGGGAGGCACATTTTTCTAGGGAAATACACAGGGACATTCGTTTTAGGGAATAAGGGAGAAGGAAATTTGTGCAACAATTCTTCCCCCCTCTAAGTTCTTACCCGCTTAAAAAACAATTATTTTTTTCAAATGTTTCTTTTAGATGGGTGTGAAATTTCCGCGGAATTCCGCATTTTTGATGCTCACATGGACCATTCCTGGGATCTGTGCAAATCCACTGAGAAAATGAATTACCATTTATTGGGGGGGGGGGTTCTTAGAAATTTCCAAATGTTAGATCTAATGTCAGCCCAAATGGAGGTAGATAAGTATTCCAATGGTAAATTGTGGCCTTATTGTACAGTAGAGAGTAATATAATGTAGCCAATTAAATAGTGAAATCACTTATCTTATGTAATAATGTAAACTAGAAATCCCTGTGAGGTGGTATAATGCGCTTCAGAGGAAACTGTTTCCGGGACTTCACACCCCTGTTTAGATGTTGAGATTAAAGATTTGATCTTTAAAATGGTTATGATCCAGAGGATTTAGAAACAGTTTGCACAAAGTAATTTTTCACATTTCCTTACTCTATTGGGATGTCAGAGGGGATTTGTGGGCAGATGCTCCAAGTCAATTATCAGATTCTACTTCTAAATTGCCATATTTTGAAGACTTTGGGGGAAATTGCTTCAAGAATATTTTGAGATTCTATTTCAATGATTTTGGCATGTAGTAGAAGATTTGGAGGACAATATATTCTGATCAAGACTCAGTCCCATCTAACAGTATATGTATATATATATATATATATATATATATATATATATATATATATATATATATATATTCTAAGGGATAATGGACCATAAACAAAGTTGAAAAGATAATAACTTTGGTTCTACTTGGGATATTTACAAAATTCTTTCAGATTTAGAAGGTCAGATTATCCCTCATGGCTCTTTAGCATTTTCCAATGTCTCTTCCGCGCATTTTTGCGACAGGTTGCCCACCCCTGGGATGGGATGGGGGAGAGGCTGGAAACCTGCCACTGTATCTCAAAATAAAAATGTTGTTAGGGAATAGGATTACAGTTGGGAGCATTGTTTTCTCTGGGATTCAGTGCTAATGAAAACTACCTTAGTTCTGCACTGATGCGGCGGGGGAAGGGGTGGTTGGAGTGGGCGCTGTGTATCTTAGCAGTGCACATGCATATGGCCACAGGGTTACTTTTTAGACAAACATCTTCCAAGCTAAGAGACCATTTTTGCTCTATCTAGCAAGCTTAAACTTTTTACTAAAATTGGTCTCTAAAGGGTCTTTATAAGTAGAATCTGGAGGGAGACTTGAATTTTCAGCTTCTCTCCCAAAAACAGGTCGGTGTAAGGACCCGGGATTTTGGGTCCTGACTTCCCCAGTCCATCTAGGGTTTGGTATCATCTAAGGGTTGGCATCAAAATTATACTTCTTAGAGCGCATGTTTCCAGTATTTAATCAGTAGTATTGTACAGTGTCTGTGGGGGGGGGGGGGGGGGTAGGGGTTGGCAAAGGTCTCGGTGGGGGCACTAGCTATGATGGGGCATGAGGGCATTTCAAAAGTATATGGGGGGGGGGGGTATAGGCTTAGTGCGGCGTGGGTGTTATATAAAAATGATATATCTTGGAGAGGTCGCAGGCGGCGCATGGATCCATCATGAGCGATCCATCTCGTGTCTGCGTCTGAGGGCGTCGTGTCGGCGTCCCATCCGCACGTCACGTTGTCTGGTACCCATGGTGACAGGCTCCCCAGTCGTGTACTATCCCGGGGCACTATCTCTCAGACACAGTGTAAGGGGCCATTTAAGTATTCCGTCACACAAATTTGGCGACTTTTCGACCCCCCCCCCCCCTCCCTACCCCCTTGTAACACTTTGGTGACCCTTCCCCCCTCTGGTGTTACGTAATATTTGAATTTACGCGTCTTTAGCCAAATTAGAGAGTGGTCACTCTCTGGCCAAATAAAAAGAGTCCGGTGCTCTCAAAACCTTACATCACCGGTAAGGGAGTGGTCATTATTTATCAACGGGGGGGGGGGGGCGGCACAAACAATTTTGACCCCTACCGATGGGGGTAGGTACAAAATTTAGCTTCTTTTTAAGAAAGAAAAGCCAGCATGCTATAGGGGCGCGAAAATTCTCCATGCCTGCCATCGAGGGTAATGACCACTCCCTAAAGTACAGTCAGCCGCACATTTTCTTTTAGAATGAAATTGGTAACCGGGGGGGGGGGTAAAAATTCATTCATTAATCCAGCCTCCCATGTTCCAGACAAAAAAGGACAGGTGTTAAATCTAATAGCTTCTGGTTGATTATTAAACCGTATTTTGAATGCCTTTGGATAGAATTGACCTCAGGTAAACGTTGGTGGATCTCTGGCCGGATCCCATGTATGACGGACCCGGGATGACGGACCTTTAGGCGACGGACTAAGGAGATATCACTGTATAAAACATGTGAAGAGAAAATGAACAGTCAGATTTAGATAAGGTGGGGATATTCAACGACGGATCAGGGAATATGAAAATTCTTTTATGATAAAACTTCCACATGGACCTACAGATGATCCCGCCCAGAAAGCCACACCCCCTTACCCATTTTCTAAAAAGAAAAAAATAGTGTTTTGCAGACATATTCCAGTGGACTGAAAACCCTCAGAGGCCTGACAAACGCCCCTGGTGACGTGTCACGACTTACTTTTATCACGACAATGACCCTTCTACTTCACACAGACGCTACTGTAGCTACAACTCCGGCTGCAACTCCTGCTCTCTATACTTCATCCAAACCTATAGGCTGTGTGTTTTTTAAAGTTACTTCAGTACTACATGTATATGAGTTGGGGGGGGGGTGTTGACGAGCCATTAGCTATGTGCCTATACATGGGTAAAAAGTGACGCTTGTGACAGATCGAGGGGTTTTAAAAACTGACTGTCGTTTTATATCTTGATTGTTCACCATTATCCAGCCTCATGTGGGTGGTGAAGGCAACATGCAGGTAGCCTTGTATACATGTACAAATTGATATCCCGAGTATTGCTTTTAACTTATTCAACTGCGAACCAAGGGAGTGGTCATTTTAACAGGGGGGAACCCCTCTTCACCTCTTTCACCCCTATTTAGCCCTCCAAAAAAACCTTTGCGCCAATACGGTATAGAGTTAAATGACCCCTCCAAGGAAAGAAAAATATTTTGCTGCGCGCACGAAAATCCCCCCCCCCCCTTCTCGTTAAAAAATGACCACTCCTTAACTCTAGATAAGGTATATCACATGGAGTAGCTCTACCCCTCACTCCTCAGCCTCCCACACAAACTGCTCCGAGCTGCTCACCACAAGCAGCCCCACAGTAAGGTGGAAACTAGTGCGAGTCAACAGGTTGCCATAACAACAGGGCCAAACAGACTGAGTCACAGGTGAGTCAAACTTCAACTTTTCATTCGGGGCAGTGGCACGATACCGAGTGAGTCTTGCAAAACTTTGATTTTAAGTGATTATCAGTTCTTGGTGGCTGTTTAAGATTGGAACTTTGACGGTACTCACCTGTGAGATGCAGTCTACCCCACCCTCCCAATTCTCATTTTTTTTATGTGCATGTCTTCTGTATGTATGAATGTATGGGACCAGATTTTCATTACTAAGATATTGATCCTTTAGATGACTCTAGGAGAAATCCTTCACCTCTTGCGTTAAGGGCCCTAAGCCCCTTGTTTGAGAAGTGTCACATATGGGAGCAATAGAAAGGACTCCCCTATGGAATCGCCCCAGCCACATTTTGAGCTATGAAAACAGAACATGAGCAGATTGTTCTCTTTCTTCTCGCCTACATCAGGAGGAAATCTGGTTTTATCATGGCGGCATATTCAAGAGAACTGAATATAAAGCATGCATTGTGTTCCCATTTAGATCCAGGCACCAATGGGAATATATGACATGTTGTAGGCTTTGAGTAAAATGAGACATGACGCTCATTCGATCAGTCAAACGATTACACATTTGTACTTGTCATACTACCAAAAGGAAAAGCTTTATATAGCTTTCAGAGACAGGCAGAGAGAGAGAGAGAACGAGAGAGAGAGAGAGAGAGAGAGAGAGAGAGAGAGAGAGAGAGAGAGAGAGAGAGAAAGAGAGAGAGAGAGAGAGAAAGAGAGAGAGAGAGAGAGAGAGGGGGGGTGAGAGATATACTTTGGCATAATTTGGCTTATCATTGCATGAAGGCCTGTCTAATGACTTTAAAATATTGTACAATAGTTTTGAATTGTTACTTTTTTTCCCTGGATCTCACAGCTTGACTATAATTTCCCAGTGGTATGATATGAACTTCATGCATATATACAATATAAAGCCAATAGAGAAATTCTCCCACCCACGCCTCCTCTTAATTAGAACATCCATTATCAACTCATGCCTGTTTCTTCTCTCTGTCCATGCTCAAGTACATCGTGTCTACTACAACAATGGGCCCACTCCATCTTAGATTCATAAACATACCATTTACAGAATCATTTTTAATCTGACCTGACCTCTCATCACCAGTAGCAGCAGTGTAGGAGTCAGAGGACCTATGCCTGGTGTCTTGTTGAATGTGTGGTATGCAAGAACCATGTCCTTATGACCACAGACATGTGGGACAGGCTGGAATAAGCTGAGAACTAGGATGTAGGGTGAAAGTCTGATTTTTACTCATCCACATAAATCTTGTGCCTCATGTTTTCAATAGAATGCCCTCTTTTAACTGATAAGCAATCTGTGAAACAGTCACATTTTATGTGCCAGCTACTTGATATAGGAACTATGATCCCACTTACTTAAGTCTGGGATACAGTAGACTTAAAGTCACAGCACATGTCATTCTGGGTGTTCCAGCTACCACGCTTACACCGTGGAGTGGGTACATGGATGTTTAGCTTAGGTTGCGCCAGGAGGGGGTAATCTAACTCCATCCTCTCACCACACGCCCAGGCATCTTCGTCCTCCCTCAAAACAAAAAGATGTAAGAAAATGAAAGAAAAAAGGATTGTTAGTCCTCTCCTAGCCCCTGCCCTCTGACCCTTTGTTTCCCTTGCACCCCACCCCCTCCCCCACATATGTGGCAAGCCCTGGATGCTAAGTTCCAGTGCTACAGTCCTTACTTCTGCAGCATCCAGAATTCGACCAGAGGCACCTATGGGAGATGAGATGGCGACTCCCTTTTTCTTGTTTTTCTTTCTTCATGTTCACAAGAGATGAGTGGAGGCACCACGTCAGAGAGTGCGTCCGATATAGAATGGGAACCAGATGGCCTAGCTACTGCTTTGCATATTGGGAACCATACAGCTACGACCATCCCCTGCCAAACCTCATGTCGGATATATAGAGGCCATATATTGCCCCAGGGCCACCTGTCCTCCCTCTTATCCTTCATTCAGACTCAGATTGGGGGGGGGGGGGGGTTGTAAGTGACGTTATTCTGATGTACAAAAACGTTTCATCTTTTTTAACCTTCAGCAAATTTCTTTAACGTCAAAAACGTTTTCCTGCCAAGAGGTTGCAGACCTACTTAGTACCTGTATACTGCACTCTGCATTCAAGAGTCTGCATGAGGTATATCTATTGTCATCACAATATGGTTCCCATCTGCCATACTATTGTTCTACCTACTCTGGAAGAATAAGACATGGGCTCCCAGAGAAATAGAAGAAAGAAGTTGGCTGCTGCCAGGTGAATTCTGCTGATGCCAGACATCTGGGTGGCCTCTGCCTCGGTGCAACATTTACACTACAACTGCCACAACACTTGTCAAGTTACCACCATGTCTAGTACTACACCTGGAGGGTCTTGCCAAAAGAAAACGATTTTTAGATTTTTAAAATGTGCACGTTTTCGCCTTGCCAAAAGTATTCTTGTCTTATCAAAAAGTGAAAACGTGCATGGATGCTTGATCCTCAATGAGTGCAGGTTGCTATTTATAATGTAGTGTGTTATACCATTTTTTTTGGCAATGCAGTCCAAACGAGTTAGACCATGCCCCACAGATCAGTTTTTAGTCTTCTTTTAGGTTCTTCCTCGTTTTCTTTTGGCAAGACCCTCCAGGCCATTCACCCATGGGACTGGGCAATCTCCTACCTGCGTTTGTCTTATTATTAGGCCTCAATTGATGTGGTTGGTGTAAAGGTTATGTCGGGTTATGTCACTTGAGGTTCATGAAGGCCTTATAGTCCACAATTTTACCGATTGCATGGAGTCTACCATCGTCGACTCAATTTAGATCTAGGAGCAATTCACTTTTAAAAACATACGTACTCCCCACTCTTGTAACTGTTGTTAAGCAACTTCCTTGTGGTCCTGGTTTAGTGAGATATTGATTAATGTTTAGGCTCCACTAGTATAAAATACGGTCAAGTACAGTGACACTGCAACCGATGGAGCATTGGGCCATGCTTGGACCAATATAAGCCGACATTGGCCCAATGCAGGCCGACATAGGCCCAATGTATCCTTGCTACCTGGGTAGTTTAGTGGTGAATCCCTCTTACCGGAACTGCAGGGTGAGAGTAAGGTCATATGTATTTTATCCATGAGAAATGGTTCCACATGTGCCTCTGAGAAAAACACCTGTCTAAATACTTTGAACCGGATATATACATCAAAGAGGGCTTTCTTTCTGTTTTTGTACTTGAGGGTAAAATACAGCATGTGGAAAATGCCATTTCTAATTGGTTCCTATACCATGTCAGTTTTAATTATTAAAAACAGATTTCTTTAACACAGTGCAACTAAGTTGGACATCCTGAAATAAGTGGTGAGCCAATTCACTTTTGACTCACCTCCTGGGATAACATACCGCAACCGAATCAGCAATGGAGCATTGGGCCATGCTTGTTTATGCTTGGCCCAATATAAGCCGACGTTGGCCCAATATAAGCCGACATTGGCCCAATGTATCCTTGCTACCCGGGAAGTCTATATCATTAAAAGGAGGCAATTTACAATGAAATATAATTGGAGTCTAGACTGTAAGTCATTAACCCTACACAAATATGTACCTCGTTAACTGCATTAAAATATCTCAATTTTCTTTTTCAGAAGAATCTGGAGACTTACGTCAGGAAAGGAGGAGGCAATGCCCTGACCAACATTCAGATGCAACATTTTCTACTGATAGTCCTGGGCAATAGTTTATATGAAAAATACTGAAATTCATAAAATAAAAAGATACCACACTCCTCACTTCTTGCACCAGGATGGCACCGAGCAGTGCCCAGTACCTTATAGTGGTGATTGCCACACCAATAGTGGTCATCTTTGGTCTGGTCGGCAATGCCATGACTGTGGCTGTTCTCACCCGCAAACGCTTCAGGTCCCGCAATATCTCGGTCTACCTGCTGGCCCTGGCTGTAGTGGACTCCATTTTCCTGCTGAGTAACACCATGGTCTCAATGACTATTAAGTACCTGGGAGGGCCAGACATCCAGGGTTTGTCTAATGTAGGCTGTAAGATGGCTAAATATGTGGTGATGTCCTCCAGGGCTATAAGTGCCTGGCTGGTGGTGGTTCTGACTGTGCAGAGACTGCTGGCCATGAGCATCCCCCACCTGGCCAGTGTGCTGTCCACCAGACGCCAGGCATTAATAAGCACAGGAGTGGTGGTCAGCTTCGTCATGCTGCTGTACTCCTACCTGTTTGTAGTGGTAGAGGTGCACCCTCATTATAATCTCTGTTTCTGGAGCCAGAGCATTCCTGACCCTGGCCGCACACTGCTCAATATCGCCGACCTGCTCTTCTATTCCCTCATCCCTTCAGTCATCCTTGGTACTTGTAACAGCATCCTCATCTACATGCTCTTCTACAGTGAGGAACTAAGGAAGGAGGCCACCAAGAACTGTCGGGGTGCTGGAGGTACTGCTGAGTCCAGGTCTATAACTGTTATACTTGTGCTTATGAGTGTATCCTTCATTCTGCTCACCCTACCTATGACCTTCTACCAGGTAGTATTCACAGTGGGCTTCAGGCCTAAATCTCCCCTTGTTTACCCGTCTTTATACACATTGAATATTGTCAACCATGCAGTGAACTTCCTCCTATACTGTGTGAGCGGGCCGTCCTTCAGGGCTGAAATCAAGGATATGTTCACCTGTAAAAGGTCTAGGGGACGCAGGAAGAACGCTACAGGAAGTGGCTCCAAGAATACTTACATCAGGCGGCACAGGCAGTCGGGGGATACCGGAAGTACCCAGGAGACAAGAGTGAATGGACTGAACAGTCCACCCAGATCCCCTTGCACAGACCCTAATCAGCCACTGTTCCCTAAACCATCTGGAACACAGTCTGTGAAGGGATAGGACCCTTCTGAGCAGGCTAGGCCAAAAGAACAGGATATCTTCTCAGCAGGCTGAAGGGGATGTCAATAAGACTGTTTCCATAAAGAGGGTTGAAGGGAATTCGGTTTCTAATTATGGCCAATTATATATGAAAAAATCTGACAGCTATAAATATATTGAACAATTCAACAAATGATACTAAAGTGCAGAAGGTCTCCTCAGTGCAGGCTGGGAAGCGACAGCACGTTGCCTCTATACTATGAGGGGACGCCCTACATGTATATAGTGCAGGCCATGCAAGCTATTAGGGCAATCCATAGACTGGCTGCAGTCCATTGATTTTATTATGGGATAATTGAAAGGAAATGGGAAAATGAAAATTGAAAACATTTCTAGTGAATCTGTTTCTAGTGAACCTGAGCCCAGCAGCCAGGGGAGGAGAGGCATGGGGGGTATAGTGGGATTTGGAGGAGAGCTCAGGGACTGCAGCCAGTCTGGGCAATCCACTTTTCTTGAAGAGGATAAGTCTCCTTCCCAATATAGACTTCCTGCAGAGGCAAACTGTAAAGTATATATATATATATATATATATATATATATATATATATATATATATATATATATATATATATATATATATGTACATGTAGTAAAGGGATATTTGTATCTCGAACAAATAGATAGGAGGCAGGAGTAACTGTGCTATCCTGCAATTATCTTATCACATTATTTCTGAATATATACCTGACTTATATATTCAAATATAAGTCAAATATATATATGACACGACGGTCTCAATGTCCATTTTATATATCAACTTCAAACATATATCATATATCGGCTTCAGACTAACAACCATGATTATAGGTAATTGGGAGTGATAACGTACACACCGGGCACAAAGGAGGTTATAGTATTTGCGTGATCACACAGAATACAAACTATAAGTGCAACGTCCTATGCATTTAGATTGATGATGTATGGGGTGAGTGCTAGTCGATGTATGACGATGAAGTGCATTAAACGCATGGGGGGGGGGGGGGGTACTCAAGGTAGATACCCACTACCAGACGGTCCTCAGAGCCCTTTAGATAGATATGAAAGCAATCGCAGCATCAAGCAGTGCAAGTAATCTTTAAATGTGCATACATGTGTTATATTATTGAAGGTGACAAGAAGAGACTGAACAGTGGTGTGGGAACATGGGGGGGGGGGGCTAGGTGCATGCTGGCCGCTATGAAGTGGACATAATACATGTAGTGTGCTAAAATCCAGAAACAGTTATATGCATTGTCATCATATATTATATCAGACCATAGGGCTTCATAGACAGTACAGTACAACAATCCACCTTATTTTTTCTCTCTCTTTTATTGACAAAAGTCAAGAAGTAAGGGCTTTCCAGTTAATAATGATAGTCAAAGTGTACTGCATGACCAAAGCGACTGTGGCTGGTCCCTGGGGTTCCCTCATAGCTAGCAGTGCCGGTTCCAGCCCCCACGGCGGCAGCACGGTGGTTGACGATGTTCTGACGATGTGCCTGGTAGTCATTCACAGCATACTCATTGAAGCTACAGCAAAACGAAATATAGTGACATATATATTATTACATTTATGATTGGAATTTCTAATTTTTAAATCACATGCATATCAAAAATGATAATTATTATGTTCGCATCCCACATGGCGATTTAGGGCTTTAATATCTCTGCGTTATTGTTGCCCCTAGATCCTTGCAATCTAGGGGCTCAGGAACGCCCCTAGATTGCAAGGATACCTGCCTACTGGGTCTTAACAATAACTGACAGTGAATTCGGTATAAGTTGAACAATCCTTGAGATCCAGGGGCTCAGGAATGCCCCTAAAACGCAAAGGACAAAATAAAGAAGATATTTGAGTCCTAAATCGCTATGTGGGATTCCACCTATAGAGACACCCTACACCAATGACTACATGACTTCTCGGCTTACCTTGGGGCAATACCATGGCCATGGCCATGACCATAAAACACAGGGCTGGCCTGGACCACAGCAGCGGCAATAACCAGAAGAAGGGCTATCTTGATCATGGTGATGGTTGCTGAGACTGGAGAGTGAAGACTAGAGGGAACTTCTGGTGACTGGCTAGTGACTAAAGCCCTAACGTTCTCGCCTTATATACAGAATATTTAAAGCCTAAGTAGTCTAGGCAGGAAGGGTCGTTCTCCTTTTTAATGTTTCCTATTATTTGTATTGATGTAAACACGTTAGGATAAGATGTATACATGGTGCCATACCTGTTTTTGGCATAGCTGTCTGGACGGGATACCACACCTGAATTACAATGTCCATGTGAGGTTTTTCATATATATATATATTTATATATATATATATATATATATATATATATATAGCCGATCATGCACGTTTTGGTCGCATCTTCACCCTGGAGGCCGTTTCACCTGGTGTTATATATCAACATATGGCGGGTCAGACACGGACATCATATGGAGAAAATATTTCAAATTATAAAAATTGTTTTTAAAGGGCCTCCGTGTAGGGTCTGTGTATAAAAGCTCAAAATACGGAAATTAATTGATATATACGGAATTTTTTAAGTGGAAGGCAGGCTTAATTAGGAAAACGGACAGAATCCTGTCTATATTCCAGGAAAACCCCTAGGGAATTCCCTAAATGACGTCACACATACAGAAATTATATACACTGAAAAAAGTCTTCCTGACAAAGTGACATGTATACCTATGTCACCTTGACTTGCCAAAGAGAGCACACATTATTGGGACATGTGCACATATATCACCATGACAACTGTAGCACACAGTAATCCTCATATGATTTGACATGCCTTAAAATGCCACGTCATCTGTGAGTTGACTAGGGTCACGGCCATGTCGAAGGCACTTGACATGTAATGGTTTGACATACATAATTGTTCTAGGATATTCCACTAGATGGGGCAAACAACCATTTTGGTACCAGGATCAATCACTACCAAGAAGTACTACCAACATTTGAGACATTTGATGTATCTGTGTCATTTTGTTTTCATGAAGAATAGAACACTAAGGTCTGTAAATACTATCAATGAATGGTAGTGAATTCTATTTCATTGTTAAATTTTCATTTGTTATTTAATATCAAAACAGACATCCACCATCCTGAATACTTCAACTGGAGAGGTTAGACACCTTATGTGTGGGTCAGTGAAAATACCAAAGGACTGTATACTAATCCACAATATACTAATCCACAATCTATAGCCAGGAGGCGTGGCGCAGTCGGTAGCGCGTCCGCTCACAGGCCATAAGGTCGTGGGTTCGGTTCCCAGCCCGGCCGGGGCACAGTGGTGGTTCCAAACGTCGCCGTAAGGTGTCGGTTGAGTTCCTCCCTGCTCTGGCTAGGCTGTGCTGGAAAGTCTCTCGGCGGTCATGGCAGACAAATGACTTAAAACAGGCCTGTCCATCTCTCACTATGCCTATGTAGTGACGGATGTTAAAGAACCATTGCCTCGGTAAAAGTGTAGGGGCATGCTTTCTATCTTCCCATAGATGCGGTCACCATCATCCCCCCTCCCCATTAGACTAGGGTCCGGGCAAGCAACGCCACAAGGGTAATCTCACTTTGGTGTGGATACAACCCGCGGGACCTCTCACCCTTGAGTGTCGGCCGCAAGGAAGGCACGAGGTGAGATAAAATTCGAGCCAGCCAGCCACAATCTATAATCTCAGTATCTACAGTACAGGGAGACATATGACATTGCCATGCACCTCCATGCCCTTGTCTTATGGACTGCATAGAGGTCCTCAGTCAAGTGGAAGTTCTGTAGATAGGAAAAAGTGCCTCAGTGTTGCAGGCCTTTTGGACTATGATATCCCCTGCCTTTTATTATAGGCCTGCCTTGATTGAACCATTGTCCCTTGCATATGAGATGCACTCCAACTTGAGGCCAATCCTATAAACCACATGCGGTCCTAAAAAATGGTATATATGGAGGAAAAAAGGCCATATATAGGATACCACCTGTCCTAGGGCAGGTGGTATTCAGAGCTCCATATACAGACCTTATGTGGGATTTTCATTTTCCGTATCTTGAGCAAAAACACCTTTTTGTCCGTATCTGGATGAGGAAGGCCGTATCCACTGAGGCAGGATGCGGAAATCTGAGCAAAAACGGTTTTTAGACATATGGGGGCCATATGTGACATATGGACCCCCGTATGTATGTGGAAAAACGGCCTCCTAGATAGTTATTTTACATTTCATTAAAATAAATTATCAGGTTCAAGGTTGCCATGCCATTGGCTGTACCGGACGATCACTATGTCTATAACTATCTACACATATATAGCCTTCAGAGAACCTCAAGTTCTCTGAAGATTCCTCTCTCAAGATTACAATTAATTTACTTTGTGTCTGATGTGTCTCATTTGATCGCACATGCTGGCATTTCATTCTTTTAGTGTTGATTTTAGATACAATGGATCACAGACGTCGTGATATACTTAATGCCCGGGACTTAATGTTATTTCCTCAATAGGTACACCCTTTCTAAAGGTGGAATGACTCTAATAATGAAAACCGGACTATGTCTGGAGGTCATTTCCTAAGGCACGGTCAGACATGGTAGTATGTCAATGCAATTCCTAGGGAGCATTCAACAATTATCTCAATTACCCACCACTCAGAGGCCAGCATTCTGGTAACCATGGTAACATGACCTAATTAGGGGATTAGTGTGGTCACCTGACCCCTTGTTTGTAAACAACAACACGTGGTGTAGTCACGTGGTCCCTTGTTTTGTAAACAAAGGGGTGGGGCTAACTATGTAAATGAGATACTTCTGAATTCTTTTTTGCACGTGATGATAATGATAACTCGACTAGTTTTTTTGTTTCTTTTAAATAAAGTTATGTATGAAATAAAACACAACAAAATTTTTCATTTTTTTATTTTCATGAATCAGCATTTTTAATCAATCATTTTTTCTTTCGTCCGAACAGACTGCAAAGTCTCACTTTGCTAGTTTCACAGTCACTGACTCTCACCATCATACATTGCACTAGTCTGGATAAATCCAATACTATTTTGGCCAGATATAAGACCTTTGTCTGCATGAATTGTAGACGCTTGCAGCATCCTGTTTCTTTTTTTTCCGAATTCTTCACATCATCATCATCATCATCATCGTGAGCCTTTGACTCACCGACCGGTCGCTCAGTTTTGGGTTTTTGCTCATTCTCATTACGCATTTCTTGGGGTTTCTTGTTCGACATGCTTCAATCAGGAAATGGACGCAATGAGGACCACAGGTGTCAACAGTAGTGTCTTGGAGTTGAACACGGTTTCTTTGCTACTTGAACGGAGGAGAAAGTTTCAGGAAAGCTAAGAACTCTGCGCTCAGTGGAGGTAAGCCGAATGAATCAAAGTAGTACACCTCTCCTGTCCTCGACACGTAAAATGCCACCCAATGTTGACCTGGTAAATGTTGAGGATCCGTGTTACTCACAAAACAAGTGTTCTTGAAAGAATGCTCGGGGATAGTGTTGAGTTATAGGGAATTGAGAAGAGCGAGAAGTCGATCGCTATTGTTTGGGGAGTTACAATAGTAATTGTGGAAATAATATAAAGACGCGGGGTTCCTTCATACTAGATATATCCCCATAGCATACATGAAGGGTTACTAGACCGTAGCATACATGAAGGGTTACTAGAAAGCATGGTTTAAAGACAGGAAACTTTTGAATGCGATATGTCACCGGGAACAGGCAAAGAATGTCACTATAAGTCCTCAGTCACATGAAGTCTAGAGTGGGCGCAGTGTGTTATAGCCCTATAGGATACTGGAGGTGGCTGAGAAGGCTGAGTCATTGTTTTGGACTTGAGCCAAGTAGTTCCTGGGGGTCTCGGTGGCAGCAGTAGAGGTGATGTCCTTATGGGTGGATGTGTGTGTGTCCTCTATGAGTAATCTATTAGAGCACTACCAGACCAAGGTCCAAAGGGTGTCGGATGGCAAAAGACCAAAACCACCGGCAGTCTGGGGATATACAAAGTCCAAAGGGTGTCGGATGGCGAAAGATCAGAACCACCGGCAGTCTGAGGGTATACAAAGTCCAAAGGGTCTCGGATGGCAAAAGACCAGGACCACCGGTAGTCTGGGAGTATATAAGGCTGGAACTGCAGAGGTGGGGTGCAGAGGAAGGGATTCACGGTCTGTCCTGGAATTATAGGAGAAGAAATTTATATTTGGCAGTCCATAAGTAGGAATCAATTGAAATTCTGAATAGTATTTACTGGAGCTTTGGTCACTGCTTTGGAGTGCTCTCTGGGTTCACAACTTTATTCAATTGAGGATTCTAACTTCATTCAATTGAGTTCAAACTTCATTTGATTGAGATTCTAACTTCATTTGATTGAGGTTCCTGGATTAATTCAATTGAGTTCTTGACTTCATTCAATGGGGTCTTGACTTCATTCAATTGGAGATCTAAACACACCAACTAAGGGATCTGCTTGTTACATACATAGAGGAACCACACATCTGAAGGATTTAAATTTGTTTAGCTTTCATTTGGTCTCATTACACATTGTTGTATTCTGGAGTTATTGATTTAATTTGAAGTTATGCCATGATGGAGTTCTAAGGCACCAACAGTTTGTGATTGTGATATTCATTTGTGATTATTGATTTAACCTGGAGTTATGCCATGATGGAATTCATAAGTTCATGTCATTGGTGAGTCATATGGAGATCGACATTTATAATGAAGTTTAGGCATTTCAAATTATTATTGAATTTGTGTTTGGAAAATAACCTCGCATTTGGACTTGAACATGAGGATGGAAATTTGTAAAAGGTCTGTAATTGTGTGCCTGCGCACACCTGTAACCACGATGGAGATTGTTTCTGCCCGGGATCGGGTATATGATGTTATTGATGAAATGTGGTGTAATTATTATTTGAGGTTTATAGATATTGACCTTGCGGAGTTGGAGTTTGACATCGATTGGATTTAATTCATTGAAACTCTTCCTGTTTTAAAGGCGTATATTTAGGACTTCTAAATTGAAATGTAAAATCGACTTTGGAGTCTGAATTGTATTCGACCTTGGATTGGCATACATATTTCGATTCAATAAAAACCCTTGGAGATGAAGTACCCAATTGTGTTTTTTTTCCACATGGGCTAGGGAATTTAGACACAAAGCTCTACCACTTGATGCTAGCATGAGATCATTCCCCGAGAATATAATGACATCGCGAGTGGAGACGGGTTTGAGGATAAACAATAAACTGCGAGTGGAGATTGGAGTGAGGTGAAAACATAACTGGTGGAAATCCGAGTTCGATCATTGCATTACAAGCTACCCCATTTAAAAGCTAGCTAAACCCCATCATAAAGGTTCACCCCATTCAAGGGTGCACTATATTTCAGCTAACCCCATTCAAAACTTATCAACAACAACAACAACAACATACCACCTCCCTCCAACAAATCAACCCCCAACATCATAAGCTAACCACCTCACTTTCCCTCCGCCTGTCATAGCCCAGTGTCACAAGAGAAAACATCTAGGAAATGGTGTTTTGTGTGAATGTTATCCTTTAACACTTTGTCTATTTCAAGTATGTTCATGCACTTTTTTTTTTCTTCTCTTCAGTTCATGTGGTAGTCTGTAATGGGATGTCGATCTCTGGTCAGCTCGACGACGTTGTCGTAAACTAAGTAGAGCAGTACTGTTGTGGTCTCCGTCAGCGCCGCGCCAAAACTAGGCTCCACTCTCAGCTGACCCGCCTTTATAAGGTTCATCCTACACCCGTCGTGCGATCTGAGTTAAATCCAGGGGGAACAGCGTGTAACCGTTCAGGAAATCGTCGTAGGAAATGTCGCAGGAGCGTGAACCCTCGTACATCCCTGTTTCCGTGTGTAGTGCCAGGTACTCTCTCGCCGCTTCCCCTTTGGCAAAGTCTGGGACGTAGGGGTCATTCGGCACTATCACTTGAAGCGAGTTGACGTCGCTATGTTTCAGTTCGAACAAGTTCTTGGCGTAATTTCCGTTAGAGGCGTTGTGGTCTAGCAAACAAATTATCATGGACTTGGGTAGTTGACCTGTGTTGGAGTGCGTTTAGGTGTGATCTCTGTTGCCCGCAGAGATGGTGTCGGTCGTCACCTCCGCTCTGTTCACTGGGTAGTTGAAGGGACCCTGTTCTATCACCACCTTTTCATGCGTTTCCATCACAGAATCAGCTACGACCACTCGACGCACATAGAGCTTAGCTTTGTGGATCTTGAGTTTGTATGCGGCGGTGCCCGCGCTCATCAGATAGAAACCGGGGGCAGCTTGTTTCAGAGTGAGGTTGATTTCCGTCTCTCCAGCTATGAACTTTGGTTGATGAGCTAGGTCAAAGTGGAGTCTCAACATCAGCGAAAAGCGTCCATTGGAGATGAGTTTCTCGCGAGCCTTGAACCCTGGGTTGTCATTGCTCAAGGCGTCGAAGTGACCAGCCTTGTCTTGGTGCCAACCTTGGATGCTTATGATGTTCTTCTTGACGCCTCTGTCGTAGTTGAGTAAACCTTCCAGGTAAGCTCTGTACGGGTAGGTCTCGGTGTTACCAGACACTTTGAAGCCCACTCCTCTGTCTTGAATGCCGTCGCTGTATACGTACACAGTGTACACATCTCCGAAGGGGTCCATGATGTAGACACCTGTGGTCGTCATCACGAAATGAGTCTTCACTCCGAATCCTAGAATGTGCGCCAGATGTTCGGTGACGATCACGGCAGTCTGCCGGGGCACATTGATGGTGATGCGTCTCGTCAGCGAGTCGTACGAGAAGACGGCCTTCGAATTTTTCAGAAAGTTCTGACCTTCTAAATTATCTGTCAGAAGCAGGTTCAAGTGCTTGATGAACTGAACGTTGTTCCCGTGAAAATGGGTGGCACGGGGAATATGTTCGGCAGCAACGTTCGCACGCACGCTCTCCTCTTCATGTCCTGAACCATGGTGTGTGCCATACTCCTCATTTTTCGCCTCTTGTTGGACGTCGTCAGGTATTGCTTGTACAGGGCCGAGTTTTCGTGTGTCAACGTGACGTGCTTTGACTTCTTTCCAGGTTTCAATATCTGCGCCTCCAACTCTTTTTCTAGCAGCTCCGGTGTCATTTCATCGACAAAGTTCTCCTCCGTCCTAGTCAAAGGATTAGCGCTTTTGATGATCTTCTGCAGGTTGATCACTCTGTCCACCGTCTTCCGGTCCACCTCGGGTTTTTTCTTGAAGGTTTTATTCTCGTTAAAAACTCTTTTCGCCTCGGCCAGTGAGTTCTTTGTGTGCAGAGGAATGATAAAGTCGTTGTCTAGCATGTTGGAGGAGGGGCGAGTCGAAGTGGGTTCGAAAAGAGGTCAGCGTGATCTGAGGGAAATACTCCATAGAACTGTTGCTAGGCAGGGTGATGTTCATAGTTGTCCTACGAGATTTTCTTGACAGGAATCCACTCGTTGAACTTGTTGCCGTAACCTAGCCAACGCACGAAAGCTAAGCGTTTGCCCTTGAAGGTCTTGTAACGCAGCACCTTGTCTATCAGGTAAGTCTTGCCGTAATGACCTTTGGAGACCTTCTGAACCTCCTCCGGATAAAACACCCCCTTTATCTCTTCCCCGGCGTCGTCTTTCAGCTTGAACCCTCTGCTGCCCAACGTTTTAGCGACTTTGAACACTTCCTCCTTCCAGTTTCCCTCGTAACCTTTGTCGAAGGGACCTTTAGCCCTCAACATTCTCACTCTGTCGCCTGGAACAATGACGTCGGTGTCAGAACATCCAGGGAGTGTCTTTTTCAACATTTCGTCGATTTGTTTCTTAGTAGGGAGGTCGTGTCTGTAGAAAACAGTCTCCCTGTTTTCCGCGCTGACGTCAGCAGGCAACATTTTCAACGTCTTGTGGTGAGTGCGATTGTAAGAAGACACCACCTGGTCCAGTACGTCTAGGTAGCGATATGTGCGCTTGTGTGTGAAATATCGCCACAGCTTCTCCTTCAGACTTTGATTCAAACGCTCCACTAGACTAGCTTTAATGTCGTTGTTTTTGCTGGTGAAAAACTCTATTTCTTTCCTCTTGAGGTGATCTTGGAAGGTCTTGTTGAGAAATTCTTTCCCCTTGTCTGTTTGAACGGAGCGCGGATGTCTCTCGGCAGTCATTTCCTCGAACGCCTCGGTGACAGCTGCGCCACCTTGGGATTTGACGGGAGACGCCTACGTGTACCTGGAGAAAACGTCGATGGCTGTGACCACGTACCGGAACCCGTCGTTGTGAGACGCTAAAGCTTGCCCATCAGATCTAACTGTCATTGTTGATTGATTCCCCCGGTTATCGTCTTGTTCCTTGCGAATTTTCTCCGGATGGGTTTATGTTTAGTGTAGGCGTCCAGAGATCCCAAGGCTTCTCGGATGAAAGCCAAGTTTCGACCGTGGAAATGGTGTTTCTGGAGTTTGGTGATGCTGGTGAATCTAGAGGGTGCTTTGACGTCGGTGTACTTAGCCACCACTCGTCTCTTTTCTTTTTCCTTCTTGGTCAGTTTCTTAGTCCTTGCCATCTCGGTGAGTCGGAGTCAGAGTACACTTAGCAACTGCGTCCTTTCTTTTTCTTGCTTTGATTACTCGTCCTGATGGAGGAAGGGCGAGGTGTAGCAGGCGATCTCCTGCTGGAAGTCGGAGTTTTGTAAATGTCGTAGTCAACGTCCTTACGAGGGGAGGTGGCGGCGCCGACGAGGGGAGTGGCGTCCTTGTAGTGGTAGTAGTCGTCATCGTCTTCCTCGTTGGAGCTCGTTCGTTTCCTCCCTCTGCCGGCAGGTATTCTGTCCGAAGCTTTGTTAGGAGCGCCTGCTTTATAGATTTGGTTTCGGATCAAGGAGCCGGTGGGATCTTCCATGCTCAGCACGCGCTTGAACGGCGTGTACCCCTCAGGTCTCGACGCTGTCTTCCTCAACCTGCTGGCGTCGTTCAGTAAGTCCACTATGCTAATTCGACTGGCGGCATCCGTTTTTCGACCCATCATCTCGCTCACTGAACCGTCGTCGTTTCACATGCCCAAGTCGGATTTTTGCAGCCTCTTAAACAGCTTGGTGGTGGCGTTGCGTTTCCTTTGTGAAACTTGTTCGAGCAACACCTCAAGGAGGGAAGTTCGGGGGGTCGGTGGTGGTACGAGAGCGGATGCAGGAATCGTATGATTGTTTGGATTTGCAAGAATTGTAACCTATTCAACAACCTCTTATATTTCAGCATTTTTTCGCGCGATTTCAAAGTGGGGTCATTCAACACTAGGTCCAAGTCCCTGTAGATAAACTGTAGCACCTGGTGTAATGCGGAGTTGGGATGAAGACCTTGTTCTGCCTGTCTGTAGTAATAAGCCATATTGGAGGGTGGGGATACGGCAGTGGCGAAAGAGGAGGGGTTCTTGTTTTCATGCTCATCAGCAGCAGGAGCAGCAGGAGCAGTAGTAGTACCAGCAGCAGCAGCAGCAGCAGCACCAGCAACTTTGGGGACATCAGGCGGTCCTTGTAATTTTGAGAGTGACTTAGGATCTACGAGTGCCAAGCACTTGTAGCGTTGCTCCTCAGGGTCTGTCATCATCGAGGCAGCTGCGGTGGTGAGGTGTCGAATGAGGAGCTCTATATACGGAGAACGGTTTTTATAAGGGGTAAGGCCAGACCTATCAGAGCCGGAATGAGGAAACCACCCTTTTGAACCAAGACATTTCTCTTTCTTTTGGTGGTGGTAGCTTTTTTGCTCACCGTTCTCAACACGTCAGCATATAATGGGTGGCATAAATCCATGCAGCATGGTGTGTAATGTTGACTGACACTTTAATCTCTCTGAAGCGTTGACTAACGCAACTCAGTTATATACAGCTACACAGTTCCAGTGCTCTGTATATATCTAACTACCTTAAACCCTCAACTACATAAATTTCTTTTTGGAAATTTTGCTGTTTATTTATCATTTAAGTCAATCGTTTACCACATGCTCACACTTGGGCTATAGGTCAGGCTTTTCAAGTATTACCTTATATAGAGAAAAAAATACATTTAAATTGTGTTTATGTAGGTCAACATATTCCCTTCAAAGTCATAGTCTGTGTATACATGAGGTTAGCTTACAGCTGTAATGTTGTGGTAATCATTTGATGCATGAATTGCCACATCATCAAGAAAATAACAAATAAAAGATGAGTCTGCTGTACAGTTTTTCAAGTAAAATGGTCATGGTACAGTGGGTGATGTTAACCAACAGCTAAATTATACTACTTATGAGTGTTTGATATCCATATTAATAGTGCAATCAAGATACTTGTTTCCTACTTTCCTTTCAGCGGAAATATTGAGTATATAGCGGTACTGAAAATAGGAGTGTCATTGATACCAATAGTATCAGCATTTCTGGACTCATGATTATCACACCGACAAAAGCATTACATTGATTAAATATGATATGGGCCTCTATCGCAAGCACAAGCTCTTTTAAATCGTGAAAGAATTTTTAAATTATTCCAAATAGAACCATAGTTATAGCCAAATACAATTTTAGAATCCATATCCATTGATAATATGGAATATTCATGAGTCAACTGCCTGGTGGCTGAAAATACCTCAGGTCTGAAAAGTGGGAGATATCTTTTGGTCACTGCCCTAGGATGAGGATCAGTTGTCACTAGTACTCATATAGGAGCTAAGTAGTGGGATGGAATTATAATCTACCAGTCCTTTCATTTTTGTCCTATGATTTCATTCTTTTCTGAATATTGCTATATTTGAAATATCACCACTGTAATAGTGATTAATCATCATTGAAATAGATTGCATATCAACAGCACTCCTTACTGAAAACTAAGTCCCTCATACAATCTGAAGTCAGCACTTTTGAATAATTACAAAGATACTGAAATGAAAAAAAAAATTGAGTAAAAAGCAAAAGAATAACTCACCTACTTCTGAAAATAAGGTAAATTCTGCTCTTGTATCGACTATGAAGCGTTGACTAACGCATTTATGAACCCCATCTTTATAGCTACTTCACAGGTATTTATAGTACAAGAGGCCCAAGACCCACCCACCATTGGAAATAGGATAGTCTCTCTATACATTCATGTTAGAATTGAAATCTTTTAGTGGAGTTCCAATTTGTGTACCTATTTGGAAGACATTACAATAAAATGACTACTTTATTCTCTTAACCTCCCGGGCGTCCCCCGGCTCTCCTCCCGGCTCTCCTCCCGGCTCTCCTCCCGGCTCTCCTCCCGGCTCTCCTCCCGGCACTCCTCCCGGCACTCCTCCTGGTGCTCCTCCAGGTGTGGGTGGATTTTTCATCTCCTCCAGCTGTTCCATTCTTGCTTTTAATGCAAGTTTACGTTTTGAGCACTCCAGGGTCTGCAGCTGCTTTATCATCTCCTCCTCCTCATCATCCCTCACTACTGGTATATCCATGCTGGCAGTGTTTTCTGGTGTTACCTGACCTGCCTGACTTGTACCAGGGCCTATATTACCAGCTACCTGTATAGGCTGGTGCCCACCTGTGGGGACAGTTCTACCACTCCTTGAGGTCCTAATATCAAGTTCACCTACAATAGGTCCTTTACAATCTCTTCCCACTGGTATAGTATGGTGAGTCCCACATTTATTGAAGAATTGAACATAGATCCCGGAAGAGAACTGACATGGTGGAGGTGGTGGAGGAGTCTGTTTGGAGTAACCAATGAGGTGTTGACCTAGATAGCCCAGTGGGCAGAGTGGTAGAGTGTAGGTGTTGCAAACAGTCCTGCTGAATACTTGCATAATCAATTATACTACACATAAAGAATATATAAAGAGAGCAACTCAGCACATGATAATATGATGGAAAATTCTGTGTATATGAGGCATAGCCTCTCCCCTACCTAGAGTAACTAACTCCAAAGGTATAACATACCTGGATTATAGAAAATAAACCCTTGTAGTGCCTAAAATAGTAAATCCGTTAGTCAACGCTTCATGCAGTCTTACAATAATTAATATAGTATCTTAAGCCAGGTGCCATAGCCACAGTTTTCTGATTTGATGTTCCCAATTTGGTATATGAGTGGGCCAAGACCCATAGTATTTCAAGACAAAAGGATTTTTATCTGCTCTAAAAATTAGCCCTTTTCAGGTCACCCTCAGGCCATTTGCCAACAGTTCATGAGAATGACCCAATGTCTTCTGAGTCGATGAGTAGCCATTACTTTCTCTTTCTTTTTTTGTCTAGCGGAACGAACACGATCTGATCGTCTATGGACGTCAAGGAGGAGCGTATTCTCAGGTCGTCCAGTGTTGTCTGCTTGAAGTCCAGAAGCAGGTATGAGTGAGGACGCTTGAGTTCATGGGTAAATATACTTGAGAGGGCTGCCGCCTTGGAGGGAAACACCTGCCAAGACAGAGCGCCTATTTGTCCCATGTCACAAGGGTTCTTAAAAATGATCATGTAGTGAGCGTTCCGACTCATAGTTCGAAATTAGGGCGATTTCTGGAACAGGTTCTGAGTGATGTATATGATGCTTATGTTCCAGTGATGGGAATATTTGGTCTACCACTTGCTGGTTGGAACTGCTCATCAGATCGTCCAATATCAGTAGAGTGTGTGGTCGAGGCACGTTCGATTCTTCTTCTTTTTCTTCTCTCGCTATGTCTTCTTTGCTGGGAAGACCTTCTCTGAATTCCACTCCGTAGTCTTATGGGTTGTTAGGAGATTAAGACGCCCAAAGTCTGTATACAAAAAATACAGGGGGTGGGTAACAGTAGGGGGAAAATATAATCTTGTAACAGAGAAGTCAATTTTTTTTTAAATTGGATCACTCACTAGCCGAGGTGTGGGGTGGACACGTGCACACCTCGCCGCCTACCTACCTACCGTAGTACCTCGCGTATAAGGTACACCCCCAACTTGAGGGAATGGCATAAAGTGTATCTGCAAGCATTATTATTATTTTTTTTTTTGACATTTCACTAGTGATTTATAGTAACCCCTACCTATAAGGTTCACCTTTAAAACTTCAGGGGGTTGCACCTAGCCTAATACACGAGGTACTACGGCACCTACCTACTTGTCTATGCATCACAAGAAAATACCCTAGGGCGCATGTCTGCCACTCTGTCTGTGACTACAAAGGTGGACGTGCGGTAAGTAGATTAAGTCTAACAAAATCAACAAGTTAATCCCCCTTCCTCCTGCTCCTCTTGTCACCATGAGACAACACTTTGATGATCTGAGTTAAACCCTTCTGCAGTGAACGGTGGGTGACAAACATATACCCTACCGAGGAAGAATCTCTGTGACTATGTGAATCACAGCCTTTAAGTCTTTTCCCTCTGGGACCGACCATACTTAATGATCTAAGGGATCCATGCCTACAGCAAACGGCAGGTGAAAATCAAAAACAGACAGATACCCTACCGAGCGAAGGTCTCCATGAAAATGGGATTAAATCTCTTTTAAGTCTTTGATCGATTTTAAAACCACAGTTGAGAGGCTCATCTCGGACGGGTACATAAGGGAGAGTTGAAATTTTGTTCCCTCACACTTTCTCTGTCACCTTCATCATGGAAACACCAACCTCTCTACAAACTACTACACCGTCACCATATTCCCCCAAGGATATCGAGATTCTTGCTGATCTGTTCACAGGTGACGCTAACAACAAATTTTATTTCGATCCGTACGGATGGTTGGACGCTGCTGGTGGTGGTGGTGGTGGTGCTGCTGCTCACACCTAAAGCCATAGACAACGCAACTCTGGCTGAAGACACTGAGGCAGGTAAAAAATAATATCTTGGATGCTGTACAATATCGCACCTTATTACCACCCCGTCGCCCATGGACATAACTCTTCTGGCTGGAATCTCTAATGTTCAAGGTACTACCTCACCTACTCGTATATTGGTAAAAGGATAATATGTGCACTTGCGACCCGTTTTACACATGGGAAATAATCAATGCAACAGATGTACTGCTCTTTAAAGCGCCGTTGTTAAAACTAAATGTTCATAAAGGACTTATTTCTAATTGGACATTCGATTCGTTGAAAGAGTGTTTCAAAGATGCTTTCTGGAGAGGGACCGATGTCTTCACAGACAGATCGATAGGTCTATATCAATTTCAAAATCGGAAAACCTGTCCTCTCATCAAAAGGCGGTATACATTAGAATCTACTAACACTTAAATAATTCTTCTCGAGGAAAACTCAGACTTTTTACGGGATATGTGTTGTCATAACTCTGAGAGAATATTCAACATCTTCTGTCAAGAGTGTTTAGATTGTGTGCTCTGTAGAGAGAATCATTTTGAAAATATATAGAACGCTCTACTGAAAAGCGTCATGTCCGCACAAACTGAATGGTATACTTGGTATTATTCTTTAGCGGATTTCTATTGTAATTTAGATGAATTGTGGACAGGGCGTATGACTCACACCATTCCTTTATTTCAAAAGAACGCTTAAATCAGAACTGTATACAAAGATTACACTATGTACAGTCTGGATTATGATAACAGATGCATGTATATACTTGTATTTATATATTTGATAAAATAAAATATAAAAAAAATGAAATGCATTTGATATATCTCATTTACATAATTAGCCACGCCCCTTTGGACCACGTGGCTACACTATGTGTTGTTGTTTACAAACACGGGGTCACGTGACCACACTTATCTCCTAATTAGGTCATGTTACCATGGTTACCAGAATGCTGGCCTCTGATTGGCTGAGCGGTGGTTGCTAATCCCCTAAGTAGGTCATGGTACCATGGTTACCAGACTGCTGACCTCTGATTGGCTGAGAGGTGGTCGCTAATCCCCTAAGTAGGTCACGTTGCCATGGCAACGGGTCACATGACCAAATGGAGGCCTCTGATTGGCTGCATGCCCAGTGAGTAATATCCTTAGATTAGCTATAGTCCCGTTCCAATACATACTATACTACTAATAGGATACCCTGACACTAATTACAGTTATTTTACATTTCATTAAAATAACTTATAAATTACTATACAGGGATCCGTTAATTGACCATTGATTAGTGGATAGGCTACTTCAACTCATTTGCGAAATTAAAACTCAGGTAGGAGCTTTGCTATATAAGTTTTATTACGTGTTAGCAAAACTACAGTCATCACTTATATGTCGACAAAACATATAAAGGCACAATGCTATACAATGCGTAGACCGATGTATGATATAACAATAGTTATTTCAATGACTGTAGAGGTAATGTACCTCCCCCCCTTTTCATTGTACCTGAATCTGTCTAAGAGGCTGTAAGTCACCAAGCCTTGAAGTATATAATAATAATGTATATAGTCTATACAGATCAATGAGTATCTAAGTACTAGCTCTGGGATAGATATAAGTAAGGCATATGTAGGTAAACTGCGCACCAGGCAAGTTCATCTTGTTGTTACATGAGTTTATAGGTCCATTAATTGATTGATTTGTGTTTTACAGCACTTTAGCGGCACTAAGTGGCTATCTCGTGCTTCACAGGTTGATAATTTAACAGAGGAATGTGTCAGTGCCCGCGCATACGTGCACCACACACACCCTGAGGGGATAGGAAAGAGGAGATATAGACCCTTTTAAGTGGGCTAGGAAAGCCTGTGTCCTGCTTTTGGTACTCTTTGGACCAGGCTGATCAGTACATAAGCCGGGGCGGAATTTGTTGACCCTCCAAGCCCCATTTGGAGGGATAGGTCCATTAAGAATGGAATAAAGTCTGTTGGTTGTTGTACCGGCAGGACATATAGGGGCCTGTTGTAGAATCTGGCAAAGGTGGTCTCATTTGGCCTTGTTGAATGGACATCCCGTAGGCTTGTGAACGCCGTCCAGTGTTTCTCACATCCCTCATATGCTGCTGCAGTGTTAGGACTCCAGGCCATGGTCATGACCTGCCAGGCTGTAAATGAGAACCCTAATAAATCACACCATATGGATTTCATATAGGGATAATCAGTAGCTGTGATCTGCCTGCCAATGGGAACTTCTTGTTGGGGTCTCCTGGCCACAACAGGGTCGTTGGCGTGGTGGGGATGTGTAAGTGTTTTCTATACCCCTTGAGCTTGGTCAGGCTGCCAAACCATGGTTGGGTTGGCCAGTATGGTACCACTAGCAAACCTGTCGTCTTGTCTTGTTTGATCTTCCTCAGTACCCTGCCAACAAGAGAGAAAGGTGGGATAATTAGTGACTCATCATTCCATGTGCATGGAAATGCATCAGTTGCCATAGCATTGGCATCATAATGTAGCGACATGTATTTTAGGTAGAGTGCATTTTTTTTTTTATATAGAGCAGCGCTCATTTTTTATTTAAAAAAAATGTCTATAGCTATACAGGTCTTCGCTACATTTTTTTGATATTTTGTTATATAAACACCACAGGACACCACAGGACAATACATAGTGCATTATTATAGTGAGTATGACAATAGATGTGTTCTATATGACTAGTGATAGAGACTAGATACTGATATACCTCTACATCAATACAGTTTTCGCAGCTCCGTTCCCCTATCTAGGAAGTGTGCTATGAGTGAGATACTAGGGTTCTTTCAGTGTATGCATAGCGGTTACATTGAGTCCAGAATAGCCTCCCATTTCCTAAACCTCTTTTGCTTGTTCTCCAGACTGCATATAAATTGTTCTGAGAGAAGAGAGTGTTTAAACTCTCCTATCCATTGCAACAGATCAAGATGGCACTTGTGATACAAACGCTGCCTATAAATGTAAAACCTGGTTCTAAGCATTACATTGTTGATGATATCACCATTTGGAATTTTTCTACATAATCCAAGTATCAATTCATGCTCATCTAAACTCCCTGTATCAATCTTAGCAACAGTGTTTATCCATCGTACAACTGACTTCCAGAAGTAGGCTACTGGGGGGCATTTCACAAGGAAGTGATCAAGAGTGTCAGTCTTACCATCACAATATATTCATTCTGGGTTTTCCTTTGCATGTATATCAAACAAGTATTTGTTACAAGCTAGTATTTTATGGAGTACCTTATATTGAAATGATTGTAACTTTGTTTCCCTACTCACTTGGTATGGACACATATATATGTCATATCATGGAACCTTTGTAAATTGGACCTCAGGAAAGACTTTTGCCCATTTCATTTCATTCCTTGGCATTTGTTGTGAGTGAATACAATTCCTTGCTTGATGTTGAAAAGAGATTAACTACATCTGGGTTATTATCAATGACCCAAATACAGTCATTTGGCCTTTGAATTTCATCACAGGATATGCTAGCTCTCCAGCTACCTGGTATACTTTGTCGGATTTGTAGAGCCTGAAGAAAGTTACACTGAACACCAAACCTTTGAGAAATTTGAGTGTCTGACATAAAACTTCCATTATCCAGTAAATCTTCAACCCTGACAATACCACCTTCCCTCCAAGATTTCCAAAATATTGGTGTATTATTGATGGTAATAAACTTATTTTTCCACAATACTTCATTACGGACCTCCGTTTCTCTTACTAGTGAGACATTTTGGAATTCATGCCAGTCCTTGAGAACCTGATAATAGAATGGGTTTGCTTCTCGTGGTATGTTAATATCTGATTTTGTATGAAAAAACAGTTTCAAGTCAGACACTTCATGGAGAAATAACTTAATAAAATCACATGGAACCATGGTGGTATCCCAATAGAACCTTTTGATCCAGTTTATGTTAGATACAATGATTTTCATTTTAAAATTGCCTATTGCAAGTCCACCATGCTTAGTCTGTGCCTGAACACGTGCCCTGGCTACCTTGTTCCTGTTGGAGCCCCATAGGAATCTGTCAACAATTCTATTGACTTCATCTATTGCTCTAGATGGTGTAGTGGTGACTGAGGCCGGGAACATTACACATGGTAGCATTAGGCTGTTTATGATGATAGTTTTACCTTTGAGTGAGATGTTGCGGTGACTCAAATCATCACTTATGCTGGTGATTTTCTGTATCTGGGGTTCAAAGTTCCACGAGTAATTTTGGGCTTCTGTCCTACTCGGTGCTACAGAGATGCCCAGGACAATCAATCTTTCGCTCCATGCAAGACCCTCCAATCCCGTCTGACTAGTGTCAATACCACCAAGTGCAAGATATTGTGTCTTATATCTATTTACCTTCAGACCAGAGTACCTCCTAAACCTTCTCAAACAGTCCAGCAGGTGATGTAGAGCTGCTGCTGACTCGATAAAACAAGTGGTATCATCAGCATATTGACATATCTTTACTTCTCTAGTACCAAGTCTTATACCTTTAATATCTACATTCTTGCGTACATTATGAGCTAACAGTTCTACAGCAATAACAAACAAAAAAGGTGATAGACAGCATCCCTGTCTGGTTCCGCATGCAAGATCAAACCAGTCACCTGTGTACCCATTATTTATGACACAGGCAACAATGTCTTTATATAATATCCTGACCCATGAGATGTATTTTTCCCCAAATCCAAACCTTTCAAGTGCCTTAACACATTCAGGTCTATATTGTTTTACACTAAATTTCGGGCCTTAGGGGGTGTGTCATTACCTTTCAAAATCTGTTTGAATCATGTTGATATTCCTACTAGAAGTGAAATGGTGGTGGTCTAAGCTAAACACATTGGTATAAAATTCTGGAATCCTGATTGTCCGTATCTATCATGATAAGGGAGATACAGCTTTGATAACATAGTGTAGAGGACCCTCCAACTTCGAAGCGGAAGCTCTTCCTCTGAGCTACTTCCCCAGACCTGACGTTCTCTACCTTCCACCTACATCTGGATCGGTATGACACAAGGGGGCAGTGTTCACTGGCTGACCAGCCCCTGGGGGCTGGTGCAACCGGGGAACGGGGACAGATAGCATACCGCCATGGACTCACAGCCAGAGCTGGCCCCTACACTCCTCCCCACCAGCTTCAGCCAACCCTACTCCTCCAACCCAACCTCCAGCAGGTGACTAGTTTACCCCTAGCAGGTTGAAGCGTCTTTGGAGAAACCGGGACTCGAACCCGGGACCCTCCAACTTCGAAGCGGAAGCTCTTCCTCTGAGCTACTTCCCCAGACCTGACGTTCTCTACCTTCCACCTACATCTGGATTGGTATGACACAAGGGGGCAGTGTTCACTGGCTGACCAGCCCCTGGGGGCTGGTGCAACCGGGGAACGGGGACAGATAGCATACCGCCATGGACTCACAGCCAGAGCTGGCCCCTCCTCTGAGCTACCCCCAGGGGCTGGTCAGCCAGCTGGCCCCTACACTAGCATTCATATTTCAGGAACCCCTTTATCAATTGAGATGAAATAAAGTGCATATTGTAGCAATTCTTCTTAATTTTCAAATTCTGAAAATAGAATGATCTGCATTGCCACATGGTACCATTTCTATTTGGTTACCATGGCAACCAAATTCATGTAAAATCACTATTTTTAGAACTTTGGTTGCCATGGCAACCAGTATATTTGTTGAAAATGGACCAAATACACAGAAAGTTCTTCTGCCCTATGTTTTTGTATGGAAAAATCTCAAAAGTAGGTTTTCACTTAAAAAAAATTATTATTTTACATTTTTTGTGATTTTTTTGATTAAATATTGTTTAAATTGGGATGATATTTCTTGTATTTTCCATCATGTTTGGAAGCTCACCATATCTAAGAAATTAAAGATAGACTCCAATAATTCAGTTTCCACAAGAGACCACCTCCCATTTGTCAGACTTAGAAAAAATGGTAAAGTTTGACATATTCTTAAAGAAATGCGAGGATTCCGAAAATAGGCCAAAAATAGGCCTTCATGTCAACTTTTAGGAACATTAGGCCTGAATAGGTTAAAGATAAACTCCCACCTTATCTTAACAAATGCTTTTTCAAAATCAACCGCCATCAGAATACCAGGACGACTTAACTTTGTGGTGTATGCTAATATATCTTCAACTGTGCGAATACTTGTTCCTATATACCTTGACCTAATTGATCTGAGCTTATAATACTAGGGAGGTGGGGTTTTATCCTTTCTGCCAGGGCCTTGGTATAGATCTTATAGTCTGTATTCAGCAGGCTGATCGGCCTCCAGTTTCCTAGCTGGAGTCTATCTTTTTCCTTTTTAGGGATAAGGGTTATAATGCCACGTTTCTGTTCTTGGCTCAAGCTGCCCGTTTCCGTGGCATAGAGTAGACTTTGACTAATATCATCCCCAATATCAGTCCAGAAGAACTTATAAAACGCTGCACTTAGCCCATCAGTGCCTGGGCACTTCCCATTCTTTAAGGATTTAAGACTGCTGAGAAAATCTGACTTTGATAAAGGTCTCTCTATCATCTCTCTCTGGTTGTCAGACAAGACAGCTAAGTTGTTTGTATCTATGAAGGGACAACTGTCATCAATATCATCTAACTCTCTATAGCTATCTGAGTATAGATTTCTGTAGAATTGCTTCTGTACACTAAGGATATCTTTGCATTCAGTGACTATATGCCCATTTTGATCATTCAGTTGAGTAATAAGTTTGTCCATAAAATTCTTTTTTTCTAAATTCAAAAAGTATTTGGTTGGTCGTTCACCTACCTGGGACCAATTCGCTTTTGACCTGAACATGATGGCTCTAGCTGTCTTTAATTCAATATCTTTCAGGTCTCTCTTAACACTTTCCATTTCATCAATTACATCATGGCCCTCATCAAAGGCTGCAGTCAATTTGCCCAGACTGTTTGTTAACTCCCTCTCTACCTTTTTAGACTCTGCCTTCTTCTTTTTGCTGTAATTAATTGAAAATTTCCTTATCTCATACTTCAGAATCTCCCACTTCGCATTGGGTGCCAGATCCTGGTGTTCTATCTTACATTTTCCAAGCATAGTCTTAAGTTGATTCACATAGTCTTTATCTGAGAGAAGGGTATTATTAAACTTCCACACATTTGGGTCTCTGTCCTGTCTACATATGGGTCCGGGGTTTCATTAAAGTCACCTCCAAGGAGAAGGTTTTCGACTTCATAGCCTTTTAATCTATCTGATATTTCATCTAATACAGCCATCTGGTCTGCTTCATAGTTTTGTGTTGGAGCATAAATATTGCATAAGACATAATCCACTCCCTGAACCTTGATGTGTAATATAATATACCTCCCATTGGCATCCTGTGTCTTTTCTAGGCACTTGTAAGGGTAATTTCTATTGAAGAGTATGGCTACACCTTTGGATGATGAGCTGCCATTTGCACATATCATATCACCACCCCACTCAGCCTTCCAAATCTTTTCTACTTCTGCTGTGCAGTGGGTTTCCTGAAGGAAGACAATATTATAACTTTCATCCTTTAGCTTCTTGAAAATAGCTCTTTGCTTATCTCTCACCCTTATGCCATTAACATTAAAAGAGCATAGGTTAATCACTCTTGTGTTATTGGTCATAACCTTTTGGATTCAGAATAAGGGTCATATTATGTTTGGTTTTACACAGAATTTGTGGGGTACCAATAACTCTACTTTTTAGGTTCAGTTGTCTTACAATCATCCACAGCCATGCTGTGAGGGTACAATACTCATATATCATCATATAGGCCTTGCTAACATCCTGTTGGCACCTCATACAAACAAAATACAATAACACAACTACCAAAATGATGTACATAATCTTGCGCACACAAATAACAGATAAACATAAACACACAAGAAGAGAAAAGTAGAGCATCCACATTTAGTTGCTCCATAGACCATGCGTCTCATGCAACTGAGAGAGCTGTTTGATTATATGTTCATTTTTGTTGGGTATTTTATTTAAGACTATTACGATCCATCCCTAAGTTGAATGAATCTTGAGCACCACATGGTTATACCCAGTTGTTGCAGTCATTACCATCAATACACACATATACACATACATGTACACATTTTGGGACCGAGTAAGTTAGGCAGTATCCTCAAATTCCTGGCGTACCTCTTGGAGAATTTTACCAAGCAGGTTTTTTCCAGACCATAGCTCCTGGTTTAAGGCTTTCTTATCAGTCAGTTTCATCTCTATGCCCCATACAACGTCTTTTGAGGCTTCACCAATAACCTTATTTCCTGTGCTAAGGAGACGCTGGCGAATGAGTGGATTTTGTTGGACCTTAGCCCTAATCCCTTCCATTGCAATCGACTTGGATTTAGCGATCCATTCGTCCTTGTGCTCGTCCCTGCACTTGTGTAGTATGCCCTTTAGCTTGGCAGGCACGTCCAGCCGCCATGCCTGTCTCTCTAAGTCTTCACGCCTTGCGATAATGCACCTTTGTATGGCGAGGTATTTCTCCATTGATGTGTAGGTCTTGTCTCCAATCTTAAATGTAGCAGGGTAGTAGTTGCTAAAAAGGGAGGCCTTGGTGAAGAAAACTACAGTGTTCTCATTCTCTAGTGTAGCCAGAGCCTCTGGTCCCAAATATTCAGGAAGAGTGTCCCAGTTTTCTTTGTTGTAGAGCTTGCCATCGAGGTACAGGGATGTGCCCGACATTCTCACCTCTCTGTAAGTGCCATGGTTCTTGGCCACCCAATACGTCTTTTTAACTTTAGCTAGTTCCCCTTTCAGTTTGGTGGGGATATCCTCACTGAGCCAGAGTTGGGCACCGTTTACTTTGTAGTCCCTAAACTGTGCTCTTCGCCCCCACAATTTATTTCTTGCATCCAGGAATTTCAGCCTTATTAGTACAGGCCTTGTAGCTTGTCCAGGGTTCCTCATAATGCGATGAGCCACGTCAATGCAGCTACTCTCCATTTTTGCATGGCGCCAAAAGATTCTTCCCAACTCTGCCCTCAAACTTTCAGATGTTTCGTTTTCACCCTCTGGGAGGCCATCCAGCAGTAAGTTCAATTTTCTTGAGTACGCTTCCTGTTTGATGGTGTTCTCCTCATTTCTCTCGCCTTATTTCCTTTAACCTGTATCTCAGTTTCCTCCAGCTTGGTTTTCGTCTCTGATAGTTGGTTCTTTGTTTCCGTTAGATCCGTCTGGAGCTTAGCGACTTGCTCCTTCAGGACCTGGATGTCGCCTTTGTTGATTTCTACATCCTCCGCCACACTTGAAAGGTTATCGTTGAATTCCTTGATGTCGTTTGCAGTAGCTTGACCAGTGTTGTCGACTCTGATAAGCCGTTCCTCGATCCTGGCTAAAGTTCTAGCTAGGGTGAGTAAACTCAGCTCCTCAGGATTGATGTTCTGGGTTAGTGTAGGTTTGCTAGCAGTACCAGCTACCCCGCTGTTAGACTGGTGTTGGTGGGCTTCTTCGGTGACCCTCAGTTTTCTATCAGTATCGTCATCAGACAGTCCTGCTTCGTCAGGTATTCTTTTATTCGCTGCTTTGTCAGTGTTTTTACAGTCCATAGGGGCCTCCCCTTCCCCGGATGAGTTGCTCTCCATTGTGACCAGTGGTGCACCGGTTGGAAAAGATACAGCACCCCCACATTGATCACTGACACTTGATGTTGACATGTTAAAACCTGGGCGAAGTCTAAAGATGCACAAGATCTAACCCCTACCAACTGACAAAACCTTGACCAGTGTTGGGTATTTAGTCACAATAGGGCTGGGGAGGGACAGCTAATAGGAAATCGACCTGTGCAGTAGTTCACTGGGTTACTCATATTTCATATGTGGTTAAGTTGATGATACAGCACCGACAATTGAGAAGACATGGACATGGAGCCATGTACGGCCCCTACACGTTACATAGAGCCTGCCTCCATGCCTTGGGTGCATTCAGTTAGACATTCAATATATCGGTTAGAAGCATCCAATTTGAAAAATTCTTTTGGATCTAGAATCCTTGGAGCGTCTACTTTCTGGCAAACTTTGAATCGTCACGATCTGACTGTCTGCCTGACAGTTTTGTTGCCGAGCACGTAGAGCGGTTCCAATCCCTGTGCGTCAGACCCACTAATTATCAAGTGCATTGAATCAGGCTTGATCTCACGATTCTAACAATATATAGTTTATGGGGGTTTCTCACAGTGTAGTTGCTTAAAGAATAGTTGTTTACTTTAAAGTTGTAGAGTTACTGTTACTAACTGTAGTAGTAGTGTCTCGAACACACCCAGCACACTCAAGTCAGATATCACAGCAAGGCTCTATGATATCTCGACTACCAACTGCCTGTTTAGCAGCATTTATATCTGCTTAGGCATGTCACTCCTTAAATGTATTGTACAGCTCAAAATTGTCATAGAGAGGCCCAACAAAGGCCAAAATGATCGTGAAAGTCTACAGAGTGAGGCTACGCTTATGCCGTGTTGTTATTGTTTATATGGGCCGAACGAGAAGACGGTTTTCGTCATGCACTTCCTGTTGCTACTTGCTTCAATTATCGCTCAGTTCTGTCCATGGGCGACCTAAATGTGGTTTGTTTCTGTGTAATTTACTGAAGAATTTGAGAGGGACTTCACATATACAGGTTCCTTGGTACTTGTCCGTTTGTTCAGCGAAGTTTGTGCTCCCTAATAGGGCTATAGAATGCCAAAAAAACAGTTGTCTGCTGGGAGTGATATTGCTGGGCACTTCTCTGGCTGGGTGCGTTCGAATCAGCCAGTAGAGTGCATTTTGATATGATGCAAACAAATCCACCTGGGGCTTGTGAAAGGCCGGGAAAATGTAACTTTGTGTTGTAGGGGATAGTGACCACTCTGCTGATGATGCAAATGCCCTTGATGCCCTATCTGCTTCTACATTAAGTTTTGTAGGGCAGTAGGACAGTTTGAAGGTGATTTTATGTTTCCATGCATAAAGATATATGCACTGTGTGACATCATCACCAGGTATGGATCCCAGAGAACCACCTTTTTTGATACAACTTAGGGCTGTTGTGTTATCAGTGAACAGGTGTACACATTGGTTTTTCACTCAGCGTTGGAGCTTTTTCAACGCCATGAGGACTGCCTTCAACTCTAGAATATTGATATGCAGCTCTTGGACATTGATGGGCCATTCCTTGCCATACTCAAAGTCACTTTGTTGGCAGTTGCAATCCCATCCTGTTTTGGATGAATCTGTGTAGATTGACACTTGTGGACAGATTTTTGCATACAGTGCAGAGGCCATAGGGAGGTGTGACAGCCACTGTTTGATACAATCATGAACCTTGTCATTTAAGTACATTGTTGCATTATAGTTACCCAATGACTTAGCAAGCGCCCAGTATCTAACTCTTTGAAGCAGTTTAATATCGACCTTGGCCCTGTCATTGCCGGGTTCAGTAGCTGCCAGTTTCCCTATGACTCCTGCAAACTGTCTGACTGACAATCTCCTGACCTTGAGAAGGTCATGTGCCAAACTCATCATTTTCCCCACTTTTTTGGGAGGAATGTGTTATGTCAGTTTGGTAGAATCAATGGTGAAGCCTAGATATTCGATGGATTGTTTCAGGGTCAAGACTGATTTCTTAAAATTTATCATGAAGCCGGTTTCCTGTAGCATTTTGAGGGTGTGTTTTACAGACTGTACCACAAACTATGGAGTCTCTCCAAAGATTAGTGTGTCGTCGATGTAAAACACAAGATGCACTCCATAGTGTACTCTCAGGTGTGACAGCAGAGCCTTCATGATACGTGTGAAGAGTCTTGGCCCGGGTGAATAACCATTTGGCAGGCATGTGTACCTGAAGCATTCACCATGAAACTGAAATTGTAAGAAATCTCTGTCTCTTTCTTTTATGGGAAGGGTGAAGCTCTGTAGACGTGATGTCTACAGAGCTCATGAAGAAATGTTGAGGTAGGATACGCATAACTGACGCCAGATGGTCCATTTTGAAGTGTTTATAGACTGTAAATTCATTCAGTCCTGACAGGTTCAAAATAGGTCTAAAAGTATCTACCATCTGTTTTTGGTCTTAAGAACATGTGTGACATGAAACCTCTTTTTCTATGCACTGCTGGCTCTATGATAACTTTTCTCAGCATGTCCTGTATTTGCATGTCCAGCTGGGCATCCTTAACTGGGTTAATGGATGCCGAGTCAGGAATGTCCAACTGTGTCAGAATTGAGTGTAGGTCAAAGGCTAGCCCTTTCACCATATCTAATACCCATTGGCTGTCCACTGCCCAGGTGGTCCAGCGCCTGCAATAATGGTCTGGCTGCAAACTGCAAGCACCACTGTAACGATCTGAAAGTGTTATCTCTCTGTACCACTGCTTCCCTGTTTCTCTTTACCAGCTGTCTAGACATGTCCTCATTAAGCCTTGTTTTATGTAGAACCTCCAGGTTAGAGGGTCTGGGGTAGGTCTTTTAGCTGGTCCTTAGTGGAAGGGTTCATATATATGGCATCCACTAAGGTTTTTTTCTTTTTCTGGTGTGCTTGCGGTCTCAGCATCCTGTGGCTCTGTAAAGGGAAGCTGTACTGCCGCTAGGGGGCAGTCAAATGGCTGTGGTCCATATACAGGTAATGGATTTTCCTGCTGCTGATTACTCTGCAAGCCTCTAAGTGCTGGATAGTCATACTGGTCTGGTATCATCACCTCTGGTTGGCACTGTCCATGTTGTACCTCTATGTTTGCGTCCAAAATTTTGGGGAGGGTGATCTCCCCTGGTGGGGGGTCCTTCCTCTTGTCTGACTGCCAATCTGGCCATGGATCTGTTTGATTCAGATCTGTTGTTGTCAGAATACCACCTTGAACTACCAGATTCCTGAGAGTAAATCACTGCACTATGATTATTGTACTGGCTGGTGCCTGTCAACATTGTGTGAGCTGCTCGCCTGGGAGCCTGTTGAGCATTTTGGAACACCTGCTCCACCTTGCAGTTGATCGTATAGAGAGGTATAGCTAGTGGCGGTTCACACCTGCCCCTCCTACGCCTAGGCTGGTGATCTCTGTCTTGAGAATGTACCGCTCTAGGGTCTGAAGTCGGTCTGGTGAAAATGTAATTGTCATATAGAACACCTTGTTGAGATGGCCCATTCTGTACCATTACCAGTATCAGCTGAGTGACTGGGCAGGTCTGCCTTCCTCTCCATTGGTGCCAGTGGGGCATTCTGCTGTGGAGATCTATGTACAATTGGTGTAGGGTGATAGACCACTCCTGAGGAGCTGCTCTCATTCACTGCACTTGAGGTAGAGGGATCACTTGTGTGAACTATTGGCCCATTCAGGTCAGGTCTAGTAGGCGAGTACTGTGTGATGAAAGGTGGGTCAAGTAGCGGTTCACTGGTTCACTCCTAGATGGAGATTGCCCATCTTGGGTAGACCCAGCGTCATAGTGTGTATCACCCGGCATGAAAAAGTCTCTGGCGGTGCTTGGGGCGTCCCTGGGGGCGCACCCCTCCACCTGTGCTAATTGTATAGCTTCATTCAGAACGTCACCCCTAGGAGGTGTGGAAGGTGATACTGGTCTCAGGTTAGGGGTCTCCATATGTCGCGAGCTGCTCAGCAGTGTGTTGACAACAGACACCTGTTGCTACTTAAGTAGCCCCCTGGGGTTAATTCCTCGGGAGTGGGGTGTAGTGGATTCAGCCAATTAGAACGCTGACGAGACTCATTTAGGGCGTGGTCAAACAGTAGGCCCTTCTGTGATTGACAGGTGGGTGTTTGCATCCCTCATGCGGTGTGTCAATTAATCGACACCTACTTACCTCATCGCGTGAGGACGCCTTCACTTGTCATCAGATGACATCCTTATTGGGACACTGTGACATTATCTGTCTTAAGAATCCAACATATGGGTATCCCTGGCCCCCTGCCGGGAGTGTCGGGGTCTGGTTCTGCCAGCGTGCCCGTGCCCCGGCATCTTGATAAGCCCAGTGTGCTCTCGTCAAGAAGTCAGTCTCCAACGAGAGACCTGGTTCAATTGACGATAACCTCATATAGCCTATCCACTAATCGGTGGTCAATTAACGAATAATCGGTGGTCAATTAACGAATCCCTGTATAGTAATCAACATCATATGTTCAATGTTCACAATGGAAAGTGCCTTTATACTCTCTCCTCTGCCCAAGGTAAATTCAGTCTTTTTTTGTGCCCTCGTATAGTTGCGTGTATGTACATTCGAACATGGTACAGTTAACGGTCCACTAACACAGGCGGATCTATTAGGCCTAGATTAATCAATGTATCGTCATAGGGGCTGTTACTTCTGATGGCCGCACTTTCATTGGCCTCCACCAGGCACCACCACTGGCCCCACCTTCAATGGCCCCCTTTCCCTTTTTCACATACACTAGACCAACTAAGATCTTGTTTAATCGAACACCTGACACTTATTTTCCCAAACCTACTAAGGCATTGGTGAAGACCATACCTTTAAAGCTGACTGTTTTATTACTGGTACTGGGTTTACCATATCAAACAGAAATTACAACTTTGCAGAACAAGATATTTCTTTGATCTACACCACATGTTCAATCTTTGGTTACCCCAGGGGACAGACCTGGTGCTATAACCACCAAAATGGATGAAGGGGGTGCCAAGAACTCCAAATACATGAGCAGTGCAGCACGTTCCTGGGCGGCATGAGTTACCTCAATAGTGGTAACCATCTAGCAGTGATTCTGATCCAATGCAGAGAGAATAAACAGAATATTGAAATACTAATTAAGTCTGTATTCCCATTAATTAAGGTAGTTTTATTTCCAGGCGCCTCCCTGGGCAGCATGAGTTCCTCAATAAAGGTAACCACCATAACGGCTGCGGGGGGTGCCAGGAACTCCATAGTAATGAGCAGTTCCAGAGCTGGCTCCTACAGCCTCTGCACGGTAGTTGACAGCCTGTTGGCGTGCTGCCTGGTAATCATCCACAGCATACTCGTTTAGGCTAGGGAGAATAACGGAAAATCGTTTTAGTTCATTTATATATACATTTTATCTTTATGCTCGTTTAAAATATATTACATGGATTATGATACATAAAGAAAGGATTCTAGATCTGTTTTGCTTTGATTTGAAAAAATACATCACACTGGTATGGACTTTGGATTTGCTTATTGTTTAGTATTATCAGCTCCTTCCATGAACGATGTGATCCTCCCCCCATATGTTTTACTTTAGAAATGTATGGGAAGCATGGACACTACCGCTCTCCCTGCTGCATGATGTCATTGATGAATGGCCCCAAGGTTCACTAAAGAAACTACCCATAAATGTATGCATTCATAGTTTTGCTTACTCATACGACGCCATAATATTATTGTAATATCTTATCCACTAACTATGTGCAAAGAGGTTTGTATGTTTAAAATAGAAAGTATAATATCTTGAGAATCTCAGAGATTATACCTAGCCTTACCTTGGGGCAGCCCTGCCATGTGTATACCCATAACCACCATATCCGCCATAGGTGGGGTAAGCATGGGCCACAGCAGCGGCGATAACTAGGAGAAGGGCCAATTTAATCATGATGATGGTTGCTGAGACTTGGAGCTGAGGATATTGAAGGTACTTAGGGCACATTAGAACCGAGTGATTGGAGCTGTCATACTCTATCCTTATATACAAGCTATCCGTCTAGACACCAAGACCCATTCCTCTCCTTAATCCCTTTTTATTTGTTGTCTCTATGCTAAACCTCTCATGTTGTCTCACCTATATATGTATATTCCAGGCAGAGCCCTTTGGCTAGGGAATACATTATCTGATTTATGCACATGGTGGGTGTTACCATTGCTGGAACTATAAGACCATCTTTGAGGGCAAAGGCCATATTCAGGTATAACATGAATGACATGATGTGTTTTGCATGAGTTCTCAGTGAAAAGAGGGGGGGAGGCTTGATCAGGAAATCTTTCTTTATGATGTATATTTACAAACACTCTCACACAGGCTATGGTGCTAGCACCACCTTAGCATGTAGATCTATACATTAGTTTTACCAAGTTGATACACTAGATGGCGCTCCAGTAGCCCCACTGCTTACATGGGCATGTCCAGCATCTACTCCCAGGGCTCCATAGCTTTACCCTTAGTACACAGACACCCCTCACAAAAATGCCCATTTGACCAGTTATTATGAGAGTTGCTATGTTTCAGTGGTAGGGCACAAAACTTTCTTTTTGTCTTTGAGAAAGGATATATATGAGATACAAACTTTTACACTTTTGCGAAGTATTTTAGAGCAAGAGTCAGTTGAGTTAGCATACTACACATTGATTAATACAAGGTCCACCAGGGTGTAGTTAGTGAGAAGAATACTAGATGGCCTGAGAAAAGGGAGTAGCGGTTAAGAATTGAAGTTATAGGGGTCCGAGAGTATAGGACATTAGGAGACTCTGCGGCCCTGTCCATGGGATTAGCTCAGGAGGTGAGAAGAGACATTGTGTGAGCTGCTCGCCTGGGAGCCTGTTGAGCATTTTGGAACACCTGCTCCACCTTGCATTTGGTCGGTATAGAGAGGTATAGCTAGTGGCGGTTCACCCCTGCCCCTCCTACGCCTAGGCTGGTGATCTCTGTCTTGAGAATGTACCGCTCTAGGGTCTGAAGTCGGTCTGGTGAAAATGTAATTGTCATATAGAACACCATATACGTTCTGATAAAGGAAATCTAACATGTGGCGTACCGCAGGGCTCAATTTTGGGTCCTTTGTTCTTTTTATTGTATATTAACGACTGCATTTCTGACAACGATGTTCATAAAACTTTGTTATATGCGGATGACTCTGTACTATATGTATCAGGAAAAAATCTCGATGTATTAACAAATGAACTCTCAAATGCACTAAATTCTTTTTCTCTCTGGTCCTCAGCCAACAAACTTACAATGAATGAATCCAAGACAAAAATTATGACCTTTGCCTCAGCAGCTAAGTTGAAAAAAATACAGAAACCAAATATTGTTCTAAATGGTAAAACTTTAATGAATGTTCAATCGTACAAATATCTAGGGGTCACCTTGGATCAAGAAATGAACTTTAATATGTATGTGAGAAATGTTATTAAGAGTGTTCGGTTTAAATCATTAATATTATATAAAACTAGAAAATATCTATCAACTGCAGCTAGAATAAGAATGTATAAAATGCATATAATACCAATTATCGACTACTGTGATATACTATATAATGGAGCTAATGCTGAGCTATTACGAGTTCTTCAGAGATTGCAAAATAAGTGTTTAAAAACCTGTTTAGATGTACACGTATTGACTCCAACAGATCTTGTACACAGAGATACTGAGAGCCCCAAACTTGAGGCTAGAAGATTACATCATATAAAAATATTTGCTCATAAAAGGTCAACAATAGAAGAATATATTAAACCAACTGTAAGGATTACAAGATTTTCTAGTGCTCCTGTATTAAATTATATGAAAATTAACTGTATAGCCTATACGAAATCTCCTGAATGTTTATGTGCCCAGACGTGGAATAATCTAGATAATGAAATCAGGAATATTAGGGACAAAGATAAATTTAAAGCCTTATCAAAGAAATGTATGTTAGAATCTATTGATATATAATATATATTGTAAAATGTATATGAATATTGTACCAATGAATGTTTAGAGTTAAACCTAACCTAAAATGTGCAATAGTAACGGTCTATATAAAAGACTACTTGTGATTGTTGGTTTCGACTTTGTCAGAGATTGCATAATGTTATTTATTATTAGACTTTAGCAGTGCATGTTGTAAAAAAAAAATGAAATCGATTATATGACGAGGGAGGGGGAATTTTGACTATTTTGTATTTAAAGTAGACTGAAAGTGCCCCAAATTGTTAAAAAATTGTTATCATATCTTATAATTTATGAATACCGATAATGATTTAAATGGTCAGATCATAACAACATTTATAAAATGACAATCTGGTCATTAACTGTTTGGTCATGTTATTATAAAAATGAATTACCTTATAATAATGGGTAATCTTGTAATATATAAATGTATGTACTTAGGCCAACTTATATAGATGCAATATCTCTAATACATAATGATGAATACACCGCATGCCTATGTCTACATGATGTATGTACCTCTAGACCAAATAAAGTTTAAATCTGTTCAAAAAACACCTTGTTGAGATGGCCCATTCTGTACCGTTACCAGTATCAGCTGAGTGACTGGGCAGGTCTGCCTTCCCCTTCATTGGTGCCAGTGGGGCATTCTGCTGTGGAGATCTATGCACAATTGGTGTAGGGTGATAGACCACTCCTGATGAGCTGCTCTCATTCACTGCACTTGAGGTAGAGGGATCACTTGTGTGAACTATTGGCCCATTCAGGTCAGGTCTAGTAGGCGAGTACTGTGTGATGAAAGGTGGGTCTGCTGAAGGCTAGTAGCGGTTCACTGGTTCACTCCTAGATGGAGATTGCCCATCTTGGGTAGACCCATCGTCATAGTGTGTATCACCCGGCGTGAAAAAGTCTCTGGCGGTGCTTGGGGCGTCCCTGGGGGCGCACCCCTCCACCTGTGCTAGTTATATGGCTTTATTCAGAATGTCGCCCCTATGAGGTGTGGAAGGTGATACTGGTCTCAGGTTAGGGGTCTCCATATGTCGCGAGCTGCTCAGCAGTGTGTCAACAACAGACACCTGTTGCTATTTAAGTAGCCCCCTGGGGTCAATTCCTTGGGTGTGGGGTGAAGTGGATTCAGCCAATTAGAACGCTGACGAGACTCAATTAGGGCGTGGTCAAACAGTAGGCCCTTCTGTGATTGACAGGTGGGTGTAAGCATCCCTCATGCGGTGTGTCAATTAATCGACACCTACTTACCTCATTGCGTGAGGACGCCTTCACTTGTCATCAGATGTCCTTATTGGGACACTGTGACATTATCTGTCTTAAACAGTAGGCCCTTCTGTGATTGACAGGTGGGTGTTAGCATCCCTCATGCGGTGTGTCAATTAATCGACACCTACTTACCTCATCTCGTGAGGACGCCTTCACTTGTCATCAGATGTCCTTATTGGGACACTGTGACATTATCTGTCTTAAGAATATGACATATGGGTATCCCTGGCCCCCTGCCGGGAGTGTCGGGGTCTGGTCCTGCCAGCGTGCCCGTGCCCCGGCATCTTGATAAGCCCAGTGTGCTCTCGTCAAGAAGTCAGTCTCCAACAAGAGACCTGGTTCAAGTGACGATAACCTCATATAGCCTATCCACTAATCGGTGGTCAATTAACGAATCCCTGTATAGTAATCAACATCATATGTTCACTACTCAAGAAAATGGAAAGTGCCTTTATACTCTCTCCTCTGCCCAAGGTAAATTCAGTCTTTTTTTGTGCCCTCCTATAGTTGCGTGTATGTACATTCGAACATGGTACAGTTAACGGTCCACTAACACAGGCGGATCTATTAGGCCTAGTTTAATCAATGTATCGTCATAGGGGCTGTGCCCTGTGCCATGGGACAATTGCGGCGCCTTTTCTACTGAGAAACATAATCTAATTTTGTCAACCTTCTTGATATTTTGCTACATTTACCATTGCTGTTCTTCAAACATTTTTTTTCTATGACCTACCTCAATGTCAACTTTATAATCATTATTTTTCTTGACAGAATGCATCCATTCTTTACCCTCAGGTAGCGACCTGTACCCATGCACTTCTGATGGCCGTTACTTCTGATGGCCGCACTTTCATTGGCCTCCACCAGGCACCACCACTGGCCCCACCTTCAATGGCCCCCTTTCCCTTTTTCACATACACTAGACCAACTAAGATCTTGTTTAATCGAACACCTGACACTTATTTTCCCAAACCTACTAAGGCATTGGTGAAGACCATACCTTTAAAGCTGACTGTTTTATTACTGGTACTGGGTTTACCATATCAAACAGAAATTACAACTTTGCAGAACAAGATATCTCTTTGATCTACACCACATGTTCAATCTTTGGTTACCCTAGGGGACAGACCTGGTGCTATAACCACCAAAATGGCTGAAGGGGGTGCCAAGAACTCCAAATACATGAGCAGTGCAGCACGTTCCTGGGCGGCATGAGTTACCTCAATAGTGGTAACCATCTAGCAGTGATTCTGATCCAATGCAGAGAGAATAAACAGAATATTGAAATACTAATTAAGTCTGTATTCCCATTAATTAAGGTAGTTTTATTTCCAGGCGCCTCCCTGGGCAGCATGAGTTCCTCAATAAAGGTAACCACCATAACGGCTGCGGGGGGTGCCAGGAACTCCATAGTAACGAGCAGTTCCAGAGCTGGCTCCTACAGCCTCTGCACGGTAGTTGACAGCCTGTTGGCGTGCTGCCTGGTAATCATCCACAGCATACTCGTTTAGGCTAGGGAGAATAACAGAAAATCGTTTTAGTTCATTTATATATACATTTTATCTTTATGCTCGTTTAAAATATATTACATGGATTATGATACATAAAGAAAGGATTCTAGATCTGTTTTGCTTTGATTTGAAAAAATACATCACACTGGTATGGACTTTGGATTTGCTTATTGTTTAGTATTATCAGCTCCTTCCATGAACGATGTGATCCTCCCCCCATATGTTTTACTTTAGAAATGTATGGGAAGCATGGACACTACCGCTCTCCCTGCTGCATGATGTCATTGATGAATGGCCCCAAGGTTCACTAAAGAAACTACCCATAAATGTATGCGTTCATAGTTTTGCTTACTCATACGACGCCATAATATTATTGTAATATCTTATCCACTAACTATGTGCAAAGAGGTTTGTATGTTTAAAATAGAAAGTATAATATCTTGAGAATCTCAGAGATTATACCTAGCCTTACCTTGGGGCAGCCCTGCCATGTGTATACCCATAACAACCGTATGCGCCATAGGTGGGGTAAGCATGGGCCACAGCAGCGGCGATAACTAGGAGAAGGGCCAATTTAATCATGATGATGGTTGCTGAGACTTGGAGCTGAGGATATTGAAGGTACTTAGGGCAGCTTAGAACCGAGTGATTGGAGCTGTCATACTCTATCCTTATATACAAGCTATCCGTCTAGACACCAAGACCCATTCCTCTCCTTAATCCCTTTTTATTTGTTGTCTCTATGCTAAACCTCTCATGTTGTCTCACCTATATATGTATATTCCAGGCAGAGCCCTTTGGCTACGGAATGCATTATCTGATTTATGCACATGGTGGGTGTTACCATTGCTGGAACTATAAGACCATCTTTGAGGGCAAAGGCCATATTCAGGTATAACATGAATGACATGATGTGTTTTGCATGAGTTCTCGGTGAAAAGAGGGGGGGGAGGCTTGATCAGGAAATCTTTCTTTATGATGTATATTTACAAACACTCTCACACAGGCTATGGTGCTAGCACCACCTTAGCATGTAGATCTATACATGCAAAAGTGTAAAAGTGTGCCCTACCACTTTGTGCGTCCGCTTTGATTCGCATCAGAATTAATTGATTTTAAAGGTAAATACCTAATATAGAGGTCTCTGGGGAATACTATGATATAAGACAATATGTGAACTTTATTGATGAACTCGTTGGTTTCAGCAACTTGATACAATCCACTTGGGCTTCGCCCTCGTGGATTGTATCCATTGCTAAAACCAACTCGTTCATCAATAAAGCTCATATATCCCCTAATTCTCTCTACAGGTCTGTTGTCTCTAGTCCAATCAAAAGGCAAACATGTATATCTTTCTCCATTAGCTACATCTTTAATATTTTAAAAGTAACAATTGCCCTAATCATTTATTTGAGCACACATGTACACTGTCAGCCCGGCACAAGGGTTTTATGGTAGAGTGCTTCTATTTCTGGAATGCAGTGGTAGCTGCTGTCCGTACAAAACCAATGACCCAATGTGAGTCCTGATGTATGTACTACAGCAGTCTGTATAGCCCATTTACAATTGGGGCTGAGAGTGTAGCTGATTCCCCTCAGCCATCCCACTTTACTTGTTAAACACCAACAGATTGGAAGCTGCATTTTGAGTTTAAGTTGAGTTAGCATACTACACATTGATTAATACAAGGTCCACCAGGGTGTAGTTAGTGAGAAGAATACTAGATGGCCTGAAAAGAGGGGGGGGGAGGCTTGATCAGGAAATCTTTCTTTATGATGTATATTTACAAACACTCTCACACAGGCTATGGTGCTAGCACCACCTTAGCATGTAGATCTATACATTAGTTTTACCAAGTTGATACACTAGATGGCGCTCCAGTAGCCCCACTGCTTACATGGGCATGTCCAGCATCTACTCCCAGGGCTGCATAGCTTTACCCTTAGTACACAGACACCCCTCACAAAAATGCCCATTTGACCAGTTATTATGAGAGTTTCAGTGGTAGGGCACAAAACTTTCTTTTTGTCTTTGAGGATATATATGAGATACAAACTTTTACACTTTTGCCAAGTATTTTAGAGCAAGAGTCAGTGGGGTTTGCATACTACACATTGATTAATACAAGGTCCACCAGGGTGTAGTTAGTGAGAAGAATACTAGATGGCCTGAGAAAAGCGAGTAGCGGTTGAGGATTGAAGTTATAGGGGTCCAAAAGTAGGGGACATTAGGAGACTCTGCGGCCCTGTCCATGGGATTAGCTCAGGAGGTGAGAAGAGACCTGCACAGCTGGAGGCATGGCCAAGGGGCAGGTAGAAGTCATTGGTTAGTAGGCCTGTCAATAATCACCATAAAAAGAATAAATGACAATTAATGTCTGTAAAAGATAGTGCCTAGCCACGTCTGTATAGCCCATTTACAATTGGGGCTGAGAGTGTAGCTGATTCCCCTTAGCCATCCCACTTTACTTGTTAAACACCAACAGATTGGAAGCTGCATTTTGAAAATGTCCATTGTATAACGTAGGTAATCTGTTGAAAATTTCTGGTTTCTGGTTTTGTCGATTTTGTCAATGTAAAGGATATAACTGCAAATTTCATGGTCTTTAAATACTTTTCTTAAAAATGCATCCCACATTCTAGCAATGATACTAAAAGCCTAAAGTTCTATAAGCCTGTGGTTTGAATTTCCCTGAATCAAGCATACATGTTAAATGTTGTTTGTCCCATTGTGGGTAGGTTGCAATATTTTGTTTAGCTTCTTTCTATGATTACAGATTGTGCTTTGAGTCAACTCAAAATAGAGTCTCGAATAATTTCTACTAATAGCTTATTCACTATACCTTGCTCATGAGTGGACTATTTAAAGCAATGACGGTTGGATGCGCAGAATTACATTTGCCAATATGTCCCAAATGACCTGTTGGACCAAATTGCTTAAAGTGTGTTCCTAAGGTTCACAGAAAAGAAGCAAAGTCACTGAATCTAATTTTAGGCAAACCAACCAACTCTTGTTAGTTGTATTGACCAACCTACATGTATTTAGGCAAGCTGCCACCAGAGAAAATCGGTCACTTTGTTTAAGGGGTAGTATATAGTAGTTTTGTCTAAGAGATAGTAGTTTCCTCACACAAGGTGACAGTGTGGTTTGCATGAGGATTTTTCTAATATGTGTATATCAAGTAGAAGTCCATAGATATCAAAATAATCACAATTCCAATCACTTTTGACATGATATGGCTTTTACAATTCAACCCTGACATGATAATCAACAAAATAGCCTATTAAGTTTATGAATCATTGAAGGAGAGTGGAAACATCTGTCCAATGGATATTCAAATATGCTCATGAATATATCTACAATGTTATGTTTGTGATCATGGATGTAATAAACCCAGAGCAACTTAGCTTATGGGTTGAACATGATGCAAGGAATTGAACATGCTTAGACACTGCTGTAGTTGTCTAAACCCTATGTAGAGTTTACACTGACAGTTTCAATTATCAACGTAAAGGAATTGCCATGAGACCACACACATAAGCAGCACCCTGAGCTAAAAGCTAAGTTTTGGAATCATCTATGAATGACAGCAGGCCTAATAAAATAGCCTATGAAACCTAGGCAGAATTAGGCAAGTTTCCTAATAGTTCGCTGTAAACTCCTAAGAAAAGTTTGGTGGTTTGGGCACATGGAAACTCCCAACTTGGCTTACAAAGTTAGGCATTCCAGTTAATGTTTGCTTAAGATAGTTAAGTTCATTTTTTCTATGTATATCAAGTGTAACAATGGTGTACAGTGTATAATTTACAACAGTGATTCTAATCCAATACAGAGAGAATAAACAGAATACCAAAATACTTATTGAGTCTTTATTCCCATTTATCAATGTAGTTTTATCTCCAGTCACCTTCCTTGGTGACATGAGATCCTCAATAACGGAAACCAGCATGACGGCTGCGGGGGGTGCCAGGAACTCCATAGTAACGAGCGGTTCCAGAGCTGGCTCCTACAGCCTCAGCACGGTAGTTGACAGCCTGCTGGCGTGCTGCCTGGTAGTCATCCACAGCATACTCATTGAGGCTAGGGAAAATAATGGAAAATCATTTTTCGTCCATTCGCTTTTTCAAACAAAATAATGCACCGTGTGCAGATATATACTTTTTATCTAATGCTATTGCATGGATAATGATATAGATCTATAAAGAAAAGATTCTAGTTCTGTTTTGCTTTGATTTGAAAATTCATACTTTTGCTTACAATGCCCATAATATTATTTTAATACCTTATCCATAACTATGCGCAAAGAGGTTTGTAAGTTAGTAGAAATGGAAAATAGAAAGTATAATATCTTGAGAGTCTCAGAGATTATACCTATGTGGGCAGATGAGGGGAAATGGCCCTCCCTGCGGGAATTTTAGTACTGGATGTGGCCACTAGGGGAGCTACAGAGGCTAAAAACATGAAATATAGACCAAAAAATACTATTATGTAATTTTTTTATACAGAAAAAGATAGTTTTCTCAAAAACGTTCTATTTTCTGGCACTTCCTGTGTATTTGGAGTGTAAATGGAATGTTTTGAATCCAAAATAAGGCCTAAATAATCCTTTTCAGAGATATGGGTTGCCATGGCAACCAGAATTATATTCCAAATAGAAAAAATATTAATGTCAATTGATAGAATGATTCATATAAATTCATATGCTGAAAAAGAATTAAGATACCATTTCTAGATCCAAAGTTATGCCAAAATGTATGGAAAGGGTTGACTATTTTTCAATTGATCATTTAGATAATTATGCTAATTAGATGCCTGATTTAATTAAACAAGGAATGATAAAGCTTATTGGATGTATTGGTATAGTTATGTCATTCAATTTTCGTGAAGCAATATCTCTGAGACCAGAGGGGTTATCTGCAAGTGTTATACCTCATTTTAAAGCCGATGACTTCAATTTTAAATATCACATTTTACCTCAGAGGACCCTTTCCCCTCATCTGTCCACCTATCCTTACCTTGGGGCAGCCCTGCCATGTGCGTACCCATAACCACCATATCCGCCATAAATGGGGTAAGCATGGGCCACAGCAGCGGCGATAACTAGAAGAAGGGCCAATTTAATCATGATGATGGCTGCTGATACTTGGAGCTGAAGATATTGAGGGTATTTGTGGCAGCTTAGAACTGAGTGGTTGGAGCTGTCGTATTGTTTCCTTATATACACACTATCTGTCTAGACACTAAGACCAATTTCTCTTCTTAATTTTTTTTTATTTGTTGTCTCTATGCTAAACCTCTCATGTTGTCTCACCTATATATGTATGTTCCAGGCAAAGCCCTTTGGCTACGGAATACATAATCTGTTTTATGCATATGGTGGGTATTACCATTGCTGGAACTATAAGATCATCTTGAATGCCATGATGTGTTTTGCATGAGTTCTGGGTGGAAAGGGGGGGGGGAGCGATCAGGAAATCTTTCTTTGTGATGTATATTTACAAACACTCTCACACTGCAGGCTATGGTGCTTGCCTGCATAGATTGTAGGCTAGCACTAACTTAGCATGTAGATGTGCTATCTTTTGGGTGTCAGTCCACCCTGTGCCGAATGTGTCACACCACTTCACACACAGAATTACTCTCTCTGAATTTTATCTCACCTCGTGCCCTCCTTGAGTGTCTCACCCTTGGAGGACACTCAAGGGTGAGAGGTCCCGCGGGTTGTATCCACACCGAAGTGAGATTACCCTTGTGGCGTTATGCCCAGACCCTAGCCTAATGGGGAAGCTGTTAAACATGTACAATCCTATGTTGTTATGAACGTCATCAGCACAGGAAGCGTCTAACCATAAGTCTTACGGCATCATGTTGGTACAATAAAGGTATACTCTGAGATTCTACCACTAGGGAGCAAGATGACTTGTGTGGCTTCAGTTCCGTTCATTTCACCTTACTACAATAGAAGTGTGATGATGACTGAATCTATGGGAAGGTAGAAAGCACGCCCCTACACTTTTACCAAGGCAATGGTTCTTTAACATCCATCAATACATAGGCATAGTGACACATGGACAGGCCTGTTTTACGTCATTTGTCTGCCATGACCGTAGAGTTTCCAGCACAGCCTAGCCAAGGCAAGGAGGAACTCAAATGATGCCTTACAGCAACTTTTGGAATGGCCACTGTGAGTTGACTGGGCCGGGAATCAAACTCATCATCTTAAGGCTAAGAGTCCGCCATGCTGCCAACTGCGCCACGCCGACAGGCACACAGAATTATTAGGACCAGGTTGGATGGATCATTCCCCAATGCTTCGAAGTGTTTATCATGGGTTACATTGCAATCAAGGTAATGAGAGGGAAATTCCTATACAATTCTTTATGAATTCTGAAATACTAAAAGTGCCAAGGTTACTACATGCTTTGTCAAGCTGTTGTGTATTACCATTTTTCAGACATTCAGACATTTGTGGCCATATGTTATGATAGTACCGTTATAAGCTACCCCTGCTACCTATTGGGTTGCCTTTGAACCAAATAGTAAAACATTATCTAACCCTAAACACTTTTGCATATAATGTGTAAAAGTATTAAGAAAAAAGTGCCTAAATGACGAAAGTGTGTTTAACCAACGTGAGCATGTTAAAAGGTTTTTAAAGTGTTTAGGTAAAATGTATTTAAGTTTAAACACATTTTTAGAGAGCAAGGATCACCAGTATGCCTCATTGATCCTCTATTATGCAAAATCTTCAGTTTTATCAATGCAAATACCGTTATTTAGTACATTGTAGCTCATACTTTTAAAGTGCCAGTGGAGTGAAAGTCAAAGTGAATTAATACAAGGTCCTCCAGGGTGTGAGTGTGGAGAATACCAGATGGCCTGAGAAAAGGGAGTAGCGGTTAAGGAAGTTGTAGTTGTTTAAGAGTAGATGGCATTAGAAGACCCTGCGGCCCTGTCCCTGGGACTAGCTCAGGGGGCAAGAAGAGGCATGCATAGCTGAAGGTGTGGCCAAGGGGCAGGTAGCAGTCATTGGTTAGTGGGTGTGTTAATAATTAAAGAGAATAAAAGACAATTAATGGGTATAAAAGATACAGCCAAAATTAACTCTGCCTGCTACAAGGGCAAGGGAAGATTACAAATATGAACTTCAGACAAACTTATGAATAGAACAGCATAATTTTGGTAAATTTGGATTATAAATAACCAACGATTATGCACCCCCAGATTTGGACTATGGAGGAGGAATAGTATAGGCTTGGGGAAGCTTTTGTTAGTGCCTGTAGGCAGCACCCATCTCTCCAACCACCATAAGCAGGCACATCCATGCATACTATCTCTATGGAGCATTGCAAAGCAATAAGGATTGCTAAAACTCACACATGGCAAATTGTTCAACTTAGGCATCGGCTAATAAGCTGCAAATGCCAACAACTTGTTTAAGATTGCATTCATTAGTGCAAGGATTATTGAAACATGATATGGCGACATTTATTTCATGGAAGATTCATATGAATATGCGTTTAATGTATGTTATGGGAACGCACAAGTGGATTTACGGGTTAATAATCCACGACCCCTTCGGGGTCGTGGATGATTAACCCGTAAATCCACTCGTGCGTTCCCATAAATCCACTCGTGCGTTCCCATAACATACATTAAGGCATTTATCTCATAGATTCCTCCATTTTGTATTAATTTCTTACCTTATAACCCAAGAATTAATCCAGGAGAAGACATTTTGTAGGTGCATCCGATCCGCACGGTTTGCCAAGCCAGCGTAGTAGCTATTGTTTTTACTCCACCCGTCAAACCCTCATCTTTCCAAACACTTTTCGGGTATAATCCAAGCGTGTCAAGTCCCATACTTCTAGCAGCGCCAAATATACGATCTCTAGTTGGTGTTCGCATACATTTTGTCTCCATTTTCTTCGAAATAAATAAGAATCCATTGATTTTCCATACCGATCCAACGCACACGGCCCGGTACACGGCCATTGCTTCTTGTTGACAGAGCGGGTAGGTGCCCAGATGTAAGAACTAGGTCAGGCACGCGTCGAACAAGGAATGGCCGTACGAGGTGGGTGCCGACACGTATCGATGTGGAAAATCAATGGATTCTTATTTATTTCGAAGAAAATGGAGGAATTTGGCATGGCATGTTCATCTAGGATATCTAAGGATGGTTCTCTGTTAATAACTCCACCAGGCTCCATTGAAATCTATGCTAACGAGGTCTGCAAACATCAGGTATGTGGGAAAAAAATTTCAAATACTGGATGTACTTTGCCTTCTATCACCGGTCGGCTTGGTATAGTGGACAGCGAGCTCGCCTCCTGCCCCAGCGGCCGGGGATCGATTCCCCGTTGAACCTAAACGGTTTTAACAGGAAATGTATGGAGGAGTTGACTTTGTATACTTCTCCAATTTATTAACATGTCCGGATTGAAACCAGCAGCTTCTTGAAGACGAAGAAAAGGTCTGAGAGTAGGGTTATGGCTTGATAATGCACGGGGGTTATGAGCAAAAAAGCACTGTCCAAGCCAAAATCGTGAATTAAAACTCAATAACATACTGGTCTTCTACATTGGAGGAAGAAATTTTGTTGTTGGAGAACCTTGAAGGTAGCTGATTGTTACTATAACACTGTTTCATGAATATCACACTGAGACTTGAAAGAGTCAATCCTGAATAAAACTTGGAATCCAGAGGTTTGCCTGACTTGACTTGTCTTTCCATGGACTCGGGGATAGGTCAAGGAATATCAACCTTGGAGTTTAGCTAACTCCCATTTCAACACAGAGTCACAAAGTAATAGAAAAGAAGACCATCTACAGTACAAACCCATCACTTTTATAGCCCATCTGTTGATGTAGGTGGGATGCTGTGTTAATCTGACCAGTGTATCTGGCTAATATATACCATAACTGCTCCTCACTGGCCCTCCCATCTCTGGCGTTCATTCACAGCTGGTTTTAGGTCCTTTATATGCCTGTCATGTCATCCATTCTGTCCACAGGTCCGTTGTGTCTAGTTCAATCAAAAGGCAAACATGAATATCTTTCTTCATCAGCTACATCTTAATATATTTATAAAGTAACAATTGTCATAATCATTCTGTTAAGTACACATGTACACTGTCAGCCCGGCACAAGGGTTTTACAGTAGAGTGATTCTATTTCTGGAATACAGTGATAGCTGCTGTAGGTACAAAACCAATGACCCGATGTTGGTCTTGGTGTATGCACTATAGCCCATTTACAATTTGGGCTGAGAGTGTAGCTGATTACCCTCAGCCATCCCACTTTACTTGTTAAAGCAAGTGTCCCACTTTTACCAAAAAGCAACAGATTGGAAGCTTCATTCTAAAAATGTTCATAGTATAACCTGGGTAATCTGTTGAAAAATGTTGACATTATTTCCAATTTTGTCGATTTTGCCAATGTAAAGGATATAACTGCAGATTCCATGGTCTTATTTAAAAAAAAATGCATCCCACATTCTAGCAATGATACTAAAAGCTTAAATTCTATAGGCCTATGGCTTGAATTTACCTGAATCAACCATACATGTTAAATGTTGTTTGTACCATGGTGGGCAGGTTGCAATATTTTGTTTAGCTTCTTTCTATGATTACAGATTGTGCTTTGAGTCAACCCAAAATAGAATCTAGAATAATTTCTACTGATCGCTTATTCACTATACCTTACTCATGAGTGGGCTAATTAAAGCAATGATCGATGGATGTGCAGACTTCACATTTACCAATATGTACCAAAAGACCTGTTGGACCAAATTGCTTAAAGTGTGTTTCTAAGGTACACAGGAAAGAATCAAAGTCACTGAATCTAATTTTAGATGAAACACTGAATTAGCCACCCAACACATGACCCCTGTTAGTTGTATTGACCAACCTACATGTATTTAGGCAAGCTGCCACCAGAGAAAATCGGTCACTTTGTTTAAGGGGTAGTATATAGTAGTTTTGTCTAAGAGATAGTAGTTTCCTCACACAAGGTGACAGTGTGGTTTGCATGAGGATTTTTCTAATATGTGTATATCAAGTAGAAGTCCATAGATATCAAAATAATGGCAATTCCAAGGACTATTGACATTATATTGCTTTTACAATTCAACCTGACATGAAAATCAACAAAATACACCTAATAAGTTTATGAATCATTGAAGGAGCAAGGAAGGAGAACAGAAACACCTGTCCCATGGATATTCAAATATTCTCATATATCTACAATGTTGCATCTGTGATCATGCATGTAATAAACCCAGAACAACTTAGCTTATTGGTTGAAAATGATGCAACGAATTGAACATGCTTCTTAAATGATTAGACACTGCTATTGTTGTCTAAACCCTATGAAGAGTTTACACTGACAGTTTCAATTATCAAAGTAAAGGAATTGCCATGAAACCCCACACATAAGCGACACCCTAAGCTCAAAGCTGAGTTTAGGAATCATCTATGAAAGACAGCAGGTCTAAGAAAATAGCCTATGGAACCTAGGCAGCATTAGACAAGTTAGGAACGTTTCCTAATAGTTTGCTTTAAACTCCTAAGAAAGGTTTGGTGGTTTGAGCATGGGAAACTCCCAACTTGGCTTACAAAGTTAGGCATTTCATGTAATGTTTGCTTAAGAGAGTTTGATTCATTTTTTTCTATGTATATCAGTGTAACAATGGTGTACAGTGTATAATTTACAATGTAACAGTGATTCTGATCCAATACAGAGAGAATAAACAGAATACCAAAATACTTATTGAGTCTTTATTCCCATTTATCATGGTAGTTTTATCTCCAGGCACCTTCCTGGGCGACATGAGTTCCTCAATAATGGAAACCAGCATAACGGCTGCGTGGGGTGCCAGGAACTCCATAGTAACGAGCGGTTCCAGAGCTGGCTCCTACAGCCTCAGCACGGTAGTTGACAGCCTGCTGGCGTGCTGCCTGGTAATCATTCACAGCATACTCATTGTGGCTAGAAGAAAATGAAAAGAAAAACGTATTTCAGTAGACTTTTAACAATATGAATTATTTGTATACACAATTAAATGTGATAGAGCAACATAAACAGGAAAATGCCACAGCGTGTATTCTAGTATCGCCTTCATAAACATCAAGAAATGGAAATAAATATATTTTGCATATATCATTTCTCAATAAGGTAGAAATTGAGAAAATTCACACATGGCAATATAGTCTTATAAGTCATATCATTGCCATGTTTAAGTCTGCCTTTTACATCATTAGTCTTAAACTAAGAATGAATCAGTAGAGGCTTTAAAGGGAAATCATCTTGGGCTATCAATTTTACGCTAACCTAATAAGTTTTTGATTAGATAAAGACAAATCCAATTACGCGTACAACATTTAGCATATCCTCAAGACGAAATTTACAATTGGCATATAAAAAGTGAAAATGTAGGATTAATAAAAAAAATCTATGTAGACAGTGTACTGAGAGTATATATCAGGGGCCACCAGAAGCAATATATCTTGCCTTTATCCTGGGAATCCAAGATTGAAAAAAGACAACTGCATGACAAATGGCCGATATAGTATAATCCATTCAGATCGTCTTTAGCAAGAGGATCATAAGGCTGGCGAGAGATCTGGAAATACCCTTACCTTGGGGCAGCACTACCATACCCGTAACCACCATATCCACCGTACCCTGCAAACCCACCAGGGTATGCCTGGGCTACAGCAGCGGCAATAACCAGAATAAGGGCAATCTTGATCATGGTGATGGTTGCTGAGATGAGCTGAGGAGGACTACTTGCCAGAGCAGAAGTGTGATGAACAGACCAGCTCCTCTGGATTTTATACCAGAGTGGTCAAAGAACCAGGGGTGTCCAGATGGACATGTCACACTATACCCGTCCTGTCCACACCATGTAGATACAAGGCCCTCTGGCAAGGAACAGGGTCAAGATTCGGTCTGGGTATGCTTACATTTCTGTCACGTTGCTGCATATGTTAAGTGTGCATAAGAGGAATAAAATCATCAAAGAGTTGGTGGGAGTTGGGTGACAGCTATGATTGGCACCTTCTGCATCCACATTGGGGCTGCTATGTATAAGTGATGGAATATAAATGTTAGTGTTAATCGTTTTTGTTATGGCCTTGTTCTGAAGTCTAGTTTCTCCACCTGGAAGACTAGGATTAATGTGCATGATATCCAGGGCATATGGTGGTATATCCAGTCCATGCATCGACCAAGAATAATGTGAAGAACCGTACCACAGTATTCAATAAAGGGGGTGGGGCTGGAACGAAATTACTGCATAGATTTGTGAAGTAAAATTCCGATTCAATAAGATATTGAGAAAGAATTTGTCACATAAATATCGTGCGAAAAATGATCGTTCTTAAGATACACAAAAAGGAGTAAATCCCTTTTCCATTCCTTTCTTTCTTTTTGTTGTGGCTATATCCTACGGGGATTGCACAGTTGCCCTTATATGGGTCTTCCAGGTATGTAATAATTATAATAACAACTATCTAATCAGTCACATGTCGAGAAAATGGATTGCAGAATTTACTGTATTCATAGAGAGTACATCAACAGCTTCAGAAAACTTTCCATTTCTTCAAAATATCTTTCTTTGTCAACTTTTGCTGAATTTTCAAAATTATAAAGTCGCCAGCATTTGTTACGAGAAATACAACTCTTAACATAACCTTTTTTTCTATTTAAATGAAATTATATAGAGGAGTGAAAAGCATCATTGTATAAATAGTGTTTAGACTGAATGTTCTGACTACAACCCTAGTCATACTACGCGCGCTTCAGATCCTCTTCGTGACCGTAACCGCCCCGGGGGGGCACTTCAATTTTTTTTGATACGGGTGTGTGGCTGAACCCCCGACTACCCTTACCCTTGCTAGGGCACTTGTTCGCGGGGTTTTTCTTCCAAAACCTACCCTTGCTAGGGAACCTTTTACATAATAGTCTTAGGTTTTGCTCAAAATATCTTAAAATGACCTTGTTTGGGATAAAATTGTATTTTGTTCATGCTATTTTCATGAAAACTTGGAAAATATTTATGAAAATTTCTAAATTTTCCGCGTGAATCGGGGTATTTTGCCGAAAGTTGACCCTTGCTAGGGACATTTTGCTCAAAAGTAGACCCTTGCTAGGGACATTTGTGGCTGAAACAGGAGGTTTGCTAGGGACTTTTCCTTGAAAAAGTACCCTTGCCAGCCGCACATATGTGTATACATTACATAGAGAGTGCCCCCCCCCCCCCGGGGTAAACGCTTTGGGACTACAATGAACCTTCTCCGTCTATGCGTACATACTCACACTTTCAATTCCCCAACTCATGCGCTCTCCCACTTTTCAATTCCCCAACTCATGCGCTCTCCCACTTTTCCTGTAGTAGGGTAAAGGCACCCATTTCGGACGCTCCTGACCACACAAGATGTGATAATCTTTGCTCCCTGAATCTGACACCTCTAAAGTTAGTGGATTCCGATTTCTGTTGCACCAGTTAATCGCAATTGCAACGACGCGAGGTTGCAAGCAGAGCGACGCAACATATGTAGGGGGGTTTGGGGGCATGCCCCCCCAAGAAAATTTTGAAATGTAGACATCAAATGGTGCATTCTGAAGCATTTCTAGACCCCAATCCAGTAAAGCATTTTGGTGTACCATCAACAGTAAACCCATGATTATGAGAACAGGGAATGAAAGTCTTATTAAATTTTGATTGCACAATGGTGTTTGAGTGAGGATCGGGAGCATATCCCCTAAAAGATTTCAGAAATATAAACATCAAACTCCAAATTTTAAAGCATCTTGGTGTAAACCTGGAGTGGGCAGGTTTTCCATAGAGGGGATGCAAATCTTATGCGGTAATGCTTTGTCCTTTGTGAGGTGTTGGGGGCTGGTCCCTAAAGAAAAAAAAAATATAGATGTCAAACTCTCTAGTGTGTGTTCAAGGGATCCAACTAGCCTCAGATGTGAATATAGTATTTTAGATGTTATTGTCCAAGGGGGTGTGGGGGCCTGCCCCCACCCCTGGGAAACCTTTTGAAGAATTGATGTCAAACCTTGAAGTTTAAGGCATCTTGGTGTACCCTCAGGAGTATGTTTATGCACTGGTGATTAAGGGAGTTTTGTTCATGCCCAAAGAAAACCTTATAACAGAATCATCAAACTTATATTCAAAATATTTTGGTATAGGCAAGGTTACCCCTAATCTAATGTAATTATACCCTACATCCCTGACCCATTCCTATTCCTGATTAACGGGATCCTTGGTGGGGTGACCCCCGCTTAAGCTGGTACCTTGCGAGATAAGCACTAATAAGAGTCAGCATGATGGGTACTAGGTGTTATGTAATGCAACCTTAGAAGTCTGGTAGACACTGAATAATGTATCCTGATAGATCAAATACGACAGCCTATACCACTCAAACTCAATCTATAAGGCTCACCTGGGATGGGTTTAAGGTATAAGCTATGCCTTATATATGTCTAAGCTAAGCATTATCAATATGTATGATATGACGGCGCTTCTTTTCTGGATTGGCTCATGTTAGAAAATTTTGAGAAATCTTTATATATTCTAGATACTGTACAGTCATAAATTGTACAATTTGCAAACAATAAAAACTGTATCCAAGAGAGATAGGGGGCATGAATGGGGGCATACAAAGTGGACATCTTGGGTGGCCCAAAAGGAGGGGGGTCCCCCTTCGGGGACCCCTATTTGGACATGTTATGGGTGGACCAAAAGGGGGAGTCCTGACCCCCAGGACCCCCCACCCTGGATCCGCCCCTGAAAATGAACTGTAAATATGTTTCATTCAAAAGGTCCAATTGCACCTCAAGTCAGACGGCTCATGTCAGAAGTGACCCAAGAGTCAGACAGTTTCTTTTCCTATTGATATAGACACAATGGATAGCTGTAAATTTGAAATATGTTGTAAAATGATGTGGCATAATGCAACAGAATCCAATATGTTTCAATACTGTTACCCAGGGCATGCAAGGATGTTTATTTTACACACCTGCAGCTGGGCAGTCTGCTTTACTTAAGTGAACATGACTTCCAAAGGAGGGATGCACTACTGATAGAATTGAGGTGATGGATGATATGTTAACCTCAAGGAAGAATAAATCTTTAAGGCTCTGTCTATCATCATGATATTTTAGGATTTTCTCTGTGGCAAAATATTCATAGTAAGAACTGATAGCACATAACATGAAGTGTCCCAAGTAGGGTGCAATAGGTGTCCGGCTGCTGGTACTATTTTATGGTGATATAAAAATAACTCACACAATGTGAAATAAGTGATCAATTAATGTGCCTAGGGCCAGATCTCTTGTAAAAAATGTACATCTTTCAATTACCAGTTGTAAGATTATTATGCACACAAAGGTTTAGGCATAAGAGTATCTGTAGTCAAACCAATTGCCCCATTCACTTGTCATTTCTCACTGTCAGATTATAACAAAAACACCCTAAGTTTGTAGAGTTGTGAGGCATGGAATGGGGAGACTGTATTTAACATGCTGCAGTTAGCAGACAGAATGATATGTTAATTTTCATACTCAACTCATATTATAGGTGAAATATGCATATTAATTGTGTAATTCCATCCAAAGGGTGTCCGACTTTAGGTATCTGTCCGACTCAGGGTGCCTTTACCCTGTACATACAAACGTATGCATATTTGCATGTATCCCCTTGCATTTTATTCTTCATAAAATTTGTATTTCCTCTAAGAGTCGCTAATGCATTAGTGCATGTCGGTCGCTATGGTGTAGTTAATCCCTAGCTGTCCAGGAACTCAACAGGACTACATTCATGCATCATCCTGGCCAAAGCTGTCCGCCTCTATCTAACTATTCACCTGTCACCCTTTCTCCCCGGGCCTTTCTCTCAAAGACATATCTTTTATATGGATGACTGCCTGCCTCTTTCTTTGTCTAACACCTAGGACCATGCGTACCTTCCTGTCTACATGTATCTTAAAGTTGGCATATATGCCAACTTTAAAAAGACAGATTTGAAGATTTGTTGAAACTTGTCTACATAGTTTGTAAATGCTCATCTCTTGTGAATATTATATTGTTTCAAACACTGCTTGCCAAAAGTGCCTCAAAATGATGTGTCTTATCCATGTGCGTGTACTAGTGACCAAGTTGAGTCTGTGTAGGTGTTATCCATATATACTAAGAGAGGGTTGGCCACTCAAGGGCCTTTGCTGCCCTCTGGCCGATACCCTTTGAACCATTTCCTATACATATAGCCATGGGTGACAGAGGTAAGGGGGGACTTTGGCACCTCTGTCACCAATGGCTATGCATAGGAATAGAGCTGCTAGAGGGCAGCATCAGTCCTAGAGTGTCACACCCCCTCCTTAGTATATAGATAACAACTACACAGACCCAACGTGGTAACTAGTACACACCCATGTCCACAGCATAAAGGCTCCCTCTATAGGAAATCAGAAACACCTGATGTATTACTAGGATATGAATAAATACAGGACATGGGTGGGGCAACCCAGACCATGGGAGGGCAGTCTATTTTTTGCCTCCCACCCCCTCCCAAATTTTGAACCACACACTTTTATGGTGAACTTAGTTATTTACTCACAATCACAATGTGAATCACTAAAGTCGCCTGACTTGCATTGCCCGCCCCCCCCCCCCCACGTTGCTGCCGACATGGTGTCATCCCTGATATTGTATGCACGCCTTTTTAAGAAGAAGGCCAAATACACATTGAAGTATAAGTCGAACACCATTCCCCTCAAATTAAAATGATAAAATACTGGCTGTATAATGGGCATTGTACAGAGAGGGCCAGCGTGAGACTGACTGTGCATAATGCGGGTAAGGGTTAGTTTTTGGCTACTAAATTCCAAGGAAAAATTCCATTGAGCAGTCAAGTTCCATCGTGTGGATAAATATTGTCCACCCAATGCCAATGATCTTTTATTTATTTTTATGTATATATGTTTAAGTCCTTGTGACTAATGTTGTATTCAACAAGATGAAATTTCATGGTGCAAACCGTGTAACTTTGTTGTAATAAAATCAAATCAAATCAATCTTTTTGGATGAAATTGTGTGAGTAGAATAGGTAGACTCATCGAAGAACGGTAGACTAAGTGGTGTGTGATGAAGAATAAATAGGAGTATAGACAGCCAAGGTGGGGATATGCAAAAGCGAAAGGGAATTATTATTTGGGAAGGTAGCTAGGTAGACAAAGAGGCCGGAACAAGGAGATATCAAGAGATAAGGGAGTGGTCATTTTTTAACATCAGAGGGGTTGGTGGGTTTGGGGGGACAAAAAAATTCAGACCCCTCTTGGGGGGACAAAAAAAACTTTGCCCCTTTTCAGTGGAAAGCCTGCATGCAACTATAGAATAAAAAGGGGGGGGACGGAAACATTTCAGATGACAGCAGAGGGGGGGCGGAAAATTTTTTTCTGCGCACACACAGAATTTCACCGACCCACCCCCCTGTTGTTAAAAAATGACCACTCCCTAAGGTTACAAAATGAAAGGAGTCCAAGCCATAGCCTACAATCCAAATAGGGAGACAATAGGCTAACATGTTTACTTTGCAATCCCAATTTAGAGAGCAGATTGCTGGAATAAATAGACAATGTCTAAAATAGACAAGGGGACAAGAGTAACCCTTTAAAATGGACAAGGCACCTAGGACCCCCCCCCCCTCAAGGGTATTGAGTGTTTTGGGCCTACAGCGGCCTGTAGGCTCACGTTCTAGTCATTCAAAAATAATACTCCGTACCTTCGTTACACTTCTAGGCCTAGGGAATTTTAAACTAGGCCTACAGATTATCTCAACTCTCAATATGGCACAGCGATATGAGTTATGGCATTGGGCTACATCGAGCACCACCCACAGACAACAATGGGAATTGATAAGACTGATAAGCTGCCCCTGCCTCTATTTTAATCACCTCAAGTACCTGTCAATTGTTTTAGGTGTGAATGGAGGGGATTGGTCTGATAGGGAGACAATGGCTTGGTTTTACTCAGCCTGGATTATATGTGCCCTCTAAGAAAACTTTTAAAGTTTAATTTCTCTTGCATTTGAAGTACTAAGTCTATATAAAGCCTGTATTGTTTAGGTTTGAAGCATTTGCTATCCAAAGGTATGAATTTTTAGAATATAGCTTCATAAAGACTATTAGAAAGGGCCAACCAAAGTCAACTGTACAAAGAGGCCAACTGCTGATCTAGCCCCCGACTACATGAGCCACCTAGCTAATTTCTTTGGTACTAGCAATGGCTCTGTCCCGTATAAGACTTTAAGAGATATGCGACAGCGGGAATCCCAACGTTATCCGGCTGCGTCTCCTCCCGCCACCTGGTGAAAATTTGACAAAACCACTCAGAATCACAACGATGGCGGACGACAACGAAGCATTTACATACGACCCAAGTAAGAATTATCCTAGAATAACTACTTAAAGCTTCATCCAAGTCGTCAAAACTATTCCATGTTGTTCAGTACTATCATGTCGATAATATGTATGTAAACGACCCCTGAATATATTCACAGAGCTACTTAAATAAGGTCGAAATAGGGTTAATTTCTGGCGATGTTTGCACTCGACAAGACAAGCCTCACAAGCATTCAAGGAAGCAACATCTGGATGTTGCACATATTTTACCAAGAATTTTTGTGTTTGATATAAACCTACAGAAGTGCACAACTCATAAATGTGATGGGCATGATATACACCAAGGATTGAAACCAAATATAGGGCATTATTATAATTTCTTACCGGTAAAATATTATGCGTCCAAGGCGATAATAGGTAGCATGTTCAACTCGCACCCGTGAGTCAGTGACAAACCGGGTCACGATCGCCGAGTGCCGATTTTGGCCGGTTTTTGCTTCAAAACAGGCATTATCTTTGGAACTCAGACTTGGGAGGTATCTGGTTGTTTTTATTATTGTCTTGGCATTCTAAAAATGTTTGTTAGACGCCTGAGATGTAAATATTACGGCAGCTGGAGCTGTTGGAAGATGGAGTACTTGTTGACATTTTGCTTCTGAGGAAGTGGCACATTTACTGGTCACTGCTGGTGGCTGAGTGCTGCCGGGCACCAGTTTAGGCTGTATGTAAGCTGGTTTCTGATTGGTGGGTTAATCACCTGTATACACTGGTATACACCTGACCAGTTTCATTCAACAGGTTTCAAGTTAAGCTAAAAGGAGATATTTGGTGGAAGTTTGGGTGACAATTTGATGCGTTTCTGTGCTCATGTAAAGTTAAGCCTAAAATGAGGTAAGAAATTGACAAAAACGCAGTTATATCATGGTTATAGAATAAGATGTCAACCTTCCCTCACCGATATATGAATTATTCACAGTCTCTTCTTTCAAATGAGTCTACATAGACCCCTGTAGGATAAATATTAGTTAGCCGGAATTGATTTTTAAATTTTGGAGAGTTGGAATTTTGCCGTCCCTATGTTAAGCCTATGGAGCACAGCACACCCTGTGACGCTTTTTCATCTTAGCAATGCACAAACTACTGTTTAGCAGGAATATCTATTTCATTATTGATGCCTCACTGATATTTAAATTATTTATTACTTATTCTTTAAAATAAGCCCAAGAACAGACCTGTAGGATGAATTTTAGGGTGCCGGAATTGAAGATTAAAATTTGAAGAATTTTCTCTTTGCACCATCCCAATGCTATCCCTATGAGGTTTTCACAATGAAGCATTCAATAGGACACTAGAATATTTGTTTCACCGAGGGATTGCTTATTATTCAAGTAGAGGGGGTTGGTGGATTTTGTGCAGATGCAATTTTTTTGCCCCCCCCCTCTCTTAGGAGGGATGGAAATGGAATCCTCCCCCCGACGTGCCAAAATTTTCATGATAGGCCCCTTTGTTTCATAGTAAGGGACTGATTATTTTTTAACAACTTGGGGGGGGGGCTGGTGGGTTTAAGCAAAAAACATTTTGCCCCCCCTCTTTTTAGGTCAAATATCGTGTGCAAATGCGCCCTTTTATCGTACAGCAACACGCAGACTTTTTCGTTGAAAACAGGTGAAATTATTTTGACCCATCCTTGTCAAGAGGTCAAAATAATTCTGACCCCCCGTCAAACCCACCAGCCCCCCCTCCCCCCTCTGTTGTTAAAAAATGAGCACTCCCTATAAGGAAGTCATTATTTAGGGAGTGGTCATTATTTATCAACAGGAGGGGTGGTGGGTTTGAGGGGGTCGTAAAAATGTCAGACCCCTCCCAAGGGGGGGCCTAAAAAAGTCAGACCCCTCCCAAGGGGGGGCCTAAAATAATGTTGATCCCTTTTGAGGGGGGGTAAAAATATGTACCCTCTTTTTTAGCAAAAAAACATGCGCGCTAGTATAGATCAAAGAGGGGCGCGAAAATGCTACGCGTCTCTGTCACTGTGGGGCAAAAATATTGACTGTCGTGGGGGGACTATGAACAGGAAACTTACAAATGGCTATGGAATGCATATCTGTGCCCTATTGTTTGCTTTGAATCCCTTGGGTGACTTGAGGTCATATATGTGCATATATATGATAATAGATAGTTGAATTGTTTTGAAGCATAAACCGGCAGATATCGGCACCCGACTATAGTGACATGGTTGGTCGTACTCAGCAGTGAGTTGAATTCGTTATATAGGAAGTTTAGGTCACATTTAGATATGCTCCAGATCCTTTAGTCAACCAACAGGTCTTGTAGAATACGCATTTACGATTTCAGTGCACTTGGAATCAAGTCTCTACTCCATATATTTGCTGAGATATTCATTATTGAAGATTTCTATGACCTTGACCTATGACCTCTGGCCATGGAATAAATATTAAGAAAAAAGAAAAATGTACCCATTTGTATAAATTGTACACTAAACCACCATGAAAACAGTATCCAGTGTGCAAAACTATTGTTTTTTTGCTAAATTTTTGTGAAAACAAGTCTCTGACCTTGACCTTGCTTATAATGTGACCTTGATTGGTGCTGAAGGTCATGTAAACCCTTTGCATAGTTCCCTGATGTATTTTGTATGCTAGTTCATGATTATTGAGTATAATTATGGGAAATATAATGATTTTGGGCCATTTTACCTCAAAACCTGTTAGTTGTGACATTCGACCTTGAGCCAAGGTCAAGGTCACTGACACATAACTGGCGGGCACCAGAACCTTAGGCGGGTATATGCCGAAAATTTCAAGCCAATATATTGGACGGTTCTTGAAATACACCAATATCAAATTCATTACATTTTACTATTCTGGCTGGTTCCAATGGCTGTGGTCCCTCAGTATCAAGAAATGTGCCACATTTGAGGTTCCTTAACCATTGGGAGGTTGTCACCAAAGAAGACCAAATCTCGGATGTTCAAATGTAAATATCTCAGGAAATAATAGCAGTAGAGACTTGATTCTTGGTGCATTAGAATCGTATGACTGAGCTCTACCAGGCCTACTAGTTGGTTAAAGGATCTGAACCATGTATAGAATTCACCTGAACTCCCTATAATAGGGGGTATGCCATTCAATCCCTGGCTGGGCCAGTGATTGAGTGATACTCATTGATACTGATACTGTGATAGTGGTATCATTAGCAAAGAACAACCTCACCTATAAGTCGACCCCCCAACTTGAGGATTTTTGGTATCTCTGACTCTTCCCCTACACTCATTTCCTTACCCTTTTACTGAGCTTTTGCCTCTTATTTGTTTTAAAAGATTTTTCTTTGAAACAAAAGATAATCCTTTGAAATTAAATCAAAGACGTTTAAAATGTTACTTAATTGTTACATCCAACCTTTGGAACATTTAAGGCTACAAAAATTGTTGGGACCACCTTCACTGATATAATTTTTTTAAAAACCTCACCTATAAGTCGACCCCCCTACTAGGAGCTGAAAATTCGACTTTTACAGAAAGAAAACAACCAAAAAAATTCGACTTATAGGTGAGGTTTTACGGTACTCTAATAAGCGCACACCCCCCTATTTAGTACTTCTGCACAAGCTCTCATAACAAAATCTTGCTACATGGGAGGGTATATGGTACATATTACATGTAAAAAGGTGCAGCATTCTGCCTACCTGTCCAGGATTCACACCTACATAGCCCATTAAACCAGGGATGTAAGTTTTTTAGAATTTTGATTTCAGAATTTTTAGAGTTAGAGATGCCTATAGATTTAGGGAGTGGTCATTATTTATCAACAGGGGGGGGTGTAAAATTTTCAGACCCCTCCCGAGGGGGGGGGGCTAAAAAAATTTTGAACCCTCTTGAGGGGGGGCTAAAAAAATTCACCCTCTTTTTAGCAAAAAAGCCCGCGCGCTACTATAGATCAAAGAGGGGCGCGAAAACTCTCCGCGACTCCGGTGTGGGGGGGCGCAAAAAATTTTGACTACTGTCGAGGGGGGCGTAAAAAATTTCCGCGCGTCCACGCGAAAACCCACCACCCCCCCCCTTGTTGATAAATAATGACCACTCCCTTACACAGATTTCTATTCTCAGATCAATTTCTTGCAATATTTTACAATATATTCAGAAGTTCCATGTGTATCTTCAGAATTTTTCATATACTGTGACTTATATCCCTGTTAAACACCTTGAGGTGTGAAATGCTGCATGCTGCACTGCACCCCGCCCCCACCACACCACCCTTTGAAGGTGTGAACCCCCCCCCCCCCACCACCCCACCCTTTGAAGGGGTGAAAACGTGTAGCATCAGTCACCATAGAGATGGTGGCACCTTGAATGCCTCCATTTAGTCAATAGCCAACAATGTGCGCTTATTCGAATTAAATTTTGTTTTATAATGTACAGCTGGAAATAATTTTTTAAGCGCACATAGCGCTAATTACGTCAAATACGGTATGTTAAGTGAAATCAACCCTCAAGTCTTAATGTGTGACATGCATAGGCTATTGTAGTTCCCAATGTTTTGAGTACTGCCTCAGGCTACTCAAGTTATTATTAGAATACCAGTTAAAGCAAGAAAAATGGATACTGAAGGAATAGACTCTGCAGAAAGACTAGACAGACAGCCTGCAAACAACTTGTCCAATATGATTCCACAACTTAACCAATACGGCAGGCTAGCAATTGGTCGGCGTCAATGTTAGGATGTTCCCGTAGTTGGCTATGTGTTCTTATGAGAAAACACAGTTGCCGAACTTCGGCGCTATGATTGTGCGCTGCAAAAAGCTATTATTGAAAAGGCATTATTATAAAAAATAAAACATGACGACACCACCCACACTGTCGTCCACTGACTGACCCTAGGGCCTAGGCGCATGAATGAAAGGCAGTTTCTCCCATGGGACGTGTTTGGTTTGGCTGAACCCTCACTTGCGTCACATTCATGGTAATGATGCATGGTGGGACTGCCTCAATGAGCATAGAGTGAGATTTGCACTGCTGCCGAAAACCAAATATTAGCAAAAAAAAATCACAATGACTTTGTTTACATTTTTTGGCCGAGTTTGTTGACGTTTTTTTCGGCCGAGTTTGTTGGAATAAAACATAGCACCCATGTTGGAGTGACAGGATGGCCCAGGGGGGCACTTCCTATATGTCCTATACCGTAATCTCTCGCGTATAAGACGCGTCTTCTACGCCAAACAAAACGCTGGTGCGTATCTCTGTGGACAAGGACCTAACTTTCAAGGAGCACTTTGACGATATGTGTACTAAAATTTGTCACAAGTTGTGGTTGTTCAGGCAGATAAGAATGTCATTAAGCGATGAAGCTGCCCTTACGGTATTCAAAACTATGATATTACCATACTTTGATTATGGCTGCATATTCTTCACTGCTCTACCAGTTACTTGCTACCAAAGGCTCCAAGTGTTATGTAATACAGGCCTGAGTATATGTTTCAGAATACTTGATCCTACTGCTTGTCATGTTAAAGTTAAAGAGTTGTACAAATGGCTAACTTATTGCCACTGGACCTTAGGAGAATTTACTTCCAGTTATCTCTGTGCCATTGGTGCGGACGAAAACGAACCTAAGTGTTGTAAGAGTTGTCTGCACCCTGTTGTAACTGGTAGCACCTCCATGAGGTGAATGCAAACGCAGGCTGCAGTGCTGGCACTAACCATTGGGTTAAATTGTTATTTCAATACCTTCCTTGACCAGAATTCTTTAAAACTTCACAAACAAGTAGTTTCCTATGTAATGGTAACTCGCCGAAAGTTTGGTGAAGATATTATGAGTAGAACTGCCATTTATCATTGGGAAAGTGAAGGTGTGGATTGTGCGGAATTGTCAGGTGAAAAGTGCAATTGAGGAATGTTTTCAAAATTCATTCTATCAAAATCTACCAAGGGAAATAACTTTATATTCACACACAATATCCGTTTATACCTTTAGGCAACTCGTTAAAAGTTTCAAATGATTTGATAGAAGATTTTCCAGAGAAAAATGATATTTCTTGCACCCCCATGATTTGCCACATAGACTACCAATGGTGGGCACAGGTCAGTTATTCACCTCCAAAGTATGTCTGCCGTTGGTGTGTGGTGGAAAGTGGATATCCTTCCATCAACTGGAACCAGGGCAACTAGTGCTCCAACTATCAAGTAACCTAGACATAATCTGGAATGTTATATAAAAGGCCCCACCTATCAGGCAGCGTCTAGATGGAATGTTGTTGACCCTGCCCTTAGATGGATCCTGGATAGAGGAGAACTAAGTATACAGCTCAAGAGAAAATTGGGAGAGGTTTTCTTGAGGGGTTGGAGAAAGGATTATAAATACCTCCTCTTTGATGGTACGGATTTTACAATGGGAGCTCGTTGAGAGTATCTTGGAGTGGTACTTCTTTGGTCCCTAAGCAATGGAACTTATATTCCATGTTACCCGACAAACACATAGGAATAGGTGTACTGTTTGGTGCTATCCGGCTGCTATTTTATTACTAAGACTGGTTTTACATGTGGTAGAGTCATTATATGAGTGAAGTGATCATTATATATTACCGTAATCTCTCGCGTATAAGACGAGTCCTCTACGCCAAACAAATGCCTTGTGCGTCTTATAGTTCGGGGTACGTCTTATACGAGGGGTAATTTTACTATAGAACAGTACTAATCTTACAAATTTCAGCATTAAAATGTGCGTCTTCTACGTGAAAATGCATTTGCTGAGTTTGGGGTGCGTCTTATACATGCAGCGCGTCTTCTACGCAGGAGATTACGGTAGTTGGGTATGCCTGCTGTGAGGCTGTATCCCCTCATTGCTAAAGTTCTCATGAGTCAGTCCCACTGTTGTTGTTCTGTCAACATAATATCTCTTTTATTGACACATTACGGGTATGAGCTAGCTTCGCTCTGCCCCTGGTTATAGGTGGGTTGAGCAGTCATACTGAGTATTCTGTAACCAGGAGAAAATAAAAGCGTTTCAAAAAAATAGCATGATTCTCTCAAGTTGGGGGTGCGTCTTATACGAGGGGTTATTTTACTATAGAAAAGTACTAATCTTACAGAATTCAGGCTTCAGGGGTGCGTCTTCTATGCGCACTGCGTCTTCTACGCGAGAGATTACGGTAGTAACCATGTGCATACACGACCCTTAACTTTATACCCCTTAATATAACGGGGGTGATTTCCACAAAAAAGATACCCCTTTTGGCGTGAATTGTTTTGCAAACGTTCCCCTTTCCTTGCGAGAAGGCAAATCCTCATTTTGGCACCCTTTCAAAGGAATATGTCCATAGAAATGTACCCCTTCCCCAGCCATATATTGAGACTTTTAAAAAAAAGCTTCCCCTTTCCCTGCCAAAATTTGATAATTACCTGAAATTTTCCTTTTACAATTTGGTTGAAAAAATGCTGAGAATAGTAAGAAAAATAAAGATCCCTTGCTATGAAACCGTACCTCTGGTTCTAGTTGGAATATTTTAGTTATTCTTTCACCATTGGAAAGCCCTCTTAAAAGATACCCCTTTTGGCCTAAATTGAATGCAAATGGATCCCTTATAACGGATCTGGGAGGATCCGCTCCTTAGATCCAAAAAGTACCCCCTTTCCCGCTACTTCATGTAGGCACATAGTATCCATATATCCTGAAGTGCCCCCCCCCCCTGGGCAGGATGGTCGTGTAAGAGTGAGTGTGATGGTCGTGTAGGGTGTAGCCTGTAGGAGTGACAGTCACAGTGTCACTCACTCAAGTACCAGTGGGTGATGGTCACTGTGTTGGTATCACTTAGGTTTTTATTCCCCCCCCCTTCAAGAGGAGCCAAACGTTTGTATGCCCCCCCCCTCCCATAAGGGGTCAAAGTTTTAGTGTCCCCCTCAAACCCCCTTTCAGTACATTGGGGGGGGGGGAGAATTCTGACCATCGAAAGGGCAGAATTTCTTTCACATGTCCACATGCAAACGATCCAGCCCGTTCCCCCTCCCCTGGGTGGGAGGGTGTCAGAGCGAGAAGCAGGGTCTATGGAAGGCTTTAAATAAGATGCGGGTGGGGGAGGGTATCAGAGTGAGACGTATGGTGTGCTGAAAGCTTAAAAGTGAGACACGGGGTGGGGTGGGTTGTCGGAGTGAGACGCAGGGTCTGCGAAGGCGTAAAAGTGAGACACGGGGTGGGGCAGGATGTCGGAGTGAGATGCAGGGTCTACGGAAGGCGTAAAGGTGAGATGCGGGGTAGGGAAGGGTGTCGGAGTGAGACGCATGGAGTGCAGAAGGCATAAAAGTGAGACGTGTGGTGGATGTCAGAGTGAGAGGCAGGGTCTGCGGAAGGTATAAATGTGAGACGCAGGGTGCTGGGAGGGTGTCGGGGTGAGACGCAGGGTCTGCGGAAAGCGTAAAGGTAAGACCCGGGGTAGGGGAGGGTGTCGGAGTGAGATAGATGGTCTGCAGAAGGTGTAAAAGTGAGACGCGGGATGAAGGGAGGGTGTCGGGGTGAGACGCAGGGTCTGCGGAAAGCGTAAAGGTGAGACCCGGGGTAGGGGAGGGTGTCGGAGTGAAATAGATGGTCTGCAGAAGGTGTAAAAGTGAGACGCGGGATGAAGGGAGGGTGTCAAGTTTGTGGCGGGGGGTTGGGGGGGGGGCAAAAAAATATGATCCCATCAACATGTTGCAAATTTTGAACCTGTATGTGATTGGAGATCAGCATTTTGAGTTTCAAGGGGGGGGGGCAAAAAAATGACCCCCATAGCTGGAAGATTGAGAGAGAGAGAGAGAGAGAGAGAGAGAGAGAGAGAGAGAGAGAGAGAGAGAGAGAGAGAGAGAGAGAGATCAGGGAAAGATTTAAAGTTGGGGGACAAGTTATTTGATGATTCAAAGTTCACCCCTTCCACCCAATGAAGCAAATCCCATAGAGTGACAGAAATTCAGGGGTGAAAGGGTTAAAATCCTGTATTTGAGGGCCGTGGGATGTTTACACTAAGAGACTACAAGGTCCTCTTATAGTTCTCCAAAAAGTTTTCTAGCCTTATTTTGTGCTAGAAATGTCTCCATTGATTAGGACATGATTTAGATATACGATTAGACTTATGTTTGTTATAAGTTTTATTTGTAATCTTATATTCCTTACTGTAATTTTCAAGTGTAGTCTTCACATACATATAGATAACATAATACTAGAGTCTTCACATACATATAGATAATATAATACTAGAGCATAGAAACCATAGTTTTTCAAACTTTCACAAAGCCTCTTTTGCCTTTACAAGGCAAAAGTTTAGAGTAGTGGGGATTGGATTACAATGGATATAGGGTATGAATTGAGCTATAGTAATGGGTCATTCGGCAACCTGTGGATAGTAGTTTTATGGAGTGAAGGTTGTGGATCTGACAGGGTTTGGATATATAGGCATTCACAGGTTCAAATAAATGGGCAATTTCAGTCAGATGGAGATGAGGGGTCCTACAGAGAGAGTGATAGACAGGGGTGCATAGAGAGTGATATTGTGACATACCCTCTGTGTAGTACATGAATATATTGTACAAAAACTGTGTCTCTTAAGTAAGTTTTATAGAGGGGTTTAAAAAAAATTAGTATCTCTCTAGTAATTAACAAAGCTCTCAGTGAGTGGAGTGTACACACATTTCCAAACACATTTATGGTTAGCAGAATGGCATGTTTCATTCAGCAGTTTAAGGGTATATAGAGCACAATGGTATAGACTACACCTTTTCTTTGGTTAAAGAAAATACATGACTCTGTGTACATCTTTCTGATTTGAGAAGTGGAGGGACCCCGCATATAAGGCGCACCCCCAACTGGAGGCAATTACCCTCCCGCGTATAAGACCCAGTCTCGATCTGATTCGCGTATAAGACGCGCCTTATACGCGGGAGATTACGGTAGTTTGAACATCTGTTCTCAAGTCAAACATATAGCAAGTGTATATAAATGGTATACTGGCTCCATCTGGTGGCACTTCTAGGAACCATTCCTATTGCATATATGAGGTACAGTTTGAGGTAAATTTCAATTGTATACTGTCTTCTGACAGTTTTGACAAATCAACCACATCATGACCTATTGACATGAAATTATCATGTAAAACAGTCATCTAGGCATGGATAACCTAAAATCCATTTACAACTACAGTAGTGGGAATACAATCTAACACATAATAATAATGCAAACTGTATCTTGATCATGACCATTTATAATCCTGTGTTCTGAGCTGCGGGTGCGCCTTATATGCGGGTTTTTCTGATACCTCAATTGAGATCAAGTTGGGTATGATGCTGATCATATATTTTTTTTAATGCCACAAATGGTGTAACTAGAAGAGGTGTAACTAGAAGTACCGTAATCTCCCGCGTAGAAGGCACAGCTCACATACAAGGCGCACCCCTAACTCAGGAAGGCCTGGTTCATGTAGAAGACGCACCTACTGCTGTTGGGTTGATATTTATGGTCACAGCTTTTCACACCTTCCCATGCCCTCACACCTTCCTATGCGGCCCTCACACCCTCCCATGTTATGGTAACACCTCAGTAAGGCTTTTCTCACCTATTTAGGGGAGCCATTTAGGGTTATAGATTGCACATTGCATTTGTATTCTTTCCAAATTGACATTTATCTATACCCCTTGTATAAGGCGCACCCCTAACTCAGGCCTATCCTATAAGGCGCACCTTGGATCTGATTCACGTATAAGACGCGCCTTATACGCGGGAGATTAGGGTAAAACTTATCTCTAACATTGAAGCATCAGTTCTTTTGGTTTCTTTTCATAGGTTCATATATTCTATCAATGTTGAAGCATGTGAAGGAATGAATTTAAATCACAACATGATCTAAACATAGTTTGAACATCTGTTCTCAAGTCAAACATATAGCAAGTGTATATAAATGGTATACTGGCTCCATCTGGTGGCACTTCTAGGAACCTTTTCCTAGGTTCCTAGAAGACCGCTGTCTCCCTCTAAGTGCTGGCTTTAATTAAGTGTTTGATTATAGGGCTTTGCCCTTTATCAAGGACCATAGTTATGATAGTACTGAAATGTATTTATTGGCATGCCCAATACACATCCAAATCCCTTGCCGGCAGTGGCCCTGGGTCCTGCTTACAAGAGTTTAGACTGACTCTCACTAGTCTAAGTGAAGCCTGAAGGAATGTGGATTGCTCTCCAGCATAGGGGAGAGGGGGGCACATTGAGCCGCTTATGCAGTTTTATTTTTTTCCTGACTCTGATAAAGACACATGACCTTTGAAATCCTGCCTACACTGATCACTTTTGTACCCAGTCTCTCTACTCTCATATCCCTTATGGATCTACTAACTACCAAAACCAGTGCCTACTCCCTCCATTATCATTGTGGCCATTTTTTTTTCTTTTTCAACTTACATATTTTTTTCTTACTTCAGGTGTCAACTATGATGAGGCCACTATGGAACAACAGAGGCGGATTGAGAAAGAGGTGAGTCTTTTTTCTTGTAATACATGTACTTGTTTCTTTACTTAAATTATTGTATCAGCGCCACATTACATAGAATGCGTCTGATGCCGTGGACCTCTAGGTAACAACAACGAACCAGTGAAATATAAGTGTGTCAAGCACCCGGTCATGGCCGCAGTGATGTAGTCCTCCTTGCGCGTTCTAAAGTTTGAGGCTAAATAATGAACCAAGTACTCAGAAATATGGTTTTATATTATCAACATACCTTGATAGAATTTACACCCTCATAGAACTCATTTGTACCCAAGTCTGGCCAAGACCTCAGTAAATACCTTAACTGAAACCAAAAACAATCCATTTCTTTTGGCGAGGAGTTTTGGAGAGCAATCACTGACAGTAAGGGTAAATATTTGTATTTCGTAAAAATTTCAGGTAATCTGAATAGAAAACTCATTCAATAAGTCCGGAAATTCAAACTTGTTAATGAAAATACACCATTTACAAAAGTTTTGATGAATTCAGGGTGAAATTCTGGGGGACTACCATTTTGCAGCAGGATACCAGCCTAACAACTAAGCTGCTTCACATGCGTAATTTTCGATGGTTGCCTGTCTGATGTTCACTGCCCACTTGTACTTGAATTAGCCTTACCCAACAGTAACCATTTAAGAACCACCCCAACTAATAAGGACATAATGGACACAAGGCAGATTAAGCCTAAAATAAGAACAAAGTGGAGTGCTGAAGGAAGACAGGCTTTCATCCAAGCTCTCAACTGTAACGATATCGATAGAATCAACAATATGATCTGGTTTTGACGGGGCTTCCAGCACAACAAACCTGATAGAGTATCACCGAGAGTATCGAGACTATATATAGGGAAGCAGGTCAAACTGCGGGTGTTATAAAATCAATGCCACAAAGGAAAGCTTCCAGGCCAAACAACACTGGGTACAAACGCAAGGCTGCCACTAAACCATTGTTTAATGATGATTGTAAGAATAAGCGTCAAGGCTTATTTTTAGCAAAGAACCAATACAAAAAAACCTTGTATGCAAAGTAAAGAATTATGGTCTTTAGTGAACTCAGCTTATCAAAAAGCCATTAAATCAGCTATTAAGGCTTATCACTGCAACCTTCACAGTAAACTCAGGGCCCTAAAAAGCTCCAACCCAAAAGACTTTTGGAAAATAATTAATGATGCCATAGACAATGGCCCGAAAACTGAAAATGTATCCTTAGACTCTTTCAGATAGCATTTTGAGAACCTGAACATTAATGCTGATGTTGGTGATCAGACCCCAGATACAGATCTTAATGGGATAGAAAATCCTGAAACAGATAACTGCCTGCTGAACCTTCCAATCACGCTGGAGGAACTCACACGATCAGTAAAAAATCTTAAGAATGGTAAGACTGCAGGCGATGACCAGATCATAAATGAGTTCATAAAAAACAGTCCACATGAGTTTTTAATGATGCTCTGTAAGTACTTTAACCTCATTTTAGACTCAGGCCTCATACCTGAGAGCTGGTCAGTTGGAGTGATTGTACCCATTTTCAAGAAGAAAGGGGATTAGAACAACCCTGATAACTACAGAGGAATCACCCTACTTAGTTGTGTAGGAAAACTATTTACCATGATACTGAATGATAGGATACACAAATTTCTGAGCCAGAACAGCTTATTAGGTGAAGAACAAGCTGGCTTTAGAAATGGCTACTCCACTCTAGACCATATATTCTCCCTGAGTGGCGTCATTAAACTAATGTTAAGCCAGGAGTAGAGACTGTACTGCGCCTTTGTAGATTATAAGAAGGCATTTGACACAGTCAACCAGTCTTCCCTCTGGGTTAAGCTAATGAAGCTAAATATTAAGGGGAAAATACTAGAGGTCATAAAGAATATGTACAATAAGGCTAAATCATGCGTGAGAGTGGGTGGAACACTGTCTGATTACTTTAACTGCAACACTGATGTTAGGCAGGGTGAGAATCTATCACCCATCTTATTTGCTATGTATCTTAATGATCTTGAAGCACATTTTAAGGACAAATGTCAAGGTATAACTTAAGGTCAGCCTACCGAGCCTAAAACCTTACTTAACATGTTTGTGCTATTATATGCTTATGACCCTATACTGCTTAGTGAATCCCCCACTGATCTCCAAAACATGCTAAATGTTTTGGGGGACTACTGTAAAATGTGGGACCTAACCGTGAATACTAGCAAAACAAAGAATGTTTAAAGCAGAGAATGTTAAACTTCTGGACGAAATTGGTGACTGACAATCACAACAAAATAATGTATAAAATTTATCAGCTGCTCTTAACAGAGAAAAGTAGGGGAACACATGCATCACCTTGGCTTAACTGCATCAGAAATACTTTAGATAGCAGTGGATTGGGGTATGTATTTACTGAAGACCCCGAGTATATTAGCCCCCCTCATAAAATAACTACCTATAGAAGAAGGATATTAGATATTGATGAACAGGAATGGCGATGCAGAGTCAACGAATCAGGACACTGTCATCTCTACAGACTTTTCGATAAAAACCTCTGCTATATCTGAACTCTTATGTTGGCAATTAGCTGCTGATTATCATCACAACACATTGAATATTGAGCCAAATAACTAGATAACTGGTCTATCATATCTACTAAGTCATTTATATGTGTTAGTAACTACCGTAATCTCCCGCGTATAAGCCGCGTCTTATACGTGGGGTTTTAGTTCTCATTGGATCCACAAGGGGGACATCAAGAACTTTCTTTTGATATGTTACATGCCCCCTTAGTCATAATAAGATATAAGGGGGCCCAGGGGTGTCCGGGGGGCTCAAGCTACACATAGGTTTTTGAATTTTGAAAATTCATTCAGTAGAACCAAAGTTATTAATTTTTCATTTTTTTGAGAATTTTCCAAAACTCTAGGTGCGTCTTATACGCGCACTGCATCTTATACGAGGGAGATTACGGTAGTCTATTCATCATGTTTACTGTTTATGGATCTGACTCTTCTTATCCATACATGCTGGTGACTGTGTATGCTCTCACACTCTTGTACAGACCATTTCAACATGTCATTAACTAGCCTACTATTTTATTATATTTATATGCATGTGTTGCGGTGTTGTCACTCCATTCATCCACAGGTAATTTGAGGACTCTGCTACATGTACATCGGGAATGCCACTGTAACTACCTATCGGCTAAACCTGATTCTTTTCCTTTGTCCCAGAAGGGGCTGTGAATAAAAAAAAAAAGAATTGAATTGAATAATATGAGATCTTTCATGTGACGTCATACACCTGCTGCTGCGCCATGGTGGAGATCTCCACTGGGGGTCCCACCCATGTCTCTACAGTGGGCAGGGGGTTTACCATCCTGTGTTTGACCTACCTTAATTACTTCAAGAAATAAAGAAATTCTATTGAACTAGTCCTTGTGAGCATTTCCAGTAATAGAAATAAAGTATGTATACTCTCCATGATATTCCAATTGGCACTGGTAAATACTCCTTATGTAGAGTCTTGGTGGTAACCTCCTTTATTCAATACCAGTAATCCTTGTTGGAGATGCCCTTAGCATGTCCATTGTATTCACATGGGAGGTCGATTGCACACCAAATCGGACAGTCCAATAACCCTTGAGTCGACCTGTGCAATTGTAAATTACCTTTTTTTGATAATTTCTGTATAGAAATTTAGCCAAATTACAACTGTTTTATATTGCTTATATGGACACATCATTCTTCTTAATTTTCAAAGTGTATAAAAAGCTTCGTTTTACTATTTTGTTGGTTCATTTTGTTTTTATAAGACTGGCCGTAACAGGGTGATACTACCCTCCACCCAGGCATTATGACCATTGCTGCCTGCATGCAATGGTCATAATGCATAAGTAGAAGCGTCCTTAGTCTTACTGACCAATGCACCCATAATTAGGGTGAATATGAACGACCTGTTGATGGTATTTACACTCGTAGAAGCCTCCTTAGTCTTACTGACCAATGCACCCATAATTAGGGTGAATGTGAACGACCTGTTGATGGTATTTACACTCGTAGAAGTGTCCTTAGTCTTACTGACCAATGCACCCATAATTAGTGTGAATATGAATGACCTGTTGATGGTATTTACACTCGTAGAAGCGTCCTTAGTCTTACTGACCAATGCACCCATAATTAGTGTGAATATGAACGACCTGTTGATGGTATTTACACTCGTAGAAGTGTCCTTAGTCTTACTGACCAATGCACCCATAATTAGTGTGAATATGAACGACCTGTTGATGGTATTTACACTCGTAGAAGCGTCCTTAGTCTTACTGACCAATGCACCCATAATTAGGGTGAATGTGAATGACCTGTTGATTGTATTTACACTATTAGAAGCGCCCTTAGTCTTATGTGTGTTCAGCTTACACTGTCTAGCTTCTCTCCACCATCACCCTTCCCACGCTGTAAAAAAAATGTGTGTGTTGAACTTACACTGTGTTTTACATGGAGGGCATCTCCTTAGGACTGAGTCCTTCATGTGTGACATTTTAGATAATCTTTAAAAAAAGACTGTCACACTCCAGCCTTCTGCTAGTACAACAGACTGAGGCTTTTGGCCATAGCCAATGTGTGCTTCAACATAGTTACAGGTCAGCCTCCATACCTGTGGGTGTAAAAACTCCACACCTGGAGGTGTGATGAGTGATGCCTCATGCTAATCCTCACCTTTGAAGTTGACAAGTTCCACCTCTGTGAAGTTTGGGGGGGGGGGGGGCTGTGTGCAGCTATCTACCTGCACACAGGTAGTAAATTGCTGTAGTAAATTGGTGAAGGAGGTACCACTCACTCTTTAGAGTAGGTCTACTTAGGGAGTAAATAAATTACTGATAAATAATGACCACTCCCTTACACTGGACTGGAGTGTGCTGTCAGGGAAATAATGCTAAGGGTTATGATTTTATGGAGCTATCCCATGGCCATGGAGTAGGTATTATGATTTTTATGGAGGTATTCCCATTGCACATGGAACATAGATGAGCATGGAGATAACTGAAACTGAGGTTTGTTTTCTTAATTCTATGACATGATAGTGCATGTGGGTATGCTGAATGGATGTGGTTTCCCTGATCTAGGATCTCCAACATGGCGGGAGGGTCACATGATGTGACGTCACTGAAAAAGCTCAATACATACAGCTGTACGCCATGGACCTGGTCAGCACCAAGACAGTGACGCACTCCAGTAGCAGTAGAGGGTGGCACTGTAAAAAGTATGCTTAAAATATATCTTGTAAATAAGCGAAACCAAATGTTGGCGAACATGATAGGCAATATATGAATGGCGAATGGATACAGAACAACTTCTTCCTTTTCATGCAGATATCAGAAAACCAACCGTTGATAGGAAACAGAGATGATTTCTCAGGTCTTGAAAAGGAGTTTGAAGAAGACCCTGTGTATCAAGTGAGAATTCAGGTAGGTCTACTCTACTGCATCTATGTGTATTTCTTATCTCCCAAGTAGAAAATTTAGTTGCATATTTGCAAGTCCTGAATAATCACATGTATAACGATTTGCTTCATTACGGTAATTATGATGGCCTTAAAGACCCCCAAGCTTAAGTTCTATTACATGTTAACACTGAAATTATTAAGTAATCATATAGGTATAACCGTTAACGACTGCATATAAGACTCCATAAGGAACACCTGGGGTTTTAATACATGTTATGATATATGTTCTGTTAGTAGACATTAGCACTGTCTATAGGTAATACAATCTACCTCCTTTAAAATCACCCTGACTCTCAGGAAGACAGCAAAGGTAGCACCTGAGGCTAGGGTTTGAATATATGCTGCTTATTAGCATAGTCTATGTGGGCTCTTTTCTAAGCCTTTACAGTAGAGGTATATATATGGTCCTGCATGGTTTGCATTGTATGCACGACATAAAAACTGTTTTTGTTTTATGCAGGATCTTAAACGGAATTTCACATCATTCCGGAGAACGAGAAGAGATGGGAATTGCTTCTTCAGAGCGTTTGGCTTTTCATACCTTGAGCGGCTATTGAATCATCCAGAAGAAATGAAGAGGTAATTATGGTTTGCAACTGTCACAGTTATGAACATTCGGCTGATGTATTCTATGTTTTATAACTTAGCTGTTACCTGCTCGCGGTGAACTTTAACTTCTCTTAAAACTGCTATTTTATTCAGCCCCATGTTTGCAGATATGTGATCATATAAACAAATCAACCGTAATAAGCGCTACTATCTAGATTCATGAAGCAAGACTGATTATTTTCTAGAAACATTTTAAAATTCCATTGACAAAGGCAAAAATGGTGTACATTGTGTGCAGAATGATGTATATCCACAGGAACACTTATTTACAGATTTAAGGAGCTTGCAGCAAAGAGTAAAGATAACCTTGTTGATATGGGATTCCCGCAATTCACAATTGAGGATTTCCACGACACTGTAAGTTGACATTATCAACAACATCTTTGTGCTTTGAATTGTATTTTTTCTTGTGTGTCGATGAGAACATAACAATTCCTATTATATAACCAGTCAGGTAATGGCCAATTATCAAGAGAAAATGGGGCGTGAAGTGATTAGTATCTTTAAGCTCTAAAAAAGGCATCTGAAATTAATGCTGTGTCATACATTTACAGTTTATGGACATAGTCGAGCGGGTAGAAAAACAGTGCCCACTGGAAGACCTGTTGGAAGTTTTCAACGATCAAGGATATTCTGACTACCTGGTGGTTTACTTGAGGTAAGGAGGAGGATTACATACTTTTAGGTTCAACCGCCGATTTGATACTAAGAATATATGCTGTGAAATATAGAATTTTAACTTCCAAGAAAACATAAGTTCCCTCCAGGATTTGATACTAATCTGATAATGTGTTATACGTTGTTGGTTAACTTAAAGAGTTCATATGTTGTATAACATAACTTCATTAAGACCGTTCCCATACCGTGGCTTATTCTATCCTATAGGTTATTAGTTTCTGGACACTTGCAAAAGGAACATGAGTTTTACCTGAACTTTATGGAAGGCGGACGGACGGTAAAGGAATTCTGCTCCCAGGTATGTTAATATGAATACTGGTTTCCTTTGGTAGAATCAAACTTTCATGTTTCTATAAACATGAATAAAGGTATGCGCTAATATAGATGTTTGGGATGAAAAAAAAAACACATAATTTAAATATGAGGAAATATGCACCCCCCACCATCCTTGTACCCCACCCAATCACAATTTGCTTCTGTTATCCCTCGAATGTGTAGGATTCTGGTGGTCCATTTTCTTTTCCCTTAAAATAAATCAATAAATCAGAGAAAGATGCATTTACTGAACGGTAGACAACTCACTTGCCCATCTCTACCCTCCACTACAATATATTCTGGTTGCATTAGAAATTTGATATCCATACAAAATCCCTTTTTAATGTATAAATGCCATGGATGAATTTGAAAATGAATACATTGTAACCTGTATTCTATTTCTTTATCACCAGGAGGTAGAGCCCATGGGTAAGGAGAGTGACCACATCCACATTATATCTCTAACAGCTGCTACAGGCGTACCTGTGTGTATCATGTACTTGGACCGCAATGATACAAACAAAGTGGTCGCCCATAACTTCCCCGAAGACTCTGAGCCGCAGTTATATCTGCTCTATCGGCCAGGACATTACGATATCTTGTATAAGTGAATAATGCTGGTGGGTGTGTTTGGCGAGTGCAACTTTGGTCTGACCGGTCTCTTCCTCATTGCGCCTGAGGTCGGTATGACGCATGTACTACATGGAAGCTTCAAGGACGTATTATTAATCCGCACGGAAGCTTAGTCTCTCACTTTGATAGAGTGACAATTAAAGAGTTCCACATTGGCGCTGGCAGCTAGTGACATGGTCACCTGTATCGGTTGAAGCATTGACACTTCTGATATCAAAGGTGAGACCTTGAAGGCAAACAATGTTGACCCAAGTTGACGGTGGTTTTACAGATGCCGAAAACACCCAGTGCCTAAGTGAACTAGTTGATGCTAGACGATGCCACCAGTGATGCCACGTGATCATATTTGGTACTTCGGATTCACAAGAATTACCTTGCTGAAGTATATACATGTACTTTATATGTATATGCAAAATAAAATATATATGATAAGGAATTTCAAACTAAATTTGGACATTTGAAATTGCTATGATAATACTAAGGGTGTTTGTGAACAATTAATGCTGATAAATGATGTAAGAAAACAATATGCTCTTTATTCGTTTTACTTCCGTGTGAATACCTGATTGATGCTATTTTATAGGTCCACATTACATAGAAATTAAAAACTAGAAAACCAACTAAGATTCCAGTGTCACTTAGGGGTTGTTCTTCCAGGTGACTCATACCATTTTTTCGGCTAAATCTAGGCTCATTCCTATTTTTTGGGCTGAAAATCGTCTCAAGTTAATACCGGTACTTTTTGAAGGTTTTAAGAAAATGATTCTAAAAATTGTAAAAACATATTCTAAATTTTTATTAGGCAGTGGTAAGTAAACTCCTATAACTTGGCACTTAACATATTGAGATTGATTTTTTTTTAGGTATTCACTATTGTACTAGTATTTAGATTCTTAAGTACTGTACGAGGTGCTAAGGGAGTGGTCATTATTTATCAACAGGGGGGGGGTGGTGGGTTTTCGCGCGGACGCGCGAAAATTTTTTACGCCCCCCCCTCGACGGCAGTAAAAAAATTTTGCGCCCCCCCCCCGCGCCGGAGGCGCGGAGAGTTTTCGCGCCCCCTCTTTGATCTATAGTAGCGCACAGGCTTTTTTGCTAAAAAGAGGGTAAATTTTTTTAGCCCCCCCCTCAAGAGGGGTCAAAATTTTTTTAGCCCCCCCCTCGAGAGGGGTCAGAATTTTTTACGCCCCCCCCCTCAAACCCACCACCCCCCCCCTGTTGATAATAAATGACCACTCCCTAAGTTGAAAATGATGCAATAATACTATATTTGCATTCATACCTCAAACTTAATGTCATGCCATGCACCATCATTAACAAGAAGCCCATATTTGACATAGGGAGGTGCGGGTAATTCGTTCTCCATACTGTAGACAGCACATCGTTTGTAGTGGCAGGGGGTGGCCCTCCAGTTGTAGCGGTGCGCGACAATCTCTGTCCCTTCACAAAATTATGTACCAAGAACCACTCTGTCTCTGGTGTGTTGTATGATTCTACCTGCCTTCCAACGCCAGTCGTTCTCAGCACACGGTTCATCAAACCGTGATGCACAGCATAGCTAGAATATACAAAAGTATGCCTTTAAATTTATATTTATTACCCCTCATATGAATTTGGCTTCAAATAGATTGATTATGGTGTATATGGGTTTATTTACCCGCGGACATATTTTGTATTGTGGAATAGGAAGTAGCCATTTATGTATGGTGTACAGTGGGCGAGGCTACATCTAGAGTTTTGAAAAAAAAAAAACTGGTTAAAATGTCACAAAGTATAAATGTACACTCATAAAGTAATAACTGTCAGACACACCACTTTTCCTGGTTTACCAGGAATTCCTAGTTTTTGTCAGAGTTTCCTGATAGATGGAATCATTTTAATTTTCTAGGATTAAGTTATCCAAAATCAAAAGTTTTCCCATTTTGGCTCAGGAACCACCCTGAGTCTATACCACCGGGTAGGTGGTGTATGATAAAAGTCATTCATGTTACATTTTGCATTTTAAATTTTCTGTAAGAAATAATAGTTACAAAAGAATAAAACTGCAATGTTTGATAGTTTACATATTTGTCTACCTATGTATGCAAATATCACATTTAAAAATGAAGTTTGTTATTTATAGTGATATTTTATAAATAAAAAGAGTGCTGACTTTTTCTTTTTCGCCAATCAAGTCTTCTACAGGTTTACCTCTGGGCTGGACTTTTCTCTCTTTGTTTCTATTTGATTCAAAAACAGCGTCTAAAAGTGAGACGGTTTGGACGCCTTTCAAAAATGCGGGAAAAGTCACCCTGAGCCCTCTGTGCCAATGCACGTTGGTCGATTTTTTATGGCCCGCATTAAAGTGGCATATTACATGTGGAATGTCAGCATACATTAAATAGGAATGTCTAATTTGGAATCTATGTTACCTCAAATTCAAATTCACTGTAAACTCTGATTGGAGATTCTCGGTCGCCAATGCTTAATGTTAGTGTAGGCCTAATAGTTGTATCATCAAGGCGGTAAGCAGTAGGCATGGGACCAGCATGTTTCAACCTCTCGCCAAGCCACACAGCTCTCATACCCACAAGTAGACGGGATGATATTGTGGTCTTGTCACGAGGATGGTTACTTTTAGCAAGGGAAAGAGCAAAAACATCAGCTTCTCAATATGATTTACCGTAATCTCCCGTGTATAAGACACGTCCTCTACGCCAAACAAATGCCTGGTGCGTCTTATAGGATTTTTTTCAAGTTGGGGGTGCGTCTTATACAAGGTAATTTTACTATAGAACAGTACTAAATTTACAAAATTGGTACCTAAGAGGTGCGTCTTATACGCGAAATAACCATTGACAAGTTAGGGGTGCGTCCTCTACGCGCACCGCGTCTTCTACGCGGGACATTACGGTAGTATTGTATATTCAAACATTACAAAACAATCATAAACCAATTTTCAGAGGAAATGTTAAAGTTCAGTAGATGTTAGAAGGGATTCTAGCACGCTCGGACATGCTGTATAATGGTTTAGGTAGCCAGTGCATGCACATTTCTAATCGTAAATGTCAGGGAGTGTTTTTGAAGGCATCGATCTGCATGTATTAATATCAGAAAGGGGAGCTTCAAACATATTATCATGCAGGCCTTAGTATTCAGCAAAATTTCTAGATTTCCTTAGTTTCAACAAATTTGTCTATTTTTTCCTATTTTCTTGCTGGAAGGCGGTATGTGCTTCCTTGCCCCCAGGAGAATCCAAGTCTGTTAGGTCATTAGACACTGCCATGAAAGTCGTTGGCATCCTTCGATTTGGTGCGTAGCCAAACCTGCATGGCTGACTGCATCCAGCGGAGTGAAGGGAAGCCACCGATAACTCTCATATCTGGATTCTCTGTAGAAATCTGAAGAAGGGGCCATGTAATTTCTCTACCCAAATGTCTGTGACGAAGTGACTTCTTTGATTTGATTTTTTGCTACCCTTATTAAAAAGCTTTTTTCTGTCAATATTAATTTTTTTAAAAGTTTGGTTCGAGTGCAAGCTGGCGCCGATTTTTTTGTAACTTTTTATAAATCATGTTGGTCGGCCATACCTGCACAAAACCAAAAGGCATCATTCGGTCAATCTGTCCATTTGTTCCTTGATTAAACTTGAGGCGCCAATCATCTATCATGGCCGTGAAATAGCAATCATATGTGTTTTCAAAGGCATCGGCATTTGTTTCCCCTGTGTAATATAAACAAAGTCACAGGATAAAATCATTAAAAACACGTTTTCCAGCTTATAGTGTGTATCGTTCACACTTGTAGATTAGTCCATATGCTTATTACCATGCAGTGACCCACAGTGACCATATAGATATCGAATAATGGTGCGATACTAAGAAATTAATTGTAGTGTTACACACAAGTATACACTAGCCAGTGTACTAGCGAGGTGTGTAAATATATTCTAGTAATCTAACTTGCTTACCTTGGTACCAAATGACACCCGAAATAGTCATTTTCATTAATGGGCGGACCATGGAGTTCCAAAGATTAGAAGGCTTGTTGTGTTCTCTTCCCCCCCCTGGGGATGCTAGAAATTGAATGTACATACCACAGCGTTACACCCCCTCCTACTTCCGCCATTACCAAGCATATTAAGATGAACATGTATATCTAAATCAACTGCCATAAAACCTAACATACTGGCTGCATCACATGCACCACCTCAACATTGCACATAGACATGTACCTTCAATTCTCTTGTATAAACCACACCCTCGTATAAGCCGCAACCCCGACTTTGGGAGAAGTTAAAAGCCCTTTTCTGTATTGGCTGTACATGTAGATCAATTGATCGTAGGAGACTAGAATATACTTACTCTCCACACTTTCTCAGTGAATCTGGTGATGACCAGGGTTCGATACGTGTTCCGCCCCAAGTAGATTGGATTATGCCAATAGGTATCTTCATGTATTCGTGTACCTTACGAGCGTACGACCAGCACACTGAGCCAAAGCGCGCTACCTTAGCTGAATGAAAATGGGAGAAGGGTAATTCCAGGGTTCACACCGAGCAAGTATTGGGATTCAAATATTTTCAATGTCTAAACATGTTAATTCTTTGAAGATATCCCTGTAAGAAAATTTGAAATACTATGATAGCAAAGTAAGTTTTAATTTTTTAGTGTACTGGAAGATAAATGATCCCTCATACCAGCCTTGATCAAAACTCTTTGAGCCATCTCTCTTACATTGTGTATCATACACAGTTAAGTATCCCAAAGTTTTTGTACGCCTTGTGTGAGAAAATTGCTTAATCCTATGCGCATTTGTTTCTACATATATTTACATGTGTACCTGGTTCAGGTCTAGTCCACATTAGAGACACCTCGACTTCATCCCTGGGAATGTCAGACCAAACCTCGGCTACAGTGAACATCCTCACATCTGGGTAAAATATGGAACCCTCAATCTCTTCTGTGTTGTTGAATGTCTAGAAATTAAATACCATCAGAATGATAAACACTGATATAATTATAAAGGTAACCACTTCCATATAAAGATTTTACACTAAATATAGCTAGTCTCTGTAATCATGGTTATGGCTTTGGGTCATTTAATTTCACATAGTTACTGATATTTTCTTCAAATCGTCGGTGGGCAGACAATGAGCACCCTCCCCCCCCCCATTCCCTCCAAATCCATGGTGTATAGATACACGTAGTAGGTACTGGAATAGTTCTTAGATCATCAGCACCGGTCGAACTATAACTTATTTAAATTTTTTGTTCTTTAAACTTGATTTATTTTACTTACTGCCTGTACTGGAAGTGCCATATTGCTCTGCCCTGCACACAGCCAAATGTCACCAAAGAATACGTCTACAATAGTAGTAGACTCATGTGTGGAAACGATGATGGCTTCCACTTTGTAAGGTCCTCCTGCCTCTGTAGCCGGCAGTGTAACTGACCATGTACCTAAGACTGAGTTGGTGTCTAGGGGAAAAACAGTGACAATGATTAAAAGTGTATGTACCGTACATGAAATGACAAAAATAAGGGGTGTCTGAATAGGGGGGAGGGGGGCTTAAAATTTTCGACTCGCCCCACCTGACCCGCGTCACCCCCCCCCCAAGTCTCATTGATTGCGACACCCCTGCAAAATAATTGCCAAGGAGAGGATGCTAATCTCTAGTGGTATTCTGCTGTACCATATCAGGGTCTTAAAACTTGAAAAGGCCATCTATGAATTGCACAAACGGCCCCCAGTCCAGCGCAATCGTTCATATATTCCAACATTGCAATGCAAAATTCTACTTCACTGTAGCATGGATATAAGTGAAAAGATACATTATTGAACAAGTAATCAATGGATAATTCATGACGCGTGTGTGTTAGTGAAGCCTTTGCTAACACACACAAGGCTTTGTATCATAGCAAGACGTGGTTCTAACCAAGCGTTTCTCGTCAGTCCCTGTGGCCCTGCCCTGGCCTTGAAAATTTCGTGGGTTTTAACATGTAACATATGACATGTAAGGACATGAGAGGCATGCAGGTTATCCATGGATAACTGCACGGCATGCAGGTTATCCATGGATAACTGCACACCTTGCAAAATTGATGTTACAGCCTACAGGGTGTGCAATATCGACAGGTATGTGCATGGGGATATCCAGGAAAAGCACTGAGAATCCCAGCAATCGTGGAATAATCTAGAATAACTTACCAGCTTCTATTGTCACTTCCATAGGAGGTGCCCTTCCATTGCCGCCCTCTAGGTTAACCCTCACCTTTTGACCAATGTAGACAACATCTGTGTAGCCCCACACTGCTGCCTGACGGGGGCACGCTGCAACACCATATGGGACTCATAGCTTGAGGCAAACCAAATAGGTGCTTGTGCAACTACCTGGTCAGCTGTATGGAATAAGCACAATACCAATTTAGATACTGCCTCCTAAGTTAAAGGGATATAATCATATTACTATTACAGCAATTTCAAGATAAGATGATGAGAATCAATAAAAGACACACTGTGTTGTAATTATATCCCTTATCAAACGTACAGGTAATGGATACCCAATGTTTGTATAGGTTGTCAGACTTCACAGAACATTTCTTTAGATGCAAAGATCCAATTAGAAGAATTTGGGATATATATATATATATATATATATATATATATATATATATATATATATATATATATGTAGTCAAGGGGCTGTGTACAAATGACGTCATGCAGGAGGTGGGGGGGGGGGGGTTAGGCCCTGCACGACGGGATTAATTTTCCATATACCTTCAGCATTGCAAAATTGGCAAAAAACATGACGGGGGAAGGGGGTCAAAAATGGTAAAAAAAGCATGACGTCATTTGCAGACAGCCCCTAAGAGAATTAATAAGACCAAACTTCTTCCAAATAATAAAAGGCAAAATAAGCTACCCCATTACATGAGCACTCACCACAGAGACTAATCACCAACAAAATAGCCATAAAAATGGAACGAAATTCCATGTTGGTGTTTAGGATATCTGATCCCTTGTAATGTCTAGGTATAGTGATAGCCAACAGGAGTAGTGCATATCTGAAAGGTCCCTAAATAGACCGATCTAACCATGTCTCACTCCCACAGCAAAAGATGTACATATGTTGCATAACAAAAATAAAATCATTTGTAATCTGATGTGGACAATTTGTGCACAACAGGCGGGGGGGGGTGATGGGTTTACCCAAATACATGTTCCTGTCCATTTAAAGTCTCGAAGTGTGGATGTAATTTTTTTTACTGAGGAAAGGGAGAGGGGGGAATCCTTCATAAGTGTTTCTCACCCCTCCAGTTCCTATACCCTACATATACCCCTCTTCTGTTAGAAAAAGAGGGATAAATCCCATTGGAGCTTATTCCACTCCCCTCAAATCTGATTACCCAACCTACTCTGAACTTCTTATACATGTCCTTCATAAAATGAAAAAAAAGGGTTATAGCAACCTTTGTTTTGAGGCAGAGTGCTCCATATAAACTCCACGTATTTATGGGGGGGGGCATGCTCTGCTTTATAGCTGTCTGGCTATAGAGAACCACCCCCCCCCCATTCTTTGCATAGGGGATTTTGGCCAAAAGATCAAGAAAAGGTGGTGCTTAATAATGGTGCAATGAGGGGAAATTCAGTGAATCTGAGAATAGAGTGTGAAAGTTTAACATTTTTGGGACATACAATTGTCAGAGATTGTTGAAATTTGACAGGAAAGTTTTAGAAAAACAGAGGTTTGTAAGAGGTGTCCAATTTCCCTATGCATTTCTATAGTAAATTGACTTTTTTTATTAAGATAATGAGAAAATTCATTTTTGGATAGTTGTGAGATCAGGGGATATGGAACCCATGTGAGAAAATTGAGGTGTTTCTAATAGGCCGTTTTGAGTAATTTCCATTTTTGTATTTGAGTTTAAGGCTGTGAGAAATAGTGCATTGTTTCAAAGGCAGGGACTAGGTTGCTCGAGTAAGAGCATAGTTAAATGTTATAGAAAGTGAAAAACGTGTTGTTCCTTATGATGTTTTTATCCATAATAGATATAGAGGTGATAAGTATATGAATAGGAACAAGTGAGATATTGTTGTTAAAAGTAGACATGAGCTGAAGCATGGCTAGTTGGGTTAGCCTTGAAGATCAGGGAAAGCTATGACTGATGTTTGATTGGTCTAGATACAGCTATAATTACATGCTTATTACAACACACAAATTAAGGCAGTTGGGTGTGGAGGCAGGGAGAGGGTGGGTAGGTGATAACACCACTAGACAATCACCAGTGGGTGTGGGAGGCATAGGGGGTGGTAGGTAGGCACACCACTGGGTGTAGGAGGTGGGGACACTCAGCTAGGCCTCAACAGTCCATGGTGGATGGAGGGCTACTCAGTCATGCCTCAATAGTCCTGGGTGGGTGGGGGTAGGGTCAGTGGCTTGGTAGATGCCCACAGAGGCTGTCAGAGTTGTGCTAGTGGGAGGGGGGGAGACAATCAAACAGGTATACATGTGTCCTTATTGACATGGGTAGGAGGAGGGGGAGGGTCTGGATGTCCCAGAAAGGGATCATTATAGGGTTGGAGTATATACCTTTACTTTGCCACAGCTGCACTAAGGGTTAGGGAAAGGGGTGGGGGGCACTCAGTCACACCTCAGTATTCTTGGATGGGTGGGAGGCCGTCAGCGTAGCAGTGGTTGGTGTGGGTGGGAGGGGGAAGAGCCGTAGATCAACACCACCTGTTCTGCTCTTATGCTTGCATTCTATCATCTAACTTTTTAAATCTTAGTCAAAAGTGAATTTTGAGAGTTGGATGTTAATTCTCATCAAAATCATTGGTCACATTATGTGAAAACTCCTAAAACCTAGAAATTGGTTTATTACAGGTTAAAATCTGCCAATAAACAACAGTACAGCAAATCCTTGTGTATATAATAGCTCTATATACTGGTAAACTACTTTAACTGAAAATTAGTTAACTCTATGCACTTTAAAAGCACTCTGTAGATACATCCTTTTTGCATTCAGCCAGCTTACCATATACTTCCCAAACATCTGGAAATATCATAAACCCAGAAGTCAAATCCTACCACACACTTCCACATCTGCCATCGTATAGATGATCTCACCAGGACAGGACTACTATCATTATCAAAACTAAAATAGAAATAGCTAGCAGGGAATAAGTTTAGTACTCCTGAAGGGGACAATGAGTTAAACATGGGGAGATATTGTCTCAACCAGGAATTTAAAAGATCTAATTTACTTTTGGAATATGACTGCCCCAGTCACTTCACCACATCACAGGTAGGTGTGATCTATGATGGGTTGTATTAGTATAAGTCAATTATATTCCAATATACTCTTCTGTTTATTTCTAAAAGGTTTTGGATTGCTTCCCTTTCTCTCTGTTGGGTTTTATGAGATGTACCAATTAAATAACTAGAATACTAATGATCGATCATGTATGATATTTCTGACCTGGCATTTTTTTTTCTAACATTTAAAAGTAGATATTCATCAACAAAGAAATCAGGCCAAAATGAAATATGGTAGAATCCATGAATAATGTTTGTAGATAGAGTTATTGATTGTTACATCAATCTCTGGTGTGTTTAAATGATATCTTAATCTGGTTTAACCCAGTGGAAATGGGTCCCCGCTGTATATGTGGTATACCGTGAGGTATTGGCAGCATTCTTCGTGGTGTGTCTCATACTGACTTGGGGTACTGGGACCTCACAAACTAAAATGGTTCATCTTCCTCACAAACTGGTCCTTCCTCCTACTCACCTTGTGTTACGTACTCATAGCTGTGACAGCTTTACAACACTATTGCATAGGGAGAAGGACTGCCACTAACTCAGGTTACAATACGTTACTAAAATTATGATTGTGATAACTTATTAATGTTATCTGGACTGCATCTGGGCAAGTCAAACCAATGACTGATAGACTAAGAATAGGTCTTTGTCGGTGTAAGGACTGTATGGACCATCACCGAATTACTTAATTTTCATTGTGTTGAGTTCTAGATCTGTTGTATACCAGAATTTAACTATCGACTTGACAAATGGACCCATTAGGCATGTTTGATAACCTGGGACTCATTGTATATGCTCATGATAAAAGGCTGGGCAAGTGGCAACATTGTAATTTAATGAGCATAACAATGGTCCAATGTTGACATCAGGATATATCTTAGGTAGAAAATATAGGGGTCCCTACATCATACATTATATTTCACCGAAGACCGCTGTATACTTTCATTTTTAGATGACTGTGAAACAGGACACAACACAGGAATTAGCTGGGTTCTAAAACTCCAGTGAGTTTGTATAACATCAGCAGTACATGGTCCATTCTAGTCACCATCCTCTACTGGCCTTGTGAGTAGCATTTAAGCAATAACTGCACAATACCCAATCCAGTTGTAAGTCTTTTTTGGAACATTTCTCTCAGGTCTGCATGGCTTGTGAACATTTGTAAAAAGAATATCCTCTCAAATAAGGTTACTTAGGTAAAAAACAAAACAAAAACAAGATGAAAAACAATAAGAAACAACATAAAAACATTTGCTCTAGAAAAAGATAACGTCAAATTTGTTTTTATCCAAATCAATTTCTAAAACTTGCAGACGTTCTACAAACATTTTTCGGCCAACAAGGTAACACTCTTCGTAGAAGTATCAGGATATCTTTTGGAATAACTAGGAAGACCCATCAATAGCAATCATATTTCCCATTTTCCTCCAGCATCACGCGGGTTCCAGCTGCTTACCTTCATCACCCACGGCTCTAACTGCATCTTCATCCTGCTGGATATCTTCCTTAATGCTATCCCCATCAGGCTCCTGCACCTGTGGCAGCCTGTTTCCTATTTCCTCCTGTACGTGGGCTTTAACCTTATCTATGTACTATCTGGAGGCACTGACACCAATGGTAACAACTTCATCTACCATGAACTTGACATTTATGACAAACCCGGTCTGGCTGTATTATTGGGGTTTTGGGCATTGTGTTTAGTAGTACCCTTGGTGTGGGTGTGTATCTATGGGCTGGTGAGGCTCAGGATTTGGTTGGTGAGATACCAGAGTGGAACTAGGAGTGGTCAGGGGGAACAGGGGAATCTTGAAGCAGAGGCTGTAGTTGTCGCTGTTGTTAATAATCTTTGGAAATTCAAGGAATTGACTCTTAAGATTGAATCATAAGAGTACAAAGGAAAGCCTGCTAAAAGCACTCAATTCCACACCTATACATTTCATGATTTATGTTTCACATTTGGCAAGTCTACCTTAATGAGTAAGCAATAATGAAATAATGCATCAGGACTACTTTGGATATACACTGTAAATAATGTGTGTTGCAGGAACACACAAGATTGTAACACACATGGATATTCAACCCACTTTGAGCAGTTTACTCACTTTGAGGGCATCAACACACTTTTTCTAACACACTAACACACCTTTTTCTCAAAAGTGTTTAGGTACTGAAAATGGTGTTAAATCAACACACATTTTATTAATCCTTCAGTCTTATCAGTGGTATTATGTAACCCATTAATTGCCCCTCACCTAACCAAAGGTCAGTTATAACAGTTACACACAGTCAGTTTGAATCTGTACCTGCTGGAGAGAGGAGTGTCTTCACTTCTCTGCTTATTTCTGGTAAGTAATCTTATATATCATCCTCAACACTAGTGCTACACAAGCTGTAAAAGAGTGTAGTAAGTTGGTTTATCATAGATTTACACTCACATAAAGAAATTTTCTAAAGCTGTATAGATATGCTGTCTAACATACTATCTAGTGTAGCATACAGTGTTCATTCACCAATTCTTCTGTTTCAGAAAACTACAATCTGCTTGCTCCAGTCACTGACAAGTTCTTATGTTGATATGTGATTTACAAAATACCAGGAATAGGTAAGTGGGACTATTCTGCATTTTGAATATAATTCTTTATCATTATAATGTACCTACATAACCTTTTTACATATGGGAGCCTAGACTCAGTCACCATTCTAAATTCTAGACAGAGAAATCAGAAGATATGTTATTGATGTATTAGCATATTTTAATGTAGAAGTTTAAGTGATATTAGAACAATCTATGCACTAAATCAACATCATAATTATGGTCTTACAAAAATATATTGTTATTCCTTTCCAGATTAAGTATGTGTGCCTCATGGTTACCTCCCTCACGTCATCTCAGGACAATAACAAGTACACCAAAATGAAAATATAAAGAAATAAAGGCTAAATGCCCCTCACCCACCCCCTTCATTGTAGAAATATTAACTCACTTTCATATCTAAACACTTTATGAACACACTTTCTATGAACACACTATATGCATGAACACACTTTTTGCAACACACTTTTGTTGTAACTCCCTTTTGACATGAACACACTTCTTAACACACTTTATTTGGGATGATAGATTTTGCACAATTTGTGAATACTTTTGTTGATTGCAGACAGTGTGTGTTTTGTGGATACTTCGTGGATTAAATCCTGTGGACTGTTTTCTTGGGACATTTTGTGCCATGTGATTATAGGTTATGGACAGGGTATTTTGTGGATACATTGTTTTTGTTGGTTGAGGACAAATTATATTTTATGTATTCTGTATAGATCAACAGTCTGTGGACAGTTCACTTTTTTGTGGACACCTAGTGAAAGGCCCTAGTAGAAAAATGTGATGGGGACAGTTGTGTGTCTTGTGGCTAAAGTAAAGCACAAGAAGATTTTCTTCCATTACTGCCCTCTAGGTTAACCCTTAGCCTTTGACCAATGTAGGCAGCATCTGTGTATCCCCACACTACTGTCCGATGGGGGCACACCATGTAAAACCCATAGTTAGATGCAAACTAAATCGATGCTTGTGTAGCTGTCTGGTCAGCTGTATGAAATGGGTTAAATACCAATTGGGGTAATGCCATGAAGGGATATGATTTATATTCTTATATTAGTAAAGCCATTGAAAGAGGAGTAAAATAGAATCAATGAAGAAGACGCACTTTCTTGTAATGTTGTACCTTATCAGACATGTAGGTATCTGGGTACCCAATATTTCTATTGATTGTCAGACCTCACAGGACATTACTTTTGGGAGCAACGATCTCATTAACATTTGGGGAATGTTACACCAAGAGGAGGTGAAAGTCAAGAAAACCACACATCAGTTACATACCCATAGTCATTGGTGAAGAAAACAGGAAAGGACAGTGAAAACAATTCCAAGATGTAATCTGCTATACAATAAAAAGGAAAGGCGACGTAAGGTATCCTGGTACAGAGACCAACAAAAATTTCCACAAAAATGGGATGAAATAGTTGGTGTTCAGGACGCTTGGTCCCTTATTATGGCTAGGTGAATAAGTCTAAATAACTGGAGTAATGCTTATCTGAAAGGTCCCTAATTAGACCAATCAGACATTTTTTTTATGTCTCACTCCCATAGCAAAAGATAATAAGTTGCATAACAAAAAATCAATTTGTAGCTTCTCTTACTTTAGGTAGCAATCTATTAAGGAAAGGAAACAGATATTTGTCAACTTTGATGATTGAAAATAAATTTGAGTGTGATTTCTTACGGCAATAACTATGTAAATGGAAAAGGTTTAGGAGGGTGATTCTGAAAAAACCACCAAGGGTAAACGACTGTAGAATCCTAACTGTCGTTGAAGCAATCAATGTTAAAACCTTTTTGTTCCATCCAAAAGGAGACCTATAAAGGAGAAAAGTTATGAACATAGATAAGGTATTGTATTTGTCCACCGAAAAACAAGGGTACTCCCCTTGTACACTGTACAAACAATTCTAACCCCCAACTTTGAACACTGTTGCTTCGGTAGGGGTCCATCCCCACGCATAAGCTCATACACACGGTGCTGCGGTAATAACAATATTTAGATAAAAGCAAGATCATTCTCAGGTATTTAAAGACATTTATTATATTCACTTCTCTGTTTTACATGGAGATGATAAGACAGTAAAGTAATGATATGATTATTTGCGGTCAAAGGTAATCGCGTGCCAGCGGCTGTCCTTTCTGATATCTCCAAACTTGACGTAAGGAGGTGCTGGTAAATCATGTCCATTTGAGTAGATGGCGCACTTCTTGTATGCACAGGGTGTGGCCCTCCAGTTATAACGATGACCAACCATCTTACCATTTTCACACTGAGTTGACAGAGTCACTGTATGTTTGTCTGATTTTTCTATGGGGGCTGACGTCCAGCGGCCATCATCTTCAGTGCAGGGCTCATTTGGATTACTTCCACAGCACACCTAATCAATACCAAAAGAAGTAGTAACATTGTTGAACTTAGAGGTAAATAGTGATTGTATATATTTTGGTCATTTCTCCCATTTTGTTAAAGGGTTATTGCACTGAAACAACGATTCTGACTAGCTATCAACGACCTGGCAATTTTCTTAAGTCCCATCTGTTCAAACCATACATTACAATTGACATATTTATATATTTATGAGCGACGGGTAAAAATCCTTTAACCATATCTCTACCCCTCTCCCCCCCCCCACCAAATAAGAACATTTTGCCATTGTAGATCACAGATATGGGAACCCTCCGCATTTCCCTGATTTCAGGGATTTCAAAGTTCTTGGGAACTATGCATGTACAAAACTTATATCTGGGTGTTTTAATTCAGCATTTCAGGGATTTTGTGCTGATTTTCTTCCATCCCTGAAATCAGTGCTTGAACCAGTGTTTTACCCAATCACAAATTTGGGATTATAGCGGTGGTCGATGAATGCACTCAAAATACCCTACCTCAAAACCAGTATGGGATCGAACATCCAGAGCCGGCTTCCTATTGCTGTAACGAAATGTAAGGACAGTGCCATTGTCGTTAAGATTGTAGGCTTCTGGCATATGGCCCTGGAACTCAGCCTTGCGGTCCCTCAGATGCACAGCCCTCATACCGAGCACCAGGCGAGAAGCAACTGTGCTCTTGTCACGAGGATTGCTGTAGCTGAAAGAAATGTAAAAAGACCTTGTGAGGATGCATTCTTTCATACGGCTAATTATGTTTTACATATAACATGGGGAATACTACACGGGAAATATGTGATATGAGGGGGGGGGGGGAGGGTAATGTTAAACTATTGTACTTAGATAGATGGGTCTGGGCCACTGAATTCGACATGGTGACTTTACCTCGGCATTTCCTTAAATCGACTAGGGGCAGATTTTAAGTGACAGGTATGGGTGACACTGAAAGAGGTCTTTCCTAAAATCGACTTCGGTACCCATTACCCCAATATTAGATTTACATCCAAATCGAAATTAACATAAAAATTGACTGGCTGAGAGGTACTCATCGTAAAACCTCCCACAGAAGTCAGTTCTGTTGTGAGCGATATAAAACTATGTCAAACTTACAATCCCCGCCCTGTATCCTTTGTATCATAGGTAACGGCCATAAAGGTTTTTAACATCCTTCTGTTAGGTGCAAATCCATATTCATCTGTCTGCATCCAGCGGAGTGAGGGGTAACCACCAATATATCTTGGATTTGGGTTCTCAGGTGCTATCTGCAATGGTGAACAACATTTGATGATAACTGACACTATAGCTTGATATTCCTAAATCAATTCAACGTCGTACAGATGTAGTACATGCGAGGGGAAAGGGTGGGGGGGGGGCAGACTAGTATACAAATGTTAAATTTGGACATCACATGTCAAAGGTGGCAGTGGCAGTTCTGTGCTCATCATAAACCTTTTTTGCTGAGGATCCCATTGGCCAGAGACAAAAAATGAATAAAGAATAAAAAGATAAAGAAAATAATCTCACCAGTAGATCCGTAATCTATTTAATCAGGGGCGCAGGAAAAAGGGGGGGCAGGGGGCCTGCCCCCCAATAACGAGGAGGTTCCCTATATAGGGGGTCTGGATGGGGGGTCCCCCATGTCACATGTCAATTTTAAGAAATGGTTATGTCACATGTCACTTAAATCCCCATGTCCCATGTCACCTCTAAGAACCTCTCATGTCACATGTCGATTTTAAGAAATGGTTATGTCACATGTCACTTAAATCCCCATGTCCCATGTCACCTCTAAGAACCTCTCATGTCACATGTCGATTTTAAGAAATTGCCATGTCACCATGTCAAATTTAGTGGTCCACACCCATTATATAAGCCTATGTAAAAATATAGCAGCCCCCCCCCCAACCGAGACCCCTGGCCCTCCCCAATAAAAATTTGCTTCCTACGCCCCTGTTAATTGAAATTCAGAATCTTAAGAAAAGGGGTGGGGAGGGGCGCATTTAGAAAAATCTTTTTTACTTTTAAGTATATCTAAGTGAATAAAAACAGACCAAATCTGGACGAAAATGGGGAGGAACGTCCCCTTTAAATCCACCACTAATGTAAAATACATAGTATAGAATAGTTAACGACAAATCCCACCTGCACAAATCCAAAAGTGAAGTCATCTACAGTCTGACCATAGGTTCCCTCGCTGAATCTCTTACGATAATCATCAATCATTGCTGGGAACCGACATGAGTAAGTGTTTTCCTTTCTCAGAGCATTAGTTTCTCCTGTCAAATAAATTCAATTAATTTAATGTAATTATGCGAACACTAAATTGTGTCAAAAGCCGATTTCCTCCTCGAACTCAAAATTGGCTTCTTGGTGAATTACAGGTACCCTGGATTATAGTAGTATTCCAGAGGAACCACCATATCAGTTAAATAGGCAATCAAACTCACCAATCGTACTCACCCTGGTACCAAATGACTCCTGTAATGGTCGTGTGTAAAAGAGGGTGAATCATTGTGTTCCACAACACTGATGGTTGATCTTGTTCAGGCCTTGTACTTGGGACTCTGAAGATAATTTGGTAATAACATTAACTCATTTGACAATCCTGAAATAAAAACATGAAATGTGAGTGTAAGACAAATTACAACCCAACGGTATCCAAAGACCCCTGATTATAAACTTTCATCTACTTGACATCAACATAGGGAGAGAGTATAAGTAGGGTGGTGGTGCGGCTATTTTAATCTAATTTTTGGTCATGATATAAAACAGTTCTCAAACTACTATTTTCTGAAATCATGCCATGAACAGATACGTAAGCATAATATAGTATGCCAGGATTTTCCTGATATGCAATATAGTTTCTTTAAGCCCAGATGTAAGACCAATAGCCCCATAACCAAGACAGCTGGGTTCATCAATATCAATTTTGTTCAATCACCTTTAGAACAGTTGATGGACATAACAGAGTCATGATGATACTCACTCTCCACATTTCGTTAGAGCCTCGGGTGATGACCAGGACTCAATACGCGTACCTCCCCATGTTGCCTGCATGAGACCAATAGGTACCTTCAGGTGTTCATTTACCTTGCGGCCATACATCCAACATACTGCCGAAAACGTTGCCACAGTGGCTGTAGCAGGAAGATAGGAAAGGGAATATTATACGTTGATAGATATTGCCCTCTTGCTAACTAATCAATATGCACTATGATATGACAATTATTAGTGTTGTGCAAAATGCAATAACCTAATATTGGTCTGTTAATACAACTGCATCATGTCCATTGTTCGCCATGATGCACCAATGAAGTGTCAGCTCGCCAGCACTCCATTGATGCATGATGGTAAGTTATTCCCCAGGGCTGCATTCATGCAACACGACGACCAATACATACACAGTCAGGACCCTACTGCACCATGTCCATTGGTCGCTCGGGCTTCCCTAGCCCACTTAAAGGGTTTATTTCTCCTCTTTCCTATCCCCTTGGATGAGTGTGGTGCACATATATGCGCGGGCACTGACACATTCCTCTGTGAAATTGTGCAATGTAGTTCTCACCATGAATATGACCTTAGCTGTCGAAATGGCGTTAAACATCTATTACTCACTCTATTGGTCGCTATAGCCAGTGCAGTGCTTTAACTATTACCACGGCATATAGTTGTTACAGGGCAGGACAGGCTAGTTGCAGGGTAGGGTAGTTGCAGAGCAGGGTAGTTGTAGGGAGGGACAGCAAGATAGTTGGGTAAGGCAATTGTAGGGCAGGGCAGTCTATGCTACGGTATTCAATTCTATGTCACAGCCTGCATGATGCACCATTTTTTTTTAAATGGTTACGCATAATCGGCCGCATAGTCAAACAAAGTCATTTTCGACATAGGTCTAACTGAACACTTTGAACATAATAAGTCAATAGTATCTTAGGGCTGTGCCCTAGCCTTAAACATTTTGTGAATATTGCATTCAAAGAAAAAAGATCCAAGTTAGTCAGTCTAACTCAATTTAGTCAAAATGGTTAGTTAGTACGTTTGACTAATGTGTGACTAACAATGTCTAACTTATGTTAGTCACATTGGCTTAAAACTAAATTCACTCCCCAAACACAATCTTGAACAGGGCATCTGCTGTGAGTGCCAGGCAAGCTCTCCTATCTTAGCCACTTTGATTAAGGGAATTTAGTCACTTTGACTAAGGTGTTGCCTTTCCACACCAGGTGGCAGCATGGTTTGAAAAAGGATATTTCTGCAACTTAGATAGGTCCATAGATGTCAAAATATGAGTGGTTTTCAGGCACTACACACATTTGAGGCACATTTAAATAATATAAACTAGGTAGTCAAATAGAAACACCCATTCTGTGGTCATCTAGATAAAACTAGACGGTATCAACAGTTGTACCTGTTATTTGTTTTTTTTGTGTGGTAAACCCAGAGTAACTTGGCTCAGGGATTTTAAATGAAATCGTTTGAGGCATCTGATATGATTCCTGATTGATGAGATTCTGAATTGTGGGGTGTGAATCTCATTTGCAGCTTACACTCACCATTAGAATTGAGCTAAAAGTATTAAATTGTGTACAAAGTCAAAACCATCAACAATCCTAGTCCAAAATAGGCAAACCAAGGCAAGTTGGACTAAGGTTTAGTTATATTTGACTAAGAAAAACTTGGACACGTCTTAGGCATGTGCTTTTGACTAGCCTCTTAGAAAGTAAGACTCTTATGACTAACATCTGACTAAGATTTTGAACATGATATTTCTGTGTCAATCAATTTTATCAATCCACGTTCTGTTCCTATTGGGTATTATCAGAAGTTTGCTCTCACCGGGGCTAGCCTTGCTCCAAGTCAAGTAAGGAATGGTGTCATTTTGAGGTGTTTCTGAATGCACTTGGGCTTGCATAAAGAGGCGCACTTGAGGATATGAATAGGATCCAGCCATTTCCTCTGTACTGTTAAATACCTGAAAGCACACAGGGCAAACTGATAACTTATTTCCCTGTTGAGGCGTTTGTATAATTTGATCAAAATGAAAGCTTGGACTCAGTAATTCCATAATTAACATAAGAGGACAAGAACAAATGACATACCTGATAGATTTATTTGGTAAGAGGTGATATTGGAGGGTCAAAAACAAAATAAAAAACAAATTAAAAGAACAGAAACATGAAATGGTTGTGGGACAATGAACATATTGTTCTTGCTCATAAATCTAAATGTGTTACTATTTTGGCATCGTTTATTTCAATGTCCCCCAAGGCTACCAAGGAAAGGATATTTGCTTTGCTGAACAAAGACACTAAACAGAATCAAAACAAAAAAGAAATACTTGCATTATTAGTAGGCATTTCCATATTGCTGTCTCCACCACAGAGCCATACATCACCAAAATAGACATCATCTATTTCTGCAGACTCCCCTGTTGATAAGATCGTGGCCTGAACACGGTAAGGTCCCCCAGCCTGAGTTGGGACTAGAAGTGCCGTCCACATTCCACGATCAGCATTGTTGTTTTCTGGATATGAAATGCTTGTAAAAAACAGTTGTGATTCCTTTGCCCTACTGGTTCTAACTTTAGAGTCCACCCATAAATGATCCAAAACCATATTCAACACCCAACCCCTGTCACACTTTGTCACATTTCTGACAGCATCCTCCAAGAAATCATATCACGTGACAGAACCCCTGTGTAAAGCTCAGGTGCATACAATTCAGCATTCAGCCAGTTTTGGGACATCACATAATTACACAGAAAGTGAAAATAAGTTTTGGGGCATCACATAATTACACAGAAAGTGAAAATAAGTATTGGGGCATCACATAATTACACAGAAAGTGAAAATAAGTATTGGGGCATCGCAATCTCGCCCGTTTGGCATTCTAGGGAGTACCCCTCTCGTGTTTAGGCATGATGGTCCCCCTTTTCTGGGGAAGATTACTATGCGAGGTACCTGCCTACAAATAAGCACTAGAGCGACCAGCGGCCAAAACTACTTTCACCCAGCATCCCTAGGTGCCAGCGACTACTCATGGTAGTTGTCGCGTTGGGCCAGCTTGGGAGCATCGTCAGATTGATATCAATACTAATTAAAATACTGCCTAGGGAATATTTATTTCTGCATAATAGGGTTCGCTACACAGAAAACATACCGCTGCCTAAAACTCGTCAATACAGACGAGTTTAGGGTAGTCAAGGTCAAATGACGACCTAAACTCGTCATACTGACAATACAAAGTCGTCATACTGATGACTTAGGTGGTCAGGATGACGACCTAAAGTCGCCACTTTGACGACCAAAGGCTTAGTTTTAGGTATCATCAATCTGAGGACTTTAAGTCGTCTGCACTGACGAGTTTGGTACCTCTCAGGTTTTCAGTGTAGTGACAACATAATGTTACCACTGCGATGACATTTTCATCATAGGCATGACTCCAAAAGTACACACGGGTTCCGCCTATGATATTGTTACCAGTCTTTGTAGAAAGTGTTATGTCATGATGTAATGAATATAGATTATGCTCTATCCACTTATGATACAAATTGCCGTCCAGCTAGATTTCATATCTTGCATGTCATAATTAAATATGGTTTCTACCAACCCAAGCTAATAGCATGAATTACAACTCCCTCTCTTGAAGCTTAGTGTAGGAAATACTAACTTACCAGCAATTACGAATACTTCTGTGTGATCAGCAAAGTCATTGGCATCGATCAGGCTGATAACAATCCTTTCACCAATATACACACTGTTGGTGTAACCTGACACGTATGCCTGACGAGGGGCACGCTGAAGAACCATATGGGAACCATAGTGAGGAGCAAATGAAATGGGTCCTTGAGCCAATGCCAGGCCTATTGTATGAATAAGACAAAATTAGCTTAAGAACATATGTTTTACCTTTGACACAGTTAGCATTTTATCAAAACATGTAGAAACAGATTTACAAATATTGCCTATTTCTATAGTATATTTTACATTCTTATTTATGAATTTAAGTTAAAAAACCTGTTTGTTACAGGTAATCTTACAGGTTAAATCACAAGTTGATGGATGTCATTGTAACTAAGCAGACACTTAAAGATGCAATTTCAGTTAAAGTGTCCATCCAGAAAGTGACTGATAAATGATGCCATGGCAAACATTGCCTGTTTCCCTAATATATGGCATATAATGTTTTGATATGAGATCAACCAGTGTGTTGATAGAAGAGACCTAGATGTGAGGCAGTCTTTCTCTGTGGCGGGAAACCTAAGACCCCCACTCATGCAGTCTTAATACATCTAGCCACTTGGCCAGCTGTCGACCTTACAGCTCTACCACGCCATTCACTGTATGGCAATTTGTCCTTGTGGTAAGAGAAATAACTAAAATTCTAAATCTGGGGCATGTCAATTCATGCAGTGGAATCACCATGCCCGAGATATAGAATTTTAGTTACTTCTACTACCACAGGGACAAACTGCCATAGAGTGAATGGCGTGGTAGAGCTGTAAGGTCGTCAGGTGGCCAAGTGGCCAGAGTGGGTAATGGGCCCTCTGCATACTAATGGAGGCACCTATCTGTACAATCTACCAAAACAAACCAAAGGGCTGGTATGTTATCCAGTAGTTTTAGTGGCGACCTACAGTAAAGAACATCACAATAGATGTGTATATTTCACCCTGAAAGGTCCTGAATCTTTCTTTAAAAGTTTGGGAAAATTTAAAGGAACATATCTGTCATTGAAATATGGCATGACTGAAAATTGACAGAATTTTAGCTGGGATACGATCTTTAAGTTAAATGCTAGATCATGCCGTGCCTAAGTGGGCATTCAGGTGTTCTGATGATTACTGGTACTTTTATTTCTGTAAGTTTGCTACTTGTGTATACATGGATCTGATCCATGTAGGTTGTGATGTCAAATATTATACATACCGCATAGGCAGGCAAGAATGGCTGCAAGCTGGAGTGACGAAGCCATGTCTACCGTTTAACAATGACTTGCATCCTATTACAGAAAGACCCCTTAAATATATCGACCTAAGCTTCTTACATAACTAATGGGCATACTGTTAAGTCACTATCTGGTCCATTTTCCATATGTCTTCATTCTCATGTCTACTCCTTATCGCATAATATTATGGCAAAACACACTATGACCTCCTTAAATAGGCATATATACAGACATACTAATTGTAACATACATGTCCGTGTAGACTCTGCTGTGTATCATGTTCATTTATCCTTACCCAACTACTAGAGACCAAAGTTGTCTGAAAAGTCAAAATTCTGCCGCATTTTATTTTTATGTCAGCGAGGGAAATTAGGTACTTCTTTCAGGTATCACATAATGTCTTCTATTTTTCTCAATACTTTATCTCCAGTCTTCACCGTTTGACTCTCCATTTGACGAGGATGCTTAGACCTCATTAGGCCAATCTCTGCCAATCTCAATGATATCTGTACCAGACTGTATTCAGGAGGGTGTTTCTAAATGGTTGAGAGTAGCTTCTCGTGGTAGGTACCTCACTCCTACTCCCCATGTTATATTGCACCCTTCAGAAGGCACTCACCGCCCTATACTGTAAAGGTAGTCACCTCCCTACGAATCAGACTGTGTTACCTGGAGGGTGTTGCTCCTATTGTAAAAAGAGCTGTGAGTATGTGCCCTCTTTTCTAAACAAGTCGTGCACTGCTTCACCATTCAGCTTGCACTCACCACATTAGTCTGAAAAGTCACCTGCCTTGTTTAAAATAGAGCTGCACTACCAGGTACCTACTCATGTCACATGCTCTATAGTTTATTATACTGACTGACTTCTTCCAACTAGGTACCTACTCAAATCCCCCTTTTTTAGCAGCGTACTTGAATGACCACTTGTGAGCAACAAAAGGGACAAGTTATAGCGACATGAAAAGAAATGACTGGAAATGAGGGCATTTCTAGCCAGCTCTCCCTTTTACTATGGGAGCAACACGCTCCTGAGAGTCCTGAGTGCTTTCCCACAGGAGGTGGGTGATGTGTTTACAGTTTGCGGCTGGGGAAAACCCTCCTGACCCTCAGGTGCTGGTTTACCAGGAATTCCTGGTTTTGATGTCAAGATTCATGGGGAAATATATCGAAAGTCCAGTTTTCCTTGCATTGTCGGCCAGTGATTGGCATCTTTGATCAAACGCAGATGTTTTAGCTGTTTGTAAAGCAGATGAGTTTGGCTTTCCAAAGCTATTGAGCTATATATGAGTTATCATTGGACACCATTCCTCTCTCATGTATGTACACACAATCGATGGGACTATGTACAACACCTATATAACAAATTCTATGTACTTAACATCCTAGGGCCTCAGGAAGAACGTGCAGTGGAGCAACCTTTTCTATATTTCTATACTGCTCTATAATTCTGACATGGTTTTGGATATAGAAGAGTACACGTATAGGGGTTGATATTTCGGTCATTGCGACGATGGAAATCCAGTCACAGGGTGGGCAGTAGCTAGGGGTCTTCCTATATTGCTATGTCATCAAAGTGGAAAGAATATCACTTTGGCTCTGGCTAAACAGGGACACTGGGGATGCTCTAGCATGATGGCCAGTGGCAATAACATGTTCTCATTGGGATACATGGGTTTGTATAAAGGTTTTAGTAGATTCCTCTTACTTTGGTGGTTTCAATATATATTTCCAAACAAGAACGAGTTTACATACTCATTGTGTTCCTACTATTTTGTGCAACCAAAATGTGTCGTTTTTGACAACTTGAAGAAGATTTCAACATGCAACACTCATGTGTTTGTTACTGTAAATTAGCCTGCAACTTAAAATAATACGACAAGGAACTCTATAGACTCTGTACACAAACAAGAAAAACTTAGAAAAGAGATATACAAATCTTGAACCCTGAATTAACAGTAGATGCAGTATTGCAATAGAAAGTCATTTGGGCGATTCTTGTCTATGTCTCGAAAAGACACTAGAATGCCACTCTCAAGTGGCCAGTGTTCAGTCCTGTAGCTGAAACCCTCTTCACGATTGCCTTTCCATATACCATTTGTTCAATGATTATACACTGGAGGGCATTAGAGTAAATTCTTAGTCTCAATTTTAACCCTCAAACAAATTTCTATTCTAGGGTTAAGAGCAACCATAGCATCTTATCCCTAAATCATAGCATTATATCAGAAACAATCAGTTCACTCACAATAGTTACCCCATTTCCCTTATGATTCTATTAGCCTTTCATAGCCTAACAATTGTTTTAGTACACTTTGCTCTTGCCCTCTTAATCTTTTTGAGGGATGCGATTCCATGGATTCTCTAAACCCTCTAATCGCAACCCGTGGCAGCGTTAAGAGCTGTTTGAGGGATATAAAAGCCTCACATGCCTCTATAATCATCTTGGCACTATCACAAGAGGAAGAATGTTTAAACAGGGGCGGCTGGATAAATGGATAGCGAGAATCCAGGAACAGTATATGATTAGCTATAGCAGGGGAATTTCATGTAATACCCATGGTTTTGTAGATTTCGGCAGCTCTTTGAACTAGACAAGAACCTTATCTATTCAAAGGGAGGAGCTCTTTTAGATCTACATACGCTTAAAGTTAGCACATCCGAAAATGGGGTTTTATGATCATGTTTAAATTTCTTCAAAATATTATGGCAAATTCATGCCGAAGCGTTAAATAAGGGCCTAGTGATCAAATGTGGTTCATGGGATGTATGACTCCAGGTATACGGGAACCATTATATTGGTCTATGACACCATTTTAGTGTATTTCCATTTGGTGGAACAATGTGTACCCTAAAACATGTACCATGTGCTTAAATCAAACAAAATCAAATACAAGTGAAATCGTGAGAATAAGGCAGTAAAGTCATTATGGTCCATGTTACCATTCTGGCACATTTTGGAGATTATTTTTGACACCCATTCATGTGACATACTAACTTTCTGTTACGTTACCTTGATCAAAACGTGCCATATATAGATCACCATATGGATCAACACAGGAAATGAACAAACATGTTATATTCTTTATTAAGGTATGAGACTGCTGATATCTTAATGAACGCCCAGTTGGAGATGGGAGACAAACATATCAGTTTTCAAACTGAATAGTATGCCATTGGCCATCATTTTCTACAAGACCATATTTTACATATGGAGGAGCTGGTAGGTCATTTTCCACACTGTAGATGGCACAGCCTTTGTATGGACATGGGGTTGTACGCCATGCATATCGATGTGCAAGGACTTTCATAGATTTACAACTTTCTGTTGACAATGTAATAGAGTCCTTGCTGTAAGTGCTTATATCCACAGCTTTCCAGTTGATGGATGTCTCTGTGCAAGTAGTATCTGTGCTGGCAGCACAGCACAACTAGAAAATAGATTACAATTTCATTCAGCCAAATGCCCTTTAGAGTTTCTATCAGAGAGTGTATTATACAATATAGCATTTAACAAAAGAATTACAGAAGAAATATCAGTCATCTCGTATAGAAAGACATTGATGTTGTTAAATACTACTATGAAGATAGCATGTCGCCATAACAATTCTACTGCAAAAATTGAATAGATATGTCCTAAAGAATAAAGCTAGATCTAGCGTATTGTTGGCAGATTAGATTTTACAAGAAGATTGTGGCCATGTCTCTTAAGAGCTGAATCCCGCCCCTTTTGCCCCTTATCATTCCCTGTACAATGTACTTACCTCAAATCCGGTCTCATTTCGGACTGCTATTGGGGAGTCATTGAGACGGAAGGTGAGAGAGGTTCCTTCGTAGCGGTAGGCGGTAGGCATGGGACCAGCATGTTTCACCTTTTCACCAAGCCACACAGACCGCAGACCCAGCAGCAGGCGGGAAGACATGGTGGACTTATCACGAGGATGGTTCCTATAATCAAGAGATGGAGATTATGTAAGTTGTCAGCAGAATTTAGACTTTAGAATCTGCCTTTTCGATGGCCATGTGTAAGACTGAATGTGCTCAGTTTCATCAGAGTAACTGCCTAATACTCGGTCCTACTTCAAGGAAGACAGCAGAGCTAAATCAATCACAATGTTTTTTATTTCAAATATGTCTTGAAATTACTGATCTGCATACTGCAGGTTGTTCCTGTACAGGATCATACACATCATAAACACCCTATTTGCTCAGATTTTTACACCTTCAAAAGATGGAAAATCTATACATGTTCTCCATTTTCTTTTGAAAGAAACGTCTATATCTTTCCTATTGTTATTTGCTGGAAGGCGATATGATGCCTGTCTTCCTTTGACCAGTAGTCGAGATATACTCTCAGTCTGACACAGATTGAAATAAAACTCAGGATTATGATATTGCTAAAGAAGTATCTTACGGTCCAATGGGAGATTCTGGATCTGGTAGGTCCATTGCCACTGCCATAAATGTCTTACTCATGCGTTTATTTGGAACAAATCCAACCTTGGCTGTTTGCATCCAGCGGAGGGAAGGGAATCCACCAATGAAATTAGGGTCTGCATTCTCAGGTGCTAACTGAAAGGGTTTAGATTGACTTCCGTGATAAAGTGAAAGCTAGTTAACGTTATTACACGATTTCTGTGACTCACAGTGCTTTTCCTGGATATCCCAGTTCTTATATTCCTGCATATTGTGCGACCCCTTATGAGCAGATCCCAGGTGGATATCAGCACTCTCTGAGGTGGATATCAGCACTCTCTGAGGTGGATATCAGCACTCCTTGTCCATGTCACATGTCACATGTCACATGTTAAAACCCACGAAATTTTCCAGGCCAGGGTAGGGATCGAACCTGCAGTCTCACATCCCAAATCCAACTCCTTATGCACTGCGCCACAAGGACTGACGAGAAATGCTCGGTTCGAACCAAGTCTGGATATGATACAAAGCCGTGTGCGCTGTCGCTGTCCGCTGCCGGGGGAGGAGGTGTATTATACACAAACATAACCGCGAGAAGCTTTGAACGGAGAAGGCGCGGTGGTCTAGCGGTTAGCGCTTTGCGCTCAGCCGCGTGAGGTACACGGTTCGAGCCCCGGTCTGGGCGCATCTTTTTTCGCCGTGTGCGCTGTCGCCGTCCGCTGCTGGGCGACGAGGTGTATTTTATACACAAACATAGCCGCGAGAAGCTTTTTTCGCCGTGTGCGCTGTCGCCATCCGCTGCCGGGCTAGGAGGTGTATTTTATAGACAAACATAACAGCGAGACTCATCTTTTTTCGCCGTGTGTGCTGTCGCTGTCCGCTGCCGGGCGATGAGGTGTGTGTACCGATCGTGTACATACACTATTTTTCGCTGTGTGCCCTGCCGCTGTCCGCTGCCAGGCGAGGAGGTGTATGTACACTATGGTGGCTGGCTTCGCGTGCCGGGGAAGGATTTTTGTTTTCAACTTATTTTTATTGATATTTTATTGATTATTTATTGATTTTTTATTGATTAATCGTGTAATAAACTTAGTAAGGTATGGGCTAACAGGCACCTCATGGCATGTATCGTAGGATATCAAACTCGTGGCCTGCGGCCACTCGTTCGATATCCTACGATACATGCCATTCGGTGCCTGTTAGCCCATACATTACTTAGTTACTAAGCCTTTTACATATGGCTTCTAGTTCAAATGGTATCAAATGATATTACTCTAGGCATTAATGTTACCTGCACAAATCCAAATGGGAACTCTGGATCAGTTTGTCCATCGGTTGTGGTCAGGAATTGTCTTCTCCAGTCCTCTATCATGGCAGGGAATCGGCAGGAGTAGGTGTCCTCCTGTTCTCTGGCATTCCATTCACCTGGGGGTAGGACCAGACAGCCAATGTGTGTCACATTTGAGGCATTGTTTCTATAATGGTGTAATGCTTAAGCAAGTACCTCAACAAGGAGAGGGAGGAGAGCAGTTTTAGTCATGCCATGAAGATACATTTCAAACTAATTGTTCTGGTGATTTGAAGTGGCGTATTTGGTAGACCGTGGTCAATTCTCACGAAAATGGAGCACAGTGCTTGGGAAGGGGAAAAACTTCTTGTATCATTCCAATTTTCTTTTGGCTAAAAGCTATTGGGCAATATAGATTCCTGACAAAATTGGGAACACTAATCTTGTAAATTGAACATTCTATGCCATTTCTTATTGTGTTTGAAAGTGGACTTATGTACAGTGATGCATCCTAGGCATGAGCAGACTAAATAATTAGCCTAAGTGTCAAATAATCAGCATGATATTGAATATTATTAGTCAATATAGCCTAAATAATAGTTGACATATGATCATACCCACTCTGGTAAGGGACCTACCCATGACCATGTACCTACGTACGGTGATGGTTTCTGCTTTCCATGAGTAGAATGCTTTAGGGAAGTGATATTTTTTCCTGCACAAATTGAATGACTGGTCATCTGGCTATATTGAAAAAACGTTGCACCTTCACCATTTTTATTATTACATCCATTTTTAGCCTGAAATTAATCCATGGTGATGTACCTACGTACGGTGATGTTTCCATAGATTTGCTGTATCAAATGAAGGGAAAGCACCCTTCATGTATAATAATTTGTACATATATTCACAAAACAAGCTACACTTCTGTGCTAGAAAATGTTTCATTAAATATCAACAGACTTTCTCTTATAACAGTTTTAGTGGACCTACATACGGTGATGCCAGTAGGTACACCACATGCTTGTCATTGCTATAGATTATTTATGTGCATGTATTGGGGAATTTTATGTTTGACTCTATGTTCCCCTTATTAAAACCTACAAAATGATGTATTCATTTATTCCAAAGGAGTATTCTCCCTGATGTTATATCTAATTTAATGTACCTTTGTACAGTGATGCAAAAGTTACACAACTACTTATTTCCTTTTAAACCCCCAAGAATTTATTGAAAAATGAATTTGAAGTCATCAACATTTTCCTTTTGTGATTCTACAATTGTGCATACAAATGATTTTATTCTCTACCTTGTATTTATCTTAGATATGACATCTTATGTATTTCATCTTTTTTTTTTCTCACCTTGAAACATTCAAAATACACACATTTCACCCTATATTGGGATAGATACTGATGGTAGACGTGCAAAAGTATGTACCCACAGCAAGATATTACTGACAGTAATGTAAAAGTATGCACAACAAAGCCATGCCCCCCTTATTAAGTGTTTGTGACACAAGAACGTTATGGTGACCCTGTGCTCCATTTTCGTGAGAATTGACCAGTACCTGTGTTGATTAGAATTATGCTACATCATTACAATATATGAAGATATTGTCTTTTGAAAAATGGCATTTATATTATCCAATACCACTAAATGTAATAATATCCATTGTCTTTTCACAAAATAAAATATTTATAAACCCATAGATATTGATTGTCTGTATTCATTTTAGTTTGTGAGATGGCTGCTGGCACCCATCTCCTTCGCCTCTTGTTATGGATCCCACATGGTGGTGCATGGTGCTAGCTCTTACCTTGATACCAAGCCACTCCTGTTATGGTCATCTGCAGTAAAGGATGTATCATGGCATTCCACAACATTGAGGCTTTGTTCTGTACTTGTTTCACTATTGGCACACTGTAGAGAAGGAAAGGATAGGGTTGATATTAGCACATATTCATTAAACCTTATTTACCAGGAGGTTTGATGAGTTTGTAGTTTCAAACCTTTCTCTACATAATGATTGATGTTGTAGATTGAAACGCTTAGATTTCATTTTTGGATCTATTTAGCAGTGGTCCTGTGTATAGCTACTATGAAATTACAGCAGCTATTATTGGTTGTCGCCAACTGATACCACTTTATGCATACACAAATACAAATATACAGTCTTGAATAATGTGCATCAATGGAATCTATGATTAGGCAGATAAAAAAAGACTATATTCCTACATGTAAGATATCGACTTACAGCCCACATTTATCAAGTGCCTCGGCTGAGGACCAGGCCTCAATTCGCGTACCTCCCCATGATGAGGCGATAAGGCCAACAGGTACCTTCATGTGTTCATGAACCTTCCGGCCATAGGACCAGCAGAGCGAGGAGAATTTACCAACAATAGCTGAAACAAAGCCAATAATGAGAGCACTGCCTCGAACATTTTAGGCTTTCTTTCTAGTCTGTAAAACGCTGCAAAGGGGGGGGGCGGTGGCACCTATTAATGGAGCTAGCTTATTAAGTAGAATACAGTAATTATATATCCATAATTTCAGTATAGGTATTAGATATATCCATTATTTCATATTTATAGTCCTTTCCTTTTGTAAAGGTGAGACAATGCAGGCCCATTTGAAGGTGGAAATGTATTAATGGATCAGCGTGGAACCTAACAGTGTGCATTCATAAGTACCTTCCGGCCATTCACAATGATATACATATCTGTGATATGAGTTTGAGAATGTTCAGAAGTTAACTTTATACTATAAACTTTGGCCTACTTGAGTTTGGTCTAGTCCAGTTGAGAAATATATTGAGCACATCATCTTCAGGTGTCTCAGACCACGACCTTCCCACCGTATAAAGCCTAATATTGGGGTATGAGGAGGCCCCAGCCATTTCCTCTGTGTAGTTAAAGGTCTAAACGAAAGGGTGAAACATGTGAGATTGTAAATACCATTTTGGTAATGTTTTCTCCTATTTAACATCTATTGACCCTATCTACTTTTAAAGTACTGAAACATGATATATATGTGTATCAACAGGCTCCAGCCAGTGCAATAATAGTTGCATCGACTTGGTGCTATAGTAATTGAAAGACTCTTTTGCCTCTCCTGCAAAACCTGAGAAATGCCCTTACAACCTTCTTGCACTTAAACGACGATATTTAGATCAAATCATATGAACCATTTCAATAATCAGAGGCAGGCTTCAGAAATCAGCAACAGTACATCTTTACATCTTAGCTATATGTATATATAACCATTATTCAAATCAGTATCATGGGATACTTACATAGTCTACAGATACTTCCATGTTACTCTGCCCAGAACATAACCAGACATCACCAAAGTAGACATCAGTGATCTCAGCACTCTGTAGGGTGGAGAGGGTAGCCACTATCTTGTAGGGCCCTCCTGCAGGGGTGGCAGGCAGAACGGCATGCCATGTACCCCTCTGTAGCATAGGCACTGGGCGAGGGGAAAATGACAAATGTTTTCATGAATGATCTTAATATGCTATAATGTTTTATAATTAGGCAAGTGACATGTCATTAGAATGATGGATTAACTACTCAGATTTATTTTCTCTTTATGTATCACAGATGCTAGCAAATGAAGAACTCTTTACCCCTTATACAGATTGAGATATACAGTGTGCACTGTTGGGTAACTGAAGCAAAAGGGTTTGGGCATTTGCCCACAGGGTTTGCATCAATACTGCACTACACTTCTTATTAGGCTTCTTTATTTAGGTTTGACTAAGCATATAGTCAGGACTTACCAGTGAGGACAGTTACCTCAATGTCAAAGGCCTTATTAGTGGAGTCTATGAGACTAATAATTGCTTTGTCACCAATAAAGGACATGTCAGTATATCCCCATATTGCTGCCTGACGAGGCGCACGGTGCAGTACCATATGGGATCCATAGTAAGAGGCGAAGGAGATGGGTGGATAATCAGCAGCCGTCTCAGAAGCTAAAATTAATACAAACATGGATCCAATATTTAGAGTTATCTACAACTTATGCTGAGTATAACTATAGTAACTTATAGCTTCTGAAAAGGCAATGATGATATCTGATGTACCACTTGATTGGTGGTATTTTCAAGTGACAAGTCTGAACAGTGCTTACCAAATACGTTGCTTAAAATCACCAGAAGAATTAGTTTAAAATATATCTCCATGACACCCACTAATAATGTTCTCCTCCCTCTCCTAGTTGAGGTACTTTGTGAAGCATTGTAGCAATCACCAGATAAGGCTCTGTATAGCCTGTCACAATGGTTACATCAACCTTCTTACACATGTATGTTCTCCCACAGCTGGTTTATGATCATGATTCATGATCTGTAATTGGCTCAGGGGCTGCCTGAGTCTCTATTGCCGGGTTGGCGGTATGGTTTTGAAAGATGTCGTCAAACATTGTTCAATCACCAATTAAAAATACTAAACTTGTGGGATATAGACCTTTCTATATCACGCAAAACCCTTCCCAACAAACCATTCATGTCACAAAAAGGCCTGGTGATGAAAAAAAAAAGTGAAAGGTAGAAACCTATCTGCACTGAGAGACCTCTTCAGAGCCTACTCTGGTGGGATGCCTGCACCAAAGACTTCTCTCTATGTTCCTATATTTATAAACCCATCTCCATCACCAAGAACCGTCTGAATTTAAGATACTTTTCCTCACACTCAATTGTAAATGGGCTATAAATACCCCTGTAGGTAGGCAGTAGAACCACCTGTAGCTACAGCAGTATCTTAATCTGGTATGTAGGTTCATGCCTACAACAACTACAACTGTATTGCAGAATAAAAAGCACTCTACTATATATCCACGTGCTGGGCGGACAGTTCAGCATACATATATATCGCTATTTTATTTTAAAGAAAGTGTGGGAGAAATTCCTGTGCAGTCAAGAATGCCCCATTGACCAAGAGTTAACAGGCCAGTGCTATTCGGACGAGGGTCTCGTCCGAACAACATCGTTATTCGGACGGGATTTTCTGAGAAACAGGACATAGGTAACAGGACATGGGAATTGGGACTTTTAAGGCATCTCTAAGACACAAGACAAGATTATTCCACACAAGAAAACCTATGAAACAGGACATATCTAAGACACAAGACAAAGTTTTCACCTGTTTGGTCCTGTTTCCCAGATTACCTTGGTCCCGTTTCCCAGATTACCTTGGTCCTGTTTCCCAGATTATTTTAATCCCAGAACTATGTCTTGCTTCTTATACCCCGTGTCTCAGAATATCTCGTCCGAATAAGGACCTTATCTGGACGAGATCCTCGTCTGAATATCACCGGCCGAGTTAACCCCCATCCCTGAGTCTTCTGTGCTATAATGCATGATGCACAATCTTTGCTTTGGTATTGTCAGACTCATAAAAAGGTAGGCTTATGACATAAATTTGCTTTTTCTACAATCCAGGCTGTTGACAGGTTTTATCAGTTAATGTTAGATGAAGCGTCATCCTGAGTACTTGAATCGCCCATATTAAGTTTTGAGCCCCCTGTGTGAAGGCGCCTGAGGGCCTCTTCTTTAAAATGACCCCCCTAAATCCACCCCTCCCCAACCTGGCAATAAATGACTTGTCCTTTGTATGGAGTGTGTCATGTGTGGTAATGCCTGATTAGAAAGATAAAATGTTTATTTCATCTTCGTTGTTGTCAAATATGAATTTAAAGTGCTCAGTGGCATGCACATCATAGATAATACCGATGATTTAAGGTAGAGGATTTAATGAAGACTATTACAATCAGATGGTTTGGATGTATGTTTTTATTGACCAAAACCTATGCTGGTGATGAGGCCGCCCCTAAAGAACATTGTTTTCTGTCAGAAAGTCAGAAAATAATGCCATTTAACAATTATTGGAAACATTTTCTGAATCTAGAATCTAGGATAACCTAATTCAAAATTTGATATTGTGCCAGGCACCATCTGCATTCATCTTGCCACTAGTGGTGTATATAGGGGCAGGCAGGTCACTGGTCGCACCGTATACTGCACATTTCTTATAAGGACATGGGTTAGTCTTCCATGCATATCGATGACCAAGTAAGTGCTCAGCATCACATAGTTCAGTACTTAGAGTCACTGAGTTTGTAGTAGATGCCGTAATGGGTGCATATATCCATCGTTCATCATTGGCAATGCAAGGAACATCCATGGAGTCAGAGCAGCACACCTGTAAAATGTTTAATCATTTTCAGGATAACCCATGAAAAATGGACACGATGTATATATGTAAATGTTATTTGCCCTAATAGGGTGGTTATCCATTGTTCTCAAAGTCTATTAATGCCTGTACCATATTAAAAAACTAAAAGGAAAACTGATTGGCCTAGATCTAATTAATATATTCATTTACATAGAGGAAAAATTTAGTTCACTATATAGAATGCATATTTACCTGAAAGCCAGTTACATTCCTAAGTGCAATTTTGGATGATTTACTATACATTATTTCCAATGTGTATGCCATAGGTTTGTAACGGTAAGCGCTAGGAAGTGGGCCAGTGTGCTCAACACCTTTCTCTCTAAGATGCACAGCACGTGCACCCAATATTAATCTGTCAGCAATTGTTGTCTTGTCACGAGGATGAACCCTGGTCCAAGCAAATAAATAAATAGAAATACAAATGCATCATTTTCTGTAGCCTATGTTAACTTATCATGGAATCAAATGCAATATTCCTAACCAGAAGTTCAGCGATCAAAAGAGCTTTTAAGGGTAACATACAATGTGGCTCCTTTGCTGCTCATTATGCATATCACATCAAGTTTACTCACGAGCCCCAAGGGGATTCAAAGTCAGGTAGGTCCATAGCAACAGCCATGAAGGTGCTAGGCATTTGTTCATTTGGCACCTGAGCCCGTTCAGCTGTTTGCTTCCAACGAAGGTAAGGGTAACCATTAACCAAGTTCCAGTTCTTCGAAGTGCCTGCAATCTGACCAAAAGTCGCCATTTACTCACTAGCCCTGTAATAGCACAAGGTACCATTGCCACTTTTTATTTTGTCCAGATTTCTGTAATAAATTACTTTACTTTCCTGGGAAAGGGTTTCATGGTTTTTGTTGGCCAGCAAGTGGCATCTCTGTGTTACAAAGATCTCAGTGCTCTGATACTCTCTCTAACATTTTCAACTTGTTGGCCCAGCTCCTACTGGGTCATTGGCGGCACCTTGTCGGTCGTAAACTGATGGTCATGAATCGGAACTTTAGATGGGAATTGCTCATCGAAATCGGGGGATAATTAAACAAAAAATCATGGAAACATGTTCTTTAGGATCTAGTCTTTCATTGTACATGGACAATTCCTGGAAAAAAATTCTTTAGCTATGAAAAATGCTGAAGAAAAAACCTGACATGTTTGACTTACTTTCTCACGAAAACGAGGCTCCATAGGATTGCATTGTGCGATAGATTTTCGCGATAGACATAACACATGGGTTCCTATGGGAATTGTCCAATTAAGACGCTTTTTTTCAGCAGGTAAGGCTGGAAGACCGTCCATGTAACGCGATAGCTTGAGGAAAAGTTGGTATAAGACCGTTTATATACCGATCCTGTAAATCAGACCGCCATAAGTTTGTTATGCCTATGGCATTTCCGGCGGGGCGAGTGTGGGAGTCTATGTACGAAATGGTATAGTCAGAGGATGCAGGCTGTTATGATTTCAATCTCTTAGCTACTGCGTGCGCCCTCTGACATAATATTTATGTACCTTATGTACTAGTCTTTACACTCTCCCTCCAGCCAGGATATCCTCGTGCGAGTTCGCACATGCGCGCAGAGTGACCGGTCGTCAGATTTTATTTTATAATAACAGTAAATTGAGGGGTGTATTCGATTCAATTCGATTAATATTGCCAAACATGCATGGATTATATTCAAAAAGCCATTAATTTCAAGTTAAATCGATATTATCTATCATTTCTCCGTCGAAAATGCGACTTCCGGCAAGGAGGGGTCGCGCATGCGCACGGAACATCAAAATCCAAAATGGCGGACAGCGAGACGATCGCCTTACGGTGCTATCGAAACTGCTGGATAATAACAAAATGGAGGAGAATTACATTGTCTCATGCCTTTATATGGTTAATCTGGATCTTTATTCAACACCTGCTGATATTGTGCAATGCTTAACTCGCCAGGAGAGGAGTTATTCGCCAATGAAACATGTGAGCGATAAAGTGTGTATTCTCCATAGGCTTAACCATTGACAACTGACAGACTGTCACTATAGTACCAGTCACCTACGGTAGGTCATGGACGCTCCAACTAGCCCTGTCAGAATTTTTGATGTTTTCTTTCTATGCATTGTACTTCAACTCATATGTGCCAAATCCTGGGCCATATGTGATGTATATCACACGTTAAATTTTTCTGTCTGTTATATAGGGGGCAGCTGGGTCTATAGACATTCAAGATGCCTCAACATGACAAGACAATTCAAATTTAGTATAAAGGGGCTGTTTAGTGACCAGGGGGCTTTGTACAAATGACATCATGCAGGAGGGGGGGGGGGAGGTTAGGCCCGGCATGAAGGGATTAATTATCCATCAGCATTGCAAAATTGGCAAAAACATGACGAGGGGGGCGTAGGGGAGGGGGTTAAAAATGGTCCAAAAAGCATGACGTCATTTGTACACAGCCCCCAGGATTATATCTTATACCCTAAAACATCTATTTACCTGAACGAAGCCAAAGGGGAACTCTGGGTTCGTCTGCTGAGTTGATGCCAAGAACTTGTTTCTCCAATCACGGATCATAGCAGGGAAGGTACATTCATATCCAGCAGTGGACCCAATCCTATTTGCATTTGCCTCTCCTGTAAAACAAGGACAAATTACGGATATTGCTCTCGCCCAAATGAAGGGAGAAATTTCTTTCTCTAATAGATAACATTCTACAAGGCTGGCCAAGTAAATCGATTATGAAAGTTCTGTTCACAACAAAAGAATAACATAATGAATAGTATTCATTGAACACCCAATTCTTTATTTTAGAAGTCAATTTAACCTACCCTGATACCATATAGCACCAGTGATGCTCATGTTCAGAAGTGGATGAATCATGGCATTCCAGAGAACAGAAGGTGTGCTAGGGCCAAACATACTGCTTTCACTCTATAGAATAAAGGTGGGCATGTTGTTTCATAATTTCAATATATGGTACCAAGATTAATCAACCAAAATCAATGATCAAGGACTGGTGCCTTTGGTGATTATGATGCAAAAAGTGCTAGCTTCCCTGTGTGCCACTGGAAGCTTTTTATAGATCTAATAACACCTTTACCTCAAAACCTCTACGTCTGAAGATCGAAAACTATTGAACCGAGAGCTATCACTCTGTACAGTAATGAAAATGGATAGAAGGAAAATCTGGCTAGAAGGTGGAAAATGAAACAAACAGTTAAAAAGCAAAAACAAACATAAGGATACCCGTAACACTGGCGTAGAGCATCAGTTGATGACCAAGCCTCAACAGGAGTTCCTCCAAAAGAGGATGCAATAAGTCCAACAGGTACACCTGTGTGCTCATGCAGCTTCCGTCCATATGTCCAGCACAATGAGGAAAATCTCGCCACACTTTCTGCAGATAAACAGGCATAGACACTGATGTTACTTGCCACAGATTCTGATGGCAATCCGAAGATCAAAAGTGCACATTTTCTCAGGAGTGATCACTTTTGCATACTCCTGTTTCAACAACAGACCAACGCGATATTTTCCTTGGACTCTGTTTACAGACACTTTATCATGCTAGCAATATGGGGCTCTGAGAGGGTACTAACAACCTGCACTAAAATCCTGATCCATGGATTAGTGTCCACCCTTAGTTAGATAGTGCTGGCATCTCTATTTGTCATATCAAAATGCTATTAGTGTCACAAGAGTTAATGGGCTACATACGCACCATCGGGTTGCGTCCATCTGAGACCAACATCATCTAAATCTTGGAGTGGCACAGGAGCCTGATCTCTTTTTACTAAGAAGATCCGAATGTTGTTGTAGTTGCTAGCTCCCAGAACTTCCTCTGTACCATTAAAAGTCTGTAGCAGGCATAAGATTATGATTAAGATGAATGCTTTGATGTATGAAACATGAAGGACTTTACATAACATGATAGATACAGATACTATTACTTAATGATCCTACCTTAAAAGTTTGCATTTCCATATTACTTTGACCTGAGCACAGCCAGACATCACCAAACAGCAGATTTTCTAGTTGAATAGAGTCTGATCCAAGTGTAGCTGTCAGTGTGTATGGTCCACCTGCAGCTGTTGCTGGCAGCAGCACTCTCCAAATGCCTGTCAGGCTATCAGTACCTTTTACACCAAAACCACAGAATGTGAAATGTATTTTCTAATTTAGATTGAAAGGATAAGGAGACTTTTAATTGGTCTCTAATTATGGTGGATGATTTATGGTGATGGAGGTGGAGAGAAATTGATAAGGAGAAGTCCGTTAAAAAGAGAAACTGTCTTTGTCTCTGCCCTAGGCACCTTTACAAGGCTGGTGCTTATTCGAAACCTGGTGCAAAAGGTTGTCTAGAATTTCAAGACTAAATTCATGATGTAAACCTTTTTACCATACATTGCTATCCATTTCTTTTGATGGATCACTCACAACTTTACGCTATCAACTCATTATTAGGCTTAATATGAGTTCACACAGATGATTAGGGGTAAAGACATATTCTCATAATGAGATGACCATTACCTGATGTGACAGCTACTGTCATCTCCTGAACTCGTGAAGTCTTCGATGTAAGGCTGACATTAACTTGACTCCCAACTAGAGAGATGTCTGCATATCCCCAGACAGTTGCTTGCATTGGAGCACGCTGAAGCACCATGTTTGCCCCATAGGAGTTTGCAAAGGAGAATCCATTGACAGAGCATCCTAAATAAAGTTATATACTTGACAGGTTCTTAACATCATGCAATTCTGAGGTAAAATATACCAACCTGAAGAAAATATATAATTAAGACTAAAATTATTATCAAGGAAATTATCGATATATATGATATATATGATATACGTATATTGTACACCAGTTAGTATTACTCACCTAATAGGCCATAGGATATAACCAAAATAACTATTTTCAGGAAGACATCCATGATAGCATGTATAGGCCTCCCTTTCCTACCCTGGTTCAAGAAGCTATGGTTCTTTACCTCAGTGATGGTATACATATCTATGTTTTGGCTTATATTACATCATCATCATGTCAGCTTTCTGGCCACATGGGCATTTTCACATAACTTTCCCAATTGTACAGATTTGTTGTCAGCTGATATCTTTAGACAATGTCCCAGTGGGCACAGAGCAATGAACCAATTTTGGCAACTAGTTGACTTGTGTTGATTATGGTGGTGTTCAAGCTGTTGCCAATATTTTATGGTGTGAATAAGTGTATTTTTCACTAAGAATGTCCATTGAATAATAATCATGGTAATTTTTCATATATTGTTATTAGAAAGACAATCCATTTCACATTGATCATCATGAAAATAGCACTAGTATGTGTGTATCTTTTTGATCAATAAAATTCCTTACTACTACTACTACTACTACTACTACTACTACTACTACTACTACTAATGTTGCCATTTGGGTATTGCCAACCGTGACCCACTTTTAGCATTTGATCATTGGTAGACGTATCAACATTGAAATATTGTTCTCAAATCAAAGTTGATTCAATTGTGCCATTGTTGCATTGTAAAATATGGATCAGTGTATTTATGTCAATGCAGCAACAATCAATGCTGAAACAATGATATATCAAAAGGTAATCAACATAGACCACATATGTTGAATTTGCAATGATCTATAGATAGATGTTGAGTCGTGGCCAATTTGATTATGTTGTGTAAGCCTTCAAATTCAGCAATATTTCGACCTTGCATTACCTCTTCATAGACAAGAGTGAGTAATAGATGTTTAACACAATTTCGACAGCTCAGGTCATATTCATGGCGAGAACTGCATTACACATTTTCACAGAGGAATGTGTCAGTGCCCGCGCATATGTGCACCACACACATCCAAGGGGATAGGAAAGAGGAGAAATAGACCCTTTTAAGTGGGCTAGGGAAGCTCGTCATAGACAAGATTTCATGTTGATTCCTTAATGAATTTCCTATATATGTGTTTGAAGTATTTACCAAAGGGAAAGGTAAGGCGACCTCCACACCCACTACAGTTTTTTTTCCTTTGGCCTGCTTGCTGTAGACTCTTCTGTTGTGGAAATTTCCTCTGGCGTGCCATGGAAAGCTCTAATACGTAAATCCATCTCGTCATTCAGAGATATGGCACACAAAAAAAACAGACCAATTGCTACACCCCAAGAAGCCTGAACATATAGGGCGGACAGAAGAGTGGTGCACGGGTCAGCTGTGTGTATAAGCTACCTGGGCACCACCTGCCCACCAATAGTCGTAAAAATCCATTGTAACCACACATATAGTTAATTAAATACTAAAGTGGTTTAGGGGGCATCCATTAATTATGTACGCACATTTTTGCCAAAAATTGACCCCCACCCCCCATGTTGCACCCTGTACGCATTTGGACTACCCCCTCCCCCTATGCGTACATACTCAAGCCATATGGACCCCCCCCCCCATGTAGCAAGCCCACTCGGGGCCAAATTGGTTTTACGAGGGATAACGTGGTTTAAAGCGGGCAGCATTCAGTACATGGGTTTTAGGTTCGGCAGATGCTGGGTTTCCAGTCAGGGCCACACAGGGCAGCCCAAATCGGCCAAACCGACTTGAGCCCATTGGGCTCCCAACGGGTTTTGTCCTCAGCATATGGTCTGGGCCACATTGGGCTGACCGATTTGGGCACTGGTCAGCTTTAAAATGGGCAACCACATTGGGCCCAGGATGGTTTCAAAATGGGCATCCCAAGATGGGTGCTTAGCTGCATAAATTCTTCTTAGTCTGGGATGAGAGTGGGTTTGGACAGGGCAGCCTCATATTCTGGACTGTTCTGAACTTTGTGATGAGTGGTCCCCCTCCCTCTCCCTCTTCTTTTCTTCGCCCTCCCCTATCCATCCCTTACCCCTTCCATCTCCTACTCACTCCCCTCAACCTGCCCTACCCTTCCCCCCTCACCTTCTCTCACCCTGCCCTCCTCTGCCCTGCCCTCCTCTGCACTGTCCTCTCCTCCCTGCCCTCCCCATCCTGCACTGCCCTCCCCTGGCCTCCTCTCACCCTGCCCTGCCCTCCCTGCCCTCCTCTTACCCTGCCCTACCCTGTCATCCCATGCCCCCCTCTCACTCTCCCCTGCCCTGCCATCCCATGCCCCCTCTCACCCTGCCCTGCCCTCCCTTGCCCTCCTCTCACCATGCCCTGCCATCCCCTGCCCTCACCTGCCCTGTCCTGCTCTCACCACACCCTGCCCTGTCCTGCCCTGCCCTCACCCTGTCCTGCCCTACCCTGCCCTGCCCTACCCTGCCCTGGCCTCCTCTTGCCCTACCCTGCCCTGCCCTCCCTTGCCCTCCTCTCATCCTGCCCTGCAACTCCCTGCCATCCCCCGCCCTCACCTGCCCTGTCCTGCTCTCACCCCACCCTGCCCTGTCCTGCCCTACCCTCACCCTGTCCTGCCCTGCCCTTACCCTACCCTGCCCTGGCCTCCTCTCATCCTACCCTGCCCTGCCCTCTCCCCCTCCCCTCCCCTCCCTCCACCACTAGTGTAGGAGATAGGTAGTCCCACTTTCCTTATATCATTAATACACAGGTAGGTTCATAGTAGGGATCCAGATATTTCATGTAAAATGCAACAATGACTAGTCCTGAAAATAACAGCTTCATGTCTTTCTTTATACTAGTAGGCTTGCAAGGTGTATTTGTGGTGTGGGGGCAAACAGGTCCCACCCCTGGCCAGGTATAAGAGGACTATATAGAGAGGGAATTGAGAAAACAAAAATATCCCCTGCCCCTGTAGGCCAGTCCATGGCAGACTCACTACAAAGTGGTTTCACAGCACTCCAGGCAGAATTCTACTACCCATACAAAACCTATTTCTTCTAGACATAGGACATCTGGAATAAACTACTAAATCAGATATGAAGTAATAATGTGCAGACTTTCTCATAGTCTGGAGATGTTTCTAGTCAAAAGTGCAAATCAAGGTCATCTGAGTAGTAGTGGATTGGCAACACCATTTCTATTGCACTGAACTTGGAACAAGAGCAGATATGCAGAGGTACAGTCATTATGAACTTGAAGGCTCTCTTCTCTACTTCTACATAGGGAAGTAGTGGGGGAAGATTGAGGCCATAATGTCACTTTAATGAATCAAAGTGCCTTGTGTTGGCTGAATGAGTTTGATTCAAATGGATGGTTCTGCTCTGCCTTTCCACTCAGGTAGATATTACATTTACTGCTTTAGTGATGGGGGGGGGGTGAGATTAGCTTAAGGATTTGTTGTTTATTTTGGAAAAAAGAATAAATATTGGATAAATTTCTCAAAAAGAATTTTTAACATGTCACCACTAATTTTTCTGTCAAATCGGGCAGCCCAATTTAGGCCACACCAAAAACCCATGTTAAACTCACTTTGAGCCCAAATCGGTGAGCCCAATTTCAAATAGATCTGTGCCCAAATCGGTTAGCCCAGTGTGGCCCAGACCCTTAGCTAAGGACAAAACCCATCGGGCGCCCACTGTGTTAACCCAGTTTGGCCCACATCAGGAGCCTGCTATGGCCCAGACTTGGGCCACACCATATTTGCTACCTGGGCCTATTCCTTGTGTGCAGGGAGATTTCCTATACACTCTGGTAAATGTAAAATGGTATGCCTACTCTGTCAGTATAGATCTACCTCTAATTTTTGTAACTTTATTGAATACTTCAGTGGGGGGGGGGCGCACAATATTTTGTACAAAGAGACCTACCATCAACCTCCACCCTACCCCCCAAAAATGCCTCCATATCTCCTAATTCCTAATTCATTACTCACACAATATGTCACAATTTTGGCATTTTTATGATTTATTTTAAAGGGAAATAGAAAGACAATCTTCTCATTTGGAGACGTGTAATGAGTGTGAAGTTAATGAACAGCAATACATAAGACACAGCCAGAGGGTTTGGTCAAATATTCTTATTGAGCAAAATATTGTGTATGACATAAAAAGGGTATGTCATTAGTGCCAATTGGACATGTTCATGAAAACGATCAAAATCTTATCCGGTGCCAAGCACCATCCCCCTTAAGTGCAGCACTACTGGTGTAGACTGGGGCAGGCAGGTCACTGGTAGCATCGTATACTGCACATTTCTTGTAAGGACATGGGTTAGTCTTCCATGCATATCGGTGACCAAGTAAGTGCTGACCATTACATATTTCAGTCTTTAAAGTCACTGAAGTTTTAGTCGACCCTGTTATGGGTACATTGACCCATCGTTGGTCATTGACCCCACAGGGATTATTCAAGGAGTTGGAGCAGCACACCTGAGGAAAAGTTGAATTATATTAGGGAAACTCTTGTTCAAAAGGGAGAGGAACTAAAAGAGAAACTTTACCTTATATAGTTTGCTTCCCCTATTGTTTAGACCTTTGGTAGTTTATTGCAATATCTGCAAAGTTAGCTACGTCCATGTGTGTGAAGGACCCGCCTTAATTCTCTGGTAATCATTTTCTAAATGATTTACTTGGATTAGAACGCCCATGCAGTGTCTACAATGATCTCTTATGCCGTATGGGAAATAGATCACCATAATAATCATGCATTTACCTGAAAACCAGTTACACCCTTAAGTGTAATTTGTGATGATTTGCTAAACATAATGTCCAATGTGTGTGCCAACGATTTATATCGGTAAGCTTGAGGAAGTGGACCAGTATGTTTAACACCTTTCTCCTTGAGATGCACAGCACGTGCACCCAACATTAATCTGTCCGCTATGGTTGACTTATCCCGTGGATGAATCCTTTTAAAATGGAATGTATATAGTAAAGCTATTGTGTTTTAGACCATCTAAACTGAGAGCAGAGAGATGGCAGTAATATGATATGGGTAAATTATGTTGGCCTGTCGTTCCAGCCCACACATTGTAATGTACAGTTAAGTTATCACATTTTCTTTTCGTTTGTGATACAATGGTGAAATGCATGTGAGATGTGCAGAACATTGGTAGAAGAAAGGTATTCGGTTTTCTGACCAATGCCAATGTCATTGTTCTGCTTCTGCATTGCGTTTACATATCTACACATAGATAACTATGCTAGGATTTCAGTGATAAATAAGAGTTCATTGTAAATCAGGTACAAACGCTATTTCTTACAGATTAGTTGATCATATACACTTAAGTTGACTCACGGGCGCCAAGGTGATCCAAAATCAGGAAGATCCATGGCAACAGCCATAAAGGTGCTAGGCATCTGTTCATTTGGGACCTGAGCACGTTCAGCTGTTTGCTTCCAACGAAGGAAGGGGTAGTCATCTACTCTATTCCAATCCTTTGTATGCCCTGCAATCTATCACAAACGAACATTCTTTATAGTGAAGTGCACATTGTATGGCACACATACAGCTCTGGAATGATAATGAAGTAAACTAATGTATACCCAAAGTATAACTATATATATATATATATATATATATATATATATATATATATATGTTAACGATTCCCCGCCCAAAGAATTCTCCCACCAGATATTCCCTAGAATTCTCCCACCTAGGAATTCTGTCACCCGGGGGGAGAATTCCTAGGGTAAATCACTGTATTTGCAATGAGGCAGAGTAATTCATACAATGCAAAAATGGTGTTTAGATCCTAAACACAATTCTAAACATATTCTTGCAACGTTTTTGTAATCACATTAATTTCCTACACATGTTTAGCCAAACAATGTGCTTAGCCCAAAAGTTTAGAAATCTAGGTGTTTAGGTTTAAACTTTGTGTTTAGATATCTATGAATTTTTGTGTTTAGATGTTTATGAACTTTTGTGTTTAGATGTCTAAATGCTTTGACGGAGAGGGTGTGCAGACATGTATACATTAAAAAAAAGATGTTTTTTGTTTGTTTTCTCATTTACTGGGGGGGGGGTATTTACATGTCAGAGTCTCCAAAGATTTCAGCCACACATATCTACATGTGCATGTATGTACACACTGCATCAGAATAAGAGACTTGAGAAAGTACAACAGCTTGGCAGGAAGGAAATTGCTTTATCTATTCCAGAATAACATGAAATAGGTGTTAATCTTTGAGCTTATTGATTATTCCATGCTAATGATAGTGGTGTAAGGTGAATCTAGTCAACCTTCTATTGCCCTTTCTATTCTCATGACATTTAATGAATAAAAACTATAATAAACATGCGGTTTGGGTACATTTGTCACAAGAATTTATTATAATTGTGTAAAGATAGTCCATTCAAAGGTAGTGCTGCTACCTGGTGTGGATTCAACATCCAAGTATCTAAACATAATGATGTCTAAATCTAAACACCTATTATTCAACTGTTTAAACTCTAAACATCTAAACATGTTTAGCAAAAATGTTTATGTAGTTAGAATAAAAGTGTTCATTTCCTAAATGTGTAGTCGATGAGACACCTAACTGACCTATATGTTTAGGTTTTAAACGTGTTTAGACCTAAACATGTTTAAAATCTAAACACCTTTTTTGCAGTGTATGATGGAGCCACAGAAAGGCCCTATTTCTATGTCTTGAGAAAGGGTTAGAACAATGATAACCCATTGCCAAACTGTGGTGATGGTGTTAAGCACCCATTGCTATAGCTACAGAGGTGAAGAATAGGGGTATAGGGCTGATGTAGGTGGGTGCCAGATGTTTGCCCAGGTGTCTATTTACCTGAACAAAGCCAAAGGGAAACTCTGGGTTTGTCTGCTGAGTCGACGCCAAGAACTTGTTTCTCCAATCACGGATCATCGCCGGGAAGGTACATTCATATCCAGCAGTGTCAGCTATCCTATGTGCATTCCATTCTCCTGCAGTAAATAAATGAATGAGAAATATTTTGCCCATCTCACTGTTATCCTTAGAATGAAAGAAATGTCCAACTTGAAGTCAAACTAATACACACGAAAGTGCTTATGACTGAGTTGGACTAATCATGATTTTCCTTCACATAGGTGATAACAGCCTCATTAGATTTACAATTCTGTGTACATCACTTCAACTTACCCTGGTACCATATAACACCAGTGATGCTCATCTTTAGAAGTGGATGAATCATGGCATTCCACAGGCAAGATGGGGTGCTAGGGCCAAACCATAACCTGTCACTTTCACTGTTTTGAAAAAAGATGGAGAATGTATCAGATATAGCTTTCTTCAGGGTGATTCAAACACATGATTAGAAATTAAACCAGTAATACCGTGATTATGAAGATGGTAGCTGATGATAATTTACCAAAAAGGTGTCTGTACTGCCTTTGTAAATTAATATCCAAGATTTGATAATGGTGTTCTAGAGGAGAAAAGGGGAAACTTTAAGCATAAGCACACCTGTGACATTGGCGTATAGCATCTGGAGATGACCAAGCCTCCACAGGAGTCCCTCCAAATGATGAGGCAACAAGTCCGATTGGTACACCTGTGTGTTCATGCAGCTTCCGCCCATATGTCCAACAAAGTGAAGAAAATCTAGCCACATTGTCTGCAGAAATTGAGAAATGTCAAGGCATAAAGCCCAGGCATGGCTTGTATAGTTGGCTATATTGTTTGGTGTACCTTTCATGTGATGTATTTTCTACTTGAAATTAAAATGCTCAAGCGTTTTTGGTTTATAGGTTTTGCTAACGTTTGTTTAAAATGTCAAAAACGTCAGTTTGGATTGAAAAATCATTCTTGACGTAATTAAAAATGACAAGTGTCGACATTTACTCTCAAATTGACTTAAAATGGCAGGAAAAGGTCTATATTTTTTAAACTGGGGAATGCCCCCCAAACTCAAAAAATTCAATGTGCTTCAGTTGTTAGAATTGCAGCCCTTTAATTTGGGCTCTCCCCCAAAATCACAATGCTTCTGACAGCCATGAAACCTTTTAATTCTAGAATATTAATACCTACCATTTGGTTGTGCCCATTGTTGCTTTATACTTTGTATATCATGGAGTGGTGCAGAGGACTCCTTTCTATCGACCATGAATATTCTTATGTTCTTGTAGTTACTAGCTCCACGACTCTCTTCTGAACCATTGAATGTCTGAAATGAGCAGGTAGGGGAGGGAAACTGTGGGAAAACGGGACACTTAGGCCTAAAAAAAAAACTTGTGTTTCTGGTTGCCCTACCTAATTTGAGAAAATTACCCTACCTAGACATTTTTTCTCATATTTGAACTTTTTTTTTAAAATTTAGTCCACATACGATTTTGATCTGTACTTTAATAGGTCGATCTTACAATGAGCATCTAAATATGACTGACCTTAAATAAAGGGAAATGGAAGTTTGAAGCATATGAAAGTCATTTCACAATCTAAAGTACCCAGTAGCAGTGTCTGATTAATTGTACAAACTAGGCCTATTAGAGTGCTTCCAGAATAACCCCTAAACAGCATTCATTGACAATCATCACATTGTTTTTGTTAAAGATTGGAATTACGCTCTGTATTCTGCACTGGTAACAATGCCTTACTGACTACTGCTTGTACACTTGGTATGAACTCTGGCATATAAACAATGGCTCAAAATATAATGTCAAAGTGAAACAATTATTTTCAACTTTATATCTTGTTAATTCCATTGGCCGTAAAATGAAAAAAATATTGTTGAAAATACCAAAAATCTCTCTGTCAGATCCATAATCTAAGTTTGTGGAGAAAAAATTGAAAATGGTACATTTTTCCTTATGGATGGATCTTTAAAATTCAAAAAGCTATGGGAACCTAGGGGGCCTCCATATCCTTCTATGGTGCTGGAACAATTGGGAAAATATAGGGAATTTGTCATACCTTACCCCTGCCCCCCCACCCTTGCTCTATCCTTGTGGGTTGGGTTCTGGTACTAGCTGTGGCATATATGAGAGAATTTACAGTAATTCTATGTAAATGGCCTATAGGAATGCTCCAAACAAAGGCTGTGGCTTAAGGATGGGTATCTAACACTTTAGAACAGCACTCTAAACTTTTGATTTGTATGCCCAATTCATGGCTTATAGTTCCTTCCACTCATGGTGTGGATTATAATTATGCAGGTGTGGCCTTCAAGCAAGAGTTTAGGGTAGTTATATGCTCTCCAGGATGTCCCTGAACCCAGGGGGCAACTTATATGTGGGATATAACTGAATTTGAATTCTATTAGACAGCTTACAATTAACCCCCAGGTTTGCCCGAGAGACTTAAATGAAAGTCATGCTTTGCCTCATATGTGATAATGCCTTACTGAAAAAAAAATAATGATAATAAAAAAGTTTTACCCCCCTCCCAACCTAGGATTTTTGGAGCTCCAACCAGAAACACATTTTTTTGGCCTTAACAAAATAGATCTGGCATGAAAGGCCTAAGAAGGAATGCTAGAAAACTGATGGTTTCCATAAACATTAAGTCCCTTTACATCATTGATTATCCACCATGAAAATCCGATTATGCACTGGATTGGTGATTATATGGGCACTTTGAAATTGTCATGTATTGCCCCACACTTCTTGTCAATGCGGGGTAATACAGGACAGTTCTGTGGGTTAAGACAGGATGGGAGACAAATTTTCTATTCAAAGGGGTCGTATTTCCTCCAAGAAAAATATAAACTGTTTGGATTGATTTTGATTGATTTGTGTTTTACAGCACTTTAGCGGCACTAAGTGGCTATCCTGTGCTTCACAGGTTGATAGCCACTATCAGCGGAAATGGTGGTATGATTTGTCTATGTGGGGGAAGTAATCATCAGGTTTCAATTAGATGTTATTGTAGAGCTTCACAGGTTGATAGGCACTATCAGCGGAAATGGTGGTATGATTTGTCTATGTGGGGGAAGTAATCATCAGGTTTCAACTAGATGTTATTGTAGAGCCCAAGGGCTTTTATATATCCCAATATTTCTTCTGGTTTGTGTTTCTCGAATAGTTCTTTCAAGCTTGTACAAGCGTGGTATTGTGCCCTGTAGGGACACTGTTGGCAATCGATGAGGATGTGCTCCACTGTCAGGGGGTTCTGACAGCGGGCACACTTGGGAGGGTTTTCTCTCCCTATTCTGTAACCATGGGTCAGTCTGGTGTGACCTATTCTGAGGCGGCTCATAGTTTTCTCTTCATTTCTAGACTTGCACTTGTAGGGCCTGGTCATGTTGACCTTTGTTTGGATCTTTTGGAGTTGGTTTCCCACCTCTGCGTCCCATGATGTTTGCCATTTGTTATATATGTACTTGTTGATCTTGCGCTTCAGGTCTCTTGATGGAAGTGGCATTTGTACTACTGTATGTGTAAGAAGGGGTGAAAGGGTTGTCTTTCTCATGTAGAAGGAAACAAGATAAATGTTAATGATCTATAAAACAGAGAGGGGAAAGTAATGAATAAGATGGACCTCCTAAGTCCTGTTGAAGCTTTGTCCTGCTTTTGGTACTCTTTGGACCAGGCTGATCAGTACATAAGCCGGGGCGGAATTTGTTGACCCTCCAAGCCCCATTTGGAGGGGGTAAACTGTTTGGAGTAACTTCCTTTGATATGTTTTAACAAAATATGTATTGATTTCAACTAGGGTAATACATTATGTAGGTACATGTATTCAGTTACTTCATGCTATGTTACTTCACACTATGTGCTGATCATCATTTGGACAAATATTCCAATCTCAGAAAATTGGTCAAAATGTAGTCTTTAAATGGTTGCCACAGTAACCAGGTTGCCATGGTATGCCTAAAACCTCATTAAGTTCTCACATAAAACTTTTATTTCATTGGGCCATTTTATGACCATATCCATCAAAACCAGCCTGAGATATGGCCAGATTCATAATTTTTGAAATTCACTTTGACAGCCATTTTGGAAAATGGCTGGCATAGTCATGCCCGCTGCATAAAAAAAAGTAATAAAATCCAGAAAAAGTGAAGGTCGTATCCATGTCTTGAAAGATATAGTGTGTTGTCAATGCTATCATGGTCAGCAAGGTTTCAATTAGGATAATTTCTCAAATTGGCTCTTAAATATTATAGAGGGCCTCCCCATACAAAATCCATGTATTGTCCTGTATAACCCCATAAAAAAACTGGTGCAGGGAAAGACAGGACACTTCACAAAGATGGTGATGAATCTAATATCATGTCACAAAGGATACCCGGTCTAACTATTGATCCCTTTATTCTTTTCTATTCACGCAATAGATCCTGTATTTTAGGTATATATAATATGTTTGGCCATTCTTTCGTTGCCATAGTAACCCTTCACACAACTTAGTAAACACTGATATAAAGCGGGATACCTACTCATTATTGTAACACCAAAAGAACCTGGCCAGTGTTACATGAAGCTTCCCTTCTTCCCCCGTGTCCCGTTTCCCCCTGCTTTCCCCTAATTATCAAGGCACAGGAAAAATTACGATCATTGTGATTATTAAAGAGCCCATTGAATTACCATTCTTTTCTGGCCAAATCATATGCTGATCCTACCTTATAAGTTTCCATTTCCATATTGCTTTGACCTGAACACAGCCAGACATCACCAAACAGCAGATTTTCTAGTTGAATAGAGTCTGATCCAAGTGTAGCTGTCAGTGTGTATGGTCCTCCTGCAGCTGTTGCTGGCAGCAGGACTTTCCACATTCCCATCTTTCCCCCAGGTCCTTTTTTATCACAAAAGAAATATGAAAAACCTTTTACAATATGTATTTTTATTCAATATGTACTGCCAGCAAGAAATAGCAAATTATAAAGGCTTCAAGTTGTCAAAAGCAATTATCAATTGGGATGAAATGATGTAAAGAAGTCATTATGTATAACTATACATCCCGCTGTAGATTTTAGCACATATTGGAATATGAAAGACCACCAGAGGTACACCAATGTCACTGCAATATATAATTAAAGATTGTGATATCATTAATATTACCAGGTGTGATAACTGATGTTATCTCTTGAATGAGGTCATCATTTGGTGAACTGTTGGAGGTAAGGGTCACCTTTACTTGACTTCCAACTTTAGATAGTTTCGCATGTCCCCAAACAATTGCCTGCATTGGAGCTCGTTGAAGCACCATGTTTGACCCATACGAGTTTGCAAAGGAGATGTCATTGGTACAGCATCCTTGGGAAAAAGGTTAAGTAACAACATCTCAGAATACAGCTTTAAAGTTACGAAAGGGGAAAACAAAAGCTCCCGAGGAAAATCTTATGATTACAATAAAGCATTATTGACTGCGAAATGTCCATTGGAGATTTCCACTAAAATGTGGATTGCTGTACCCAATAGGTGAGTAATACATACCAAATAAGCCATTGCAGATGACCAACAACATTAGCTTCAGGTAGATATCCATGGTGATTGAAAGGCACTCCTCCCTTTCCCCATTCAAAGTGTGGTGATATATACATGATAAGGATATATATGTGCTGTTACGTCATGACAGCCTTATAGTCATATGTACATTTTCCCAGATATATTCAGCAATGAAAAGAACATAGCTTAGGCTCACAATGTCGACACCATCTGCCATCGTACCTAAGGCCATTGAGCTTACACTCTTAATTACCTGCAGTTTCAAAATAGTTATATACAAGTGCATTTCTGAGGCATATTCCTATACGATTTTGATGAGTGCTTTTAAATAAACCTTTTAGAAAAATCTTTTATGTACACAACCTTTCGAATAATACATATTTCCACACACAAATCAATTGTGTGTCTGGGCAACAGAGACCAGCACACAGTTGGAACAATGCATGCCTATGTTCTGAGCTGAATGCGAAAATAGTATCTACAGGGAACCAGATGATAGTATGTACTCATGACAAAATGATACTTTTTCCTGGGTAATTAGAAGGGTTTATACATTAGGGAGCATTCATTATTCATGAATGAAAATGAAATGCCCCCTACTTGAATATCCATGAATGAAATCCCCCCTATGTAGATACCCCAAAAAAGGGAAGCCCCCATGGAAACAATTTAAAATGAAGTGTACCCCTCCCTTGGGAATACCTTTATAGGGAATGTCCCTGTCCATAATTGATACTAATAGAATAAAGAAAAGAAATTTCTCTGTCTAAATTGTACTGTCAACCTTGATAGAGGAGATACAGCTGTCAAATCCTTCTGTGACATCGAGGTTTGTTAGGTTCTGATGTTAAGAAATCAACAAAGAGTAAACACTCATACATTATTGACCTACAAACTCTTAAGATCTGCATGCCCATCTCTGACTGTTACATTTCGATCTGTGATAAAGTCTACAGAATGCCTAAAGCCAGGCCAACTAGAAATATCTTGATGTAATCAGTGATATCACACATGTCTGATGTTGTCAAGCTCAATCGGATGTGTGAGGGTCAACCACAGACTTCTTATTGAGTTGGTAATTGGTTTGGGGCATTATATTTTCTGGTCAGTTTGATTTAAAGAAGGCCCCACATTGTCATTTCCGCCATTCTAACCAATCGCAGAGTAGAAGAACAGAGTCAGGAATTTCATTCAGCACACGCCACTGTTAGATACCTGTCATGGTGTAGTCTTTTTAAGACACATTTAACTGTCTGCTGTAAATAAAGCTGACAACAAAAGTGAAGTATATAGGCAGAACTAAACCACTGTGGTATACACTGTAAACAAAATGTCGTCGAAATGATGAAGGATTTCGCATCCCAAAGTTGTCAGAGATCCGTCATTATTTTTTACAGAGATTCATTGTACCACTGCACTGCCACCTGGAGTATCTTGTAAAGTGGCTCCCTGTTGGATAATTATGGTGGTTCACTGTTCAGTTTTACAAGGATCCCTGGTAGATTCAACAGTTATTTTTTACAGTGTACTATACATTTTCATTGATCCACCCTGAGGGGGAGGGGGGTGTCGAGGGAGAGGCTGCCGCACGATGGTTGGATCTATGAAAATGTGTCCCAGGTAGTCCGATTCCGTATTAATTAACTTCTATTTTCATTTAAAAGTGCTTATATTCACTTGTTTTGGCATCTAAATTGGTCATATGACCAGCAGTGGGTATCAAAGACATGTTACACCACTGGGGGTGTGGTGATCGGCCCTGTAACGTTATATCTATGGGAAGATGTTATTCACATGAAATAAAAACATTTGCCTAATTGCACCTTACTTAAGCTAGGTACAGTAAGCTGAAACACTGTAAGCCACGTGTGTACTAACAACCTTGCAATGATCAGAAAAATACCCAATGGCTACTACCCATAGAATAATTGTTAATGATATTTCCTGAGAAATGTAGCTATGTTCCCACGTAGATATGCATGGATTCTTTCCGCCAGTACCGGTCCAATTGTCATTTTGAATACTGTTTTTATGTACACTTGTTACAGGTAAACATAGCACATTCATATCAGGCTACACCTTGATACTTAAAAACCAATAGGCCTTTCTTTTGGGTACATGAACACTGATCCCCTTCTAGACTGCATGATCATGTACCAGTGTGGAAAGGAGGTGATACCTCTGGAGGGTAAGGTATCCTATATCTTTACGAAAAAGAGGCAAAGTTGTGAAGGAAATGTGAAGGAATCATTTTGGACTCAAACAGATGTTTAAAGCAGGATTGACTTGCAGTAAGTATAATTCTTAGGTGAGGCAGAAAGATAGTTCACCAGATATCAGACAGATGGCAGCAGGTATTGCATTAGAGAGGTTAAGATATGAACGTCTACGTCAAAGCGTACGAGTAACGTCATAGGTCACGTGGGGGGAATCCCAAGCTAGCAGTGTACAACCTGTAGGTTTGACGTTTTGGACGTGTAGGACGCCACTCTAGACGTACATGTAGGGAGATAAGATATAAAAAAGAAATAAATGGATGAAGAATTGTAATAGGTCTGCCCAATTGATTATTGGGTCTTTGAGTACCCACAACAGCAGTATATTGCACTTAGGTGTGATATATACTTCTGTAATTACCTGATGTTTATACCCTAAACTTTACTCAGCTAGAACCATACACTTCAGGTGTTGATTGCTACATACAGGGCTATGTATCTTAACCACATTGCCTTGCCGTTCCCGTACAGGTGGACGTTCCAGAATCTTAACCTCTCTATTACTTAATATTGGCTTTAATGACTATTTCATTTTTGGACGACCAGTAACTGTCAGTTGATGCGGGTTTAAGAAACTTTCAATACTTCAATTCAATACAATTGGAACAGGATACTCTGACTCGTATAATACTCTGGTAACAATACAGGGTTATCACCAACATGGCACTTTCAAATTCCCTGCATGCATGCATGCATGCACCTAATAGATTGTACCTGAATTCAGGGTACACCCGGGGGGGGGGCACTTCCAAAATTTTGGATATCATGTGCGAACATGATTTCAAGGGAAAGGGCTATTTTTGGGCCATAGGCACAGGCCCTTTATTAAGGGTGGTTTTTGCCAATTTTGAAGGGAAAGGGGTATATTTTTAGATAAAAAATTTACCCACAGGTGGGTATTTCCAGGCAGTTTTAATGTCTGAATGTACATAACTAGAGGGTTAGGGGGTATTTCTATGTGGAGTTACCTTCGATTATGGTATGCTTTCTGGGTTTGCCACTTCAAAAGGGTCCTAGATCTATGATATACTGCACTTGATTAGGGTATGAATTCTGGAGGTTTGTTTTCACACACAGGAACTATAGATAGGATAGGGAGTGGCTCCCCGGGGGGGGGGGTGCGCGCCTTATGCATGAGGTATTACAGTAGGATTCTACCTAAAAGAACAGTATGGGTAATCTAATATGCAGGGCCGATGACGTACCTTTCACATAGATAATGACAAAGTGGAAGTTTGAATAGTTTTATTTTATTTTTTACCTTTTATTAGCAAAACAAAATAATAGTTTACATTCACCAGGTATATAATTAGGCAGTATATCAGCCACCTTGAACACTAGTAATACACTTTGTATGTGGTCATGCATATAGATAATAATATAATATTACAAAGTGAAGCACTATGTAGGCCAAAATGCTATACATTTCGTAAATAAGGCTGCCCTCATCAGCCTGTGATTACTTGTCTATTTGGTCTGCGTTCCTGTGCTATCTACAAAATGCACAGAAAACATGCCGCTGCCTAAAACTCGTCAATACAGAGGAGTTTAGGGTAGTCAAGGTCAAATGACCACCTAAACTTGTCATACTGACAATAGAAAGTCGTCATACTGATGACATAGGTGGTCAGGATGACAACCTAAAGTCGTCACTTTGACGACCTAAAGCTGTAGTTTTAGGTATCGTCAACCTGAGGACTTAAAGTTGTCTGCACTGACTAGTTTCATGCCTCTCAGTTTTTCAGTGTGAGTTGCTATGTACGTACACATGCAAATAAGGTTTTCAGTGTCGAAACTGTCCTTTCTTTCTAAAGTTTTTGGTTGGACATAAATCCTGGGACAGGAATTTCGGTTTCGTATAAAAAGTAAATAATCATACCCACTGAACAGGACTCGTGTTGGGAACGTCCACAACTTGGGCAAGGAGAATGTGATATTCCCTGGAAATTTGGACACGCCAGAACATCTTATACTTGAGAAAAAAAAAAATGTCCAGTTCCTGGGAATATCCCAAATCTTTCCCAAGAAATTCCTGAGAAATTCTCAAGATCTAGACTCGAGGATTTTCTTTCTCAAGATCTAGACTCGAGAATTTTCTCAAGTGTAAGATGTTATGACATGCCCAAATTTCACGTTCTCTATTCTTGTTGTATTCACAAGTCGGGACTCCAGAAATTCCTGGGAAATTCTCGAGATCTTGTTCAGTGGGATAGGATACATCCTACCGATATGTATGCAGTCTGTATGTACAGCCGATTATGATGAACTTTATGATCCATGAACGTGATAACATATATAAGCTGTGCTGGAATACCCGACCTGCGATATTTGATCGAATCTTGTACAAATTGTGTGTGGCACAGCCACATTCTCATCCTCTGTAGCCTAAAACAAGACCAGTCAAAAGGCCTTATTCCGGGGCCTTATTTGTTTCGGAACAAAGGACTTGTGAAGTTATAGCTCGGAGAGAAATCAAAGTGTATACATTGTATTTGGGAACTGCAAACATTTTGGATAAAGTGGGGAACCGATGCTTCCTTTGTTGAAAATAGGCACTCATATTGTGTATATTCAAGGCGGGAAAGTCCCCCTGGTGTTCAAAAGTCGCACATGCGCAGTCTAAAATAAAGTCCCTTCCGGTTCACCCCTCATGGCAATGGACGTGTTCCTGTGAGTTACTCCTAAAAGTATAAGATTTCTAATAGGTTATGTGGCCCAGACACGTTATGTGTACTCTGTGAGTTGTGAAGGTAAATGTTGGGACGAAGTTGAGTCTAATTAGTGGAAGGGAAATGCCTCAGATCAATCGGCAAAGTGACGACATCCGTAGGATGCTGAGTGGCACGCTGGAAAGCAGGTCAGACGCCAAGGGACCATCTCAAAGACAGTGAGTAGAACAAAGTTGAGATCGGCGAGTTAGCGTGCAGAATCAGCGGGGAAAGAAGCTCGTCGTGGTTTTGGAAGGATCGCCACCAGAACGGCCAGAAATACATGGAAATAGTCGGGAGAAAAGCTTAGGTCTACATGGATATGCCAGGGTGGTATAGAGTAGACAGGAGGAGCATTTTTGGGACTGTGTATGCATCGTAGAATCCGCCATTGGCATCGTGAGACGATGCGAAACTGGGAAACTCCCGTCCCAAAGGATCTGCTTGGAGAATGAGCCCAAGTGGTCGTTTCTGCAGGTAGATGTCAGATGGCTGCAGGTAGATGTCAGATGGCTGTAAGTACATCCTGGAGACGTATCAGAGGCACTGGAGACGTGTCAGAGATACAGGAGGTTGTCAGAGGCAGCAGTAGGTCGTCAGGGACAGCAGGAGAAGCTGTATACGACTGAGAGATAGCTGTGGACGTGAGTAGACCTTGTTATGGTGCTACAGATATCATGATCAAGATGAGTCAAGTGATGAGGAAACTATTAGTTTCTAACTTTAAGTGAAACTCTGAGAAAGATAGATAGGGACTCCCATGGTAAAGATGGGATACTGACAAGTTTCATCTGTCAAGAGGCAAGTAAAGAACTGGTGACCCTGACTTGCCATAGTTATCTTATTTAGTATAAATATCCAAGGTAAAATAATACTGGTTATTATTATATATGGTTTCATTTAAGTTTTTTGTGGTTGACATATTGCGGTTATATTCAACTAGATGGTCTTCATAGACCTTGGACATTATATTTTCTCAAACAAGGACAGTTCCATAAATTAAAGACAGAAGGAGAACTCTGTGAGCTATACCATGAGTATTTGCTCAAGGAAGTATATATCAAAGAAACTGGACTGCTTGATACAAAGAGACACAATATAATTATATTTGAGAAGGAGTGTGCATTCTAAAATTTATGGTATTTTGTGCTTATGTGGTACATACACAACTATGATTGAGAAGGAGTGTTGAAAATAGGCACTCATATTGTGTATATTCAAGGCGGGAAAGTCCCCCTGGTGTTCAAAAGTCGCACATGCGCAGTCTAAAATAAAGTCCCTTCCGGTTCACCCCTCATGGCAATGGACGTGTTCCTGTGAGTTACTCCTAAAAGTATAAGATTTCTAATATCCTTAATCTCGGATGCAGCAATGAGGTGGGGTGGTGGGCGTTGGTGTGTGTGTGTGTGTGTGTGTGTGTGTGTGTGTGTGTGTGTGGGCAGGGTAATTTCCTGGTATTTCCCCAACTCATTATCTTGTGGTTTTGGTTGTATATTCCCTCTCTACGTTTGCCCCAGGGTCCGTCACTGACACTCGCCATAGCTCCGATGCCGAATAAAAACTATAGTGTTTTGCTACCTTTGTATACTTTTATACTATTATATAATTATACCTTAATAGGTGGTTTTTCTTTTAACCCAAATGTCCTTAGACATTGAAGTAAAGATTTATATTGGGCGGTATTCCATTGTGCAATAGTGCATGCAATAAAATGATAACCCAAATAAAATCGAATGTTAAGGGATCTCTTGGTTTATGTGTAGGCGTCTCTCTGTCTCTGTCTCTCCCTCTCTGTCTCTCTGTCTGTCTCTCCCTCTCTCTCTCTCTCTCTCTCTCTCTCTCCCATTCTCTCTCTCACTTACTCGCTCTTGCTTGCTCACTCTCACTTGCGTGCTCGCTTGGTCTTGGGTGCTCGCTCGGTCTCGCGTGCTCGCTCGGTCTCGCATGCTCACTCTCTCTGTTGCTAAATATGTCTCTCACCTTGTCAGAAGTGAATTTGCAGCTTTTACAACAGATCTGATTACAGTCAAAGCTGCCTGTGTATTCCCATATGAAAATAACCAAGTGTACCATTCAGTGGGAAGTACACGATGTAGTACCATCACTGGGAATAGACCAGCATGGGCTAGTACTGGGGGCTGGGCGTTGGTGTAGCAGGATGTCACAAAACCATTGACAATGATTGATTGGCCAAATGGTTTGGGGCAGTGCAGACCATGTAGCCGCTCACATCTGATGGTCTTGACCTTTTCCACCTGTAAACCCATGGCGTCATCATTGCTAGCAGTGAAAACCACATCACCAACTTTGACCTCTTCTGCAGCTTTTAGGTTCCCTAGCTCTCCAACATGGATGAGATGGTTAGGAGTCTGCTCGATGATATTACCTTGTTCAGTTGTGAGAGACACAAAATCTGACAGTGCATCGGGGTCGTCATGGCTTGACATGATGATCGGCTTGTACTGAAACTTTCCTTTTTGGTTAACAACGAGTATAAGGTCGTTCAGTTTTAGGTCTTTCATGGCCTTCTTACCATTGGGTGTGTCCACTGTGGCCTTTGAAGGGAAACATCCTGAGGAGCCCGCAGGGCGGTTAGCACCACCCCCAGTACCCCCAGTACCCCCAGTACCCCCAGTCCCAGAATTTGTATTGGATCCAGTCCTAGGATGCCTATTCGTATTCGCCCCATTTCCAGTGCTTGGCTGGGCATTGGTCTGTGGGGCACGTCTTCTCAGATCGTCTTCCATCGAGCTCCTGGGATACAAAACCGATCTTCCTGCGTTCCTGTTATCCTCAACCACTTTTGCCAACATGGCGACCACCATTTTCCGAACTTGCTTCCGTTCACATTCATATGTGTACGTCTCCAGGCTAGAATCGCTCGTGTAGGACTCCAACTTGGTGCCTAACTCTACGAGAACTACCCGTTCGTTGATGGCTTGGAGGAATTGAATGATTGTTCCTGTCTTTTTGATATTTTGCAGCAGTTTTGCCCTCCCTTGTGACTCGTACTTCGACTTGCAGTGTGTTACCACCATCATGCAATGGTCGAATGTTCGTTGGTTGAGAAGCTAGAAAACAGAAATGATGCATTTTGAGGCTCAAGTACCTTGGTTGTATAGTTCACATTGACTTTAGGGTCTTTCCATGCAAACCAGATTTATACAACTGTAAAGGGACTTCAGGAGGGTGGTTCATAACTTTCTACGACGACAGGACTCAGAAATGAGGTGGGGCAGGGGGCATTTAAGTTTCTAATATACACTATCAAGATACCGGGTAAAAGCATAACTAAGTGAATGATAAGAGGTATGACGTCATCTGTGGACAGCCCTGTAGGCCCATTTTGTTTTTGATTTGAAGGGTGTAATCATGAAAACTTGTTGGATAAACATTTCTCAAGTTTTTTTTTTAAATTGTCACCGTCACTTTTTAAAACCTCTGCGTTACAAGCGTCACTTTTGACCCATGTACATAATAGGCACAAACACAATTTATGATTTATCTTTTCAATACAAATCCAGCTCTTACCATGGCTTCTTGCATAATCTTTATTTCAGTGTCATATGTTCGCCCATTTCCTGCACTTATCACGAAGATGATTACATGGACTCCATCGCCGATCTCATTTAGGCCCTGAAATCAAGGAAATCAAAATTGTCTTTTAGATAGCACACAATAAATTATAGATTACTCATCATAGACTGGCGACAGTCCCTAAGCTCTGGCCCCTCTCCCCCAGGACCCCTCCAGTTCACTAGGCGTCTTATATTTGATAGCCTTTAACATTATTTTAAAATCGATAGACTTGGGCAAGTCGACTACTCGCCATTCAGGAAGCAACCCAATCTATTTAATTCTATGATATATTTTTAGGATTGACTTCATTCCTAAATGATCTTGTTGTAGTCTACGTATGTGAACGGTCGACGAGTAAATGTGCTTCGGTGATAATTTAGTTAGGCATTAAATGAATATTTTCTTGAATGTTATCAAAATTAAGTTTTCAGAGAGAAGGAAAGGATTTGGCCCGACTTCCAATTAGATATGATACCTTTTCCATCAAGGAAATTAATTCCCTATTTCTATACCTTCTTAAAAGTATACAATCAATCAGGATATTAATGGGTCAATACAAGTTATTGGCAGATTAACTTCGTTATAACATAAATCTAATCTTTGGCTACGTCTGAATGTATTCAATATTTCAGATGAACTACCATAAATATAGGTAGGAGCAGAAAATCTGTATACCACGTAAGAACAAGAGGTTTTATCAAAAGTGAAGGAACCCACACGGATGTATCTGTGTACATTGAACAGATGTAGTGTCTTTCGGTTTCACTCACCCATGACGATTGTTCAGTCTTTAAAAAAATGCCTTTGTCCCCAAGTCGCGTTTTTTTTTCTGATGTAGCTCGATGCAGCAAATTGGAAACCTCCAACTTAATTTTTCATGAATTTTCACTAAGAATTACTGTACTTTAGCCATTGAAAGATTATCCAATTTGTAACAAAATCTTTGCGGCAAATGATTTCAAGATGAAACTCGTGGCTTTTAGGCCAGGGAAGATGGTTTCATATTCATGTAAAATACATTTATATAAATGAGTATGCTTTTCCCCATGGCCACGAAAAATATACGCTCAGGTTCCCAACTTACTCCATCCAGCAATATATGCCACGAATGTCAATGTCGCCATGTTGATGTTTGGGGTCGTGAGCAATTAGAGATAATTTATTAATACCTGCTGATACTTACATTCTGTATGGCTCGATGAGCTGCTGTCTTCTTGGCATAGCTAGCCCTATGCTCGATCAGATCTTTTAAGACATATCCTGGTGTATCGAACAATGCAATCTTTTGCCCCTCAAACTCGAAGTCAGTTCTCTTCACCTTCATCGTCTCGGCCTGCACACTATCACTAGATTTAAACACTGGTACCTCCCCGCCATCTAACACAGTCCCCAGTCTGCTTTTCCCAACACCGCCGACCCCAACTAATAATACTTTAATCGGTTCTGTTGGATCATCTGTTTGAAATATTGCATTCGCCCCTGGTGGATTAGCTGTCCAGTGCGTTTGTCTCATGTTTAATAGTCTCTTAAGGCGGCGTTTAATTGAGGGAATCTCCTCTTCTGGATAGAAATCTTCAGAACTGAAAGACCAGAGCATCTGTTCTTCCTGTTCTGTGAGGTACACCATTGGCTCTCCAATTGAAGCCGATCCATGGCCACCTCCTTCATTACCATCTAGGTCTAGAGACTGCATGTACCTGTCCATATCTTCTGAAGGGCTGTAGGGTAGAGATGGTCCTCTTACTCCTGGGTCTTGAAGAGACTCCACTTCCTCCACGTCCACTATTCTCTGCGCCATTTGTAGCTGTGTCGGGGAGGTCCCGAAACTATCCAGTTCCTCTTGGTTACAGTGTATATAATTTAGGTTTATTCCCACTTTTATACAGTGTCTAGGTCGGCAGAGAGACCGTGTGTACAGGGGGGTGGCGTATGGGGGAATTCGTATGGGGAGGGTGGGTGGGAGTTTGGGGTAGCGGGAGGAGGCGCGGTGCAGAGAGCGTCAGGAGTAATTATCGTGGCCTGGTACCGTATTCCCTCCAGTAAATAGACCTCATGGGTTTTTCATTTTTGTATACGGATGGTTAGATGAAAGGAAGCATGGCACTCCTTTTACAGTGTTAGGAAAATTGTATAAATCGTTTATGATTGCGAGTTGCTTTTGTTAAATTTGGTCATTTTCGTGTTTTATGCAAATAAAGGCAGTGGTGGATCAAGGATTTGTAAATCAGAAGGAAGGGCTGCATCTTCTATTTGTAAATCAGAAGGAAGGGCTGCGTCTTCTATTTGTAAATCAGAAGGAAGGGCTGCGTCTTCTATTTGTAAATCAGAAGGAAGGGCTGCATCTTCTACACTGCAAAAATGGTGTTTAGATTTTAAACATGTTTAGGTCTAAACACGTTTAAAACCTAAACATATAGGTCAGTTATGTGTCTCATTGACTACACATTTAGGAAATGAACACTTTTATTCTAAATACATAAACATTTATGCTAAACATGTTTAGATGTTTAGAGTTGAGACAGTTAAATAATAGGTGTTTAGATTTAAACATCAATATGTTTAGATACTTGGATGTTGAATCCACACCAGGTAGCAGCACTACCTTTGACTGGACTATCTGCACACGGTTATAGTCAATTGTTGTGACAAATGTCCCAAAATCCCATGTTTATCATGGTTTCATTTCATAGAATGTCATGTGAATAGAAAGGGCAATAGAAAATTGACTAGATTCACCTCATGCCACCATCATTACCATAAAATAATCAATAAACTCCATGACTGACACCTATTTGATGTTATTCTGGAATAGATAAGGCAAATTTCTTCCTGCCAAGCTGTTGTACTTTCCCAAGTCTCTCATTCTGATACAGTGTGTAATCTATGTACCCGTATATAGCTGTGGCTGACATCTTTGGAGACTTTGACAAGTAGATACCTGCTGATGCCCCCCCAGTAAATGAGAAAAAACCCAAAATATATCTCTGTTTTTTAATGCATACATGTCTGCAAACCTTAAATCTCCATCAAATAATTTAAACATCTAAACACAAAAATTCATAAACACCTAAACACAAAAATTCATACATCTAAACACAAAAGTTTTAACCTAAACACCTATATTTCTAAACACTTGAGCTAAGCATATTGTTTGGCTAAACATGTTTAGGAAATTAATGTGATTACAAAAACGTTGCAAGAATATGTTTAGAATTGTGTTTAGGATCTAAACACCATTTTTGCAGTGTATTTGTAAATCAGAAGGAAGGGCTGCATCTTCTATTTGTAAATCAGAAAGAAGGGGTGTGTCTTCTATTTGTAAATCAGAAGGAAGGCCTGCGTCTTCTATTTGTAAATCAGAAGGAAGGGCTGCATCTTCTATTTGTAAATCAGAAGGAAGGGCTGCGTCTTCTATTTGTAAATCAGAAGGAAGGGCTGCGTCTTCTATTTGTAAATCAGAAGGAAGGGCTGCATCTTCTATTTGTAAATCAGAAGGAAGGGCTTTTGATGTAAAAACATTTTTTTTTTAGTTCTGGCAATCCCTGTGATACCACCCAGGGGCGGATCCAGGATTTTGAAAAGGGGGGGGTCCAACCCTGGTTTATGGGGGTAATGTTGCAAGCGCAGCGCCACGATGTTGCAAGTGCAACGGCGCGACATCGCAAGCGCAGCGCCACAAGATACCTAGGGGGTTTGGGGGCATGCCCCCCAAAGAAAATGTTGAAATCTCGACGTTAAACAGTGCATTGTGATGCATTTCTAGATCCCAATCCAGTAAAGCATTTTGGTGTACCATCAGTAGTAAACCCAGGATTATGAGAACAGAGAATGGAAATCTTATTGAATTTTGATTGCACAATGGTGTTTTAGGGAGGCTTGGCATGTCCCCTAGAAAATTGTAGAAATATGTATAACAAACTCCAAATTTTAAAGCATTTTGGTGTAAACCTAGGGTGGGCAGGTTTCCATGAAGGGGATGCAAATCTTATGTGGTAATGCTTTGTCTTTGTGAGGTTTTAGGGGCTGGTCCCTCAAGACAAATTTTGAAATATAGATGTCAAAATCTTGAGTTCAAGGGCTTCAACTAGCCTCAGATGAATGTAGTATTTTTAAATATTATTCCTTAAGGGGGTGTGGGGACTGCCTGCACCCCTGGGAAGTTTTTTGAAAAATGATGTTAAACCTTGAAGTTTAAAGCATTTTGATGTACCATCAGGAGTATGTTTATGCACTGGTGGACTTTTGGGTCATTCCCAAAGAAAATCTTATAACATAATCATCAAACCTATATTTAAAACATTTTGATATAGGAAAGGGATGTAAATTTATGTCCTGATACCATACATTGTTCTTTGATAGAGTTTTGACAGCTCGTCCCCCAAGGAATTTTTTGAAATATTGGTTTTAAACACGGTAGTCTAAGCATCTAAGGAATTTCTGTATCATAAGGTGTGAATCTAGTAGTTTTAAAATGAAAGTTATTTGGAGCCTACCATCAAGAAAGCTTTGAAATTTCACAAAAACTCATTACAGCACACAGTATTTTGATATACCCCAAGTGGTGAATAAAATTTTAATGGGATATAAATCTAATAGAAAATTACCTGTGAGACCAAACATAGTATCCCATGCATAAGGCACACCTGATGCCTAGATGCCTATGTGGACTCACTGGTGCACATTGGGTCACGTTAGAAAATTTTGTGGAAATTTTATAGATTTTAGATACTGTAGTCATAAATTGTAAAATTCACAAACAATAAAACCATATCAAAGAGAGATAGGGGCCATGAATGGGGGTATACAAAGTGGACATCTTGGGTGGGCCCAAAGGGGGGGGTCCCTCTTCGGGGACCCCCATTTGAACATGTTATGGGTGGACCAAAAGGGGGGGTCTGGACCCCCAGGACCCCCCTGGATCCGCCCCTGCCACCTATCACATGAACTTAAAGATTCTTCCTAATGGAATATAAATTGTGTTTCTATGGAAATACGTATACACTTTACCAACTCCTATTTTTGTCCTAAAACGCACTTTTTACATTCCAAAATTTGGAACAGTTACACCAAAAATGGAGCAGTTTGTCTCCAAGGGAAAGCGAATATATACCATAGTAAGAATTCAGGGGACGGTATTGTGCTTGATTTTTCATATAATAGTCATATGGATTTAATCTGAGATTTCTCCCAGTGGTTAAAGTACGTGTGCGTGAAGGGGGGGGGAGTGCACGCGGACATTCGAAAAAAAAAAGATTTGTCCCCCCCCTGAGACCAGGGTCAAAATTCGAAAATCACGCCCTCTCCTTCTCACCTATAGTAAATTGGCAGCTTAAAAACAGGTGAAATCTCTGCACCCCCCACCCCCACCCCTGCTGTTAAAAAAATTATCACTCCCAAAATCCAGCAGGGAGCACCGCTTGTGCTTGCCCGCTCATAATGGTGGATCTCGACAAATCAAATGTTTTGACTAGACTTGATATTGTTAATGATCAGTGTACATCTATAGCATCTAATTTCTATCGATTGTTCTTTGGTCACACGCCATAGACGAGTCTCTCTATTGGTATTTTCTGATACACCCCCAGGATACACCTGTAGCGAGCGACGTCATAGATAGGATGAGATCATTTTATTGTCTTTTCACTTACACAAATTCTAACTTTTTAATGATAGGCAATCGGGTCCAGGGTTTTATACTCATATTTCTACCTTTAGGAAATCGGAAGGACCCATAATATTAAAACCAATCATGGACTAACCATGTGTATTAATCGTATTTATTCGAGGATGATATGGCATTTCATTACAACGATACAGAGTAATTTTTAAAATAGAAAATGGCTAGAATATAAGGGCGTTATACTTTTTCCAATGGGAAACTGGTCGTTGATGCATTAATGAATAGGCCTTCTTGCATTAGGACACAAGTCATTGTCTGTGGGATACAACGAGATAGGGGTAGTTAATGTATGCATTATGTTTTTGATTTTTAAAAACCATCGGCTGTATAGTTCCAGGCCCGCAAGCTGCTGCTTCATGCATGGAGGGAGGGTGCAAATGTATAAGAGTGGTTTTACCGCTCACGGCCATGGATACTTTGAGGGAACCATTTTTAATAGGGGATGGCTGGCTGGATGAGGAAGGGGTCGGGGGTGCATTGCTAATGTATAAGAGTGGTTATACTGTGGTCGCGTGATGCTCGGCCCCTGGGTGGAGCATTCATACGAGGCATTACGGTAGTATAAGAGTTAGGTCAGTGTACCACACACAGCCATTATTAGCAGCACTAACCTGCAGCACACAACGTTCTACACTACATACAGCATACAGCCTTCATAACACGACTGTCAAGATGAGTCTAAGGGACATGGCACCCAATTTATCAGGCTGGGAGATAGAAGAGCTAAAAAATGGAGGAATGGAGGAGGACATTGTCATAATAAGCAGAGAAATAGGAAGGAGACTTCAGCACAGAGAGCAAGAGTGGACCACCATCCCTATAGACCCTCCTCAACTTCCACCACAGGAGGCTCCAATACCTACCAGAATAATGCTTATTGGGGAAGGAGGGGCTGGTAAGAGTGCTCTAGGAAGCTTGTTGACTGGGGATGGGAGTTTTAGGACGAGTGACACTTCAGTTTCAGAGGCACTGCTCTGTGAGGAAGGAATAGGGACATATGGAGAGGAAGGGAGGAAGATTGTTGTTGTCGATACACCGGGTGCTGCATTCATGGAGTCCACTGACTATGGGACCATCGACAAACAGAGCGCGTCAGAAATAGAGTCAGGGGCATTGACAGAGGTAGGCCATGTGTATTTATAAACATTTATACTGTATATATTGTTAGAACCACTATACATGTGAAGAGAGAGAGAGAGAGAGAGAGAGAGAGAGAGAGAGAGTGAGAGAGAGAGAGAGAGAGAGAGAGAGAGAGAGAGAGAGAGAGAGAGAGAGAGAGAGAAAAGTGGGGTGGACACTTTTTCCAGGGGAGAGGGGGAGGAGGGTGTAGGGGTGGGAGGGTCAGACACCCTCTCCCTCTCACTCTGAGAGAGAGAGAGAGAGAGAGAGTGAGAGAGAGAGAGAAAGAGAGAGAGAGAGAGAGAGAAAAAAGTGGGGTGGACACTTTTTCCAGGGGAGAGGGGGAGGAGGGTGTAGGGGTGGGAGGGTCAGACACCCTCTCCCTCTCACTCTGCCTCTTTTCTACTCCTGTGGAAAGCCCCACTTTCCCGATCCTCCATTGTCTCCATACCATCCGATACCGAAACCTGCGCCATGGCAATACATTAGCCACATGTAGATATATAGGTCATATAAATTTGATCAAAATGGTTGGCTGAGGCGGGCGTGCTACTTGGTGTACAGTGCTATTTAATCTCTCTCTCTCTCTCTCTCTCTCTCTCTCTCTCTCTCTCTCTCTCTCTCTCTCTCTCTATATATATATATATATATATATATATATATATACATATATACATATATATATATATATATATATATATATATATATATATATATATATACATATCGTTACATGGCTCTAACAAACGATGTAAATGCCTAGTTCATAGACATTTTTACTACTGAATGATCCTGGTCTGTGTCAGGGTTCTATGGTGAGGTGGGGCACTGAAAATATCTCCGTCTGGGCTTATGATATTTATTAGGATGAAAATCCATGTCTACGTGAATTGTGTCCTAAATGTGGATCACATAATTATCTAAATCTACTCATTGTGATTCAATATAGCCACATAGCATATACATATGGATTTGTCGAGATGCATCAAATATCCTGAGGGCGAAAATGATGAAAAATAAAGAAAACAAGAACGTTTTATGTCTAGAGCTATATTCCTGTTTTGGATACAGTTTGGATACATTGCCTTTAAAAACAAAGATACTTAGTTTATAGAATAGGGGCCTCTGCTGTTTCTATATGTCAAATTATCTTGAAGGTCCTTTGTGAAAAATCTCTCTTCTTTTTTCCAGACTCTTGCCAAGATGGACAGCGGCATTGACGTTTTCATCTTAGTCATCAACAACAGTTACAGACGAAGTCAGGATCTGGGTATCAAGAGGTTGTGGAAAAAGCAGGTATGCCTACATACCATTTGAATAGACGAATGTATATGCGTTTGAACCTTATGTCTCAATAGATATCCCACTTGGACCAAAGAAAATAAAAGGTGTGTTTCCAGTAAACAGATTCGGTCGGGTTACTGGAAACAAACCTTTTTATTTTTTTTTTAATTTGGCCTTGGCAAAAAAAAAACAAACAAAAACAACCCAGGTTTTTAACATGAAGAAAAACGTTCTTTCTGAGTAAAGATGTCAAAACCCACAACTAAAATGTTGATCAGTTTGCGTCAACACCCACAACTAAAGATCAGCCCACCCCTAGCCCATAGAAAGCCCTACCATCATTTTTCAACTAAAACACACTGAATGCAACAAAACCGATGCTTAACATTTGTTGTGAGTATGAAACCAAGAATCCAAGACTTTAAAAATACTTTTTTTTAAATAATTTCAGCCCATGACAAGCCCATCACGAGCCCAATTGTGTTTTTCAACATATCTCAAATAAAAAAAAGTTGAAATCTATTCATTTTTAGAGAAGAGTTTGATTAGTAATTATTAGTCAGCTAAAAAAAGGAACGTTAAGAGATATCAAGAATACATTGAAAATGTCTTTGAATGTAAGAAAAATGTTTGTACAAACGTTTTTTTTTACAATAATATTTTCCAAATTTTCCCAAGCACTAAAACACGTTTTTGCCAATTGCGTGGGGAGAGAGCTCTCTACCCGAGATGCCCGCTTTATTTAAAAGGGAGGGGCCTTGGCCATGACCCCGACACACACATATGAAATACAAATGGTCAAAATGAATGGATGAAATAAGTGTCTGAATAGATGAATAGATAATATCTAAAGAATGAGAGAGACCTCAATAATTTCCATATTCTTTTATAGGTCCTGAATAGGGGCTCAATCAACCATTTTATGGTCGTGGCGACACACAGCCTGGCCCACTACTCAAGCGAAGGAGCTCACAAATTCCTCCAAGACGTGACAGAGGACCCTGATGTGAAGAAATTAATGTCAAGTATAAATAACCGAGTGGTGCTGGTGGAGCTGGGCATGGGGCCTCTTACAGCAGATTCAGCAATAAGTGGTATGGCAGTGTATGATAAAGAACGTGAACAGGCAAGACACATGGTCATGTCCATGGTGTACAAGGTAATGAATGACAATAGAGACAAAGGGGTGCGCTACACATCAGCCAAAAATAAAAGAAGTTGCTGTGAGAGGGTTGGTGATGCGATCTGCGCAATATTTGCAGCAATAGCGGCTTGTTTCATCTGGTGCTGGACTGGTTTAGGGAACTGCTTCCGGCGTTTGTGTGACAAGGCCAGATGCTTCCCTTCCATGGCCTCAGTGTACACAACCAATGGTAAGAAAGTCATGAAAGAACTACAACTTAATGACCATGTACTCGTTGTTAACCAAAAAGGACACATTCAGTATGAGCCAATTATCATGTTCAGCCACGCGTCCCCAGATGAACATTCCCAGTTTGTGTCTGTCACCATGGAGAGTGGTAAGCTGCTGAGATTGTCTCCGAGTCATCTCCTCCATGTTGGAGAACTTGGCACCCTGCGTGCAGCAAAAGAACTTAAAGTTGGCAATAGAGTCTTCACCATTGACAAAGAAGACGTATCGGGTACTAATGCTGATAGAGTGAAAACTGTTAGCCGGGAATGGCTCAGTGGCCTTTATTGTCCGCATACACCGAGCGGGTCAATCATTGTCGATGGCATTCTGACATCGTGCTACACAAACCTCCTACCCACAATGTTAGCTCATAGCTTTCTGATCCCAGTGATGCTCCTTCATCGTGTCCTTCCTACAAGGCAGTTCACATGGATCTCTGGTCATATCACACCTGGGATCTTTGCAAAGATCATGACTGTTGGTAGATCATTTGTACACTCTGCCAGTACAGGATTTTCAATGTTACAGTACATGTACTAATATGACCTTTCCATTGTGAATGCCAGTGCAGATCCACAGATAGGGCCTAATGGATCCAGACTGCTCTGTTTGATAAATGTTGTCTTTTTGTATTTTCAAACTATATCAATCCCTGCAGTGTAACACCCTTTGGTACTGTGGTGCCAGACGCTTCTCCTTTCAAATCACTGTCAACTCAATCCTTTGAAATGTCAAATACACTGCAGTCATTTGCATATGAGTCTACTCATATAAGTCTACTAGCTGCTTCGGACAACTATTATAAGTCAGTGTATGAATTATTCAAGACTGTTGTAAATGATCATCGGCCACACCTCAAACATTAGCTGGACATATAAAACATGTGCATATGTAATTTGATATTCTGGAATATTTAACCAGTTTGTTTACCCAAATCATGTACGTCTTTTTGGTCACTTCAAATATTCCAGGGCTTGCCAGATCCATTGTATTTTGTAGACGGTCATAGGCATACCATTTATACATGCAATGAGACACTATTCCGACTTAACCCTTTAAGAGCGGCTAATGCAAGAAAGCATCATGCTCATTTTCTGTTATAATGCACCAATGACCCTGGCGAGCAGACTCGCCAGCACTTTATTGGTGCATCATACGGGCGAGTTACTCACCAGGGCACTTATAACGAGGATGGCATGATGTATCAATGCACTAGTTATCGGTTCTTAACGGTTTAAGTGTATTATGATTGATTATTGCTTACTCGAGTTATTTGGCCTAATGTTAAACAGTGAAAAGAGCTATTTCATTTTACTATATCACGGCAATAGGAGAGGCGAATGGAAGACGTTGGCTGGACATATTTGAAATGGATTCAATATGCTATTTATTACCACACGTACCGTTTCAATAGATTTACTTATCACATTGGGTGTCAGTCACGTTTTTAACTATGTTAACAATAAACGTACATTATGTGTTGAAACGTGTCTACATTTTGCTTTCATACCAAACAAATATTAGCTTTTAATGAATGCACAACTTTGGTGCTGATGATAATTATTACATTAACCAAAATTTATAGTCATATGCAAAATGAATAGTTATGCTTACAGAAAAGAGATGCCTCTTTAGAAGGAGACAGCATTGGCCATTGGGGTACCTATATTGTAATCATAATGATTAAGTCATGAAGTTCATTACTTTGAGGACATGTTATATGGTGCCTAGCTACTCTGGTTGATCTTCATGTATTGTTTTGACAACTATAATCCTCTTGATAATGGAAACTGAAATTATTAAGAGTATAGGCCTAATCACATTAGAATCCCAATTGATCAAATCGGGGATCCAACTGCACCTCCACCAGTGTGAGTTCCATGCATAATTAACTGTGCTAGCTTGGTTACTGGCTAGTGGATGGTTATCTCATAGCCCAGCCATGACACCTGGGGTAATGGAGGAGAACTTATAGGATTAGTAATAGGATTATCCCTCGGGAACCTTCAGCGTTTCCGAGAATCCACGAGCAGTCAGTTTTTTTGATTCGGTCAAGTCAGCGTCTGTCTCGTCTGTCAGAGCCATCAGCTATTTCGATCTGTAAGTATAAAATTTGAACGATCTGCTGGCTGTGTTTCAGCACGCAGACTAATTTTATTGTATAGATTGTTTGGGCAATTCTTTCTTTGCCCTTGCTGCTCAAAATTTTGTGTTAGGAGCAGTTTTCAACGACTGGGCCGTTCCTCCTTCGAGGCGGCCATCTTGTTTTCACGGTCGTCAACATTTCATTCGATTTACACCCCCCAGTGTCAACAGAGTGGAATTTTGCCCCTTTCTAGGGCAAATTACTGCTTTGTCCACCCCCAGGTGGTCTTTGCGGGCATTTGGCGAGCATTTTCTCTTCTTTTCGCCACTAAATGTGAGTTTTCCCGATCGATACGCTGACCGAGCGTCGGAAAACTTTGCCGCTGGTTTCGTCATGTTTCTCGGTTAAGACGGAGACAAGCGCGCGCCCGGTACGTTGACCGAGCGGCAGAAAACTTTGCCGCTGGGTTCGGTGTGTTTCTCTGTTAAGACGGAGACAAGCACACGGCCGCTACAGGGACCGATTGACCATAAACTGGCAAACTAAAGGCAGTTGTTTGCTGGTTTAGCGATCGGCATTACCGGAAGTTTTGGTTTAGCGATCAGCATTACTGGGCCTGTTCACTTGATGTTGATTACAGTTGAGGTTAGTTTCTTCTAACTATTAACTTGAATTGTGATTCTTCCTATTTTAACACTGTAGTGTTTAAATTTTAGTGACTCTGGGTCCTGTTTCTTACAGATTCACCATGAGTGATCAGAAGGAAAACAAGGGCAAGAAAGGTCCAAATACTAGGAGGAAACATACTATAAGTGAGGATGGATCTGACTTTCAGATGCATGACTCCAATGAGACCATTGGCACGTCAGGGGCTGGTCATGCTGGTATGGAAGGTACTACGATTACGTCTCCTATTGCGAGTACTTCAGGTACTTCGACCCAATCTACTGCAGGGACTTCTGGCACTCAAGGCTTTGACTTCCAATCCTTGTTCCAGAATGTGGACACATCGGCGATGATGGGCCAATTCTTGGGCAGTCTACTGATGCAAGCTGTGAAGCAAACACCCTTTGACCCCTCGGAAGAGGAAGAAGAGAAGGAAGTTGAGGAGGTTAAGGACGAACTTAAACCTTCCGGTAAACTTTACAACCTCATGAAAGAGTGTGTGGAGCAGGAACAAGAGAAAGGGAAGAAAGGAAAGGATATCAGACCCTTCGTGGCAGAGTTTCTGAACTCAATGTTCAAGGAAAAGAGGACCAGGTCGGACCTGGAAACGTTGCACAGCAAGTACCCACAGCCGGAGAAGGCTGGCCAATTGGTTGTGCCGGAGTTAGAACCAGTGCTTAAGGTTCTAATTAATAAAAGCAAGAACTCTGAGTTTCTCAAACGTGAGGAAGCATTGAAGAAGTTGCAAGTGCACCTGGTAAAGGCCATGCTGGCATTTGTGCCGATCATGGACCTGTGGATCTCTCGAGGTGATAAAGACAGTCAGTTGGATGAACTGAGTGAGGCTTTTGGGGACTGTATGAAGTTGATTGTCAGTACAATCAAGGCCATCACCGCTCGTAGAACGGAGGCGCTCAAGCCCATGGTAGTTGCTAAATATGGAGAGCACTTTCTCAAGGATGGTGGAGATGATCCGAAGTTCTTATTCGGAGGTAATCTCGAGGAGGCAATCAAAACTGTGGACTCAGCACACAAGATGGCCGAAAAACTTGAGAAACCAGCACAGCAACATGCAGCGCCAGGAAAAGCTAAGAGTAGCTTCAAACAAGGCCAGCAACAGCAGCGCAGGCGGGGGTTTCCCCAGCAGAGGCATCAGCATCAGCCCAGGGGCTTCAACCCGTTAGCTGGTATGAGGTTCTCATTTGTGATTCCCCAGTTTGGTCACAATGTGGCACCAAGGATGAATGGACCGAGGCCCAGGGCACCAGCGCCAGCAGCAGCAGGTAGTGCAGCGAAGGTGAAGCAAGCCTCGGGTTTTCAGAAGTAGGGTCCTTAGCAGAGCAGGTAAGTCCCCTACAGTTCAATCATTCTGCTCAGAATTTTGTTGCTGGTAGTATTGCTAGATATACAGACCGTTGGTCCATGATAACTAGTGACCCTTGGGTTCTGGACATGGTTAAAGGGGTGAAGATACCTTTTAAGGAGTTGGAACCAACTCAACAAATGGTGCCTTTCCCTTATGATCTGGGATCAGAGAAAGAGGAGCATGTGGACAATGAGATTGCCAAGTTGCTCACAAAAGGTGTCATAGTTCCTGTGGAACCAGCTCAAGGTCAATTCATTTCTAGTGTGTTTGTAAGGCCAAAACCCAATGGTGAGTACAGACTAATTTTGAATCTGTCAAAAATAAATGAGAGTGTAGAGTACACACATTTTAAAATGACAAGTTTAAACACGGCAGTTGAAATGATGAGGCCTGGATGCTTTATGGCGTCCATTGACCTCAAGGATGCTTACTATTCTGTTTTGGTATCAAAAGAGGATAGGAAGTTCCTGAGATTCTACTGGAAAGGAATCTTGTATGAGTTCCAGGGCATGCCCAATGGTTTGGCCTGTGCCCCGAGAATTTTTACAAAAATTCTGAATCCAGTCTTCTCCAACCTGAGAGAGGGAGGTCATGAGTGTTTTCAATAAATTGATGACTCCTTTATCTTGGGTGATACAGCAGAACAGTATAGGGTTACTACTGACAGGCTTGGACAAGAGCTAGATTCTCTAGGTTTTGTGGTGCATCCGGATAAATCGGTATTTACGCCTACACAAGAAATTGTGTTTTGGGGGTTCTTGTTGAGCTCACAGACTATGACTGTGAGTCCCACACAGGACAAGATAGACAAGTTCAACATGGCAGTGTGGAACTTGGCTAATGGTCCCAAGCCTTACACAATAAGGGATATTGCTGGTATTGTTGGTCTAATGACGGCCTATTCTGCAGGAGTGCAGTATGGGCCGGCACATATCAAGGGTCTGGAGAGAGAAAAGAACCTGGCTCTGGAACAAAATAAAGGGAATTTTGATGCAGAAATGATTGTGGGTTCATAGGGTTTGGATGACATCAACTGGTGGTTAGAAAATCTTCCGACTGGTTCCAAAAAGATTAGAAACGAGGGTGCCGATTTTGAAATCATCACCGACGCTTCAGACACTGGGTGGGGGGCTCACAGGGGTGAGACAACCACCAAGGGTATTTGGAAGGAGGAGGAAGTGAACCTTCATAGTAACATTCATGAGTTGATGGCAATCCAATTAGGATTACAAGCATTGGTACCAGAACAGGGGGTAAATGTCAAAATTCATACGGATAACACTACTGCTTTGGCTTATGTCCGAAAAATGGGTGGAATCAAATCGGTTGAATGCAATGAGTTGGCAAAGCAAATCTGGGACTGGTGTGCCGAGAGGGATATGTGGTTGACCATCAACCACATACCAGGCAAGGAAAATGTGTTGGCAGATTACCTGTCAAGACACTTTTCACCAGATCTTGAATGGGAATTGAGTCCAAAAACTTTCAAAAAGGTTTGCAAAATTTTTGGCACACCAGAAGTGGATTTGTTTGCCTCTCGTGCTAATGCTAAATTGCCATGTTTTGTGTCTTGGAGGCCACAACCTGGCACCTGGGACAAAGATGCCTTGTCAATCTCATGGAAGGGAAAATACATGTCACCCCCGATTGGCCGGGTCAACCGTGGTATAGCGGGCTCCAACGCACCAATTGGAGAAGACATCGCTTCAGGAGAGACAGAGGAAACTTGTGTCATCCAGGAGAGCCCGGGAACAAGCTAAGGCTACAAACTACCCCGTTGGTGGTTTATCGTTCCTTCTAAAGAAGAAACTGGTGAAAAGAGGGTTTGACAGCCATATTATCCAGCTGGCAGTTAATGCCAGGAGATCTGCCACTAGGAAGTCGTATACAACTTATCTTAAAGACTGGTGCGTTTTCTGCGTGGAAAGGGGCATTCCAGTGCTTCAGCCTACTATTCAGCAAGTGTGTCAGTTCCTTTCAAAACTGCAACGAGAGGGTAAAAGTTACCAGGCACTGAACGCAGCCAGATGTGCTCTCTCTGCGGTTTGTAATTATGTCAATGGTAAACCAGTGGGACAACATCAGGTAGTCAAACTGTTGATCAAAGGAGCGTATAGCACAAGCTATAAAAGGACATAAGAGCTCGTGTATTAAAAACATACCCTGTATTGTTATTAAAAGTCTACTATGTCACAAACCGTATATACTACAGAACCTGATAAATGACTCTATTGGTATTGGAGTTTTGCCAGATATTATGAAATTGGGACAAATAGTCCCATTACCCAAAAGTGGGAATTTATCAGATGTATCTAATTGGAGACCCATAACGATGACAAATATTTTCTCTAAGTTGACAGAGAAACTGATACACACCCAGTTGATAAATTATATTGTTGATAATAATATAATTAGTGAAAGACAGTACGGTTTTATACCTAACAGATCGACTGTGAATGCAACTTTTGGGTTAATACAATATCTCATAGAAGCTAGAAACAGAGGTGATTACTCCCTTATATTGTTCCTGGATTTTAAAAAGGCTTTTAATACTGTAAATTTAGATATAATGATGAGGAAACTTTAATGTATTGGTTGTGATAATAACTGCCTAAAATGGTTAGAATGCTTTTTATACAATAGAAAACAAGTAACTGTAGCAAATGACATCACCTCAGATGAAAAGGTATTGGACTGTGGGGTAGCGCAGGGGACGGTATTGGGCCCTTTGCTTTTCAACATATATATTAATAGTATAACTGAAGTAATAACCAATTGTGAATTCTTTCTTTATGCAGACGATGTAGCACTGGTATTGAACGGTAGGAATACTGAGATTATGAGTAAACTAATGCAGAGTGACGTGGATAATATTGAGAAGTGGTGTAGACAAAATATCCTTACTATGAATGTCAAGAAAACCAAGGTCCTTTGGTGTCATTCAAACATGCAACGTATTACTAAATACGATATTACCTTGAACAATGTAAAATTGGCATGTGTCGAACATTTCAACTACTTGGGTGTTGTAATCGATTTTGATTTAAACTTTAAACAACATTGTAAAAAGATGGATTCACTGGGTATTGCCAAATTGAAACAACTGAGAAATATTGTTAAATACCTGGATACAGATACAAGTCTTAAAATCTATAAGACGATGATTATTCCTTTGTTAGAATACTGTAGTTATATTTTGAAGAGTGGACCTGCTACTTTAGTAGACCATTTAGATGTCATACAAAATCATTGTCTGAGAGCCTGTAAAAAGATTCTACTACCACAGGATATACATATTGTTGACCTTTTATTATCTTGCAATGCGAAAAGTCTTGTAACTAGAAGGAAAGTAGTACTTGCATGTATAATGTATAAATATATACAAAAACCGGAGAATATAATAACCCCAGTAAGACCTCTTAGGGGCAATGATAGAATAAAAATCAGAGTAAATCGACCTAGAATAGAATTATATAGATCGAGTCCATTGTATAGAGGTACCATCATTTGGGATGATCTTCCGGTGCATGTTCAATCTGCAGAAAATCTGCAAAAGTTTAAAAAGTACTTATGGGATATGTTAATATGACTCTGAACTGTTATTATCCTGAACTATAGTATATGTGAATATTATGTAATATGTGACTGTTCATGGAAACCACCTGATTAATATCAACCGACTGTATCCTCCTACGGCTGATAATTGTAAAAGCTTCAATATGTTAAGATATCATTGGCCAATAAACGCTTTTCAAACTCAAACTCAAACTATGAAATGAATCCTCCGGGTCCCCACTACCACACCTTTTGGGACGTCCGTAAGGTATTTGACGTTATTCAGCAGTGGGACAATGCAACAGTCTCACTTAAGAAACTCTCAATGAAGTTGAGCGTATTACTACTTCTCGTGACATCCCAGAGGGGACAGACCATAGTAAATCTGTCAATCAAAAACATGTCTGTTAAGGACAAAGCAGTGTTCCGCATGACGAAACTACTGAAGAGCAACCGGCAAGGTGATCCGCTGAACACACTGGTACTTCGGAAATTTGACGAAAATCCTAGAGTGTGTGTGGTACGGTGCCTGGAACAGTACCTGGAAAGAACAAGGACAATTCGATCTGAAGAATCGCAGTTGCTTATTAGCTATATACAACCACATCTACCGATAAGTCGGGACACTCTATCAAGATGGGTGTTAGGCGTACTTGCGTTATCAGGCATATACGTGCAACAGTACAAGCTGCACTCCACCCGAGGAGCCTCAGCATTGGGGCTCCTCAGGGTGGGGGGCAACCTTAACCTGCTAATGAAACGGGCTGGGTGGCGCCAGTCTGTTTCATTTGCACGGTTTTATCACAAACCAATAGAAGACATTGTTGAGGGTAACGCCATTCTGGCGTAAAATGAAGTTACCTTTTGTAAGGCTTGAAAGTTACTCTGGCGAGTATTTGAACTTTGTAAGTTTAGAACTGTTATGGTTATTGGCATCTTAAGATGACATATTGGGGTTCTAAGTCAAGTTAGACTTAGTATAGACAAGTTGTTATTGTATGTGGAGATTTAGTTTCTTCCACATTACCACTTTAATATTGTCACAGACAATATAAGTTGAATGTAAGTACGTTGTTGTGTTTTCTGTTCAGGGAAGTCAATTGCTCTGAAACTCTCGTGGATTCTCGGAAACGCTGAAGGTTCCCGAGGGATAATATTAAGATTATTTGAGACTTACCTGTAAGTTGAGGTATAATCAGGATTATACCGAGGGAACCTGGCGGTTCAGGGAATACACGAGAGGAGAATCCACGCATGTGCAGTCAGTCCTTAAGAGCCTGTGAAGGGGGGTCAACTAACTAATACCTAACCTTACTAGGGGTAAATTCTAATAAAACCCCCCTTATTAATTAATCTGAGACACCATGATTAACTGAGGGAGGGAGCGGTAGGGAATACACGCCCTACCGCAATTTACCCTTTTGCAATTTATGTCACATTGGTAACAATAGTGCCAATTGTGGCTTTATACAACCGATTGTGATCAAAGGTTACCTAAGGTGTGTAAACACCCCTTAAGCTGGTCTATTCTCTTTGGTGGGAAGGAAAACCACTTGGTTAATTAGTTCTTGTCACAGCCTCCTGGCGGCAGCACTTAGTGGTGTCTGCTCTGCTGCCAGGCATCCAAATTGAATTCACCACCATTATAGAATACTCTTCTTTATGGGTTCAGATGGAGCCACTGTGCTGGTACAATAAAGACTGCTTGTTGACATGAATAAAATGCTGGAGGCATTTTATTTCTACACACATGTATGCTTGAATTTGACATGGTTAGAATGCACTGAATAGATTGAGATTTTGGCAGGACACTTTCACAAGAGGGGTGGTGATTAATATGCAGAAATTGGAAAATCTATATGCCAGATCTTGTCCCAGCTTTAATTTCATATGCATTATGGGCCAATCACAGCCACCCTAGTCTGCACCAGGCCTGCAACCCATATGACTCTTCAGATGTCGCTACCATATTTACTTCCACGTGACAGGATGATCGAGGCTATGAGGTAGCTGCATTGTTGCTCATACATACAAGTGCTCCCCTATGGCTCAAGCAATCATAAGTAGATAGTACTGCCCAACTCGATCGTCTATGGAGAACCCAGATTCATTGACGAGTAAGCAGTGACAATGGCAGCTAGCCTCCTTTCTCATTAGGTGTGAAAATTAATCAGCACATAAAGTGTGCCTATACATGGGTGCTCAAAATTTTTAGGACGTCACACCATCACTTTTAAGGAAGGATGATGCATCACTCTCGTCACTTTTTATGTATATGCCAATGTACTGGGAACCTTTGATAGTGTCACCATCTGTCACTTTTTAAAACCCCAGCGTTACGAGCGTCACTTTTTAAAACCCCTGCGTCACAGCGTCACTTTTTACCCATGTATAGGTACTAAAGTGCAGTGAATAAAGTCACGATAACATGTTCTCACAATCAATCTAGAATCTCATACAGGATAGAATCAATCTGCATGATGTAATAGGGTTGATATAGTGAGAAGGATCAGCCAGTATGAGATAGATAACATCTTTTATGATCCATGTATACCTGCATAACCTTAGGCTGGTCCTATCAGTCAACTCTGGGATCTGTACGTATAGGTCTATCAGTAGTAGGGAGCATCCCAAGGGAAGTCCAGGTAAGAGCTTATAATTGTACTTATGCATTCCCATTCTAGGTAGAATAATAGAAAATCTGTGTATTTTAGTCAATTTTATATAATCAATTTTGCTGCTGTTTAGCTACTGATCTGAATGAATTTTCAGGCATTCAGTTGTAGGATCAGTTGCTCCCTGTCACTATGCTAGGTCTGCTGGGTGATATGTTGGATTTCAACGTCTGACAGTCTCATTGACTATACGTATTGAACCACATCATTGGTATTGAAGAATAAATAGACTATATTCACACGCCATCATGCTGTTTGATGAGATCTTGCAGCATGTTGGCCAATTTGGAGTGTACCAAGTGGGAGTGTATATTGTACTTGGTATGGCTGGAGTCATCACAGGTGGGTTATGTCCCCTTTGATTGCTTATATATATATATATATATATATATATATATATATATATATATATATATATATATAGTTTTCCATTGAATTGTTTCCATTTTTTCACCCCTGACCGACCCTTTCAATGTTGTTATCATGCTATAACTACAATTTAAGTGGGTTGATAATCATAGAATGTCGGATCAATGCAATACATGTCGACTCCAGAAAAAAACACAATAATATTATGAAATCGTTTTCAAAGCAAATGTATTTTTTTCATAACGTTAAGTTATTTCAATGTTGAAATGATTTGAATTTTACTGGCAAACCATTCCCTAACGTTTGAAATAATTCTAAAATGTTTTCATATTATCAACTTTTCCCAAGGCCAGAGGGTATTGTGTCAAAGTAAGTAGTTAACACATCAGCTTGGCCAACTTGTGATTTTACTGATGCCTAAATTGATTGCATCTTTAAAAGGCTGGAACAATTTGGTTGTAACATTTGTTGCTGCCAAGATGGACCACTGGTGCCAAGTGGATGCCCTGTCCAACTTCACTTATGAAAGACAGAAGTATGTCATGGCCCCACTAGATGAGACAGGCGGGACAACATATAGGTAATAATATAAAAGAATATATATATTATGATGTATAGAATATATGAATAACTTATTAACCAAGTCACTTTCATAGCACCAGGGATTCTAGAATAGACATATGTTACATGTTTCTGTGTTGGTCTTCTTTAATTCAGATTAAGCTAATCAACCAAAAAAAAAGATATATCCTTTAAATGAGAATCCCGTTTTCTTTTTTAGAGGTGGCTTCAATTGTAATCTTTTCATTGATCCTAATTCTGGTAAATCATGCGTTTTAGAAATCTCATCATGCAGTATATAACGTCACAATAAAATGATACATTTTGTAGGTCTTAAATAGTACTGTAAATGTACATTTGTTTCAGCCAGTGTTACATGTACAAACTAGACTATAGCTCCTACAGCACAGATGAATTACTTAACTGGAATAGGAGTGCCATGGTGAATGATTCCACTCCTACTCAGAAATGTGGCTCCTGGGTGTATGACCAATCAGTGTTTATATCAACCATTAGAAGTAAAGTAAGTGTACATGTTGTGAAGAATTCTATAAATTCTTGCTCAGGAAGAGTTATCTCTATAATCAGTGATAATAATGATAGTGTTTCAGGAGTGTGTTGCTCCTATGGTAAAAAGAGCTGTCAGTTTTCAAAAGAAGTCACGCTCTGCTTCACCATTCAACTTGCACTCACCACATTAGTCTGAAAAGTCACCTGCCTTGTTTAAAACAGAGAGAGCTGCACTATCAGCTACCTACTCATGTCACACACTCTATAGTATATTATACTGACTGACTTCTCCCAACTAGGTACCGACTCAAATCTCCCCTTTTTAGCACCATACTTGAATGACCACTGGAAAAGAGGGCATTTTTAGCCAGCTCTTCCTTTTACTATAGGAGCAACACCCTCCAGCATAGAGTGGTGTGAAAGGGTGAGCAAAAAGCCTCACAGTCTATAGTTAGAGATCTTGTGCAGTGCATTGAGAGACAGCTTAAAATGACATTTCAGTATGCTCAGAGTGTTACTATCAGAGTAGGCTAAATTTATGTATGTTATCCATTTACCTTATGAACATGTATCAGCTTTAATTGCTTTTTTCTCCTAATTACTACAGTGGGATTTAGTGTGTGACAGAGATTCCCTGGTGCAGGTTGTCCAGACATGTTTCATGGCAGGTTTTCTTGTGGGCAGCGCTGCATTTGGACAACTCTCTGATCTGTAAGATGATGCCTTTATTCTGTATCCCTATAATATGGGATATTTTGGCTTTCTAGCTTCTACGTCAGTGATATACTAGTAATAGCCTAAGGTATTTAATATTTCCATCATGTATAAGCCCTGGCCTTTCCACAAAATGTAGGCTTATTACACCTTTTTGTTTTCCCTCAGTATCGGACGTGTGAAGGCTCTTATAGTGGCTTTATTTGTGACAACTCTATTTAATGCCATTGAGACTTTGAGTCCCTTCTTCTGGTTGTACTGTGTGAGTAGGTTCATGGTGGGGTTGGGACTAGCTGGTGCCTTCCCTGTCTACTGTGTATTATGTAAGTACATTTTATTTACTGATGCAAATTGATGTTTTTCCATGTTCATAATTGTCCTCAGTATGAAATTAAGCAACAACAAACAACAAAAACAATAACAACAGGTTGATGCATCCCCCCAAAAGAATTGCAGTCATGTTTTTTATAACCATAAACCTAAGAGTATATACAACTATTTCCAGAGTCTCATGTGGCCATGTTCGAGGGAGTAGACTGCATCCCTACCCAATCAACTAACAGTGCACTTATTTCCTATTTACAGTGATGGAAGTTATCGGTCCGAGGTACAGGGTCGTGCTGTCTATCATGGCCCATGACTTTGTAACTTTGGGCAGCCTTACCCAGTCAGGTTTCTCCTGGGCCATAAGAGACCATCAAAAACTTCACCTACTCACCACCCTCCTCACAGCAACATTTCTTCTCATGATGATGTAAGTATGAAAATGCTGTACACATCAGAAATTTATAAAACATAACACAGAAATGCTATAGAGAACCTAATGATTCTTAATACAGCACATAGAATGATAGGGCTATTCCTACTGGCTCGGATTCTGTAACTTTTGAAGGGAGGTTAATTCCATTAGGCGTTTTGGGCCTCGAGATTTATAATCCAACAAGGCTCCAGGATGACATTGCAATATGAAAAACACAGACCATGAAGTGGAAATATTGATTCATGATCACTATTGACAACTAAGGGATATACACTGCAGAGATTACTGTTCAACCTGTTATTAGCAGTGATACAAATGCTGTTATTTCAATGTTTTCTACTAACACCTATTTCAACACGTGATCATGGGAGACATATTGACATTGTATTCAAGTCAACATTGTATTCAACTCAACATTGAATCAACCTTGACCTTGTTTTCATTTGAGCAACACTGTAATTCTTATTGCTGACACCAATATTCCAATATTACACTAGGAATCTGTGCCATTTGCAGGTTGTATTGGTTCATTGAAAGAGCATACTCAGGATTCATGAGGTAAGTGGGGTGTTTCCTAACCAAGTACATCTATGAATAGAGCTATACAAAGCTATAGATGAAAAGAATGGGTTATCTTTCTTACGTTGCCCTTAGAGTGTGCCTACAAAGCCCTTGCAGAATTTCATCCCAGGTTCACATGATCGAACCTGTTAAGATATAATTTTAACTGATATACTGCCATACACACAACACTATGGCTAAAAGCTATAAGAGGACTTTCCGCATTAGACAATTAAATAGCTTCATCCCGTGTGATTTTATAATGAAACTACTTTTTGAATTAAAACCTGTCAGTGTAGCCTCTGAGTCCCCACGATGGTTGGTGAGCGCAGGTAGGGATGAGGAGGCCCGGTGCATTCTGGGTAAGATGGCAGCTGTTAATGGCACAAAACTACCCACAGAGTTAAATCTTGAGGACAACAGGAATAAGGTCTGTATAGCTCTATCGGGTGTTCAGGGCTATTGCTTAAATTTGGGTGCATGGCTCCAGATATTATTCCCTTATAATATTCATCTCTGCATTGGCTCTCTCATTCTTGTGTTTTTGATTGACGAATTCCTGACTCTTGCTTGAGTCATTTTAAACGATCATAAGAAGATCCATTGCTTCATGAGATTTTAAATCAATTAGTAGAGCAGCAAGTCCTTCAAAAGAGCCATATTTTAGGAGTTTAATTCGTAAGATTACTGAAAGCTATAAGTTGTTTTTTTATGTTGTCCAATGTCTCCGGGTATGGAAAAGTGATGTTTGACCAATGAAAGCTCGTGCAGTCACTGATAAATCTGCAATTCTATACAACCATCTCTTGAAATTTTAGCCTCGTTTTTAAGAGCTAAAATACATATTGATCACCCTGTTCTGGCACTAATATTCATCTTACAACAATTCCAAAGGTACCTACCCCCCCTAAATTGGACCTAACGATCGCATTAGAGCCAGCCATTTGTTGCTAGGACAAGCGGTTACCTAGCAACAGCTGATTTTAGCTAGCAACGGACACTTTCCCAGACAAAGAAAGACCATTCCTAGGAATGACTGGCAGAATGGAGATCATGGATACTGTTTCTCATTTTGCTATTCAGAAGCTCCATGCAATTTAAAAAAGGCAATATTGTGCCAAAATACAGTGTGCTGATCAGAAAATATAGAAAAAAAAAGATAGACCTGTAGCAAGTATGATGAAAACATGCGACTTCAGCATTATCCTCTATTGGCAAAATATTCTTTACTAGAAAATTGTAGTGTGTCTTATATCCTGAAAATGATGAAATGAGAATACATTTGAGGTTTTACTCTACTTGTGGGGCAGTGATTCCTTAGCAACAAATTTACATAACAACTTATACAGGGGAGCTTGTTCATAGACAAATATGTATTATTGTGAAGAGAGTTAACCATCATTGGACTCAATTTATTCAGAACTGAGTAGATCTTTTTAGAAATATCCCTAATGTAATAGGAAATGTGTCAGATAGTTGTTCAATACTCAAAGAGTTGGCACTTGCTTAAACCTTGCTAGCTTTTGTTTAGCAAGTGGTGAAACCTTGCTAGCTTTTGTTTAGCAAGTGGCTCACCAACAGACAACTGCTCTACTCAGATATGAAAACATGATTATGGAACCCATTGGTTTATAAAGAACATAAATCTGAAGTTGTGCTGCCAAAGCCTTATTGCTAGATTTGTTTACATCTTAGAAATTAAATATTTGATAAGGGGCCATTCAAATATTACATAACACAGTAGGGGAGGGGGGTCATGAAGTTTGTTACACTTTGTTACAGAGAGAGGGGGGTCTGCCCAAGTGTTACATGATAAAAATGAGGAATACATCACATGGCTAAATTTGACAATTTACAAGCATTTTAATGTGATTTTAGAGATCTTCCTATAATTCTTGTTAAATTGAGAAGGATCAAATAAATTTAGGAATATTGATTAGAAGCCCAATATTGTTACAAGGGGAGAGGGGGGTCAAAAAGTGGTCAAAATTGTGTTACGTAATATTTGAACGGCCCTTAAGCAGCATTACTCTTAATAATGTTATTTATAATAATATATAGATTTTGATCAGAATTAGATATAATGTGTGATGATTATTCTGTCACAAACCTTCTCTAGAAGTTCTACTGAGGAAATCTAGCTTAATCTAGCAGCATCAGATAACTGTGATTGCATGGATCTTGCAATCGATATCATCATTCTGTCAATGGTGAATCAGCTGCTTTATAAGATCACTTCTGTTGGCAGAAGTGGACCTTTCCAGAGCCTTACTGGTAGGAATCAGCTATAAGGCCACAAGTACCAGCCATATGATCCAACAAACAGAAAGTGCCTAGCAAACTAACCAAAAGACCCTACCTGTGACCATTCTCCTTGCTGGAAGGTCATGTTACAATACATTAGCTAGGACTTTATTTTAGGCCATAGATATGTTCTTAACTCTTTCCAGCCAGCTCTATCCCCCACATCATTAAAAATTCCCATTAAAAAGTCAGCAGATTGAGGTCCCGGTGTAAGGGTGACCTGAGGAATAGAACCAATGTTTGTGAAATGTATACAAAAATGACTGATTTATAATCTGTATGTAATTTCCTTTCATATGATACCATGATACCTGGAATTACTTATGGAAAATAATTATTGATGGGGCCCAGAATAATGTTATTAAATACTTTAAATGCTCTCCTCATAGTGCATTAATGTACTAGCCATATTTGATCTGCTAGTGCATAAATGCACTAGCCGGCTGGAAAGAGTTAAAAAGACATAGACCATCTGTCTGTCACCAGTGATCATCATCTACATGATGGAAACATCCATATAACAATTAACATTCTATCCAGATATGTTCAAAGTGAAGTGATGGAACTACTATAGCCTACATATTTCAGGCCATTGCCACATGTACATTCATAATATGCTTTAGCATTTGAATATTTATTTTTACACTCCACCTTCTCAGCTGGTACTGAGGTACTTATAAGGGTTGGCATGATACATTGATGCAGCATTTGCTAAAGGACTGACCAGCATTTCATTGGAGAAGAATGACATATGAAGGCATTGAATGACCATAAGGAGGTAATTTCATCACCCTCTACACACACCCAAAGTCACAGACCAATACTGTAAGCATTGGCCTAAGGTAATTGTCTTGAGGCTAAGGCTACGAGGCACAGGGGCATCCTACATTGTATATGTCAAGACAAGGGTTGGATTCATGTAGAAGCCATGCCATTTACACACGATTCTATGGTAGTATTAGGTACATAAGGAGTCCCTTCTTGTTACAGTTCCTATAATTCTAATCCTTGGTCGATAATTTATTCTAATAATGTTGCTTAATATCACTCAAAGGATTAATTGATAGGTAGATACATACTGGAAGTAAGGTATTTACCAAGCCTCGGATTACCCAAGATATTCTTTGTATGCTTTAGAATGAGAGAGTTCAAGATGGTGATTATGTGTTCTGTATGATGGCATGTAACATCACACAGGGGCAATATTTAATTTTAGCCTTACCATTTTGGTGGGAGAGCTTTGATCATTATCAGTAGGTAATTTGAATCAGTCTGTATATTTTATATGACTTTGTATAGACAGATTTATGTCTTGTGGTTGATTGAATCTATGGTTAATATAGCTCTTGATAGCGACTTGACTTAACATGTTAATGTTGGTAGCATTCCTTGACTTCTCTTTGACAGGAATGGAATGATATCACTGATAGTGGGTAATCAAGCACATAGGCTTTATGTCACAATTTTTATAACAGCAATTACTAAGTTATGGCAGGTCACCAAATGACACCCAATGAAATATTAGGATATCATCTGTGTTCTGATACTCACATGAGATGTACATACATCACAGACTGACCTGTCACCTCAACCTGATACATAAACTGCTTTCAATGATACTTTGCTGATGTTATCTTTAGCCATAGTAGTGACAGTTGATTTTGTATTTAAGTCTGCAGAACTTGTATGAAGCCCCTGTATAAGGTGTGGCTTATAGGTCATTTCAGGCTCTGGCTGCAGCTCAAAGTATATTACTCAAAGTACCATATTATAGAATAATAGTAATCTGAATATTTGTAGGTCACTAGGTATGGTTATTATTAATTTCCAAAATAGAAAAAGAAAATGAGTTGCTGGGTGATTTCTTTTTTTTCTATGGGGACATTTTATGATAGGATCAGTCAGCTATATTTCAAGCAAATATAGCTGACTAATATTTGAATCTCATCTCATTGGATCTGCATATACACATGTACATGAACTTGGCTATAACATGGTCCTTGGAATGTGGTTGGTTTGCAAACAATACAGTCATGATGTCTCTTGGCAAGCAATAGACATCTTTAGAAAAAAAAACCTGTGATCACTAGAATACCTGGTGCATATCTTTTCATATCTGGAGCATCTGTGTGTCAGTTGGTAGGCTACTTGCTATGCAAAAGCTAGTACTTTCTAAACAATAACCAACTGCACAATTGTTAAATATAATTATTTCCTATTTTGGGGGGTATTTTGAGGTATAATTGTTTTCAAATACATTGAGTCCATGGATGCTTAATTCTCATCAAATCCAAATGTCTTTTTATGAATATACTCAATTTTATTAGGTTTGAAAAAGTGTTTATTTGAACTTCTCACAAAATTACAATGTGGATAATCAGAGTCCAGCTTGCAGCATAAATCTCAATATTACAATTAGTTCCAATTTTAACTATATAAACCATCACATCAGCTGTTACTTGATATTCATTACATCAAACAATTTTATATACGCACATGAGACGCACAAGGGCAATGAGGTATATGAGTAGGCAATTATGACATATGATAGACACAATGGCATTGACATACAGACATAGAAGACAGCCCAAGAAAGAGAAAATAAGATATAACAATTGAACACCATCGACCCCTGTTCCCAATAAATTATTCATTAAAGACCACGAAGCTTAAGCTCAAGAGAACTTATAATCCACTAACAATATATTCATTCATCCGGTAACTTGTGGCTAGTTCATATGGACGTGCAATATGCATTATGCATTACGCATTATGTCAATATAGGTTGCTAAGTAAATTTGTTGTTGCTAGTCAATCAGTTACTCTAGGAGTAAAGTGAAAGCCTCAGATGTTTTGAGGATATAAGACACACTACAATTATCCAGTATATAATATTTTTCTAATAGAAGATAATGCTGAAGTTGCATGTTTTCATCATACTTGCTATATCATTTTTTTTCTACATTCCCTGATTAGCACACTGTGTTTTGGTACAATATTGCATTTTCTACAATGGCATGGACCTTCTCAATACCAAAATGAGAAGCAATAGCCATGATCTCCATTCTGTAAGTCATTCCTAGGAAAGGTCTTTCTTTGTCTTGGAAAGGGTCCGTTGCTAGCTAAAATCAGCTGTTGCTAGGTAACCGTCTGTCCTAGCAACAAATGGTTAGCTGCAATGTGATCATTGGGTCCAATTTAGGGGGGATAGCTACCATTGGAATTGTTGTAAGATGAATATTAGTTCCAGAACAGGTAGACTAATGTGTATTTTAGCTCTCAAAAAACGAGGCTAAAATTTCAAAAGATAGTTGTAAAGAATTGCAGATTTCTCAGTGACTGCATGAGCTTTCATTGGTCAAACATCACTTTTCCATACCCAGACACATTGGACAACATAAAAAAACAACTTATAGCTATCAGTAATCTTACGAATTAAATGACCCCAGAGGGCCCCCTGTGCTGCTCCTCTAAATCTGTGGTAATACGCTTTCAACAGGTAGATGCTTCAGTGAAAAAGCCAACGGTGCTCGATTTGTTACGGGGCTACCACATACGGATGGTGACACTGAAGATGTGGCTTTGTTGGTAGGCCTTTTACAAAAGATATATCCACCATGCTGCTATCTTTTTACACTAATAATGATTATGCATCTCCATCTGGGGCATGCAAACTCCAGTCCGACTCTTTTTCTATGCAAGGAGGTGGTTGGTAAGGTAATTGGGAAGGTATAATAGAGCATTGCTCTTCTCTCTCTCTCTCTCTCTCTCTCTCTTTCTCTCTCTCACTCCCTTTCAAAGAGCTTTCTCTCTCTCTCTTTCCTTCTCTCTCTTTCCTTCTCTCTCTTTCTCTCTTTCAAAGAGAGTGTGCCAATGCCAGATGCAGAAATCTGTAAATTGGGTGCTCACAACAGGAACTCTTACGGAATCATGATTTTTCTCCTTAAAACATCTTCATGGAGATTTTGATACCTCTTAATCCAATATGTCATATTTTTCTTTGTTTTGTTATGCTTGCAGGTTTGTTGTGTGTATTATATATTATGGCCTTTCCTTGGGAGTACGCTTTTTGAAGGGCAGCTTATTTCTAAATAATACTATATCAGCATTGGTTCAGGTAAGTTAATAGATGATGATTGCTACAAGAATATGTAATTCATATTTCCCTGTAGCTACAGGGTCCGTACTATTGAGCCCCTAATAGGACATACCAAAAATAATTTTTTTCATGCAAAAAATATTCCTGCGAAAACGGGAACATTCCTGTGGAAACGTGAACATTCCTGCAGATACGGGAACATTCCTATGGGTACTATGGGTACAGGCACATTTCTGCAGGTGAAGGAGGTTTTCTACAAGCACAGAAGGATTTCTGTGGGTACTGGAGGATCCTCAAGAACATTTCTGCACCCGCAAAAATCATTTCTGTGTGCACAGAAATAGTTTCTGTACCCGCAGGCATGTTGCTTTATCTGCAGGCATTGTTCAGTACCTGCAAAATTTTTCAGTTCCCGCAAGAATAGTTCAAATTGTTCAGTACCCAAAAGATTATTTTTTCTGGAGAAATCTTTTTTTTTGTATGTCGTATTAAGGGTTCTATATTACCAGGCGCACCCCCCCATGTACAGGCTGTTATATGTGCACCCGCAAGAATTGTTCCTGTACCTAAAAGAATTATTCAGTACCTGCAAGAATTATTTCTATACCTCCAAGAATTGTTCAGTACCTGCAAGAATTACTTCTATACTTCCAAGAATTGTTCAGTGCCTGCAAGAATTATTTCTATACCTTCAAGAATTATTTCTGTACCTCCAAGAATTATTTCTGTACCTCCAAGAATTGTTCAGTATCTGCAGGAATTGTTCAGTATCCGCAGGGTATGTTCAGTATCCGCAAGAATACTTTTTTGTGGAAAAAATTATTTTTTGTATGTCCTATTAGGGGCTCCGTACATTACAATTGGTTTCAAATGATTATTATATTTATTAAGGGTGTGGAATGATATATATGCAATTATTGAATAAGATTTCGCAACTTTCAAATGAGCTCAATTACACTACTTCAAAGATTGTCTCTGGTCTTGACAATTCATCCATCAGGCTATTGCTCTATGAAAATTTAATTGTGATTGATAGAGAAGACTTGGGCTTATTTTTAAATATGCGTATATTTAATGCGATCAGCATGAAGGGGTCTGGGTACATTGTTGCAATTCAAGTCCAATTATCCCAGTACATGTCAGAAATCACATTTTTTCCCCTCTTACACATTACCAAATACATGTGTATTAGAAAGCTTTATTTTGAATCGTTCATGACAACAAATTCCCTCTCTCATTAATCCCTAGATACCAGCACATGCTTTGACATGCGTTGTGTTGCAAAAGTTTGGTAGACGCTGGCCGCTGTTCTTCACCTTCGTCATATCAGGACTTTTCTCACTAGCATGTATACCCTTGGTAGGCAGTACACGTAAGTGTTAGATGTATTTTCCCCCCTTCATTGAAGCTTATGAATTCAAAATCATGAAGAGGCCTCAAACTGTCATATAAAACTATTAAACACGATAAAAGATGGTAATGGTGTTTCAAGTCTATACTAGAGTCAAAATGAAGGTGGGATTTGGCGTCAACCTGTGGCATTGACTCATATATACTGGCCTCAAATACACATATGTGACCCATCCTTACAAATTGGAACTGGAGTCGCACATGTAGAAGCCTAGATATGGCCCTTTCAAGTTGCAGTGTCAAAGATATCAATTTTTTCAAAATAGATATTTTAGCATTTTTCTAACATATGGGTAGATGTCTTTTAGAATCCTTGCTTCCTAAAATGAATATAAGCGCCAAATGCATAAAAGACATAGCTATTGCCTTTGTGGTTATATAGAATTACATAGGAGTTGTATAGGATTCTAAAATTATTATATGTTTGATATGTTAATTGATATGTTATTAATTGATCTGACTACATTTACTGCTGGATGACCTACCTGGTTCAAACATGCAAGTGTTATATACCAAATGAAAGCTCTTGATGAGCTGTAAATGGATATGACAATATCTTAACATTTTCTATTTGCGACTTCCGTACCATTTTGTTAGGATGGTTCACATATGTGATTTCCAGAAAGTGCAAGAAAAATGAAAATGAAAGTTGCCAGGGTAGCCCCAACTTTTCTAGGTAGGGTCGGTATAGGCTGAAACCCGACCTGAGATACAGCTATTCGAACATTATTATAATGCTCTCTTGATATTGAGTTACTTTTGTAATACATGTAACATAAGATACATTTCCATCGCCAACGAATTTTGAGTACACATTGTACACCACTCACCTTAGGGAGTGATCATTTAAATAACAGGGGGCGGGGGCTGGTGAATTTGCACGTGGACACGCAAAAAGAATTCTTGCCCTCCCTCTCGAGGGGACAACATTTTTTTGACCCCCGGAAGCACTGAAAATCATGTGCGAATGCGCCCTTTTGACCTATAGTAGTGCGCGGGCTTTTTCACTAAAAACAGGTGAAATTATTCTGACCCCCCTGGTGAAGGGGTTGAAAAAATTCTGACTCCCCCCTCAAACCTACCAACCCCAACCCCCTGTTGTTAAAAAAGTGATCACTCCCTTAATTGACAGGGCGATATGATATTTATCATTATTGGTCTTTACCTGGTTTGTATCTGACTTATGCTAATCTCACTAAACGAACCATCCTTTTTAGAGTATGACTGGTTGTTCACCACGTTCCTGATGCTGGGTAAGGCTGCTGCAGCTGGCCTTTTCTCCCTTGTCTATGTGTATGCAGCTGAGGTCTTTCCCACTGGTCTGCGTAATGTGGGACTTGGTTCCTCCTCTACCTGGGCAAGGTTAGGGGGCCTACTCCAGCCCCAGATAGCCTTAAGTGTAAGTACCTAAATGTAATCAATTAATTTAGTTTTGAGTTTGATAATGATTTGCTTGTTTTTTTTAATATCTTGGTCTACCTACATACAAATTTGCAATGACCAATTGTACACAGAAATAAATAAAAGTATGACAAAATAGCATGGATATCCAACAGTGAACATTAGCAGGAGACAGTTTGATAACAACCAGATTTACTGTCTCTGTAGTTATATCTATAGGAATGCAACCAATGACTTAGTCTTCACACATGTTATATACCAATATAGCAATTATTATTACTGACCTTTAGTATTGCTCGTATACATAGATACTAAAATAGGCTCGTACATATATGGTTTACTATCTATACTTCAGGAGAAGCTCTGGCCATCACTGCCGTTCCTAGTTTATGGTGCCTTATCCATATTGGTGTCTGTCGTGGCCTTCTTCCTACCAGAGACAAAAGACAGAGATCTACCAGAGACAATAGAGGATATGACACGTGACAGGTCTGGAGATTATTTCACAAATCCGAACTATCACACAAGCTCAGGTCACAGTGGGGGCTCTCACTATGGTGCCATCAGCAGTCACTAAATTAGTGGTACTGCTACTAGAGAGATTCCCCAACTCTCATAATAATAATCCTTAGTGCCACAGAGATGCCTTGTAACACTGTACTGCCACCTGGGGCTTCTTATAAAAACTACACTGGTTCACTGCAATACAATTACGGTGGTTCACTGTTCAGTTTTATGAGGATCCCTGGTAGATTCAACAGATATTTTTTACAGTGTATGTGATGGATATACCCCCCCCCCACCACCACCATAGACTTAACCCTGCTGGGTGGAGCTACACCTGATGCTCATACTGCATTGTATTATAGACAAGTCATGACGGTAACCCACTTGTCAAGAAAAATGCATTTGTTAAGTTTGGAAAAGCTTTAAGTAAAGAACAGTTTGTAAAAAAAAAAGGAAGCTTTTCTTGTTGGGGTCGTTTGTAAAAAAGAAAATTGGACAGCGCATCATCAAAAAAGTAAAGAATATAATTGTAAACTTGATTGATTGCAAACACTGAACCTGCATCTAACATCCTAATATTATTCCTGTTTGGTTATTCACATCTTGTGTCTATGTTCTCTTTCAAATAGGACCATAGAAAAGGCCAGTCCCACATCAAAGGATCAAAAGGAAGCTACACAGGCTGGTGGTATAGACAATATAGCCCATGACATGGGGGGAACTGTCGCTAAGCTTTGAAGCCAGTTGGTATATGAAGCAAACTGTACTGCCGTCATATCTTTAAGATCTATAGGACTGATAAGCATTGCCATTGCTAACAAGAATACTCCCTGTGACTAGTGGAAGAACGCACAACTTAAATATGGAGAGAATTTCAATTCTAATATTTCGATCTACATGCCATGCCGTCCCATGGCACCGACCCTGCAGTTTTCTTGCAATACATTTATTCTAGTAGATGTTTACAGAAGAATCGCTGGATCAGTGAATGTGAGTCAGTTGGAGATCAGGCGAAATAAATAAATCCTTTATGAGATTGGTTTTGTAGTTGTAAGACATTATTTTATGGACACAAAGTGAGCATATTTTAGTTTATTACATGGTTTCTGTGATTTTGGGTGCCTTTTCTGGATATTCACATTCTGATACCTGTCAATATTGCACGCCATGATGTATGCATCATGACTTTGTCTGGCATGCCTGATATCCATGGATAGCAGGCACACCATACATGTCATATGTCACATGTTAAAACCTATGAGATTTTCATTGCCAGAGGGAGGGTTCAAACCCATATCCTACTGATCCCAAATCCAACTCCCTATACAGTGTGCCACAGGGACTGACAAGAAACAGAGTGTGTTTAACTGTATATATACAATGTACATAGTGAAAAGAAAAAGGGGGGTCCTAGGCTAGTTTCCAAGATATATAATCTTGAAGTCTGAGTGACTTTGTCATAGGATTACATAGTGTTGGCACAAATGTTTAGAGAATGATGTCTTAGAAGTTAGAGTAACTAAATATCTCTATAAATTGAACACAACATAGCTTGTAATGTTACTGGTCCAAAAATAGTATTTTGAACATGTGATCCCAGGCATATTTTAAAGGTTTTTGGCATTTTAAGCTAAAAAAGAAAAATAGTGCCCAGTGGTGTATGTGTAGAGCCTTCAACAATGGGTTCTTACACATGGCCTGGTGGTCTAGTGGTAAGATATTCAACTTCTGATCTGAAGGTTGGTGTTCAAGACTCAGCCAGGGCCAGGTTTTACCTGTGTTGACTTGGTGTACTGTGGGGCTACTCACACTACTATGGCAGGCTTCGAGTCCCATGGGGAGGTGAATGATTCCTTTTTCAAATTGAATTTATTGATATTTTATTGATTAATCATGTAATAAAATAAGTATTATTGTATCAGCCAATAACGCATTCCGCACTACGTGCCTCATGGATTATTGGATGATACATGTGACGAGTCACATGTTAGGCATTGATTACTTGTTCAATATATTCGGCAAATGAAATCAAAATATAGGTTTTTTGTTGTTGTTGCAAAGGTACAATAAAATCTTCCAATGAATGTATCGTATCAAATTGCTGATTGCGAAATAAGTTGAAATTGCCAAAGGAAAATCTAAATGTATGCGGCCTTAGACACACTGGGTATATATCGTCCCATTCTGATTGAAAAAAAAGAACGAAAATACTAGTTTCATACCTTTAGGATATAGTTTTCATTTCACAGCTTAACCAGCAATGTGAGACTGTGAGTTGCCTTGGTTACACTATTAGAATCGTTAAAATATTCATTCCAATTTAGAATGTGTATCAAGAAATTATAATCAATCTGATAATTAATTAATAACAAATAAGACCAATATCAGTAATGGCCGATGAACTCCATCAGCATTCCAATAACCACAGTCAGAGGGATTCCCTGAAACAAAAAGTGGATTTTGTATCTGAATGATTCATGTAACAAATGCCAAGTCTATCAAATTGATGAGAACAATGTAAATGGTTAAGGGACTAAGATACCAGCGTGTGAGTACACGGTTTTTAAGTCATTATGATATGCAGTAAACTTGATATAAAATATGATGTTGATATAAAATATAATCCCTCATAATGGAAGGAAGCATACTTCTTTGGTGGGAGAGGCACCATATGGTTACATAATACTTTTTCGTATTTTGAATTGCCACATTTTGAGAATTGAATCACATACATACATACATACATACATACATACATACATACATACATACATACATACATACACCCACACACACACACACACACACACACACACACACACACATACATACATACATACATGCATTCCTCGTTTACACAATCCCTTCGCAATATACAATAATCTCATACTATTTATTTCATGTGAAAAGACCAAGTGAATATTTCTGTAGAATGTATACGAGTTTAAGCATATTGAGCTTGATGTCCTAGGTGATGTGAAAAGCTCGATCTGACTCTCCACATCATTTATAGTGCTGCAGCATTGGACTGCTACGGGCATTATTTCAGAGAACACCTGTCACTAAAAAAGGATAGCAGACACTCGGTACCACTGGAAAGCCTGGACCGAGTGTACGAATGAGCTTGGGGGACGAACTTTGCAAATCAGTTTGAAAATGCAATTTAATCATAATAAAATAGGAATAAAATGCTAAACCTACAAATATCAATTCAGTCTATACATTTTGGCATAGGACTACAATAGGAGAGTTCAAGTTTTTTGAGGTCATAGGTCAAAGGTCAAATATCAGGGAATTGCGGTATAAGTATTACCACAATATATTACCTATAAGGTCATACCACATGACATAAATTAATGACCTTTGGAAATGTCAGAGGTAATAGGTCAAAGGGCAAAGGTCATAAATCATGTTTATGCATATATACTTGTGACCTTGGTCATTTTGTACCCTCACTGAAGCCTCAATTATATGCAGTGTGCAGTCCCTTTCTTTTCCAGTCATAGATTGCAGTTCCAAGGTCAAGCTTAAGGTGAAGGTCAAGGTCATTAGTCCCATGCTGATTGTTGTCTGTACTATTGTCTGATTGGTGAATGTATTATGTCCCTTGTGGACAACCACCGGTCAGTGAAAATTTGTATTTTCATTACTGATTTGCCAAGTTCGTCCCCGAGCTCATTCGTACACAGGCCAGGGCTGTAATGTACTCAATCTGGGCTTTCCAGTGGTACTGAGTGTCTGCTACACTTTTTTAGTGACAGGTGGTCAGATGATATGCCCCCTCTCACTGCAGCACTATTACAAATTTTGTAACATCATCAAAGAGTGTTAAAAGTAAACTTTGTCCAACACTTTCAATGAATTTTTCAAAGATAACCAAACAAAATATATGCATAAAGATAACTAGAGTCTGTCACATTGTCTTCGGTCCCGCATGGCTTATGAAGAGGCCATTAATTTTGATACTTTTCCTTTAACCTCCATCTACAAAACATTGATCATATAGCTTAATTCCCACGTCCCAATTCTATGACAGCTACCATCCTAGTCTTATGAAATGCATGCACACTTTCAGCCCACCACAAGGGTTTTACAGTAGAGTGCTTCTTATTCTGAAATACAATTGTAGCTGTGCAGTAGGTACAAAACCAATGACCCGATGTGGATTCTACTGCATGCACCAAAGCGGTATTTATAGCCCATTTACAATTGTTGCTGACAGTGTATACCTACCATGTACAATAATGGCTTATGCCTAATTGTCAACAGTCTCCTACCTGGTATGCACTCTCCATGACGGCAGTAATGTCCTATTTTACAGCGGATCCTCTGGAAATAAAGAAATGCACAACACCTACCATGATAAATTGAAAAAGGGTGGTGGGGTACGAGCACTACTAGTATTTTGTAACCTGAGTGATCAATATGTTGAAAATGATCCCTGTCGTTACTTGCATCGATCATCATCTATGTCCTTTCTAAGGATGTGAATGTGATTCAATAAAGTATTCAGTAATGGGAGTAGAGTCTTAAGACATCGTCTTACAAAGATTTTAAACTTACCGCACAGAGATCATCCGGATCTGAAACAAAATACAACAAATAATACTATGTGAATAATTGCCACTGTATAGATGCACAATGCGTAGTAATCAAGTAAATCCAAAGTCAGTTACAGTATATACTACACAGTGAAAAAAAGAACTGTTGAATCTACCAGGGATCCTTGTAAAACTGAAATGTGGACCACTGTAATTATACAACATGGAGCCACTATAGTTTTTACAAGAAGCTCCAGGTGGCTGTGTGGTTGTACAAGGAATCTCTGTGAAAATAACAACATCTCAGTGAAAATAATGATGGATCTCTGGCAACTTTGAGGCGGGGAATCCCTCATTATTTTCGATGACATTTTTTTACAGTGTAGTATGTAAATATAGCCGTGACAAATGGGGGCTAAAGACCCGAAACGACTATAGCTTTGTTAGATATCGGTCTTTATTAACAATAATGTTTGCATACAGTGTATAACACGTGTGATCTGAATTTATGCACAAAATGTTATGTAATAATTCCTTACATCATTTTCATAAGGACCTTTAGTAATGCACGATCATGGTTTTGTCACATTTGCCAGGTTGCTTTTATATTGTATTATCCAAACATTGGGGCACCTGCCAGAAATTGACGTCACACCACTGTGATCGCAATTAATCGGTTATCAGTTGGCATAAATAATCTTACAAAGAGGATTTTCAGGAATGCCAGTGATTGATATAAGGGAAAATATTATGTACTACTCACCGGGCACACACTGTCCATGTACAGGGTGGCAATGGTATCCATGTTCACAAACTCTACCCTGATTGAGAAAAGAGGAATTAGACTTACTTGGGATCTTGATGACATTTCCCCCCAAAAAAAAAATTCCATCAAACTACTGATAATGATGATCTTATTATTTGTTTCTCCTGTACTCCTTTTTGGTTGCCAACAGGTTTTCAAATATTTATTTCACTTTTGAGAAAATTCTAATATTTGGGCACCATGAGTGTTGGCTTGAGAGTGTAGTGTTGGGATGATAGTAAACTCGTCTCGTCCACCACGTAGTACTGATAATAATCTTGATAAAGGCTAGCGAAAATATCCGAAATGTCAATGACATCAATCAACATATTAAGATTTCTACAATTTTTGAAGCATAATTTCCACTGTATTATTAAATGAAATTTTAAACTTAACTGGTCTGGTTTTGCTTGAATCAATTTTCTACAGTATTTCAAATGATTGAGAAATTCCCTCTGGAGGATGTTTCACCTCATAGGTATTGAATTATACATATACGGCCTCCACATGCGGACGTCATGTGGGAGAAAAAATATTTATCTCAAAAAGTGTTTCTGAAAGGTGACCGTGTCCTGTCCGTATGTGAGACACAGGATACGGACTTTTATCTCTAAATGTGGCCTTTTATTTTAACATACGGCTCCCCACATACGTAGAGTCCGTATACACATGCGGACCCTCCGTATGTTTGCTCCGCGAAGCTTTTTTTTTCGTAAAAGCCGCGTTCAACTTATGAGAATGGGGGAACCCCTTTCCGGTTTCCCCGTATGACGTCATAACGCAACTTCCGCTTTCTCCTTTATCGCTCATCAAAACCGCCGACAAACAATACTAAGATGGGGAAGAAAAAACCCACTAAGGTGAGATACTTAAAGTTCTCTCTTTTTCTTGTCTTAAATATGATACCTCTTTTCTTTGTGGTCTTTATGAGGTCAAAAACAAGGCATGTCTTCACGTTTTTCATTCAAAACTTCGGTCCCCTCTCGACGCTCCCTCCTTCTGAAAGTGTTTTTTGGTTCAAGCAGACGCCTTCCCCCCTTTCTGTTGTTCATGTCGTGACTTAATCCTTTCAATAAAAGGAAGAAGGGATCTCCCTGTTCTTAGAAATATACCCCCCTTTCCACTACCCAGCCTAATTTGACTCTTACTGTCATCTAAGTAACAAAATATTAAATTTTGCATGATGTTAAGCAATGTCCATCAGGTAATTTTCTAGGTTGTACATGTTGCCATGTTTTTACCTTTTCTTGCACCGTAAGCTTTAATCTTATTCCAAATATACCCCCCTTTTGTTTTTCCTGCGATGTCCAAATTGATAAAGATAACTTCTTCAAATTTTTATTAAGAATAAAGAAATTTTCTAATGCTGTCCCTTCCAAGGCATATGGCCGGTGTACGTTAAAAAACAAAGTAATTTCCATTGGCTTCATATAGAGCTTTTTTTTTGTTTATCCCTTCTTTTTATTCTAATTTTCAGAATTTCAATGAGTTAATGGAGAATGTGACGAATCTTAAAGCCCTCCTCCGAGAGAACAGAAGGCTTACGGGTCAAGAAAGTGACCCTGACTTAGAGGTATGAGTCTAAAATTACTCCCTGAATACATTTTTTCTCTCTTTTCTCTTATGGCATTGAAAAAAACTAAATTTATTTTTTGTAAACATATTCCTCTTCTTTTTTGAAGTATATATTTAAAGTAGAATAACAAATAGTTCTTCAGCTCTCAGACTATATTTTATTTTCCCTTATACTATATTACAATATGTCTATAAAACTTTATTTCTTTTTTCTTTTCCAGGAATCTGACAAAGACGAGGACGAAGATGAGGGAGTAGAAACTATGTACGAGGACGACCAGTTGAACGATGACGAAGAGCGACCTGAGAAGTACCCGGGCGATGCTGGAGAGCAAGCAATAGCATACATGTGCGGCTTGCTTAAGCGGCAGAATCTCAGCATGAAGAGGCAAAAGGGAAAGCCTCCAAGCTCATCCCATCCATCCTTTTCTTCTTCCAAACCCAGCTCCTACAGTCAACGAAAAAAAGACTCTGAAAACCTAGACCCCACATATTTTCCGGTCCCTGAATCCTCTCTTCCTAGAGGTAGAGGTAACAAAAGATCACGAGGCAGGGCTAGAGGATCCACTACTTCTGGCCGGGGGAGGGGACGTGGGTCACCTTCTCCTGACATATCAGGACGCGGTAGATCATCTCTGAACCAAAGTAATCGAAGGGGACGTGGTAGGTCTCCTGGAGTAAGTCTTCCTACAGCTTCTGTTAGCGGTTCCATGCCTAAAAGTGCCACAAAAGGGGGGGTCCCTACCCCTAAGAAAGGAGAACACTGGAGGGAAGACGAGCTTGATTCCTTGTTGAAGGGTGCTAACCATCTTAAGCCAGTACTTAAAGGGCGCTTCAAACATAGCTCTGACGGAAAGGAACTAAAGAAAATGGCGTGGGAGGAACTAAGAGGTGAGGTTATATTCCTTTAAAATTTGTTTCTTTTTATATATTCCTCTTATGTTCAGTCTGATATGCATGTCGTCTGACATTGGTAGAATACATATTTTGCCTTTCCTTTTTTGGTAGAAATATAACAAATCTGTTGACGTAAAGGTGATATCTTTAACATGTAAGTTCACCTTCCTATATTTCAGACTATGTTAATTCTAATGGAGGAAGGCATAGGACACGTGAGCAGTGTCAGGACAAGCTTGGGTATTTTGTTCAAAAGGCTAAGAAAAAGGTAGGAATACCCTGTCCCTTTTAGATTCTACTGTATCATTATGCTCTATATATCTGTGATTTGTTAGTATCTCTGAAAATAATGAATTATGTTATTTAAAGAATAATATTTCGGAAAAATCTTCAGAGAGATGTATTGTCTGTCATGTGTACCTTTCCACCTTTTTTTTTTAGAGACAGGTGATAGACTCTAAGTATAAAAGCGGGAGTGGTCAGCGTGACGAGGAGGATTATCTGACCTCTTTGGAGCAGCAGGCATGTGACTATGCAGGCCAAGATGTTGTGCTAGGTGAGAACTGAATTTCCGTCTATACATCTGTCTTTATTTCATCTATTTTCCACATAATACCATATATGCGACATCTGTTATCCATCACTATGCTGTACTTATGTATGCAGTAGTGCGACACCCTGCTCATGTTCAGGCATTGCCAACAATACCCTTCACCTACATATGACGATATATTGTATGGAACAGATATATATAAATCTTATTTTGGTTCCAGGAATACCCGGACTGAAGCCCCCTGGATTAGACGGTGGTCCTCGGTTGGACCTGAAGTCCTGCTATGACCCAAACCGTTCAGAAAAACCAAATTATGCTGACATCCCAATGCCGAGTTCAGCTATGGCTGCAGTAAGGGAGGGGGATCTACTCGAGGAAGGTATATACTTTTCCATTTTTCCATATACATATAAATATATATATATAGACGGTGTATGTAAATATATATATATATATATATATGTACATATATATGTATAAAAGTATATATATATATATATATATATATATATATATATATATATATATATATATATATACATGTACATACATATGTGGACCACTATCACTTTATTTTTCAAGAAATTTGATAAAGAAATAGAAATGTATATCTTAACATATATATATATGGTGAACATATACCGACTATAAAGTAGATATATCTATGTGTCCTTACATGAAGTTAATACAAATCTTTTCAGCGACTGTTCTCGTATGTTGTGATCTATTCAAATTTTTCAGGGGATGACGAGAGCTCTTCACACCCCCCACCAGGCTCCCAGGACGAAAGAGAACTGTACGAGGAAGATCCAGATGAGGTACCCGAGGACGATTACCACAAAACCCTACCAGAGCAGGATATACCTGAGGATGACAACGATCCTGTGACAGTCGAAGACATACAGGAAAAGGTTCCTCTTGAACCCCGCATATCACGGACTGACATGTTAAACATCTGCAAAGGATTTAACAACCTTATTAATGATGCTGATCCACAAAAGAGGGCTGCTGCGTCACTTATTTTTGCCTCAGACCCTCAACGCACAGAAAAGATTTCCATGCTAAGGAGGGCTTTGAAAACTTTGACTTCAGAGGAAAATGCTTCTGAAGCAACATCCGAAGTAGGAACAGCTCAACCTGCTGAATGCAGGACAAAAGCATATACCTCTCAAATGCAAAGTAATTCTCAACCCCAAACCGGTTCAAGTCAGGGACATACGTCTAAACCCCAAGCTAGTCAGCCACATACGTCCCAACCCCAAGCCTCTGCCAGTCGGGTGCAGGCTACTTCTAGCAGAAGTCGGGTCAACGATATACCTAAAAAATCTTCCACAAATATATCGCCTTTTCGCAGAATGACCTCCCACATTCCCCAAAATAAAAAAAGGACTGCAGATGACGAAGGTATACAAGAGCAAACCCATAAAAAGCCCCGACATGCCCCCTCCTTCTCCAAGTTGCTCGAGGAGGAAGAGGAATGCTATGCAGAAATAATGGGGTCAGAAGAAATGGAGACTGAATCTTATCAGCCTTCTAACAGTACACCTCTCAGTTCTCCTTCCGCTATGAACGTTGTTAACATCTCAGGTTTATCCCGTATCCAACGGGCTTCTGCCTCCAAGAAGAAAGAACTATTTGCTAAACCAAGGGAAGAGGATAAGATAATGAAAGAAATAGCTAAGTTCCAGAGCGATTATGTTAATGGTTTAAAAGACATCAGTCAGAGGATAAATGAGCATATGGACACCACGTCCACTAAAATCAAAGATACCCAGACCAGCTACGCAGAGGGCATACGGGAAATGGCTGAGAAAATGTCTTCCCACATGGCGAGAACTTGTGAACAAGCCGAGAAATGTAGGCGTCAGTGCCTGGAAGCCATTCAGGCAATGACCAACGACCTGCATGAGAAACTGGAGGAGACTAGAAATACTGCAGTAGCGTTCGAACGTCAGCACATAGCCCGCATAAAGGCTACAAATGAGACAATGTCAAATAACCAGTCAGAATTTGTGGAAGGAATAAATCTGGTAGGTACTGCAATACATGCCACATTCAAAAGAATGCAGAAAGGACAAGACTGTTTGGCCACTGGATTGTTAGGTATGACTGAAAGTGCCACAAAGCTATCAAGTAGTCTATCGGTCATCTTGGAAAATCAAAAAAGTTTTTTAGATGCACAGAAACAGTTACATTTGCAAAACTTGAAGTTAAATCAGGAGATTCAGGAAAACCGGAACCTTCAACTGTCAGCCCAAAAAGAGGCGGAGAAAGTTTGGAAAGAAATGACTAAGATGTCTGTGTTCTTTGCTGCTCAGTTAAACGCAAAATCAACTAAAGATATTTCAACATGTACCCCGACGGACAATCAGATAATTTCACAAGAGAATGAACCTCCACATGGGGATCAAATACCCCAACCTGGCCTACCACCCGTCCCGGAGAAAAATCCAAAAGCTGACCTACATCCATGTGCAGATGAGGGTGAGACAGCAGGAGACAAACCTGTTTCCCCCAATGTCCAGGAAGACAATATATCCGTTAAATCTGACAAGGAAGAATGTTTGCCTGATAAGATGACAGTTAAATTAACTCACAACGACCCATCAGAAGGTTCAGCACGTGGTCCCTATTTTTTTTTGGACGCAAAGGACATAGCGGCCATGGAAGTGTCCGACAGCCAAGGTAAAAATGTTGTGTTCCTAAATATATTTCAACTGAAATTAATTCCACCTGTATTCTTTTCTGTACCATTGATATGTCATTCATCTTTTGAACTATAGAATTTCATTCCTTGTGTATCAAATTTGGTTCTCCGTGGGTTTTCTGTTTCCATAATGTTTAGTTAATCTTTGTATTTACTTGAAATAAATAAGAACTATGTGTATTAATATGTATTCCTCTTTAAAACAGAGGAGCTGAACACTGGTGAAGGGGAGATACACACAGACGTCCAAGCCATGCAGGGTGCAACGATTGCCATTCCACCCGACACGGAGGTTGTACACGGTTCAGCTGTCTTTGTTCCATGTCAAAATGTACAGGGAGGTGAAGGCCCGTTAATCGTCCCTGCATCAGGTATAGGCCTAGTATGTGCATTATCTTTTCTAATGAACTTCTTCTGATAAGTAACAAACCAGGATATATGATATTTATCAAACATGCTACATGTTTTAGCAGTTGTTCTTGAAGCCTGAAGTTTAAGACGCCCAAAGGTACCCTCCTTAATGCATGATGTTATATCCTTATAAAAAAATGACATGATAAAGAAACATGTGATTATATTTCCTGTGTGGCCGATTTATAGCGGTTACAGATGTTTTCACCTTCTCCTTTTTTCCAGCTATTGAAGCAATAGACCCAGATTCTAATTCATTGCCAGCCTACAATGTCATGTCAAATGAAGAAGTGGTATTTGTCCGGGAGGAGAACTTATGCGACGACAATCCTGAGCTGGTTTTAAGGAGGTCCCGTCGTGACAAGAAACCTATCAAAAAGGACTAATTTCATTTGTGTGATATATAAGAAATTAAAAACGGTGCTGTAGTTCAAAGTTATATCATATTTTATTGTTAGGCTATTTTGAATGCCTTAGCTTCAAGTATGTTACCTTAGTTAGGAGAATGTAATATACAATTTGAAGATATCACGTTCGAAGTTTCCACCTAGACAACATCATTTCATAGAATTGTACAGTAAAGGTAGAAAATGAAAGACAGAAATCTATAATAGAATCGTATATGGTCGAAGATAAAAAAAAAGTTTAAAGCAAGGCATATTTAAGTTCATGACTTTAACTTTGGAGTCTTCCTTCAGGACTAAATGAAAACTTGTATTCGTTAAGCAGACATGATACATCTATATGCATGGTTGGAGTTATTTTCACTTTAAGGTAAATGGATGCCTCTTTTGAAAATTTCCTATGTACGCTCGTCATGTATACCGTTCAGCAAAGACAGACATTTTTTATGTTAAGTTGAGTGAAATGGTACATGAGCAAAGATACTGGAAAACAAAAGATAAACTGATTTTTGATGTCCCTTATACATTATAGTACTCGTTGCAAACTATTGAACAAAGACTTAAGTTCAGGATGAATACATGTATGTATCAAGATATATTGATGCCAAACAGGCATTTTTGTTTCAGCTTCATGACATGTTTTAAAAAAAGTCTGTTTCTTGTTATGGAAGTTCTCAGAATTAATATAATACATGGTGCATTCTAAGTAACAGATTATTCTCTATACATGCTAGGCAAAGAAAAACATTTCAGCACAGGATGTGGAAATAAAAAAAAAGAGGTTATTTTAAATTTTATTCATTAAATTTTGCATGTTAGCTTCATTCATTACATGACATGGTTATGTAACCCATGTTTGTTTTCTTCAAGTCATTAGAATAAAAGTTTGCCATCAGAATTTTTTTCTTGTCCTTCTAATTGTCTTAATATCACATAACAGAATTACACTATTTAGTCAAATTGATTTCATTTAACTTATTCAGCGGGGATTGAAGTTATCTTGGATGAAACCCTTCCGCAGGTTCTCAAACTTAGCCGGGGGCTTACGGGAGACATTCTCTGGCTGGGTGATGCGTGGGAATCTTTGCTTGAACGAGTCCTTTTCCATACTGTCCTTCAATAGGGGATTGCGTGCCACCTTGGCGCAGTTATGTAGTGCCACACAGGACTCGATGACTTTTCCTGCTGTGGTAGGAGGATGGGCCAGATATCCCCCGCTGCTGTCCAGACAACTGAAAACAAAGAGAGAGACAAAATGGGAAAAATTAAAAATTGTACCAAGTGACTGCTTAAAGAGGATGATAGTTTTGACAGGAAAAAAGATATAAAGGATAAATGTAGGAAAATAAATAAATAAATGACTTACCGCCAACGCTGCTTCAACTGGCCTATAGTCCTCTCTACCCGACTCCTAGTCTTTCGGTGCCACTTGTTGTACGCCACATCAGCGTTCGTTGTCTCCACACGGACAGGGGTGAGGAGGTAGTCAGTGAGAGGATATCTGAAGGGAAAATATTTGGTTATTGTATATGGATTTCATATATATTTTTTCCATAAGGATGTATTCCAAAAGGAGTTATGTTCAGCTAAGTTTGGCCAAAAAATATATAAATGACTTACCCGGAATCTCCCAAGAGGTAATATCCCCCGAACTGTTTTCTCTCTCCCAAGATTTTGATGTCAGACCCGTTGAGGCAGTAGATGTCGTTCTGAGACCCAGGATTACTGGCATCTACGTGTGTGATGAGGTACTCAAAGTCGCAGACAATCTGGGAGGAGTAAAAAAGGGACAAAAATCTTAATATATATATATATATAAACTGATAGACATATCAAGAAAGAAATTCAATGAAAAAAAATGTACATAAGATATCCTGGTTCTTAGAAATATATTAGGAAAAGTAATTTACCATGGTATTTATGCTGTAGTATCCTTTGTAACAAAAGAATTGATTTTCGTCTGCCACTACCCCTCGCGGACACTGTATAGGTACATGTGTCCCATCTATGAGTCCGAACAGCTTGGGCATTCTGTGTTTCCGATAGAAGAGCATCGCCTTGCTGTTCTTTTCCTCCCGGGAGTGTGGCCAATGGACATACTCTTGTAGGTGTTCATGGAAATAGTCAGTCACCTTCTCTACAGACCTACACACAGTGGATTTGGAGACGCCGTGAATGTCTCCTATGGAGTTGTAGCTGGCTCCAGTGGCGAAATACCTTAGGGCAATCAGGAACTGAAGAAAGCAAAGAAAAGAATATTGTTTTAACATGCCATAATAAAGTCAAAAGAGGTACAGTAAGGAAGAAATATGAAAATAAAAGGATAAATGAAGGATGGACTCCCACCTTAAGCCTATGTGGAACGGCATGCTTGCCCCTCAGGACCTTCTTTTTCTTCGTAGCGACATAGTTTTTGATGAGAATTCGGGCTACCTCTTTACTAAGACGGTAGCGCTGAAGAAATTTTTTCTCAGTGTAGAAGGACAAAGGATCCTTTCTCTCGTAATACTGCCTAGTAGTGTTCAGGATGTACCCAGGCATTTCTTTCCCTGGTGTAGTACGGCCAAACATAGGTCACATGACTTGGAGTGAAAAGGAAGGTCACGACCTACTTAGGAGATATTCATTGGATGCGGGCTTAAAAAAGGCCGCATGTTACTTATTTCCCCCGTATGTGACATATGGAGGGGTACCTGACCCCTCCACATTCTAACCTGAAAATACGGAAGACATGTGGAAAACAGGTTGTCCGCATCTTGAGGTGAAACGCCCAATAAGCCGTATATGAATGCGGCCCTCGCATGTCATATACGGCCCCCGTATGTTATGAGGTGAAACATCCTCCTGGGAGTCATAAGAACTCAAGTCTCACTTGACAACAGTATTTGATGATTATATTGCCCATTTCACTTATATGTTCAATACAATTCACATAATAATAGAGCATATACCGGCATATGTGTAGATAGGACTAATACTAAGTAAAGGTCGATACCCCTGACTTGGGACTGCTAGTCGTACATTACATGCATCATTCTGACATCTTAAAAAAGTTAAATTCAACTCATATACTCACAGCACATAGGTTGGTCTTATCTGAAAGAGAGAGGGGCATGCCAGAGTTAAATGGAGATACCTCACTTTAGGAAAACAGTAATTTCTACACTTGAGAGAATGTGCAGATTCAAATCAAATATTCCATTTTTAGTTTGATTTTTATACTTTTTTGTCATAGAATTCAGTTTTATAATTTTTGTCTTATATATTATCTCTTTCAAAGATCTTAATTGTGGGTTCTATATATGATGAATGATAAATGATGCCTTCGAAATTACGTCGAAATCACAGACACCAAAGATGGATGTTTATTACCTTGATATACACATAGATAATAAGAGACCGTGCAGGAGAGCATTTCCTAACAGTGCTAATTAGCATTGTTAAGAAATGGCCTCCAGACAATGTTTTGTGTATTCTAACTACCAAATATGACCTATAAAATAATTGTTGATTTTGAAATGATAATTACGTTCACAGCGGCCATATTTGGGATTGCACACCTCGCCATAAAGACACGAGACAGCCTGCAAGATATCGTTTTCATTATAAGGAAATCAGTGATTACATGGAAATCAGTGAATACATGATATGCACTGTGGAATGCCTCTACAATGATGATACTCAACATGAACTAGGAAATAATGCCACACAGAGCTACTAATAATAAACATTGTTGAGAAATCCCCTCCAAACCATGAGATGTTATTGTAGGTAAATTACACCACCTAGTGCTGGGACTGGCCGTACTATGATACCTGTGATGTTCAAGAAAGAGAATCCTCTGTGGGGCCCTTATACCACAAACAACCCTTATACCTCAAACAGGTGTTGGTTTGTGGCCTAAGGGCAATCACAGGCCCTTATGCCACAAATGTGGCATTAAAGCACAAATGCCCTTATACCACAAACACCCTTATGCCACAAATGCCCTTATGCCACAAACACATTTATAGTATACATTGCAATGAATACCCTGTGGCTACATGTGCATGCTTCTTCGCCAGGTTTATCATCAGAATCTGGCCTTTTGGTGAATACCCTCCTCCATGTAATGGGCAAACAGTTTGAAGAAAATGTGTATATTATCATGGACTGATCCAGGAACTGGGAATATTAAGATCCACATGAAATATTATTTAACACCTTACCGTAATATGTCATTGTTTTTAATGTAATCCAGATCAAGCCTGTTGTAATGGGAATTTGAGTGGAAGTAGAACCCAAGGCAGGACTGTGGTAACAAAATTAATATGGTTCTCTATTGTCTTCTCTTGAAACACAAATAACAGCAAGTTCAGTCATATACCATCAGTTATAATCATCAACATCTATCAGCAACCGCAGTTCCTAGAGTCTAGTGTAGCACAGGGGGCACAATAGTGGTAGGCCACCTCCAGATGTGGGTCCCAGTGGTAGGCCACTCCAATATATACATCCATTCATCTTATAAAGGCATTTGTGGCATAAGGGCATTTGCGGCATGAAAGCGTTTTTGGCATAAGGGCATTTGTAGTATAAGGGCATTTGTGGTATAATGTGTGTTTGTGCTTAAGTGCCACATTTGTGGTATAAGGGCCCATGATTGCCCTTAGCCCTCACACTGACCAACGTTTGAGGCCTGAGGGCTGTTTGTGGTATAAGGGCCTGACACTCTCTGCTTTAGATATGGTATAAAGAAAACTAAGTGACAGAGTATATTATATGTTCCCACAACCCATAGTTCACCTGGCCTCTATTGCAATAATGAACCATACAAAGCCTATATCTTGAAAGTATTAGTCCGAAAAGGGTCAACTTACTGCACATTTATGGTCATCTGAAAAGAGTAATATTATACAAATGAGTGAATATGAACAAAACTTCTACCCACTTAACCAGTCGCCAGGTGGCTCAAACACATTAGATACTTCATGAAATGTATGATCATTCATACCAATGTATGTTCAACCTTAGACTTTGTATATTGGCGGCGTTTTAAGGTAGTACTATTTCTTTGAAGAGGGTATATTTACGGCCGTTCACATATGTACTCAGAAATCTATTAAGGATTTAAGGACAAATAGTAAATATACAAAATTGAGACATGTGACAAGAATGATTTAGGCTTAACTCATCTTTACAAAATTAAAGATGGCAGATTACTAACCCGGCACACATGTAGGCTGGCCTGCAGGACAAGGCGGAACAAGACAATTTATTGGTGTCACTATACAGCGCTCTCCGTGGGAACAGTGATGACCCTGGAAGCAAAGAACAAAATATTCAATGTGAAATGTTTTATTGATTTAGTGGAAGGGATGACAAGAGGTGTTGTAAATCCAAAACTGTCTAATAATCACTCATGTAGCAGAATCACTATATGTCCACCCAGTTCCTAGCCCTTTAAAGGCAGAGCAAAAGTTGTTGCCCTGGCCATGGGGACGGCCTCTGAAAAAAGTATAGTTCCTAGAGGACGAGCCTGTTTTCAATTCCTATACTAATCCTATATAACTAGCATCGACTATAGTCGATGCTAGGCCTGCCATGGTGTCGACTATAGTCGATGCTAGGCCTACCATGGTGTCGACTATAGTCGATGCTAGCCCTCAAAGGGCTAGGAGATGTACAGATAAATCCAGGAGGTAGTGTAGTTGAATTCCTTTTTTCCAATGATAATTGGACAGCACAAGATATCCCAACAGTAATAGACGACCAACAATCTGTTACATGGGCTTATATATCAGACTCTGTGTCCTCTACCAGTATGAAGGTGACATTCAGACAGCCTTCACCTTGGGTGTGGGACAAGCCTCACCTTGGGTGTGGTGACATGATGGCACAAAGTCTCCTGAGTAAGGTGACCGGTCTCCAAAATGGTCTTGACATTTACCGACGATGCATATCAAAGTCCAACCACACCCCATCTCTATGATGTTTTTCTCATTTAGTGTAGCTGCCTACACAATACCTTTGAGCCATACAGTTTATACTGATGTTATACTGATTTACTAAAAAAATACACAATACCATTAAGCCATACAGTTTATACTGATTTTATACTGATTTACTAAAAAATACACAATACCTTTGAGCCATACAGTTTATACTGATGTTATACTGATTTACTAAAAAATACACAATACCATTAAGCCATACAGTTTATACTGATGTTATACTGATTTACTAAAAAATACACAATACCTTTGAGCCATACAGTTTATACTGATGTTATACTGATTTACTAAAAAATACACAATACCTTTGAGCCATACAGTTTATACTGGTGTTATATTGATCTACTAAAAAAATCAGTCATTTAATGCATCTCTTTTACCAACAACATCTGTAATCAACCAACTGCATAATGCACAGGGACCTATAGTAGGGGGATTACCCACACCGCTGAGTACCGCGAAAATGGCCCCCCATAGAGCTACTCTGGTGCCCTGAGGTATAAACCCTCAGGGAACCACCATACAGGAAGCAGTATAGGAAGCAGAAAGGTCTGGTGGGAGAACATTAATTTCATTCTCACTATGCCTCACTCATAAGTAGGCAGGAACTGGAAATACTGCTCACTCTTCAAGCATAGGTTTTATTTTTCTAGTCTGAAACATAGGGTTGAAGAGTGCCTAGTTCAGGGACATTGTAGCAGTCACTAGTGCCTATATATGGCACTAGGTACAAGTGTACCATAGAGTCTGCTGCACTCCAATCTCGGCCTACCTGGCTGGTAGGGAAGTGAGGGGCATGGTCTATGATCTTAAATCCGTCCATTGTGGCATTTTTATGAGTATATCTGTGAGGGCACAGGGACACATTGGGCTACATTTGAGACTATCCTCCATTTTTCTGTCTTTATAATAAGTGTTACTGCTCACACAGTAACATGGGGATTGCTGCGTTGCCTATTAGACATATTAAGCTTTCTATTAATGGGTAGTACTTTTTTGCCATGATTATTTCAATTAATTGGTAAACACCTATACATATAGGGTACCGTGCACGATAATGCACTTGCCAAATGCAGTATTTGAAAACAAGATTATGATACCAAAATCACCATTTTAGTAGGGCGGATGAGAGGCAATTTTAAAATAACCATGGATGCAAGTGGAAGGGGTGACAAAGTTAAAGGGGTTAACGTCTTTCTCTAGATTTATAACTCACGTCACAAACGTCTGGAGGAATTGCTGAAATACAAGAACAGTAAAAATCAATGTGTTAATTAATATTATCGTCACACTATTTCACTGTTAGGCGGACAAAGACCATAGATATCATATTATATTAATTAAATCAGATTTTAGCTGATTCTGAAGTATACAGAATCTGAAGTATTCAAAGGGACTGCATGTATACAATCTATGTAATAGCACCATAAGGTCGTTATATGTACACCATTGACGACAGGAGGGCGTGTTCTGTGCACAACAGACCACAGGTTGCCTATGATTTTAATCTCTTCTCCATGTCACTTAAGCTTCAAACTGAAGGATTTAAAGGGAAAATTTTGGGTGAATTCGAAAAGGCTAGATTGTACATAAGTATGTGTAGGCTATTAGATGGTGCCCTTACGTTTACATTCGGCCACTGGTACACAGGAAGAACAGCCGTGTGGATGTATCCATTCACACACGTGGCCGGGTCCACAGCGTAAAGGCCAACTCCCACTACGTGAAAAATGGGTCTAAAACGCCTGTGATTCTGGATATCGGCAGCCTTGGAGTCTTGTCAAAAACAAAATTCACAAGGGTTCCCATACCACTCCTACCTTTCTCAAACCCCACTACTAGCCACTATGGGAAGGGAAATGTCTGTGATATTCATCTCTGTACTGACTAGTTGCTACTTCGATTCAAAAGTACAGAATTCTTATGGCTATAGTGTGTGGAACTTGGGTCCTGATTTATGAAAAATATACAGACCTCTTGTGATTTACTAAAGATTCTTGTTTTCCTGTAAATCACAGGGAATTTCCCTATATCACAGAGATTTCTGGCCTCTTGAGAGAAAAATATCAAAAACTTTTGATGTATTTCACTCCCCAAATACCAGCACTTTGGCAAGGGTTATTAGCCTGTTATAGGCCTTCCTTAGACGATATCACCACCCCAATATCGGCTATGCAACCAAATATCCTATATCACAAGGATTTGCTGCCCATTTTCACGTTGTGGGATTTGACCTTATATGAATTTACAATTGTACATGTACTAAAATGCTTGTGTATTTTAATTAGCCTTTATATATTTAATACCGAACCCTACAGTGAGTTGCGAATTTATATTTGAACCAGAATGCTTGTGCATTTTAACGAGACTTTATATGTTTAATTAATACCAAACTGCTGTTCATCGAGTATACCTTAGTATAACAAGAGTTAAAAGGATCTATGGGGACAAAGAAGAGATTTGAAGGTACTACTACTACTACTACTACTACTACTACTACTACTACTACTACTACTACTACTACTACTACTACTACTACTACTACTACTACTGGTATGCAAGTCAAAAGTCAAAACACAATCTCATAGACCTGTGTAGAAAGGCTGAAGTCGTTGCCTATGGTAGGAACTTTAGAGATAAACCTCTGACTATGCAGCCTGAAGAAAGTACGAATTGTATAATAATTAACTTACGCCTTCGAATACATCTAGGTCTCGGAGTACAGGGTGCTTGGGTGCAGACAACCATTTCTAAAACGCATTCATGGTCATATGGGCACTGGTGATGCTGAATAATTATAATATCAAAGGAATAAAATTTGATTTCATTATGTTGGTAGCAATTTATCTACAGGCCTCTATTAATTAATACTACAATGTAATAATATTACTCTTGAATATGGCTATATCTATTAAACAGGTTGTATCTAGGGTTCAAAACATGAATCATCATTCACTCATTTTAAAGGTCGAATCCCACATGGCAATTTAGGGTTCAAATCTGTTTGTATACTGGGGGCGTTCCTGAAGGCCAAATCCCACAATGCGAAAATAGCCAGAAAATTTTTGTGATATAGGATATGTGGTTACGTAGCCGATATTGGGGTGGTAATATCGTCTAAGGAAGTCCTATAATGGCTAAGAATCCTTGCCAAAGTGTTGTTATTTCAGGAGTGGAATACATCAAAAGCTTTTGATATTTTCCTCACAAGAGGCCAGAAATCTCTGTAATATACGGAAATTCCCTGTGATTTAGAGGAAAACAAAAATCTCTGGTAAATCACAAGAGGTGTGTTATCTTTTCATAAATCAGGACCCAAGTTCCACACACTATAGTCATAAGAATGTTGTACTTGTGACTGAAAGTAACAACTATTCAGTACAGTGATGAATTTCACAGACATTTCCCTTCCAATATTGGCTAGTAGTGGGGTTTGATAAAGGTAGGGGTGGCATTGGAACCCTTGTGAATTTTGTTTTTGACAAGACTCCAAGGCTGCCGATAGCCAGAATCACAGCCGTTTTAGACCCATTTTCCAGGTAGTGGGATTTGGCCTTGAGCACCTAGATCACAGATTGTTCAACATGTACTGAAACCCACAGCGAGTTAACACTCAGTAGGCGACTGTCTTAGCGATCTATAAGGTGAGGCTCCACTATGCGATTTTTGCAGAGAATCGCAGCAATTCTCAGAAAGTGGGAGACAAACATGGGTTAAAGAGTAGTATTTGTTACCATTACAAGGTAGAATGTGTAAGTTGAGGGAGCTATTTGTTTATCTGGGGATGTGATTGTGTGTGATCTGAAGCATGCTTGTGTTGTCAAAGAGATGTTCACTAAATCAAGCTGATGTTATTTAAACATTGCAGACTTTTACATTAGGCCAAATCCCACTACGTGAAAAATGGGTCTGAAATGTCTGTGATTCTGGATATCGGCAACATTGGACTCTTGCCAATTTCCCAAATCACAAGGGTACTTGTACGATGTTGGGGTAGTAATATCATCTAAGGAAGTCCTATAACGACTAAGAATCATTGCCAAAGTGTTGTTATTTCAAGAGTGCAATACATCAAAACTTTTTGATATTTTCCTTACAAGAGTCAAGAAATGTCTGTGATATACCAAAATTCCCTGTGATTTGGAGGAAAACAAGAATCTCTAGTAAATCACAAGAGGTCTGTTCTTTTTTCATTAATCAGGATCCAAGTTCCACACACTGTAGTTATAAGAATGTTGTACTTGTGAATCAAAGTAGCAGTTAATCAGTACAGTGATGAATTTCACAGACATTTCCCTTTCAATACCGGCTAGCAGTGGGATTTGAGGATGGTATGGGTCGTATGGGGACCCTTGCGATTTTGGATATTAACAAGACTCCAAGGCTGTCGATATCCAGAATCACAGGCTTTTCAGACCCATTTTTCACGTAGTGGGATTTGGCCTTTACAGAGATTTCAAGCCCTTTGTGAAGAAAATATCAAAAACTTTTGATGTACTATTCTCCTGAAATACCAGCACTTTGACAGGGATTCTTAGCCTTTATAGGTCTTCCCTAGACGATATTACCACCCCAATATCGGCTAAGCACCCACATATCCTATTTCACAACGATTTCCTGACCATTTTCACCATGTGGGATTTGGCCTTATGTACACCATGAACATAGACTATAAATATACCACCCTCTTCTACAAACCTAGGGGGAACCTCGATTGAGTGGTATTCTGAAGAAATAGCCGATGACTATTGGGGGAAAAATGTTTGGATTGTTTAAGATCTAATCCAACATGGCGATTTAGGGCTCCAATATCTCTGCGGTGCATGTTGTCCTTTACATTCTTGGGGAATTCCTGAGCCCCTATGCATATAGTGGAGGCTCCACTACGCGTTTCTTTGGCACATTCTCACTAACTGCTATCCCTATAGTGCCTAAGCTATAGGGTGCTGACATTCCTATATTGTAAACATGAGATTCAAAAATGTAAACATGAGATTTCAGGGGTCATTTCATGGGTGATCTCTCTCCTTGTGTGCCATATTTACAAACTAACCTGCACCTGCATAGACTCTGTGATTGGGTGGGAGTTCAATATATAAACAACAAAATATAAATAACAACACAGCAGTCACACAGATCGCAGGGTCTTGTACTGTAAAAATCAAACCTGTCTGATATTGAGTTGCAGAGAATCCCTATTAGGCCAAATCCCACAACGTGAAAATGGTCAGGAAATCATTGTTAAATAGGATATGTGGGTGCTTAGCTGATATTGGGGTGGTAATATCGTCTAGGGAAGACCTATAAAGGCTAAGAATCCCTGTCAAAGTGCTGGTATTTAGGGAGTATAGTACATCAAAAGTTTTTGATATTTTCTTCCGAAAGGGCTTGAAATCTCTGTGATAGACTCAAAATCACTGTGATTTAGAAGAAAACAACAGTTTCTAGGAAATCAGAAGAGGTGTGTCTTTGATAAATCAGGAGCCAAATTCCACATACTACAGTCATAATGGAGTTGTGCTTGTGATTTATGCAAGCTACATTTGTTTATGCTATGCATGAGACCATTGCAAACCACAGAAAATAGTCAGAGACAACTGTGACTTTAATATCACATACTCTATCTCTGTAAATCATTCTAGCAACTCATCTGTGCAGTAATGAAAATCACAGAGATTCCCCTGCTACTATCAGCTATAGTCGGATTTGGAGTGGTAAGAAGTGCAGTGAAATACATCAAAAGTTTTTCTCACAAGAGTCAAGAAATGTCTGTGATATACCAAAATTCCCTGTGATTTGGAGGAAAACAAGAATCTCTAGTAAATCACAAGAGGTGTGTACTTTTTACATAAATTCGGACCCAAGTTCCACACACTATAGTCATAAGAAGGTTGTACTTGTGAATCAAAATTGCAACTTGTCAGTACAGTGATGAATTTCACAAACATTTCTCTTCCAACATTGGCTAGTAGTGGGGTTTGATAAAGGTAGGGGTGGTATGGGAATCCTTGTAAAGTTTGTTATTGACAAGACTCCAAGGCTGCCGATATCCAGAATCACAGGCGTTTTAGACCCATTTTACGCGTAGTGAAATTTGGCCTCTACAGTCATAATGAGGTTCTGCTTGTGATTTATGCAAGCTACTTTTGTTTATGCTATGCAGGAGACCATTGCAAACCACAGAAAATAGTCAGAGACAACTGTGATTTTAATATCAAATACTCTATCTCTGTGAATCATTCTAGCAACTCATCTGTGCAGTAATGATTTGGCAGGGATTTGGCCTATATGGCGAAGAGAGGTGTTACTTACATGGCATGGATTGGGGGCTGTAATATATAAAAATAACGATTATGAAACCGATATCAAGATATCTATAGGCCAAATCCCACAACATGAAAATGGTCGGGAAATCGTTGTGAAATAAGATATGTGGGTGCTTAGCCGATATTGGGGTGGTAATATCATCTAGGGAAGGCTAAGAATCCTTGTCAAAGTGCTGGTATTTAGGGAGTATAGTACATCAAAAGTTTTTGATATTTTCTTCACAAAGGGCTTGAAATCTCTGTGATAGGCTCAAAATCCCTGTGATTTAGAGGAAAACAACAGTTTCTAGGAAATGGGAAGAGGTGTGTCTTTGTTAAATCAGGAGCCAAGTTCCACATACTACAGTCATAATGGGGTTCTGCTTGTGATTTATGCAAGCTACATTTGTTTATAGTATGCAGGAGACCATTGCAAACAACAGAAAATAGTCAGAGACAACTAATATTAAATACTCTATCTCTGTGAATCATTCTAGCAACTCATCTGTGCAGTAATGAAAATCACAGAGATTCCCCTGCTACTATCAGCTATAGTCGGATTTGGAGTGGTAAGAAGTGCAGTGAGTACCCTTGTGATTTAGGAAATTAGCAAGAGTCCAATGTTGCCGATATCTAGAATCACAGACATTTCAGACCCATTTTTCATGTAGTGGGATTTGGCCTTATGTCCACAATGCTTGATATTCTTATTCATAAATCATATAAATTTTACCAGAATGTAATTGGACTGAAAAACAGCTAGTTAGGCCCAAATGAAACCCGAAGACTAACATTTCAACCCACCCTGCCCATCTCAAAATCATATGGAATCCTCTCTAGGCTTCTCACATGTCAAACCAAAAATGAATATGATTGCCCGTGTAATACTGAAATTACAGCTGTCTAAATAATTGGGCATTTTATGTAGGAAATGGTAGTGTTCTATCACATCTCATGATATTTTCTAATGAATGAACCTATACCAAACTTGCTTACATCTTAAGGGAACATCTCTTGTATAACATATCTCAGAAACACAATAGTTAACCATACTATTTCTTTCAAAAATTAAAAAGGTTTCTACCTTCCATTGAGGAACCCCATACTGCAGTCATGCACCATTGACTGCTACAGCAGTATGCTTCCTTAGTACCTACGTGGTTAGCTCAGTCGGTTGAGAGGCTGACTCCAAAGCCAAGGGTCATGAGTTCAAACCTCTCTTGGAACGTTCAACTAAAAACTTTTCTCAAAGGTGTCAGACACCAGGTGGAGTTAGTGTGCAAGGAGCTACACACCAGGTGGAGTTGGTGTGCATGCGAACGTTCTCAAAATGTCCACAAGGTCCCACCACCAGTTTCTACCATATTGCCTTAATAGATAATGCACAAAAATAGAACAACAAAATGTTGAAAGTCCTCCCACATAGAATATATATAATCGAATTTCATATCTAGGTATACACAAAAAGTTATCATATCAACATTATAACATCAAACTCTTGAAATTTCTCTGTTATCATGGATATATGAATTCATCAATCATATACTTACGAACACATCTGTGGGTAGCTGGTGAACATGGAGGATCATGGCAAGAATAGATGAAATCCGACTCACAATGATACCCAGAGGGACAGGCACCATATTGCTGTCACAAAGGATGGAAATTTGGTACAAAAGGGCATATATTTCTTGGTAGACACTGTCATTTGATAATGGGGGTGCCCAGTAGCCACGCAGGAAAGAAAGATAATGCAATATTCTATGTACCATAGTGGACAGCTAAGAACTAATTAAATATAGAAATGCTATTTTCTATACTGGCCTTGTAATAAACCTTGTAATAAAGTATGTCATTTCCATGAGTGTTATAACCTTTAGAATACTCACAGTGCAGGGATCTGAAAGGAAAGAGAACCCATATTTAAATGTTTTGTATAAAAAGTTAAGTGTAGGTGAGCAGGAGGTTATTTTCAAAACAGACTAACATCGCCCCCATGCAAAATACCAACAATCTATTTCACCTACACAAAAATATTTATGTATTTGCACCCGCAAGAACGTTCTTGCACCCGCAAAAATGTGTTTTTGTGGCCGCAAGACTGTTTTTCTTGCGGCCACAAAAACACATTCTTGTGGTCGCAAGGAGGCTGTAGAAACCTATGCTTTTTTTGAATTTTGAAAATCCATTGATTAGAACAAAAGTTATGCCATTTTGAAATATCATGGGAAAACTTATTTTTGAAGTTTGCAAAAATGATTTTCGAGGGTGCAAGAATGATTTTTGTGTGCAATGTCCGCTCCAGGGCTCTGTAGTACGACAATGATAATAAGATAAAACAGATAATAACACTACTATACCATCAACGCATACAGCTATGGAATAGCCCGGCTGGCCTTGCTGTTGGCACATCTTTCCTGCTGAACAGACTTTGTTCTGAAATACAACAATGATTTGTTCAATATTTCATTTAATTAAATAGACTAAATGACTAGAAGAGAAACCGTGTTAATCGAGATAATAATACTCTCATTCACCATACTGTCTCAGCCCATGTTAAAGCAAATCACTTCATGCGCAGCATCTGCTACTCTATATGGTATAGCTATAAACACATGTAATTACCGTATTTTCCCGATTATAAAGCCCAGACTTATATAGATTTCAAATGGGAAATAGACCCGGCTTATAAACGGGGTAGGCTTGTATTTGAGGCAGGCTTATAATTTATAGACTTGAAAACTCACTATGGAACCCTGTCTAATATTTCAATATTTATCCACTCTTTCTATATATGTGGACAGATGAGGGAAAAGGGTCATCCGGGGTTAAACATGAAATTTGAAATTGATGTTATCAGCTTTAAAATGAGGTACAACACGTGTACACAGCCCTTCTAGTCTTGGAGATATTGCTTCATGAAAATGGAATGACATGACTCTATCAATGCAGCCAATAAGCTCCATCATTCATTGTTTTAATCAAATCAGGCATCTAATTAGCATAATGATTTAAATAATTGATAAAAAAATGACCATTCCTTTCCATACATTTGGGTGTAGATTTGGAGCTAGAAGTGGTATCTTTATGCTTTTTTCAGTGTATAAATCTCCATGAATCATTCTATCGGTTGACATTATTTTTTTTTCTATTTGGAATATAATTTTTGTTGCCATGGCAACACTTTTCCCTGAAAAACCTTATTTAGGCCTTCTTTCGAAAGCAAAACATTCCATTAACATTCCAAAAAGACCGGAAGTTCCAGGAAATAGAACTTTTTTTAGAAAACCATGTTTTTCTTTGTAAAAAAAAAGTACATAAAAGCTATTTTGGTCTATTTTTCACATTCCTAGCCTTTGTAGCTCCCCTAGTGGCCAAATCCAGTACTAAAACACCCGCAGGGAGGGCCCTTTCCCCTCATCTGCCCACATATTTCTAGGAATAATTCTAAGATTAGGGTGACCATTATGAACTCTGCCTCCATTAAATGCGTTATCAGCATAACAGATAGGGTGTTAGCTTCATATAGCTTCAAGAATTATGAAAATATTCCTACCAAAACCTCTTAATGGGGATTCTAAGAGAGTTGCATGTTCAGACCAGGCTTATATTCGGGCCCCGACTTATATTAGACTCGGAGGGACTTTTGGCCAGGCTTATAAATAAGGCCGGCTTATATTTGAGCTCCGAATTATAATCGAGGAAATAGTGTATTGTGTAAAGCTTAGTTTGAAATGATGCAGTAGCTTTATTGGAGAGACATCATTCAATAACTGATGCAAAATAACTGTGCATGACCCCAAGCACTACATAAACTTTAGTATTATTTCATTAATTAATACAAAATGACACAAATATCTAACACATGGAGTCTTACCTTTAGGCACACATATGGCTCCTCCAGCGTAGGTGACACAGCAGTATTCCCCATAAGGACACTGCATGTGGGACAGGGACTGGTTACATGCTGTAGTGTGGACCTGGGGCATGTGCCTCAACGGAGGACATTCACGTGGCTCTGGAAAGGAAGGAGTGTTCTTTTAAATTATCCTTTAAAAAAAAAAAAGAAGTAAATTCTAATTCTGAGCGTCGCAGGTAGAGCCAGAGGAAGTGAATAGAGGACATGTACATTTGGATATTTCTTTTATGCATTAATTACATTGTGTACTTGGTAAGTGTCTACCCCCCCTCCCCAAACTTAACCATATTCTGCCCCCCCCCCCTTGTCAAGGATGCACTTTCGCCCTGTTCCAATACACCAGGGAAACACTTTGGGCATGGTAGATTTGAGGTAGATTCATACACTTACGTTCATGACATTGGGTTGAGCGGCAATGGTATGGAGTGGGACCATAGGGACAATGCTGTGGTGTGTATGAACGACAGCTAGATCCTTGCTGACACGTGTAGTCCTGGTGGTACGGCTATGATATAGAAAAATACAATGTTAATTACATCACTGATTACATCACTGCATAGATAAAGTCAACTGTCGCCAGCACCTCAGGAGGTCCAGAATCTCGGTTTGTCTGTTGCGTGAGATCTAGGTGCCCTACAAGCTTGGAATACAGGAGTCTGTTTCAGAACAGACAACGATTTCCCCCTCGTTTGATTAGCAATTGGACACTATTCAATTGTTATTCAAGACTCTAGTAGAAATAGAAAATTTAACAAATGTGAACTCTTGAAAGCCCTATACAATTCTCTATATATTAGGAGATAGGTCTTACGATTTTGTGATTGTAGTGTCAAAAGTGGTAATTTGGTGATCGTAGAGCTATTTTGTTATCGAAGGTTGTTTTGAAATAGACCCCAGGGATTGTCTTGGGCCTAATCTCACTATTCGATTCACAACACGCAACCATTTTATTGAAGGCTCTCAAGGAGACACCTGGAGTGCAACAGACAGAAACAGAGGTTTTGGGTGCCTATATAGAACGGCTCGTGGGGTTCAACGTTAATCTCTTTTTTCCCATTCATTCAGTGGCTCTAGGATTGGGAAAAGGAGGGGGCACATCTGGCAATCCCTCTGCCCCCCCCCCCCATTTCATCCGCCGCTGCTAGCTCTTGAAAAGGAGTAAACCCAATCCTGGAACAATAAATGGAATCGATATGGAGCTATGATTATATGCATTAGCAATAAAATTCAACTGTCATTTTTGTTACACACACACACACACACACACACACACACACACACATATATATATATATATATATATATATATATATATATATATATATATATATATATATATATAGCAGAGACAGATTACAAAATGATATGACAAGAAATATAAGACTGTTACTAATCGGTTAGATTGATTGAAATAACAAGATAATAAGAAAGAAAACGTTGGGCCTCGTTAGAAACAGAATCATTGCCATCAATAAAACCACGGTGAAGTGCCCCCTCCAATTGGTGCCTTATTTTACACATCTGTCATTTCGCCTCGCGATTACCAGTGCACTGCCCTTCGTTTTTAGTAGAAACCAAAAGGAAGAATGAAATAAAAAGTAAAAAGCCATACAGCGTAACATATGGATAGAAATTAAAGACAAAAGAGGCATGTGCCCTGGGTATGCACTAGATGTATATACAGTAAATTAAGTGCCCAAAGAATATATAGCAGGTGAGAGAGTAAAATGTCCAAAGACTTACATCACATCCTGTAATAAAAATATAATGTTAGAATAGATCGGAACTTTGTCGTATTCACTGTTGTTATCTGATAAATACTTGAATCTTTCACAAGAAGCATGTCTCAGACTGGCTGTGCAAGGGGTATAGCCATTCCAACACACAGTGATGGGCTAGCCGCCTCCGCTGTCTGTTATCAAATTCATTTTAAACTTTTGAAACCTCACATTAAAGAGATTAGAGAGTTTAAGATCACAACGTGTAGGGTAACGTGTATGTCTAGAACGATATGAAAATGGTAGGCTAGAGGTTGCCGTACACTTTACAGGTATATATTATCTGCTCTATTAAGATCACTACGTGTACGACAACTTGTGCGTCTGCAGGGTTTTGCTCCTATTGTAAAAAGAGCTGTGAGTATGTGCCCTCTTTTCTAGTCATGCTCTGCTTCACCTAAGTACTTGCACTCACCACATTAGTCTGAAAAGTCACCTGCCTTGTTTAAAATAGAGAGAGAGCTGCACTACCAGGTACCTACTCATGTCACACGCTCTATAGTTTATTATACTGACTGACTTCTCCCAACTAGGTACCTACTCAAATCCCCCTTTTTTAGCACCGTACTTGAATGACCACTTGTGAGCAAAAAAAGGGACAGGTTATAGCTACATGAAAACAAAGGACTTGACAAGGGCATTTTTAGCCAGCTCTTCCTTTTACTATAGGAGCAACACCCTCCTGTAGAACTGCTTAGGTGTGAGCTACACGTTGCTGTAGTCACGTTGGATATACGCAGTGTACTTGCGCCTTACCTGTAAAGCGGCAGACTGAGCCTCCACCTGTGGTACCGCAGCACGTTTCACCATAGGGACACGAGTTACTCGTATAGTTACAGTTATGGTGCCGAATATTGTGGCCGTCAGATGAGTAAGGACACCAACTTTGGATATAAACTGAAAATATAACACAGCCATATGATGATAAAGATATTGGTACAATGATAAAATCTACATAAGTATATCTGGAGGGCATTTCAAAACCATATCTACATAGATATCGTTTTGAAATGCCCTGCTGAAGTTAGAGATATGATTATGGTTTTAAATGAGTAAAGATCAGTTTGAAGATATTCAATTTAGTTCGTGATTTTAGAGGCCAACAGAATGTGTAAACAGCAGAATTTTCTATCCGCATTCACTTCCATTATATATTTCCGATGATAAAAAAACAAAACATAATACCGTTCAATATCTAATTTCCAACAATTTTATTTAACATGTTTGCTTTTTATAGTTGGAAATGAATAATGAAGTAGTTGCCGATAGACATATTCTTCGTTACCAATTCCACTTTAGATATTTTTAGATAGTTGATCTACCGTAATCTCCCGCGTATAAGGCGCACCTCACCTATAAGGTGCACCTAGAGTTTAGAAATTTGACCAGAAAAAAAAAAATTCATAACTTGTTCTACTGAAAGACCTCTGTGTTGCATGGACCCCCCAGACCCCCCTGGACCCCATATTCAGCTGATGAGGTTATATGGGAGTGTAAGATATCAAAATGAAGGGCAGGACGCAACTTGCTACGTTGGTCTATGCCCTGGGGGGCATGCAGCGTCGCCCGCATGGTGACGCGCTTATTTTCGGGACTGTTGCGCAGGATTGAGCATGCCCTGAGGGCATATTGCTGTGCTTTACATATCAACAATTGACCATTCCTAGTGTATGCCCTCGGGGCATCGTGTATCAGTCCTGAGGGCATATTCTGGCTCTTGAAGTTCTGGGATTAACCAAAAACACGCACATGCCCTCAGGGCAACACCAGTGTCGTCTAGGCCACTGTCCACATTATGATTGACCAAAGCATGCCCTTAGGGCATTAATAGTGTATAAATGCCCGAAGGGTCTACTTTAAATACCAGAACTACACAATCCTTAATATCATTAGGTATGGAATCATGCCCTAGGGGGTAATTATCATTTCCAGGGGATATTTCTAGCCGTTACCCCCTGACCGTTACCTTCAGAGAAGAGACATTCCCTGGGGCCATCATGGAGTTAGCACTGATGCCCTGAGGGCATTGATGATAAAAATGGCCTTAGGGCTTAAGTTAACAGTTGTGTTATTTCATAGCCTTAATGTCCAGAATATGTCCCGATGATAAAAAATCCTGTATAGGGGGCCTAGTCCAGATCAGGCCCCATTATAAAAGGGCATCAATATAGCGGTAGGCTATGCCCTAAGGGCATCATGTCCCTGGGGCATACATTTTGGTCTACTTCCATAGAGTATATATCATTCTCTGAGAAAACTATACCCTCAGGGCATATTCATCACATCCATAGACTATAGGTTTATTGTAGGTCCATGCCTCCAGGGCATTATTAGTGATGCCAATGTCCATGGCTTATCCTCCATAGAGTTGATTGACTAGTACATGACCTCAGGGCAGCAAAAGCACGATCTATGCCCTCAGGGCATGTCCCTTCTTTTCTTCTATTAAAGTTCTATAGACTAAATAACAATTCAGCCCGCAATTCAGTGACGATTCTCTTGACATGCCCTAAGGGCATAGCTAGGCCTACAGGGTGTAGGAGCTCTCATTATACAAGATCGCAGTACCTATGCCCCTGGGGCATCAGCAACGATGCCCCATGTGGGTATGCATTCTCCTCTACCTCATTTCCACGCCCAGTGTGGGAAAGTCCTTCTGGCCGCGGCAATGTACGCGCCACTTCCACGCGGCGTGGCAATATGTCCTAAGGGCATAGACCAATGTAGCAAGTTGTATCCTGCAAATGAAGGTCTTGATCTCCCCCTTGTGGATCCAGAAAGAACTAAAACCTCTCGTATAAGATGCGCCTTATACATGGGAGATTACGGTACTTACTGGAACTGTGAACAGTGAGCACAGTGAGTGCTAACACAGTCAGTGTGAGGCCCACAGCAGGCGCCATCTTCTATACACCCTCTCCGCACCACCTGAAATACCAGCAGCACATTAATAGGAATAGCAAAAACCATCCATGACTTTAACTAGTTTGGTACAGGACTGTCATTGAGTGATATCACTAATGAGGTCGTTGAACCACACCTATTCATTGGGGATTAAGTTTTAGTAGCCTTGTATCACCATGTTTGCTAAGATCTACCTTGATCACCTAAAATAATTCCTCCTTTTGCCATTCTAAAGCCTCTAAACACTTGTTTATCATGGCCAGTCCCCCAAATCGGGGCCAATACATCAACAATACATTGTTTTATGCTGTCAATATTTTCAAACTTGGTGCTTTATTTAGTCATTGCACTCCGGGCATTGGACTAGTTCAACTGGATGTAGGAATGCTATAGGAATCATCCTCTCCTTCCACCAACACATTCCCTGTTCCTCTCCTTCATATACCTGCTTATACCACCCTTCCTGCCTAGCCCCATCCCCTATACTGTATCTGCCTACACTTATGATAATTATGCTACAACACTCTGAGTACCTCTCTCTGGATAGACCTCAAAGGGTGTATCTGTAATTATAGCCTAGGTGTGTTGCAGTCTACTTGGTACATAGACAAAGGTGCACGAGAATTGGTCAGCACTGAGGGTTATCACATGAGGCGAAGCCAAGTGTGATAACCCTCAGTGCTGACCAATTCGAGTGCTCCTTTGTATTTATCTCAAGTTCATTTAGTCAGATATGTTCAAAATTCGATTTATTTGGCATTAGAAATGATTTTATCATCAGTTATTTGACCGTTTTGGATGTTTTCCCAGGGAGTGTGATACGGGGAAGGGTTATCACACTGTGGGGTGTGATACAGAGTTTCTTGGTTAAGCCTATGGGGCTCTCGTATTCAACTTGAGATAAGGTCACTTTGCCAACTATTATATTGCTATAATTACACTTCCTGAAAGTAGTCTCAGTAATGGAAAACCTGCGCGGAGCTGGAGGATTTTCCACAAAACCAGGTGAAGCCGAGGAGGTTTTGTGGCAAATCCTCCAGCTCCAAGGAGGTTTTCTTACTTATACTGCATCCACAGAAGTTTATAGAACAGTAAAACCCTGAATATAAGCATAGTTTGACTTTAACTGTAGAGGCCTAGAAGAGGATTGGAATCTTCTACACTGGCTGCGATACAAAGCTATGATAAATATATGGTGTTCCAGTCTACAATCACCAGCAGTCTCAATAGTATAATGGTTAGCATGTTTGACTTTGAATCACAGAATGTGGGCTCAAGACTGCATGGGGAAAGCGTTTTTAACTTACACATACATATATTGGATTTACTATGTAAATTATTTAATAATATGGGTAGATTGTTGACCCTAAAAGGTTGAATGTATGTTCATGAGGATTGACTACCTTTAAAAATGTTTTGCAACTTGGTTCCATATATAGAATGCAATGATTGCGCATACAGCCTCTAAAACTTAACTGCATGAACTCAATGATAGCAAACATGGGTAGCCATAAGAGCTGTCAGCCCGTGGTGGGAGGGGGGAATGAAATTTTCTATTCATCGGACATGGGATTGACTATTTTATATATAAAAGTACTAGCAAGGTGGTGGAAGATACATATATGTGGAAATGGTTGGACTTATTAATGTCTCTCTATATCTAACATGTCTTTAAAAGAAAAATTCAAGAAAGGCTTCTCGGTTGTGCATATGAATGCCAGGAGTGTAAGAAATAAGTTTACAAAAATTAAAGAAGAATTAGATGATAGCTACATAGATATCATATTATTTTCAGAAACATGGTTAAATCAGATGGACTGTAGTAATTTGTATAGTTTTCCTAGATATAACCTTTTTCGCCAGGACAGAATTAGTATTTATAGAGGAGGTGGACTATGTGCATATGTGGATGAAGGCTTGTCATGGTCAATTGATAGGTTCAAACATTTGAATAGAACAAATGAAAATATCGAGATCCAGTGGTTATTATCTGCTAAAGGTGTTAGTAAAAAATGTATTGTTTGTAACATATATAGACCACCATCTGGTAATCTTATGGAATTCTGCAACACCATACGAGCTTTGCTTCTACAAATAGAAGACCTAGATAGGCATGATATTTTTATTTTAGAAGATTTTAATGTAAATACACTAGCCAACACACCTGATAAACAGATCCTTATAGAAACCTTTGATCATTTTCATTTGGTTCAACTAGTAAATGAGGTAACGACCACATCAGGCACTAATACATGTATCGACCTTATTTTTACAAACTGTACCAATATTACTTCAAGTGGTCCACTAAATATACATTTATCTGATCATTTACCGGTATATGTACAGAGGTACCAAATACACGTAAAAAAGAATTTTAGAACTTTCTTATGTAGATCATATAACAAACTTGACATAGAAAAATTTTATACAGACTTGAAAAAATGTAATTGGGACCTTTTTAATCAGACTGATGATCCAACTATATGCTGGGATATATTAGAAAATGTGATAAAAAGAATGCTAGATTTGCAATGTCCTGTAAAAGGTTTCAAAGTTGTCGACAAGCCCAGCGAAAGGATGTCCAATTAACTTCTTGAAAGAATTAACGACAAGAATATGTTACTTAAGTTAGCAAGGTAATGTATGGATATTATCTCTTGGCATAGAGCCAGAGAGTGTCAAGTGTAGTGAATCGAGAGATTGAACATGCCAAGGAGACATATTATTCCAATTTATCAGAGATCTTCAAAAATGATACAAAAAATTTTTGGAGTACGATGAAGGAAATTTTCCCTTCAAATAAAAATACAAATAAATCTATTATGTTAACAGATGAAAATGGCCAGGTAATCTCGATGAATGATACATCTACTTACATTAATAACTTTTTTGCGGAGATAGGACCCAGACTTGCCGAGCAACACAACACTATATTTAATTTTAAAGGTACTCGCTGTGAGGTGAATATGCCAGATATGAACTTCACTGACGAAGAAGTTATTGAATGTCTTCAAAATATAGATATATCTAAATCTTCAGCCATAGACTATTTATCTACTGATATATTTAAGAAGTCAATGCTGAAGTTTCCTTAGAAATTTATTAAAATTATTAATCTGATTACTAATACTGGTTTAATAACAGATAGCTGGAAAATTGCTACTGTAACTCCTCTACCAAAAGGTGGCGATCCGTCCAATGTATCCAATCTCAGGCCAATTAGTGTTGTACCTGTTCCGGGCAAAGTACTAGAGAGACTCATTCATAATAAATTAAGTTATCACCTAGACAGATACAATATTTTATTAAAAAATCAAGGTGGCTATCAAAAATGTAAATCTACGCTAGACTCTATATCGGTATCGGTTGATGATGTATTAAAAAATAGAAATAATGGTAACATGACAATGGCTGCTTTTATAGATATAAAAAAGGCATTTGATTCAGTAAAACATTTAATATTATTATATAAACTTGAGCAATATGGAATTAGAAATAGAGATCTGACTTTGATTGAAAATCATTTGTCCAGGAGACAACAATGTTCTATAGCTAACCATATCCGTTCTGAAAAGGCTAATTTGACATGTAGAGTACCTCAGGGTTCAATTCTGGGTCCTTCGTTCTTTTTATTATATATTAATGACTGCATTTCTGAAAACGATGTACATAAAACTCTGCTATATGCGGACGACTCAGTCCTATATGTATCAGGAAAAAACATTATCAAATGAACTCACAACCACCCTAAATACCTTTTCTCTTTGGTCCTCGGCTAACAAATTAGCAATGAATGAATCGAAAACAAAAATTATGACCTTTGCTTCTTCAACTAAATTAAAAAGAATACAGAAGCCAAAAATTGTCCTGAATGGAAAAACACTGATGAATGTCTCATCATACAAATATCTTGGGGTAACTTTGGACCAAGAATTGAATTTTAATATGTACTTAAGAAATGTTATAAAAAATGCTCGCTTTAAATCATTAATCTTGTATAAAACCAGAAAATATTTGTCAACCACTGCAAGAATAAGAATGTATAAGATGCATATCATCCCTATCATTGATTATTGTGATATATTGTACAATGGAGCTAAAGCTGACCTACTGTTAGAACTACAAAGACTACAAAACAAATGTTTAAAAACCTGCTTAGATGTTGACTCCAACCAATTTTGTCCATAGAGAAACTGGTACTCCTATGTTAGAGCCTAGGAGACATCATCATATTAAAATGCGAGCTTTTAAAAGATCTACAATGGAAAAGAATTACTAGATTTTCTAGCGCACCTGTATTAAATTATGAAAAAATCAACTGTACAGCATATGCCAAGTCACCGGAATGTCTATGTGCTCAAACCTGGAACAATCTAGAAACTAACACTAGAAATGTGAGAGACGTGGATAGATTTGTAATGGTTCGTATTGACTTATATGTTGGGTGGCTCTTTGGCTCGCTTACCACTAGAAATACCAACACAACACGAGTAGTTCGGGTTGGGCAAAGCCCCAGAAACCCCTACCTCTCGGGTAGGACTTTATTCCACTCTAGTCTACAGGTTAGGCTGCGCGTCTGGACTGGACTAGATCCAGTCACCTTCTGCCGCTCGTCTGGCTCCTTAGTAGGAGCTGGACGCGAGGCATGGTGCCGCCCCCTCTTGTACCAACGGGGTATCACAAAGCGACACCTAGCTGGCATAGAAGGAACAGGCACCACACGAACACGTCTCTCGGATGAACTGCACTAATATATATACGACGATACCGGCCCCTACACCACCCCCACTAGACTATACCTAGGGTTGGGTGTAATTAACAAAAACCTATTGTTTTAACTTTGTACAGTAATATCATATACAAATAGGTAAGTCTATATATACAGTTCGTATAGGATATAGAACATCTAGGGGCATTATAAATAATATGTACATAATGAGGCATCGTCGCATATAACCCGAAGTAATGATAATTAATAATAACGAATAGGAGGTGGCGCCTTATGCACCATCGACCTATGGTGATATGTAGTAACAGTGTTACAATAGTGTTATTATTATAAACAAGACGCATTAAAAAGTGGTAGACGAGTAATCAGGTGATATGAATAAAATTTTACAGTATTAACTAACCGACCCGAGGTGGGGTAGATAACCCGAGAGAAAAATTTTGTTTGTTTTAATTACAAGAATATATATTTGGTATAAAAATATATTTATACAAAAAAATAATAATACTGACAAATATAGGTGTCCTACCAGGGTAGCAGGATCACCCTTACAATATACCGGACTTCCGGCGAATCTGGAACGACTGGTTTCTGCAGCTCCATCCGGCGACATATGTGTGGTGGCAAGCCACGTTGCTGTTGTGATGTGCCCTGATGAAGATGGGAAGATGGAGCCCCGGGTAGGTGTGGTAATCCTTTTTGGTGTGTCGGGTTTAGCGTCCATCTTCGCTGCAGGTTACGTTCCAGATATCAGGAGTCCAGCGTAAGGAACAGTGCCTCTGGCATATTAAATGCTTTTACCCTCGGGTACAAAGGAGACACCGTCAGATGGACACTTAAAGATCTTCCGGATCCGTGTCCATCTTCTCAGCCGACTCCACTGAGGCAGATGGAGCCGAGCTGCTACAGCTGCTCGTAGAGAGCGCCGCGGAAGCCTCGCTGGGCGTATCGCTCTCCAAGCTCAAGGCCCTCATCACCGCGGATGGACTGTCCATTGCCTCGGATGCTGGTGCAGCGACCGTGGCAGTTGTAACAGTCCGGGTGACAGTAGGGGGCGGGAGCAGGAGAGCTGCCGGAACTGGCGGGGCAGCCGGGACCGGTGGAGTGGCCGGAACCGGTGGAGTAGCCGGGACCGGTGGGGCATCCGGGGGTACATCTGGTATGAAGATAAGGGACGACGGTAAGCCGTCCCACTCCTCCAGATGTTTCCCGAATGCCAGGAAAAACTTGAGGTCAGCCTCCTTAAACCTATGGATGTATCTGGCGTTTTCAGCTTGGTGAAACTCCTTAAGCTTTTCGGCTTCCTTCTGCTGACGCCGGCAGGATTCGAGAGCCTCTTGGACTCTGTCCTTCTCCAGCTGCCTGATCTTGTCTTCCTCCCTCTTCTGGATTTCGTATACCAGATTGAGGGTGGCTTCAGTCATCGCCCGCCAGTAGTCGACTGACTTCTGGCGGTGCAATGCCTGCCATTCCGCCATCAGCTCATTCTGGATGTGAACCGTTTGGACATCTCGGTGGTCAACAAACGTGTTCGGATCCTGAAGACCTGACAGCGTATCCGAAATTAGCTCCATCAGGGGTACCCGAGGGCCCGTTGGTGGAGCAATGACTGGTGGAGGCGCGGTGGCTTCCACTGGGGCAGGCGGAGTACCTGCTGGAGGAGCAGACGGGCCCTCAACCGTTAGACCGCCCCGGCCTCGGCCACCGCCCGGGGAAGCTCGGGTGGACTCCAGCCCACCACGGCCTCTACCACGGGGTTTGGTCCGGCCCAGGGAGGTAAGGACCTGTGACTCGGGTCCAGCTGGTCCCATAGCGGGGAACTTCGCCGCGTACTCGCTATACGTGGGGCGCTTGCCGGAAGATCCCTCTCCGGCCCACCAAGAAGAATACCCGGATGGGGGAGCGAAGAGTTCGCCCCCACCATCCTGGCTGCCAGTGGCTTCGCCCGGGCGTTGTTCCGCGGGTGCAGGTGTAGAGGTGGTGGTGGCTGGAGTCGCCGGTGTGGCTGCCTGGCTACCAGACCTACGGGCCTGGTTGCTGGGCATATCCAGAGCCGAGACTTGTTGTCCCGACTCGCGACGATCAGCTGGGTTAGCTGGTCTTGGCTGGTCCTTGCCACCCGAAGGGCTCATGGACCGGTCTGCTCGGGTCCTCTTGGAAGCAACAGTAGCCGTGGCTGTGCCTCCGTTAGGACCCTTAGAGCGGGCTTTGGCCTTCTCTCGCTTATCATCTCCTCGCCACTTTTTTACCTTCAGGTGCACCTCACTGGGCATCCCGAATTTCGTGGACGAGAAGTTGATTTGGAAGAAGGTCAACAAGTTGCCGCTCTTCCATGAGCAGAATCCGGTCTCGAATGCCTGCTCCTTAACGTCTTTAATGCTCAACGAGGCCCAGTTAGCTAGGAGCTCGTTGAAGCACTTGATGGCTCGTTTCCTGGTTTTCTCCAGGCCGATGCCATGGGCCTTCTGCAAGTGCAGAGCCATGTCTCGGCGCCAGTGAGTGCTGAACGAGCCATCACAATGTTTGCTCGGGCGGTCCCCAAGCACACACATCATCACAGGCTTGTGGTGCATGTGATGTTCAACAATGTGGCGAGCGAAGCGAGGCTTCGTCTCGAACATCTTCTCACCCGTGAGAGCCAGCTGGCATGACTCGAATGGGCACCGTCGGCGGCTGCCGGTTGGTCCCCATTGGGTCATTGCCCACTGAACTTTCGTCCGGGCCTCGTAGCTGTAAATCGACCCCAGTTTGGATTTCAGCTGGTCAATCCAAATGAGGTAGAATTTACCTACAGGCGTATCCGAGGGGCCGGATTTCATCCACTCCTCGTCATCGCTGTCACCGTCCTTATTGACGGCGCCGGGACACATGTAATGGACCGTGTCGTAGGCACAGTCTGCGAAGCAGCGAGGAGTCCGTTCTTTGAACCCTTCGGCTGCATTCTTCCACATCCATTTCTGATTGTCGTCTTTCGGGACATCCGTGGTCATCTCTTCCCCGCGCTGTCACTCGGATCCACATGTATATGGAATCCGTTAGTCTCTGCACTACTGTCAGAGGCTTCCCGTGGTATATAATCCGGGTCCAAATTGTGGACTATGGGGACTTCACTTATCCGGACTCTACTAGTTCGGCCATGTTTATCTTGGGTTCTGATATAAACTCCCCCTTGATCTACGTTCCGCGTCGCATTATCATTAATGAAAGGATTATACGGCGGATGCTTCGGCGTAGAACAGGAGACTGGGTCGCCCTGTTTAACGAAAGTCGAATTCGGGTTTGTGTCCTTACTCGCCGGAGGGGCATTCGCTTGCTCCTGCTCCTGTAAATAACTCTCCATGGCAGACTTATTTATTGTGAGGGTAGCTAGATCTGTGGTTAGGTTTCGCTGTTCCTCCCTCAGCTGTGCGTTTTCTGCTAAGATTTCGGATCGAATCTTTTCATTTTCCGCCACAGCTCGGTTTCGTTCTTCTTGAGCGGCTAAAGCCTCTCGCTTAAAAGTATCCTTTAATAAGCGGTACTTTTCACTTTTTTCTTTCTGAGACCTTTGATACTCGTTGGTCTCCTTCCTTATCTCGGCTTGTTCCGAGACCAATTTGGCCTCTGTCTCCGCCTTTCGGAGTTGAAGTTTCTTCAGCTTCTCCTCCATGGCATGCAACTCGGATTGTAATCTGTTTACGTCCCGGGCCTTAGCAACTTCTTCGGCTCTAGCCTTTTCGATTGCTCTAAGTCTATTGGCTTCCTCGAGTTCCAACTCAGCCAATCTTTTCTCTTTCTCGAGTTCGTCTCTTTCTTTCCTTTCCAAACGATGGGTTGCCGAAGTTAGACGATACTTTAGGTCAGATTCTTTTAGAATCGCCTCCTGCTCCTCGGAACGTAATTTTCCGATCCGAGACTTAGTTTCCTCTTCTATTTTTAATTGGGCCGCCATGAATTGTTCATGTTGCCGCTTAGCTTGTAACTCTACCTGTTCTTTGGCTTTCAAATAGGCCGGGGTAGTTTTATACCCGGGGCCCATCCGACGTCCGTATATAGACTTGCGACTGCCTCCAGGATTAAACATGGAGTCAGACAAGCCTTCGTCTAGCGATCGGCCTAAGTGATGCCTTTCCGAGCTTTTCGGTTCAGCACCCCTAGGCTTATTCTTCGCATTCATGCTTGGGACTATTGCGTCCCTTATGGCTTTGCCATCGTCGCTGTCATGGTCCGACGATGTCATTAATGGGGGTACCTCGTTTTCACCATCCGGTACTGCTACTGGGGGGGTCGCAGTACGTTTTCCAGGGCTTTGTGCCACTGGCATACCCAAGTTGCTAGCCGAGCCTGCTGGTACAATAGGACACAGCTGGCGTCTACTAGTTATAGCTTGGGACCAATCACTCAGGTCTAAAGTTGGGGGTTTTACTATTCCCTTGAACAATCCCGTATCCGGTACTCCCATTTGGGGTGTACCCGGATACAAGTTTACGATATCATCACCCGTGGCACCGTCTATCAGACCAGGTGTCGAGAAAACAGTTCGGACACCCGCCGGATTATACATTTGTTGTTGACTGGGTTTCCAGTCTAACAACAGATGCTGGGATGTAAAGTCATCCTCTTCGAATCCCTCTAGCCCAGGGCTGGGGGGATCCGCTTCGGGTTTCCCGAGGCTTTCAGCCAATGTGGCCGCGCACCACCCCCGAACCAACTGGTCACGGCACCAGTGTAATGGTTCGTATTGACTTATATGTTGGGTGGCTCTTTGGCTCGCTTACCACTAGAAATACCAACACAACACGAGTAGTTCGGGTTGGGCAAAGCCCCAGAAACCCCTACCTCTCGGGTAGGACTTTATTCCACTCTAGTCTACAGGTTAGGCTGCGTGTCTGGACTGGACTAGATCCAGTCACCTTCTGCCGCTCGTCCGGCTCCTTAGTAGGAGCTGGACGCGAGGCATGGTGCCGCCCCCTCTTGTACCAACGGGGTATCACAAAGCGACACCTAGCTGGCATAGAAGGAACAGGCACCACACGAACACGTCTCTCGGATGAACGGCACTAATATATATACGACGATACTGGCCCCTACAGATTTAAGGCTATTGATTCTGGAAGTAATGAGGACGAGGGTATGCGGTCTGGCCTTAACCGAGTCCAAATAACTCCGGCCTTCATTTATTAACGAGTAATAACAGAACGAGTGTAACTTAAGAAAAAATACATAAAAAGAAAAAAAACAAAACAAAAAAAAACCACAGTACATGTAGGTGCCCTTAGGCTTGCTGAATAGCTATGGCAGGGTACACCTGTCTAACAGGTGAGAGTGTGTGGGTTCGCACCACCTAGGTGCATGTGTAGAGTTATTGTCAGGTGGGTGGGTCAGGTAACTGTCCTGATCAATAAGTCCAACAATCAGGGATTGTTCGTACCCATTGATTCTGGAAGTAATGAGGACGAGGGTATGCGGTCTGGCCTTAACCGAGTCCAAATAACTCCGGCACCACCAGAATCAAACATATTTATGAATTCTTACTGTTTGTATGTATCTGCGTATAAGTCTATTAGAATGACACTTTCAAAGCCTTGGCGATTACACTGTCTACACTGACTCTTGTGTTGAAGGGTTTAGCTAGGTACAGCAGGGCTGATAAACTGGACCAGTCCCCTGTGTAACGTATGTCCTCCAATGGGATTCCGCACAGATGCATGAATGCTGCGCCAGAGCGCCTTAGTGAATGAACTCCTGTCCTTTCTGTGTCTAATCCTATGGATCTTAGCAGTCATTTCAGAAACGACAATAGTGATGAGTATTGTAGGGGAACTAAGCGGTTGCCTTTACGGATTAGAAAGGCTGGTGCCTCTGGGTCCATTGTTGGAGTATTATCGAAATGCCTTTTGAGAAGTGATACGGCACATAGTGGAGAGTCTGGGGAAGCTACCACTGGGATGTGGTGGACTCTTTGTCCGAACTGTATAGTTTTGGAGCTTGATACTCTAATTATCATACCCTTGCTGGTGAATGAAACTGAGTTCCGTCTTAGGAAGTGTGGTGAAGCCTTAGCACAACTATCCACCACCAGATTGCTTTTCCTTAGAAGAGTCCTGAAACTAGTAACTATGCACGCCCACATAGCTAGCTGATCGGGTGCAAACAAATCAACGTTCTTGAACATAGCGAGTAATTGAGAAACTGACAAAGTAGTCCTAATTGGGGTAGGATCCCCAAGTATTCTTCTAAGTCCCGACATGGTGCATTTAAACATAAAGTTGGACCTTATCCAAGTAATGTCATGTCCGTAGTGAGCATTGAGGCTGATCACCGAGCTGACGTAATTATCAATAGTGCTATACTTCAGATCTGCAGAGAGATAAACTATGTAGCGACACAGTGTCTTAACTGAAGTTGGTAAAGGGACTGAAGCAGAAATGGTGCAAAATGCAATAAAACGTTTCCATTGGCTGCACTTGGTCTTCCATGTGGATACACTCCAAGCGTGTGCTCTAGCAGCTGCTGCCTTCAAATCCAATTCTTCACATAACTTAGCAGCCACTACAACATAAAGACAATGGAAGGTTATGTGGGTAATATAGGACTCTAGACAGTGCGTCTGCGATGATGTTAAGTTTCCCGGCTACATGGAATGCTACAATGTGGCAATTGTACAAGACGGTAAGCCAAAACAGTTCCCGTAGGAAATCCATGGCTCTGGCATTGACACTTTTACCTTGGTTTAAAGCACTAACTACATGGGTGTTGTCCGTGTAACAGATGACCTTTTTGTTCCGCCATGAGGGACCCCATCTGCTAATAGCCATTAATATTGGATAAAGTTCCCTAATGTTTATGTTCTCCGGGACAAAATGGCTAGGGGCAGGCATACAATGACCATGTTTGTCAATGTTCATACTGATGTGACACCTCCAACCCGCACACAACCAATCTTTGCCGTAGTGTATGCCATAGCCTGCATTTGAGGCGTCCATGTATAAATCACAGCGAGCTGGTGGAATATCCGCTACAATTTTTGCTTCTCCGTTGAACCACCCAGCGAACCTCGTCCACCAATCTAGGTCTTTGAAGAACCCTTTTGACAAAGTTATATAATGCTTGTTGCTGGTGAATGCTGATAACATAGCTATAACACGATGGGAGAAGGTGCGACCTCCTCGTACCAGGGTAGAGCAATGAGACAAGATTCCACATAAGCGGCGCAGTTGTTTCTTTGTTGCCTTACGGCGACCTGCGATGAAACTAAGCTCACTGTGCAGCTTTTTGACCTTATCATCTGGTAATCGGAGTCGCATCTCCACTGAGTCAATCTCAATTCCTAAGTATATTTGAACTTGTGCAGGGGACAGTACCTTCTTATAAGACACATAAAATCCCAACGCTGTGCAGGAATAATTGAGCTTGTTGGCACTCTTCAAACGAGTTGCCCATGGTAAGTAGGTCGTCGAGGTAGTTAAAGCAGTAATAACCATTCGCTCTCATGTAGCGAGTGATGCTATCCGTAATCCTATTAAAAAGGAATGCTGCCATTCTTGTACCGAACGATACAAAGTTGTCCACTAAATAAACTTCCTCGGAGTTGAACGACCACTTTAGTCCTTGGTATTGCCTGTCTTTAGGTCCATAATAGAACGATATGCCGCTGATATGTCTGTGACGGCCATAAACATACCTGGTTTTAGAACCTTACATACATCGTCAACACTTGTGTAGCTGAAGTGTTGAAAAGTTTCGCTCATATGAGAGTTTATAGAAAGACCTTCTGGTCGACTTGCGTCTGTAATTGGCCTGTATCCGCCTCCTTTCTTTTCAACTGCACCTAACGCATGAATGCATGTAGGGGGTGACTGCACTTTTGACAGTTTCCCTTGTTCAATTTCAGATTTTAGCAATTCATCGATGAAGCTCTCAGCTTCCTTGGGTACATAGTTTTTAGTACTGTATGATGGGATAGGTGAACCTGGGTCTACCAGTTTAAACCCATGCATCATGCCGTCTAAGAGAAAATGTGAGTCGTAATCCCATGCGTTAATGTCAAAAACTGAATTGGGACTGCCGCTTAACATAGATAGCCATCCGGCTGGTTTCATCTGGGACTTCACTCCTTTGAGTGTATGAGAAGATCTAATGTCCCACATGGGAGCATAGTCTCCATAAGCAGACAACAATTCGGACAAGCTGGAGGTACAAATGAGCGAGTCCCTGTCACAGAGAGTATCTACCAAATTGGCTGCTGGGCTATAACAACTTTGAAATGGCATGTTACATGTCGTGACGGTTTCACATCAAGTTATGTTATGTTGTGCGGGTGGAACGAAGAGAGTGGAACCCCCACCCCTTGAATTGGCTGTACTGCTTGCTGTAGTTGCCTGGTTCTTGCACCCTCCTTTTGCTTGGTGGGGGCCTCTGCATACGGCGCATACATGTGATCTGTTACACGGATTGTACCCACAGCGGGTGAAATTATACAAAGCACACACGTCGGCTGGGCAATTAATTCTATTCTGTGACTGGTTACTTTTGCCTTTTCCGCTTTGCTTCGAGCTGGCTTTTAATTTAGTTAATTCAGCCCTGAGGTCATGAACCACTTGTAAGCTGTCGGAACCTAGATTATCGGAAACTGATGCATGTTCGGCTGCCTGAAAACCTGCAAGCTCTCCTGAAATTACCTTAGTGGTAAGATTGTGTTCGTATCTTGCTAGTGCACTAGATGTATATGTAGCATTCAGACCCTTCCTAGCAATAAACCTCATGTGATCCCCATAGCTTTTGGCTGACCATTGGGGGAGATTGGCAATAGCAAGTTTCTCATGAACACATGTCATACCGTAAATCAATTCCCTGTATGTCATTTCAGAATAATCTTTATCGTTTGGGATGTGATAATCTGGTCTTAACCAGTGTTGTGACCTTTTTTTCTTTGTGGCTTCTCCAATTTTAAACAAAGTAGACAACAAATCACCTTGATCTTTAGCATCTAAATACCCAGCCAGGTCTCCTTCCACCCCCATACTCTTAGCTGTCAGGCCAGCGGAGGCTAGGCCTGATTGAATAGTAGCTGAAGGGGGGAAATGGGGTGGTGTCATCCTTTGTTGTTGTTGCTGGGTAGGTAGGGTCCCAGTGTAGGGGGTACCATCAGGTAGTACAACTGTGGTGGGCTTCCCTAGCCCACTTAAAAGGGTCTATATCTCCTCTTTCCTATCCCTTCAGGATGTGTGTGGTGCTCATATGCGCGGGCACTGACACATTCCTCTGTTAAATTATCAACCTGTGCAGCACGGGATAGCCACTTAGTGCCGCTAAAGTGCTGTAAAACACAAATCAATCAATCAATCAGTACAACTGTGGTGGGTCCTGCACTGCTGTGTGTACACCTGAACTCCCCCCTACTGGACCTGGTTGGCTTTGGTTAAGCAGTCTGGGTTGTTTATTAGCTGAAAACTGTCTAAATTCATCTTGCAAATGCTCTGGCACACCCATAGAGGAAGTGCCGCCATATTGGGGCATCGCTGAAGCTTGTTCCTGTCGAGTTTCGCCGTAATCTGCACCACGGTGTCCTATGTGTAGATCGGACTGTCCGCGTCCTCCTCCCCTGGGTGCGTTCGTAAATCCTATGTCGTCGAGCGTCTCGCCGTAGTCCGCTGTCAGCGGACATGGCCGGCCGCGTCCTCCTCCCCCGGGTGCGTTCGTAAATGCTCTTTCGCCCTGCGTCTTGCTGTAATCTGCACCACGGCGCCTCGTGAGTCCGCGTCCTCCTCCCCCGGGTGCATTCATAAATCCTATGTCGTCGAGCGTCTCGCCGTAATCCGCTGTCAGCGGACAGGGCTGGCCGCGTCCTCCACTGTAATCTGCACCACGGCGTCCTGTGTGTAGACCGGACGTTACGTCTCCTTGACGACCGCTGGTTGTGTTCGTAAATCCATATTCTGGGTGAACGGTGCCACTGGGTGCAGCCAAATCATTGAAATTTACGAATGCAGCCTGCTGCTTATGCCTGACAGCATTCTGTTTGGCAGTAATATCATTCAATGATTCAATATAAGATTGTTCAAGCTCTGCATTCTCAAGTTCTATCGCGGCTAACCTCTCTTGTAAGCCTAACAGTTCCCCTTTCCTTCTAAGTAACTCTACCTTTTCTTCAGCTGCTGCTAGTCTTTGTCTAATGATAGTTTCAGGGGAAGTATGTGACTTACTCAGCTGACTGCTGTCAGTAGGTGAACCATGCTGCCTTGGGGGTTGCAGGGGGGTGGCCATGTTAGCATGTCCCTGACTCACCTCCTCCTGCTCCTCCTGAGAATCCATGTTACTCCTCTCCTGGGTCTTGTACTTGTGGTTTAATACCCCACAGTTTGGGCAATGTCTTTTTGTTTCCATGGTAAGCAGTATTGCAAACTAAACAGTTAACCATTATGGCTAAAAAAAAAACAAAAAAAAACACAGCAGTGTGGAGGAGTACATGTAGGTGCCCTTAGGCTTGCTGAATAGCAACAGGTGAGAGTGTGTGGGTTCGCACCACCTAGGTGCATGTGTAGAGTTATTGTCAGGTGGGTGGGTCAGGTAACTGTCCTGATCAATAAGTCCAACAATCAGGGATTGTTCGTACCCATATCTAAGGAAGTCTTAATCGACTCTATCGATGTATAATCAAATCAGACCTTGCCAATGCTTGCTGTATAAATTCTATTATAAAATGAACAGGGGGGATATAATTATTATTGCAGTTAAAGTAGATTAAGTGTCCCAGATTGTTCCAAAAAATTGTTATTATACAGTCATAATTTTTATGAGAAGCGGTAGGAGTTTATATGGCCAAATGATGATCTGGTCATTAACTGTTTGGTCATCTTATTACTACGATAATTATCCTATAAATGGGTAATTAATAATGTATTACCATATGTACATAGGCTAGTGAATTATAATCAAATATGTATGACCATATGTATATGTATAGACTGCGCCTATGCAAACATGATGAAATATCTTTAGACCAAATAAAGTTTAAATTTGTTAAAAAAAAAAACACGGTAAAAGGAGTCTTTGTAAAAGGCCACCCTGAAGCCCCCTTTATCATTTTGGCAATCAGAGGATGTTCATTATAATACATTATTTTTCAGGATTTGTTGCAAAAATGACAGTAAAAAATCTTTGATGATATAACACTGGTTGAATTTTTACTTATTCCCCTCTGTATGATTCGATTTCTTAAAATAGAAATAATCATTTACCTCCTTCTAGTATAAACTACGATATTTCATGTAAATCCAGCTGGGTGGAGTATATATATAAAACCGACACACCGGCCCTGTACCACTGCTCCCCTTGTACACTTTGCAGATAGCACCCCATAGATGTAATATACATGATACCTCACCCGTAAAGAAACCTCATTGGTGGGTAAGTGTTAAAGGAACTACGCCTAGAGTCACTTCATCTCACATAGACGTGCTCAAGTCTTTGTGTGTATAGAAGCAAAACTGAGAACGAATATGGGTTGGTATCTAAATATGCATTTAATACATGGGCAGTACAAGCCCGTGCCCAGCCTTCCCCATGGGGGGGAGACCATTGCTTGAAAAGTGGACCTTTTTGCCATTGCAAGTGAAGCACAGCGACAGACCCGGTAGTGGCGGATCCAGGAGTTGACCACCGCATGTCACATGCAACATGCTTAGACTGTTATATGTATGGTGTTGTGTTTTATTTCAAGGGGGTTTGGGGGCTTGCCCCCAAGAAGAAAAATTGAATAATAGATGTTACAATGTATAGTTTAATGCTTTTTGGTGTACCATCAGCAGTAAATCTAAGATTATGAGAACAGGAAATGAAAATCATAATTGATCACACAATAGTGTTTGAGGGAGGCTTTCGAGCATATCCCCTAGAAATTTTTTGAAATATAAACATCAAACTCTATAGTTTAAAGCATTTTTAGTGTAACCCTGGGTGGTGAGGGTTTTCAGAAAGAGGGTGCAAATCTTATGTGGTAATGCATTGCTCTTGAGAGGGTTAGGGGTGCTAGTCCCTAAAAAAAAAATGAATATAGATGTCAAACTCTCTAGTTCAAGGGATTTTCATCATTCTGGTAGTCTCAGGTGTGAATCTAGCATTTTCATATATTGTTGTGCAAGGGAATGTGGGGGCCTGGCCCCATCCCCCCAGGAAAAGATTTGCAATATAGATGTCAAACCTTGAAACCATTTTGGTGTCCCCTCAGGAGCATGTTTATGCAATGGTGATTGGGAGACATGCCCAAAGAAAGTCTTAAGACATAACCATCAAACTTTTATTCAAAGCATTTTTGTAAAGGTGAGAATTTTTAGATAGATGATGCCAATTGATGTACTGACACATTGTTCTTTGATAAGGTTTGGAGGGCTTGCCCCCCAAGAAATTTTTTAAATTTGCATAGCAAACTGTGTAGTTCAAAGCATTTTGATGTAACCTTAGGGATGATTTTAGAAAAGGAATGCAAATCTTATGTGATGATGCGTTGTTATTTGAATGTTATTTAAGCCTGCCCCCTCCCCCAGGTGCAAGAAAACTTTGAAATTTTAAAATTATGCTCCCTAAGGGATGAATAAATGGGATGGAAATCTGATAGAAAAATACCTGGGGAACTATTAATATGTATAAGGCATGGCTAATGACTACTGTAATCTCCCGCGTATAAGGCGCAGCCCGCGTATAAGGCGCACCTAGAGTTTGGGGAAATTCTCAAAATAATGAAAAATTCATAACTTTGGTTCTACTGGATGAATTTTCAAAATTCAAAAACCTATGTGTAGCTTGGGCCACCCTGAACCCTACTGGGCTCCCTTTTGTCCTATTTTGACCAAGGGGGCATGTAAGATATCAAAAGAAAGGTCTTGGTGTCCCCCTTGTGGATCCAATGGGAACTAAAACCCCCCGTATAAGACGTGCCTTATACGCGGGAGATTACGGTAGAATCTTATGTGGTCACTTCTGCATACTGGGAGGTGATTTTTAGTAGCTTATTACTAATCTAATGTAATTATACCCTACATCCCTGACTTCAGGCCATTCCTATAGTACAACTCAAAGGCTCACCTAGGATGGGTTTTAGGTATAAGCTATGCCTTACATATCAGCTGAGCATTATCTATATGTACGATGCAACGGCACTCTGGTGTATTTTTTCTTTTATGACTGGCTCATGTTAGAAAATTTTGAGAATTTTCATATGCTGTAGATGCTGTAGAATCATTAATTGTCCAATTGACAAACAATATAAAAACTTTATCGAAGAGGAATAGGATACTTGAGTGAGGGTATACAAAGTGGACATCTGGGGTGGGTCCAAAAGGGGTGGGTCCACCCTCAGGAACTCCTTTTTGGACACCTTTATGGGTGGAAATGCGAAAATTTTATCAGGAAATCATGCACTGGACTCTTTAGGCTGGAGTAAAATTCAGCTCCAAGCAGAGTAGAGGGCACTGAAGTGAGCAGCTCAGTGAGGCTGCTTCTGCTTGGAGAGTGGGAGGGACAGAGTGGACAGGCTGCAAGTTGTTTCTGGGTCACACAGTCCTGTACACAGGGCAGTCATGGTGGGGTGGTGGCGGGAGGTAGGGAGTTGGCAGGGGGTAGGGGTCTGTCTTATTGTGACTCCTGGGTGACCCAAGGGTCAAATCAACATTCATGTTTATAAGATATATAATGAACATAACCACAGCTCATGAAATTCAATGAGGGTTTTATTACCCTTTAAAAAGTGCAATATGATAATTCCTTATTTTCTCCATTAAACTAATTGAGGTCCACTATCCAAAATTGAACCATACCACGGGGCCTAAAATGTGGACCTTTTTTGTCTGTTGGGCCATGGGGGGGACCTGAGTCTCCCCCAGCTCCCCCCCTGGGCACGGGCTTGCCAGTAGAACAAAGAGATGTCTGCCAATGCGTTTGGTCCACGCCCAAATATTCTGAGGGTCCAGTCAGGGAATGCTTATTAGTTTATTTATAATATATAAATGTTCTAGGGCTTTATATGAGGGATGGTTAAGGAAAGCGAAAATTGCTAATTTTGCTGAGGTGAGGGGCTTAAGCAAGTCTACCTGATTTCTACGCACTGATTGTGGGGTAAAGAGTTGGGGGTAGCTCCCTATCGAGGCGTTCGGTGTACAGTTTTCTGACTAGATCCAGTGCATTATGGGTATGGTTGTCCTCGAACACTAACTACACCACCTTAGCTTGTTCCCTCCACCCTCTTCCCCCCCAGCCAGGTCTGGCTAGGTACCAGTCCCTAACTATGCTTGGGAGGGTAGTAAGTTGACTCAGGGATCAACATTGACCTACATGGGGAGGACCAATGGGGGGTGGCCTTACAAACCAGCATTGATCCCTCGGCCGTACTCCGAACGCCTCGTCTAAGTTCCATGACCTGAACATTTCTGCCAGTAGTGACTTCCGGGGCTGTCGTGACTGGAGCTAATTTCACTGGTATCTAAAACTTAACCCTTTATGTCTTATTGTCATAGTTATATGGTGGATTAAGGCAAAATGCCCTTTCTTTTACCCTGATGCCTAAATGCAGCCATGTCCAAGCTGCATGCATGCTGCATACCATATCCTTGAGGTTGATGCATCCCTAAAAGAATGGCCATGTATGAATACAATTTTGGCGAGTAGACTCCTCGGCACTGCATTGGTGTTTATATATAGTGACAAGCAATTAACATTTATTATATAGGGACAGGCACCATGCGGTGCTAAAAGGGTTAGTTTTTAAATAAGGTCGTCATCCATGATGTGTGGGGGAACGGGATGTATATTATGCATATATGGTGCCTTTCTTGGGTTATGCTGAATTACACTTTTATAATAGCAACCTAGCAATGGGGACCTGTCCACACTTTTACATGTATACCAGTAGGGCGCCTAACATTATAAGCATTATATTATTACTGTTTTTTTTAATATACCTTGCATATATTGCGCATCCCATGAAAGAACGGCGCCTTGGGTTCATGTCAGACGCATAGGGCGAGCCTGGGGCCAAATTATGGTCAATTTAGTAATTTCTATGAAATAAAATCCCCGCATATGAAACAAACTGAAGCAGTTAGGAACACCCACATAAATCGCACTAGTATTCCATCCTCGCGCATAAGCCGTACCTCATACGAAAAGGAGTGGTCATCAACATGGGGGGGGTGGATTCGAGGGGGGGCGTAAAAACAGTTGACCCCTGCCTGATGGGGGGGGGGGCATTTTTTTTTATGGTTTGAATTTACTTTATTATCTCAAGATTTCTATACATTAAGCGAATCATTTGGTTAATTGGTACATTGATGAGAGATGTTTACATGCATCTGTAACCGGTAAAATGTATGATTGTTACATAGGCATAAGGTACATTGGAGTGTACATAGTATGCTTTGTTTCTAAATGTCTCCGGAATTACATAGCATATGTCAAAAGGTAATCAATGCCAGAAGTAACCAACAAGTTATAGTATAAGAAAATGACATATATATTAAATCGAGATAACAATGAAGGAAGAGAACCTCATCCCCACAGAGTTCTGTGTAAGGGTTGATTCTTCTGGTTCTACCTTTCTTCAGTTCTATCGTAAGCAAGACAGTTGACACAATATATTACATTATTATAGAGATAAGATGGGAGGGGAGGTTAGGGTCGTCTATCTATATAGATCGTTTAGTACAAAATCATCAATCAAATTCAAAGATTAGACAGCACAATTAATAGTTCGAGTTCACAGGTTAATGCATTGAAACATGATACTAAATTAGAGATATCATTAAATAATAATGCGCTATGGACTGACATAGGGGAAGAGACCTGCCAGATAGCTTCTGGATTCAGTTTTAAACTGATCCAGGCTAGGGGCATTTCTCCTACCCGTTGTCAGTGCATTCCAGCTTATAGCACCTAGATATTCAACACTCCTTGCATACATTAGACAATTGGGAGTTATAACAATCAAGGTAGGGGCATCATGTAATCTGGTTCTAATAGGTCTATTATCTAGAAAATCCTTATCACGAGACCTAGTATACATACAATTTAGGAGGTGGATGTAACGTTTATCATGTAGAAAGTTTATCTTATTCATATTGTGAATAATATTTGTACTAGTTAAGTGTGGTACCTGCAGACAAATTTTTATACATCTATTTTGAAAGTACTGGAGTGGGTCTAGATATTTATCATAGGTACTCATGAAACAGATGTCTGCATATTCCATATAAGGTAAAATAGTGGTTTTGTAGATTCTTAATGCTAATTTTACATCGAGGTATTTGCGTAGTAGACACAGTTTATACATCTTATAGGCGATTGTTTTCACTTGGTTGCTCAGATGAAGGTTATAGTGTAGTAGTGGATCAAGAGTTACACCAAGGTAATGATAACTCTAAATGATCATTTCGAGTTATATCAGCTGAAAGGGTGTTCAATTTTTTTGAGCTTGATGAGAAAATCATTATTTTGGTTTTGGCTACATTAATAGAGAGCTTATTCTGAATACACCAAGTATGATAAATTTCAAGGTCATCTTGTAGCTCTCGCTTAGCGATATTAAAGGTGTTATGTGCTGAGTATATCACAGTATCGTCTGCATAGAGCTTAATTTTACATTTTTTAATACAATTTGTTACATCATTTATATATAGCAGAAAAAGTAAAGGACCTAAAAACGATCCTTGTGGTACCCCACAGACCACCCCCCTCCTTCTCAGACTGAATATTATTTGCTGAGGTAGTCTGGTAGCTATCTCTAAGATAGTTTTCAAACCAGTGATAGTTATCCGACCTTATACCATAATGGTTACCCAGGAAACAAGGCACGTGATTGCCACCACTTTGACACATGTCAGTTTGGTGAAAATCTGGTGTCATGACAATTCATGTGTAGAACACAAGAATTTCATGTGAATTTGTCTTAAGATATCAACACAAGAAATACTCGTGTCAAATTCATTCTGCACTAGGTGGCAGCACTATTCTGTTTTGACAGTTTTATCTTCCTCAAACCATTGAGAACTTAATCTATTAAGTCTAATACTTCACTGATACCCTAACCTGTAGTTACTGCTGTATATGTATATAACCTTTTTGATATTATCTGCATGCATTGATTATTGACCATAAAAGCAGCAGCTAAAACAAAGAGTAACAATGAATAAGATGACAGACACCATTTCTGTGGGTGTAAAATCTGCTCATATATGCCTGGGCACCAACACCATCTGTAAATCACATGGCTCTATTGCTTGTGCATCTCAGGTGCACGTTCAGTGAACTGTTAAGAAAAGTGATGAATAAAAGCTGATGACCAATGCATTGGAGTACCTATATTTGTGAGGTTACCTTTCTCTGAGATAAGAGAATGGTAATCTCAATATATAACCAATGCCTATATCAGGTGGCTATCACTTTATACATCACCACCACAGACCCTCCATCAAATGAAAGTATTTTTTTCTACATATCACTCATTTATAAATCTATAGTATTAATTAATTATGCTGATTACCAATGCCAAAACATGTGTAAATCTTGTGATTTCATGTGAATAAATCATGTGTTCAAAACATGTGATTTCAGTAGTCTGGCAGGTCACAGAATCACAAGAATACTTGTGTTTCATACTCGTGAACGACACCATATTTTCACCAATATGACAGGTTCCAAACACGTGTTAAACACAAGATTTTGTTTCCAGGGTAAGCTTAATAAGAAGGATAGAGTGGTCTACGGTGTCAAAAGCTTTCCGCAGATCTATAAAGGAAGCTATGGTTGATTTGCCCATATTTATATTCCTTTTAAGTAATGATTGATGAAATCAGAAATTTTATCATGGGGAACCAAAGTGTTATTGTTATCATGATCAATTAAGCAGATATCTTTCGAACGGTTTGGCTGACCAGGTAATAAGTTATTTATAACTCGCCAGAATTTTCTATGATCGTTCTTATAAGTTTCCATTTGTTCTTTAAAAAAGTTTTTTCGGGCTTTGTCTATTATTTTATTTGCTTTGTTACGAAAATTTGAAGAGATTTTCCAGTCAGCTTCTCTACCTGTTTGTCTCGCTTTCCATAATTCTCGAATTAATTCAAAAACATTTTGGTTCATCCATGGGTCTCTATGCTTAGATACTAAGAACCTGTTAACTGGACAATGTCTATCAAGTATATCATGTATTGCTTTTTCATAATGGAACCAAGCACAGTTTACATCATTTGTATTATTAAAGATGTTCCAATTATAGTTATCAAATTCATTAAACAGGACTTCATCAGTAAGATGTGAATTTGAGCGACCTGTTATATACACTTCTTCTGGAATTTTCCATTTCTTCCTAATTAGATATATTGGTAAATGATCAGAGATGTAATTGTTTGAAACCCCTGTCTTAACAAAATTTGGTCTGATGTTGGTACATGGCCACAATTTCAAATTTATCCCTATTTTCAATATTAGAAATAATTCCTTTGAATATATTGACAAATTCATTTTTATCCCCATCAGGGGGTCTATATACATTTTATAATATTATGGGTTATCTAATCTATAACAGGTATAACCATAAAATTGATAATTCATTTCGTCATCTTCATTTTTTAACCATGTCTCAGAGAAGGTGAAGATTTCCAGATTTGCTGGGTATATCTCCGCACATATGGTGGCATAGTTAGCCTTAAAACTTCGAGCATTTAAATGCATGAAACGCAGACCTCTGGTGCCTTTCAGGCTTATCATGTTACTAAATTGCATGTATCTTCATGGATACTGTTTAGTTTATATTGATATATATATATGTGAACATAAGATAGAGATATCTACAAAGGTTTTTTTTTAAGTACAGAATTCCTTTACCTCCCCTCCCCAATATTAGATTTGTCAAATCTAGTATAAAAAAAGGGACATAGGCCTTTATGCCCCCCCCCCCCAGTATTTGAGTACATCGATAGATTTAAATATAACATCCTGGAGAAGACCTTTCTGATACGGGACACACTGATACATGGAAAATAAGCTATCATATGTGTTGAAGTTAAATTAATAGTACATAATATAATAAGAGTCGGTGGTAAGCTTTAGAATCACTATCATATATATAATGTGTGTTTACAGAGTTATATAGAGAAAGTGATTATGTTGAAATAGGGTCAGTCAGTATATTCTCCTTGGGCTGCCGCATTTTCAAGTCTAATTTCTTTGGCTGTTGGTAGAGGTTTCTCATTTGTGTGTTGGTATCTAATGTTCAACAGCATTTCCCCCAGCTTGTTGGCACATTCGTGTTCATTCTTTGCTACATTTTGGATGGTTATACAGTCCTTCTGGCCGAGATGAAACCCTGATCCATACGTCTTGTTTAAGGTGGCTTCATACAAATATTTTCCCTGTGTTTGGGTTACCTCGTGTAGCATTGCAGGTTGGGAGAATTTTATTTATAGTAGACGTTTCATCACGGCTTCATCCTCATCGTACCATTCATTATTTAGTTTGCAAGACTTGGCAGCATACATAATGTCTATGGGTGTTTTTGCCATATTTACCCTTCTCAGTATATGGACTTGATTACAAACTACTGCTTTTTTAGCTTGATAAGCTCGTTCCAGTGAATCGTATGAGTGCCCCTCGAATTGGATATCACACTTGTAGAGATTTGAGTAGACCGAATGCTCTCCCTGAAATGCTACACCATCAGGTGTTTCAACAGTTTTAACATTTTTCAGCGACAGGTCCATGGGTAGATTATCAATGTCTTTGTATGCATAGAGGTGACCCTGGATTATGATTTGAGCACCTTTGACTGTACAGTCTATGCCTTTGATTTTTGCTAGAGCTTGTATGGATCGAAGGTTTTTTTGCATAAGTTTTTCTTCAGGACTGATATCATCGGTCAGGTGAATACCTTTCCATGTAATGTTACCTTGCAAGTTTTTGATCCTTGAGAAGATTTGTATCTTGTAATGGGCAGAGGAGAAAATGATTACCACTGGTCTCTTACATGGTTTAAAATTCGGGTTTCTTCTCTGGTTTTCATTTGGAGTTTGTTTTTTCCCTCTTCTATAGAGTACTTCAGCGACAGAGTTATTAAAGTCTAGGCCTAGATCATTTGTCAATTGGTCTAGGGTGTCTCGCAGACTACCAGGACGGTCTTCATCTAAACCTTCAATAATTAGGATTCTTTTTTTCCTTTCCCCATTGAGTTTAGTGAATTGATCAGTGTGTTTGTCAGATGCATCATTTCGGTTGGATATATCAGCGGTGTTTTTACCAATCTTATCACTGTGATGAGATAGTGTGGTATCATGTTCACTCAGTTTACTTTCAAGTTCAGGGATAGTGGCAGTCTTGTCTTGTGGTATTCCATTTGGACCGAACATTCTCTTTTCCATGCCGTTGAGGAGGTTGATTGTTCGCCTTGAGATACTTTCCTGGGCCTTAAGTCTATCATCTAGCTCGTTGATTTTGTCAATTATAGCCTTAGGAGGTGCTTTGTACTTTAGGGCAGGTAAGAAATGGGTTTCCTCTTCTTCAGAGTCAGTATATTCACCGTGCATAGTGCCAGTTTTGTTTAAAGCGGAAGCCACCATCTTGGGTGACCTTGACCCTGTAGAGTTAGGTGTAGAACTTGGGGAGCGATGCGTAATTCTAGTGGTACGATTCGACATCTAGTTTCGTATTGGACGTATATGGTTCAATGGCTAATAAATAGTGTTCAACACTCAATTAAAGTACTCTAAAGTTTGTAGATAATGATTTGGGATAAAGACAAGTTCTTTAGTCCAGTTGAGATTCGTGTAAATACAAATTACGAACTGTATCGGGTTGTTGTTGACATGGGCGGCACCATCTTGGAAAATTTTTTTTGCTCGACGTGTCCAAAACTTTGGATCACCCTAGTTGAGTTTAGGTAATAATTTATGGCTTCAATTTATCCTTTCTCTGTTCCTTGTGGCTTTATAGATGTTTCGGTACCTTCCAATATGGTGTAGCAACCCTAGAGTGCTCAAAAACCAGCATATCCCGTCGTTAAAGTCTTCAACCGGTGTTAACCTTGTGCCATTGTTTCGCTCATTAAAACCTTTTGACTCCTCGGGGGGGTTATAAATTATCCTCTTGTTGGCACAATAAGTTTATGAAAAAAACATGGGCGGAAAACTAGTCTCAACCACATGCTCAGTGTAGTCCTCTCTAGTAGTATAGACAGGGTCTGACAGTCAGCAAAGTCCCTGGTCTCCCCTGTATTTACAGAACCCACCCAATCCGCATGGCTACTTTGAATATGCATTATCCCTAGGTATCCAACATCTGACCATAGCACTCTTACTAGGTGATATGGCACACTTAATGATTGGTTCTGTATAGGCCAATTCAGGCAAACAATCCAATTCACTACATTTCCCTCTGGGTATGTGTTGGGTAAGGTGACAATATCTCACCCTCTTGCATTTCATATACACATGATAGATAGGATCATAAGGCCTATATTTTTAGGCTCAATTATATAACTTCCTCATTTTCAGAATAAAGTTAGAAAAATTATTAATATCAGCTTTGTATAGCTCTTACAGTGTCTTATTTCAGATATGTTAAATGCTCATGGAATTTCTACTCATGGTGTAGCTACCTGGCCATACATGATTATAGGGAATGACTGCCTACAGCATACCAACCAATGCCATACTAACTACAATTTACACTCAAGCTAAATGTCAGCACTGGGGCAATTATAGGACAATTAATGATTCAGCCCTATAGACTTCAGCCATGTGTACAGTGCATGTGTTTGGATACCTAGGGATAATGCATATTCAAAGTAGCCATGTGGATTGGGTGGGTTGTGTAAACACAGGGGAGACCGGGGACTTTGCTGACTGTCAGACCCTGTCTATACTACTAGAGGGGACTACACTGAGCATGTGGTTGAGACTAGTTTTCCACCCATGATAAAAAATGATCACTCCCTAAACTAATACTCAGTAGATGAGTGCAATACAAAGCAAAGAAATACAATTCATTCGTAATTATATTATATAGCAACAAGTAGGCCACAAGTATATGCAACATAATTGTGGATCAACACGGTAAAAAGGTACGCCCTCAAGGGGGTGTGCGGGCGTACCTTTTTGCACGAGGCCCCCAGGACAGACAGCCCCAAAATCATTTTGGGCCTTGTACGTCTCGGTTGTACATCACATCTTTTTTTTTTTTGCCCTTATTCGTCACTTTTTATTTAATGTCCTGTCGTCATCCCCGGTTCTCACTTCAGTGTAAGTGTTGGTACTGTACGGTAAGTATCTTGGAGTTCTCACCTCACCACTGTCTTTATAACTTATTGGCACCGCACATCGCGATGTATAACGTTTACATCGTGGTACGTAAAGTGTACATCGTGGTACATAACATGTAAATTGCAGTACATAACATGTACATCGCTGTACATAATGTGTACATCGCTGTACATAACGTGTACATCGCTGTACATATTGTGTACATCCCTGTACATAACATGTACATCGCTGTACATAATGTGTACATGGCTGTACATAACATGTACATCGCTGTACATAACGTGCACATCGCTGTACATAACATGTACATCACTGTACACGTTATGTACAGCCATGTACACATTATGTACACGTTACGTAAAGTGATATACATGTTATGCACAGTGATGTACATGTTGCGTAAAGCGATGTATATGTTATGTAAGCATTACGTAAAGCGATATACATGTTTTGTACAGTGATGTACACATTATCTACATGTAATGTACATGTTACGTACATGTTATGTACAGCAATGTACATGTTATGTACAGCGATGTACATGTTATGTACCGCAATGTACATGTTAGGAAACGTTATGTACAAGTTATGTACACGTTATGTACATGTTATGTAGACATTATGTACATGTTATGTAGACATTATGTACCGTGATATACATGTTATGTACACGTTATGTACAGTGATGTACAGCAATGTACATGTTATGTACAGCGATGTACACATTATGTACAGCAATGTACACATTATGTACAGCGATGTACATGTTATGTACTACGCCGCTGTACATAACGTGTATGTCCCTGTACATCATGCGTACATCCCTGTACATTGTGCATACATCCCTGTAATTCGCATGTACGTCACTGTACATCGCGCGTACGTCACTGCACATCACACTTACATGGCAGTATATCGCACTTACATGGCTGTGAGTGATGTACATGTGATGTACAGCAACGTACGTGCAATGTACAGTGTGACATACATGGTACTAAAACAATATTGGGGCCATCTCTCCTGGGGGCCTTGTGTCTTGGGGGCCTGATGTCTTGGGGGCCTAGAGTCAGGGGGCTTTGTGTCTTGGGGGCCTCACACCCTAGAATCGGTCTGGTATCAGTGACCCTGGCCATCAGACTACGTAGGCATACTACTTTTTTATACATTATCTGATGAAAGGTCGTAGCTGCTAAAACTATACTGCCGGTATTCAATCATCATGGCATAATTATGTGCACCATCATTTTCTTTCTTTCCCCACTGGAAATTAAGATGATTATCAAAGTTAATAGTTCTCTAAAGCTCCTCTTCCACTCCATTCTCGATAAAATGACAGTTAATAAATGTATTGAATTAGAAAATGTTTATTTGTGCATTTTCCTTCACATGTAAAGCAGTAAAGACAAATTTCAACTCTGGCAAATTGTGTAGACACTCTAAAAATCTTGGATATCATTTGTTCTAATATAAATGCCTCAAAACAAATTATAAGTGTTATGCATAATATGATTAGGTCTTTATAAATGAGACCTTCAACTGTGGGCTATATAGAAGGCAGCTATTGGTCAACAATAGCTAGGATGTAGTACATAGTAATTTCGATACAAACATCTGCTAGGTATTTCTCAAACACTACGATCCTAGCCTCCCCACTACGTACTGCACACCCCCTACGAACCAGGTCATTCGTACTGATTGACCCTAGGTGATCATGTATTACCTACGATTGCCCATTCAAATGCATGCCTTTCCCCTCTATATATACACCAGTCGTAGTGATTGACGCCGTGCAATCAAGAATTACCTTCCGATCCAGGCCAGGTCTGTACGATTTGGGGGTACCCAAAACTTAGCGTCTGAGAAATGACTTCCTGAGCATATCCGAGCATATATGCATATTAGCTCAAATTTTACTCAATATATCAGATCATATCGATTATCATTCGGGAGTCATCGATATCCGCATTCTATCGAAACTTGCCAAAATAAAGAAAGTGTAAATGTCTTGGATATGATGTAGATAATTATGTCTCTTGAATATGTAAATTATCTTCTGTCGGGACTGCTGTAAATGCATAATCCTTTATAGCAACAACAAAAAAACGACAGTAAACATCTATAATATTAAGGATAAAATCCATGATCTTTGTTCATGTATGATATTTAGGATAAAGTCCATGATCTTTGTTCATGTATGATATTTAGGACGAAATCCATGATCTTTGCTCTCTTCTGGTTAAACAATTTTAAGTGCATTGTCTCCTTTCTTGGATACATAAGTTCATAAAATTTTAGGACAAAATGTCATTTTGTGAAGATGTCATTGTTAAAAAAACAATGTACGTTTGACAAATCGTATTCATGAATACATAGAGCGTGTGTTCCACTGGCTTTGGTCACGGGCGTGCCAATCAGCCGACCAACTGGAGAGAGAGGGGGGGGGGGTCACTTGAAACTTGCTGAAAAGTATTAGGAGTGCCCAGTGGAAGAGTAAAATCGGTCCAATAGATCATCAGGAGTCAGTTTTATACGAGGAACAGACGCCAGTGGAACACGCACATAAGACACCATCGGTATCTATGCAAAAGTGTAATAGGTGGTATCTCATACTTGGAGATGTGTATAAGTATTGGATATGAATATATCTGGAATATGTCTATTCAGGTATATTTGATAAATAATATCATACCTTCAGGACCCTAACAAAAATGTGGTTGGGACACTGAAGGCATTGCTAGTATACCTCCATTGAAAAGGCACGACTACATCAAAATGGTATAAAACAAAAGATTACTATGTCATTCATCGTTTTTTCTCTCTCCTGATTACTCGACAGGTATTTCTTCATATAAAACAAGCAATGATATAAGAGAGAATAATGATGTGGCTACATAAGTCCTAGGCACATACCCCAAACTACAATAACTTAAGCACTGTGGTGAGTGTATGAGGTCACTAGTACTGCATGACAACATCTCATTATCAAAAAAAGAATAAGACAGGTATAAAATCAATATGTTTTAGCATATCATGTACTGGTCTGCCCACTTGGCAGAAAAACGTTTTTTCAACGTTTTTATTTGGTTCCCAAGTTTGCCAAAAAACATTAATGTAAAAAAATATCAAAACATGTACTAAAGAAAGTTTTTATTTGGTTGAAAAAACGTTTTTTGCCAAGTGGGTGGCTTCCTGATTGTGACACCAGCATGGGATCCATATCATAGACATCAAATAAAGGAAATACAGATTGCCTTTGTGCCTTAAACAACACTTCCCTTAAAGCACCGCAATTGTCTGAGATCAAACCCAGTGGCAGATTGAGATACAAATCATCTTTGAATGTGAAACCTGTAAAATGTCATTGTGCTCCTTTCCAATATTAGGGAGTGGTCATTATTTATCAACAGGGGGGGGGTGGTGGGTTTTTGCGCGGACGCGCGGAAATTTTTTACGCCTCCCCCTCGACGGCAGTCAAAATTTTTTGCGCCCCCCCCCCCCGCGCCGGAGGCGCGGAGAGTTTTCGCGCCCCTCTTTGATCTATAGTAGCGCGCGGGCTTTTTTGCTAAAAAGAGGGTGAATTTTTTTAGCCCCCCCCTCAAGAGGGGTCAAAATTTTTTTAGCCCCCCCCCTCGGGAGGGGTCTGAAAATTTTACGCCCCCCCCTCAAACCCACCACCCCCCCCCCCTGTTGATAAAAAATGACCACTCCCTTATCAAGCACTCATTTTTTCATATATCCCATGTTCTACTTTTTCCCGCCAACCATATGGTGGGAATTCTGAGCTCCCACCCCCTGATATCGTTTTAAGAAACGGGAACTATTTTTACATACCAGCCATGATATGGCATTACAGCTTTTGTAATGAGGACCCGAAATCAATTCTACATGAGGTGGGGTTTGGGGAAGTCTAGTCATGTTTAGTGTGACATAAGTTTTGTACTTTGGGGCCTAATTAGAAGCTTATTGTAGGCAAACAGGAGTATATAAACTCAAACAAGGTGCCGTGCTATATTGTGCATAGTGCGTGATAATGTGTCTGGCATCCATAAAAAATGAGTCAAGCAAATGTGGATCAACACGGTAAAATGTACGCCAGCGCACCCCCTCGCAGGAGTACCTTTTATCGTGTTGATCTGCAAATAAACCCCTATTGAGGGTCCACCCGTATATGTTCATGTATTAAAATTTGAACATGTGTTTTGATACATGTGAGGTAGGGCATTTTTAATCTTTTGATGTGTAAGCTGAAATAATGTCCCGGTGATGTCCCAAAGATTTCCCAGTTCCATAGTTTTGACTTATTGGTAACAAATGGTACTAACATATAAGGACTACTGGTAATTGCTGAGAAATGAGTTAGTACGGACATACATTGCACATTTGCTGACAAATGTTGAGTAAATTACTTTTATATATTGCCTAAATCATTGATGAATAGTCCCAAAGAAGTCCCATAGTCAACCCAACAGAAGTCCCATCCATCCACTCCTGTGGCTTTGGCCCAAGGCGAACTGACCAATCACAGCCGTGCACAAAGTAGGGTTGATAGGACCCACTTGGGTCTGTTTGAGACTTTCACAAGCACCAAATGTGGTGCCACCTTGTGGGTATTGAGTGAACTAAGCTACCAATATGGCAAAAGCTGCTCCACAGAGGCCTTTTTATGCCACACAAAGAAGCTATTTTTTAAAGTACCTTACCTTTTTGCCAAGGAAACAAAAAGAAAGGTATTTGTTGTACTTTATCTAAAGAAGCTATTTTAACTTTTGGTGACATTGTCCCCTTCTCCTGGGGCCTGTTATGAATTTTTTTAACATCACATAAGCAAATCAATCAGGAAAATTGAGCTAAATGAAAAAAATTTGCAGTCCCCCCAATGAATAAAAAAAGGAAAATGGTGACAAAAAATCTAACTATAGTAATACTTGCCCCCAAAAAAGTTTCATGAACATAGATAGAGAATTAACCAAGATATGATTTTTTTTTTTGTTTCAGGAAAGCCCCCTCTAAGAACGAGTCAAAGTTGAATATGGAGATCTTGAGTTCACAGATGAATGGGAAATGGTATAACTTGACTCGTTAATTATGAAATTGTAGAACATGGACCTGATTAAACTCCATCTGATGTCAAACTGATTTTGAGTCCTCATAGATAGTGTAAGCAATATCCGTGCGTAGATTGCAACAGCCACTCCTTGAAAGCATCTTATAAATGATCAACATTGAGAACATTGCACAGCCCCTGTAGAAGCAGCAAGATCTGTTCTTGAATGAGTTTCTACTCATGGGACCATCCTGATGTTCCTGAGGAACCCTTGAGGAGATGAGGCGATGGCCTTGTTCCTGCGGTAGTGTGCAAACAGCTGTCTCCAGACATCACTGGCCGAAAGAAGTTCCATGTTACCTAGATGTATAAAAAAAAGTCAGTACGATCATTGGGGAAAGACATGACATAACACCTATGAATATGGAGATTAAATTGGCCTTTTATGATCTTGGACAATATGTTTGATGGTAGGAGACCATTGATTGTTCAATGTGGGTGGTACTGGTAGATTAGTGTCATCATCACTTAATGTCATTACTTTTATAGGATCCCTCTTACCAGATCATGTATAGCTATACTCATTTAAATGGGATCTAACTCATATCTGTCATAATGCTCAGGTATCCAGTGAAATACTTCATTAACCCCATCCAAAACCGAATACAAAGAGGGTAGCTCTTATCAAATATTCCAAGAATAATCTTACCGATGATGATGAGTCCCTTCCTGGCCCTAGTTATGGCCACATTGACCTGGTGAGGGTCTGCAATGGTTCCCAGACAGCGCTTCAGCCATCCATGTGTTGGTCGCATTTCGATCATTTCTGAGGGCAACGAGCGAACAGCTGACAACACAATGTAGTCAACTTCACTTCCTGAAAATATGAAAATACAGGAAAATCACTTAGAATAATGAATCTGGATTAGTTTATTTACAATCTTCACCAATCTACACGGCCACCATTGATATTTGTGACCGTGCGATTTGTCATGTCATGTAATACTTATATGGAGGTTAGCCTTAAGGTTATCCACAGATGACTTGCTCAGGATAATGGATACACATCATTACAAGGTGATTTTGTTGTTTGCTATCACTGGTACACCAGTAATGGTGACTGGCAAACAGACATAATATTAAATAATGGATCTGGACCACTTAAATCGACATGGGATATTTTAGGCCGTGACATGATGGGACATGAACAATTTCTTAAAACTGACATGGTGACATGAACAATTTCTTAAAATCGACATGGTGACATGACCATTTCTTAAAATTGACATGGGGACATGGCTATTTTTAAAAATCGACATATTACATGGGGGACCCCCCCCCCCATCTACACTCTCTGAATATGACAACATAATGTGGTGTTATAGATTACTTTGAAGTGGTGATACTGAATCTGATAACGTGGTAATTTCTACCTGATGTCATGTTATCATATGTGGAATGCTACATATGTCTGCGGCTAATGCAAACTTCATAACAACAACAACAACAACAACAACAACAACAACAACAACGTGAGGAAAATGCCCTGTGATTATGTCTACAGCAGTTAAAACCATTCAGCTCACCTTGACTCTTGGTGACAGTTGTGACGTCACACCTGACCTGGAAGTTGAGACGTCCAAACTGCTCACGAATCTCCTTACAATGAGCTCGGTACTGGCTCAGTATCTGGATACAGTCTGGGCGAACACGCCTGTCCATGATCAATGCCCTGACGACCTCAGCCTGGATCGAATTGGTATTAGTGAAAAAATGGTTTCTGTCTAGAAGTCAATTTTCAACAAAATTCTATAGGATTGTATATGCACAGAAAAGTGGGAGAGGAATGGTGACAGAGTCGTGGCTTTTAGAGTATAATACCTAATGTGTACATACACCGATATAGATACTAACAATTACACCCCCATGGTGTTGGCATGATGCTCCAATGCAGCGCTGGTACTGTATCGGTGCATCATGACAAACGATAAAAAAGAACATGGAGGCATTGCGCAGTGCTTTAATAAAGTGTTAACCTCTGAGAGCACGAGAATTTAATTGCAGAATCAAGTTGACCTTCTCATGGCATTTAGAACATAATGTGAGGATGAATTAGTGAACTGATGTTTCTCAAAGATCCCACCAGATGGACCTAGTGGGGAAGCTCTTGGCCATTAACCTGAGGGCACTCTGGTAAATTGTAGCCTTTGCCTTTAAGTGATTGATTTGTGGAGAAAGAACAACAATTGTCTCACATACCGTGTATTTTGCCTCTTGTGGATTGTACTTGGATTGTTCATTGCCATCAGCTGTGGTGATGACTTGGGACAACTCCTCCCCCCTGAGGTCTACAAAGGCAATTGGGCATGCAGTACCCCCTGGCCACATGCCTTTGTGTATTGAAGGTACGAGCTGTCCTGGATTTCCACACTCCAAACGATCCTCATAGAAGAGCTCTGAAGGAAGCTTTGCAATCGCCACATGCTAGAAAACAAAATTAGATTTTTCAAATAGCGTAACCAATACCAAGTATTTATCATCGGCCTCATACCTTTAGCTATACCGTTGAACAGCTATGATCGCATACAGGTTGACGAAAATATCTATAATTTGTCTAGGTTTAGCAAAATACAGACCACGAAATATGTAGGGGAAAGCTACCATAATTGACCTAAATTCTCAATTTTCTCAGAATGCGCTTGTTGTGATTTAAATTTAGAGATTATTTTTGAACACACATGGGATGGCTGGGGTATAGTTCACAGACTTTCACAGGTGCCCCCTTCCCATGGAGTCCAAATTTATGCACCATTGTATCTAATAAGCTGGTCCAAATTTGACACCTGTTTCTTTTATCCGACCAACTAATGCCTCCCCCCCCGCCCCCCAACCTCCAGTAGAATTGCTAAAGAGTGCACGAGCTATTCCAATTTTTTAAGTCCACCTGCCCTTTTTGTGCTGTCTAATTTTGGTGCTTTTCAATTTTCACATTTGGTACTCTGAGGATTTATTTACATACCCAAAGGTAGAATATGTCTAGATACTACCATAAGGTACCTCTGAAGCAATCTCATTTATACAGGTTAAATTTGGATATGGTTCCCAGGGGATTAAATGTCGGCAACTAATCTTCCTCTAGGCATATGAAGGTAAATAAGGTCTTACCATTCGATACTGAGTTGTCAACATGTCTGAGACCTTGACATAGCGGGCAAACAGTGATCGCTTTAGCCCGAGCCGCTGACCCATTTCACTCTGTACTATTGGTTGGAGCTGTTGATGGTCACCAATCAGAACAACTTGTTTTGGATCACATGAAGTGAGAGGAACCAATGCCTCTGGTTCCATACACATTCCTGCCTCATCAATGATGATCTGTGCAAACAGAATAGTATAAACTCTCATAACTCACTCTTTGTGACAAAGGTATCATTAACATCTATTTCCAGCAGCTTTCAAGTCACACGTGGTCAAACACATATTACACTGTGAAAAAATGTAATGGCATACTCATCCCGCTGGCGATATATACACGAGATCGACGTGTATATAGCGTTTTTTATTCACACACACAGATGATGTGATTATAAGCGGTCTTATTCACACACAGTTAGGGTTGGTCACAGGACAACATTACAAGGTTGGTCACAGGACATACCCCAGCATGTGTTTAGTGTTGGTCAGAGGACATACCCCAGCATGTGTTTAGGGTTAGTCAGAGGACACATTTTCAGGGTTGGTCAGACACACATATTAGTTTTGAAGGGTTGGTCAGAGGACATCAAATCACAGATGGTTACAGGAGAACAAGATTTAACGTGTGATATATATCACATATGGCCCAGGGTCTACTACCATAAAAACCCTCTATCAACCCTGTAGGGTCACAGGAATCAGCATTTGCGAAATATTGACTAATTACTTACAAATAGAGACTACCGTAAACTCCCGCGTATAAGACGTGTCCTCTACGCCAAACAAAATGCTGGGGGGTCTTATAGCTTTCTTTCAAGTTGGGTGTGCGTCTTATACGAGGGGTAATTTTACTATAGAAATGTACTAATCTTACAAATTTCAGCCTTAAAATGTGCGTCTTATAAGCGAAAATGCATGTGCTGAGTTTGGGGTGCGTCTTCTACGCGGGAGTTTATGGTATTATCTATACATGTACTGACACCAGTCTGGCATAATCTTTTCTTACTAAACCCCTTGGACGGCTGGCCCCCTGGTGTGCTGGCCCCCCGGGCCCCGGACACCTGGCCCCGTGGACACTTGGCCCCAACACATGGCCCCTGGACACCTGGCCCCCTGGACACCTAGCCCCTGGACACCTAGCCCCTGGACACCTGGCCCCCTGGAAACCTGGCCCCCTGGACACCTAGCCCCCACAGAAAACTTTATCCTTAGCATGCTTAGTTTATCGCTCAGTCCCCAATGTGTTATGTGTATAGCTTGGATACTGTAAACATTGCCAGCTGAAAAAAAGTGTCTCACTTGGTGATTACCCATAGGACTCCATGTGCTAATTTCATCGCCAAAATCTATCTGACCCATAGACCCAATGGTTAAAGAACTTGTAGTCAGTATAGCTCCCAAAAACATGGCGTAAGTACAGCAGCTTTTTTCGTAGAGAAAGACATCACTCACCATAAAGGACAAAATGTTGTCTGATAGATGAGATTTGAAACTTTCCTTTGGCTTTTGAAAAATGTGTAAACTAACAGTATATCACTGAATGATTACACCCTAAAGTTGGTGATTACAAATTTGTGGATCTGACTGAAAACCCGGCTCCAATAGCCCAGGGGATACCCTGGGCCAATTACAAGGTTAGTCAGAGGACACATGTTTTCAGGGTTGGTCACAGGACAAGCATATATCTATATAACACCCAATGCCATAGCCCACTACACAAGGGCCGGTGGCCTAATGGATAAGACTTCAGACTTCATATCTAGCCATTGCAGGTTCGAACCCTTACCCAGACCTTTTTTCCCCTCCCCCACACCTTTTTTAAGGGATGGTCAGAGGACATCAAATCAGGGTTAGTCAGAGGACTTGTTTTTCAGGGTTGGTTAGAGGACATGTTTTTTCAGGGTTGGTCAAAGGACAGATTTTTCAGGGTTGGTCACAGGACACACATATGCATATGGCCCTCTTTACTTTTTTATTTTTATTTTTTTGTATTTCTTACTAATAATGAAATAAAATATTTCAGTGGGATTGTAGAGGAGATAATCCACATATGTTAGGGACCATCCATTAATTACATACACATTTTTCCCAAAATTTGACCCCCCACCCCCCTCTTGCACCATGTACGCATTGAGCCTACCCCACCCCTCTGCGTACATACTCAAGTCACTGACCCCCCCCCCCCCTCCTCCATGACCCCCTCCTGGGGTGATTCAATAAGCGATGTTTGGGCCTATTTTGGGTCTTTTTTTTAGCTTTGGGGAACTACAGTAGAAAATTTAGACCATCATTCTTCCTTATTCTAGTCACATCTTAAGCTTCAAGCAGAGGGCAAATTTATGTATATCGGTCTATATAGGGAGGGAGGGAAAAAAATTTTTTTAGGAAAAGATTTTTATTTGTCATGAACATCGCAAGTGGGGATGGCGTGAATTTGTCATCACGTTCTAGGATTCAGTGATTGAAAACCTAGATTCTTGTGCTAATAGACAAAAAAAAATTTTAGAACTCAAGAAAAAAAATTTCCCATTCTCAAAAAAAAATCCACCAGGCCTCTGGACAGGAAACGAACATATTTTTAAGGGTGGCCTTAGTTGGGGGGGGGGTCATAGCTATGTATTAAGAATGATTTGGACATGTCACCACCTCAACCTTCATGTTGCATTATGGAACTGCAAGCGTCCTCACGTACGCAACGTTTTTTAATGCCCCTAACTATCATAATAATACTGTATCCTTACTGTTCTTATTAATTGTGTAGAGCAGGGTACCTTGGGGGTTATGATGGTAAATAAATGAAACTGCTGGTTTGCTGCAGATACAAGCTAGATCTCATTAACCAAAATTCAACTGGCGAAAATGTTGCATACGTGAGGTTCACTTTTACATGTCTGTAGTCTATATAGATGAAAGACCCTTTATTTTTAGACTATTCTTTTTAGTTTGTATATAAACTGAAAGGTTGAAACAAATTTACAGTCCAAAGTCTGCTTGATAAGGCCACAGTGGGGGTCCTTCGGTCTCAGCACAGCAAACCTCACATACGCAACGTTTTGCTACTATGACATCAGAATTAACATGATGGTCCTGAGTGATGTTGTATATTGATTATCTGTTCTGTAATGAGTAATAGAGGTATGGACATTGTTGAAAAAGAGTATTTGAGGTATCCTAGTCTGTATTTAGGTAGGCCAAGACGCATGCGCTGAGAGAGAAGTGTTGTAAAGGTGTGAGATTTTTTTCACAGCAAATGACCCATAATGAGCCTAGGTTGTGTATATATGCCTTTGAAATAGTATTTCAACTCATTCTGTACAATATACAGGGATACAGATGATCTCTGACATTTAAAAGTATTGCCCAGGTGGACAATTCTATCAGATCTGCAAACTCCTTCTTCCATTATTCTATGATCCACTAGGTTCAATCTTGCGATTCTTCCAGATTCAATGAGATCTCATTTAAACATTTATATGGAGGGGGGAGGTCCTAGTAAAATGCTCCTTTAAAACACCGAAAAATGCCCTCAAAATACCCTAAATTGGAGCTTAAATTACCCCCAAATGCACACATAATGAGTATGCCAAAATGACCCAAAGAATTTTTTAAAGAATCTTTTGGCGTCCAATGGATTCCTTGCTGGAAAAGTGAGGCAAGCGAACAATTTCATTTCCGAAAATATGGAGAGGGCGATCCATAGACCAACTTATTTTTTTGGTGTGGCCTTATACACAAGACCACCTTGCACATAAGGGGTGTTTAAACACACAAGGAATAGGTTGTGCATTTTTGTAGGTATTATATGCACGACTAGGTTGTGCATATTAGAAAAGGCTGTATGCATATCCCTTACTGTACCATCAGTATACATTTTTACAGAATTTCCTCGAAAGATCAGGTTTTTATTAAATTTTATCTAAATAAAACCATAGTGTTGTAGATTTTAATACAATAGTAGAGAATAGTCCTGTGAGACATGGCGCGGCGACTTGTAATCTTGTGTCTAGTTTTAGTTGGTGAGACAGATAGGGCATACTATCATCTGGGCTTTTGGTAGTATATATAGCACCAATTCAACCTGAACTACCCACTGCAGCTAAGTACTAATAGTCTGTAGACTGTCCATTCTGCATGCACCTCACTCAGCTGCCACAGGGAGCTGTCTTATTCAATGTTCAATGCCATAGTCAACAGGTGTGTCATTATGAGTGTACACTGTCTCAGATTGCCAGGAGCCTGCTCTGCCTCCCCCCCCCACACACACCCAACTGCCAATCACTTGTAATAGTCTGTACCTGTCATGGGCCAGTGGTCAGCAAACCGGCCAGATCACTCCACCTCTCTGTAGGGGGGGGGGAGCACAGTGTAAGTACCTTGGTGTACATACATGTTTTCAGTGTTCCACAAAATCGTTTATATAATGAAAGGAGTAATCAAATTAATCTTTCATCACCAATAGTAGATACATATTCTGAGATAGCATTATTTCAATGTAAACTAAAAATTTTACACAGAAAAGAATGTAGCAGTTCCACAAGGTGGCCTTACATTTCAACCTCCTCTGATTTACAAAAATGCACATATGGCAACACACTTTAGCACTGATTTCTCCATAGAGATCTTTGACAGTGAATACTTTGTTCAAATACAGAAAATATGATCCAATTGTACCATAACCCACTGAGATAAAACTTGTACTACATATATATAGTAGTTTCAAAACGAACAATTCTAAAACAAAGGCTACAGGGATGCATTTCTGAATCTTAAAATGCTCTAATGCTAATCTGCCATAGGGCTCCAAATGATGAAATGTCTTATTTGCGAATAAAATCAAAAGTATGAGATATATTCTGAAAATTCCTTCACTGATAAGTAAAGTACACACACTGTTGTTATTACATTAGAATAGTGAGCAGGAATAGTCCATAGCAGAGGAACCACAAACAAAAATAGATTGCAAGGCCTCCCTATCCCTTACACCGTGGCGACTGTGAACCATACACTAGTCTACTCATCTCACGAGTAGTACTCACTAGTCGCCGCGCTAAAAAGAGAACGTTTTACTAGCGACTCGAACTCACAAACCCTAGCTAGACATGTCCTCTGACCAACCTTAAAAAGGTCCTCTGCCCAACACTTACCGTAATTGATATGTCCCCTACCAACCCTAAACACATGTCCTCAGACAAGCTCTAAACACACCTCCCTTCCTGTCCTCTATATGTCCCCTGACCAACCCTAAACACATGTCCTGTGACTAGCCTTAAACTGCCCCTGTTCTCCGACCAACCTTTGGTTGTGTATATAAGGTGTCTTATATACACACCTGTCCTCTGACCAACCTTTGGTCGTGTATATAAGGTGTCTTATATACATGACCATGTATGTGTATTTAAGACATGCTATATTCACGAGGTCGTCGTGTCAATATCATGGGCCTCCTCATCCCACAGTTGCCACAGATCCGTTGTTATTTTCAAAGAGGGTCCTTGTACATATGTGTATCACTGTACTGCCACCTGGGGCTTCTTGTAAAAACTATACTGGTGCAATGCTTTTCAATTATGGTGGTCCAATGTTCAGTTTTAAAAGGATCCCTGGTAGATTCAATAGTTAATTTGTACAGTGTATACATATGCAGTATATCCTTGGCACTTATGTAGTCTCGTCAAAATAAAAAATAAATCTTTGGGAGATGATTACATCTTTTCATACTTAGGGAGCGTGCATTATTTTTCTGTGGGGTAGGCACTTCATTTTTGGATATTCATGTAGGGGGGGGCACTTTATTTTTGGACATTTCTGCTAGGGGATATTTTATTTTACTTTTTAGGGCACTGGTATTTTGTCATAAGCCAGATTTTTATTCCTATTTTCGAGCAAAATCAGCTTCTAAATTATTTTCTCCCAAAGTCTCCCCTGGCTTATGACCAGGTTTTATTGCTATAAATTATAGAGAATCCTCTTGAAATTTCAACCCAAAATCAGCTCATAACATTTTCCCAAACCCTGGCTTATGACTGAGGCTTATGGATAGTTTTCCACTAATTCCTAGTCTAAAAGAGGGTGTGCACTTATGTGAGTATGTGTGCAAATTACATCAAAAACGGTATATATTCTAATATGCTTGTAGGATTAATTAAAGGCAAACACAAAGACTTGTGTACCGGTACTGTAAACGTAGATATTTTCGTGTGTATAAATTTTCGCGGAAAAGGTAAAAAAGACATTTTCGTGCGTACTTCAATTCGCAGATTTTTAATACAAAAGTCTGTATTGCCAGGATACAGAGGGCTGAGGGAATCAATTTTGAGAATTTTTTCGACCCCTTGACCAGGGGGGTAAAAAAGATTTCACCTGTTATCAGCGAAAAAGCCTGCGCATTACGCATTTGCACACGATTTTTGGTCCTTCGGAGGCGGGGGGGGGTGTGACCCCTTGATGGGGGAGGGCAAATTTTTTTTAAGGGCATCTGCGGGCAACCCCACCTGCCCCCCGTTAAAAATGATTACTCTGTGAGTACGAAATAAAATATAGGGCCACTTATAATGACATCCATTAGGGCAACAATCTGTTTGTAAGTGAGTGGTACCACCATTGGTGGTGTTTGTGTCTACGGGAGTTTTCACACCTACTACACCAGCTGGGGTACCAGGTATTCACATGGGGGGGGGGGGCACTCCATTTTGGGGTATTCACATAGGGGGGGGCAATTCATTTTGCGGTATTTCTGTGGGGGAGGTGGTTCATTTTGGGATATTCACATGGGGGGACGCTTCATTTTCAGGTATTTGCCCAACGAAATTCTCACCCCCCTGCCATAAATAATGAATGCTCCCTTACCTGATTTATCTTTGAACCAATATGTTGGATGATGATGGGTGCTACAGAACCAACACAAGTGACTAGCACGATGTCAGCCTGTGACAGCATATGTCCTGAGGCTTCATGCACCAGCTTCTTGTACTCTTGAACTTTTTTGCGCCAAATTGCCTTTTGCTCTTTTGTTCTCCTCATTCTTTGATATCCTCCATTTTGTGTCATTCTCTCAATCTCATTTTTGAACATGTTGTCATAGCCCCTGATTTTGCCAGCTTGCTCAGGACAATGCCTTGCATCACGGATAAGCTCGTGCAGTGCTAAGCCTGGATGTCGACACTCTTGCATGAGATTTTCCCTTTCTGATGAAGATTGTAGGCGCCGTGGGGGCTTGTACTTGGTTGGTAGTTGGTACTTCAGTTGTACTACGTCTTCGCTGTACACACGGACCATTCGAACATTTTCCTGGATTCCTTTGAGATAATCTGCAAATGGAAGTCATAAAATCTTGTTGACATGTTCAGAGCGATTACAAAGCCTAACATTCTTGGTCATTCTGAAAAAAAAGAAATAACCAAATGTGTTGAGGTCTCTCTAGGTGGGGAGGGCATTTCACAGTAATGTTAATCAATGTTATTTAGCATTATTGAGAAATGCCCTCCAGGATCTGATCAAGAGTCCACTTATAGAGAAGGAAGGGATAAAACCTAATAAAGCCATAGTGTTGTAGATTTTAATACAATAGTAGAGAATAGTCCTGTGAGACATGGCGCGGCAACTTGTAATCTTGTGTTTAGTTTCAGTTGGTGAGACTGATAGATAGGGCATACTATCATCTGGGATTTTGGTAATATATAGCACACATTCAACCAGAACTACCCACTGCAGCTAAGTACTAATAGCCTGTAGACTGCATGTGCCTCACTCAGCTGTCACAGGGACCTGTCTTATTCAATGTTCAATGTCATAGTCAACAGGTGAGTCATTATGAGTGTACACTGTCTCAGATCGCCATGAGCCTGCTCTGCCTTACCCCCCCCCCCACACACACACACATACACACCCAACTGCCAATAACCTCATAATAGTCTGTAGCTCATCACGGGCCAGTTTTCAGCAAACTGGCCAGATCACTCCACCTCTCTGTAGAGGGGGAGCACAATGTAAGTACTTCTGTACATACATGTTTTCACAGTCTTCCACCAAATCGTTTATATAATGAAATATAATGAAAGGAGTAATTAAATTAATGTTTAATCACCAATAGCAGATACATATTCTGAGAAAGTATTATTTCAATGTAAATTAAAAAAGTTTACACAGAAAAGAATATAGCAGTTCCACAAGGTGTCCTTACACTTCGACCTCCTCTGATTTACAAAAATGCACAAATGGCAACACACACTTTAGCACTGATTTCTCCATAGAGATTTTTAACAGTGAATACCTTGTTCAAATGCAGAAATTATGATCCAATTGTACCATAACCCACTGAGATGAAACCTGTACTGCATATATATAGTAGTTTCAGAACGAACAATTCTAAAACAAACGCTACAGAGATGCATTTCTGAATCTTAAAATGCTCTAATGCTAATCTGCCATAGGGCTCCAAATGATGAAATGTCTAATCTGCAAATAAAATCAAAAGTATGAAACATATTTGGAAAATTCCTTCACTGATAAGTAAAGTACACACACTGTTATCACATTGGAATAGTGAGCAGGAATAGTCTATAGCAGAGGAGTCACAAACAAAAATAGATTGCAAGACCTCCCTATCCTTTACACCATGGCGACTGTGAACCATACACTAGTCTACTCATCGCACAAGTAGTAATCACTAGTCGCCGCGCTAAAAAGATATGGTTGGGTGGTTCTAATGATGGCAGAGAGAGAACTCATTTCTAATTCCCTACCCACCCACCTGTGCATATTCCTGCTATTATAATCTAAGTCTAATTGCTAATAAATAAACATCATTACTTACCAATCACAACCTCCACAGACTTGTTGGATGGGCCACAGTAGAGCACCTTGTTTTGTTGGTTTTCTACTTTGTTCAGTTTGGCAAATATGTGGGCAATTCTCACTCCTGTCACTGTCTTGCCGGTTCCTGGTGGTCCATGGATGACCGAGAAGGACTGGTTGAGAGCTTTGACAACAGCTTGCTGTTGACCCGAATTGGCATCCACATACCCAGGAATTGATGTGTCGCGACCTTCGTCAAGTGCCCTTCCCACTGTCTCTTGATCTAATGATAGATGAAATCCACTTTACAAAGACTAAAAGCAGTTAAACCATTCCATTGTACCTAGTTTCTATGACAAGTTGGAAATATCCATCAATCCCTAGTCTTCTTACAAAAAGGTCAATTATCATTTTTTTCAATAGTTTCTCAGTTGAGTACATCTCTAGTGTCAGAGAAAAGAGAGCATGTCTTACCAAGTTTTGGTGGTTTCCGTCCTAGTGCAAGGCATTCAACCATCGTGTTTTCTTTGAAGCCACGTAATGCTGCGAGCATCCGTCTGAGTAAAATAATGTGTTGGTCACCCTTATATAAACTGAATTTAACTTTTTGTTATGGTGAAAATTCATTACTTTATCTTTTACAATGTTATCATTAATACTCCTACAGATGAAGGTCTACTCTTGGAGAGGTCAAGGTTAGTGGCCTCAAGATTTGAGAGTAAAATTTGCAATGTCAATCTGTAGATAACTTGACAAACTCACTTCATTGGTAGGGGTTCTGCTATTGCCTCTATTGCTGCTTTCTGGTCAGCGAGGAGGTGCAAATCTGGGAAGGGCATGGAAGATTGATGAACGGCCATGGTGACTGTAGTTGTGTGCTTCTTTTCATCTACTTCCCAGCTTTTCACTAGACAATGGGCCACTAAGGTGACCTTGTTTTCAGCCAGAGAAGCTTTCACAATGTCTGCCACGAGGGCCTTTTCCGCTACATCTATCCCCTGGTACCGCACACAAAGGTACCTACAATAAATAACAAAAGTACTGCACAAATGTCAGAATGTTGAAGCCATCACAATTCCCCTTTCCTCTTCTAGGAACAATATAAAAGTCGGTAAGTCTCAACAATGATCTGTTTGAAGCTAAAACTTACTGTTCCTCTCCAGAAGTGCCTCCCCCAACATCAAATGCCTGGTTTTCCTCACAGAATTCAGTCAGAAGAGTGAGTGTCCCTTTGATCACCCCATCTTCAGTCCTCTTCCATTTGATATTGACTCCTTTCAGGAAGAAGGATTCACCCTGAGTGATGGCTTGTGAGGCTGCCTCTGCCTTCAGGACAGGCACCCACCTCTTTCTGTATTCCTTTGCAGAACCATAATCCTTTGTCACCTGTTCCAAGGAAAGACATTTGCAAAGTCATAAAATTATTTGGGCCTTACCATAGGGTAAGAGTAGCCTTAGCAGGCAATAAAATGATCTTCACTATAACATTGGGTTGACAGCCATGTTGTTAATCATATCATGAGGATGGCCATGTGTATACGAATTGAATGAAAACTAATGGTACACCACAAGAACATCAAAAACAGAAGCAACAAGAAAGAAAGTTGATAATTCTCTCCAGGAAAAGTTTGTCAAGAATTTATACAGAACTACAAAGCAAGGCAGTGGGAAAACATATCTACCCTCAAACCAGTTGTTTCTGCAAAGCAAACTATTGGATCTTGGTGATGTTCGATGCAGATGTCCAGATCACTGGTCAAAGTGAAGAGCTGGATCCGTGGGGTGAGGCGTCCCTGGTGCAATCTTGAAGTTAGCTGTACACGGTGAACCTGTGCTTGTGACACCTTCAGTTGCAGTTTCATGCTTACTTGAGACTGCTTCCCAGCACTCCTAGTGGGATTTATCCTACAGCAAAACAGGACGAGAGGAATAGATAGATATCTTCTCATTAAGAGGATACCACTTATCTCTACTACAGACTTTGTGAAAGCATGATAAGCGTGAAGCAGGGTAATCGATAAAATATCTATGATCAAATACCTTGTTGAAGTCAACAGGTTATGGACCTTCTGTCGCAGACCTGAAGAATCGTCTGTTTTGATGCAGCTGATGAGTTGTTGCCATTGCATAGCAGGAATCTGTGTCACAAAGCTGAAAAAAAAAGCAGGAAAAAGTATTATTCTTCCAACCATGTGAGAAAAATGCTGACAAAATACGGGTAATGGAAATTCGAGCTATGAGATAAATACCATAGAACAATGTGTAAATTAATTGAGAACTGGCCTACATAGAAGACACCGCCTGACTTTGACATAAACCTAAAAGCCACATGTAAGGCATGACTGGAACCTATTCAATGTAAATATACCCCAACTATAAGGTGCAGCTCATATAGGCCAAACCTAATAGGCTACACAAGGTGTCAAAGCAATTTTCTTTAGCTTCATGATGTAGTAATTGGCTCACTTATTTCCAAAAGAATTCATACTCACCGATGAGGGTCCATTTTGATTTCCATTGAGCCAGGCCCAGCAGGCATGTCAGGATCCCTTCTGTAGAAACTGTAATCATAGATCTGTTCTTCCCAACACAATTCAACCTGTTGTGTTCTTTCATCATAGATGGGAAGTTTCTGCAGGTCAAGATGGCTGTAAGAGAGAGCCCCAACTGAGAATGGGATCTCACTCATCGTCGGAAAGCGGAGGCAGATTCTTCCTTCTTCGACCTTCTCAACAACTGGATACACAACAATGGGTTGGTCTTTTATTATGACATTCAGCTTCAGTGACTTCACTTCTTTGTCATACTTTTTCTGCTTCAGTGTAGCACTATTGCATTGGTCACAAACTCTGCGTATGTCAGCTTTGTTGTAGCTGGGAGAAGTGTTCTCTGCGATAGCTTTTATCAGTCTGTGTGCAACAATGTCGATGTACCTGCGAATTGGTGAGGTGAAGTGCAAGTACGGTTCCAGGTTCAGAGATGCATGGTACGCTGTTTCTGTATCCCCTGAACATTTGTATTCAGCACGCTCTTGGATGTCTCTGTATGCAAGCTCTGCAACTGCCATTTCTGGAGTTAGCATACTCGTTGCAATTAAATTGCGAAGGCCTTTGTCATCCTTTTTTTCGAGGGCAGCATTTAAGCAAGTTATTAACTGATGTGTGATACTGACTTGACCATGAGGGTTGATGTTGTTGAGGCAATTGCAGATGCCCCTACATTGACATGGCCTTTGTGGCTGAGCTAGTGAAATAGCTCTCTTCAAGCTCAGTGACTGTTGAGCATATTCCCGATGTAGAGCACACCACTCATGGAGGGATTCCTCATTTGGCAGAGGTTGAAGTCTCAAAGGGACGGTATCGTTCACTGCCTCAAGAATTATTTTTGCAGTTTCATGATTGGCTCGGACCATCAATTCCTCAATAAGGCGATGCGCATCGAGACAAACAGCTTCATTTGGATTCAAAGCAAGACTGCTGTCCCCAAGCCGCTCAAAGCGCCACTTCTTTGCAACTTTGTCAAGGAAGATCAAGCAATTGACCAAGTTGTCTGGATATGTCCCAATATTTTGATTTTCCAGGATCTGTTGTGCTTCCTTGTAAGTAAGCCGATGCTTACTGCATACAAGACTTTTGGTAACCTTCACCGGGCAGTTCAGTTTGTAATCATTGCCATCTACATGCAGGAGAATAGACATTGCCAGCCTTTTCTTCCCTGGCTGCAGACTACACAAATCAGAGCTGAGGCGCGGTGGCAACATAGCGACAGGAGGATTCCTTGGCTGGTAGAATGTCAAACAGCGAACTCTGGCTTCTCTGTCTATGTTGCTATCTTGTTGGACAAAGTGGCTCACATCTGCAATGTGAATGCCAATGAGCCATCCTGTTTGGGTCTTTCTCACACTGAGTGCATCATCAAGATCCCCAGAACCTGGTGGATCTATTGTGAATGTTAGATCCTCTGTGTAGTCACATCTTCCTTCTAGTTCTTCCTCTGATGGACAGAAATCCTCTTCGTAGAAGTCATCAATTTCTGCTTCAGTGCGCTTTTGATACCTTTCACGAAGGTCATACTCCAGCTTCAGGACAGCCTCACCATCTTCGATTCCTGTTGGAGCAGGGATGACATCTACTGCAATCCCAAGTGGTGAATAGAACTTTGCCTCCCATTTCAAGAAGCGCACTAGAAAAAGCTTGCTGGATGGGTTAGTGTGATCGATGGGCTCATACTTCTTGACCTCTATACCTTGATGTTTGGTTTTCGAGTAGATTGTAACTGCCCCTGTTGAGCGTTCTTTGTCACGGATTAAGTTGTTCATTTTGGGAATACCTCTGTTCAATGGTATGAGGAGACTTGAGTTGAAAGGATCAACCCTGCATATGCACAGTCGAACCTTCATTGCTTTCCTGAGAATACCAACAACCTCTCCTTGGGGAAGATCGCTTTTCCTGTCACTTGATGAGATAACTTTGACAACTACCTCATCCCCATCGAAAGCTCTGTTGCAGCGTAGGCGACTGCTGATGTTGATTGTGTGAAGCTTGTCGTTCCTGTCCAGGTTGTGAGCAAACATCTTTTGGGATCCCTCAATTGTCATGGTACATCTTTTGTATGTTTTCCAGTCCCTTTTCAGAAGCGTGATCATCTGGTCTTCATCATTGTCCTGATATACATTTCCTCTTCCATCATCCTCATCGCTGCTTCCATCTTCATCACTATCATCTGTTTGATCTTCTCGAGTATCCAGAACTTGCAAGTATTTCCACTTGTTTTTCTTTCTCTTGTACACGACCTCACTCTGGTCTTCATTCTGACTCTCTCTCACACGATATATTGTATGTTCTTCTCCTTCGATGATTTCCATATGGTGATCCTTCTGAACATTGCTCCCACTGTCATCTGCTGCAGGTCTGCTTTTCATCTTCAACTGTTGAATGATTTCATCAGCCTCCATGTCAGCAACATCAAAGACCTCTTCAGGTACCACATAGACAGAACCTGATGATTTCTTCATCTCGATGCTTTCGACCTGAAGTTGTATATCTCCAAGGGTGAGTGAATTGGGATACAAACAACCATCTTTGCTGCACCAATCCAAGTATGATCTCCAAATATTCACACAATTTCCAATGGATGTGAGAGAAGATGGGTCCCCAATAACAGAAACCTGGCATTTCGCTCGTGTCATTGCTGTATTCATTAGGCGGAAGTCTGAACAAAATCCAAAGGTTTCTTCTTTGTTTGAGTCCTCAACGCCATGATGTGTTCTGACAGTGGTCAGAAAGATGGCATGGAATTCTTCACCTGAAGACGAAACTTCAAAAATTAAGTTCTTGTGCAATAGATATTCCTGTGCAACTAAAATGATTACCATATGTAGCTGATGCTTTCAGCTTGACAGATCACCAATGGAAGAATAACATTTACTGTTCTAATTAGCCCTACTAACTCTTCCATATCACATCTATTTATGTAACCCTGATGCCTTTTCAAGTCAAAATGATGTGAGCATGTTGTGATTCTTACCCTGTACATCAGAAACCTTGGATACCCGAATGTTTTTGAAGCATGTCATGCATTTGGTGAGTGCTACTTTAACCCTCTTCACCTGAAATAGAGGTGTTCTTATATATCAAGAACATTATAGGTCATTTTGTGTACACTAATGGCAAAGTCTCTTTGCTACATACATAAGCAAAGATAATTAAAAGATGAATACTACTGAGAGATTCCATATTTCTTTTTTTGTCTTTGTGTTATGGTCCCTCAAAACAAAAATTCCAGGATGGAGGGGTTTTCAACATTTTTTTTTTAATTTTTACCTTTGCAGGGCTGAAGCCCCGCAATCCAAACAATGAAAAAAGGAGTGGCCTAACTAGAATGCTATATTTGAGTATATAGAATTCGCCTTTCTATAAGTTGAAGTGCAAATGCCCTACCTGCTGAGAGTAGGGTGTCAAGACAGCAATCTTCGAAGGAGACCTCTCTCCCCAAGAAGGGGGCCAATTCTTATACAGCTGGAGGACTTGTTCAACAACCTCCTGAATTTCAGAGATGTTGTAGTATGATGTATTTTCCCCATCAATGCTCTCTTTCCCACATGTTGCATAAAAGGCAAGAGGCTTGTAATCATTGTGTTGTCCCCAGTCACTTTGACAACTGATAGCGCCACTGTAGAAATGCTCAGACAAGAAGGACATGACCCTTGAGTGGGAACGATAGTTGATGTTCAGTAACTTAACCAACTTTGGGTGCAGCTTGTCATCACGTTTGTAGAACAAGACAAGGCGTTCAAGAATTGACATGTGCAGTTTGATTCCTTTGCGTTTGATTGCTGTGCTGAAGGAAGCTGCACTGAAAGATTTGGGACCTAGTTGAACATGGTCACCTGCCAAGACAACACAGGTAGAGCTTGTTGCAAGTGTCAGTGGTAGAATAGCTTCACACTCAAGGCACTGGCCTGCCTCATCCAGAAGGATATGGGTGAAACGTCCCCGCATATTCTGATCCGTTAGCATCAGAGATGTTGCCAAAGTAGTCACAATGATGCAATGGTCATTGATGGCATCCATATCGGGCAAGCGGCACCTTTAGTGAAGATAAAAAAAAAAGTGGTTACTACGTCAGGATTAGACAAGCATGCCTAGATTTTAATTCTCCTCATGTTCACTCTCATAAACTCATAATCCTTCTATTTTTTATTCATTGCTTTCTATACCCATTTTTTGGTCTTACATGATATCTATGTAAAACTCATCAGTTTTATGTAAAAGCGATTGCACGGCGTGTGCTAGCTTGGAAGGTACCGATAGCTGGCTAGCTGGGAAGGTTAAGATAGCTGACAAAATTTTTGATAACTTACTGTCCCTTTACAGATTTTTGGCAGTAAGGGTGAAGGTCTTCTGAAATTGTGTTTCTTCTTCTTGCTGGTGAGTAGACCCGTAGTATTTCCTGCTGTTTCAGGTGCATGGACTTGCAGAAATGGCGAGTGATGTACAAATCTGCAGCGCTGTCAACAAGGAAAATCCACTAATCTCAATATGTTTATTTGAAAAAATAAACTTATATGGATGTTATTTATCACAATATTATCATACCATGTAACAAAGAATTTCTCAACCTGCAACACAAACAGCCTGATGTATTTGTTTAGTTTAGAGGAATTAAGTGCCCGTATGTATGTATTATGAATTATTACCTGTCGTTCAAGGCACATATTAGGACACGAGCATTGGGGTTTGTCCTAACAAGTTCCTCTGTGGCTCGAGCGAGTGTTTCCGTCTTGCCTGAACCAAAGGGTCCATAGACAACAAGAGGTGGTATGTAGGCTTCACCTGTCTTCAGCATATGTTGGACTATCTCCAGCTGTACTTCATTTAGAAAGTCTGACCTACAAGACATGTTTGTCAAGTTCAATTCATTATTTACAGAATATTCATATGTATGACCTTTCTATTCACATTTTACAGCAATGTCCTTTTGTCACCATAGGTATTCTTGCGGCCTCAGAAGTATATTCCTGTTGGGGCAACACTATAATTATTTTTGTGTATATCACCTCCAGGGGAGGGTAGAAATGTTTATATACAGAAAAACAGATACATTTAAAGACAATTAGATAATTTCCACTCACTTTACATTTTGTCTTTTTGACTTTGAGGATGATTTATCATATCTTGACAAGTCTGGAAACACAACACTTGTATCTGGTAATTGGTCAAGGCCATAGCGCATTCTACAGAATGGCAGACGGTCAATCTGTAGCTGTACACCGAGAATGAAGTTGTTCCCACTCTTCAGTTTCAGACTAGTGCAGCACCTGGAATGTGATGATAACACTTGTAATGTTGACATCTGCATTCAATGCTCCATAGGCTTATATCATGCATATGAAGACTACTGTATATCTATGATTATAAGGATAAAGAAAACAAAAGAATAGATTCCATGGTATTAAAGCTAATAACTCTGTTTAGGGATTGCTTCTTGCATGACAATCATTGCATTAATTAGATGTGATATGTGCTATCCATGGATGGAGGAAATCGGAAATAATCTATTGAACTAATGTCTGAGTATACTTAAGGTCAAAAAGACAATTATGAGAAAATTGACTTCTGTATGCATAGTGAGGCAAAGTAATTACCTTTTGGACAAGCACAGGTAGAAATAATCCTTTCCTCTTCCATCAAATCCAAAATTGGCCTCCGAGACTACCTCAGCTTCATATACAACAGGAGTTGCCTGCTTAGGATCTGCCTCTGGGGTTCCAACCCAGGCAGTCACAGAGCCAGACAACATCAGATACCCAGTGTCAGTGTCCTCATTCAATTGTTGGTCAGTCAGAGGGACTCTGGCGAAAAGGTGTCCAATCGGTGCATGGATATCCTTTCCTGGTATCTCTTCAGTAAGTTGTACATCTGCTATGACATTGAACCTATGAAGAAGGATAAAAGAGCCAGGTGAGGCTATGTTGGCGAGAGAGCAAACATTTGGACCTTGGGATAGGATATATGTTCATAGAATGAAGCTCAATAATAAATAAATGCCCCTCCACCTTAAGAGCAGTCAAGAATTTTCACCATGCCCTTCCAGGGGTGGTCAAAATCTATGCATGCCTCTTCCCCCACCGCCATATTGTTACCAGATGACCACTCTCCTACTACAGATTTATACTGTAATAGTGACCTTTGCAAGCAAGAGGTTTTTATTTCTTAACTTGTTAGTTTCACTCACCTAGAGGCAATGTGAGTCCGTTCAAGTTCCTCCATTTGGACAAGATTGTGCATCATATGTACATAGTTGTTGTTATTCAGTTGGCCTAACATACTATCCTGAGAGAAAACTGTTACATCAGGTGGCTTGTACTTGCACAAAAGTGATTCTTCTTCTTCCATAGCAGGGGATGCAGAGAATGGCACAACAGTATGCGTCTTTGATGTCCATCTGAAAAGATGCGATCATTCAGTAATTTTCATTGTTGAACCTACCAACTAAAGTTAGAATAGAGATGAGTCAATAGTACCTTGGTATACCCTGACAAGTAACAGCCTATTTATTTTAAAGATTTATATGACATAATACCCTACCTCTCTACAGGTAGCTCCTTCCTCAGCTTCAGGATCTCATCGCGTACAAAATCAGTTCCAACTTCAACATCCAATGTGACTGACAGCAGTGGTCGTATGCCAAAGTCGAAAATGACCTTTTGTCGGAACGAGCCAAAGAGTCCAGCACGGAAGTTAACCTGAAGATTAAGAAAGTAACTAATAATGGCTCTTTATACCTGGTATATAATAAATATCAGGTCATCAAAACTAAGGCTGGTAATGACAATAATTCAGAAAGTTAGATGATTATAACACTTTAAACACTATATACAGCAAAAAAAAACAACACATAAATTGGTCAAGTCCACAAATTCCCGTTTTGAAAAAAAAAATGGTGTGACCCGAGAAAATTTTTCCTTTTAATTTCCAAGAATTTGTTTCAGTCCAAAGGATTTCATGTGAAAGCATTTTTATTTTGATTTATGAAAGTTTTTACCAAGAGCAGAAGGAAAAAACTCTCATGAAATGAGGAGATAAAAATTCGTAGACAAGATTCCAAAGATATGATAAATTGATATTCCCAAAAATATTGAGTACAATCCGTAGATCAAGTTATTTGTATGGCCTAAATCTGTCTTATCCTCTACCAGAGCCTGTTAAGATGGGGTGATCATCAGACTTGAAATTACCTTTATTGAGTAATTCTTCTTCCCATCAACATTTGTGAGGAAGGCTGTTCCGTCCTCAACTTGATTAGAATGACTGTACTTTGCCCCTTTGTCTGTAGCCAAGTTGAAGTGGAGGCGACTTTCCTCGAGGAGCAGAGAGACCTTTTCTAGGTCTTTCTGAAAGAATGATAAGTATTTTTTGATCAGCAAACATAAAAAGATAAAAGAGGAGGTACAATAACTTGAAAACGGTACTAAATTCTCCTAGGTCAAATTGATCTCAATAGTCACTGAAGATGATTAAAAAAGACTCTCATGAATGAAATACCTCCGAAGATATTGTGAATGTCCAGGATTGCTCAGCACCCTTCTTGTTGAAGAAAAGCGTTGTTTCAGGAGAGATCTCCATTTGAACTCCATCAATCTCCTGCATCATCTGGAACGCACGAATTTGGAGTTTGTCAGGGGTGGGGAGGTGATGATAATACCTATTTCATCTAAAGACATCTGTCATCTGTTGGAAGATTCGCCACGTTCTATCCATATACCTCTTATGTACCTTATATATGCTCCTCTGGTAAGGGAAATGATTGTATGACCCGCTTTTAGATGTCTTATGTGGGTCAACATCATCAGATTTCAGGTGCTTTCAGTAATTGTGTTAATCATTAGCAATATGTGACTGTTACCAAAAGAACAAATAATTTACAATCTTTTCTCACTTACCATGGCACTCTCCAGTTTCACTCTTTCAAATTCATCCTGTAAGCTATGGATGTAGGAGAACTTTGGGTCACTCATGGTGGACTTCTTTAACCTCCAGTAGCTTGTACGCTCCTTCCATTCATCCAGTTCCATAATGCTATGAGCAAACTTGCACTGATTGTACATATCAGGAACCCCAGCATAGCGACAGCTATTGTTCGCAACTCTGAAATATATCAATTATAATCATATCAGATTGATCGTAATCACTGAAGTTCACTGTTTTGTTTATAGAAGGCGGGGATTGGGTGATCAAAGAATATTTTGACAAGATGCTACTTCTACAAGTTTTTCTCTATTAATGTAGTGTAGCATATTCAAAGTTGATGTGTTAAGTTCAGGAAAGGGATGTAGATTAAACTGACCCATTACACAATCTTGGATAGTCTCCTCCCCATGGTGGTGGTCTGTAGTGCCAAGGTCTCTCTTTGTCGGTGAGGAGGTTTTTCTCATGCTGACGCGAGGTACAATGTTTATCATAGTCTATCTGTGTTCTGAAATCCTCATTGCAGACTTTGCAGAACCTAGATGTTTTTGAAGCAGAATTATGTGTAGCATCTCTATCTAAGTCACTGAGAGAGGAGGCTGTGGCTTTCTGTTTCTGTTGATTGGTGGCCAGCTTACTGGCAGTCTTTGCCTTTGATAGTGCAACAATCTGGTCCAGAGATGTTACTAAAATGCAAGAATTGAGAGATACAGAGATACAACATGTTTCATATGTAGTTTGATATACGAATGCCACATTCACCTTAGGCCATCATTTTCATGTTTCATAAGCAGGGGTAGACACTAATGCTGGCATGGGGGCAAATGACCCTTAATATTGAGTCCAAGTTTGCAATTTTCACCATAAATTGATATCTTCCTATGAGCCTGGGCAGCCCAAAAGATTATATGATGTAAATCTAAGGAGAATTTTCCCCATTCTTACTCAGCCATGTTATGTACCATTTGAAAACGAGTGTTGAAGTGACTGATATCGCAGGCAACTCAGAAAGCATAGGTCTGGCCACTTTGACACTATAGTGACAGCAATATGAAAGACTTACCGACAATTCTATAAGGCTGTAGTAGTTGTTAATATTAAGAAATATCCCAAACAAAAAAAACGTAGTTCATACGTATTGCATGCTGTCCTCACACTCGCCATTTTGGATTTTCGCCGTCAACTATGTCGTTTCATCCGTGAAAATGTTCTCAAATCATTTCTATTCAAAGTTATTAGGGCTGTTTTTGCAGGGATCCATCTTCTTCTCCCAACACTCTAATATTCTAAGTTGGACTTCAGGTGATCTACTTTTTTTCAAACCTTGATTTTACAAAGATTAGAATCTTATAAGAGGTAAATATTACACCTCCATGATCTTGAACATGTACACTATCACATGACAAGTTTCATTTCATCTCATATTTGATGTAATTTGAGGGTAAACTCAAACACCTCTTCTCAGAAATGCTCAATTCCGGTCTTAAAAATTTCCCGAGCCCCTACTTGTCTCTTAAAACTTGGCTTTCGGAGTTAATGAATTGATTTTGCATGACTTGATTGAGGAGACCTATAATTTTCCCAAAATAAAAGCGATATAATTTTTTTCTGGGCCCACAAATTTATGTGGGGGTTCAGATATCTCAAGCTGCGAGCATTCTAACCATTTCAAAACATAACTAATCATATAAATTGCAATGTATATACAACTATCACCTCAGTGAAATATTACATACTTCCATTCTCAGCCATCCATTTGTAGACCTTGTGTTCAGCTTGTCCATGTATGAAGTTACAGGCATTACCATAGGAACAGCTGCCTTGGGATGTGTAGTGTCTACACAGCTCTCGGCGAGATGCAAATACTCGAATCAGCTCATTTTCTGGTTTGAGTAGATATGCACTATGGCTGTCCCAACTGTGCTGAACACCTATAACGCAATAGAAATTCCTGAAAATAGGCTGCCAAAGATCAAAAGCCTTTGATCAAATTAGAGATTCAGGTAAGATTCACCTGTAGATATGCAGAGAGGTATCTTTGATTCAATTTCAAAATGGTCCATGTGTATAGTGCTCTTGGTGAACTTATAAAACTATTCAACATTGATCAAGAGTATTATGCAGAGTAAAACCTAAGCCAGAGCAAGAGATAACCACATAACTTTCTAGGTAAAGATTACAAAAGAAATGAGAAATATACAAGTCCAAATTCACATCATTCACAATCTTAAACTGTTGTAACGGTTACGAGAATTTCCAACTATAATGCAAAAATGTACTTTACCTATTGTATTGCAGTTGTTCCCTTTCTGCTTTACGATCGTTCCAAATCGATGCCAACATGAACCACACACTTTTTCCAATTCAAAGGGACAATCAATCTTCAGCACATTCTGGTGAAGTCCATTGGAGGTCGGTCCTTGCCCAGAGCTTTTGGCACTATTCTTTGACTTAGGTTTTGCAGCAGAATCGTTCTCTAGTGACAGGTAACAAAGGGGTTTTGTCAATCTGTTTCTTTTGAAATGTAATACAGATATGTAGGGGATTGCATCATTAATAATATTAACAATGTAATCCCCTCTGTCTGTAGGAGTGAACTCATGGACATCTTTGGGGAAGGTTTTACATATTTATAAGCATCGCCTATCCATGATTATAAGAATATCCCCACTGACCTAAAGTTTACATGCCACAGTAGAAAAAGGAATAACTTTTGGTTATTGCAAACATTATCTTTTACTCCTGCATGCATATGCCCACCACTGATTGAGATACTCTACAGGTATCCCAGCCCTGGTCTGCTAAAATATCTGTGTGCAAAACCTGCTTTATGAAGGGGTGAAATCGGTCTGTCATATGCCCGCTTTAAAGAGGAGGTCATCATCAGACACTGATTGATTTATAATTAAGGTTGCCCACCTAGTGCCCATTTCTTTTGCTTTGTTATCAGAGTTCCAAGGGTGAAGCTGGCATCTTTCATGTCCATTCGCCATATCTCTCTCTCCTCATCGTTATGGCAGAAGGTGCACCGTGCCTCTCCCAGTGTACAGGGCATACATGCTGGGTACTGTTCACACATCCTAAACTGTCCACTGAACAGTCGGTTGGACTTCATCTCATCCTATATATAAACAGTACAATAAGATTGGTTTGATAAAGGAAATAAATTCTATTAAGGAGTTCAGTACTGTAACCCGGAATAGAAAATAAGGGCGGTTATGAGTAAATAAGTATCAAGTATGGTTATTTTACCAATGTTGAATATTCAAACCAGCTATGCACGATCTCCCAACTTAGCGTGTACGTTTCCTTTATTGAGATTAACTTTATTTGGAGAACTATCTTTGCCTTACCGTCCTTGGTCGTGGACGAACTTTGACCCAAACAAGAGGATGTGTGTTCTTCCTGGCCACCATGAGGATGGTGCGCTCACAGTCGTGTTTCACGTCAGGTTTGTACTGGAACCCTTTACGCCCATAGCCTGTTATGACATAGCATATGGGACAGGCCATCGATAGGGAAAATTTCCTATCAAAGCTGTCAGGTATCTTGGGTTGCTGGAAAATAAATGTTCATAACATTAGCTGGGGAGTTTCTATACTGTTCTCTAGACTACGCTACTGACGGCCTCATGTGCACATGGAGGACAAAAAGTAATAATTTCTATATACTAATTTTGACCAATTTCCCATGTACATCCAGAGATAAAGTACCATTTCCATATACTACTTCTGACATTATCCTGAGATAAAGTACCATTTCCATATACTACTTCCAACCTTATCCAGAGATAAAGTACCATTTCCATATACTACTTCTGACATTATCCTGAGATAAAGTACCATTTCCATATACTACCGTAATCTCCCGCGTAGAAGACGCGGTGCGCGTATAGGACGCACCCCCTTCTTGGGGGAAGCATTTTCGCGTATAAGACGCACATTTTAAGGATGGAATTTGCAATATTAGTACATTTGTATAGAAAAATTACCCCTTGTATAAGACGCCCCCCCAACTTTAGAGAAAGCTATAAGACTCCCCAGCATTTTGTTTGGCGTAGAGGACGTGTCTTATATGCGGGAGTTTATGGTACTTCCAACCTTATCCAGAGATAAAGTACCATTTCCGTATACTACTTCCAACCTTTTCCAGAGATAAAGTACCATTTCCATATACTACTTCCAACCTTATCCAGAGATAAAGTACCATTTCCATATACTACTTCCAACCTTATCCAGAGATAAAGTACCATTTCCATATACTACTTCCAACCTTATCCAGAGATAAAGTACCATTTCCATATACTACTTCCAACCTTATCCAGAGATAAATTACCATTTCCATATACTACTTCTGACATTATCCAGAGATAAAGTACCATTTCCGTATACTAATTCTGACCTTATCCAGAGATAAAGTACCATTTCCGTATACTACTTCCGACCGTATCCCGAGACAAAATACCATTTCCATATTCTGATCGCATCCTGTGTACATGCAGGAATGAAGTACCATTTCCATATACTACTTCTGACCTTATCCCACCTTCATTCAGAGATAAGATACCATTTCCATATACTACTTCTGACCTTATCCCACCTTCATCAAGAGATAAGATACCATTTCCATATACTACTTCTGACCTTATCCCACCTTCATCCAGAGATAAAATACCATTTCCATATACTACGTCTGACCTTATCCCACCTTCATCCAGAGATAACATACCATTTCCATATACTACTTCTGACCTTATCCCACCTTCATCCAAAAATAACATACCATTTCCATATACTACTTCTGACCTTATCCCACCTTCATCCAGAGATAACATACCATTTCCATATACTACTTCTGACCTTATCCCACCTTCATCCAGAGATAACATACCATTTCCATATACTACTTCTGACCTTATCCCACCTTCATCCAGAGATAACATACCATTTCCATATACTACTTCTGACGTTATCCCACCTTCATCCAGAGATAACATACAATTTCCATATACTACTTCTGACCTTATCCCACCTTCATCCAGAGATAAGATACCGTTTCCATATACTACTTCTGACCTTATCCCACCTTCATCCAGAGATAAAATACCATTTCCATATACTACGTCTGACCTTATCCCACCTTCATCCAGAGATAAAATACCATTTCCATATACTACTTCTGACCTTATCCCACCTTCATCCAGAGATAACATAACCTTTCCATATACTACTTCTGACCTTATCCCACCTTCATCCAGAGATAACATACCATTTCCATATACTACTTCTGACGTTATCCCACCTTCATCCAGAGATAACATACAATTTCCATATACTACTTCTGACCTTATCCCACCTTCATCCAGAGATAAGATACTGTTTCCATATACTACTTCTGACCTTATCCCACCTTCATCCAGAGATAAAATACCATTTCCATATACTACGTCTGACCTTATCCCACCTTCATCCAGAGATAAAATACCATTTCCATATACTACTTCTGACCTTATCCCACCTTCATCCAGAGATAACATAACCTTTCCATATACTACTTCTGACCTTATCCCACCTTCATCCAGAGATAACATACCATTTCCATATACTACTTCTGACGTTATCCCACCTTCATCCAGAGATAACATACAATTTCCATATACTACTTCTGACGTTATCCCACCTTCATCCAGAGATAAGATACCGTTTCCATATACTACTTCTGACCTTATCCCACCTTCATCCAGAGATAAAATACCATTTCCATATACTACGTCTGACCTTATCCCACCTTCATCCAGAGATAAAATACCATTTCCATATACTACTTCTGACCTTATCCCACCTTCATCCAGAGATAACATAACCTTTCCATATACTACGTCTGACCTTATCCCACCTTCATCCAGAGATAACATACCATTTCCATATACTACTTCTGACCTTATCCCACCTTCATCCAGAGATAACATACAATTTCCATATACTACTTCTGACCTTATCCCACCTTCATCCAGAGAATGTATCATTACCCTTATCTACTCCTATGCATCGTTCTTAGCAATATCTGACGACAGCATGTCTCCAGGACCATTTCCATACTACTTCCTTTTCCCATGCATCCAAACACATATTTTCATTTCCCTATATCCTACTCACAACGGCTGGGGCACAATCTTAATTTCCCTATACTACTCCCAATCATGTCAAAAAGCATCCTATTTCTTGACCCTACCATTTCCCAATATAAAAAAAACAACATATCTCATTCAACAAGAACTACTCACGTCATAAAGGATGACACCCATCTATTTTGTGTGCTATAGAAAGAAACATAAGCAAACATAATTATTTCTTTTTGTAATCAAATTCTAATCAACAGGGAAGGCACTTAATAGCCATTTCTATTATATTGAGAAACACAATCATATAATAAATCTAATCAACATACTTTCTTTTCGTTTTTCTCTTCAGCTTTCTTCTTAGATGTTGTCTGTTTTGGTCTCGCCCCTTGTGGTTCCTCCGACTGCTTGGGGGTAGACTGCTTTTCAATAGCCCTTTCCCTCCTTGATTCCGCCTTTGTTTTCTGCATTCTGCAACATGCATGCAAAGGTTAACACTGAACTTTAATAGGGGTGTTGGATACAAATTCCTAAGAAGAAGGACATAGATTGACCTGAATTAGTCCTTGGGTCTCCTCTTAATATCATTAGACAAGTTGGAGGGTGCACTTCCCAAGTAATATAGAGCTCTGTATTTTAAGCTACTTATCTCGAGTATAGTTATCGCCATGTTCATGTAATTTTTTTTCCCTACTCCATTCGGTTTGGTGTGTTGGCCTGGTTATGTATGTTTATTGGCCAGGTCCAATAAAATATTCGCCAAAACTAGATTGGAGTTGTCATATGTCTATTTATGCGCGCATATAAATAGTGATAAATTGACAGGAGCAGTGTCCAATTGTATCACCAGATGTCACTACTATGTACAGGTATGTGTTATGTAATAGGTTCATTCACTGGTGGCCTTTGTCGTCGGCCATATTGCCTAGCCCCAGGAAGGACCACCTTACACACATTGGAATGCACTAGGAAAGTCAATGGAACTCTTATATGGAATTTTGCATATTGTATGGTGTGCTTGTTCCATTCCCCGCTAGAATATAAGTTGTGTTTTATATGTCACACATTTAGCTGAACATTTATACTACACCTCCATTAGACAATACCTAGGAGGACTTTGGGTATTGCACAAGGTGCTAGGCTACCCACATGTGGATCCTGATACATTTGAACTGTACATTACCACGAGGGGTATCCGCCGAGCGCTGGGTGATTATGTGAACCAGGCTCAACCAGCATCAGTGTACAACTCAACTTGTATATATAAACTGTTGGATATGTCATGTTCGGAGGACTTGGCATTTTGGATTGCTGTTTTCATGTGCTTCAGAGGCTTGTTGCGTAAGTCCAATGTTGTTGAACAAGGATTGGCTGTCTGTTTGTCAGACTTGACCTGGTAAGACTGGGGTCTATCCGTCAGACTCTGTCATACGAAGACTATTTCATTTAAAGAGCGGGTGTTGTTCATACCATTCACAATCATCAACGACTCAATCTTCTGCCTCCATTATTACTTGACTTTGTTGTTATCCATGGTGGTTTATCCATCCAGTGACTCACAAGTGGTATCGTACATGAAGAACGGCCACTGGTGTCGTGGCACATACACATGTTACTTAAGCAAGTTGCATAAATTATGTACAAAATCAGGCATCGACAAGTTATCATTACATTCGCTATGCAGAGGAGGTGCTTCGGCAGGATTCAGTTTATTGGACATTAAGAACATTGGTGATTGGAAATCATTGAGTGTGTTGCATTACTTGACAAAATCCAAACAAGCACATATTGATCTCGATCGACGTATAGTTATCACCATGTTCATGTAATTTTTTTCCCTTCTCCATTCGGTTTGGTGTGTTGGCCTGGTTATGTATGTTTATTGGCCAGGTCCAATAAAATATTCGCCAAAACTAGATTGGAGTTGTCATATGTCTATTTATGTGCGCATATAAATAGTGATAAATTGACAGGAGCAGTTCCCAATTGTATCACCAGATGTCACTACTATGTACAGGTATGTGCTATGTAATAGGTTCATTCACTGGTGGCATTTGTCGTCGGCCATATTGCCTAGCCCCAGGAAGGACCACCGTGACCTTACACACATTGGAGATTTTTTGTATTTCTATTTATCTATGGAGAAAAAGATCATTAATAAGCGACCTAAGACCCCTACAATTCTGATTTCCATTCTCTATTTTATTTACATGCGCCACTAGAAATAACAATATAGGCCAGCAATTTGCATTGCACGTAACTCGAAAAGAAATAAAACAATAGCCTTCAGCAAGTCTAGCTTGTGGCATGACATCAGCAATCCCTCACCCAGTTATTGGCACCACCAACTCCCGCCAAAACTGCACTATTTGCACCACATTTCCCAAAAAGGCGGGAAAGTTGATACATGGATCAACATCATATACCTTCACCATTGGAGGCAAAAAGCGTCTTATGGCTGCCAACCAACTGAGTCTGTACAATATTGACAATTTCTCAAAATTTACAAAACTTTGTAATGAAATACCTTTTCCTGCAAGACCCCTACATCTCCCCCTTTAATGGCACTACAAATTCATTAAGTAATTCTGCCTCTTTTATACAAAATTTCCATCTTTTTTTAAACTTATTCGCACCACCAAAATGACTGAAAATGCAGGGCCCCAGGGTGTCTCCTTATAACTCGCTTTTCGAATTAACTAGTATTTTACATTTAAGGTTTTCACGATTATTTCCCACTAGTATCAGTCACATTGAACTATGATAAATTTCCTTATGGTAACATACCCGCCAGGAACAACGTGTCGCAGGTCAGGAACTTGTTCAAACTGACTTGGCTTTTCACCTTCTGATTCTCGTCTTATCCGTTTAGCCTCCTCTTTCTCCTCTTGTCTTTTAATTTTCTCTACAATGTCTTTGTGGATGTTCATTTCAATATCCTAAAAGACAAATATATTATATTTTGCTATGTTTGTTAGTAAATTTTAGGGTAGATCAAATTTTACAGATCAAAGCTTTTGTGAGTCACTAGTATCAATCATGAATGCAATCAACTATAGCAGCCTTCCCATTTGCATCAAAATCTCCTGCACGAATTGAAAGGTTTCCAAATAACACCATAATATAAATCTTGATGATGAACACTACCAAAAACAAGGAATTTGTTCAAGGCCGGCTGTGAATTTTCGCACCTACACGACGCGAATCTGCCGTGTGTGATCAAAAAGAAATCCTCCATATTTTGAGTGCCAAAAAATCTGATTTTTCTTACAAAAGGCCCACAAAAAAAGTTTGGGTAGGGTTAACTGAACACAATACTTTTGTAGGCCTAATCATGCACTGTAATATGTAAGAATTATTCCAAAATTCTGAGTAGGATTTTGTTAATTTTATAAGTCAATATACATGTACAACCTTTTGCCTCCTTTTGTCCAACTTCGCTTGTTCCTTCCTGCTCAGCTTTTGTGGCATGGCTGATGGAAATTTATTTCTGTGTCGGCTGGACTCTGATGTTGACCGAGACCGTGAACGGGACTTTTTTCGAGACTGTCTCTTCGATACAGCAGCTGTTGCACCCTGTACCTCAGGTAATGCGGCACATGCCCCCTCACTCTCCTGTTTTAATATCAAGTATGAACATGAAGAAATCATTTTGCTTTAATTGGTTTACAATCTGTATAATTCTCTAAGCAATCAAATAAGATATCAAGAGGGCCATTCATAAGGAAAACTGACAACATAGAACGATAGATGTCAAATACCAATTAGCCTTATATATCACTGGAAATATATAACATTTTAATTTTCTTCCTTTGTGAAATGCTTATTTCTGAATAAGTATATCTTTAACCATGGAAGAACCGGCGGTTTTTATAGATCACCCTCCAGAGGCAAGATTATTTGTACCAATAAGAGATAAACTGCAAGAAGGATTGGGGACTAGTCAAACCTCTGGAGCAGGTAAACCTTGTGGCTGTGTATGTGGCATGTCCAATCCCCCTCCGCCAAAGTCCTCAGTATCAGAGTCTTCTGGTGATAAGCCTAGTAGTTTCTCCATAGCTGCTCTGCCTAGTAATAGGGCATGGTGGAGGTGTTCGAACTCCTCATGCTGTAATATGTACAAATTTGATCAATCAGGGATGCCACTCACTCATCCCCAAAAGTTCGGAAATCCTCCTAATTTTCTCTATTTATGATAGGAAATACCTATAGGAATAAAAAAAAAATTCGGAATTCCTAAAAAGTTGGGAAAAGTGGCATCTCTGAGATTCAATGGACACCCTTGGTACTATGAGTATTGTTATGCAATTATAAACAGCCGTTTTAATGTACAATGGCAGTGCATACGAGAAGGTGTAACGGAATTAAGCTTTCTCTGCGAATAAAAATACAAGTACATGTACCTCTACATCTTTTTTTTTTTCAAAAAAAATGATATTTTTTTTCTATTTGTTACTTACTATGCTTGTTCTTGGTCGGCGACGTAACACACTTTCTGTAATATCTTTACACTGGTTAACTGCACCAATGGTTAAATAGTCAAGGGCCAGATTATGGGCCGCCCTCAAATTGTCTGGGTCGGTGTCATATGCTGGAAAACAGAGAGTAGACATAAAGATTATTCACCGTTTTGTTTGCCCCTCTTGGTAATACAACATTCAAAAGTGTACTATTGGAAGAGCTCAATGAATAACAGGGTCGGTATCAGTGATCAGTATGATAAGTTCGTAATATTGGAAGAGCTCAATGAATAACAGGGTCGGTATCAGTGATCAGTATGATAAGTTCGTAATATTGGAAGAGCTCAATGAATAACAGGGTCGGTATCAGTGATCAGTATGATAAGGTCGTAATATTGGAAGAGCTCAATGAATAACAGGGTCGGTATCAGTGATCAGTATGATAAGTTTGTAATATTGGAAGAGCTCAATGAATAACAGAGTCGGTATCAGTGATCAGTATGATAAGTTCGATTGGTTGTTATTAGGTGGGGCACCACCATGACATTATTGCAGAGATCGCAGCTAATCTTACAAAATGTGATACTGATACACATAGTGTACATAGTGTAAATATAAACAGAAGTGGAAGTAAATACACCCTATACCCAAGACACTGTCTGGATTACCTTTAGTATTGATGTACAAAGGGACCATCCATAAATTACGTACGCAGTGAAGGGGGCTGGGGGGTCAATCTAAATGCGTACATGTATGTGCATACAGGGGAGGGGGGGGGGAGTCTAGGGTCCTTGTGGCATACGCATTGTGTACTCAGAGGGGGTACTTTGAGCCGAAATGTAGGGTAATTTCAAGTATTTTGGGCGGTTTGATTAGGGCAAAATGAATAACTTCTGTACTAAATCGGTCATTCTTATGTGTGGCATGTATTTCGTTTAGATACAAAGGAACACATTCATTTACAAATACCTTCAAATACAGACGCAAACATATTTAGTGTCACCCCACCCCATGAAGTCAAACTTAGGCCACTCAAAATAAAAAAAAAATGGTTTCTCATCACCAACCACTGAAATATATGATGAGGGCGTTTTTATTTTAGAATATTTTTTTTGTACCTGGTATGTCGGGGAAATCAGGCCCCCTAGATCTCACCCCAAGTTTTTGGGCCGAAAATTCTCGTTGTATTTGTGTAGATTTTTTACTTTGGAAATATTGAGAAAATGCAATTTATCCTTATCCCAATCCATTACTGACACCAGTGGCTTTAATTTGCTACCAAAAATGCCAATATGTATCCAGTTTACCATGTTTTTCAAGACAAAAATGTTAAATCTAAAATATAATTTCAAATCATGATTTTTTAGATGCGTGCAGTGATGAGAAACCAAGTTATCTTTTGAGGGGCCTTATTTAAGGGACCCGGGGGGAGGGGGAGGGCCAGTGACCTGAGTATGTACGCATGGGGGGGGGTAGCCCCAATGCGTACATGGTGCAACTGGGGTGGGGGTAGGGGGTAACATTTTGGCCAAAAAGTGTGCACGTAATAAATGGATGGTCCCAAAACAATTCAACTATTAGACGCCTGCGCTCCCGTGCAGATTTCATAGAGGCGTGTATTGTTTAATCTGAGCCATACTTTAACATCTTGATCATTGGATATCCTTCAGCACTTTTCACGGTGAAAGTTTTTTTAACATCAATTGTATCATGCGTTCCCAATTGATTAAAATCTATAGTGCGAGAGCGGTGTTTGAAGCCTATCTTATAAATAGAGAAGTCAAACTTACCCAGATGGAAATGGAAAGTAGATTCGTTGATCAGTCTCTGAAATTTTAAGGCAGGTATCAGGTCGATTTTTCAGTATGATTTAAGAATTAGATAGAAAGACACCCGATGTACATCATGCCTCGCTGTTATAGTCCAGTGGACACACAACATAAAATCACTGTTATAGTCCAGTGGACACACAACATAAAATCACTGTTATAGTCCAGTGGACACACAACATAAAATCGCTGTTATAGTCCAGTGGACACACAACTTAAAATCACTGTTATAGTCCAGTGGACACACAACATAAAATCACTGTTATAGTCCAGTGGACACACAACATAAAATAACTGTTATAGTCCAGTGGACACACAACATAAAATCGCTGTTATAGTCCAGTGGACACACAACATAAAATCAGCCTTGACAACTGGTTGATATGTGTTGATAGTGTTGTTCAACCTGTCTTCAACACTTTTTCAATGATTCCATCATTGATCTGCTTTTGTCACCATTGAATCAACGATGTCAATTGCAATGTTGATTCAACTTTACATGTCAACTCAGAATCACTACATAACTATTCACATTGAAACAACATTGGAACAAGATTAAATCAACATAGATGTTTAGAATCAGCATTGATGTTTAGATGTTGAATCGCAGTTGATTTGATTATGTTGTCAACTTTCAAATTCAAACATTTTCGACCGTGGATCACCTTTTGATATGCTCGATCAATGTAGGTCAGAGTGTCCACATAAATGTGCACATTTTCTATTTGTTGAAAGGTGAGCTATATGTCAGTCATGCTGAAAAAGTTTCATCCACAAAAGCAAAAGAGTTCATATTTAAAAAAAAAGAAGAGTTTGGTTCCAAAACGCAATAAATCCATTCCAGATTTTCAACATATACCCATTTTTGTATTGCTCCCCTGAAGTTAATATTAGTGCTATCTTGATGAAATCTTTACTAAACAAAATCTGGACACCCGAAAAATATATTTTTCAAAGAAAATAGTTTATGTATTACATTTAAGTATCTCTAATCTGAAGGCTTTTAAAATATTGGCTTCTGTTTTTTTTTATTGAAAATGGCGTTTATTGCGTTTTGGAACTAAACTATTCAGCCAGTGTTATGAGTATAGGCCTCTTGAAAGGTCTACCCACCTTAGGGCCACAGAGAGTGGCCCCTTGTGGTGATTGGCGGCGAAAACAGCCGTCACAGCCTTTTAAACTTGGGACTTGGGAAGTAAGTAAGTAATAGATGTTTAACGCCATTTCGACACTAAGGTCATATTCATGGCGAGAACTGCATTACTATTTCACAGAGAAATGTGTTGGTGCCCACGCATATGTGCACCACACACATCCGAGGGGATAGAAAAGAGGAGAAATAGACCCCTTTAAGTGGGCTAGGGAAGCCCTCTTGGGACTTGGGTAAAAAACAGTTAAGAAAAAGATGTACCATAGAAATCAGTAATACCGTATTGTCGGGTCTAAATGCCTGGTTCTGAATAACCGCAGATATCAAAAAGTGCCGGGGGTAATGGGGTCTAGAAACAAAGCCAAGTGGATATAAGAGCTGGAAATATCAAGTAGCCTGCCATTTATAGTCGTGGCAAAACCTAAGTAATGGCCTAGTAGCGCATTACAGTCAGCCCTTGTTTCCTCAGATTAGGAAAATGCAAGGAAAAATGTCTGACGAATCAAATTATCTGAGGAAGTAAGTCCAAATATAATAGAAAACATAGAGCTAGTTGCAGATCTTGTGTCTGAGGTGATGAGTGATCTGAGGAATCAAGGGCCGACTATATATCGTTAGAACCTATAGTTAGTTCCTTTATTTCTTGTGGGTACACTGAAAGGAAAACGATGAGAAGAATTGCATGAATAAGACAAAGCAATGCAACTTACGAGCCTACTGTAGCAAACACCGATTTTGTTGGCGAGGTCTGAGGCTTTCTTTCTGCCAGCGTCTGTATGCCCGTGAGTTCTGAAGTTTTCGGTACAAACGATGTATGCATTCTGCAAGCACTGAGCAGCTTGATCAAAAATGCCGACCATGATGAGATGATCACCAATATCCTCAAAGAGAGTGGTGGCCTTATACATGTCCCTCTAGAAATGCAAAACAATCGTCGGATATAGATATAAAGCAAGTACCGTAATCTCTCGCGTATAAGGCGCACCTCGCCTATAAGGCACACCCCCAACTCAGGGAGGTTTGTTTCATATATATAGCGCACCTCTAAGGGCAGATTTTTGTTACTTTAGTACTGTTCTATAGTAAAAAATACCCCCCTATAAGGCGCACCCCAAACTCAAGGCAATGTCCCTCCCACGTATAAGACTCAGCATAATTTTGTTTGGTGTATAAGACGTGCCTTATACGCAGGAGATTACGGTATTCCTCTTCTGATGTACCAAAACAATGTAGATTGCAGGTTAACAGAGTATGCCTATCATTACCCTAGGACTTCGATTTCTAGAATACATTCCAATTTAATGACTTTTCTGTGATTTTTAAATTAACTCAAGGCCTTAATCCCTTTCAGTCAACTCTGCAAAAGGTCACGAAAAGTTAACTTAGAAAGTCAACTTTGTCTCAGAGGACGGGTGTAAGACCCATCCACACCTCAACACTACCTTGCTTCTTCTGGCGCGGTTGCCATGCTCGCCTCACCTCATCAACTTCCGTTGATAAGGGGGTCTCCAGGGTGATCATTGTCATCAGTAAACAATAATGCATCATCACCTAGGATACATAGGCTTCCTGTGTATCCCCAGGGTCCTGGAGAAGTCAACTTTGAGCGACCTTGTCCGACTTTCTGTGACTGAAAAAGTGAAATCCTGGTATATCCAGTCACCTTTCTCCCACTTTCAGAGTTTTCCTTTTTTCATGATTCCATTTTTTTGAACTTCTTCCATCAAAGTCAACTTAGCTAAACATTTTAGCAGACTGATGGTTAGTGGAAGCGGTTTTCCAGTTAAAGTCAAACTTTCTTGACTTTGCTGCAAATATCACTTCTTTTTTTGATGATTCAATAAGTCAACATTTTCAGTCACATTTTCTCAGTTCATGCCTGACTTTTGACTTTTTCAGCCAAGTCTGACTTTTTCAGTTAACTTTTCTCCACTTCTGCGCATTAACTGATGGCCAGTGAAATCAGGTGTACTGACTTAAAGTTAGAGTTGGACTGACAATGTTTGAGAACTTACTGAAAAAGTCTGAGAACTGACTGAAAAAGTGTGAAAATTGACTGAAAATCACAAAAATAAACACTTCACAATGGAATCGGGTACCACTTATTCACTTTTGCCATTGACTGATCTAGACTTTGACTTTACTGACTTAAATGGAATAAGACCTTTATTCATCTCAACATCGTCATCATGGATCGTCAGAACAGTTTAGAAGCCAACCCATTCTTAAATTTAAATGCGGAGTCTAGGTAACAACCAGTATAGAACTTTCCTTGGCCTAAGCATAGAGCATATGGTATTCCACCACCCCACTGTTGTTGAAATTATAATCGTATACTAAGGCTGTTATACTTACCCGCGGTACACGCGCTGCATGCCCTGCTCTGAAATAAGATAGAAGGCAATATGGTATAATTACATGTACTGTAAAATAACTCGAAGACTGTCCCACTCAAGGTTCGAGTCAGTTTATACTCTTAGGCACAATTCGCCTTCTAAGGCCACACCAAATTAAATGATTGGTCTATGGATTTCCCGCATCTTATTTTCCAAAAAACAAATTTTATTTTTTGAAGAAAATTTATTTGTCTATGGATTCCGCCTGCATAAGTTTTTCCGGGAAATTCCAGATTTTTTTTTTGCAATGAGCTACATAGTCAACCAGTGAAAGTACAGAAAAGGCAGACCACTCATTGGATAGGTAAAAATTTTACTGGTGTCATTATATAGGCGTATGCTGCATTAAGAAACAATATAGAACATATGAGCAAAGGAAACCCCCCCCCCCCTCCAAAAAAAAATTTAAAAAAAAATGCCCTCTCCACATCTTCAACATGCAGAATCCATAGACAGATATATTTTCCTAGAAAAATAAAATAAAAATTTCGCCCTCCCACTCCATTTTCTAAAAATGAAAATCTATAGACCAACTTTTTTATTTGAACTGGCCTAAGCACCACGAATTCGTCGCCGATTGATGCATTATGAAAATAGATGAAATAAGCTACCATATTTGAAGAGCTATTTAATCTCTCATCTCAAACACTCTTATAACAGCAACAACACAATCATCAATACCCGTATATTACTGATGTCCTGAGCATCAATACGCAATAATTGACAAAAGACATTATGGGCATAGCAGAGCACTAGATGATTATGTTTAACTACACTGAAGAAAGGTTAGAATCCTTGTCCCAAAGTTGCCTGAGATCCGTCCTTATTTCTTTTGCCACCTGCCAGGGGCTCCTTGTAAAACCACACTGGTTCACTGCAATACAATTATGGTGGTTCACTGTTCAGTTTATGGGGATCTGGTAGAGTCAAGATTTTTTTCCAGTTTTATGGGGATCTGGTACAGTCAAGAGCTATTTTTTCAGTTTTATGGGGATCTGGTAGAATCAACAGCTATTTTTTACAGTGTAGGAACAAAGCCACTGCTTACTTGATCCTGTCGAGGACTCCAGTAGCAAACTCGGCCATCTCTAGTGCCGCAGCCATCATCTGACAAATAGACAAAGTGAGGAAACAACAATATTAGTATCATTAATAAAGCTGAAATGAATGACTTATACATTGTATGTGTCTAACCCAGTCTACCCAGTTGTCAAGCACCCGTTGCTAGGGAAATCCTTCTGTTTCTAGGGAACCGTTTACCTTAGACCCACGATCTTAGAATTGAACCGATAGCACTGGTGGATTCCTTGGGTCAATTCAAGAGTGAAGGGGGGTGGGTGATGTTGGAATTATCTTAAGGTGAATAAATTAATTATGCCCTGAGAGATGGAATTCTGATAATTTGGTGGCCATCTTGGATTTTGGCTGAATATACCCTGTTGAGGTAAATTAAAAAATGGCCAATGTCGATATTCATATCCAGCATGTGCAAGATATTTGGTAAAATTTAGCCACAAGGTAACAAATCTACCTCCGAATAACTTACGTTTACATAAGCCGGTGTGCTACAAGTATTATTATAGTCAGTCCAGTATGTAGTGGCCAAAGCCAATGAATTGAGCCAAAGTCCTTGTGACAAGTTAAACTTACTACTGTTTATTCCTTAATCCACACAACAGCAGGGTACAGGTGCATAAGTACTCTCAAAGAGTTGATAAATGCCCTGCAGTCACAAAGAAATTGTCCATAGGAGATCTAATCCCACTGGTAGATGCTTATTTCCTATGGTTGTCACAGTAGCACATAGTAACACACAAATGTCCTCAGGTAATATAATATTTCAGCATAGAGTCCATTGAACATAACTGTGTGCAATAACATTCAGTAGTCCAACCTTAGCATGGATATAACCTTCAGGGTAATCTGGTATAATAACCTTCAGGATAATAACCTGTACAAAGAATATTGCCTCCTCTTAGTCCTCAGGTACAAAGTCCAGTATATCAGCAAGGTAGTCCATAGGGTTGATGTGAACAGCACAGATCAGATGTAGTGATTGAGGAGGGAAGAGAGGGACCTGCTTTTATATGCTATCTAAAGGCTGAGATCAGAGTCTCACATCATCCAGAAGTATGATGTAGGACTGATGTCAGATGGGGAGACAAACAGGTGACTGATGATATCAGCTAAAAGGATGAAGTAAGCACACTGAGTGGTACACATGAGACAAGTATGACATCAGCAGGCATGAGATCAGCCAGTGTATATGTTCCAAGAATGCTGATGTAGGCCTACCACATGATACTAGGTCATTGAAACATACAACCATCAACATACCTTTACTGTACTTAGATTCTAACCCATTTAGTTGTAAACTATGACATTCTCAATGTTACAGATATACACCAGAAAATACAAGCTTTATTTTATGACAATCTATACAACCCTACTATATTCTTTACCTTACACTACATTCCCGGCCCCTTAAATGTGAACCTTAGAAGTGAACATTTACAATCCCTTTTAACCTTTACAATTATCAAAAAACAAGTTTAACCATACAGAAATGATTACAGTATACAACCTTGTATAACTGATGACATGTTAAACAATATCTTGGGTATGACTATTACCATAGTTACAACACAATATGCAATAGCAATGTCTCATGTATCCTTTTCTTATAGATACAACACAATGGGATTCACACAATGAGCATGGTTACTCTGAATCAAATATAACATCACATCAGATGACCTTTATTCACAAACACAACTCAATGATATGTCTATGATGTGACTGACTCAAGCAAACAAAGCTTATCAATAGGTCTGACAAGTACATTTGTAGCAGTTTTGACCTCTGCAGATCGAACTAGACCATCTTTACCTGGGAAAGCTTTAATAAAACGCCCAAGAGGCCAACTATTTCTAGCTAGATTCTCATCCATAACTAATACAAGATCATCAGTTTGGATATTTCTCTTTGTGTCTAACCATCTTTGTCTTAGCTGCAGTGTAGGGAGATACTCTTTTACCCATCGTTTCCAGAACTGGTCTGCCAGGTACTGTACATGCCTCCACCTGCGACTGTACACGTCTTCCTTTCGGAAAGTTCCTGGGGGTGCTCTAAGCCCTACACCTAACTGAAGCAAGTCATTTGGGGTGAGAGGTTTCAAGTCCTTTGGATCATCTGACACTGGAGTGAGTGGTCTACCATTGACTATGTATTCAACCTCACAGAATACTGTGTTCAATCTCTCATCATCAAGGACTTGAGCTTTTAGTATGGAGTTCAGTACCTTGCGTACTGTCCTGATTTGCCTTTCCCAGACTCCACCCATGTGGGATGCAGCTGGCGGATTGAACTCCCACTTTATCTCTCTGATCAAGAGACTTTCCTGTGTCTTGTGTTCTTGATTCCACCTTTGAATTGACTCCCGCAACTCTTTATTTCCTCCAACAAAGTTGGTTCCATTGTCTGACCTGATCTTTTCAGGTTTTCCTCTCCTAGAGATAAACCTGATTAGTGAGTTGATGAAAGAATCACCATCCATTGAGCTGAGGATTTCTATATGTATTGCTCTGGTTGTTAAGCAGGTGAAAAGACAGCCATACCTCTTTTCTTGACTACCCTTTTTACATAAAATGGGCCAAAACAGTCCACACCAGTGTAGGTGAAGGGAGGCTTGTGAGGTGTGACTCTGTCTGTTGGCAAGTCTGCCATCTTTTGAACTCCCAACTGTCCTCTCAGTTTCTTGCATATGATACATTTCTGCAATACCTTATTCACTAAGGGACGTCCTTGTGGTATCCAGTATTTTTCTCGGACCTTTGAGAGTACATACTCTCTACCTGAGTGTCTGGAGGTCCATTCATGTGTGTGCCGCACAATAAGCTCTGCAATATGATGGTCCTTTGGCAGTATCAAAGGGTGCTTGGCCGAGTCAATTATTGGTGCACTTTGAAGTCTGCCGTGAACTCTAAGCATACCATCCTCATCTCTGAAGGGCTCCAATTTGAAGATTGTGCTCTTGTGAGACACTTGCTTGCCTGATTTTAGGCTTCTGAACTCATCTGAATAACAATTTTGTTGTACATGCTTGATAATGCTTCTCTCTGCATTTTGAAGTTCATCAACAGTTAGGCTAGGAGTCAGTTTAGGCTTTCCTTTCTTCAGCCAATCACAGAAGCGGATCAGCCATGCAATTGCCCTTTTTAGACGATACCAGCTTGAGTACCGCTTGTACATTTGTTCCAAGTGATCAGGTGCATCATTGACTACAACACATGCCTTTGCTTCTTTCTTCACTTCTTGGTCATCTGCTAGCAGGTCAGGAGATGTTTGAGGAACAACCGGCCACTGGGACTCATCCTCCCACAAGAAGTCCGGCCCCTGTTTCCATCTTTTGTTAGACAGAATTTCATTTGCACTGAGGCCACGCGAAGCATCATCTGCTGGGTTTGATTTGGTATCTACATACCTCCATTGACTTGGTAAAGATCCATCATGGATGATTGCTACTCTGTTGGCAACAAAAGTCTGGAACCGCTTGGTAGTGTTCTTGATGTACTGCAAGACTATCATACTGTCAGTCCAAAAGATGGATTCTCTGATTTCCAGACGAAGTTCTCTTCGCAGTAAGCTGTCCATCTTCACAGCAATCACAGCTGCTGATAACTCTAGTCTGGGAATTGTCATGTGCTTGATGGGAGCAAGTCTTGATTTGCCTAACAGGAAGGAGCAGTGGATTTGTCCTTGTTCATTTACCACACGGAGATAAGATGCTGTGCCGTAAGCTTCTTCAGATGCATCAGAAAAGTGGTGAAGTTGGATCTTCACACACTTACCAAAGCCCTGTGGCACAAGACAACATCTCACTTTGAACTCTTCAAGATGTGGCAGTTCTTCCAACCACCTTTTCCACTTCTTTGCATTGTCAGGCTCCAGTTCATCATCCCAACTTTTATCTCTCTTGCATTCATCTTGAAATATCTTCTTTGCTTGGAGAATGAATGGGCATACAAAACCTAAAGGGTCATATACAGAACTGACCACTCTGAGAAGCCCTCTTCGGGTGAATATCACTTCTTTTTCCTTAATCTTAATGCCAAATACATCTTCATGAGTGTCCCATTGAACACCTAGTGCCCTTTCCACTGGAAGTGTCTCTGAGTCCAGATCAAGATCTTTGACCTCCTTTGCTCTGTCATCAGGGGAAACAGATTCTAAGACCTCTTTGTTGTTAGAGATCCATTTGGTCAGTCGGAAACCTCCAAGGCTTAAAAGCTGACAAATTTCATCTAGCAATCTCTTTGCTTGATCTACTGTTGATACTGATTTGAGACAGTCATCAGCATAGAAGTTCTCCATTACAGTCTTGACAGTCTCATCATCAAACTCAGTCTTGTGGTCCTCAGCCGTGTGCTTAAGAGCAAAGCTTGCACAGCTAGGGCTCCATACTCCACCAAACAAGTGTACTGCCATTCTGTATGTCTCTGGGGGAAGATCAGGGTTGCCATCTTTCCACCACAGGAACCTTAGTACATCTCTGTGTTGTGGAGACACACGTACTTGATGAAACATGGCTTCTATGTCACCCATTATTGCTATGTGGTCTTCCCTGAATCTTAGCAACACTCCAATCAATTTGTTTGTCATATCAGGGCCTTGCAGCACTTGCTTGTTTAGTGATGTGCCACCATATTCTGCTGCACAATCAAAGACAATCCGAAGCTTGCCTGGCTTATTTGGACTTGTGACAGAATGGTGAGGAATGTACCACTTGACACTGCTGTCATCTTCATTTTCCTGGACAGGTTCTGCATATCCTTTCTGAACTAAATCCTCTATACCTGCCTTGTAAAGCTTATAAAGATCGGCATGCTTGGACAATCTTCTGCCAAGACTCTGTAAGCGTTTCTCTGCCATTTTCTTATTGTCTTGCAGATCTGGTGGTGTGACCTTAAAGGGTATGTCCATCTCATAATGGTTCTCTTTTAGTTTGATGGACTCATTCCAGACATCCAGAACCCTTTTGTCATCTTGAGACATCTGTGGGAGGCTTCCAGCCAAAGTTTGAGCCACATCCAATTTCCAGAACTGCTCAACTTGTGCTTCCAGACTTACATCTGGTCCCTGGTCAGCTTAAATGAAATTGCAAAGAGCAGATCCATCTTGGTTCTCACCTTGTAGAGGACCATTGAGTGTCCAGCCTAGAATTGTTCTAGTGGCATAGGGTTCATTTTCCCTTCCTCTCCTCACTTCAAGGGGGATTAGAGCATCTGGGACATCCTGACCAATAAGAAGAGTGACATCTGACTTCTCTTTCTGGAATACTGTCAGATCCTTAAGATGATCCCATTTCTTTACATCTCCTGAAGATGGTATACTATCCCTTAGCTTTGGAAACCTTGTCAGGGCATAGACTCGTGGTAGTTGAACTACTCTTCTTTTCTTCTTTGGCCCTGTAGTTGCTGTGACTTCAAGAGAGATTTCAAGGCTATCCATATCTTTACCCTCACCAAGAGTTTCTAATGACAGGGAGGTCTTTTCTCCCTTTACTTCAAGTTGCTTTACCAAGTCCTTTGAACAGAAGGTTTTGTTGCTTCCTGGATCAAGCAGGGCATGGGTGTACGTATGTAGTTGCTCTGTCCCTTTCCTCTGACATACACTGAAACTATAGGGAGGGCGACCCTTGAGCTTACAATATCTGATTGCCCACAGGCATAACTTTTGGCTTCTACCTGCTTGTCTTGAGACTTCTGATCTTTCTTTTGTTCCTCATCCTTTGAGGACTCTGACTTGGTGACCTTTGCTGGTTGATGAAGCAATGCAGAGTGTTTCCCTTTACACTCCTTTTCTTGACAGCCTTTTGGTCTTTTACACTCCTTAGAAGTGTGATTACCAAAGTCAAGACAATTGAAACATAGTCTTTTCTCTTTCACAACTTCCCATCTCTTTTCCAGGGACATCTTCTTAAATTTGTCACATCCACTAACTCTGTGACCATTGGCATCACAAATCCGACACTTGTACTCCTTGGGTTTATTCTCCTTCTGGGGTGGATCAGGTGTTGTTTTGCCATTTTGGCTTAAAGTGCCAGTATCTGTCACATTCACATTGTAGCTTGATCCCTTCTTCTTTGGCACAGAAGGCTTAACCTTAGGTTCTTTGGCTGCTGACACTACATGTCCAAATACTGGGTCATTGGCCTCTCCAGCAGCCATCTCAAGGAACTGCACAAATTCGTGGAAGTTTGGATATTCACCAAATCTCTCTCGGATCCTATAAGCTTCCTTACGCCATCTAGTTTGGAGGTACATTGGAAGTCTTGTCATGACTTTTACCATTCTATCCTGAGAGTCTACCTCCTTTAGCTTGTTCATAGCTCGTAGTGTTTCCATGCAGCCCCTAACATCATCAGCAAAGTCCTGCAGGGCTTCACCATCATTTGGCTTCAGAGCTGGGCCTTCAGTAATCTTTGAGATCCATGCCTTTGAGATCATGAAGTCATTACCAAATCTCTGCTTTAAGAGTTCTCTTGCCTTCTTATAGCCTTCTGATGGGATTATTAGTGCACATGGCTGTATCACCTTTAATGCCTTTCCTGTGCAATACTCAAACAGCCTAGTTAGTTTATCACTAGCCTCAATGTTGGCCTTATCCACACTGGTATCAAAGGCATTCATAAAGGTCCAATACTTCATGGGGTCACCATCAAACTTTATCAGGCTTGTCTTTGGGAGACAGATGACATCAATCATCTGGCGTTGTATCATCATTTGAGACTCATGGGCTGCATAACCAGTCCCCTGGCTGTTTTGACCAAAATCCTTAGGGACAGACTCAGGTGACTGCTTTGCACTATCTTTGACTGATGCTTGTGGTGATTTAACTAGTTCAATGATCCTAGCTACTTGTTCAAAGCTGAACTGCCCATCTGACTTTCTATCAGTATTTCCTGGTATAGGTGATCCTGTCCACTCGGCTGCAAGGGGGTTGAGGATTGACTTTTCTACAACTCCTGGGTGATTCTTATCTGAGCTTAAGGTGGTAGGTTTCCTGACAGTACTAGTACCCATAGGACCCCCCAGATGATGTAAGACTTCATTTTCAGTAGTAGAATCAAATATCCCCCCACACTGCAACTTTACATCACTATCAACTCTAGCTACATGTTTCTTAGACACAGAAGCAATGCTATTACCAAGATATTTATCAGTAACATTTTGACTGACCTTTGATCCCTTATATGTATAATCAGGGTACTCAGTGAACTTGGTCAGAACCTCTTCTTCTGCTGCCGCAGCATCCATTTCAGCCTTCATCTGTAGCTGCTGACGGCGTAGTTCAAGCTTCTTTCTTTCGCGCTCAAGAAGCCGCTCCCTCTGCCTGCTTTGATATTCAGCCTCGTCCAGCTGACGCTCAGCCTCTTCCTGCTGACGTACAGCCTCCTCTTCTCGGCGGCGTGCCTCTGCTTGTTGCTGTTCCTCTCGGCGGCGTGCCTCTGCTCGCTGTAGTTCTCCTCGGCGGCGTGCCTCTGCTCGCTGCTGCTCATCTCGGCGACGTGCCTCAGCTCGCTGCTCTTCAGCTTCTTGTTCCATTTGTAGCTGCATAAGCTCAAGCTCCTGCATCTCCTGAAGAGCCTTAGCTTTGACTTCAAGGGCAGCCCGTTTAGCAGCTGCCTTCACTCGGGTACTTGATGCACGTGAAGCCCTTGAGGTGGCACCAGTGCCAGCCTGGGACACACTGTCATGAGGTGTAATACTGTCTTGTAGTTGATGTTGTTCAACAAATGAGGTATACTGTCTCTTGGCCTCATTATACCTTTCCTCAAGTTTGGTATATATGGTGTCTTCATTGAGGGCACTATGAGGCTCAATGTCCATAACCAGACTCATGTAGTCCATATGCACTTTAGAGAATAGCACAAATGCAGATGTAGCTTTCTCAAGTGCCACTTGAACATCAGGTAAATCAACACCACAGTCCATCTTATGCATTAAGTCATTTACCTTCTTGGTGAATGCACCAGCATGGCCACCTCTTGAACGGCGTAATGTGACCATTTTCTCCAACCTAACACTATCTGGGTCTAGCATCTTGCTTGGTTCTCTATGCCTGGCTCCAGTCTGTGACATGTTGATGTGCTTGGGATCCTTGCTTAATATCCTGGTTCTTGAAGACTATTCTTTGTACCCAATGTAGTGGCCAAAGCCAATGAATTGAGCCAAAGTCCTTGTGACAAGTTAAACTTACTACTGTTTATTCCTTAATCCACACAACAGCAGGGTACAGGTGCATAAGTACTCTCAAAGAGTTGATAAATGCCCTGCAGTCACAAAGAAATTGTCCATAGGAGATCTAATCCCACTGGTAGATGCTTATTTCCTATGGTTGTCACAGTAGCACATAGTAACACACAAATGTCCTCAGGTAATATAATATTTCAGCATAGAGTCCATTGAACATAACTGTGTGCAATAACATTCAGTAGTCCAACCTTAGCATGGATATAACCTTCAGGGTAATCTGGTATAATAACCTTCAGGATAATAACCTGTACAAAGAATATTGCCTCCTCTTAGTCCTCAGGTACAAAGTCCAGTATATCAGCAAGGTAGTCCATAGGGTTGATGTGAACAGCACAGATCAGATGTAGTGATTGATGAGGGAAGAGAGGGACCTGCTTTTATATGCTATCTAAAGGCTGAGATCAGAGTCTCACATCATCCAGAAGTATGATGTAGGACTGATGTCAGATGGGGAGACAAACAGGTGACTGATGATATCAGCTAAAAGGATGAAGTAAGCACACTGAGTGGTACACATGAGACAAGTATGACATCAGCAGGCATGAGATCAGCCAGTGTATATGTTCCAAGAATGCTGATGTAGGCCTACCACATGATACTAGGTCATTGAAACATACAACCATCAACATACCTTTACTGTACTTAGATTCTAACCCATTTAGTTGTAAACTATGACATTCTCAATGTTACAGATATACACCAGAAAATACAAGCTTTATTTTATGACAATCTATACAACCCTACTATATTCTTTACCTTACACTACACAGTAAGTCAGCTACACTCCAATATAACTTGACCAGCTCTCCATGGGGCTCTCTCCCCTAAGTATTAAATTATATTGTGATTTGTACATAATATATATGGACGTATGATGATTCAACTATCTGTTAGAGGTGACAAGATAAAACATAAAATATTAGCGGTATATACAGTAACTGGTACTGTTTAAGCACAACGCTGAAACCCCTATGCACCTTGCACGTATATGACCTACCGATTGCACCGAAAGATTGCCATATACTCATATGAGTCACTTAGGACTGGGTCCTATTTTAAATCGGCATCCTTAACTCAGGGATACATCCTCTTAATAGGACATCCATGGATGTGGCATTCTAGCTTTCATCAAAGATATAGTGCATGTAGGAGGAAATGGGGCCATAGAGATATGCTTTTTATATCATGACTATCATGTTCACCGTTATCACACCATAGCCACTTGGGGACATAGAGAAAAAAATGTATAGACCAACACATGGTAACAGACGTGGAGAATGAACGAGAGATAGAGGGAGACAGAGACAGACAGAAAGACGCTGGGACAGCGAGGGTGTTGGGATGTGAGATAGAGAGAAAGACTGAGAGAGTCAGAGAGACAGAGGGAAAGAGACAGTGGGAGAGGGAGAGAGAGAGAGAGAGAGAGAGAGAGAGAGAGAGAGAGAGAGAGAGAGAGAGAGAGAGAGAGGCACAGGCAGGCAGACAGACATACAGACAGACCGACAGGCAGACAGACCTAACACTACCCTGGATAACCCACAATAACAAAGTAAAATAGTATATGAGTGTAGTATTAACTTACCTTCCACTGTATGTAAGGCTGGCCTACATGGGAGAAGAGTGGTCACGCCCAATGGCCTGCGGGCCTACACCTTATTGTTTTGTATGTTGTCTGTGGTCTTGGTGTTTCTTCCTGGTCTGGAACTGTAATATTCACAGTGTTTACATACACAACGCCTTATCACGAGTCAGCATAACCACCACTTGGTCTGCTTTATATTCTCTATTAATCTCTCACTCCATAGACCTCAACTATACTACAAGCATGGAGCTGGTGTATGACGGGCACGTACATAGTCTAGGGCACCTGACCAGATGTCATAACTCTGGTCTAGGATGGAGTAGCATCGTGGACCGTAACTGCATCGGGACTGTTACACACTCTCCCAATACCACTTTAGATGCAGACTAAATGTTGACTGGAGAGTGAAGACCAGTAGATAAGGCCAGAGATCAAAGAAGGGAGGCAGACTATAGAATACACATCCACCAATTACCATAAATTAAGGGATAAGGAAAAGGGTGCTTTTCTCTGATTTTGGTAGAGGTGTCAAAAACAAATACTTAAATGGTACTACAGAAATCTTTATCTGGTGTTATTTGGTTTTCCACAAGTGTGAACTACATATTTATTGCCCTCTTGTCTCCATATATATACCAAGACCAGTGGTTCAGAATATGCTTGGAGAGTAGGAAAAGAAATAGCTGCTTCACCCCAGTCTCGACCTCTGCTATCGAAACTGGTGCCCGAGTCTAGCATGTACATGGCCATGGAATATCAATTAGATTAGCTCGTCTTATCTGTTATAGATATGTTTGTGTCGTGCTGAGGTCATCCCTTGGTGGGTTTTCTGGTAGTTTTGTTTCCACTTGTTCTTTAATTATCTTTTTTTGTCTTCTCTCTCTGTATCCTACATGTATGGTGGTTTATCTATATGTCATTGTGTGGAGGGGGCATGCATCCAGGACACGGAGCTGACTTGGGTGCATGTACATTATACTACATTTGTATACCTACATGAATTTCAATTTGTCAAAAATGACATAATGCTTTTATATCACTCCTAATAAATCAAATCTGGTATCATGATTGCCTGGTTTCCTCTACTGATCAATATGGCAGGGATCAATATCGACGGATCAATATCGACACTTATGTTATACCATACCACGTACAATGACCATATCTATTGTAAAAGATATTTCTAATGCTTGCCATTACATTTGTTTAGCAGGCATTGGACCTATAGCTAATGAATTAATCCTTATGATGAATAAGTCATATCGCCATAACCACTGTGCTAACCAACATCCAGCTTCAATCATCGGCGTAAAAAGCTTTCTGATATACAAATATGAGCCTATTACTCGTTCTTCATAGCAGTATGTAATTAGGGAGCAACTCTTAATCTACATATACAGAGAAGTTAAGTGATCAATTTTTGAGTTCAAGTGGTCGATGTATCAACTTTACGAAACTAGTTAGGACGTTTTGGTCAGCAGTTTCGATCCAATAATATCCAGTAATCAATTCAAAGGCGAAGATACATGAGTATGTCTCGAGGAGGCACAAACTATACTGTGTTTTGAGTAGTATAACAAAAGTGTTATATTGCTATAATGATAAAATGTCACTTAAGTCTCTAGGGCATCCCACTCAAACTTTAACATATGGGAGGTTGATATCTCGAGGAGATACTAAACTTAACTAAATATATATTTGTAAACATTTTCTATCTGCATTGTCAACTGTTAGGATGGCGAACCACAAAATGTTGTACTGAAAAGCAAGGCAAGTTTGCCGTGAGCTACAATAAAAAAAAAAAAAAAGTAGGGTTGCATGTAGAGGCACATGGTGGAATCCCGGGGTGAGTAGCCCCCCGGGGGTGGAATGATCCGCACTAGTATATAGATGATGATGCCGGCCCCTACACCACTCCCCCTAGACTTTACCTAGGGTAAGTGTTACAAAAGTAGACTAGTAAACATTCGTATTACATATGGTGACTAGTATTTACACAGGTAAGTCTACCTTATAGTAGTTTAACAACTAATATAATAATACAGGGGCTTTTATAAGTATTATATACATAGAATGGGCATCATCAAATATAACCCGAAGTAAAGATATATGACAGTATAACATACTGCAATCTCCCGCGTACAAGGCGCAGTGCGTGTACAAGGCGCACCCCCAACTCAGGAAGGCCTGATTCACGTATAAGACGCACCCTCTTTCTCTGGATCAAAATTTAGAAAAAAAATCAAAGCTTGTATAATGTTGATACACATCTATAAATTTTTGGAATGTCACAAATGAGGTGTGAACAGAAGGAAAACTTAACTCCAACATGGTATATTCAGGTTTTTTTCAACATTTGAGTAATCTATTAATGTTGTGGCACATTAGGGAATGAATATTACTTATCACACAATCCAAACATAATTTGAACATCTTTTTTTTTGAGTTATCTAAGTTCATATATCCAATAAGATAGGAATGGTATAGTGTAAGTTCTAGGAACCATTTAAGCACATTTGAACATGACACCAATGGCAGCAGGGTATATACTATGGCAGGAAATTGGTATAATGCAGCATTTAATTCTCTTGATTAAGAGGTCAATAGAATAATTAATAAAATTGTCAGTAAGTGGAGTGTACATATATTTGCAAACACTTTTATGGTTAGCAGAATGGTATGATTCATTCAGTGATTTATGGGTATTTAAAGCACCATGGTATCAACCACACCTTTTCTTTGGTTAAAACAAAAATATGACCAATAGAATGCAAATTGGATTTGGGGCCGGGAGGCGTGGCGCAGTCGGTAGCGCATCCGCTCACGGGCTGTAAGGTCGTGGGTTCGGTTCCCAGCCCGGCCGCGGCACAGTGGTGGTTCCACACGTCGCCGTAAGGTGACGTTTGAGTTCCTCCCTGCTCTGGCTGGGCTGTGCTGGAAAGTATCTCGGTGGTCATGGCAGACAAATGACTTAAAACAGGCCTGTCCATCTCTCACTATGCCTATGTAGTGACGGATGTTAAAGAACCATTGCCTCGGTAAATGTGTAGGGGCGTGCTTTCTATCTTCCCATAGATTCAGTCACCATCATCCCCCCTCCCCACTAGACTAGGGTCCGGGCAAAAACGCCACAAGGGTAATCTCACTTTGGTGTGGATACAACCCACGGGACCTCTTACCCTTGAGTGTTGGCCGTAAGGAAGGCACGAGGTGAGATAAAAATTCAATCAATCAATCAATCAATTGGATTTGGGAAGTAGCACCCCACGTACAAGACGCACCCCCAACTTTGGGGGAACCTATAAGGCGCACTGCCCATCTGATTCACGTAAAAGACGCACCTTATACGTGGGAGATCACGGTAATAGGAAGTGATGCCTTATGTACCATCGACCTATGATAATAGTGTTATACAATATTTACTAACCTTTTAAGTAAAAGGAAATTATAACAGTATACCTGAGAGAAATTTTATAGTGTTTTTTTTTTAAGTTATGTTGATACATTACAATAATATATCACAACCCGAAAAGAAAAATATTTGGACAATTCTCGTAAGAATCTTAAATTTTAACTCGGTTAAGAGTCCTTTCCCACTAGCCTTATGAACGAAATGCTTCGTTTGACCAGTGTTGACTGAACCAGACCTAATCATAGAATCTGTGTCCATTTCAGGTTCAGTCTCTGGTTGCCGGCTTGTCCCGTCAAGATCCCATCGGCCACCCCGGACCAGAAGGCAGTATCTACTTCTCCTATCAGTGGCTACTAAGAAGATGCTGATCAACAACTGCATATTGCAGTAGGTACTGCTGTAATACTTCCAAAACAGCTGACTCTACACTGCATTTTCAGTCTAGACTCAGTAGTGTACTGACTATCAACTGAATATGCACTGCATTTCAGGCTAGAATCAGTAGTCTACTGACTCTCAACTGAATGTTAATAGATACCAGAAATTATACACTCTGTGCAGCAGCATAGATGCAGTAGTCTACTGACCGTCTACTGGTATAACTCTGTCCATTCACAGATTATTTACCTGATGCTTCTAAGACAGTCCATAGTGTGAATGGTTGTGAACAGCAATCAAAGATTCAGTAATGTGGAGACAAGAATATTTCACCCCTTTGAATATGAATGTTTTATCCAGTGCCAGTAATGGATACACATGGATGTTGGGGTGAATGAAAGTGAGGAATTACCTACTGACTTTATATAGGGCACAAATATACTGAATCATCAAGTATTATTTGGTCCCCATCATGACACTTTTTTTACATAGTATACATGTATCATTGGTAATTACAAAGTGCTTGTCTCATCACCTTAACATCAGTAAACTGAAAGGCATCATACTATAGCAGCACTCTATAGATATGTCTACTCTTACCCTTTTGCTATGGTAAGAGTTACCCATTACTACTGAATCAATACTGCCATAGCCCCCTCCTACATGATTTGCCTGCACTACTAGGAAGTAGTAACCGCTCCACATAGCTGATGGGCCGGTGGCTCAGGGGGCTAATGCGTTGGTAGAGTAATCAGAAGATCCCAAGTTCAAATCCAGCATGGACCACCTAAAAAGGCATTGGTAGTGCCAGTACTAGAACAGCAGCTGCTTCTTTTATGCTTCTACCTGCCCCCAGCAGTAGTTTTCAGTATGATCTACTGCTCAACTACTGCTATAGCAGCAGCTATGCAGTAGTGCTGATTGAACACTGCCCCAAACCCATAAATGGTCATGCAGCATTAAATAAGTAGATACTGTTCAAATGCTGCCATCTAATTTACATAATTGGGACAACTGATTCAATACCGCCTGCATGCTGCCAATACTACTGTTCTACTACTGTACACTGCTGCAAGTTTTGTGGTGCTGGGCAGTAGAATGCCAGTAGATGCTGATACAATACTGTTTCTGATGCTGCTTTCACACTGAATCACTACTGTCACACCACACTGTTTCCCAACTGCTTTAGTACTGCTTTTCTACTGCATTTTGGTACAGGACTAATACTGCATGAGCGAATTCCTCCTTAACCATCATGGCTCTGGCGAGGCGTCGTTAATTCCTAAGCCATGCGACCGGCATGTTTTCCGCCAGATCTTCAGAACAGGAGTCGATAACCAAGGACCTAAAGACCTCGGGTATCTCACCGGGTTCGCCTGGGACCTCTGCTTTGGGTCCAATACCAAATAGAGATTGGTGCATTGGGATATAAGTCCCCCAACTTGTGTAGACCATTCCTTCACTCTCATCAACATGAGCAAGGTGAGTAGAGTGGGATATTCAACAGTGACTGGATAGTCTGTCTCATCTGGCGTTGCCTCGTTCGGGTCCACTGGACTCAATGCAGATGCTGCAAGGCCCGGAGGTGGTGGAGGAGGCATCTTGTCTCGGTCGACTGTAGACAACGCAGCAAGGTTGCTGGCGGCTTCCTTCACTTCTGGATCAACTGTGTGTCCAGCATCCAGGTATCAATTGTTTCCTTCACCCGAGACTTGGTCACTGGTACCTCGTCTTCATCCAATGTAATGTTGGCAGTAGCTTGACACGCAGCGTCAACCGTTCCCTGCGCCATAAAAGCGGAATGCCTTCCAATATTAAATTGGCAGTGACACAGTTGGACTCCTCCCAAAGGATTCGTCCAACAAACACACACTTTATGCGGCTATTAGCCGCGTTCTTCTTAGAAAGCAACCAGAGAGAACGATATGGCATCTACACACGAATCCACCCTAGTTATATCGAGGACAAACCAAGATGGCGTCAAGTCTCGTGAGATATCGCTGTAAGTTATCCGGCGACCTAGTTACCGCTTTTGCCGCCACCCTGTGGCGTCATTAAGTTCTCTAGACACAAATAGGAACTTGAATCAGTCTAGCAGTCATATAATACAACCAGGATGGTATCTTCTGGAGCTTAGCAATAATATTAAGGCCATAATGCATGGCTGGGCTTCCATTAGGTCCTTATATCTAAGGGATAAAAGGACCAAGTGGAAGCCTAGCCATGTACTATGACGTGTATACCATGGTTTCAACCATTAAATTAATCGTTTTACCTTATCAAGCCATGAAATGCACTGATTTCTGTTGCAAGTCAACACGGTCCGATCCTCCGCCAATTAATACAGCAAAGCTGGGGCTGTCGTCAAGAGAGCTGAACATATACAGCTATATTTAAATCTCACAGGGGTATAGGTCATGATGGGATATGTAATTCTCCTCAATTTAGACATTTTCCATCGACGACAGAGCTCCGATTCAAATCAAAACACAACATCTTTCTCAGTGAGTGGACCGGACTGCGCTGACGCAAAATGTTACGTCGACGTGTGTCCGAGGGGCATTTTCATAGTAGAACCGCTGGCAAGCAGTGCGCGCTGCAGGTGGAATGGCCTCAGAACATATGCAAACGTAACAACGTACATGTATCGAAATTTTCCACGGCGCCTTAGCACGTGTTAAATACATGGCTTTATCAGGGTTGGGCACTGGAAATCAGTGCCGAAACGTGATAATCATGGTATAAAGCAGATGTACCAGTTAATCCAACCATCACTCTTGGGATACTCCATCGAGGGAATATACAGTCAGCATCTTGACCCGCTGCATACATATATTACACACAAAAAAAGGACAGTACACAAACATTACACTCGTTGTGTACTAAGTAGAGGTTATGGCAGCCCTTTCTATCAATCTGGGACTGCGTCTGACGCCCTTGGTCAGCATTTTATCATTCCTGGTATTATACATAGCCTTTTCTGGTTTTGGCTTAGCCACACCAAGACCCTTGCTCGGCAAGACATTTGTGAATCAACACGGTAAAAGGTAGGCCCATGCACCCCCTTGTGGGCATACCTTTTACCATGTTGATCCACATTTTTCCACTTCTTACGATTTGGCAGTTTTTGACCCATCTTTTTCTTATTAGAAGCTTCATTTAACTTAAGGACTCTAGGACATTTCTCAGGCATTACCATCTCTACTTTCTCTTGTGTCGGCCCTGGGGGTCGATATTTTTAGTTTGATTCATCTTTATTGTCATACATTGTTTATCTCATTGTGAACAATACATCGAGCATAAACTTTAATATTTCAAATAATCACAAGTAGTCTCAAAGAATCGTATTAAGGTATTTTGATACACTCTTAAATGCAATTTTAAAACTATATGACAACTAAGAAGGGTCGACCTTCAGACCTTCAGATAATTCTAGGACGCCATGATTCTTATATCCTAACTCTCTTTCTGCTGCCTCTTGACCCTTCCAAGGTCTGAGCTCTTCTACATTGGTTTTAATCTCTACCTGTGTAGCAATCCTTCATTATCAAGGTAGATTCCGGGACAACCCGGACCAAAATGCAGTAGAAAAGCAGTACTAAAGCAGCTGGGAAACAGTGTGGTGTGACAGTAGTGATTCAGGGTGAAAGCAGCATCAGAAACAGTATTGTATCAGCATCTACTGTCATTCTACTGCTCAGCACCACAAAACTTGCAGCAGTGGTACAGTAGTAGAACAGTAGTATTAGCAGCATGCAAGCAGTATTGAATCAGTTGTCCCAATTATGTAAATTAGATGGCAGCATTTGAACAGTATCTACTTATTTAATGCTGCATGACCATATATATGGGGTTGGGGCAGTGTTCAATCAGCACTACTGCATGACTGCTGCTATAGCAGTAGGTCATACTGCAAACTACTGCTGGGGGCAGGTAGAAGCATAAAAGAAGCAGCCGCTGTTCTAGTACTGGCACTACCAATGCCTCTCTTAGGTGGTCCTTGCTGGATTTGAACTTGGGATCTTCTGATTACTCTACCGACGCATTAGCCCTCTGTACTGGGTAACTCTTACCATAGCAAAAGGGTAAGAGTAGACATATCAATAGAGTGCTGCCATAGTATTGTAGCGGGAGGGGCGCTTGCGTCGCCCGCTGCACTTCAACGCATGAAGCGCACGACGCGCCCACAAGGGGGGGACGAACCGTCCGGTCCGGTCGTCCGACGGATAAGGGGGGTATATATGTGAGCTCAAGGCGAGCGATTGTCAGAATTGAAGTACACTTGGTAAATAAAGGATCTCGTTGGTAAACCGCAAGGCTGGAAGTTACTGTGTCTTTATTGATCATAAAACTCGTTACATTGGTGACAGCGGTGGGATCTGGAACGGATTCAGGCAGATTCGAGGTACGGATCAATATGGACCATCCTTTATTATCAGGAGACGACTTCGGAGAGGAGTCAAGAACAGGGGAGGAGCATCCTGGTGATGGACAACGGACGGTCTCTTTTGGAGGAGGGACTTCTTCGTCGTCAAGGGGAACAATGGTTGACTGTAGTGAGGAGGGAATATTCTTACGGAGACAGGGGCAACCAAGGACGGATTGGCAAAACGACCAACGGGGCTGGTCGGCAGGCGCTCGGACGGAGTGGACACGGCGAACTCCGGGAGATTGGGGCAGGGATCAGCCCCAGCATTCCCCGCCATTAGCATGGGCGGCGGCCGCAGGGAGTGTCGTGGATAGGGCGGATAAAGGGGACCAGGCTATGGGATTGTCCAGCCAGCCCAGGAAGAAGGAGGAGCCTACAGGCGACGAAGATGGGCCCACCTTGGTCCCACCTAAGGAGGAGGATGACAGGAGGCCTATTGTAATGCCTGCCCAGTTTGATGGGACGACTGACCTGGAAGAGTTCATGTCGCACTTCAAACTATGCATCAGGGCTAATGCATGGGACGATGCTACAGCAGGAATGTTCCTGGGGCTCAGTTTAAGGGGCAATGCGAGGAGGCTGTTGGCTGGGCTGGAACCTTTTAAAGAAGGGGGTTATGTGCAGCTGGTGGCCGCGCTGGAACGCCGGTTCCAGCCGAAAAACCAGGCCGATTCTCACAAGGCGGTGTTTAAAAACAGGGACCGTGAGTCGGACGAGGATCTGTTATCCTATTCCGAGAAGCTGGAGCAGCTGGTAAAGCTGGCTTACCCTGAGGCCGACAAGACCACGCTGGATAGCTTGGCAAAAGACCGATTCCTGGATGGCTTGAACGACAATCAACTGAAATATTTTATTCTCTATGCACAGGCCAAATCGCTGGAGGACGCCGTGACTGTGGGCGTCAGGGCGGAGGCACACATAAAGAAGGATCGTGAGAGTAGTCGGATGCACAAGGTGCACCTGGCGGACGGTACCATGGCGGCGGAACTAGAGAGCCTTCGTAAGGAATTTAAGAATGAGCTAGCGCCCCTTCGGGCGGATTTCATGCGGGAGCTCACACTGTTGAGAAAGGACATGGCTGGGGCAGCCGCGATTGGAGGTCCGCCTAAGAGGCCGACAGGAGACAAGAAAGGATGTTTTCTGTGCGGGCGGGAGGGACATTTCAAAAGGGAATGCCCGTTTAAGGATGAGGCGCACACGGGGTCGGACGACAAGGCGACCACCAAACAGGCCGGCAGCAAACCGGTGTCGGAAAACGAGAACCGGTCCCAGCAGTAGGCCGGCCTGGGACCGTAGCTTTACCTGACAACAGGCCTGATGTGGATGTAACGTCAGTCCACGGGAACGATATTACCGGGACGGGATTAATCGTCCAGGGCATGATTTGTGGGCAGAGGATTAAGCTGTTGGTGGACACAGGGGCGTCTATAAGCATCCTGTCTGTCCGCTGGTGGGACAGGGGCGGGATTTCTAGGGCGATGAGCCCGCACGAGAAGGCGGTCGTATGTGCAGACGGGCGCCCGATGGCGATAAAAGGACGGATAACGGCGACCCTGGAGATAGCGGGCGAATACATGAGGGGCGAATTCCTGGTGGCAGACGTCTCCCCCGAGGGAATATTGGGGGCTGACCTGCTCAGGAACAACAACATCATGGTGGACCTGAGACAGGGCCGATTGCTATGGGCGGAGGAGAACGTTGGGGGACCGCCCGCCCCTAAGAGGGGGAGAGAGGACAGTTGCCGGGCGGTGTTGGCGGACGACTGTTTCGTCCCGGGGGGCGGCCAGGCAATGGCCACCGCCCGCGTAGAGGGACAATTTCCGGAGGGATGGAACCTGTACGGCATAGTAGAGGGACACCCGGGAAATGAAGAAAGGTTGGGCGTCAGAGTGGGGCGAGGGGTGATCTCCCCGAACGGACGCCGCGAGACTCCGGTGGTTATCTGTAACGTATGGCCTGATGAAGTGTGGATCAGGAGGGATACCACCTTGGGAATAGTTCACGCCGTTGGGGAGGATAACGGCTTCTGCGGCATGATAGGGCCAACATGTGACGGGCAGGAGGGCGACGGCCCTGAGGGGGAACGGTGGGAAGAGGCAAGACATACTCTATTAGAAGGGATAGAGGCTGCCTATCGGGATAGGGTGGCTGCCTTGGTGGACGGGAAGAGACAGGCCTTCGCCGTCCGGGACGGCGAGGTCGGCCGGACTGACGTCGCCCAACATAAAATTGAGACGGGGGACGCCGTCCCTATAAAGCAGCGGCCACGCCGCCTGGCGCCACATAGGCGGGCGGAGGTGGACGACAAAGTGCAGCGGATGTTGGACCAGGGGGTTATTGTGGAGTCCAAGAGCCCCTGGGCATCGCCCGTGGTCATAGCCAAGAAGAAAGACGGGACGGGGCGCTTCTGCGTGGACTACAGGCGGTTGAACGCCCTTACACGGAAGGATGCGTACCCCCTGCCACGGATAGACGACTCGCTGGACACCCTCCATGGTGCCTCCTGGTTTTCTACGCTCGACCTGGCTAGTGGGTATTGGCAGGTAGCGGTCAGGGAGGGCGACCAGGAGAAGACAGCATTTGTCACGCACGGTGGCCTCTACCAATATAACGTAATGCCTTTTGGGCTGTGCAACGCCCCTTCCACGTTTGAAAGGTTGATGGAGGTGGTGCTCAAGGGGTTACATTGGCGGGCGTGCCTGGTGTACTTGGACGACATTATCGTCTTCGCCCCGGACTTTGAGACTCACATGGCGCGACTAGAGGAGGTGTTAGGAAGACTCTTGCAGGCGGGGTTGAAAATACAACCCAAGAAATGTCAGCTCGCACGGAGGGAGGTCTCCTTCCTGGGTCACGTAGTGCGGGCGGAGGGGGTGTCCACCGATCCGGAAAAGATAAGGGCGGTGGCGGAGTGGCCCCGCCCTACTACGGTGGGTGAGGTACGGAGTTTTTTAGGCTTGGCCGGGTATTACCGTTCCTTCATACAGGATTTCGCATCAAGGGCGAAACCACTTTCATCCCTAGGGGAGAAGGATCGACGATTCACCTGGACAGAGTACTGCGAGTCGGCGTTCACAGACCTGAAGAAAGCACTGATCTCGGCACCGGTCCTGGGGTACCCACAGGCGGACGGCCGATTGATACTGGACTCGGACGCGAGTCTCTTTGGGGTGGGCGCCGTCCTGTCGCAAGAGCAAGGAGGGCTGGAAAGGGTCTTGGCGTACGGCAGTCGGACGCTTAGCCGGCCGGAAAGAAATTACTGTGTGACCAGACGGGAGCTTCTAGCCGTCATCTTCGGGCTCAAAAAGTACCGCCATTACTTAGTCGGTCGCCCGGTACTGATAAGGACTGACCACGCGGCCCTAAAGTGGGTTACTGAGTTTAAAGAGCCGGAGGGCCAGATCGCCCGCTGGCTACAGATACTGGGGACATATGACTTCACCATTCAGCATAGACCTGGGAAGGACCATGGGAACGCGGACGGGCTCTCCAGGTCGCCCTGCCGCCAGTGCGGTCGCCCGGATACGACCAGCTGGGGGTGTGCGGTCGTCACCCGGTCTGGGGGAGGGGAAGAGGTGGACCCCAACCCGGAAGCGGGGAATCTCCTAGGTTCCCCATTGGAATGGGTCAGATGGCAGCGGGCGGACCCCACACTGCACGTCGTCCGACAGTGGGTGAACGAAGGGCGGCCAGGGGGAGAGGAGGCGGCCGAAGGTTGGGAGTATGACCTAAGGGCATACGCCACCCAGATTGGGCGCCTAACGGTGGACGACGATGGTGTTCTAGGCCGGCGTTGGATATCTCCCATGGCGGATACCCGAGTACAAATACTGGTCCCTGCCAGTAAGAGAGACGCGGTGTTGGAAACCTTGCACGGGGCAGGCATGGCAGGACACCTTGGGCGCCGTCGCACCATGAGAAGATGCCAGGATTATTTTTACTGGCCGGAGTACAGAAGAGACGTGACCAGATGGTGTACGAACTGTATGCCGTGTGGGCGAAGGAAGGCGCCCCGCCCACCCCACCGCCACCCCCTAGGCCATGTGCCGATAGGCATGCCCATGGAACGTGTGGCGGTGGACGTAATGGGGCCGCTTCCTAGGACGGAAAGGGGGAACGTCTTCATCATCGTCCTAGTGGAGTACTTCACCAAATGGGCCGAGGCATACCCTATCCCAGACCAGAAGGCGGAGACGGTGGCCGAGTGTATAGTGACGGAGTTCGTGTGCAGGTTCGGACCCCCGGCCAACCTACATTCGGATCAAGGACGCAATTTCCAATCAGTGCTGTTTAAGGAAGTCGTCCGTCTGGTGGGGGCCGCCCAGACCCGTACGGCCCCATATAACCCCAAGAGCGACGGCATGGTCGAGAGGGCGAATCGGACGATTGAGAGTTTGTTGGCGACAACGGTAAGGGACGACCAGAGGGACTGGGACAGGCACCTCCCCTACGTCATGGCCGCGTATCGGGCGACAGAGCACGACACGACGGGGGCCTCTCCCAATGCCATGATGTTGGGGCGGGAGACTGGTTCCCCTCTGGCTCTCTTGTACCCGTCTCAGGACATACATTACGCGGGAGGAAGGGACGGGTTTGTGGCCGAACTCCAGTGGAGGATGGCTAGGACGCACAGCCTGGCGCGGGAGCGCTTGGGGAGGGCTGTGACACGGCAGCGAAGGAACTATGATAGGAGGACCGAGGCTGTGAGTTATGCGGTGGGCGACAAAGTTCTTTACTTCGTACCGGAGAGGAAGGTGGGGATATCACCCAAACTCCAGTGTTTGTGGACGGGGCCCTGGACAGTAAAGAACCATGTGGGTGGCCCCATTTACGAAATAAGTATGGGGAGGAAAAAAAGGGTCGTACATTGCGACGCTTTGAAGCCAGCCCCACAGTTATCTCTTCCCGTGCCCAGAGAGGGCGGGGGGGTCGGCAGCGTCCCGGCAAACGAGGAACCAATGGGGCGCGTGGCGTCGCTCTGTCTGGGACCTGGGATTGCGTCGCCTGGCAACCAAATCTGGGCGGACGAAGACGACTATAAAGCAGGGGGCCAGGTGGCGGGGCGGAACACAGCAGCCATGAGCTCGCCGGAATCTGAGCCAAGATCCTCCCGTTCCTGGGATAGGAAGGGCCGACCCCTCTTGCTCCCTGAAAACAGCACCTGGAGCAGCGAGGAAGAGGGGGAAGCCGACACCGACCACTGCAGGGTGACAGCCTCCCCCAAGAAGGGACGGACGGAGTCCTATATGGAGAAGGAGGAAGCCAAAGAGGAAGAAAGGGCGAGGGAGGCCGCCCTGGCGTCTTTGGACAGAGGTCGGACAAGGGGCAGAGAGCAACGGCCCGCACATATCCATACAAGAGAGGAATGGGTCAGGGAAAGGAACAGGAGGAGCAGGGAGAGGTGGCGCCTACGTAGGGAGGCGGACGAGTCCCAGAAGGAGGAAGCTGCGGTAGCAGAGGCCGTCAGACAGATCTCCCTCCACTGTGGGGAGGACGAGGACCGTGACAGGGATCTGAGGCAGAAAATCAGGGCGGCAGCGGCCAGAAGGAACGCGTCGTCCCCGGTACGACGATCGTCCTCCAGGAGTCGAGAGCGGCGACGGTCGGACGACCGTAGGCGGTCCGGCTCCACCGGAGGGTCAGTCAGCCACCGATCGTCGGACGAGGGCGGGGGACGATGGAGGAGGAACGGACTACATAGCTGGTCGCACGACAGGTTGGCGGGCGACAATGGTGGACGACATACTGACCGCCGGGAGGAAGGGACCACGAAAGCCCTGGAATCTGATCACAACGGCTGCAAGACAGGGCACCGGACCGAGCATGAAGGTAAAGGGGGCAGGACGTCCGCAGGGGAGGAACGATCCTGGAGGGATGCGGTCATGAGGGCCCTGTCCACGGAACCTGGCAGGGCGGCGGAACAAACCCATTCACCCCCGGTCCCCGCCCCGCCTCTTCGACCGAAAGGAGGCCAGGAGGCCGTTCTACGGGCCTTAGCTTGCGGGGAACCTAGGCCTCGCAGCCGGTCCTACGGCGACGACGACCCAGGATGTGGACAGGCACTCCGACCCCGGGAACAGCCTACCCTGGGGGGAAGAATCGTCATTTTGACGTCATCAACTAAGGAGGACGAGGGGGGTAGACCCAGAGGGGTCGGGTCGAGAAGGGGAGCGAACCAACGGGTGGACGTAGAGGTGGACGACAGGGTGGAGGTTGCCTTCCGGCGTATGGAGGAAAAGGAAAGGGCCAGGGCCAGGGCGGCCGGGCGGGGAGAAGATCTATTTCAATTCGTGAACGTAGAACCACCAAATCGTGGGAAAATCCCAACGTCAGCGGGGACGGACGAGACCCCGACGGAGCCGGCCGGCGAGAGTCCCACGGTCGACGTGGGAGCGAGGTGCCTGGAATCAGTGCGCCCTGAGAACGACGAGGGGTGCCAGAGCCAGCCAATCGGGTGCGAGGACGCTGTTGCCAGGCCAGCCGCGGGTGGAGGAAATCTAGGCGCACGGGGGGGGGCGGGGCCAGAATCTGTCACACCACCTGCCTCCACCAATAGCGGACGACGGGAGCCGTCGTCGCAACCAATCGGCATACAGCAGCTGCTGGACATGAGTTCGATAGACAGGCGGTGGGACCCAGACAGGCACACTGGGCGCCAACATAAAAAGGGGGAGGACGCGGGGGCAGAGGGGAGAACAGACAACCCGGCGTACCAAGCGGACATCATGGCGGATCATAAGGACGACGGCCAATCGATTGGGGGAATAGTTTGCGCCCAATGTGTCATTGCGGGGGCGAAGGACTGTACCTTTCCGGACTTGGAGAGCTTCAGAGAACACGCACGCGATCACGACACAATAGAAGGTTGGGATTGTCCCGTACCAGGATGTCCGATTCAGAAGGAGAAGAAACGCAAGGGGGACCTGATCAAACACATCCGAGCCAAACACAAAAAGCACCCGTGGGCAAAAGGAGGAACAAAGGTGATGCCGCCTCCTACGGACATAAGGAGACGGAGACAGGAGGACGAGTCGCCCGATGGCCGCCTGTCAGAGGTGTCTGACGATGAAGGGCGGAGCCCCAGCTCTACGCGGAGCCCCGGCTCGGCTCACTCGAGCAGGGGTAGCAGAACACAGCAGAAGCGGAGACTGTCCCCACAGGAAGTCGTGGGAAAGCTAGGCAAGAAGCACAAGCCTAGGAAGTCGGACTCGCCACGTAAGAAGACCACCCTGGTGGTAGACGAGTCGTCCACGGAGGAGGGCGAAGACGACACGGAAAAACCTGACCGAGAGGGGGAACCAGACGTGGATAGACAGGGGGACGACCAGTCGTCGTCCGGGGCTGGCCCGGGCTCCAAAGAGACCGCGACTGAGTCGGCCGATCAAGGCTCCGCCGACCATCAGGCCACAACAGGGCAGGAAGGGGCACGGGGCACGCCGGAGGCCAAAACAAGGGGGGAACCAGCGTCGCGGACGCCTACAACAACTAAACCGTCTGTTGCTCCGGGTGAAGGCTCACCTCTGTTGGCCACTGTTACGACTCCCGGAAAGGACGCCGGACCGGGGCGGTTGTGGGGCGAGCGGCTACAGGACGCCATCAGAAGGGGGGAGTCGGACAGGGCACGAGAAATCCTGTCAGAAGTACCAGGGACGATCAGCTTCGTCCAGAGCACGGAACAATGGAGTGCTAGTAAGCCTGGACGGAAAGAAGCCGTCCTGCAGACGGGCGAGGCGGAAATCGTGCTAAGTCAGGATGTGGAGTATACGGCTGGGGGAGACCGCCAAGGTTATGATACCGTGGTGCCTAGCCCTGCAGAGGTCAGAATCTATGGACAGGGGGGAGGAACCTCCCAAATGACAACGACGAGTCAGGTCTGGGGCGGTGCCCAGTTTAATCCTAGTGCACCCCAGGCAAGCTCGGCACAGGTACGGGGCGCCCTGTTCACCGCACCAGCTAGCGGGCGGACGGAGCAGACGACGGACAGGACGGCAGAGGGGGACCACCGCCCTACTAGTGGGGGTGGAGATGCGGGTCCTAGGTGCGGACGACCCGAGAGACTAATTGACTGCGGGGGGGGTGTCACCCTGCCCTGGTCCCAGGAAAGTCAAGGCCCCAAGGAGATATTACACGCCTACCTGGCGTCTATAGGGGAGGCCGTCCCCGCGGACGCTCTGTACGACACCGCCGGGGGGCGACAGGCCACCATAGTGGACGTGTTGGAGCCTGGCGTGTACCAAGTGTTCCAGTCAAGGTCTACTCTGCTACGACGTCAACCCCCGGAACCGGTAAGTGTGAATAACACCTTCGATGTTTTTATAGGTGGGGTTGCTGCAGGGACTGTATTGTCCCAAGTGGGCGTCGTACAGCCGTACGCCTTTCAGGACAGTGGTGAGGTCAGGATGGAGACGGGAGGGGTAGAGCCTACCCTACAGGATCTAGTTAATGCCATGGACCTTTAACAAGAAAAGGGATGGAGGACGACGGGGACAGCCTGGGGGAAGTAAGGGGTCCAAGGAAAATTTGGAATTTTGTATGACTCATGTTCTTCTCTTTGGACAGGAACAAGGAACTTCGTCGGGCAGACGAGGGCGGCCGAGGTAGCTGGTGGGCGATGGGGAGCCAACGTCGGCCGGCTACGGCGTGCGGGGAGTCGGGAGGACCTCGGGGCAGGCATAACCCGGGGATCGGACTACATTCTGAGGGCGGATGCACCGGGACGTTGGAGGGCGGGGGAACGGGCAGTCCACTTCCCATGGAGTACGGTGCACGACCCAGAGACTTGTACATAAGTTACTTGTTGGCCTAGGGGCTGGAGGACACGGATTATGCAAAGAGACGGTGCTAGGTTAAGGGCACTAGGACATTAAAGACGTTGTGTTGGGCGACTTAGCCTATGACGAGTGGAGCAGGGCAACCTGTACGTCCGGGATTACGGGACGACTCCAGAAGGGGGTACGACACCCTCTCCCCACGTTGGGGGTTAGTTAAGCTGTATCGGACGTTTTACGAGGCGATTACCAAGAAGGAAGGCGCGGTTGAATCAGCCAAGTTAGTTCTCGTGGGTCGACCGGGGGCAGCGGCCAGTCCCCTCCGGCGACGACAAAAAGTGAAATTAAGTAAAGTAGGCATGTTAAGTTAGGGGACATATGTTTGTCAGGGGGGTTAGATTAGTGACCGGAGAGTGTAGCGGGAGGGGCACTTGCGTCGCCCGCTGCACTTCAACGCATGAAGCGCACGACGCGCCCACAAGGGGGGGACGAACCGTCCGGTCCGGTCGTCCGACGGATAAGGGGGGTATATATGTGAGCTCAAGGCGAGCGATTGTCAGAATTGAAGTACACTTGGTAAATAAAGGATCTCGTTGGTAAACCGCAAGGCTGGAAGTTACTGTGTCTTTATTGATCATAAAACTCGTTACAGTATAATGCCTTTCAGTTTACTGATGTGAAGGTGATGAGACAACCACTTTGTAATTATCAATTATACATGGATACTATGTAAAAAAATATGTCATGATGGGGACCAAAAGAATACTTGATGATTCCGTATATTTGTACCCTATATAAAGTCAGTGAGTAATTCCTCACTTTCATACACCCCAACATCTATGTGTATCCATTACTGGCAATGAATAAGATATTCATATGCAAAGGGGTGTAGTATGCTTGTCTCCACAAACACTCATTATTACATTACTGAATCCTTTGATTGCTGTTCACAACCATACTGACATTCACACTATGGACTGTCCTAGAAGCATCAGGTAAATAATCCGTGAATGGACAGAGTCATACCAGTAGATGGTCAGTAGACTACTGCATATACGCTGCTGCACAGAGTGTATACTTTCTGGTATCTATTAACATTCAGTTGAGAGTCAGTAGACTACTGATTCTAGCCTGAAATGCAGTGCATATTCAGTTGATAGTCAGTACACTACTGAGTCTAGACTGAAAATGCAGTGTAGAGTCAGCTGTTTTGGAAGTATTTCAGCAGTACCTACTGCAATATGCAGTTGTTGATCAGCATATTCTCAGTAGCCACTGATAGGAGAAGTAGATACTGCCTTCTGGTCCGGGTAGAGACATATTACCAAAAACATCACCTCTGCTTTGAAAATCATAGTTTCTTTGAGCAGACATCTATTACACTTATTTTATAGATATTGATACCAATTTATCAACACAATCAAAAGCTAAAAATAAAATGTTTTGATTCAATCAATCTAAAGGCATCAGGCGAGGCTAGAACTCGGTTACCCTGCATCATGAGTCCAGTGTTCTAACCACTACCCTATTGTGGACAGGTCACTACAAGGTATTAAAGTTGCCAACATATTCACAACACCAAGATAAGTCCTTTCTCACTGATTAAGGTCAGACCAACTAACTTACACCTAGTCTACACCACAGCTCCATCTGGTGTTTCACCCATACAAACAGGAACTACTTTCAGTGCCCTTCCCATCATACATAGGGAAGAAGGTCACGTGGAAGTAAATATGGTGGCGACATCCAGAGAGTCATTTGGTTTTCAGGCCTGGTCCAGACTAGGATGGCTGTAATTGGCCCATAATGCACGTGAAATTAAAATGGAAATTCCTGAAAAAAATTACAGATGTTCCTCAGGCATTTGTGAGTTGACTGGCATGTTAAAACAGACATTGTGTAGGAGTTTCAGAATTTTAGGTGTCATTCTAAGGGAGATGGGTCTGGTAGCTGTATTCACTGCACAGAACCAGCCAGGATGGCAGTAAGTAAACAAAATGACTGGCATTTGAGATTTTCAGGGTTTTGCCTATATCAAATACAGATATTTTTATGTATGAAGGATTGTATGATTGGATCATGGTAGATTTTTATGTCAACGAAGGTTGTGAACACCAGATATGTCTTGTCATGCTACATTAAAACAAAGAGCCATAATATTTAGTTCCCGTGACCAGAAGACCAGAGTCTGGGACGCTAGTACTTATCTCTGGGTTGTACCTATGGGTTGGCCACTCAAGGACATTTGCTGCCCTCTGGCAGATACCCTTTGAACTATTTCCTATACATAAAGCCATGGATGACACAGGTGAGGGGGGACTTTGGCATAGGAATAGAGTTGCTAGAGGGCAGCATCAGTCCTAGAGCGTCACACCCTCTCCTTAGTATATAGATAACAACTATGCAGATTCACCTTGGTAACTAGTACACGCCCATGCTCTCCACAGAATACGTATCTAGGCAATTTCTATATAGCCATGCAAAAGAGACAGCATGGGGTAGTGAAAATTGAAAGGGTTTTGGGGTAGGGACAGGAGATGAGCCGACCTTCTTTTTCAAACTCGTCATGTTTGGTGTGAGCTTTGGGTAAAACCAAGGAGGACTCTCTCTGGTAAAACTAAAAGCAAAATTCAAAGCATGAAATTGTGCATGTTAAACATTAAAAAAAAAAGTGGTTTCAGGTCATCCCACCTTCTTAAGCAAAACATGGTCGACCTCAAAGAACTTTTTCAATTTTTTTCCTTCCCTTTTACCGAAAGTAAGGGATCAGAGATGTAGCGTTTAATCAATGTTATGAGACATCACAAATGGGTTTATGGGTTCAATATTCCACGACCCGTTGCGCGGGTCATGGAATATTGAACCCTAAACCCATGAGTGATGTCTCCTAACTTGATTAATCCGTTTATCTAAGAGATTTCTCCATTTTGTATTAATTTCTTACCTTATAACCCCTTAATAAAGCCAGGAGGCCGAGCGGTAGAAAAATATGGATAATCAAGTTCTTATGTTGAAATGTTATGATATCAAGCTTTAACCTATCTATTCTTTACTACATGGTGCTGAGGATTATTCTCGTCATGTTTCATTGCCATTCTGGTCTATATAGAGGCCAAATACCAAAGTCGGGCCGTGTTGATACTGTGAAAGTAGACCGGATGTCGGCGCGTGACACACTTACGGGTCAAAGGTCAGCAAGCCGCAATGGCGGGTGCCGAGATGTATCGCTATGGAAAATGATAGGAATCTTATTTATTTTGAATATTATGCAGATATTAGGCATGGCATGTTCATATAGGATATCTAAGGATGTTTCCCTGTTAATAACTCAACATGGCACCATTGGATTCTATACTAACGAGGTGTGCAAAGCCCCAGGTATGTCAGACAACTTATTCAAATCCTTCATATACGTTAGCTTTTAGTACCGTTCGGCTTGGTATAGTGGACAGCGAGCCCGTCTCTTGTAATAGCAGCCAGGGAACGATTCCCATAGAACCCTGAATGGTTTCATCTGGAAATGTATCGCGAGTTTGACTTTGTATACTTCTCCAATTTATTAACACGTCCAGACTCTAACCAAAGGCTTCTTGAAGATGTCCAAAAGGTGTTAGAGTAGGGTTATGGCCTGATAATGCACCGGGTTTATAACCCAAAAAAGCACTGTCCAAGCCAAAATCGTTAGATAAAGGCCTATATGCCCGGATTTTTACTGTTCTAATGGAATTTCCAGGAATTACCTATACTTTGCCCATGTCGAATCACTTTGATAAAGGGCAATGCATTGAAGTCTGTACCTATCACCCGGTCTATTGGTCAGTTGATATCATCATGATGTGCCTATACATGGGTTCCCATATTTTTTAGAGTCGTCTTTTTTTGGGTTTTTTTCATAACTTTCCGTTCATCGATTTTTTAAAACTGCCATTGTCGATTTTTAATAACCCCTGTGTCACCAGTGTCGACTTTTACCCATGTATAGATCAGATGCTTAGGCCACTCAAAAAAAACTGGTTTCTCATCACCAGTTGGTGGTCAGGCGGGAGTAGTTTTGAGAAGATCGGATATAAGAGATAAGATAAGGGTTCATTTGAGGCCCTCTACTCCTGGCCCCTGGTTTACAAATATCTCTCTAAGGAAATATCTATTACTAAAAGTCGGAAAATTTTCTATATATTTCCTCAAGTCATTTCCCGATTTGTTTTAGATTTTCTGTAAATATTTCTTATAACTTATGAATGATTTTGTGAATTTGGGTAATGGAAAATGGGAGAGAAATTTCTCAGAGGTTTAGAGCCCCACTGCCACTGCCCGCATCACCCTCCCGGCTGGGGAGGTTTCAGATACGACTGACCTAGGCCTGTCACCGCGCGCATCATATAATTGTGTTTTGGGAATTTTTTTCTTCTTTTTTAGAGATTGTTATAAAAAAAAACTGGTAAAAATAGAAGAACATGGGCATATTTGGTATCAAATTAAAGCTAACAATGTCAGCAATGCAGTGGAATAGAGATTGAGTGCATTTTCGCAATTTTTTGTATTCGGTAAACTTTTAGGGAGCATTCATTATTTATGGCAGGGTGGGTGTGAGCATTTGGCAAAAAAGAATAGGTCTCTGATTTTATCAACCAATATTTCGTAAATATTGGTCCTGTACTTGCTAAAGATTTAAATATCCCATGGAAACCATATGACGATTGTATAATTGACAAAATAGAACCTTTTACTACAAATATACAAGAAGTCAACAAACTTATTCATGACATACAGGTAATCAAATCCTCGGCAATTAACAATATATCTACATCAGTACTAAAAAAGTGTTCAAACATGACCCTGGAAAACTGGTGAAGCTTTTCAACCTTTCTTTTCAAACGAATTCAGTACCTGATTCCTGGAAAGTGTCTAAAGTCACCCCTATACCCAAATCGGGTAATTTAAAACTTGTTAATAACTATAGGCCTATTTCTCTGTTACCACTGCCCTGCAAATTAATTGAAAAAATTGTTCATAATAGAGTTTATGGTTTTTTGTTGAAAAAAAATATCCTGACCAAACACCAAGGTGGCTTTAGACCAGGTTATAGTACAATTGATACCCTGGCAAGGTTTACTGATGAAATCAAAAGAAATATAAATATGGGCAATTCTACAATAGCTTCTTTTATAGACTTACGTAAGGCTTTTGACACCGTAGACCACTCGATCCTTCTCACTAAGCTTAACCATTATGGTATAAGATCAGACAACTATCACTGGTTTGAAAACTATCTTACAGGTAGAAAACAGATTACTGTAGCAAATGGTGTTCAATCTGAGAGGGAAAGAGTGGTATGCGGGGTACCCCAGGGATCAATTTTAGGTCCCTTACTCTTTCTCCTATACATAAATGATGTGACAAATTGTATTAAAAATTGTAAAATCAAGCTCTATGCTGATGATACTGTGATATATTCAACTCATACAAATTTCAATACTGCCAAACGAGAACTACAAAATGATCTGGAAATTTATTACACTTGGTGCATTCAGAATAAGCTCTCTATAAATGTAACTAAAACCAAAGTAATGATCTTCTCATCGAGTTCAAAAAAATTGAATACCCTATCAGCCAATATAACTGAATGATCATCTACTACAAGTGGTGCCTAGTTATAAATATCTTGGTGTGACTCTGGACTCACTATTGCATTATAACCTGCACCTGAGCAACCAAGCCAAGATAATCACCTATAAGTTATACAAACTTTGCCTACTACGCAAATATCTAGATGTAAAACTAGCAATAAGAATATACAAAACTACCATCCTACCGTATATGGAATATACTGACATTTTTTTCATGAGTACCTATGATAAATATCTAGACCCACTCCAGTATTTCCAGAATAGATGTATAAAAGTTTGTCTACAAGTACCTCACTTAACCAGTACAAATCTCATACATAATATGAATAAGATTAATTTTCTATGTGATAGACGATACATTCACCTTGTCAATTATATGTATACCAGATCTCGTGACATTGATTTTCTTGACAATAGACCTATGAGAACTAGGCTACATGATGCACCTACCTTAACTGTCACAACTCCTACTTGTCTAATGTATGCAAGGAGTGTAGAATATCTTGGTGCTGTAAGCTGGAATGCCTTGACAACGGGTAGGAGAAATGCCCCTAGTCTGGAACAGTTTAAAACTGAATCCCAAGGCTACTTGGCAGGTCTTTTCCCCTATGTCAGGCCATAGCGCAATACTTTTTCAATAAATTTTTAATAATATTAATTTGTTATATTGTATCACCTTGTGAATGTGAGTGAATAACCATGCTGTATATCTTCCAATTAATTGTTTTTTGTTGGGTTTTTTTTCTTCCTCATGAGTTATCAAACTGATAATATAAATCTCCCAATTTTTCCCTCCCTCTTTCTCATTTATTTTCTTATAATTTAATATAATGTGTCAACTGTATTGCAAACCATCGAAAAGAAGAAAGGTAGAACCAGAAGAATCAACCCTTACACAAAATATTGTGGGGATGAGGTTCTCTTCCTTCATTGTTATCTCGATGTATTATTATCTTTGTCTTATACCATGTCTCTTTTTGGTTACTAATTGGCATTGATTACCTTATTGATATATGCTATGTTTCCCAGAGAATTCAAAATATAAGCTATTATGTACTTATCAATGCACCTTACGCTTATGAAACTATTATTTATTACCGGTAACATTATGCATGCAAATATATACTATCAATGTACCAAACAACCAAAGGATTCTCATGAATGTATAGAAATCTTGGGATAATAAAGTAAATTCAAATTCAAATGCAAAAGGCCCCCTCTAAAGAATACGTCCAAAATTTTTGGCCCCCTCGTCAAGAATAGGTTTAAAATAAATGGCCCCCCCCATGACGATCATCCATGAATATTCTTTTATCTAACATAAATGCCAAAACCATGCCTCATGCAGTGTACATTGTGTGATACATGTAATTATATAGATTGTTAGGCAATCTGTACTGAGGGCTATCCATAGATTGTCACCCCCTACCCGGCATTGTCACTGATTGGCTGTGTGTATGGAACTCTCCCACTGGCTTGTCTATATTTAACACAGGGGTCACCACTACACCACCAGGTTTGTTGATATGTGAATTCGCATACTCAAAAATGGGTCTTACAGATGGATTGAATGAACCCTAAATATGGAAGACACTATGTTTAAGCAATGAATCTGTGTAGGGATTTCTTCGTAAGGCCATTTTATTCTAATAACTTGGATTACGGATCCGGCGACGAGATTTTTTATTTTTTTTTTACCTCTGGCCGATGAGATTTTTCAACATTTAGGGGTAAAAAAATTATAAAATGTCGATGGAGGAACAAATATAAAGTTTTAACCTTTACATGTGACATACAATTGTCAAAATCAACCTTTTCTTGGCTGAAATGTACATTTGGTGTCCCAAAACATGACTTAACATGGGCCTTTTTTTTTTTTTTTCCTCTGGCCGATGGGATTTTTGGGCTCTAATTTCGGATTTTTTTTTGATTTTTTTTTTTTTCCTCTATCCGACCAAAGTTGAGGGTGAAAAATCCCGTAATCCAAGTTATCAAATTTAGGTGGCCTAATGAACATCAACTGAAAGCCCTCTTGACCTAATATGTAAATTATCTACCATCTTTGTTTGAACATCCGGGACCTGTCACAATATCCATGCTGTAGACATATGGTGCAGCTGGGGCCAGCCAAAAAGCATGGATTAACATGTTTTCCAATATGGCCACCATAGGCTAGAATAAGCTGTAGATGGGGCTTGCCTTGTGCCGCCCTCTAATGCAAATTTAGATAAGCTACCTGTAGTAATTATACCTCTCTTTTAGCTATAATTCATGGGAGTAGTACTTAAAACTTTTAACGATTAGCTTTGACTATAGTAGACAACAACATGGTTGGTCTAGTGTTGACTATAGGCCTAATGTCTATTATAGCCATCCTTGTATTGGAACTGTGAATACCATATTCATTCTAATAAGTGCACTGGTGCCAAGGTTAATCATTACATGGTCAAAACCTTAATACAAAAATAAATTCCAATTAGCACATCCCTACAGCCTAAAAACCCTTGTTTTTGCTCTAAAAAACCTTATTTTTACCCTCATTTGCATCATTTGACTCCAGAGGGTTGTGCTTACCACCCAAAAGGCGAGGGGGTGTGCTAATTAGAGCAGGTGCGTTTATTAGAATGAATTCGGTAGGCTCTTCAGCTGCCCCCATGGCCAGATAACTCATGTGTCTTCTGCCCTTAAAGGGTTAATACATCCAAGGGATAGCTGATAGAATTGGTCTCACCTCAGATATACCTAGATATTAGGCCACTTGCTTGTAGGGCTAAGGGATGATTTAAGCATTATCTGAAACTCCCATGTGTAAGGTGCATCTTATTAGAGCCCCTCCTCCTTAGAGAATCAGCCCAAAGTCTGTGTGCATCTTATAGGCAGAGATTTTTACTGTACCACCGGGAAATTATTACTGCTGTATGGACATTGTCCTACCACCATTAAATCTCACTGTTGCCGGAAGGCTGTCAGGACATGCAAGAAATGCATGGCCACCCACCCAGGATGGTTAAAATCACCCCAGGTAACTCTATCCTGTTTTTTTTTCTAAAGTCCTAAATGTTTCTTAAAAACAAACACTGGACACAGTCTTCAACCCCACTTTCTTTTACGGCTATTTAACCAGAGTTTGTTCAAAAATTAAAATAACACAGCTATGAACCTGGATCCAGTTGTAATAATATCAATGTATGCACAACTACATATACATACAACTGACCCCCCTAGAAATTAAATAATCATATTGATCCATATCAGAAATTACAAACAAAACTGAATATATCAATAAAATTCACGCCTGATGAGACATTGAGTTTGAAACCACTAACAATAAACCCACTACAGGGAACCCCATAGCTGTCTAACCCACACAACACCAACAGACTAACCCTGGAGAACTTGACCTACCGTAAAACCTCGCGTATAAGACGCGTCCTCTACGCCAAACAAATGCCTTGTGCGTCTTATAGGATTTCTTCAAGTTGGGGGTGCGTCTTATACGAGGGGTAATTTTACTATAGAACAGTACTGGATTGACAAAAATCACCCCTAAGAGGTGTGTCTTATACGCGAAAATGCATGTGCTGAGTTTGGGGTGCGTCTTATATGCGCAGCGCGTCTTCTACGCGGGAGATTACGGTAATTTAAAATCATAAAAAGACTCTCCAGTCACATGTTCAATAATTGACCCAGTTATAGTCTGTTATGTATCCAGAACGAGGCCCGAGTCTCTCATTGGCTGATCAGTCTCATCATCCTGGTTACAACAGTGGATACTCAAGTCAAAATCTGACACTCAGTGGTAGCTTTACAAAGGGTGAAGACCTACTCCGTTCAACCCAGATTTTTACTATAGAACAGTACTAAAACTTCAAAAATCAGCCCCTATCTGAGTTGCCTTATAGGATTTCCTGCAACTCAGGGTGCGTCTTAAATGCAAGTTATGCTTTATACGCAGGAGATTACAGTAGCATGTTTTCTCTCCATGAAACTTTACAGCACAATTTGAAGGAGATTTAAGTGGGCTGAGTTAATGCAGTTATTCTGCTGGGAAACATAGAAGATAACCAGCATGACAAATCTTGTTGTTCATAAGATACTCATATATAGATTCTTTGGAATATGGTGCATACTACATATCATCTCTAATAGAATATATGCTACTTCTAGATGAAATAGGTTAAAAATCAGCTGTAGCTGTATGTAGTGGTACTCATCAACTAGAAAATCACATTGGTATTGATCAAGTGAAAAAGATGTCTGAAGATAGTTTCATCCAATTAGATTTGACTGAACTGGATTAATTTGATTATCTTTAGTATTTCATAATGAGTCTCTATGATAGATTAAAAGACATTTTATAGTGACGTAATTCGCAGCATTTTGGATAAATACCCTAAAAACAAATGGCCCCCTCTCTAAGAATAGGTAAAAAACAAACGGCCCCCCTTCTAAAAATACCCTGAAAATATTTGGCCACCCCCCCCTCAGAATATCTTGAAAATGAAAGGCCCCCCTCAATTTGCTCACCCCCTGCCCCTGCCATAAATAATGAATGCTCCCTTAAGGTCACACCAAAAAAAAAGTTGGTCTACGGATTTTGGTTTTGAAAAAATGGTGTGAGCGCTATGTGGAGAGGACGATCCATAGACCAACTTAATTTTTTTGGTGTGGCCTAAGTACTGAAATCAAAATTTTCACGGTGATGGCCCAATGCAGGTAAGTCCAGGGCAAAAAAAATAAAAAAAATCGCCCTCGTCATATTTTTTAGGGGTTGGTGATGAGAAACCATTTGTTTTTTGAGTGGCCTTATAGGTGTGTCCACTTCTAGCCCAGAACTTCTAGCTACTCCTACGACCCTGTGCCTACTACCCTGGGCTACAGAAATAGTTCTCACTCTTTCCTCTGCCGTGTTCTATTTTTTACTATGCGACACGCCAGTTTGAAGAATTTGCCATTTTGTGAAATTTGCTGTTTCCACAGAATTTGCCCTTTCAACAAAATTTGCTCTTCTGAGGGTTCTATTATTGGCCATTTCAACAAATTTGCCCATTCAACAAACTTTGCTCTTCTGATAAATTTGCTTCTTTGAGCCCAGTTGACCAAAGTTTGCCATTTTAATTGAATTTGGGGGGTCTAGACCCCTAAAATCGACAGTGTGACATGGCCTTTTCTTAAGATCGTCAAGGGACATAGAGCTCTAGTGACAAGGACAGGGGAGAAAAAAAGATAATGACATGGGACATGGTCCTTTCTTAAAATCGACATGTGACATGGAGCTAAGTGACAAGGACAGAGGAAATTACAAATTTAGTGACATGTGACATGGGTTTTTCTTAAAATCGACAAGTGACATGGGGACCCCCATCTAGACCCCCAATTTGCCCCTTCATGATAATTTGCCTTTTTGGTAAAAGTTGCCATTTCAACAAAATTTGCTCTTCTGATAGACCAATATTTGCCAGTTGCCTAGAATTTGCTCATCCAAAATATTTGCCCCTTCGAGATCATTTGCCCCATCCATCATAATTTGCCTGTTCAATGAAATTAGCTCTTTTGATCAAATTAAATTTTGCTCTTCTGAGATAGATTTGAAGTTATTCTGACCCCGCCTCAGAGGCATTGACAAATTTTGACCTCCCCGGTCATTTGCACCTCCCCCCGCACTGGAGGCGGAGAATTTTCACCCCCCTTTACATATAGTAGGTGAATTTTTTACACCCCCACTAAGGAGGTGTAATGTACGCTTTCCCTCGGGACACATTTCTAAGGGAGGATTACCGTGGAATTTTAGGGAGTGATCATCTTTTTAACAACGGGGGCTGGTGAGATGTTACCCCCTCGAGAAGGGGGGTCAAATGTTTTTTCATGCATCAGCGCTCAAATCCCCCGCACTCTGCTGTTAAAAATTGATCACTCCCTAATATCAATGGAAAATGGGGTGGGCCAGGCCGAGATTACATACCAAACAACAACAAAAACTGTTAAAACCTGTGTGGACTGAAAACAAGCAAATAATCTGGGAAGAGGCAAATTTTTCACAGGAAGAGGCAAATTTCTTAGAAAAGGCAAATTCTGTCAAAAAGGCAAATTTCAAGAAGGGGCAAATTCTGGAAACTGGCGTGTCGCACCGGCTTTCCATAATTTTTACATGGCCAGCGTCTGACTTGCGTCTGAGTCACAAGATAACCTGGGTCTAGGCCCGGTCTAGGCTGGGACCAGGGTCTACATGCTTGATGCTAGCCTACATGTACTCACCTTCTGCCCGGGCACCTTATCTACCATTGGACATCGGTCAGATATAAAGCAATCTGGTCTCCTCGCAGCTCAGCAAACCTTCTACGTTTCAAAGCCAATCCCTTTTGTGTTGGTTATCGCCGTTGAATCGAAACTGACCTCGAGCCTCGTTCTCGACTCCACCGATCCCAGTTTCGGTTTTACAGGCCCGACTGCAGGCCTAATTCTACGTACGCAGGGGATTGCAGTCAGACACCCGGGGGCAGGGGGTTTCTTCTGGTTGAGAATCGGATGTTGTCCATCCAGGGCGTAGGGTGGGCTCGTGTGCTTCGTGTGACGCATGGCATGTGTTGGGTATTCCCCTGACCTCGTTGTGAAAGTGAACCATGTCGATCATTTCTGGGAAGTGCTGAGGAGTATTCAATAGGCCGCACGCCCAGCAATCGGCGCGCGCCTGGACCTGCACGTATTAGCCGCACGCCAGCCACGCGGCGGGCGCCACAGGCGCACCTCTAGTGCGAGCACCTTCAGGTCCGGGCGCGCGCCGATGGCTGGGCGTGCCGCCTATTGAATTCCCCTCGGATCGCACTCCAGCTACCAGAGGAGGTGCGCCTGTGGCGCGCGCAGCGTGGCTAGCGTGCGGCTAATGAATACCCCTCAGCTTTGCAATCTCCAAACAGAAAAGTGTGTTCTCCATACGTATGATTAGAGCACTTGTGGGGTAAACGCTTGTGGTTTCAATGTGTAGCTCAACGAGATAGTCGGAGGGGAGAGATATACATACCAAGCATGAAGTGCAGGGCCCGTGCAGGGGTCCTGACTATGTTCAGTTCCCTCAAAACCCTACAGATGACGCGAGCAGTGTCTGCTCATTCTCAGTCTCTGGCGCCCAACTGTATCACGCCTGCCGCCATGCAAGTTGACTGGCCAGCGCGAGGCTGGCTCATTCTGTAAACCTTCATTAGTCGGGAGATGGCACCACTGGGCACAACCCACCCAAGGTTGCCCAGGGTTCTGGTAGCACTGCTGCTTGCAATTGCATCAATTCGCAGTCATAGATGGGGGGTCCCCATGTCCCTTGTCGATTTTAAGAAAAGCCCATGTCAAATGTCACTAAATTTGTATTTTCCTCTGTCCTTGTCACTAAGCTCCATGTCACATGTGGGGGTGTGGATGGGGGGGTCCCCCATGTCACATGTCAATTTTAAGAAATGGTTATGTCACATGTCACTTAAATCCCCATGTCCCATGTCACCTCTAAGAACCTCTCATGTCACATGTCGATTTTAAGAAATGGTTATGTCACATGTCACTTAAATCCCCATGTCCCATGTCACCTCTAAGAACCTCTCATGTCACATGTCGATTTTAAGAAATTGCCATGTCACCATGTCAAATTTAGTGGTCCACACCCATACATGTCGATTTTAAGAAAAGTCCATGTCCCCTGTCACTATCTTTATTGACCCATGTCCTTGTCCCTTGAAGCTCCATGTCCTTTGTCGATTTTAAGAAAAGGCCATGTCACACTGTCGATTTTAGGGGTCTAGACCCATTAGATGCAATGAATTTCTACGTCTAGTTAGGTGAATGCAGTCTATGATAATCATGTGTATTTAATAGACATCACTGCCATTCTCTGAGACACCCTCCCAATCGTCACCATGACTTTAAGTATAGATCTACTCCCCCCCCCCCACAACATGTGCTTGTTAGATTTGTTAGATAATCATATGAACGATTTTCTTTTGCCAATTGATCTCGTATTCAACAAGGTGGGGTGGGCCAACTGAATAGTAAAACATACCCAGGGGTTATTTCAAAAGATGATACTGTAGGGAATCGCAGTCGCTATGCATCGAGGCTTGAATGTAGTCGAGACTATTATTATGTACCGTCTCGTAGTAGGATAGGCGCTCTTCGGGAGCGTCTCCTATGCTACTCGTAAGAGGGCACCACGCATGGTCTCGGGCGGTGTAGTACGGGAGACGGACCAGAGGGCGCTCAGCGCGGAACTAATCAAGCATGATGAGGAGTATATATTCCGCCGTCCTCCTATGATCGGGACTCGCAGAGCTACCAGGCTGGTAGACTGATCTGGTCTCTAGAACGGCCTAATGAATGTTATAACGAGAGCTTTACCTCCTTCGGGGTATAGACTATAGGCATACGAAAGGTTGAAACGTGTTCGCAGTCCTTCTGTAACAAGTACTGTAATAAAGTGATTCTGAAACCTACTCGAACTGACTAGTTATTGCTTCGATAATATAGTTGTCTCGATATTAAGGTGTATCTCGAAATAGCAATACCTACACTGGTGCCGTGACCAGGATTTAATAGGTGTTAGGCTGGCAACCGGTCAGTATGTCGAGAACCGTTTAGAGGAAGGAGGGGTTGTGGGAGAAGCCCCAGGCTTTGCCACGCCGACCCAATCGGTGGGATCAGACAGTTTCGTCGGATCTGACGACTCGGAAAGCGAGCATGTGCTCTCGTCCGATGAAACATTGGGAGAGGATGAGTTTGTCCCGAAAGGAGTAAAGTTGGATGAAGAAATTTATCCTCCTAGCTCCTGAGGTAGAGGCTTATTGTTTTTCAATACTCTGTCCCCTAAACGAAATGCTTTCTCGTCACCTATAGGTAGGACACGAGGGAGAGCTAGAGGTGGCGCTAGAAACCCTGAACCAGGGGGCACTCTAGATGAAATAGACGAGAGTCTCTTCAACCCAGGAGGTTCGAAGAAAACAGCTCCGATGCCTGCGAAACGATCCGTAGCGTTTATGGATGAGGCCATTCAGGAGGCTGGAAAAGCTCGAAAGGAGTTAGAAGAGTTACGAGCTGACCTAGCAAAATGGAATGCTTGTATTGATGATGTCAGTCAAAGATATGAAACGAAAGAACAGGATCTGAATGCTACTACGCATCAGTTAAAGGCAGTAAAAAGTGAGGTGCAAACCACACAATTGAAACTTGGTGAGACCTTTGATCAATTTCAAACGATTAATAGTAATCTGAACCAATTGATACAGGCTCGAGACCGTCAAGTTGAGGAAAACGAGGAGGTCCGTTGAGGTATTATTCGTGAGAATAAAGACCTCGAACAGCAGAAAGCCGATTCTGTAAGAGAATTAGCTGATCTCCAAACGAGAAAAAGCATGCTTGATGATTACATCAAGAGAACAAAGGTACAGATACCGCCTTTCAATGCACCTAATGTGAGTGAGGTATCAACACCAACCCATAAGACAGGATAGTTCAGATTATGACCTTAGGGTACCCACCAGTACACCTGCTCCATCTCGAACGAAGTCGATATTGAAGCCCTCTAGTTAGACACAAGCTGGAGCTATGGGGAGAAATGCGAACTCGAAAGCAAGCGGCTCTTACAAGGCACCAGCACCTGTAAGGGCAACGAGCACCGTTACGAGTGGTACTTCTCAAGGTACACAAAGTCAGGCCCAATCGAGTGTTGCGGGTATTAACCATGGTAATACTCAAGCTCCAACGAGCTCAGGACAGACCTCGACACAGCCAATGACCCAACCGGTAGCAAACCCCTTAACTGTCCAATATGGGAATGGGACAGTTAGTGGAGCCCGTTACTCTACGCGACCAAGTACACCCACAACGGTTCGAAGGTCTAGTTTGAGTCCCTGAGTGAGTGATTTGTACAATACCAACCCAGCAATAGCTGGCTTCGGATTGGATACAATCTCTCTACAGTCTGACGGGTTTGATGTTGTCGAGAGAAGTGTAAAATTTGCTCGGTTCATCAAAAAGTCGACTAATGCGGCTCGAAAAGTTGCTTCACAGCCAAAACCATACAAGGGTGACATTCCTTGGCTGGAATGGTTAGCGGGTTTCATGGATGACATGAAAATCAGAGGTTGGAGTGATGAGGAAGCTCTTCCTCAACTCTGTAAATGTCTTCAAGAGGGAATAGGAAAAGTAGCTCTCGATAAATGGACTGAAGAATGCCCTAGTGGATCTTTCTTGCAGTTAATAGAGTGCGCCAGCTATGTTTTCGGCACAGTGGGACGTACAGACCCACGAGTAGAATTCCGAAAACGTACTCAAAAGCCAGGGGAGTCTCCCAAGATATATGGGTTGGCCCTACAAAGTCTATTAAGGAAGGTGCATCCTCAAATGCTAATGGATGACGAATTCTTTATGGAGGAATTGTTTGGGCAATTCTCTTAGGGACTGAAGGATCCGTCGTTACAGCAAGTGGTATACGATAGTTGGAAGAATGATAGTTCGTTGAATGACCTCTTCGAAGCTATAGATAACCACAACAAAAAGAAAACCTTGATGGCAGGGAAGGTGCCACAAGCTAGAGCCAGCCCAATGTTTGTCCCGGAATATTTCGAGGAAGAAAATCCCGTGGATAAAGAAGTATACTATACTGACGATTCTGATATGAATGTCAGTGCAGCTCGTTTTCAGTCGAGGGGATACCAAAACTGGCGACGTAATAATGATAAACCGGCCCAGAAAACCCCTGTCGAGGGCAAGAAGTCGGCAGAACCTCTTAATCTGGAGCCCGATAAAGATATGGTCGAAAAACTAGTAAAAGAGATCACTGAATCTCTAACTAAGAAATGGAAGGAACGTACTAGAAATAGACCAAAAGTAGACAAGAGTAGCAAAACTTGCTACAGGTGTCAAGAAAATGGACATTTTGCAATGGAATGCCCAGCTGAGAAACCTGTATTACGAGGTAAACAGGAAAACTAAAGGGGGTTGCTTCGAAAGGCGACCAAGTGACCCCGGAAGTGGAACTTCGCCATACAAGTGATGCGGTGAATCGGGAGAGATCCCAAGTGGTAAAGATGGCTAGTGCTGAAATAGGTGGACAGGAACAACCCACTGAAAGAGAGACTAGCACCCTCGAGAAGGAAAAATCGTTGACTATAGATGATAGTCGATTCGAAAGCTCGAGTGAAGAGGGAGTCAAGCTTAAGGAAGTCTTGAGAGCTGCGGGTGCTCAACTCTCCCCGAGTCATCCATGTTTCGAATACCTAAAGTAACAGGGATTGGACCTCGGTATCACTAAAGATTTTAAACGGTTCACAGTAGATCCTTCTCCATTGGGGGGGAGGCGCTGGTACTTGGCTGTATCTGTACTAGGACGCATTGCTGAGTTTCTAGTTGATACGGGAGCTAGTCACTCCTTTATCAGCTCTAGACTTTACAGTGCATTGCCCGGTAAGACTGAAAACTTCTCTTTGAAGGTCCAGGCTTGCTCGGCCGACGGTACCCAGATGCAAACATATGGACAAACTTTTGTTCCATTAGAAGTAGGAAAAAGGGAATTCATTTTCTCACCTACGATAGCAGACATAGCTGATGACGGGATTATTCTTAACCCCAGCACTGGTGTTCTAACAATAGACCAACCTTACAGGGTTAAAGAGCAATGTGTATTACGACAGATCTCTTCGATAGCAACAGTGGCACAAACGGTGAAAATACCTGCAGGAACTTCGTGTGATGTACTCGTGAGGAGTAATCCGAAGTTGAGTGGTATCGAGCCCGATAAGGAGTATCTTGCTAGTGTGGGTTTAGTTTCTGTCGACACCTTGGTTTCGAATGGATCATGGACGGTCATACCCATCTCGAATCCGGGAGCGGAAGTTAAGTACTTACCAAAGGACCGAGAGATAGCCACTGTTACAGCGGCGGAAGCAACTGTAAGTGCTATAGGCCCTAAGAAAAACTTGACTGAAGATGAAGTATGCGTATTGCCGGAGGCTCTCGAGAGATTGGTCGAATCTTCTGAGTTATGTTCGGGGGGAACAGACCGAGGAAATACGTTTATTACTTCGAAAGTATAGCAAAGCTTTTAAATTGGCAGGTGAACCCTTGGGCCGTATTGAAAAAGTATTGCACCGAATCGAAACGGGAGATGCCCCACCTTTTAAAATGCCTTATAGGAGATTGCCCGTAGCGAGGAAGAAATTGGTGGAGGAGCACATTGAATCGATGTTAAATGATGGTGTGATCATTCCAAGTACTAGTCCATGGTCTAGTCCGGTACAAATGGTTACAAAGAAGGATGGTACTATGAGATTCTGTGTTGATTACAGAAAACTCAATGGTGTCACCAAAAAGAATGCTTATCCCCTACCTCGAATAGACGAAACCTTAGATTCCTTTGGTGGAAATCAATGGTTCTGTAGTCTGGACTTAGAGTCAGGCTATTGGCAAATTGCTATGAGAGAGGAGGATAAAGAAAAAACTGTGTTCACTAGTCATATGGGGTTGTATCAATTCACATTAATGCCTTTCGGATTATGCAATGCACCAGCAACTTTCGAGGCCATGATGGAGTCAGTCCTGAATGATCTCTTATGGAAAAGCTGCTTGGTATATCTTGACGATGTGATAGTTTTTAGTAAGACATTTGAAGAATGTTCTACCAATCTCAAATTGGTTTTAGAATGAATCCAACGCAATGGATTAAAACTAAAACCGAAAAAGTGTACATTATTTCAGAAATCAATGGTTTATTTAGGGAGAATAATTAGTACCGATGGTATTAAAGCTGATCCCGATAAGCTGAATGCAGTTTCTGATTGGGAAAGACCAAAAGGCCCAAAAGATGTACGGTCGTTCCTGGGATTCTGTTCCTATTACAGAGACTTTATCCCAGGCTTTTCGAGAATTGCGTATCCTTTGCAAACAATCGCACATTGGACTCCGGATAGGGCTCGAGATCCATTCCCCTGGAGGAATGATCACGACGTAGCTTTTGAGGAATTGAAACGTTTGTTTAAGGAAACACCAGTGCTGAAATATCCAAATGAAACTGGTCATTTCATTTTGGATACGGACGCAAATAATGAATTTATTGGAGCAGCATTGTCACAAATGCAAGATGGTATCAAGGTTCCAATAGCTTTTGCGAGCAATAGCCTTAATAAGGCTCAAAGGAATTACTGTACCACTAAACGAGAGTTGTTGGCTGTAGTGGTTTACACGAAGAAGTTTAAACATTTCCTCTATGGAGGGAATTTTACTCTTCGAACCGATCACTCATCCTTGAAATGGTTGCTTAATTTCAAGGAAGCGGAAGGAATGATCGGCAGATGGCTAGCACATCTGAGTGAATTCGGGCTGGAGAACAGCCATATCCAGCATAGGCCAGGCAATAAACATATAAATGCTGATAGTCTGAGCAGAAAACCTATTCGGAAATGTGGCAGGCTCGAATGTGGTGACTGCGGTGCTCATGAGGCTGTTATAGCCAGTATGGGACCCCCTGTAGATCCTGTTTTGGTACAGAACCTTCTACAGTGGACTCCTGAATCGATATTAAAGTTTCAGGATTTAGACCCAACTCTAGCACGCCTAAAAAGATGGGTTGAAAAAGGTGATTGTCCAACGAGACCAGAAATCTCATTGGAAAATAGAGAACTGAGGCTATTCCTCTCACAATGGTCAGAATTATTAATTCGGGATGGTTTATTGTGTAGATGGAAAATTAGACCAGAAAGGCGAAGGATACTACAAATAGTAATGCCTTCTGCAATGAGACGGGATGTTATGTTCTTCTGCCATGGACATGCAACCAGTGGTCATTTCGGTAAGAAGCGTTCACTCGAACGTCTCGCAGGGAGATACTACTGGCCTGGAATGTCTAAGGATCTCGAAAGATGGATTAAGACATGCCCACAGTGTTGCCTGAATAAACCGGGTATGGGGAAAGGTAAAAGTCCTCTACAACAAGAATTGTTTGGTGTAAGATTCGCACGAATTGCTCTCGATATCATTACTGGTTTTAAAACAACCATAAATGATAACACATGCATGATGGTAGTGTCGGATTATTACACAAAGTACACAAAAGTGTTCCCCCTACCGGACCATCAGGCCAAGACATGTGCAATAGCACTGGTTAAGGGCTGGATACTTCAATTCGGGGCACCTTTTATGTTGCACTCGGACCAGGGAAGGGAGTTCGAATCTTCCATCTGGTCAGAAATGTGTCATTACCTTGCCATATGTAAAACGAGGACCAATCCATACAGGCCACAGAGTGATGGCATGGTGGAAAGGTTTAATAGGACTATGATCCAATGCTTAAAACCATTGGCCAACACACATATGGACGATTGGGATGATCAATGTGAATTTGTTGTACATGCATACAACAATACAGTACATGCTTCGACTAATTGCACGCCGAACATGTTGGTTTACGGAGAAGATATCATTATGCCAGCCGATGATACAGGTTTGAAGCCTCGTCGCTTCAAACTCGGGGATAAAGTGGTTCGATTTCATGAACCACTAGCCAATATCAAACTAGCCTATAATTGGGATGGCCCATATACTGTCTCCGAGATAGTTAGTGAGTCAACCGTTTTTATACAAACCTCGTATGGGAGGCAGTATAAATCGAATGTGGATCGATTATGACCATGGTTAGGGAGAGACCTCACCACTGAAACCTATGGAGTTGGTTTGGAACTCATAGAGGAGGTGGGGGAGGCAGTACGGATTACCCCGTCAATTGCAAACAAGGGTCCAGGAAGACCTAGGAAGCAAAAGACAGGAGGGGGAACCCGAAACCTAGACAATCCCAACCTAAAGGTAAAAAGAAAAAAGTCTCGGCGGGTGAAGGTAAACGGAAGAGGAAAATGACTGTTAAGACTAAGCAGACAATAGAAAAGGCTCCTCCCGCTACCAGGTCTACAAAAGCTCCTCCTGAGGGGGTGAGACGCAGCCCTAGGATTATGGCTAGGGATGCAGTGACCTAACTCGAAGATCACAACGAGTGTATTGTCCTGTCTGTTATTGTGTATTTTTGTATTGGCTAACGAAGAACGTAACCCTAACGCAATGACTGGAATGCTGACCTTTTCGACGATCTCGTGGGTGGAGGACGGAAAATCCGGCAGAATAGCTATATGGCATTCTGTATTATTATTCCTCCAGGACCCCTAATGAATCGAAAAGACGTCGACATGGAAGACTGAAGGGACCGGTTAACTAGCGGAACAACTCGCTACCCCAAAAGAGATTGGCGGGAAAAGTGTAGTGGGAACTGGGTCAAGTGACCTCATTATCAGAACGGAGTCAAGACGTAAGGTTAAAATAACGCGCATGATTGCGCATGCGCATTGTTTTAAAAGATATCAAGAGACGTTGTGAATCCCGCCACTTTGCGACTTGGCTTGGTGCCAACCACACGTGTTGCTGGTGTGCGCATTGTTTTTAGTAGTTTTTTTTGTATCTGAGGTCAGTGTCTCTCGAAAGAAAAGATTAATTAACGTTAAACCCTTGTGTACCCCCACACTACCCTAACGGGACCATGACCGAGCGGGATGTCCAACTGACTCTCGCAAGCGGTGGTGGGGGTAGTACCCCCTCCCATAGCGGGCTCGAAGGAGCAGAGAACGGACCCGATGTGTCGCCTGCTAGTTCCGACAACACGGTCTCACCGGTACGTCAAGAGGAAGACGATCTCTTGGGGGTTGGCACCCTGAGCATTTCCAATGCACAGAATGAACCTGAGATCAACGTCGAGGACGACTCTGAGGAGGAGTTCGAATCGTTCGGTCAATCTTACATCGAGACTCCTAAGTCTCAAGGTTAGATTTTCAAGCGTCCTAGTATCATAACTAGGTCGACAAAGGTCAAAGCAGCTGACCAATCAGCTTCTTCGAATGCGGAGGCTACTGAACCAGCCCCGTTGAATGTTTGCCAAAGTTTTAATCCGGACGATGAAATGGATACAGAATTGCGTAATACCATTCTGAATAGACTAACTCCTCAGGAGTTTGATAATTGCGAGATGTTTTGGTTGAAAACGTATGGTGGATGTGCTCTCGGCTCATCCCGAAATGCGTGGTTTGCCAAGATAGTACAGGAAGCAGCCGAAATGGTCGTGCGCACCCCGAAACCGGTGTCCACAGTAACGGTTCAATCACTCCCGTGTAGTGCAAACAAGGCGGAGAGCGACATGGACGTTGACCAGGCAGAGAGTGTCAGTGACACTAAAATGGCGTCTCGAATGAGAAAGAAACCATCGGCTTCTTTGACACCTAAGGACCCTAAACCTAAGGTCGATAAGAAAGAGGATTCTCCTAAAGAAAAGAAACTAACCCCGAAAAAGAGCGGCAAGAAAACTATGTCGCAGAAAGAGAAAAAGCTAGCAGCTAAAGAAGCGAAGGAGAAGAAGCTCCGAGACGAGGCATTAGCCTCGGCTGCGGAGCATCAGAAGAGGCTCGAGGAAGCCAAGAAAGAGTTTGACGCAGATGAGTCAGATAAAGAAGGGGATAAAGAACCACCATCGGAGAATGATAAAATCATCTTCGCCAATGCCTTGTCGAAGTTCAGTAGGTTTAAACCTATGAGCTTCAAGGATTGTCGCATGGATGAAAAGAGACATTGCGCTCCGCCTGCTGTCTATCCCGACAACACGGAGGACGACGACCAATGGCTTCGCAAATCCAACGAGGAAGAGTCAGCTTTCCAATGTTATTGGGACTGGTTCAATAGAGTTATGAAAATGGACAAAGCTTATTACTTGAAAGACCAGAAACTAAAACTGAAGTGGGTCTTTGTCAAGTATGAAGAAACAAAACGATGCTTGTTTACCTCTTGTCACGACGAGCAGGTGAGTGAGGGAGTTCCAAAGACATGGCCTTCGAAGGACCAGTTTATGAGACATCTCTACGAGGTGCACTATCATCACCATGGCGTGTATGAATGTGTGCCCGACGAGAGATTCCAGCAGAGCGCTAAGTGTCCCGACGGACTTATGACCATGCGTCGCTCGAATATGGTTCGCCATATGAACGCCTGTCACGGGAATAGGTTCGAGGACGCTATTCGTCGTGTCAACAAGATTCACAGCGAGCTGATGGCCGGATTTATGACCAAATATGCTATAGTAGCGGAAGAGGGTTCCGAGACTGATGTCCCGAAACTAAAGGAATCCGTTGGCGAGTATGTCAATGGTAAATTGAGAGCTCGATATGTAGTTTCCTACGTGACAGACCGACTGCACTTGCAGAAAGCCTATTACGAGGAAATGAAAGAGTGGGATAAGGCTGTCCATCCCTCAAAGAGGAAGGCAGATGAAAAGAATGCCTATGGTATTTCGAAAAAAGAGGTCTCGGGTTGACAAAGATGGACCCGTGTACGTAGCAGGTGGTACAACGATCCGCCAGAAAGTTGAACCAAAGCCAAATCCAGTGACTTTCGATTCCAAGAAAAGTGATTGGAGTCAGAGCCCTAGCTCTAAAGTACATGTCGGGAGTCTGTCATCGTCTTCGGCGGAACACTTCCCGACATTGCCACCTAGCGGCCCTGAAAGTCAAACAGTGCTTTCCGGGAAGAGTAAGAAGCCTCTTACAAAGGCCTCTACCTCGAAGCAACCCGAGATCCCCCCAGGAGCAAAGGTTGTAGAGTTACCACCAGTCAAGTATTTCAAACCTGATAACCTTGTCAGTTTCGAAATACAGGATAGGCTAGTTAAAAACTGGCAGGAGAAGTTCTCTAAGGCCCTGGAAGTCTTCGGGGATACAGTTGTCCAGTATACTCTGGCATGTATTGGTAACATACATGACGCTGAAAAGGGTCATCTCTACCAACAGGAGGAGGAACGTCTTCGTGAGAAGGTCGAACAGGCCGACAAACACGAAAAAGAGGCCCGGAAAAAGGAGGAATACTGGGAAGTTAGAATTGCAAAGGAGAGATCCATCTCAGACCAACTTCGATTTAAGTTTGAGATGTGCTTCAAAGGACACACTTTTGAAGAGTGGAATGGCCAACCTTCTCAATTATGGGAATGGTTAAAAGACTTAGAGGACTCGGATTATTTTTTTAATTCAAAGGACTCAATAGAGGACGATAGTTATGTGTTAGTACATACCACGTCCACCAAAGCTTTATCGAAGCGTTGTATATATAATACACGCTAATTTGGAGACCACTGGATACCGACCCGTACCTCGAGGGCTACATTAACCTGAGCTGTCGAGATGATAACCTGGAATACCCTTCTTTACAAATCTGGACTTACCGTGTTGGTGCTACCATATACGTTGGACTTAATTGATGGACTTACCTATGTGTTCATCTCGAGGAGGATTTTATCTTCTGGCTCGCGGCATCACCGTCCAGGACTATGGACCCCTCTATTGAATACTATGTGTTTATGTCTTATAAAGACGAATTGTGATGTTTTATGTGATTCTCACGTTACAAACGAGATCACTTATATACAACCTGGTGCGTGGATATAGGTTGTGGACTATATATATTATGTTACATCGAAGCTGAGCTTTGATATATTTAATACTCAGGAGACCCATTGGAAACCTCTTCAGTGTCAACCCTGGAGGTAGGATATGGACTACCTTGATCTTTCCAACGGAGGCTGAATGAAGTAGGTCTCTCGAGGTCAGGCAGGTTGTACTCTGTGTTATAACTGTGTTGTTATTAACTTTAACCATACCAATATGTACCAAATTCATGTTGAACCTTGTATTCGACTGTCTGTTAATAATATGAAAACTTCATTGCGAAGCTCATGATATTTTTGTTCAAGGTTACATGATCTGTGTACGAGTTCTTTTCAGAACTGATATGTTGGGTTTCTTATGAGTAGACATGATGATTATGTGTATGTATTAATAATATCTCGTTATGGTCTCGATTCCCTAGGTGAATTGTATAGATAAACTATGGTAAAATCATTACTGTATCTATCACCATTTTCCCCTAGTGTTATCTGGAGGGGGGTAGTGTAGGGAATCGCAGTCGCTATGCATCGAGGCTTGAATGTAGTCAAGACTATTATTATGTACCGTCTCGTAGTAGGATAGGCGCTCTTCGGGAGCGTCTCCTATGCTACTTGTAAGAGGGCACCACGCATGGTCTCGGGTGGTGTAGTACGGGAGGCGGACCAGAGGGCGCTCAGCGCGGAACTAATCAACCATGATGAGTATATATTCCGCCGTCCTCCTATGATCGGGACTCGCAGAGCTACTGGGCTGGTAGACTGATCTGGTCTCTAGAACGGCCTAATGAATGTTATAACGAGAGCTTTACCTCCTTTGGGGGCATAGACTATAGGCATACGAAAGGTTGAAACGTGTTCGCAGTCCTTCTGTAACAAGTACTGTAATAAAGTGATTCTGAAACCTACTCGAACCGACTAGTTATTGCTTCGATAATATAGTTGTCTCGATATTAAGGTGTATCTCGAAATAGCAATACCTACAATACAATCTCAATTGGCACTCTGTTATCATGTATACAGCAATAAGAAGAGTAGTCAGGCGCTCGAGGTCAGGTTCTGTTTATTATCCTGGGGTATGTTTCAGAACGATCACTGATCACCAAATGACCCTATGGTCACCACTTTCAGATTCTAGTAGGAAGTATGCTCTCTAGACGATCACCAACTATCTTGTACAAATCAAATCCTACAAGGTGGTTGTACAAATATACCTACTAAATATACAACAGCACTGCTTAGTCTATAGTTGTAACTTGTAGATGGTTAATTGCACTGAGATGGGGACAAACCCATTTTTCACCATGGGAAGGGGGTAAATGTGACTTGAACGTTTTGGATATTTTTCATTTCTATTACGTGGGTAAGGTCAGGATCTTTTTTGGAAACTATGGTTTTGCCGATGTATCATTAATATTTAAAGTAGCAGACTACAAAATATAAGCTTTTTAGGGGGTATTTCATAGTGCTCCCACTGGTATGGGGCAAAGTAAAGAGAAAATGCATTGGAAATGTGTATTTGTTTTTATATTTCTACTAGCCCCCAATATTTAGCATTATATATAATCAATTCAAGAACTATTCCCCTTATCTGCCTGGAGTTATTGCTAAAAACCTTGTGGTGTGGGTAAAGTGGAACCATATGTGCTTGATTCTTTAATACATGATAGTGGGGAGAAATAAATCATATTTATCAAATGCAAAAATATAATTAGAAAGCCTTAGGTGTCAACTATCAGTCATTAGGTAAAGAAATTTAGATTCATTAACATTATACTGCAGTATTGCCATATTTGAAATTGCAATGTGATTTGGTGTAGTTTTAGAGGAACCATACGTGCCACATAAAGCGATTCCTCCAGTGCATAGTTATGGGAGTTCCTAGAGATGCATTGTCATAAAGATTAACCACTTATGCACCTATCTACATGTAAATATTATAGTCCCATTATACAAGTCAATGGAAATCTATGGCAGTTTTTCCATGTCAGGAACCGTACATGCCACATGGAACCATAAGTGCCATAATATGCATTATGCCTGAAATATCATGAATTAAGAAGTTTTGTTGTTATGACAGATTACTATTATAAAAGGACAATGCCCAGCATCATGCAAAAATGATATCATTTGAATCTGTTCACTTGATGGTGGAAAAATCAACTCCCCAAAAAATGAGCCTATTTGGACCAGAATCCCATAGGAACTAATGCCAAATAATGAAATTGACTCTAAAATTGGCAATTTTTTTATATTAGTGTTCCCAATTTTCAGGGTAGGTGCCTCAGTACACCAGTATTTTGGACACACAATTTCAGAACAATCTAAGCAGTTTAATTTTTACCCCTTAGTAAGCCCTGTGTGACCCCAACTCAGTGCAATTGACCAGATAGTCTGTGGCCTTGCAGAGAAATCCGTACGATTTTGGGTTGTGCAATCGAAACTATTCAGCGATCATGATTACAAGTACTAATCTTACAAATGTGATTGCACAAAATGTTAAAAGGGAACAAATAATTAATTGTTCTGAATCATACCCCAGGTAACCACATCATGTGTATGTAGGAAAACCCAAAGTAGTTTAGAATAATTGTTGGGGTATACATGGTTCACATTGTCTACACAATTTCATTTACAATAATATGTATATCTCACAGGGGCGTAGGAAAAGGGGGGGCCAGGGGGGCCTGGGCCCCCCCCAATCATAAAGCAGGTGGGGCCTGAGTATGTCTGGGCCCCCCCCAAAATTTGTCAAGAATTCATTATGAATTGAACTAGAAGCTAAATCTTTGCATTATCAAAGTAGATTGATACAGTAATGGGATAGGGAAAATGGGGGCCTGAGCCTAAAATGAGATCTAAAATTCATCAAAAAATACATTTTTATACAAATTTTATGAGGTGCTATTGCGCTTGAGTTGACAATACAAGGTGGCCATGGTGGGGACCCGCTGCCCCCCCCCCCCCAAATGAAGATTTCCTACGCCTCTGTCTCGTGAGACAATTAGGAAATATCATCCGCATTTACCCACACAGTCATGCACACTTTCGGCCTATAAACTGATAAAGGTTCATAGTTCTATACATAAGTGATTGGTTTTCTAGCGGGGTATATGGGTGAATGACAATCCAGTTCTAGTTAGTCCCACCCCAAGGCCAATGGGGAGCACATATGTTCTAGGAAAGGTGGGAATCCAGCTGCAGAGAATATTTAGTGGTCAGTCAACAGAGCAGTGGTGACCCCAAGTGAGGGTTAGAGGAACTGATTAGCATTGCACCCTATGAAGGCCGGCCCAACATACACCACAGTTCTAGTCGAATTTAACCCTGATTTTCAAGCATAAGCCCTATTCTCCCCTATTATTTTTAAACTCCAAATATCAGGCTATTTATTTCTGGGAACACATTCAATAAACCTCAACTAATAAGATGGCAGCATCTATTCAGAGTTCACTAACTTTTGGAATCAAGAAAAACAAAGGCCAATAAGTCAGTATGAATTGTAATATTCCCCTGCATCCACATGTCTCAAAAGTGTATGAGGTAGATAGAAGTAACACTATTCCTAGTACCTGCAACACTGGACCAATGTGTTAATAAAGCAGTCTGATGGAGAATACTGGGGCATGTTTAGGTCCCGGGTTTAGGTTTAGGTCTATGGCACTTGTGCACAGTAGTTCCTATTTTCCTCACAAGATGTCCCCACGCTGGATACGTCGTCATGGTTCTAGGAATAAGACCTATTAACTCGTGTGGCATGGCCTTTAGGGGCCATCCATAAATGACGTCATGGAAAATTTGACATTTTTGACCCTCTCCCTCGTCATATGGAAAATTAATTCCGTCATGCCGGGCCTGATCTCTCTTCCCCCCTCCAGTGGGAAAACTACCTAACAGCATTCAGATTCTTTTACTGCCCCTTACTTAGAACTGATTTAGCAAAACGAGCCCCCGCCCCCCCAAATTAGGTTATAGGCGACCGCAGATGGGCCAGATTTTATCGGTAACCAGGGAGTACCGACCTGATCTGATCGGGAAGATCAAACTGATATTGACCAACTGGATCGGACGTCCACGCAGACGCAGACCCAGTCGGGCCCGTCTGTGGTCACCTTATGCCTACAAAAGCTATGACATGTGAGGAGCACAGAATACCATATATGACTTTTAGTTTACTACTAAAAATGGCTAGCATGGCGATTTTCAAAGCCCCCTTTAAAATGTCGTTCTACTGTTAAGCTGACTGCAGACGGGCCCGACTGGATCGGCCGATCGGGAAGTTGGGAAGGTCTGTGGAGGACGTCCCATCCAGTCTGTCAATATTAAACATGTTCGATGTCCCCCGATCCGATCGGCTACCCTTCCCTAAATACCGACCGAATCGGCCCTGTCTGCAGTCGCCTTTACCGGGTACTAGCTGGTACCATATACAAAAAAAAAGGGCACCGGTACCGGTACCCGCATCGATTATGCATTTCTGCATGCGTGCCAATGATGTTCATGTTTAATCCTGAAGCTGTGGTTTGGGTTTGCCAACAGGCAGTACATCCTCTTTGCGATTTTGCCCCACTGAAAGGGGTTCTTCCAAATGCCCCCCACTGTTAATAAATGACTCAGCCCTTTATTGTTGTAATATGTTTGTCAGCTTGCACTGCCATCTGGTGTCTACATAGAAATACTGTATGTTGCGCCATCTAGAGGATGGGAAATTAGACTGACACAAGCCTGTCCCGAGTATGAGAGTTGCAGCAGGATGCCAGCTAAGGGTTAGCTTCTCTCCCTGTACTGTTATATTAATCTACTGTCACTCTCCGAACACAGGCCGGTCAAACCGTGGCTCCTTAGAATGCAGGAACTGGAAATACTACTCACTCATCAAACATAGGTTGCATTTCTCTGGTCTGAAATATATGCTTGAAGAGTGTCAAGTTCAGGGTCATTCTGGTGGTCACTCGAGGCGTTTGGGCAGTGGTTTTCTAACCATATGCAGTGCATTGTGGGTGGGGGTGACCTCGAACGCTAACTACACAACCTTAGCTTGTTCCCTCCACCCCCTTCCACCCCAGCCAGGTCTGGCTAGGTACCAATCCTTAACTATGCTTAGGAGGGTAGTAAGTTGACTCAGGGATCAACATTGACCCACATGGGGAGGACCAATAGGGGGTGGCCTTACAAACCAGCATTGATCCCTCGGCCATACCACGAACGCCTCGACTAGTGCCATCATATGGCACTAGGTATGAGTGTATGTGGACCTGGGCAGGGTGATCCATTGGTTGTTTCCTTGCCCTCTCACCGCAAGGGATTCGGTGATACGCTGACCCCGCTAGCGTACACGGAGCAGGGGAACAGCGTAGGTGATCCATTGAATACCATGTTAATCAAAACGAGGCACTCTGCAGGTGACATGCCATCACCGGCCTAATGGTAGAAACACTCTCAGACCATACGGTGCGTTCGGAGTACGGCCGAGGGATCAGTGCTGGTTTGTAAGGCCACCCCCCATTGGTCCTCCCCATGTAGGTCAATGTTGATCCCTGAGTCAACTTACTACACTCCCAAGCATAGTTAGTGACTGGTACCTAGCCAGACCTGGCTGGGGTGGAAGGGGGTGGAGGGAACAAGCTAAGGTTGTGTAGTTAGCGTTCGAGGTCACCCCCACCCACAATGCACTGCATATGGTTAGAAAACCGCTGCCCGAACGCACTGAGTGTGATTAACTCAATACTGTCCTTAGAAAAGTGTTTAATTGTCCATTATGTAACTGACTAGGACCTAAGAAACTATGAGTGTACACTGAACAGTAACCATTATAGGATTGGGTACCTTGGCCCTAAGGACCTCGACTACTCAGGTTGAAATAGCATTCAAATGGGGCTCCATACATTCCCAAAAGTGCAGGGATACATGTACCTGGTCCTGCTGCCGTCATTAGGGTAAGGCCAAAATATTGTGTGTTTCCAATAACATGACTTGAAAAGATAGAATCGGTAGGTCGGATTTTCTTCTCTTTTTTTTTAACTTATGTATAAGAAATGTTAGGGCTCATATCAATGATCAATGGATGTATCAAATTCTTTGATTTCATTGCAAAATAATGATGGAAAAAGTTGCCAATTGTGAAAGAGGGGAAGAATATGAAAGGAAAATTGATGAAAAAAATATGAAAATCCTAAAAAAAGGTATGAAAGTTTTCTAAAGGATTAAGGAAAATTCAGTAAAAAAAAAGAAGAAAAATTTTTTTCCAAAAAACCTAACCTTTTTGGCCCTGTTTTGCTAGGGTCGGTCTGGTTACTGGAAACACAACTTCTTTTTTTGGCCTAAGTTCAATGTAAGGCAAACCAAAATTGTAATCCCCATGCAGGTCCCACTCCCTACTAGGTAGGGGAGCGGAGAGAGAGAGAGAGAGAGAGAGAGAGAGAGAGAGAGAGAGAGAGAGAGAGAGAGATTGGGTAATGGTTGCTCAACACATCTAGGGTCATATTCATGTTGAGAAAACTACATTTGACCTAGGGTGATAGATGAACGCTTGTGGCTGTGCAGGCACATTTAGGTGTGCACTCACTCAGGCATACAAAGGGGACAGAACATTTACTAAGACACTTTAAGGTAAGTTACAATGTTGTTGATTTCCTCTATATATAGGGCTATACGGGCAAACAAACCAATGTAGTGAAATGACCTCTGGGTAGGTTGACTATGCCTCAATTAGCTGAAATTATGTACACATTGGAATGCCATCTCTAGGTCCTATATTCTACATGTTGAATTAAGTAATTCACTTACCAATAAGATACATAGAATCCATAGGGATATTTCATATTGCTGTTTAACAATGTCCTATCTAATACATTCTACATTGTCGAGCTCCTTATTATTATTATTATTATTATTATTATTATTATTATTATTATTATTATTATTATTATTATTATTATTATTATTATTATTATTATTATTATTATTATGCACCATACAGTGCCCGAATCAGACTACAGCTTACGTTCGCAGAACAAAATTCCATTATTTCATTATGTCCTTTAACATGTCAGCCCTTACCAAAAACAAGTGTACAGTTTATATAATTATTATCTCTCCTCAAGTATGATTATACTCAGATTGACCACCCTTCTCTTCTGGTGAAAATAAGACCCCAACCACCCCTGTAGCCCAAATATTAAGGCCAGGAGGATCCTCAGAATGAGATAGGATCCCTGGAGGCTCTGAGAGAGTGCATAACAAAACTGGGACCTACTCGAGAGAGCCGCGCCCAGTTATATAAGTGCCTAGTAATACAGGCACAAAGCAATAATTAGAAACAGTTGGTCTTTGGACCAAACGAGTATGAGTTAGGAATACATCAAGAATCACATATTGTCAGATTATCAGATCGCTTCAACGTTTCTCTCCCTGTCCCTACTTCAATACCAACAAGATAGGTCCATTAGATCTACTCTTTCTTTTCTTTCTGCCTTTCTCCCTTCAGCCTGAACTCTCAGACTACTACTACTCATGCCAGTCTGTGCGTTGCTCATACACACTAACGCAATGCAGGTGTTGCTTTCCCACCAGGTAGCCAGTCCTGTGCAGATCCCCTCGCACCTGCCCACACACCTTAGTGGCAGGGCAGTGGGAATGGATCCCTTTGATCATTAACAGGTAAAAGTAATCGTCCACACACCTGTGATAAGAGAAACAATAAGGACCAAATCTACCACGACCAATGTGTTTAATTGATGAGTTCTCTTCTCTTGGGAGGAAAACATAAAGCAAACAGCTGGTAAGAGGAGGAGGAAACTAGGATAATGAAGTGGGCTTGAACAATAGATAAGGCTTAACAGATGGCTTAACCCTTTAGGGATCTCGTGCCGCAATGCTTGATATACACCTATCGTCATTACAGACGGTGGTACACTACATCATGTGGAATTCCCTACATTTGCATTGGGTCAATAAGTAAGATGCATGAATGTAACCAAGGGGGGCATTTCTTAACACACTACGACAGCACCCTTCTAGTCTTTAATACCAGTAGTCCCATAGAAATAGTAGAGGCGTCTGTCTCTCCGGGAATCTGTACTCCCTTGTGGAGGGCTTTAAAAGTTTATCATTATCATGAGTCGTAAGGCTGGGTACGATCGCATTACTTTACGAAATGAGCTCCAGGCGATGGCCCATGCAATAGCCCTGTGGTATCTCAGCACAGATCAAACAATGCAAATGTAATAAAGAAAACGTGTCTATATGTACTCGCATCCCAATCAGCAATGGGGCATTGGGCCATGCTTGTCCATGCTTGGCCCAAAATAAGCCGACCTTGGCCCAATATTATAAGCCGACCTATATCCTTGCTACCTGGGATGGGTCATTTATATATACTTTATTTGGAGCTGTAGAAGTGACAATTATCTTATTATACTAAAATACACAATCTACATCTACTCTCTTGTTTCTGAAGATCCTGCACCGTAAGCCCCCTGAAGCAGCTGATCAGGGTACTGAGGTGTCAATAACAAAAACTTTTGAAATGTCTCTTCCTCCTTTTCATGATCATATACCATGGACGGCGGCCGGGACGCGTGGCGGGCCTTTGATAGCCCGGTCGGAGCAGACAGGTGGAAGGGGCTAGGTGAGGAGTGGGTGTTTGATAACGGAGGAGGGGGGGGGGGGGTGATGGGGTGGTAACTATATCAGACTATTCAGAGGGATGCCAGCGAGGGGCGTTGAAGGGTTGATGGTGGCGCCACGTGGTGGATAATGTCAAAATGAAGCGTGAACAGAGTGGTTGCAGACTCGGTATGGCGCTGGGGAGAGAAGGGGGGGGGGGGTGGCTGAAGGCTCTCTGTGGAGGACACCCTTGGGTGGTGCCAATCACCAATGCATGCAGCTCTGCCATTGGCCGCCGCTCTGGCAAAGGCTATGAATTATTCATGAGTGTTAGCCACGCCCCCTTCCACCACATGCTTTGCTGAGTGGAACTTTGCCAGATGCCCAAAGACACTCATTACTGTAGGGAGGTAGTTTAAAAACTGGAGAGAAAGTAGACAAGGATCCAAAACATACATCTCAGCAATGGATATAGTATAACAGTTTTTGTGTGGACTGGTGATCTGATGTTGGACTACATTAGTGTACACAGACTGCAACGACTTCTACTATTGCTGGTGGTTTTTCCTTTTAAAGCCTTTTTACAGGCTGGAGGACTGTTACCTGTTACATATATTTATTACAGTCTAAAATTCCAATATGGCTCACCATAGCCAATTCACGTCATCTTCACTTATCTCCCTTTTGGCTTACCTCCTGGTTATCAACCATGGTGAAGTGGCAGCTGATGGGGTGTTCCAACTGGAACTGGTCAGAATGTCCAATCCCCTATCACAGCTAGCCAATGGTCAATGCTGTGAGGAGACAACTACAAATACGACCACCCCCTCTGATTCCTCCTCCAATGTGTGCCCTGGTGGGTGCAGGACTGCTGTCCATGTTTGCCTCAAGGAGTTCCAGGACACTCCAAGACCGACTGGACGCTGTACATTTGGGGAATATAAGACGGACATCCTGGGACCAAGCTCCTTTGGTTCTCTGAATCAGGGCAGTGGGACAGTCCTCATACCCTTCAACTTTACTTGGTCGGTGAGTAGACTTTTATCTATAGAGTATATAGTTCAGCCCTGAATGCTCATGTTTTATATTAATTAGATATCACCAAACATCCTTTAGTTTATATATCCATTTTGTATACACTCTACGGGGATGTTAGGAATGCCCAAACAGTACAATACACTGTGTACAATACACTACATAGCCTTAGGACATAAAAAGTACTCCTCCTCCCACCCCCTCACGCACACCAAGAGTGACCTCCCAAATCATGCATTCTTCATTTCTATATACTACTCACTGTCCAATGGCAAAATATGGAGGGATTTGCTGACCCTTGTCCATTAGTCCATCTCAACAGTGAGAGATGTCAGCATTATAGCAAGAGTTTCAGTTGTAAAAGTGATCACTCTAATTCAAGTGGATAAAACTTTCACTCAAAGTCACAAGTGGTGTGTACCACATCGTGCACTTTGCTACAGCAGACGTTCATCCCCCGCACGTGCATGTCCCGTGTGCGCCTTGCGTTGTACTAGGACTACCTTATGGTGCTATACAGCCTATAGGGATATAACGGGTTGACTGCAGTCCATGCTGGTAGCTCCATATGAAAGGAGCTAGAGCTGCTGTGTAGCGGATATTTTTTGTTGCTCTGTATACATTAACATCTTAATGTAAAATGATTGTCAATATATTGGCTATAATATAGGAAGCAAGAACACCTTGGGGGACAAGATGGTAGTGGAAACAGTGTGAGTGCTGTGAGTATAAGCGTGCACGTGTCCCATAGTAGTGGCCATCTTGAAAGGGACGCTGAACAGACCAGGACAGTGGAACAGTCATGGCTCAATGAACACCTTTATACATCATTGACAATGGGGATAATTTTTAAACGGGTCGTGGGGGTCAATGTGGCATCATCATGCGTGATGCTACAGGGACATCGTAGGTCTAGGTATTCTATACATGTAATACAAAAGACATGCTATATGAACTGTGAATATAACAATGTAGATATTAGCATCAACAGTCCACTACTAATTATAGTCTACAGCTAATAGAGTTTATGAAAATAGACTTTTCGAATGCATGGCTATGGGTAGTTGCCTATATGGGATGTTTCAACCCCAAGGGGTCGGTATGATGCAATGATGCACTAAACCACTAGGCCATGCCTCTGAGCATCCTGTGGTGGCAGTGGTATTGGTAGATGGCTAGATATATGAACATGACATGTACTAAATACTACAAAACTTGATATCTAGAGCTGGCGACCTGTATTCGGTCCATACAAACCTGTGGTATATATATATATATATATATATATATATATATATATATATATATATATATATATATATATATATATATACCACATCACCCCTGCACACAGCCATGTGTACCTAGAGGGGAATTCACCTTAAAATCCCTTTACAATATACACATACCGAGAAACTATCTTACATTAAGTTCACTTTTTCAAAACTACCATCACATCCCCTTTTCAAAAAACCAAAAAACCCTCGCTGTCCACACTTTAAACATGACGGTGTTCAGGCAGAAGAGAGGGCCCCAGAGCTGGCTCTTGGCCACGATTGTAGACACTAGAGTATGTCTCAATGGCCCTGGCGATGCTGATATTAACTGATTTGGTCTAAAACATATCGTCCCACCCAGAGTTTACTACCCATAATAGTCCATGACCAATCCGTGGTGGTAAATTAAATATCAAATATAGAGATATATACCAAATTATGGCATGAAATGAAAAAAATACATTCAAGCATTTGGTAAAATGTAATTTCTGCTATGTACTCTCATCACGATACTTTTGCTAGGGTATCATTTAGTTATCACTGTGTAAGGAGGAAACCCCTTACAAGTATACCCATGGTGTATATATATAGAGTTTAGTGGTTGCTTCTCCATGGGCCATGGCCTCTACACCCAGTGGGTCTAAACACAGGAAGAAGCACTTGGTCCGTTTGTGTCCTCAACAGAGCGGCGGCAATGCAATTAGGGAGTAGGAATGCATAGGCTGCTAGATAGATTGGTGAGTGTATACATGTTTGGAGGTGGGGGGGGGTAGCAGATGTTATATCCCATCATAGACCTTTTCTACATCCTCAGCATCACCACCAGTTACTACCGTTATGTTATGTATGCAGGCCTATGCTGTCTTAGGTTATGGTTCCCTGAGGGGTGATAAGCTCTTGCAAGTATATGATTGGCACTTGCAATATACATGTAAGACATGGAATTATAATCCTGCAGTGCAATCTGGAGTTCTAATTCCGCAGTACAATTCAAGCAAGACGTTATATTGTTTAAGTATTACAATGCTGAATGGTGATATACATGTACTCCTCTGTGTCCCTCCCGTGTCTGTTTAGCGTTTGGTGATAGAGGGCTGGAATCAGGGATGGGGGGGGTGTAAATTTGTTTCCTCAGGATTATGGATTTTGGCATAAGATTGGTTACTAACAACCCACAACACATGTAAAACTCAAAAACAGCCATAGTCCATGCTTCATCACAGTATGTCTCCAGTACCCCTCCCACCTGGGAGTCACAATACCTGCTCTGCCAGTTCCCCACAACAGTTCCAGGGGCATTGTATAGACGCCATACCTAGATACTCCTCAAGCAGAAGTTAGTAAGTGCCATTCTTGGCCAATATAATATTGTATAAACAAGGCCAAAACAGCACCCTGGTGCTATGTTTATAGCATAAACAAGGCTAGCAATGGAATTCCATCAATAACAGACCCGATAATTATTTCATATTCGAAACCTAAAACTACAAACAGTAAAAACGTCTTTTCCAGTATTCTTGGGCAAAATGATAAGATGTATATATATAGATACCTTAATAAATGACAGTGCGGATCTAATACCATCTCTCAAATGGGTGGGGCAGGAGAGGAATAATAATAGAGAACGACATAACTCCAAAGGTCCTGTGCCATAAGTACACTTAACTACACTAAACGGAATCCCCATATTTCCTGTGTAAAGCAATTTCCATTATAACCCCCCCCCCACCACTCCTTCTTACTGCTGTATTGTTCTGCAAAGGTTCATGCAACAGGCCCACTTCTCACAGTAAGGGATCTAACCTTGTTTCAAGTTGGTTTTCTTCCCAGGGTGGAGAAGGAAATAGTCTCATACACTGTAACGCACTATGCACAGGTATGCAGGAGCTCAATTGAAGAATGTCCCTCCTTGTGTTCAGTTAAACCATGCCAAGTTATTCTACCACACTCACCTTTTGTAAAAGTTGAAGAAGTTATAAACTAAGACATACCTTTCCTCTACAGTCATCGGTGATCCGATCTACATTGGCTAAGATAAATCATTATGGTATATTTGATAAAGGTAATTTATGCAATTTCTATTGGTATCAGATTTGTAGGTCTCCAGTGCGTTCCGGTCACTGCATTCATAATAGTGATAGACTGTAAGAATAGGTGTTATCTTGAAAATAAAATACATTAATGTTAATTCAACAATTTAATCTGTGAAGATAAGTAATCATGGTAAATAGAGTTAGTGTGTGGCCTGCGTGCCTTATTGGGCTAGACCACAATCCACAGGGTGGGGCACTTTTAGGGTGCACACTATATAAAAGCCGCTCGTTTCTGTGTTACATGTTTGCATTTGGGAGAATATACAATGTTGGATGATGTTTCAAATTGTGACTGTCAAATTTACTACAGATCATTTAGATCTTTATACTGGGAATAGTTTAAATAAGAAATATTACTGTTCCCATATAATCTTAACACAGGTTTTACCCTGCTCTATAAGAGAAATTGCCATTTTATGTCTTGCAGAGATATTGTATTCATTAAGGCACGCTTGCAGCGATAATGCCTCCAAACATGAATGATCATATAAATATAAAATCCTTAGCGAAATAAAATAAAATCTCTAAGGTCATGACCCCGTCACCTTTGAGGTACTGTAGTTAATAATGTAGTATCTGTGCATGAATTATTCCTATTGTTTGTAAATTAGTAGGCTAATTTGCCTATCCAGGTGTATAGTGGTGAATGTCAGTGTTAAAATATGTATCTGGTGGGAAGGGAGACATCAATAGGCCACCCATGTTTAATTCTGAGACACATCTCAGATCCACGCTTTGCATAATACTGTGTGAGATTGTCGCATATGTACTGCAAAGAATGTGGGGTTATAAATTCACAACTATGCGCTTTATATAAAGCTATATGTCTTGGCAGGACATGACATAGTATTTTGATACCATATGCCCCAACAGCCTCCATGTAGAAACGAGGAAGGGGTGGGCGCTAGTGAAAACCCCCTCCTCCCCTATTCCATCTGAAGGTGGTGAGGTGGGGAAGCTAAGCCTGCACCCGACCACCATTCATCTCTCAATGGGCGACACGTGCCGTTGACTGCCGCCATATTGCTTCCGGTACCGACCGTCGGTGCTTCCGGTACAGGCGGCAGTTGCTTGTGTGGCTGTTGATGAGCCGTCACGGAAGAGTAAAGCTGACAAGAGGAGGGGGTTACCAAAATCTGATACCCCATCCCCTCCCCCACGCACCTCAGACACCCTCATGGAGCTCAGGGCGGGATAGCAGAAGGTATGGCGTCTACATTATCCCATATGATGCTTTTTGCTATGTTTTATCAAGGCCTTATTTATCTGTAATAAAAAGAAATAGGCAAGATAGAGACATTGGGATGGATTGACGACTCCAGAGTAAAGCTATGCATATTTCACTTGGCCCTTATATAAAATCTTGTGACAAAGGCCTTAATAGTGGACTATATGGGTAAAAGGAAGAGGGAAACATCCCCATCCATCCATTCCTCCAACCTTCGTATCCCTGTCTGCTCCATTGTCAACAAGTCCATGGTAAGAAAGGCCATGGCCTGACCACAATAACCACGCCCCTCTCACCCCCAGCAGCTGATGTTATTCCTTATTATTGCCCTTCTGCTGACTATAATGTATTGGTGGTCAGTGTGTTCATTGAACCATGTCTTATTGCTTCTATGGTACAAAGAAAGGAGTGGGGGCAGGCACCTAATGTCCTAATTTTCAGCCCCTCTGTCCTCTTTTACCATGTGTAACTTTAGCCCTAACGGGTCGGCATTTTTTAAAGACGAACATTTATCTCTTCATCGTAGCATTAGTGGTCCCATGAAGAGGTTAGGTATGAATTTGTGTGGTCGATAAAATCAGCCTGAGAGCTTTAAATGCACATCTATTTGTTTTAATCTGCTTTCTTTGTGAATATCTAGTTTGGAGGACCACATTGACTGTATCACAATACTATATTGAATTGATATAGTCGACAAGATTCTCAACAGACCCAATGCAGTCTATGATGTACATTTTGTGTATTATCATCCTGGTTACAACATTATATTGATGCCTATTCTAGAATTAGAGTAAAGTTCAACCCAGTCCTATCGCATGTTGCTCAGGGTCGTCACGCTTCATGTGTGATTAATATGATTGGTCATGCTCTACTGACCCCCTCCCTGAAGCTTGTCCCGCTTTGGGTGCTGGATGGTATGATGACTTGTCCAAAGGTCTGGAACGCTGAGCTGGCATCATCTCACATGTTACTATAATGATAAGGCAAGCTTTGGGGTAAGGCAGACACCTAATTTCAGCTTCTGACTCTGTGTATCTTTATTCTGGGATTCTGCTATTGCATGGCTTTTTTTATAAATAGAATTGCAATGTTCTTCCTGGAAATTGACTAAGGTTCTGCATTGCTGCACCTACCAACAGATTCACAAAGGTAACTGATTTGCTTGAGTAAAAGGACAATTAAGTTTGGAAAACAGTGTAATCCCTATGTATGTACAGTAGTTCTTTGATACGTAGTAAGACCATCAGACGTAGTGTTACATATCAGACTGTCAACACAACAATTTCCAACTGTCAACAAAACATGTGACTGTCACCCCCACCCTAGAGCGTCACGCCACATGGCTTAACATTAGGTTACAGCTACAGCAGTCACCAGGCAACCATTTGATCCATTAAATCTATGCCCCGCCCCCCAAACCCCACCTTCTGTCAACCCCTTTCCCCTGCCCCTTACCCCTTCCTCACAAAAAGACCAAAAAGCCGCCTGTGCTTTCTGGTCCTTCTCCTTCTCCCTGTGGTCTCTTTGTTCCCTATTATCGCTAGTTTCTGTGGCCCATACGATACGGCGTTTCTGGTGGGCGACTTTTAGCTCGTCGGCCACTATAGAAATAACAGGGAGGGTTAATCAAATCATACACAGGGAGGTGGGTGTGTTGCATGTGGGTAGGGTTAATGTGTGATAATGTGTGGTGACCATGGGGGGACAGCATGGCAGCCCTTCTGTTGGTTGTTTGTTAGGGTCACTGTACTGATGATTATTAAGAGTGATTTTGGGCCCTTCAAAGAGACATCTACCTAAATAGGCATTAAGAGCTTAGGAGAGATTTACTTTTTTAGTGATTTTGGCACCAAAAAGGTACATGCAATATTAATATCTACCAGTTTTGTAATATAGTATTATATAGGCATTGATTTCGCTAATGTAGATGTCCCACCTCCTACCTCATATATAGCCTGTCAGACTAAATGAGATATTAGAATTAGGCATACCCCTTTCCAAATCGCATTGTTTTGTTTCAGCTTTCACATGTTAATGTCACAGGGCATTGATACATGTAGTTCAATATCGTGTCTTATCAGTTGGTCCACATCCCGGTCCACATGTATTCAACAGGACACCATGTGCCTCCGTGCATGTCATCACGCTGTGCACATACACAATGAGGCACGTGCATTCCTTGTGTAGATTTATTGGTGTTGTACACGTGCACGTGTATTCTCTGTGTGTATTATTTACTGTACGGTATCAAGTCTGTAATTAGACCCTTTATTGCCATGTCATCTGCTCCATACATGTGAGGAGATATACAGAGATTAGAATAATGGACCCAACTCTTTCAGTGTAATGGAGAGATTCCCTGAAGATTTGACACACTGTAGAGCATGTCTATTTTATAGAAGTGATCTTGTACTTAGAAAAAAAGATAGTTTTGAAGATATTGTCTGATGATGACATTGAGTCACTGTTGGGGGCATTAGCATTGACCCCAGGCTGTAGACATGGGTCATACTCCCAGATGGACACTGGTACCCTCTGCCACTGTGCACCACCCATGACATAAGCAACCAATCACTTCATCACAGGTGACCATCTGACCCCCACCCACCCTTCACCCAACTGCAAAAACTAGCCCTACCCTGTCTATACCCCAGGGCAGTGACAAGGGCGCCAGGCTAATCTGACCTCTCTACTGGCACCAAGGTCATCCCAAGGTTAAAGATTACCCTGTCGCCACTAACCTTCCCTTATTAACACCTCCGCTATCGTTTCATCTTTATTGGCTGGTCATTACCTCAAATCGTTGGTAATGACCAATGAGTTTAGCATTAATGGTCAGTTGTTGTCACAATTACCAGACAATCCATGGTTATCTCAATAATCGTCTCATGTGAGGGTATAATGAGGAAATTAGGAGCAGCTGACCATTGATCTGTTATGGTGTCTGGGCCCCGTCTAGAGATGGGTTATAATGATAATGAATTACTAGTGCTACATGTACTAAATTTGTGTCGGGCTTCCCTAGCCCACTTAAAAGGGTCTGTTTCTCCTCTTTCCTATCCCCTCAGGATATGTGTGGTGCACATATGCGCGGGCACTGACACATTCCTCTGTTGAATTGTGTAATGTATAGTTCTCGCCATGAATATGACCTTAGCTGTCGAAATGGCGTTAAACATCTATTACTCACTCACTCACTAAATTTGTCAGATTTACACTAGAAGATCCATGCATATGTATACATGTATCAAAATGTATTTGCATACATGAACTTCTGGTGATTACGTTTGGTAGTTCATTGCTATATAATCCAACAGATGTAGCTTCGATATTGTCAATAGTCCGACTCCTATCTTTAATTGATATATGCGCACTATATCAAAATGACAGGAAAGCAACAATTCCCTGGGCAGAATGAATAAAGGCATTTACCTAGAAATTCCTAAGTCTATGGTCGCATATTACCTATAATCATAGAGATAAGGAAATAGATAATATTCCGACCAGAGATTCTTGAAACAAGTAAAAAAAAAGAAATTGCAATTGAGACGAACATCCATTGCCTGCAGCTAGAAAACGAAGTCATCTCCAAACAACACAAGACAAACCAGACAAACCCAGTATCATAGCCAGTTCCTGTTAAAAAAGAAACACCTGTCCTTGGGACTGCAGGAGGTGTAACCTGTCCCCCCTGATTAACTCTGGGCTTATGGAGGAACGCGTGGTGCTATTGTCAGTGTGGACAGTCAGGGGGGTCGTCTTGCAGCTCCATACTGCACCTGCAGCTTGAACTAGGCGCCTTCACCAGCAGGATCAGCCAACCCTGACAATGAACTAGACTTGTACAGCCACTGGATGAATTCTGTAAAATATGTTTGTTAGTTTGTGGTCATTTGCTTTTAATTCTAGCTGTAATAAAAGAAATCATATTTTAAACAGCACTCGAACTATAACTAATTTGAGTTCTTATTATGAAATGAAGCTGATTGCAATGTTAAATCAGTCTCTACACCATTAAAATAAAGTTGTGGCTTTAGCGTTTAGAATCTGTGCACTCCCTGTCAGGGGTTGTACGTTCATACAGATACTTAGTGTCACAAATCTACTGCGATTTTGTTCTCCTTGGAGTACTTTCTTATGGGGCAAATATGGATTCAGCCACGAACATAGTATGAGATTGCCGGGATTGCATGCAAGAGGCCACATGGAGGATATATAGGCGTAAGACCCGAACCAGACTCAGGACCAGCAATCAGTCTACACTCAACCAAAATCCATCTCTTCATCATTGCCTACTTCTATGATCAGTTACACCCTACATGGCTCATTACAGGAACACACCGCTTCGGCTTGACAACAACCTCAAAGTAAACACACCAGTTACAATATTGGGTCTTTGGAACGCTCGGGGGAGGCGGAAGGAGACGAGTGCGCATGCCAGGTTTCCCTGTGGCCACGTGTCCCTTTTGTCAGTCGCTCATTGGGTATTATTGCGTCTTTGGTGGAGGGGGCGGAGACCCAAGTTTACTGTTTCAATAAGGGGTAGAATGGCCTCGACTTTGCTTTAATTAAATGTTGAATTGATGATGCGCCAGCTGGGGAACTCCTCACGCACCCACAAACATCCCCACACATAAATAGAAATTATAAATTGTAGGTGTATTCAAACAAGTATGGGGTCTTTATCATTATGACAGGTGGTGGGTGCTGTAGCAAACTGCATTTCCCTGTATCCTCTTTTATAATGAGCTGTATTGTATGCTGGAACAATTATTAGCAGCAATGTGTATTCCAAATTGTAAACGATAATGGAAGGAATGGAATTTTGCTTATATTATTTCAAGATATAGAGGCCTCTAGGTGAATTGGTACTTAATCTTATCTGAGTATTGGCCTAAGTTGATCTTCTTTACATCTACCCTGTTCTATGCTGGTAATATTGGTCATGTGAATATCACGAATGATTCCAGAAAGTGCATTTAGGCCCCACCTGGAGGGTGTTGCTCCTATAGTAAAAGGAAGAGCTGGCTAAAAATGCCCTTGTTTCCAGTCCTTTCTTTTCATATAGCTATAACTTGTCCCTTTTGTTGCTCACAAGTGGACATTCAAGTACGGTGCTCAAAAAGGGGATTTGAGTAGGTATCAAGTTGGGAGTAGTCAGTCAGTATAATAAACTATAGAGCGTGTGACATGAGTAGATACCTGGTAGTGCAGCTCTCTCTATTTTAAACAAGGCATGTGACTTTTCAGACTAATGTTGTGAGTGCAAGTACTTAGGTGAAGCAGTGCACGACTTGTTTAGAAAAGAGGGCACATACTCACAGCTCCTTTTACAATAGGAGCAACACCCTCCAGGTATGAGAATGAGGAAACCTACAGTGTGCACTCAGCTCACGTTAGACTTATGTGTATATCGCTATATGTTTGCCTAGCCAAAATCCCTTGTGTGATGTAGTTAATTGTTTTGGCTTTATAGTGACTTGGTCCCACAAAAAGCCCTATATCCTTGTAATTATGCCTACCAAATGGTGTCATAACTTTAGGAAGCATATCATTGCCTGAATCAATTCCTACTGAAACCAAAATATTCTCTGAGAGTTATAGATCACGAGTGTTCAAATGAACCAACTAAATATTGATATGTAGGCTAGATGATAAGTAATCTATGGGAGATTTTTAGCGACACTGATCAAAGCATACTCTGGCCTTATTTGGAGGCCCACCCTATCATGACTACCCTTTAGCATTGATGTCTCTTTCCATGTCTGCAACAGTCTGCCTCTACCTCCCCATCAGTAGACTCCCATCCCCCCTCCCCTCCACCTCCCCAAACCCTGACCAGACCGACCAGACCACTGCTGACACCGTGACAATGAAAACTCCCACCCACCATTAACATGGGGGGAAGTAAACGGAAACGAGGCTGTAGTAGTAGATGTAGTGGCTGAGGCTGCTGGGAAGGCTGGCAGGTTGACGCCAGGTGGCACCACCAGAACCTGACCACGCGTTGTTGTCACGTGGTGTGTACCTGATCGACGTTTTGCTGATCCCCGGCGTCCTGTGGCATGGGGTTTGATGATTAATTATTGTTATACCAATCATTACGTTATGCTCCAAATTAGCATTAGACCTGCTCCCATGACTGTAAGCCTAGCTAGCAAGGCTTAGACCTAGAGGGGGCGGGAGGAGGCGAGGCCAGGCTGGTAATGACTGAAATTAACCGCAATTTTAGTGTGCAGTTTAAAAAATAGCTCTAGGGGTAAACTCTGACAAATTAGGTTTGACAAAGCAGGTGGGGGTTTGGAGCAGCAGGGTTTGATTAAAGATTAAAATGTTGCCTCAAAGTGATAGGCTACACTGTTATTATGATTGTAATGGTCCTGATTTCATAGGGTATCCATTATAGATAGAGTACTGCACTCCCTGGGCGGGAATAATGGATTAGCCAGCCTTTCGTATCGCCTATGGATGAAAATCCTTTATTTCCTCTTTTGAAAATGTCTTGCTCCATGATGGGTCTAATTATAAAGACGTATCCATGTATAAAGTGGGTATGTTGAGGAGTATCTTTCTTGTTGTTTTCTAAAAAAAGAAAAAGAAAAAATAGTTTTTCTTCTGGACAGCGCTGTGATACTGATAGCCGATTGCTACCATCTTAGTGGTAGCGTGAAATGTCTTTCAGGGAAGACATTCTACTCTTTTCTTTTTAATTTGCTTTCCCTCAAGTTCTTCGAAGACATTTCAGTTTAAACCCTCTTTCAAAATTTAAAGGCGGCCTCCGTTGCCAAAACTTCCTGTGTGTAATATGCATAGTACAGAGTAAAATTATTGTCGATCAGGTCAGGGTGTTATTGACGACCTGCTCAATAGCATAATCCCTTCCTGTTATGTGGCACCGGCTATAAATGACTCAAACCTGATCTAACGACAAACAAACCCGGGGCGTCTACTACAGGACGTACGGCGCGTGCGCCACAGGAATCAGACGTGTGTGCAATAGGAAATATGCAGCCCCAGCATTATTTAGTCAGGCCCCGAGAGCGGAGGTTTAGGAATTATACGACATGGTTTCACATGGATGTGTATTGTTGTCATTTCCAACGTTAAAAATTTGCTCTCAACGCCTCTGTCATTTGATAAATGACAGAGGCGTTGAGAGCAAATTTTTATTGTGGGAGGGAGGGCTTGCGGTCGGAGGCAACACACCTTTCTGGAGGGTGTTGCTCCTATTGTAAAAAGAGCTGTGAGTATGTGCCCTCTTTTCTAAACAAGTCGTGCACTGCTTCACCTAAGTACTTGCACTCATCACATTAGTCTGAAAAGTCACCTGCCTTGTTTAAAATAGAGAGAGCTGCACTACCAGGTACCTACTCATGTCACATGCTCTAAAGTTTATTATACTGACTGACTTCTCCCAACTAGGTATCTACTCAAATCCCCCTTTTTGAGCACCGTACTTGAATGACCACTTGTGAGCAACAAAAGGGACAAGTTAAAGCTACATGAAAAGAAAGAACTGGAAATGAGGGCATTTTTAGCCAGCTCTTCCTTTTACTATAGGAGCAACACCCTCCGGTATTTACTTCACCATAGGGGGCCTATTATTTCAGACGCCAGTGAAAAAGGCTAAAGCATGTGTACATTTCTGTCCTCCCTATACCTCCATATAATGCGGACCACGTATCAGCAATAACCATGCATTGGTATGGACGTAATGGTTGTGTACTCGCTGCACGACGATGTGAGTAGTATACCGAAAGTTGAGTTTGTCAATGGGATTTGTGCACCGGCCTCTGATGGACCCTACCATTGTGGATATCTGTAATAATATGTACTACATTCTGTAATTCTAATCTACAGGTCCTACTTGGTATACAAGTACTGGTACTATATGACGTTATGTTGGGCTTATCTTATTGTAGTACGCAGTGGTCAAATAGGCTACTATGGGCGCATTATAAGCATGCTCCAAGGTTGAATAATACTGGTCCTCCACTATAAACCCAGCAATACTGTCTCCCTCTCCACCTATTGTGATAGTTAAGGTTCAACTCTCAGTCCATAATAAAGCATCATCGATCCCTTGACAGTGTTTGAACAGTTACCAGCCTCACACAGTCTTGTCACACCATAGCTCCCCTGTCATGGAGTGTTGTCAAGGGACTGCTTACATCTGTCAAGGAGCTCTTCCAGAGTCAAGTACCACCTTTATCCCCTGACTCTTGGTTACCCTCACCCTTAAGCCGAGGGTGCAGGGTCTGTTTCCCATAGAGCCACTAATTGTGAGGAGCCTAAACTAGGCCTAGGTTTAAAGCCTTCGGGCAAATACACTGACAGAAAGGGGCCAAGTGTTGAAGGTAGTCATATGTTTGTCAAAGGAAATGGAATCAGGCTACTTGACTGAAGACTCCGCTTTATACAACTCACCTATAGGCTATAAGCTGTAGGAAACTAGAACATATTCATCTACATATACAACTGGAGATTAGGCATTGAACACCCCATCTAAATACACGTGTTGATCTCTATAGACATTTTGCGTTTACCTTATACAACTAGCTACTTTACTATCCAAACGTCCAGTACCCTCCAACCTTCCTGTCGCTATAAGCACCAAGCATGTAGCCCTAGTCCTACAGCCCTAGCACCCCCAGAGTGGGGAGATGGGGTAGGGGGTGCTAAACGGGGCACGTGGCAGGTCATGCTGGGGGTCGGAGCCATGTCCCCCCAACACCTGTCCCAGCTCCATACCCCTTAACCACCCCTACCCCTCCCAATAAAAACAGAGCCCGCGGGGCTCCTTCCCCCAGTCTATTTGTGAGTTACATAAAAGACAGTAACAAACGACCCCAGAGGAGATAATTTACTGTTTAACACGGCAGATGCAGGGCTCACAAGCTTGCCCCCGCGGGTCCCTATCTTTTGTACGACATGACTATTGACACTCATGTTTTGGGATTGATTTTCTCGGCCAGTTATGGCTCGGAGCTATGGTTTGATGCCACATGTAATTGTTTATAATACACTTAGTATCAGCGTGAAATCATGCATGTGGCTATGACATAAATCATGTTCAAGTACCTGATTGTACCAATGCATATCTCTGTCAGACAGACCAGCTCACTTTAATCACCTTATACCCTAATTGGCCATCCCCTCCCTGAATATTCCTAAACGTTTTAACCATTTCTCTTCTTCTATCCCTCTTAGTGTGACCCTGAAATTTTCAGACCCGCCATTTTCAGTCCTCCATTCGGGCGTGTATACAAAACATACATTTCCCTTTTGTCATGAACTACCATTCCCAATTTGGATCATAGACATCCACCGAGAGCAGAGAGGCACCTGGGAGGCTTATTTGATTGGATGCCTGGTTGAAGCCTAATGTTCTCTAAAAGGAATTTATTCTTAACAAATTGATAATCAACCTGCTCCAAAGCCATGTTGCCACTTTGAAGCCCCATTGAAATCCAAATTAAATAGAAATAAAGTCGTGATCATCCATAACAGTAGCCATGCTGCGCAATGATGCCTGCAGACGGACTTTGACTATACCCTCTTTCCTTTAAATAGTTCATCCCTGTTTGGACAGAGGGTGCAGGTGAAGGGATTAAACAATGCACGTACACGGCGTTACGCGCATGTTACGCAGCCGTGGTCTCGTGACCAGAAACGAGATCTCGGCAGTAAACAGCCGCGTGATGATGAATACTCGATCATTTGAACATGAATAATGAATGCTCGCAGAACGAGCATCCACCAGCAAGATCAACAAGACCTGGCCAGGGCAGGGGCGCTTGCCTATGATTATTATTCCAAACAAAATATCAGATTTTTATTAGGTCTGTTACTATATTGCTACACCCCACTATTAAGGTAGTAATGACTGTTACTGGGGCTTTTAAGGGTCAGCCATGTGCAACGTTTTTAAAGGTTTTACAGCAGGATAAATGTACCTTGACCATGGTATGAAGTATTATGCAGAGAAATGGAATATATTTGGTCTATTACAGCCACCGATTGAGAGCTAATTCAATGATTGGAGGATGAAGAGTGTATAGTGAAGAGGACAATGGAAAGAAACTCAAATGCATGGTGGACATGTTGCAATTGAGGGAGAAGGAATCCAGCTGTATGGACATTATGCATTGACCATTAACTGTTACATTTGGTGCTACTCTTGAAGACAAGCTTGATTAAGTTTCAACAAACTTGAGAGTTGCAATTCAGACTCCGACCACAAATAACCACTCCTGCCTTGACTACTGCCCCCTTGGGGTACTATCGTTTAACCTTGGGGCCTGAGTGTCCTGTCATCAAAGGTCAGATGGGTCACTGGGGGCGGACAGACGACCTTATGGGGAAGGTAGCAACCAGATGCTCAAGGGGCAAACATTGAGGTCCACTGGACCAACATGCCTGGAGGGGAGGTGTAAGGGGGTGTGAGGGTGGTCAGGAACATGATGGACAGGTCACATAGAAGGCATGTCAACTTCATGAGCAGTGTGGCAGTTAGAGAGGCATCACAGGTTGATCCAGCAATAGTTACGTTAGGTAAGACCAGGTATAGTTACTAGTAGGGGGATATTTCACTATTGCCCCAATGATAATCAGTGTTATTGACGACAGTTTAGATAAGAGGGCGAAGATGTGAAGACTGATAACACTGCCCTCTCTTCCTGGTACAACATTTACTAAAAGGGATGTGATATGACTGTTTGTCTATCTGAAATGCCTGTAGATTAACGTCAGAACAGGTCTATATAAATGATCAACAGGTATCCTAAAGATACTAAAAATATCAGGGGATGGAGTATGAAATAAATCCTAGGTTTCTGAGAATAGCAACTCATTCCTGGTAGCTAGAAATATCATTGCAATTAGTGATGTCTGTCTCTCTGGGCGGACAGCATGGCTACCTGCTCATCAGAAACATTGTCAACGCATGTTGTAGCAGGACTCTGACCAGCTGGGTGAGTTATCATCCAGCTCGTGGGTAACAAGCGTCAGTCCTTAGTTACACAGACGCTGGCCCTTAGTTACGGGCGTCACTGCGTGGTTACAGGCGTCAGTGGCACTACAGGAGGTCACTATCTGTAAGCGCCAACAATGTGGACCTCCTCATAAGGGTCAACTTGTTTAATTAGTGTTAGGGGATGAGGGGATCTAAACTGGACAAAGGCTTTGTGGACAGCAGGAAAGCAAGATTCAAAGTAAAATGAAAAACCTACGTCTGTCTGCATTGATGCGTTTTGCGTTATATTTACTTTCTAAATAGCTAAATTCTCTCGGAAATTCTAATCTGCAATGCCGATTTGAATGTTGTGGTTATAGCAATGTCTATGCAGCATAGAAATTGCTATAACCACACCAATTAACATAACACAGCATAAATCTATAAAGTTTAATATTACTATTTATAAATGCAAGGTTTGTTGTTTCTCATAGATTCCTATTGATTAACCTTCGCTCCATGTAATGTTAGAGGTGTGCTATTTGCACTGATTTCTACTTTTGTCTTTTTGCATAATCTGTATTTTTCCATTCAATCATTGATATCGTGAATGAAATATACTTTGTTATCATTTGGAGGCAGAAAAACAAGAAATATAATTACTAATAACTTGTCATGATCTTTGGTATTTTCTATGTTTTAGCTCTAGGAACACCAAAACAATAGATATCTCTGATGACCTGGTTAACCTTTCTTTATGATGATTATTTCTACTATTCTGAATCGAACAATGACCTTCACTTATTCTAACCCATCCTGTGTCGACATGGTGTCAACACCTCTACAAAAGACACACCATTGGCATTAGCCTTGGTGTCAATCTCTTAAACACCTCCCAGTAGGGGCAGGGCAAGATGTCTTGCCGCCTAGGGATCACTCACGCATGCACTCTTAGCTCTGATCACGCACGTGTTGACAGCCTAATTGGTGTCCATTAATTATGTCTGAAATTAGAAGATTTCAGAAATTAGAAGATTTCAGACATCTCAATTCAATTAGGGTTTTAGTGCTTTGGAGTTTCTATGTAAAATCAGCCTCTCTTGATATGGTATTCTGTCTGTGAGTTGCTCAGCCCTGTGAGTTGCTCGTGCTGATTAACCTGATCTGTTTGACAAATATGAGCAGCCACTCTGGGGTGATTGGTCCATGAGTTAGGGATTGCAGCTGGTGCTATAACGCTGCCGTGATCTCGTATAAAGATCTGTAATTAAAGGTTAGGTGGTAGTGAGCAGCTTTACGCCATTATCAAACTGGGATAAGGAGGAATATCAGTTATACACACTAACAACCACCAAATGCGTAATTCATGTGCAAATATAACCTTAAGCATTAATGGTTATAATATTTATGGAACATGCATTATAACGGCTTAAGGTCATAAATCATTTTCTTGTCTTTCCACTTCATGTGGGTCAACCTAGCTATATAGCTTTTGTGAGGCAATACCCCTTTAGTTTCTAGAAACTTTCAAGGACTCGACTTCTGTGGGGTCCACACAATGAAGAAGGTCTCTAAGAGTGCAAAGTGCCTGGAGACCCCTTAAACAGTGTCAAAGGAGGCATTGTACATTCGTTAGAGGGACAAGGTGCCTACAGGTGAACTCAGACGAGCACCTAATATTTGCTCCTATCATTAGAGTGTGAGATAATGGAAACAATAACCACCCCTTGATGACTAATTAGAATAATAAAAGACGTCCTACCAGAAAGGACATCACCTATATAGCCGGGGTTCACTATTGGATTATTTACAAACTGGTGTTCGTCTTTTCTACTTTGGTGAAAGTAAGCTAACTCCTTTGTTGTGGAATTTGACGCCTCTGGAGGGTCTTGCCAAAAGAAGACGAGGAAGAACCTCTGTAATTTTTTTCAGAGAGTACTGAGGAAAAGTTGTATGGCCTAACACATTTTTATAGTGTTGACAAGACAAACAAATACAGTAAAATGTATGGAAAACTCTTTTTGAGAAGTGAAAAAACGTGCATGTTTAATCTAAACGATTATCCAAACAATCTTTTAGCAACACAAAAAGTGCACGTTTTCTTTTTGGGTTCACGTTTCCTTTTTGGCAAGTTCACGTTTCCCTTTTGGCAAGACCCTCCAGGACATGGAACATTAGGTCCGTTCCCACCTCAGTAGTGACCAAAGGTCAACTCAATACCCACAGCCTGGGAGCAAGACCATGTGTAAGTTTTGTAGATCGCTAAAAGGAAGCTGGGGGGAGGGTAAGGGTGTGTACGTTGGTTGGATGAGCAAGGGAGTGGGAGGTATTGGGCCCGGGGTATAGGGGCGCAGGCAAAGGGGTGTCTCGGGGCCACTGCCAGAGAGACAACATTGGTTAAGTCCTTATAGTCCTATAGTATACATGTACATAGTTTTAGTTTTCTTTGTCGACAGAGGTGACTACATGCTAATGCACAGTCGGTGACCAAAATGCAAACCTGAAGTTAATTCATGATTGAAATATCTATGATCAGTCACGGCATCTTCAAGCATACGACAACCAAGTTGCCTCTAGAACTAAGCAATAGGCCTAGACCTATTGTTTAGGACATAACTGACCTCTTACAGTGACCAGATGAATTGGCACTAGTACAAACATATGCTGACCACAATAGAGGCAAGAATGACTTTCTCCCTGACCCTCCCTGAACTAAATACTATCCTAGCTGTCTGGTCACTAACAAGGCGTACCAAATTAACAAGGGAGGGGCGAGGGATGGTTGGACGTTGGCTGTTCTGATAAGCTCATGAGTACACCTCCCCCTACACACACATAGAGGTTGGGATTAAATACAGAGGCGCCAATTTTGTCGCGCAAATTAGCACACGCGTATTGAGCGCATCCGGGCACCTCTGTCCAGATGTTGTCTTTTCGGTCATTGTTGGACAGTGGGCACGGAGGGGTGGTCTAAACCTCACCTTCCCTGTTCCTCCCCCCTCCCTTGCCTCTGGCTTCTAGCTGGCATTGTAGCTGGTGGGTGGGACGGGAGCAGGGACGGGATGGGGAGGGGAAGGAGGGGCTGGCCAGGCACCATCACGTGACCTTGTTGACACAGCCTCGTTTCCGATTGTCCTCCCAGGGTCGTGCTCCCTAGCGGCCCGCGCGGTAACTACGGCTGTAATTTTCTGAGGGGCAAGTAGTTCACGACTTTAGCAGGAACTCACTTTTTTAGGAAAACAGTAGAAGGGGGTCTGACTGGGGACGGTTGGGGGTCTCAACTTCGGAAGGCCCCTTCTTCCTTAAGCTGGTGTGACCGGAAAAGCAAGAGGTCAGTGCGCACGCGCAGGTTGTTGTGGGTCATTTAGGCTGATGAGGGATGTAACTCAACACCGTTTGTAAGAAAACATTGTCCTCCTTTTGTTGTTGGCATGGCAACATGTGCAAAAGACTGAAAAAAGTGAGATGAGCATGCATGTGCAGCCCTTTGTTATCATATCATGTGGTGCTTATGGATCAGTACACAATTGAAATCCAAGCTATGGGACTGTCAGGTGGATACCCCAAATGGATAGGCAAGACCTTACTTAGGCCTAGACAATTCCCTGGTGTAGCTGCGATGTTATTATATCAGATAGCCTATAAGTTGTTTGGTTGTTTGAAGTTCCATCCTAAACTACGTGACTCCCTGAAAGATCTGTATGCAAATTACATATTGTACACTTTCCACTATGTATGCCTACATCTTATATTGGCTGTAGGCCTATTCTAGCAATAGTCCACTCCTCACGTAAATCAGAGCATCAGAGTAGCCCTTACCTACACCCAAAATCATGTCCCCCTATTGATCAGAGGTCATCTTACAGTTGCACAATGCCCTCAAGCCTTCAGTGGCCTTTATAACCAAGTAGTACATGACAATGGTGCATTGGTACAGGTCAAAGATGAATGCCTTGCACCGTCTAGAATGTTGATGTGGGACTTATAAGGGGTAATGCTAGTACTACCTTTGCAGTAGTGTTCAGCTAGCACAGGGGGTAGTGGTAGAATGGAGCACCATTTCCCTCTATCGCATAGGCAATACAACAGTGGACTACAGTGGCGGATTTAGAGGGGGCGCGGGGGCCCAGTACTTAAGAGTTTAACTACATATTTTGGACCCCAGAATTTGTCCAAAAATAGGGTGTGCGCCCCCTCCTTTTGGGCCGCGCCCCCTCCTTTTCCAAATCCTGGATCCGCCACTGCCTGTACCATCTGCGTGTTCCCAGAGTCGAGCAATGGTAGGAGATCTGTACCTCTGCCTTAACACAACTCAGTAACATTGCATACTAAGTGTGTAGGTATGGCAGCAAAATCACAATTACAGCATGCTGTGCCCTGCAGGGCACGATGGTTGACTTTTTGAAAAAGAAACACCTCCAGTGCTCATGGCTACAGTTAAAGTTTTATGCGATTAAAGAATAGTAGCAAGTAAATTGGTCTTTCTGATCAAATAACTGATTTTGTCTTTCAGATAAATGATCTCCCTGATTTAATGCATCGCCTGAGATTTATTTTATTCATACTGAAAACGCTCATGCACAAATGTATCTAGTATAATGGATTCTATTGCTAAAAGAGCAAGAACAACAGCAATCAGAACAAGAACTCACTTTTCACGGTTATTAGCGTGGACGTGAGGGAGCCTGCAGTTCGTGCTAATAGTCGGGTGATTAAAACTATCCATTAATTAGCAGGGGGATTAGCAGGGGCCGTTAGAGTAAAGCACACCACCACCCCCCCCCCTCCCTCCCCAACGTCTACCCCCGGTTCCATCCCCTATCCTATACTTACAGCCTCTGGTCGGTACCATTCCTGTCAAGCCTTGCGTCTTTCTCTCACTGGATAAATACCATTCATATCATACAGGTTCGTAGAAATTTCTTGAATTTAATATCCCACTTATACCTGATTTATTATCCGATCATCAACAGATTCTTTCGCTCAGTATTTTAACCCAAAGTCAGTGGAATCATACCCCCAACCCTCTTAGTGCCCCGCCCCGCCCTGCCCATTTCACTCCCATTTACTTATAGATATACCCTGTTCCCTATAAAGTTAGTCGCAGAAAGTCCCCCCCCCGGGTTCCCCCATCCAGCCCCTGTCTCATACTGCCCTTCCTCGAGTTCCTGTCTGTCCTCCACACCCTATCCCTACAGCTGCAAGTATCCCCTTACACCTAAAGTGTCCCTAACGTGGCGCTGGTGGGTGTAGTGAGAGTTAAGAGTGCTATGACAGGTCCCTACCCCCTTCTTCCTATCCCCAGTTAGCAGTGTAGACTTCCCCCACCAGCTGCGCACCAACAACACTCACGTGCAATGCGCGTGCGCAGCCCACACACCGACACGTGCGGTCATTGAGCATGCGTACTACTGACTTGGGACTCAATACGTTGGATGTACTGGGTGAGGGGGCAGTAGGGACAGGAGAAGGCTGGGTGAGGAGAGGGGCAGGGGAGGGGGGTAGAGGTTGATAATTGCCCGATAGCCAGCTGTTGGGTCCTATGCACTATGCTAGCCAAACAATAGTAGATGGACATTCAGTAGGACTCGAAGTCACCCGGACTAATGTCTGTCTGGTTCTAGCTGTAGAATCGACATTTTTTAATCGACATTAAAATGATTGATCAAGCAGTTTATGCTCAGGCATTCTTTCAGTTTTGTGTGTATGCACTGCCTAGTATGGAGTTATGGTAACCTTACTTCCACAGGACCTAGCCTTTCATCAAAATTAATAACAAATTGCCTGTCCATATTCAAAAATATTTTAGTATTTTAGTCATATCATATAGAATTAATAGGAGAATAAACGGAGACAGGTGGTCTTGGTTAGACTATAATCCAAATCCTTCACATCCACAATGGCTATTTCTATACAATGTTTTAGCCTCGTGCTGTGTCTATATGGTTTCTCTAATTGGGACAGACGTTCATAAGGAGAAGGTGTTGGAGTGCACAGACTTGACAGGTCAGAAGGCACACGTCAGTTGATAAATCAGTTCTCTTTATTCTAGTACTTTTGTTTCTGATCAACAGCGATCAAACAACCCCCGGTTTACTCATTCACTCGACCCCCCAAGCTCTTAATATCCTATTTATCTTCAGGTGTAAAAAAAACAGAATTTCAGGATTCTGCTCTTAAATTAGAGTTTGATGAATAGGAATTGATTATATTGCTCACACAATACACCGCTGCAGGATGGACTTACCCTTTGCGAATTGGAGAAGATCCTGATACAATGTGTCAGCTCCATATACTACTACTATGACGCTGTTATATAATCCTGCTGAACAGCGGCATTTTCGTATGCTACTACCATACATTTGTATACATGCACAAATGCGATGGGCGTGGAGGATAAGGCGTATTCACCCATACATTTTAGGACTAATTTGTCTACTCTATATTGTCCAATGGGCGCGGCTATCACTTGATCTAGCACCGGTGAGATAATCACTGATAACAGCTAGGTACTATAGTTTCACCTTAAAGGGGGGCTGGCATGGAAAATTAACAACATGGTTACCGATTCAAACAGCGATCATAAAATCGTGGGAATGAGCGGAAAAATCGCGACACCCTGGTTGGTCAAGGGGTGATCACGTGACTTTTTAATGCGGGCAAGCATTACCATGTCAGGGCCCCTTTAAGACTTCTTCAGCGATTGTAGTGAGTTATTTCATTGGTCTAAAATCTATATAGCCTGACCTTAAATCTTCCTTAATAACTCTGACCAAAATGTTCCCTCAAGTAGGCCTCAGAGGTTTGGCATGAACGAAGGGTGCACCTTGGTATTTGAGATGCGCCTTACACACGAGATATCACGGCAATATGGTTATCAGGATATGTATAAGTCTATGCAGTGAATCACAATGCTATCACATTTAGCCTTGTCTCTTATCAATTATAGAATCAAATAGATTAGTGCACATAGCATCTGTGAAACACAGTATCATGTTTCTAAATGCCACTAGTTTGCCTCTACCCTACACTAATCCATCACCTTACCCACCCATGTAACCTCATCCTGGATGAGTCCCTACCCCCTCCCACCACCGCCCCCACCCCCGCTACCTACCTGCCACTTTAAAGTCATAAAATTAAAAATTTTAACAGCTGATTCGCTCTAATCGTCCCCTCGCCATAATGCACCGTATTTTGCGACACTAGTTGTAACGACACCCGGTTTTCGGCGGGTAATTAGGTGACGTAAATTTATCTGACGGCTGGGGCTGTAAGCCACCAGCAATTTGATTGGTCTGATACTCACGGGGATAATTATACTGTACTCATTTGATCAATTAGTCTCGCTCAACACTGCGCAGACCTTGGGGGATGTAGGGTTATTATAGTGTTCAGGCGAATTGATGTTGGTATATTGATACAGAGCGATGCCAACAGAGATCTTTTTCTTGATAATCCCTATTGTCAGCGTACCTATACTATTCTTGCTATTATGCCAGGAAAATAAATAAGGAATGAAAATAATAGAAAAAAAAACATTGTACATACCATAACACAGCACAGAGTATTTTGATTTAAATGATGTTCTAATTACTCTCTTGATTTCACTGTGTTCAATCCTATACCTTGTTTTCCTGGTGGCCTTGACATAAGATTCTGTGTGTTTCACCCGTCTAGTTATTATTGCGAGTTCGTCTTTTATAGGCCTATACCATAAAACTATGTGCAGACAATGACAGGTGGTCACTGGTATTCACTGTCATTCTGTGTCCAACCTGTCAATCTCTCTACGCAGGCTCTGTCCTCTCTAAATATCCACCCAAACTCTAGCTTTTTTTTATTCCAAGGCCATTGCTAATCCGTTTACAATTCCTCTTTGAAGCTCTCCTCTACACATCACAGACGCCCTATATGATACTACCCTCTACCCCCAGGGGATGTACAGACAGACACTGGGGTAGGGCGAGATGTAAATTGACTCTACTCTGGTGTTAATTGATAGTCACATGACTTGCTGTGGTACACGCTATAATCTGACTAGTTGTGCTGTATTTGACAGGTTTCCTAACCCTCCCCCATCCCGCCTCCTTAAGGCCCCCTGTCCAGAAAGGCCCCCTGTCCAGAAAGGGCTAGCACCACAAAAATGGTATTGTGAGACCTTAGTGGCCAACAGCTGGTCACTTCCTGTTGCGAGGTGGCGCTGCCTATAGTCCAAGTCTTGAACTCAGGTTCATTTACAGTTGAATCATAGGCGGCTGTCCATTTAATTAAATCATGTCGATGACCACTGGATGCTGGGTTAAATTCACTGGTGTGATACCTTGACCGCGGAGGGCGCCACAGGCAGTTGCCAGCAGTGCGCAGGCGCAGATGGCCCCCAGTGCATGCAGGGAGCGACCTATGACCTTGAGGTTCAGTGACCTCTGGTCCTTTAAAAAGTGGATAGGGATTTTCGTTCTAACAGGGTGCTAAAAGGGTCACGCAACGGGTTGTATGGTCGATGCATGGGTTGCATTAAACCACAGTATTTCGTCGAAATCAAGTAGATTGCTTATGGATAGTCAGTGTAGAGATCTAGACCAATGTCATAGCCCCATATAAAGTTTTTTTTTCTTTTTTTCCCAAACGGTGTCGCATTGCATACTGATTGAAGTTCCCTCTTATTTTGTACACAGCTAAAAATAATTTTCTTGGAATCTTAAATAATCTTACCTGATGGACAAAACTACCAGTTTTAAGATTTTTTATTTTCTTAAAACTGGTAGTTTTGTCCGCCACGTAAGATAATTTATCTTATTTTCTTAAATCAAGAAAAATATTTTTAGCTGTGTACTAATTCCTCTCTTCATTAAGCAGTTTGCTTTAAGGGGATAGGGGTTCATTTTGTAACATGGCCAATGCTAATATCATGATGGACCTTAGACTTAGTGGTATTAGATCTTGTAATAGATTTCCAGTCATAAATCCGACCCTTATACTATAAACCTCACATCCCTCCTTCAGCTTAGATTCGCCCCGTTACTGATCAAAATATTGAGACAATTCACCATAATCATGCCATAACCTGTAGGCCTAACTCAGTACTGTCAACACCCTAAGCAATGGGCCTGCCTCCAGAGCCGACTGTTACCCATGCATGTTGCCCCCCCCCCAAGCACTCCATCCCCGTTCCCTTTGCTGTCCACTCCCCAATTAACCCCGGTCAGGGATTAATTCATTACTGTGTGATTTGATATCCATAATGATCATCTGTTTGACTCCACTTAAATCTGGACATCAATTGGGACATAGTTAGAGTGACCATTAGCCTGCTATTACATTTAGGCCTCTCGATTGATTGCCACGACATGGGAGTCAGATCAGAGTGTAGAATTCAGAGATACTATACGGTGCCCTTTATCTAAAGAATTCCTACTACATTTTTGCAGGGATCCTTGTATTGTATTGCTATTGAAATCTGACCGAGTCCATATAAATTTCTTTTGTTGACCAGGATAATCGGTCTGTCTGGTAGGAAATGGGCATCCGCCCCCTAACCATATAGCTAATGTTTGATTATAGCCTTTGATTATAATAATTATTATGCATGCAGCCTTTCCTTTTCACAGACTCATCTAACAGCTGTAAGAGTTGAAGGCCTTTGAGTATAAATAACTGGGGGCTTAGATTTTTGTTTAGATTCTCTGACATGGGAGTAGAACAGAGTCAATGCTCGGGTGACTTTTTATTACTTAGAGGTCAACTTCCTTACGGACACTGAGACACAGCTGACTACTTTATGGGCGGCCATACGTCAATCCCGCACCAAATGTACCCATGGCAACCAGTGACCAGGAAATCAGAATGTGTCTTTTTAGACTTTTAGAAGTGAATAAATACCAGGGCGTGGATGTGTAATGCCAAAAGAATATGCATATTCTAAATAACTCGATGGTTGTGTCCGTTAAAACAAAAATGGCTGAAAACAAATGATATGAATGCTTCCTAAATAAATGTTTTGTACATAGTAGATAAATACCTGTCGATATGCCTATCGGTGGCCACATGACGCTCTCAGGACTGCTTGGCTGCTGTGATAGCACTAATCAAAAACTGATCAATACTATGCTAATACATTGTCTGCTGTTAATCTGATCAGAGGCCTATTCCGATACTACACTTCCAAGGGAGAAAGTTGGGCTATTAGGGAGTGATCATTTTTTAACAACGGGGGGGGGGCTGGTGGGTTTGAGGTGGGGTAAGAATTTTTTTCAACCCCTTGATCAGGGGTGTCAGAATCTTTTGGGGGGGGCTCAATATAATTTCAACTGTTTTCAGCGAAAAAGCCCACGCGTTACTATAGGTTAAAATGGCGTGTTTGCACACGATTTTTGCCTCCCAAGTGGGGTCAAAAAAATGTTGACCCGGTGAGAGGGGGGGCCAAAAATTTTTTCACACGTCCATGCGCAACCCCACCAGCTCCTCCTGTTGTTAAAAAATGATCACTCCCTTATTGGGCTGATCACAGCACTTCCTTTACAAAAACCCATCTGATATGGTCTATCAAGATCTAGGCTATCTTGCAGGTGCTGCAGGGGCTTCCCCTCGAATTCCTTCATTGCTTTAGTGGTAGTCGCATTTTTGTTTGTTTGTTTATTCCCTGCTGGTTTACGATCCATCCAAACCGGCTCCACAAGAGACAGAGAATGAGAGAGGCGTGGTTACATGCTTAGATCTGATAACCTATATTTTTTTTGTAAGAAAGATTAGGATGTCTACCCGGGAGGTCTATGCTGTAACTGCGCAGCTCTCAGATGTCAGTCTCCAAATACAAGTTATTTTCTATATATCGGTGTATGCAATTGATGGAACCATGCATCTATAGTTAAGCCTCCCTCCAGCGCCATTTAAAGCTTTTACCTTCCAATATTCTTTAATCTATGTGGCCTATAAATTTGTGTACGTGATTTATGTAGCCCAGTCCTCTGTATTCTTTACAGCGTCGGTGGTGTAGATATACCTAATCATACATATTCTAGACAACAGGGGTACATTATTTCCCTTTAATTTCTTGCATTAGGGAGTGGTCATTTATTATCAACAGGGGGGTGGTGGGTTTGAGGGGGGGCGTAAAAAAATTCTGACCCCTCTCGAGGGGGGGCTAAAAAAAATTTGACCCCTCTTGAGGGGGGGCTAAAAAAATTTACCCTCTTTTTAGCAAAAATAGATCAAAGAGGGGGCGCGAAAACTCTCCGCGCCTCCAGCGGGGGGGGCGCAAAATTTTTTTACTGCCGTCGAGGGGGGGGGCGTAAAAAATTTTCGCGCGTCCGCGTGAAAACCCACCACCCCCCCTGTTGATAAATAATGACCACTCCCTTAGTTAGGATCCATGTTCAAACAGTCCCTAGGAATCCCCAATGCAAAGAGAAGTTTGTGGGTGAAACCACATTCACCCTAAATATTATCATAAATGCATTATGGCCTGGGAGCCCTGTGTCACTCAGGTCTTGCTTTTCACTCTCCAAGCACAACCGCAGATAATTGTCGTCTGCCACCTCATTGTCTTCTGCTTTTTGCCGCCTCAGACTCAGTGAAAACACCCCTAAAACACTCTCACATCTGAGCTTTAGTTCACACCTTAGGCCTATTTTCTGTCTGCATGGAGGTAACAATATGTTTGGAGAGTGTGTCGATCTATTCACAAACCTTATTTCCTTTTTGTGCGTAAAGAGTCTATCGTAATGCGTCTCCAGCTATTTTAGTCACACCCACAACAAAAATCTCACCGGTTCCTAGACAATACATGCCCCTGTAACATTTCCATCCCGGGCTCCATATAGAATGAGAGAGAGTACCTTCGCCTTTCTATGGGTTAGGGAGTGATCATTTTTTAACAACAGGGGGGGCCTGGTGGGTTTGATGGGGGGGTCAGAATTTTTTCGACCCCTTGACTGGGGGGGGGGGGTTAAAATAATTTCACCTGTTTTCAGCGAAAAAGCCCGTGCGTTACTATAGGTTAAAAGGGTGCATTTGCACACGATTTTCGCCTCCTGAGGGGGGTCGAAAAACCAGCCCCCCCCCTGTTCTTAAAAAATGATCACTCTCTTAGCTATGTATGTATACCAATCCCTCCAGGAGGATGAACCTCGGGTCCCATGTCATACAATTTGTCCTCTTATGCCACTTAAGAAGATTTTGTCTGTCATATTTTCCATGAAAATTCGTTATGAATAGCCTATTTATAATATAGATCAATTTATAGATTGCTGTATTGAACAGGTTATAGCCTTCAAATTTGCTATTGTCGTCAATAACGCATGCCCAGGCAGCATCAGCATTGGTGACAGCAGTGGTTATGGTTATTTAATTAACCCCTGTGTGTATGAAGGCAGCGTGACAAACATGAAACCCACACATATATCAAACATGAGGAAACCAGAATGATACATGAAATCAATTCAGCTACCCCTCCCCACTCCTTTACCAGTGCCTTTACACAGCATCTCAGTCAGGCGCGTTACTTTCAGTTCCATAAGCCTAGACCGTCACTGCACCGTGCTTAACGCCAGACAAGCCTGCATATAATAAGTATAAGGCGCAGTTTATACGCGAGGATGCACCTCTGGTGAGCCTTATGGGTGGGGTAGGAGTCTCTAAAATTTTTAAGATAAATGATACATTTTACACATTATCGTTAGAAACTGTTTCCCCTCCCTCACCACGATGACGATGTGTTATTATCAGGGAACAAATGAGCATCTTTACATGCTCAGTGAATATATGCACAAAATGTAGGACAAGAGTGGCAGGAGCTGCTCCGTCTGACATAATTCAGGATTTCATTCTCCTACCATCCATCCATTCCTCTCATCCCCCACAGCAGCCCTTAAAGCTGCATGCATCCATTAAGGAAGTACACAACAGGAGGTGGAAAAACAGCCTCTGTGATGGAGAGGGGATCCCCTTCCTATTCATCACATCTGTGCGCCATTTTACCCCCTCCCTCCTCCCCCTCCCCTCACCATCAGCCACGCCATGCACCCCCCCCCCCCTTTCCTCGGTCTGTCCCATCCTACTCCATTCCTTCCCTGTTACATGGCTATCTGCTCCTGCGTGCCTATCTTTTAACCAATATATCGCCAAGTTGCTATTCGCCCAAATAAAACGCCTTTTAGCAGATCCAAGTGGTGTTCTATATAATTCATCAGTGGCTTGATAACATAGGACTTGTACTTTCAGGTCTCTATCTTGTTTACTACAGCCAACTGTTGAAGGGAATGCCTTTGACAAGAGATACCCCTGGGACTAAAGGCAATTTGGACAAAGTGTTGATTTGTCAACGACTCTGTAATGGGATCTTATCGCGCTGCCTAAGATAGCAGCCATTTCACTGGTATAATTTTGTTTTTATACAAACTGTCATTAATCCCTCTTTCGTTTCTTTTCATTCTAGGGACTCTTTACGTTGGTCGTCAAGGTGGTACACCGACATCAAAATGGTAAGTTAAATATCGTATAATTGTGTTTAATAGCACGCAATTTCTTTGTTATTTCTGAATTGCCAAAGGCAGAACACATGACATTACCAGACGGCTTTGTTCACTCTGGAATACTTCGAGTCAAACTGCAGAGAATAGAATTCCATGGGAAAACTTCTTTTTTACGACATATTTACTACAATGTTCGTACACACGGTAGCGGATATAATGGACACATTTACACCAACACCATCTTTTATATGAGTCTGCATGTGGCTGGGATCCAAATGACCCTTACCAAATAAACAAGGCTCTGCCAAATAAATTGCCCTTGGAGGGGCCGATTAGTGGTGAGCGGACCCGGGTGAGCAGAACAGACGCTTACATCAGTGACATTTAAGCTTTTAGCACCGACAAATAAAAAGTAGTGGATCAATTAGCAGTGGTGATGACGGAGGAAGAAGCGCGGAATGTGATAAAAAAAGAAAAGAAAACGAGTTCAACATTGGTCTTTGTTTGAGGTCCCAAAGTGGATACTGATGTAAGAATGTTAATATCAATTCTTCAACCTCTAATAACATGTGCCAAACCCTTGATTCCCATCAGGCTATATATGATAATGTAGGATTTCATCAATTAGAAGTTAGATGATTTAAGATCTCAATATTAAAGTATTACTGATTTACTAGAGTTGCTAGAGTTGCACCTGATTGTTCGGCCCTGAAATGATTGTCACGGTTCCATGATACTCCCTGGCCTTCTTTGACATGCGGTAATTAGAGGTAATGGGCCCTAATACATGCCACCCAACAACATCCACCCCTGCATACCAGTAATGGCGATTTCATGGGTCATGAACGATAGCTGAATTAAAATCCTCTAATTTCATTTTTATTGCGGTTAGCATGGAATAGATATAGCTCTCCCTTTCAGAATTTCTCAACCAAGGCAGGATAAATATTATTCCCTGGAAATTCAGATCTAATGACCCTTTAAAGATTCTATTGTAAGGGTATGGACTGTAGCCTTTAGTTAGAATTTAGCATTATGATCTGCGTCATGGTTTAATGATTCCCAATACTTGGTTCCACCTGGTGGCTATAAAACCCCCTTTCCACGTATTGTAACTACATAGCCCGGGGCAACGGTTACCCTGTTTATATCTATAAAAGACCATTGGATACTATATCTTTTGAAAATCCTAGTGGCAATTTTGAAATAATAAATAAAAGGAGTAAGCAGGAATCTGAAGTCCGTTATCCCCCAGCCCTGAATCCTTACTCCTCTTGTTTAATCTCAATAGCTCTCATAAGGGACCCGACCATGCCCTGTGTCCTTTACTCTCATTGCTTGGGACATGTTTCAATAACCACAGAACATGAATGCAGCAAAAGGCCACCAGGCCACCCATGTATTCACCCCCTGCCCTCCTACCCACACACCCTAACTCAACATGAATTTAATGCATAAAATAAACATCAGTGGGGCGTATAGGAGGAGGGGGGGGTGAGACTATCGGCCCTTCCTACCCTTTGATCATTTTGAATTGACTCGTCTTTCCGGAGCTAATTATGAATATACAAACAATCAGAGGGAATAAACGGGCGGGGTTCTCTGTATATAAAAGTAAATTAATTATCTAAATACATGATGTGAATCTTAATGAACTCTTGATTGCTCTTTATTAATCACAACCACACATCACAAAAAGTACATAAATAATATCAATGCACAGGTTCTTGAGTGGTTTGGGTTAGGGACATTGGGTGACCTGATAGGGGGGCTATTTCTCACAAGGAAAGCCAATAGATCAGGAGTGTCATTGATAGACAAACATTTGCCTTTGAAATTAACCTTGTTGGGATTGTTTGCCCTGTAGCTCTCAGCTCCAGGGCATTGGTATGGGTTTGCAGATGACGTTATTTGGCTCATGCGTGAATACAAGATAGGCAAGATTTGCCCTTTTACTGTAAATAGTTTAAAGCACATCACCCACACCAAAGGTCGAGGAAATAATCCAGCTTTATCATTAATTAGACACAAAGGGAGTGATCTTAAGGTCAAGACTTTCCATAAGAGAAGTTGTCACTTTTAAATGCAACCTCCCACCCTCAGTCATTGTGTGGAAATGATTAGATACAATAGGATGCTAGTGATTCTAGAATGAATACATCTGTTCATTATGGGAGTATCAGGCGGACTTTCAATGTGCTCAAAACCACAAAATCTATCAGGGTCATAATGATTGCAGTGACAAGAATCATTATTGAAAGAAAATGTAAGGAGAGACACAATCTTAACCAAAACAAATTGATTTCCATCCAATAACAATCAATATCCATGTCATAATTGACCATATTTCACTGAAAACCGGATGTAGAAATGTACACCTCACAGGGAGTCAGACACCGACCTTTTGGCAAAAAAAACCCCTTTGTTCAGGTCAAAAGGGCATTATCGCTTTAGATCCATGTCTCCATGTTTTGACCATTGTTGCGGTCTTCTAAAATTGTGGTATGGCCGGGGTCCATAACTCGTCATAACAGCGTTACCCACTCTGGCTTTGTATACTGTTTCATTAATAACCTATTACCCCTTTATTATCGCCCACGTAAGTGATCATCTGTATTCCTACGCCTACGTAGTTGACTTGCAGTCGGCCTACTTGTGGTTTGATTGGGGTTTCTAAGCTTTCCACTTTAATTGCTGCCCGTCAGATGTGACAAATTGATGATGACGCAAATTGTTATCAGATAGTGGCCACATTTCTGTCTTCTTCCCTACATCACCTATCCTTCCGCCCACCCCATCGCCTCCCTGAACCCCTCTTCTATCTCAGCTATGACTCCTTCCCCATGCTAATTACATCAGTATACGCCTATTACCTACACCCTTCCTCATCTCTTAAGCGTTTCCCTGATTTCTTGTGCATGGTTCTAGAAATGGTCTTCATTGATGGTCATTTCTGTCATCCCAGTCGCACGGAGACTCTTCGTAGTGGTTTTGATAGTGGTTTACTTGAAATGAATATGACCTTATGGTCTGTTAAACAACGTTACCATCTCTCACGTTTACTCTTCTGCCCGAGCCTAATAATAAAATTAAAAAAAAAACATTGCTCAGCATTCAATATTGAAATGTCTTCCTTTATCACGTAGGTACAGAGCAGCTTATAGTGCAAGATATAAAACAGAGCGCGCTTAATCCGGACCCAGAATGGCACAACATCAGCTTTGGTATGTTCACGTTAACTCTATTCTTATCAATATGAATTCGAAGTGAAAATCAATTTCGACAGATAATTCTCACAATTTAACTGTAGGCTGGTCAAAAGTGACACTTTTGTTAAATTGTGTCGGACAATAAAATTAATTTTCAAACCTCAAAAAAACTAAATCTATGAAACCCTCTAAGTAAAATGCCTTTTACCTTTTTCAAGACAAATTGACATAGTATTTACAGCATTGAAATCTATCCATATAATAAGTTTGTAAACATTTTACTTAACATTTGGTTATTTGATTCAGGTGGCTCCACCACGCGGGGTATGTACCGGATCCGGATACGATGTGCTCCGAACTACTATAACACCACATGCACCAAACTTTGTAAACCCCGCAATGACGACTTTGGACACCACACCTGTGACGAGAACGGTGACAAAGTCTGCAACCCAGGCTGGATGGGAAAGCCGAATTGTGAAAAACGTGAGCTTCGATATTTTTTTTAATTCCCCTTACTCTTTCATATTTGGATTTTCTTGGATCTCAGAGGTGACCTGAGTGTCGGATTTTTTTTATTCCAACTTAGATATCTGATTTCCAACTTACATATATGTGCTATATCAAAGGTTAAAGATGCCCGCACAGTCACGTGCGTGCTTTTATTCAATATATATATATATATATATATATATATATATATATATATATATATATATATATATATATATATATATAAAGTCAAGCCCATTTGATGGTATTCTGAAGTAGGATTAGATGCACGCTATATAAGATAGAAAATAGAGATTTGTGATTTTAGTTGTACCAGGCTTGATTATTTATGTTAAGTTTCATTTGTATCTACAGCTATTTGTAAGACCGGGTGCGACAAGGTAAATGGATACTGCGAAAGGCCTGGTGAATGCAGGTAAGACTGGTGTTTGTGCACATAAACCTTTACGCGATGATATTCATCAATGATTTATGAATAAGAAATTGTGACATAAAAACATTGTTTTATTTAGCTGATATCTTTCAGCGTTAGATATAATGTTATATAGTTGAAATACTTAAAGCCATGGCGTTCCCTGGACATTGACAGGTCTAATAAACATTTAATATGCATAAATTCCCTAATTTTTCAGGTGTCGCTTTGGCTCTGGCTGGAAGGGTCCACTATGTGACAAGTGTCAGCCCGCCCCGGGATGTGTCCACGGGACATGTAAAAGACCCTACGAGTGCACATGTGAACTCAACTGGGGAGGGGTTCTGTGTAATCTAGGTAAGTCTCGATTATATGTTCCTTTTAATAATTTCACTAAAGTTGAGATTTACTATGTATCCCACTTGACGAAATCAAAATTGATAATGATTATTGTTTCAAAAACGAATTGATTATGAAGTGATACCTACCAGAACCTCGCAATATTCATTTAATAGCGGTATTTTTGAAATTGGAATGAAAAAAGGATGGACTTACATGATGATTGATTGGATCTTTGAATGAACTCTCATCGGGGATCTGCAATTCTTATTGTCCACAATGAAGGAAGAGAAAATAGAAAAAGAGATTACTTAAGCTTGAGGGTTACGTGCACCAATGTACTGATAAGGTGTGATTGCTGTATAGAGCGCCACGTGTCTCCAGAGAAATCACTATTCACTACTTCGTGTGGAGTAGATCACCACTATGCCGATAACAAAAATGTGGCACTTTTTATGGTACAGGCCCAGACAGACGCCTGGAGCCACTGATAGCTCCAAGTCTAAGGCCAGGGCTGTCTAGCTGTAAGATATTACGGGGAGGGAACTTGATTCTTCCTGACTTATATAGTTAAAATGTTCTCCCAGTGCGTAGTTGGAATACGGTGGTCTTGAGACTCTGGAATGTTCTTGAATGAATTCATGACTGCTAGGTTTCTAAGTGCCTAGAGGAAAGTACAAGATGCACGACCTGATATGTTTCCATGCAGTTGGAGGGGTGGGCGTGCAGAGATGTAGCTAGACAATATATAAAACTAATTGTTGAATAACTGTATTAAATAATGCATTTATTCTGGTATAAAAGATTATATCGTGGTATAGATAATTATGCAAATATATGCAGCCACGTACAGGTGGTACTTATAAGGAGGTAGGATCAGCTCAAACGAAAAACCAAATTGCATTACCATCAGAAACCCATGAATCAGCCGACTGTCATGAGAGCTTGCTTACTATTGGTACTCTGCCTGCTTGTAAGGCCTTTTCCCATTGGCTAATAAGCATGCGTCAGCGAAGTTGAAACATGCATGTGTTCCGGGGCTCATTTTCAATTATCAAGATTTCTCTGCCTAGAGAAAAAGGCTAGCAGCTTGATCAATGTTTTTACTCATTCACACGAGTAGAGTTTCAGATGTTTTTAGAGGTCTGGATCTTAATGTTGACATAAGTTGTTTTTTTTTTCTAAGCACATAAGGGAGGAGACGGTACTCTAATGTGGTTATCTGTAAGATAAGAGGAGCGGGGTAATCAGATACCCACCTCCTTTGTCTCACTTAAAGTGACAATTATAGAGAAAAATGAAAGAGAAAATTGGAAAATTGAACTCCAGACTGAATTGTGGAATCTGGCAATCCCTCACCAATGCCTCGATTACAGAGCAAACTATCGGTAATGGGATATCGAAGCATGGAGTGTCCTTTTTATCCTACATGACACTCTCTCTCTCTCTATAACACTAAAAGGGCCCATGGGTATATTCTTCTTAGTACACAAGTAAAAGAAAGCAGCTTGCATTGAATTAAAACTAAATAGGATATGATTATTCCTGTTATCATAATACACAATTTTCATTTTCAGATCTGAACTACTGCGGTCGGCACAAACCATGTTTGAACGGGGGAGAGTGTCGGTCTAACCAACCAAACCATTACCAGTGTGAATGTGTGCCTGGATGGACGGGAAGACACTGTGAACGACGTGAGTACTTGTTATACTGTTTAATGGTAGTACCGGAGGGACATATGGCAGTTCTGATGAGCAGTCACTAAAACAAAGTAAAAGGAGAGAGAAAGAGAGAGAGAGAGAGAGAGAGAGAGAGAGAGAGAGAGAGAGAGAGAGAGAGAGAGAGAGAGAGAAAGAAAGAGAAAGAGAAAGAGAAAGAGAGAGAATGAATAAAACCTTTCCACGGGTAGAAAGCAGCAATTAGCAATTGTTCATAGGGCAGATCCATAAAGTACGTCATACAAATTCTGGCTATCAAGAATGATATGATGCTTCAAATGCCTCAATTGTCTTCATACATCATACTGACTAATGGGCATAGTGCATCTGTCTAAGAATTTTGCTGCCATTAATCCTTCCAGGGTACAACCATATTGCTGATTTAATTATTGCCCTTGTATATATATATATATATATATATATATATATATATATATATATATATATATATATAGTGAGCTGCTCCTTACCTTGACCTATATTGTCTGTACCTTACAGGTGCCCTAAGCTGCTCGGCTGACCCCTGTCTGCACGGCGGCACGTGTCAGGCCCACAACAACAAGGACTACACCTGCTTGTGCCCTCCAGGGTGGACCGGCAACAACTGTCAACAAAGTAAGCTACATTATAATATGATTCAGTTACACCTCGGCTTCATATTTTCTGTCTTTTCTTCTTTCACTTTTTTTTCTTATCCTTTCGTCCATTTCAATTAACTGCTGTCTGCATATATTTTATTAAACTGTTTGCACAATACTCGGAATTTGTTTAAAGACATCCACTACCTACCCAACTGCTCTGTTCCAGAGCATATCTAAAAAACTATATACATGCATATAGTTCATGGGGTCGGTGCATGTATACAGGCGTAGATAGATTGGGAGTCCCTGGATCCAAAGACCATGCAGGACCATGGTAGGAACCCCAAACGTCAATATAAAACACAATTACAAAAAGCACAGATTAGGCACAGACAGAGTGCTGATAAGACGTAATCACCACGGTATCAACCTAAAACAGATTGTTCCTAGGGTATAAGGTGAACAGATTAGCTTGCCAGCCAACCTAATAAATCTGGGCACAGCAATAGGTGTACCTTGGGCCCGCAGAGTGATGTGACTTTGGCCAGATTTGGACATGATAATAAAAATACTTGTTTTATGTATGGGTCCTGGTCAGGTGGTCAGTGGAGGGTCACTGACCTTCTGTGGGTTCCCACTGACCATACTAAACAATAGGGTGATTCTTTGTTGGGCAGTTATTGGGCAGTTTGTACCTATTATCGCTCATCTTTAACAATAGGTGACAGCCTGACAAGTGCCCCTCTTTTCCCCACTCAGAGCACGTCAGGGCCAGGAAGAAATCGTAGAAAGTCGGGGTTTTGAGTCAATTAATGGGAAAATGGCATTTTTGTCGGCAGTGAAAGAGGAATTAAACAATTTCAACAGGAATTTCTTTTCCTTTCCAACACAGAAATTAGTCTTGAAAGTCAGCTTCATTGAATACTCCACAGGGGCCAATGTGACCAAAAGGCATCTGGCTGATTCTGGGCTCCGAAGGGACTTGGTCACCTGGGGTGTTCCCCACTTTGACCTTAGAATGTCCTATTTGACCTAGGATGTCCAGTTTGACCCAAGGTCATCATCCCTAGCCGGAAGTGTTGGTCAGTTGACATGTGACCCTAAAATTGACCTTGACCCCCAACCAAGATGATCTTGATTTAGCTGCTCTTATTAAAAAAGGTACAAAGTAGAGACGTCCTGTTATGAATAACTTAATCATTGTAATTAGATTCTTTGTAAGGATATGACAAGAGTGTCCCCGGGCATTATATGCCCCAAAACAGGAATTGGGCTCAACAAATGGCATGACCAACCTTAGTAGTAGAGAAGAAAATTTATCAATATGTTTCAGAAATACATAATCTTTATTAAAAAAAACTGTCCCTCTGAGGTATTCTCTTATACATTGCTTTCGGGAAATTGATGAATAAAGCTATTAGACTAGTTGTCTCTACAGACCCCCAAGTGAGATAGGAAAGACACCATGAAAGACTCTTCAATACAGGTCATGACTTCAGTTCTTTTCTGCCACCATGCAAAGTTTGAGATAGTGCTCAATGTACTTTTGTCGTGTCTCTTTAGAAAATCTTATCCGTTTTGTTGTTAATGGAAACGTCTCACAATGCAATGAATGTTATCAACCTCGGAACAAGGCCCAGCGTTCATTCATCCGGGTCTTTTGTATCTGACTGTCAGCAGCCAATCAGGGTGATTGTTACAAATGACCCACGGCATGCTAACGTGAACCGTGACGGGTTGTGTCTGTGCTTAGGGCTCTTTTATGCTGGTACCGATTTGTAATGGTGCAAAGACGATGAGGAATATCATTGCATGGAGTAGAGCATGTAATGATTCTGATTTAAAGAGTGAGTTGCTGAAGGATGGAGGGTATATGATCTTCATATAATATCATTTACCCCCGGTACTAGGTGAAGACCCTAGGGCGAGGGCTATAAAATGGTAGCTTAGACTATCTGCATAAAAGGTATGGGGGGGGGTGTTGGCTTAAAAAGTATCATACAATAGATCACGCGCGCCCCATTCTCCTACTGTTACGGCTTACACTTAAACGTTGGGGTCAACAACGACCAACCCACCACCCAGACATTATACTTTGGCCCCTTATAACACCTGTTCCAATGGTATACAGATATCTTGAATGGTCCATCTCCCATGTAGCAAGCCCGCTCGGGGCCAAATTGGTTTTACCCGGGATAAGGTGGTTCAAAGCGGGCAGTATTCAATACATGGGTTTTAGGTTTGGCAGATGCTGGGTTTCCAGTCAGGGCCACACAGGGCAGCCCAAATCGGGCAAACCCACTTGAGCCCGTTGGGCTCCCAACGGGTTTTGTCCTCAGCATACGGTCTGGGCCACATTGGGCCGCCCGATTTGGGCACTGGTCAGCTTTAAAATGGGCAACCACATTGGGCCTAGGATGGTTTCAAAATGGGCATCCCAAGATGGGTACTTAGCTGCATAAAGTCTTCCCAGTCTGGGGTGAGAGTGGGTTTGGACAGGGCAGCCTCATCTTCTGAACTGTTCTCAACTCTGTGATGAGTGTTCCCCCTCCCTCTCTCTTTCTTGTTCGTCCCTCCCCTATCCATTCCCTACCCCTTCCATCTCCTCCTCAATCTACTCAACCTGCCCAGGAGGGTGTTGCGAAAGGACAGGAATTCAATTCTGTCGGAGGTGCTATTCCCAAATGGGAACTGACTACCCCCAAGCAATGACTTCTCCCCTGTTTTGCAGCAAGGTAATAGGTTATAGAATGGATTCTTAAGTTTTCATGAATTGGGGAATGCTTTCCAGTATGACTCACATTAAGAGGATTGATTCTGAGTGTAAGGTAAGAAGTTTGTTCTGAGCAGCAGAACAGCCAGGAACTGGAAGGTGAGTTACGTCAGTGAGAATCCGATTCCGATTCTTTTCGCAATAGCCTCCTGCCCTTTCCCCCTCTCACCCCGCTCTGCCCTGCCCTTCTGTCACCCTGCCCTCCCTGGGCCTCCCTAGCCCACTTAAAATGGTCTATTTCTCCTCTTTCCTATCCCCTCAGGATGTGTGTGGTGCACATATGCGCAGGCACTGACACATTCCTCTGTGAATTTGTGTAATGAGGATCTCGCCATGAATATGACCTTAGCTGTCGAAATGGCGTTAAACATCTATTACTCACTCACTCTCACTCCCAGCCCTCACCCTGCCTTGCCCTGCCCTGCTCTCACCCTGCCCTGCCCTACTCTCATCCTTCCCTGCCCTCCTCTCACCCTGCCCTGCCCTGCTCTCACCCTTGTCCTGCCCTGCTCTCACCCTGCCCTGACCTGCTCTCGCCCTGCCATGCCCAGCTCTCACCCTGCCATGCCCTACTCTCATCCTGCACTGCCCTGGCATCTCCTTCGCTCACATGCCCTGCCCTGCCCTGCTCTCACCCTGCCCTACCCTGCTCTTACCCTGCCCTGCTCTCACCCTGCCCTGCCCTCTCACCCTGCCCTGTCCTACTCTCACCCTGCACTGCCCTGGCATCTCCTTTGCTCACATGCCCTGCCCTGCTCTCACCCTGCCCTGCCCTGCCCTCATCTCACCCTGCCTTGCCCTCTTCTCACCCTGCCCTGCCCTCCTCTCACCCTGCCCTGCCCTCCTCTCACCCTGCCCTGCCCTCCCCCCTCCCTTCCCTCCACCACTGCTGTAGGACACTTTCCCTATAACATTAATACACAGATAGGTTCATAGTAGGGATCCAGATATTTAATGTAAAAGGCAACACTGACTAGTCCTGGAAAGAACAGCTTGATGTCTTTCTTTGTACTAGTAGGCTTGCAATGTGTATTTGTGGTGTGGGGGCAAACAGGTCCCACACTTGGCCAGGTAAAAGAGGACTATATATAGAGGCAATTGAGAAACCAAAAATATCCCCTGCCTCTGTAGGCCAGTCCATGGCAGACTCACTACAAAGTGGTTTCACAGCACTCCAGGCAGAATTCTACTACCCATACCAAACTTATTTCTTTTAGACATAGGACAACTGGAATAGACTACTAAATCAGATATGAAGTAATAATGTGCAGACTTTCTCATAGTCTGGAAATACTTAGATGTTTCTAGTCAAAAGTGCAAATCAAGGTACTCTGAGTAGTAGTGGAATGGCAACACCATTTCTATTGCACTGAACTTGGAACAAGAGCAGATATGCAGAGGTACAGTCATTATGAACTTGAAGGCTCTCTTCTCTACTCCTACATAGGGAATTAGTGGGGGAAGATTGAGGCCAGAATGTCACTTTAATGAATCAAAGTGCCTTGTGTTGGCTGAATGAGTTTGATTCAAATGAATGGTACTGCTCTGCCTTTCCACTTGGGTAGATATTGCATTTACTGCTTTGGTGATATGGGGGGGGGGTTAGATTAGCTCAAGGATTTGTTGCTTATTGACTTTAAAAAAAAAAAGAAAAGATTTTGGATAAATTTCTCAAAAAGAATTTTTAACATGTCACCACTAATTTTTCATCAAATCGACCGCCCACTTTAGGCCACACCAAAAACCCATGTTAAATTCACTTTGAGCCCAAATCGGTGAGCCCAATTTCAAACAGATCTGTGCCCGAATCGGTTAGCCCAGTGTGGGCCAGACCCTTTGCTGAGGACAAAACCCATCGGGCGCCCACTGTGTTAACCCAGTGTGGCCCACATCAGGAGCCCACTCTGGCCCAGACTCGGGCCACACCATTTTTGCTACCTGGGCTGTCAAAATGCACTCACTGGGGCAGGGGATATGTCCGGGGATAGGGGCATGTACCAAATAATCTTAGAGTAACCATTCTGTGGTAAGTCCTGAAGCAAAACAATGCTTTGAGACGGTCAGTGCATATACCGTACTCACCCGGAAATTTTTATCTTAATCTAAAATACATTATTGGGGATTAGATGAACTATTCATCAATTTTATAACCATTATTTTGTATGTATGGTCAGAGTCTTATTGAATTCATATTTTATATTTTTGAAAGCATCGTGATCTAAAAGGTTCACAAGAAGGGATAAGGATAATTGGGATACCCAGCTATCTGTGAAATTTACTGGTAAAAGGGGAAAGGATATGAAAATTATATAATTGACAATTGAGATACCCAGCTATCTGTGCATTAAACGTTAAAAGCTCTACAAACTGAAAAATGAATACATGCAACATGCAAACAAGATTTAACTCCCCTCACACCCCCTGTTTGTATTTTGTAAAAGTTCATTAGGATAGGACATGAGACTCGTATAATTTCAGAAAAATAATTGCTCCCATGACTCACAACCCCGAGCATCACTTCCTGTGGCAGCTTTCAATAAAACTGTGTATTTTCACAACTTTGAGAGCTTAGTTGAAATGCAAGTCCTAGGTCCCTCATTTTCGTGTTCCGATTATTGAATAGTTTGTATTTACAATTTAGTTTGGGGTAATTATCCAAAGTGCATGTTTTTCTGCAGTGGTTTAGGCGCCCCACACATGTCATATCACGCATGCGCATGGTGGGTTATAGAGGTCATAGGCTTTGTTGGGGGTGTTCTCTATTTAAATTTTCACTCTCTCAAAATTGTGAGGAATTTAAGTATGTTACAATTTTGTTTTTGTTATTTTCTTCCCCCATAATTAATTATATTCTCCTAAAATGAATATCTTGTATGACTACTAAACATGCCTATTGTCTTTTGATAATCCCTGCTGTGTCAGATGACACTCCCAGAACAGATATTTTAGAGATAAAAATGCCAAGCTAAAAAAGTCTACACCCAGGCAAACATTATGAGTAAGAGAGTCAATATCACATTAAATAGTCAAGAGTATTCCCTCAAACGTGTCATTTCATTTTTCTGCTTTAGGCTTCAAAGACATTGACTGTTTTATAGCAGTGTTAAATGCAGCTTTTCTCATGGTGTTGAACACATCTCTCAGAAGTTCCCTGCCCTTTTTTCTGCACGTTCTGAAGTGATACCCCACCATGTGTCTTAAACTGTAATTGTCATTGGATTACTGCCATAAAATTGTATTATCATCCCAATTATCAAACCATCCAGGGATTATGCCGCGGCTGAAAAAGCTCGACTTTTTCGGCCATTCTTTTGCAAATATTTCGTCCGGAGAACACTGGCCCCATTAGTGCCACTAGCCCTTCCTAATTCTCCCCCGACTCCCCCACCTGAAATTAGGTCATCCGGGAGAGAATTAGGCAAATTGAAATCTTTCTCTCTTTTTGCGACTTTGGTGGTCGCGCCCTTTTAAATGTCGGCCTAATTCGATTCTTGGTGTGATTCATGTTTAAAAATGAAGTGGGGGCCGGTTTTAATGCCCCGTGCTGAGGCAATAATCATAAGCTTGAATAAAACTCACGACGTCCCTGGGCATCTCTAGTCGTCCGATCCTATTGGCAATTTGTTTTAGGCGATGGCACTTTAGAGGCCATGTTTTTAAACTTTTTTCTTTTAAATATTTTAGTCTCATGTTCCATAGAAAGGCTCATTCCGTCACATAGTTGGCTAGTTTTCATCAATGCCTTGTGGGTTTTGAAATGGAGGAGCTAATACCCTTGATTGAGCCTATTAGACCTTGGCGATATGGATATCTATTCAGGAGCTTCAGTACCAAGCTTTATCCTTGTGCTGGAGTCAGGAATCACCCCACTATTACTCATTTCTGTTTACAAAAGAAACTCTTACCAGCAGGCCTAACCCTCTTTATGTAATTCATCTCTAATTGTACAGTGTTGAGGGAAGTTTGCATGATTGTATTATACCATCTATACAGAGCCTAATGTATGGAGAGTTATATAGAATTACAATTTCCCTCAGGATACAATTTCCCTCAGGATACAGAAAATTACGGTTCCAATTCAGTTGATGACTGTCATTCAATTATCAATTAGACATACATGTATATAAAATAGTGATCTTCCATTTCGAATTGCTCATTTTTGAATACATCCTTTGACTGCAAAATAGTAGTCGCCTTTCATGAATAACCCTCCTGTAAATGTACAACCGTCTTTGGTGATTCAGTGTGCATGCACAGAACTGTGCTTTAATCACATTTCACTCTGGGTGTTGTTATGAATGCCTATAACATGATAATACAGTGTTGAGTGATGCCTATTATATGATAAATTCTCATGATTCTGACAAAGCATTGTATGATAGGCTCTCATGAGTCGAAATTTGCCTGAAAATAAACTGTCTACTACATTGCAGTATACCCTGATATTTCGGGCTATGTAAGGTCATTACAAGTTTTTGAATAGGTTTGGAATATGAACCACTTGGTTTCAATCCTATGGAGATAAAGGAATAAAACAATAGAGAGTCGCATAGCTATATGCGCTTATATGCTAAACTCATGAAAATCGTCTTATTATAAGTCATATATCCCTCACCTTAATTAATCTTCACCCATTTTCTCTGTCTTCTAGATGTAAACGAGTGCTCGTCCAACCCTTGCCGTAACGGTGGGACGTGCATAGACGGTGATGACGGATTCGTTTGTCGCTGTACCGCCAGGTGGCAGGGGCCCTTCTGTCAACTAGACGCTGACGAATGTCAAGGACGTCCGTGTGTTAATGCAGACGCCTGTAGCAACCTGGTTGGAGACTATGTGTGTACCTGCCAAAAAGGATGGACTGGGAAAAACTGTGATATCAGTAAGTTGATTCTCTATCAAAGATACTGTTTAGTATAGGTGGTAAATGGTTGGAGGAAAAAGCTAAGCCAATCTGTGTTGATCATAATTGTGACAAAACTTAGGAAATCATAACATTAGGGGAAAATCCCTTTTTTCAAACTCATGTCTTCAGCTACATTTTGGTACTTTGCATGATAAAATACTCCAAATAGGTACAGAAATGTAAGATGTCAAACATGGGATGTCAGCAATATGGAGAATTCAGAATAGCCCTTAACTCAATTGTGTAGAAGGGATAATTCAATTCTGTTTTCAGTTATAAAAACCTTATGGACAGGTTAATAAGATATAGTTATTTTTTTATCCAAATAGAACAAAATTATGGTTTCCATGACAACTGAATGCCAACAAATGTGCTAAATTTAGGGAAAAATGTTCTTTTTGCATTCTAAATAAGGACATTTTAGAAGGAAAAAGGAGTATTGGCTATAGCACAATCCGATTCTTCAGAAAAAGTTACCCTAGTCTTGTTTTTGCTTTATTTATTACCCTTTTGGTCATATCTCCTTAAATATAATATTTAGAGCATTTGTGGGTATTTCCCTTAATGTTATGATTTGCCCTGTTTTGTCATTTACAAGATATGAACAGGTCTAAGGCAAATAAACAAATGCAAATTAGTGCTGAGCTATTTTCGTATACCTACCTGCAATGGTTTGTGGACCTCTCAATGCATTCACTTGACAAAATTAATATTATAATGGATCTTTGTTTGCATAAATAACAACAGATGTTTTTCATAAGAATACATGTATGATAATGATTTAAAGAAAACATAGAAAAAGGTTTTGGCAGTCGGCTCTAGCGGCGGCTATGTCTTCACGCCTCGCTGCTTCCGGTATGGCTGTGCCTGGGGGCATCCGGTCAGCTGACCCCTCCAGACCTGTCACGTGACCCCTGACACTTGACCCCTGTAGGACCCCCCTGGGTTCATATTGAAACCGGAAATGGTGAAGGGTATACTGGGCATTGCACTGAGAATCATAGTGAAAGATTCGGTTGTTTTAATACCGAACCTCTGACCCTACCTCATAACGGATGGTATTGTTTACCCATTTAGGTCTCTCAATCACTTCATAACATCTGCAATGTCATGAGAAATGATATCGACAGTAGACTATATGATCCTCATCATAATTCCCCCTATATTACTTTGCAGATATCAATGATTGTCAGGACCAGTGCCTACATGGGTCCACATGTGTGGTGAGTAATATCCATGGAATTATTAACTATGTACCGAATGTGTAAAGTATTAAAGCTCATGCCTAACGATGAGCTCATTTCCACCTAAGCATACATAATAATTATTATGGGTCTAATGCAGAGCTTTCCCAATTTCAGACTCTTGTAAATCCCATGAGAAAATATTTCTTGTGTCTAATGTCCACCACGTTTTCTGGAAGAGGATCTATCTAATGCTGGTATAATATCTTGAATCTCCCTTTTTCTATCCATTTTATAAACTCCTTTTTATAATCTATTTGGGTCCATCCAGGACCTTGTGGACGGCTACCACTGTGCGTGTCCCATGGGTTATACGGGTACCAGGTGTGAGGTAGACACAGATGAGTGTGCCAGTGAACCTTGTCTTAATGGTGGTCAGTGCCAGGACCTCCAGGGCACATACCGCTGTGTCTGTCCTCCTGGGTACAGTGGAGGAAACTGCCAGGTGAGTTCTCATCCTTTATCCAGCTATAACCCTTTAAGGGCCGTATACTGTATCTAATGCATCATGTTCATTTAAGGTCAGGCCAAAATTAATGGTTGATACACTCCTTGTGGCTCGGCATGATGCACCAATGCAACAAGGGCAGGAAGACTCCCCAGAATTGCATTGGTGCATCACAACGACATAGGAACTTAAAGCTTGAGGCGGCATGTGGCACTTAAAGAGTTGAGACATAACACTTTCTGAACCACAACCTGCCAACCTTAGTGTCTTTCCTATGGTGCCATACCGTGCCCGCTGTTTGATAGTCCTACTTGGTTATCTTATATCATGATTATTATCTCATCTGCTCTTCATGGAACATGAAAGGGGTGAATGTAACTTCGGTCCTAGAAAGAGTAAAATCTGTATTAGTGAGGAAATGCCTATCGACATAGCATGCTATCAAAACTTCTCTGCATTTTTACGTAAAACATGCATTGAATTATGCATTATGATACCGCATGACCTAACCAATAGGTTTTCCTGTTTATGGTGAAAATATTTCTGAAGCTATGTCCTTTATTCTTTTACAAACAGATTGATACCGATATGTGTGCTCCTAACCCCTGTGAAAACGGTGCCAGCTGTTTTGACATGCAGAACGGCGAATTCTACTGTCGTTGTGTTGATGGTTTTGAGGGGAGAAATTGCCAGACAAGAAAGGATGAGAAGGTTAAATACACAGCTACAGGTGAGTCAAAGACTGCACATAAAGCACACCTTGAAAATAAAAGTCTTACTCTAAATATGGTGCCGGTGGCCACAGAACTACAGGAGTCATACAGGAAGCTTTTGATATTTCATATGATGTACCAATTCAGCAACAAAGCACATACATGTACCTCTATTATATATGTAGTGCCAGAGGCATAGGAAGCAAATTTTCATTGGGGGGGGGGGCAGCCCCCTGCCCCCTTTAACTACACCACTCTGTTCCATGGCCAATTGCTGGTTAGGATTAGAATCAATGCTATGATCGCCATTTCACAGTAATTTATGTTATCTCTGTCTTTCTACAGTGATAGACAGTTGTACAGTTGAGGACCCTACTGGAGTTGGTAGGGGTGGAGGCCCACCCAGGAGGGTGAGTTCCAACGTGTGTGGTGCACACGGAGAGTGCATCAATGAGAACAACCATGGAGCCTTCAGCTGCCGCTGTCACCCTGGTTATACTGGAAAATACTGCCACCTCAGTAAGTAGTCCTTTTGACTTTAACATTAAAAACTGATATTCATAACCTACTCACACTAACATTCTAATGCAGTGTTGAATCCAGGAATTTGAGAAAAGGAGCGTGCGCGCCCCTCTTTCATGCCTTCACCTTTGCTAATAAGCTCATAGGAGACAATTTACCTTACCTGTAAATTGCAGGGAATAATGAGCTAGAAGGGGGCCCGTGCCCCGTCTAAATCTGCCACTGGAATATACTGAACTGGTATATTCTAAATGCCATTTCAATATACTACTCATTTCCATATGCGCGTCTATTAAAGTAGTACATTGAAATGGCACTTTAGAAATGGCAAGCGAAATGGAAATCACTGTGTATTAGTGTAAACATATAGGTAGTTTTTACATTTCAATTTTTTTTTCTTTTAGATATAAACGACTGCGCCAGTCAGCCGTGTAAGAACCAGGGGACCTGTGTGGATGGAATTAACTCACTACAATGTATCTGTCGGCCTGGCTGGGAAGGTCCCCTCTGTGATATCAGTAAGTGAATGCTTTCGTATTAAATCATTTGTGGAAATATGTAGATGCATTTATTTTCATTGACTTACATAAAAAGGAGGAGGATGGCAATGTTCTTTAAAAACACACCCAAAGACTCTTTGATTTACGTATCCTTGTACTTTCTTTAAAGAAAATGAGTGAGTAAAGGGTAAATTTCTGCTACACCACCGACTTAATCTCATCATCGGAGTCTGTATCAAGGGAACTGTTTCGCCTCTGCGAAATAACAGTGGGCGAGCCATCAACATGTTTAAAATTCAGTTTCCCAGATGGGATCAAATTTATAATCCGATTTCAAGTTAATGGTGGGTTATCATAACGGTGCACATGTCCATGTCACCTTTATCATCTTGGTCATTGTCTTTGAGATTAGCTAAATGACTTCCGGTTAAGAGCCAATTGTCGTCTATCTTCAGATGGCTTTCCCTCCTTTTTCTGCCCAATTATTTTTAGCTAAACTGAAATATCACCTAGTAGGGAAGGACACTTTACCAATTTTAGATTTTAATATCATGCGAAATCCGATGTAACAAAATGTATAATAGAGAAGAATATCCAATCAAGGTTGTGACCCATGATTTGGACCCTACTTCTAGTGTAGAAGATTTAAAGGGTTAGACTATACACAATCTCTTCAATAGAAACCCATCCCCTATTGTACATGTTTTAAACACTGCGACCTGTTTACAAATGACTTTTAGATCTAAAAGACTAGTGGGCGATAAATGGGACCCTGCTGCGTTTTAATGAGTGGCTCTGTGCCGCCCACTTTCATAGACCTGAAATACAGCCCTGCAAGAATTTATAATTTCATTATGGCGATTATAGTTTTGGGCATAAAGGGGGGTAGGGCAATGGGTGTTTAGGTGGTGGGCGTGGCGTAGTACAGGGCCTGATGCTCTGTGGGCGGTCGACCCCCCCCCCCAGCGGCTGTTGGAGGTTCAGGCTGAGCCTGAACCCCCAAAAGCCTCCCTCCGCCTCTCCAACCCCGCAACCTGCTAAAAGGACCCATCTGGGGTTAATCCACTGAGTCTTTATCATCTCAAAATGCATTGTAGACACAATACACAACAAGGCAGTGTTAATTCCCCAACAGGCGTCCTCGTCGAGTTCTTCCATTGTTTCTATTTATCCCTGTACAGGTCTATCTTTCGACTAATTTATTTTTTGGTCAAAACTCCAAAACTCCCTCCAGTGCCTCAAGCGGTTCTGATAGATAAATATCTCACCTTTCCTTTTAAGATGTGGACGATTGCAGAAACGCCCCCTGTCGTAATGGCGGCGCATGCGTCGACCTGGTGAACGACTTCCGGTGTGAATGTGAGGCTGACTGGAAGGGCAGAATGTGCACTCTACGTGAGTATAGGCCTATATCAACTATTATTTAACATATAATTATATATATATATATATATATATATATATATATATATATATATATATATATATATGACATCACATAGGATTTATATAGGCATTTGCTGAGCATGTATCCTGGTTGAGGCAAGCCAAGTTCAGCAAAGACGGAAGTCCATGATCCAATGATTAGACAGGTCTACATCAGACATATTCTCTACATTTACCCATTTCTGAATGCAGTTATTTGTATTGCAGGCTCAAGTTCCTGTGAAGCCACTACTTGTGCTAATGGTGGTACCTGCCACGATATGGGGGCCACTTTCTCCTGTGTCTGCGGCCAGGGGTGGAGAGGGCGCACCTGTCAAACACGTGAGTGTTCCTACCATTATACCGCTCTGAATGCCCAAGGTTTATCACAATACAAATAAAATAAATATGGATTATAGATTATAATAGATCACACCTAGGTTTCTCAGGAAGTACAAAAATTATCTCCAGTATTTTAAAGGAATTTCCACCTATTCACTACACACCATTGTATACAATCTTGAAGAGTGACAATCCACATTTAAGCCTTGCATTTTTTGCCTTACTTTTCCAGGTGAGAGTGAGAGTTGTGACTCCAGTCCCTGTCAGCATGGTGCCACCTGTATTAACAGTGGTGACAGCTTCTCCTGTAGGTGTCCAGATGGCTATGAAGGTGCAACTTGCAACATCAACATCAATGATTGTAACCCCTACCCATGGTTAGTATGCAGGAATTATGTATGTGATCATAGCATCATTGGTTAGTGGTGCATAGGCCAAATTGCTAAAGATAAGGGGTTGTGATAAGTTGTGAAAATCTCCAGTCAGTCACACATTGTGATTTAAAGTGCTCTTTTGCCAAAATTATGTAATGACTTGTTCCCATAACTCATGTGAATTTTCTTACATTGATTTATATCAATTTTAGTTATAACGGTGGCAAGTGCATAGATGGAGTGAACTGGTATGAGTGTAATTGTACCCGAGGCTTCACCGGTCCAGACTGCAGAATTAGTAAGTACATTGCATCCTGAAACTATGTCTGCTTATGGTGATGAGTTATATTTGCTTCTTCAAGAAAATGTATATCATTGCAAATGTCCACCATTTTGGACCCATATAAAGACAGTCACTACATAAGTATATCCTATCGTTCTAAATAATCAATAGTCATATTGAGTACTCTAACTTAATATGAACCAAAATGACATATGGTAGTCATTGTTTAGGATTTCATATAATGTACATGCCATTGTGCAACAATAGTATAAATCCCCAACAGCCTTTACAGCCATACCCAACATTTGATTTTAGATCTAATAACTAAACATGTTTTCCTTTATAGATACCAATGAATGCGAGTCTAACCCGTGCACGTTTGGCTCCACGTGTATTGATGGTATCGGAGAGTACACTTGTATCTGCCCTCCTGGCCGCACAGGAAAGCATTGTCAGACAGGTAAACTATCAAATGAAAATTTAAAGTCGTATACTTGTAATGCTTGTACGTTGTAATGCTCGTATGAGGGGATTTTCATGTAACCGCAGTTGATTTTAATGGCTACACTGCCAGGATGTCCGAATCCTCAGGCCAGCTACACATATTACATTTTGTATTTATCACGCATGATCCTTGCCTCAGAGTCATAAATATGAAAATCAGAGATTCATTTAAAATGAGCTATCCTTTCTTTTACAGTCACAGGTGATTTGCTGCCCAAACCCCAGCCTTGCGTTTACCAGAACCGTGTGTTTGCACACCAGAGTACATGGGAACACGACTGTAACTCCTGTACCTGTGTCAATGGTCATACCTCATGTAGCAAGGTTAGTTTTATAGATTCATAGAATGCATGAATATCAATCATATGTTCATTTCCTTTAATCATAAAGATTCAAATTCACATGAACAAAGATTATATACGATATTAGAACGGAAAACTGACAACAACCCTTAACGTGACATTGTAGACAAAAACAGGGAAGCTATCATTACCATTCTAGATATAGGCTATCTTTTAATGATGGCAGTTCTAGGATATACTTTTGTAAAATATATACTGTTCTCATGAGGCTTACAATCATTCAATCTTACAGGTGTACTGTGGGCCGCAAAACTGCTTAAAGCAACCAAACGTTACCACAGACCCCGTGGTGACGTGCGGCAGGGACGAACGCTGCAGTGTGCAGACAGATGTCGTCTGCCTTACGCCGCCATGTTTGCCATGGGGACGCTGCCGGAAGAGAGGGCGTGACGTGACATCCAGTACCGTCATACCTGGGGACGCGGTCCTTAAAACCAGGTGTAGACCGGGGATGGCTCAGTATGGCTATAATTGTGTTAAGATGACCTTAGTGTTCGACCTCGAGATAGTGCCCATTGTAAGTACATCTTATATAATTACATGGTTTTTTTTTGTGTTTTTTTTTTTTGGGGGGGGGGTTCTTTTCTTCAAAATAACTATAAAAATGAAAGATTCATAGGATTTTGGGGGTAGGGGGGATAGGAGTTATGATCTATATTGTATCCTTTCTAATGTCGATGTCATGACACGTACGATATTATAGTTATTGTCCCATGATCTTAAGTCGATCAGGCATAGCATTCAAAGGTGTCACCAAAATAACATATATATGAAGGTGGCTCCGTGAGCAAATTGGTCAGTATCATTTGATCCTATCAAATTAATTCATCTAGGAGATAGGAGGTTAATGCTGAATATTGTGTGTTGTCATCAAGTGATAATATACTGTATCGTTTCCTTACAAATGACTAATAAAGCTCAGAATTTGTTCTGAAAAAAATATGTGCCTATACAGTAACTTATACGTGGAACTGATTAGGTGGCGCGTGAATGGGGAAATTGCCTATAATTATTTGATGTATAATGCCACATAACATATAATTCAAAGGGGGGAATTATTCGTATGCTCCATGTATAGGGCACTGATTTAACATCAACTTTTCTTTTTCAGGGAGTGTCTGTGGAGGCAATATGCCGTGACATCCGGGGTTTCCAGTCTCTGCGTCCACTGGCATCCGAACACACAGTGAATGTCCTGTGTAAACTGAAGGAGGATTCCCAGGACACAATAGAAATAGCCGTGGTGAGTAATTATAAGGTGGAGGGTAGCTCAACTGTGAGGTATACATAGTAACACGTCTTGCTTTACAAAAAGATTCATCAATGTATGCTTGACATATTCTGTAGAATTTGCTTCTTATTTGTAAATACTCAACCACAATCTCGGTTCTATGGTGAAACCATAAACAGAAGTTTCTATTTGTGTTTCAGTCACTCTCGGGATTTGGCGTAGACACTAAAGGAAAAGATCCAGGGAGTGTCAACCCAACTCTACGTCGGGTAGTGGATGCTATTGCACTGAGTATCAGCAGACGGAGGGTGAACAATACAGCGTTATCTGCAGTACTTGAGGTTAAGGAAGAGATCACCATTATAGCAGAAACCAACAGTGAGTACAGACATAGATAATGCGTCCTTTGCTTGGGACAGTTGATGATATCAGTGTTTTTGTTGTAGGAAGGTATACACCTCTTTAGATATAAGGCTTAAGCACCATTTTAGCAAAATAGTTCAGAAAACCTGATACATGTATAGGGCAATAATCGATCTTGCATACCCTGCTAGATCTAGATCTGCTCTGTCCCGTCTCCTCTACACTGCAGTTACATACAATCGTATCCCCATGTCTTGTAAATGGTGCCCTTTGTCAGTCTTAATTCCATTGCTGTATGCATATACCCCTCCCCCCTCTTCTGTTTCAAACGCCTTAAACTGCAATAATGATCATTGGTATCTGGTTAAATCTCAAACTGCACGTGAAAGTTAAATCGATTTGAACTATCACATTGGCCAAGCAATGAATTTTACGTTGTATGTATACGTCATATTGACAAATGATTGCTATACACTGTATACTTAACGAGAAGCAAAATTAGTATTAAGCACCAACTAACATTCGTTTTTATTTTCTTTCCTTACAGCCTTGGTCTACGTGATCCCCTTGGTATGTTCCGTGATGGGCTTCCTGGGACTTCTGCTGATACTGTGCCTGGTCGTATGGCACTACCGCCACCTGTCCTCCCGACATTCAGACTATCGCCGACCCCAGTATTCGTCACAGGAGAAAACAAACAATGAAAACGAGGAAAATGTACGACGTTATAGAAATTCAATTTATGAAAAAGGGGGAGGGAGCAGTCACTCCTCGAGGAACTCGTCTCTGAAGAGTCCAGATACAGAACTCTTAGAATTTGATCTTGAAAAATATGAAAGATCAGAAACCTCCTCTAAAATGACTATGGAGAGGAGAAATGATGCAACTCTGAACATTTCTCCTCTCAAGACAGTTAAGTTGAAAAACATCAATATCGAGTTGGAGCGAGAGCGGGAGGGAACAGTTTAAGAAATTCCTCTTGTGCATTAAGCCCATGTATGTACAGATATTTATTTTTGAGGGCGTTTTGTTGTGAAACTGTTCATTGAGGAATAAGCGTATATTTTTATATACATTTGTAAATAATTGTACATAATAGTTTAGATACTGATAGACTGCAGGACCAGATCTATATATTATTCTATTCAAGATAATTGTTGATGTTTCTTTTGTAATATATTTGTTTTAACCTTTTGGAGAACCACATCTTTTGTACCCTTACTGGAACCTTTGGGAGAACACGTGCTTATACGCTGAGATATTCTTGTAAATCATGTACATATATAAATATCTAATTTATATTTGCTTTATTCTAGTCATATTTCTATACTACATACCAGTCGATTGACATTGTGTTGAATCTGAGGAACATTATACATCTGACGCAGCTAAAGGGAACACTTGAATGCATTGCTATTATCAAGTGTTTACAGAACAAACTGGGGTAATGAACATTAATATATTTGTCACTTTATCGCTCTATTATCATCATTAACATGTGGTGTAATATTATCACAGTGTTTGATGTAAACCTGTTTAGAGATTGCTATGAAGTTTCGATATCTGTCGTTCTTAGATTTTGGACAGGTTTGACGAGAAGACGTGCTACACTGAGGTGTGTATAGGTGGATATGTGCCTGTATTAGATCAGAGCTAGGATAGTTGAGATCATATTTATTACTTAATTGCTAGCTTGGATTGATCAAATTTTGACTTGACAAATTAATCTATGTAGAGGAAAACAGCAAGTCGGTGCTATATTTCATGATAGACGAGCCTACACCACCCAGATATTTCGATGTGCTCTATTTTAGGCATTCTACTTAATATACATGTAGAATGAACCTATGGGTGGTGGCAGATGCAATGGAATATGCAACACTATGCAAGGAATCCATACAGATTAAAAAGGGAAAAAGGATGAGGCCTTGCTGAAGGCATATTTTCAAAGACATATACATGGGATGTTTCTGCCTTACTCTCCCTTATCAATGCCAGGAGGAGAGAATACAGTTTCTGAATATGTATGCAGGAGTAGACACTAACTTTTTTACCCACTGGCCACCCGGGCCAACAGTCTCCGAAATCTATTGGCCCGCAGCTAAAGGTGTTGGCCCGGGATTTTTAGATTGGAAAATGTGTTATGTCATGTGTTATGTCAAATAACAAAAAAAGGTTGAAAATGTGAAACTCTAAGATTTTTTTTTTTTTCCTTTTGGGGTCTAAAGATTTTCATCTTTTGAAGGAGGGGTCTGCCATATCTTGGGCTTTATTAGTACAGGCTCCAGGCAAAAGAAAAATTGACCTCAGTTGGGTTAAAGTCCACTGGCCACCCAGGCCAGTAGGAAGGTTGTTTTTGAAAAAATCACTGGCCAGCACCTACAACTACTGGCCATTGGCCACCGGACCAGCGTTAGTGTTTACCCCTGTGTATGCAACTCCAATATTATTGAATGAATGAAGTCACTGACCAATTGGTTCACAGATTGAGATTTGAAATTGACATGTATATGAAGTCAGCAACTCTGGCAGCTAAATGTATATCTAACCAACATGTGTCCATGCCTCAGTGCCTTATAAATGTATATATAAATAGTGGCCAACGTCTATTGCTGCGTTCACATCAATTATCACTAAAAGAACCAACTTGTTGATATGGTTGTATAATTGAATGCTACGTGGGGGCCACGTTTGTTTATAAGTAAGGATAATTAAATAGATTCAGGATTTACCAGATCTTCTTTAAGAGGGTCCCTCTTTGAATTTACATGGCGGCAGTGTGAACGCAGTATACATGATCCTTAAAAAGAAGACAGGAGGCTAGAGAGAACCCTGTCTAATATTATCTTACCCTGTCTCGTTTATCTGCACAGGAAGTAAATGAAAGTTCATTTTTAGCACTGATCATTCCAATACCCCAGAGTGGAGTCAAAATAGTGAAGTTGGCATGTCGTGTATATTTTTCCTCACACCGTAAGTATGGCAATGACTTATAAATGGCCTAATTCGATGCTTAAAAGGCCAGCGATTTTACATCCCCCATGGATATCTGTTTCCTGCTATCAGGGATTGAGCTGGATGCAATTATTCAAAACACACATATATGTATGTCAATCCTGTATTACTTGATATTCGTGGTACTTTCTTACTCCTTTTATTAAACGATTTAAAGCGATAAATTCCTTTGTCGGTGTTTTACTTACAACATGTACAGAGAGGTCTGTAGGTGCCTCAGAGTGGCGTTATGGCTCAACGGTGTATCCTTTGTGCCATAACGTCACTTTTGCTCCATAAAGGCCCCACAGACATCGCCCAGCTAAAGCTGGATGCAGCAAGTTGGGAACCTAAAACTTAGTTTTTCCTGAATTCTTGCTAAGAAATGCTGTAGTTTAGCCAAAAATTATCCGATTTACACAATATTTGCAGCAAATGAAAGATGAAACTCATTGCCTTCAGGCCAGGGTAGATGGTATTACATCAATATAGTGCACAGTTTACCACTGAAGTACAAAGTATGAATTTAAAAATCATTAGTTTAAAAAGATAGCTGTTTTTCAAAGTTTGGCCCTATATATTTTGTGAAAAAATATTTTAACCATCAGTTTTTCATAGATAATGCATAATACTGACCCATCAAGTTTATAAATGAGTATGTTTTACTGTCCTGCCTCTATGGTGGCTCATTACACTATGGGAGACATGTGATTTTTGTTAGTTTGCAAAAACTGTGATTTTCAGTAGAATTTTTGCTTGGTTTTTGATATGGGACCATATAGAACACCATATATGGACGTGTCATCACGCACTGATACCAGAAATATCCATTTTTGTGTTCTACTTAATCATCTGTAAAGGCATGTGAAATGTCTAAAGTGATACAACAAGTGTGAGACAAATTAGGCACATCTCATGATTCTAGTCTTTGGTTCCGACAATGCTTTTGTTGCTATTTACAGCTAAATAGCTTAAAATAGTGCATCATAATAGGCCTTACATGCCTAATATGGGGCTCTAATAGCATTTTGATTTGGTTTTCAATGAATCATCAGGTCAAAACAACAATTGATAATGGAATTTAATAGAAACAAAAGGGTCTTGCACCATTGACCTGTTCATATTGTTCAGGTCTTCAGATATTCTTATCTTGAAAATGACGAAGACATTTATGAACATTGTGCTTTTCCAGGCCATATGGGACCTACAGAGGGCGTTTTGTCTAGTCTGACATGTATTATGAGGGGAAAATGCATAGCAGATGATTCTATTTTCATATTTTGATTTTTGAGATAGAATCATACACAAGACTTGTCTTCTGCAGCATATGCAAAAATGCCCCTTGAAAACACTCAGGTTCCCAACTTGCTGCATCGAGCTATAGATAGTGTCAGTAAAACTCACTAGCTGGCAGGATTGAGTTGTCAGGCCTGTATTGCAGAGCCCTTCCCACCCAAGCTTTCTGATGACAGATGGGACTACTATGCTGACTATGCTGGTCCGATTAGGTGTTTGTCAACCCAAATGAATAAAATGAAAAATTTAACGTGTGATTTATATCACATATGGCCCAGGGTCTACTACCCCCCCCCCCAATATAAAAATTGGGTGTTGTGCATTGAAGCACAGACGGGTCAGGGTAGGTACCATAAAACCCTATATCAACCCTGTAGGGTCGCAGGAATATTGACTAAATACTTACAAATAGAGACTATTATCTATACATGTACTGACACCAGTCTGGCATAATCTTCTCTTACTAAACCCCTTGGACCGCTGGACCCCTGGTGTGCTGGCCCCCCGGACACCTGGCCCCCGGACACCTGGCCCCTTGACACCTGGCCCCTGGACACTTGGCCCCTGGACACTTGGCCCCTGGACACCTGGCCCCCTGGACACCTAGCCCCTGGACACCTGGCCCCCTGGAAACCTGGCCCCTGGACACCTAGCCCCCTCGCTCCCAAATCCCTCCCTCATAAATCTATTCAGCAAGTCAAATGTCAATTCACCGGGAGTTAGGCATTGTACAGAAAACTTTATCCTTAGCATGCTTAGTTTATCGCTCAATCCCCAATGTGTTATGTGTATAGCTTGGACACTGTAAACATTGCCTGCTGAAAAAAGTGTCTCACTTGGTGATTACCCATAGGACTCCATGTGCTAATTTCATCGTCAAAATCTATCTGACCCATAGACCCAATGGTTAAAGGACTTGTAGTCAGTATAGCTCCCAAAAACATGATGTAAGTACAGCAGCTTTTTTCCGTAGAGAAAGACATCACTCACCATAAAGGACAAAATGTTGTCTGATAGATGAGATTTGAAACTTTCCTTTGGCTTTTGAAAAATGTGTAAACTAACAGTATATCACTGAATGATTACACCCTAAAGTTGGTGATTACAAATTTGTGGATCTGGCTGAAAACCCGGCTCCAATAGCCCAGGGGATACCCTGGGCCAAAAAGACATATTTGAATTCTTGTAATAGTCTTAAACTGGTACAAACTATTAGAGGCTTTATTGAATGGCGGCCTTATATAGGACTACACCGAAGCATGTATATATACATGCACACACTGTATAAGTCTAATTGTTTTTAGGTGCTTAGCAAATCAGTTGGTCCAGACATTCATTGCTTTACCATCCGGTATTGCCTCCTAGTATCAGCAGAAGGTAATGCCAGTCCAAAATCCTTTACGAAAAACGGTTGATTTAAAGTGATTGATTGACTTTTATTTGACAAAAGGTCTCGTGGTCAGATGAGCTTTTCGAGGTAGATGTCCTACCCACTAAGAAGACTGTCCCGTACCTTTTCATATACCTCCTTGAGGTCACAAGATTCAAGATCCATACCCAGTGAATCCACCATTTTGAATTATCTGGTTCTTCTAAAAGTGGTGAGTGAGTGAGTAATAGATGTTTAACGCCATTTCGACAGCTAAGGTCATATTCATGGCAAGAACGACATTACACAATTACACTGAGGAATGTGTCAGTGCCCGCGCATATGTGCACCACACACATCCTGAGGGGATAGGAAGGAGGAGAAATAGACCCTTTTAAGTGGGCTAGGGAAGCCCTCTAAAAGTGGTAAAACACACAAATAAGACATGGTAGTAGGTACCTTGTCCCTGGATAACAAGCACTTCCAGGGACAAGCTGGTTCCATCAGCTCTTATCAGTGCATGTTGCCAGAAACCAGTTCCAGTCCCGCTTACGCCCAATAGCAGTGAGTGAGTAAGTAAGTAAGTAAGTAAGTAAGTAAGAAAGTAAGTGTGTGAGTGAATGAGTGAGTGAGTGAGTGAGTGAGTGAGTGAGTGAGTGAGTGAGTGAGTGAGTAAATTAGTGAATGAGTGAGTCAGTAGGTGAGTGGGTGGATGGGCACCTGAGTGGGTAGGTGAGCATGGGTGAGTAATGGTGGATGAATATGTGCCCGTGACCTCATGATGCTGTATGTGCACCCGACACACAGAGTGGACACAAAAGGTGAGATTAAGACTCTTTTAAGGAGGGCTAAGAATACCCCCGATATAGGTTCCACTTTGTTAGATACCAATGTGGCTGTGTGGTGCACCGATTTTTGGACATCCGGGAACGAGAGGATAAACCTAATAATTTGATTCCGGTGCGACCATCAATAGGATTTATTGATATAGATGGATATCACTTGGGACTTTCACCCCTATATCAGTTCTGATTAGGAGACATGGCTTTTGGATACATCTGCATGTATTCTATATCTATTTTAACATGAAAGAAATTCATGATATCGGTTTTAGGACCATTTACATACCGGTACCTTGTCAAAATTACGTTTAAGAGGCCCCCCTTGCACATTGTGTTATTATGTAAAAATGGTCCAATACATATGCCGTGATATAACACCTTCTTTCCTTAGCTTCCTTGCTGATAATTTTCCTTTGAAGTTTGAGAATTATGATCTTCCAGCTGTGATAGAAAACATCCCTTGCGTACAGTATTCTGATATAATTTACCAGCTTTATATATCATATAGAGAAGGCAGATAGACGAAGATAGGGCACGGCTTTCCATGTCCAATTTGGTGTATAAAGAAATGACATGTTAGTATATCTGTCAGATTGGCTGGTATCTAATCGGCGCCATGGTTTACCCGCACTGGCCACATTATTATATCATATAGGCCTACAGAACCGTATTAATCTTACTTTCCGGTCAATGGTATACATGTTCATTGGGAAGCCACAGACCCTAATTTAGACAATATAAGGTATATCTCCTCAGCAAAAATGAGAGGCCCTGTGGTCTTTGTCCTGCTTCTTTTATTGGAACCAAATGTAGCTGGTGCAGGTAATCATTGCTCTCAATGGCACATTGAAATTACACATTTGTCTTGACATCCATGCAGTTGTTTATTATAAGGAACTCTAGAAAGGCCATGATCTTTGATAATTTCAAATATTATCTTTACTTCAGCAGCTGAGCACGATCCATGGGAAAGTTATAAAGGCTTGGTAGAAAGCTATCAGGAGGACTCAGATCTTCAATCGAAATGGGCAAATCACATGGAGAAATTCCTCATGGCCAACCTGGTATGCTAACATTAGGAACAGTACTTGTATGAAGAATATATTTCAAAGAGAGTAATAATCACTCCATGAATTTAAGTTGTGCACCTTAAAGCCTGACCAGAAATTGTTATTTCCTCCTTCCCAGCTTTGGAGAGAAACCATTCATGTCTATAGTCATTTTGACATCTATGATTCATGTACATTTAGTTAGTTTAGCAAAGAGGCACATCAGCGAGAATTTTGTTGGTATCCTGCAGGGCAATTCAGCATCGGATGGTACAATGGACCAAAACTTCCCTTGTGCCATAGAAAAATCACCGGCCATCCCAACATCTGGTTAGTACAAATAATGCATTAACGATATAAACATGTTTATTATGTCATTACTCCTGTATACCCGAGTGTCCATATTACAATTGAATATTATAAACAATGTTTTCCTATATTTGAATCATTTCAAATGTAACCGAGTGTACACGACAAGAATCACTGTTTAATGTTGTATTTCTGAATAGTTGACAAGCTTTTACCAGCGGACATCAACGTAGTTGCAGCTCTTGGAGATTCAATTTCAGTGAGTATAATGATTATTCATTATACTGTGTACATCAACAAAATGACAAATGTAACTATTAATTATATTCTCAATTTTATTTGACATTTTTGGCTATCAACGTAACGCAAAATCCGAAAGTATATTATATCATGTGATATATGCACCTTCAGCAAATGTCTGTTTATTTGAAGGCTGGTAATGGAATCATTGCGGAGACAATCGTTGATGTACCTCTTCAGCAACGCAGTAGAGTCTTCAGGTGATCAAGAAACTTTGTTCGGTCAGACTATTTAAGTTGGTACAAGTCTTGGAAAGTATATCCTTTTCACGTATTACATTTCAACCATTATGAACCTACTTATTAGGATGTGATGGTAACATCTCAAATCTCCTATCTGAGCTTGGTTTAACCATGCTAATTTTAGGGATAATAAAAATATGCAAGGACTCAGTATGGAGGCCTAGTGGAGCCGCCATTTTGAATTTTGCTGGTTGAGATGAAACCCACTGATAATACATACATGATGGGTACCTTGTCCCTGGTTAACAACCACTTCCAGGGAAATGCTGGTCCCATCCTATCAGTTCTTATCAGTGTGTGTCGCCAGAACCAGCTCCAGACCAGCTAGTGACCATATTACAAGCAGCTACAGCCATGTTGACAAACTTTGATTTAAACAGCTCAGTGGCTCCACCTGTAGGCTGGGTCATAAGGCAGACAGGGAAAATCCTAGCATTATATGTCATTACAAATCAGTACTACTGCCCTCTGTGGATTCAGATGAAGACTAAGGACCCCCTCCACAACTTTCTTTTTTTGAGGGGGGGGGCGGTTTTTGCCCCACCCTAGCCTATTCCCGCATGCGTGTCTATAAGCCTCTGCAAACATATATAGTAGTGACTCCACAACCCTGCAGGTGGCGCTTGTGTAGCTTTATGGTGGAAGGTTTGGAAATGAACTGTTGGAGGGTAGGCTTAGGGGGGGGGGCTTGATTTTAGGTTATCAATAGAAGAATATTAATTTCACCATGCATGAAGCAAGTAGTGACCCTGGCCATAGTGCACCATGCAAACATATCTGCAAATTATAGGTATTTCACTGGCAGACCTGCATTTCATATTTATTTTCCCACTTAAGTCATTGAAACAAACCCAGTGCACAAAGCTGTATATGACTAATAGATGCACTAATTTATCGTTTATAAGCAAGCCAGTAGCTGTTTAGAATATTCCCGTGCCCAGTATATTAATTGAGCATCTATGATCAGCTCGTCCAGGGGTATACCTACTTCTGGAGCTCTCAATTACAATAAATATCTACTCCAACTTGAGGAAACATATATCTATAATACCAAATATTGGACCCAACAGGTTAGACCACACAGGAACAATTCTGAGAACTCATCCAATTGCCTGTGACTGGCCAACTGCCAAGGGGTGGTGAGAATCATGCAAATATTGCCAGAATAAAAACGCTCAAGACTTAAAAAGCATGTTTCTTGTTATAGATAAGGAGTGAACAATAGGAACTAGAGGAATAATGATTATAACATGTTGGATTAGAAGTGCCCCTTAAAGGGACGAATTGATTATTCTTCGAAATAATCTTTTTAATTTGATTCATAAAGTAAGCCATATACAATCCAAATATTATGATATATGCTCACGATCTACTTTTTTGAATTACATATTTTTACCAGCTTTATATTGATGTACAGAATGCTGTAGTATGGCATGAAGATAAATTTGGCCTGTGGTAGCTATATATAGTCTAAGGAGAGATTTCGCACCGATGTGCACTTCCTCAGCAAAATATTAACTGCTATGTCATATTGGCACCAGCCCCAAATATTCATTCAGTGGGTTCGGTCCCAGCTTACCTGGGACGCTTCTAACCTGGGACGAGTCTAGTGTCCATTTTTAAATGTTTTTTTACAAAAAATGCAAATGTGGTTGTAAAGGTATAATTTATTATCCTCTTGCAGTGTAGGAGGTGAAAGAAGCTATAACGATGGAGTAATTACAATACCGAGTATGTAAGATATACACATTTCCTAATTGACACCTTTTATGGGTAACTTAAGCCATGTGTCCACAGCGCGACAGAATTGGTGAGCGACAGAATTCCTGATGACAAAAGCACTTTTGTCGTACTTTGCCGACGATAATATCTAACATGTTTGAATTTTATCGTTGGGAATGGACAACAAAAGCCATTTTGTCATTAGAAATTCTGTCGCTCACCAATTCTGTGGACACATGGCTTGAAGAGGAAATCAAAACCCCGTGTTTTTGCCAATGGTGTTTTGCCGTGTAATATAATAAGGTCCTGCAGATTAACAAAAACAAACGCTCCACATATAGTTTGAACATAAGATGTCGAATGACTTCAATTCAGAAAATTTTAGAATATTCCAGATATCTTGAAATGCAGTTCCACCCAATCTGCTCGCTCTGTGACATTTCAGGCAGATATTGCAACATTTAAAAACACTGAAACCTTAGTAATAAATCAAGTGAGATATAATATGTTCGGCCAAATTCAGAGTTATAGCATATGCCTTCACACATTACAGATTATTTCAACGTCTGTTTTGATTGTACTCCATTTCAGATATGCTGAAACAATACAATAGCAAACTATATGGCTATTCAATTGGTAGGGGAGACTTTGACAGCAAAGAATCTAGGCTAAACGCTGCCGTGCCAGGAGCAAAAGCACCGTAAGTATGACACACCAATCTGATTTTAAAATAATTGAAAATAATGTAGTGCCTAATAGTGCCTACAACTATGGGTGGAAAACTAGCTCCCATTACATTCTCAGTGTAGTCCCCTCTAGTAGTATAGACAGGGTGTGACAGTCAGCAAAGTCCCCAGTCTCCCCCATCTTTACACAACCCACCCAATCCACATGGCTACTTTGAATATGCATATTATTCCTAAGTATCCAACCTCTGACCATAGCACTCTTACACTGAGCTAGGTGGTGGGGCACACTTAATGATTGGTTCTGTATAGCCCGCCGCTTCAGGCAAACTATCCAATTAACTACATTGCCCTCTGGGTATGTGTTGGGTAAGGTGACAATATCTCACCCTCTTGCATTTCATATACACATGATAAATAGCCTCATGAGGCCTATTTTCTAGGCTCAATCATATAACTTCCTTATTTTCAGAATAAAGCTGTAAAATATATTAGTATCAGCTTTGTATAGCTTACAGTGTTGGATAATCATGGACTTTCTACTCATGGTGTAGCTACCTGACCATACATTTAGGGAATGACTGCCTACAGCTTACCAGCCACTGCCATACTAACTACAATCTACACTGAAGAAGCTAAAAGTCAGCACTGGGGTAATTATAGGACAATTAAAGACTCAGCCCTATATAGATTTCAGCTATGTGTACAGTGTGTTTGGATACCTAGGAATAATGCATATTCAAAGTAGCCATGTGGATTGGGTGGGATGTGTAAACACAGGGGAGACCGGGGACTTTGCTGACTGTCACACCCTGTCTATACTACTAGAGGGGACTACACTGAGAATGTAATGGGGACTAGTTTTCCGCCAAAATAGGCCTTCATGTTGACTTTGGCCTGAATGGGTTAAAATGATTGTGGAAATATTTGAAATATACGATTGTTTTCTCACTCACCCACTTACTAACTACCCCTAAATAACGGGATATTTCGTTTACAGAGATTTGCCATCACAGGCAGACTTCCTGATTCAAAGAATGAAAGCAGATCCTAATGTAGACATGAAAAACGATTGGAAAATGGTGACCATCTTTATAGGAGGTAATGATTTGTGTCGGATCTGTGTGCAGGTGTGTCTCATTCTCTCTTTATGGTAATTTCTTTTTGCATTGTGATAAAATGGAAATATTCCTTGATGTTTTATTACCAGTAAAGATCAGAGTATCTCACATGGCGATTTAGGTTTCCAATATCCAGGCCATTGTTTTCTAAATGCCTTACCTATGACTCAATCACAGAGGTAGTATTTTCACTGTTGGATATTTGTAGCCTTAGATCGGCATGTGGGATTCAGCCTTAAATGTTGGTAGATAAATGTTCGGTTCAATGAGTACTAAGGGCACTCCTTTATTCAGAAAATCACATTCGTAATGCGGTAATTTCTGGACATATCTCATTTCAAACCAAAACCTTATTATTGTCAACATTAAATGGCGTGACAACCCTGCAGCCATATGAATAACGGTATGCAAATGATATAGAATAGTAAGAGAATACACAAGGAGAAATCAAGCGATAGAGAAAACACAATAGAAGTAATAACATAATATAAACACATAAATTAATTTCTTTACCTGACAATACCGCGCAGTGACGTTACCTCATACATTTCAGCAAGCAATTAGTCTTTTAAAGACAAAGTACATTAATACATGAAAACATTTGGTCTCATTGAAGCCTCAATTATGTGTCTCAAATTACAGGTTAATCAAATCAAATTATTGTACTTGTTGGTAATTCTCAAACTCAGAGAAAGTATAAGTTTCATTCACATTAAATAAAATCATGTTGAACTTTGGATTGAGTATTGTGATGATTTGATATCACATTTTCTAGGATGACCTTGGATCTAGGTCCTTTCTTCAAAACATGGAGACTACATTGAACAAATTAGCTGTCTCCCTGCCTCGCACTATCGTCAATGTTATACCTATTGTGGACGTCACCCGATTGCCAGAGCTCTCATTTGATGAAATATGTGATCGTTTTCAAGCGTAAGTGTGGCAGTTAATCCTGGACCTTCTATTTACAGTGGGTATGGGTGCACACAAAAATCATACCTAAGAAAACTTAGTCAAAATGACTTATTATTCTTAGTTAGTACTTATGACTAACAAATGACCAAGAATGTCTAAATTTTCTTGGTCACATTGACTACCCAAATGAGTTTCACTCTCCAAGCACAATCTTGAACAGGGTATCTGCTGTGAGTTTCAGGCAAGCTAGGTCCTAGTCACTTTGACCAAGATCCGTTAGTAAATTTGACTAAGGGAAAGACACATGGTGTTGCCTTTACACACCAGATGACAGCGTGGTTTGAAACAGGATTTTTCTGGTGGGTGTGTACCATAAGTAGTTCCATGGATGTCAAAATTATGATGATTTTCAGGAACGACAAAATTTGAGGCTTTCAAAATTCAATCTAACATTACACTTGGTAAAATATGCCAAACAGGTTGATACCTAATCAAATGAAATAGGTAGTCAGATAGAAACACCTATTCTGTGGCAATCTAGATATATTATATCCACATTTGAATTTGGTTCTTTGTGGCAAAACCTGCAGGGTGTTGCTCCTATTGTAAAAAGAGCCGTGAGTATGTGCCCTCATTCCTAAACAAGTCGTGCACTGCTTCACCATTCAACTTGCACTCTCCATGTTAGTCTGAAAAGTCACCTGCCTTGTTTAAAACAGAGAGAGCTGAACTATCAGGTACCTATTCATGTCACATGATCTATAGTTTATTATACTGACTGACTTCTCCCAACTAGGTACCTACTCAAATCCCCCTTTTTAGCACTGTACTTGAATGACCACTTGTGAGCAACAAAAGGGACAAGTTATAGCTACATGAAAAGAAAGGACTGGAAACAAGGGCATTTTTAGCCAGCTCTTCCTTTATCTATAGGAGCAACACCCTCGAGAGTAACTTGGCTCAAGAGCGTGTTGCTCCTATGGTAAAAAGAGCTGTCAGTAGGTACCCTCTTTTCAAAAGAAGTCACGCTCTGCGTCACCATTTAACTTGCACTCACCACATTAGTCTGAAAAGTCACCTGCCTTGTTTAAAACAGAGAGAGAGAGCTGCACTATCAGATACCTACTCATGTCACACACTCTATAGTATATTATACTGACTGACTTCTCCCAACTAGGTACCTACTCAAATCCCCCTTTTTTAGTACCATACTTGAATGACCACTTGTGAGCAACAAAAGGGACAAGTTATAGTTACATGAAAAGAAAGGACTAGAAATGAGGGGATTTTTAGCCAGCTCTTCCTTTTCCTATAGGAGCAACACCCTCCTGGGGTTCTAAATGAATATGATGTGAGACATTTCAAATGCTTCCTAAATGAGGACACTCTGATCTGTGAGGTGTGAATCACCATTTGAATTAAATTAAAAATATTAGGTAGTGTACTTAGTCAAAACAACCAAGGAATCCTACTCAAAATCAGGCAAGCCAAGGCAAGTTGGCTGCTTTGTCTAATGGTTAGTCATATATGACTAAGAAAAAGAGGGACATTTAGACACTGCATATTTACTAAATATTGCTAGAAAGTTTTACAATTCGACTCGTATGTGACTAACATTTGGATTTTTTCTGTGTGGCACTATTTGCTTTTAGTGCTTCTTAATGTTTCTCAACATTTGGATAGCGGTAGCTTTCATCCAATCTGCTGCATGGGTGAATGTAAAATTATTGTTTCTCAAACAATTATTTTGCTGCCTACCCTCTTAGATGGATGGAAGCACCTTTAAGTAGAGAAGTGTATTCAAAACGTGTACATGATCTTTTCGATAATGGATGAGGTGAAATGCTGAGATTGTAATATAGTGCTTCCTGAAACATTTTCAAACATAAAATATAAAGTGAATTGTAAAATCCAATAGGTATTGGGTCTTGAAGATACACCAGTAAAAGTTGTGCTTAGAGCTAGATGTCACCATTTGGGGGTTATAAGGGTTGCAGAAAGACAAATAAACACCTAGGGTAGATTAACCTAAAGACGGTCACGTACCTTGAGACGTCCACCCAACATGTTTGCCTAGAAAAATTGACTTACTCATGCATCAACATTATGAAATCATTGATGAGCATTGAATCCACCAATTTGTAATGTTGATTTAGTAGCAAACTAAATCTTATGGCTATTTTCTGAGGGTGGACGTCAGGTGTGTGGCCGTCTTAAGGTGAATCTACCCTAGTGACTAATACTTGTACGGTGTTAAATCACCTCCATTAATTGCCAGGTTTATTAAGAATTGCCAGTATGTTTAACCACTATTTTAGCAATGTGTGTCCATGTGCGGCTTACCCTGAGTATCATACAGAGGTGAAGAAGGCCCATGCTGAGTACAGCTCCCTCACAGCTTCCCTTATTGCTGATGGACGATATGACAAGAGGGACTTTACTGTCGTCTTCCAACCTTTCTTACGTGACACTGTACCACCTAAAGACGTAAGCAGATGATACATAATACCAGTTGTTTTATTTCAATGACGGAATGCCACTATGGATTTTGTTATGATATGATACATGTGGTTTAAGACATTATAATCAGACTGTATTATAGCCAAATTAGCAATACATTATTCACACCTGCAAGCGCTTTCTAAAAATTGATGCAAAGGATTCAATATAGATACCATCTATTCTTAGATTATTAGGAGGGTTATTGAGTATTAATGATGTGTGCTTCTTGTAGAAAGATGGACAAAGTGATTACAGCTTCTTCTCTCCTGACTGCTTCCACTTCTCCGAAAAGGGCCACCAAGCTCTAGCTAGAAACCTATGGAATTCACTGGTGATTATCATGCATTAGACACTGCTGGACGGCATTTCCCAAGATAATACAACTGGACCCATTTACATCATAGTGGAATCCCTCATTCTGATGCCATTGTGGTCCTGCATCTAGTGTTCACTAATGATTGCACTGGTATGGTAGCTCTACCAAACCCCATGTATAATGACTTCATTAAGTGTTGATAGTACAGAGCAGTCATGCCTACAATCACCCACACTAACTTCGAGGGTTTCGAATCGTATTGGCTGTGTCTTGTCGTACCATCAAGAGAAATGCCTTCCTGGTCTAGTTAGACCATTATTTCAGATACTAACATTTCAATCCAGAAAGTATGTGGGACTTTACAAAGAAATACCTCCAGCATACAGATTGGGTTTATAAATGCTCACCTTTCCAAATTAATTTGCTTATCATTCAATAGTCAGAATCTTCTCATTCCATTTTCCAGTTTCTTCCGGTGGGAAGTAAGCCTACATCAATCAACTTCAGGGAAAGTATCACCTGTCCACCAAAGGTGTGTAACTAATTGCACAAAATGTAAATGCAAATGAAATTGATCACCCCTAGTCTGTAATTAATTAATGTCCAGTATTATCCTATGATAGGAAGGAGTAAAGTCATACAATGCAATCACCACCAGGCAAATGTTAACACTACACTATTGAATTTCCAAAGATGATCCAATGGATGAAACTGTTTGTAACACATTGTGTTTGATTTCTACAAAAGGGAGCCTACATAGCAACCAACAAGAATTCAAGAAGCAGAACTGCTCCAGACAAGCATTCATTTGTTGATGTGATGGCTGCTCGGCCTGAACCTGCCGCTGACAGTGGACAGGTTAGATCCATAACAATTGGTCTGACTGTGGTTGGCAGTATTTGTGGTGCCTTGCTGGTTGTGGTTGCTGTCTTAATGACTATCGCCATCAAGAAGAGGCAGACTGCAGAGAAGCCAGTTGTTCCAGTTATTTAGTTTGGCCTCCAATCTGGATGGTTTACATGTTAGAATGATGTCAGTTATGACTGCAGTGAAGATAAATTCAACAAAATGCGAGGTTCATTTACCTGCTTGATATACTTATTATATCTAATTGATAACACGACATGAATTTGATACAAGTAGTGGTGTATTGTTGAGGAATCGTTCTCACTGCTGATAGTGGAATTTATCAAGAACAGTTGGCGTCGTCCATGAATACCCTTTAGATTTCTGCCTTGGCCTTATCATCGGATTGGAGCTTAGCAAAATCCAGCCCTGTGGACACAAATCACATGCCCCTGGCGTCGGGATCAGTGCCATAGCGATAGCATTGCAAATGAGATCAGTGCCTGATGCTAGAAGCACCTGATCTCAGCGAGCCTCATTTTCAGATAATGAGCTAGGTCATGATGTCACAGGTAGCAATGGCGGCCAGCTGGCGGCTGGAATTGGCCGCTAGTGTGCAGTGATAGTGGAATTAAAACCATTAGTGATGAATAGTGAACCAAATAACCATACTCCAAGCTCTAATAGAACTAGAAACAATTAAAGGGATACTGATACTGTCCCTACGCCGTCCGTCAGTGACTGATGGACGTCAGTTGGCCGTGAATCAGTGGTTCTGTTTGTGTTTACATCACTGAGATCAGGTGCTTCTAGCATGAGGCACTGATCTCATTTGCAATGCTATCGCTATGGCACTGATCCTGACGCCAGAGGCAGGTGACAATGTGTTCAGAGGGGACCAAAATCTGACGGTTCGTGATAATCAGAACTTCCTATCTCTTTTTGTAAGGTCATAGTAAAATAAAGACTGAGAGTAGTACAAGACGTGAAGACTTGGAGTGTACTTTTGTTGCATAGCTGTTATCAGATCACTTTTCAGAATTTGTTTGTAACTTCCCTTGTTCATGACCCTTAAACATGCTTGTCTCAAGGATGTCTTAAACTTAAATTCTGGTAGCATTCAAATCATATTGAAAAATGTACAACAGCACAGCTTTGTCATAAACCAAACTGGTACTTTATGAGGGGAAATCTTTGCACTGAAGGCTTGACGTGTCAGTCCTGCCACCTGTAGGTTTTGATAAACACAAGTAATCCAATGGGTTCCCTTCCTATCAAAAAGGCTGAACGTTCTCGATCATGCTTTTGCTGCACATAATAGGACAGCCAAATAGTGCCCCGGTGACATATATATGTAGGGTGATGTAGCTGTAGGGGTTGAGTTCCAATCTTGCATCAGAAATCCTATAGCAGCAGGCTTATCTTATGCAGCTGCTGATGTCAAAGGTGGGCAAAATGCTTCAGGTGATGTATATTTTGTATTCTTAATGAGTGGAGGGTGTTGCAAAACGTGTTTCGTGTAGAATAGGAACGTGTACACAATTATCATTTTGTACAGGGACCTTCTGGAGGGCTATTTAGTGACATTTGTCAAAAGAAACCAAATCAGCTATAGCCAGCATCTGATAACAGTGCTCAGCAAGCAGTGCTTGGGATGCATTTTGCCTAACTGTAACATCATCAGGAGGGTGATTCTTAAAAACTCACGATATAGAATTACAATATTCCTCAGGACACAAAGGTTATCAAATAATGGCCTAATCAAGCTTATAAATAACTGACATTTCTGCATACTATCTGCCTAAAACAGGCATATGGTACACTGGAAATGTATAATCATTCCAAAGTTTGATTATATTCTGTTTCTAAAATGATTCTTACTAAATGCATGACATGACCACAAAAGGATCGTCAATTTTTTCCCTCCAGATGCACCAGATAAACGTCCTGCGCTCCTCTACAATATGTATTTTATCAACTATATGCTACACTCCTTTCATTTGATATAAAGGCTTTTAATATTAGCTATCATGGAAATAGAGCAGGCCTACTGTTTTCGTTTGATTGCTGACCCTACAGGATATTTGCTTGTCACATCATTCTCTTGGCATAACAATTTAGTGTTAGGGACCAATTAAATTGGAATTAAAAGAAAATATGTTTCCGATGACATGACATTCTGAATACCACAATTGGTTTTGAATTCATTTCCGTGAAATAGCGTTGGTCCATATATGGATCCGACTTTAATGCACAGAGAAGTTTACAATAATAGAGCCCAACCAGGAGCTTAATTCAAAACATCCTGGGATCGCAACCCCAGTGATCTTAGTGTAGGCACATATCATAAGACCTGGCCAGTCTACCCTATCTAATGCAGTGGTTGCAGGCCTGTCAAGAATAGCAAGTCCTGGGATCACTTTACTATTCCTTTTCCAGCACTAAGATCACTGCGATCTTAGTGAAAGAATTGCATAGTGGTTTCACCTGAGTACAAGAGCACTTACAGTGAACACTCTTGATCGAAAGAGTGGATAGCCTGCTGCATACATATAGAGGGTAGGGAGGACGTTTGCTGAGTGCCCTTGAGGGCTCTTAGGGCTACTCATGTGTTAAGTGCACTGTAAGGTAATTCTTCCCTTCTCTCTGTTTGTGCTGGGGCGAGAGCACAATGCTTCTAATAGGCAAGCATAAATCATACATTCATGGGAACAACTCTTGAATACTGTACGGGGGTCAACTGCACCCTGTGCTCTTTTGTTAGCCTATATGGGGACGGGGAACGATAAACACTGTTGTGAAGAAGAGTGGCTCCACAGCCATTCCTTTATTTTGGGACTCTTACCCCTGTGCCCAGTCAGTACTTCTTGGAATAGTGTAGGAGGGCTGAGGCTAAGATCGATGCAATCTTAGTGCTGGCTAGGAAATGTGAAAGCAGTCTAATCTTAAGATCGCTTAATAGGATAAGGTAGAATAATTCTTAAGATCGCTGAGGTTGCGATCCCAGGATGTTTTGAATTAACCTCCAGACTTGTGTTTATAGTATTGTACTATCGCTGGTGCAAGTGATAAAATGTGCTTTCTATGATTATCTATATGTTGATAACACTTATCCTTGGGTGATATGATATCAAAGGTGTACATGTATAGTTGTATACCAAATGTGACCAGGGCAGAGAGTTGGAAGCAGGATCATCATACAAGATGCTGCTAATTACACAATTGACTGTCTGCCTTTTGCTGCCCCTAAGTATAACAGGTACACTTTTTAATTAAGCTCAATTTCTTGGCCCTGTTTCATCATGTATGTAATTTACAAACATAGATATGAGCATGTAATTAATAATAGAATTTATTGAATGTGCTGATAGGTGATTCATCTGTCAACCAAGAGACCAAGGTGTGGTGATTATATCTGCCTTTGCTCATTACCTGACACTTCATTTGAAGTACAAGGAAGATGTGACCTCATACGGACCCAACACTTTGTGAAAGACATCTGTTGCAGACTATATATATATTTTTTTTTATATACATATATATTTTTTTTCAAAAGATTACTGCTGAACATTGTGTGTTAATTATGTCATTTCATTTATTATTATATGCATATTATCTGTCTTTTGATATTGACCTCCATGAAAATAGCACTAGTATATGTGTACCTTTTAGTCAATAAAATTCTACGCGATTTTTGCTGAAAATTGGAGCTATTCTCACAAAAGCGGACACAAACACAGATTATAGAGTGGTATTTGTTATTATTTCAAGGAGTAAATAGAAGATTGAGAGAGCTTTCTGTTTATGTGGGGAAGGCTTTGTGTACAATCTCAGGCACATTTTTGTTGCCAAAAGATGTTTTTGTTTACTAAATCAAGTTGACCTAATATAAATATTGCAGACTTTCACACTGACTCTCTGCAACTCAATATCAGTCAGGTTTGATTTTTACAGTACAAGACCCTGCGATCTGTGTGACTGCTGTGTTTATGCAGGTGCAGGTTAGTTGGTAAATATGGCACACAAGGAGAGAGATCACCCATAAAATAACTCCTCGATATGACCCCTCTATCGGCCAATAAACCCCTAGTGAAAACACCTTCGGCCTGTCCCCCTCCATTGAATCCTATGTTAGCCCAGTCGGCCGAGGGGGGTGGAGTTGTGAACCTGTCGGCCGATAGAGGGAGCCTATCGGTTGGTGGAAAATGGCCCTAATGGACCAGGAGAATACAACTCAATTTAAGTAGTTTCTGCTCTACCTGCACGCACTATTAGCTTTGCATTAGTAAATATGGATGTTGCCAGTATGTAAAGTATAGAAACAGGGTCGTGTTGTAATCATTCTAATATTTGAATTCATCACATAGCCCATGATGACCAAAGGGCTGTATTTGAACCATGGCTAGAGGATTACAAAGAGGGTTCCAAACTCAGCCAACGATGGGAGGATCACGGGAAGAGATTTCCATCGGTAAATACAGCCTTATCTTAGACAATACAGTATGTTCCACAATTGGTACTAGAAAATATTTTCTTTTGATATGAATAAGGATTTACACCAAGACCATTCCTTTTTTTACTACATGCCTACATTTACCATTTTAAGGCCAAATCCCACAATGTGAAAATGGGCAGAAAATCATCGTGATATAGGATATGTGGTTGCTTAGACGATATTGGGGTGGTAATATCGTCTAAGGAAGGCCTATAACAGTTTATAACCCTTGCCAAAGTGCTGGTATTTGGGGAGTGAAATACATCAAAAGTTTTTGATATTTTCTTCACAAAGGGCCAGAAATCTCTGTGATAAACTGAAAATCCCTGTGATTTAGAAGAAAACAACAGTTTCTAGAAAATCACAAGAGGTATGTCTTTGATAAATCAGGAGCCAAGTTCAACATACTACACTTATAAGGGGGTTCTGCTTGTGATTTATGTGAGCTACATTTGTTTATGCTATGCAGGAGACCATTACAAACTGAAAGAAATAGTCAGGGACAACTGTGCTTTTGATATCAAATATTCTATCCCTGTGAATCATAATAACAATGCGTCTGTACAGTAATGAAAATCACAGAGATTCCCCTCCTACTATCAGCTATAGTGGGATTTGGAGTGGTGAGAAGTGCAGTGAGAACCTTTGTGATTTAGGAAATTGGCAAGAGTCCAAGGTCCAGAATATCCAGAATCACAAACATTTCAGACCCATTTTTCGTGTAGTGGGATTTGGTCTTTAGATTACATTAATGAAAAGAAAAATTAATGTTACTCAACGATATCATATATTAAGTGCTGATATTGGTAATCATCTAAAATAAACACGAAACCTGTAATCCTCAAGGAATGAAAATGAAGTGATCTCATAAGAAATTCAAAATGACCCCCACCTACAGTAACAAACATCACAAATATGAATCCCTCAACACCATGACACAAGTCATGACACATCTCATGTCGATATTATACACAGAATTGCTTTTTATAGAGACTGTTCATAGATGCTATTATTGCCAACTCACACTATGCGAAAAATGGGCCTAAAACGCCTGTGATTCTGGATATCGGCAGCCATGGAGTCTTGTCAAAAACAAAATTCACAAGGGTTCCCATATCACTCCTACCTTTCTCAAACCCCACTACTAGCCATTATGGGAAGGGAAATGTCTGTGATATTCATCTCTGTACTGACTAGTTGCTACTTTGATTCACAAGTACAACATTCTTATGGCTATAGTGTGTGGAACTTGGGTCCTGATTTATGAAAAATATACAGACCTCTTGTGATTTACTAAAGATTCTTGTTTTCCTCTAAATCATAGGGAATTTCCCTATATCACAGAGATTTCTGGCCTCTTGTGAGAAAAAACTTTTGATGTATTCCACTCCTGAAATAACAACACTTTGTCAAGGGTTCTTAGCTGTTATTGGACTTCCTTGGACAATAATAAATATCGGCTGAATAACAACATATCCTACATCACAAGGATTTTCTAACTATTTTCGCGTTGTGGGATTTGGCCTTTAGGTATAGCAATCACACAAAAATCTATATTCCAGAATTATGTGAGGCTGGATGAAGGTGCAACTCCTAGGTTCAAGTGTAACACAAGCAAATCAACAAGCACCCCAACATCTGGTGAGGTTACATTTAATTTGCAAGAAAATAATCTATAATCCAGCATTATGGAATGGTTTACTCCCGTTAGTATAACGATTGTTAGAAAACTAGGTAAAATTACCATTTTGAACACTCAGTATTTGAAGAGTATACATATATGAACCATACTCAGGCTGCTAGAGTATAATATTATGATAAACTTATAAAAACATGGTTGCATTTAAATAAAATATTTTAAGGTGTATCAAAGACAGAGGTACAATAAAGCCAATAGCTGCTATTATTCTGTATTCATTTTTACACACCAATTGCAACTTTTGCCCCTGCAAAATATTCAACTTGAAGCACAGCAAAGTGTTTTTTTTTTCTGAATAAGGACCTATAGAAATGAAGTTAAATCTTCAACTGACTATCTCCAAACCTATCATTTACTCTGATAAATGCCTATTCACACAGTGCACAAGCTACTGCCTGGTGATATCAAAGTGATCGCAGCCCTTGGCGAGTCGTTAACAGTAAGTGATGTGTTCTAGTATTAGATAAAAGAAAATTGATCTGTTGTGAACATGGATGTTGTCTTTTGAAAACCACTTCTAATATAGAATTTATTCTTATTCCAAGTATTACTCCACTTTCTATTTAAGGCTGGAAACGGAATTCGAGCTGATACTGTTGAAGACATCTCCCGGCAGGAAAGGGGCAGAGCCTTCAGGTGAGGGATGTTAAAGCTATATGTTTTGTGTGTCAAACCTTTAAGGGATGTTGATGCATTAATGCATCATGCCCATTGGTCGTCATGATGCTTCAATGTAGCCCTGGCGAGTAACCCACCAGGGCCCTATACATTCATGCATTATGCCGACCCTATGGGGCTGATATGTCCCTGGAGGGTCGGCATGATGCTCTAATGAAGTGCTGGCTAGTCTACTCGCCAGCACTTCATTGGTATATTAGGACGACTATGGTACACTCCTGCATCAGCGGCCATTAAAGGGTTAACGGTCTTATCCTGGTCAAGGGGCACCACAGAGTAATAGATCAGGATAGGTTTGAGTTGAGTAAAGTAAAGTCTTGCCTCCTTGTAACATGTATGGCAATGTCTGGCCTATCATTCTTGTCGTACACGTTTCTATGTAGGAGCCTACACGTTGCTGCATGTACACATTGCGATCTTAAGGCCAAATCCGACAGGGCCATAAATGACCATACAATTGTTGTGATCTAGGTATGCATGGCTCCTTAGCCGATATTGAAAGGGCACTATCATCTAAGGAAGGCCTATAACTGCTAACGAGACCTGTCAGGTGGAAGCTTTAGCATAATTTCTTTATCATTGTGATTTACATTACCACAACCATGTTGCTGCTGAAGGGAGGCCACTTTTGATAACTTTGAGATATTCCTCAGGTGCATCAGAATAAACCAAAATTATATGGAATCCTTGTGATTTATGATATTTGGCCTGATATTTTTCCCTTCCCTCTGATTTTTCCTAGCGTGCCGGGTACGTGTAGAAAAAAAGAATTGACATGGGTCATTCGGAATGTACTGTTGGGAGCCTCAAAAACCACCTCCACCACAGTTACAATATTGGGGCTGCCAATATCTAAAATGATAGGAAATTTAGGGCTCATTTCTTCGGATAGTGGAATTTGACCTTTAACCTGATTCATTCAATATTCCTATCTGCTCAATACTGTAAAGTACAAAACCTTTTTTCCAGCATTGGCGGAGAAATATCTTACGACGACGGTGTAATTACTCTTCCAAGTAAGTTAACAACAACCTCAACCCGCAGCTATTCAAACTTTGACATTCATTCTGAAATGAAAGGGCTATAGCTTCATTTTTTGGAACATTTTCACAGTACAATATAAATAATAACAGAGCAGTATAACTACGACCTTGAATTGCAGGGTCGGATCCAGGGGGGGGGGGTCCTGGGGTCAGGATCCTCCCCCCTTTTGGTCCACCCATAACATGTCCATAACATGGGCCCACCCAAGATGTGATCATGTTCACTCTGTATCCCCCAATTCATGACCCCTATCTCTCTTTGATATATTATAGTTTTTATTGTTTGCAAATTGTCCAATTTATGATTCTACAGTATCTAAAATATATAATTTTAAATTCCTCAAAATTTTCTAACATGAGCCAATCCAGAAAGAAATGGATTGTCATATTATGCATATAGATAATGATTTGCATAGGCCTCTAATTATATAAGGCATGGCTTATACCTTAAGCCCAGCCCGGTTGAACCTTATAGGTTGAGTTTGACTGGTATAGGTCCAGGTTTAGGAATGGGTCAGGGATATAGGGTATAATTACATTAGATTAGGTTTAATCTACTAATCATCCCCAATATACACCAGTGATCACATAGGCATCTAAGGATTGAGTGTGCCTTATGCGTGGGATACTATGAGGGGTTTCCCAGGTAATTTTCTATCAGATTTACATCAAATTTATTCATTTTTTGAAATTCCACTTTCAAATGAAACTACTAGATTCACACCTAATGATACAGAAATTCCTTAGTCACTTAGACTACAATGTTTGACACCACTATTTCAATAATTTCCTTGGGGTACAAGCTCTCCAAACCTTATCAAAGAACAATGTATGGTATCAGGACATAAATTTGTATCCCTTGCAGAAAATGCTTTCCTATACGGCACATGGCTATTGTATTATTGACCAATGGGAAGCATCCCTGGCATTTACTGCGGAGACGGGGGCTGAAGGTGTTAGTCATAGTGCAGTCGGGGTCTAATGGCGGCCTCCATAGCCTAATGTGCTAATGCCCTATACCAATATGCTTTTAATAAAAATTTGATGATTAGGTTATATGATTTTCTTTGGGCACCCAAAACTCCCTTAATCACCAGTACATAAACATATTCCTGAGGGTACACCAAAATGCTTTAAACTTCAAGGTTTGACATATGTTTTTTTAAAAATCTCCAAGAGTTGGGGGGGCAGGCCCCTACTCCCCTGTAGACAACAATATCTAAAATAAATAGATTCACATCTGAGGCTAGTTGAATCCCTTAAACTTTTGACATCTATATTTCAAAAATTTTCTTGAGGGATCAGCCCTCAAAACTCACAAAGAACAAAGCATTACCAAATAATTATAAAATTTGGAGTTTGATATTTTTATTTCTGAAATTTTCTAGGGGACATGCCGCAAGGCCTCCCTCAAACACCATACAAAATTTAATAAGATTTTCATTCCTTGTTCTCATAATCATGGGTTAAATGCTGATGGGTCTAGAAATGCATCAGAATGCACCATTTGATGTCTAGATTTCAAACCCCCCCTAGCTATGTCCTGGCGCTGCGCTTGCGAACACTGCGGCAATAGGCCCCAGCTGGGCCCAGGGTTGGACCCGCCCTTTTTCAAGTCCTGGATCCACCCCTGTCAAACCTGTTTGATATTGAAGTGCAGAGACTCCCCAATTTGAAAGTCTGCAATATTTACATAACATCAGCTTGATTTAGTAAACATAAACATCTTTTTGACAACACAAGCATGACTGAGATCGCACAAAATGACACTCCCAGATAAACAAATAGCTGCCTTAACATTTCTACCTTGCAATGATACCAAATACCACTCTTTGGTCTCTGACATACCTGCAAGGATTTGGGGTGTCGCATGTAACGCATAGGAATATGCTCGTGTGATGTTTATTTAGTTAAGCACCTGCTTGTATAGCTGTTCCAGGGACGACACTGCCCAACACGCATGAGCTGGGTATTATGGAGCCCTGGAGGTGATATTTCTTATACTTATGATACCCAAGTATCATTATATATATAAACCATAAAATGCCATTTGTTCTACCCACATATATATGGATAAGCAGACTTTTTATTGTAAGCTGGATGTGGGCCTTATGTATGAAGAGCAGTAGGCCTATATACATAACAGACACTAAAACTGTTACTAAAAATAACCTTCACTTGGAGCACCTGCAGCATGGGAAAATTGGTCCATACAGAAAGTCTGACCCCCTTTGGTACCCTGTCCTGCACTTTGGCTTTGGATTCCTGAGTGAGACGCTCTCTGTCTCTGGCTCTCTGTGTCTGTCTTTGTCTGTCTGTCTGTCTCTCTCCCTCCCTCTCTCTCTTTCTCTCTCTCTTTCTCTCTCTATGTCTTTCTCTGTCTGTCTATCTCTGTCTCTGTCTGTCTCTCTCTTTCCCTTAACACTACTATATCTCTGAATGATTCGCTATGGATAATTATGAGGGAGGGAGATAATGAATGACGGGTAAGAGGAACGAGAGTGAGGGAGTGAGAGAGGAAGAGGTGCACAGAGGAAGGTTGCAAGGAGCAAAGAGCACCATGGAACATGGAGCACCATGAAGCTCTACCTCTATGGAGCACAATGAAACATGGAGCACTATTGAGCTTACAGTACTGATGAGCATAGAGAGCTAGAGCTCCATGGACCATGGAGCCCCATGGAGCTGTATTTCTATTCTGTACCATGTAACATGGAGTACTATTGGGCATGGAGCACTATAGCATGGATCTCCATTGAACATGTAACATGCAGCTATATGGACCATGGAGCTCTAACTCTAGCAACATAGACCATGTAGCACCATTCAAATTGGAGCCCCATGGTGCTTGAGCACTATGGAGCATGGAACTCCATGGAGCATGGAGCACCATGGAGCTCTATCCAACATGGGAGGACCATGGAGCTCTATGTAACATGGAGCAACCCAGAGCTCTATGTAACGTGGAGCATCACAGAGCTCTATGCAATGTGGAGCACCACAGAGCTCTATGTAACATGGAGACCACAGAGCTCTATCCAACATGGAGCATCACAGAGCTCTTTGAAACATGGTGCACCATGGAGCATGACACTCTTTGGAGCTATGAGTATTATGAAGCATGGAGCACCATTTAACTCCATGACCCATGGGGCATGAAGCACCGTGGAGCTCTATGGAACATGGAGCATGGCACACAATGAACCCTGCCTTCCTCCCTCCTTCTTCTTCCTTCTCCTGTAATTTATAGCATCCCCTCTGGATGCCATAAGTTACTGGGGCTATTTATCGTAACATTTAGGTCTGTCGTATGTATATAGCTCCAGTTATGCATAAGAGAAATGCCAGGTAAAGAGAATACTTTGTCTTATGTATATATAGCTATGAATATACATAAGCACACTCAGCAGAGAGATTGTTGTGTGTATATAGCTCCACTTATACATAATAAAAACACTGAGGAGAGAGAAACATTATGCTTATGTGTCCCTATATACATAACTAACACAGTGGTGGAGGGAAGGTGAGGAAGGAAAGAAGATGGAGGGGTTAGGAAGGAGAGGGTAGGGTGAGAGAAGAAAATGGTTGGAGGGATGGAGGTAAGAAGGAGGAACTTAGGAAGGATGGATGAACCCTTCCCCTCCCTCCCTCTCCCTTTGTCCCTAAGTTCTAGCCGTTCCTGTGCCTACCCCCCTCTTTCTCTCTCTCTCTCTAGCTCTCTCTGCCTGGATCCTTCCTGCTTGTTTTTCTGCCTGCTTGTTGTATTGCCTCCCTCTCTTCCTTCATCCTGCATACCTACCTGTCTCCTCCCCTCTATTCACCATAACTGACTGCTACGTTCTGCCTGCATGCCTTTTTGCTGCCCCCCTCTATCCTCCTTTCCCTACTGCTCTCCTTTTACCCCCTCCCTAACTCTCTCCCTCTCTTTCCTGCTCTCCCTCTCCCCTTTCTCATCTGTCCCAATGTGTTTACTGATGCCCTGTCTTGTTTAATGGCCTCCCTCTCTTCCCTCTATCCATCCTTCACCTATTCCTTACATAGCTTTCTCTTCTCTCTCACCAACATCATCCCATCCTTCCTCCCTCCTGCCTCTATTCTCTCCTCCCTCTCTTGATTCATTCAATGCCCAGCTTCTTTCTATATACCCATTTCCATCTCTACCTATAGCTGCCTACCCTTTGTCTCTCCTTCGTCCCCCTGCCCCCTTGCGTCCCCACTGATAGAAGTAAGGAGAGTATTGCAGGGATGAAGGAATAAAAAGAGAGAGACAGAGGGAGAGAGGGCAAGAGAGAGAGAGAGAGAGAGAGAGAGAGAGAGAGAGAGCGAGAGAGAGGTGAGTGTAATGAGGAGAAGTTCACACAGTGGCATTTAAACAGAGTGGGAAAGAGGTTTTGGTGAAAAATAGACATTTTTTATTCAAGCAATTTCGGGGCTATCTCACATGCATTTCTTGGCCGTTTTGGTGTGGGTGGACCAAACAGGCTGGTGCTAATTTATTAGGTAGGCACATCTATTTAATTCCTTACTTGCTTTCATATCTCACGTATGCCGCCATTGACAACCAATACCTATATTTCCATTCTATAAGATATCCTGAAGGAATACAATAGCAAGTTGTATGGCTATTCAGTTGGATATGGCAGCAGAGAGGGTAAAGAGGCCAGATTTAATGCTGCAGATACCTTAGCAAAAGTGAAGTAAGTACTATTATTATTTTAATAAATATCCACCACTGCCAAGATGGCACTTTTCTACCTAGGCATGGAGTCAATATTGTTTACTAACATATTTAGAACCTACCGCCATTGTGAAAGCCAAGCCTGTACAAACCCCGAGGTATAAATTCTTATAAGCTCAGGAAGAGCATCAACGCCGCCGCATTTATAGGCCAAATCCCACAACGTGAAAGTGGTCAGGAAATCGTTGTGAAATAGGATATATGGGTGCTTAGCCGATATTGGGGTGGTAATATTGTCTAGGGAAGACCTATAAAGGCTAAGAATCCCTGTCAAAGTGCTGGTATTTAGGGAGTATAGTACATCAAAAGTTTTTGATATTTTCTTCACAAAGGGCTTGAAATCTCTGTGATAGACTCAAAATCCCTGTGATTTAGAAGAAAACAACAGTTTCTAGGAAATCAGAAGAGGTGTGTCTTTGAAAAGTCAGGAGCCAAGTTCCACATACTACATTCATAATGGGGTTCTGCTTGTGATTTATGCAAGCTACATTTGTTTATGCTATGCAGGAAACCACAGAAAATAGTCAGAGACATCTGTGATTTTAATATCAAATACTCTATCTCTGTGAATCATTCTAGCAACTCATCTGTGCAGTAATGAAAATCACAGAGATTCCCCTGCTACTATCAGCTATAGTCAGATTTGGAGTGGTAAGAAGTGCAGTGAGTACCCTCATGATTTAGGAAATTGGCAAGAGTCCAATGTTGCCGATATCCAGAATCGCAGACATTTCAGACTCATTTTTCACGTAGTGGGATTTGGCCTTATCAAAGGTGGTTGGCTTCATTGATATCCCCAAAAGGACCAAATACCATGCAACCAGTAGATAATCAACATTCCAAAAACATCGATATAACTGGATATGTTGTTTATCAAATCGTTTAACTAGTTTTTTACAATAACTGCAGAGTGTACATTATGGAGGTTATTTAAGAGGTTCGACTATCCCTTTGCCCCTAACTATTTTGAATTTTCCACAACTTCAGAGATATGCCAGCTCAGGCAGACTATTTGATTGAAAAAATGAATGAGGATCCTAGAGTTGACATGGCAAAGGATTGGAAGATGGTAACAATCTTGATAGGGTTTAATGATCTCTGCAATGTCTGTGATAATCAGGTAAGAGTTTCTCTGTATCGGTATGAGGGTCCTTCAAAAAATAACGGATTAATTTTGTGCTCCATCAGTTTCGGCCATCGCTGGGTACTACCACACTGCAAAAGTGGTGTTTAGATCATAAACACATTTTAAAGACATTCGTGGAACGTATATGTAATCACATTAGGGTCCTAAGCATGTTTAGAAAAACAATGGTCTTAGCTCAAGTGTTTAAATATCCAAGTGTTAGTGACATAGCATTGTTAACTATAATCATTTCTTGATTTCCTTTTCCTAACGCATTGATATACATGCTTGATAATTAGCAATAGCACATTTCATTGGGCATATTACATTTGAATATCTTGTCATTACACATTATACAGGAAGAACTTGGTTCTGATGAATATGTGAAAAACATTCAGAAAACTTTGAATAAACTTGCGGTGAACATTCCCCGGACTATTGTCAATGTAATACCTGTTACTGACATTACTTTGGTCAGAGATGTAGCAATAGATGTAACCTGCAATGCAATCCAACTGTAAGTATTCTATACATAGGATTTATATAATGGCATTGTTTATTTTTCTAATTCTTATTTCTCCTGTACTCCTTTTGAATTTACCAAAAGGTGATCATTGGATATTTTTTCACATAAAAACAAAATCCCCTGCCATAGGCTTGGATGTTGGTCCATATCATGGAATGGTATTCTCATCACAGTGGGCACATAATGTTAAATCAACATTTATTTCAACATTGATTCAACGTTCTGCGCCCATTGAGATGTCCGATGTGTTATTTTCATGTTAAAATTGTTGTCATGCATGTTCTGTGCCCTCTGGCATGCTGGATGCTTCATGTTTAAAATATTTAAACTGATTTCTTGTCAAATCCTATTCATTTTCTATATGTTTAGAAGCCATTTAAAAGTATTTCTATGTTACAGTGCCTCATGCCCATGTTTACGAGACCTAAATGCATACAGAGACATGATGCAGAAAGCTCACGCTGAGTACAGTACCTACACTGCTTCCCTGATCAATGATGGCACATACGACAAGGACGAATTCACTGTTGTCTTCCAGCCGTTCTTCCGTGATGTGAGACCTCTCAAGGATGTACGAATGATTTTTATATGACAATAGCAAAAAGATTGATTCACTTGAAATTATTCAACCCAAAATTAAAAATTAGATATCATTGGCGAAAATATTCCTAGTTATCTCAAACTATGTATACCTCCTCGAGCATTGACTGCTACTTATATCAGAAGATGACAAATGGATTAAGCTAAAAGTTCCCTTAAATCTTAGGGAGTGATCATTTTTTAACAACAGGGGGGGCTGGTGGGTTTGCACACGGATGCCCGAAAAAAATTCCGACCCCCCCCCCCTCTTGATGGGGTAAAATTTTTTTGACCCCCCATAAGGACTGAAAATCGTGCACAAACGTGCCCTTTTACCCTACAGTAACGCACAGGGTTTTCCACTGAAAACAGATGAAATTATTTTGACCCCCCCATCAGAGGGATTGAAAAAATTCTGACCCCCCCGGTCAAGGGGTTGAAAAAATTCTGACCCCCCCTCAAACCCACCAGCCCCCCCCCCTCCTGTTGTTAAAAAAATGATCACTCCCTTAGTTTTTCATTTATTTTGGCCCTGCAATGCTCTTTTGTGCCAAAAGGGGATTGAAAATCCCGCGCGCCGTGGAGATAATCTCCTTCCAAGGAACTAAAGCTTAAACGAATAGTTCCCTGGGCCCCACCAGCCGACTTTTGTGGAATAGCATGGCCAACGTGGACTATTGGTCTAACTCTATTATTCTATACAGCTATCCCGACTAAAACACTTGTGATTGTATCGCAGGAAGATGGAGAGTACGACCTAAGCTACTTTGCACCAGACTGTCTGCATCTTTCAGAGAAGTCCCACCAAGCTCTGGCAAAAGGACTCTGGAAGTCATTGGTAAAACACTATTTTAGCTTGAATTCAACATACTTGTGAATATTTTGTAGTCATTCAAATTATTTTCAAGTTTTTTTTTCAATTTAGTTGTAATAGTTCGTTTTGTTTGATAACTGATTTGACAGTTTAATGTAACAGTTTTATTTTGATAAGACCTCATTTTGTTCTTTGGGTGAAAAGCCGAATCCTATTATTACAACTTCTATTTCAGTTTATCCCTATTCAGCATAAGCCTACCACCCTTGATTTCCTTGAGGATCTAGTGTGCCCATCACCGGTATGTATGGATTTGTTTATGTTGATAAAATACATGCTAAGGCCAAATATAAAAAAAAAGGTTTGTTTCCAGTTACCCGACCGACCCTAGGCAAACAGGGCCAACCCTAATTATTTTTTTTTTAATTTTGAGAATTTAAGGGATTTTAAAGCTATTTTTTATGTTTTCTCATAATCTTTCTTCCATTCTACATGAAAGTCATCTATTGTCTAAAGTTATTAGCTTGATAAAGCATATCTTTTAGAACTTTTTTCACATTTCACGTTTGTCATTAATCTGAGTCTGAAACCATGAATCTGATGGCATCTGCCCATCTACATTTCTATACAAAATCAAAAAAAAAAATCCGACCTACTGACCCTAGGTCTTGGAGGCATGTAACTGGAAACACATGATTTTTTTTGGCTTACGGGGGTTATTTTAAGAATAATTTATCGCTTGTTTTAGATTCCTTCCTGGTGCTACCTTAGTGTTCTCAATAATCAAAAAAAAATCCAAACATTTATCATGGAAAAGATATGGTTTATGGAAGTTTCTAACAATTGTTATCAGTTCTAAAAGGAATTGTGAAAAAAAGAATTATATATCATTATAAATGCCATGATTCTTTTTCTATCAACGTTCTATGAAGGGCACATACATAGCAACAAACAGGAATTCTGCCAAAGCTGATCCCGAAAAAGATGACTTGCAAAGTGAAGGTACTGCTGAAGGTGATTCTGGAATTGAGGTGATAGCTGATTACAAGGGTATGGATACCTGGTGTTTATATGATTATGTTTGAGAAAAACAAGGAATGTATATGTTGTGGTTGTTTCCAGAGTATATTAATTTCCATAAGTTTAACTTCCTAAAAGTGCATACTTTGGTACCTAGCACCTTGAACCCCTGGCACACCCTGACTTCACACCGTGGACTGTAGCCTATATACATCAGACATAGTTTATAATAGATCTTATTTACCCCATCTTAAAAGTGCATCATACATGTAGGGCGCTTTTGGGGGCGATGAGTGGCCACGGGATCTTATCCCTCAAACAGGGCCCTTATCCCTCAAATGCTGCTATTTCTCAAACGCCTCAAATTCCCCTTAGGGTACCTGCGTAGAGATTGCAAGGCCAAATTACACTATGCCTATCGGTATGCGGTGTGAGAGGCTAATATCACAAGGGTTGAGAGGCAAAAGAACACTGATATATGTCCGGAAAGTAGACCTATGGTAATCTTATAGAGCGCTTGGGGGAGAAGACTGTTCGAGTGATAAGATGGTTTGACAGGGGTATCATAACATAGATGGTGCTTAACCATCAACGTTTGACACAAGGTTGAAATATGTTGGCATAATCAAATCAACCATAATTCAATATCCCTCTGGTCATACTAAGGTTCCCATTGAAATAGCACAGGCATATACAAGATATGAACGTTTATTTAACCCTACTAAGGCCAAATGAAAAAAAAACTGTTTCCAGTAACCGGGCCGACCCTAGCAAAACAGGGGCAAAAAAAACACTTTTTTTTATTTTGAAGAATTTTGTCTCATTTTCTTCATATTTTAAAGAAAATTTTCATTACTTTTTGAGGATTTTTCCTGTATCCTTTTCGTGTTCTTCCCCTCTCTCACAGGTGTCATTTTCCCATCATTATTTTACATTGAAATCAGAGAATTCGATACATTTGGAAGCACACCTTTATTTGTTTTGGCCTAATTACATTGTACTCGTCACTGACATTGCAAGAGAGGTGCATTGATAAAAGCTGCCTTGTTGGCTTATATAGCATATGGGCGAAAATAAAATATTTGTGCGAATTTCTGGGCTTAGCCACTGTTATTTTCATGTAGGCACACATTTTTCCCATTAATTTAGGGCCATGAGATGTGATACAATGTAATTAACTTTTCTGCTATCGGCCCTAGAGTGTGGACATACCCAGATTTGGGGGTTTTGCAGTGAATGATTACAATAAATTCTGTAATTGAAAAGAGTGCACCCCCCTCAACTTACCCTCAAATATCAGCCTAAATAACACTCAAATCGATTAATATACATCCTAAGCATTAATTTGTGCCTGGTTTGCCTACCTACTGTCAGATTTTAGACCAATAATCATTGTACAACACCCTTCAGTGCAGACCTACAAAGTGTCTCCTGCTGCCACCTCCCGTCAATTGGTGTTCTGCAACCCCTACCACTAATCACAGCAACTCCCCCAATATGATATGAACATAAAACCAGGGGTATAGCTCTGATAATTTGTTGTTACACTATAAGGACACTCACCATAGGCCACAAGATGCATCTGCTATTGATAGTCGCTGCCTCTTTTGCACTCACAGCAGAAGGTAAGGGTGGCTGTCATCCATTACCGGCTTACACAGGCATTGTGACATTTGTGTATGTCTATGATTATATCTGACTACTCAAAACTTATATCAAGATCTGCTGGAGGACATTTCTCAAGATGGTACGACTGAACATAGCCACTACGATTAGAAGCCCTCAGAATTAGAGTAGGTGATCACAAGTAATGCCTTACGACTGCTCTGTACGATCAACACTTAATTTAGTAATTACATAGGGTTTGGAAGGGCAGTCATACCAGCGTAAACATTAATGGACACTTGATGCAGGGTTCTAATGGCATCAAAGTAAGGGATCCCACTACGATTTAGAGGGCTCTGGTCGTTCCATCTTAAGAAATGGCTTCCAGGTCGATCTTTGTTCCAGACTCCAGTAGATGATACAGCACCTAACTCAGTGGGCAGATAACGTGGGTCATTGTTGACATCAGGAAGGCATTTCTCAAGGTGGTACGGCTAGACCCCCTTCAAGTCATAGTGAGATCCCTGAGTTAAATGCCATTACAGCCCTGCATCTAGTGGTCGCTAATAATTGAACTGATACCAATTCCCTACCAAACCCTATGTAATTACTGCCTTAAGTGCTGATCGTACAGAGTAGTCGTAGTGTGTTACCTACGGTCACCCACTCTAATATTGATGTTTTCAAGTCGTACTGGTTGTGTCTAGTCGTACCATCTTGAGAAATGCCCTGCTGGTCATGGTTGATAGATACTAAAACATCTCCTATCAACTTTATAGCTATGCCAACATGGAAATACTATCCTCGATCCTCTGATATACATTAGTTTTGTTACCCTAGACTTATTGTTGATATGTTGGCATGAATCACCTATCACATGAATCACGACTATCAACAGTAAATCAAGTGCAGCAGATTTGCTACATTTATGAGAAGGTATTTCCCCCTTTCACATGAAAAGTCTATGTGGTGTACTAAAACTTAGCATAACCCTACTTACACGAGAGGAGCTGCCCCTATTGTCAACTCCGCATATTAAATATCATGAAGGGTAGATTACTAGAAATTGAAGTGATTATTACTTTGAAATAAAATAATTCTTGGTAATCCCTCTCCACAGGTGCTGATGAACAATGGGCTGCTTATAAGCGATTATCCAATACATATCAGGAGGACCCCATGCTCCGACAGCAATGGGTAGATCATATGAAGACATTCCTGGTGGCACATCTGGTAGAGTATCATAGAGAGAACTTTGTTTGCACTGTGATACCCAGTAGGCACATCACGTTGAATCAATGTTGAAATAACGTTAATTATGGTCGATCAAGGTTTTTTCAACTCTGATTCAAAGTTAATTCTGTGCCCACTGGGTTGTGCACATCACGTTTAATCAATGTTGAAATAACGTTAATCACGGTCGATCAAGATTATATCAACCTTGGCTCAAATTCTGTGCCCACTAAGTTGTGAATAATAATTAACCCAATGGGTAGTTAGATGGAGTGAATTTACAACTGCTTAGTTTTTTCACCAATGATATTCTGATGATACGATGCTAATCATATTTCCAGGATGAACGCACCAACACCAGGGAGGGGACTCCATTGTTCCACTGTGACACAAACAGATCAAATGAAACCCCAACCTCTGGTAAGCATAACTAACTTAGACATTAGGGGAAATACCATGGGACCGGTGGAGCTGATGATATTACACTGCAGTGATCAGATTTTGGAAAATAAAGGTTCAGAGATAGAATGAGCCTGGTATCCCATCCTGTGGAGAATATCAGTAGCGAAAAACGTCTTGTATTGGTCTGGAGAAAGTGTAAGATTTTGGGCAGTTTGCTTTGCAAGCTGCAAATCAGTTTCTATGCAGTTAGGAATTGCCCATGATATCTTAATTCTTTGCAGTAAATGCGCTTACTCCTGGGGATATCAAGGTGATTGGAGCCCTTGGGGATTCACTTTCAGTAAGTATACATTACACTATCAATCCCCATCTAGAGCCATGTAACCATCAAGCTTTTATCCTAATGTGTTATATTTTACTTTTACGGCGCTTGCCCTAAGAAATAGGTTGATCCTATTTACCATTATATTTGGGGGTATCATCAGTATATTAGGATAGAGAAATTGATTTCATATGATTACTGGGTATATATGCTAATGTATCTGATCACTAATTGGCATCCTCTATAGTCAGGATGTGGGATCCTCGCAGAGACAGTTGAAGATGTTGCAATTGAGCAAAGAGGGCGTGCTTACAGGTTAGTATATTTTATTTAACAGGTTCATACTTATATATTTGCACACATGAGCACGCATTGGTAGATCCCTCCCCCTTCAATTTTATTAGTTGCTGTTTATATTATTTGTGACTAACATAAGATTCTCCCATCAAAATATCTCCTTATATCTTCCCTCCCTCTACCTATTATAATTTATTTCTTATTTCCTTTTAGTGGAGGGGGACAGGAATCTTATGACGATGGAGTGATAACCCTTCCAAGTGAGTTTTTCTTTTTAGAAATGTCAAGAAATCCTGTTCCAACTAGATTACAAGCTTTGTCTTATTGTTGTTTGAAATATTTACTTTAACACATTTCACATACAGATCAAATTCCTGACACCATTGGAATTATCGTTGTGGGTTGTACATCCCACTTGAAATGCAGGGCATTATTTTCTAATTCAATGTTTTGCAGATTTGTTGAAGGAATACAATAGCAAACTGTATGGCTATTCGACGGGCGTGGGTGACCAGAAAAGTGAGGAAGCAAAATTCAATGTGGCTGTACCAGGATCCTTTGCACCGTTAGTATCATAATTTGTGACTAAATGTGGGAAAATGTCACTTATGGTGGATTTAGTCTTATTCACATTAATTCCCGTAGGGGGACCAGTACAACATTTACCAAAGCCTAAAGTAATGGCTATAACTCTGAGACTGAAACCCGAATCAAAGATAACCTTGTTTATGTTAACTGCTCAGCTGCATGGATGTCTTTCATGTCTGTCGAGTGCATAATAACCTGAAGATTCTTGTGTTGACACAGAACGAACACATCGGCATTATCAAGATGAGCCCATTAGGCCCTATATGGACATGGCATCTGTTTTCCCACGCCTGGTCGGATTAACTCTTCCAAAGCTCAAAGTCTAAAATCACACGGGAGTGGTCATTATTTATCAACAGGCGGGGGTGGTGGCTAAATGTTTTAGCCCCCACTCCTCTCAACGGCAGTCAATTTTTTTGTGCCCCTGCGCCGGAATTTTTTTGCTAAAAAGAGGGTATTTCCTTTTTAGGATTTAATTATTTTAACGAGTGTCTATCATGTTGAACTATTTACAGCGATCTGCCTTCACAAGTCGATGTCCTGATTAAGAAAATGCAAAATGATCCTAAAGTAGACATGAAAAATGACTGGAAGATGGTAACCATCTTAATAGGAGGAAATGATCTCTGCAGGGTCTGTGAAAATCAGGTATGATTGTCGTGAGATTTGTACCTTTTGTTTTCTTTTTTTTCGCTTCAGATTTTTGTCTTTGTACAGGTAATTCTTGTTGATGATCAATTAGACACAGTTAAAGATAGATATGTTTAATGTGTTAACCATTTGTGGAAGGTTTTGTTAAGTTGACAGGTAGCAATAATTATTACGTAGGTTATGTGAATTTTGCCAGTTGGGGTCAAAGACAAAGATGAGCAATGCTGTAGTATTGACTGTCAACCAGGAACAATATTTATGAATATGTACAAATGGATGCAGAAATAAAGAAGAGGTGTCAATCCCAGCCCTCCCAAATTTGTTTGATAGGTAGCACCATTTTACTCTCCCTTCCTAACACCGTAGATTACCATAAGCTATACTCAACCCCAAAAATTATACCCGGGGTATCCATGAGGAGAAAGTCAGCTTGAACTCATAATGTTTCAAGGAGAAAAATTAAGCTTATTATATAAATACGGAATATCACCTGTCTCTCTAAATGCATTGTTTATTTCACTCGACCTTTAAATTCCGTTCTACATTAAAGGAGGACTTTGGTTCCCAGGAATTCATCAAACAAATGGAAATTACATTGGATAAGCTCTTAGCCGGCTTGCCGAGGACGTTTGTCAATGTGGTGCCTATTTTGGATGTCACAAATTTGCCAGAAGTTGCCATTAACCCAGTCTGTGTTTCTATCCAAGCGTGAGTAGTGCACATAATTAACTTCAGCCAGAAATAAATGATCAAATTAAACTGTTATTTTCCAGGCAACGCTTGCATAATCTCTGATATCCGGTCTACATGTATGGACATTTGGCCCACCTACACTCTCAGCCCCAATTGTAAATGGGCAGTAGCTTGCCCTGTATGCGGTACAGGGCAAGCAACTGTAGGGTCATTAGATTTGTACTAACAGCAGCTCCTACTGTTTTCCAAAAATAAAAGCAATGTACTGCAAATAGCTAGGCACAGTCTGACAGTGTATTGCAAAATTGTTTCTTCATAGCTGTTATCATTTTACAGGCGAGGACCCCCTTCCCTCCCCCATGGTCTGCCCTTTATCCTGGCTACCCCACAAATCTTAATCCTTATTAGCCAAATTCGGACAGCAGCTAAAGTAGATCATTCCCGATCAAGGGCATAATGCATCACAAAATAGCGTTTCTTGGATATTTTTGTGATTGCTGCAAAAACTAAGAAATAGAAATGAAATAGTTTTAAGTCGTAACTAGGTGCATTTCTTCTTAAACATGTTTGATAATGTACAAAATACCTATCTTTTAGTGCCGTGTGCCCATGTGGTGTTAAACCTGATGAACGAGAAGAGACAAAGAAGGCACAATCTGAGTACAGCTCCTTCACAGCTTCCCTCATCAAAAGTGGGAAATACGACAAGGAGGATTTCACTGTGGTATTCCAGCCTTTCCTGAGTGATACTAAATTACCCAAAAATGTAAGTATAAGGGTGAAATAAATTTATTTAACTTCAGATGAATTAATTTTACCTCAGATTAAGGTATGTTTGTCATTCAGATACTCACCTGATAACTGCCCTTGTGTATAATCCTATTCCTATAACCGCCTATTTTGCACTGAGGATATCTGTTATCCAAGTGATGTGACCATTTTGCATGATGTTTACTAGGCTTTGTTACATATACGCCAAGGCTTTACATGAACCAAAACCAAGATGGTGCGGCTTAGAGATTTAAAATATCCCTTCATGCTGGGAACATGATGCAGTACTCATAATGAGTCTTGCAAAACTTCTATAAAGGTATAATCTTATCATACATTAATTTCAGTCTGAAGGAGAGAGTGATGCAAGCTTCTTCTCTCCTGACTGCTTCCACTTCTCAGAAAAAGGACACAAAGCTTTCGCCAGAAATCTATGGAATTCATTGGTAAATAATCTCATCTTAGTTTACCTTTACTTATCTCAAGAGGCTCATCTATGATTCCTATAAAAATACGCTGATAGAATTAAAAGACTGCTGTATTTACAACCTTCATAATTTAATGCTAATTTTGATAATGAACTTCCACACTGCAGTTTACTCCAGTTGGAAAGAAACCTACCAGCATAACCTTCCGCGAGACTATTCAATGTCCACCTAAGGTGAGTCGGATCTTATGCACCTGCAACAAAGTACCTGTTATAGGCATTTAAAGCAATCACCACTGTCCATTCATATTGGAAATGTCTCCTTAGAGTGTTGAAAAAAAAACCACTTCACCACTGGGCATGATTAAGAATTTATAAACTTTGTGTTAATCTGGACAATTATGAACAATCGATATAAGGATTGAATGATGTCCAACTATTGTATTTATAATAAATTAATATCCTGTTTCTCTTAACTGAAAAACGACTTGGAAAAAATAAATATAGCCCATCATAGTATAACAAATCTATTTTTCTTCAAAACCCTGATAGCGAAAAAAATGTGATACTTTCTGATTTCATCAGGGTGCTTACATGAAGACAAACAAGAATTCTGTTTCAACTTCTGACAAACCTGTCAATGCTGACACCAATGGTATGCTTGTTGATGTGATGGCTGCTCTTCCTGAGCCCGCTGCTGATAGTGGACGGGTTAAGTCCATAACAATGGGTCTGACTGTGGTTGGCAGTATCTGTGGTGCCTTGCTGGTTGTGGTTGCTGTCCTAATGCTTGTCATCATCAAGAGGAGGAGAGCAGCAACATCCTCACCTCCAATGAAGTTTTGAAAAATAAAGATTATATATATGCTTTTATATGAAATGGGAATGGGGTAGAGACTGGATGCCAAACCCAAGCTGTTTCAGCAGAACGATACCTATCCAGATTTAAGGCAGTTCTCTATAATGCAATGCTATGTTTTATGCATTAATAAATACATCAGCAATCAGATTGTGTATGGTCCTTTTGCATTCCATTATTAGAAACCTGTATTTTATGTGATGAATGGTTTACATGACACAATTTTCAATAAAGCCTTAAATATACAAGATGGAGTGGATCATTGTTTCTTTCACTAAACTATTGTCAGATGTATCAATATTTAAAATAGAAACAAACTTCTCTTAAAGGAAGCCATTTTCTATCAGACATATTAAGAATTACATGGAATTATGGTCACTAAGATCTACCAAATGTATCATACCAAGAAAGGTGATTCCAGACACTTGTAATCATGTGCATTGTTTTATGGTAATATATTCCTAAAAAGCATAAAACATCCCGTGCCATATCCGTAAAAGGAATGTACCACTGCAAATATTGGTCCCAACCCAAGATTGATTTTACTCCAAAATTCATTGAACACTGCAGTTTCTATGTTCTATGTTTAGGTGTTGGTTTACAATTATCATAAAAAAAAACTACCCACTTGCCATAAAACATTTCTTTTGTTTTTAACGTAAAAAGTAACTTAATACACCTTTGCAAACATTGAAAAGACGACGTTAAAAATAATTTTTATTGTGTTCAAACGGCCTTTTTAAAGAAAAAGATTTATTTAATGTAAGAAAACGATTTTCACAACGTTTTTTTCTTTTTACCCAAACCTAATTTGGTAACGTTAAAAATAGTTTTTGCCAAGTGGATAAAAACTATCAATTTTAGAACAATAGTATTATCATGTCACCAATGAATTAACATACAACACATGAATCATGCTGAATTGTTGTGAAAACTTTCAAGTTCAACCATATTTCCATCTGTTGACCATATCTACCTTTAAGTGGTCAAAATGAAGACTTTAGGTGGTCAAAATGACGACTTTAGGTGGTCAAAATGACGACTTTAGGTGGTCAAAATGACGACTTTAGGTCGTTATCCTGACGACTTTGTATTGTCAGTATTGTCATACTGATGACTTAAGTCATCAGTATGACGACCTAAAGTCATCATTTTGACCACCTAAAGTCCTTATTTTTAGGTATTGTCAACCTGAGGACCTAAAGCCGCTACCACTGGCAGTTTCGTATCTTCCAGGTTTTCTGTGTGAAAAGAACATTACGCGAATGTGCATTGTCCTTGAACCTATGCCTCAAGGACAAGACAAAAGCAATCAGGAAATGTATATTGTGTAATTCACCTGTTTGGTTTCACTATCGCAACCATGTCTGGTCGACCACCTTCAAAACTTCTAACAAAACCTATGTTTCTTTGCCAAGTGGGTTTCCCGTCAAGGACACAGCAATCCATTACCTAATTACAGTTATCATTTTCTCTGAATGTACAAACATTAGGGGGACCACATTTATTCCCCTCTCTATGCATATTTTATATGCAGGGTGGATACATATGAATCTACATAGAATCTGCATGATTCTTAAAGGAATTCAGGACCTCATTACTCTTCCGTGTACACCTTCATGATCATATATCCAAGTTATTTTAGTATAATGATAATCAATGGAGTAAACATGGCCTTCATATTATATTGCATAACTGAAAACAGGTGAAATGATGTGACATTAAGCTATCCTTTATCTGTAGGATAATCCCCGTCATGACAACTCCCCCTGTGTGATATCAATGTAAAACCAGAGTACATAAACTATTGCACATGTGTTATCTGCTAGTTTCCCTTTAGACACATACACTAAAGGCTACAAGATGCGTCTGTTGTTAATAATTGCTGCTTGCATCTCTCTAGCTTTGGCTGCTCAAGGTAGGATAAACAGTGATAAACAATCTAGTTGAACCAATTGCAGGATACCCTCTTATCAACTTTACGTCTAGTAGAATTTACTGAGGAATTGAGCTATCTGCTACAGAACTGATAACTGTTGTAAGTCTAGTTGAATAGGTTAATTGCTGAGGTTTAATTATAAAGATATTAGGTAGTAATAACGTAGGATATGGTACCATGTTCATCCAAACTAATTATATGTGATGAAGCTACCAGAAATAGTATTCGTTGGGGCTGCAACTATGGGTTTGGTAAACACATGTAGCTTTGCACTATACATGGAAAAGGCCTTATACCTTTGGATGTATTAAGATTCTCTGTGGTATCAAAAACGCAAATGTTCCATATATGATCACCATGAGGGAGGCACCTAATCTATGCAAGGCTGCATCATAATGTTGCGCAAGAGCATTGAAGATCAAAGCAGGGGGTTAATTCAAAAGGCTCTGCCATCCCTACCAATGCGATGTTAGCATGGGCACATCTCTTACCATCTCATAAGACCTAGTGTTACTACAATAAAATAGCTGGTGTTGTTAGGCCAGTAACTAATAGGAGGTACTATGCAGTCCTTCACTATTCCACTTCAGTACTAAGACCACCCCTTATTTTATACTGAGAAATGATAGTGGTTTCCCCTGAGTGCAAGTGCACCTGGATGGGGGGACATTCCTTGTCACAAAAGTGAATGCACCTGCGGAGAGTCCTTGGGGGCTCTTGAGGCTGCTCATGAGTTAAGGGCTCTTGAATGCATTTTCTCAGACTGCTTGAGGGCTCTTGAGTCTAATTATGCGTTAAGGGCATAGTAATGTCATGCTTCCCTTCTCTCTCTTAGCTGGTGCAAGGGGGGGGGGGGGCACTGTACCTCTAAGCAGAGCCCCAGTGTAGCCACTCTTTAGAGAACAAGTTTTTCCTCTGCTATCTTTTACCTTCCACTGCTATTTTTTCTCTGTGGACCTGTTACCACTCTACACAGTTGTTAGCTGCTTGGAATAGTGAAAGGAGGGCTGGGGCTAACATCACTCACTAAAAAGTAGCTGGCTATCAGAACGGAAGGCAGGCCTACCTTACCATAGCAGTATAGAATATGGGAGGGAAATCACTAACATCTCATAGGTAGTGATGGCTGAGCCTTTTGAATTAAGCTGCAGAAGATGTATTTGAACACTCTTTTCTTTTTCTTCACAGATGCTGAGGAACAATGGACAGCCTACAAGAGATTATACAATGCTTATCATGAAGATCCCATTCTCCGACAGAAATGGGTAAACCATATGAAGGCGTTTCTTGTTGCCAATCTGGTAAGAAACATTACATAGAAAAATGACCTTTCCTGAGACTATTGAAAATCCCAACAAAAATGGATTTAAATGGTAAATAGAAAAATGTAAATGAACAAATATCACAACTTGTCTAGATAAACATAGCGATTCAATCAATGGACAAAGAATTTTAAATTGAACTAGCCTTCCTTCATTGCAGCATCACCTGTGGTGCATTTGCATATGTTTCAAACCCTTTTGCATCAACAATATGAAAATAACAAACATTATGGCTACAATGTTTCCAGGATGATTGGACGCAGAGTGGAAAGGGAACTCCATTGTTCAATTGTGACACAAACAGAACAAATGATATCCCAACTTCTGGTAAGCTGAATAACCTGGAACTTTGCTTCCAAATGCTAAAACAGATAATGATGTACCATAACTTTCACAGCGGATCTTCTTTCTGTTATAAAATCCGTTCAGAACCATCTATTTTGCTAGCTAAATGTCTTCAATCATAAATTTCACTTGGCTGTGCTTGGAGAGTTTCTCTGGCATTGTCTATTAGAAGTAAAAAGATTGCAAGCCAGTAGTTTTCCTTTAATCAATTCTGTAAATATTTCTTACAGTACATAAACTTACTCCTGGGGATATCAAGGTGATTGGAGCACTTGGGGATTCAATTTCAGTAAGTATATTGACTACTACCAGCCCTTTAATCTGCAATTAGATTACCACCAACCCACAATTTTAAATCTATTTTGCTTATCTTAGGGGTAGACACTGGCTTTTTGAGGCATGGGCCACCCAGGCCCGTAGCTACAGAATCCTACGGGCCAGCACCAACATCTGTGGGCCCAGAATGAATATTTCACATTTATCAAAAAGAAAATCATAACTTTTCCCCATTGAATCACATTAAACACAAATAAAATATCCGCTTTCCTTGTAATTTTCCCTTTCTAACGATATACTACATGCCTATAGTGACTTAGCCAATACTCTTAGAATTTTTCTCATTAATTCCTGTGGGCCACCCGGGCCCATAGGAAGGCATCTCTTTAAAAACTGTGGGCCCGGAGCCAGAATTACGGGCCATTGGCTCCCGGCCAGCGGGCCAGTCTAATAATTATCTAAATGGCATTTTATCAGCATTGCAACGCGGAGATTACATGTGGTCATAAAAATGCATCTTATCATCTTTGATGCATCTCTTATAGGCAGGTAATGGGATCCTAGCAGAGACCATCATTGATGTGATCCTTCAGGAAAGAGGCCGTGTTTTCAGGTAGGTGATTTCCACACAAATGAAGTATTTATAGCTAGATGGATTGATCCATAGATAAATAGTCCAATGGATGGATGTATGGATAGATAGATATGGAAATATACAAATGCCCAAACCTGACTTTCCTTTTCATTTCCCTGCAGTGCTGGAGGACAGAAATCCTATGACGAAGGAGTAATTACCATCGCAAGTGGGTTTTATAAGTTATTTTTCTTAAATCATTTTCATAGAAAAATCTACCTTGCCACTTTTCAAAGGGCCAAACTTCTATTGGGCTATAGGGGAAAGGTCTAAAAATATTTCATACATGTACAGAGATAAGATTTTCATTATTGATTGCTTATCTGACATGGATGAAGTAGGATGTAATTATTATGTTTATCTCATAAAATGGCATGTGAGTCCATCTTAGATAGAATAAAGGGAAGTGGGCTATACTATATGTGTACTTATTCCAGATTTGCTGAAGAAATACAATAACAAACTGTATGGTTATTCAACTGGTGAAGGGGACTTTGACAGTGAAGCAGCCAAACTCAATGTTGCTGTACCAGGAGCAAAGGCACCGTTAGTATCATAATTCACACCTCAGTGACAAGTGTAAGGTTCTCTGAATTTTCTCCTTTTACTTGCCTCAAACTAATATAGGTGAATCTAAATTTGGAAAACACGTAATCGATATATATATGGTGCATAAATAATGTTGACTCTTTTGCAGGGATATGCCCGCACAGGCAGACTTCCTGATTCAGCAAATGAAAGATGACCCTAATGTAAACATGCAAAATGATTGGAAAATGGTGACCATCTTTATTGGTGGAAATGACCTGTGCAGAGTGTGTGAGAGACCGGTAAATATTTATATGATTAATGTGAATTTTGTATCCATCACCTGAACGCCAGGAATGAGCACCCCATTACCGTAGTGCCTTAAATGAGTGCCTGGGCACAATTTTCTGTGACCCATGCACTTTCATATACAGGCCAACACAGCAATTATATTTCATATTTCCAAAGTAACCAAAGCATTGGAGAAGTTAAGATGGTTTTGCCTCATTCTTTGTATTCAGGCAGATCTTAAAGGGGGCCTTGTATGCAAAAAGTCACGTGACCGCCCTTTGACCAATCAGGGGGCCGCGATTTTTTCGCTGGGTCCCGCGATTTTATGAGCGATCTTTGAACCGGTACCCATGTTTTTTCATGCTAGCCCCCCTTTAACCTTGCTACCGTAATCTCTGGGTGCGTATAAGGCGCACCCAGAGTTTGTAAATATTACCAAAAAAATCAAAAATTCATATCTTTTGTTCTACTGAATGGATTTTAAAAATTCAAAAAGCTACGTGTACATAGGGTCCCCCAGACCCCTCTGGCCCACATTATGTCCTATTAGGACTTAGGGGAAGTGTAACATATCAAAAGAAAGGTCTTGGTATCCCCCTTGTGGATTTGGGGATAACTAAAACCCCTCGTATAAGACGCGCCTTATACGCGGGAGATTACGGTAGTAGTATGGTATATGTAAAATAAAAAAAAAATATTTAAGTGTTAACTTCTTATCTATAATAATCATGATGGTCCTCTATGGTGCATTGTTCATTAAAATAAATTCCAAATTGTATTCCATATTAAAGGAAGAGCTTGGATCACAAGCATTTATTAAAAACATGGAGTCCACACTGGATTCATTGGCAGCTGGCCTACCTAAGACCTTTGTCAATATAGTACCTATCATGGACATCACCCCCTTGACAAAGATATCTGCTGACCTCGTCTGTGATGCCTTCCAAGCGTGAGTAGTCCAAATACACCCCCCCCCCAAAAAAAAAAAAAAGCGAAATAAATTCAAGCATTTTAATTGCTCAGTTCTTACAACTATGTATTTCCGTGATCAATAAGGAAGTCTTCTATGAATCTGGTATGCCGTAGATCTGACAAAACTGACAAACGAGGTCAAGTAAGTTTCAGTTGTTTTCAGTTGTTCACTTTGTGGCAGTAGTGTACACTCTCAGGCGCAATTGTAAATAGGCTATAAATACCCCTGCTGAGCATACATGGTTTTATACCTACAGCAGCTAAGAACATTACTGTATAATCCATGTGGCGGGCGGACAGTGTAGTACCGTACAAAGTTGATCCTTCCTCAGGATAATATTGGAAATGGTGAATTGTATGAATGATTTTCCTGTAGCTGCTATCTGTTTTCTTATTTGATATCATGTCGTAACCTAAATTGCATACATGCGTGCTCTCTACAGGTGTTTGGAATTCTGATAGTAGATATATAGTTTTGACATCTTTTATCTTTCAGTATTGCCTGTCCATGTGCAGTTGACTCTGATTTCGAGGAAGAAGTGAAGAAGGCACAATCCGAGTACAGCTCCTTAACTGCTGCCCTTGTTAAGAGTGGAAAATATGACAAGGATGATTTCACTGTTGTGTTCCAGCCTTTCTTACGTGATGCTAAACCACCAAAAAATGTATGTTAACCCCAATACTAATACCTCTACTCTTCTCAAGTTCTCACACCTTAATGAATCCAATGGGCCAGCACTTTGGAATTGGTGATTCCAGATGACCTATGGTAAATGAATCCCAAAGTGGACAGATACTTTCTCAAAAGATTTAAGGATGATTGTGATAATATATAACAGTTAGGATAGGTATGTTAAATGATATCTTCCAGGGCTTCTTTGCTCTGGATGGGTATGTACATGCAGGGTATAGGCAGGTTGGGGAGGGGACTATCTTGTTGGGACACACCAGGATCGTAGTACAACAGTCTGATTTTAGTCTGTCCTAGGATTCTGATACCATGCACAATCTTAGTATGTACTGGGATCTTAGTACCCTTGTGTGTGCACTGGACCATGACACTCACCTCCACAGGTGTATGGGCCAATCAGAGCCCTGGTCACTGGACCATGACACCTACCTGTGCATACATTATTGGGGTCAAAGGTGGGATGGTAAACCACTCCATCATTTGGTACTTATATTTACATTAAATGATACATTTACTCCCTTATTTAACAGCACTTACCTCAAATGAAAACATCAGTTTGTAGGCATTTGTCTATTCTTTAATCTTGTGGGTTCATATTTATCAGCCAATTAAACAAAAAAATTGCCAATCAATTTTAGTATAGCAAGACTGAAGGGAAGATTGTAAAAATAGCCATTTCTCAGAAAATATTCCAATTTTAGTTCTGTAAAAAGGTGAATATGTAAAATATAGACCTTTTCTACCTATGATGACATCAAAATTATGTACTTTGATAAGAAAGTAAGAGACATTTGAAGATAAACAAGGGTACTGAGTTCTTAGTACACACCATGATCCAGAGACTATCATTCAATCTTAGGGTGTACTAAGAAACAGGTTAGTCCTGAACCTGATAGGGGGTGGCATATCTTAATGCTTTGGACTAAGGACTGCTATTAGGGAGAAGTAGAGGGTACTGTTTAGAGAAAGATACATAGATATTTCTTAAAAAGGAAGATTCCTGTTTCATATATCGCCTGCCTGGTAGTGTGTATAGATACTGGTTATCTGATACATATTCATTTAATTTAAGTCCTTTCTTCGTATGTTAATTTCAGGCTAATGGTGAGAATGACCTGAGCTTCTTCTCTCCTGACTGCTTCCACTTCTCAGAGAAAGGACATAAAGCTTTAGCCAGGAGTTTATGGAATTCATTAGTAAGAAATTACTCATCTTATTTTGCTTCAAAACAAAAATGTTGTAATTCCTATAATGGTGTCCCCTCTTAAAACAAATATACCAGCTAGATATCATCAGTTATAACATTGAGGAAGTAATGTCGTCCACTTCTCACCCTGATCCTTCAATCACATAGTGGGCTTATTCTGCAAGTTGATTAATTTGCCATATATCTGCCCCTGCTCTTTCCGTCTACAGTTCATCGACGTTAGTAAGAAACCTACTACGATGACCTTCCAGGAGTCTGTTCAATGTCCACCAAAGGTGAGTAGCATAAATTCCAGTGCCCTTCCCAGAGGCGGCCCAGTAAACACAACTTCGTAGATGAACGCTTGGTAGAAACCAAACCTAGATATACCAAAATTCTACGTAGCATTTTGGTGTGGTGTGTACTGGGGGGTGGTATGGGGGTGCCCGCGCCTACTCCTTTTTGGAACCACAAGTATACTTCTGAATGAAGGCCAATTTAACTGCCAGTGATCGAATAATGCAGGAAATTTCTATTCGTTCAAAAGAAAGTCTACAAACTTTAGGCGAGTCTTATGCATGAGTTGCATCCAAAATGCAAGGATTTATGGTAATTTCCAGCCAGTATCTAAAGAAATGGTCGTTTTCCATCTGAGTGTGCTTTGCGAAATGTAAATTAACTTTTCATCCCTGGGCCTCTAGCAATCTCAATTTACTAACTGGCAATGATATATACCCATCCAATATTTTTATCAAAACCCCTCGAAGAAATAAAATCTGTTATTTTTCTGATCCCACCAGGGGGCTTTCATGAAGACAAACAAAAATTCTGCTTCAACTTATAGAGGCACAATTACTGACACCAATGGTATGCTTGTTGATGTGATGGCTGCTCGTCCTGAGTCTGCTGTTGATAGTGGACGGGTTAGGTCCATAACAATGGCTCTGACTGTGGTTGGCAGTATCTGTGGTGCCTTGCTTATTGTGGTTGCAGCCCTAATGGTCGTAGTCATCAGGAAGAGGAAAACAGCCACATCCCCATCTCAAATGAAGTTGTGAAAAATAAATGTAACAGATGATGATTGACCTCTAACATACTCAATGACAATATTAAGGTACAATGCATTTTCCCATCGACTATCTTATGTGAAGTTCATAATTATACCCATTCGCACTATGTATATACTGTTCTGATGTTATGAAATTGTTTAACCGTTTAGATCATACCAATAAAGTCAGTGTAAAGACAAGTCGTTTTCATTTTACTTAACTTGACATATTATACCCCATTGCAGTCCAAGTCCATGCACATGCATATCGAAATAGTGGAGCATAATTCCTCACTTAGATTCAGTTAAGCAGTCAATTATTATGATTAACACCAATCTCTTTTGAATAACATTGATGAAGGATGACTTAGGGATTCATGTGAACAGGTGAATATATAGGGTGCGGAGTTCCGCAGGGCTCAGTGCTCGGCCCCCTCCTTTTCTTGGCATACATTAATAGTATAACCAGGGTTATACATAACTCAGAATACTACATGTATGCCGATGATTTGGCAATTGTCACTTATGGTATTGATCAACATGACATTAGCACAAGACAACAAGACAATCTAGATAGGATCACTCGCTGGTGTAACATCTTTAAACTAATGGTGAATGCCGAAAAAACTAAAGTGTTATGGGTGTACTCAGATTGAGCTATCCCAGATCTGACTAGGTTTAACGTTACCCTGTGTAATAGTGTATTGGAGAAGGTTGAGTCCTTTAATTACTAAGGAGTCATTATTGACAAGTACCTCAGCTTCACTGGTCACTGTGAAAAGGTAATGACATCAGCACGTGGCAGGTTGAAATATCTCAGAAACCTACGTAAATTTATGGACAAGGCACTGTCACTGCGGCTTTACAAACAAATAGTATTACCAATACTAGATTATGGTGACATCGATGTTGATGGATCCCTGGTGGGTGGCATTAAGAGCCTACAGACCATCCAAAATCACTGCCTGAGGACATGCATGCAAATAAGAGATCCTCGAGATATTAGTAGAGATGTACTCCATGAGATGTGTGGTTGTAAAAAACTTCTGCTGAGGAGAAAAGAGCATTTGCTATGTCTCATATACCGGCTTTCTTGTGATGCTAGGAATGTAACCCAGCCACCAAGGCTTCTACGTGGAAATAATAAGGTCCGTCTTCTGGTTGACATGCCACGGAGTGCACTGTTTAGAAATAGTCCACTGTACCGAGGCAATCAACTGTGGATGGCCCTGTGTGCTACTCAGCAGCGGTCACTTGATATAAGTAAATTCAGAATTGCAATTAAGTAATGTGTAATGTTATGATAACTGAAATGAAATTGCTGTTGTAGCTATTAAATGTAATAAGACGTGACTACTTTGCATATAACTGTTGGCAACATTGAGTGTCACGGCTGGCTATACATCAATCAATAGAAATACTATGCATTACAAAATGAAACCAAGGATGGTGATTTCATCTGCAAGGAAAGATCATTAAATTAAAAGTGTAATTTAAGAGGAATGTATTAAGAACTGATTCACAAGCATATACGCATGTAATGTAATGGGCTAATAACAACTTGATGGGCGTTGTCAGCTATGATCCCAGTGATTGTAAATAATATGCATTACAAAATGGATGGTGATTCTATCTTTATGGAAAGATCACTAAATCAAAAGTGTAATTTAAAATTATTGTACCAAGAACTGATTCATAAATGCATATGTATGTACTGTAATGGGCTATTAACAACTAGATGGATGTTGTCAGCTATGATCCTAGAGATTGTAAATTAGCATGGGTGATGGTTTGATGGTTACCTGTCCTTATTGACCTATTGGTTTGTGATAAGCTTAATGTCTCTACTCATATTTATTATATTGATTATGATGGTGTATTGTGAATATTATTTTTGACCTTAATGAAAATAGCACAATTGTATGTGTGTACTTTCGGTCAATAAAATTCTTCAACAACAACAACAACAACAACAACAACATATGTGACATATACTGGGAAAATGGACCTTAATGCACCCTGCACTAAGGGCCCTTTTCGCAGATCCTGTCACATATATTCTACTGTATTACGGAAAACACTTTTCTCTACTAGATCCTAAACCAATAAAATGAAAAAAATGCCCCATTTATATGCAGAAAGTGAATATGATAAGGCTCAGCATATAAGCCGCAGTCTATACACATGTCAGAGGCATTCTGTGAATAATCTGTTCTAGGGTTCTAGGGTTCATTTTACCAATGATGCAGTCCCTCAGACGCTACCATGAAACATGTTCGGTGATGCTTTAAGTTCTCTCATGAAGCAAAACACCGACTGGTGCTGTAGACGATACATTGAATGAGATATGACAAGAAATATGAAATTTTACGATAGTACGAGAATATGCCACTAAACGACTAGAATTTTCCATGTTTGGAGTTCTTTTTGATGCCATTATTTACGTTATATGGTGGTTATCTTTCCGAATATAAATCATTAAGATTTTATTTTCAACCATGATTATAACTGAAAGTATGCAATAGAAATATTCATTTTAGATACAAAGTGATGCCAAATAATGTACAATTCGTAGTTGTATTTCTCTCAGCACTTTCTTAATGTCAACACTTTCCCATCCTTGAGATGCTATCTCTCTACAATCAGTTGAAATATCTTAATTAAATGCACAGCTTCAAATTGTAGCTGAAGACCCGAACTAAGACAATAAGATAACGCGTCTCTGGATGTTACCCTCAGCAAGTTCACTGAGGATTAAATACACTGAATTGCAATGGGCTGGAGGGTGTTGCTCCTATGGTAAATAGATCTGTCAGTATGTCCCCTCTTTTCAAAACAAATCATGTTCTGCTTCACCATTCAACTTACACTGACCACATTAGTCTGAATAGTCACCTGCCTTGTTTAAAATAGAGAGCTGCAATATCAGGTACCTACTCATGTTACACACTATATTATACTATACTGACTGATTTCTCCCAACTAGGTACCTACTCAAATCACCCTTTTCTAGCACCATACTAGCATGACCACTTGTGAGCAACACAGGTGATAAGTTATCAGTACATGGAAAGCCAGTTCTGCAGAAGAGGCACCTCTTATCCTGGAGGGTGTTGCTCCTAACGGAAAAGTTAGTACTGGCTAAGAAGTGCCTCTTCTGCAGAACTGGCTTTCCATGTACTGATAATTTATCACTTGTGTTGCTCACAAGTGTTCATGCTAGTATGGTGCTAGAAAAGGGTGATTTAAGTAGGTACCTAGTCAGAAGTCAGTCAGTATAGTATAGTAAAGAGTGTGACATAAGTAGGTACCTGATAGTGCAGCTCTCTCTATTTCAAACAAGCCAGGTTACTAATGTGGTGAATGCAAGTTGAATGGTGAAGCAGAGCATGACTTGTCTTGAAAAGAGGGCACATACTGACTGCTCTATTTACCATAGCAGCAAAACCCTCCAGTACTACCTTTTCCCTTAGGGGCAACACCCTGCAGGCGACATCACGTGTATGCATATCATTCACTTGTTTGAAATTATTAAAGCTAACTAGATCTAGATGGAAACAATGAGGATAGGCGTCACTGCATGATCACCATGCTGTGATTACAGCAATTATAGGCCTACTCATCCCCTCCAGGCCAAGGTTTGGCATTAGCTACTAGGTCGTGGAGGCCGCCATCTTGCCTTGTATTGTGGGTAGGCCCCCGACTCCAGTGCAGTGCATTCTGGGTAAATTTCTTATCAGTCCCTTTTCACACCTCTGAACAATGGCAATTGATAAGACTGATTGGAGTGATAAGCTGTACCATGCCTCTATCTTGATCACCTTAAGTACCTCTCCATTGTTTTAAGTGTGATGGGAGGGGATTATCCTGATAGGGAGACAATGCCCTGATTGGTTTACTTGTATTAGAAAACAGATGATTTAATCATTTATATCTCTCTTATTTAAAACAAAAAAAAATGATCTACTTCAAATTGACCTGATTAAAGCTGTATGTATGGAGGATCCATAGATATTATTTATAAAGAATTCCTATGGGAAGTAATTGATTGTCAGCTTGTCAAACTAGACTATACAAAGAGACAGAAGGTGGGTTTAGCCCCCGACTACATGGGCCACCTAGCTGATTCTCTTAGTACTAGCAATGTGCTAGTCCCGTATAATTATCTATAAAATGATCCCTAAGCTTTGTCTGGTTGCCCTGTATGATTATAGAGCCAATGTATATCATGACATAACATCATCTCTGACCCCATTCTATTGATAAACCATTTCGAAAAGGATCTGGAAAATCCCTCCGTCCCTGACCTAATGTAAAGCAGGAATTGTACATACGCATATATCTGCAGTCTTTTTGGGAAGAGATGAAAACTACACCCCATGTTCGGGGAGTTTTAGGGCTCTTGAAATCAAAAAGCTTCCTTACTTATAAGTTATACATTTGTATGAGATAACTTATCGATAGATATTCATAGCGATAACAGCAAGCCAATGCAAAATGTTCCTGCTCTTCAGTGTTCTATCTTTATTTCCTATATGTAAGAGAATCCGATTGCGATACGATAACACTGGTATCTCTATGGTGATCCCCTCTATACCTATAAGTATAGAGGCAAGGTCTAAACCAATGCATTTTCGGATATATTATAACTGTAATAAATCGCTGTGGTGTTAGTCCAAGATGCGGCTGTTACTGATTATTTCCGCTTGTCTTTCAATTGCTGTGGCTGATGAAGGTATGTGTACAAATTCTGGAGACAAATGTGTGTTTGTTTTGGTCCTGGGTGGAGTTTTCACGGGAAATTCGTTTCCATACACGTATAATTTGACTAAGCTGGAGAACAGAGAAAATATCTATAGCTTGGTATTTCCCATACTAAAGAGTCAACACTCCTCTAAATATGTGATGCGCATGAGGAACACATTTTAGTAGCATTTGAAGAATGGACACCTTCAAACAATGCAACTTTGAGAATCTCAAGTCCGTCCTTGTTTATTGCATCTTTTAGTGATCACATCTTTGGCTCAAGATTGGTCTACTTATGAAGATTTCCTACAAAGTTATGGAGAGGACACTGAACTCAGTCAGCAATGGGAGGAACATATCAAGAAGTTTCAAGAGGTAGAAACATCAAAATAGTTTGTATTAGTTGTGTTCCTGGGAGCTGACAAGCAATAAATGGATTTTGTATATATAGAGTAAACTAATTATTGCCCCTTTTCTCCGAAATACGACAAAATTACTGCTACTGAAAACTCTATCTAATCCATTATTCCAAGAATTAATATTAGGCATTTACACTCTACAGACTGAAGCTAGCAGAGAAAATCCTAGGTTTGAATGTGACATCGAAAGTTCAAATGAGGTGCCCTCATCAGGTGAGTTTACTTTTCCTACCAATATTCTATTATTTCATTTGTTGCAACATTTTTCAAACAGTCTGAAGTACATTCCATGAATGCACGATAAAACTAATAGGGCAAAACCTTTCTTCATCGTCAGGTTCACAATCCTCATACAAATACTCTAGCTGGTAATTCTTGATAGACATTGTAGCATCTATGTGTTTGTTTGTGTGTGTTTTTTCTACATTATTGGGAAATAAGATCACATTTTGAATCATGTGATGTACAGTTCATCATCTTTTTCTTTTTCTTCCATGAATAGTGAACAAGCTACGTGCTGGTGACATCAAGGTCATTGGGGCCATCGGAGACTCAATATCTGTGAGTTCCTGAAAATAAATAAGAACTCTTCTATTTATTCCCTGATATCACATTGCAATTCATGTATATAGATCCTTTAATGCTTTGATAATGTATCTCAAGTCTTCAGTATCTATGTCCAGTGAGATATCTCCCAAATTTGATCCTCTAGGCTGGATTTGGGCTTAAAGCAGTTGGCATTTTTGAGATGCTGATTCAAAACAGAGGGCAGGTGTTCAGGTAGGTGGCTTTCCAATTAGTTCTCAGCACTTCCTTGTTTCTTTTCTTGACTTCTAATATGAATAGTACCAATTCGTTCTTATACTCATTCCATGGAAACTCATGAAGAATATGACTTGTGTAGATTCAATTTCCTTTTTGTATTTCAGCGTTGGAGGGGTTGACTCATACAGTGACGGTGTAATTACTCTCCCAAGTACGTCAAACAAATATTACAATTCAGAACCTTGAATTAAATCATAGATTTATCACCTTAGGGCCTAAACCCATTAGACGATTGTAAAACTGGCCGATCATTAGGTTAACCATCAAAATCGGTTGCAAAATCGGGCATTGTAGGGGTGTAGAAGGACGGCCAATGTGTCAGATGATACAAATCAGGTGGTGATCAATGCAAGTACAGAATAATTTCTCAAAAGAAAATGGTACAAGCTTGAAGATAATGGCACAGTTCAGTACATTACCTACCAGGATTTTCTAACATGTTTGATATGTTAAAATCAGGAATGAAAATAAAAATTTACAGCATGGTGCCAAATCGGCCACAGAATCGGGGACTTATTGTTAGATTTCAACACCCTATCATCTCAAACTGGGCAATATCTACGAGTATTATGCAATATTCAGCCGATAAAGGTACCGATTATTGCAAAATCGGGTAATGGGTTTTGGGCCTTAGAGGCAATGTTGAAAACTAGTTTGCAAATATTAAATAAACCAATTGTCAACACAACCACAAAGCATACGACATGGGGGATTAACCTGTACCGAGTAAACCGTGTGCTGTCTACGGCCTGCAGGATAGGGTTAATGACAGCTTTTATTACCCCTTATCTCTTAAGTTTCCCTATATTATTTGTGTGAGTAACATTGTTATGATGTCAAATGCTATCTTACCACAGATATTCTAAAGAAGTACAATAGTGAGCTGTATGGCTTCTCCACTGGTAACGGTGGTGTGGATGACGACACTGCTAAATTCAATGTCGCAATTGGTGCAAGTCTTGTAAGGTCAGCATCAATCTATAACAGATATTTCTAACTATATAATAATTATTATGATTTAAGGAAACCCCACTCCGTCACATCTGCATGCTCAGTAGTTCTAAGCTTGTAGATAATTATGTGATTTACCACAACGATTATTCAACCAGATTGTTCGGCTAATCCATTATATCATTAGGGTTATAATGTTCGTAATAACTGTTTGAAACCATAACAATAATTTGAATTGCCATTTCCTGCCACGGTAGTGACCTACCCGAGCAGGTTGACATGATAATAAAGAGGATGAGAGGAGACCCAAAAGTCAACTTTGAGAAGGATTGGAAAATGGTAACTCTCTTTATTGGAGGAAATGACTTGTGTCGTGTCTGCAAATATGATGTAAGTATTTTGGTGTTTTCTGTTTAGAAATGAAAAAAAAGATATCAGTGGATAGAAACATGATATTGAATTGGATCTGAAGAGAATGAATTTCATGGTGGATTCCATTGGTGACCAACGTTGAACCAACCTTAACATAAGAGCCAGGTCTCATTATTTACATCCATCTTGGGCTATTAGTCAAGTCTCTCACCACACTTGCCAGCTAATTAAGTCACTGATCCTCTTAATCCCTCTATAGTGTGAGAAATAGATGGGTTGTATTGGGTATCTTAGCTATAAAAATCACAATATATCATTTTCTAAACGGTATTAATACTATTTTATGCCTAATTCGATTAAATACAATATGCCATTACGATAAGAAATATTAGTTCAAACCACGTGTTGACTGACTATAGCTACTGAAATTGAACTTCTTTGTAGAACCTTAAACCTACAGAGTTCATCAGACACATGACTACAACGCTTGACAAATTGGCAGCAGGCTTACCAAGAGCCATTATAAATGTAATCCCCATCATGGATGTCACTCCTCTACCAAAGGTTTCTGCAGATGATCTCTGTGATGCTCTCCAAGCGTAAGCATAAATTCATCTTTTTATTTCATACTCCTTGTTTGTCCTGACATGTTTTTTTTAAGTTGTCTACTTGGTAAAACATTTACAAAATAATAATGTAATGTAAATGTTCATCTAGCACCTACGCTTTGTAGAGCTTACGCTAGGACCCCTAATATTACTTGGCAGAAGCACAGACTTGAAAACATATCATATCTATGTTGGTGTGTTAACAAAGATTAGTTACGAAACATACAGTCGTTTCATGTATAGTATTCCCGAACTAAATAAGTTGGCCCACGTATTAATTTTCTTTTCACAAAACTGGCGTAGTATAAAATCGACCAATAGGAGGTGTGTGCCTGGGCCTCGTGTGGACGTAAAATGGGCTTCAGGGACTGTTTTAAAAACGTTTGGACTCACAAAACTTGGACTCTGTTAATTAAATCACGAATAATTCCCTACATTTGATAGGATAATGTGTCCATGTGCTGTTGACACCAATGAGCATGACAAAGTGAAGAAGGCTCAGGCTGAGTTCAGCTCCCTAACATCTAACCTCATAAGTAGTGGCAAATATGACAGGGATGACTTCACAGTTGTGTTCCAACCGTACCTGCGTGATGCCAAGCCACCAACGCATGTAAATATCTACCTTTCTATTTATATGAACGTTCTTAAATCTGTTTCGTATTGTTAGATATTATAATATTTAGCGTTTAATGTATGTTATGGGAACGCACGAGTGGGTTTATGGGTTAATAATCCACTCCCACGAGTGCGTTTCCATAACATACATTAAGGCGTTTATCTCACATTTTTCTCCATTTTGTATTAATTTCTTACCTTATAACCCAAGAATTAATCCAGGAGAAGACATTTTGTAAGTGCATCCGATCTGCACGGTTTGCCAAGCCAGCGTAGCCATTGTTTTTACTCCACCCATCAAACCCTCGTCTTTCCAAACACTTTTCGGGTATAATCCAAGCATGTCAAGTCCTGTACTTCTAGCACCCCAAAATATAGATCTCTATTTGGTGTTCGCATACATTTTGGCTCCATTTCCTTCTAAATAAATAAGAATCCATTGATTTTACATACCGATCCAATGCACACGGCCTGGAACACAGCCATTTCGTCTTGTTGACGAAGCGGGTAGGTGCCCAGATGTACCTGACCTATTTTCGGCTGAACCACTTCTGGCAAGGAGGTCAGCCGGGGTCACTCGTGTGCCGAGACATATTGCTATGGAAAATCAATGGATTCTTATTTATTTCGAAGAAAATGGAGAAATTAGGCATGCCATGTTCATATAGGATATCTAACGATGTTTTCCTGTTAATAACTCCACCTGGCACCATTGATTTCTATGCTAACGAGGTATGTAAACTTCAGGTATGTCGGAAAACTTTTTCAAATCCTTGATGTAGATTGCTTTGTATCACCGGTCGGCTTGGTATAATGGACAGCGGGCTCGCCTCCTGCCCCAGCGGCCGGGGATCAATTCCCCGTTGAACCCTAAACGGTTTTAACTGGAAAACGTATGGAGGAGTTGACATAGTATACTTCTCCAATTTATTAACATGTCCGGATTGAAACTAGCAGCTTCTTGAAGACGAAGAAAAGGTCTGAGAGTGCGTTATGGCTGGATAAGGAACTGGGGTTATGAGCAAAAAAGCACTGTTGAGGCCAGAATCGTGAGATAAAACTATATATTATATCTCAAAAGATATATCATATCTCAAAATCGCATGAAAACATCACTCTAATTCTTACTGGAGGGCATTTCTTAACAGTGTTAACTAGCATTGTTAAGAAATGCCCTTCAGAGAGCTGTTTCACAAGGGCCATATACGAGTAATATAGACTTGTCAGCAAGATTACTCGTAAGGTGGTGTTAAGATCAATCGTGGGTCCATTGGTCGTATCTCATTAGCTTACTCTTAAGGCTGAATCTCACTTGGCGAAAAATGGCTGAAATATCTCTGCGATTTTGTCCCTTGTGTTGTATGGCCCTTGTGGGGGCCATAAAACGCAAAGATTGATCAACTTATACTGAATCCCACAGTGGTTTAGGGTCAACTTTGCAGTAGTCCTTGCGTTTTATGGCCTCAACAAGGGCCATTAAACACAAGGGACAAAATCGCAGAGATATTTCAGCCATTTTTCGCCATGTGGGATTCGATCTTTACATATTTTTAATAGGAGGTGTTTCAAAAGGAAATGGAGAGTGAAGGTGACGAGTAAAGGTGAAGTGTATGAGTGAGATCTGACCAACATGACAGTGTTTCTAAAGCCAGATTTATGGAGACCTTAAAGGATACACATAAATATGTAAAATCCTTAAACAAAATATAATTTAACATTTTCTTTAAGGTAGGGAGCTATTAATTTCGGCCTCAAACATTTGTGTTTCTAAAGCACTGATCTTAGAATTCAACATACAAGTAGCATATATCAGTTATTAAGAGTGATGCTTGTGAACCACTTAGAAAAGACCAGTCATAAGGAATCACTCAGATGTCAGAAAGACTGATGGTAATTTCCTTCTCCTTATGAAACAGCTCTCTGGTCATCTACAGTCCATATATGAGTAACCAAATCAAATGTGGATGGAATTAACCATGTGGAATTGACATTAAAGATGCCCGAATTATTGGGATCTTTATGTAGGAAATGACAGTGCTGTGTCACATTATACACTGTGATATGGCATAAGTGAATAATGAATAAATCTTTTATGTACTTGCAAAAGAATTTGAAACTTTTATTTACACGAGTGTTTCATTGTGATATCAAGTGGTTTTCTATGGAATACCATCTGTGTGGTTGTGAACACATTATGTTTTGGAAAGAATGTATGGATGTTTAACAATGTATTTGAACAGGATAATGGAACCAGTGATTTGAGCTATTTCGCCCCTGACTGCTTCCACTTCTCAGAGAAGGGTCACAAAAGCTTTGCCAGAATGCTGTGGAACTCACTGGTAGGAAGCTATATTGATACACTTGACTTCATTTACTGCTCCACAATAATAAAGATATAGTCTTGATGTAACTAGAAAATCAGGTAGACTGAGGTTGATATTCTACATGTACTTAGGCTAGATGATAGTATGCACGTAGGTTCAATATTCCACTGTTATGGAGTGCAATGAAATATCTTTTAAAAAGCAAAAATGCATTTAGCAGAAATTACGTATATTATTCATTTTCATCTGTTCCCCTTAGTTTATGCCAGTTGGACAGAAGCCCACATCCCTGACGTTCAAAGAGCCCATCAAATGTCCACCAAAGGTTTGTAAACATATATTGAGTGATACAAACTCTCAGTGAGCCTATCTCTTTTGATAAACCATAACGAATAGTTCCTTACGTTTAACCATTCTGGTACATTATATGCAATTTGGGAGATAACAGACTTGTCTCTAGGCTTTTGGAAAAGTGATAACCAAAATAAAAAAAAGGCCCTGTTCCATGTAAGAGCTATACGGCCGATTCGTTCTTAGATATGGCCAACTCGAGCAATGCAATTTGTGTACCTAACTGTGCTGAGTAATTTCATATGTCTAAATAACTATTTGGTGATTAAAGAAAATCATCTTTATACCTAGGTGTTTACCGTTTTTACCCTCATCTTTGTCCTAGGGTGCCTACATCAAAACCAACAAAAATTCCAAGTCTGCCTTCCAGGATGAGTCCAAGACCAATAAACTATTTGCTGATGTGATGGTGGCTCGCCCAGAGAAACCCAATGGCTCTGAAGGTGATTTTAAGAAGTGGTTGGCCATAGGTATGGCTATTGTTGGCACTATTGGTGGGGTTGCACTGATTGCCGTGCTCGGTGCCATCAAGAGGAAGAAAATGGCACAGAGAGTAACTCCATATGAAATTTCATCTTAGAAATAGATTCTTTGTAGTTAAAAATGCAGTTTGACGATAAAAACTTGCTGCTGAAATAAAGTCCTGTATGTAAAACTTCAAATTGTTCCCTCTTGCTAGAAAAATAAACAGAAAGGAGAAAAGGGGCAGAGAAAGACACGTCTCATTGGTTGATTCCAAATAACATACATGACCACATATTCAAAACAAATGCACAAATGGCAACAAATGGTGTTTAGAATTCACTTATCCTCAGATGGACACATGTTCATCTCCAGACCATAGGTAAGGTATATGTTGTTTTAGTTAATCACCTGTGTAAGAAATATAAACACATTTAGCCAAAACGCCTAAACAGTTTTGTAAAACATAACTTTTAACTGTACATGATAACGCATCCAGTCTGCTGTACTTCTGTCATGAGTCTCAGAGTCTAGAAGAAGAATGTGTGCAATAGATGATATCTTTTTGACACCACAGCTGTCTCTGCACACCTGGACAAACTGGTGCCTTTCAAAAAGTAAAACCAATGACAAAGTTGATATTGATTAATACGCAAACCAGAAAGCTGAAATAATTGGAATGGACATCTAAGCACACCAAACTGCAATATGCCAGTATTCTAGGTAACGGAACTTGACATCCCTGTATGGCATTTCAGAGTGCTATACCTCCTTTTCTTTTAATTTACCTATCAATTTATTCCAAGCTAATTCTCCGTTGGTTGCATTTCTGGTGATCTTGGAAGAAATCTGTGTTCAATCTGACATCACTGAGATATCAAAATGGAGCACTGATGTTGTAGATCTTGGTATCAGGGGTAAATGAGTTTTGAATGTGTCAATATTTTTTTTCGGTTGTCCATAGTCTTTTTAGTAAAGATTTCATCATGATAGCACTAAAAATTAATCAACTTCAGGGGAGCACTATAAATATGGGTAAGCCTATATGCTGATAATCTGAAATGGAATTATTGCGTTATGGAACCAAACTCTTCATATATAGAGTAAAATCTAATAGTGGAAGAGATAAAACTGACACTCAGCACCTTTTTATTGCTAAAAATCAAATAGGATTTTTGCTAAAGAAAAACATATCTGGCTGCATTATATATCCTAAAATAAGGGCTCCTACTTCTTTGATAACTGATTCATTTCACACAGCACGATTGTTCTCAGTGCATATGGTTTGGTAGAGCTGTCGTGATGTTAAAGATTGGTAACCATAAATGTAGGCTTCTATTAGGCTCCAACAGTTTAAATTTACTGTTAATGAGGGCATTGGAGGCTATGTATCACTATGTGTTACTGTAATATAGGGGCCGTAATATGGATGTAATATATGATGAATAGACTTGCACGAGTTGGCTTCAGGGGGTGATATCTATCAAACCCATGAAGCCAACAAGTGCAAGTCTATTCATTATATATTTCCCTTATAACACGGTTTCCTCCATTAATTCTTAGTATTTACCTTTAAATTGTATAGAATCCATTCATTTATTTTGCGAGTCGACAAGACGGCCCACCGCCATCTTGGTTTCATGTTGACATATGGTTAAGCTGCCGAGCTCCTGGAAGTCCCACACTCATAGGCCTACTACTGCGAACACGTCGAGACAGAGCTGCGCCAGTCTAAAATATAATCCATTCTGTACACACCAGGCGGCGGCAAATGTAGTGTTGACAGAATGGCGAAGACGCACGGCAAGTCACTCGATTCAAAAGTTTAATAATTTTTTATGTTAAATTCAGCCATAATATCAAGTAATCTAGCAGACAGGGAGTTAGAATAACATGTAAAGGATATACTGCTGAAATTATTTCGTCAGATTTGGTCTATAAGCTTCAAAAATGGAGGATTTACTTTCGTGTCAAGGTAGGTTTCAATATGTCCTCCGCGCTGTCCGTCCGCCGTCAATTTTGGGTGCTTTTATCGCGAGATATAGGAACTCATATTATCCATTTTTGGCACTGAAAACTTGCTAACCGTGTTATAAAGCCAGATATACAGTCGCTGGGGCCGAGGTCCTGAAGGCCGATTAAAAATCATAACAAATGTTTTCATTCAGAACCCCCCCCCCCAGATCCAACTTGCAAAGATGTGGACTTGTCAAATAGTGGGGACCTGATCCTGTCCTGTAGTAAGCAGAGACTATTGAAATATAATGCTGTCAAATTAATGACAGTGCTTTCACTGTTATTATCATAGAGATACCTCTTGTAACACATGTGCTTTCTTGCAGCGCCACCTATAGTTCTGCATTGTAAAAGCTACACTGATTAACTACATTACAATTATGGTGGTTCACTGTACGATTTTAAGAGAAATCTTGGTAGATCCTACAGTTGTTTGCACAAGTGTACGGGTATCCTGGTTCATTGTCCATTGTCCCATTCATAGAGAAGAGGATCAGTTTTATAATGCCCGCCTATCATTCCTGCAATACACTGCAAACACTGTGATGTCAAAACATAGTCACTTCAGACGATCTTCGATTTCCAGTTATGTTCACAATTTAATACATAACAAACTAAACAGCGAATAAGATCACTTTACTAGTTTGACTTAGCCTCTAGCTTTAGTGGCAAATTAATCTTTAAGCATAAAAAAAAGATCTAGCGTCTAGAGTCTTTGTACCAGCCTATGTTTTCAGTGTAGGCTTTCTGCTACCCGTAAACAAACCCAACAGGGTTTGGTAACACAGAGTCTGATCATCATCAACCGGCCACACATAAGTTCTTGTATATCTAGTGCATCTTATCATTTGATGTGACCAGACCCACACAATAGACTATTGGTACATTGCAGGGGAAATTAACCGTCGGACATTAGATACTCTTCAGCATGCAGTGCAATTTAATCCTGATTATTGCTTGTGTCCCCCTGGCCTGGGCTATAACAGGTAAATTCCTGACTTATCTACTGAATATGATAATGTTTATACAGATAGTCCTAGGAATATCTTGACATAATTCAATATGTGGACCGATCCCTACATGGAAAAAGGAAACCAAGAGATTGATGGAAAACATCCCCATGAATTGGTAAATAATATCAACTGATTTTAAAAACAAAGGTCTAGTGTACACATATTATAAACTTCGTTTTTATTACCCAGGCAGTCTGTCCGTATGACACTATATCTATAGCTCCCTTCTGTGTGGAGTGTCAGCAGTGGAACCTGTCCATGACTGTAGATATATTATGACCGCAGGCATGACATATACATTGTTATCAGTCACTGATTGTGTTATCTTCATCTATTTTGAATTTACAGCTGGAAGGGAGAGATGGACTGCTTATGAAGGCATGGTGAAAAGTTACCAGGATGAGCCTAAACTCAGACAGCAATGGGAAGAACACGTGGAGAAATTTACTGAGGTTTTCCACATCTTCAATACATTGAATCAATTTTCTTATCTTTGATAGTTCAGAATGTAATAGCTATACTTATATGTAATAGTCAATCTTACTTGGAATCAGGAAAGTATTTTTAGACATAAATCAGAAAACCCCATTTCCATCACATATGTTAGGGAGTGTTCATTTTTTAACAACAGGGGGGGGGTTGGTGGGTTTTCGTTTTGACCCCTGAAAATATTTTTCACCCCCCCTTTGAGAGGTGCCAAAATATTTTTGGCCCCCCCCCTCAGGAGGGGTCAAAATATTTCGGGCCCCCCCCTAACATCGAGTTGTGTTGCACCACATTGTACAGCATCATATCACACTCAATTGTATTGTTTCACTGAAGTATAAGGTAAAAGTATCACTTCCCAGAGTTATTACCATCAATTAATTATTTTTCTATTGGAATGCAAGAAATTGAAAAGACGGTTCCACTTCTCAAGACCAATTTCATCAGTAGCTCAGTGCGAGTCACACACTACTTAGCCTTATATCTTTTGTTTAAAAAGCAGCCAGGACAAGCTAAGTATAGGGTGGTCTGGAGGCATCACCACCCCAGTCAAACAGTTTTATAAATCTAGAGCCTAAATTTATGCATTCTGGTGGTTTTTGAGGTTTCCCTATACCCTCTGTTTAAAATTCTACAAAATGTTAAAATGGGATCTCATTGCATGGATCTGGATGAATCACAAGATTGATTTCTGTGGTCTTAGGTTAAAGCAAGCAAGCAAACCGTATTTGAGGGATCTTTTAAGTCTGAATCAACTTGTTGCAGACACACATGGGCCTTTATGACTCTTAACTATAGGGAAAGGGAGATGGGCTCTTTTAGCACAGCCTTTGGAAATTTTGTTTTGGGGAGGGGGATAACCAAAGCAATCCAAACAGGCAAATCAAAAACTTTACCATTTACATGGGTTGGGGGTTTGGGTTTCTGACCAAATGGCCAGGCCAACTCTAAGTATTCGCATACTGCTTTCCAAGAAAAATGTTTAAAACTCTTGGGCATGTTTTTTTATTGTTAGTGTGATTAATGTGTGATAGAGAGTAAGAATCAGAGGGGGGTCTGGGGCTATGTCCTTCAGGAAAATTTTGAATATTGAGAAGTCAAATGGTGCATTTTGGTGACGTATGACTTGATGGTGCAGGGGGGCACACATCCCACCTGACCCCAAGGTTTTACTACCCCTGCATCATATACACTGCTTTTGGCTCAGGGAGCCTAGGGGTATATGGAGATGTCCCCCACAAAAGAAAAAATTGAATATCGAGAAGTCAAATGGTGCAATTTGGTGATGTATGACTGGATGGTGCAGGGTGGCACACTTCCCACCTGACCCCAAGGTTTTACTTCCCCTGCATCATCAATACACTTTTTTTGGCTCAGGGAGCCTAAGGGTATATGGAGATGTCCCCCAGGAAAATTTTGAATATCGAGAAGTCAAATGGTGCATTTTGTTGAGGTATGACTGGATGACCCGACTGGATGGGTCGGGTTTATCCCGGTCGACTCCATCTCATATGGGTCTGTATGGTGTGGTTCTGTTCAGTCTGGATCCATCTGATTCTGTCCGGTCTGGTCTGGGTCCAATTGAAGTCTTGACTGGGTCTGTTGTGGTAGATTCAGTCCAGATCCATTTGGTCCAAGTCCATTTGGTCCGGGTCTTTCCAGTCCAGGTCGGTTTAGTCTGGGTCTGTCAGGGTGGATCCATCCAGGGTGAGCCTGAGGGCAATCCAGGTAGATCTGGGTGAGTCTGGGGGCAGTCCAGGTAGATCTCTCTGGTCCGGGTCAGTCCGGTCTGGGTGAGTCTGTCCAGGTGGATCTGTCCAGGGGCAGTCTGGGTGGGTACAGGTCAGGCCATCCAGGTCAGGTCAGGTATGTCTTGCTAGGCCCATTCCAGATGAGGGGAGAGATTTGGGGAAAGGTTAGGGGAAGGGGAGATGGAGAGAGAGAACACTGAGCACGTGATCTGACCATGACATATGCAAATTCCGAATGCGAAAAAAAATCGAGGCATTAAAAGTAAAGACTCTTCTTTGATTTGCCATTGATAGGTTAAAATGGGAGGGGGGTCTGGGGGTATCTCGCCCAGGAAAATTTTGAATATTGAGACGTCAATTTGTGCATTTTGGTGCTTTTTGAGGGTGGCTGATGCCCTTGTATCCATAGAGCCCACCATATATATAAAATGGTAAAATGATATCTCATGGGATCTGGACAAAGATTGATCCTGACAGATCTTAGAATAATGGAGAAAAGTAAAAAAATGAGGAGTTTGCATGCATGTATGCACGAGCCATCTGTGACAGGCGTCACACATACCACAGAGCTCTCATGTTCTAATGGAGCCAAAGAGTGAGACTTTTTCGGTATGCCCCCAAGAAAATTTGGAGAAATATGGAGGTTCATTTGTTGATTTTTAGAGCATTTTGGTACATCAACTGAGGATGGATGCTCAAGTTCACTATATAAGTTTATACTGAAATTACAAAGTCTAAAATGCGTGAGAAACAGTGAGAGAGTGAGACAACCCCCAAATGTGTGAGAATCACGCCAGATGTGTGAGATTCATGACAGATGCTTGAGTGTTGAGAGCACTGCATACACTCTTGTTGGAATTATGATTCCCCTGAAAAACTTTGAAATTTTAGAAAGAAAATGGTGCATTCTGATGCACTGTAAAATTATCAGTATAAACTTTCTCCTTCTGCAAGTAATATATTGAGAAATTGTCCCCACTACTTATCAATTTGGGTATTTACGGCAAGTCGCGTTAATTCGTGCCTCATCCCCCCCCCCTCAGGAGGGGTCAAAAAATTTTACGCCCCCCCCCTCAAACTCACCAACCCCCCCCCCCCTGTTGTTAAAAGATGAACACTCCCTTAGTAGAATATGACGTATACACATGTGTCGTGATTGATCCTTGTATCTAAAAGAAACCACATGAGGAAATATCGCAACTGTTTGAGTGCAACACAGCTAACTCCAATGAAGAAATTCCAACCTCAGGTAGGTGTATATTATGTTAGCTGATTTGAATACGGCAAGTGGTTTGGTAGCTGGGTACGTTCATCAATGGCGTCACTGATCTTTAGGCCTATTTTCAGGTGCCCCGTCTGTTTTTTTTCTAGTGCCCATAGACCTTCATCACCCGTACCCGAAGAACCCCGCTCCCCCTTCTGCTTCCCCACCCTCTTCTCATATTATGTTGAATCAGCAAAACTGATGTGTAGATGATTGGTTATGTAGCATCAACTTTCAAATTCAACCATAGTTCAATCTTGCATCAACACTTGATAGCAAAAGATCATCTCTGAAACATTTAACATTGATTCAATGTAAGTGTGCCAACTTTTCTGTTTGAACATTAAAGTGCAATTCCATTATTTTGCAGTGCACAAGCTTCGACCCGGAGATATCAAGATTGTTGGTGCGCTTGGAGACTCCATAACTGTGAGTGCAATCTTTGATATTGTAATCCGATTCTATTTCCCTGTGTAAGTATTTTCTACACTCCGATCTATAAAGTAGAATTGACCTTTGCATCCTCATCATGCACAGCATAATTATCTTCTATGGTATACCTGTAACGACATAATGTTAAATATAAATATCTAAAAGCTTGGTCACCTCTAAATGTCAAAATAGCCATCGTATCTGCATGGGGAAAGGGAAACCTTAGAAAAAGGAGAAATCATTTATTATGTGCGTCTGAGTAACTTAAAAGTGCGATCATTATATTGTAGGCTGGTTTTGGAGTCAACGCTAATAACCTCTTTGAGGTTTTAATCCAGGACAGAGGTTATGTATTCAGGTTCGCCAATTCCCTCAATTACTTCCTAAACATTTGAATAATACACACCAATAATGGCTTTCTTTCCATCTGATGCTTTCATCTTAAGGTTGTCTTTGCATATATTGCACTCCAAATTGAATTGTTTGTCGACATAGCGCTTTGGTGATAACAGAGAATCCACCTGTTCCATTCATTACAGTGCTGGAGGGGTGAAGAGCTATGAGGAAGGAGTCGTCACCCTCCCAAGTAAGTTAAAATAGTGTGTTTGTATACTGATCGACTGCTACAGGGGAGTATTTTCCAATAATACTAATCAACATGACTGAGAAATGCTCTCTTGATGTTATCATTTCTAAGGTCCATTGTGGATTTAGACACAATGTGACTCACATTCACACTGTTGTCTGATCATGGCATCATAATTATTATAAAATTCACGTTTGTTTTGGAAATATCTATCTTTTACTTGTGTTGGTATCTTTTGAATCTAACGAATTTTAGCAAAATTGATACGCTCAGGAGATTTACACAATGTAGTGAGAGGTGTTGAACCCTGCAGGGTATAACTTTTTCTTTACATCCACCAATACAGATATTCTCAAAAAGTATAATGAGGACCTTTATGGGTATTCCATTGGTAGTGGCTCTGTGGATAAAGAAGTGGCTAAATTCAATGTAGCAGTTGGAGGAAGCACGGCCAGGTGAGTGGAATATGAAAGATTTAATACGTTATACGTTATAACAGACCTCCCTGAGTTGGGGGTGCGCCTTATAGGCGAGGTGCGCCTTATACGCGAGAGATTACGGTAGGGCTTTTGTCATACACTGTAAATAATGTATTGTCGAAATAACAGCCAAATCCATAGTTATTTCCATAGAGATTCCCTGTACAACCATACTGCCACCAGGTGCTTCTAGTAAAAGCTGGTTTACTGCAATGCAACTACGGTGGTTCATTGTTCAGTTTTACAAGGATCCCTGGTAGATTCAACAGTTATCTTTTACGTTCTTCACCACAGATGGCACAATTTATTCACATTAGAACTATGCAAATGTAAATTGAATATATCATAATGAATTTATACTACAGTGACCTGCCAGGGCAGGCTGACCTGATAATAGAGAGAATGGCAGATGATGATACCATTAATATGGAGGAGGACTGGAAAATGGTGACTGTCTTCATTGGAGGAAATGACTTGTGTGGGGTCTGCTTTAATGAGGTCAGTAAGTTTTCTCTTTTTATTTATGAATATAGATTATAGAGGATACCTTTGCACATTTTTGATATCATAAAGGAAGACATTAAGATTATGTTATATTCGGCTTTGTGTGTGTATTTTGAGAGGGACGTTCCTTTGTGTTGTCCTCTATTTGTACAGTGACTTACCGGGGTAGTAAAGGGAACCTTTGTTTGTTGCTGTGTTGTCTTGTTAGGTTGCCCCCAATGAAAGAATTACAGTTGAATTGGTTGATTGCCAATAAAGACTTTTAAACTTAACATTTCAACTTAATTAACAACGGATCTCCGGCAAAGTTGGGACAAGGATTTCACCAATATTCCTTGTACCACAGTGCTTTACTGTACTGCCATCTGGGGCTATATTGTAGAAACTACACTGCTTCACGGCATTATAATTATGGTGGTTCACTGTTCAGTTTGTGAGGATGCCTGGTATATTCAACCGTTTTTTTTTCTTACAGTGTAGCTCCGCCGCGAGAGAGAGTATAAGATTGATAAATAACTAATGTAAAATCCAGTGGCGGATCCAGGAAATTGAAAAGTAGGGGGTGCGGCTAAAATGGAGGGGACGCACACCCTCTTTGTAAGCACATTTTGAGGTACAAAGTTAGGACATCAACTCAAGTACAAGCAAAAAGGGCTGCGCCCCCGTCTAAATCCGCCACTGAAATGATGCCGTTTTACCTTAATGTCATTTTGCAGGAAGGGCTTGGTTCTGCTGCTTTCATAAAGAACATGGAGACTACATTAGATAAATTGGCAGCAGGCCTGCCAAGAACCATTGTAAATATAATACCTATCATTGATATCACTCCAATCCCATGGATGTCATCTAACCTCTTCTGTGCTGGTCTCCAAACGTAAGCCTCATTTGATAATTACTTATTTTTTTATAATTATTTATCCCAAACCTGATATTTCAAGGGTTTGGTTTGGTATGTGATTTTCGGTATTACCTCAAGTGGCCAGTTTTGGTATATTAAATGACCTCCAGGTTCTATTGATATCGACTTTTCAAATGTCTAAAGAAGAGTAGTGTGTCATCCATGTTGGTCGGAAACTACAAGATTCAATTAGATAAACAGGGGAGATATGGATTTTGGTAACAGTAATGACTCCTGACTATTCCTTTCTAGGATATTGTGCCCCTGTGCCTTTAGTCTAAAATATCATGATCTTCTAAAGACGACCCAGGCTGAGTATAGCTCTTATACAGCAAACCTTACCACTAAGAGCAAATACAACACAGAGGACTTTACTGTTGTCTTCCAACCCTTCTTACGTGATACAAAACCACCAAGAGATGTAAGCATAATTTCCATCAAATACCACAGCAACATGTCTCTCATTACATTTTACCCGTCGGCACGATGTTAGGAATCTAGGAAGGTCAATGAAATACCTATCTATATGAATAATGTAACATGGAAAAGCAATAGTAAATTTTACCAATCCTCTACACTATTTTTGGATTAGTGTAAGATCAGCATTGTGTCTATCTTGTTTCCCCTATGGTTTGCAGGCATATGGAGAGTATGATTTGAGCTATTTCTCTCCTGACTGCTTCCACTTCTCGGAGAAAGGACACCAGGCAGTTGCTCGGCAATTATGGAATTCATTGGTATGGGATGCTAATGTTTTAATACAGCTGATATTATTTGATGTTTCTTAATTCTGTAGCATAAGTCACTATGTATTAGTCACTCTTGCTGACAAATCCATGTTCTACTGGGTCCATGCAGTAGCTACAAAGTATGATATGGGATAATGTATTATTTAAAAGTGTATATTCATTTCTTTGCAGTTTGAACCAGTTGGGATTAAGCCTACATCAATGAATTTCAAGGAAATCATTGAATGTCCCGCTGTGGTATGTATGATGGTTTCAGTAACTTGGCAATAGTTATTTTAGTCCACAATTTTGACTAAAATGAAATAAAGGTGTGTTTTGGGTCCCATTTGTACCCATTTTGTCTATATGTGATAATAAAGAAAGACCTGATATTCCATGTCCACGATGAATATAATCAATCAATCATTCATTTTGTGAGTCACGGCACTCTCGGGCTAGATATGACTTTTCCTTTTTATTTTCACACAGGGTGGCTATATAAAGACAAACAGGAATTCAAATTCACATTTCAAAGCCAGTGATACAGATACAAGCAGCCATCTTGTTTATGCGGCAGTTGCTCGACCTGAGCTTGCTTCCCCTAGTCACCATGATGGTAGAACACCAACCACAGGCATGATTGTATTTGGCAGTGTTTGTGGAGTCCTGGTGGCGGTGGCTGCCCTTCTCATCATTGTTGTCATCAAAAGGAGGGTACCAAAAGAGGAGTCAACTCCACTTCTGATGTCATAAATATGGAAAAAAGGCATGCAGTCTCACATTAGGCCTATGTTAAGAGGCGCCGTGTATATGTATATTGAATTCTGATGTGGTGAATACTCTATACCTTATTTCCTAATACAATAAACAGAAGTGCTAGATCACACTTCTGTATAAAGTGACATTCTTATCTCATATTTATTTGTATTCACCAGCAACATAGAGCTGCAGAATATCTATAAAGTAAAGATTTTCAATAAACTCTCTACACAATCAACGTGTCTTCTGGTCTGTATCTCAAGATGTACACAGGAACCAGGGTTATTTCTTTTAATGTGATTTGGTTATGCTGATTATTCAAGAATTCGGTTTGTTTTCTATACGTAACCCAGATAACCTTACTGTCCTACATGTAGGACACCTGAATGACATTATGGGAACAGGTCTATATCCACAAGTAAATCAAGAGATATGGAAGTAAGCTGTTACATCCTATAATCTAGGTCCAGTACGTTTATATGTACTTCAATGACATCACAGACATGTCCCAAAATATCTACTTCTTAGTAGATTTGCCACTGTTATAGATTTTGTCCTTTACAGAGGGGACAGATGCCCGAAGTCCTACTGTCCTATATATGTAGGATAGTGCTTATCTCTGGATCCACTACAGAGGCGTAGGAACCAAATTTTGATTAGGGGGGGGGGCCAACGGGACCCTGTCACACTCATCGTAATTCGTCAGCTAGAATGAGCTGACAATTATTCATGAGTACATAAGATATGTGTATAGAATTAGTCTTTTATGACTTTTGCCTGTGATTTAAAGCCCAAGCTCCCATTTTCCCCATTCTGCTACCATATTAGTGAAAAGATCGGGGAAATTTTTGCATTGTATCATGGGTATTGACAAATTTTGGGGGTCCCAGACCAATTCAGGCCCCACCTCCTCTTGGATTGGGGGGGGGGGGTCTGGACCCCCTACGCCCCCCCCCTTTTCCTACGCCCCTGACTGACTATAGGTAAAGCTCTGAATTTTCCTACTGTCCTATTTGTAGGTGTGATAATTTATCATCATAGATGGGTCTCTGAATGTGTTAGGTAATGTACAATGCAAAGGGAATCGCAACATTATCAGATCAGACCAGATAAGACATGATGGAGCATCGCACATCACAGATAATCTCAAGGATATGGAATGTAAACACATACACATAAACATAGGTGAAAGGTACCATGGTACACATTAGATAGTCCTCCATGCTATGTGCACAAATTTCATTTCAAATACCTCTCTTTTTTAAGTGTGTTGGGTCATGAAGAACAATTACAATAAAGAAATTGCCCCTCTCCTAGCAACCTTGCATTAAGGTTTTTAAGGCAGGTCCCATTACAATTCAATAATGGTCATAATATACAAAATAAAGAAACAATATATTAATGATGACCTCCAGTTGTGTGCACCGTCAGTTTTTAGGCCATTCAGTAACCTAAAACATATTTCACATGCTTGTCAACTCAGGGTTGTTTTTGTTTGTTGTTTTTTGGTTTTTTTTTTTCTTTTTTTTTGGGGGGGGGGTATTGATGAGATGAGATGTGGTAATGAATGTTGTATAAAAAGGAACTATTATATAAACATGAAACAGGTAGGATAGTTTCTCTTAATGCTTTATAGGTGTAAAAATCATTTATGAGTGTACATGCAGGCTTTAGCTGATTCCACCTTTCTATGGCCCTATTTAGGGCAGCTCTAATTACAATGGGTTTCAGTGATCTAATGGTAGTCAATCTTTTACCCTGGTGGAACCTAGTTGGAATCGCTCTAATATCAACATAATTATGCAGGGTTACATGATAATTTGTACATATATATAAATATATAAATATATATATATATATATATATAGTGGCGGTAAGGCCGAGGGAGGCGGGGCGAAGCCGAAACCCTCCTGGATGGGGGCGGCGGAGCCTCGTCTTCCCGGAGCCCGAGCCAAGTCAGAGTAAATGTAAGACGAGTCTCTGACACTGGAGTGACCCAGTGTCGGAGACAATCACTACTATATAAGGAAGCTGGGAGTCAATGCTAGTTCAGTTTTGGCACCAGAGTTTATTGAAGACACGAGTAATTCCATTATTAAGTTATCTCCGAGGACCAGTGAGCTCCGAGTAGATGGTGTTGCCAGGTCAATAAACAGTGTTAAACCATAGTATGAGTCTTGTGGTGTTTGCTATTGAGTTTGAGTCAGATTTCGCTACAATATATATGGGACTATATACTCCCAGGTATATATATATAATTAATGAGTGATACATTGGTACTACTTTACTCCAGGGCGCATGGTTTTCTGTGACGTCACACATAACATTTCCTCCAGTATATAAGCTCCAGTAGTTGAACTAACGGTCAATTGGCTTCATATGCTCAGACAGCATACACCACGCTGGGTGGTGCTGGAAATTTTAAACTGTTTTTTCAGTTAAGTCAAGTTAATATGGTATATACCCTGACATTATGGGTAGGAGAGGAACTGCTGGTGGCGGACCAAGGTCTAAAACCAAGAAATCACCTAAAAAAGCAAAGAATATAGCCAATTCTAGGACTTCGAGCGGTGTGGGATCCAATGGGGGTGGCCAGGAGCCATCTTCCCCGAATGCTACAGGGGTTATATTGGACTCAGCCGTTGACCAGACGATCGGGGATTTGGAAAAACGTACTGTCTTCATTGAGCAGCAGTTGGCAGATATCAAGTTCCTATTGGAGGGGCAGGCGCTGAGTCGTACAACTACTACAGCAGCGGGTGGCGAGACGAGGATGAATCGTACACATGGTGGTGTTTGTAAACATTCTTCTAATGACGCAGTAACCAAGCAACAGGGGCGTGACAGACAACGGTCGCCAGACTACTGCGGGCTCCATAGCGACAGGAAGGCGCGTCGCCATCTTGGATCCACGAGCCAGTCTTCGTCTTTCCGTAGCATTTCGTCGAACTCCTCAACATCTACTGATTCAACCTCTTCTAAGAATGGTCGTCGTCATGCACATAGAGCTAGAGGTATGTTCGATCAAAAGAACTTTCTTAAGAAGGGAGAGAAACTTGATAGTATCGAGAAATTACTGTTGGTTTATGTAAGAATGATGAGACAATTGATAGAGCAGGGGGAGGATGTCTTCACTGTAGTAAAACATATAGAGGTGTAAAAATCCTCAACAAAGATATATACTCTCAAAGCCTTAGTGGCATACGATTCCTCTGTCAAAAACAGGGCAAACTCTGATGGTGTAGAGTCTTTCAGTGATGTAAGAAGTGAAGATATGCTTAGGCACTTATCATATGATGGGACGGTTCAGGCCCAGAAGGTGGGGGTAGCCAAACCAAAAAGTTTCAAGTCCAAACAATTCAGTCGCACTTGCTATGCTTTTAACAGGGCGGAGGGGTGTAAGGAGGACCCATGTAGGTATCAACATGCATGTGATGTTTGTGGTTTGTCTAACCATGGCAAAGATAGATGCCAGAAGAATAAGAAGGATTAGGATTTTGTTCTTAGGCAGGGTCCTATGTTAAAATCTAATGTATTGGTGCCTGGTTTTAATATAGTACATAAGGTAGATCCTCCTGAGCCCCCCGTTCTTATCATTTCGGGTGAGAATAATAAAAATGGTATTAATGAGTCTTGTGAATTTAGCAAGAATCTTTTTATAACTCATAGTGGTCCAGTACAGGGCGAGGTTGACCCATTGTTTACAGTGGAGTGTGTTAATAGACCCAGCATCAGGGTTTATGATAGTTGTGTCAATGGTATTTGCAAGTGTCGAAAAGCTCAAATTTTACCTTGCAGACTAGCTAGTTATCTGAGGCAGTCAGATATTATTAGTATTAACCAGATAGAATCAAATTTTCTATGGTGTGGTTTTACTGAGGGGTTCAAAATAGTTGACCCAGGCTGTGATACAGCCTATGATTGTAAAAATTATAAATCTGTTGTAGAAGGTAGGTTCTACAGCGAAATGTGTGATATTATCAGGGACGAGTTGTCCCAGGGCTTGGTTACAAAGACAGCTTATAAAAGTGTATTCACTCTTTAGGTGGTGTAGAAAAGTCTAATGGTAAATTGAGACCTATCACTGATTGTAGTATGCCTGCAGGTATTTCTATTAATAATTTTATGGACACTACTTCGAAAGGTTTCTCTTATAACTCCATAAACACGGTTACATGTCAGTTGGATAAAGATGATTATACGCGGGAAAATGGCGCACGGCTAGAGGACGTAGGCGAACGGGCTCCAGGGGAAATCTTTTCTATTTACCAGATGTGATCATTGCTCATCGACCATTTTTGCACACATTCTACATGAACATCACGGCTACACAATACCACTATAAATGAGTGCCTCCAATAATATATCGACCAGGAAAAACAGTACAACGCCTCTACTCTGTCTCGACGAGAAGGGATTACCCAAAATGGCGGACATTCCAAAGGTAAACAAACCGGACGGGGACAAATCGATGCAGCTACTACCTCCGCTAACATATAATGCCAAACCCAAAGAAATAATAGACAAAATAAATGAAATTGACACACGACTTAACCTCCAGGCTACAATTAGCCAGCGCACTCTCGAGCTCCTTCAAGGATTAGAAAAGCGCATATACGGTGAAGAAGGTGCTGTCAAATCTAAAGTCACTCTACCGCAGCTTGAAACTCGCATTGACACTATTGACTCAGTGCTAACCGACCATAGTGACAGCATATCCAAAAACTCCAAAGATGTCAACAAAGTAAAATCTAGTTGTGACAGCTACGAAGAAAGCTTGCTAAAAATGGAGTCTGACCGGAAAAGGAAAATCCTTGTGATAGACGGACTAAATGAAAATTCACCTGTTACGCTAAGGGACAAACTTGACCAATTGATCCAAGACTTAGGCTTATCCTTTGACAATACCTGCACAGAAGCCGTGTACAGACGAGGTAGGAAACTAGATCCAACCCCACAACAGAGAAATGACCCTAATTTCAAGCCTAGAAATAGGTCAGTAATTGTTATCTTCACCGCTACTCATTACAAGTCATTAATCTTTGCTAATATTAGCAAATTGAGAAACAACCCCACCTGGAAAGGGGTCCATCTCTCTGATGACATGTCGACACAAGAAAAGCAAATCCAGAAGGACCTTAGATCCATTCAGGCCCTAGCCAGGAGTAAACAGATTAACTCTAGAGTACGAGGGAATACTATTATTGTTGATGGTGTAACCTACGGATATGGTGAGCTTAACACCTTACCACATGGATTATCTCTTGAAAATGCAAAAACAATTGTCACTCCTGATGGTGTAGCATTTCAAGGGCCCCATTCAGTCTTCTCAAATCTATATCCTTGCCAAATTCATTTCCATGGCCTGATGTATGATTCTGTCGAGAGGGCATATTGTGCAGAAATGTGTGTTAAATCCAACCAACCCCATGTTCTTCGCAAAGTTATGTCAGCTAATACACCTATGGAGGCAATGTATGCAGCCAAGTCCTGTAAAAAATCGAATGAATGGTTCAACGAGGAGGAAAATACCATGTTCAAACTGATTGAAACTAAATTCAATAATCCCATCCTCAGGAACAAGCTAACAGCCTTAAAAGGTAAATACATGTACGAAGCCACACTGAACAAAACCTATGGATGTGGGTATCATCTAGGCCAGAAAGCGGACATAACAATAGCCAACGTGGCCAGGTCAAACTTTGCCAATAAGCTGGGAGAAACTCTGGTTGAAGTTCGCAGACTACACACAGGTGAAGATCCACTAAAAACTGCAGAGGAGGTAAGGCTTGAAATGGCACGGAACCAAGACCTGAATCTACCACAAACCTGAATGGAAATCCCCTGATAGCCAAACAGACTTATGGACTATGAACTTGTTTCTTCTATACATATCCTATAAAACTTAATATTATACCGGTACATTTAGTATATTGACCCTGATAGCCAAACGGACTTATGGACTATGAACCTGTTTCTTCTATATATATCTTATGAAACCTAATATTATACCGGTACACTTAATATATTGACCCTGATGGCCAAACAGACTTATGGACTATGAACTTTGTTTCTTCTATATACAACTTATAAAACTTAATATTATACCGGTACACTTAATATATTGACCCTGATGGCCAAATAGACTTATGGACTATGAACTTTGTTTCTTCTATATACATCTTATAAAACTTTATATTATACCGGTACATTTAATATATTGACCTCCTCCACATATTTCTTACGATACTTAATAATATACCGGTACATCTAATATATTGAGCTTTATCACCTAGAAATCCTACATACTTGTAAACTTTTCCCTGCCCACTATGCCCTCCAAATCTAGCTAAAGACTCAATACCTACCGGTACCATGGGTGGCATAAAGGCCTATACCCGTGTAATTGTACCTAAATTATTTACTATTACTATGTACCAACTATCTCATATTGGTTTAATTATTTATTATAATATCTATTATGTACAGAATGAGACTGAGAGTGAGTTAAAATGTCAGGATGTACTCCAAGTTCTTACATGTCTCAAGACGTAATTAAGTTGGCTGGCACCAAAGGTATTCATTTTGTTCATTTAAATGCCAGAAGTCTAAGGGCTAACTATCCTACTATATGTACGGAACTATATAATGATAAGATTGAACTTTTTTCCTTCTCTGAGACATGGTTAAAGTGTGAAGACCCTGAAACATCATACCAATTCTGCAATTATACCAGATATAGATTAGATAGACAAACTCTGGATGGTAAGGGTAATATTAAGACTGGTGGTGGATTATGTTTCTATATAAGACATGGTGTATCTCATGACTATTGTGCATTCGAGCATTTAAACCTTTCTGAAGAACATATTGAAATCCAAAATATACTGGTCAAAAAGAATCATATGAAACCTATAATTGTATTCAATGTATACAGACCACCTGAAGAGGGTCTAAAACAGATGTTCCTTGATTCACTATTAAATACCATCGATAACATTAATAATATCAATAATTATGAAATTATTATTATGGGTGACTTTAATTTTAATATAAGGGATGACAATGATATGGTTAATCAATTGTTAAATAAAATGAAAAGTCAAGGTTTCATGCAAGAAATTAATCAATCTACTCGTAAAAATGCTATACTTGACCTGGTCTTCACTAATTTGAGAAGAAATTATATCCAGACGGGTATTTTGGAATCTTACATCTCTGATCATCTCCCTATTTACTTGGTTAGAAAGAAGTGGCATATTGTACCTGAGAAGGTTGAAATTACTGGTCGCTCATATTTGAAACTTTCTGATGATATTCTGTTTGACAAATTCGATAGCTTTGACTGGACCACATTTAATCAGACTAATAGTGTAGATATTGCTTGGGATGAATATGAAAAATCTGTACGTTCAATCCTGGATACCTATTGTCCTGTACATAAATTTACTGTTAATAAATTAAGAGACCCATGGATTACCCCTCAACTTATTGAACTTATCAGAGACAAAAATTCTAAATTAAAAGCAGCCCGGAAATCCAAAGATGAAAATGACTGGAAAATTGCTGATAAAATAAGAAATAAATCTAATAAATTGGTCAGTAAAGCACGAAGATTATTTTATAAGGAACAAACAGAGATATACAAAAATGACCATCGTAAATTTTGGAGGGTTATAAATAAATTGATCCCAGGTCATGAAAATAGAGCGGGAGATATTAATTTGGTGGATCATGAAAATCCTAATACAACCATCCCCAGAAATGATACCTCTGACTTTATCAATGAGTACTTTTCCAACATTGGACCAAAATTAGCTACTAACATGCACATACCCTGGAAAAGCTATGATCCGCCGACTGATAATTTCATAATAAATTTTCATACCAATGTTCAAGAAGTCAATAGACTGGTTCATGACATTAATCCACTCAAATCTTCAGCAATAGACCAGATATCATCAAAAATTCTAAAGAAAGTTTTCTCACATGACCCCAATAAACTTGTTAAACTCTTTAATCTATCCTTTACAACAGCCACTATACCTGCTAAGTGGAAAATTTCCCAAGTTACCCCTATCCCTAAATCTGGAAATTTGAAATTAGTAAACAATTATAGGCCTATCTCTTTGATCCCCTTACCCTGTAAATTAATTGAAAAAATTGTTCACAATAGATTATATGGTTTCCTGACAGATGAAAATATTTTGACAAAATTTCAAGGTGGTTTTCGCCCAGGCTTCAGCACTGTTGACACCCTTGCTAAATTCACTGACGATATTAAGAGAGACCTTAACATAGGTAATTCCACTATTGCTGCTTTTATAGATTTGAGGAAAGCTTTTGACACTGTGGACCACTCTGTTCTTCTTATTAAACTTCATAACTATGGTATAAGATCCTACACATATCATTGGTTTAAGAACTACTTATCTAATAGAAAACAAATTGTTAAAGCAAATGATATTGCTTCTGAAATGTATAGTGTAATATGTGGTGTTCCTCAAGGATCAATATTAGGTCCGTTGCTTTTTTTAGTATATGTCAATGATGTAATTAAATGTATAAAAAATTTTAAAATCAGGTTATATGCTGATGATACTGTGATCTATGTTTCGCATAAAAATTTTGAAACTGCTAAAATGGGTCTACAGGAAGACCTAGAAATGTACAATACCTGGTGTGAACAAAATAAGCTGTCGATTAATATTGCTAAAACTAAATTAATGATTTTCTCATCTTGTACTATGAAGCTCAGTACCTTATCAGCCAATATTACCATGAATAATACTCTGTTACAAGTTGTACCTAGTTACAAATATCTAGGAGTCATATTGGATCCCCTACTAAACTATAGTCTACATATCAAAAACCAAGCTAAAACAATTGCCCATAAAACCTACCTATTATGTAATCTAAGGAAATATATTGACACCAAGCTATCTCTAAGAATTTTTAAAACCACTATTTTACCATATATGGACTATGCTGATATTATCTTCCATACCATATATGAAAAATATCCGGAAATGCTCCAATATGCTCAAAACCGATGCCTAAAGATTTGTCTAAATGTACCTCATCTCACCAACACTCGCTATATTCACCATATATCCAACTGTAATTTTTTATCTGATAGAAGACAAACGCATTTATTGAATTATATGTATACAAGATCTAGATGTATTGAATATATTGACCATAGACAGATTAGAACAAGACAACATCTGGCTCCTACTTGTAAGGTATTATTTCCAAATACTGTATCTTACATGAAAAGTATTGAATACTTTGGTGCCATAAGTTGGAATGCTCTCCCAATAACCCGTCGTAATACTGAAACATTATCAATCTTTAAATCTAACAATAAAAAATTATTACGTGAACTAGTCCCATAAATTGGGTGAGCTGCTCAACTTTAAATCTATTATATTATATTGATTGATTATTAAATTCTGAGTTGTTTCCACTCTCTCTCGTTCTTTAGACCTACTATAACAGACAAACTGTATTTGCATTATACTCATATTATTATTTTGTACTATATTGGTACACTCACTTTCTAATTCTTCATGTGTGTCAATCCTATACAAATATGAGAAATCAGTTTAGGTTGGACCTGAAATATCAACCCATACACCCTACGTGGTGGGGATGAGGTCCGTCACCTTCTTTGGTCTCAGTTTGGGTTTTCTTTTCTATATATTTCCACATGTAATTGTCACTATACCTGTAAACTGAGCAAATAAAGAGAACTTAACCTAAAAAAAAATATGTGCATTGTAGATTTAAAATCTGCCTATAGAAGTATCAATGTGTATGGTCCACATGTGGGTTACCAAGGTTTCAGGTGGGATTTTGGTAATGGAGAAGAACTGTTTGAGAGCAACCGCTTAACCTTTGGTCTGAAGTGTGCCCCGTATATCTTTAATAGAATATCGGATTTTTTTACTATGGTGTTGATAGGATAGTTAATTACCTGGACGATTTTATTGTCATTGATAAAACTGAAGAGGAGTGTTTACGTAAGAGGAATATCCTCATTGAGTATATGGAGTACATGGGTTTCGTTGTGTCGAAGGAAAAGGTGACTGAAACTAGTCAAATATGTATATTCTTAGGCATAACCATTGATTCCACTAGCATGGAGCTGTCTTTACCCCAAAAGAAATTAGATAAAATGAGTCTGGCACTGGATGAATGTTTAGGGAAGAAGTTTGTATCAAAGAAAATCCTCCAGAAAATGGGTGGCTTAATGTCTTTCTGTTCACAGGTAGTGCATGGTGGTAGGACTTTCAGCAGAAGATTGTTTGATCTCTGTGCCAGGGCCAGAAATAGGGGTGTTATTAAGCTAGACAAGGAAAGATTTGATGTGGTGGAAAGATTTTTGTAAAGTCTTCAACTGTAAAAATATAATTTTAAATGATAGTGTATGTACTCCTATGTATTCGGATTCATGGATACAAGGTTTCGGGGCTTGGTTAGACAGAGATTACCTGTATGGCACTTGGAATGATACAGACCCAATGCCGGGTCTTTGTGGCCATTTTACCTTTGCTCCTAGGTTGGATAATCTCGAGATTCACCATAGGAATATTAATGTATATGAGCTCTACCCAGTAATGGTGGGTTTGAAACGTTGGTTAAAGAAGTTTAGTAACACTAGAGTCCACTGTATCACTGACAACATGCAGGTCTTGGCCATGTTAAATACCGGTAGATCCAAGAATAACTTGTGCATGGGATGGTTACGTGAGATCTTCTGGTTATGTTTTATCCATAATATCGAAATATTTTCTACATATATTAGATCTGAGGATAATATCTTAGCTGACCATTTGTCTAGATTAAATTATAAAGGTGTCCCAAGGAAGTGCAAAAATGTTTTGAGTGAATATAACATATATAACATGTGTTCCCTGGAAACAAAATCTTGTGTTTAACACGTATTCAGAACCTGTCATATTGGTGAAAATATGTTGTCATTCACGAGTATGAAACACAAGTATTCTTGTGATTCTGTGACCTGCCAGACTACTGAAATCATATGTTTTGAACACATGATTTATTCACATGAAATCACAAGATTTCACATGTTTTGGCATTGGTAATTAGCATAATTAATTAATACTATAGATTTATATATGACTGATATATAGAAAAAAAACTTTCATTTGATGGAGGGTCTGTGGTGGTGATGTATAAAGTGATAGCCACCTGGTATAGGCATTGGTTATATATTGAGATTACCATTCTCTTATCTCAGAGAAAGGTAACCTCACAAATATAGGTACTCCAATGCATTGGTCATCAGCTTTTATTCATCACTTTTCTTAACAGTTCACTGAAAGTGCACCTGAGATGCATGAGCAATGGAGCGATGTGATTTACAGGTGGTGTTGGTGCCCAGGCATATATGAGCAGATTTTACACCCTCAGAAATGGTGTCTGTGTCACCTTATTCATTGTTACTCTTTGTTTTAGCTGCTTTTATGGTCAATAATCAATGCATGAAGATAATATCAAAAAGGTTATATACATATATACAGAAGTAACTACAGGTTAGAGTATCAGTGAAGTATTAGACTTAACAGATTAAGTTCTCAATGGTTTGAGGAAGATAAAACTGTCAAAACAGAATAGTGCTGCCACCTAGTGCAGAATGAATTTGACACGAGTATTTCTTGTGTTGATATCTTAAGACAAATTCACATGAAATTCTTGTGTTCTACACATGAATTGTCATGACACCAGATTTTCAACAAACTGACATGTGTCAAAGTGGTGGCAATCACGTGCCTTGTTTCCTGGGTTGTTATGATTGCAGACCTCAGGAAGTTGGAGAGGAGAAGGAAAAAATCTTGTATAGGGGTGTAGCTGAGGCCACTCGTAAGACTCATAGGCAGCAGTTTAGTAGGTACAAAAAAAATTGTAAAAAATTTAATTTTACCCCTCTTCCTTGTTCTCCTTCTCAGGCTTCGTTATATTGTGTGTACCTGTCTGATTTTATGAAACCTATTTCAGTCAGGAATTATTTGTCTGCTGTGTGGTATTATCAGACATTAAAAGGTTATACTGACTATAGTGGTAATTTTGTGGTAAAGAAAACCCTTGATGGTATAGAGAGGATGTGTAAGGGGTCTGGTAGTACAACCTACCCTCTGAGTCCTAGTGATGTGGTTCAAATTAAATCTAGACTTAATTTGGACAATATGAAAGATATGGTATTTTGGTCTGCCATACTGTTATGTTACCGAGGTGTGTTCAGAGTAGGACACATGGTACATTCACCTCACAATTTTTTAAAGAAGAATGTTAAAGTTTCCTCTGATTGCATCGAGATTAAGGTTAACTCATCCAAAACTGACCAGTTTGGCAGGTCTTCTTACATTGTGTATCTTAAAAGAGATGATAGTTCTGACCTGTGTCCGGCTAGATATATTAAGAAATGTGTAAAAGCCTGTAAGCATAACAGTTTTCTATTTTCCTTCCAGTCTAGTTGAAATATAGCTATGTGAATACAAGGTTAAAAGCTATTGCTTTTCAGTGTGGTTTGTCTGATAGGATTTCAACTCATTCTCTTAGGCATGGTGGTGCAACCTTATTGAAGGATGCAGGCCTAAGTGTTCAGGATATTATGAGGCGAGCTAATTGGAAATCTAATGTTATTTTTAAATACCTACATGAGTCTAAGGACAGCTTGCTAGCTTTAGATGTAATGATTTAATTCTATACCTACTATGGAATGTTTACATTGTGTTTGGCGGTTGTTTGCATGTATAGGATTGATATTGACAAAGTCAATTCTCACCAAACCCAATGTCTCCTTACTTATTCCATATTTATTGTTAATTATTATATGTCTCATTATTAATTATTACCGGTACACTCGATCAACACATTAACTTAAGGGACTATATACTCCCAGGTATATATATATAATTAATGAGTGATACGTTGGTACTACTTTACTCCAGGGCGCATGGTTTTCTGTGACGTCACACATAACATTTCCTCCAGTATATAAGCTCCAGCAGTTGAACTAACTGTCAATTGGCTTCATATGCTCGGACAGCATACACCACGCTGGGTGGTGCTGGAAATTTTAAACTTTATTATTGTATTATATTGTATTGTATGTGATATATATTTAGATTATTGTAATTATTGTGATTATACTTGTATATATATTGTTATTATATTGTATTGTGAAATTATTGTCTTATTTAATAAAGGCATGTATAGGATTGATATTGACAAAGTCAATTCTCACCAAACAATGTCTCCTTACTTATTCCATATTTATTGTTAATTATTATATGTCTCATTATTAATTATTACCGGTACACTCGATCAACACATTAACTATATATATATAGTGGTGGTAAGGCCGAGGGAGGCGAGACGAGGCCGAAACCATCCTGGATGGGGGTGGCAAAGTCTCGTTCTCTCGGAGCCAGAGCCAGAGTGGAGTAGAGATAAGCGCGTCTCCGACGCTGGAGTGACCGCAGCGTCGGAGACAACAGCTACTATATAAGGAAGCTGGGAGTCAACGACGGGTCAGTTCTGGCACCAGAGTTTATTGAAGTCACAAGTAATAGCTTTGAAGAAGTTATCTCCGAAGACCAGAGAGCTCCGAGTAGATGGTGTGGCCTGAAGCCAGGTTTATAAACAGTGTTAAACCATAGTTCGAGTCTTGTGGTGTTTGCTATCAGAGGTAGATTCGGATTTTGCTACTATATATATATATATATATATATATATATATATATATTTCTAAATCAAACAGCTTCCAATACTATCTTTGGCCTAAATAACACTGCCATGGTTCGCCAGGCCTTCCTACTCGATGACGACGTCACTAGCATATCATAATCCAGATCCTGTTGGTAATGTGCTGACTTATATGATAACTGTGCTTATATAAAGCAGTTGCAAAGGAGGAAGGTTACTTTTACTAGATAGGACCACATTTTCATATAGAATTATGAGACTGCTTTTAGTTTTGGCTGCTTGCCTCTCAGTGGCGTTTACAGCAAAGGGTATGTATCAACTTCTATTACTTTTTTTTGAGACGTAGGTTTGATGACAATGTATATTATACAGTTTACAAAAAAGAAAACGTCACCATAGTACAAAGCCTACTAGCCTATACAAATTGAGGGAGAATCAAGTAAACCTGAATGAGTAGCTGGTATTGACTCCTACATGCTATGGCCGGTATATATCTAAGTTCAACTTTTACAGGTGTTAATAAACAATGGACTGCATATGAAGATCTAATGAAGAGTTATCAGGAAGATCCCGAACTCAAACAGAAGTGGGTGGAACATGTAAAGAGGTTCTTTGCGGTATATATTCTTTATTTTATCCAGTTCATGGAATATTTTGGGACATAATGTTAACATGGTAGTGTTAGTTGATACAAAGTTTATTATTCTTTACCGTAAACTTATCTTGTTGATCAAATTGCTAACAGATGTTCAAATTCAGGAGGTTGAGGAGTATATATGCTTCTGCCTACAACTCTACACTAAAAGAAAACAAAGAAAAGGTAACAGAATAATCCCATTATCTGATTTTCAACCCCATTATGTCTGGCCTATGTCTGTTTGCAAATCTATATAGATGTCTTTTCTTTTACAAATTTTATAGCAGGGAATACAGACAAAGAACGAAGGAATCCCTTACTTCAAGTGTGACACAAGTAAATCAGATGACATCCCAACATCTGGTAAGCCGACAGTTGAATACTTAGGGAGTGGTCATTATTAATCAACAGGGGTGGGGGCGTAAAATTGTCAGACTGCCGTCGAGGGGGGGGGGCATAAAAAATGTTCGCGCGTCCCCGCGAAAACCCACCTGTTGATAAATAATGACCACTCCCTTATATTCTACTAGTTACATTCTACTAGTTAATTCTACCGTGTAGATCGAACTCAATGGGAAATAACCCTAGAAAGAATTGCCCTGTTATATGCGTTGTAAAGTTGTTGTTTTAGACCAAATTGGCAGAAGCCAGGACAATGATGATACTTTCGACTAAATTAGGAGATGAGATTTATTAAGGAGACAAAACATGTTGGATATTCATAGATATTTCATCATTCCTAACAGTACACAAGCTTCGTCCTGGAGACATCAAGATTGTTGGTGCCTTGGGAGACTCCATAACTGTAAGTATAACCTTTGCCACAAGGTGGAATTAGCCTTTATCCAATAATTATTCTTAAAGCCTAAATCTACAAGATATTTTCAAAGAATAAGGGTGAAAGCTCTCACCCTCATCAATATTTATAGCAGAGTTGCTTATAGATCGGTATATATGTCGCCCACTGACTTTTCATATTTTATCTTACATCATTGTAGCACAGTTCTATAGTAATTGCAATCTTTAATAGGCTGGGTTCGGTATCCTTGCTGTCACAATAATTGACGTTCTCATCCAAGATAGAGGCCACTCCTATAGGTGAGAGATCTCAGCCTCTATCACAGTTGCTGTTGCCATGAAAATACATAAGGTGAGGCTCCACTATACGCGATTTTTGCAGAGAATCGCAGCTACTGTATTCTCTTAAAGGGGAACTCAAACACAGACTAAAGAGTGGTAGTTGTTACCATTGCAAGGTAGAAATTGTATGTTGAAGGAGCCAATTGTTTATCTGGGCATGTGATTTCAGGCATGCTTGTGTCATCAAAAAGATGTTTTTGTCTGCTAAATCAAGCTGATGTTATGTAAATATTGCAGACTTTAACATTGGGGAGTCTCTGCAATTCGATATCAGACAAGTTTGATTTTTACAGGACAGGCTGTTGGTAGACTGCTGTGTTGTTATTTATATCATACCATGTAATTGTTTATACAGCAAAAGAGGGTCACTAACCCCTACCTGAGCAGTGTGATGTCTCAGTCACAGGTTTGGAGTAAATGTAAACTGGACTATAGGTAAACACATTGTCTTCGGTTACAAGTGACCCCTCAAATCTCATGTTTACAATCTTAAATCTCATGTTTACAGTTTAGGACTATCTGTATACCTTAGACACTGTCTGGGTAACATGTCATGGGAATGTCCCAAAGAAATCGCGTAGTGGAGCCTCCACTATAGGCCTATTAATCTGAATATCACCATTCTAGGGCAATACAAGTCATTTTTTAGATAAAAATATCTAATTGGATATTTGTCGTAATGCAGCATGGAAAAATACCCACCTGTGAATATATACACATGATAATAATTTATAAGTACCTGCAGTATTAGGCCTAGTCACTATTTTGACTAGGTATATGGAGATGGCAATCATGAATACAGTGTTTCTGTCAAGCAATCATGAATACAGTGTTTCTGTCAAAGGCAAAGTTTGTGTCCTCTTTTTCAGCATTGGAGGATATGACTCATTCAGCGATGGCGTTATCACTATACCCAGTAAGTTACACCTTCGATATATACGCACGAGTAGCTTGTGCATATATCGTTTATTATATGTACAGTCGTGCGTATAATATATTCTTATACACCCAAAAAAATTCCCCCCCCCCCACCCCCGGAGTACTGATATATTATGGCATACAGTGCTGATCCTACAGATGAGACATTGCATCAGAATCAATCACTGAAAATAGGTGTAATAATAAAGACATAGACCTGGTCTCAAATACCTTTCCTTTAAATACAATACCTGTAAGGTCGATTGTAATATTGAAAGTCATATGTAACATACATTGCAGACATATTGAAGAACTACAACAATGGTTTGTATGGATACTCCACGGGGGATGGAGGGATAGACAGTGATGCAGCACAATTCAATGTAGCAGAGGGAGGCTGCACAGCTCCGTGAGTATTGTATAAAAACAAATCTATCACAAGGTATTATCATCTAAAGGACACATGCCCCTCCTCATATTTCAATCATATCTTAAAGTTCCCCCCGTAAAGATTCCATATAACTCAAAAATCAAGGTGCCAACCAATTTCTGTATGGTTGCCATGGCAACCAAAATAACACAAAATCTAAAAATAAGCATATTGGATAACTATCAGATAACTTAGTGCCTGGTATTCAAAAGTTAGTTGATTTGGAAAACTATCATACAAGTTTATGCATGCAAAATTTGGTTGTCATGGAGACAACTTCCTAAGATATGGCCATTTGTTCAAAAGTGACCTACATGTAGGTGGTTTAGGAAGATAAGGTGTCTGGTGTCCTATGCATAGGTATGCAGTTTGTATAGATATGAATTAGAATGTTATCATTTCATATTTCCATAATGGCTTAGCCTAGGTTCATCAAACTTTGATATCTGGTGATGCTATATGACCCTCATAACTGAATGTAATATGGGTGACCTTACACAAGGTTAAGGTCATAAGGCTTGACCTTGAATATACACAATTCACTATAGGGTGATGCCTGTGACCTATGCAGTTCCACACAGTGGATTCTCCTAACGACCTCTATGTAGGTCAGTATTGAAAACCTTATATCACTGAATTTTATTATCCGATCACCACAAAATTTGAAATGTTGCATATTTGGGCATACAGGACGTAAAACTTTTAAATCCTCTTATGTCAAAACGATGACGACCAAGGTGAGAATATCCTAATCCTAATGAAATGAAATATGAGTGCTCTCTGAATAGTAATTCTACATCAAATCCAAGTCCTGGTGTGAAAAGTGATTCTTATTGATGCTGTGTTGTTGATTTTGTAGGGATATGCCTGATCAGGCCGACTCCTTGATACAGAAGATGCAGGATGACCTCCTTGTAGACATGAACAAGGATTGGAAAATGGTGACCCTCTTCATCGGGGGAAATGATCTCTGTCGAGTCTGTGATGATAAGGTCAGCATATGTATAGGAATTAACCTATCTGTTTTAGACAATGCAGCCTAATACTATCTATTAGATTGGGATTGGGAAGTAGTTTTCATTTCTATTTCAGATATCTTCCAAACTTCCAATAGGCATATCTCAACCTTACAGATCAGTTGATAGCCAAATATCACAAAAGTTTTTTTTTTATATAACACAAGTGTGCCCACTAGGCCCATCCCGTGCAGTATAACCAAGAACTATCCTTGGTATAACGTCGTCATTTTGAAGAGTCCCTTTTATAATAGATGTTGTTCAAAATATATTTGAATGTGAAAACATAATAGATTCTGTTTTCCACAGGAGGGACTTGGTTCTGATGCACATTTGAGAAACATACAGACTACACTCGACAAATTGGCATCTGGCATGCCACGGACTATTGTCAATGTCATTCCTATCATGGACATCACTCCACTTCCAGGATTATCAACTGACATCATATGTGACGGTGTCCAGGAGTACGTAAAAAGCCTAGTTCTAACTGATGGAATTTTACATTATACTGAGAGCTATTTACTCTGGTCCTAGGACCTTATAAGGTCCTCTTGGTCTTAGATACATACTGGTACCTAACTTTCAAATAATATTATATTCTAATTTGAAGTACTACAATCATTTTAACTAGATGTTGAAATAGATTTAGATTTGGGACCCTTCCCATAATCCAAATACCTAGCGGGAATTTGAGCACCAGAAACCAGAAGTACGCTTCCTCCACTTATATACACTGGTGCATTCTTAGTATAGTGAGCCCAAAATTATACATGTATTTCAACAGGAGTGATATGGGCATGTCATTATCATTATACCCCCCTCTGCAAGGCAGCAAGTAGGATTGGATTCCTAATATGGGCAGTCCAACCACTCGAATTTTGATGATTTCTTTCATAATTCATGCAGGATTGCCTGCCCATGTGCATCAGACCCCCAGTACCACGATGAGCTGAAAAGAGAACAGGCTGCATACAGTTCTAAAGTAGCATCCCTCATCAATAGTGGTAAATATGACAAGGACGAGTTCACTGTGGTATTCCAGCCCTTCTTGAGGGATACAAAGCCACCAAAAGACGTAAGTGCAATGGCAAATCTGACAGAACAATGATTTAATCCTGGCTATGGCACTGTAGCTAATTGATTCAAATAACAGGTAACTCATTGTAGTACCTTTCATGGCATGTTGTTATGATAGGAGCAGACTTCTTCGAGACTAAGGTTTCAATAATAAATTATCTCTTGATTTCAGGAAAATGGCAACGGTGATGTCAGCTATTTTGCCCCTGACTGTTTCCATTTCTCAGAGAAAGGCCATCAAAGCCTTGCTAGGAATATGTGGAATTCACTGGTAAGCTACTCGTGTAGATCCTCTGCCCCATATTATTCATTAAATGTTATATAACAGTCCAGATTATCTATAGGATTAATTGCTACAAACACTTCAAAAATCAAAGATAATCCAAACAACAACGTAATGGTGGTGACCCGGGGTGGTGATCTCCGATATAATGATTCAATGTACTTCTTTCAATCTTGAATAGAAAGTAAACATTTTATAACTGTCAACAACCTCAAATAGAAACTTAATTTCCCATTTCAGTTCATACCTGTTGGCCAAAAACCCACATCTATGACTTTCAAAGAGGATCTTGTATGTCCGCCAGTGGTATGTATATATATCATTCCAACTCAGAAGTCAGACAGGGAAGTCTTGAACAATTCTCAAGGCTATTATACAAAGTAATGCTAATCACATGGCTATTACTAATAACAGTGGCCCATGACGTCAATAGGGAACAATACAGCTACTAGAAACTATTTTGTAATGCCCTAAAAATGAATGGCACATTATAACAATGAATAGTTTCACACAATGTACTTCTTTCTAAAGTGATCAGCCAGGATTCTGAAATACATGTATGTCTATTTCCTTCACAGGGTGCCTTTATTAAGACTAACAGGAATTCAGCATCTGCTGCTAAGAAAACCAATGGCAGTAAAACCAATGGCAACCTTATTGCTGATGTGATGGCTGTTCACAATGGGCCTGCAGCTCCTGGTGGTCAGGTTACATCATTGACATTGGGTCTAGCTGTTGCTGGTAGTGTTTGTGGTGTCCTGATGGTGGCAGCAGCTGCTCTCATGATTGTTGTCATCAAAAGAAGGAGGGAAGACAGTAACCTAAATCCAATTCAATTGTCATAGATATTGTTTTTTATGGTTATACTATAGTGGGCCTTGTATGGGTGAGATCATTGTGACACATGACCGTGCATTAATCATTTATGAAAATAGTGAATATTTGTGTAATTGACTGGATGTGTATGGTGATATCACCTTTTTATGTTATGTACATTATCTGCATACCTAAAAAAAAACATGCGTAAACTGATGACCTATGCATTAAATCATAGGTACACCATACAGATAGATAAAAGCGTAGGGTTTACTGCTTTGTCTGTCTATATGTGTATGTACCTAAGAGCAGACCATGGGTTTTAATATAAATATATTACCGCAGCAAGATGTAATGTCAGACTTACTATTTCCATTCAATGTTCTGTGATCCTAAGATGGCGTACCTGCTGCTCCATGAATATCTGATATTTATAATGGGCAAGGACTGCCATTTTTCACACATATTTATGTAGCATTTTAGTATTATTACCTTTTGGATATTGCGTTGTTTACTGACATTTATAGGTAGTGCTCATTACTTTAATGCATGCATGATATTGCCCAAAGCTAACACACTATGTGAGGTGAATCACAGTTTTGAAATCTGTGTACAGATTTTTGACAATGTAATATTATGTTCACCTACTGTGGAACAATGCCAAACAGGATGGCAATTTACACATTTGCCCTTGTTTTGCGCTCAATAAATCAATAAATGTGTGTTCACATTTCTTTGTTGATTGTAATACATGTACATATTCAATACTTTTGTGCCATGGGCAGACCAATCACACTCTACATGCATAAAGCCAAACACTGAGACCCAATATAGATAATTATTGTCCTCATTTGGCCAATGGTGCCCCAGTAATCTAACAAATCTCAATTCTACCTGGGAAGGGATAAATCCATCTGAATAACAGGTGATTAGTAGACTACTATTACTATACGGGGATCCGTTAATAGATAAGTGAATAGGCTATGTCAGACACCGACACTCTCGGCAGGGTGTCCCCGGCCATGCAACGCCTGAGCAACAAATATGGAAGCATGGAGCAGCTCGGCTGCCCCCACTAGGGGGGGCGCGACTTGACCTGCCACCAGGTGGCAGCGCCCGCCATATGTCAGATTCTTAAGTCAAATAGCGTCATAGTGTCCAACTGAGGACATCTGGTGACAAATGAAAGCGTCCCCAGGCGATGAGGTAAGTAGGTGTCTATTAATCGACACACCACGTGGGAGACGCTCACACCGACCAGTCAATCACAGAAGGGCCTACTGTGTGACCCTAATTGAGTCTCATGAGCACGCTAATTGGCTGAATCCACTCCATCCCACACCTGAGGGCTTGACCCCAGGGAGCTACTTAAGTAGCAACTGGTGTCTGTTGTCAACACACTGCTGAGCAGCTCACGACAGACCAATTGTGCATAAGCCCCCACAGCAGAGTGCCCCTATAGCATCAATGAAGAGGAAGGCAGACCAACCCACTCATACAGCCAAAAGACCTAGACGGCTGATACTGGTAACGGTACAGAATGGGCCGTCACATCGTGGTGCTGTATATGACAATTACACATTTACCAGCCCAACTTCAGACCCTAGAGTGGTGCATTCTCAAGACAGAGACAACCAGCCTAGGCGTAGAAGGGGCAGGGGTGAACCGCCACTAGCCATACCTCTGTATGCCGACCAGCCTGACCACGCCCTAGTGGACAGTGACAGTTACAGGTCAGCAGAGGACCACGAGGTGGAGCAGGTGTTCCAAAATGCTCAACATGCTCCGAGGCGTGCAGCTCACACCATGTCAACAGGCACAAGCCAATACAGTGATCATAGTGCTATGAGTCAAAGCACAGTGATTTACTCTCAGGAGTTCAGGGGGGGTATTCTGATAACCACAGATCTGAGTCAGGCAGATCCAGGACCAAACCCTCAGCCAGACAAGAGCATGGACCCCCCACGAGGGGAGACCACCCTCCCACAAATTTTGGACGTGCCATGCAGGCAACGTCCATTCAGCATCGTTCCACACGGCAGGACAGCCGCACGACAGCCGCTTGGGTGGCCGCGGATGGCACATTCCAAGTTAAGTCTTGCAAATAGGGAGAGAAAATGTCTAGAATTGGATATATTCACAGAGGTAAGTGTGAGATACCAACAAAAACTTGAAGTCATCCTGGTACTGATAAAAAAAAAGGAGTGAACATAAATGTTTCCTGGTTATCAAAATATTAGCCCTCGAATACTGGTTGCACAATCCAATTTCAGCCCCCCCCCCAGGCAACTGCCATGGAGATTGGACATTTTTCCTATGCAATTATTTTCTCCCCTTTTATCAAAAAATCCCTTTTTAGAATATAAAATTGCATCTGTCAATGGCCCCTAGGTTGTTTCTTGACTATTTGCGCAAAATGGGACCCATCTTAAAAATTGGCATACTTTTTTTTCTAGAAAGGCCTGTTGGCATGGCAACCTGGTTGCCATGGCAACCAGCTCAAACAAAATGAGAAATCGAAGATATCACATATTGAGCCATAGCATTGGTTAAATTCATTTTTTAACACAATTTGAACTTTTAACACAATTTGAACTTAATTAAAAAAAAAAATCTACTCCTTGAGTACCTTTTCAAGGTTATGACATGTTGACCTTGACCAAGGTCAAGGTCACTCTTTTCAAGGTCAAACACTAAAATATGGCAGAAATTAGCAAGGACATCATATTTATGGCCATAAAATTGGATTAAATTCACTTTTTGACATATTTTAAAATCCTAAAATGTTCAAGTCTTTGAGTCCTTTTTCAAGGTTCCAACATCATTGACCTTATCTTAGGTCAAGGTCATCCTTCTTAAGGTCAAACCTCTAGATATGATTGAAATTTATATGAGAATTAAATTGTTGGCCATAAATTTGGTTCAAATTCACTATTTGACATGCTTTAAGATGATAAGATAGTCCACTCCTTAAGTTACTTTTTACTAGAAATGGCCACATCTAGGTTGGTCAACTCATTTTTTGACACACCTTGAAATCCAAAAATTTGCTACTCCTTGAGTACAAGGTCATGACACATTTAACCTTTGCCAAGGTCAAGGTCACCCTTTTCAAGGTCAAATGCCTAAATTTGGCAGAAATTAGCAAGGAAAAGCTGAAGGATTGGACCTCTTTATACCAGTGTCCAGTATTTTAGGGTAACCTCCGTTACTATCAGCCTTTGGTGGCCCTGGGCAGAAAAATAAAGAATATTCTGGTCAATGTCAGACTAAAATGAAGACCAATTAGGGACATAGTCATGTGCCAGATGATGACTTGATATCTCTTCACATCTCCGCACTAGATGCATTTCCCTGCCAAAATCTGAAGTAGTTTTTTTTAAGGTGAGTGACTTCTGTTACCATGACTAAGCATGTATTATTAAAGTGGAAACAAAAATAACTAGTACTAGTCCAAAGAAAATGAAAAAGGGAAACTGTATTGCAAAAATCAGATTGATTGATGGTATATCTATTTTTTAGGGAGAAAGTACTGTGAAAAAGTGACCTCTGTTACCGGTGTCTTCCGTTACGAGTCAAGCCATAATGTCTAGCTTTAAAATCCTAAGTTGGTCAACTCATTTTTGACACACCTTGAAATCCAAAAATTAGCTACTCCTTGAGCACAAGGTCATGACACATTTAACCTTGGCCAAGGTCAAGGTCACCCTGTTCAATGTCAAACACCAAAATTTGGCAAAAATTAGCAAGGAATGTTTATGGCTATAAAATTGGCTTTAATTAATTTTTTGGCATGCTGTAAAATACTAAAATGGCCACATCTTTGAGTCCTTTTTCATAGTTCCAACAATTTTGACCTTAGACAAGGTCAAGGTCATCCTTTTCAAGGTCAAACATCATTGAAATAAGCTGGGAAATTAAATTTATTACCATAACATTGGTTTGAATTTACTTTATGACATGCTTTGAAATACTTGGTCTACCTTTTGAGTGCATTTTCAGGGTCATAACACAGTTGACCTTGGCCAAAGTCAAAGCCATCCTTTTCATGGTTAAACACCTCAAATTGGCTGGTTATTAGCAGCTCATCCTAAAAAAAATGGGAGAAAATTTATACTTTTGAGAACACAGAAACAGGCCACTTAACTGAATCAAACATTTTTAGGTAGATTCCCACTCTGAATAGTGTAAAATCATCATAGATCCTGCTGGATGGGACTAATATGCTGATATAAGTGGGGGATATTAACTAATGACAACAGAGTATTTCAGGTTGCCATGGTAATCAAATTTTGAATTTTCTTTAAATTTGTATTGAAAATGCCACTCCAAGAGCTTTCAGAAGATGTAATGTGAACTATCAAAACAGTATGTTCAGAGATAACACAAAGTATATCAGTGTCATTACAGTATAGTAACTGATTAATTTTCCTGAAATTGATTGGTTTTGTGAATATGGGACCAGGGCCTTTATGAGGCATTTTACAGTTTAAGATATTTGGCATGATATCTTTCAACAATGGTTTCAATATACTTCCCATGCTCTTATTAATGTGTATTATATGAAATGAAAGCTCTTGATGACCTTTTTTAAATACTCTTTTCTCTGAGGCCTATCCCTTAGTTTTAGGGATGGGTCAAAATGGTCTTCTACTTGTTTAATTAATACTTTTTCAAAGTTCTAACATTGTTGACCTTAACCTAGGTCAAGATCATCCTTTGCGAACACCTTTGGTAACATCTCTGAATTTTTAACCTGTGATTTGTGCCTTTATATTTGTTTGAAGCAGAAATGGTAATTCTTTAATATATCTTTAACAATATGCAGGGTAACACTCATTAGTAGTTCAAAATGGCTGCCATAAATTATACATGGTTCTAAATGTCATGAATAGATTCCTGGACTTCAGTAATGTACTTTTAGTACTAATTTTTTTTTGTCTTTCTATTTTGATTAGGGATCGAGTAGTCATTTTGTGAAAACACCCTATTGTTCCAAGATTTTGATCTAATTCTGGCAGCCATCTTGATTATCTCAATTTCATTCATAGTTGATATTGTAACAGTTACAGAGAACCCAGGGTCTGGATAAGAATCCATCTTCCACCAAATACTATAGTCAGTCACATTAAATTTTAAGTGTCCTTGACCTTGTGGAACACAACTTTGACCTATTTACCTAGGTCAACCATGTCAACTTTAGAATTCCAAGCATGTTAAAAAGTGTATATAAACCAATTTTGTAGTTGTAAATATGATTCCCTTAATGACTAAAATACCTTAGGGTTTGACCTGGAAAGGATAACCAGTGATAACATTGAACTTGAGCACGATCTACCACATTATGGCCTTCCTTGGTCTTGGAGTAGACCACATTAGTATTTTTTAAAGCATGCCATAAATTGAATTTAACCTAATTTTATGGTCATAAATGCAATTTCCTTGCTGCTTTTATCCAAAATAGGGGGTTTGACCTTTCAAAGGAGGACCTTGACCATGTCAACCATGTTATGACCATGAAAAGGTAATCAGGAAGTAAACCATTTTAGAATTTTAAAGAATGTCAAAAAGTGAATTTAAACCAATTTTATGGCCATAACCTTTATCCCCTTGCTGTTTTGACTTTGAAAAGGATGACCTTGGCTAGGGTCAATAATGATAGGACCTTGAAAAAGGACCCAAAGAGTTGACCATTTTAAGTTTTTAAACGTAGACATTATTTGTCAGAGAACTGAACAGGTGGGGATTTTTTTCCTATGCTTCCCCGGAACACCGGGAAAATACAAAAGATAGGGGAAAAAAATTAGTCAAGCAGACCACTTTAATTTTTTAAAGGATTTTAAAAACCTTAAACTACCTGTACTGCATAAATGCATCACTATAGCACTGTATTTGGGAAACCCAGAGATGGAAAGTCTATTTCATAGCCATAAAGATGATTCCCTTGAGAAATTCAGCCGAATTCAGGTGTTTGACCACGAAAAGGATGGCCTTGACCGAGGCAAATGTCAACCATGTCATGACCTTGAAAAGACAGTTACCTGCCTGATTTCAACCAGATTTAGGTGTTTGACCTTGAAGATGATGAGCTTGCCCTAGGCTAAGGTAAACAATGTTGGAACCTTGAAAAAGTATTCAAAGAGAAAACTATTTTAGGTTTTCAGATGGGTGTTAAAAACTTAATTTAAGCCAAATTTATGGCCATAAACATGATTCTTTTGCTAATTTTAGCTGAATTGAGGGTGTTTGACCTTGAAAAGGATGGCCTTGACCTTGGCCAAGGTCAACCATGTTATGATCTTGAAAAGGCACTCAACAAGTAGACCACTCTAGTATTTCAAAGCATAACATAAAGTGAATTTAAACCAATTTTATGGACATAAATTTAATTTCCTAGCTGATTTCAATGATTTTTTACCTTGAAAAAGATGACCTTGACCTTGCCTAAGGTCAACCATTGTTGGAACCATGAAAAAGGACTCAAAGATGTGGCCATTTTTATACTTTACAGCATGGCAAAAAATTAATTAAAGCCAATTTTTTAGCCATAAACATGATTTCCTACCTAATTTCTGCCAGATTTAGGTGTTTGACCTTGAAAAGGGTGACCTTGACCTTGGCCAAGGTCAAATGTGTTATGACCTTGTACCCAAGGTGTAGCTAATATTTGGATTTCAAGGTGTGTCAAAAATGAATTGACCAACTTAGGATATTAAAGCTGACATTGTGGCTTTACTCAGGTGGGTGAGCAGGCTATGGAAATGGAGGTAACTGAAAATGGGGGTGGGCGGTAACGGAGGTCACCGGTAACGGAGGTCACTTTTTTACAGTATTTCCTCTCTAGAAAATTAGATATACCGTCAATCAATCTGATTTTTGGTATACAGTTTCCTTTTTTCATTACCTTTGGACTAGTATCGGTTATTTTTGTTTCCACCTTAATTATACGTGCTTAATCATGGTAACGGAGGTCACTCACCTTAAAAAAACTACTTCAGATTTTGGCAGGGAAATGCATCTAGTGCGGAGATGTGAAGAGATATCAAGTCATCATCTGGCACATGACTATGTCCCTAATTGGTCTTCATTTTAGTCTGACATTGACCAGAATATTCTTTTTATTTTCTGCCCAGGGCCACCAAAGGCTGATGGTAACGGAGGTCACCCTAAAATACTGGACACTGGTATAATGAGGTCCAGTCCGTCAGCTTAATGGGGAAATTTAGGGGACATTTTTATTTTTTGAATTTTAACACTATAAAACTATAAAACATCACATTTGATACCATACATATATTTTCTTTGCCAATTGTAATGGATCAATAATTGTAATCATGCTTCAGGACATAGGGTTTCAGTAAGCAGCTTTTTCATCATAAGGCCCCCCCCCCCCCCCACATGCAAAAAGTACGAAAATAATCTATGTTGTGGACATTTTTCTTTAATTAGTTCTAGAAATCCTAAAAAAGTCCAAAAGGTTAGTAAAAACTGATTTTTAAATGTACTATGGCACAGAAACTTCCCTGGACAGCAGTTCCCTACTTAACATGGAATGTGCCGGATGCTGTGTGACGTGTGCCCTGCAGCGACCCACAGTGCAAACATAGAAGAACAAAATAGACAGCACCAACCAGAGGTGATGATACCAGACCAGTATGACTACCCAGCACTGCATTGCAGGACAATCAGCAGCAGGCAAACCCATTACCTGTATATAGGCCACAGCCATTTGACTGACCTCTAGCTGCAGTACAGCTTCCCTTCACAGAGCCAAAAGATGCTGAGACCACTAACTCACCAGAGAAAGTAAAAACCTTAGTGGATGCCATATATGAACCCCTCCACTAAAGATCAGCTGACAGAACTCTACAAGACCTACCCCAGTCCCTCCAACCTGGAGGTTTTACACAAAATGTGGCTTAACAAGGATGTGTCTAGGCAGCTGGTAAAAAGAAACAGGGAAGCAGTGGTACAGAGAGATGACACCTTCAGATCATTACAGTGGTGCCTGCAGTTTGCAGCCAGACCCCTAGTGCAGGCGCTTGACCACCTAGACAGTGGAGAAACGCTCAATCCTAAGAAACTGGTCACAAGTATGCCGGATTCACTAAAGCTAATAGCAAAATCCTCATGGAAAACAAATGACATTAGATGCAACAATGTCTATGCAGGTCTGAAAGGTGTGGGCCTGGAAGTAGCACAGAAGCCTGAAAACCACAAAAGCTTCAAATATATATCTGCTGCGAGAAGACCTCAGAGAGCAGTTTGTGGTTAGGCAGAAAGAGGAAGAACCCTAAGAGATGCGGTATCTGCTCCTAGGTCCTGGAACTGCCGCCAGGGAAACTACAAGGGCGACCAGACCTGCAGCCGCCATACCAAGAGTGGGTTTAACCGCAAATACTCAGCAGGGCGCTCCAGGCCCAGTCAGGACCGCCTCCGCCACCAGGGGGAGTCAAATCGCTAACAAGACTACCAGCCCAACAACGGCAGCTCCAGGGGTGGCAAGAGGGGCAAGTCAACCAGGCCGAACCAGTACAAGGGTGGCAACAACAATTACAAGGACGACAACAACAAATAAACGTAAGAAACCCAGTTGTTAAATCACTCCCACTTGGCCAACCGCCCAAAACACCTGTAAAATACACCAAAAATTCGCAGGTATTTTTAGCAGATGGATTGGGCAGACAAGCTGAAAAATGGCCAAAATTCACCACTGATAAATGGGTATCAGATATGGTGAAAGGGTTGACTATAGACCTACACTCTACTCGACGCAATCAGACATTCCTGACTCTGCATCCAATAACCCAGTTAAGGATGCCCAGCTGGACATGCAAATACTGGACATGCACTGAAAAACTGAGAGGCACGAAACTAGTCAGTGCAGACGACTTTAAGTCCTCAGGTTGACGATACCTAAAACTACAGCTTTAGGTTGTCAAAGTGACGACTTTAGGTTGTCATCCTGACCACCTTAGTCGTCAGTATGACTACTTTCTATTGTCAATTTGAGGAGTTTAGGTGGTCATTTGACCTTGACTACCCTAAACTCGTCTATATTGTCGAGATTTAGACGGCGGCATGTTTTCTGTGTGCTGAACAAGGGCATCATAAAGCCAGCAATGCACAGTAAAAGGGCCTTTGTGTCACACATGTTCCTACGACCAAAAACAGATGGCACGTTTAGACCTATTTTGAACCTTTCAGGGCTGAATGAATTTATAATTTATAAACATTTCAAAATGGACCATCTCACAAAAGTAATGCGTATACTACCTCAACACTCCTTCATGAGTTCTGTAGATATCACATCAGCCTACTTCACCCTTCCCATAAAAGAAAGAGACAGAGATTTCTTACAATTTCAGTTTCATGGTGAACGCTATAGGTACACATGTCTGCTAAATGGTTATTCACCAGGGCCAAGACTCTTCACACATATCATAAAGGCACTGCTGTCACACCTGAGGGTGCACTATGGAATGCATCTTGTGTTTACATTGACGACACACTAATCTTTGGAGAGACTCCAGAGTTTGTGGCACAGTCTGTAAAACACACCCTCAGAATCCTACAGGAAGCTGGCTTCACAATCAACTTTAAGAAATCAGTCTTGACTCTGGCACAATCCATTGAATATCTAGGCTTCACCATTGATTCTACCAAATTGACATTACACATTTCTCATAAAAAAGTGGGGAAACTGATGAGTTTGGCACATGACCTTCTAAAGGTCAGGAGGTTGTCAGTCAGACAGATTGCAGGAGTCATAGGGAAACTGGCAGCAACTGAACCCGGCAATGACAGGGCCAAGGTCCATATTAAACTGCTTCAAAGAGTTAAATACTGGGCGCTTGCCAAGTCATTGGGTAACTATGATGCAACGATATACTTGAATGACGCGGTACATGATTGTATCAAACAGTGGCTGTCACACCTCCCTATTGCTTTTGCACTTTATGCAGAAATCCACCAACAAGTGTCAATCTACACAGATTCATCCAAATCAGGATAGGGTTGTCATTGTCAACAGGGTGACTTTGAGTATGGGGAGGAATAGCCCATCGATGTCCAAGAGCTGCATATCAATATTCTGGAATTGAAGGCAGTCATCTTGGCATTGAAAAAGCGTCGAGTGAAAAACCAATGTGTACACCTGTTCATTGATAACACAACAGCTCTAAGTTGTATCAAAAAAGGTGGTTCTCTGGGCTCCATACCTTGTGATGACGTCAGACAGCGCATATACCTTTATACATGGAAACATAGAATCCCCTTCAAACTGTCCTACTGCCTTACAAAACTTAATGTAGAAGCAGGTGGATTGTTTGCATCATACCAAAATGTACTCTGCCCAAAATACATGCCACAACATTATAATGCCAATGCTATGGCAACGGATGCATTCACATGCACATGGAATGATGAGTCACTAAGGGTGGTCCCACCTTTCTCTCTTGTCAGCAGGGTACTAAGGAAGATCAAACAAGACAGGACAACAGGCTTGCTAGTGGTACCCAACTGGCCAACCCAACCATGGTTTGCCAGCCTGACCAAGCTCAAGAGGTATGACGAACACTTACACATCCCCATCAGGCCTATGACCCTGTTGTGGACAGGGGACCCCAACAAGAAGTTCCCATTGGCAGGCAGATTACTCGTGGGTTTAGGGTTAATAAAACCATAGTGTTGTAGATTTTAATACAATAGTAGAGAATAGTTCTGTGAGACATGGCGCGGCGACTTGTAATCTTGTGTCTAGTTTCAGTTGGTGAGACAGATAGGGCATACTATCATCTGGGCTTTTGGTAGTATATAGCACAAATTCAACCTGAACTACCCACTGCAGCTAAGTACTAATAGTCTGTAGACTGTCCATTCTGCATGCATCTCACTCAGCTGCCACAGGGACCTGTCTTATTCAATGTTCAATGCCATAGTCAACAGGTGTGTCATTATGAGTGTACACTGTCTCAGATTGCCAGGAGCCTGCTCTGCCTCCCCGCCCCCCCCCCACACACACACCCAACTGCCAATCACTTGTAATAGTCTGTACCTCGTCACAGGCCAGTGGTCAGCAAACCAGCCAGATCACTCCACCTCTCTGTACAGGGGAAGCACAGTGTAAGTACATACATCTTTTCAGTGTTGCACAAAATCGTTTATATAATGAAAGGAGTAATCAAATTAATCTTTCATCATCAATAGTAGATACATATTCTGAGAAAGCATTATTTCAATGTAAACTAAACATTTTACACAGAAAAGAACGTAGCAGTTCCACAAGGTGGCCTTACACTTCAACCTCCTTTGATTTACAAAAATGCACATATGGCAACACACACTTTAGCACTGATTTCTCCATAGAGATCTTTGACAGTGACTATTTTGTTCAAATACAGAAAATATGATCCAATTGTACCATAACCTACTGAGATAAAACCTGTACTACATATATATAGTAGTTTCAAAACGAACAATTCTAAAACAAAGGCTACAGGGATGCATTTCTGAATCTTAAAATGCTCTTATGCTAATCTGCCATAGGGCTCCAAATGATGAAATGTCTTATCTGCGAATAAAATCAAAAGTATGAGATATATTCTGAAAATTCCTTCTCTGATAAGTAAAGTACACACACTGTTGTTATTACATTAGAATAGTGAGCAGGAATAGTCCATAGCAGAGGAGCCACAAACAAAAATAGATTGCAAGGCCTCCCTATCCCTTACACCGTGGCGACTGTGAACCATACACTAGTCTACTCATCTCACGAGTAGTACTCACTAGTCGCCGCGCTAATAATCCACTCCCGCTGAGAAGTCGTGGATTAATATTAACCCATAAACCCACTCGTGCTTTCCCATAACATACATTAAATGCTACATACTTCAAGGCTTGGTGACTTACAGCCTCCTAGACAGATGCAGGCATGATGAATGCTGAGGCTATTACAGAAATAAATGTAACATGATGTAAAACTGATTTTCCATCAAGGAAAAAAGGGGGGTGGAGGTACATTACCCCTACAGTCATTGAAATAACTATTGTTATATCATACTTCGGTCTACGCATTGTATAGCATTGTGTCTTTATACATGGAACAAAAAGTTCTAGTTATAGACCTGTTATAATATGTTTGTCAACATATAAGTGATGACTGTAGTTTTGCTAACATGTCATAAAACTTAGATGGCAAAGCTCCCGGCTGAGTTTTTATTTCACAAATGAGTTGAAGTAGCCTATCCACTAATCGGTGGTCAATTAACGGATCCCTGTATAGTTATTTCTAAGTTATTTTAATGAAATGTAAAATAACTATAATTACTGTCAGGGTATCCTATTGACCACTGAAGTAGATTGGCCCACCCTTGTGCTCAAAAGCACTCATTTCCCACCACTTGTCACCTGCAAAATTAAAACTCGAATCATGTTAAAGTATGACAATAAGCTCAACGTACCTGACCTGCCTCACATAGGCAATCCACTTCGGTGGTCAATAGGATACCCTGACAGTAATTACAGTTATTTTACATTTCATTAAAATAACTTATAAAGTAAGGCAATGTGGCAAACTCCTATGCGTATGTTAACCATGGCGAAGTGCTATTGATACCTACAGATGTATACCCTTGGGGCGACCCCATCCTCTCAAAGATGATTATTTGATTCCAATCAGCTTACCCTACCAGAGTCCCCATCGGGTGTAATGCATTGCTTTGCCAAATGAAGCTTTGACCATTTCACTTAGCTTATCATTCTGTGTAAAAGGGTGTCCCCGAAAGACTAAAGAGGCCGACAGATAATACATTGGCACCATAATACCCTACCTGTAACATCTAGCTAGATGAACTGATAGCACAAGTCACATAGGCCTTAAGTGTTGTCATGCATTTACCCCCAACTCAGAACTTGAGAAGGGATCCGAACAGGTGGTTGCCATGTGATTCTTTGAAAAAATAGGGATCTGTAAAAAAGTGTAGCTTTTTTGGAGGCTGTCAAAATGGGGGGGGGGGGCTGTAGTTTCTTTCACATTCGGTACCAATCATCAAAGAGCCAGTACCCCCCCCCCCCCGTCTATGAGATAAGGCTCGCTGTTGGTATACCTGTTTAATCTGGCTGCTACGCCGATAATACTCATAGTGGATTATCTGGCTCACACATTCAGTCCATTTTCATTCAGCCACTTAGGTTAAATCCCTACTTGCTTGGTTTGCCTAATATCTATTAAAGTGGGTATTCCACTGCCGTCGGTCAGCCAAAATTTTGCTAATCCGATGATTTTTTTTTAAGTAAAAAAAAATCAGTCGGATTAGAGAAAATTCGGCCGACCGACAGCAGTGGAATACCAGCTTAAGGGCTGGTTCCACAGCATCTGTCGGGTATTTACATTTACGCATAACACCACGCTGAAGAAGATCCGATATTGCATGCATGATATAACTGATTAGATAGCAGGGAGTAGAGATGTACTGATCCATGTACAGTTTTGGTCAGTCGGATCTACAACACCATTGATAGCTATGCTCGTCTAGAGGTACAATATCAACGATGAAGTGTCTTTTATTGTTAGTGTTAGTCTTTTGGATTTCTAATACGAGTGCAAGTAAGTAAACTTGTTTTATTTTTACGTGTGATTAAGTATGATGGAATTCTGTATTGCATGTGGGTAACATTATGGAACTTTGGATTACCCAAATCTATCTATCTCTTTCTCTCTGTTTGCCTGTTATATTTCACCAATCTGTCTCGGTCTCTGTCTGTCTCTTCCTCTGTGTCAACAATTGAAAAAAATCCCGTCGACATGAGAATTTTCTTGTCAAAAAAAAATTCAATTCAAATTTAAATTCTCTGTCTCTGTGTTTCTGTCTCTCTCAACTGAATATTGAGCTATAGGTATACCATGTGTAATTATGATTATGAGTGAATCAAATAATAATTGCAGACTACAGAGGCCAATGGGAGAAGTATGAGGAGTTACTAGAGCAGTACCAAACCAACCACACACTAAGAAAACAATGGGCACACCATGCCAGGCAATTCTTCAAGGCCAATCTGGTAACTATCACATTGAGTCGTATATAGATATGTTTTATACAAGCAGGTATAAGAACTGTTCTCAAACTCCCACCACTGATCTCAATTATATTCAATCTGAATTAAGCTAGCTGATGGGAAATAAACCCCAATGGTGTCATATACAGAGCTGAGAGACACAGAGCACGAAAATCCATGAAATGGTCCAATATTGACCCAAAAACCTTGGGTTTTTACATGAATACATAGGGCCTTGGAATTTCAAAATCCCTGATATCAGGGAAATCCCTGAAGACTCCCATCCCTGCATATATCACAATTTGCTTATATGAAACCATAATTATGATTTGCTTGAACTTCTAGCGGTAGTCTAACATACCAGGAGGCTTTTTCAATATAGCCTACACTGTAAAAAATAAAAAGTCAAAATATCTGCACATTCCTCATCCCAAAGTTGCTAGAGATCCGTCATTATTTTCACAGAGATTCCTTGTACATTTGTGTATCGCCATACCAGCTTCCACCTTGGGTTTCTAATAAAAACTACATTGGTGCATTGTTTTTCAAAAATGCTGGTCCACTGTCCAGTTTTACGAGGTAGATTCAAAAGTTATTATTTTATGGTGTACCATCGCACCCAGTCACTAACATCGTAAGATCTGTTGTGATTGCGGATTGACTGTCCATACAAACTTATTCTGCAATGTTAGGGTAGAGCCACAGATTTTCTACCACAGCTCCACTCTGCTCAACTCTGAGAATACACAAATGGCACACTATTGCACGTATCTAAATAATAGTGGTCAATGATATAACTCCATGTATTAGCTGAACACTATCACAACCCCTATTGGTAAAGGATGGGGAAATTATAAATTACCAGATTGCTAGGGTGTTTCACAAAATCCCAAAAGGCTACTTTAATTAGGTGAACTTTTATCACTCTAACAGGATGATATCTTTGCTGTGAGGCCATTTGAGAAGTTTCCCTGTCCCCCAGACAGCTCAGACAGTCGCCCATCCTCAGGTACGTCAGTGAAATACAATACATATAGGACATGCACATCCATTAGGTCTATGTCAATGGTGAGATTAGAGATCAGAGAACCCCAAGTCGAATTCCCTGTGCTATATATGATTGATAATGATGTTGTAAATCTATTTTAATTAAGAAGCTTTATGGGGCCAGAAGTCAACAATTCCAACTATACAGGTCTACATGTATATCTGAATTATCTGATCTACCTACATATATTTTTCCTCTGCACGTTGCAGTACACAGGCTTCTACCTGGAGATATCAAGGTTATCGCCGCACTGGGAGATTCAATAACGGTGAGACAAACCTCATGATTACGACTCAACCTTTGTATCTACGTTTTCACTAATTTCCCTTTAATAGAATACATGAATATGTAGTACACTTCATGGGGGGGGCCTATATCGAGGAAGATGACCATCACTAGTGTACTGATCTAAATGATAAATGTTAGACATCTGCGTTAATCCAGAATGTTTTCCCTTTCAAAGGCTGGCAATGGAATTTTGGCAATAAATGTTCCGGACATCCTCTTCCAAGATAGAGGTCACTCATACAGGTAAGATCTAGCACCTAGGTCTATCAATAGTCTCAGCGCTAAATACTCTTTTCAGTTTATCAAAGGGAATAAATCATACTTTGGTGATTGGAAAAGTTTTATTCATTGAAATGCTAATCTGTAACGTCTTCTCGCGATTTCAGTATTGGTGGATACAAATCGTATGAAGAAGGGGTCATAACAATAGCAAGTAAGTGGTTAGTCTTTTTATTTGCAAATGTGTCAATAAGCCTAAAGGAGCCACCATCAAATAATTTGACAAAAGGGTTGAGGTTTAGGGGAGGCCGTGTTGATTGGGAGCGATGTCAGAGGAAAACGACAGTTTTCGAGTGGGAGGTTAATCCGGGTTGAAGTAAAAGTCACCCTATTGCACCGATAACATACTGAAAACACGATTCTGAAAAAGGTCCTCACTGCAGAAGTTTAACCATCCTAAATTAGAGAACTTTTGAGGCTGGAATTCATTGTCACTGGGGCGGACTAAGTCCACATGCAGCTCCCTAAAATTGCCTCAATATCTACCACAGAAAACATAAAATATTTTCTCACACTTCATATCCATTCCAACTTTTTCTTCTTCTGAATGTTGGTAGCTTTCATCCCACGCTCTTAATTCCAGATATTCTGAAGCTGTACAACAGCAAGCTTTATGGGTTCTCTACCAATGGAGGCGATGTAGATTCGGAGTATGCCAAGTTCAACCTGGCTGTCCCTGGGAGTACATGCCCGTAAGTAGCATACAGAAAGTGAGTGAGTGAGTGAGTGAGTAATAGATGTTTAACGCCATTTCGACAGCTAAGGTCATATTCATGGCGAGAACTACATTACACAATTTCAGAGGAATGTGTTGGTGCCCGCGCATATGTGCACCACACAGCATACAGAAAGTACGGTTGTTACCAGGCATCTGTAAGTGTCATATCTAGGGCATTAATGTGACGTCCTGCTTTTATAAATGGCATACAAAAAGTAAATTACCTATCAATATTTATTTTCATGAATGCAATACATAATTGAATGCTTACACGGCATCACGGCATGATATAGTAAGAGAGGAGTATATTTATACATTATGGGCAGGGTAAACCTGGGATATGATACAATGTCACTGTTAGCCAATATCACTTATTTCTAAGGTATAGGCTCTATAAGCCTAATCCTTCTTCTGAAAATTGACTTTGGCTAGTGATATGCCCGGCGATGCACGAAAGTTGGTGGAGCGGATGCAGAAGGATGGTGGCGTGAGCTATGACCTGGACTGGAAAATGGTGACTCTGTTTGTGGGAGGCAATGACCTCTGCTGGGTCTGCAATGACGAGGTAATCTTAATATCTTGAAGATCATAGACTTAGTTAATATGGTGTCTCTTGAATTGTGTTTACATCATAGGGTTGGCAGATTAAGGGAGTTTGAAAATTATGGGAAAACTGTAGCGAGCGACAATCAATACCTCATGGGCTATTTCAAACCTAAACCATCTAACAAGAGTGTGTCCCAGATTATGGGGAGAACACAGCCACCCAGAATGCCTTCAAAGTATAAGTGATCCTAACCGACCATTTCTCTGACTACCATATGTTTTCAGGATGGGCTCAATCCAGAGGCGTACCTTGAAAACATTAAGGAGACGCTGGACATACTATCAGAGCGGATGCCTCGTACCCTGGTCAATGTTCTCCCTATCATGGACATAACGCCCCTTTCACTCATCTCTGATGGACTTGTCTGTGATTCTGTCCAGTCGTAAGGATCATGTCTGTACTAACTATAAAATATAACTACTAGTAGATAATGATCCATATATGCTACTAGTTCGTGTCTTGGCAACCAGTGGGTCATAATTACGTATGCAGTAGTATTTTACTTTGCATGCGCATTATATGAATGTATCATACCACCATCGGACCCTCCAGTGGTGATACATTTTTAATTAGAGAACATCAAGTCAGCATGCAAAAATGGTGTTATCTCTTGATTATTTCCCTCTTTAGATTTAGTGATATCACCATTATCTCTTATTATATTACCATATATATCAGGGATGACACTTACTGGTCATTGAAAAATCGAAAATCATCATTAAGGTCTAAAACTTCCAGAGCAAATGTCTATAGATAAAGAGTTACAGCAAAAAAAATTCAGAATTCCTTAAAAGTGAAGAAAGGTAGCATCTCTGATGTATACATGCATAGGATGAACATACCTGATGCTATTTCAGAGTTATATGCCCATGTGGAACAGACTCCAACCTCAAAGAGAAGATACAGAGATATCAGAGGGAGTACAGCAAAAAGGCAGAGGAACTGATATCATCTGGATTGTACGACAGAGAGGACTTCACTGTTGTCTTTCAGCCATTCCTGAGAGACGCTAAACCACCATACAAGGTAGTGCTACACAGTAATATTGTATTTATAATTAGATTATCCTACAAGGAAGAATACAGATGCTTTGGAGAAATTTTAACATTTTTCAATCAGCTTCATAATTCCGTAAACTGATTTGCCAATCCCTCGACATGTCCAGATCAGGGTACTCAATGCTTTAAGTATACAGGTAAATTGTATTTAGTCCATGCTTGTTTTCCCCTTATAGGACGACGGGAAGGCAGATCTCAGCTTCTTTGCTCCAGACTGCTTCCATTTCTCAGAGAAAGGCCACAAGGCTCTAGCAAGGAATCTTTTTATCTCCATGGTAAGTACTGTGTAAATTGTTTGGGACCTACCAGAATCTTGAAAATCAAAATGGTTTGAATATCTTATAATCATTATTTATCGCTGTGGTAGTCCATTAACAGTTGAATTGTCCTTTTCCCATATCATTCTTGGGATTGGTTTTACGCTGTTGTACATTCAAATTTTACTACTCCACCAGTTCCAACCAGTTGGAGCGAAATCAACATCCATAACGTTCAGGGAGGAAATTGTATGTCCACCCAAGGTAAATTCTTCCTCTTCTAAAAATACCTTAGTGACATTTGTAGTTCTGCTTCAGACAATTTTCATTATTTTCCTTCAAATAGACGTGAATTCAGTTATTTCTGGTGATATCACATAACTGAAAAGTATGTTTTCTGTACAGTTATTCCATTAAAATAGTTAGGCTAGGGCAAGCATTATCTATATATTTGGTCTTTTTTGTTCTGGGTCTTCTTACCAGTTCATATAGTAAAGACTTATATATAGAAATAGTCACTGCTTACCTGGAACTAAACCTTCAGGAATGACACTCACTAATCACAAAAAAAGCCAAACATTCAGGATTCCTAAAAGGTTAGGAAAGGCGGTATCTCTGAACCCTTCTTCAACGATTATATATCCATGAGTATTATAAGATTGTTCTAATTTCTCTCGCTATATCTTAACAGGGAACATTCATTCAGACGAATCTAAATAGAAAAACTACCACGACCAAAACGACACCTACAACGACTGTGGCAACCACTGAGTCAGCCAACCCCCCAACTACTCTCTCAACCAAGCCAACTCCTGTGTCAAACAATCCTACAACTGAGTCAACCAATCCACCAACTACTCTCTCAACCAAGCCCACCATTGCCTCAACCAATCCCACAAAAATGTCAACCAAGTCACCCACTGCATCAACCAAGTCAACAGTTGTGTCAATCAAGCCGAGTAGTTTGCCAGAAATGCCAAGCACCAGCACTGAAGACATTGGCCGGATGGTGAGGGAACCCTATGAAGTAGCACAGGAACGCAAGCCACCTATGAACACTACAGCTCGGGCTCTCCTTCTGACGGTCGGAGGCCTTGTGGGTGGAATTTGTGTGGTCCTGGCACTGGTCGGAGCTGGCATCCTCTTCAACATGGTGCGGAAGAGGACTAGGGCACACTCTGTTGTTATCTAAGACATTAACCTGGATGATTGACTTAAAATCGTGAAAATGGGATTTGATTTTAGCGATTGGTTATTGTATTATAATAACAACCGGGAAAAGGGATTCGTATTAGCCTGATGTCTACCTTCAAACTCACAACTCACGCTTCTCCATCTATTTTTTAGAGAGAGCCAATATGGAATAAATGGTGATCAAATTCAATTTCGATTTATATTAATATTTATTACATGCATAAACATTACAAATGGACAATTGACTTGCATTATAAGATTTGCCATCACCGATGACACCCATCGTGAGTGGTTGAGATGACTGATTGTACATTTGTATATGTAAATTGTAGTTTAGTCACCGACTGAAAGAACGTTCATGATTTTAATGTTGTAGAATAGGATAGAAATACATATTGATGCTGCCTTTGTATTAAAATCTTTCTACCCTGTTAAGTCTTTTGCTTCTTTGTAGCTGGCTCACAGTCAATATTTTGGGTAGAGTTATTTGAAGTTCCATTTTCTTCTTCCTCGTCATCTTCTTCATCTGGAACATAAAATGAAATGCAACGGTTTAATTCTAAAAATGTAAGATTGCTAGTCTATTATCACTTGTAAACACTCAAGATAAGAATATGGTAAAACATTGCATGCACGCACCTACAGTTTGTACTAAATTGTAGACTTGCCACCACTTTTTTTTTTTTTTAATTACATGTTGTTTTTTGTTCTAATCATGGAATACGAATAAGATATACATCCAGGTACACAGCATTAAAGAAATGCAATAATTAGGAGGCCCCCCCCCCCTTCTGAAAAGCCTCCTTTCAAATTCTATATTATTCATTTTCATTGATGTTTGTGGCCCGTGAGCGATAACAGGTTTAAACAAGGATTGCGCATGCGCAGCCAACTTCTGGGATGCGCCAACTTCTGGTATACGACAGGGGCACTATTACTTGATCTGGTACCTTGCAAGATAAGCACTGATTACAGCCAGCATGATGGGTACCATGTGTTATGTAATGCACCCTAAAAAGCCTGTGTCTTATCCCAGAAGTTGGCGCATCCCAGAAGTTGGCTGCGCATGTGCAATCCATGTTTTAAGCCTATTATCGCTCATGGGCCACAAACATCAATGAAAATAAATAATATTTTGAAAACATAAAAACCATGATAACATCCCTCTCTTCTTATAGAATTTGAAAGGACAACAACCCTAATGATACTGTCCCTACGCCATAGAAATATGAAATGGGTAAAGTTATTTTGAAAATTACGGCCAACTTCTGGGATGCTCGACTTTCGGGATATGACACCTGCACTGAATGAAGGAAATAATCTCATTGGTCAAAAATGTATCCCGCAGCAAGGTCGGTATAGGGTTGACCCGGGATGCACTGCAGAATTTTTTGGGTACCATACATAGATAGAACTAAACAACCGTGGTGTACGAGGTGGCCGATCCACCACGAGGGGGAGACCCCCCCCGAGGGGTGGATCAGCCACCGAGGACACCAGGGGAGTTTAGTTCTATATTTATTTTATGTTTTTAGAGTGTCTAATTAACTGAAAATTAGCAAAATCTGTTACCGTAGTCCCCCGTACGAGCGGCGGTCCGCCATTTTGAATGTTTACATGCACCCAGAACGAGGCTGCAGTGGTGGATCGGCCGCTGTGGTGGATCGGCACACGTTACGCCACTGGGGGTGTGCGGATCGGCTCCGTAATGCTATCTCTACGGGACGAAGTTATTCACATAAAATCAATTATTTAACATCTGGTAGGCATCATCCTGGTTCTTATCAGCTTATCTCGCCAGGTGCCAGATTAAGCAATGGCCGTTACCCCGGGCTGTTACACTAGCTAGGTACCAGTATACCGAGGTAGCAGATTTTCCAATGGGTGCGGCCATTGCTGAAGCTGATTCCCAGTAGTTATCACTGATAAGAGTTACCTGATGGGTACCACTTGCCCCCGCCCCCCCCCCCGAGAGGACCGCAGTGAAGAGTTGGTGCTATTTCATTGGGTGATAATCAAAGACAAACCAACTAAGTCAGTATAACCTAGAAGTTAGAATTGCATATAAGGGTCTCAGGCTTAGTCTTAGGGGCAGCTCACATAAAGGGCACATACGGTAAGTCTTTGTTATAAAATAAAACCATAGTGTTGTAGATTTTAATACAATAGTAGAGAATAGTCCTGTGAGACATGGCGCGGCGACTTGTAATCTTGTGTCTAGTTTCAGTTGGTGAGACAGATAGGGCATACTATCATCTGGGCTTTTGGTAGTATATAGCACAAATTCAACCTGAACTACCCACTGCAGCTAAGTACTAATAGTCTGTAGACTGTCCATTCTGCATGCACCTCACTCAGCTGCCACAGGGACCTGTCTTATTCAATGTTCAATGCCATAGTCAACAGGTGTGTCATTATGAGTGTACACTGTCTCAGATTGCCAGGAGCCTGCTCTGCCTCCCCCCCCCCCCCACACACACACACACACCCAACTGCCAATCACTTGTAATAGTCTGTACCTCGTCACGGGCCAGTGGTCAGCAAACCGGCCAGATCACTCCACCTTTCTGTAGAGGGGGAGCACAGTGTAAGTACCTTGGTGTACATACATGTTTTCAGTGTTCCACAAAATCATTTATATAATGAAAGTAGTAATCAAATTAATCTTTAATCACCAATAGTAGATACATATTCTGAGATAGCATTATTTCAATGTAAACTAAAAATTTTACACAGAAAAGAATGTAGCAGTTCCACAAGGTGGCCTTACACTTCAACCTCCTCTGATTTACAAAAATGCACATATGGCAACACACACTTTAGCACTGATTTCTCCATAGAGATCTTTGACAGTGAATACTTTGTTCAAATACAGAAAATATGATCCAATTGTACCATAACCCACTGAGATAAAACCTGTACTACATATATATAGTAGTTTCAAAACGAACAATTCTAAAACAAAGGCTACAGGGATGCATTTCTGAATCTTAAAATGCTCTAATGCTAATCTGCCATAGGGCTCCAAATGATGAAATGTCTTATCTGCGAATAAAATCAAAAGTATGAGATATATTCTGAAAATTCCTTCACTGATAAGTAAAGTACACACACTGTTGTTATTACATTAGAATAGTGAGCAGGAATAGTCCATAGCAGAGGAGCCACAAACAAAAATAGATTGCAAGGCCTCCCTATCCCTTACACCGTGGCGACTGTGAACCATACACTAGTCTACTCATCTCACGAGTAGTACTCACTAGTCGCCGCGCTAATGATCACTACCTGGTATCCCAGTAGTGTCAAGAGTTTAGATTTCTAAGCTAAGACTATGCCTATGGGGTGAGGGGTGAGTCATTCATTGCCAGATGGGTGGGGGGGGGGAGAGGGTGCTAGATATGGGGGGGGGGGTTAATAAGAAATATGGTAGCACCTTCAGTTCTCTAAACCCAATAAATCTTCACCCGTGGGGGGGGGGGGGTCAAAATGGGCAATTTAACAATTACCGTACCATAGATCATAGAGGCTCAGCAGGGTTCTCCACACATAGGGAGTACACGGGCGGGGTTCCCGTGTGCTTTTCAGTGCCGCCCGTGTGCTTTAGCTGAAAAGCACCGCCTGTGTGCTTTTCAGGAGACTATAAGCTTTCTATACTTTTTTGAATTTTGCAAATCGGCCAATTAGAACTGAAGTTAGGCCTGAAAAAGTAAAATTTTATCTGAAAATTCCAACAGAATCCAATCTTTTGTCCATTTGTAATATAATTTTTCAAAATTCTCCCATGAGACATGCCCATGTTCCGCCACTATGATCCACACAGCGCTTGTGTTCGAAGGTTACCTGTATGCTTTTTCATCCTGTGGAGAACCCTGATTAACGTGCCGCTACTCATCATGGTATCCAATTTTTCTTTCTTTTTTTTTTGGGGGGGGGGGGCATTTTGCAATCACTCCTTGGTTGCGGTTGCAGGGTTGTGATAACTTAAATCATGTTGGTTGGGGGCATAAAATATCCAACAACCCCCCCCCCCCCTTTGGGAGTGATCATTTTTTAACAACAGGGGGGGGGCTTATGGGTTTCAGGGGGGGGGCAGAATTTTTTCAAGCCCTTCACCAGGGGGGGTCAGAATGTTTTTGCCCCCTTGACTAGGGGGGTCAAAATAATTTCACCTTTTTTCAGCAAAAAAGCCTGCGTGTTACTATAGGTTAGGAGGGGGCGTTTGCACACGGTTTTCGCCTCCCGAGGGGGGGGGGGGTCGAAAATAATTTGATCCATCGAGAGGGGGGGGGCGGAATTTTTTCGCACGTCCGCACGCTAACCCACCAGCCCCCCCCCCCCCGCCCCACACACACACCAGTTTCTTACCTTCAGAGGCTGAGCCTGAGCCTGCTGAGGAGTCATTTTCTGCTTGTGCAGTCCCATCACCCTGTGGATCGGCAGCCTTCTCGGCATTTACCAGTTCTGTCAACACATCGTTCACCTCCTTCTGAACCTTTAGGATTGACTTATAAGTAGTAGACAAGTTTGGATCTGAGCTGCCCTCACCTGCAGGCTCAGAAAATACCCTCTTCTCGCCGTTCCGATAAAACAACTCTGCTTTGACGGCCGCCATGCTTTCCACTCTGCAGCAGATACTAAGACGCAAATGACTTGCGGAGAGAGATACAACATACGCTTGAAGAGTGTGACCTACATGAATAAAACAACCATGCTGATTGGTTACATTGGATGAGATTGTATAACCACGCTTTTAATTGGCTATTCGTTTCAATATGGCTGCGCCCGTACAAGAAAACCCAGTAGAACATTTCGTCTGAGGTTTTAATTGTCGATTTTACGGTCAATAGGTATGTTCTGATCTAGTATTTCATGATTTTGTACCATTTGGGTATCAGTGTTTGTCGGGGAAATGTATGGTTCTGTTTTCCACAAAGTAGAACGTGCAATTAGCAAATACTTGATTGGCGAGCGATAATTGGGGAATATGCCATACTAAGCCCATAGGTCCATAGCAACAGCAGCAATGATCAACGACTGAGTGAGACAGAGGTAACCTTGATCGTTATGCCACTCACTTGATAAATTAGGGATGGGCGCTGAAGGCCCACGCTGACTGCCTCTAGATCTATAGCTATCTGTCACTATAAGAGATTCAACTAATTTGAAGATTCAAGAAGTCTTTATTGACTAATCATGACTAATGTAGCCTATGGTAGGCACTTACGGTGTCTTACCTAGTTTTTAAGACTTTGTCCCATGCATTTTATATTTATTAAGCAATGGATAGATCTCATCAAAAAAGTGGATTTGCTCTTTAAATGAAGTCTTGATGCCAAGTGTAAGGGAAGTTATGACTGATCAAAGACCCAAAATCGAACCCAAAAATCTGCCAGTGTTAAGAGTTTAAATAGGGTCCAGATTTGTGATCAAGCATATCAGATACAGGACTGGCTACATCTCTGAAATCATTATTTTGGACTATTTTCTTTTCATGTATGGAAGAGTTCCCCATAAAAGGTTGAAAATCAATGTATCATATCAAATTTTAACAATTTAAAGTTTGAAGTTGAAGTTTTAACACTGTTTATTGGCTAAAGATAACACTACATGTGCAGTTATTATAATCAGTCGCCAAGATAAAGGGATTTTATCTCGACATAATATCATCTGCGATTTAGCGATCTGACAGGATTGGTGCAAAATTATGGAGTTGATATGAAATATTTAATTGGTCAGAATTTCCCTTAAAATTGACATAAAGACTTCATTTATTTAAAAAGGAAATCCCCTTCTTTTTATCAGCTCTATCCATTGCTATATAAATAATATACATAGGATTGAATTCTGGCAAACAGACAAGGGCCTAACATTGAGAAGCTGTTTGAAGGGTGATAGCAAATGGCACGCTAAAATTTTTGTGGGGTCTGGCAAACATCCTGTTCCCCTATGAAAAGAAAACCCCTAGACATTTTCTAAACCATTCTTTCCTGTAGAAAGTGTGGGAACTATTCTCTTTTATGTGAGATTTGGCCTTTATACCAAAAAATGCTTTCAAAATTATGGGTTAACTTCACTTGGGGAGAATTGGATGTTTGCCTGTATCAATTATTTCTCATATAGATTCATATTAAACCCCTAATCAATCCCTTTAAAATGAGCCCATGTTTGTTAAGATCCTCCAATAAATAGCTACACAATGAGCTGTCAAAGAAAGTAGAGTTTAGCACTCCCCGGTTTCAGCTTTATCACAGTTTCACACCTCCACTGCAGCAGAACCATGCACTGGGGGTAGCTAAGTGCCTACCTATGGATACATTCATGTCAGCAATAGATCAACATTGAATGATTGATTAAGTTATACAGTGTTTTTATATATGACAGAATACAATTTATTGCAGCAGGCTTGCTTGATAATTTGCATTAGGGGTTTATCAATAATATCTGAGAAAGTTTTCTGTTATCATCATGTTTTTTTGTAGTAGTCCACAAACTTCAGGTATTCCCCTTCAAGGCTTTCCCTGGCATTTTGTATTGATGGTACAGAGCAAAATAATACAATATGTTTCACATCTTGAGTTGCATTACTATATATAGTACTTTATAAAACGGCTGGCAGTGCTCTGCTGCACGACAGAAGTGACCTTGAGTGCATTATAGGAGTGTAGTGCACACCCGTGCAAGGTCACCATAGCTGTAAACAAGTCAAGGGCCATTAAATGGTCTAGACACAAAAATTCAGACCCATCTTGGGGGGGGGGACAAAAAAAATTTTGTTGCCCCTTTTCAGCGTAAAAGCCCGCGCGCAACTATAGAAAAAAATTACCACTCCCTTATGTAGAAAAAGGCATAGATGTCGAAAACCAATACCATTTTCTACTGGGATGTAGAGTTTTATATATCTTATAACAGGCCATGCATTTGGACATATTTTTCATGAGGAGAGTAGTTTTTAACCTGACACCATCTCTTCAAATCGGTATAATTATACTAATTCTTACTCAATGACAACACCCTTTGCATTGATTTAAAGCCAAAAATGTGGATGTTTATAATGCAGTTAAAATTAACTGAAATTTTTTAAAAATTTCCAAAAATTCAGAATTTCCAGTATTTTATGGATTGGTGAAAATTTCATTCGAGTTTTTAACCCTCCATCAAAATGACCAGAAATTTGTGCTGTTCAACAATCTGAAAACCTTTTCTAGCTATCTAATGGCACCTCCTTGCTAGAAACAAAAGAGTAACAGCATGTATGGCCAAAAATTAGGAAAATTCTGACCTGTGGATTTTACTCCAGTGTGGTAAATTTTAACTTTCCCTTGAATTTCAAAAACTATCCTGTAAGCCTATCTATATCAGTTTTGTATGGTTAGAAGCACCAAAGTGTTGTCTTTGATATGCCATATTTGGTTTTCCAATATCTTGAGCTGGTGAGAAAATATATAAAAATGTGCAGTGCAGTGTGCATGGTGTTGATTGTCCCCTGCTCACTCAGTTGGAAAACCATGGCAGAAAAATACCTCAATCATCAATCTTCTATAAATTCATATCTCTACTAATAGTACTCGGGTTTCGATCATTCAAAAAGCATTATATTCACAAAATCTTGAACTTTCAGTCAAATAAAAATTTGGGCGCCCCTCCCTAGATAAATAATGACCACTTTCTAAATGGGTCGGCCCTTAATAGGGAGTGATCTTTTTCTTCTTTTTTTTTTTTACATTGGCGGGGGGTGGTGGCCGCAGTGGCGAAATTTGGGGGGTTGGCGTATTCTGAGGTATTCTGGCACACACTATAACTCTCCTACCCACCCACCCACCCACCCCTAAAGATTACAGTAAAACTCAATACTTGAAACTATGCATTTTTTATTGCATTTTCACAATCATACCCCCAAGTGGACCTATCCCTTAAAAATGAGCAGAGTTTCCAATTAGCAATCCTAATTGTAGGTGGGGGTCTGGGGAAATTTTAAAATCCTAGAGGACAAATGATGCATTCTGGTGCGTTCTGAGGAAACATATCCGTAGTTCAAAAGGTTTCCAAGATCCACCCCCCAACACCCCCTCCTTTTCTCCTTTTTTGGGAGGGGGGGGGCGGCTCCCCTTTGGATCCGCTACTGGGTGGGTTTGAGGGGGTTCAGATTTTTTTTCGATTTTTAGACACAATTTTCATTCCCTACAGGGGGGTGGGAATACAAAAAAATTACATTCAAGAGGGGGAAGGTCAAATTCTTTTTGGTGCATTCGCACCAACCCGCCACCCCCCCCCCCCCCTCCATCATGTCTGGGATCATGTCCTCCGGCTTGTGCTTTTCAAAAGTTTAGGTTTGATTTACAATTCATCACTTTCAGCACCGGTACCCTGTACTATTTGCAATTGCTGTTCAGTTAATGTCTTTGGTATAGATGTTCAGCTAATTTATGCCTTTGGTATATACCGTATGTAAGGTTTAGGCTAATGTTAACAAAGTCATATTCAACGTCATAATTTGGTCAGGGAATTTCAATCCGAGGTTCTTGTGGGAACCATGGGTCAGCTAAGGTCCTAACAAGTCATTTGTTGCCAATTGGGGGGGGGGGGGTGATTTAGGGGAGGGTGTTGTGAAAAAGAGACCCTCAGGGTCTCAGTAGGGGGGCGGGGGACTGGAGATATCAATAAACCTTCAGCAGGTCACAACTAAATATGTTCGATTCAATTACACAATGACAATGTCAATTCACAAGCGTACACCATTTTGGGAGGTCCATTTTGCGAAACCAGTTCTTTGTGGGGGATGGGGGTGTGGTACTGGTCGTGGTAACTTTTATCATATTTGTTCGGGGTGGGGGGGGGGGGCGATTGCGAGTACCATGGTTATAGGTTATAGGAGCGCCCGTCTCGATAAGCACTGGGGTATTGAAAATAATCCCAAAGACTGAAAATAGTATTCAAATAAGCGCCTGTCTCAAATAAGCACGGCGATACAAAGATTCAGAGAAAGCCACACATACATGATTGTAGTTTAACCCTTACAATAATTTAAATTAACCACTATCTCTTTATTTCAGACACAAGGACCTTTTCAACTCAGGGAGGACTGGAACTTTCTAATGTCGTTATCCGCGCTGAGTGCCTCTCAAGCTAGGATGTCTCTAACTTGCTTGGAGCAGGAGATCCAATGTGTTTTACACTGGTTCAGAGGATGGAGTCCATTTCAAAAGGAGCAATTACTGAAGAACCTCGTTGAAAAAGCTGTGCCAGAGAATGTGTCTTCACTTTTCGATGCCATGAACACTTTAAATGTTGGCGATAAACCACCAAGTATCTTTGTGTGTCAAATGAAACTGTTCGATCAGTGGTTTGAAGGTTGGCCACTTGGAGAACGCAATGACTTCTTCCTTAGATTAGAACAACTTGATCCCGAGTTCGTCGCAAGAGTCAACCAGAGCATTACAGAAACCAGAGGCCAACAATAGGAATGGGGTTATTGAAATGTGTTGGTTTGTAAAATTTACAAGTCAGGTCACATTTTACACGCATTTGCTTGAATGAAAACATAACCGGATAAAGTTCTTCTTGAGTATTGGCCAAAGTAGCATGAATGTTGTAAGAATTTACTTGAATGAAGATTGAATGTGGTATGAGACTCTTATTGCATGTTGATCAAAATAGTCTGTTATTAGGTTCGAGGACACCTATCTTCTATTAGAAACTAATTCAAAAACCCTTTGCTTTTGCGATATCTCTGCACATATTTAACTTCCATTATGACACAAAGACAGTGTTATCTTTCTTAACGACTAGAGTATGTGTAGAGGGGTATTTTTATCGATAATAAAATCCCTCATATAAGCCGCGGCTTACAGAGCATTGCAGACTCCAGGGTGTGGCTTAGAAACATGTTTATAGATTTTGAGGATTGGACACATTTTCAGACCCAAGGTGCGGCTAACATGAAAGCCTTTGCTAAGTGGATATTAGACCTTTACGTATCTGATCAAAGGGGTGAACACTTGAATTGGTGAATATTTGCTATTAGAATAATATCTTCTCAATAATCACCACTTGATTTGTACGATAAATATATAATGTAAGAGTTACAATACAATATAATCAATTTTCTATAGGTTTTAAAGTTTTTATTTGACAGACGATAGATATACATGTATATGTGTAACTGTGTATCATATTTAACACCTAAGGTATTTGAAAATTACCGGCCACATCTACCAAAATGGCCTGTTTTAGGGACAGTATTGAAAAACAGATTTATTTTGATACATTTTTTTTTTTTACACAAAGTGAAAACTTTGTCTGTTTTGTGCAAAGGCTTGTTGGTGCTTATTGCCCAGAACTATATAACGATGACGTTAGTTGTATAAACCACGATGTACTGTACTCTCCCGCATATACACGAATCAGGCCTCAAATGCCTTATAGAATCAGCCCAAAGTCTGACTGCATCTTATAGGCGGGGTACTTTTACTATAGGCCCAGTTCACTTCATAACACTTCTTTCATCTTAGGGTGCACAGTTTATCTCTGCACATGGAGATAAACTGTGTGCAGAGATAGACTGCAGACAAATTGTATAAGGCCAAAAAGAAAAATAGTTTGTTTCCAGTTACCCGACCGACCCTAGCAAAACAGGGCCACTTTTTTTCTTTTGAAGGACCATAGTAACAACACCAATAGAGGTACAAAAGTGGCAGACCACTTTTTGGGAAGATCTCTATCTGCTCAGAATTTGGGTGACCAGAGGCAAAAAAAGAAATAATAATAAGAAGGACATGATGGCCTGTGCTATTGCAAGCAATAGTGAGACGTTTCTTAAAGGTTCTTCATATTTTTAGGGTACCATATTCATTCTAATAAGTGCACATGCTCTAATAAGCGCACACCCCACCTTTTGGGACCTCAAATCATACAAATGCAGTACAATAACAGAGATTTAGAAGGCAAAAACAACGATTTTGAGGGCAAAAATTGCGATTTTTAGGCTTTAGGGGGTGCGCTTATTAGAATTAATTTTGTATTGATGTTTTGACCATCTAACAATTAAATTTCCACACACGTGCGCTTATTAGAATGAATACGGTATCGGTGCTGCCATCTGACACCTAGTCTCAATCCACCCTGCATCTGACCCCTACACCCTTTGCCCACCCTGTGTCTGAATTTCGATGGGGAGAGGCAAACAAATTTCATCATGCATACATCCTCCCTGTTAAAGAAAGGAATCACAGCTTCAGGAGTGGTCATTATCAACGGGGGTGGGGGTGAGTAATTGCATCGACGGGTGCATTGCAGCTCTTGTAACTGGAAACACACTTTTTTTTTTGGCCTAATCTACACCCCAAGTGTATTCCCTAATAAGTTGCATCTTATACAAGAGGCCAATGGGAACATATCTCCTCAATGGTACACTACATTAGTCCGATTATGATATACATGTATATTGTAAATACTGTTATCTCCCGCTATAAGGTACGTCTTAGTTACCCCTGGATCCTAAAGGTTAAGGGGAACACTAAGACCTTTCTTTTGATATGTTACACTCCCCCAAGTGTGATTTAGCTACACATAGCTTTTTGAATTTTGAATCCTTTCAGTAGAACAAAAGACCATATTCTTAAACTCTGAAAGGGTCTTTTGCGCGGGATGCGCTTTATACATGGGAGATTACGGTAATATGCTTGAATAATCACTCAACAGTGCTGGTCAATGATGGTCCAGACCAAAGTGGAGACAGGGTCTGTGCCATTTCTTCTACAAATATCTACATGTTAGAGAATTAGTATTGTTTGGCGTCATTTAAGCTCTTATGTTCGTATGTACAAAAACCTTTTTTATGAAGTCATTTTTAAAATATGGGCATCATTTATTTGTTGCCTAAAATAACTAATGCCTGAAGGTGTAGCCAATGTAAATATCGGCATTATAGACAAATTCTTATTGATTATATACATTCCGTGAGGAAACTCACAAAGCCATTATAGACACCTTGTATTCATAAGTTGATAGAACAACACTTAACAATTATTGTAATAAAACTGAATTATTTATACAGATTTTAGTTTATCTCGTCATTTGACTTCTGTATGATTGCTTCACATATTCTACATTTAGCCCAACATTGAAAAAGTAAAAATGATAATATATAATAGTGCATAGATAAATGTACTGAACTCGATTTGATAGTAAAAACAAAAAGTTGTTTTAGGCAACGCGAGGCATCCTAGCAAAAAAGGAGCGATCCTAGAATTTTTCTGCAATTTTAAAGAAATACATTTTTGAGAAATTGTCTAGTCATTTTAGTTGTCCCCGAGTCCTTGCGACTCATTCCGCAGTCAACGTAGCTTGTCACAAGTCATTGTAGCAGTTATAAAAATAGCATAAATAAAGGAAAATATCCGAATTACCCTACTTTTTTTTCTGCACGTTGCCTGAAACAATCCATTTTTCTGTTTTTTGGCCTTATATTCTTCATGATAATTCACCTCACTCTCACCCCACTCATTGGGCGGTTTACTGAGACAATGCTTAACTCGGAGTAGAATATTTATCAGTACATGAAATGGTACATGTATAACAAGTCTAGACTGTAACACTTAATCAGATTGATTTATGGGAAACAAACTTTGAGAACTACTTACAGAAGCTGGGAATAGCTACTCTTTTTGCAAAACTCATTTAAGTAAGGATATGAGTAAAACAGGTCATAGTCCAGTATAGTTATGAATGTAACCCATATCTACTGAACTATGATAAACCTAGAGCTGAACACTACCATATTAGTAAATTTACTGCCAACCATTTGGATATATTTACCAGTAACTTAACATTGTTCAGTCAGATTTTCTGGCCCCAGCAAAAATAGGTTTCTTCTTTTACATCATATCCATTTAACACATCAAGACATTGTCCTCCATACGTTGAACACACTGAACAGAATTACGTGTTCATGAGTTGACCAAAGGGCGGTTTTCTTTTGCTTCCTGCAAACAAAATGGTGATTCATTTTAGAAAAATAAAAGGAAATTATTTGTGTATGAATATGACTAGTCCCAAACGTTTATGCTTGCATCAGTCTGTATAGCATCTGTTAAACCTTCTTGACAAGTTGATGAACATTAAATAGAAAAGAAATTACAATATGCTGGCCCAAGAGTGTTTTCTATAGTGATAGAAGTGTTAATCATTCTTAAATCCTCCTGATATTTTTCTATGGAGTACTGGTACTGAGGAGTGGATTATTACCTCTTTCACGCCCTCTAGTTTCTCAATGATCTCCTGGTTCGTTTTGCTGCTTGACTTCAAAATCTGTCTCAGCTTCTCAGCATCCTCCTGAAACGTTAAGTGCAAAGGTGGCATTTCTAACACTTACGGTAGTTTGGCGTGTAGTTTGTTTCTTTGCAAAGTTGGGCCCGCTTTATAACTTGTCATTGAAAATTTGGAAAGAATCCTGTTTTTTGCAAGATGCTTTATCTGAACACAGTAATCCATGCCCCATGAGTTTGAAAGACCAAACCTTGAGGGCTTTGGCGTTGATTCTATCGGAGTTTAGACAGAGAACCCTGATGCTCCCATTCCATGTTGAGCGTAAAGCGTAGCACTTACCGCCGCTTGTGTCTGGTTCTCCTGTACCAACTCTGCACTCAGTCCTTCAACACTGCCAAGACTCACTGACATAGAAAACAAATCATGGCTTCTTTTTAGACAAGAGAGGTTTATGTATTCAAAGGAAAACATTCAAATTGTATTCCATAATACCAAGACCCAGCTCTAGTGTATTTGAATTCGGCAGAATGTCCCCTATCTGTATGTTATGCCAATTTTCACCCATAACCATAATTGATTGATTGATTTAATTATTATAATCATTTAATGTTCATACTTAAATGTGATTTGGTAGAAAATCTACATAAGTGACCTGAATACACTTAGACCACTGCTGTAAATTCAATCTAGTTTACGTAATCATAGACTACATACAAGAAGAATTCAAACTGGGGAGGAATTCTGTAAAAAAAAAACTTCTTACCTGGATCAATGTTCAACTCTTCTAGCTTCTTCTGACAAACATCCCTAAAAAGAGAAACGCCAAATGATTTCAAAACATGAATCCGCAATTCAATGTTCAAATTGTCTTGAATGTGACAGGTATTTCATAGAATATTGTTTGAAAGAGTATCCCAAGTCTCAGTTCTAATATATCTACGCAAGCCGGTCAGATTAGACCCAAATAAAACATTGTGGGTTTAAGGTAACATGCCCAAAAAGGTATGGTTGATCGCATTTTTTTAGATATCATTTTTCTTCCAATACGACAATGTGCCTACCCCAAAACCTGCAGTGGATGAATAAAAAAACTATATAAAGCACACTCCGCTTTACTTACAATCGGTTCCCCAAGGCTTCATTCCGTATTTCCAAACATTTTGAGTCATCCTCTTCAGAATCTGAAATTATCAAATATGTGTTTTAAACATCGACATATATTGTAATACCACGCGTGTAAGCCGCAGCTTATATCCGAATCTGAACCTTACTGCACCTTATATAACTTCCCACAGGAGGGGGTGCGCCTGTTTTCTATTGGACTCCCAGTGGAAATGTGCCACACATCCTTAGAGGTTATATGGAAATTGAATATTTAAAATCTAATCTGTAAAGCTGGCAAAATCAAGATTACTTATACCATAAAACCCTGCCTATAGGCCGCGGCTTATAGTCGGGGTTTTGACATTTTAGAAAAGTCCTGCCATTTTTCAATATCCAGGTTCGGCTTATAACTTTTACACAAACCCAGGTAGGGTTACGAGAAAACTCAGACAAGAGATAAGACCACTCGTTAAAATTGACAAGGGGACAAGAAGATTTCTTCAAAATTGACAATAGGGCCCTGCAGGTGGCGGCTCAAATAAGCTAGTGCGGCTTACATGAGAACCCCAGTGCTTATTTGAGACCCAAAAAATCTTAATTTGGTCTATGTCCCGCCCCCCTCTCCCCCAAGATCAAATACCCGGTACCTTCCACCGCCCCTGATGTAACATTATTGTGATCTCATTATGGAAAGAAAAGAATCTACAACAGAATCTTACTTGAATCCTTTAGTTCGAGTGCTTTTTCCAGTTCCACGTTATCCTTCTTGAGTTTTTCAACGGCATTCTAAGAAGAAGAAAAAGATTGAGTGTTAGTGTGAGTTATTAAAAGCAGTATAGCACCTGTGATAACGTTGGGCCATACTTAAAATATTATGTTCGTTTCCTGTCCAGAGCTATGAGGCCTGGTGAAATCTTCTGTTGATGGCAGACAACTTTTTTTATTTAAATACAAGATTCTAGTCCCCCAAATTTAGAATGTAATGTCATAAACGTGATGCACATGCTGACCATGTTTATGACCCAAAAGAAATTCACAAACAAAAGTTTTTCCCTCCCTCATGGGTCTGTAAAATCCCACCCTCTAGACAGGAAACGGATATATTTTTAACGATGGCCTTAGAACAGTCTGAGACTATGAAATGGATTCAATTGTACGTTGGCGTCCTCCTGATACATGCAGATATCATGTCGGCCTCTTGTAATGTCTGTGTGGGTGACGGCGGCCACTGGAGGCACAATCCGCTGCCGCTCCACTCAGCAGGCAGAATATACATGTATCCACTGAGGGCTAAGGTCAGGCTGAGGGGGCACAATACACATCCACTAATTACAGACAATTAAGGGATTAAATATTGTATTGCCCCTTTGATCTAGATATGGGCTTCTGTGCAGTTGAATGTGCATTAGAATTGGGTGAAAGTCGCACAACCTTACATGATGCTTGCCATATATATGTGTACTAAGGCGTCCTAGTGTATAATAGAGACATTGGTATAGTTACTTACCTGAGTTTTGCTGATTTCTGCCTTCAGGCCAGAGATTTCCTTTGTATGTTTTTTTATAAGAAGCTGTTTCTCTTCCTCCAAGTGTTGAATGTTCTCGCGGAGGACTTTGTCGCTTCGTCTCTGATCAGGTATTCTGGTGCTGACAGACCAAATCAAAAACGTTTTTAGGCTATTTACAAAAGCAAAAAAAAATGAATTGGTGTTAAAATCTCCTACTCTAGAGTACCCCACTAGCTCAAACATGAATCTGAACGAAAGCAGAGATGCTAGCCTAGAGCGAAATCGTATGTATCACTAGGATCTATATTGACATGACATTTCATACTACCTGTAGTTTTTCCATTAACAACTGCAAATATATATTGCTATGATCAATTTCTATATACAGCGCCCGATATAGAGGCAATTCTATGCTTTTAATATACAAAATCCTTTAAGGAATTCACTGATTAATCTCCATGTAGCCATAACTCTGCTTGTAGTCACTTTAAGTTAGAGTATCTGAATAAAATCTTTCACTAATGCTAAGAGTAATGGAAAGCTGGAGAGGGCCTGGCATGATCCTTTGGACACCAAATCCACTTATGGCGGCAGTGATAGCCTATGCCCTGGCCCTCTTAGACAGAGAGACCCTGTTCCAGCCTCCTCACGTCATATGGGACAGGGTGCTCTCTGAAGGCTGGAGTGGAGATTGCTTGGGGCCCCTGCTAGTGAGAACAGTGAATCTGTCGGGGCTGCAAAAACTTCGATTTTCCCTATCTTAGAATTCTCGGAATTCAAACAAACTTTCAGGAATGCTAACCAAGTATGCCACGTACCCACATATTAATTTATAGAAAGATTCATCAAGAACAAAAACCAGGAGATTTGCGCGAAATGTCCTCGCACTCAACTGACAAGTTTGGCAATAGAGTTTTTTTACGTGACATCACACCTTGCCGTGGAGAGGCGCTGGAGATCCTCTGCTGTAACCCAAACCCATGCTACCCATAGAGAATGAATAGTGGCGGCCTACTACATTGTACAAAATCTTGATTTTCTATTAATCCTGTGGCATTTTCAAAATATCCTTTTCACTAATAATAGTAGAGGTATAGTGGAACATTCGAAACCAAGAACTATGAATGTCCGACGGATATAAATGTCAATAATATCATGTTGAAGTGGAAGGATGTACTGCACAATCTCGACGTGGGGTAGGGCAGGTAGGGCTAGCTTTCTGTGCCGAGCTACAACTAGCTTTTACAAAACACTGATTTTCTCTTAATCCTGTGACTTGACCAAAATAACCTTTTTACTAGTAATAGAAGAGATATAGAGGAACAATCGGAACTTAGATATATGAATTTCTGATTTATATCAGTATTTGAAACTTGTTGAAGTGGAAAGATGTCCTGTGCAAGATTGGCAGCTGCGCCTAAGAATAAGTGCATGACACTGAACTTTTCGGAATTCTAAGGTTCAGAAAATGCTCTCTTGCAATTGTCAAATACTGTAGAAATACGACTTTTGAATATATGCATAACCTTCTATATCTGGGCTTGGTGAAAATGTTCATAAAATAAATAGTGTGGGGGTACCATGGTTCCTCAGCTAATGGGTAAAACAGTACTGACATGCCAGTCATTTTTTCACCTTCAGTGATTAGGCCCAATGAGCATTGTCCACACTGTGAATACACATTCACTGAAATCCCTCTATAGATGTACCTACTACCTCCCCAAACGGCCAAAGGAGGTCGTCATACTACGACTAGGCCCTCTAGGCCTTAACCATTATATACCCCATAGCCTTCTGGACCCAACCAATTTTAAATCAATCATTGCTTCACCTATTATTAGTTGTAGTGCTGCTACTGCTGCCACTGCTGCGCCGGAGCCGGTCTCGTGGTGGACGTTTGGTGACCGTACCATGACTCCCTTGACCCGATGCCGTGAACACAATTCCCTTCTCTAAGTTGTCTGCAAACTTAGTCTCAGCTTTCTGTGAAAAATCAACCGGACATTTCTTTGACTCTAGGGCGTGGGCTTTTTTGGCTTTGGGGTCATCCGTGTCAAGCTTCAGTGTGGAAAAGAGCGGGGCAGAAGCAGACGAACTTGCAGACGCGTTTTTTGTCTCTCGCTCTCCGGGTCGAGTTGGTGTGGGGTGACGTTTACGTTTAGTGTCATCTGAAGTTTTCCTATGTCCGACTATGTCTGGATTAAAAGGTCCTTGTAGAGACAGCGGTGGTTTTGTTTTGGGGTGATCATCAACGTTTTGCCTGTAATTTGACAGTTTCTTCTCAAGTTTGTGTTTGTTTGTCTTCACGGCCGCTCCATCCTTGGGACTTTGCTTGTCTTGAGCTGTTGCTGATTCCGTCTTTTTGTCGGTCGGCCTCGCAATAAGTTGTGGAATAGATCGACGGGCGATACGCCTAGACCTTTCTTTGCTATCTGATGACATCTTGTATTGATTTTTTTACATGACAAGCAAGCAATTTTCAAAAGTTTGTCAGTTTTGCAGTTCAAAATCAGCGCCTGCATGTGGCCTTGACCTTGGACATTCATATCCGGTTTGGTAGTGTCATAGTAGCCCACAAGAGGGCGTATGGATTTCCCGCGCTCGCCGGATAACATGCCACGGCAAGCGCTTGTGGTCTCAGCCATGGAAATACTTTTTCACTATATTTTAATGTAGCATGGCATGCCATAACTAGTGTGCCCCGGAGGTATTGAGCAAAAAATCCCATGTATATCTTTAGGAGCAACCTCGATTTACGACATATAAAAAAAACCTGAGCATCGATCACGAAAATCTTGAATGCTGGCCATAAATGTACAGACACCTGCATAATTGGCATTTTTTGCAGTGAATAAATTCAGTTCAGACCCAATCCAAACAAGCCCAGAAATGAATGGGCATCGCTGCAATAATCATGTTTTATTTTATATCATATGAATAAGTACCTACTCAGGACCAGTTATGAATTTTTACAGAGTATTCTACTAAATCAGCTAACTATTTTATCCACCCAGAACTCATGTAGTATTCAGTGCGGAGGTCTTCTGTCGGTAAGGATGCACTGAGTGACCCCGGGATTTCCCTACATGAGACCTGAAGGGACAGGTGTGCTTTTGAGGTTTTCCAAAAATTACTTTTTTGAGTGTGTTTCACATCTGAATATTGACTTTCATTGCCTTGGAGAAGCTCTTTCTTCTAATAAACCAGCTTCTACAGGTCAGACAGCCAGCAGAGCAAGTGGCATTTTCAGGCCTCGGTCCAAGGACCTGATACCTATGTACTTAAAAATTGATTTATGCAGGAAGAAATGCTAGTAGAGCCATCAAATCATACAGGGGTGTTCCCAAGAGATCCCTGACAATGTCACAAGTATGAAATGAATTCTCATGATAGCGATTATGTTGATATTGTGATGACATTGTGTGAAACATGGCAAAAAATTACGATAAATTTCCATACCATATGGTAAAATTGGTGATTTTTACTATAATGGCCTACCATACAAAGGGGTTCTGACCTGATTTTTATTGATACAAATTTTTATCCCATTCTATGAAAGAATTATGCATGTGTTTGTGATGAGCTATGGACTGCCAATGGACACCCAATGGGCCTCGGACTGAGGCTTGCGGGACTGTCCGCAGCCCAGAAAATCATATCGAGAAGTGTTTTACAAGCTCCAATCCTGCCAATACAATGAAAAATATGGTCTGAAAATTCCAGAGGCTTTATTCTGGAGTAGACACCCCACTTTCTTTGAACCTACCTCCATTGTTATAGGTTATTTGGGTCTAATATAGAAAATAGGCAAATTTGGCATTAAAGATTGCTACCCAAAAGTGGGATTTTAGCAATTTTCAAGTGATATTACACACCACAGATGTCTGAATCATGCTAAATCTCACATAACTAATGTAAACCAATAAAAAAAGTGCCTTTACAACAATCTCCCAGGCTTTTTCATTCAAAACATCCTTTCCGCTGCAGGTCTCAGCCATGGAAATACTTTTTCACTCTATTTTAATGTAGCATGGCATGCCATAACTAGTGTGCCCCGGAGGTATTGAGCAAAAAATCCCACGTATATCTTTAGGGGCAACCTCGATTTACGACATATAAAAAAAAACCTGAGCATCGATCACGAAAATCTTGAATGCTGGCCATAAATGTACAGACACCTGCATAATTGGCATTTTTTGCAGTGAATAAATTCAGTTCAGACCCAATCCAAACAAGCCCAAAAATGAATGGGCATCACTGCAATAATCATGTTTTATTTTATATCATATTGATAAGTACCTACTCATGACCAGTTATGAATTTTTACAGAGTTCTACTAAATCAGCTAACTATTTTATCCACCCAGAACTCATGTAGTATTCAGTGCAGAGGTCTTCTGTCGGTAAGGATGCACTGAGTGACCCCGGGATTTCCCTACATGAGACCTTGTGCTAGAGCATATAGAGCTTGCACAGGGGACCATCCATTAATTACATACGCACTTTTTGCCCAAAATTTGACCCCCCACCCCTCCTGTTGCATCATGTATGCATTGAGCCTACCCCCCCCCCTACCCCCTCTGACCTCCCCCTCCATGACTAAGGGAGTGGTCATTTTTTAACAACAGGGGGTTGGGGGTTTGGGGGGGGACAACAAAATTTTCGCCGCGCGCACAGGGAATTTCACCAACCCCCCCTGTTGTTAAAAAATTACCACTCCCTAAGGGATAAATATGGATGAATAGGCACATCTGCAAACTCCTTATTTTTTCCCCCATTTTTTTTTTTTTAGATCCACAAGGTTCAATCATGTGAATCATCCAGATCCAACGGGATCTCATTTTAACATTAATATGGGGGGGGGGGTCTTAGACTTAGTAAAATTTCAAAACAGGGTACCAGACATCCTCAAAAAACAACAGAATACATAATTTTGGCCTCTAGACCCCCCTCTAGATCTCTACGCTTAATTTCTTCTAGCTCCTTTTCAAAGACAAATGGTAAGGATCTATGGGCTTACATTTTTTTTTGCATCTTGAGTTTGAAGGTATAATTGGGGAGGAGGGGGTTAATCCCACATACACTGCACCACATATAACTTTTTGTCTATATACCTACCCAGAGATGCCCATAAAACACCCGAAAATACCCTCAAAATACCCTAGTTTTGAGCTCAAAATACCCCCAAATGCGTACACAATGAGTATGCCAAATTGGTCCAAGACCCCCCCCCCCCTGTACGCACATGTGCGCATTTGGCTTGACCCCCCTCCCCTTAGTGCATACGTGATTTATGGATGGTCCCTAGAGTGTCTCCATGGTGATAATATTTCGGTGTTTCCCTGATGATCTATAATGATAATATGCAATCTTGCCATGCAAGGGGCCTATACAGGTATCACAGATCTAGAATCACAGAGCTAGGTCTGCAGGTAGTCAAAAGCCCCCAGGGCCCTGATCCTACTGAAGTGATTACTTTTTCTAACAACAGGGGGGGGGGGGGGCTGGTGGGTTTCAGCCCCCCCCCCCCACCATCTCGAGGGTCAAAGTTTTTTTTACCCCTCCACGAAGGGCTGAAAATTGCGTGCAAACACACCCTTTAAACCTATAGTAATGCGCAGGCTTTTTCCTGAAAACAGGTAAAATTATTTTTGACCCCCCCCCTGGTCAAGGCGTCGAAAAAATTCTGACTCCCCCTGGTCAAGGGGTCATGTCCTGATCCACCCCCTCAAACCCACCACCCCCCCCCCGTTGTTAAAAAATGATCACTCCCTAAGATCTAATTCAATTGACAGCCCCTATTTTTCCTTTAGCGATGCATGGACAGCCATCACTCCCCAGGGTCGGTAACACATTTGGCACCCAAAGCGCCCTAAGAAAGTATGATATCCAAATTATATATATATATATATATATATATATATATATATATAAATATATATATTTTGAAAAAAGTTTATTGACTGCACTATGGAAGGCTGGTGCGACATCTCAGTTGCCATTTGTTATTTGTCATTTGCCAATTGCCAATTGATACTTACGTCTTGCCAGTTGCCGATTGTTATTTAAACTTATTGTCATTTGCCAGTTGCCTTTTGCCAATTGATACTTACGTCTTGCCAGTTGCAGATTGTTATTTAAAGTTATTGTCATTTGCCAGTTGCCATTTGCCAATTGATACTTATGTCTTGCCAGTTGCCGATTGTTATTTAAAGTTATTGTCATTTGCCAGTTGCCATTTGCCAATTGACACTTACGTCTTGCCACTTGTCAATTGTTATGTTCATTTGCCATTTGCCAATTGCCAGTTGCCACTTATGTCTTGCCATTTGCCAATTGTAATTCTCATTTGCCATTTGCCAATAGCCAATTGTCACTTGTAGCTTGCCAATTGCCATTTGCCGACTATTCCAGTTCCTGACTCCTGACTAAGACACAATTAAAGGGGGGCTAGCACAGACTTTTAACAATATGGGTACCTGGCCAAAGATCATTGATAGATTCGCGGAAACCAGCGCAAAAGTTGCGACGATCTGATTGGTCGAGGGGTGGTCACGTGATTTTTTAATGCGGGTGTGCATTAGCATGCTAGTCACCCTTTAACAATTGGCAAGTGGCAAATGACATCAAGCTAACAATTATTTACAATTATTAATATTTTTTAACAATTACTTATAATTATTTACAATTATTAATATTTTTTAACAATTACTTATAATTATTTACAATTATTAATACTTTTTAACAATTACTAATAATTATTTACAATTATTAATATCTTTTAACAATTATTAATAATTATTAACAAATATTTATAATTAAGATGTAAGTGGCAATTGGCAAACGGTAAATAATATTAACAATTGGCAAATGGCAAGACATAAGTAGCAATTGGCAAATGGCAAATGACAAATAACAAAAGGCAAATGGCATGTCGTACCGGCCTTCCATACTGCGCCACTTCGCAAAGAGGTGATAATAATACATGTAGTCAACTCATTTAGGAATGCTCCCCCCCCCCGCCCGATGGCCCCCTCCTGCCTTGGTCCTCAGGCTGGGGGCAAACAGCCTTGCTGTGCATCAGGTCAGGGGACAAACGAAAGCTAAGAAAGGGACAAACTAGTATCACCAGTCATTGTGTGGCGTACACGAGGGACTTTGGTATTAAGGAATGGGCATACTGAAGCTACCACAACCTGGGAAGGCCCCAGAATGTGGGTTGTAATACCTGATATTAGTGCTACACAAATTCTTCTTGGTATAAACTCATGACTCCTTGCCTCAATCTTAGATGTTGTTTTACGACCACCATTAGAGCAGCTCACCAGATGCCTGCACATAATGGGGCCTTATATGTGGTTTTGGCAAGTATCACCTTGATTAGGCCTCCTCCTTTAGATGTCAATTGGTCCCTGATAAACCAAGAATCACTATAGATTTAAGCATAGGACCCCCTCATGGTGAACTTATTTATAGTCGGGGCCTTTGCCGGCCTTGCCTAGCTAGCCTTGCCAGGTTGAGATAGATGCAGTAGGGTCACTTGCCCCTGACTCGACCACTAGGCATGTTGGTTCCTTAAGTCGACCATCAAGCATTATTTTGAGCTACTTTTACAATAGATTAGGACTGTTGGTGTCAAGTGCAGGACATTTATATTTTAGTTAATGATGCAAAGTCAACTGGTAGTCATCTGCTATCTGATGGAAGTTAGCTTTAATAGGGTGGTCGACTAAAGGTACCAACATGCTTAGTGGTCGAGTCAGGGGCGAGTTACCCTATACCTTGTCAGGCCCCTGCTGTGTCCTAGGCCTAGAGCCTAGACCTAGATGCTTTCGCACAAACACAGGGTGCGGCTTATACACGGATGTGGCTACTACGTGAGGTTTTACATAGGCTTAGGCCTACTTGTGCCAATGTTACAGCTGCCTGCATCTATTGTGAGGTTTTCAGGGACACTGTTTCAACGTGCACTACTACCACCTAGTAGCAGAGGACCGAACTAATCTCAATGAGAGGTTCACTCCTCTCCAAAACATCCTGTAAACGAAATTTAAGACGATGGCTCCATTTTGTATCTTGCGTCTAGACCTTTCTAAGATCACAGTAAGACAATGCAGAAACATGAAACATTACCAAAGAAAGATTTTTGTGCAAAACAATTTTAAAAGAAGAGTATATATATATATAAATATATATATATATATATATATATATATATATATATATATATATATATATGGGACTATATACACCCGTGTATATACCGTAATCTCCCGCGTATAAGGCGCAGCTCGCGTATAAGGCGCCCCCCCAACTCACAGGGGGGCTGTTTTGCATATAAGGCGCCCCCTCAGGGGAGATTTTTGTTAATTTAGTACTGATCTATAGTAAAAATACCCCCCCCTATAAGGCGCACCCCAAACTCAAGGCAATTTACCTCCCACGTATAAGACCCAGCAGCATTTTGTTTGGCGTATAAGACGCGCCTTATACGTGGGAGATTACGGTATATATAATTAATATGTGCAGTGGTTGGATCTACTTTTCCTCCAGGGGCGCGCATTGGTATGTGTGACGTCACCGTAAACATCCAGCACCTATATAAGCTGCGGGATCCAAATTAACCGTCAGTTGGCGTGTTTCCTCAGAGCGGCACACACCACGTTGGGTGGTGCCGGGAATTTTAACGGTTTTATCCGTTTTTCCAAGTTAATACGGTGTTTAACCTATCATTATGGGTAGGAAAGGAACAACTAGCGGCATACGAAGGTCCAAGACCAAGAAGTCGCCTAAAAAACCAGGGAATATTGCCAACTCTAGGACATCAAGCAGTGTAGATTCCAATGGGGGTGGTCATGGATCATCTTCCCCAACCGCTACTGGGGGTTCATTGGATTTACCTGTTGACCAGACGTATATCGGGGAGCTGGAGGAGCGTACTACTCGCATGGAGCAACAGCTCGAAGATATCCGGTCTTTATTGGAGAACCAGGCGGTTAATCGAACAAGTACTTCAACAGCGACTGGCGAGGCTGAGACGGGTCGTGCACGTGGTGGTGTTGATAAACATTCCACAGTCAACATGGTAACCAAGCAACGGGGGCGGGGCCGACAGCGCTCGCCTGACTACCGGGGTCTCCACGGCGACAGGGCAGGTCGTCGCCATCTTGGATCTTCGAGTAGGTCTTCTTCGTACCGTAGTGTTTCAACGGATTCATCGGGTTCTATTGGATCTAATGCCTCAAGGAGTAATCGTCGACATGCTACAAAGTCTAGAGGTACGTTTGACCAGAAAAATTTCTTGAAAAAGGGTGAAAAAATGGACAGTATCGAGAAACTACTGATCGTTAACGTCAGAATGGTTAAGCAATTGTTAGAGGAGGGTGAAGACGTGTTCGATGTGGTTAAGCATATTGAAGTTCTGGTAGAGAAATCTTCTACCAGGATATACACGTTGAAGGCTCTCGTAGCATATGATTCAGCGGTCAAGAATAGAGCCAATGTTGAAGGAATGGTATCGTTTGGTGATGTTAAAAGTGAGGATATTCTTAGGCACCTGTCTTATGACGGAACGGTGCAAGCTCAGAAAGCGGGTGGGGCTAAGCCTAAGTCATTCAAATCAAAACAATCTAACCGAACATGTTATGCCTTCAATAGGGCTGAAGGTTGCAGGGAAGACCCGTGCAGGTATCGGCATATTTGTGAGATTTGCAACTTGTCAAGCCATGGCAAAGATAAATGTCAAAAGAACAAAAAAGATTAGGAATTTTCACTTAGGCAAGGTCCTACGTTAGAGTCTGAATTTTTGATGCCTGATTTTAGTGTAGTACATGTGGTAGACCTTCCTGAGCCCCCCGTTTCAATCATTCCGGGTGAAAATAATGAAAATGATGTTAATAGGTCTTGTAGTTTCAACAAGAATCCTTTTATGTCCTATAGTGGCCCAGTACAGGGCGAATTTGAACCACTGTTTACTGTGGAATGTGTTAATAGACCTAGCATCAGGGTCTATGATAGTTGTGTCAATGGTATCTGCGAGTGTGAGCATTTCATTTATGGTAGGAAGGCTCAAATTTTACCGTGCAGACTAGCTAGTTTTCTGAGGCAGTCAGATATTATTAATATAAGTCAGGTGGAATCTGATTTTCTATGGTGTGGTTTTACCGAGGGGTTCAAAATAGTTGACCCAGATTGTAATACAAGTTATGATTGTAAAAATTATAAGTCTATCATAGAGGGTAGATTTTATACCGAAATGTGTGGTATAATTGAGGATGAGTTAGCCCAGGGCTTGGTAACGAGGACAGTTTCAAAACCTAAATGTATTCACTCCTTAGGGGGTGTGGAAAAATCTAATGGTAAACTTCGTCCCATCACCGACTGCAGCATGCCAGCGGATATCTCTATTAATAACTTTATGAGTACAACGTCCAAAAGTTTCTCCTATAATTCCATTAACACTGTTACATGTCAACTTGATAGAGATGACTTTATGTGTGTAGTAGATTTAAAATCTGCTTATAGAAGTATTAATGTTTATGGTCCGCATGTAGGCTATCAAGGGTTCAGGTGGAATTTTGGTAATGGTGATGAGTTTTTTGAGAGTAACCGTTTGACATTTGGTCTAAAGTGTGCTCCATATATATTTAGTAGAATATCTGATTTTTTGACTGCTGTAGCTAAATTCTATGGTGTAGATAGGATAGTAAACTACTTGGATGATTTTATTATCATAGCCAAGACAGAGGAGGATTGTTTACGTAAAAGGAACATCCTAATTGAGTGTATGGAATATCTAGGGTTTGTTGTGTCGAAAGAGAAGGTGACCGAACCCAGCCAGGTGTGTATTTTCTTGGGTATAACCATTGATTCTACGGCTATGGAGTTGTCGCTTCCACAGAAGAAGCTAGATAAAATGAGCTCGGCTATAGACGAGTGTTTGGGTAAAAAATTCGTATCTAAGAAGACATTACAAAAGATTGGTGGTTTGATGTCCTTCTGCTCCCAAGTAGTACGTGGTGGCAGAACTTTCAGCAGGAGATTGTTCGATCTTTGTGCTAAAGCCAGGAGTAGGGGTGTTATTAAACTTAATGAGGAAACTCAGAATGACCTGCTGTGGTGGAGGGATTTTTGTAGAATTTTCAATTGTAGGAATATTATTCTAAATGATAATGAATGTACCCCTATGTATTCCGATTCCTCTGTACAGGGTTTTGGGGCCTGGTTCGATAAAGACTATTTTTATGGTACTTGGAATGACTCTAATCCTATGGTAGACTGTACAGGTCATTTCGTTCATGCCCCTAGCCTTGATAATATCAAACTTCACCATAGAAATATAAATGTTTACGAGCTGTATCCAGTAATGGTAGGCCTTAAGCGCTGGGTGAAAAAGTTTTCTAATACCAGAGTTCATTGCATCACGGATAACATGCAAGTCTTGGCCATGTTGAATACCGGTAGGTCCAAGAATAAGTTGTGTATGTCCTGGTTGAGGGAAATTTTTTGGCTATGTTTTATACATAACATTGAAATATATTCTACATATATTAGGTCGGAGGAGAATATTTTGGCTGACCATTTGTCTAGGCTAAATTACAGAGGTGTCCCAAAGAAATGTAGAAATGTTTTAACTGAATATAACATGTGCTGTTATAATTCCAGGCCTGAGGGAGCTAGAGCGGAGAAGGAGAAGGTTTTTGTATAGGGGCGTGGCAGAGTCCACACGTAAGGTTCGCAAACAGCAGTTTAGTAGGTACAAAAAATTTTGTAAAGTCTTTGACCTCATTCCCCTACCATGTTCTCCTTCTCAAGCCTCTTTGTATAGTGTATACTTAGCAGATAAAATGAAACCTGTATCTGTTCGGAACTATTTGTCCGCGTTATGGTATTATCAGAAATTAAAAGGTTATTCTGATTATAGTGGTAATTTTATTGTAAAAAAGACACTGGATGGTATTAAACGTAATTATAAATGTTCCTCTCTTAAAACTAATCCTTTTACTCCAAGTGTTATGCTGAAGATCAAATCTAAGTTGGATTTGTCTGTGTATGAGGATGTAGTCTTCTGGTCAGCTATCCTATTGTGTTACCGAGGTGTGTTCAGGGTGGGTCATGTAGTCGATTCCCCTCATAACTTTAAAGCCAGAGATGTTTCTTTGTCTGTTGATTGCATTCGCATTGATGTTAGATCTTCTAAAACTGACCAATATGGTAGGAAACCTTATGTGGTATATTTGAAGAGAAATGATTATTCTGGTCTATGTCCAGCTAGGTATTTGGGAATTTGTAAAAAATCTAACAGTAAATTATTGTTCACTATAGGTAACAAACCTTTGACTTATAACTATGTTAATACCAGGTTGAAGTCCATTTCTTTAGACTGTGGTATTCCCTACAGAGTTTCAACTCATTCACTCCGACATGGTGGAGCAACTTTGTTATATATATATATATATATATATATATATATATATATATATATATATATATATATATATATATATATATATATGTAGGCCTAGGGTCTTTGTCCAAGATCTGGAAGAATTCTCCACAAATAATGTGGAAATAATTCTTATATCCATAGGGTCAATTCATGGTCATTGGTATGTGTACTCGTGGGATTATAAAAGGGAATCGTCATATTGACGAGGTACCATTATTTATTTCAGGCCTCAAAGTTCAAGGGATCCATATGAAAAATTCATACTTTATCCCTCAAAACTGCATGTTACCATTTCCAAATCCTTTAATACAGAATCCGGTTATCCGAATTTCTTTTCTGTTATTCTTCTTTGTCTTAATGGTTATGGACTTGTGACAATTAACTTTATATTTTTAAGCATAAGGCACTTTAACAGTAAAATATGTATCGACTATATTATTTTATACTGGACTGATCGCGATCATAGTTCAGGTATCATGGTACTAAACTTTGAATCATTATATGGATGTAGGCTATCCCAGGACAGTCTAGGCCTTCGTAATGGCCCCAAAGTGAGCAAATTGTTGATTCTTAACAACTGTCCCCACCATCATTGGTTAGTCCACGTACCCCATTGATAGAAAACTGAAAATTACTGTGAGGCATGTGATAGAGGCGTCCCCATTGCAGTCCAATAAAGATTCAGAAATAATGAGAAATAATGAAACGTACATCCTGGATTTCTTTTGGATTGTTTCACCTATTATTAGTCAAAGTACTACCACTGCTGCACTGGAGACAGACTCGTGGTGGATGTTTGGTGACCATACCATGTCTCCCTTTACACGATACTCTGAAAAATAATCGCCTTCTCTTAGTTGTCTGCACACTTAGTCTGTACTTTCTGGGAGAAATCAATTTAACATTTTTTGGACTCTAAGCCATGGACTTTTTTTTATATATATTGGGGTTGTCTCTGTCAAATTTCTATGACTGTAGAAGATAGACAGGAAAGGGGCGCTATACATTTTAAGCCTTAGACCAATAAAAGCCCTATCTATAGGGCAGTGGAATGCAATTTTCATCTCTATCAATAGAATTACCCTTTCACTTTTTATTATCCATTATCTTGTTTCCATTATTATCTATATTTTTTTCAAGATTTTCCTTTAGTTTACTATTTTTACCTGTAACTCCCATTATTCACCACCTACCCCCATACCTACCACTCCCTAGTTGGTTGCTAACACTTACACATCTACACAGCATGTAATTGAGCGACAAACGGCTGTCACGACCCTTGGTGCCATTGCTGAGTACTTCTGACAGCAGAGAGGGACTCTTCCCATCCAAGTCTCACTAACTCTTGAAACATGAGAATCAAAGTGCATGCCGGGAGCGGCTGGGGTGGCGCCCTCCGACAGGGTGGTAGGGTATTACTAGCAGGATGCATGTGCACCTCACAGCAGCTGTCTGACCCCAGGATGGAGAGTGAGGAGAGGACAGACAGAGGCATGTAGATTTAGTTATGCAGGTTGGGGAGAGACAGCGAGATGGAGATTGAGGTAGAGGGAGACATACAATTAAAAAGAGAAACAGCAGGATACGCAGATGCAGCACAATGCAGAGAGAGAGAGGGAGAGACAGACAGGCAGAGACAAAAGCAGAAAGACAGAGTCACAGTGAGAGGGAGAGAGAATGGGATTAGCACTAACAATTCTGCATGTGGAAATCTTCAATGTCATCTACCAGAGTGAGGGAGAGAGAGAGAGTGAGGGAGTGAGACAGAGACAGGGCGATAGAGACATCAGAGACAGAAAATGAAGAAGAATGACATTATAGGAGACAGACAGATGGAGAAAGAGCCATGACATATAGCCAAAGGTCCAAAAGCAGAACCAATTACAAACAAAACCAATAGTTGAGAGAAAAGGATTTGCCCGCATGATTAATTGCTTTGTGTCATATAATCAGCAAAAGGTTTGGTGCTGTTGAATTGTGAGACCACAGGTGTGCAGAAACTGAGATAAAAACTTGCCAGGTTGTTGCCAGCAGAAGATGGTTTCACAGAGTGATGAGTGTTTCACTTATTAGCAGACAACTACCTCAAAAACATTGAGCCATTATTTACAAAATACCACCACACGGTGAGCCATGTTTCACTATGTTTGTAGCAATCACTCCCCATGTTTCACATGTACGCGGACTGGGGCTGGGAGCTACACCTCCTAGTTCGACCTACAGAAAAGAGGCACATGTCACTTCTGGTAATTACATGGATTACTTTATCTAATTGATGTTGGTGAAGACCTCCAACTGACAGAGGCATTAATCTATGCATCTACAGCATAGGGCAAATGCCTGCTTGGTATGTGGATCGATTAACCATGCAAATTATGTACCTTCTCTGTCTTAATTAGTGTCTGGATATTTGAGAATGTATTCTAGCGTCAATTCTTTTTTATAGTTAATAGAAATGGAGCTGGAATTGATGATAGTAGGAGCTGGGAAGGGTGAAAGTAGCTGTTAACACAGATAAGATAGGGCGGCAGTGCAGGCAGCAACTCTCCACACCAACTTTAGCTCCTGATAACTCTAGCATCAAACTGCCACATTCACACTCCATGGGAGCTTTGGGGGACATTAACTTAAGGCCTAGTTGATATGTCTTTATATACACTGCAAAAATGGTGTTTAGATTTTAAACATGTTTAGGTCTAAACACGTTTAAAACCTAAACATATAGGTCAGTTAGGTGTCTTATTGACTACACATTTAGGAAATGAACACTTTTATTCTAACTACATAAACATTTATGCTAAACATGTTTAGAGTTGAGACAGTTGAATAATAGGTGTTTAGATTTAAACATCAATATGTTTAGATACTTCCCAGCAAATTGTCGTGACTCCTGGTCAACCTGTGTGAAGTGGCTCACACATGTCGCTAGATGGAACACGACGTCGCTATAGCACAAGATCACCAGGAATAGCAATGGTGGTGACCACATGGCCTCACCTCAGATGGCGAGGATGGTGATCACTCAAATTCACCAGGGATGGCGACGCGGGTGATCACTCACCTCGCTAGATGAAACACGCACCTCGTCATAGCACATGTTCACCAGGGATGGCGAGGATCGTGATCACTCATCCTCACCAGGTATGGCGACATGAGTGATCACTCATCCTCACCAGGGATGGCGACATGAGTGATCACTCACTTCGCTAGATGAGACGCACACCACGTCATAATACACATTCACCACGGATGGCAAGGATTGTGATCAGTCACCTCGCTAGATAAAACGCGTACCTCGTGATAGCACAGGTTCACCACAGAGGGTGAGGATCTTGATCACCCACACTCACCAGGGATGGCGACACGAGTGATCACTCACCTCGCTAGATGAAACGCGCACCACGTCATAGCGCAGGTTCACCATGGATGGCGAGAGTGGTGATCACTCAGACTCACCAGTGATGGCGACGCTGGTGATCACTCACCTTGTTAGATGAAAAGCTCATGATCATCGACATTGGTAATCATGCAGCCTCACATGTCCAGATCAAAGTATGTTTTGCCAGAGAAGGTATTGCCATATGTATCTTCCCTCTAACCATAGACAAGGTGTTCATGTTGATATTTCCCTATGTATTTTTCCTGTAACCAGAGAAAAGGTGTTTATGGATAGTTGCTTTCATTTTAGAGATACCTCTATCTAAATTCAATTGATATTCTCTCTATATAATCTTGTTTGATTCAACTCTGAAGTATTACATGGAAATCAGTGTGAAACAAAGCACATTTAATACGTATGGGACTTATACTTCATGCCCACACTTCCTAGATAGGCTACATGTTGAACAGTGGTGCTGTCTCAACAACTTTGGCAATGGTGGTGATAAGTTGCCACTGTGAGTGAGAGTGAGTGACAGATGATGCAATCCTCAGAGAGCATTGACTTGGAGTGACACAAATTCACGTATTGAGTGAGACCAATGTTGGCGATGGTGGTGATAAGTCACCATTTTGAGAGAAGATTAACTAGGAGTGATACACACTCACGCAGTGAGTGAGAGCCATGTGGCAATGCAGGTGAAAGGTTGCCATTCTGACTGAGAGTTGACAGGCAGTGGCACATACTCACGCCATGAGTTAGATCCATGTTGGTGATGGTGGTGATAAGTCACCATGCTTTGTGAGGGATGACAAGGGGTGGCACATACTCACGCAGTGAGTGAGATCATGTTGGCAACTGTTGTGATAAATCGCCATGCCATGTGAGACTGACACACAGTGGCGAAAGATGACGCAGTGAGTTATCACTCAGAAAGGAGTCACCATTGATGACCAATCATGGCGACAGATAACGACAATTTGCTGGGTTGGATGTTGAATCCACACCAGGTGGAAGCACTACCTTTGACTGGACTATCTGCACACAGTTATAATCAATTGTTGTGACAAATGTCCCCAAATCCCATGTTTATCATGGTTTAATTTCATAGAATGTCATGCGAATAGAAAGGGCAATAGAAAATTGACTAGATTCACCTCATACCACCATCATTACCATAAAATAATCAATAAACTCCATGACTGACACCTATTTGATGTTATTCTGGAATAGATAAGGCAATGTCCTTCCTGCCAAGCTGTTGTACTTTCTCAAGTCTCTCATTCTGATGCAGTGTGTAATATATGTACATGTATATAGCTGTGGCTGACATCTTTGGAGACTTTGACAAGTAAATACCTGCTGATGCCCCCCCCCAGTAAATGAGAAAAGAAAACCCAAATTATATCTCTGTTTTTTAATGCATACATGTCTGCAAACCTTAACTCTCCATCAAATCATTTGAACACCTAAACACAAAAATTCATATATCTAAACACAAAGGTTTTAACCTAAACACCTACATTTCTAAACACTTGAGCTAAGCACATTGTTTGGCTAAAAGAGCTTGATAACCCTGAATCTTATACTTTTATTTTTCTTTGTTGAAGATTTGACAGAAATTCATAGCAAAAAAGACAAAACCGGGGCAGATCACAGGTATATTTGGTATCAAATCAAAGACCATTGTGTGTTATGTCAATTTTTTTTTATTACGTTCGAAGTTTTTTAAATGTACAAAACCCAGGTAAAAGAAACGTTCTGTTACTAAAGGCCAAATCCCACCACGCGAAAATGAGCACACAATCATTGTGATTTAGCTATGTAGGGCTCCTTGAAACCTTGAAATCTCTGTGATTTAAGATATCATAATCATGATTCCTCTGTCTTACCCCATATTCCACAGAGACTTAATGTCTAATAATGGCAACACATTCAAAATCACAGAGGCACAGTCCTCAATATCGACAAAAGAATCGAAATCACAGCCCAATATTGGCTAACAGTGAGTTTTGAGTATGGTGAAGTTGGGGATGCAACCCTTGTGATTTAAATTAATGGCAAGACTTCAGGTTTGCTCATTTTTCAATTCACAAGGTTTTCAGACCTATATTTTTCGCTTAGTAGGATTTGATCAAGCCTGTTTATTTTTGCCAAGTGGGTGGATTAGTTGCTGTTGAGTTTCTACGTTGCCTTGTGTACTTACATGTACAATGTAGGCTTTCAGGAAGGGGCGTGGCAGGCAGTCTCAATGGTATAGTGGTGAGGGGGACTGTGCTTGGACCATTTTGACTTTCCCAGATTGACATTGCAGGTGGGACGTTTGTATAGTTGGTCAAAATTGGAGGAGGGGGAGGACAACCCCCGTTCCTTCATATGGCACCTTCCTCTAAACCACATCCCACAGTTTCTCTCTTTCCTGCATCCCATAAAAGCACCCAGACCCAGCCCTCTGCCTCCCCTGGACCCTTGGAGCACGGGCTCTGTTAGTCTCTAGCACTAATTGCATGTGATAAGGCACTATGACTCAGAAGTACACATGCAATATACCCCTGCTGCAGTGGATCTAGATGTCTCACACAAACACCCAGCACTAAACCCTTTTGCCAATTGAATACTAGTAGTTCCTATATGCTCGCATTATTTTGAAAGGGTCCAGAGCTCCTATAGAATAAATTGATACTCATATGATATATCAATTATGAAAAATTAAGAAGGTTTTCCCATTTTAATATCATGAAAATAGCATCAAATAAAATTGATATTTGTCAAAGGATTTCATCAAAGAAGCTACAATGCGTGAAGGTTTGGTTCATCTAAAATCACCATCCCAATATATTTTCTTTTACTTTTAGCAGTGGATTCAGTGGAAGAATGGATCTGATTCCCTATAAATGCAACCCTTTACTTTATCAACCAGTTGCTATCTGTGTAAACCTACCATGGTTGGTACACCTACTCTGCACACACATCAAACACACATCAACACATGGAGCCACCTTTTTACCCTTCCCATATACTCACTGAGCCTAAAGACAATAATTATGCTTCAGTGACAAGGACACGAACTTGGTGACGAGTGCGATTTCTTTTAGTTGAATTTAATGTAGGTGCATTTCTTTTAAACCTGCTTGAACATATTTGATTCAGCCTCGTCTTGTAGGATTGAAAAAAGTAATACTAGAATTTGCATTAAACTGAATACATATATTTTAGATGATTTTTTTTTCATAAATCAGGGTTGAATCCAATGTGAAAGGCTTACTAAACATAGCATAGAAACGTGCCACACTGTTATTTTACCTTACAATTAGAAAAATCAGGAATCCATATCCCCTCCCCTCCCACCTCCTATGCTGTATGTCCAGGGTGAGCTGTGTTTTTCTAGTGAAGGACGCAGTTTTTGTTGCTGTTGGCCCCTGGTGGCTACTGCAGGAGTTATACATCATGGTAGTGTTGGTGACCACGATAGGGATGTGTGCACAGCCTTCCCTCTCTTCCCTGAGTCTGAGACATCAAAGAGATAGAGGGGATTGAGGGGTAAGGGTAGGAGACATCAGTAGGGGTGTTTGAGGTGGGTGGAGGTGCCCAGGTGGGGGTGACATGTATGAGGGGCCAGCAAAGTAATACATGCATACAGAAAAAAATTAATTATGATGAATCAATAGTGTTTCTTGTAGTCCATCCAAAGGTATGTGCATGACATTCTAGGGATTTTGTTTAAGTAATCATACTACCATATGTCTTATGTAGTGGTGGAATTTAAGACACTTTACTACATCTTCCCTCATAGGGACAAGACCCCCTCCCCTCGGGCCTCCCTTATGCAGGAGCAGGTAAATCAGGCATGCAAGTATTTACAACCTTTTAGAATGTGCTATTCGCAGAAATCAGGTGGAACTCCTTCCTTATTTAAGTTCCACCCCTGAGGATAATGCTTTCAAATAAACACTGACCTTAAATCCTGGCATCAAATAAAGAAATCTGGCGATTACCATTAGTCTCCATTCAGTCTGAGCAGGGGTGTAGGAAAAGGGGGGGGGGGGGTGGCAGGCCCCCAATCATAGAGGAGGTGGGGCCTGAATATGTCTGGGCCCCCCAAAATTTGTCAACCCTCATTATAAAATGCGCAAAATTCCCAAAGCTCACTACACAAATTGGACAAATATGTCATGATAGGGAAAATGGCAATATTGGTTAAAGATAAACCATCAAGGAATTATCTTTTATATAAATCCCATACAACCATGCATCAACACCAGCACGCTCAAGCCAATAATTCACAGTGGCTGGTGTGGGGGCCCTCTGCCCCCCCCCCCCCCCCACCAATGAAGATTTGCTTCCTATGCCTCTGCCGAGTTTTCTGAAATGGCTCCCCAGTCAGTTTATCAAGGGCTGAGACATTAATTATCAGGTGGGTGAGGAGATGGATATAAGGGGCATTTTGAACAAGTGCCCCTCATTAGGGGTGAAGGGCATAACTTACTAATCACATCATGAGGAAGAGGGTGTAAAAACTAAATATGATCCAGATAACCTACATCTATTCTTGGCATCACATCTTTCCACATGTATATGCATGACATTATGGTACATTTCACACAACTATTAAAGCTAGATGATTGTCATTACTTTGCTGGTGGAGGGGCCACAATTCACTAATACAAGCCCCCCATCTGGGAATAAACGGATCAGCTCTTACCCCATGATTTGGGAGATTTCTCTCAGCCTGTACCAGAGAGAAGTAATAATACAGCTAGAAGTGGGCCTGAAGGGGATGTGTTTGTATTAGTGATAGGCTATGTGTGTATAAACATGGCTGCCAGAGTTGATACCTTCACCTAGCGACACCTAGAGGGGCATGGAGAAAACACACCCGTCCAGCAACATTATCTTCCCTACAACAGAGCCCCCTCAGTACTCTGCTACACTAATATCAGGTTCTTCTTCTCAAAGACTTGTAACACTTCCCATGACCAGGCCTTCTGTTGGATCTTTATGTTTTGCTTTATCTTTTTATTTAGTATTCAGTAAATAATTTTTGTGTCCATTGTGTTTTGTCATTTTGTTCACCATGTCTATGTTTTCCTTTGCAAATTTTGATTCCTGAATGATGTTGATTCACAATACATTGTGTAGCTACAAGCCAGAGTTGCCTATCATGTTTATTGGGTTGTCCTAGTGCCGTGGTGGAGAGGAACTAAAATGGAGTGAAACAGAGATTAAGAAATGTGAATTGCATCTCAAATAAGTGGCAGCCTTATATAGGTTAAGGGCCAAGAATAGAGAGGCATTGAATTTCTCAAATGCTGGCTAGGTTTCCTAAATTGGCATTTCCTGAACCAGCTGATACTGAAAGCACTCTACAGGTGAATGGTTTTAATTGTTTACAGTGTGGTTGTACTGTGAAAGCTTTTCTTCCATCCAAAACGACAACATCATGGTTACTCCTAAACACTAAATCATTGTGGGTGATAATAGGCAATCAATATGTGCTGATGTTGATAATGGGGGCCCTGCAAGTCACAGTGGATAGAGTTGCAAGATTGAGAGGCCCTCCCAGTGAGAGGTTCAAGAACTACTGAGATGGCCTTGGTGAGTTGGGGAGGGAGCATTTTGCTGTGGTTTATTTAAGGCTCATATGTCGCCCCCTTAGGTGGAGGATAAAGATGTGTTTGGACACTAAGCGTTGAGTTGTTTATCAGCTGGAGAAAGCGCCAAACCAAAACATACCCTACCACCGGGGATCTGGGATAGAGGGATGGTGTTGGGGTAAGATGAAGGCTGTGAGGGAAGTACAGATAGGGAAGAGACCTGCAGATGGACATAGAGTAATGGCAGAGAGACAAGCAGAAGGTAGAGAGAGAGAGAGAGAGAGAGAGAGAGAGAGAGAGAGAGAGAGAGAGAGAGAGAGAGAGAGAGAGAGAGACATTGTACCGGGAATGGCACAATGTCTGCTTGTGGAAATCTTAAAGGTCATCAGTCCCCTACTACATTCGGTCAGTGTTTACTAACTTATTGCACTGTATTTGTCAATAATTGGCACAGTGGCATTGATTTTGAAACAGTTTCTGTCAACTATTTGCACTTTTAGCTATTACGCAGTTTTGGGTATGATTGGATACAATGTTGAGCGGTGTACAATACAGTGGTAGATGTTCCAAAACATTATCAAAAATGTACTAGTATGGGATATTAGCTCTTGTTGGACAGCATATCATGTCCCTTTTAATACACAGCCCTATCATGAACAATTCGCCAGGCCTGCATCTATCGTGCACCGTGCTAGTACTGTGCGACTGGTCGTATTCTGGGATAAATTGAAACAAGATAATAAATCCTGCAATACTATAGTTTTGAGTTGAGTTTTAAACATTTTTATTGGCTTAATAATCATGACATTAAATACAGAGTAAGAGTCCTAAACTCTCTGGCAAGGTTTTGCTGTTCTAGCTGTGTCTGTTATACAATTATAATTTACCAGAAACAATGTTCTGAATTTAGCCTACGCCCGCCCCAAATAAAAGCATGTAACGATTAGGGCCTATACGGTACATGAAATAGGATGGTCAATCTACGATCTGAATCAGTACGAGCCTGTGCATTCGAGGAGCCAGGCAGAGGTAGGCAGGTAGGGTGAAAAGAGTTCCCTGATAGTAATAGGCAGGCAGTGGAGAAAACATTATACCATAGAAAATGGCCTGACAAAGTACACACAGAATAACGCCGACATAACATCAAACGATACTTTGCATCAGTCCGGCCTTATCTTGTATTCTATACCAGTGTGACCCATGATAACTCATTTTTCGAAAACAAACTGATTAAGGCTTATCTGTTGGAGGATAATTCTGTTACACTTGTCTCACGGTGCCTCCACTAACGCTTTGAATTTAAGATATTAATTTTCTGTTTTCCCCTTCCCAACTCCCTGTTCATATTTTAATGTTCATTTCAAAGAGTATTTATTGAGAACAGCCGAAACCTGTCAGCAGCAGTTTCAAAGCTGTCCGACAAAGGGGGATTTTCTTAATCTAGCCCTACATAACGTGACCTTTACCGTTTAACCTTTCTTCCTTTCTTTTGGAGGGGATATGGTGTCTCCACGTATCCCATCCCTCTGTTTGCTATACGGTCCTACTGATACTTCGTTTGATAGAGTAACTATCATCAAAACAAATTGCCAATCGTTGTTATAATTATGTTCCTTCCTAATGGTATCTTGATGTTGAATGTCTCATGTGACACTCAGTTCCCACAGTCGGGCATGTTGAGATTCTCACTCTGCAAATATTTGGAAATCCCATAATTATCAACAAGAAGTATTAATATGACCATTTGATATGGGCTCAAGAATATCTATAAACTTCGAAATAAAATGATAATGTTGAATTTGATAAATTAAACACAACATTTATCAATAGAGCACTGTCAGCACCAAGCTGTGTGTCAGATTTCATGTAATACGACATAGGTCCCCTCGTGGAGAGAGATGAAAAGAACTCCTGCCTTGGAGTTGGAGCCTTGCCTTCTATGACGATTTTTGTACTAAGTACATTTTAGGCATGCAGACTTAGGGAGTGATCATTTTTTAACAATAGGGGGGGCTGGTGGGTTTGTGCGCAGATGCGCGAAAAAGATTTTACGGCCCCCCCTCTCGACGGGTCAAAAATTTTTCGACCCCGCCTCGGGAGGTGAAAATTGACCCCTTAAGTGGTTGAAAAAATTCTGACCCCCCCTCAAACCCACAAGCCCCCCCTGTTGTTAAAAAACAGGTCTTATGATATGTGCCTACACAAAGATCGCTGGGGTTGCGATCCCAGGATGTTTTGAATTAAGCTCCAGGTATACTTGCCCAAAGTACCAGGTGCTACCGATAGGCAGGTCCACATGGACCCTGTCATCAAGGTTGGATCATTAGGCCTGCAGAATTATCATGTCCATCTATAGCTCTCAGTTTGATTCACCTATGTAATAGAGGCCTGGAGGTTAATTCAAAAGGCCCTGGGATTTCTACCCCTGCGATCTTAGCGTAGGCACTTATTTTAAGACCTAGACAGTTTACCCTATCTAATGCAGTGGTTGCAGGCCAGTCAGGCACAGCAAGTCCTGAGATCACTTCACTATTCCTTTTCCAGCACTAAGATCACTGCAATCTTAGTGAAATAGTTGCATAGTGGTTTCATCTGAGTACAAGAGCACTCACAGGGAACACTCCTGCTCCCAAGAGTGAATGCCCCTGCTGTATACATATAGAGGGGAGGGGGGACATTTGCTGAGAGTCCTTGAGGGCTCTTCAGGCTACTCAGGCATGAAGTGCACTTGAATACTGTACGAGGTCAACTGCACCCTATACTCTATAAGTGGCTCATATAGGGGGGGACGCTTGTGTAATCACCCTTGTGAGAAGGAGTGTTTCCACTGCTATTCTTTCAGTATGGGCCTTTTTCCCCTGTTCACAGTGTGTTCTACTTGGAATGGTGTAGGAGGGCTGAGGCTAAGATCACTGCGATCTCAGTGCTGGCTGTGAAAAGGCAAGACAGTCTAATCTTAAGATTGCTTAATTGGATAAGGCAGAATAATTCCTAAGATCACTGAGGTAGCGATCCCAGGACCTTTTGAATTAACCTCCAGGAAGGTCTTGGCAAAAAAAGTGACCCAAGAAAGTAAAACTTGCATCTTTTGGTACCGCTTAACATTTTTTGTCAGAAACTAGTGTCGATGCCTGTTTTTTTACAACTCAAAAAATGTTTTCCATGCATTCTGCTGTAAACATTTTGTCAATACTTTGAACACGAGTTAGGCTCAGTACTCACTGCGGAAGAAATATAGAGGTTCTTCCTCCTTATGTTTTGGCAAGACTCTCCTGGGCAAGTTGCATATACACGTACGTATTTATAAGTGTCTGAAGTGCTAGTCTACATTGTGCCTGCTTCTCCGTTCAAATGAACATAAATATGACCATTTTAGAGGCAGCTTGCTGTCCCTATAGGGAATGGTCACTACCTATCCACGTGGGGGGGAGGGGTAGGCTAGAAAATGAAAGGCATCATAGCATCGCTTAGAAGTCCGCTACATGCCAACCCCCGGGGTACCAACCTCTGTGGCTAACCAATTTAATGGCCACTCCCTTAAACAGAGAAGTATGACAAAACATAACCCTGATGACGATTGTTTTTACAACACTAAAGACACTAGTAGCCTTATTTACACTCACACTTGTGACTTAGCCACCACTACTAAGTCTTTAAGAGCTCATTTTACAACAATATTTAGGTATCTGCCACCTACAGATGACTTGAGGTGGAGGCTATTTGTTTTAGTAGCAACCGGAGCGTCCTCTGTATAGCCCTGAACCAGGACATAGCAGAATTCCACACATCGTATCTGTCTCTGATAACCTTCAATGATCTTTACTGTTTGTAATATGACCTTGAGACGCAAAGGTCAAAGATTCAATGTGGTATATCGGTGGTGCTCCTTTGTGGTGGGGCCGGGATAGAGATAGGCTTGTATCTATAGTACTCGATGTCTCCCCCATTGCACCTGTTTCCATGGCAACCGTATCTTGAATAATAGGAAATGATAATTATAGTCTTTATAACCCAATTTCAGAAACGAAATGATAAGCCTATCAGTTGATGTGTCATTTTTCTCTAATTTACCTTACATTTCTCTTCTATCAAGATTCTTTTTTCTTTTTCTCAAAGGCCAATTAAGTTGATAAGTCCTTTGATTTCTTTGAACTTTAAGAGCGTCACACGCCGCCTTAAAACATGTGTCATCATGATGCAGTTACATCAATATCCTGTAAGTAATTTCCTAGTACCACTCTGTCCGTGATTTGGGAACATTGCGGCATGCTCCAGGGTCTTTTTCAGTCCTCTCTATTAAAGGCATTCCTATGGCAAGGGTAGTACAGAGGTATGATTGAAGCGGTGGTAGGTCGAAATGAGCATCAGTTTTACACAGACTTTAATACAGTGGTACGCCTTATGAACTGTGAAATGATATCCTCTGAACATTTTTTTGAAGTAGGCTACATTTGTACTAGTATTTGGTAAGAGATTATTAAACTGTAAAAAATAAAGTTATTTTGATCATAGTTTGTATTTGGCGCTGGGCTGAATTGCTGGACTGAACTGCAAGTGCAGTAAACCTTTGTCCTTTTGATACAATATGTAATGTAATGACTGAGAGCAGTGGCTTCACTCTCCAGCCACAATCTCCGACATAGTGATTGAGGCTGATCTACACTTGATTCATGCAATATTTACCTCCTACAAGTGTAGTTTACATCGCATCCGCCAGGGGTGCCACGATCCGCATCGACAACATGTCAGCACTTCTACAACAAGCAGTCAGTAGGTGTGTGTGGGAGGGGGGAGTGGGTTAAGGAGAGGTAGAGGGTTAACCATTATAGGACAGCATGATGCCCCTGGATCAATAGTGGCTAAAGGTAATATTACAAGTGTCATTGTAGTGCCATGGGTGACAACAATGCTCATGTTTTATTGAGAGTGTGTAGAAGGGTCAACATGATACACAAATCATGAAATGCACCCCATGCTGGCTGCATTAATGCATCGTGATGGTGGTGGGAAGAGGACTATATCAATTGTATAACTGGAAGAGGAGGTTAACTGCATGGTTAGCGGTGTGTGGTATATGAAAACAGCATTGAGTGGGTAAATAAACACAGGGGGATAGATCTGAAAACAGCATCACCACAAACTCTCCACATCCAACTATCAACAGCAGTAAGCAGTGAGTGACAGAGACCGTCAACACGTCGTTAAAGTTAACTCACTATAAAGATTTACCAGGCTGTAGTTTACTATAAAGCTAGGTAATAGAGGCTTCCAATGGTAGAGAACTGCAGGAAAGGGCGCTACTGAAAAAGGGAGAGGGTAACCACGGCTTGGCCAGAGAAACGTCAGACAACAAGTATAGAGGTTAAAGCAAGAAGGCAAGGGAGATAAACAAATGCTGTTAAAATTAGAGAGCACGAGAGAGAGAGAGAGAGAGAGAGAGAGAGAGAGAGAGAGAGAGAGAGATCTAGGGGGGGAGGAGCTGAGGAGAGGGAAGGATGGAGGGAGGGAGCAGACGCAGATTGAAAGAGAGGAAGGGGTTAGGGGGAAGGTGAGGGAAGGATGGAGAGAATGATTCTGGCATGTGGGGGGGGGGGTGGAGAAGACGCCGAGAAGACGCAACACGTATCTAGTGAACAAGCGAGAATGTAAGCAAGTGGGCAGCTCTGGGAGAACACAGAAGAGGGAATGAAATACAGATAATTAAAAATGAACTTTAAGAAATTGATGAGTAAAAAAATATATGACATTTGTTAACACTCCGTCAATCAACCTTCTGAGGGACGCCAGACTCTGAGGGACGCCAGACTCTGAGGGAGAACTCCAGGCCGACTGCATCCTGTCTATGTTGGGCTTTGATCCTCAAGTATCTCCGGTCCCTACATGACTATGACAGCTTCCTTGTACATATACTTAAGCAAAAGCCTCTCTCTCCCTCCCTCCCTCTGGCCCTAGCTCTCCCCCATCCCACACAGATGCCATTCTTACTTCCTTCCTTTGCCCACTCTCTCCATCTTCATTCTCTTCACTCTTTATTCCCATTGCCAACCTTTCTTACACACATCCCCAATCTCACTCTCATCCCTGGTTCCCTCAGAACTACATCGGACTAGGCCTACATCTGTCCCTTCTTGTCTTCCCACAAACCGTGATGGTACACAGCCTTTCATCCTTCTACCTACCCTTTCTCACTGCCCCACACACCCTCCCACACATATATATGTACAGCCCCCGGGTACAGCCCTTTCTTGTCTCAGCAAATGATGTATGCAGCCCTCTTCAGCCGTCTCTGTCCAAGTCTCATGAGATCTCGCCACTGCACGTGTTTCTCGTCCATCACTTGACCTGACCCTGGTGGACGTTTTCTGAACTACTTCTCGGGTTACTTCCGGTTAGACTGCGTCTGTGAGAGACGCCCGGAGAATTTAGTAAAAGTTTTGTGTTGTAGGAATTTATGAGAGAAAGAAAATTTTTCCTGGTGCAATACTTCCCTGATTATATAAAAACATTTCTCTTATTCAATGCTTCACAATATGTTTTTTTATTGTCCATTATTCTCATTCATAGTTTTTATTGGGTCTAATAATACATATACAAATAATGTAAATTAAATGATATGTATTAAACCTAACATGGGCGCGTTGCCCTACTTACGTTAGTACCCCTTAATGGTCTTATATAATGCCTAATTATTCGCTACAACATTCCATATTTAATCTTTATTGCATGGATAATGTCCAAAATAACAGCTAATATTGTACAATGATCTAACATCAAAACTTTGCAAACGTTGTGAAGGAAAGGTTTATCAGTGAGACTCGAAAGTCCCGGGGGGGGGGCACTGGGCCTCGGTTTGGGTACCACCTGTGGTCCTGACCACAGAGCGGTGGCTGCTGACATGCAGCGAGGGGAAAAAGGGGGGCTGTCGATTCAATTGCATCTAATATTAGGGGGCTGTTAATAACTGTTATAACTTGCATGGAAAGGAAGTAACTTGAATATTCCTTGTATTCACTCAAGGACTGTTAAATTCCAGAGTATCATTGTCAAAGAACCTTAATTTACATGGAAGAGGGCCCCAAAAAGGGGGGCTGTTATCAGACCTCTTAAAAAAGGGGGGGCGTAAAAAGTGAGCTGTACTTTGAGGGGCTGTAAAATGGCCAAAAAGGGGTGGGGGGCTGTAGTTTTGCAGTTGGTACTACTAATCAAAGACTTAGTGCCCCCCCCCCAGGCCGAAAGTATTGGTCTCACATATCTCGCAATCAATCCCTATATGTACGTTTACATGACACGTGTTATATTGTGTAAATAAGGCAATCTGCTTAATTTATTCTATCTGACATACACTGTTATGGGACCATTTAAGAGGTAAATAAAACGTAGGGAAGTTACACCTTATTTGAAGAGTTATGTGGCTAATGCTGAAAAACTTATGGGCCAGGCTCCTCCTCTTGTTTTTGGAAAGATCCTCCTGAGCACCAGATCCTCTCCCTTGTGCCTTTATATCACAATATCTTTCTCCCATTCTCTTCATTTCTCCTTTCGGGCCTCCTCTGGGAGTGAAGCATTTACATGTATTACCGATAATGAGTCCTGGCACTGAGAGGCTGGGTGTACTCTTCTAACTGAACATGACGTCATGACACGTCACGTCACGGCCGTGTGGGGCAAACATTAATCACCGTAAAGAGTCAGGCACGTGCTGCCTGGGTGGGAGGAATCCTGTATTGGGCAGCGCAGGAGGTTGGAGGTTTGCCTTGTCCGAGGGTGTACTTGTTGGGGCTAATAAACTCTAAGGAGAGGGCTGGTGGCAATTGGTAAAGAGATGTCCTCGGGCAACAAGAACTCCAAAGACAGACGTCGAGGGACAGAGAGGGATAAAGGCAAATGGGAGAGAAAGAGAGAGGGGGGGGGGCAGACAAACAGAAAGGGAGAGGCAGACAGAGCCTGAGGCAGACAGACAGGGGCACAGACAGAGAGAGAGAGAGACCCAGAGAGGCGGAGGCAGAGAGACAGAAGTGGACGAGCAACCAATTGCTCTTTTGCATTTTCCTTTATAAATAACGTTTCTTTCCTCATCTCAAATATCCCGACCCCTCCCATACTGCCGTGCTCACTCCTATGACTATTAGACGTGATTGATATTGACATTGGAAATCAGGCATGCTACGGCTCAATATAAGAGGGGATAAATCAGAGCCTGATAGAGCCACCATGTGACAGCTGTTTGGTGGTGTCTGTGCCACCTGGCTGGGGTATTCAAGAGGCATGTCCCAGTGAACACTACCTGATGCTGGCAGCTTGGTCTAGTGGGTGCCAAGACGATTTTTGTTAGCCTAATTCTATAGATGAATTTGAAATATGAATTTGCAGCAACAAGTTATGTATAGTCCAATGGGATAACATCTCACAGCCAAGGCACACACTGAATTTCAGAGAATCCTGAAGAGAAAACAATGACATCATTTGTTTCTGGTTCGCAGTGCTTTAGTCTTACTTGCGAATTAAACACCAGGACCTATCTCCTTAGTACATTTGGCATGAGGTAGGATAGACATCCTTTGGGTGAGTTACTGAGGGTAGCTGCATTGTTGGATGTGTAGGTGGGCAGGCTGGGGAGAAAGGGGTGCCTTGTACATGTCACAGAGGTTCAGCTGGCGGACTTGTCATGGAGCTGGTTTCCCACAACCTTTAGGAATCTAACAAATATACCTTAACCAGCCATGAAAAGCTTTTTCAGAACCATGTCATCAATATGTTCGATAGATATTTCAGGATTGGTGAGGTAACAATTAAATTTGCCACGTACTAAGGCAAACAGTGATGAGGTACATGACTGTATATAAGTCTATAATTATTCCCTTGTTGACTCCCTCATGTCCCCCATCTGTCCCCAAATTCCTCATGTCCCTGTGAACCCATGTGTGAAGGCTCAACTTTTAGCCTATGGGATATCCCATTCTTGATGGTATATATGTACCATACCACCATGTGCCGACTCCTCATGTTAACTGAGAAACATTTCAAAGTGCTGCTTTTTTCTTGTAAAATCTCTATTGACTTCTTTGGTTTCCCCATCTCTGTGTATGCCCTTAATGTTCTAAGACAGCCGCTGTGTTAGTGTCGTGTACCGCGACGCCATTTTGGTGTGACTGACTCGACCTGTCACCCCTGTTCAGACTTTGGCGCAGGGTAAACACTGGTATGGGTAATTAGTATAGTAGGAAGGTATGGGTCCCATGCACCTTCCGACAGTATTTTTAGAAATCTCAGTATATCTTCTAATCAAATTTCCTCGTTCCCAGAATGTGTCCCATCATGCTCGCTTGCAGCCATCTTGTCAGCCATCTCATGATTTTCAACTCATCATGATGCATAGTTTTTGCTATGATGCGGCAAATGCTACATTGATGAAATCTGAGCATGAAGCCTTTAAATAATTGTACTTTCTGCAAATTGAGCCATCATGACCATGACCAAGGTCAAGGCCACAAGAATTGTCCTTCAACATCGAAAAATCACTAACTTTCTGTATATGGGTCCCTTTCGAATCTTATAGAGATTAGAGAAATGCCGTTTTAAGCATAATGGTGTTGTTATGGTGAGTTGACATCAGTGTGATGCCTAATATTATTGAAATAGAGGTGTTATTTTACCCCAGGGAATGATCGACTGGGATATATTAAGTAATTGTCATTGTATAACAATGCACTAAAGAACCCATGTTTGAGTTGTTTTTAATCATGACAAACTGGCCATTTCATCAGAATTTTCCAACTTTGGTTGCATATTTTGAACATTAAAATTGATAACATGTACCTCATATTGACTACAGGCATAGATGACAAACATAACTAGATGATAGTATAAGAAAAAGTACAGAAATGTTAGATACTTTCAGTGTAGGATTTATTTTCTAGAACCTACTAATTTCACCATGAGACAACCACCAGTTCACCTTGAGCCGTCCACCCCTTACAGAGTTTCATGCATTTAATTTACAAGAAACTATTCATTATGACTACTAACTTACCTTTTTAGAATCCTCAGTATATCTTCTATTCAAATTTTCTCGTTCCCAGAATGTGTCCCATCATGCTCGTTCATGGCCATCTTGTCAGCCATCTCATGATTTTCAACAACTCATCTTGATGCATGGTTTTTGCTATGATTCGACAAACATTATAGCTACATTGATGAAATCTGACCATAAGGCCTTTGAATAATTGTACTTTCCGCAAATTGAGCCATCATGACAATGACCAAGGTCAAGGTCACAAGAATTGTCCTTCAACATCGAAAAATCACTAACTTTCTGTATATGGGTCCCTTTCGAAACTTATAGTGATCAGGAAAATGCCGTTTTAAGCATAATGGTGTTGTTATGGTGAGTTGACATCAGTGTGATGCCTAATATTATTGAAATAGATGTTTTATTTTACCCCAGGGAATGATCGACTGGGATATATTAAGTAATTGTCATTGTATAACAATGCACTAAAGAACCCATGTTTGAGTTGTTTTTATCATGACAAACTGGCCATTTCATCAGAATTTTCCAACTTTGGTTGCATATTTTGAACATTAAAATTGATAACATGTACCTCATATTGACTACAGGCATAGATGACGAACATCACTAGATGATAGCATAAGGAAAAGTACAGAAATGTTAGATACTTTCAGTGTAGGATTTATTTTCTAGAACCTACTAATTTCACCATGAGACAACTACCAGTTCACCTTGAGCCGTCCACCCCTTACAGAGTTATTCATGCATTTAATTTACAAGAAACTATTCATTATGTAGGATAGCATTACAAGATTCATGGCCAGAATATTTTGTCGCACATTGATAATTCTATGGAGCAAATAACAGGAACACATCCATGGCCATCTTGATGGTGACTCAGAGAGAGGCTTTTATTGAACAATGCACATGACAGGAAGTGCTTGTTATCCGCCGAGTTTGCCGCCTTGAATACACAATATGAGTGTCTATTCTCAACATATTTTGGGTTACGAAATTTGCCCAGACAATACTCTGATGGATATATTACACCCTTCACTGTAATCCTGCTATTATCAGTATATGTGGAGGAAGGAGGTGATACTCAGGGCATGATTATGAAGTCTAGGGCATGGGTATTATAGTGCATATCGAAGGTTTGTTAAGATGCAACAATAACAAAGCCTCTATAATGCAGAATTAGGAATACCACTTCTGTTTTACTGAGATTTACACTATCCATGGTCATGATATTGCCCTATATATTCATTCTAATCTAGCCACTATAAAACATACATTTCCATTATGATGCGGCAGTTGAAACAATGCCATTTTATTGCATAGTTATGTGAGACATTTATTCTTTTATTTTAGATTGATAGTTTAATCAAAAGGGCTTTAAAAGGGTTAGTCTTAAGTGGACGTATCAAGGTCCAAAGTGGACGTCTCAAGGTGAAAATTGACAAAATGAGATGTTGTCAGAAAGGGTGAAAAACTAGAAATAATATGTCCACATGGATTTCTGAAATGTGAGAGGTATAAAAGCCCAAACAGTTATCTTTCATCTAGTTCCTCTGGAAGGCCACAGGGCCTTTACGTCTGAGAGATATCAGCAACCACAAATTTATCCACAGGAACGGCCGTCTTTAGGTTAATCTACCCTACCCCTACAACAAATGGTGGCAAACAGTTTGTTTGGGAGCATGTTTCCGATAGTACCCCGAGTACCCCCCCCCTCTCTTTCTTTCTCTCTCTCTCTCTCTCTCTCTCTCTCTCTCTCTCTCTCTCTCTCTCTCTCTCTCTCTCTCTCTCTCTCTCTCTCTCGGGTATCCCTTCCAATCCCCCCTCCCCTCATCCCTCCTCCCTTCCGTACCTACCCAATCTCTCTCCCTCTCCATTTTTTTCTTTTTTCAATTCAGGCTCTTGAAGATGGATCTAAATTTGGTTGCATCCCATTCTCTCACTGTCACTGGTAACAAATCATAGAAGGTTTGCATATGACAAATTTGAATGTATTCCAGCTCCTACACTTAGGATTTTAGTTTCCCCCCTAATTCTTTTGGCTCAAAATGTAGGGCTCATTGAGATCTTCATGTTACATATGGGTTTTGATGGTGCAATATGCATATTTTGGGCACCAGGGGGTTAAAATAGGCCCAAAATGACCAATTTTGTAGGGGAAAATCAATAAATCTGACATTTTCCATAATTTTTTAAAAATTTGACAATAGGAATGGGTCCTTCCATTTATGACCACTGAAATCTGAAGGGAAACCGAAACTTTGGACCTAAGATTGCCTTCCTAGGGGCAGTTTGTCTATATTTTTTGAGAAATTAACTTTTTGTAAAGTAGTTTGTCTGGGCGAAAATTTTAGGGCATATAACCCCTCCTAAAATATCTATGATGTATATGGGTTAATTTTCTGTGCTAACATTTAGAGTTAGTCCCCTGCTAAAGTAATCTGGAAAAATAATTGGAATTGCTCCATTATCTTGGCTGTGAGCAGGCCATGAGTATTTTTTCAGCCAGACAGCCCTTATTTGGGTGTCCTTCCGAAATAGCACATTCCTTCTCATCCTGGCTGGGGTTTACATATTTAACTATATTAACTATGTCAGTTATTTACCCCCCACATATATCTAAGTGCCATAGTGTAAAACAGATAAATTGTCCCTCATGGTTTGGAATAGCAGGGGGAAAAGTCTAAAAAATGTCTTGCCGAATGACATGTCTTGCCGAATGACATTTTAGTTACATGCTATGTTGAGTGGTTAATTTACTAAAGATATCATCATCATACCTCCATGGAAATCTCTAGTCTGGACCATTCTGACCTGTAGATTATAAAAATTTTATTAGGATTTATGTCAAATGTGTTCTTCTTATCATAGAATGCATTCTTCTTATCATAGAATGAATTCTTGTGGTAAACCTTTATCGTGATTCTGTGAATCTGTCTTTCCGAATGACATTTGAGGTACAGCCATGGTGAGGGCTTGGTTTCCTAGAGAAATTATCATCATACTTCCATGGAAATCTCTGGTCTGGACCATTTTGACCTGTAGATTATGGAAATTGTATCAGTATTTATGTTAGATGTGATCTTCCTATCCTAGAATGAATGTTTTTTTTGATAAACTCTTATCCCAATTCTGAGAATCTGTCTTCCCGAATGACATTTGAGTTACATGCCATGTTGAGGACCTCGATTGTGAGGTGTTCACATATTTTTGGCCTATTAAACCTATATACCACCTGAAAGTACACATGGTGGGCATTGTCTTCCACATGATTAAAAGTAACTACCTAAGACTGTGTCACTTTTATGCATACCAGCAAGTTTTGAAATTTCCTGAACCAGGAATTTCAAGGAATTCAGTGAAAATGCCATTTCAGGCCTGAAGAAAAAGGATTCAAGTGTAGGACAAAAGTCCAAGTCCTTTAGCTGCAGCTCTCAGAATCCTAACCTTAGACCCAGTAGTCAACAAAAGTTAACATAAAAGTTCACCAAATACATAAAAGAATTAATTTTGCATGGCTTAAGGGAAAATACCCCCCTAATGTCATTCAGCAAGACAACTTTCCAGGGTCTTCCAGAGTATAGATGTTCAGGGTGTCGCCACAGCAATGGATTTCATATTTAACTGAAAATATTTTGTGGTTAGTTACCCCAATACTTATACATTATCCACAAAAAATATCTTTCAGATACTCCAGGGTTTAATCTCAGGCCCCTAAACTCCACGGGAGACCCCATCTGCCAACTTTCTATTATTTTCGACCCACTACATTCAATTCCCTAACCTTCCAACGTTCTGTCTTTGTTCCTTTGGCTCACAAGCCCGGGCTCACAAGGCCCATTTCCCCATAACTACTTCCACCTTATCCAATGCCCTCTCCCTTTGATACAGTTGCCCCTCTAATGAGAGACAATGAGCCCACGTGGATCCCCTGTACAGTGGCAACATGGCGCCCACCCCCACACCTGTACACTCTCCAAGCACTATTTACAAAACACAATCCTCACCGCCAAACCCAAACACCGGCCGACTCGCATTATCAACAAACACTATTTTCATTTCAGGAGACAAAATGGCCGACATGTGTCTCGTCCACAGTGTAACGACTGCAAAGAATGTCTCGCAACATGGGAGAGCACACTCTGCAGGCACTGAGTTCACTCTTTACCTCTTTCACTCTCTGCCTCAGACTCCAATGGATACCAATTGCATTGGCCTGCATTACTATGGAGGATGCAATCCTTACAATCAGGGTCTACATATACGGTCGGGTCTACATATACGAGGCTACATACTGGTATGTGCCATTTACAATGCTAAAGCATAATGCAGAAAAATAATTTGTTAGGGCTACTTTTTGCGTTAGAAGAATCATTTACCAATATGATGACCATCTTGCTTTGCACCTTTAGGGGCCTTATATGCATTTGCAGATGTAAATCTGTTAGGACGCAATCTATTTTAGTTGACTGCCCTAAAAGTATTGTGAGGATGCAGACGTCCTATAGCCCATTATATTAGTGCCCAAACATGCCCTTACATGGCGTAATGGCATGGGTTTCAGTGAATTCTTCTCATATCTTTTTAAAATGAAACACTAAATATTGTGTATCGATATAACCGCAATGTCGATACGATATTCACTATATCAATAATAGCGCTATTTTGATATTGTAGACATCGATGACATCCCTACAAGAATCAATTACTAAAGACATGCAAAGTAAATGTTCACATTTTTTTTAAATTTAAATGACCACCAGACCAGTTAGATGAAATTGTCCATTTCAGCACACCCACAGCTCGTGCTTACGCCTAAAAAGAGGTTTCCAAAATTTTCATCTCAGTGTCTTTATTCGAAATAAAAACACATACTTATCTATCATTTTCCCTCTTTTCATACAGGAAACGATCCTTTCTAAGGATAACCAGTAGCAAAGTTTGACTATATGAGGCCTCAGATCTGAAAAAAAAAAAAAAAAAAAAGCTTTTTTACGCTGGGGCTTATTTGAGGCATGCGGTTTTTGGGGTTGAATGGGGCCTATCCCATAATTGAATTCAATCATGGGTGCAATTGTGTGGGTTTTAATTGAAGACCTAAGTGGATGCAATTGGGAATACAGCAGGCCTGGTCTGAAAGAACACAACTTTCGATTAACTACCTTTACTCGCAGTGTTAATTATAAATGCTACCATTTATGGAACGACCTAGGAGTTAATGATCGGCTTATCCCAAATCCTGAAGCCTTCAAGACCAATAGGATAAAATTTTTGGCCTCATTTATACATTATTATTGAGATTTGTCATATATGTATTATTGTGTATACTATGTTGTTCACACCTCGAGGTTAAAAGGGACGTTATTATTTACTGTGTTTATTATAATATTTGCTTGATAAGCTACTATGTATATTTGATTAACTTTGTTACTACCCAGCACATGCCATCTGCCTGTAACAATGAAATACATGAAGAGGCCCTCTGGAGTCAGGAGAATATATGGGATCTATAAGAACCCGACCTATAGCTCCAGAATAAATATCACATTTAAAAAAAAAAATAATGAAGATGGAACTTTAGTTGGCTAAGGCTTAGTGCTGAAACTTTGACACACATCACTAGCAATTCAGTTGAATCAAGCATTTCCAGGTGCCTGCATGCTTGGGGTGGGGTGGGGGAGGGGTGGGAGGATGCACATCCTCTTACTATTGCAATGCAGTGAGAGTCTATAGTTGTCTCTTTCCGATGCTTGGGCAGAGATAGCAGTGACATACCAGTATAGAAAAAGATAACAGTGCACGTGAGACTAGTGAGATTGTGAACAGAAAGGGGGAAGAGAGAGTGTTTGAGATGGAGTGTTAAACTTCACGCCATGTTGTTTCTGGGAGCCTCAATCAAAGGTAAACAGAGGCCAGAGATGGGAAACATGCACCTTGACAGTGAGTGATAATATAGGTAATAGTGGAAGTGGGTGATAGTACAGGAAGACTGCCATCTGGTGATTGATAATACCTGGTATTGGGTCTCTAGCACTCCTTAGGGAAAAGTGACATGCACGTGCATTCATAATTCACGAAAGCATTTGATGGTCATTGACATTTCGGTCAAAATAAGTAGGTCTATATGAATACTATCCTCTAGAATATTAAAATGATTTCACTGATGTGGTCAGCCCACTTTTACCATTTACTGCCAGAATTGATCTCGTCCTTAGAGATCGGTCAAGTTATCAACAATAATAGAAATTGGCATAAAACAAATCCAGGTAATACTTGGGGAAATTCTGACCTGGTTGGGTCCAAAACAACCAATGGGATTGCTGGGTTTTCGTTGGAATGTATCATATGGCCATCCATGGAACCAGCGAAGGGAAAACTAGTACTCATTGGATTATTCAAAGGGGTGTATGCGGAGAATGAAAACAAAGCCATTTCTCGTCCTCGATCTATACCACTGATTTAACCAACTTCCTGCAGAACTTCTGAATTCTAAACTTTGAAGGTACCACTAGTATTGCTGGTGGATGTCGGTTTTATACACCAAGCACATGTACCTGGTTGATAATACAGGAAAGCCGCTATCAGCAAATTGATAACACAGCAGGGCAGTCCCCAGGGTGTTGTCATTGGGAATTCCTAGGCCGCTATATTGTGAGGCCCCAGACAAGGAAAGAGATTCAGAAGGTCTAGGATGGCAGGGGCGGCGGGAGTTGGGAGGGGCACAGGTCCCAAAAACGTCCAAGTGATATCAGTATTCACTAGATTAGGATCTCAAGTCAATAGGTCCCAGGAAAAAAATGAGTTCTGGTAAATGAATTGTCTATTCACATAACTATTTGGGAGATGTAGGTAATAGTGGGGGGGGGGGGGGTTGGAATCTACTTGGGAGGTTTTGAAGTTGTACATCATAATTCATATTGGTGCGTTTCATGGCATTCTAGGTCCATCATTTTCCGATATCTCCAAAAGATTGGTGGAGTGAACACTGCTCATGTGCCATTTCAGTTGACAACCCCATCAGAAGTATCCCTGTTGTCATAGGAGGGTTACTGTTTAATGGATTCGTTTTTAGCTCTTTATACTGATTTAAAGTATGAAAGATTGAACGCGTGCAATGCACGACTGGCCCAGGTCAGAGATAGAAACCAGCCTGCGTCCTCTGACTATATTACTACATACATAGAGTCCTACACTCGCCTTGCCGGAAATGCGATAGCCATAACAAAAGTATGTCGGTCTGATTTACAACATTGGTCTATAAACGGTCTTAACCGGTCCTATATGAAAATTTCCCAACTTTTCCTGCATCTATCGCATTATATAAACGGTCTTCTGGCCTTACCTACTGGAAAAAAGCGTCTTAATTGGACAATTCCCATAGGAGCCCATGTGTTATGTCTATCGCAAAAATCTATCGCACAATGCTATGCTATGGAGCCTCGTTTTCGTTTTTTCTTCAGCTATTTTCATAGGTAAAGAAGTTTTTTTCAGGAATTGTGCATGTACAATGAAAGACAACATCCAAAAGAATATGTTTCCATGATTCTTTGTTTAATTATCCCCCAATTTGGATGAGCAATTCCCATATAAAGTTTCAATTCATGACCATCAGTTTTCGACCGAAAACCTGCCGCCAATGACCCAGCAGGGGCTGGGCAAATGACTTATATATTATAGTATTATTATACCAAATAAGTTGTATACACACCTATAGAGGCCAGTCTGTGAGTACGTATTCCTCTAATCAGCAATGAAATTGGTATATCTTGGGACTGACCGAGAGTCACCACTCGGCGGTGGCATGGTAACACAAGGTGAGATTTAGAACTTTGGAGACAGGGAGGTGGGTGGTGTGAGGAGAGGCAGCAGGCCTTTGTCAAACACAGTGCATCATAACACACACATGAGGTTTATAACTAAGGTGTCATGTATCAGGAACAAGGAGGCATAATGTCATCCTGAAAGAGTTAATTCTGAAACTCTATACAACACTGCATTTGTTCGGAAACATCCTGCCCAGTACCTCGCTACGCCCATAAGGTGTGGTCTCCAACCATGTAACAGAAATCATGACACATTTCTTCTCAAAGAGATCTCTAATTTAAATTTTCTGAAACAGCACACAGGTACCCCCAATATCGACGGAATCATGCACAACTGTTGTCAAACTGGAATGCGCTGCACTTTTGTGACGAGATGGGTCCATAACCCAAATCATGTAAGCCATGGTGTGCTGCAGTTAGATATTCAATCAGGTGTGTGTTTTCCCCATGAGGTTATAGCATTTTACCATGAGTTATTTTCTGTTAATCCACAAAGGAAATCTTTTGTATATTACTGGCCAATTCAGAGGTGTGCTGCTATCCCAAAGGAGTTTACTACTATACATTATGACTGTACCTAGACCATTGTAGGTATAATGTGATAAGGCCAAAAAATAAATAAACGTGTGTTTCCAGTAACATGATCTGATAAGGTAGGGTCGATAGGTCGGATTTATTTTATTTAAATTTATATAGGGCCAAAAAAATAATGTTGTGTTTCCAGTTACATGCCTCAAATATCTAGGGTCTGTAAGTCCGATTGATTTTGTATAGAAATGTATGGGCAGACATGTTGGATCCTATGATTCTACAGTAGAAATATGAAAAACATTAGAAATGTGAAGCACATGTAAAAGATATGAATGACTGTTATGAATTGTATACCAATAGGTTGAGGACCTAGATAAAATCCACGAAAAATTATGAAAATTACGGGAAAATGCCTAAAAATTGCCAAAATATCTAAAGAAAATCACAAAATAAAAAGAATAATTCCAGAATCGGCCCTGTTTTGCTAGGGTCGGTCGGGTAACTGGAAACAAACCTTTTTTTAGGTGTAGGAAATGTTAGGGCACACATCAGTGGATGTATCAGATTCTTTGATTTCATTGTAAAATAATGATGGGAAAACGACAACTGTGAGAGAGGGGAAGAACACGAAAAGTCCTCAAAAAGTATTGAAACATTTCTTTAAAATATTGAAAAATGAGACAAAGCTCTTCAAAATAAAAAAAAAAGTTGTTTGTTTCCCTGTTTGGCTAGGGTCGGTCGGGTTACTGGAAACAAACCTTTTTTTTATTTGGCCTAACCTTCAAGTTATAATAGCAGTGATCCAGTAATAATTCATGGTAGGGCAGATCACTTCCTGACTCGTTCGTTACTAGAGCGACTCGCTGGAACTCAATATGAATGTTTAAATAGCTTAGTCCATAAAACCCCTATGTCGTCCTCAAAGGGTTAATATCTTCCTTTATATAAGCACATCCTCCCACCAACCTGGAGTCCAACTACTAATATTTGTACCTGGCAGTATGATACATCCCCCATGCATGTTATTACAATAGGGGCCATGTGGACAGGGTGTGTCCCTTATATGGTGTACATGGAGGGTGTCAGATCCTCATGAACGTGTAGAATACCTTTACACTTACTCTGCTTCGTACACCTGCATTGGTGCCAAACCTTTACCTTCAGTGTGTCAGTATTATCCTTGCAATGTGCTCAGATGAGGATGATCAAATGGGACCTCTTCATACGACCTTACCCTCTCGTTGAATGAAATGAATTTAGCCTGGAGCTCCATCTGCACCCATATATCACGCCAGTCATATAACCATTGCATGTACACTCCTTGCTGCATTGTTGTATCACTGTGGTAAAGAACCAACCTCTATCTAAAATGAACCTCAAGTATGAACTTAAAGAAGATGTTTAAATGTTTGTTCCAATATGAATATCATCAATGCAGGCTCGACCACGCACTGTGAACATGTATGCATGCACATGTATTGAAAGGCTTATACCTTTGTTACCCAAAATATTACCAATCGATGTTAGCAAAACTGCTACCAATGTTGCAATTCTCTAAGTGAACACAACTCACTGATTGTGTAGATACATCCTTAGGTGTTTTAATACATGTATGCTGCAGTTGTGTCAGTCTGGATTTGTCTCATAATATGCACAGCATGATGGACAAGTATTTTCATTTTGGAACGTGCTATTTTGAAAACTTTGGCATAGGGACGTGTAACAGAAGCATGGCAGCGAAAACCTCAGTTATGGGGGCTTCTATGGTTTCCACTTCTCACTCTATGTACACATACTTTACAGAATACATATTTCAGACTTTAACTCTGGTTGGATACGTACAACGTTGGTTGGGTGCATGGTGTGGGCATGGAAGCGCTATAAATGATCAGAGTCCAACTGCGGCGTAATCCTGAAGTGTATGTGATTTATTGATTCAAATTATCAATGTTGACCACCTGGAGGCGACTGATGATGACCTGGAGGGCATTTCAAAACCATAGCTATAGCTATGGTTTTGAAATGCCCTGCTGGAGGCCATTTCTTAACACACTATGACTGCTGTACTTCAAATCGTACTGACTGGCCTTAAAATAGAGCCATTGCATTAACATGCATTAGTGGGAATGAAGGCCTACACCAGTATGACTGCTCTAACAAACCTTATGTAATTACTGCATAGGTGCTGATCGTACCGAGCAGTCGTAGGGCCTTCTACGATCACCTGGCTTATTTCTGGGAGTATCTAATCGTAGTGGTGGTATGTAGTCGTAGTACCTTAAGAAATGTCCTCCAGTGGTTACTTCAGGGTTTATATCCAAACCCTGGAGCAACACAGAAAGTTACTGTCTCCATGGTGAGTGGTAGGTAATAAGTTAGTATAATTATAGATAGAGCCTTGTATAGATCATAGCTGCGCCTACTTGATTGGGTACGTCATTATGAGTTGTTAAATGCCTATATGTGGTAGGGGATGGTAGGGAGACGCCAGGCAGCCCTGTGGTGTATGAACATACCTTTTAATAGATCAGGACCTTGTTTCGATAGTGTCCACGACAGGACACCCACAGATCGTAGTGGGAGGTTATGAAATGGCTACATAGCAATGACTACATAGTGAGCTACAGTACAGACCTCAAAATAGGCACTGCTATGTACTCAACTGTTGGCTTCATACAGACCACTATGAAGTCATAGCACCCAGTCGTACAGGCCAGGCACCCATACTAAATGGCTAAATAGTGCCCAGTTGTACCTCCCCTATAGTATGGTTTGTACTCTACTGTTCAAATGAGCATAGGGCTACAGTATCTATATATTTATAGGTGATCCCACCTGGTTTCAAGGGCCCACACATGGTCAGTTATCATGAAAATGGATCAAATTGTTAAGGGTGGTCAAATATACCTACAAATATCATAATTGTACAGAAAGCTTCTAATTGGCAGCATGTTCCTCTACCTTCAACGTAAGGTTAAAGATACATAGCCTCCTCAACAGCTTGCTATATATATCATAAGGCCCATCGACCTCTATGAATGGCCTGAGGTCAGGGTATTAGTCTATATATATAGAGTACATACATGGATACAGAGGAAAGAGTACAGGTTGGATGCATTTGAGCAAAGGAGTGTAGACAGCAGGAGCTATGACTACCCACTATATGTATTCACATAGAGGGTTGTCATACCAGGGTCCCTTATTGAGTCACTGCTCTGGTGGCTATTTAGCCAGCAGGCAGTACGATATGATAAGATTTTCTATTCACCAGAGCTATTGCATTATTGGATCATCTGAAAAGTAATGTAGCCAGCTATTTAGTCACTATGGCCAAAGTCCTAAGATCACCTGGTAAGATTTGGTCATTCTCAAGTTGTAGGGGCCTGAACCCGTCGTAGACACTATTGAAACAAGCTATGTAACTGCACCTACATGATTGGGTACGTTATTATGATTTGTAAAAGCCTATATGTAGTAGGGGGTAGTAGGCACTTGAATTGGATTCCGTGGATTTTTTGTCGGCAGCAGAACGGGTATACATGGATCATTCTCCCTTTAATGAATAGCTAGACATGAATTATGGGAAAAAACGGAATTTTACACTTTGCCCATCTGCAGGGCATTTTAAAAACGATATCTATAGCTATGGTTTTGAAATGCCCTCCTGGACACATGTGTATGGGTAAAAGGTACACCATGATTTTGTGATATAAGGATTTCCATCTGGTGGTGTTTGCATCATTCCACTCTTTTCAATGGTATTCGTGGTGCTGCCTAAGAGCAAGAGTGGTCCTTAATGTGTCACAGGTTAGAGGTACATGTACATTATTTCTATGAGGCTGACAAGCTTTATTGACGCATTCTCATGTAGTTATTTTCATTCCATATTGTGTTATTCAAATCATTTTGTTCTCACAAAGACGCCTAAGTGTGTTCTGAGGTATTTTGCATCATAATAACACATAGTTTCACAAATCCTGCCAGTTTTGTCATAATCCCAACTATCAGCTAAACTATCCACAATGATCCAAGTTTTAGGGACAGTATATGGCTATAATTCACTATATTCATCGCCATGCTGTATTGGTAAAAGATTTTCTATTCACCAGAGCTATTGCATTATTGGATCATCTGAAAAGGTTGATTTTGACAAATGGTCAGCATGATGCACTCCTGTTCGATACACTATGTCGATGCATCACGGTTGATGCCATTACGTAATATGCTCTCCTCGAGGGGTTTAAACGTTAGTCAGTGTCATCCCATACATCTAGACTGTACATCATACGAATTCACATGTTACTCACAATATCTACAAAACTATGCACAATTATTTTCATTTGGGGACGCATTATTTGGACAACTTTTCTCAGGCCAGAACTCAACATCGTCGAGAGAGTGGTAGCATGAACCTGTGTAGTCATAACAGAAATATGCGCCAAAATGCAACATGGATATTACAGCACGATCTTGATGTAAGTGTGACCACTGCTATTTCAAATCCGGCAGCTAATGATGGTCTACTGAAGTATATTCATAAGTTTTCTTTTTAACTTTTGACTATGTAAGCATCTTCCAAGGGAATGTTTGGGGGTCAAATCCTGCTTTCTGGAGTATCCTTGGCATATTTTACAATGCTAAACTACATATACAATACATAACTGGAGGTACCGAGGTAAATTCTTACATATTCCAACATTGACATTGGGGAGGGGCACATATAGTTGCGTAAGATTTGCAAACTTAGTGATTGGGATGGGTAAAAGAGAAATGGTCTGAAATCCATCTTGAGCTATATAAATCATAAACCCTCATTATTACCCTCCCCGTAATCCAACATCACTGCCTTTGGAGGTAGAAATATTGGTTGTTCTCATCAGGAGCTGTTTTATGTATATATAGGGTGGGTGCCAATGTTTGTTAAATTATTCATTTATTTCTTATTTCCAGCTTAATTCAGACGAAACATGTTCAATAGTAACCCTATCCCCATTTGAAACTATTGGATCCGTGCCCAACTTCAATTTCAGCTTGGCTAGGCCCTAAATTTGCGTTGTTGAACAATGACAAAGTGGGATTCTGAGAGTGGGATGAGATCCCTTTAACCCCCCCCCCCACGCCCCCACACGGGCCCTTTACAAAGAAACGCCTATATTTATGCTTCCCCCACATCCCATGGCATATCCAGACCCTTGCCACTGTTAAGATCCCCATGCATTCATCCACCCACCCAGACCATAACCAATAATATTTGTAGCTGTAGTTGATACTTCAGCCGTGTTATTATACTAAGAGGCCATGTGCACATGGTGGGCTACCTCATATGGCAAATAGAGATGTAGGGCCCAAGGGCCTGTTACTTATTCCTTGAAATTCTAACTATCCGATTTGATTAGAGATTAGGCCCTTTGGTAATATCAAATATATTTGATACATGTATTGTCATACTCGGACGTGACCCTCACTTTGGGAAATGCAATTAATATGAAAGAAGTTCTAATTACTATCCTGTACAAAATATCTATAAAACGTGTCAATAGCCCGTTCTGATAATTCAATGTAGAATCGTGTGGTTCAAGAACAACGCTCAATCCAACAATGTCTAGATTTACAAAATGGATATACCTGAAAGCAAAATAAGTAAATGAATAATCAATCAATCTAAAAGCCTCTAGATATATATTTCAATCCCGTGGACAGAATTGAAATAATGAAGTCAAATTGAATAGAATGCCTCTCTCATTAGAGACCGGAATCCAAAAGTTCATGCATAAGATCTAATTGTGCGTCTTAGACCCTTAGCAGGTTGTCCCATGGGCGCCGATAACACCTATCAGATGGGTACCAGTTGGCCCCCGACAGGGCCGCAGTGAATAGTTGGGATTATCTCATTGGCTAATAATTAAACCTGCTAAGTCTGTATACTGTACAATCTACACTGTAAAAAAGGTGTTTAGATTCTAAACACTTTGCTAAACATTTTCTTGTCCCGTTTTCGAACACACTTTGTGAACCTAAACATGTTTAGCCTCATAATGTGATTAGCATTTGTGCTTAGATTTCCATGTGTTTAGATCTGTTTTTAGGTTTGTAAAGTGTTTACTATGTTTATGCTTAGGTTTGCCCATGTGTTTAGGTATGACATGCTTAGATGTTTCAAGGTCAAGGTGTTTAGCATTATGCTATTGTGTTTAGTTATGATATACATAGATGTTGAACTTTGGTAGATCATCTCAATTATCCTACTTTATTTATAGTAGGTAAAGAGTTCACCATAGCCGTTCTCTCAGGGAATATCATCACATCCATTATCCATGATAGAGAGTAAACCCATGTATAGTACAATAGCATGACTGAATGGATATAGCCTTATCTATTTTTGGACTGCAGAGTAAATGTGTCTAGGGATAACAATCCTCATTGATTCAAATGTTACAGGATCTAAATGACCAATCCATCATGGTGAATTATTGTACTGGTGTTTTTTATATGAAATTCCTCAATAATGATTTACAAAGGACCTTTGGCATATTCTAGATGAGAAGAGAGAAAGTTTGTTTAAGCACAGAGCTGCCATCTAGTGTGTCTTTCACACCTAAACACATACATGTTAAAATCCCAAACACCTAACCTTCAGACTATTTCAATGCTAAACATCTAAACATGGTTAGCATAGGTGTTTAGGCATTTAGGATAAATGTGTTTAAAACCTATAGACATATTGATAAGAGTACACCTACATATTCAATATGTTTAGACTTTAAACATGTTTAGACCTCAACATGTTTAAAACCTAAGCTCCTTTTTTACAATGTAATTGAGTGCTATACATACTTTCTTTGTTGCAGTGTTTTGGCTGACCTGAAAAGAGTACATGTATGATTATTTTGCCAATAAACTTGTTGAAACTCAAAACTCAAACTCATTACATTATAATGGGAGAGTACTTTATGATGGAACACACCCTGGAGTGTAAAAGAGGAGCCGTAAAGGAGCAGCTCTGTGTAAGGTCTGTTAGTGAGAGTATGGTATCATGTGTCTAAACTCTGAGTAGCAGGTACAAACAACCTGTGGGTGAATATTAAATATTTTGTTACAGCCTGCTACTCTTGGAAAGTATTACTGTGTGCCTTGCCAGATATGGTGGCACATGTATGTGGATCTCCAGATAGTGTGCTGCTAGCAAGTAAGGGTTAATCACTGCTTTTAATGATAGCATGTAGGGAATTTAACCCTTCTTTGTCCTTATGAGCAGCCATTATGAGATTCTAACACTTGGACTGCATGGAGGAGGGGGAGAATGTCCCCTCTCTAAGGAAAAAAGGAAAATTGGAATCATTCACCTTTAATTCCCTTGGGGCCCAAGCACTGAAAATAAAAGGCTCAAAAAGGTACTCTACATTGTGAGACCGCGGCAAGGGTTTTACAGTAGATTGCCTCTATTTTTGGAAAACAGTGTAAGTTGCTGTCAGTACAAATCCAATGGCCTGATGTGGGTTGTTCTGTAACCACTACAGTGGTCGTTATAGCTCTTTTACAAGTAGGGCTGAGAGTATATACAGTCGGCCCTTGCTTCCTCAGATTTGGAAAATTCAAGGAAAAATATCTGAGGAAGCAAATTATCTGAGGAAGTAAGTCCAAATATAATAGAAAGGTAGAGCTAGTTGCAGATCTGAGGTAATGAGGGATCTGAGGAATCAAAGGGTCGAGGAAGCAAGGGCCAACTGGATTCTATAATGATCACCTTTGCTCATCTTGTTGATGATGTCTGAGGAGAGTGCCCCATGATCTTTAACGTGATCACATGTGATCACCCTTGGTGATCAGCTCAGACTACCTGTCTGACCTGATCAAAAAGGATCTTATGAACGATTACTTTGTCATTTATACTAGATATTTGCATAAAATTTGCATAATTATCCCTTCCCCCTCCACAACCAAGCATATATTTAGGGCACTTACAGCTGACTTATGCCCTGATGAGGCATATGTGTAGATGTTTGTATAAGAAATATTAGCTAGTCCCCATGTTTATAACCATATGGTTTGAGTGACAAAAGAGGTGTCAAATATCAAACATGCTTTTGCCTTTGATAATTTTTACCAAAACTATAATAACCTTTTTGATCAATTAAAATTCCAGTGTGACAATATTTTGCACATCATCCATCTGGGAACACTGATGATCAAGAGAATTGTAGATAAAAAAGCAAAATAGTTCACATAGTGAGCATTACATATCCCATTGCTGTACATTTGTATATGGCTCAGTATGGATGTTTGCTTGATCTTGCACCTGGCAAGTTAAGCCCTGATAAAAACCAACATGATGGGTACCAGGTGTTACATAATGTAATGTAATGTAGTCTGCAATGAATATGGGGTATCATCTGATTGGTTGACAATACATCCCAGGTCAATCCTATACTAGGGCCCCCTGGTGGCAGAAAAATACCATCAAAGTGATGACCTTAGGTGATCATGATTACCTTAAGTCATCAATAGGGAAAGTTCACCCTAACTTATCAATAGAGATCACCTTCATAGAAGCCTATGATTATTTTCAGTGCGGCACACCCCGAACATGTCAAAAAGCATATTCACAGATCCATATCACTCAATCTGCTAATCATACATGTTGATTTCAAAATAAGGGGTCCGCCTTTCATGAAGCCATCCGTCTGAACTTTAAGATAACGGGCGGCTTTTTAAAGGATTTTCGTGGAATTCTAGACAAGGGCCGATTTCCCCAAAAAAGCTGTGTGACTGTCTGTTTGGAGAAAATCTCCACTGAATCAATTCCTTTAGATTTTTGTGAAGTCACTAAACTAGGGGTTACTCTTATACAATATCTTATGTCACCTATATCCAGGGACATTTTTGTAGACCTGCAGAAATCAGTGTTTTGTTTGACAATGGATGAATGTTTTTCTAAACTTGCTGATAGGGGGTTGCTCTTGGTAAAATGAGAACGCAGATAATGTCCCCTTTTGGTGTTGAGTGCAGGGACCGGGCGTACAAGTTTGGAAATTAATATCCACAGACCACACCCTCTCGCAGTATCTGATTATAACTCTTTGGATCATGTTTTAAATGTAAGATGATATCTTATATCATGTGTTTTCTTTTTCGTCCGAATCGTTTTATTGATATTTCTTCTGTTATCATGCCACTTACCCTTTTGATACATTTATTACATCCTCTATATTTATTACTTCAGCCTATTTTTTTTGTATGGTCTTCCATACTCTTTTCATCCTTATCAATTTAATTTTGAACTTATCATTGGTTAACATCCGTTTGGCATCATACTGATATCGTCCCACAATTCTGTATGGTTTGTACATATAATCATTCTTTCATGATTATTTTCTCTATAGTAATTACCCCAGGAGGGTGTTGCTCCTATAGTAAAAGGAAGAGCTGGCTAAAAATGCCCTTGTTTCCAGTCCTTTCTTTCATATAACTTGTCCCTTTTGTTGCTCACAAGTGGTCATTCAAGTACGGTGCTAAAAAAGGGGGATTTGAGTAGGTACCTAATTGGGAAAAGTCAGTCAGTATAATAAACTAAAGAGCGTGTGACATGAGTAGGTACCTGGTAGTGCAGCTCTCTCTATTTTAAACAAGGCAGGTGACTTTTCAGACTAATGTGGTGAGTGCAAGTACTTAGGTGAAGCAGTGCACGGCTTGTTTAGAAAAGAAGGCACATACTCACAGCTCTTTTTACAATAGGAGCAACACCCTCCTGCATGGCTGCTCGCCTTCGTCTTCTTACTATTTTTGTCATGGTTCTGAGCTCCCGGGGGGAGGGCACAAACTCATCAATGGTAGATACCAACTGAGAAACTACAGCCCTCCTCCTATGAATCAACTGAATGTTGTTCAAGAAGTCAGACCACAGTCCCCCTTTTTAGAGATAGTCTTCCATTTCAAATAATGTTATTTATATTTTTATTAGGAATTCCACAGCCCTGCGTTGAATATATAAAATATTTAGGTAATTTCATCACCATTTCAGTTCTAACAGGAATAATAACCCCCCCCCCTGATTTTATACAGTCTTTCAGTCGACAGCTCCCTTTTTGACATGTCTCTAGGTTCTATACTTTTGAAGCATGGACTGCCACATATTCAGCTCCATGAGTACATGTGCACCCCGGCTGCTATAGGCCATATTCTCAGGCTATTGCAAATAAAATACATGTACCAGAACTGTTATAGGGCGGGGGAAGTTAATGATTAGACCAAAAATACAGAGAAACAAAAAATTCATAATCATCGATTTTAATCGCAAGTAGAACACATATACAAAGATGTGGTATACAAAATATTTGGCACGTCGTTTAAGGATTATATAAAGGTATACATATAAACATTGTTCTTATTTCTTATTTCAGAATTGGTGAGACATTTTCAACCACTATTTACAAAGAGATGTAGAAAAATATAAAACATTCAAAGATTAAGCAATTCTAGCATTTATTATCCCTAAAGTAGGTTATAGGTATGTATAGCTTAAAAGACACAATTGTCAGTAGAGTTGCCATCTCATGTGATCTTTTTTTACATCATGATGTGTAGAGAATGCAGTTCTGAAGGGTAAACACGATGGTACTGAATTCAAATTTCACAACGTTCTGATGAGTTGACGCATTGACATGATTGGGTGAGTACATGTACATTGTATATGGTGGACTAACGTGAGTTACTCATTTGTGATTTGTAGAAGCGTTATGACTACGTGTATTAATGACCTTAACCCTTTGGGGGACCTGTCTGATCAGAGGAGCTTGTAGATGGGTACTCTATCGTTAATTAATATTTCTTTCAATTTTCAAACAATTGCATGTTTACCCCCCCCCCCCCCCCACAACCAAGCCTTCACTGTTGGCACTTACAGCTAACTTGTATCCTAATGAGGCATATATACATGTACTAGATGTATGTAAAACAAATGTTAGCTAGTCCCCATGGTCGTATTAAACTATCATTTCAGTGATAAAAGGGTGTATATGTTTAAAAATGCTTATACCGTTGGTAATTTTGACCAAATTATCTTTTTTTTGTCAATTAATACTAGGGCCACCTGGTTACAGACAAAATAAACCCACCAAACTGACCCTATACTCAAGGTAAATCATCATGATTACATCGGGTCATCAACAGGGACCATAAGTCGTCAATACTGATCACCTTAATGGAGGCCTATTATCAGTGCTGGGTACGATTCACCAATATTTGAAAACAAAAATAACTGACAAAGAAAGAGTCACTCATGCTTCCTTGTTTCATGAACATCACCATCGGCCAGTGGCGGATCCAGGATTTGGAAAAGGAGGGGGCGCGGCCTAAAAGGAGGGGGCGCACCCCCTATTTTTGGATAAATTTTGGGGTCCAAAATATTTAGTTAAACTCTTAAGTACTGGGGAAAAGGGGGGGGGCGTGCCCCCGCGCCCCCCCCCCCTCTAAGCCCGCCACTGGATCATCCATACACCCTTATGTCAATCAAATAACAACGGTTATGGTCGTACTGAAGCAAAGATCCTACACACGATAGATGGAAATAATATATGATTTGTGATTTTAACATTGTGGCCGTTTAACCTTTCACCAAATCAAAAAAAAATTGAATAGCATTATCCCATGTCAGAGAACCGATGCGTGTGCTGGAATTAAGTCACAGTACAACATGATCATGCATAATGTTATAGCATATGTCCGTGACACAAGGATTAATGGAACAGTGTTATGGCATACAGCTTCCTTGTTGCACATGTGGTGATTCATGGTAGGATTAGGGTGCCTGGAAAAATAGGATACATTTCGCAAGACCATGAAGTGGGAGTTTTGATAATTTTTATATATAAATCTATATATTCATCCAACTGTATTGATACATGAAAGCGATTAGCATGGTCCACCCCCCCCCCTCAACAGCCAGCACGATACACCAATGCAGTGTTCGCCCATGTCGTATTGGTGTAACACAATGTGCTCGATATATATAAGTGAGATCACATCTCATGAGGCTCATTCCAATATGTCAGAGTAAAGACTGTTTTCACATAATTTTCTATCAAATATGATGAAGAGGACGGACGTGTCATAACACATTGTATCATCTCCAGTCTGCATGGGATATTATTCAAAGTTGGTGTCATACACCCTGCATAGCTTTAAAAGTCATTTCCAGAGTCTCATGGCATTGAAGTCGCACTGTCATGGTGCCAGGTAGTGACGTTATGGTGATATACAATTGTCAGCGTGTTCCGACGTTGTAGTGACACCTTTGCCTGGCTGTCATAGTGGTACCGAATTCGAGGCTCATCTAAAGAAAAGAAAACAATATCATAACCGTAAATAAACAGGATAATAATGGAACACTGATGATTCACTCCTAAAGCTTTGGCTTCGGTCAAGAAGCTATTAGATTACATACTCAGATATCTCTAATGAGTAAGGTGTGTAGTTGAAAAGTATGGGAAACGTATGAAACACTAATTTCAAGAGGACCATTGAAAGAATGTTGAACATATCCCTTCCTACAAGAAGCAAAGTTACAGCATCAAATATTGAGTAGGTAATTGGCTGTTTTACCTGCCCATGGTGCCTTACCATGATTTTGTTATGCTATACATGCATATATTATGTATATGTATCATTCAACACGAGCTAAGGAGTGTTTGTTGGTATATATTTGTTGTCTATAAAGGCGTTGTTTATTTGTAGTGAGGTCTCTGTGACCTCTGACGAGCTGACCCTGTCACAACAACCGATGGTACCATCCAAACAACTCCTACCACCACCCACCCACCCCCTTCACCCAACATAGAGCTACTGCGGCAATCTGACCCCTGTACGTGGACATGGACAGAGGGGTGGTATGGACCCTAAACTATAGCCTGTCGCAAACAGTACAGACTGGACTGAGGCCCAACGCAGACGGGATTTTAGTTGGATCTGTGAAGAATCTGAACTCCCCTCCACCCTACTCACATTTTCACCCCCTTCAGACTGGATGCAATCCAAGGCTGTTATTAGCCTATCTATGTACAGACCAGCTGTGCTGCATCTGTGAATATCAAACATGTTTGATATGGTCAGATTCTCTCCAGACTCAGACTAGACGTCTGATCTGCATCCGTTTTTGCCACAAACATCGCAGACAGGACTAGATTTCCGTCCTGTCTGCGTCCGATCCGCGTCCAGTCTGGACTGTTTGCGGCAGGCTTAATGAACAGTGAGGAAGACCAAAGGGTGTGGTATACGTTTTCTGGGTAGACCTTGGAAATGCAAAGGGGCGGGCAGATGCATGCACCTATAGGAAAAGGCAATGTAATCATACATCTACCCTGTTACCTGAATGCGACAATTGTTAGGGCTTACATGTACATGTGAGCATTTTTATTTCGTTGAGATTCTTTGGTGAATCGTAGAAGGAAAAGGGGATTGGTATTAAAGAGGATGAGGAGGTTCCAAGAGGAGCTAAGATCTGGACTTCGCACGCCATTTGGTGATCCTGGCGGATGTGAGAGACGTGGGGAATGTTTCGCCCCTGACTCGATATCTTGAATGCATTAGGAAAAAAAAAAGTTTCCGGTCACCCGATCGACCTCAGCCAAATAGGGCCGACCTCAGATTTTTTCGAAGTTTATTTTTTTTCAATTTGCTCCCGATTTTTTCAAGACTTTTCATTTATGTTGAAGATTCTTTTTCATACTTTTAATTTGACATTTATACTCATATTTTCCCATCATTTTCTCAAATTTCCTACGTGGGAAATGGACATTTCTCACGATAACCAGCGAAAACCTAGCAAAGTTTGACTATGTTTAGGCCTTGGATACTTAAAAAAAACGACCTACCGACCTCAACTTCTTTGATCATGTTGCCGGACATTCAGCTTTCTTTTAGGGCCGGATAGCACTTGCCAAAACTCCGGTCGTAGTCTTTTTGTGACTAGGCCAAAAAAAAAAGGTTTGTTTCCGGTCACCCGACCTACCTTAGCCAAACAGGGCCGACCTCAGATTTTTTTGGTCAATTTTTGTTAAATTCTTAGCATTTTTTCAATTTTCTTTTATTAATTTTGAATTTTTTTATCAGTTTAATAAGTGATCAAAGATATATGCCCTTGTTTACTGTTTGTTATGGTATTTCCGAAGAAATCCTTTATTTACTATGATAACAGGGAAAAAATTACTTATGATATCCTCATTTCAATGCAAATGTTTACCTTTATAAGGTATGAGGTAAAAAAAAATTTAAAAAAAAAATAATCCGACCTACCTACCTCAACTTTTTTGGCTATGTTACCGGAAACATACATTTTTTTTTTGGCCCTATACATGGGTGCTCATAATTTGCTCATAATTCTAAGGCTATATCACTCTGAAACTCTTTAGGAAGGATGGAGTGTCTCTCAAACACTTTATATGCATGTAAGAATATACTGGGAACTTCTGAAACTGTCTCACTGAAATGAACTTCTAAAACCACTCTGCCACCCGAGCGCCAATTTATAAAAGCCCCCTTCCGCCACTTTTTACACATGTATCACTGTATCATGGACATTTGTCGAGCTACTCTGCCCCCAATGCCTTGATTGAAATTGGAATGAATCCATGCACAGCTAAAGAGAAATGCAGGCTATACTATGAAGTCTATAGTATATACTTGGCCTCTGTCGCGCGATTGAGTCATAATTCCCTATATCAATTTCTGCGACAGAGGCCTAGAGCTTAATTCAAAACATCATGGGATCGCAACCCCAGCGATCTTAGTGTAGGCACATATCATAAGACCTGGCTAGTCTACCCTATCTAATGCAGTGGTTGCAGGCCTGTCAAGAATAGCAAGTCCTGGGATCACTTCACTATTCCTTTTCCAGCACTAAGATCACTGCGATCTTAGTGAAAGAATTGCATAGTGGTTTCACCTGAGTACAAGAGGACTTACAGGGAACACTCCTGATCAAAAGAGTGAATAGCCTGCTGCATATTATAGAGGGGAGGGAGGACGTTTGCTGAGTGTCCTTGAGGGCTCTTAGGGCTACTCATGCGTTACGTGCACTGTAAGGTAATTCTTCCCTTCTCTCTCTTTGTCCTGGGGGGAGGGCACAATGCTTTAATAGGCAAGCATAAATCATACATTCATGGAAACAACTCTTGAATACTGTATGGGGGTCAACTGCACGCTGTGCTCTTTTGTTAGCCCATATGGGGATGGGGAACAATGGTATACACACTGTTGTGAAGAAGAGTGGCTCCGTAGCTATTCCTTTATTTTGGGACTCTTACCCCTGTGCCCAGTCAGTTCTTCTTGGAATAGTGTAGGAGGGCTGAGGCTAAGATCGATGCGATCTTAGTGCTGGCTAAGAAATGTGGACGCAGTCTAATCTTAAGATGGATTAATAGGATAAGGTAGAATAATTCCTAAGATCGCTGAGGTTGCGATCCCAGGATGTTTTGAATTAACCTCCAGGTTATAATCAAGGATGTACAAGGACATGCACGGGCCGCAGTCCAAGGTCTATCCCACAGGGAAGTGGTCTCCCCTTTGGCACCTCGTATCGGTAATTTAATAGGTTCAATATTAAAAGGGACACAGAATGCAAGTTCCCAGTAACCTAAAATTATGCGTGTGTTTTTATCATGTTATAGGTTTAGCCCTCGAAAACATTAATTTCTCTACTATTCTGATGCCAAAAATGGACCCCACTTACATTAAGAATTTTACAAACGTCGCTAGGGTTAGATAAGTAGGCTGGAGACGGGTCCAAACTGTTTACCTAAAGAGTGAATGAAATATTATCTGAAGTTTCTATTAAATTTATTTCCCCTATCTAAAATAGCCATACAAAAGACAACTTTATCCAAATCTCAAGTCGGCCCCAGTGTTGGATCCAGGAACTTGAATAGGAGGGGCGTGCCCCTTATTTAGCACCTAATATAGGCTAAGTTCTAGGCTAAAGAGAAGTAAATAAACTCTTAAGTACAATGAGAAAGGAGAGGGCGCGCGCCACTGCGCCCCACGTCTAAATCCGCCACTGGTCGGAATCTCTAATGCAAATGAGCGTTTATATAGGATATTGAATGATCAACATCATACATTTCAAATTCATTTTGTAGGGTGCTACCACCCTACTGCCCCCCCCCCCCCTTCCGAGTGCCAGCGACGATCCGCCCATCTACAACCTCGGCACGAAGCCCGGAGGTGATGCTTCCTCCTCCGGCACACACTGATTGTGTCAGCTAACTCGGGGACGGCGAAACATGCATGGGACGGGTTCCCACCCCGACAAAAGTTCCGTTTGAGGTTGGTTGCAAAGAATTTGATCAGGGTGTGCCCCCCCCCCCCCGCGGAAATGTTTAATTCTGCTTCATTATTGGTGCGCATTTTTAGAATGCAATTGTCACAATATTTTTTAAAAGTTTAATATCTATGGGCATTGGGGGATTTTTTGCCTTGGGAAATTGTTTGATTAGATCAGTACATTTATAAATTTTATGACAGGTGGGGGTTGGGGGTCGTACGTTTTAAATAAGTCATTAGGAATCTCATTGTCATCTACTTATGAACCTTAGGGGAATATGAGTAAAAACTGCGTGAGAAAATGCTCAAAGTTGGATAAATATAAGGTCGGCTCAATCTTATTGCTGGGGATTGCCATGGTTTAATACATGTATATGTATATGGAGATGTGTATCCTCCATCTCAAACAGCTGCAGCAGCCCCACCGCCACTGCATAATGTAGATAGGGTACCGAAAATGTTGTGTATTATATCAGGGGCGTAGGAGGCAAGTTTTTATTGGGGGGGGCAGGGGTCTCGGTTGGGGGGGGGGGCTTGCTATATTTTTATATAGGCTTATATAGGGAACCTCATTATTGAGGGGGCCCTGCCCCCCCCTTTCCTATGCCCCTGAATATGGAGGAAAATTTGTTGAGTTACAAAATTTACTTTTGATGAGAAAAATTTCTTTCTCACTTAAGAGAGTTGTTACAAATCTATTATACACATTTATTTTGTATCACCCCGATCCCCGATTATTATTATTTTTCTCGCTGTATGACTTGTGAATCAAAACCGCAAGCTCCCATCATCTCAAAATCCCATTAATGGAAATCTCCCGCTGTTGATAAGTTGAAATGTGTTATCATTGGCCTGCCAATTCCATTTATCAAACATACTGATTTACCTTTAATTGTTGTGGAACGGGATGGTCTGTAATTAGGCCACTCAAAAAAAATTGTTTCTCATCACCAACCCCTGAAAAATATGACGAGGGCGATTTTTATTTTTTTTTTTTTTTTAAGTTTGGGTATAGATCTCTATCGAGATATAACGTTTACCATTTCCAGGTTATTTGAGACCAGAATTAAGTTTTGATTTTAGTACTTAAGAGTTTACTGATTATAAGAAAGTGTGAAAATGCTCTCAATATCTTGCCCACTGCATTGCTGAGATCGTTAGCTTCAATTTGATAACAAATATGCCCATATTTGTCTATTTTCACCTTGTTTTTGACTAAAAATCTGTAAAAAAAAAAAAAAAAAGTTAAAAAATTAAAAACACAATTTTTAGATGCGCGCGGTGATGAGAAACCAGTTTTTTTAGTGGCCTTATGTGTGCACGTTAGACTATATAAATTTCTTTGGTGGATTTGGATTATCTGAAAGGAGGAGGCGCACCCCTCCTGGAACTTTTGTCACAAGGAGGCGCGCACTGAGGATACGCCCCTTTCATCTTTTAAAATCCCTAATCCGTTTCTGAATGTGGAAATTCACACAATTTATATGTGGCACATTTTCTAATATTTTTGTAAAAATATTTAATTTGTTATCACTCACCACGATCATTGTTCAGGTACCACAAAGGTCATACATATTTAGAGCTGTTGTCTCTCAGAGCCGGAGGACGCCTTCCAGTATGCCGCCGATCCCGCGTAGTGTACTGATGGCGCTCCCACGACTTCCGGCGGCTGTGGATGAGAGGCCTGCCGGGAGCTGAATCCAAACCCTCCCCCAGTCAGCATGCTACCCGGGGATCCCGGGGACGCTGCCGTGGGATGGTGGCCTCCTCCCGTGGTAGCAGCCTGGTGATGCCCCTGGTCTGGGCTGAGTGTGAGGGACCCTGGAGGAGTTAGGGGATGGTGATGATGATGCATGAAGGACATGGAGAGGTCATTAAGGGCTTGGTGGGAGTGTGGTGAAGGGCCTCCTCCTGCTGCAGCAGAGTTTAACATGGAGTGGTGTGGTGTGGGTGGCGGCCCGGGGGTGGGATAGCCATAGGGTGGAGAGCTACCTGTGTGCACCCCACCCACTGTGCTACCTGTGCCATTAATACTACCATTGTTACCACCCCCAGACCCTGTCCCGGCCGTCATGGATCCAAACCCGGCCATACCCCCGGCCATACCGTGATGCAGCCCGCCTGAGAGACCTCCAGACAGTCCCCCTGAAAGTCCACCTGAAAGACCCCCAGATAATCCACCAGAAAGACCATTGGATAAACCACCAGATAATCCCCCTGAGAGACCGCTGGATAAGGATCCAGAGAGACCTCCAGAAAGTCCACCTGAGTAGTATCCTAGGCTGGGGACGCGCTGAGGGCAGGATCCAGCGGCTGCAGCATAGTGGGCTGCGGCACCGGCATTAAGCTGTCCAAGTGTCCCAGCACCTGCGGCTGCAGCGGCTGCAAGAGTTGTAGGGGTATGGGATGAGAGAGGCCAGGAACTATATGATCCAGGCGGGGGTGAGAAATATGATGAATAGTTCTGGTAATTCTGGGCATGATGTGAATAGTTCTGTTGGGCATAACTCCCATATGGACTGTCTTTAGCACCAAGAAACTGGTTCAGGGAACACGCCGAGTCAGCAAATATAGATTTTGGGAGGTTTACAGGGGGCCGATATGGGCCCGGTCGCTTCATGCGTCTCCGTCGCCGGTAATTGCCCTTCTCGAACATGTTATCAAATGCTGGGTCCAGCGTCCAGTAGTTGCCCTTTCGCTCTCCCCCACCCTCCCGTGGTACCTTGACGAAGCATTCATTTAGGCTGAGGTTGTGACGGATGGAGTTCTGCCAATTCTTCTTGTTCTTCTCATAATATGCAAAACGCTTGGTGATGTACAAATAAATGCCACTCAGTGTTAGCTTCTTCTCTGTACAGTCTTTAATGGCCATGGTGATCAGTGCCACATAGGAGTAGGGTGGCTTGGTCAAGGGGTCGTCATCTGGGTTCTTGTATTTACGGTTCTCCTTGGCACCTTCTTCAGTTACTGTCGCTGTTGTTGCTGTTTCTCTAGTCACTTCCTTTTTCACAGAGTCAGTGGAGATTCCCACCTCACTGACCTCACTACCTGCTGTGCTGCTGCAACCCGATACACCTGAGTCTTTGTCCTCCATCTTAATTGGTTGTGGACAATAGGGAGCCTGGGGATGACCTTCCTTTGACATTGATGCCATTGGTGAAGCAGGAAGTGACGTTGCTGGCAGAGATGAGGTAATGGGACGTAGTTGTGACGTCAAACTGGCAACATGATGTGAGGTCACATGTGACGTACTATGGGACGTCATGGACGTCATGCCATGATGTGGCATCACCTGTGACGCCATAGGGCTCCGTGACGTCATGGGACTGTCCGACGTCATGGGAGGAGACTCATTGTGCCTAGAACATGACGTAGCAGTATTGAAATAAGGTGCCATACTTGGTGCTGATATTGAGTGCTCAGATTTTGATGACGTCACAGACAATAGTGCCGATGTCATGTCTCCATTTGAAGTGACGTATCCAGAAGTGGGATCGTAAGGTAGGCGGAACTCACCCATTTTCATTGATTAATCCGAGGATTTCAGTCCTTTGAATTCAATGTCCAATTGGTCTGTATCCAATTTCACTCACAATGTGCTCTATTCACATCGATTCCATAATGTATCGTCAGTATCTATCACATACAGCAGCTGAGACAAATGTATATGGGGCCAATATATAATGCATATGAATTTTGCTCAGTTAAAATTACATACAGGATGCCTTAATCCTATTGTGAGTGTCTATGATAGTCATGTTCCCAGGCCGGAAAGGTACAAGTAGAAGTACGATTTACAGCAGGATTTAGGGTCGTCTCCCTGTCTCCCTGAATCCTGGCATGGTCTGACAATGTCTGAGTGACTGACATAACCTGACCCCACAGAGTTGTGGTAAAGTCTCCTTAATGTCACAGTATATGCACTTATCTACACACTGATAGGAACTACTATGGTGGAGAAGGGTGTTCAGGTTCTATCATTCAGGGTGAGATATGGGTAGCAGTGGGTCGGTTTATCTGGTTACGTAACTGTGAAACGTAAGGAGCTACTCAGTGTGATATAGAGGAGCTGGGAGCTGCTAATGTATTGTCATATGTCACACAGTTCTATAAATATACTCACACACCAATTCTGTAGTTAAAGTTGATTTGCCTCATAACGCAATGTGTAAGATCCCTATAGTCGTATAGATGTCCACAAGATTTCACAGCAGGAACTCAGTGCTTCGATTATTATCCAGGATGTCCCAAGCCCAAGTAGCTGTCAAATTCTGAATATTGTTGACACTGAGACGGAGCACTGTTTGCAATGTTAGGTTGCCACATTCAGTATCCCAGAGGTCCTGGGTGAGTATGTCTGTTATATTTGATAAGTGCAGATAAAGTTACACAATCCATCCAGGGCGCAATGCAGAATGCAGATAAGGAAGGTATGTATATTCAATCAATAAATGGGATGACTTTCCTCCTTCAGTCTCAGCATTGAGTTGCAGTGGGTAACTGCATGATTGGATTTAGTATATAGCGTACAGTCTCTGTTCACAAGTCAATGCTTTCAAGTTATGAAATGCACTGATACGTTTCCATCCCACAAAATACACGTATAGGCCTATGTTCTTAAGTGCAACCAAGTTCACAGACTGAATGCCAGGGAAGGTCTGATGTGACTGTAATACGCACTGGTTCTCAGTTGTACCTGAACTGCTCCTTTCTCATGCATGAGCTATTCCCCTCCTACCATGAGCTGCTCCCCTTCTACCGTGAGCTGCTCCTCCATGTGACAACTGAGGGTAAACTCTTGCACTGACTCGGAACCATTACACGACCACTAACACCGCCTGGTGTGCAGAACAGGCACTGGTAAGGAGGAGAGTGGCAACGGAGGGATGTATACAGTGTTTAGAACTGTGTGGGGGAGGAGAAGGAATGAGAGAAGCAAAATGGATAGTGGAGAGACAGTAGGGGGGGCAGGCGTGGTGGGCAGGTAGATACTGTAGCTAGATAGCAGGAGTACATAGGATGTAGGGAGAATAGACTAGGGAGGAAACAAATAAGGCATAATTCAAGGTAAAGGGAATTTGGAAGAAAGCAGGAAGGCTGATAGAATCAGCAGACTCAGCTAGAGCTTTTTTGCCAAGCAGCCAGGTAAGCTGGGAGTTGTGCGATGGGGGGCTGGGAGGGGGATGAGCTAAGAAACGACCAACACCCATTTGAGTGGCCAACAATTACAGAATGTGGCGGGCACACTTCCACCATTCCAGTATAAGCTAGATAGGAACCGGTGGCTTAGTCTTTTTGATACTACTTTATTTTACTCATCTAGTACAGGACACGTTATACTCTGGCGGCTGGAGCAGCTCCCTGGAGCAGCTCCTTGGCTGTGTGAATGACAGGTCACGTGTTGGTCCAAGCCCCTCCCACCAGGGGCGGCCCTGTGTAGCCCCTCTCTGTGGTGAGATGGATTACTGTATCATGTACTGCCCATGCTGATGGTCCATGTGATACCAACGCCATATTTACTACTAAAGTCAGTCATAATGAACCTGGTCACAACCCCAGCTATATCTAATATAGCCTTTTTCTAAATCTGTTGGCTTTTTTTTCGCGTTTTCCAAGAAATCGGAGAGTTGTCCACGGTGCAGGCTTCTTTAGATTCCACGTATTTGGCCTATAATATAACGGGGATTCTGTCACTTTATAGGGAGAGTGAAACAGTCAGGATGTAACTATGGTATAGCTGCATACTTGTATCTTGTATTGGCCCGGGTGTGGGCATTTTTCATGCCAAAAGTAATCGTTGTTTAACCTGCATTATCTTTATATGTTGTATGGACATCTATGGTGTCATAATTAACCCAGGGGAAATATATATACATGTACGGTCGTTATCATGTTTGTGCATAAAATCAGCATTCTGTGATAAGAATTAGCATAAAGTGTTTCTCCACCATGGCATAGAACACAGAAAACATGCTGCCGCCTAAAACTCGTCAATACAGACGAGTTTAGAGTAGTCAAGGTCAAATGACCACCTAAACTCGTCATACTGACAATAGAAAGTCATCATACTGACAACTTACGTGGTCAGGATGACAACCTTAAGTTGCCACTTTGATGACCTAAAGCTGTAGTTTTAGGTATCGTCAACCTGAGGACTTAAAGTCGTCTGCACTGACGAGTTTCGTGCCTCTCAGTTTTTCAGTGAACTGTTCTTGTTCTTGCTGTTAACATTTTCAAATTGTGTCCTCCCAAAATTAATGAATAAATGTATCAAGCTTGCTACCATTAGGCCCTTATAGGGCAGTAATAACGGGGCAATTCTCCCAGTGCATTTAGGAGAATGAAGCGATTGGATATGTTAGTATAATTTCTGATGTAGAATCACGTGTTTTCTTTTCTTTGCATCATAACGAGTAGAGTGTATGCTAAAGAACCGCCAATGCAGAGATTCCACCCGCATATATGTACCTGGTCCGTGCAATCCATATACCTGTCATACATCATCATTGTTATGGCTTTCCAAAAACACCCCATTTATCATGGACTTTGAACTTTTTCATTGAAAATCATGGACATTTTGCTTCCATACTACCATAGGCCTAAACGACCTCTGTTTCTCCAATTTGAAATGCGGACTTTTGGTCGCAATTGTACATACAGGAGCTACATTGGTATATTGCGCTTCATTTTTTAAAAAAAACCCAACAAATCTGGTGTGAAAAAGTGCTCCATTCTCCAGAAATGTGCGGACATTGCTAGGATCTCAAAAAGAGACCCGCCCTTCCACGTTTTCAAAACGAGGATGGTGGCTCTCTTACAAGACTAATATATTAGTTTTTCATCCAATAATCACCCAGCAATTCCTACACTTTAATTCACAGACGATAAGGCCAAAAAAAAAATTTTTGTTTCCGGTCACCCGACCTACCTCAGCAAAAGGGGGCCGACCTCAGACTTTTTTGAGAAAATTTTCATATCATTTTCATATTTTTCATATTTTTCATAATTTTTCCATATTATTTTCATAATTTTTCATAATAATTTCATGTTTTTAATATTTTGAGGCTTTGTTTGGGTTAAAATATGGAATCCAGCATTTCTGCCTGAGATCCTAAGGTTTGGCTGGAGTTAGGGATGACATGGATCATCCAGGGGGTAATTATCAATAATAACAATTCAATAAATAGGCCAAAATCTGTCAGCAAAAAAAAAAAATTAAAAAAAAAAATCCGACCTACCTACCTCAACTTTTTGGAGCATGTTACCGGAAACTCACAATATTTTTTTTGGCCTAAGGAGATAAACGACATAAACAGACCATCCCTTTTAATTATTACATATTCCAATCTCGGTAACACTACTGTAACTTGGAGATAAGTTCTGGTTGGTGCCCTATGCCCGTGCCCCATGTAATTAGGAAGATTGAGAGGACGCAGGCCGTGTTTCTATTTGAGCCGGCCCCATGCCCCGGACGCTGGCCTGGCGTCTGTGAGTGACACACCACCTGGTGAGGAGAACGAGCATCTGTGGCCCCGTATCCTCCTCCGCCCCCTAACTCCACTATTTAGTTCTCTAAGGGGTGCATGCCCGGGGCTGCATGCTTCGTTAATGCATTATGTATCAGTACATGCCCTTTGTCGCCATGAGGCATGAGGGCAGCATTGACAAGGTATTCTTCACTACTGCATTAATGAATTATGTTAACATTATGGAATTAATATATTCCAAAAGTATGATCAACATGACTCACAATGCAGCAATGTAGGCCTAGTTCTGACTGGTTTAATACTTGGGATTGCTCACCAGAGCTGCATTGGTGCATCATGACATCACATGTATGTATCATGCTGTCCTTAAGGAGCTAACCACATACTGACATTTTACATCCATGCAGAGCTCTTTTCTCATTCTGTCCTGTCTACATCTGACTTCTCTCATCTTGTCTTCCGTCTCCCAACTTCTCATATAGAGCTCTTAACTTTCCTTTTCAACATTTTTTTTTGTGTTTTATTTTTCACCCCCCCCCCCATTGGTTGTCTTGCTACATGTACAGCATTGTCTATGTCAGCAGTAGTAAACATTCTACCTCTCCTATGCCTCTTTCTACTCCAGTCTCTATCTTATGCAATGTCTGTGCGCACAGGCCCTAGTCAGCGGGTTCAGTCAGAACACCCTATAGATCCGCTTGCATAAGATGAAAATTAAAACGATGTATGATGCAACATTAATGTATTTATAAAAGAAACGTAGAAATTCGACTATATGGCCTATTAGACCTGAACTTCTTATTTCGTCATTAATTTGATCATTATTTTGCACGTCTACTAAACCTCCACTCGCTTAGCCTTTGCTATTCTATAAGTTACCTTGAGAGGTAGAATGGAGACAATTTGTAATCATTTTAGCCAGAAGGTATTTGTGTAAAAGTACAATGCATTTGGTGAAAAAAAAACAGTTCCAAAGTCATCAGTGTAGCCTTCAATCAACTAATGAGGATTTAGAAATGATAAGTTTAACACTTAAAGGGCAGCGTGATCCCTGAAGGTTCTATCACTATAAAGACAGCATGCACCTGCTCAGTGCTGGCAGAAACACTCCCTAGCACACACGAAGTGTATCAAATACTAGTACATGTAAAAGTTTTGGGTTGTTCACATACACCCACTTGGCAAAAACGTTGACTTTTTAACGTTAGGCATCGTTTGGAAAATGTTTAGGCAAAAAAGTTTCATTCAAAAACGTTTTCACATATTTTTAACGTTGTTTTTTCAATGCCGTGAAAACGTTTGGTACTTATTTTAACATAGAATAAAACGTCTTAACATAAAAAGACATTAGTCCATAATTTGGGGTACATGATAAAACGAACGTTTAGAGAACTTAAAAACATGGAAAATACATTTTGACATTTCTGCCAAGTGGGCTTGCACCATGCACCCCTTAAATGATGGGAACTCATGGCCCTCCTGCCTGTAGTGAACTGTGGAGGGTGTATATCCGTGATGTGTCATGTCTCATTAACCCTAGTCTGTACAAGACTGGGGTCTGGGGTTAGGGTATTGAATGCTTCTGAGCACTGCATGGCAGCAACGTCATAGACTCTTATGTCATGGCTGATACCATCGTTACTATATAGAACAGTACTGGACATGCCGTATTCAATTGGGGGATTGTGTCCGTATTCAATGGCTGATGATCACATGACGTGCTGCAATGAACACAGCTAAATATAATTGAATTTCTTCATTTAAAAGCTGTCAAACCTTTGTAGCCATGACAAAAATGCGAATGTCAATTACCCTGGAATAATTTTGCATCGTATTCACCTCTGTGAGGCCTGTCCGCATTCAACTCCGCCATATGTTCTACGCTGCATGTGTTGGTTGTACTGTATATAAAGAAAAGAAACTGGGGTCTAGGCCCATGTGTGGGAAAATAGGTTGCTTCACTGTTTGCTTTCACCTGGAACTGGAAGATGGTGCATATCCTCCCGACTTTTGCACCACTCATAGTGACCATTGCCCCACCGATGTCCATAGATTCATGCAGAGAGTAGACAAACACTTGCAATTTGCCATAGGGTGATAGGTGGATAAAGATAAAGAGAAACAGCGAGAGCCAGCAATAAGAGGCAGGGTCAAAACTGAAGAGAGACAGATGGAGGCAGACATCAAAGTAGATAAAGACAGAATTGTCGATAGCCTGTTGCTAAAATAATGTATTTTGATGACAGTAGACACTGTGTGCTTATGTACTATGCCCTAGTCATAGGAAAGCCACATTAAGATATACATATTTTGACTAGGCTCATTATAATGTTGTGACAAAACCACCTTAGTGCTGCCTGCTTTTACAAAGGGTTTATTTATATTGCCACAACTACAGATGCTTACATGCTAAGTGAGTGTAGATTTCTATGTTTATAAACAGGGAATGATCTCTGTATTCAGAAGGGCTCTAACAGGGGTACTAAACATACTGATGTATAGGGTGGGGAAGGTGCTTGAACTTGTAACCCCCTACAGTTTGGGATTCACTCTGAGCTGTTTACCACAACATCTGAGAACTGTTGAACAAAAGTACAGTCTGACCAGAGAGGTTGCCAGCAAATACAAAATTTATCTCCAATCTCGACTACACATAGTGGGTTCTAATGAAAAAATCCTATTTAATGAATATCATGTACCCAAAATTACAGATTCAGAGGTAAATACATGCAATGACTTATAATGACAATAAATGTGAACGTTTCAGTATGCAACCAAGAGGCATGCCCAATGCCTTGTTGCATTCTTGATTTGCCCAAAAAGTATCACTATAATACTAAGCAAAGCCTTGACGAACCCTATTGTCCACTCACATAGAGTTACAATAATGCCAACAAAATGAGCCAGAAATGCCAACAAAATGACTCCCTTTTGGAAAGGGCCAAGTACTGTCTGACTGTCTTCTAGAGGGAACTAGGCATATTTTTGGAGGAGTAGCATGCAAAAAATAAACCCTGGAGGAGGGGTCCATTTATGAATGTCCTTGTGTGGCTCCCTTGTGTCTTTTCGAAGCACACATATGTTTTCAGCGGCCATGAAGATTTCCAGTTCCACTCTCACTGAGGCTGTGAGCATCAGAATATTGGGCGTTGACAGGGCCACTGATGATAATGTTATGACACCATCTCAACTAGGGCTCCTCCTCTATACACCAGTAGTTTGTATGCTAAGTGAGTGTAGATTTCCATGTTTATAAACAGGGAATGATCTTTGTATTCAGAAGGATACTAACAGGGATACTAAACATACTGATGTATAGAATGGGGGAAAGTGTTTGAACTTGTAACCCCCTACAGTTTGGGATTCGCTGTGAGGTGTTTACCACAACATCATGAGCATGCACAGCCTAACAAACCATAGACTCAGGTCTCTACAAGATTAGAGCTAAGACCACTCTGACTCTTTAAGTTGTGTTGTGATAAAATGCCTCTTATGTCTTAGGGTCCTATTCAGGCATCATTTTAACTCAAGGCATTCTCCTGGCCAGATTTCTGTGATGCACTAATTATGGAGTACCAGCAAGATGCTCCCCAGAACTGAGAACTGACACGACTTTGTAGCATCATAACGCTTAAAAGATGCAGCTTTGAGGTATGATACGGTTCTTAAAGGGATAGTACTACTGGTACATCACCCCAGGTGGTGATAGCAGGTCCTTTCACACATCAACAGTAACTAATAATATTATCAACACTAGTGAAACTAAACAAGGCTAGAGGTGGATGGGGTATTTACAAAATAGCCTGGGGGGGGGGGGTTGGTCAACAGCTCATGGTGGCATCAATCTGTACTTGTAGTACTTGTGCACTCCTGAGTGTGGGGGATCTCCACCTCCCTGCCCCATCTCACCACCACTATACAAGAACTATAATGATAGAAATTGGGGTACTGAGGTGGGCGCGGCCATGCTGGATCGCTTTAGGTGAGATCTAGGCATACATATACTAGACACTGCATAGTCTGCCAGTCATCAGCTACATACATGTGAAATTTCACAAGATGTTTGTAGGTATTTTTTCAATGAAATCCTTATTATTTACTTCTTCCAACCGATACTGAACCCTTTAAAGTGCATGTAGTGTTTCATTACATTCACCTTTTACTAAGTTTTAGTCAGAATGATTTATAAACGTACACACTTGGAGACACCATGAAGCCCTTTAAGCCAATTTTTGGACTTGGAGTCTGATACACCCCTATTCTACCCAAAGCTCTTTCACAAACAGTACACACCCACCAGCCATCCTGTCTCTGGGGCTGTCAGCCTCAGTACCTGAATTACTATGGGATGACCTTACCAACACTAGGTGAGGGTCATGCTAGGACGTCCGGGAGTGAAGTTACCAGAGGCTTATCACCCAATCCCGTGTGGATTTCCTTCTGGACTTCTCTAGTTACATGTTCATCTGTTTTATATGTGTATTATGATTAAATATACACGATAGGGCTGTCAAACTGGCATGGATCTTTAATTTGATGTGATGAGTGAATTACCTTGTGGTCCCTGTATACATGTATATTAGTCCAGTCAAATGGGCACCAAAAGGGCCTGTACCCAGGACTAACTGCAAAATTGTCAAGACTGTACTCATTCTACTCACTGATATGCCTACAACATCATACTAACTATCAAACAAAATCCATCGAGGTGCAGAGAGCATAAGTCAAGGTCAAAGGTCGAGAATTATTATAAATTTTTAAGTGGTTGGGTCACATACATTTTTGAATAAATCCATAAATTCTGTAGCCAGTGCTTTGCTATGTGAGATAACAATTCCTCTATATATAAATCATAAATTGGAAATCTTGAGTTCGAGTTGTTTGAGGTCAAGGTCATATTCTACAAGGTCAAACATAGAAAATAGCATATAATTCTATATTTACATTGTTGCAATTCTTCTACTGACCAGACATTACACATCTAGGTCATACCTAGGGGATGTGTTTTCAAAATGCAATTCACAAAATGGTGTAAATTGTGTTGAATCTATCAGAATTTGGCATATATTTACAATTGAAGAAGAAAACCCTATAAGTGAATAATGAGGGAATTTCCTTTACTGGAACCTGTGTTCAAATATGTATATCTATTAAAGTATTATCAAAATTTAAAAGGCAGATATACATGTATAGCAGTTTTATCATAATTTCACTTTCTGTTCTTTATCCATCATAATAAATATCAGACACACTTAGAACTAGCTATCTGTCTGGGCTCTACTGCAAATGGTTTATGAGATTTTGAAACATAAGATATACATCACTCTTATCAGATAAAATACCCTCTCCCCTAGTGATTCATTTTGCACCACATGTACAAGTCATATGGATCCTGCCAAGTGAACACATTGCATTCTGATTCCAAGGGAATCTCTTCTTCTTGGTATTATTGCATGACTAATGTAGAATTATTAGTGCTGCTATCGGTCAACTGCAACCAACTACATTGGCCACATGACCAACCAGCTCCTGCTAAGATGGTGCTGCTGTCAATTTATAGTTACAAATACAGTCATAGTTCCAGAATTATGACTATTTACATCAATGGAAAGTCTCATATATGTTGTCTGAGACTTTCACCCTTATCTTCAGTTCCTGTAAATAGGGTCATGGAAGTATTTTGGTAGTAAAATTGCTTCAAAACAGTATATTTTAGCCCCCTATTTCCCTAAATACTGGATATAAATATGTAAAACTATGGTTCCCTTAATAGGTATGATCTACACAAAGTAAATGAATGCAATAACTAATGGTTAAACATTAAAATTAGTGCTTTGATCAAAAATTAAACCATGACAACCATTTTCTGAAAGTGACTAATCATAAACTTCAGATATCCCTTGTGAATGATATACAAGACATGGCCTTGCTCAGGTGTGCACTACACTCCTATAATGCATTTAGGGCCACTTCTATCATGCAACAGCACATGGGCTGCCATTTTATAAATCATAATAGAGAATAACAGGGTCTGTTCTAATCTATTTGAGTCATCTACATGTCGTTATGCTTTTCTCCTTATCACAATGCAATTGGATATGCCTTGGCCACTTTATAAACCATCATTCTTCCATCCTGTTGGATGGAGGAAGGATCACCTTGTATCGAAGGTTTCAAACACCAACCAAAATCATGGTGTGCAAATGGAGATTGGCATCATGTTTTGAATGGTACATCCCATGTTTTAGTGCTGGGCCTACTACAGTACCACCTGTACAATATCCATCAAAGAAAGCAATATCTTGTTCATACATTTAAAGCACACATAAGGTATTTAACTCCAAGGTGTGCCATTTACTCAAGGAATTGTTTGTCAGTGTGCATGACCACCAAGAACACACAAACTTGATTTGTCAGCTGTCAGCTGGTATATTTCTGAAAAGCTTTGATAAAGATATGCAAAGTTGATGTTGAGAGCCTTCGGCCAGCTTTCCCTCATTGTACCTACAGTGGATCTGTGAGATCTGGATCCATTACCTCCTGTTCAATTGAATGAGAGATTTGTGACCTATTGCTCTTCCATGTTTCTTTTATGATTATTTCCCAAGCCTGTTCATAAAATTGATGTTTGATGGAGAAGTCACACTGGTTGCTAAGTTTTAAAAGAAATCATGAATATGACATTTCTTTGTGAATTACTGATATCTGATGTCTCTCATAATCTGTTTATCTGTGTTTCCTCAGTGCTGTTCACTAGCACCAAATGACACACCTCTGAATATCTTCATGACTGAATTTACAGGAGCTGCAGATTAAGATGAAAGTCCCAGACAAGCTTCCATTGAAGTAAATGGTCATAATTCTAGAAATATTTGTACTTATATTTCTGCAGCACCATCTTACTAGAAACTGGTTGGTCATGTGACCAATGTACTTGGTTCCAGCTTACTGATCACATCACTAATAACTCTTTGTTGGTCTTGCAATAATACCTAGACGAACAGATTACACTGGACTCAGCAGTGCAAAAGTGTTCACTTAGCAGGATCCATATATATATATATGTAGGGGACCGGAAATCCCTCTACCCGGTATTGGTCTTGCAATAATACCTAGACGAACAGATTACACTGGACTCAGCAGTGCAAAAGTGTTCACTTAGCAGGATCCATATATATATATATATATATATATATATATATATATATATATATATATATATGTAGGGGACCGGAAATCCCTCTACCCGGTAGACCAACTCTCAGGAGCCGGTTGCCTGGTCTTCAATGCTCCCCTAGTGTGTGTCATACCGATCCAGGTGTAGTTGGAAGGTAGAGAATGTCAGACGGGGGAAGTAGCTCAGCGATAGAGCTTCCGCCTGCAGGTTGGAGGGTCCCGGGTTCGACTTCCAGTTTCTCCAGGATGTTTTCCGCTGACCTCTACACTGGTGGAGAAACCGAGCCGGTCCTCACGCGACTTAATAGGGGGATCGGGGAACTCGGTGCCTGGGCCGGTATGACGCAGATACGTTTCAACCTGCTGGTGCTGAGGGTACCTCTGGGGATCTTCGTGACCGCCCCCTCAGATGTGACACTCGGTACCAGTCCTGGGAATCTGTAGGAACCCTAGGTTGAAGCTGGTTGGGAGGAGTGTAGGGGACCGGAAATCCCTCTACCCGGTAGACCGACTCTCAGGAGCCGGTTGCCTGGTCTTCACTGCTCTCCTAGTGTGTGTTATACCGATCCAGGTGTAGTTGGAAGGTAGAGAATGTCAGACGGGGGAAGTAGCTCAGCGGTAGAGCTTCTGCCTGCAGGTTGGAGGGTCCCGGGTTTGACTTCTGGTTTCTCCAGGATGTTTTCCGCCGACCTCTACACTGGTGGAGAAACCGAGCCGGTCCTCACGCGACTTAATAGGGGGATCGGGGAACTCGGTGCCTGAGCCGGTATGACGCAGATACGTTTCAACCTGCTGGTGCTGAGGGTACCTCTGGGGATCTTCGTGACCACCCCCTCAGATGTGACACTCAGTATCAGTCCTGGGAATCTGTAGGAACCCTAGGTTGAAGCTGGTTGGGAGGAGTGTAGGGGACCGGAAATCCCTCTACCCGGTAGACCGACTCTCAGGAGCCGGTTGCCTGGTCTTCACTGCTCTCCTAGTGTGTGTTATACCGATCCAGGTGTAGTTGGAAGGTAGAGAATGTCAGACGGGGGAAGTAGAGCTTCTGCCTGCAGGTTGGAGGGTCCTGGGTTCGACTCCCGGTTTCTCCAGGAATTTCCGCCGACCGCTACATATACATGTGGAGGGTGATTCTCTAGTGGTGGGGAGGGGGCATTTCTTCTCATAAGAGTAATGTCAATTTTATGTTTCAAAATCTTACAAATCTATTACAGTGGTGCCCTGGCAGATAAATGGCTGTATTCTAAAGTGTTTCATATTGATTATGATGGATAGGAAAAAAGAAAGTGATATTGCAATACAATGCTATATATCGGTATTTTAAATGTTATATAATGCCTTAAAATATATATATACATAACACTTTGTGCAGAAGAAATCAACTTCCTAACATACAATGAGTGTATCTATAAGGCTGCTTATTAAAAGGAATTAATCAATGTGCTTTTTAGCACATGTCTTATGAAAACTATGAATTTGGGTCTGAAATTTGATATAACCCCCCAAAAATGGTCTGCCCCTCAATGGATTTTGTTTGATAGTTTGTATGGTGTTTGGGTAAAACCATGGGAGATAAAATTTGCAATTTGTCCTAGGTACATCCAGAATATGACTGCACTATATCCGATTGTGAGCTGCAACATGTCAATTAGGTAGTACTCTGGGTAGCACCAAGTCTGTATAGAAGGATAAATCAAGATTCATTATTCTGTGATAAAATCAGATGCATTAACGGCAAGACGGGACTCCCAAGTATTAAAATGTTGATGATGTAGCCAAAACTCTAAGTATATGTGATAGCCTCCAGACCATGTGTGTGAAAGATGGACTACGAGACTGACTCAAAGGCCTCCTGTGCCGTGTTCTGGACTGTATCCACCTCTACCATCTCCCATACCTCCATACCACAGAAACCATACCACAACCCCTGACTTCTCAATGTCTGGCCATATTGGATGTCCCTCCTTCAACTCCTGGCCGCCGTAACCTTCAAACTTCACCCTAAAACTTTACCCTTCGGAGGTTCACTATTTAGATATAGATTTTACTTAAATATTCATCCATCGAAGCACACAATTAGGTGGTTGGGACATTATATATGAAATATATAACCAGATGAAAAAGAGATACACGAATTAATGATTGGAGAGTCGTCAAGGAGATGAGATGAGTTGTAACGTTATCCCCTCTCCCCCTTTCATATTGAAGTCTTTGTAAGTTTAAACCACATAAAAGATTACGCCTCAGTTTTAACATCCCATTGCACTCCTGCCTGCTGTCTAAATCTAAAAGGATGTTGCAGCCACTCCCCACTGCCCCACTGCCATTCAACCTTTAACGTTAATATTTACCTAACATTGAATGTCATATTCTCAAAATATTTTAAGTCAAAACAAAATAACCAGCAAATGGTAATCAATATCAAATCACCATGGGATAGAATCAAAAGCTAGTTGAACTGAAGAATATGGAAATAATGTCTTATCAAATAGACCCTTTTGAAGTAGGCATGTATCAATCACATAGGGTTCATATGATGCACGAGTGCAGCACTGTGAGTAGACACATCATGATGTACTAATATAAGAATGCACTGTGGATACTTAAACGGCTTATTATCAAATTCGCATGGAGGGAGAGCTACTGCTCCTGCTATAGCTCCATGCCAAGTGGGAGCAGGCTGGCCAGTGTTTTCATTGGTTACCCAAGTGTTCCTGACCGGAAATTAAAACAATTTAGGGAATGATTGACGTGCAGCGAAGTGCAGCATGCTGAGGGCGGAAACCTATACGAGGAGGGCGTGTTCTACAGGCTATCCATTCAATTCTGGCGATTCATTTTGGGAATATGATGATTAAATGAAGATAGATCTACATTGATCTCCCGTGAACATTAATTTATTGAAAGAAGGAACGGAAATAAAATTTGAAAAAAATACAGAGATCCTTTATCTTTTTCCCAAGCATCGAATCTTAAAAGTTAAATGAATAAATGATAACAATATTGGTAAAGGAATTGGTAAAAAGTTCTTGAGCATATAGCCCAAAGGAAGATATCTGTGGGCTGGGCCCTGGGTCTGTAAAGTAAAATTGAGGGTGATGAGGGTAGCAATACAGCCCCACTCCCACCCGTCCACTGTTAGTGGGTGCCGCATACCAGGGTGGTCACAGCTGATTAATAGTATACATGGTGTAAAGAGGAACATGGGCCAGCCACAGCCTACACATCAATCATGGACCAAAATAGGACCCCTCCCCCTACATAGACAGTCTAAGGTTTTCCCTACCTACACCCCCCTCCCCCGCACACCACCCATACCACATCACCCATGCAAGGCATCTTCAACAGACTGCCATGCAGTGGCAGATCCTGGATTTCGAAAGAGGGGTTACGTTCCTGGTTCCCTTGGCGTCTTTTGACTTTAATTGTACCTTAATATGGAGTGCACCCCCACCTCACCCCCTTAGACATTTATGCTTGTCCCAATTAAGTGAATTCATATCGGCTTCCTGAGCAGCGAAATTAAGGATTACCGTAATCTCCCGCGTAGAAGACGCGCTGCGCATATAAGACGCACCCCAAACTCAGCACATGCATTTTCGCGTATAAGACGCACCTCTTAGGTACCAATTTTGTAAATTCAGTACATTTCTATAGTAAAATTACCCCTCGTATAAGACGCATCCCCAATATCAGTACATCCTATAAGACCTCCCAGCATTTTGTTTGGCGTAGAGGACGCGTCTTATACGTGGGAGATTACGGTAATATTAGGGAGTGGCCATTATTTACCAATGGGGGGAGGGGGGGGCGTAAAATTCAGACTCCTCCCGAGGGGGGGCTAAAAATATTTTGAACCCTCTTGAGGGGGGGGGGCTAAAAAAATGTACCCTCTTTTTAGCAAAAAAGCCCGTGCGATACTATAGATTGAAGAGGGGTGTGAAAATTCTCCATGCCTCCAATGTGGGGGGGGGGGCACAAAAGATTTTGACTGCAGCGGAGGGGGGTGTAAAATATTTTCGCACATCCGAGCGAAAACCCACCACCCTCTCCCTGTTGATAAATAATGACCACTCCCTTATACCATACTCTTAGAAAATATCAGGCTTTTGCTTGAAAGATATCCTTCTCGGCGCTTTTTTTTAATATATATAATGTCATTTTAATGCTATGAAGTTCTGGCGCAAACCTTCTCTTCTTCGGTAACTGTGACTGTGGTTCTTAGGCAGCATTAACTTTTAAGGACAGAATGATGATGGGTCATATGATGCATGCCTCAGATTTTATGTTCATTTTGGCATTACCAAAGAAGCACAAAGAACAACTACATGGGTGAATTATACTGGCCTAGCATCACGCTATCATTCATTTAATCATCCCCCCCCCTACCCTCACTTGATTTCTCTGCTAGTTGGGCGCTAGCAGACGGGCAACGCTTGTCTGTATTGGGAACTAGAGTTGCAGCACTACAACACCATCTAGTGAGACAATGTAGAACTACCACTGTAATATTGCATAAAGCATTATTAATGAAATACTAGACATACCTTGAATGTCACTTCATGATAACTGTTTATTCAACAAGTAGTACACAGAACCTTACATGTTACACATTATAAGACAATGTATGAAACGGATCAAAGAGATTTAACAATAGCACACAATTACGCCTTAGGCAAACATCGACAGAACATTATAGTGAAACAACAATTTAAGTCACCTTTATAAGGTGTTCTTGTGTGATTGACTAGTAGCATTCAGTATTACATACTGCAATTTCATGAATATATGTATAATGCAATTTGATTTTATGCTCTTTTGTCTCACTGAGTTACTTCAAAATAAATCCTTCAGAACGCTGACTAAAGCCGACAAGGAACCTGCTTGGCCAACTGCTACGTATTGCCTGTACATGATATTGATTTCATGAACAATTGTGAGGAGGCTTGGTGCCACAGAATATGGATATCTCCTACAGACGGGATATGGGATAACACAGGGTCGATTTTCTGTCTTCACAGATTAACACCGAAATGAGCGAGATTTCTCATCATGCTCCCCGCCAACGTGAGATTTTTGGACTATTGTGAATTTACATAAAAAAAAAAAGAAAAAAGAAAAAAACTGCTAAAGCAGGAAATGTGGCATTCATTATGTTATTCGGAACAACATAAGTGCACACTATTTAGTTGTCAGGGTCTCCTATAGGTTAACCACTCAAAACTAATAAGAAATTGGTTAATGACAAACCAAGTTAGCCTATAGATTCTGAATCTATATTCAGGATCTCTTGGCTATACCTTTCCTATCATACGCAAGACAAACTTTAAGTATAGTGACACCATTATTCGACACGTGAGAACCTGGTATCATTGCATCATCGTTACATTTGCAATCCCACCAGCATCCATTTAGAGATAAGATACGTTGAGATCAAATGCTCTTTAGATTCTAACCTGAGAAAAAGCTGAGGTTAATCTTGGGATATCTGCTACGCATCAACTGCGTTTCAGCCACATTCATTTCCATTTCTATTTTGACTAGCAATGTTATATATTCAGATGTCTTTCCTCATATAGCTATGATATTAACATCAAATAGTTATTGTCCAATTAACAGATAGTCTAATCAAAGTTGATGCACATGTCTTGTTATTGATGCATGGGACTGCTAGAACATTGCCCTATGACACATGACACAACCTCGGCGCAGAAAACATTAAGATTTCAGTGAACCTGAGAATAGACCATAAAATCTACTCAGGGGCCACAAATGTCACTGCTATATGCACAATGATCCCCATGTATTGCATTTATGGGATACTTCACAAGGACATCAATAAACAAATTATCCATTCTTCACATGACAGTTTAACATTAACATCGTGTAAATTACTGACGCACCACTTGACACTCAGGACTGTTTTATGTAAATAGGGTTACACATAACAATGATATTGGTATAATAATCTGACACCTTGCCATGAACACATCTTCCACCGATAATACCAGGTAGTTTATACATGGAATCCACATATGAAAGTGAGGGCACGTACTACATCTCAAAGTCCATGCTTTCATTTAACCCTAACAAAATAGGATTTTGTCACACATAGGATAATTATATCCTCATACATACATTAATATTGACAGATAGTGTCTTAACAATTTGTGCAAATGAAATTACATTTCATCACACTATGCGGTCAGGTAGATGTGCACACAAATAAAAAAAAAAACAACTACCCCACAATGAACTTGTAAGTACAAGGGGCCATATACATGTACCATTAAACTACCGGTACTTTTTGCGTAGGTGTATAATAGGGCGGTCAGGAGTTGGCAACTAAAAAAAATCAAGTTCCATTGATTTTCTTTTTCTTCACCGACGCATGTATAGTTACCTACTTGTGAAAATCAGATAAACTATGGTCTATAAAATGAACTCGATGGCAAATATCTAGCACTCACACTAACCCAAATTAAAACGACATTAACACTACCAGCAATATAGTAGTAGCATTGCAATCTCTTTATTGTAGGTCTATCGATAAGCAACGAAGCTGTTATCGTCTGATAATACCATTCACGTCATGTACGCGTACAATCTCAATATGGAGGTGAACTTAAGACTTACAACTCAACTTCCAGTAATCATAGAAGAAATGCACTGACTCAACATCTGTACGATGAATATCCTTTACACATTATTTACAAGTTTAAGAATAAATTATTCCAATTTACCCTCAGTATGTTTGTGGGATGATGGTATGCTCTACTTTCTGATAAAATGGGGTATATTTCAGTTAGCGTTTTATAGCTAACATTTTTCATTTCAATCTTAAGAAAAAAAATACAGAACTGGTGGTTCTTACGCACATAAGACAATCTTGAACAAGCGGCAAATTAACTTTCTGAATGGATGCGTATAAGCATGAGATATTGCAAAGAATATGCATTTTAAAAGCTTTAAGCAACGATGTACTTTCAATGTTCGTTTCCACATTAAACATACATTGTATAGTATGTACATGAATTGGAAATATAAGAATCTTCCCCGATAAATAGACCTGCTTTTGTCGACTGATAACACAATTCTGGTATGTAACTAAACCTACATTCAGCTTCCTCTAATTACACTTTGTCAATAGAAATGCCTGTTCTATCAAACATGAATAATAGGGCTGCCATATATGATTTACCCATTTTAGTTGACTGTTTCACGTTGGTGCTCAACAGATGGGAGGAAATCATTGTAAATCCTATGATATATATCTCTGTTATTGCAAAAGGTCCCAAGAATTACACATATACATGACTGATTCCAAGGTTAGAACACTTTCTCCAGGTTGAAACTGAAGTTGACCTGTTCTAGTTTAGTCTTTGCCTCCTCCAGTAGCCCCCAGTAGCGAGCGTCTTTGACGTAGATTTTGACGATAGGATGACGGTCGGATGGCAGTAACTTCTCCCCTTCACACACGGTGGCGCTTACATCAGCCATCCGCCGAACATAACTCTCAGAATTATCCTTAACCACTACAAAGAGGCTACTAGCCATCTTCTGCTTGTCTATATTGTTAGTTGAATGAAGCTGCTTCACTGTGGAGCCCAAGTTCAGGCTATGCATCTTAGGCAAGATGGTCGCCTCCTGGAAAGTCTGATCTTGTGTGGCGATCCAGTAGGCAACTGCAGGGTAGGTTTTACGTGGAAATCCAGCTTTTTGTGATACAGTCCCAGAGAGTGCAGAAAGTACAAAGGCCACCCCCGGTGTCTCACACACCTGTGCGTCCACCACAGAGCGGAGGTAGACAATTTGCTGCCACACATCCTCAAGCACCTCCCCACTTTTACCAAACCAGCCCAGCCGGAATGAGCAACACAGACCACCACTGTTCACCACTGGTTCCACTATGTGCCGCATCAAGGGTTCCTTAGCATGGTAGTTTACAAGCGCAAAGTTGGGGAACTTGGCTTCACTGGACACAGATCTTCGAAGCTGGAAGTAAAAGGAACAGAGAGAATTTGACAAGGTTCCCTTTATGAGTTATGATGTTGTGGAATATGTTCATTTATGTGAATTTGTGAAGAAGTTCACATGAGAGATCAGACGTGATTCCCAAATTAATGAGTACTAAGATAAGCGAAATGAAATTCTTTGCCTCACCTAAAATCCCATAAGGTAGGTATAAACTTAAATAACAGTTCTTATATGAAATTAAATGATGTGATTGAAAAAAGAAGATTAGATAAAAAAACAATGAGTTAATCAGGTAAGTGGGTTTACTTTGAGATCTGCAGCAGCTGAAGCAGGGAAGTGCATATGCTGGGTAGGGTCGGTGAAGTAAGGACTCTCTCCTACATCCTTGCCATAACGCTGGGTCTAAGAAATACGGATTAAGGCAAATGGATCTTGTACAAAACTAAATTTAACTACCGGAGTAGTGAGTTGTGAAATATCCAAGGCAAAGGTAGCATGCAATTAGGCAAAAAGAGGGAAATAATGTTGATACAAAATGTACAGGTAGGAGTTTTGTGTACAGGAATATAGGCAAAATTGTATGAAAAAATTCTGAAGATTCACATAGAAATTCTGAATCCAATACGAAACACTACCGCGTGTAACTTAAAAGATTAAAGAAGGAAACTACTGGTATGTCGAACTCAGACATTTTTGGAAATTTCCACCCCTGTGTTCCAATTCCAGGTGTGATATTAGTGCGGTGTTAGCAGGCATATCTCTTTAGGACTTTGAGGTAGTATTTACACCGGTAACTCACATGCATGGGTTGAACTACATAGCACACATTGTATCTATGGAAGCTGCGATGCAGGAAGACAGTAAAGCTCAGGTAAGGATAAATAAAATGGTTAAGTCCAGGCCTTAGGCCTATGTGTGATTGAGTCCTATGTTCTATGGTCAATGCCCTTGTAGGGTTAATAACTTTACTGCTGCCATGTGGCACTGAGGGGGTTAATGACCACTGGTGCATGCAGGCTTGAAGAAATACCTTAATCCCCTATTGTTCTTTGCTGCTGACCTGTGACCACCCCAGAACGGAGGCTATTTTCTGTCTCTAAGGTGTAAATGCTAGCTGTACCATATACATGGCCTATGTGCTACCTTCAACTATATTATATACCAAAAAACATATACACCAATACCAATGTGTACAGAGACAGAGTATGGGCCAAATTTACCTCTTTGTTCCTATGTCTGTCAGAATCTCTCTTTGTTTCAATGTGATTTTGTGCAGCAGTCTATGTATATATAAGTATGTGATTGACGTCTAGTCAATCACATAAAAATTGATCGGTTGGATCCTTTTCGCTATATGTGATTTTTTTCACACCACCCTTTGTATAATGTGCTGTGACTAGGTTTCATCTGCCCATATATAGGGACCAATCTTGTTGATGTGTGTGCGTGGCCATAATAGACCTGATCTCGGAATATCTTGCGTTATTCGGACGGGAACCATACACAGGGTTCAAAAAAATCCCCAGACTCAAATTCCATGACATTTCCATGACAAAAAAAAAATCTAATTTTTCCATGACATTCCTGCAATCGAGGTGAAAAAAGTCCACTCCAATGGATTTGTGCAATAAGTATTCAGTTTTCCCATTTTCCATGACTCATGAAGAAATTTTCAGAATTTCCATGACTTTCCCTGACAACTTTTAATTCCATGACTTTCCATGGGGCGTGGGAACCCTGCATACATGCCAACCACATGGGTTGTCAGGAACAAGCGTGAGTGCAAGACCGCAGGCGAAAGTCGCTGATAGCAGTATGCACATGGCGCTCCCGGGAACCAGTCGGTCCTGAGTTAGCTCTATAATGCCTACCACATCGACCTAATATCACCAGGTTTTTGTGAATATATTCTCGATTGCCTTCTGTACCTTGTGATTTTTGTTTTATCAATTACTATATAACACACTTGCCTCCTGAGACAAAGGTAAACACTGCAGCACAAGCTGTATGGCAGCCTGTGAATATATTGAATACAGTGACTAACTTGGTCTATATCTACCACTCATTCACCATATTGAATGTTAATCTACAGCAGTGCTCCGCGTATAAGGCGCAGCTTATAGAACATTAACACCAAGGTAAGGAGAGGAGAAGGGGGAGGGGGGTATGTACAGGTACGCCTTAGACGTGGGTTCGGTACAATGGTAAGTTTCATTTTGTTACTCAGCCGTTTCTTTTTGCCCGCCCCCCCCCTCCCCTCGAAATCAGCCTTGCACTCTTAAGTAATGAAGCAGATAAACTGTTACAGCATTGGGTGATAGAATGCGAGTAGATACAATCACCTAGCATTAGTACCGTTGTCATATACATTTGTATTCTCAGCGAATGTTCGATTTCCCTGAACAAATAATACCTCCCTTTAATAATACCTCCCTTTTATTCACCAATATCCTCTGGGAAAGATAGAAGGATAGCAGAATTCTAACACAACCCAAATTAAATACTTGAACAAAGTATGATAAAATATACAATACATTTTTATTCACTTTTACATACGTACTTCTACTCCAAACAGAGATCTGGAAACGCTGCCCTAGCTGTAGAGATACATAATAGGTAGATAAGCGATCTATATCGATCTAGCAAATATATACACCTACTAAACCTATCCCTATCCTTAGAAGCACATATAGAAAAGTACAAATAGAAATCTCGATTTCTATATTGATGGCATTGTTTTGTACAGCCATGGGTCAGCTTACTATTCACTATGTGAATCCTTGAAAAAAAAGCGCATGGTTATGTTTCATTGGTGTAAGCCATAACCTTTGAGTCACTTTAATGGGGCCCTCTGGCCCTGGCAGCTGACAACGGGCAGTGTGGGGTAAGAAAAATACTACATGAGGGGCACACTTACACTGTGAAATATTTTTTAGACACTATGCTTTATAAGCAATTAAGTGGAATAAAATGGGCATTTTTCCCCCATAATTATGCTGAACACTAATATCAAAGCACAATTTCTCGTTACAAAACAATTAAGTGCATTCAAAGATTTTTATGTACTTGAAATTACAAGGAAATTACATCTCTCAGTTATGTTCATACCATACAGGTTACACCTGCTTCTATGTACAATGTATGCACTAAATGAGTAAATTTTCTTCTCTGAATGTGCAATTGGGTACATTGAATGACATGAGTTTGGGTCCTATAAAGGGTATGTTGATGCTGAGTATGCTCTAGAACATATTGCAATGCTCCATTTGACCTGTACTCCAGTGCTATTCTGGCATTCCATCTGTTGAGGTATAAGGTATTGCTTCATAAGTCTTACAAAGAGAAATAGGGGTCTATAGTCAAAACTAAATGAAAGAAAAACATGGGTTTCTTCTTGGATGAAAAGTAAAGAATGGCTCCTAGAATGGAAGTCCCACATGGGGAGACAATAATCCCCGGCTTTAATCCATATTAATTTTGTCCCTTCCTGCAGACTGAGTCCAATCTTTCAATTCTCGTCTTGGAGTAAGATTTACAATGTGTTTCACCATGACATGTAAATATTGAAAAGGTCCAGATGAAGTTGATAAATATCAAATTTTCATAGTTATATACACATCATTTTCGATCTCACAGTTTCAGGCATATGCGCCCTTTCTATTTTCAGTTTGTACAGGCTTTCAATCTCCAAAATAGATCCCAACGAGTGCTCTTTAGTACTGTACTTAAAACTGAGAGCAATGAAAAAAAAGTGAATAGGCCATCAGATGAGTAATTATATTATTTATGCCACTCACTAATATCTAAAACTAGAATCTCATAATTTTCTGGCAGTTGGTACATTTCATATTCATTGTCACTTTGTGTAGGAGATTATGTACCTTTATGTTCCTTCCCACATTCCATAGGGACTTTGCAAGGTGATCTCATCAACCTCATCATCCAGAGATGCCACTCACTGGCCGACAAAAACCAGGAAAACCGGACTTTTGGACACATTTTCCCAGGAATTTAACATAATTTAATACAGGAATATTGGAATAAAAACCAGGAATTCCTGGTAAACCAGGAAAAGTGGCATCGCTGATCATCTCTCTTAAACATGAAAATAACAATAGTTTCAACTAAAAAGCTTTAAACACAGCACTTTTGTAGGCCCTACTGACAACATTCTCACTGGATTCACAGAAACAGCATTGGCATATGTCTAAGTTAGCTTGAACTTATCTAATCAGGTATATTCACTAGGTGTTAGTCATCTAGTCTGTGGAGGCTAGACTTAAATCCAGCCTCTTGCAACTTGGAGTGGGCTTCAACCATACTTGGCCAAAAGTCATCCCCTCGTACACTAAACCGCACCATGGGGTAGTGTCCTCCTACTTCTCCGCCACCTGTCTCTGCACCGTAACCGTGCGTAGTGGAACTAATGTCCACCATCCGCTGAACATATCCAGAATCGACATTGTCTTTGAATACCAGATACAAAGCCGAGCAGATTTTGGGTCGGGTCTGCTCGTGTAAACCGAGCATGGGTTTCATGATGCCACCAATATTGTTCTGTTCGAGTCTCCGCAGTAAGTTTGGATATACAAAATCATCCCCGCCTGGCACCACCACATACGCTAAACCAGGATAGGTTCTCCGATGGCCTGGTCCACTGTCCACACCACCCTTCTTCAGTCCTGATACGGTGCCTGTGAAGGCGGACCCTACTACTGCGACACCAGGAAATTCAGTCACCAGGCGGTCACAGTGTCTCTGGTGTGCTACAATGTCTGTCCAGGCTGAGTCCAAGTTACACCCTGCTTTGCCATACCAGCTCAGGCGGAAGGCGCAGATCTGGCTGTTGGCATTGAGCACCGGATCTACAAGGTGCGTGGCCAGAAGCTGGCGGTGTGCGTGGCTCTGCAGACCGCTGAGGGTTGGGTACCGTGCCTCGCTACTGCCGCCACCACCCTGCAGCCCTAACGTGGCCATCTGCAAGTAGAAACCAGGCCAGCACTGTACTTCTACTGCTATGACTTGTCAACCAGCTACAGATATAGTAGGTGTAGGGACTACTGTGAGTGAGGCTTTATGTGTAAGTGTCATTGAGGCTTAGCAGATCGTCTTTGGTGATTTTAGATGCTTGAAACAACAGGGATACATATAAACAGAAACTCTGATATATCGGGTCTACTGTCACGTGGCAGGGCAGAAGAGAAACTATTTCACCCATGATGCTAAGACATAAGTCTGCATTGAAACATGGACAGGGTGCGGATAGTGTCTAGTGCTCTGGTGTTTTCCCACTTAGAGAGCACCTTGGGTTTCAGGTATGTGAATATTCTTTAAACTCCTGTGTATAAGCCATGACATTGGTGAAACAACCCCCTGGTGCGGCTTATAGCTTATTCCACACGTCTAGGTGAGACGCATATGTTTGGCCTAAGGGTCGCACATGGAAGAGTTTTCATATTGAAAGTTTTTCCCTCTAATCAAATTCATTTTACGCTGAAATTCTATGTGGCACGTCCTATCAAAATGTGGTCATTACCCAGTGTTTCTTTGACTTTGTGCTGTAAAAAGCTGTACTTGTTGAATTAATAATCCATTTAGTCCGATATTATCATCAATTAAACAAACTTTTAAACAGTTTTTCTCCCTTTCATAACCGGCATGTCAGCCATTGTAGGCATCCTTAATTCAGCCTGTGCTCTTAGAAATACAATTATTGGGGGTATAGTAAATGTTACCCACACAACCTAATCAAGAGTGAAAAAAAAATCTTTAATCTATCTTTAGCACTATACATCGAATCTCAAGATAGAAACGTAGATTTCGAGGGCAGGGAAGCTATCTAATGTTATAGAATGTTACAATAAATGCATTGACTTCTTTATCTGTTGCCAAAAGGCTTAAGATAAATGTGAGCGAGAAGTGGACAGGCATTGCTGTCTGTTATATTACTAAAATGTGTCGGATCAAGCATATTGTGCCATCGCGAGCACTTGTGCAGGGTGAAGTGTAAAGCATATAATAAAAAATATAACGAAACAGCATGCAAAACCTTATTATGGGACGAAAACTTAAAGGTTAACTTAATCTTACATTTCCAAAATCTGATAACTGAAAATCTTAAAGCAGTTTCTTACCATGTCGCTCTGAAGATTTGTTCGAGGAGTGGGTGTGCCCCCTGATGACCAAGATGAGCACCCGGCGCGACTGCCATCAGGTGAGAACAATGGGCTGTTATTCGGGTCGAACATCAGCTGTGCTGCCATATCGCTTTGTTCTGTGGGTACAAGGTAGTAATCGTCCATACTCTGTCTCTTTAGCGGTGGTTCAGCGTCCCAGAGTTTACCATTGTTCTTGGCGCTCTCAGACAAATTGAACGATGAGTATGTCTGCCGCATGGTATCTGAGTCATTTTGCCTCATGGAGTATGGTCTCTTTGGTGGAGCTCTCCTTTGTCCGGCGATCATCAGTGCCTGCTGCGCAATGGTATTCGGTGACTTCAAGCCTGAAGGTTCACTCCACATACCCGCCTCGCCCTGATCTTCAATTTTGATGATAACATCAGTTTGTTCAATGGCAGACAATTCTTTCTGTGTGGCTGTGGATTCAGCCTGATCTGATGTAGCATCATTGACAGAGCTTGGGTGAGGATCAGTGCAATCATCAGACTGCAGAGCGTGTTCTTGAATCTCTTCCAAAATGCTATCCTTCCTCAGTTCTGCCCCTTCCTCTATTGGGCTTGTGGACTCTGGAAGGCTCCCGCACCTTGAGGACTGCGAGAATGTTTGCTGCTTGTTGGAAGCAGGTGAGCGGAGCTCATCGCATGATTTGTCGCCTTTAGAGTCAAATTTCTCATTGATGTGCACAATAAAGACATCACTTTTATCTATGGTTATACCAATGAGGGCTTCCACTCTGAGTTCTTCTTTGTATGTAAGTCCATTCTTACACAGCAGAGTCACAGTGTCGGAGAGTAGGTTTTTCACACGTTCCTGTTCGGGTCTCATGATGACTGACTTCTTGTTTACTTTTTTCCTGGACACGACCTATAAATAAGGGAAAAATAAAGCAAGACATTCCTGTAGTATCACTTGTCATCCCCAATTTAGAGATTAATACTTTATTTCCCCGTTTGATAAATAAGCGCTTCTGTGTAGCTGAATGTGTATTAGGATGTTGTTGAATGTATATTCGGACTGATCAGTCTGATTTAAACTTCAAGGATACAGCAGCATATGAGACAAATACTGGACACTTTAGAACAAATGTTCACTCTGCCTGGGTTAGTGTGTGCATTTAACTCATGAAAAACCGTGATAAGGGGAGTGGAATTATTTTAACAACCAGGAGCAGGTGGTGGGTTTGCAGGTGAAATTGCCCCTCCCCCCCCCAGGAGCGGAAAATTTGTGCAAATGCACCCTTTTATCCTAGAGATCTAGTAACATGCAGGTTATTTTTCGCTGAATACAGGTAAAATTAAAGATTTTGAAAATCAAAGAATTTTGCCCACCCCTGGTTTGGGCCCTTGGTTGATTGAGTATCGTCTGTGTCACGGTACTGTCATTCACCTGTGGGAGGGGAACGGGAGTAGGATGGGAAACGGACAGTTCGACAGATTGGCACTGCCGATTCGACAGGACAATTGGACAGCAATTGAAAGGACTATTGGACAGATTTTTGGGTCGATTCGACAGGTTGGAATTGACGTAAAATAACATATAGAAATTTTTTCTCAAAATTAAAAAAAAAACAAGGATTTTTGGCACCCTATCACTCTACAGTGTAGGGGTAGTATCATTAGGGTTGTTGTCCTTTCAAATTCTGTAAGAAGAGAGGGATTATATGAATGATGATCCCAAGGAACGATGATCCCAGAACGATGATCCCAGCTTTTGAGGAACCATGATCCCATCTTAACGAAATGATGGCCCCACTTTTCAAATATGGCTATATTGTGTTTGTATCTTATCTCTGAACATGTAATTGACAAAGTGGTATTTAGATAAAGGGTTTTCCATGAAATCTAGGAAGAATTTGAGAGTGACAATATGCTAATGTGTGTGTAGGTACAGTACTCACAGTTTGTCTGTTAATCCATGAAACCCTATGATTAATCCATGCAAATTATATGTATTCCCAATAATCAAAAGAAATATAAGTAAAAAATATATACAAAATAATTACTTCTATGTAAAATAATTACGAAAAAAATCACTCCAATGATAGATCTAGTTCTATAGGTACAGACAATTTCGGACATTTTTTTTTTTTTTGCATTTTAGTCATATTCATCATTTCTATCTATTTCTATGCATAAATCACCAACAAATCATTAAAAATTGGATATTACTGTGCCTATTATGTGTAGGGTTTGTAAGTAGCCTGGAGAAGTAGCCTGCAGTGTGGAAAAAAATCCTTTTCAGACATTTCTGGGCATTTAATCATTATTATTCATCATTTCTATCAATTTCCATGCGTAAATCACCAACAAATCATGGAATACTAGTGCAGATGGGTCAGTAAATATAAGCAATGAGAGATATTCTAATGTGGGATCATGGTTCCTTAAGATGGGATCATCGTTCCTGGGGAGGAGAAAATGGGATCATCGTTCCTTGGGATCATCGTTCCAGTAACAGAAGAGATTGATACGAGGATGCTAGGGGTTGAGAGGGTGCAGCAAAGCTGCAAGACCACTTTCATGAGGGGTTTAGGAGTTTAGATGGCCATTTAGATAACATTGACCATTTTGGTTTGGAAAAGAGTCATGTGTGGTAGGCTTTGAGTAGGAGTGTGGGTTATATAGGCTATAAATTTCTTTAAAAGTATGATGAAGGGAGGATGTGCATGTTAACTAACAAATTTGGCATAACTACTGACATATTTTGACTAATTGCTGACAAATAGCCCCAAAGTACTGACATTCATTGACTTATTGCTGACAAAATGCGAGTAAATACTGACATATTGACTAATATCTGTAATTACTGACATAAATGGACTGATGGTTGTTATATAATGACTAAGTACTGGCATATATTGACTGATTGCTGACAATTAGTGAGTAAATACTGACATATATTGACTAATTTCTGACAAATTATGAGCAATTACTGACATATCGAGAGTGAGTGAGTAATAGATGTTTAACGCCATTTCGACAGCTGAGGTTATATTCATGGCGAGAACTACATTACACAATTTCACAGAGGAATGTGTCAGTGCCCGAGCATATGTGCACCACACACATCTGAGGGGAAAGGAAAGAGGAGAAATAGACCCTTTTAAGTGAGCTAGGGAAGCCCACTGACATATCGACTAATTGCTGACAAATAGTGCATAGGTACTGACATATTTTAATTAATTGCTGACATATTTTGACTAATTGCTGACAAATAGCGACAAAGTACTGACATTCATTGACTTATTGCTGACAAAATATGAGTAAATACTGACATATATTGACTAATATCTGACAAATTGTCAGTAATTACTGACATAAATGGACTGATTGTTGTTATATAATGACTAAGTACTAGCATATATTGAATGATTGCTGACAAAAAAGTGAGTAAATACTGAAATATATTGACTAGTTGCTGACAAATTTTATGTAAATACTGACATGTGTTGACTTATTTCTGATATCTAGTGACTAAGTACTGACATATATGGACTAATTGCTGTTATATAATGACCAAGTACTGACTGATTTGGTTGATTGCTGACAAATAGTGAGTAAATACTGACATATATTGACTAATTTCTTACAAAAAGTCCATAGATACTGATATATTTTGACAAATACCAGTCATGGCAAGATGCACAATTGAATCAATGGCTATTTCTCTAATATATTGACTATTTGCTGACAGATTGTGAGTAAATACTGACATGTATTGATAATTGCTGATATAGAGTGACTAAGTACTGACGTATATTGACTAATTGCTGACAAATTATGAGTAAATACTGACATATTTTGACTAATTGCTAACAAATGGTGATTAATTACTAACATATATTGATTAACCGCTGACAAATAGTGAGTAATTACTATCATACCATAGCACTAATACTAACCTGTTATAGCCTTAAACTCAATACATGTACTGTAAAAACACAGATTAAAACACAAAATAAAACACAGAATGGCGTCAACATTTTCAATCAAACACCAGAAAATGGAAGATAGAAAGACATCCATTCAGCAATGACACACATATATATGGAAAAGCACCAAGATACTGGATAATTATGCTAATAATGCAAATAATATGCGCGGATATGGAATGTTTGGTATCAATCTGGGGTGTTGCGTCCCCCTAAAGAACATGCCCCCCTAAAAAATTAGTTTCTGAAAAGAATAAGTGAAATAATTTTTTTAACTACCGTAATCTCCCGCGTAAAAGACGCGTTGCGCGTATAAGACGCACCCCAAACTCAGCACATGCATTTTTCGCGTATAAGGCACACATTTTAATGCTGATATTTGTAAGATAAGTACATTTCTATAGTAAAAGTACCCCTCGTATAAGACGCACCCCAAACTTGAGGAAATCCTATAAGACGCAGTAGGGATTTGTTTGGCGTAGAGGACGCGTCTTATAGGCGGGAGATTACGGTAGCGGCCTTTTCGGCCTGAGCCGGTCCACCTGTGCCCTACCTCCAGCCAAAACCTATCTGTTTTAAGTGTCACTGGCGAAAAAGGGCAGGTTTGAGGAAGGAATGGATCGAAATATAGGCTTTTTTGGGACGAGGGGGCAGATGCCAGTCCAGGTACTGGCAGAGAGGTCCAAGAACTGGCAGTTTTACAAAATAAATCGTATCTCCCTTAATAATAGGAGTTTCCCATAGTGTGACCTATAGATAAAGGGTAGCTCGAGCTGGCGAACGTCATGGCGGTCTTTATTTTCAGATCTGCACAATGGGAACAAAGTTATCGATGTTTTAAAGCTATGACATCACAAAAATGGCCATAACTTTCCACCAAATCGTCATAGGAAAGAAATTCAAACAGCTATGGACTCCTTTTGAAAATCGTTTTTCTTTCGGAACCCTATTATCGCCCAACGATGTCTCTCTGGCTTCAGGCTATTTTGGCCTTTCCCCAGCATTTTTGGCCTCTACAGCGATGTTTTGAGGGTATTCATGAAAGAATGATACAGCCCCGGTGTGTGGCGATGACAGCTTGAACTCATAGAGGTGGGGGGGGGGGAACTGCCGCCAACCCACCAGGGGGGGAGGGGGCTATAGGCGCTCGGCGGGTTCAAGCTGACCGTGTGCCGATGACAGCTTGAACTCATAGAGCCAGCAGCGAGGCAGCCCGGTCGCTGTAGACTTGCTCGGCAGGCAATACGCCGACCGTGTGCGGATGACAGCTTGAACTCATAGATGTGGGTGTGGGGGGGGGGAACTGCCTCAGCGGCGTAGCAGCCAATCAAGACGCCGACCCACCAGAGGGGGGGGAGGGGAGGGGGCTATAGGCCAGTTGAGGTATGGAAGCGGGGCGCGATTGGTACATTGAGTTACAGTGGAGGGTAGAGCTCTAGGCAAAGTCTATGGGCCGATGCAGTTGTAATATGACCACTTACGCTTAACAGCGGAAAGTGGTCAATTATCATGGTTTGCAATGCACCCAAATTTGGTGAATCATCCTGTTGAATTGTCCCATAGATTAAAAAATTCTGTTGATTTGGCAGACCTGGCGAACTGTCCCATAGCCGCTCTATCGTGGGATAAAGCTTCAAAAGGGACAAGGCCCCCGGTTGACTCAACATCTTCAGGGACGAGTCATTTAAAGATGGGGGGGGGGGGGCTAGATGGATTTTCCCCACTATATGTAACAAGCCCCCCACCTCCCACTAAATGAATCATCTCTATTGCCCTAACATCAAGGCTTGAATCAAGGTACAAGGGGTAACAAAAAAAAAATGACCACCCCCTCAGCTCAAGTCTAAAAGTAAAACCCACCACTTCCTCCCATTGACATTGTTATAATATTCACTCCCTAAAGCCTTAAAGGTGACCCCGAGGACTGCCTCACTCTGTGTCCTAGGCCGAGCCCTCCGCCGACTCTTCCTACGGGAGCGGCAGAGCGCAAAGGCCTTTGTAGCAGTTTAAAATTCGGTACCAATGGTACCGAATGAATTTAAACTAACTTAACCTTAATGTCTGCTTTCCAAACTTCAAACATATAATTATGAGACACTTTGCTTGCCACATGAGGTCTGGTGGAAATGTGGAAGGTTTTATTAACTTATAATCCTGTGTTTATTTCTGTTGGCTGTAGCAAATGCCTGTGCCTGGCTCTGTGCCAAGTTTAAGATCTTGGCCTCAAAATTTCTACATTTCTTTAAAATATGTATTATCAAGACTATAAAAGTAAAGATTAAGTACTGCAATAGAAGGATGAGGTGTTGTATTGGGCATTTGAGGAGTTTAAAGAAGGAGAGTGGGTGTAAACTGTATTTTCACAAGAGATATTTGTTGTCTATGAGGCCAACCAACTTTGCTGTCAGCCGTTAGCGGGAGCGATAGGCTGTCTCCGTCTGGCCTATCTGTGTCGAAACTGGCAAAGTGACAGTGTAGAGGTACAGTTAGTGGACTCCGAGAGACTCAGACACTGAGACAGGTTATTCTAAGTCCCGAGCGATAATACATCAAAGCGAAGAAACCGACGCGCCGGCACCACACTTTCATCAAATCTTTAGAGATACCCACCATAAAACGTAATAAAATTTGCTTTCTTCAGTATCACTGTATCACCAGGGACATCTTTAACTATACGACGTTATCATTCGATGTGTTTTGAAGCCCCATTTTCGGTTTTCATCTGGCCCGTCTGATGCCTTTTCTTCTGTGTGTTTTTCTTTTCGGCCTTCTCTAAGCTCCTGCAGGTGGAGCCACTGTGGAAAAGATATTTCCCAGATATTTCTTGGATTGAATTGGATTCCATCCTTAGTCTAGTACTAACTAACACCAAGAGAGTTTTTATAACATTAAAATCCATGTTTTTATTTTGAAAGTGGCAACAGTGCTGAAGAATTGGAATTTTTCACCCTGATTAATGTTGAAACGGGTTAAGCTCAGAGACTTTTTCGCTATTTTCAAGCCCACCGGAAGTGGGATTGTGCATTCGTCAACATTGACAAGTCTGCTTGAAATAGTTGTAAATTGGCTAATATTGTCGAAAAATGAGACCTATCTCTGATGAAATTGATATGGACTACTGAAAGGGAACGTCAAGTTTTTATTTGTGTCGAAACAAAATGGCTGACAAAGAGGAATTCTCCAAAGGAGCCAAGGGAAGTTCAGCAGGGTCCAAGTCCAAAGACAACACTGAGTCTGAGACTGAGTTGAAATCAGCTTCAAGAGGTATGTTTAAGGTAGACTGGGAATGTTTGGGGTAAATGGGGTGATCATGGCTAAGTCGTGCGGCCAACTTCAGTACATACAAGGTTGTAAGTGTTCAAGATTTGTAAGTACTCAAGTTAGTCCACTCCTACATTGCTACAACTCCCATTCCCCTGACGCCGTGACGGTCCTCCTCCCTTCCTCATGGTATCTTGCATGGGTATCTTGCTCATACCTGGCTTGTAGTTCTTTTTTTTTCACACCAGCCGGCACTGCAGCACACTCACCATCCAGCAGATGCATCTCCTTCTGCCAACAAGGCACAAATCACTTGATTAATATTGCTCTTGGTTTACAGAAACCTAGCCATAGGCATTGGAATTTGATGAAATGATTGATATATGATGTTGTTGATACTCAGTTGGAAAGACGAATGTCAATGCTCAAGATTGAATGTCCTTTGAGTCTTACATACATGGGGAATTTGAACATTTAATGGTAGACGTAGTACTGAAGCATACAAATATGTCCCCCGGACAGTATGGCGCGGTCCATGTGCACATGACACATAACCTTGGCGACTTACTACGATACATGGTTACTGTCCGGACGAATGCTCAAGTTATAGTGTGATGTAAATGCTCAAGATTTGTCAATGCTCACGTTATAGTGGGTTATTAGTTGTGAATAGTCCAATAATAATGTCCATTCTCAAGATTTGTCAGTGCTCAAGGTATACAGGGTTGTAAGTGCTCAAGGTATATGGGGTTGTCAGTGCTCAGGGACAAGGTATATGGGATTGTAATAATGTGGGTGGTCAATGCATACGTGGGAGGTAAATTGCCTTGAGTTTGGGGTGCGCCTTATAGGGGAGGGGGTATTTTTACTATAGAACAGTACTAAACTGACAAAAAATCTTCCCTCAGGGGGGCGCCTTCTATGCGAAACAGCCCCCCTGTGAGTTGGGGGGGGGGGCACCTTATATGCGAGCTGCGCCTTATACACGGGAGATTACGGTATGTCTTATCCTAATTTTCCGTTTGCATGAGTATTTTCCAGGGACTACACTACAATTATATCTGTACATGTATATCCATTTATTTGATAGTGAACACTGAAGTGAAACAAGAGGATGGCGCTGCACGTGATGACATTTGTCCAGTACAGGAGCATGCACCACTTGACCACCTACTGCGGTGCCTGCCCCAAAAAGCGCAGAAGGGTCTCTTCAGCATGGACTTGGACTACACCTGTTTGGACGTTAGTCAGGAATACGTCGCCCTGGGCACCAGTGTCAGCATCGTATTTCTGTATGACCGATTGGCAATGACACTACAAAAGCTGAAATGCCAGGTGCTGTCTAAATCATTATTTGATATCAGAAATAATTTTTAACATAGAATTATGAATGAATCGATTTATTCAGCACATAATCTCCATAACTATAAAAGTTGTTCACAGCTGACTTTGGTTCAAATAAGGCTAATCCTTGAATCATATTTACCGCATGATACCTTACATATATAATATACTGAGGCTTGAGGTATACATGAAACTAACATTGACTCATAAAACTAAGGTGCGCCTTATAGGTGGGCTCGCTTTGCATGCGAGACCCTGTACAACAGTAATTGTAGCTTTCTAGATGAGAACATGTGGCATAGAATGTATCAGGTTGACAGATGATATACCAGTACTTCAGAATCAGAGACATGACTATGTCTATTTTCGTAGAGCCACCCTGAAGCAATCACATCAGTGCGCGTCAGACAGAGCGTTGATTATGTTGTGGCAGCGGGCACCGCAACAGGCAAAGTCTTCATCTTCCAACTACCCTCCTTGCTACCTGGTCGGGCTAAGCAGGTAAACACCACTTTTTGTCATACCAAAAGTGAGCAAGTACATCGTCGCCTTAGTGCATCAAGGTTGTATCTGCATTTTTCAAGTTTTGCAGGAGAGGCAAAAGAAGTGTTAAAATTACTTTATTTCATGTTGAAATGAGTGGAATACGGGAGTCCCATAGACTTAACATGGGAGCTCCGTATCTCACACCCCTCAGAGATAACCCATCCCTGTATCTCACAGCCAGGAATAGCACTCCAAATAACATTAAAACAAGTAAATAATCATCATTTTATATTGGTTTATATGATTTTTGATTATTTTTGAGTCAGATAACCTCGAATAAATACAAAGTTCACTCATAGTGGGTCTGACTGAGGCACCAGGCAAAGCCAAGTGAGATAACCTTCAGTCAGACCCACACTGTAGACACAACCTTATTACCGGTACCTTTGGGCCTATAGGCACAAATATTATAGACAGAGTCTCAATACTTTCATATTAGGTAGATACGATCCTATGGATGTTAAAACTTAAGGAAACTCAATTTTACCAAAATTTCAGCTACTAACTTGTTGCACTGAAGAGACGACATGTTAATCCATGTAACTATAGCAGCGGGGTCCTACCATTGGCATGGTTCACAGATGAAGTATCCCTTTTAAACGTGGCCTTTACCTTCAAAACCTCCATGTATGCATAACCTCTTTAGAAAAAAATGTAAGCACAGGTAGACTTATTAAGTTATCTAATGTCTCATTGACAGTTACAAATGTTCTGCGTGGAAGATCTGCATGTGGGACAGATTACATGTTTGGAGTGGAGTCCAAACACTGAGAAGCTGTTTTCTGGTGACCAGGACGGTAATGTCGTGTGTACTGAGATCGACTACGTAGAGGTCAGTATACTTAGATTCCTCATCTAGATATCTAGGTTATAGTAATTATTAAGAACAAGTACCTGTAGTTTTGGCCAACTTTATATCTGTAGATTTGCGGTCATCATATCATGAAATTACAGACTGTCAGTGTGCATTAGTAACTTGCATATGAGGCATATCCTGTACATAAGGCACACCCTGAGTTGACACATAAGGCACAGCTTAGGGTTGATTTGAATAGTACTGATCTAGTGTAATTTCAATCCGCCTCTAAGGTGCTTTCCCTTGTTAAGGAGGTTTATGTAAGGCACATAAAGTCTCAGATTTCGTCGTATGGCGCGGCTTATATACCAGACACTACAGTGACTTGATTATCCTTCAAGAGAAGTCACTTTGAAATACTTTAAGCCTGTAGGGGTATTCCTTAAAATGCTTGAGACAAATCTCCTTTCCAGCATCAGAGCAAGTCGTTCACATTCTGCCAAGAGCCCCATCCTGTGGTGCAGTTAAGCTACGCCCATCGAACACTTCTTGTGTCAACCACCTTCCGGTCTGTTCTCTGTTCTAACAGTGGTGAGAAGAAAGTGAAGCGAATAGGGACCAAGGACAGAAAATTGTATGATTTCTACCTTACTTAATATGAAAAATATCAGTACCTACATTCTCACATATAGGTAGTTTAGAGTTAGATATGTAGGTCAGTTCAATTAAGAAAGCAGGAGATTTTCATGTGGATAACCCTGAGCTATGTGTGCATAAATGCACAACAGCAATGTTTTTATCAATTTTCATCTCCATATCATGAATGTAACGATGTTACTTTACAGATTGGGTGACTTTGGTGCATGTTTTATCCCGGGTGCCTACAAGTCTGAAGATGCCATCCTGTACTGTGCAAGACCTGGACTGCGGCTGTGGAAAGCGACCATGGAGGGCACAGTCGCGACTACCTACATGTTCCGTGACCTGCTCCATGGCAAGACTACGCGAGTCCCAGTCCTGCCCGACACACTCTGTGAGCCAATTCAGTCTGGCGGCATTGAGGAGTTTAACTTTGGAAAGCTATATGTACTAGGAAAAAGCGAACAGTTAGTGACATATTATGGATCATCTGTTTTTGTTCTGGACCCTGCTGGAGGAAAGCTGCTGGGCTGGGCAAATAACATGGGAGAGGTGCAAACCATGGCAGTCTGTGGTGATGAGATATTTTTGTTACGTAGAACTAGTGGAAACCAGAGGCGGATCATCAGGATAGCTCCCAAAAAGGATCCCATTACAGAACCAGGTAGGTACATAGTCTGCAGTAAGTGTGCAGCCAACAATAATTAAGTCAATATGTTTGGACCTTAGCATAAAAAATTATTTCTTGGAACTTTGCTGTAACCCTTTAAGCTCAAGGAAATGGGTAAACCAATAATATTACACTAAGAATTGCTGTTTCCTATTATTGTCAGTGGCCCCATAGGCCACTGACCATTTCTAATCAATGTGGACACATCCAGGTTTCGGTAGATATAGACTTGGCCAAGTCCATAGAATCCTTAGCCTTTAATACTTTATTGGCTATTGGTCTTAAACATGAAAACACTAGGAAAACCAATAGCCCTTGACAAATAAATCCCCTCAAAGGGTCAGGTGGCATATCCAAATTGGGTAGACTTGTATAGTTCAGTATGCAGCTTTTGTATTTCAGCCTGCCCCTAGACCTGTCAGCAAGTATAGGGCAGGCAGTAAAACTAATAGCCCTTGACTGCTAATCCGCTCAATAGGTAGTTAACAAGTCTGATATTAAACCTAACTTGTGTAGTTTAATATGAATTATTCCTTAGAGCAATGACATTAAGCCATAGGGGTAGCTATGATATATTAGGTCCTTGCTTGAATGTTATCATTCTACAGCGATTCCCGTGGAGGTAGTAGCTACCCCTGATACCAACGGAACACTAAGCCTTACTTGTGTTGTTTAATATGAATTATCCCTAAGAACAATGGCATTAAGCCATAGGGTCTATGCTAAATTAGGGCCTTGCTTGCATGTTATCATTCTTACCGCGACCACTGTGCAAACCCTATTAGAACTGTAACTATAGAACTATAGAATGATAATGGACAAGTCGAGGAGGTATTTGACCAAAAACTACCTCTCCTTATTAGACCCTGGGGGTTCTATTAGTGCCGTTGATGTTTCTGTCTGACATCTGTGTTGCCTAGCAACAGCAAACAAAAACATTCTATGCCTAGCAACAGGCAGAATGGACAGGTCTACTAGGTATTTGACCATGCCAACCGCCATTAATTAGACCCTGGGGATTCTATTGGTGCCGTTGATGTTCCTGACTGACGTATATGTTGCCTAGCAACAGCAGAAAAAAAATTCTCTGCCTACGAGGGCAAAATAGACGGGTCTAGGAGGTATTTAACCATGCCTACCCCCCTAAATAGACCCTGGGGATTCTATTGGTGTCAATGATCTTACCATCTGATGTCTATGTTGCCTAACAACTGGCATAACGGACAGTTCTTAGAAGTATTAACCATACCTACCCCACTAATTAGACCCTATGGATTCCATTGGTGCAATTTGCAATTCTGTCCGACGTCTACATTGCCTAGCAACAGCAAACAAAGACATCCTATGCCTAGCAACGGGCAGAATGGACAGGTCTAGGAGGTATTTGACCATGCCTACCTCCCTAATTAGACCCTGGGGATTCCATTGGTGCCATTGATCTTTCCATCTGATCTCTACATTGCCTAGCAACAGCAAACAAAAGCATTCTATGCCTAACAACAGGCAGAACTGACAGTTCTAGGAGGTATTTGACCATGCCTACCTACCCTAATTAGACCCTGGGGATTCTATTGGTGCTGTTGATGTTTCCACATGACATCTACGTTGCCTAGCAAAAGCAAACAAAAACATTCTATGCCTAACAACGGGCAGAACGGACAGGTTAAGGAGGTATTTGACCATGCCTACCTCCCTAATTAGACCCTGGGGATTCCATTGGTGCCATTGATCTTTCCATCTGATGTCTACATTGCCTAGCAACAGCAAACGAAAGCATTCTATGCCTAACAACAGGCAGAACCGACAGTTCTAGGAGGTATTTGACCATGCCTACCTACCCTAATTAGACCCTGGGGATTCTATTGGTGCTGTTGATGTTTCCACCTGACATCTTCGTTGCCTAGCAAAAGCAAACAAAAACATTCTATGCCTAACAACGGGCAGAACGGACAGGTATAGGAGGTATTTGACCATGCCTACCTCCCTAATTAGACCCTGGGGATTCCATTGGTGCCATTGACATTTCTGTCTGACGCCTACATTGCCTAGCAACAGTAAAAACAAAAACATTCTATGCCCAGCAATGGGCAAAATGGACAGGTCTAGCTGGTATTTGGCCATGCCTACCTCCCCTATTTAGACCCTGGGGATTCTATTGATGACATTGACGTTTCCCTCTGATGCCTGTGTCGCTAGCAACAGCAAACAAAGACATTCTATGCCTAACAACTGGCAGAACGGACAGGTCTACGAGGTATTTGACCATGCCTACCCCGCTAATTAAACCCTGGGGATTCTATTGGTGTCATTGGTCTTTCCTTCAGATGTCTATGTTGCCTAGCATATATAGTTCTATAGTTACAGTTCTATAATTATAGTTCTATAGTTATAGTTCTAAAGTTATAGTTTTAGTTCTATTGCTTAAGTTCTGTAGTTACATAGTTACAGTTCTAAAGCTATAGTTATATAGCTATAGTTATATAGCTTTAGTTCTATCTTTATAATTGTATAGTTCTATAGTTCTACAATTATAGTTCTATAATTCTTGTTCTATAGTTAGAGTTCTATAGTTAGAGTTCTATAGCTATAGTTCTATAGTTATCATTCTATAGTTATAGTCTAATAGTTCTATGGCTATAGTTCTATAGTTATCATTCTATAGTTATCATTCTATAGTTCTAAAGTAGTGGTTCTATAGTTTGATAGCTATAGTTCTATACGTATCATTCTATAGTTCTAATTATAGGTTTATAGTTATATAGCTATAGTTATATAGCTATTGTTCTTTATCTATAGTTCTATAGTCTTCATTCTATAGTTCTATAGCCATAGTTCTATAGCTATAGTTCTGTAGTTACAGTTCTATATAGTTATAGTTCTATACTTGTAGTTTATAGCTCTACCGTAAATGATCATTGTTTTCAATTATAACAATAATTTTTAAAATAAGTAACAACTTTATATTACAATTTTTTACATCATTTTAACCCTTTGAGGCCTACTGACATTACAGCTATGCTGTACTTTTTTAGACCCTAACAATTGTCCCCTCGTCTTTAAATTTATGTATTTTAATCAGACAGTGAATTTTGCTTCTTTTTTTTTTTGCTGACTCCTGGCAGTTGTGGATTCCATTGAAAATGCACCTTCCCAGAGATTGGCACGATCATCAATATCATCTACCGGTCTACCACAGTCACCTGTTCACCTCTTCCAACATACAGCCGAGGTAATGCAGTCAAGTATCATGGCTGCCTTCCACGGTGTCACCGAAAAGATCCAGGAGGGTCAGCAGCTAGTGGGATCTCCCTCGGTGCCTCCATGGGGCCAACGAAGGACTGCAAGCACTGAAGATGGTGAAGTAGACTCGTGTAAGGAGGCAAGCTCAGCCTCAAGTGTCACATCGAGCCTGCATGAGGATTTAGGCTCGCCCAGTGGTGACCGTCCCACGTCTGGCCATGACTCTCCTGACACAGGGCGTGAAGCCACTTCCACTTCTAACAGGGGTGGAAACTCAGAATCCCAAGCTGTATCTTCTAGTGTATCATGTAGCATCGATACCAGGCATTGCAGTGCCCAACCAGAGATACACTTGGATTCAGATGACGTGATCTCTGTACACATACCACACCCTGAAAATGGCCAATTAGAAGGTAATGTAAAGGCTGGAGAGACAAAGGTGAATTGTGGCAATTCTAGTGGTTACAGTAGCTCCAGTCGTGGCTCGGGTGGTGGAGCTTCAACCATTACCCGCGTGTCTATGATCGACAAGATGATATTGCTTCCAGCTGAAGATTCTGATATTGTCTTTTCACCAAAGCCAAAGAAATATAAAAAGAAGAAGCCCAAAACAAGTAAGTGGACTTTTACGTTGTGTGTTGGTTATAAATCGATCAATAACGCATTCAATGATGTACAGTTAATGCATGTAAAACTGAAAGCTTGTATGCACATTAAAAAAGTACCCAGAAATCTCTGAAATACCTCAGTTAACATATATATGTAGCACAAAAAAGAGTGGTACTATGAAGTTGATAGTTAATGTGCGCATAAATTCATATAGAAATTTTCCCTTTCAGTATTTCATATGCTAATCTAGACATAGGATATGAATTATAGACAAAGTCTCATAAAATTTCTCCTCAAATTATCTTCCCACAGAAACAACAAAGCGGCTTAAAGAAGATACCATCAGCGTTGACTCTCTCGAGGTTGACTCTGTGGCCTCAGTGGACAGTTCTACCAATAGTCCGAGCCCTTCTCCTGTACTTGACTCTGAGTCAACGCCTGGTGCAGACCCACAGCCAGCTCCTACGGTACCTGAGCTTACCATGGACACCACAGATGATCCTGTGGTACTAGAATGGGAGGCACCTGTAGAAGATAGTCATATGGAAACAGTGCTTCCTCCTGTACAGAAATTATCTGACTTGGGACTAGGGGAGATTCAGATTTTCCCAGGTGTAAAAGAAAGTGAAAATGACCAACCAAAACCTCTTGACTTAGCTGAAAAAGAGGCTGTAGCAACAGAGACAGTCACTGACATGCCACATAGTGATAGGCCACACAGTTTGCCAACAGTTTCTAGTCTATCCACAGAGTCAGTTGGGGAGCCTGTGCTCTTTGGCAGAAAGACAAGCTCGCCAAATCGGTTTGAGCCATTCCGCCCTTCATATGACAGAGCTGCTTCTAAACATTCCACAACTGAACTGGATACAAGTTGTATCAGTGCTTCCATCAGTACTAGTTTTCATGAAGACACAAACGAGGCATCATTCGAGTCATATGCCAGGCGCAACTCGGAGGTGGAACCTTCAGAGGACAAAAGCCCATCGCCAAAGTCTAAGCAATCGAAACCGTTTTATCAGACCCCAGATTCTTCAGATGACTTTTATTCAAAGTACCACAACAGTACTTCCAACTATAGCCTTGATGACATATATAGTCCAACAGGGCCCAGGACTCTGGAGGAAGCTCTTGATTATAGTGCTGATGTTAGTCCAGGGGCAGCCGCTAGTTCTCATAGGCTCCAAGATGGTGTTAGTAAGGGTGGTTTAGGAGAACTAAGTGCTAGTGGTGAACAGACTGATGCATTGGATGTACTTCACCAGTTTAGTGATACTTGGACTGAAATGCTCGCACCGGGCAATTTGCAGAGTATATGTCTAACGAATAGATATATCTGGGTGGTGGATAAGAGTGACCGTCTTCACTATAGTACACTTACTGGACCCGGACTCACTTGGCGAAAGGTAACACTCAATTTTGCTAGTAGAAGTACATGTTCTGAAATGGTATTTGACTTCCCTAGCCCATCTTTAAAGGGGCCAAATTAATTCAGATTAGTAACGGACTTGTTCAAACTCAAGTCCCAGGTGCGCCTTTGAAAATTTCGTTCAACTCAGGGTGTGCCTTATACTTGAGGTGCCCCGTATATAAGCAATTTATCACTGTATTTCTAGTACCAATAAGTTTTGACACCGACAACTGTGTCCGTCTGTGAAAACTAATGTCTAGTGTAGTTTATTTGCCATGAATGTGACTTTAGGTGTCGAAATACATAAACTAAGATGACCTTCGCGATATACACAGGTTGATGAGCCTGCGAGACAAATAGCTGTTTCTCGAAGTGGCTCCATAGTGTGGCGTCTCCACCAAGGTTCTGTGTATGCCGGCACTAAGATGACCTCAAGGGCCCCGGCAGGTCTAAATTGGGTAGAGGTGCTGCGAAAGGATGTATCCTTCATCGCGGTTGACGATACAATGGCCTGGTAATTTAATCTTCAATATTTACTCCAGGAAATCAATGAAATAAAATAACTGAAATCATATAGCCAATGTAATGTGAAGAAAAGATCCTCGCCTCAACATATATCAGAAGAGCATTCTACAAAACTTACTTTTAAGATATACACCTATTTACAAAACATTATAGTTGACAATAATCGTGGTATAATTTTACTAATGAGTCAAAACAGAATCACATAAAGCTCATTCAACAAAATGTGTTTTATATCCCTCAATAAGGTACATCAAGACAAATGGTGATGTGATGATGCAGAAGGGCCTTAGTCGCGACCGGCCCAGCTTCCGCTCTCTCAAGGTGACCACAAAGCTGGCTATAAAACAGATCTGTTGTCAGGATGGGGTGGTATGGGCAGTGACTGAAGCCCAAGAACTGGTCTACAGAACTGGTATAAACCCTTCCATGGAAGAAGGCACTGGCTGGGAGAAACTGCAAGGGTGAGTCTAATGTAAAATATATATGGAATACTTAATCAGTGAGTACAGTTGGTGGACCTTGGGGCTAATCCAAGTAAAATTCTATACATACCAGTATCGTAGTGACCAATTCTCAAAGTATGGGATATATTATGCTTTCTTCTTGTCGAGTATGTATATAAACCTCAATTGTCAGAGCTATAAGTGAAGGATGCAAACTGATAAAACTTTCCCATCCTATTTTGCAGAGGAAAAAAGTACTATTCATTGGAAGTTTCATAAAGCATCACATGATAATGTACATACTATGAGACTCTATTCTCTAGGTGGGACTCGACGCAGAAGGTATCTAATGTAGCTTTTGGAGATGAAGGGACGGCGTGGGTGATCGACACAGCAGGGAGAGTCTGGTTCACAACAGGCATCAGTGCTAGCCGCCCCACTGGCACCGGCCAATGGTGGGAGGTGAGACCTTCATCGACTTGAGAATTGAGAGTTAAAATATAGCTATTTGGAAGTTAAATATATAGGACATGTAATATTTGCATTACCAGAAACAGTTTCTCGTGTATGTTAAACACATCCACTGTCATAGCTCCTTTATCATTAGGTCAAAAACTCATCATTCCTGAGTCCATTAATAATCCATGTAATCCATCACAGGTCTCTACGAGCGAGTACATCATGAACGACAATCCGTCAACGATGACTGTACGCCAATTGGCAGAGTACCCACTGTCTAAGCTTGTCGCTATCCCTACAGACGTAGGCGGGTTGATCACTGCTGGGCAGAGCGGCATTTGGGTGTCGCGGGGTTTCAAGCATGTACTTAATATCTGCCGTGGAAGTCTGCTCGGTCACAATTGGAAAGTAGGGTGCCCAAGTGGGATGGCCCAGTCTGCACAGTGGCATCTTGTCTCAGCTAGTGCTGCTACTAAAACTGATGGTATGGACCTTTTTTAACATCGAGGGCAGAGTAGATATAGAAACAAATTGTTTAAATATCTTGTAACGTGTCCTTCGTAGTTCTTCTATACATTTGTGTAGAATATTTTCTATAATCCTAACATTCAAACACTTTACAAGCCTTCCCTTCGCATAAAATCTGTAGCTTATGCCTTATAGCCTAGTTGAAGTGTCCCAATGTAGATATGTGTTTCTCATTTACATCTTTTCTCCTTAGGTTTCATATGGACCCAACAACCAAATGGTGCAATATTTGTCTTTCCGCCTGAGATGTGTAAGGCGACAGAAGTGAGTCAGCCGCGTGTGGATGGGACGCCATTCGCCTGTCTCAGTGCTGCCTCTGAGTCAGTGTGGGGGCTTACGAAGAAAGGTGATGTGTTTGTACGAGACGGCATGGCAACACATTGTATGCATGGTCTTACTTGGGCCAACCTTGATCTCATGCAACTTGGTAAGTGTTCTCAATGAGCTGTGTGCTTGTTTTTTTTTTTCTCCCGACATTCTGATTTTCATCAAGCTTTTGTTATTATAAACATTATATAGACATGATGCGCAGTTACCATAGGCATCTTACTCAGTTTGTGACAGATGCATGCTTTCAAAATCACTAAAAACTTAATGAGGTATTATTTTAAAACTACTAAAGAAAAACTCCCTTTGTACCTGCTCTTCTAGCATTAATTCCTTGTTTCTTATTTCAGGAGGAGTACAGTTGGTGTACCTCTCGTGTGGGTCGCAGAACGTATGGGCAGTGGATGCTAGCGGGATGGTCTACTTGCGTATCGGGAACCGTCCACCGGATAACAAACATCTCAGCCCCGCCTGGGTTCCTGTTGAGGGAACTACACACCAGGCTGGGGCAAAGTTCACGAAAGTCTTCACAGGTTCACACGATTGGATGGTAGGTCTTATGGCATATATGCCCATGGTTTTACGGTACATGTAGTCCGCAAAGTATTGCAGTGCTAGGGGTATCAGTCACTGTGTCTTTTCTCACAATATAGAAGTAAATCAATAAGGATAAAATAAGAAATCATGGCATTGCTGAATTTAATTTGAATCTCAATTTCCAATAGGTCTGGGCTGTGGACAGCAAAAAGTGTGTGTATGTCAGGAAGGGAGTAACAGACTCGATGCCGATTGGGACGCATTGGCTGTATATACCAGGTAAATTGGTTTCGATGTGAATTTTACTGCGCATTAGGCAATAACAAGTGTACCTGCAGAGTCCAGTCTAGCAAATCATTTCCTATTTCTTGATTTAAAAAGCATCTTAATTGGAAAATGACATAATTGACAAAGGTTGTATTATAAACACATTGCCTTATATCAACTGGTTTTAAGGTAGCAGTGCACCCTGATTAAGAAAAATGTTTTCCTGCAACAATTGACAGACAACCATTGAAACTGTCCATAACATGCATCATTCTGACCATATTTGATGCCTCTTTCAGATTGACTGGATTTTATGGGATTTTAAAAGCTTTGGAATGTTTTTTTGGAACAAAAACGTTCTTTTTCATTTGAATTGCATTATGGGTGCAAAATGAAGGCAGTTTTCACATTGAATGTGAATGTAGTGCACTGCTACCTTAATTATGTTTTTATAATAATTCTTTTATGTTAATGTTTACCATTAGAGCGCATTCAGGATCACATTTTGGGTTTTATTCATAATTGTGAATCTTGTGAAAACCCAGTTAATAGAAAGATTGTTACAAAATTGGCTTTCCCTTACATAGGTACTCCAGCAGATGAGCTGGCACTAAGCGAGCGACTCGTGTATGCTTTGAGTCCTACAGGCGAGCTTCTCATTCGCTACAGTGTATTAGAAGATAACGCTGCAGGTGACTTCTGGAAGAGGGTTCCTGGTCACTTGAAAGGTATCTCAGGTAGGAAAATGAACAATTTCTAAATATGAAATGCATATTATTATGTCATTGACTCTAGTCAATGACATATATAAGAGTGGTAACTGGACCCCGATTCTGCTACAATAGAACATAGAGGAAAATTACACACTGCCATTTACACGAATATGTTGTGTGCACCACAAACTTCACAAAGAGAGAATGTACATGTAATTCATTCAAAGCCACCCATAACTCGTGCTGATAGACCAGGTAGGTAACATGTGTTGGGCATGCGTATTGCAGTCCTGACAGGCACTTATAGTCAGCATTGGCATAGTTGGCACACAAATATTGCACTGTGTAAAACTTCATATAAATTTTTAAGTTTTTTTTTTATGTATCTTATGTTTATTTTTTTATGTACGGGTTTGGACATGTGGTTCATAAAATGTAAAACACATATTTTGTTTCAACTTCACTGTAAATTCTGAAATCATTGTTTACTGATAGTATATTGCCTACTTGCCTATGACATACTATAGTTATGGTAAGACGTGACCAGGTGCCTCACACCTTTGTCCAAACAGATTAGTCTTTCAGCCTTCACGCACCACTGCCACCAGTTAACCCCTTAAGGAACATCTTAACCCTCTAAGAGCCAATATTGCATAAATGCATAATGCCCATTTGTTATCTGTAAATAAGTATAGGGTCATCACAGTGCATTAATGCATCACGCAGCCATGCAGTAATGACTTAGCCCACAGACAAACAAAGGACATAAACATCAATGACACCACCATAGGCCAAAGGCCTAGACTTAACCTTCATTGATAAATCATGATTAGTCATGAGATTATCAGATTGTGTTTGACTTGCCCAAACAAGTTATTTCAGGCCCATCGTTTTATCTTCTTTTGTTGGTTGTGATTTATAAGAATATTTCCCTTTTTCTTTCAGTGACAGCAGGCGACTATCTCTGGGGCATCAACATGGAAGGACAGCTTTGCCAACGTACTACGCATTTCCTCAAACGCAAGGAAACAGAGTCAAACTTTACCCCATCAAGGTCAACTTCCATTAGTGATGACTGGGAGGTCATTTAGAGTTCAACTAAATATCACTTCAAAGTAGTGAAGGAGTTTGGCCTTTCAGTATTACACTATGTCTGGTAATACAACGAGGCTGTTGATGTGTAAAGAGTCAAAATAGTTAATGGTATTTCTTCTATAGTGTCTTTTGTAGGAGATGTTAAACCCATGACACACATCGAGGATAATATGGTACACAATGTATTGTGTCTTAAAAAATGTAATTATATCTACATGTACGTATATAAGGAGAGTCAACAGCATACTTTGATATCTTAGCACAATAAACAGCTGTGAATGTGCTTAGTTGGTGGAGGCAGTGAGTGTTTTTGCCTATCGTGAAGCAGTCTTCATTATGGCTACATGTTTTCTTTTCAGTCAATCGTGCAATGGATAATAGCTTCTGGCTACATCGTTATTGTCTACAAGACAAACCTAATAGCATAGCTCATTTATTAGTGGTATTATATCCAGGATTTAGGCTACATGATTATCTGTGGTGTTCATTATCTAACTTCTGCTTCTAGCATGAACAGATTTACTGAATGTATAAAGGGAAGTTTTCAGATAATTATATTTTCTCTCATGTCACATGTACAAAACTACCGTAATCTCTCGCGTAGAAGGCGCAGCCCGCGTAGAAGGCGCACCCCCAACTCAGGGAAGGCAGATTCACGTAGAAGGCGCATCTGCTGCTCCTGAATCTAATATTTGAAAAACCCGCGTATAAGGCGCACCCCTAACTCAAGGAGCATGGTCCACATAAAGGACCCAACCCAAAGGGGCATTTCAAATATTAACTACAGATATCAATACCCCATCTGGTCATGTATTTTCTTTAACCAAAGAAAAGGTGTAGTTGATAGCATAGTGCTCTATATGCCCATAATTTAATGAATGAAGCATACCATTCTGTTAGCCATAAAAGTCTTTGGAAAAATATGTACAGCTCACTCACTGAGAACTTTATTGATTATACTATTGACCTTTTAATCAAGAGAATCAAAAGATGCAGCATAAAAAAAATCTCCTGTCATAGTAGTGCTGCTGCCATCTGGTGTTATGTTCTGTATGTCCTTAAGTGTTTCCTATATTAACACCAGATGGCAGCAGCACTACTATGACAGGAGATTTTTTTGATGCTGCATCTTTTGATTCTCTTGATTAAAAGGTCAATAGTATAATCAATAAAGTTCTCAGTGAGTGAGCTGTACATATTTTTCCAAAGACTTTTATGGCTAACAGAATGGTATGCTTCATTCATTAAATTATGGGTATATAGAGCACCATGATATCAACTACACCTTTTCTTTGGTTAAAGAAAATATATGAGGGTGTGTACCTGATTCTAAATTGGGAGTTGGAGGTACCCCGCGTATAAGGCGCACCCCCAACTCAAGGCAGCCTTGCTCCCGCGTATAAGACCCATGAACGATCTGATTCGCGTATAAGACGCGCCTTATACGCGGGAGATTACGGGTATATGCACATCAGGGGCCTTGTGATGGCCCTGTTGATCCTCCCATTGCAATGTGATTCTTGGTATTCAACGATATTCCATACTGATAAAGTGGGGTAATGCGTCAACCTATTTCAGATATGTTAGTAGGTCTTCACAAATCGTAGGCATCATTTCGTTCAGAATTAAACCTGGTAGGACGATCTCTGAGAAATCTAGTTGGAGTAAAAATGTCCTGTATGTAAAGAATATTTATTCTGTTACAGTTAGAACAAATAGCATATACCCCAACTTTTTTCATAGAAGCAGCATATATCATGTACCACCGAACCAGTAGCTCACTACCACCTCCTTTTGTTGGCTATCATAACCTTTTGCTATTAGCCGGTAGGTAAGTTAACGGTATCGCTGATTTGAATGGCTTGCATTGAATGTGAGGTATATCCTAATATTCGCCCTGAATCAATAATCAGGGTCTTATACCTAGAATAAGAGCAATAGTCTGATTATAACAAGGTACCGTGCATTATCTTTAATAGAGAATAGAAGGGTGTCTGGAATCCATTAAAAAAACGAGTCAAGTAAATGGGCATATATAGATTGTATAGTGGAGGTCATAGGCATAGGCCATAGGCCTTCAGTGTACAATGGGACAGGCTTGAGTCAGTCTATGAGGCTATCTACAGAGGTAGGTGACTTGTGCCACCCTCTACAGTGAACCTAGAAAACTCCTTGGTGGTGCTATCCCATGGGGAGAAGAGGAACTAGAACCAAAAGCTAGTACAATTTGCATTAAAGTGACATTTCTTTTAGACCTTCAGAAAAAAATAGAATCTATAAATGAAAATAAAATGACTGCACCTTTGTGTTGTCATTTTCATAGAGATAACTTTAGAATCAAATTTGGTTGTATCCCCGTCTCTGTAAAGGTGTTATTTCACATTAAGTAGCGTTGCTTTGTGACATTTTTTGGTAACTACTGGAAAAAAATTTTTTTTCCAAAAAGATTGTTAAAAAAAATAAAATAAAAAAATGAAAGATAAAAACAAATATCATATGACCTATATATCATTTCCAACTTGTTACATGCATATTTTCTAGGACATAGAACCATAAATGTAGAAACAGGACAGAAAACATTGATATCGTAAAGGCCCTTCAGAAAACGAGTTCAAGTAACCAATAGAGCCGTTAGGCGTAGATGAAGTAGATCCCTGGTATTACTTGACTCGTTAACTATAGATAATTGATTTTAACTATCGATACACTGCCTCTTTCGGCCAACTTGATGCTTGCCACACAGAGGCTTCTGTGTTTTCATATTTCTGTGATACAGCAATGAATTCCTGTTTTCAATTTATATATTTGCCATTTGCTTAAAACACCCGTGCCTGAGCATCTGTACCTGTGCAATCTTAATGCTAGAATACATCGAAAACTATATTTATAACAGTATTATGTGTCTATTCTGGTACAGGGTTTATATTCTGCTGTTATTTCAGTTCCAGTGTATATATTTTTAAAGAGAGATTGATTCATCGTTAGATAAGTTATTTTGATAGATATTTTTTTCCCCACTTCGGTAGAAACTACTTTCCGTTTTTGTTGGTGATTTAAGACCATATAGCCTAGTAATTCCTCGCTTCTCTGAGGGAATGTGCTACTTAAGTCCATTTATAAAGATGTAAAATATTGGTTCATTCCATACTGTATAGCCTATAGGCAATCGTGTAGTGCAATTAATTATCGTGACAAAATGTCTGTGTAATACGCAAAAGTGATAGCGATACATCTTACAAAACCTTAAATGGCCTTGAGCATTTACCCATTGTATTTTCAATCAAAATCATAATTAATCAAAACCATATTAGGCCACACCAAATTAAAAAGTTGGTCTATGGATTTTCATTTTGAAAAATTCGAGAGGGAGGGCGAATTTTTTTTTATTTTTTTTTTAATTTATTTTTTTTTGTCAATGGATTCTGCACATCACAGATGTGGAGAGGGCGATTTTTTTTTTTTTTTTTTTATAACCAAAGACTTCCCAGGAAAGGAGTTGAGAGGAGTTCAACAGTTGGCCATTTTTTAAAGCTACCAGTAGTATCAGCCATTGTTTGTTCAAAATTTATGGCAAAAAAAAAAAAAAAAAAAAAATCAGATTTTTGCAGAAAATGGTGCGGGCGCAATCCATAGACAAAATAATTTTCAATGAAAAAAAAAGATTTCCGAAAATTTGGAGCGGGAAATCCATAGACCAACTTTTTATTTTGGACTGGCCTTATAATATAATATTTATTTTGGACATTAATAACAGGCTTCAGTACAATTCTTATGCATGGTGCTGGTAAATATAAAGATAAGATAACCAAATACATGTTCAATTTAAGAGAAATAGTTCACAGTTAACAGCACTGGTAAATTGGGCCCGTAAATTGCATCTTAAAACCAGCGATATGTGTTTCTGTTGACATGTATTTTGTATACATTGTACACTAACAAATAGTTCATGTATCCAGGTGAACCAGACGGAATAAAGTTATGGCATATTTACTGATCACGTGTCTAAATGCAAATAAAAACACAAGTTATCCAAATGGATTCTACTACCTACCGTAATCTCCCGCGTATAAGGCGCGTCTTATACAGGGGGGGGGTTTAGTTCTCATTGGATCCACAAGGGGGACACCAAGACCCTTCTTTTGATATCTTACATGTCCCCTTGGTCATAATACGACATAAGGGGGCCCAGGACGGTCCGGGGTGGCCCAAGCAACACATAGGTTTTTGAATTTTGAAAATTCATTCAGTAGACCCAAAGTCATGAATTTTCCAAAACTCTAGGTGCGCCTTATACGCGGGCTGCACCTTATACGCTGGAGATTACGGTAGTCATTGATCTTATAAGATAATTTAGATAGAACTCTCAAAAGTGTTCCGTTAGAAAAGAATATTCCTTTTGTAACTGATGGTAACAGTCACACAGAAAAAAAACCTACCATGGCTTTAATCCATCGTTTCTTCATCGGGACTATTCATATTAAATATCTTTCCATTTGTTATTATGTAGGTTTCCATAGCAAATAAATTACATAGCCAGAAATAACGTATATACATACTACTGGATTGATCGTACCACCTACGCGCCTTCTTCAAGTATCAAGTGTTTCCTTATGACAAACGTCTTTTTATTTCATGTTGATACGCCCGAGATATTGACAGCTCATAGCTCTAGCACTCGAGGGCCATATCTCACCCCCCCCCGTGAGATAACCCGCAAAAATATCACACGCCGAGGTCACGTGACCATTTGATGATGTGATAGCTCCAAGATGGCGATGTAAACAAAGCATATGGCGAGTCATCCACGATCATTCTGGTAAATTCTATTGTATTTAGGCTCTTTTAGAGTATGTGAACATGAAATATATGCAAAGGCACACTTGTTTGAGGAATTATGATGGGTTTCTTCACTTGCAGTAGCCTCCCGCATCGCACTCCGCCCGCATCGCACTCCGCCCTTCGGGCGTCGTGCGATGCGGGAGGCTACTGCTCGTGAAGAAATCCATCGTAATTCCTCAAACTCGTAAACCTTTGCTAATGTATTTATCTGGCATTGAAATTGATATTTCCAATGATTAAAATGTTAAAGAATATCAAACTACATTTATGCCCGAAGCATATCGGCAAACCTTTCTACAGCTGTGATGACACGACCTGCACAGTCAGGTTGGTTATGTATGCAGATCAACACTGAATGTGGCAGATTACACACGATCAATCCCTCTGTGGCACCTTCACTTGTTCCGTATAGACTGCAAGTGTAATTATAACACTAGTCATGATTTCGTTAGGAATAGGATTCACAGAATATTTGTGGTGGATACTTAACCAAGACAATAATCATTTACCGGAAAAATATACACCAATATTATTTTGCTTCTCAAATCCAAGGTTGCAACTCGGGTTGAATGTACTACACCTACGGGGAAATTGTGCGGTAAATTTGACATCCAAGAAATTAGTCAATATGTACATACCTGTACATATTATACATAGGAAAAACTAAGAACATTGTACTGGGAAATCGTAATTGTAATTCCATATTGCAAATTCATTAAAAAAAAAAATTGTGTCCACTTACCTACATAATGTTTTTCGTACAACTTTGAAGTGCCTCTTCTGGTTTGAAATGACTAGTGAAAACCCGGCATTGCATATTTTTTCATCATGCTTTGGTGTTGCCCTTTCGAAGACTGAGGTAAAGGGTTTCCATATATCCTGAAAGTAGACCAATAGATGCAGACTAAAGTATGTCCTACCACATACATACCTGCAAACTCCTCAGTTTTTTTTTTTCAGTTTTTTAAACAGAGATGTTAGTCTTCAGGTTTTATCAGAATTTTCTGATTTCTGAAAATTTTGAATGACATATTTTCCCTATATCAGTGGTAAGGAAGGCTGTTTGAAAACAAAACAAAACAGAAGGCTTTTATATCAAGTGATTGTATGGCTTCCTGATTTTTGCCCATGACTGATTTACATCCCTGTTTAAAGATCCACATGGGTCAATCTTGTGATTCATCCAGATCCATTGAGATCTCATTTTAACATTTATGTGGGGGGGGGGGTCTTAGTAAAAAGTAAAATTCTACACTGAGGGTAACAGACATCTGCCAAAAAACACCAAAATACTTGGCCTCTAGATTAACAAAATTTCTCGGGCCCCTTGGGGGACACCCCCCCCCCGACCCCCCTATATTTACCTTCTCCTGTCTCGTTTTCAAAGAAAAAACTGGGTTTTGCGGGCTCAGTTTTTTCTCGGCTGGAGTTTGCAGTGACATAGGTCATAAAATTATTCATACTCATGCTTCTAAATTCCGTGACTTCTCAGGGTACTGAATACACATCCAATACATATAAGTATTTCCTGCAAACTATGATAGAAAACGATACAATATGATGGGGAAAATGAAACTTACGGGAGGAATCTGGTCATCAAAGGCACCGTGTGTGTAGACGCATTCCCCTTGGTGTGTTACAAGAGCAACTCCAGAGACTAGTTTGGCCTGCAATAGCTGCACTGGAAATACCATAATGGAGTCAAACTCAGAGACATGAAATATATTCGTGGTGGAGTGGAACAAGTATTTTCTGTTAACCTTCATTAAAACGATACCCATATACTACAGGAGGGATATGACATTGTTGCCCCCCCCCCACCACATATTAAAAAAATAACCATATGCCCTTTGAGATTCCCGGACGCACGGCACATTCTGGCTAGTCTCGGTCCGACCAGCCTCGGTCCACGTCTACCCTACCCACGGTGGATAGCCTGGGACCAGATCTACACCTGACTCACGACCGCTGCAGAGTGGCTTCCTTGACAGCTGTTGAAACATGAATGTTATTTATTTATATGAAGAAAGTACTATTCTTTCATATTCTACAATACCTCCCCTCCATTACTTCAGTTTACAGAGGTGGGACTTAAATGTAAACTTCAAAGAAGAGGATTAGTGTTGTGCATCACTCATCACACCTCAAGGTGTGGAGTGTTCACACCTAGGCCTACAGGTGGGATAGAGTGGATTCATTCCCACCACAGTTTGCGCCAGGCTGGTGGCGCAAAAGTCGCAGTAAGCTCTGGTCCCAGCCCGAAGAGCGGAGAGGTGTCGGGTGGGGGGTCAGAGCCTGCGGTCCGACTGGTAGCGCAAACTTGGGGGTGCTTGAGTCGCGCTGATTGCGCAATAATCAGTGATGGGCGTTCCTTAAAAATAAAATGGCCGCCATACATCCAGGACGTCTGTGACTTGATGGGCAGAATGGAAAATTCTGTTTCTGTTTATTTGAATGTGCATCCCCTCTATATAACTACTTTGTGAGCAAGATTACACATAATCCTAATAAGTCAATTTCGAAAGTACAAGCCATGATTTGGAGGTAGAACAAACCCATGTCATGGCCATCTTGGCCATGAAACTGGGCCCCAAGTTAGTGGACACATAAATCCGAGACTTTACCTCCACAGAGGTACCGAGGGTTGTGTGTAGTCTCAACTGGGACTAATTCTGGCCTGCTTATGCATGCAAAATGGTTAAGAAACGATCACTTCCTATGGGCCGAGTCATTTATTGTCAAACCTACGAATCGTTGTAGCAATCAAGTCAAGTTCAAGTTTTAACATTTTTATTTATCCTAGACTCACAATATCGACATCATCATATGTGTATGTTGGTCTGCCGGTATGCGCGGCCTAGTGGGGTAGTGACAAAAGATATGACCCCGGCAGAGTCACAGTGCTATAATACTAATACCAACCATTAAGCTCCAAGTGTCACTTATTAATACTAGGAACAATTAATCCATAGTAACAACAATCAGATCATGAATTAAACCTAGACAAGCAAATTGTTTACCAGTAAAAGTTGTCACACCACACTCAACAAGTGGGACTTGATCTTCGAGATAAAACCTTTCCTAGTATGTGGTGCAACACACTGCATAGTTTTGTTAGGTAGTTACAGTACCGGTACATGAATAGGAAGATGTAAACTAACATAACATGAAAAATAGCTATTCTATAAGACAAGCAAGTTATACATTAGTAAATACTGTCTCTCTACCACTAGACGAGTACACTCAATCTTTAAGATAGTACCTTTTCCTAGTATGTAGTGTAACACACTCTATAGTTTTTGTTAGGCAGTACCGTACCGCTACAAGAATATGAGTACATGAACTGAGCGTGTTACATTTTATGGATACAAGACAGGCTCACAGACTGGGTACACTAATTCAACAAAGACGTACAGATTACAAGAAGGGTAGACCAAAGGACCGGAGCATAAAGAATAGGCTATTAGTACTATTTTTCTTTAGCTTAAGGAGGAGCTGAACTACAGGGCCCTCTAAAGGTGAGGTAGGGAGGCGGTAGATAGGACTCCAGGAGGTAAGTCAGAGATTTCGCTGTCATATTTTCACATATGATCACTCACATTCATTTTACAGACATACTTAGTGTATCGTCATTGGCTAGAGACCTGTCAGGATGCTCCTTCCTTGATAAAGGAACACCATACGGTCCGTATCCCAGTGCAGCTGGAAATACTTGACAAGTTTGCCCTTTATTGCCCTTCTAAACTGATCTTTGTCCACTATCCATCTTAGCTCAGGGTCACGGCTATTCCATTGGGCCTTGGCCTGGTAGATAGGATCATGTAGCCTGGATATAACCCTAGGATTGGTCTGGCTCATTAGTGGGGCATCACTGTTCCTAGTCCCCACACAGTCGAGGATGTCAACCTGTGCAGTAAAAATTAGCCTGTGACAGGTGGTAAGCTGAAGGTAAATTCTTCTTAAGTCAATGGGGAGCAGTTGCGCTGTAGTGTAGAGGTCATTTACACGTACATCTCTAGGGTCTCTGACCTGGAAACAGGCTCTAATGCCTGTATTTAAGAGTACATGTAACCTCCTCATAGTTGCTACGGTGAGGCCCGTTGTACATATGAGGCCAAAGTCAAAGTAAGGCAGGGCCATGGTCTTAAAAATAAGCAGCGCTTTGTTCCTATCTATGAAGGCTCTAATATGTAGGAGAAGCCATACTTTATGTCTGATGGATGTCATCATTTTCTGAACCTGAACTCCAAAAGAAAATTCAGGGTCAAGAAAACATCCCTAGGTATTTATATTGGTTTGTGGGTTCCAATAGTACTGTTCTCAATTTCAGGGATAGAGCCTCTCCTTCAGAGGGATTCACTAGCATCTGCTGGGATTTGGCCGTGTTCACCGTCAAGCCATTTTGAATACACCATAGGTGTAAAACTTGTAGGTCACGCTGCATTTCATTTTCTACTGTAGCCAAACTGTCTGCTCTATTGTCTAATAAAGTGTCATCAGCATATAAATATATTCATTTTCAGGGATTGGTAGGCGAAAATTTTCAGCTTCTTCTTGTCAAAATTGATGTATGTTGGGGGTTTGGGGAGGCACAATCCCAAGCACTCCTCTCCCCCCCCTAAAAAAATTAAAAGAAAAAAATCATGTTTTTTAAAGGTTCTGTTCTAGAGGAGAGGATTTATTGGGCAATTTACTTCAGATTCTCAGATTCAGCCTCAAAACATAAGTGTTTTTTGGGGATTTAGGTGGCAAATTGCTGCAAGAAAATTTTCAAATTTAACCATTGAAATAGGTGTGTTATACAAGCTTTATGGTCAAATTGCTCCTGCAAAATTTTCAGATTCTCTGTTCTAAGTTGGGCTGTTGTGGGGATAGGGAAAAGGCATAGCACCAAAACATTTGAGGTTCAACCTCTAGATGGATACGTTTTAGAAGATTTAGGGGAAGATATACACCAAGAAAATTTCTGGATTTGACCTTAAAACATTGGTGCTTTAGAGGAACAGATTAGCAAATTGCAGTCAGAAGATTTTTGAAACTTTACATTTAAAATGACTGGAGTTGCAGTATTTTCTTTTGGGGCAAATTGCTCCCATAAAAGACAGGTTCTCTAGGTTGATGTAAATCAAAATTGGTGTTCTATTCTTTTCAAATTGATGTGATCTTAAGGTTATTGCAGGTATATTGATCCAAGAAAATCAACAGATTCTGCCTTTTAAATCAATATGATCTTGATTTTTGGAGGCATGTTGCTTAAAGAAAATTTTCAGATTTTTCCTTTATAATCTGAACAGGTATCAATTCCAGAAGATTTGGGAGCAAAATAGGAGTATAATATTGCTCCAAGGTAACAGTGAGAGTTCAATCATTAGCTATTTAGACCTCAAGGTGAAATCACAGTCAGGAATATTTAGATTCTTTGGTTCTAGTTGGAATATTTACAATATTCTTTCAGATTTGGCATGTACTGAAAAGGTCATAACTTTGGTTCTAGTTGGAATATTGACAAAATTCTTTCAGATTTAGAAAGCCTATATCATCCTCAATGTCACTGGCACATTTCCCAAGCTCTCTGTCGCACATTTTTCGCGACATTGCGACAGATGCCCACCCCTGTGATTTAGCAAACTGACGCCCCCAAATCTGGATACTCGTGTGGAATGATGCGTCATGATAGGTGTTTCAATTACCCATATTTAGTTTTGACCCCCCAGCGTGAAGGTTTTTTTAGGTTTTGCCCCCCCCCCACCAGAGGGCACCCCTATATCTAACAAGCCTCCTGGAAAGCCCCCCCCCCTTAGCCAAAAACGACTGATTTACGTGTGGGGACATAGCCAACAACGACTGTTTTACGTGTGGGGACGTAAACAGTCGATTGTTGACGTTGGTCCATTGTCTGGGTGATTAGGCAGAGATATTTTCATTTCTGAAGCTACTTACCGTAATCTCCCGCGTATAAGGCGCACCCCACGTATAAGGCACACCTAGAGTTTTAGAATATGGTCAAAAAAATAAAAAAATTCATAACTTCTCTTCTACTGAATGGATTCTCAAAATTCAAAAAGCTATGTGTTGCTTGGACCCCCAGGACCCCACTGGACCCCATATGCAGCATATGTGGCCATATGGGAGTGTGACATATCAAAAGAAAGGTCTTGGTTTCCCCCTTGCGGATCCAGGTAGAACTAAAACCCCGCGTATAAGACGCGCCTTATACGCGGGAGATTACGGTACACACATGTTTAGACGACTTTTAACTCTTTACACACTTTTTTTTGTCAACAACTCCCCAACTCATGACAGTCGGCTGGACTAACCGCCCCCAACCTGGCATAGTGGCATTAAATGACTCGGCTAGTCAGTCACTCAGTCAGTGACTGAGTGATTCTGAGTGACAGCACTTGCTTAAGATTCAAGATTCAAGATGGCTTTATTGACTAATGTACAGGTACACTTATGTCAGCACCAGGTTTTCATTTACACTGTTGTAGACAGATTTTATATACGAGTATATACAGCTCACAGCTCCTGGCCTTTTAGATGATTTGCAATATGGGGCCACTGCTAGTATTTGAGAAAGTTTCCTAGTGTCATTGTGTCTTTTATAGTAATCAACGAACTTGAGGTATTTTGTTTCAAACACTGACCATGCGTTTCTCATCTCGGGCATGTTACAATGTAAGAAGACATGATTGACATCTTGCATGGCATTACAGAATGTGCACTTAGAATTGACAGGTTTCTTTCCTCTATACCTTCTTGACAGGCTGTTAAGGCTGCTTACAAGATTTACGAGACTGGAACTAGGTCTTCAAAGCTTCAGATGTAATCTGGAGCTTTGGTAAGATCGTGAAGCTTGAAAGCTGCAGTGCGGTTTCCAAGAACATGTGGAGCTTGATCTTATTCAAGCTCCTGTTGAAGCTTGATACACTACTGTAAGCTGACTGCAGACGGGCCTGACTGGGTCAGCCGATCCTGATGATCGGGAGCATCTACGTGGACGTCCGATCAAGTCTGACAATATCAAACATGTTTGATGTGCCCGATCGGATCAGGAGTGACTCCCTAAGATACTGATCGAATCTGCGGTCGCCTGTAGGGTTTATGTTATACACTACAGACTCCACTATCCTGCATCCATACATCATGCCAAAACTATGGGATTGATACACTCAGAGGGTTGACATGATACCCCGGGCATGATACTTCATGGAAGTGCTGGCTAGTCTACAGTTGACTGGACATGATGCATTATTATCACTTTAAATGCAGTACTGAATTGGCAATTACAGGACTATCATGTAGCTACTCCCTACCCCAACACATGTGTACAATCATGATATAGACCCATCCAGATCCGTGCATTTAAATTATTATATCTACAGCCGTAATTAGAAAGTCAACCGAAAATATTCACTCATACTGGAGGACAAAGTTAGGTTTTCCTCATTTTATAACCCATTTTAACTCCTCCTCAGCCACTCAGTGAGGGGTAAGGTTATTTGGTGAGGTGGATGTCTGCACCAAGTGTGTAGACCTTTCTCTTTTTCTTCTCAGCAGATATCTTTGGATTCCAAGCGACAATGTGTGTTTTTTTTTCTGATCAATATTCCTAAATTTATTTGACTCCACTCAATTTGACAAGAATCACAAGAAGATCTCTAAAATTACCTAAAAATGTTTGTAAATTGTCGAAATTATCCATGGTATGTATTCTTCATTTGGGCAGACCCCGCCTCCCCCTGTAACAAAGTGTAACAAACTTCATGACCCCCCCCCCTCCCTGTGGTTTTACGTAATTTTTTAATAGTCCCATGACGGAAATTATCCAACATATATTGTGATAGTGATAATTTTTTAAACAATGGGGAGTGGGAAGGAGTGGTGGATTTGTGGGAAGGGTAAAAATCTTAGGCCCATTATAGGGAGTGGAAGATTCAATGAGTCAGATATGACAAGCAGCAGAAATGATGCTCCTTGCACAAGCCAAATGCATTTTCTTTAAAAGAAGTTACAATTGCAGTTTCTAAGGTACAGGGTCAGAAATTTCTCATGACTGATGTATCAATTTGTAACATTACCCTGAGCTGAAGAAAATAGCCCTGAAACTATTGACATTTTCAAGGTCATGATGTTGGTATCAAATGCATCGGAGAGCAGTAGGCTTATGATTTAGATCTGAAACTACAATCATGTTTTGTGGCTTTCCAGCAGTTTCTACAGATACAGGACCTCTAACTGTATTATCCACGGCCCTGAAAATATCCACACTTCATTCTCAGTACATATTCCCAGGGCTTTTGACAGGATTTTTTGCAATGTGCCAATTGCACACTTTTTAGCAAATACAATGCGCCATTCTGTAAATGAATGGCCATTCTAGCCATTTAAATGCGACATTTAAGCATTAAATGCGTGTATTACGCACTGCGCAGCCCTGTCAAAAGCCCTGTATTCCACTCTGTGGGAAGGATCTCTTGATCTTGAAGTTCGAGGAGGCCCCAAGATCACCTTAAAGATCATCTGGAGCTTTAACCTCCACTCAGGCAAAATTATGTTTTCATAAAGCAAATTACAACTGAAGCTTACACTGGAAGCACCAATTGGAGCTTCAAGCTGCAGTATAAACTTTCGTAAAATCAAGGCTGGTGAGTCAGATTATTCATCAAAACGGCGGAGATTTGAATCTATAAAACGAGCCTATATCTCTCAATTCTATATAATATACTTCTATATGCGACTACTGCCATTTAAAAGTATATATTGCCGTGATTATTAGGCGCCTACCTTCAATTCGGCGTTCCCATGCCTCAGACTTCTCTTCCATTTTTCGAAAAAGAGCAGACGGCCATAAATCGAGAGCTTAGCGAGATTACAAAGTTTGCTACACGCACCGGGTTTGGTGTCTTAAATATTTAATTATTAATTACAAGAGGAATATCCTCTCAATATCTACATGAAATAATATTTATAGAAAAAAGTCCTCTTTAAGATTATTAAATACAGTTCATAAATGCTGAAATAAAACAATACTTTGTAAAATAAAACAAACATATCGATTCTCTGAAACGCGCGAGCCTCACAGTCTCCCAAAATGGCGAACTCGGGTAAGGAGATTAGAAAGCGTTTGTTTTTACTTGATTTTCACGATAAGTCTCAAGCATGGGCTCTACCTAGATGGCGCCACGGTGTGATAATCACTAATGCATTGGCTAATAGAAGGGTGAGCAGGCTCAGGGGTAAACCTGACACCAGTTACCCCTCACCCCAGCAGATTGATGATTTACACATAGTTATCATGAGAATTTCATGGGGAATAAGCTATGGCCTGAAGCTGAGTATTCAATAAAGATATTGCAGTGGTCTGATTATGCTGACATGCATTTATCAGGGAGAATCAGGTGTTTATTCCAGCCAACACCAATGACACCAGTTACCCCTCACCTGGAATCCAGGAAGTGTGTGACTGCAGACCTGGTGTACATGCTCAGTGGCCAAGCTCCTCCCCTTTACCTGAATGTAAACATAGACCTTGTTGACATATACTTTGTGATTAAGCCAAATAAGGTATGAATGGATGATTCCCTTTGAGAATAATGAATTTGATTCTTTCCCATGAGATATTTTGCATGGTATGTGTAAATGATTTTGGGTGACATTGTCTAGAAACGATGCACCTAACAAAAAGGTTTTGGGGCAAGACTGAGGACTACAGAATGACACCATCTACCCCACACCAGTAGGGAGCGGTCATTTAATAGGGAGTGTTATTTAAAGGGAGTGGTCATTATTTAACAACAGGGGGGGGGGTTGCTGGTGGGTTTGATGGGGGGCGTAGATCTATACTCTCCCCCCTAAAAATCTTAATGGGCCTCTGTGATCTATAAGGGAGTGGTCATTATTTATCAACAGGGGGGGTGGTGGGTTTTCGCGCGGATGCGCAAAAATTTTGTACGCCCCCCCCTCGACGGCAGTCAAAATTTTTTGCGCCCCCCCACGCTGGAGGCGCGGAGAGTTTTCGCGCCCCTCTTTGATCTATAGTAGCACGCGGGTTACGTTTACCCTGATACCCAAATTTTCGAAATGACTAGCTGTGATAAAGTTATGGACCAAATAAAATAAATCATTAAAACAAAAACAACAAAAAAAAACCGAAACCAACAGGACAACATGGGGGGCATCCATGGGACCACCGGGGGTCATCCGTGGGACCACCAAAGGCTATAAGGGAGTGGTCATTATTTATCAACAGGGTTCTTTTTTTTATGCCCCCCCCCTTGCTGGCAGTCAAAATTTTTTGCGCCCCCCCCCCCCCCCCGCGGAGAGTTTTCACGCCCCTCTTAGTAGAGCGCTGGCTTTTTTTGCTAAAAAGAGGGTGAATTTTTCTAAACCCCCCCTCAAGAGGGGTCAAATTTTTTTTTAGCCCCCCTCTCTGGAGGGGTGTGAAAATTTCACGCCCCCCCCCTCCTCAAACCTACCACCCCCCCATGTTGATAAATAATGACCACTCCCTAAGGCCAGTATCCTGGGCAGGTCACATGATTCTGTGCCCTGTAAGCCTAAATCACAGACAAGCCTTTGGGCCTACCGGTATGGACCACCTACAGGCAAATCTGCTGTTGCAACAGACTCAAGCAGAGCTAGGGTATAAATATATTTCCTGTGAACACAAAAGAGGTGTAATAGTCAGTGGAACTACATCCTGCAACACCTTACATATTACTGTATTTGTTAGTAGCCATATTGTATTTATAATTCCACTGTAGTTAAGAGTGCTGATGCTATTGTCTTTTGTATACATTAAGATAAATTACATTTGACCATTTGTAGCCAACCTTTCACTAGTTTAAGGACAGAACCTGTAGGGAAACTCTCCCCATGAAATGCCCTGCCATCTAGTGTGAAGATCATTCAGTGACCACATGGCCACAACAAAGCACAACAACATTGGCTCCGCCCACTTTCTAGACTAAAGCATGCAAGGAAAAATATAAGACGCACAAAATATTCATTTTTAGGGAGGATGTGTCAACTAGATTTTAATATTTCAGCCATTCTCAGTAAAAAATATTTTTTTATTGCCCTTCACTGCAGATCTGCAACTTGACCTAGTTAGACCGTTCATACTCTGATCTAGCTATACCCACACAGCCATTCTGAAACGTCGGTCGTGCTCTTGGTCTCAAGTTTGTGAGTGGATTGCACTAAAGTTTAAAGTGATATGTCTGTAATATCTAACTAGCCATATCTAGGTATATACTCATATAACTTACTCAGTAACTGTGGCACTATGCATATTCAATTGAGTGGCACTCCCCGACTTGTATTGTAAACAACTTTCAAGAAATGGTGTCGTGGCTGAGTAGTCACAGATCTGAGACCCTAATGACACAACAAGTATGCGAGTTGGGCGCCGATCCAACTATGGCTTAAGATTTCCTTTCTCACTCGTCAGAACTCGCCCCTCTTCCTGGTTCCAGCGTCCATGGCCATGTTGTTGATCGCTGCCCAACTCAGGTACTAGAACGTGGTTACTGGAACGATGATCCCAAGGAACGATGATCCCACGGGAATGATGATCCCATTTTCTCCTCCCCAGGAACGATGATCCCATCTTAAGGAACCATGATCCCACATTAGAATATCTCTCATTGCTTATATTTACTGACCCATCTGCACTAGTATTCCATGATTTGTTGGTGATTTACGCATGGAAATTAATAGAAATGATGAATAATAATGATTAAATGCCCAGAAATGTCTGAAAAGGATTTTTTCCACACTGCAGGCTACTTCTCCAGGCTACTTACATACCCTACACAGTAATATCCAATTTTTAATGATTTGTTGGTGATTTATCATTTTTATGCATAGAAATAGAAATGATGAATATGACTAAAATGCAAAAAAAAAAATGTCTGAAATTGTCTGTACCTATAGAACTAGATCTATCATTGGAGTGATTTTTTTTCGTAATTATTTTACATAGAAGTAATTATTTTGTATATATTTATTTATTACTTATATTTCTTTTGATTATTGGGGATACATATCATTTACATGGATTCATAGGGTTTCATGGATTAACAGACAAACTGTGAGTACTTTACCTACACACACATTAGCATATTGTCACTCAAACTCTTCCTAGATTTCATGGAAAACTCTTCATCTAAATACCACTTTGTCAATTAGATGTTCCGAGATTAGATACAAACACAATATAGCCATATTTGAAAAGTGGGGCCATCATTTCGTTAAGATGGGATCATGGTTCCTCAAAAGCTGGGATCATCGTTCTGGGATCATCGTTCCTTGGGATCATCGTTCATGTATTCCTAGAACGTAGTGTCATTAGGGTCTCAGACCTGTGACTATGGCCATGCTGTCTTGACTTAACCAGAGTACCACAACGGTATTCCAATTTCACCCACAAGTTACTACTTGTTACGTGTAGTAGACGACGTCGGACTACCAAAGTACCAGTACGGTACCGGTAGTGTTACTGTTAGTAGACTTTTAGTCCACGCCCACATGACATTATTCCTTGCTGCAGGGTAGTGTTGGAGGTACTCCACTGGAAACCCTACCCACGCTTACGTCCGTGTCTCACAGCGCCTGGATTCAGAAGGCGCTGTGTTCACGTGACGTCAGCTGCCGTCGGTCCGTACGGTAGAAATGAGTTTGTTTACATTCCAGTTTGGCATATTGCAGATATCCCTACAACATTTACACCTTACCAGGCTACTTCTATGATAATAATCTACAGCCAGATAAGAAATGATTGTTTACTTCCAGCAATTAAAGGAGTAACATGTCCTGAAAGTCTGTTACAAATGGCCTTGAGAATTTGACCTTGCATTTGGGTTGTTTTGATTTGAGCACCTGTAGTCTCAAACCTTTGTGTATAAAATCTACTAAATATTGGATATGATATACATTATACATCTAATTTTTTTTCTTGTCCAAACCCTATACATTTCCACTCAACAGTAGGAAGAGAAAGCCATCTTTTGAAAAACAGAACAAAACAGGGGTTTGAGGCTCAAGCCACTTCCAGCCAGTTTTGGCGGATCCAAATAACGTGATATCAGTGCCATATAGCGCTAGCGGCCACTAGGCACTGACAGCGCTCGAGCGGGTTTCGGTGTAACCCACGCTGCCATAGAGAATGCACTGTGGCGATCTACTACCCATTATAAATTTATAATTTTCTCCCGATTTTTTGGACCAAATGGCAAATAATCTCAACAGTGGATAGATATATACCATAGGCATAGAATAAATCCTTTTCTAAATATATTGGCCAAGAAAAAGTATTAGAAACCTTAGGTAGAAGTGGAAGAATGTGTCTTGCGGGAATGGGGGAAGGGGTAGAGCAGCGGAGTGGCTGAAGTGCCATGATCTACTACACTGTACAAAATACTATTTTTCTCTGTTTTCCATGGGGCAAAATTATAGTGGTCTTCAACGAAGATACATTAACATCATGTGCATTTAAAAAGTCCTTATTTGGTAAGATTGATTAAGAATAATTGGTGGAAACATTAGGTGGAAGTGCAAGTTGCTCTGCGCTCAGAGATCAGGCAGTGCCTACTCAGGCTACTGTGGTGATATATGACCCTCTATTCAATCGTCATTTCCTCTTCATCTAATGAGCTAAATATAAAATGGTCTTCACTGTAGATAGATATAGACCATACCCTTTAAAGCAGACCTTATTTGTTAAAATCAGTCAGTAATAAGTGGTGGAAACCTCCTGTGGAAGAGGAAAGTTTTGCCTTGCAGGAGAGGCTCTGTTTAAATTTGGTACTTCCACAATGGCCGCGGCCAGTAGGAATACACATATAGTAGGCACGCTCTAATAAATTCTCACTCTCACTGAAAACCGTTACATAATAGAGAAGATGCAGGGGACATTATATCCCACATTATTGGCAACATAGGATTTGAAATTGATTTATAATCGTATGTGAAAAGTAATTCTTGGGAGCAGCAGTGACGTCATAGCAACCAGCTTGGTCCTTATCAGCCTTATCTGCCTACTGATAAGAATCCTCATGAAGGGTTAAATTAAATAGGAAATGTACTAGAAAAGGGTGTTAAAACCCTTATCAGAAGAGATCTAGACATCAGACAGCAAAATGAGTTACAAATTCTGAAAGATATTAAAATTTTGCATCACATACTGGATCCACTATTTTCTAATCCCAATATTCGAAAATAAATTAGCTAAAAGGTTATTATTTTCTAGTATATTGCCTATGTAATTTGACCATTTGCCAGGTCCTTAGCAACCAGGGTTCTGCTCCCGAGAATACTAATTATAATAGTCACAGTCAGGGATGTGAATTGTGTTTTCTCCTACATCTGTAGCCTAGGAATTCTAACACTAAACTAAAGCTGCAGATCCACTGCCGCGAGTCAAACTGCAAATGTTGTCATGCATGTGCTTTCGCAGGAAACATTCCAGCAGTGCCAGTGGATGCTCGGACATCGCAGGCGACTTTGTGTATGTGACGTCTGAGCGGCCTGCAACTAAATTCGCAGAAATCAAAATAATTTGATATTTGCAACTGCTCTGCGAGAAGACATGCACGAGTGCAAGTCGCTAAGAACTCGCGTCAGTGGATCCCTAGCTTAACTGACTATTTTTAAGGTGATTTTTTTGGGGCCAAAGCGTTTACCCTTGTGATTTTCACAGATCCAATGAGAAATTGTCTACACATTTATTGGGGGTGTCTTTGTCAAAGACTTTGATATTTTGATGCTGATCAAGTACCAAATTAGCCGCCACCAAGTCCTTTGATCTACTTTCCTAGTCCTACACAATTGCCAAAATTAAATCACATCCCTGAATAGTGGATTGGAGAAGGGGCTGACAAAGTCTTACACTTTAATAATCAGTTTTAAGGGGACTGCAGACGGGCTCAACTCGATTAACCAATCCTGACAATTGGGAGCGTCTGCGCAGACGTCCCATCGAGTCTGACAATATCCAACATGTTTGATCTTCCCGACTCAATCGGCCACACTTTCCCTGACTGGACCCCTGGAGACAACTTGACAAATAAGATAAGTTGTGTCCAGAGAAATATTTTTGTGTCCCGGGCACTGGACAGAGTCTGAGATTTGCCGAGCCTTGGGCGTGTGATATCACTGTCATCATTTGCCAGAGTTGGCTTTGATAAGATTAGTCGAACACAGCCTCAAGGTTGGCATTGGAACACAATCCCTGCCGGGGGTAAGGGGAGCTTTTTTGAATGTTGAAAATCTATTGCATACACCCAAGCTGTGCCATTGAAGTCGCCACATGCGAGTCACGTTTGTGGATGTGACTACTAGAAGAGTTTTCCACTAGCTATAACTTGTTTTTTCTCTTCTAATCAGTGAGTGCCAGTGGATCTATGACCTCATACTGGATAAAGTTCTTCGAGGAGGCGGGGATCCCATCTGGAGAGGCTACAAATTATGCCATAACATTTACCGATAACCGGATCACCCAGGACATGCTCCTAGACCTCAATAAAGAATACCTCAATGATATGGGGATTTCTGTATTGGGAGATGTCATTGCCATTCTCAAAAGATCCAAAGCCGTCCATGAGGAGGTAAGGAAGTCAAATTTCATTTAGTTATCTTGAAGTATGTGGCTGTTAGATATCTGGTATACATTGTGAAAATCCACATATAGGCATCAATACTTTTTTTTCCAAGGCAGGCATACTATTGCTGTAACATAAGGTTTATTGGCACAAATTAAGATGGCTCATCTGTAATTAAGGAAAAAAATTCTTCAAGTGTTTTGAATTAAATCATCTTACCTTTGGTCTTACGATTTGGACTGGATTTTTAAAAAATTGAATGGGAATCGAATTATCATGATAACGTTGCTAAAATTATAAATAATGAAATGTGCCAACCTTTCGGAAGAGAAAAAAAAACGTTTAGGTATTGCCAACCTTTCTAAAGAATAGTTTTATGATTTGAGCAGGAACTGACTTGTCCTTGAATAGGGGCTTGAATCTCTGCCTCTGGTTAAAGATTGTAGGGCCTATGTGTAAATTAAAAAAAAAAAAAAAACAAACTATATAAACGTTCATCTAATATCATTTTATTGATAGGAAGTAGCCAAGAAGCGGGCTCAGCGGGCTGAGACAATCACAACCACTCCCACAACACCAAGACGGTCCACACGTAAGTAAAACAGGTTTAAAAAGTAAATAGAAAACTTTAGGAATATTGCTAAGTACAAGTAACAAGACATATAGAAAGCTTTCACATGTACACTTAATTGAGACAAGAGTGACTTATATTAACGTCATAAAATTCTAGCTTTCACACCTCATGTCAAGGCATAGATTTGATAATGCCCCAAGGCATTAACACTCAACTCACCCCCTCCCCTCGCCTCTCCATGTAGGCATAAAGGTACTGGGATTAGTTTTCCAGTTTATTCATCCTCCTCAATATGGTCAGAGTGGTATTTAACCCATCAGGTACGATACATGAAATGGACTAGGCCTTTCCTCCCCCTAACCGCACATAAACTTTACCGATTATTGTTTGGTGTTGACGGATAAGTTAGTGTATTCCGTCTCCAGTACTATGAATATGATTTATAATTCCAGCTGCAAGCAGGACTGTGGCTCATTACCTTGGCTCAGACCCTGATGCAAAACCCATGAATGCTCCAGCCAAAACTGGTCCAAAGATGTCCAAAGAGTTAGCGGCCAGGCTAGGACCCACTCCCGGTAAGTGTCCTTTCCTACCAGCACAACCATGCTATATGTATAATATCATACCAAAGACTCATTCAATGTCCTATCAGATAGATCCTTAGTTAGGGTACCCCATTTTTTCATATAAAGATTCTTCAAGCGCAAAATTTGGTAAGTTACTTACACAGATTGTAAGTGTCAAAGTGCCTTTGTTCCATGCCTAAAATCCCTCTTACCATTCAAAGGATTTTCCTTTACATGGCTGAAGAAATAACCCAAGGAGAAAACAAAGATATAGATGTGTTTTTTTTTCTGTGACAGTATTACTACATTGATTCACCTATGGATTATCTATACTTTTTTTTAGGAGAGTTGTTACTCTCTTTCGCTAATATTTCATACTTTTACCCAAAACAGAACCACCAAAGCCTACGCGAGTACGGGTAACTACAAAAAGTGAGGACTCCCCACCCATCAAGGTCAGGCGAGTTTTACCAGAACATGAGGGTCGCTACAAGATTATCATGCCAAAAGGGACGACAGAGAGATCTCGTAATGCTCTATTACAGCAAGACTTGGGTAAATATGAGCAATTTAGAACAGATAAAAGAACTAATCGTTCGATCATGTTTTCATCCATTGATTGATTTCTAGTGTAGTTTTCTGGCCATGAATATGGCCTTAGGTCTTTAACGGCATTAATCAACTATTACTTCCTCACTCATTGTAAATTATTTTGGAATTTGGTCGTGAGAAGGGATACATTATTGGGAGACCATCAAAGGCCTTAGCGTAGGGCATAGTCTGGCTGAAAGTGACATTATCACTGGTATAATGGTCTTCACTTGTTTTTGCCTGTATTCAACTATTTAACCAGGGACGTTCTAGTTTTAACAGCTGAAACCGATAATCTACTAGAGAATCTTTCAGTGCTGCGGTATTTAGTGGCCCATGTTCCCAATGTAATAGCCTCAATCAATACTGCAGCTTATTGAACCGGTCTGTATCACCATGTCACTTTTCTTACAGTACCTAGACCAAAGACCAAGTCCAAGTCATCTGTGTTTGGCCGGTTGGGTGCTGACACATCGGCAGAGAGTGGCACTGTTACCGTTACAGGACTTGGTAGTGTGATGATGAGGAGCACCACTCCAACTACACAGGTAGGCACAGTATGCATAATAAATCAACTACATACCTACCTGGCTGCCTGTAAACTAATAGCTTATTCCTAATCCAAGGTTGCGGGATGTCTAATAGGCACAGCCGTGGCTGAAGCTTGTTACCAGCGGTTATCACTAATTAAAAGTTATCAGATGGGTACCATCTGCCCCCCTTCCAAGAAGTCAGCAGTAAATACATTAAAACTTGGTTACAACAAACCTCTTGTTACAAGCTTAAAAAAAATCGTTGTAACCCAATTTCGTTATAAGCGAGTTCAGCATCGTGGGGGAGGGGCTTCACTGTCATACCATACATTTACATTATAAAACAATGATTCCTGATACAACAAATTTCCATCTACATCAAGTTTTAATTTCAGGCTGAATACTGTGTTCAGGAAGGTATAGGATAATGGACATTTAGGAAAGGTTGTAGGGGGTTATAAGAAATCAAAGGAAGGCTAGAGCATGTATACAGGGCTTCTCACAGAGCCATGGGCGGCACTGGGGTGGGGGGGCATCAAGGGAACGTTAGAGCATGTATACAGGGCTTCTCACAGCGCCATGGGCGGCACTGGCGTGGGGGGGGGGGGGCAATCAAGGGAACATTAGAGCATGTATACAGGGCTTCTCAGAGCCATAGGCGGCACTGGGGTGGGGGGGGGGGCTGCATCAAAGAAAGATTAGATTCTGTATAAAGGGCTTCTCACACCCCCCACTGGAACCATGGGCAGCACTGGGGTGGGGAAGGGATGAAAGGGAACATTGAGGGTAAAAATAACTTCGTTATAAACAAGTTTATGCCAAAGACACATTGTTATAACCAAGCTTTGTTACTATAGAAATGTATAGGAAAGGTTTGTGATATGGCATTTTCATTTGTTATAACCAAATTTCGTTGTAAGGAAGTTCGTTGTAAACAAGTTTGTTGGAATTATTTTGTTGGCTAATAATTGATCCCGCTAAGTGGGTATAGGCCAGTATAGTATAGGAAGATTTTCACACTGTATACCTCTTTTATTGATATGCCACACTCCCAAATGCAATATTCTCTATACAGTATGTGACAATATTCATTTGTTTAGTACAAATACTTAACATTGTTGTATACCATAGGATTCATCATCAGTCTTCTCACGCCTTGGGGCAACCGTAAAGCGTGCTGCAACATCAACCTCAGAAGATGTCGGCAGTGATGATGAACAGAGCGCACAGCTTGAATATGCTGGGGTGTTCAAGGATGATGCTGAGACGAAAGAACGTGAGAAAAAATTAGTGATGGAAAAGAAAAAGAAGGCTCTACTTTTGAGAAAACAACAGTTGGAGGCAGCAAAGAAGAAAGCTGCACTTGATCAACGGCTAGGTAGGTATTCTTTAGGATGGGGGAAAGAGGAAGAACAAACACCATTTGAACAGAATGTGTATGATAAATTCTTGCGTGACACAAGCATATCATTTCGATCACATATTTTTTGTTGGAAATACCAGAGTACCTCGCATGTAATGTGCTTTCTGTATGTTAAAACAACCTCTAATGTGCCATACAATAGTCCTATATATCATGCACCTTATACTTTATATAACAGTGCCAAAATGTCAGAATCTAAGCCCCAGGTCAGCGTTCAAACTTCGGCATGAACACAGGCCCTGTAAGTGTGGTCACCTGATAGACGCTTTACTTAACTTGCTACCACTTGAATTGTGTATTTAGTGAGACAGATTTCAACTCTCCATTTCATCTTTTTTTCAGGGCCACAAAAAGCTGAAGTGTCAACTACTGCAGGAATTCTTGGGGTTAATGCCAGAGTGGAACAAGTTAACGTACGTAAGCGCCTTGGGAAGACGGTAGTGACTGCCGCTAGCAGCACAACGATGGTATCCAGCAGCAGCTCAAATAAAGCGCAAGGTAAGCATTCGAAACTCTGAATTAGAGCTTTGCCAAATCCTATTCTACTTTTTTTTTCACAACCCGTCCTCTGAGACAAATTCTACTTTACATCAGATATATTCCTTTTTTGCATGACCCCGAAAGGGGCCGCCATTGCTTGATCTTGTTATCTAGCAGATAAGCACTGATAACAACTATCACGGTGACTACTAGTTGTGTAGGGGAACATGATTTCCCGTGCCCGGTTGGCCGACCCGCAGGGGCGGGTCACCGGGTAGTCACATGTTCCCTATCGGTATCACACCGATCCAGGCGTAGGTGGAAGGTAGAGAACGTCAGGTCAGGGGAAGTAGCTCAGAGGAAGAGCTTCCGCATCGAAGTTGGAGGGTCCCGGGTTCGAGTCCCGGTTTCTCCAAAGACGTTTTCCGCCGACCCCTACACAGGTGGAGAAACCGAGTAGTCCTGACCCGCGTGAGGGGGGCCTATGGAACTCGGTCCCTGGGTTGGTGTGATACGGCAAGCGCTTCGACCTGCTAGCACTGGGAGACTTGGAAACAGGTGGTACATACAGTACGTCCTGGGAACAGGACAAATCGGAGCTGTGTGTGACTCAGTGCTGGTTAATTCGGTGGTCGAAGCTGGTTGGGAGCTGTGTAGGGGAACATGATTTCCCGTGCCCGGTTGGCCGACCCGCAGGGACGGGTCACCAGGTAGTCACATGTTCCCCATCGGTATCACACCGATCCAGGCGTAGGTGGAAGGTAGAGAAGGTCAGGTCAGGGGAAGTAGCTCAGAGGAAGAGCTTCCGCTTCGAAGCTGGAGGGTCCCGGGTTCGAGTTCCGGTTTCTCCAAAGACGTTTTCCGCCGACCCCTACAGTTGCACCCTAACAATTCCGCATTAAATGAAGGGAACTGTATTAATGGTTGATGAATTCTTCCAATAGCTGACTTATGCGCCTTATAGCTTCTTACAAAGTTGGGGTGTAGCATGTATGCAGTTGGGGTTATATGAGGAGAAAACAAATGTACTTTCCTGGATTTAAGTTGCAGTTTCAGTATGCAGAGGTGTATGTATGCCAGTATGGAGGGCCTTCTGTTATCATCAATCTGAGAGAAGATATCATTTTGTTCATAATTTGACTAACTTCTTCTTTCATCCAACAGGAATTCATGCCCGTCTTGGCAAACAACTATCAGAAGTCTCATCGTCCGCAACCACAACAACTCCAAAAAGTACACCGGCAGGGTCCGGTGTCTTTCGGCGTCTCGGCAGACCAGTATCATGAGGATACAGGTTGTGGTTACTTTGTATGTAAAGTGTGAAACTGTACATTGGTGAAGAGAATGAGAGTTTTAGTTTGAAGTTTGTTATGTTCCCAAGCCCTTTTAGTTGTATTCTTATGATGGATTGAAGTTGTAAAAGTGGTAGGTTCACTACATGGGAAATGTAAGAAATAATGATGCCAGAGAATGCCTCGCTTATTAACTCCAAAAGAGTTATAGGCAACACTAAGGGTCTTGATGGTTTATTGTAGGACCTCTAAAATTGACCAAAAATAAAAGGGAAGTCTCATTTTCAACAACAATATCTGAAATAAAATGACATCAGGCAGTTATGGCACTTAAAGTGATGTATTTATGTCACAATTGGAAATAAATGTAAAATAAGAAATGAAATAGTGTACCTTCTAAAAATAAGATAACGACGCTTTTCTACAACAGAGCTCATCCCATGTTGCTTTGAAATCCCTCCATTTTGCTCACTTTTTTTTATGAAACTGAGTTATAAAGATAATGGTGTACCTTACGAATTCATACCCAGGCGGGCCCAAACTCTATCAGTAACCCAGTGCTTATTCAAATGCTCTTTTGGAGTTCCAAGCAATTTGCATTGCTTTCGTCTAAGAGTTTACGCCAGGTAACGCCATTAGTTAGAACCAATTAACAAATCGGGATGGTTATGTTAAGCCTTTCTCTGCGCGATAAAATCTTTCCTAAGGCAGTACTTAATATGGATTAAAGTACTCCTTATTTAGTCTTGAAAGTGCAAAACAGTTTGCGCCACTGCCATACCTTTGAACAAAAAAGCATTTGTAATTTGATGCCTATGTAATTTTGGGGTTTTGTTCCAGGAGCAAGAGATTACAACACTTGCCGTGGATATATAGGTATGGATTTTTGTGAAAGGGAACTCAGTTGTTGACTCACACTCATTGCTAGTGTTATAAGTGTCTTAGGGTAACGTTAACAACGTTATCGCAATCTGTAAAGCAATGTTAGATATATACACTTGGATATAGTGTACTTGTGTTCATCGGGGGATATACGAATGCTGACCTTCCCAACAGGTTAAGGCATGCAGAATGCAATCAATTCATTTGTACTAGTTAAATCACTCGCAGTGAAGAAGAAAAAGTCAGTTTGTGCAGGCCGCAGTTGTGCCGAAGGTTAAAGAGATTCAGTTCCATGTAATGTCAGAGTTAAGGTGGAGAGTTGATTGCGTATCCAATCGGATACTATCCATTTGAAGATCTGCTAAATTGCAAATGAGTCATTGCAATGCGACGCCTAATAGTAAATACAAAACTTTTCTTGAACGATGCTTGGCCAGCTATTTTATGAATGAAAGACCATAAAGGTATATACTATACATTTGTTTTACCAGGTTAATACACTAGGTGGCGCTCCAGTACCCCCCCTGCTTACATGGACATGTCCAGCATCCACTCCCATGGCTGCATAGGTTTACCCTTAGTGCACAGACACCCCTCACTAAAATACCAATTTGCAATGTAAAATAGAGCTCCAAGTATTAGAAATCAATGCTGCATAGAGAGAAATAGTGAGGTTGCACTCACTATCAATATTTAAAGAAAATGCTGAGCCAAATATAACGCACACCATTACAAACATATGGGCCCATTACAGGTACTGGAGTCTAAACCAGCCATGCCCGTGTGGGAGCAGCAAAGTGGCATGGTCACCACTAGCGCCATCTGCTGTATCAAAGCTGATGAAAGGGTTGTATATAATCCATCCACATTGCTACATATCCACATTGATATTAGGATAAAAAAAAATTCCAATAACGTAGATATTTTTCTTTACTACCAGGTGGTATCTTAGTTAAATGGAAAGACGAAGGTAGTTTTTCTTTATGGAATTATCTGCATGAGGAGGCAGGCAGTTTATGTAATGTGTACACCTTTGAAATTGTCATTATACTTTAAAACATATACTATGTATACAACAAAGTATTTCTGTTGTTCTCTTTGTGTGGATCACTTTGGATCGTGTAAGAATGTTGATCAGTGTTCATGGAAGTGTAGACGTTTAAAAGACGAACAAGATATCATGTTGAACGGCACCATGTCACACATATATACACATCACGGAAAGAATTCATCCATTATTGCATGACTTTATGCTAAATTCAAGATCCCCAGACTTATTTTGTATGTCTGCTATAGGTAATTTTGAATGCTTGCGATTCGAGACGAAAGGCATATTGTTTTTCCTCGTTTACAATTGTCAGATATTTCACAAACATCACCGTCTGTGTGGTACATCAGTAATGAATAAAATTCAAAGAAGTCCCTGCGTCCATGTTTTTTCTTTAGTTTTGATCGTTTTCTCCCCTGTGGGTGGGGGTAAATAAACATGCTGGTAATAGTAAGATCAAGTGGATACGAGTGTCTTCACTGTAGAATGGTCTGTAGATCTAGAAGTTCAACATATTCACCCAAAGGTTTGCGTTGGCAACAATGTTGAATAAATTAATTCAAAAGGAGTATAGGGTGAAAAAAAGGCTTATAGGATGTTCCCGAGGTTCGAATGCATTTTGTACGTGGGGTATTTGATATTCAAATCCCAGGACCTCTAGGGTTTCCCCTTTAAGCCAGGGTGAGGCTTGAAATTGGATTCCTTAGAATCCAATTCATTTGCTTCTGAATCTGTTAGTCCCCCCTAGGATTTTGTCCACTTTTATAACTTGCCATGGTCTCAAATATTTACACTTGGCTCATAGCATTAGTTTAGTACTAAGACCCTCACCTAATAACCATAGCAATAGCCCTATGCAAGTCTACTAACAGCATATGAACCCCCTTACTATAAACATCTCAGCTTGAATTGTGTAATGTAGTTCTCGCCATGAATATGACCTTAGCTGTCGAAATGGCATTAAACATCTATTACTCACTCAGCTTGAAATTTATACTTGTACTATGTCCCAGGCCTGGGTCCCAGGTCCCTTGAGGCCGTGTGTATTGCCTTTTACTTGGCTCAGCACTCCCAAGGAGCTATCAAATTGAATTACCGTATTCTCTCGCGTATAAGACGCGTCTTCTATGCCAAAAAAAATGCCTGGTGCGTCTTATAGGTTTTCCCAAAGAAGGGGGTGCGTCTTATAGGGGGGGTATTTTTACTATAGAACAGTACTGGATTTACAAAAATCATCCCTAAGAGATGCGTCTTATACGTGAAACATCCATTGGCAAGTTAGGGGTGCGTCTTATACGCGCACTGCGTCCTATACGCGGGAGATTACGGTATATACTTGTTCTACGTTCCAGGTCCGTCTAGGCTATCATCAGGAAAGGGAAAGGATGGTGTAACTCAAAAACCAACATTTGGATGGAAATGTGTATTGTGAAGCTTTATTTGAATGCTGCAATATGTTCAAGGGTTATCAGATTCATTTGTTAGCAGTGACATATTCAATAGGAATGCAATTGATTGATTCATTCTATGCTAACTTCTAGCCATCTTATGTAATAGATAAAAAGATTTGCCATGCATATATTCCTCGCCATTATTTTATCGCGACATCGAAATGCACATTAAGAAGAAATGATATTAAAGCCATCATCATATCAACACTTGTGCGGAATAATAATTCAAATACGTATCGTAACACATAAAACATAAAAGAATCGCCATAGCAAATTAATTTGAGACCGCTAGTCTTATACATGGCTAGACATACATTTTTACATGTCACTCAATTGAACTTTTTAAATGCACAAAAAATGTAGTTTCGGTGGGCAGTACTCAGATAGTCTGTCCCCACCAAGTCCATTAAAAAGGGAGTTTATCATGCATCCAAACTCAATCTTATAGTGAAGGAAATTAATATCACTTGACAATTTACATATACAAAGTGAAAAGGGATATTCACATTTAACATTGACAGTAAGTTGACCTCATGGCTAAGTGTTCAATATGGTAAAATGTCATTTAAGCATTTAAAACAGACTAGCTACTTCATTAGCTACCAGATATGTATCACCACGACTACCACGTTATCACGAGTGCAACACTGTTGACAAAACCCTGTAGATATTCGCACCAAATCTTTCAGAATGGAATGACTTAGGAAGTGCAGTCTGATATAAAAATATCAAGTATAGATTATTACTACGGTAGTGATATTTTTTTTCTAAACAACACTTCCCCTAACTTATATCTACCGAACCGCATATCGCTGTCCCACATGCTGTATTAACAAAGATATTAACAATAATGGCTTCATTTAAATAACTTTAACCATGAACCCATGGCTCAGCATGCATATAAAATATCAGCTGTGATGGACCTCTTATTTTAATCTCATTAATCCTAGTACTATAGGTACATTTGTATTAGACCACATTATGTCACATAATGTGACATAAAATCTTGGTCTGGGAGAATTTTGGTAAGTTATCGAGATTTACCACTTTTAGATGTAGAAGATGCCAGACCTTAAATATACAATGACATATCTGATAACGTTAAGTCTCAATGGGTAGCCGACAGAATCTATGGTCTCAATATCTCCGGTATATGTGCTTGTGGATAACATTTGGGCTAATAACAAATTTTAAGTCTAATTTTACTCTGTGTTATTCAAAGACTGGAATACTTTGTGGAAAAATAGTCTCCAATTGTGATATCAAGTTTATGTGTATGGGTTGTACGTAAACGTGTACACCCACTCCCTGATATGGAAAAATTATCGGTTTGGTATGAAGGGAACAGTTTCCCGTCTAGATAAAAAAAATACCTATTTCACAAAGCTTACTTCAGGAAATATCTTAGCCAATTAACTAGTCTTGATTCAATATCTGCTAATGTTCACAGCAAGGGATAATTTGCCATTACTGACAGGTGGCATCAGATATGCTATTTTCTGACTAACAGGATGTATATTTGAGGGAAATATAAATGTAACAATGAGTATTATAAATAATATGGCAATGGCAGCTTAACAATGCCATATACATGCCATTTTAAATCCGGAAAATAATCAGAAGAAAATTCCCATTATAACGGCGATTCCTGCTCGGTAGGGGTACCGGTAGTTGCCAAGAATCCCTGATTTGGCGGTGGTGTCAGGAAGTTCAGTGCAGATTTACTTTTACATTGAGCAAATACCAATGGCACCTCACAATAATGGACATAATGGGATTTAAATCTCCAATTGCTGACAGCAAAATAGAACGAAACTGACAAAAACATGGTCTACAAAGTGATTTCATTATGTTAAGAGTCAAAGTTGAGATTAATAGGGCAATTAATTAGGCGACATCCACAAAATACAATACCAACGTGTACTACTGGCCGTGTTCAAGATCACATATATATATTCTATTCTATTAGTTGCACTCTATGTGATATGCAGTGCTTTAGTTTTACTTGTAAAGGAAGTTTAGAATCTGCAATGTATCTTTTATGTGCCATTGCCCCTAGTCCCCCTGATCCAGAATGGCCCTATACTGTTTAGGATGTATCGAAAAATATAACCAGTATTGCAATTGACCTAACACGCGCACATGCTCTAATTCATAAGCACACATCCTCATTTTAGTATCTTTACACACACTGGTTATGTGGTAGTATAAATATGAGTATGTGGGAGAGTCCACTTGCACACTATGTGCACTGTACCTACTAGATACCTGTCAAGCATCTACACCTGCATAGGCCATAACTCCTGGGCCGGACCACGTGAAATACACTAGAATTCTTGTTTTAGGCATAACAGCATGAATTAAATGTATGTTCTCGGTTTTAAACCTCAATTTAATTTTCCTCCCCACATGTGCACTTATTATCATAAATCCTCGCACCTTACATAAAAAGATGGCCCCAATCAGCATGCGTCTTGTAGGCGAGGTTGTTATACATGTACTACCCGGTATATAAAAGTATTACACTGTCCAAAATTAAGCTTAGGTGCGCCTTATAGCATTTCCTTCAACTCCGGATGTAATTTTTTTCACTAGGTGGAATACAGTACACAAAAATACACCATTTCACGTTCACACCATTCGGCGGAATATCTCGTGTATGCTTGAGTCAATAGTAGTACGAAAATCCTGTGTAATCAACTTCTGACATGGAGATAAAAACAGCATTGAACTTAATTGAGACAATATTACTGGTACTACATGCACATAATGAAATATCCATTTAATCTCTACATACCACGAGGTATTACTACGATTTCTGTGGTACCTGCAAGCGATTACATAAATATCGTTCATGGATGGTCAACATAATATCATATGAATTTATCTCATTCATGCTATTAACCACGAAACAAGAATAATAGAAGAATGGTTTTGATCTACATTCATTTCCTAATACATAATCACAATGAAAGTCCTTCGACGAAAGAAAGTAGCATTTCACATTTTATGATATACACAGAGATGCCATAATTGTTCACAAAAAGCAGGACATTTTACAATTATGACCATCTTTCTGCAGGAAATTAACACTTTGTCAACACAGATATACCAGCAGATAGCTGGAATTCCGGCAAACAGAGGAAAATGGCAACCCTGTATACGTGTTGTTCTTATCAGTTGACCTTTCAATAATATCACATACACTGGATTACATTAAACCTGCTGATAATAAGAAATAATGGTATGAAGATGAGATGTTAGCTCTTGGATTTAAAATATCTGTATCCAGTATAGACGGCTGCAACGCCAACGACCACTCCGATGACTATATACATAACAGGGATGCCATCAGGCGGAGGAAGCTCGGACGGTGGGTTTGCTGCTGCTTCTTTGCGTGCTCGTTCCTCCTGATATAAAAAAAAAGAGAGTGAGTAATGGTTATTTTATACAATTTCCAAAGCTAAGGTCATATTCATGGAGAGAAAACTACATTACAAATAAGATTGATAAAAAGGAGATAGAGTGAGTAATAGATGTTTAACACCATTTCGACAGCTACGGTCATATTTGTGGCGAGAAGTACATTACACAATTTCACACAGGAATGTGTCCATGCCCACACATGTTAATGACATACACCTGAGGGGATAAGAAAGAGGAGATAGAGACCCTTTTAAGCGGACGAGGGAAGCCCAGAAAGAGGAAGTAAAGACTCTCCAAATGGACTAGGCAAGCCCCCCCTCCCATAAAAAGAGAAACAAGAAAGGGGGGGGGGGTGATTGTCATAAGATCCCACGAAAAGGAAAATGTCCACATTTACCAGGATTTTCTTTTCTGCGAGAGGCTCAACTGTAAGGTTGACTGTGCTGCTTGTCCGGAAGAAGGACACTGCCTCATTATGAGTCACTCCATTCAACAAGTGCCCGTTGACCTATAAAATGAAAAATTAACAGTATTACAAATGTGGTTTGGTAAGCAAGCTATTTCATTCTGATGCAATGAATCCTGTCATAACAATTCTGTATTAAGAATCTCGTAATCTTATTTCTTTAATCTAAATAAAACAAGAATAAAAAAAATTATGAAAAAAATCCCAGGTGACTGTATTTACCTGGATTATCTTATCCCCTTCCTTTAGCCTGCCATCTTTTGCTGCTGTGCCTTCCTCGTGAATCTTGGATACGAATATGCCGTCATCCTCCGGTAGGTGTGGAATGTCGACGCCTCCACGGATATTAAATCCCAATCCTGAAGGAATTAGAAAGAAAAAAGGGAAATGAACCCTTTAATTTACTTAAGTAGTGTACTGTACAGATACCTTATGTTTACTAATTATTTTTTATTTCATGGTGAGTGTAACAACCCTAGGTTTAACCGAGGAATGCCTTTCCACACATACTGCGCAATGTGTTTCCTGAGGACATAATCTCCTGAGACTACATTAATACACTTGATATACAATCTCAAACTGCAACATACTGTAATACCCTGTGCAATCGGTGCGGCTTACACACACCGATAATAGTTCTCCCTGGATCCACAAGGGGAAACTATGATCTTCCATTTGGTATTACACTCCCCCGAGATCCCTATTGAGAGATGTCTTGTTTTATGTTTATATGCTACACCAGCGGACCAGCAGATCTTGCCTGGATCTACTGCTAGGGCTATCACAGCCTCGGCCAGCGTCTATTGATACCAGTTCAATAGCCTGGGATCAGCTCTATACTGAACTGGATCTGTATTCCATTTCAGTGTTTTATTGCCCACTTTGATCTAGAATATAGGGCAGCAATGTGCACTGCTTGTAACTCGAAAAGAAATAAAATTCAATTTTTTTTGGCAGATGTTATGTACCATAAATTCTTTGATTTGAGGTTCACATCATATTTGAATCAAATCAAAAATGTAGTTTATTGCAAGGTCAATAATGCAGGTAATGTTGCTTGTATCAGATAATTTAAGGTAATTGCAGTTAGTTAGACTCTCTGCTGTCCCAAAGCTCTGGCCCCTTTATACTTGTCTTTTCCATTACATTGTTTCTCCAGAATTAAAATCAATAGCCTTGAGCAGGGATGAAAGTCACAGAGCACGAAAATCCCTGAAATGGTCCAATATCCGCCCGAAAACCTGGGTTTATATATGAATGTAAAGGGCCTTGGAACTTCAAAATCCCTGAAATCAGGGAAATCCCTGAAGACTTACATCCCTGCTTGAGCAAGTCTAGCTTGTGGTCTGACATCAGCACTCCCATTCACAGACAGGAACCAACTCCAAGCAGGTGTTAAGTAGTGTTATAGTCCTATACTTTCAGAAGACATCTGCTTGGAGGACCAGATGCTACTCACCCAGGTCATTCGCACCACCAAGCCACTATTCGCATAACTCCCGCCAAAACTGCGCTATTCGCACCACATTGCCAAAAAAGGCGGGAAAGTTGATACATGGATCAACATCATATACCTTCACCATTGGAGGCAAAAAGTGTCTTATGGCTGCCAACCAACTGATTCTGTAGAATATAGACAATTACTCAAAATTTACAATAGTTGGTACTGAAATACCTTTTCCTGCAAGTTCCCTACATCTCCTTTAATGACACTACAAATTCAATAAGTAATTCTCCCTCTTATATATAAAATTTCCATCTTTTTTTAAACTTATTTGCACCACCAAAATGACTGAAAATGAGAGGACCCTAGTTGTCTCCTATAACTCTTTTCGAGTTAATAAGAATCTGACTGAAGTGGGAAGTGTATTCACTCTCCAACTGATGTTAGGTGGTACATAACAGTGCTGCCTGTGCTGGGAGAACTAGCTCGCCGCCTGGGCATAGACGAGGACTCAGATGAACGGATGCGACCAGCCCATACAAATACTGTGTCCGGCTGGAGGGGGTGAGCCTGGGGCCATCAGGTACTCAGACTGGAGAGCCAATACACATCCACTTTCAGTTCAGTTTTAATAGTTCTACGCCTGGCGTATCAGTAGTCTACACAACACTACGGCACAGGTTGCAAGGCCTACTGTTCAGATGAACTCGTACATCTGCCTGGTACATTGTAGTTCAGTTGGATTCATTCTCTCCTGCCACGAAGAGCCTGGCAATATAATCAATTGACAGCCGCTAAGCCAAGGCGGAAACACACTTTATTACTACCCTGGACGGGTCATTTATTGCCAGTGGCAGTGGGCATTTCTAAAAATAGCTCCCTATTCTTCCATAATTTTTCCACAATCAGTTCTTTGTGTGCCTGGTACCGGTAATAGACTAAATAGTAGGGAGGGGCATGACAATTACTTAGTTTTGAAATTAAATTATAATATTGGTGCTGGGTCACGCCTCACGGTCAGCAAAAATCCACCAACCTGGCAATAAAATATAGAATAGCATTGTGTAATGCAGGTAACCTGAAAGGGCATCTAATCTCTTTTATTTCCTTCTAAAGCAAAACCTAACCAACTTGGTGTGGTGAGTATAGTTATTATCAATGCTTAAGCCTATGGGCAAATACACCATTATCACTCACATTCTCCTCATCAGCCAATAACTTCTCTCTTTGTGAGTTAAGCCCACCATCATGTTAACAGGTCTTAAATAAGGGCCTATCCAACCAATACACAGGTTGATGCACTCCAAATCAATCAGAATTACTTTAATCTCCAGTGTATAAGGCATGTTTTAATCAGATGTGCAACATTATAACAGAGATGCCAACATATGGACATGGGCTTCAGGGACAAAATTTGAAACGTAGGGGGGGGGGGAGGTCTGGGGGAATTTTGAGGTTTAGGGGAAAATCGTCCATTCTTGTGAGAATTAGAGGTATCTATAGTTTGATCATTTACCCTGGAAAAAGAACACTTTGACATTTACATGCAGTCATGTATTTAGAAAATTTTAGGAAAAACTTATCTCTAAAAGTATGTTCTGGTGAAATTTGAGAACAATTTCTATTCCTAACTCTATCTTTGTAACCAGTAGGAGTATCTTAAGGCCACGCCAAATTAAAAGATTGGTCTATGTATTTCCCGCATGTTATCTTACCAAATTCAAATTTTATTTTTATTTGAAAAATAACATGTCCGCCCGCTTTATTTTCTGGACAATCTGATTTTTTTTTTTTTTTTTTTTTGCATAGGAACAAGTAATTAGGGTACAGAAACAGCAGACCATTCATTGGATAGGTATATTTGCACAGATCTCACAAATACTGATCCCCATACTACATCTCAATCTCAAATTCGTCATGGAAATATATTAAAAAATACAATTTCACCCTCCGGCACCATATTTTCAAATTAAAAATCCATAGACCAACTTTTTATTTTAGTCTGGCCTAAGACATATTGAGCAAAGGAGCAAAAAAAAAAAAAAATTGCCCTCTCCACATCTAGGCTATACAAAATCCATAGACAAATAAATTTTCCTAGAAAAATGAAATAAAAATCTCGCCCTCCCGCTTCATTTTCTAAAATTAAAAATCCATAGACCAATTTTTTAATTTGGTGTGACCTAACATATAATATATCATTTTGAAGGTTTTGATCCCTATTTTCGGGGACATACACCCTTCCGTACGGGACATGAAACAATCGGCTGATTGTCCCGGACATTCCGGGACGGTTGGCATCTCTGGTTGGCATCTCTGTTATAAAGCTGTTAAAAAGCTACCTTGTATAGTATAGTGCTGCTGCCACCTGGTGTTGTGTCTTTAAATGATTCCTGGAATTAACACTACTAAACAATTTCTATATTTTTGAGAATCTAGGTGAATTTAGATGGCTCAAAAAGATATACTCAAACTATGTGTAGATGATGTTATGATTTATGTCAATTCCCTAACATGCCACAACATTGATGGAATGCTCAAATGGAGAACAAAAACTGATGATAGAATGTTAGGGTTAAGTTCTACTTTTCTTCACACCTTAGGGAGTGGTTATTATTTATCAACGGGGGGGGGGGGTGGTGGGTTTGAGCGAGTTCGTAAATCTGAACCAGTGGGCGGATGGGAAGGTCAAGGTCGTGCGCAATCTGATCGAGAGTAATAGAATAAGATAGTATCTGACCTTTCTGAAGGCCAGGGCACAGACCAAAATAGATGAAAAAAGGAAAAGGGGGTTTGGGGTAGTAGAGTCCCCGATTTAATGTACATTTTACAATCTTTACCCTCTAAGAACATAGCGACATAAGTGCCCGACATAAGTGCCCCTACACATAGACTGAGTATCATCTGTGTCACGGGTGGGCCGTTCACCTACGGGAGGGGAACGGGAGTAGAGTAGAGATACGAAAGTGGCTACCCTACACAAGGCTACAGCCTACAGAGACTGCATCTTAAAATTTTTGCCATCAATTTACTTGTGACTTATTGTTAACATCTCGCTCCTATCCGCCCTCTGGTTCAGATTCTAGTGGCTCCAGGTTGGGGGGGGGGCGCGTAAAATTTTCAGACCCCTCCCGAGGGGGGGGGGGCAAAAACAATTTTGACCCCTCTTGAGAAAATTCACCCTCTTTTTAGCAAACAAGAAAAATGTGGCAAGGACCATGGATAGGAGTTGCCACTCCTCTCCATGGTCCTAGCCACATATTTATTGAGCTCTCGGGGGAAGGGTGCATACCGTATTGTCTTGAAAAACTGTCCAGGCACTCATTGATCATGGCAACATGATAGCCACTGCGGGTGACGTCACTGAGGCAACATGATGTCAACGATGACGTCATAGGTGACAGGGAGGAAACCGAAAACATTATGGAGTTGCTACGGTCGCTACGCTCCTTGCAACTTGTGGCTTTCTTAAAAAATATATGGTCAGCATCCCACACATCCTATATTCATCAACAATCATCAATTTTTCTGTACCACCTCTGCCCAAAAGGGCGGGAAAATTGAACAATTCTCACCTCCTATGGGATTTAACATGGGCCAAAAAGCGTCTTAGTTTTTCCCACTGTTTAGTCTGTTAGTAGACTAAGTAGTGTCTTAAAATAGGCATGGCACTGTCCTTAAGAGGGCGCCCCAGGCACTGTGCCTGCTGCAGCAGCCATTTCTGCCCGAGTTCTTCTGTCTGGGTATGGTCAACTTTGCCCCCACCCTGGAGGATAACCTATAGAGATATTTGAATAATTCCAAATGCTATGATTGCCTACAACACCTCTAGTTTGAGTATCAGGCTATAATTTTAGTAAAAACAAATTATCAATGATATATATCAGAGGTTCAAAGTTAGGTTATGCTGAAAAACTGACAAAGTTGCTGATACTCTCTAGCCACTATATAAGTGATGGAAAGTAATTATTTTTCTATATAAATCACTCTTAAGCTGACCGCAGACGGGCCCGACTGGATCAGCCAATCGGGAAGTCGGGAACGTCTGCGGAGGACGTCCGATCCAGTCTGTCAATATCAAACATGTTTGATGTGCCCCGATCCGATCGGCCACACTTCCCTAACTACCGACCGAATCGGCCCCGTCTGCGGTCACCTTTATGTTCATTGATTTGTGCGTGGCAGTGTTTGTGGGAAAGTAAGGTGTAGAGCAAGGTTGACCCTGAAATTTTGGCTATGTCCACTTTCCTGGTCTTCAAAATTAGGAAAACGTCACAAAATATCTAAAATGAATCAATGATGTGATAATATAATATTTTCCCTACAAGGAAAACCTAACGGCATCAAAATCCATTGACAATTCAATGACTTATGACCATTTATATTGAAGATGCCAAGTGTGCTTTTTTATCATTTTCTGTGAAAACTCTCTCTGACAGCCTGTACACAATCGCCTCTTGTACAAAAACTACTGACATTAGGAAGATAAATCTAATTGATTCATAGAGGGAAAATGTTGGGCTTTGTTATGACCGGTGATAGATAGCTCTGTGATGACATTTTCAATTTCTTAGATTCTTGCCAGGACCCCATGTTCGGGCAGATTCAGGGCAATTCTCAGTGAAAAGCCTGTTCCAGACAGCATCTCATCTTGAATTTTTTGAAAAACAATTTTTAACCCCCTGCCATGCCTACTTTCGGGTTAATTAAAACGACCCATCCATAACGTTAAAAGTTTACAAGATGTGCTAGTGCCTATCATAGTGCCCAGGAGGCCTCTAGGTAACAGTTGGCATTTGCAGTGGCACTGGCAGTGCGACTGGCAGTGCCGTCACTGGGGTCAGGCTCGGTGCCCGGTGTCCGCATCTGTACATCTGTCCTGGACCCTGGGCCCGCGAGGGGCCGAGGCCGGGCTGCCGAGGCCGGCGCCCTGCAGACAGTTGGCGGCTAGCCTTCCATAAGCGGCGCAAACATCGTACTAACCTGTTTTGCCTCTCTCTAGCTCAATCTCAGTCGTCTCAGCTTGCATTCCCGACATCGCGTGATTACCTTATGCCATGCAACAACAAATATACACGTAAACGATCCAAAAAATGACAAATTACCCCAGCAAGTAGCCAGTTTCTCGCATGCCGTGGGGCAAAATATTAACTCGCTTCCGGTGTCTCAGTCCCCTGTCCGAGGAATATTTTACACCTGAAATCCGTGCATGAAACTGAAACTTGAAAGAAGAAGTAGGCAAGAAGTACCCCCACGCCTTATTCTGCACCTTGTTGGAACACACATACTCTGAAAGTGAAATGGCAGCATCAGTTATGTCAAAGCTAAAGCCTCTGATAGTCAATCCTTCTGGAAAACACACTGCCACTGTGTTCTTTCTCCATGGGTCAGGTGCGTACCGGTACGGTATGATACCTTAGCCTTAGGGAGTGATCATTTTTTAACAACAGGGGGGGGGCTGGTGGGTTTGCGCGCGGACGCGCGAAAAAAATTTCGACCCCCCCCCCTCTTGAGGGGGTAAAATTTTTTCGACCCCCCCCCATAAGGGACAAAAATTGTGCGCGGACGTCCCCTTTTAGCCTATAGTAACGCGCGGGGTTTTCCACTGAAAACAGGTGAAATTATTTTGACCCCCCCCATCAGAGGTATTGAAAAAATTCTGACCCCCCCTGGTCAAGGGGTTGAAAAAATTCTGACCCCCCCCCTCAAACCCACTGCCCCCCCCCCCTGTTGTTAAAAAATGATCACTCCCTTAGTTAGGGAGTGGTCATTATTTATCAATGGGGGGGGCGTAAAATTTTCAGACCCCTTCTGAGGGGGGCTAAAAAATTTGTGACCCCTCTTGAGGGGGGCTTAAAAAATTCACCCTCTTTTTAGCAAAAAAGCCCGCGTGCTAGGGGCTGTGTACAAATGACGTCATGCAGAAGGGGGGGGAGAGGGGGTCCCACTTGCCATGACCAAGCATGACAAGGGGGGGGAGGGGGGGTCATGGGCTGCATGACATCATGTCATCAAGAAATCACAATATGCTTTGATTTTGGCAAGAACAAAAACTTTTGTGAAAAGATTTGTAAAGGTAGGGAAGTTTAATGACTTCATCTGACATAAATTTATTACCTATAGGCCCTACATGCATGCATTCCTCAGACATCTCACTCAATGAGTGTCACTGCCATCAATGTCAGTGTAAAATCAAGGTGAAGTCCAGGCCACTATAAGGGAACACTATTACTCTATCCTATCTATACCAATTTAACCCTTTTTGAAAAGGGTCACTGCATCTAAAATACCCCTGAACTGCTGCTGTTGCCTCAGGGCAGCATCAATAGTAATCCACAGGCTTCTATTTGAAAAGGTGTGATATTTCCCCCCGCCCTTGAGGTGTCAAAATTATGTTGCTCCTCCCCCAATCCTACCCCTCTTGAAATCCCACTGTTGATAAATAACAAACACTCCCCTGGAGCTCTCCACCACCCTGTTGCTATTTTAACTGAGGGGATGCTTGGGGAGATGTAAAGGGGACCTCCCCCCAAACTTACTCTCCACATTTTTGTCTGAATGGAACTCTATCAGACTCACCTTATTTGCAGATTCTACAGTAAAATGCTGAGGTGACTCATTTGCTTTGTAAGATCATAAATTGGAACTAGGATTGCAATCGATGGTCTCCTGAGAATTTGTGATGCTTTCTGAGATTTTTTTTTCTATTAGGCCACTCACTTAATTCAGAGTCTTTGGCCTGAAACCTATTTCTAGTAGGCCTACACTTGTATATGGTTCAAGTTACAGATTAAATCAATACATTCAATATATCAATACATTCAAGCTCTTGAGCTATATGATCCTTAATAATAACTGTTCTCGATTTTCTCTTCGCTGACAAGTGTACAACTTTCGCTGCAAAGAAGGCAGATTATTAACTGTACTAGACTATTGATCTTGACAGTTTTTAAGCCCTTTTGTGACAGGAAATACTTGTGTATGATCACTTCCATAGTACTCCGTGTATAACTATAAGGCACGTAAATGGTACATCTTATCCTTTATTGCCAATTCACACCCACTATATGTCCCTTTGAACCATTTTTGAAATTTGTTTATAGCCTATAGGCCTTCACTATTCATGCACTTTGAGGGGGGGGGTATCTCTCTGCATGACGTCATGCTGAGGGGGGGTCAAGTGTTGTATGACAAAACATGACAAGGGGGGGAGGGGGGGTCAAAAATGGTCCAAAAATGCATGATGTCATTTGTACACAGCCCCCTACTATAGATCCAAGAGGGTCGCGAAAACTGGCGCAAATAATTTTGACTGCCGTTGAGGGGGGGCGTAAAAAAATGTTCGCGCGTCCGCGCACAAACCCACCACCCCCCCTGTTGATAAATAATGACCACTCCCTTACGTTTACTTATTATAAATTATTATATATGAGTTACTGGGTATAGCCCATATTTATAGGTACCAGTATGGTTCAGTTGACCCACCTAGGTTATGTATGCCGTGTCTGTATTTGTGTATCTTCGTAGGGATTTTTTTTGTCTACATAATACGTTGTAAGCATGCTTGCCTTGTCAGGCTTGTGTGTGTGAATCTGTGAGTGATCTGTGTGAAGTATCATAGTCTTTAATAGTTCTGTAGTACTGTATACTATGCATCTAGGCTGTAGAACATACAGCATATACGTTATTGTAGTAGACTTACTGTACGGTATGACACATAGGTCAGCAATGACCTCACCCTTTGTTGTCAATAAAAGCTATTATTTATTACTATCATTCATGGCAATGATTGGTCATTAGCCTTAGGAAGTGATTTTTTTTAAATTTGATGAGAGGGGGGGTCGAGTTTGCTTGCAGATGCACCAAAAAAAAAAAAAAAATAAATAAATGATGACTTCCCCCTCATTACTGTAAATGCGCAGGCTTTATCATGAAAACAGGTGAAACTATTTTGTCATTTTTTTACCCCTTTTGACTTCAATGTTGGGGGGGGGGCTGACTGACTGAATCTGACTCATTCAAGATTCAAGAAGGCTGTATTGACTAATGAACATATACATTCATGTCAACACCAGATCAGCATTGATTAAGTTATACAGTGTTTTTATATAAGACAGAATACAATTTATCGCAGCGGGCTTGCTTGATAATTGCAGTAGGGGTTTACCGATAATATCTGAGAAAGTTTTCTGTTATCATCATGTTTTTTGTAGTAGTCCACAAACTTCAGGTATTCCCCTTCAAAGCTTCCCCGGCATTTATTATTGATGGTACAGAGCAAAATAATACAATATGTTTCACATCTTGAGTTGCATTACATTGTGAACAGATATAATCCATTAGTTTCTTCCCCTTATAGCTTCTTGATAAGCTATCAAAGGTACTGTTGGTATCAATGTGTAGTTTAGTGATTGCACTACTTATCCAAAACGGCTACCCAGGAAGTCGTCGGCTTTGACGTTGGATGTTCCCGTAGTTGGCCACTCTCACTCTATCTGACAGCGACCAGCGAAAGTGACCCAGGGAATTAGAAAACAGTAGAAGTTGTGTGACAAGCACAGAGTTACAACAGAAGGAGTTGCAATGCTTTTGGCACATGGTGGCACCACTTCTTTTCGTGCGAGCAGCGCTGCAGGCGCTGGTATAGCTTCTAATGGTTGATGAGTGTATGTGACTCAGATACCGGTACTCACTTTCTCCATATGGCTCATTTAGATCATCCTGACAAGTCTTAAGAACACTGCACCTCCCTGCATGCTTTTTATCATTGATGTATTGATTGTACTTTTGTCTGGCTCATTGATTGACTCACTTACTCTATGATTCACTGACTGACTGGCTAGCTTGCTACACACACACACACACAGATTCACTGACTCAATCAACAACTGACTCATTTACTCCTTCAATGAATCCCTGGCTCACTCACTCATTCACTGAGTTACCCAATTGACTGATTCACAGAATGGCTGACTATGGATGGCCGGTGCGACATGTTGCCAGTTGCCAATTGACATTTGCCAGTTGTATGTTCCTGGTGCCTATTTGCCAATTACAATGTCATGCCAATTTTCATTTGCCACTGAAATTTTGCTGATTGCCACTTGCCAATTAGCCAGATGCTAGTCTCAATAGTTGACACAGTTGCCATTTGCCACTTAATTTTGATATAGACTTGAAATGATCGCTGAACGGCACCAAAAAAGGAACTCATGTACAGCCATAATGTGCAATTGGCAAACCCACAATTGGCAAATGGCAAGTTGTGAAGGCAATTGGCAAGACATAAGTGGCAAATGGCAATTGGCAAATGACAATCCCAATTGGCAAATGGCAAGATGTAAGTGGCAATTAGCAATTGGAAAATGGCATGTCTCACCGGCCTTCCATAGCTGACTGATTCTGATTTATTAGGGCATGCTTTTGTTACTATAACTCTATATGTTAGAAACAAAAGTATGCCCTTTGGTAGTTGGGGGTCGCTGCCATTCACCTCAGTGTTAAATCCTGAATATGTAACATTCTATATCCGGCTCCATCGACCTTTTCTCATTGATATATTGCCTAATCACTGCAATACGGAATACTAGAGAGATAACCAGTTTCTATGCTGCTTTTATTTTTCATAAAGAGTGCAGAAAAAGTCGTTTAGGGGGTTGTTGAAAAGAAGGTTTCACAAGGGCATTATTATTCTTTGTAGCAGACAGACTGGCACCTCCAAACATGCCAGCTAATCAGATGTGCAGTCAGCTGTGACAGACATCCTAGAATGACCTGTCAATGGCATTTACACTTGTAGACATGCCCTCAGTCTTACTGAACAATGAACCCACAATTAGGCTAAATGTGACAGACCTGTTGATGGTATCAATTCAGCCCGCAAATAGCACAGTGTAGTATTCATCAAAGACCTATCCAAAACTGCTATGCTGAGCAACTGTGACCTAGTGGCCAGGCTGGTGTGTGATTGGTTTTTATGAATTTTCTGGCCTTTTAGATAGGAACCTGACCCACGCAACTGTCACCCGGGCTGGGGTTGAGCCTTATTCATAGGGTTTTGCAAAATATGCATTCTGGGCCAGGTGTGCCTTATAGGAAATCAGGTTGGGGTGTGCCTTATACTTAGGTCTCCAAATACACTGAGTACTACAGTAGCTCACAAATACCACCTGGAAGAGGAATTCAATCATCCTCTTGGAAATTTCTTCAAAAATCAGCACCATGCCCATATTTGTCAGCAATAAGTCAAAATATGTCAGTAATGACACATTCTATAACATTAAAGCACAAAAGCATGCCCTATTAGTATACAAGATGTTACTAAACATACGCTATTGATATAAATTGCTCTATTTTTGGCTTACTCACTGACTGGGACCCAGGCTCACTCACCGAGTCACTGACTGGCTCACTTCATTCATTGACTAACTCACAGACCCACTCAAAAAATTGCCGGCTAACCCATTGACTGACTGAATCAATGACTGACTGACTCACACATTCACTGACTGACTGACGAATTCACAGAATGGCTGATTGATTCATTGGCTGACTCACTAACTGACACCTTAGGTCACTCACCGAGTCACTGACTGGCTCACTCATTGTGAGAGGTTTACAGGACCATATACATGTAGGATGATCGGCCTGAAATGTGGCTCATACACGAGTTTATTATATTGCTGATTGAACCCCTTTAAGTGGGGATAAAAACTGTAAGGGCAAAAGAAATCAAATTACTTCATGTTTGTTGAATCATTTTTCTACAGGAAGCACAGGACATCACTTTCATGAGTGGATTAAACTCCGTTTACGATTACAAGGGTCATTTGGGTTCCCCCATGTTAGGCTTGTGTACCCAAACGCTCAGTTAAGGTTTGTGTTGGGTGTAATATGTATGATGTAAACTGGTTTTCAAGTGTTATGCACCTGCTCATATGCAGATACTATACCTGATCCTATCTCTTTTTACAATTTCATCCCATCCTCATTTTCCTGCCATAATATATTTAACTCAGTGTACAAGTGCACCATCAACAAGGATTAATATTTTTTTTTAATACAGGGGGTAGGTGGTGGGTTTGTATGTGAATGCACGATAAAGATCTCCCCCCCCCCTACTCCGTAGACACTCTGAGGGAACCTCAGAGACCAAGTGTGTTTGTTGTAGTCTGTTTGGTCAGCCAATCTGGCAGAGTGGCCATTTCTCACAGAAGTACTTACTGCCAGGTCCAATGCTTCCACCAACACTTCCCTCAATGTATATCCAAAGATTCACAATACACAAAGCACTTGAAATACTTGTGATAATTAATAATCCAGGTGATTTTCAAATCTCCCTCCCTAACTCCAAATCATTGTCTGCCATCTTGATGCCAGGTGTAGCCACCTAGTGCCAAAAAGACTACACTATTCTTGGTTGGTTAGCCCTATGTTTCAAGAGCAGGCTAACCCCAGGTAGCACCCCAGCATGTTGACAATTATGGAGGCCATTGAGGTAGAGATATCTAAGCTCAAGATAAACATGTAAGACTTATTGGATATATCTCATGTTTCAGTCAATATAAGCTGATGTACATGGAAACTACATGTTTGTGAATAGGAGGGACAATTTCCAGGAACTGACAGTGAGTACTTAGTTCAGACTAGCCATGTGTTTGTGCCACTATAGACTTGTATACATCTTGGATCCTGCCTGTGAGCAGGCAGGTATTTCGGCCTACCCCCCCCCCCCTTGACCGTAGGTAAAATTATTTTGCCCACCCCCTCAGAGGGGTTTTACAAATTTTGCCAACCCATGAACAAGGAGCCAAAAATAATTTACGCCCCCTCAATCTCACCACCTCCCCCTGTTGTTAAAAATGGCCACTCCCTTACTTTGATCTATGAGGCGTAGCTACGCCTCTAGTCAGACTCATCTGCTCATACCCTATAATATATCAATTCACCATATAGGTCCATAAAGTATGGTTGTTTTTCTCATTAACACAGTGTATATAACTTGTAAACGTAAGCCTGCAGTCTACTGGACTGCAGTGGAGCGAGTGGAAACTTTCAAGTCAGGTTACATTTAGAATTATTATTGTAAAACCAGAGCCAGGCGTATCTATCGTATAAGGCACTCCCTGGCTTTGAGAGAAGCTTATAGAAGGCATCTAGGATTTTGATAAAGTAAACTGACCCTGCCTCGGCTCTGAGGAGGTGCTACAGCCAACAGGCCACAATGAACTTCTGGTCCTAGTACACGTCATAGCTTGTAGGCTAGTTATAGTACTTGGGATGTTGTCATATAATCAATGATGTCAGAATTCAAGCTTCTCTATTAAATAAGGTCTCATTGCATATTCAGCCAATGTTATCTTATGGTGGACTTGATGATAGTCTGAGATTTGATTGTTATGAATAAGACACTGTATTGTCAACAGATTTTTTATCTTTGTTTTTGCAGGAGATGTTGGAGCAGGGATTAAAGACTGGGTTGATATGGAATTACCAGGAGATTTTAGGTTTCCACAAACTCGACTTGTGTTTCCAACCGCTACACTGAAGTTAGTCTATACTGACACTTGTTTTACAACGTGAAGCTGCACTCACCAATTTAGAATAGAACCATAGCAAACTTAATACCAGGCTTCCCCTTGTTTTCATATATCCTGTTCGGCACACATTGTATAGCTAATACCTCAACATAAATGAATGCACATACCGTAATCTCCCGCGTATAAGGCGCAATCTGCGTATTAGGTGCACCTAGAGTTCAAGAATATGGTCAGGAAAAATAAGAATTCATAACTTTTGTTTTTCTTAATGGATTTTGTTAAAAAAGCTATGTGTAGCTCTGGCCTTCTGTACACCTCTGGAACCCTCTATCTCATATTATCACTTAGGAGGAGTGTAATATATCAAAAGAAAGCTCTTGGTGTCCCCCTTGTGGCTCCAATGAGAACTAAAACCCCGCATATAAGACGCACCTTATACGCGAGAGATTACGATACTAATTATTGTATTATTAGATAAGACTTTGGCCCAATAGACTTAAAGAAGGGACGTGTCCTACCCGTATATGTATGATTTAGCTTCATATAGCTTATCAGCTCATCATAAGTTTATCATGCCACATCTTTAAAGTTTGTACCATTAAATCAAGTTATATATGGTCATCTGCGAATCCTGCCTGCACAAAATGGTCGTGGTTTCTTTGTTTTCTGAATGGGTCATCTATTCTAAACCCACAGGCCATACATTCCTGCAATGGGACATCTAACGGCTGTGTGGTTCCAACGACGACAGATATCGCCATTTGTAGAGGAAGACTTGGAGAGTATCCAGGAATCAACAGTTGATATTGGCCAGCTCGTAGACATGGAAATAAAAAATGGCATTGCACCCGAACGTATCATAGTTGGTTAGTTGTCGCTTTGCCCCTCTTGATAAGGCCTAAAAAAATTGTTGTGTTCAGGTAACGCTACCTACCCTAATTTGTTGGTCCTACCCTAACTTTTTTGTGGGAATTTTGGGGGAAAATCTGATGTTTTGGCATTTATCGAGACATGGAAGTTTTTTTTATGATTTCAGACGTCAAATTCGCGTCATGTAGGCGTGAAAATTCACAGCCGGCCTAAAAAAAAAAAAAATTTCCCTACCCACCTACCCTAATTTTTTTGACTCTGTTAATACCTGAACACAACAATTTTTTAAGGCCTAACTGAAGTGTGTCGATGCATGTAGTACAAAAGAACATTGTGCTCATTCTATGAACAAAAGCAAATACAGCTGTTTGTTCCATATGCATAATTGAACAGAGGCAAAAATAAACTTCTGACACGTAACTCTTTAAGGGAAATTTAGTGTATTACCGTAATCTCCCGCATATAATGCGTGTCTTATACGCAAATCAGATCAGGTGTGCGCCTTATACGCGTGAGGTAAATTGCCTTGAGTTGGGGGTGCGCCTTATAGGGGGGATATTTTTACTATAGAACAGTACTAATCTGACAACAATCTGCCCTCAGGGGTGACCCTTCTATGTGAAACAGCCTTCTCTGGGTTGGGGATGCCCCTTCTACGCGAGCTGCGCCTTCTATGCGGGAGATTATGGTAATAGAATGTACCGTAATCTCCTGCATATAAGGTGCATCTTGCGTATAAGAAGCACACTGAGTTAAAGTAAAACCTATAAGGTGCACCTCTGGCTTGATTTTTGAAGGTTTAGTACTGTTCTATTGCAAACATACCTGGCCTATAAGGCGCACCCAGAGTTTGAGCTCATTCTGTAAGCCCTGTGAGTAAAACCACCAATGTAGTATTCATGGATAATGTAAAACCTACCCTACACGACCATAAACTATCCAAAGGTCGGCATGATGCATCACTATAGCCCACTAGACTTGGCAGGCCTGCGTTTATCCATCATGACGACATCAATGGGACAAAATAGACCTACTTGACGGTGATTGAGTAACATTCATGTCGGAAAGAAATTTATGTAAGTTTATCAGAGATATTTCACGATTGCAGGTGGATTTTCCATGGGTGGTGCAATGGCTCTATACTATGGTATGCGGTGTACACCGACCCTGGGTGGAATATTTGCACTTTCCTGCTTCTTGGGAGAAAAGTCCATAGTCTATGATGTAAGTGTCATTCTATTCTTATAAATTATAATTTATGCAAGATGCATTAACTAAACAAAATAATTGCATATTTATTATTACGACCTCATTTGTAGCCGGAAGTGTGCATTAAATAAATATATTCTTAATCGACAAAAAAATACCTTAAGGGCCATACATAAATGACGTCACACTTTTTTTGACCATTTACCCTCCCCCTCCCCCTTTCGTCACACTTTTACTATAGAAATGTATAGGATGCCGTGTGACTAAGTTTACAAACTCATATGCTGCAAAATCGGAGATTTCTAACGTTAATTTTTTTCTTTTAATACCATAAAGGACCTAGAGGAGGACCCGAGGCCGCGACCTCCATTGTTACAGGCACATGGAAAGATGGACCCACTTGTTAAATACAACTGGGGAGTCCAGACACATACCAAGTTAAAAGAACATGGGATCCAAGGAGTCTTCCACAGCTATCCACATCTATACCACGAACTGAACAGAGAAGAACTGAGAGTGCTGAAGACATGGATAGAGGGAAAGCTACCTCCGCTTTGATCATAGATCCTCGAGGGAGAACCATGGAATTGCATTAAGTTGATTTTACCACAGTTGATAAGGAGGACAACGGACTAAAGACCATTAGCATACATCTAGTCCAGAAAGATACACTGTTGTTCAGTTTAGCCACATCAGGCTGGCCTAGATGTATAGGACTTACACCGTAAATCCATAGTACAAGCCGCATCTTAAAAAATTATTTCAAAATACAAAATCTTTACTTGTCATCTTCAGATTTAAGAAGTTATGGGTTACCTATGCAGTGTGTGAAGTTGGGGAGACCCCCTTGAGGGCATTCCAACAAGCCTATCACTGGTCTGAAATGTCTATATCCAAGGCCTATACATGGGGTTTATGGTACATTTTTGTATATTAAAGTGGTCAAGTTGGTCTTAGTCCTGTACACCATCTTTTGAAGAGCTAAGTCACAAATGGCTTCAATATGTTTAGTTTTTTTAACGGTATTTAAATAGGGGTGTGCACGGGTATGTAATATCAATTGAGTGCCTTTGAGGTATTAGCACCTCAACTAGCATCACTATTTAATAACAGCTTCAGATAAGGAATTTTTCCTAAGAGCTGGGCGTCTGCCACAGTAATCCCAATTCCAAAAACTGAAAACTTAAATGAGGTGTCAAACTGGTGACCAGTAAGCCTACTCCCCCTACCTGGTAAGCTAATGGAGAGAGTAGTCCATGCCCATATTACGAAGTTAGCAGAAGACAAAGGCTGGTTATCGCCCCAACAGTACGGTTTTGTCAAAAATAAAGGGACACCAGACACAGTTTATGATCTACTAAATTATCTATATGAGGCCAGAGATGAAGGGAAGCTAACCTGTGCTGTCTATATAGATTTCAGCAAGGCCTTCGACAGTATACATCACACTCTCCTATTGAAACGGTCTAAAGACATGGGGAAAATGTCCATACCGCAGGAAAAGTAACTACCATTATCATCACACCTCTACTTCACCTTAACTCATCCAAATATCTCCTATCTCACTGTCTGGATGGCATCAGCAGTGCACACTTTTATCTTTATCCTACCAACCTCCTCCTCCGATTCTATATTATTTGAATTCTATCTGCATGACAAATTATATATTGTATGTAAACTCCAGGAATATATTGTGCCAAGATTTAATTGAGGAAATAAAGGTTCAGCAGCCACGTAAAATCATGAAAATGATGTTTTGAAGCTGGAACAAAAAAAAAAAAGAAGAGAAACCAACACTTGCCAGTGTTACATTGCATTTATATGAAATCGAGAGGCTCACTGTGGCTTAAAGTCAAAGGGCAACTCATAATTATGTGATGCACGTGTTTTATGTATAGACTACTAATGAATGGCATATTTTTGAATCCCATGATGGCCTTATGTACGGTATATGATGTTCCTAAACAACAATAATGACGATTCCTTTCTTTTGGAATAAAACCGGTTTTTATTGACCAATTGTTATTAAGGCCACACCAAAAAAATAAGTTGGTCTACAGATTTTCGTTTTGAACAAGAAATGCCGTTGTGACCGCGTAAAAAAAACGCCTCCCACTGTTATTTTGTATTGTGAGACCTCATCACATGGGGCAAATGAAATCATCATAGTGCACTCCCGTACCGCTTCGCGGTACCGCCGCTACGCGGCGTGGGAGGCGCTAAAAAAAATGGTGCGAGTGAGCGAAAAAAATTTTTTTAAAATTTTACCAAACACTACAAAGAGAAAACTCTCAGAAAGTGAGGCGAGCGAAATCCGAAGACAAGATATTTTTCAAAGAAAACAAAATTTGCATTCTTGAAAATATGAAGAGGGAAATCCTTAGACCAACTTATTTTTGGTGTATGGATTTTCATTTTAATAATATGGTGCAAGAGGGCGAAATTTTTATTTTCTAGAAATTAAATATTATCTATGGATTCCGAACATCAACTACATGGCGAGGGAGATTTTTTTTTTGCAGGCTTCGGTGGATACTATGTTTCCATGTGAACCATGGTTGGTTCAATATCATATATGGGAAACAGTGATTGGAATAAGGAAAATCTGCATAGATATACCTATCCAATGAGGGGTCTGCCCTTCCTGTGCCTTAAAGATTGATCATATATTTTTTGCTTGATCAAAAAAAAAAAAAGAAGATGAAATCCCAGAAAATGAGGCGGGCAGGATCCATAGACATCATTTTTAAATTAAGATAAAATTCTGATTTCTAAAGATCAGGTGCATAGACAAATCTTTTTATTTGGTGTGGCCTAACATATGACAGAAAGGAAACTGTGCCATATAAATATTCACATTCTATGTATCTACATGACTTCCAAAAAAATAAAAATATATTATTAATCTAACTATTCATTGTTAATCGTTACGAGGCTTCTTTGTCTTAAGCATCCTAATCCACATCACTTTGAAGGCCGGCCATAAAAGTTTGAAGTTCTTTTTGTACCATTCCCTGTAAAGATAAAACGATTACGGTTACCTCACTTGAGTTTTTGTAAGAAAATAGCAGTCATACTCATTTGTTTTTATCACCAAAAGTTGATATTGGAGCACCCGTCTTCGTTACGGGATGAACAAAAGCACTGGTTATCCCACGCATGCCTATTTAAGTATGGTATTAAACCTAATCATTACATACAAGACGGACATTTGAACCATTCCCTTTTAATGGTAGTACAGGTACCGGTGGTAAAGATGTTGACTGATATTTCATCTATTTATCCTGGAGTGATTCCTGTCCTTACAGAGCGTTATGTTTATACTCTAGCCTTTCAGGCTTCAACTTGTTGCTTTTTTTCATTGATAAATTCAGTTTAAGATGGGGTAGAAGCTAACCTATGAATGCGTGTGGAAAATTCTAAACCATTCTTTTGGTTATGAGTGTCACAAAAATAGTGAATATTATACTCAGAGTAATTGTGATGTTTGTTCCTAATTCCTTCTAAGGTCTGCTCTGATACAGATCAAGTGACCAAACGCAGTTTTATGGGTAAGTCTGGTACCGTAATCTCCCGCGTAGAAGACGCGCTGCGCGTAGAAGACGCACCCCAAACTTAGAACATGCATTTTCGCGTATAAGACGCACATTTTAATGCGTAAATTTGTAAGATAAGTACATTTCTATAGGAAAATTACCCCTCGTATAAGACGCACCCCCAACTTGAGAGAAAGCTATAAGACTCCCCAGCATTTTGTTTGGCGTAGAGGACGCGTCTTATACGCGGGAGTTTACGGTAGTGGCTCCATCATGCCACCTATTTCCAATATTGGAAGCTGCTCATATAAACAGTACTATTTCAGGAAATTTCTTGGGTTTGAATATTGTAAAGATTTATGTAGATTGATAGCAAATGTGTCTATGAATACAAAAAAAAAAAAAAAAAAACTTTTATGACAATTATCGTGTCTCAGAGGCGTCACTCCTAACCCATCTTTTGGTGTCTTGCTACTGAATCATAACTGTATTATGTTGCAAAAAACAGTGATGTAGAAAAGTTGTCTCTAGATGAGAGTACGTACATATTATATTGCTTGTGTTTTGCATGCTTCTCCTGAAGGAAGGCTTTGTAAAATACTGAAAGCTGCTCTGGGGTAAGGCGCCGTGGAGAGCCATCATCCAACACAGGTCCGAGTCGGGCCAACTCTGTCTGAATATAGCGCTCTTTGCTCTAAAAAATTATAATAATTCACATACAAGGAATGATAAGACTCCATCCAGATCCACAGGCACCAACATGCTTTTCAGAGAAAATCACAAAACAGACCAAACAGCATTGTACGCTGACATCACCATGACATCATTCGTTGTATTTAATAGAATGTACAGATAGTATTGGCCACTAAAATGTTTCTCATGGTTGTTGTTTTTTATCTCACAAAACTATTTTGAGATATTATTCTTTTAACTGATCAGTTTGGGTGTTTATCAAGCCATTTCATTCAAACCTAACCTGTGTAAAGCTTTTATTATGTTCGGCCCAAAATGTGTGGTTCCAGCGGTCTGTCTCCTCCTTCATCAATCGGAACTCTCGCTCGGTGGGCGTCTCATCTGGAGGTATGAAGTATTTCTTTCGCCTCAAGTTGGAGTCGGGGTCAGGTGGGCCTATCCAATCAAATTCTCCATGTTCTGGGGCCTTTGATTCCAATTTAATGTTCTGAATGACAGATTGGGGTAGAGAGAAAAGATAGTAATCGGTCATGATATACCTCAGCCATGGCCATATAGATAACTAAATAATAGAGCACTTATAAAAAGGTGGTCAATCCCTTAGTAGGAATGACTTGGCTATAAAAACCTCAATATTAGGAGGAATCCACAACCAGTGTAAAGGACGAGGCATTCATTTATTACAGTACCAGCTTGGGGGGGGGGGGCAGATGGAATTTTGCTGACTGGCAAATTTTTCTCTGACCCCCTACCAAAATAATCAAAGTTGTCACCCCCCTACTGTAGGCACTTACCTAGTTTTCAATACTTTGTACTATGTAGTCTATTTGTATACCATTGGATAGCTAAGAAAATAAGTGGATTTGCTTTTTGAATGAAGTTTCTATGTTAATTTAAAGTGACATTATGACTGTCCAAATGTCACAAAATGACCCCAATATTCTGCCACAATAGCCCATACTTAAGAGTTTAATCAGGATTCAAATTTTGTGATCATGATAGTTGTGGTCAGGATTGCCTAGAACACTTAAATCACTGTTTCTCTGCAGGTATTGACACTAGGAACTTGAAATAATAAAACCATAGTGTTGTAGATTTTAATACAATAGTAGCGAATAGTCCTGTGAGACATGGCACGGCGACTTGTAATCTTGTGTCTGGTTTCAGTTGGTGAGACTGATAGATAGGGCATACTATCATCTGAGCTTTTGGTAGTATATAACACACACAAATTCAACCTGAACTACCCACTGCAGCTATGTACTAAAAGCCTGTAGACTATCCATTCTGCATGCACCTCACTCAGCTGTCACAGGGACCTGTCTTATTCAATGTTCAATGCCACAGTCAACAGGTGTGTCATTATGAGTGTACACTGTCTCAGATCGCTAGGAGCCTGCTATGTCTCAACCCCCCCACACACACACCCAACTGCCAATCACCTTATAATAGGTCTGTACCTCATCACGGGCCAGTGGTCAGCAAACCGGCCAGATCACTCCACCTCTCTGTAGAGGGGGAGCACAGTGCAAGTACCTCAGTACATGTATGTTTTCAGTCTTCCACAAAACCATTTATATAATGAAAGGAGTAATTAAATTAATGTCTCATCACCGATAGCAGATACATATTCTGAGAAAGCATTATTTCAATGTAAACTAAAAAAGTTTACACAGAAAAGAATGGAGCAGTACCACAAGGTGTCCTTACACTTCAACCTCCTCTGATTTACAAAAATGCACATATGGCAACACACACTTTAGCACTGATTTCTCTATAGAGATCTTAACAGTGAATACTTTGTTCAAAAACAGAAAATATGATGCAATTGTACCATAACCCACTGAGATGAAACCTGTACTACATATATATAGTAGTTTCAGAATGAACAATTCTAGAACAAAGGCTACAGAGATGCATTTCTGAATCTTAAAATGCTCTAATGCTAATCTGCCATAGGGCTCCAAATGATGAAATGTCTAATCTGCGAATAAAATCAAAAGTATGAGATATATTCTGAAAATTCCTTCACTGATAAGTAAAGTACACACACTGTTGTTATTACATTAGAATAGTGGGCAGGAATAGTCCATAGCAGGGGAGCCACAAACAAAAATAGATTGCAAGGCCTCCCTATCCCTTACAGCGTGGCGACTGTGAACCATGCACTAGTCTACTCATCTCACAAGTAGTACTCACTAGTCGCCGCGCTAAAAAGTTGAGGAAAGGTCATTAATGGGTGATTCCAATGACCTACTGCCTGACCTTGATCAAGGTCAAGGTCATTTTAAGGTCAAGGTCATTTTAAGGTCAAAGGTCAAATTTATTGAGTAAATAAGTAAACACTTGTTGAGATTCAGCAGATATTGACACTAGGAGCTTAAATAATTAGTAGAGGAGAGGTCATTAATGGATGGGTCCATGATCTATGATCTAACCTTGTCAAGGTCAAGGTCATTTTAAGGTAAAAAAATCAAACTTATTGATCTGAGTAAATGAGTTACTGTTTCTTGGGAGAGGTCACGTCTTGAGCCAGGACCAGACTTAGGAAATGTTCACCTGACTAGAATGCAGCTCATGGAGTCCTCCACCTGGGCCCTCCCCCCCCCCCACCCTCTCAGTCTCACTGATTTTTAAACTTCTGTAGGGGTTCGTTCCCTCCCCGGGTGCGTTGAGCCTCCAGAGGCCAGCTCACTTGGTGGTCACTCTCCCTATGTATACCATACCGATCCAGAGGTAGGTGGAAATGTCAGTGGGGCCGTGTTGGTGACAGGGTATGTCAGACCTGGGGGATGTAGCTCAGCGGTAGAGCACTCAACTTGCAAGCGAGAGACCCGGGTTCGAATCCCGGTGTCTCCAGAGACGTTTTCGCCGACTTCTACACTTCAAAGAAAAACCCTCAGTCAGTCAGAGAGAAGTCCTGGTAGTCAGTCCTCCAGTAGGTGCCACCTGCAGGTGGTCCCTGCAGTGGTGGGCCTATAGGTGTGGTGCATGATTGATTTGTGTTTTACAGCACTTTAGCGGCACTAAGTGGCTATCTCGTGCTTCACAGGTTGATAATTTAACAGAGGAATGTGTCAGTGCCCGCGCATATGTGCACCACACACATCCTGAGGGGATAGGAAAGAGGAGATATAGACCCTTTTAAGTGGGCTAGGGAAGCCCGTAGGTGTGGTGCAGTGGTGGTAGGTGTGAGAGCTAATCTCTCACTCCCCCTAACAGAGTTTATAGGTCATGATTTTGTTGTTGCTTAGAAAACATAGTGTTGCCTAATGGATAGAAAAAAACAGACATTTTCTAGACCTTATTTAACCAGGGAATATGTCAGTACCATTTTTAACTATGTGAGACGCATACTTCATACTGTAAAATGCTTCAGAAGTTAAGTTTTTACTTCACCTGAGAGAAACATGATATTTTTTCCTCAACTTATTACACAAATACATGCATATTAAAGCCCTATTCAATGCCTTTAAAATGATACCCTAATTGTTCAGATCCACCAGTAAACAGTCTCAGAATCTTTAAATAAAGATATGTCAGTTTGAAGTCTCCTATTTTAGCTGCATCACACTTTGGGCCTCTGTTCACGGCAGACCCGCACACGGGAGTTATGTCAGTGCCTACCTACTGATTGAGCAAATGACTCCCCAAAAATTGTATATAGACTTTTTTTAAAATGCCCCCCCCCTACCTACCAGTATATTTAGTGTCTGAATCATTTATTGCCAGGTGTGGGTGGGGGGCTTGTTAGATACCTGGGTATAGGGCCGAGGGGGAGGGGGTCATTTTGAAAAAGAGCCCCTTGGTGGGGGGGGGGGGACAAAACCCAATATTAAAGGAGCTCTGAATCAGCTACGTCCGCCACAGTGCTAACGTCGGCGGACGTAGGTCCTCGATTCAGAGCACCTTTAAAGGCGCTCTGAATCGAGGACCTACGTCCGCCGACGTTAGCACTGTGGCGGACGTAGCTGATTCAGAGCTCCTTTAAAGCTTCAAACTGGGGGGGGGGGGGTCAAACCTAAATATGAGCAATTCAAATACCAATTGGGACGCGTCATTCCACATGTGTATCTGATTTTTTTTTTTTTTTTTTTTGGGGGGGGGGGGTGAGGGGTCATTTTGCAAGTTCAGAATATCATTGTTGAGCAGTTCTCAGTGGGGGGTTGCTATCATCTTTGTCATAGTGGTGGGGGGGGGGGGGGTCGGGAAAAAAATATGCCCATCCGCCAAAATCTATCAAGCCCTCCCCCACCTGGCAATAAATGACTCATCCCTAACAAGGTTACAAGCCCCCCCCCCTCAACCTCATCTGGCAATAAATAACCCATCCCTTACATGATCCTAGATGGAGATACGTAGGTACGTGACTAAAATTTTTAAATACATCAGATCTACATGAATTCAACAGTGCACAAAAAGTCACATTTAAGAAACATTATGCTTTTGGAATTTTTATTCTAACCTTATTTTTGGATGAGCTAGAGAGGATTCAGTAGGGCGAGGTTGGGCATTTTTTGGTCACAATATTAAACTATACAAAGAGGATTGACATGTGACCATTCCCATAATTTCTACTAATATTTTATATCATAATTAGTCAATAGAACTTTATATATTCTGAAAGCCAGTAATCTTGCGAATTCAATGCAACTAAGGGAGTGTTCATTTTTCAACAACAGGGGGGGGTTGGTGGGTTTTCGTTTTGACCCCTGAAAATATTTTCCGCCCCCCCTTTGAGAGGTGCCAAAATATTTTTGGCCCCCCCCTCAGGAGGGGTCAAAATATTTTGCGCCCCCCCCCCAACATCGAGTTGTGTTGCACCACATTGTACAGCATCATATCACACTCAATTGTATTGTTTCACTGAAGTATAAGGTAAAAGTATCACTTCCCAGAGTTATTATCATCAATTAATTATTTTTCTATTGGAATGCAAGAAATTGAAAAGGGGGTTCCACTTCTCAAGACCAATTTCATCAGTAGCTGCAGTGCGAGTCACACACTACCGTAAACTCCCGCGTAGAAGACACGCTGCGCGTATAAGACGCACCCCAAACTCAGCACATGCATTTTCGCGTATAAGACGCACATTTTAAGGCTGAAATTTGTAAGATTAGTACATTTCTACAGTAAAATTACCCCTCGTATAAGACGCACACCCAACTTGAGAGAAAGCTATAAGACCCCCCAGCATTTTGTTTGGCGTAGAGGAAGCGTCTTATACACGAGAGATTACGGTACTTAGCCTTATGTCTTTTGTTTAAAAAGCAGCCAGGACAAGCTAAGTATAGGGTGGTCTGGAGGTATCACCGCCCCAGTCAAACAGTTTTATAAATCTAGATCCTAAATTTATGCATTCTGGTGGTTTTTGAGGTTTCCCTATACCCTATGTTTAAAATTCTACAAAATGTTAAAATGGGATCTCATTGCATGGATCTGGATGAATCACAAGATTGATTTCTGTGGTCTTAGGTTCAAGCAAGCAAGCAAACCGTATTTGAGGGATCATTTAAGTCTAAATCAACTTGCTACAGACACACATGGGCCTTTATGACTCTTAACTATAGGGAATGGGAGATGGGCTCTTTTAGCACAGCCTTTGGAAATTTTGTTTGGGGGGACGGGGATAACCAAAAGCAGTCCAAACAGGCAAATCAAAACTTTACCATTTACATTGGTTGGGGGTTTGGGTTTCTGACCAAATGGCCAGGCCAACTCTAAGTATTTGCATACTGCTACGGTAGGTTCAGTCCAGATCCATTTGGTCCAAGTCCATTTGGTCCGGGTCTTTCCAGTCCAGGTCGGTTTAGACTGGGTCTGCAGGGTGGATCCATCCAGGGTGAGTCTAGGGGCAATCCAGGTAGATCTGCGTGAGTCTGGGGGCAGTCCAGGTAGATCTGTCTGGTCCGGGTCAGTCCGGTCTGGGTGAGTCTGTCCAGGTGGATCTGTCCAGGGGCAGTCTGGGTGGGTACAGGTCGGGCCATCCAGGTCAGGCCATCCAGGTCAGGTCAGGTATGTCTTGCTAGGCCCACTCCAGATGAGGGGAGAGATTTGGGGAAAGGTTAGGGGAAGGGGAGATGGGAGGAAAGGCTAGGGAGAGAGAGAACACTGAGCACATGATCTGACCATGAGATATGCAAATTCCGAATGCGAAAAAAATTCGAGGCATTAAAAGTAAAGACTCTTCTTTGATTTGCCATTGATAGGTAAAAAAGGGAGGGGGTCTGGGGAAAATTTTGAATATTGAGACGTCAATTTGTGCATTTTGGTGCTTTTTGAGGGTGGCTGATGCCCTTGTATCCAAAGACCCCACCATATATATAAAATGGTAAAATGATATCTCATGGGATCTGGACAAAGAATGACCCTGACAGATCTTAGAATAATGGAGAAAACTGAAAAAATGAGGAGTTTGCATGCATGTATGCACGAGCCATCTTTGACAGGCGTCACACATACAACAGAGCTCTCATGTTCTAATGGAGCCAAAGAGTGAGACTTTTCCCTGAAGCTTGGAATTTTCTAAATTTCCGAGATGCATTGAAATAAATGCAGTTCCAGGGGGTTTGGGTATGCCCCCAAGAAAATTTGGAGAAATATGGAGGTTCATTTGTTGATTTTTAGAGCATTTTGGTACATCAACCGAGGATGGATGCTCAAGTTTATACTGAAATTACAAAGTCTAAAATGTGTGAGAAACAGTGAGAGAGTGAGACAACCCCCAAATGTGTGAGAATCACGCCAGATGTGTGAGATTCACGACAGATGCTTGAGTGTTGAGAGCTCTGCATACACTCGTTGGAATTATGATTCCCCTGAAAAATTTTGAAATTTTAGAAAGAAAATGGTGCATTCTGATGCATTGTAAAATTATCAGTATAAACTTTGTCCTTCTGCAAGTAATATATTGAGAAATTGTCCCCACTACTTATCAATTTGGGTATTTACGGCAAGTCGCGTCAATTTTTGCCTCATCAAGAAGGGTCTAAAAATTTTACGCCCCCCCCTCAAGAGCAGTCAAAATATTTTTCGCCCCCCCCTCAGGAGGGGTCAAAAAATTTTACGCCCCCCCCCTCAAACTCACCAACCCCCCCCTGTTGTTAAAAAATGAACACTCCCTAAAATCAGGCTTATCCCGCCTCTAGAAGCAGAGATATGATTTTTTGAAAATAAAAAAGGTATGAAAACCCTCAAAATTGGTCAAAATTAATTAATAACTTTAATTTCCGGATCCTAAAAACCTATGTTCGCAACGATAGATTTGCTTCATATTTGGTACACATAAAGTTTAGACAGTGCTCTACCACTTCCATTGGTTTTTGAGTAACTTGTAAGATTCCTTCATTGAAATGATAACATCTTAATTAGTCACTGACCTAATTAAGCCCATAATTAATTAACCAATTAGAATTTTCCCCAAATTGAAGCACAATATGAAAGGAAATCTTGTATACTTGATATAAAAATTATAAGAGGCATTATCCGATCAATATTAATCATATTTTAAAGCTGCTAAAAGAGAGCTGCCCCTGCACACCCCCTCTCATAGTGGCACAGTTTTCTAGGACACGGTCTGCAGCCCCTACATTCACGTACCTAACTGATACGGAACACCCTACGCTACAGTGTGTCTCCAGCTCATAGTACATGTATTAGTAATGATGGTATATTGGGCTCTTACCTGTTTTGTTGGCATGCCACTGGCACTACTACTACTACTAGCAGCAGTGCCACTGCCACTGGCACTGGCACTGCCAGTGGGGCCTGCTTGACAGAGGATCGTTCTGTATGTTGAGACACCACGGCAAGCTATATACCCCTCTAAACGAAAATATTGACGCAGAGCAACTAATAATACATTCCTTTCCATGATTTAGCTGTGTTTGAGTTAAATATCATGTAAAAGGGCGTGTTTTTTTGTCTGTACTTGGGGGCTTGATCTCTCCTAACGGAAGTAGTATTTTAGTAAAAGTTGCCTCCAATTTAGTTTGTCACATTTACTCGCTAGGTAGCGCCACGTGTAGTATAGACACCCAACGGCAGTTCAATGAACTACGTTTCGCGCCAGATTTCTGGAGTACACCGAAACCCGCTGGCGCTCTCCGTGCCTAGTGGCCGCTAGCGCTATATGTATCCAGGCGCAGTGGAAGCACGGTCGTATTTCTGGAGTTGCCTCACGCATCCACATCTTCACTCTACTAAGAAAAAGTGGGCTTCTTAGGGAGTGATCATTTTTTAACAACAGGAGGGGGGGCTGGTGGGTTTGCGCGCGGATGCACGAAAAAAATTTCGACCCCCCCCTCTCGAGGGGGTAAAATTTTTTCGACCCCCCCATAAGGGACAAAAATCCCGCGCGAACGTCCCCTTTTAGCCTATAGTAACGCGCGGGGTTTTCCACCGAAAACAGGTGAAATTATTTTGACCCCCCCATCAGAGGTATTGAAAAAATTCTGACCCCCCCCGGTCAAGGGGTTGAAAAAATTCTGACCCCCCCTCAAACCCACCGCCCCCCCCCCCCTGTTGTTAAAAAATGATCACTCCCTTAGGGAGTGATCATTTTTTAACAACAGGCGGGGGCTGGTGGGTTTGCGTGCAGACGCGCGAAAAAAATTTCGACCCCCCCCCCTCTCGAGGGGGTAAAATTTTTTCGACCCCCCCCATAAGGGACAAAAATCGCGCGCGAACGTCCCCTTTTAGCCTATAGTAACGCGCGGGGTTTTCCACTGAAAACATGTGAAATTATTTTGACCCCCCCATCAGAGGTATTGAAAAAATTCTGACCCCCCCCCCGGTCAAGGGGTTGAAAAAATTCTGCCCCCCCCTCAAACCCACCGCCCCCCCCCCCTGTTGTTAAAAAATGATCACTCCCTTAGTCGGCGGAACCAAGTGAGTGAGTAATAGATGTTTAACGCCATTTCAACAGCTAAGGTCATATTCATGGCGAGAACTACATTACACAATTCACAGAGGAATATGTCGGTGCCCGCACATAATGTGCACCACACACATCCTGAGGGGATAGGAAAGAAGCAGGGTTCTCCACAGGATGAAAAAGCACACAGGTACTTTTTGAACATTAATGCGCGATGGCAAACCACAAAGACAATTTTCGAAAATTTAGATGATAACAGTCCCCAAAAACGATGGTTGGTTGAAGTTTTGAGGGAAGAAAACTTCTTTTGGGCCTAACTTCTGTTCTAATAGACCGATTTACAAAATTCAAAAAAGCATCAAAAGCACACAGGCGGCCATTTCCAGGACCAGTACAAGGGCGGCAGTGGAAAGCACACGGAAGTCCCGCCCGTGTACTTCCTATGTGTGGAGAACCCTGAAGAAGTAGAAATAGACCCTAAGCCCGGCAGAGTGAGTGAGTGAAGGGGGGGCAGAGGACCATAAGCTAGAGATCCACTGCTGCGAATTGTATTGCGAGTTGCACTTGTGCAAGTCCGGTGCGAGAACAGTCACAAATATCAAATCTTTTTGATTCCTGCGAATGTCATCGCAGGTCGCTCGGACGTCTGTTTGTTTGTTTAGTTTTACGTCCGGGGGCCATCGAGGAACTCAGACATTCAAGGTTTCTCCTACATTAAGTCCTTTCTTTTCATTTTAGGACAGGTATTTATATGGTGCTTGCCCGACACAGCAGTGACTGAATCTATGAATGACCGAATCTATGAGGAGGGGTGAGGGGGAAAACCACTACCGGGGCTTCATTCCCCTACTCTTTTTTGAAGGATAGCAAGTGTTCTTTTATTTGCCTGGTCCCATAGGCAGGGCCAGACAAACCACGGCCTTTGATAACTCAGATGTGGTTCACTGAGGGGGAATCCCATGGCAAAAGACAAGCATGTAAGCCTGGGCCTGCGCATATGGACACCAGCTGCCCACATGCTCACCCCAAGCCACAAGAAACCCCAAGTTTGTCGCCTTTTACGAATCTGGTATGCCCACTGTTAGTATGGAAGGAGATTTCTCCTTGTGGACTCCCAATGAAGTTATTCTGCTCCTTCATGCCCTCACATGAAGGTCCCCACTCCACAGGGGGAGGGCTCGGACGTTGCGTTGTCGCAGCTGCATATCCACTGGTGGAAGGTTTTCTGCGACAACACACGCATGAGTTCAACTCGCAAGAAATTCACGGCAGTGGATCCCCCACTATAGTATTTATGGCCTCCCAAACTATTGAGAAAAGATAATGTGGGCTAAAAATGTCTTAGAATATGCTAACTGACATTCAGCTAAAATTTTCTTCAATATTATCGGGTATGGAAAAAATCTTAAAGAATATAGAAATTTAAAAGTAAGAAAGGTGTCAATTTCTTGCCCCCACACCTTTACACACACTTAAAATAATGTTCTGCTGCCGTAAGGAGGTACATACAGAATTGGAAGGGTATACAATCCCTCTGAGCAGTGACAACAATTAAACCAATTAACCAAACGTACCTTTCGACAAATTCATTTCATGCATCACATACCTTCCGAAAAACTGAAACCAGCCTAATATAGGACTGACTTATTCTAACTTTAATAAGTCTTTATAATATCTGATCTTCTTTTCTGGATACAGGTGTAATGGTTTGTGTTACCAGTTTGGAGGTTAGAGTCTCGCTATCGGAAAGAAAGATAGTGATTCGAGTGTATGCCAACGGTTTTATTTACACAAGCTGCTACCCGGAAGGTGTTGGAGCAGCTATTCTATCTTCTACTAGCGTTCTGTACGGAGGCCTGAAGGGCCTCTGACGTAGCGACTGAGCCCAGGGTCTTATATAGGTACCCCAGTGGTTGTCGACAGATGTCCCATAGGTCCAGATCAGTGCTGTCACCTATCTGAAGCCTTTGGAACACCCAGCGACAGGACTCACCCGCCACGCCAGACGACACCTTATAATACATGTACCAGTATATCTCTACACAGGGGTTGAGGGTAGGGGTCCTTAATTTTTACATGTCCAGCCCCAGGGGTCATTTTTGGTCTAATAACCCTAATATCAAAGTTATAATTGCTGAAAGAAGACCTTTCTTTACATATTTTTACCAAGATAGGTAGGTAGGGTTGGGACACTTTTGGGAATACTCTCTCAATTTTTTGAAAAAGAGGTCCTTTATCGTGTTTTTGGAGGCAAATATATCCCGTCCAAGGGGTACCATTTTCTCCAATATGTGCCAAACTTGAATATTTTCCCAATTACTAGCCACATGGTTGGCAGATTACCCTTCTAAAAACTGAGGGATTTCATTGAGGTAGCGCATGCCTATTTGACACATTTTCTCTTCGTTCCCCTTTTCCTGCGTGGTCCATCTTCAACAATGTTTATTTCACTGTTTATATCCTGGAGTTTTTGCTTAGCTTTAGGGTTGTCAGGTGAGTCTTTTGACTTTGGCTCCACACCCACACCTCGCACCTTTTGGCAGAAGTCTACAACAGTCTTTGCCACCTCCTCAATCACGTCTTCCAAAGCTCGACCTTTGGCTTTATATCCATGGTCACTCCCTTCAAGCCAATGAACTGTGATTAACGCAGTATCTTCAATGCCTTGTCCACTTAGGTCCTTTTGAGAATTTATAGCGTACTTTTTAACAGCATCATCCTGCTTTCTTGCTTTAGATAGGGTAGTCCTAATGAGATCCTGTCGACACATTCCATCATTAGATCCATTAACGATAAGACATGGATGATTCATCTCACGAAGTAGGGAGTCACGAAGTTTTGTTGTGTCATTTGGTGGGTGTAAAGGGTAGGCGAGGCACACAACACCGAGAATGAAACTGCCAAGTTCTGTGGTATAACATGAGTTAGCTGTCCCAGCTGCCGCACGTGATCCCATAGACCGACCTATAAAACCATGGATAATATGTTGTACAAAAATGACGCACTATGTTTAATAGTGATTTACAAAATAACCACTTGGTTTGATTTTTTTCCCCAATATAACTATGGATAATTATATCTAACTTGTATATCATCCTAGAGATGCCACAGTACCATCCATTTAAATGTATTTATTGCTAGCGTTTAACTCCAATATACAAATGCTTACCTGCTAGAATAGCTCCTCTAAATCCAAATTCGTCCTTATGGTCATGCACATATTTCTGGAAAAACAAGTAAGACATTAAGTAGTAAAGCTGACAGGTAGACCTGAATTTCCGCTCAAAAGGGGCGAAAATTTTGTTGTCCCCCCCCCCTAAGGCCCCCTTAGAGGGGTCTGAATTTTTTTTGTCCCCCTCCAAACCCACCCCCCCCCCGTTGTTAAAAAATGACCAATGAAAAAAAATTAAAATGTTTCAGATAACAATGAAAAAGTAAGATTTTTGAAAACTGCTAATGACTTTTGATAAGTTGGGAAGACTCGGTGATAAGCCGCTGTGACTCGGGGATGACTAGGGTGACTAAGAAATTGCCCCCAAAACATAATTGCAGAATTCTTTTTAGGGTCGGCCGTGCTGTTAGGTACAGGGATGAAAGTCACAGAGTACGGAAATCCCTGAAATGGTCCAATATTCGCCAGAAAACCATGGGTTTCTATATGAATGTATAGGGCCCTGGAACTTCAAAATCCCTGAAATCAGGGAATTCCCTGAAGACTTTCACCCCTGTAGGTAGGGTTGGGTTACCTGAAACAATTTATTTTGGGGCCTATCAAACTTATAACTTCACGTATAAGACCATTTTACTTATTATTTACCAGCACAGTGGTGTAGACTTTGGTTCTATAGACGATATTTAGTCCTTTACAAGTGAATCTTAGACAACTGAAGCCAGCGTCCTTCAAGCACCGTGCTATAGTTACATGCTGTGGGAAGTCCATGTCGCCGCCTGCCCCATGTGTAAGGATAACTATAACACCCAGATGTCCAGTTTCTGTAAGATGGAGTGCTGCAGGTATTATCTTCTTCTCATGTTGAATCTTGAAAATTAAATACCGGTAGATATAAGATCATCTATATTACAATTAGAAATATCAAACATACACTTGTCATCAATCAGAGTATTGTTGAATTTGAAGCTTTATACATGCATGTCTTGAACTAAAGTGAAATGATAGTCAGGTAACTAGTGCCACCTAGTGAATTACCAAATAACTAAACTGTTCAATGTTTAGGTTATCAGAAATGTCAAGTACTATTGCCGTTTTGCAACCATTAAACTATATGTTGAACATAACTGACACTCGAAACCTTCCCTAATGTCTTATATACATAGTTATGGATTCATTGGTGTAAATTTCAATAAAATATTTGTAATAGAGGGAAGCAACTCACAGTGAAGTGCCTCATGCTTTCCTCCTTTCCCGCCATCTTTATTTCAAGATGAGCCTGCCATCTGGTGTCACAATTAGGACCTTAACAGGTGGCGCCAGTGTAGCTAAGTACATGTACACCGCTATACTCGCTGGTATGAACATGATCCAGGTGAAAAAAAGTTGTTTGTATATAAATGTAGAGCTCCAAATGCTGATGGAATCTTTTTAAATGTCTATATACATGTTTGTGTAAAGGTATGGGAGATTCATTAGACAATTGTATTCCAGAGAAGTGGAAGGTCTTTTTTTCGATTTCTTCAGTATAAAATTCCCCTTTCCTGCTACAATCACCGAGATTATATCTTCCTCATTCTATTTTCTATCAACTTGTACTGTTACAGGTATTCTGGGGGCATAACTTTGAAACCTATGTGAAATATAAAAACACTAGAAAAAGAAAAAAAAAAGAAAGACTAAAAGATGATTAAAGTAGTGCATGAGGTTCTTACTACAGTACGTCTTTTTGTAGCATTCTATTTAACTATTTTATTTACAATCTTATTTACATGTATGATATATGTTAAAATATAAGAAGACCCTTTGGTTAGTTTGACCTCACGTTATAAACAGATTATTATCTAACAACCAAGCCTTTTCATATATACAATGTCTTCTCGTGATACTATCTTGGGATAGTATGCCTACTGTAATATAGTTATAATGAAATAAAATTCATAAATGCAGCTGCAGGACAGAGGGTGGTGTGAATAAAGTAGACTAACATATACTCTAGGAGTTACTCTCCTTGCTTTAGATTACACATTTTTTTAAGAAAACCCCACAAATGGGTTACGCAATAAGCAAACAGTTCCATGTCAAAGTATCGTAAAAGTACTTCCACTGAATATGAATAGGATCAAGTTAACAGATTATAATCTGCAGATTAACTCTGCTAAGTATTCACTCATCATGTAAAATGTTAAAAAAGTAGAAACGGCTGTTATTGAACGCACTCTTCATAATTGTCTTTTCTCTCTCTTCATTCCACCTATGGTGTTGTAACAACTCCCTTTTTGTATTTTCTCAACAGAACTTGTTCCTTTTCGTGGAACCCTTCCTCCATAGACTCAGTTTTCTTCTCTGTTGCCAATTGACCCGTTTGCACCTCGTCTTCTTGGATATTGAACACAATACGATCCACTTTTGACTTGCCAATCGTTGACTGCATGTCTTGGACCTTTTCCAAGTTATCCACTTCTTGAATCACCTTCGGAAATGCCTGTCATGAAATGGGCAAATAGGTTTATATGATAAATCAACACCCTCAGAATAAATATCACCTCTGGAAGCTCTAGTAAAAAATGACGAGAAGAATATCCATTAAATGTCGGCCAAGTCATAATGTCCAAATTCGTCATATCCATAGTTCTGCCGCATGTTATGATTAAACAAACCATCTTCATTACTCACCATTGATAATCCAGAAACGGCATCGTAACTGTCCTGCAGTGAATCATTAATCTTGGTCGGACTTTGACTACCATCTTTGTGAACATTCAGTGGAAATTTGTTTTCTAGTTGTACAACTCTCTCGGCCTTGAAATGAGAATTCAAAAAGGAAGATATGTACTAAGTCTATGTAGAGAGTAAAGATAATAAAAATAAAACCATAGTGTTGTAGATTTTAATACAATAGTAGAGAATAGTCCTGTGAGACAATGCGGTGAGACTGATAGATAGGGCATACTATCATCTGGGCTTTTGGTAGTATATAGCACACATTCAACCAGAACTACCCACTGCAGCTAAGAACTAATAGCCTGTAGACTGTCCAGTCTACATGCATCTCACTCAGCTGTCACAGGGACCTGTCTTATTCATTGTCATAGTCAACAGGTGTGTCATTATGAGTGTACACTGTCTCAGATCGCCCTGGCGTCCCTCAGAGCTCTGAAAGGCCCTTACAGCTTTTGAGTGTCTAGGGAGGCGGGCAGAGAAGTCCTGTGTCTATCCTAGCGTCCTACAAAGCTCTGAACGGCCCTTACAAGTTACAGCATTTGAAGTGGCAAGGGAAGTGGAGAGAAGGCAACCCCTATGTAGCCTTTGACAGGAACAAAGTTGAGGACCCTCTCCCTAGCTTCAATAATATTCACATTTCCAGAAGAAATTTATTTGATAGGCAGGAGAATTTCATTCTGAGCAAATCTAGTGCATACTCAGGTGTGTGAAATCTCAAAGAAATCTCGGAAATCCGAGATTTCATCTTCCATTAGGACAGATCCTGAGATGTGTGTAAATCCACTCAGAAAATATTTTATCATTTACATGTGTCCTTTTAGATACATAAAATACTAATTTAGCATTGGCGTGAAGCTGCATATCACACTTCAGAGAAAATCATTTGTGGCATTTCACACCCCTGATACTAAATTCATTATAACTATAAGACTATAATAACTATAAAGGAGTCTAAAGAATCATCAAATTTTCTTAAGAGCTGAACTTGGTTACAACGAAATTTGGTTATAACGAACTTTTTGAGCCTGAAACATCAAGTTCGTTGTAAGGCCACACCAAATAAAATAATTGGTCTATGGATTTTCATTTTTGAAAACTGGAGCGGGAGGGCGAAATTTTTATTTTATTTTTCTAAAAAAATTTATTTGTCTATGGATTTTCAATATCGAAGATGTGAAGAGGGTGATTTTTTTTTTTTTTTTTTTGCTCCTTTTCTCAAATTTATGTCTACTAGTATTTTGGTTGCTAAATGCAGAATAGACACTGAAATGTTCAAATCTAGAGACCTCTACCTATCCAATGAGTGGTCTGCTGTTGCTGTATCTTTACTGGTTGACACTGTAAGGACTTTGCAAAAAAAAAAATTAAAAAAATCAATTTTCCAGAAAATGATGCGGGCGGAATCCATAGACAAAGTTTTTTTCAATTAAAAATAAAATTTTCATTTAGGAAAATCAGGAGCGGGAAATCCATAGACCAATGTTTTAATTTGGTTTGGCCTAACCAAGTTTTACTGTACCATGACCCACTGAGATGAAACCTGTACTGCATATATATAGTAGTTTCAGAACAAACAATTCTAAAACAAAGGCTACAGAGATGCATTTCTGAATCTTAAAATGCTCTAATGCTAATCTGCCATAGGGCTCCAAATGATGAAATGTCTAATCTGCAAATAAAATCAAAAGTATGAGATATATTCTGAAAATTCCTTCACTGATAAGTAAAGTACACACACTGTTGTTATAACATTAGATTAGTGAGCAGGAATAGTCCATAGCAGAGGAGCCACAAACAAAAATAGATTGCAAGGCCTCCCTATCCTTTACATCGTAGTGACTGTGAACCATACACTAGTCTACTCATCTCACGAGTAGTACTCACTAGTCGCTGTGCTAAAAAGTCTGAAGATACCTAGGCTCGTGCTAGCCATTCGCCAGATAACCAGTGGCGAATCAAACTACAATTCGGCTAACAATTTTCCCATTGGATTCGCCAGACTGGCTAATCCTTCTCCCAATTCACAACTGGGAATATGATATATGGAGTGTAGCATACCGTTAGAAAGCTTATAATATGACAAAACCAGTCATACACATCCCCTCGTCATACAAATAAATATGACATTTCTGTGATTTTTCTCTTTAAAAATCTTGATAAAACATTTTCTGATTTATGATTAAATTGCTAAATATCTGTTTAGGGCTATACAGAAATCTAGCCTATCTAATTTTCCTCTATGATGGTTCAGCTCCTACTCAATGTTTCTGGGAGTAGCTGGCCATGTCCCTTTTCAAACACAATTTTCTGAAGAGACACTGTTGCACTTTCTTCCATCATGAAAAAAATGCCAAATATTTTCAGAAACATGGATGAACCCTTTAATGCCTAGCTTTATATTAAATCCATATCTATGTGGAGCTCTATCACTGAACTGAGCTGCATGTAAACCCCCATTCAAAAGTGGAGTGGAATATTTAAAAGGTCTGATCATATTGAAATATCACTACCTTTGTAAATACTCTGTGGTACATGTACCTAGAAATGATGTGTTCTAATATTATATGAAGGTTGATCAGATCAATCTGGTTAATTGATTACATATCTGGCTAATCAAAAATGAGGCAAATTCGCCAGACTGGCTAACAGAAAATATGTACTAGCGCTAGCCTAGGATACAATATCATATTTGTAGCTGATCTGCTGAAAGGTGCTTAGTTTGTTGCATACCAATCAGTGACACAATTGCCACCTTGGAGCTTCGAGTTGAGAGAAAAGCTATAAGGTACATCTGGGGGTTGTTCTCAATAGGCATCAGATTCGTGTAAAAGCCACGGCTTATATGCAAGGTACCGTAAACTCCCGCGTAGAAGACGCGCTGCGCGTATAGGACGCACCCCAAACTCAGCAGAGGCATTTTCACGTATAAGACGCACCTCTTAGGGCTCAATTTTGTAAATCCAGTACATTTCTATAGTAAAATTACCCCTCGTATAAGACACACCCTAAACTTCAGTAGATCATATAAGACGCACCAGGCATTTGTTTGGCGTAGAGGACGCGTCTTATACGCGGCAGTTTACGGTACTAAGGTTTTTTTTTTTTGCTCTCTAACTTCTAGGTAAATTCTGCAAAATATAAATTTTACATAAGCAATAGCCTCCTACTCTTGATCTTCATATTTTTCTTCAAAATCACATTTTTTCTCTAGTTGATGGCAGGCCTCCGTGTCATTTTGAATAACCACATTCGATATCGTGGTCTAACATGTTTTTATGAGGGTCTGCCAACTGTTCATACAACATTTCCCGCTGGTTCCTAGTGTAGTGATATCGAAATAGAATATTCCCAATTAATCATGATAAAAAGACCTTCAGGAGATGGACATGTCTGACAGACAGATAAAGAATGGGCTAAACACTCACCTCTGTCTTACATTCATGTGAACATTGTGTAGCATACTGCTTCACACACTTAGCAGGCATTTTCTTTCGACAGTCTGCTGCAGCTAAGATGAGCCCGTCTAATTCTGGCATTAGTTCTTCATTCAAATATTTCTGTTTCTTTTCAGTCACAACGCTGCCACCTAAAAGAAAAAAGAAAATACATTTTTGACATAACTTTTTACATATTTTGAAACAGTTTTAATGTACTGGTAATTTTACAACAGTGAAAGAATTGCACCATAAGACTTGGGGACGTTCAAATCGCCTTGCTCATTTTAATCATACGAACAAACGTTTGTTGTACTGTTAATGATGAAAAAGAGAATCAGGCGAAGCAGGTTAACCTTACCTGAGTGTGTAGAACTCTGAGACGAAAATTCATCTTCTAATTCATCGGATATTTGAATGTTGGCATTGAGGACAGTCCTGTAAATCTGTAAAATGCAAGATACAATTCAGTCTGGCTTAGTGATACAATAGCATCAGAAACAAGAAGGACGTTAGGACAGCCCATTTAATAAATCAAATATGGGAGATCTTGATACTTCTATATACATTTCATATAGAAAAGCTATGAAGCATTTCTATTTGCAAGTGAAAACCAGGGATGGTTAGGTGGTTGCAAGGAACAAGAGCTGTGGTGTTGTTTTTTTTTATTTTATTTAGTCGCTCACAACAACAATACAGATGTTATGGTCTACCCAACTATTTTCCATGGAGCATCCTTCACAAGCATCATTTCAAACATTACAGAGTGTAGTCAATTGTTATCAGAGTTACGTTAAACTTATAACATCCAACTTTGGCTGCCTAGTACAGACTATCCTCTGGTGTCATAATCCAAAAGTACAAGAAGCAAGTGTTGTGGTACCCTCTGGTGTCAGCCGATCACAACAGCAAAATTGAGGGTGTGAGACATCATGACCGACTGCTTAGCCAAATGCAACACACCGATCCAGTTACAGGGGCACACCCCAAAACAACCCCCCTGTAAGGCCCAGATTTGACTATAATTGTTCATGGGAGATACTATGGCATTCTACACACAGCCACTGATACATTTTAGAGTGCCAGAACATATAAAATTTAATAGATCTCCCATAAAAAAAAGTTCATTAAAGTAGCTGATTCTCTTAGTACTAGCAATGTGCTTGTTCCATTCAAAACCCCGCTATAGTCCATTTTAGAGGGCTTATAAAGCTTAGCCAAAATATGATCCCAGATGCATATTATAGGTATTCTAGAGAGCAGAACTCTGGATGCTAAGGACCTGGCAAAGCGTCAAATTACATACCAGTAGGCAATATACTAAGAAAAGTAACATTTTTGCCGTTTTCTTTGCTAATATTGGTATTAGGATTTTTTTTCGAGGGAACAGAACTCTGGTTGCTAAGGACCTGGCGAAGGGTCAAATGACATATCCAATGTACTAGAAAAGTCACCTTTTTGCTGATTTCTTTTCTAATTTTGGGATTTGAAAATAATCCATCAAGTATGTGTTGTTAATTTTGAATATCTGCATTTTGCCATAGGTCTTTCCTGATAAGGGTTTTAACATTTTTTTTCTAGTACATTTCCTATTTGATCCTAACCCCTCTGGAGGATCCTTATTGAACAAATTTTAACTGTTTTCATGTGGTATTCATTCGCAAATGATACAAAAATAACTCGCGTACTTATTGCTGGGTCGTACGCTTTCTTCTTCAGGTTAGCGGTAACACAATATGCCCTGCTGATGGACGAAATCAACGAAGATATTGAAAAAAGCAAAGCCGCCAACCCCCGCGAGATCAAACCATCCTCTTTCTGCCTTCTATGGGTAGACGACGTAGCACTAATATCAGACAACATAGAAGACCAACACAAACTACTAAAGATCACAGAAAAAGTAGCAAACAAATAGAGAGTCATGTTTGGCAAAGAAAAATCCAAGATAATGCAAATAGGAAAGCAAACCGACTTCACCAACCCCAAAATAAACGAGACAGACATCGAAAAAACACACCAATACAAATACCTGGGAGAAGTCCTTAACATAAAGGGCAACCTAGACGACCACCTGGACTCACTACATGGGCCGATGGAAGCTGCCCTGCAGACACTACAATTTGTCGCGTCAGACGAAAACTTCCGTGGAGTAGAAATGGAAACAATCTGGGCCTTACTGGAAACATGCATCATACCAATTATCACCTTAAACATGGACCCTAAACAAAACACAAACTACCAGGCCCAACAGACTACTGGACAACATAATTAAGAGAATCATGAGAATACCCCAATCAACCCCAAGGGAATGTATCTACCATGAACTCGTTATCCTCGACATCGAACTCAGGATCCTAGAAATACAACTAACACACATGATAACAAAGGCAAAGAAACTAGGAATCAAGATCCAAGAAATGGAAACCAGAGCCAACCCAAAGTCCTGGACAGCAACCATCACAAAAAAGGCAAAGGCCAACTCCCCACCGAAACCCTCCCGACACTGCATAAAGCAAAATTTAAAAAAAAAAACATCCACCTGGCAGTGCTGAACCAAATGTGGCAAAAAAATCACCAACTAGGATGTGAAAAGGCTAAATACAACTACCTAAGCAGACACACCACGACCGACCCAAAACAAAGGAAAAGCTACATAGACAAACTAACCAGAGAACAAGTAGGAAGAACACCCCTGCACCCACTCCCGGGAGTCCCTATCTGTCACTATAGTAAACCAATCAATATAATTTTCTATTTTAGGGCTCTTTTCCACTGTCCAAATTAATTATATTCCAGTATTACCAAGGGTAAAAATAACAAAGGAATCAGAATATATGGGTCATTTTACTGTATATCCTGCCATTGATTTGATATCTTATCAGTTCTCAATTGGAACTGGTGTGCACAGACTGGAATTTCTATAAAACCTTGAAATATAAAATGCTGATATTATTGTTAATTCTTGGGTCAATTTTTACATTTGAGACCTCTATTGTCAATTCTGTCAGATCATACAATAAGAGTAACTTGAACAGCCATGCACTCATTGCAGAAATACGTAAATATTGACAATTTTAGACTTAGTTACACATAATACAACATTATGACCTTGTGACCACCATGTAGACCTACATTTTGAGGGGATTTTGGATGATATAGACTGAATATTAAGGGCAGGGCGGTCTTTGAAACTTCAACTTTGAACCAATTTTCCTAAAAAACATTTGTTACAGAAGCTAACAGAATCAACAGGGTTATTCTTCAATATCTTTTTAATCAGGATATTGTCAGTTTGTACATCAGTAAGGCTACGATTTTCTGCGATTTTAAATCTGCTGAATGCATATTACCAAAATATTCATAGAAAAAATATTCAAGTTTCTGATTTTAGTTTGATATTTCAAATATTTTCACCTCTAGTATTTAAATGCCACTTAGATATGTTAATCTCCTATTTCTTAGCTTTAATGTGGTGTCTTTGGTTAGTAGATTGACCTTTCCAATCAGAATCTAGGGGAAGTTGTGTACAGTGATGTCCAAATACCCCATGTGCAGTGCATGTTTAATGGCCGGTCTTATCAGTATATTTGTGGGGTGGAGGAATGACAAGAATGCACAAGAATATGCAGATTTGTCATATCTGCAATATATAAAGTCGCATAGAAATGCTTCTAATAGGAGTATCAACTTGATTCAAAAAGTTATAAATGGCAAATTTTAAGCCCTTCCATTTACTGTAAAACTTGCGTAATTCTATTGCCAGTATTGCCACTATTGGGGTCCAGACTTTTGGCTGACTTTGCTATTAACTAGGCTAGGGTTGTTGTTCTTCAAATTTTATAAGAAGAGAGGGAGATTATCATGGTTTAATTTGCACCCAAAATGCCGTGCTTCCGAGATGTCCCAAACCCTGCTTCCGAGGTGTCTGCTTCCGACCTGTCCCTGCTTCCGAGGTGTCCAGTATTCATAGTGGAGGCCACCGCTCAGCACTTTGTTCTGTGCGGTGGAGGGTAAACACAGGGCTCAGTTTTGAGATCCTGCACCCGGAAACCCTGCGCAACTCCCCTATCTTTAATTCTTCATCAATTTTTCTACAATTCATTGTGTAGATACTTAAATTTGGGCGCTCTAGGATAATTCTAAGATAGGAAATTTGGACATTTTTCAACACTCACTAATTCGTTTACAAGAATTTTTTTCAAACAAAGATGGCGGCCACTCGGCGATGTTCTAGCTACTATATCTCAATTAATACTGTGAATTAAGCTTGCATTTTTTTAAATGTTCTAGATATTAACATGAGCTATCACCCATAGCCACTACAGTACCCAGTTTTACCTCTAAATATATCAGTCAGACACTTGTAAACAAAGTACTTGTTAGGCACGGTCATAAAGCCCCGTACTGCAAGGGTACCCCCTGCCGCGAAATGTGTGACCTACTTTCCGCATATGGGAATTTTCTATGACATCATACCTAGCAACATCCTGACCTTGTTTACAAATGCACAGACATGGTTAGGGTACCAATGGAAAGCTATTGATTCAAGGATTCTAATGGTGCCAACATTTTAAAGATCAGGTGGGGGGAAAGTTGTATTGTTGGAGGAATTGAAAAATTTATTTTTTCAGAGCTTTGGTTCACACATTTTTACTGGTTGGTTCACACTATTGAGGCCATAAATTGATCCTACTCATCAAGACAAATCCAATGATGGGTCATTTGTAGCTGTGAGCCAAAGGACTCTTCTGAAAATTTTGGGTCAAAAACTTTGGACACATGACACCGGAGACCAAAAATTAAGCTCTGACCTTGACCTTAAAAGACCTAAAAATAAGGTCACCTGGACTGGAAAGGTATTTGATGTGGTAAATGTGGTAGTCTCTTTAAATCTAGGTAGAATTAAGGTCTCGCTGAAAAGTGACCTTAAATGACCTTGACCTACAGAAGGTCACAGGTGAGCTAGATCGACCGGGCATCCAACACTCATCATTACATTTTTTATTTGAAGGAAATTGGTTAAAAATTGATAAAATGAGAACAGAAAAATGTGTTTTCACCACCAGGCAGTTTTCTGTGAGCGGTCACAACGTCCTATATGTTTCACTATGGGATAATGGGCAGAATTCTCAGACGCCATAATTGTCATTTTCTCAGAAACTAAACAAGAAATTGACTTGAAATTTTCACTGAATATCTATTTCAATTTGATCTATCCAGTAATAAGGCCATGGGAACTCAGGTTACAGTTTACCGTCTACCGCCCGCATGGCTCTAAAGGGGCCGCATGAAAATTTTCATTATTTGAAAAAATTTCATTATTTCAAAAAAAAAAATTTTTTTTTTTTTTTTTTTGGTTGAAATAATGCCAATGATCGTTTTACATCGAAATCTTGATTCATAAAATTTTATGGGAAGATTTCCATTAATTGTGCTCATGAACAATCAGTAGATTAAAGTGAAGAAAGTGGCTGCTGGTCTCCACTTCAAGAGTCCCACACAGACCAAAAAGTGACGGCCTATGAGCCGTGCTGTATAGGGGCTGTGTACAAATGACGTCATGCATTTTTGGACCATTTTTGACCCCCCCTCCCCCTTGTCATGTTTCGTCATACAACACTTGACCCCCCCTCAGCATGACGTCATGCAGAGAGATACCCCCCCCCTAAAGTGCATGAATAGTGAAGGCCTATAGGCTATAAACAAATTAAAATGGTTCAAAGGGACATATAGTGGGTGTGAATTGCCAATAAAGAATAACGTGCATGCAAAGTGAAAAAAGAACTAGCACTGATCAACAAATGAACAGAGAAACATGCCAAACAATGTCAGCTTATATAATGTATGGGTCCCTATATGCAGGATGTACCATTTCCGTGCCTTGTAGTTGTAGGGGCTCATGGAGCGTTATATATAGTGTTAGCTCCCTATTCGAGAGGGCGGGTCGATCGGTGCGGTTACCACTGGTAGGACCAGAGGTCGCTTCGATCTCTGGCCGCTATGTGCCGGTTGCACAAACCCGAGCTAACTTGTCTGGTTTTACTTGATATTGACATATCTCGAATTAAACCGAAGTTATATAAGAACTCGAACCATTACATAGTTATACACAGAGTACTATGGTAGTGATCATACACAAGTATTTCCTGTCACAAAAGGGCTTAAAAACTGTCTAGATCAATAGTCCAATACAGTTAATAGTCTGCCTTCTTTACAGTGAAAGTTGTACACTTGTCAGCGAAGAGAAAATCAAGAACAGTTATTATTAAGGATCATATAGTTCAAGAGCTTGAATGTATTGATATATTGAATGTATTGATTTAATCTGTAACTTTAACCATATACAAGTGTACTAGAAATAGGTTTCAGGGAGAACACTCTGAACTTAGTGAGTGGCCTAATAGAAAAAAAACAACTCAGAAATTCTCAGGAGACCATCGATTGCAATCATAGTTCCAATTTGTGATCTTACAAAGCAATCGAGTCACCTCAGCATTTTACTCTAGAATCTGCAAATAAGTTGAGTCCGATAGAGTTCCATTCAGACAAAGATGTGGAGAGTAAGCTTGTGGGGAGGTCCCCTTTACATCTCCCTTGACACCTCAAGAAGGAGGGGGGGGGGGAATATCACACCTTTTCAAAAAGAAGCCTGTGGATGACTATGGATGCTGCCCTGAGGCAACAGGAGCAGTTCAGGGGTATTTTAGATGCATCATTTAGATCCTGAGGGCAGCAGTGGCCCTTTTCAAAAAGGGTTAAATTGGTATAGGTAGGATAGAGTAGTAGTGCCCCCTTATAGTGGCCTGGACATCACCTTGATTTTACACTGACATTGATGGCAGTGACACTCATTGAGTGAGATGTCTGAGGAATGCATGCATGTAGGGCCTATAGGTAATAAATTTATGTCAGATGAATGCATTAAACTTCCCTACCTTAAAAAATCTTTTTACAAAAGTTTTTGTTCTTGCCAAAACCAAAGCATATTGTGATTTCTTGATGACATGATGTCATGCAGCCCATGACCCCCCCTCCCCCCCTTGTCATGCTTGGTCATGGCAAGTGGGACCCCACTCCCCCCCCTCCTGCATGACGTCATTTGTACACAGCCCCATATTCTGTGGGGAATATCTCCATGATGTGGATGAGGATGCCAACACTTATCCACAGTGCCAGGACTGCCAGGAAAAGCCAATAAGAAAGAGACTGGTTTAGGACATACACGTAGATTTTGTCTCATTTGCTAAATTGCAAGCTAGTTTGTAACGTTAATAGCTGATACCTACACAGTAAAGTGTTAACTGAAGCCTTTTGTAATGATTTGCATCCCAATTGTGAGAAAAACAAGCATTTACTACATTCCTGTCTTGATATAGCTCCATAGAAAATACCGTAATCTCCCGCGTATAAGGTGCGTCTTATACGCGAATCAGATCGTGACTGGGTCTTATACGCGGGAGGGTAATTGCCTTGAGTTGGGGGTGCGCCTTCAGGGCTTTTGACAGGATTTTTTGCAATGCGCCAATTGCACACTTTTTAGCAAATACAATGCGCCATTCTGTAAATGAATGGCCATTCTAGCCATTTAAATGCGACATTTAAGCATTAAATGCGTGTATTACGCACTGCGCAGCCCTGTCAAAAGCCCTGCGCCTTATACGCGGGGTTTTCCAACATCTCAATTGGGAAACACCCCAAAAATAAGGCCCACCATGTGCCGATGACAGCTTGAACTCATATAGCCAGCAGCGCGGCAGCCCGGTCTGTGTACAGGCGCTCGGTGGGCATCATGCCGACCGTGTGCTGATGACAGCTTGAACTCATATAGCCAGCAGCGCGGCTGCCCGGGAGATGTTGACGCGCTCGCCGGGGATAAGGCCCACCATGCGCCGATAACAGCTTGAACTCATAGCGCCAGCAGCGCGGCAGACCAGTAGGTGTCAACGCGCTCGGCGGACAATACACCGACCGTGTACCGATGACAGCTTGAACTCATAGCACCAGCAGCGCGGCAGCCCGGTCGGTGTACAGACGCTCAGCGGACAATACGCCGACCGTGTACCGATGACAGCTTGAACTCATAGCTGTGCCGTTGACAGCTTGAACTCATAGAGCCAGCACCGCGGCAGACCGGGAGGTGTACAATAGTGGGGGGGAGGGGGCGCCTTCTACGCGAAAAAGCCCCCCTGTGAGTTGGGGGGGGGCGCCTTATACGCGGGTTTTTCCAGAAATCGATCCAGAAGAGGTACGTGCACCTTCTACGTGAAAAGGCATTCTCTGAGTTGGGGGGGCGCCTTCTACGCGAGCTGCGCCTTCTACGCGGGAGATTACGTATGACTACACATGTCCCATACATCTGTGTTGTTGATAGGCCTATATATATGGCAAAGTTATGATTAAGAAAAGTTGGTATCTATAAATAAACGGAATGTTGAAATAATCTGTTTAATTGTCATCTAAGAACTACTGAAGAAGACTGGGTGGTAGCGAACCCTTTACCTTACCCTAACACTAGCCCTAACCCTGCGCGTCACAAATTGCCACCCCGTCTCCTTCACTCTACCCGTTAAAAAACTGTTATACAAATGAATCTATGGTATTTTTGTTTACATTAGCTGGCATATATTTGGTTCTTGATAACTGCAGGCTGTAAAATCAAACAAAAAGTCAGTGTATGGCTTATACATGGATACTATAGGGCTATGAGGGATACACGCGTCTTTAACTAGCGGTATACAGTTCGGAATGGAAAATAATGAATAATGAATAATGAAAAAAAGCCTCATCACTTTTCAAAATGGCTCGGACGGTAAACTGTGACCTGACTTCCCATGGCCTAACATCAGTTTACACATCTAATGCATTTGAAAATTTTGTCACTGTGGAGGTATGGACTGGATCGTATAACGGGGCATCAACTCCGCCGTCAACTCCCAGTCAGTGTCTATGTAGCTATACATTGGTGTGTTCAATAGGCACATACGGCGTGCGCTGCTTGCAGCGCGCAATTCCATTAGCACTAGGTGAGGGAGCATATATTATCTACTGTAGGGATGGTGGACTTTGGGAATGGTGTAGGAGTGGTAGTTCTTGAACATGGGGGGGGGGAGACAGGGCTGGGGGGAGGGGGTTTAGGGGTAGGATAAAAAGATTTCAGACCCCTCTTACGGAGTGATCATTTTTTAACAGGGGGGGCTGGTGGGTTTGAGGGGGGTAAGAATTTTTTCAACCCCTTGACCAGGGGGGCAGAATTTTTTCAACCCCTCTGATGAGGGGGGTCAAAATAATTTCACCTGTCTTCAGTGGAAGGGTGGTCAAAATTATTCTACACCCTCGAGAGGGGGGTCAATTTTTGTTCCCCGTGTCTGCGCGTAAACCCACCAGCCCCCCCCTGTTTTTATAAAAAAATGATCACTCCCTTAGGGGGGAACAAAGAAAAGCCCAGGCCCTACTATTAAAGGGAGTGGTCATTATTTATCAACGGGGGGAGGGTGGTGGTGGGTTTGACGGGGGGGGGGGGTTGAAAAAAATTCAGACCACTCCGAGGGGGGCGTAAAAAATTTTGACTCCTCTTGAGGGGGGTGTAAAAAGCCTGAACTCTACTATAGATCAAAGAGGGGCGCGGGGGGTGCGCAAATTTTTTTTACTGCTGTTGTTGGGGGTGCGTAAAAAAAGTTCTCGCATCTGCACAAAAACTGACCACCCCTGCTGTTGATGAATAAAGACCACTCCCTAAAGAATAAAAGAGGGGGGGTGTAAAAATTCCAAACCCTCTTTGTTGCCATGTGGGGATAGGGTGTTTACCCCTTTCACTTCAGTCTGGCTGGGGGGAGGGTTGGATGAGGGAGCATCTGTTAGCCTATTTATTTGGTACAAATGACATCATGCAGGGGTAGTGGGAGGTGGGGTTAGGCCCGGCATGATGGGATTAATTTTCCATATCCATATACCTCCAGCATTGCAATATTGGCAAAAAACATGACGAGGGGGGATCAAAAATGGTTGAAAAAAGCATGACATCATTTGTACACAGCTCAATTGTAGAGGTGGTGGATAGGAATATGGGACCTATATTTCAGGTGGGTAGGCAATTTTCTTTTTTTATTGGGAGGGAAATGGGGATTTCATGTGAGCTGATGTCCTGCATACAAAGCTGTCAGCTCCAGGTTCTATACAGGGGATATAGACACTGGAGTCGATGTCCTGCATACGGAGCTATCAGCTCCAGGTTCTATAGAGGGGGTATAGACCCTGGAGGTGATGTCCTGTATACAGAGCTATCAGCTCCAGGTTCTGTAGAGGGGATATAGACTATGGAAGGTGATGTCCTGCATACAGAGCTATCAGCTCTAGGTTCTATAGAGGTGAAATAGACCATGGGAGGTGATGTCCTGTATAGAGAGCTATCAGCTCCAGGTTCTATAGAGGGGGTATAGACACAGGAGTTGATGTCCTGTATACAGAGGTTTCAGCTCCAGGTTCTATAGAAGTGGTAAAGACCATGGGGGTTGATGTCCTGTATAGATTGGTGTCAGCTCCGTCACCCCTGACGGTGATGATGGATAAACCATGGGAGCTGATGTTGGTTTTCAGCTCCTGATGGTGAAGGCCTCTATAGCAGGCCATCAGCTCCAAGTCAATGCGATATACCATATTTCCCCGCGGACAAGCATTAAGTGGTAAATTGGTCGGGCTTATACATGGAGCAGGCTATTACATGAAAAAAGCAGCCTCCCACTTTGCATTATTCCTAGCATAAATCTACCAATTATGTTTCAATATCCCATCTTTTACCTACAGATTACAGTCTGATTTATTTTCAAAGTAGTTTTGATAGATGGGACATGTGAGTACAGATTGTACCAGTAAGAAATTGTCTAACTACCTTACCCCCACCCGCATACAGGGGCAGGGTGGTGGGTAAGGAAGTCCTTACACACGGCCTAACACCCTCTTGGTGTCCCTCCCCTCACATACAGAGGCAGGGTAGCTGGTAGAGAAGTCCTGGTAGAAGGCCTAACAAAACTGTAAAGAAATTCTTCTTTGTCTAGATTACTTCGTTATATCCAAATTTTGTTGTCAAAATGTCACTCTAGAGGGATTATTTTACTATAGAAATGTATAGCAATAATTTGGTACCAAGCATTTGGTTTGTTATAACCGAAATTTCCTTATAACAGGATTCAATATAAAGGAATTTTACTGTAGTAGGGTATCAGCTGCATGCAATGTAATAGGCCCATAGCACTGGAGGTGATGACCTCTATAGCAGGGCATCGTCCTCATGTACTTTTACTACTGTAGGGGCACGGTTTATAATAAGCATCACATAGGTACGAGTTGGGCAGTTCCCGAGTGGGTGTACACTCAGGTCTGAGAAGGGTATGCTGGGGTGAGCGGTGGCAGCACTGCTCTCCGAGCTTCCTGCCTTAACTCAAGAGGTCACCACCCAACCTTCGGCTATATAAGGCCAGGTCGGTAGCTGCTGGAGACCTTATATAGCTCTGTACGATCAGTAAGCACTTTCCTCCTCTGGTTACGAGAACTTACCTAGTAACTCATTGTCTGATTGTCTGAATACCCTGATATGAATACACTTGAACTCGGGAGCCCTTAGTTGGATTGTAAGCAGGATTCTTGTTGCCTCTTCTGTACCGGAGATTGTCGTTCAGTAGTTCTTTCCGGATTAGACATACGAACCCTAAGTCAGAATACTTGACCATTACACTACTATATAGCACTGGAACTTGGAAGTGATAGCCGCTATAGTAAGGCACCAACTCCAGGTGTTACTATGGTAGGTGATGTTACTGGAGTTCATGGCCTGTATGCTAGGCTGTCAGCTCTAGGTAATACCAGGGTGGTACACTAAAGCTAATGACCTGTAAAATAGGTCATCAGCTCCAGATATTACCTATACTATCTGATGATACAGGAGTTCATGGCCTGTAAGGTAGAGTGTCCTGTAATGAATCATTAGGACCTGGAGCTGATGGCCTGCTATAGAGGCCTTCACCACCAGTGCTCTACACCTGAGTAGGACCCGAAGCTGACACCCCACCATACAGGTCATCAACTCCCATAGTAAATACCATATTTCTCCATGTATTGGCCAGGCCCCGTGTAAAAGCCAATAAATGTTACATTTTAGGCCATAACTCCATTTATATGTAAGGTAGTTAGACAATTTCTTACTGGTACAATCTGTACTCACATGTCCCATCTATCAAAACTACTTTGAAAATAAATCAGACTGTAATCTGTAGGTAAAAGATGGAATATTGAAACATAATTGGTAGATTTATGCTAGGAATAGTGGGAGGCTCCCTTTTCATGTAATAGCCTGCTCTGTGTATAAGCCTGACCAATTTACCACTTAATGCTTGTATAAGCCTTGGCTTATACACTGGGAAATATGGTATATCGCCTTGACTTGGAGCTGATGGCCTGCTATAGAGGCCTTCACCATCTGATTAGGACCATTGTTTATCAACCATCACTGTCAGGGGTGACGGAATAGGGGGCCTAGGGGGGCCATGCCCCCCAATCTCAGACTAAGGGGGCCAGACTATATTTTGCCCCCCCCCCAAATTGTGAAACTAATATACACTGTTATGGTGAACTTGGTCATTTGCTCACAATTTGACCAAAATAGCAGGGTTAATATCTAAATTTTCATGATTTTCAGTGGGGGCATACCCCTAACCCCTCTAGAGATATTAAAATGCTTCAATTGCTGTGCTTAAGATTGTCAACGCTCCCCACCTGACCTGTGTCGGCTCCCCCAAAGTCACGTTGCTTCTGACACCCCTGACTGTGGCTGGAGCTGACACCACTCTATACAGGACATTAACTCCCATGGTCTTTACCACCTCTATAGAACCTGGAGCTGATAGCTCTGTATACAGGACATCACCTCCATGGTCTATACCCCCTCTATAGAACCTGGAGCTGATAGCTCTCTATACAGGACATCACCTCCCATGGTCTATACCCCCTCTATAGAACCTGGAGCTGATAGCTCTCTATACAGGACATCACCTCCCATGGTCTATACCCCCTCTATAGAACCTGGAGCTGATAGCTCTGTATACAGGACATCACCTCCATGGTCTATACCACCTCTATAGAAACTGGACCTGATAGCTCTGTATGCAGGACATCACCTCCCATGGTCTATAGCACTATTACAGAACCTGCATGGAGGTGACATCTCTGTATACAGGACATCAACTCCCATGGTCTATACCCCCTCTATAGAACCTGGAGCTGATAGCTCTGTATACAGGACATCACCTCCCATGATCTACTTCACCTCTATAGAACCTGGAGCTGACAGGTCTGTATACAGGGCATGCCCGTTTTATCTTAATAAGGCACAGGCTCCTTCACTGACACCCCCACTCCTCAGAGGGGTTACACCCCTATTCCTCAGAGGGGTTTGAAATATTTTTACCCACCACCCTACTTCTTGATAAACTGGTCATTCACAACCTGCACCACCCTCTCCCCAAGCAACGACCCCGCCCTGCACAAGACATGTAGGATTTAAAACCCCAAAGCTAGACCTCAGGGCTATCATTTAAACCCAGCTGGGGGGGGGGGTTGGCAAATTTTTTCTACCCCCCAACCAATACAAAGAATGTTATCACAACCCCCCACCACTAAGGGAGTGGTCATTAGTTATCAAGGGGCTGGTAATAAAGTTTTAATATCCCCCTTCCTGACACCGACGAAGATTTTGATGGCTCTCTTAGATTTATAGTAACGTGTGGGCTTTTTTTTGGCTAAGGGCTGTGTAATTTATTGCCAGATAGGGTGCTTGTTAGATATAGGGGGGATGTCATTTCGAAAAAAAAATCGGTGGAGGTGGGGGGGGGGGCAAAACCCAATAAACCTTCACACTGGGGGGGGGGGGTAAAAAAAAACTAAATAAGAGCAATTCATATACCATACTCATCATTCCACTCAGGTGTAGGCCTATCCAGGGGGGAAGTTATTTTGCAAAATCAGTTCTTAGTAAGGGGGGGGGGTCATTTTGCAAAATCAGTTCTTAGTGGGGGGGGGTCAAAATGATTTTTATCAGTGGTGGAGGTGATGGGGAAAAAAATCTGCTGATATGCCAAAATCCATCAAGGTGGCAATAATTGATTCAGCAGTAGGGAGTGCCAGTGGTGTGCACATTATTTACACCCCCCTCAAAGGCAGTCAAAATTTCATGTGGCCACCACGCCAGAGGCACGGAGAATTTTCGCACCCTTCTTCAATTTTTTACACCCCCGTACCCCCCCTGAAGAGGGGTCTGTAAATGTCCCCCTGTTGATAAATAATGACCACTCCCTAATAAAAGGCCCCCCTGAAGAGGGGTCACAAGTTTTTACCCCCCCCCTCCCCCCTTCTGTTGATAATGACCACTCAGAACTGATTTTGTGAACCCCTGAAAAAATGAATGCTCCCTTGGCTTGAACAGTGCAAAAAATGCATCCCACCTCACATGTTGTAATGGGTATCCCAATAGCACTTGTATTTTACTCAATATTACTCTTTTAGGTGGGCTAGGAAGGAGTAGAAAGTGTAGAATGTGACTTTAAGTCAAATTCGCATATAATTGAACCAATTTAATACATATACAACACTATTTTATACATATATACAGGAACATTCACTGGGAGTTGATGGCGGAGTTGACGACCCGTTATACGAGTCAGTTCCCCCCTCGACTGTGCCTACACTTGTAATTTCCGTTTGCCCATTCATAACAGTAGGGGTCAGCACCTGTATTCTCAGGACAATCTTACCCAGAGGAGCCGGTCCCTAACATTAGGGAGTGGTCATTATTTATCAACAGGGGGGGGGTGGTGGGTTTTCGCGCGGACGCGCGAAAATTTTTTACGCCCCCCCCCTCGACGGCAGTCAAAATTTTTTGCGCCCCCCCCGCGCCGGAGGCGCGGAGAGTTTTCGCGCCCCTCTTTGATCTATAGTAGCGCGCGGGCTTTTTTGCTAAAAAGAGGGTGAATTTTTTTAGCCCACCCCTCAAGAGGGGTCAAAATTTTTTTAGCCCCCCCCTCGGGAGGGGTCTGAAAATTTTACGCCCCCCCCCCTCAAACCCACCACCCCCCCCTGTTGATAAATAATGACCACTCCCTTATATGCATAGGGACCGGTGGCAGGTCTAAGTATTCATTGTCACAATGATTTTGACTGAGTCACAACAAGTTGAACAATGATAACAAACCTCAACAAAACGGGTACGAAGTGCGGTTGTTACGTCATCTCCCGCAAATAGGGTGCCTTCTATGTTGGACTCCATGCAGCTACTAACTTCAGAGACAACTGTCTCTATGGCTTTCTTACTATAACACATTATTATAGAGTTCTTATCCTTTTCTTCTTGCAAATTCACAGACTCCGGCTCGACGCCCGCCATATTCGTATTTCGCGCTGATCGGGGTGGTTGCGCGAATTCAAAGAGAGGGGCTGTGGGCCTTTATTTGTTTTCGTAATATTTATTTGCTAACTGTAAATCCTCATTTTTATGTTTTGGAGTATGATAGATATTTATATACAAAAAGGACATCCTACTTACAAATAAAATTAGTGATGCGATCTATTTTTTCATTATTTCTGACTCATGAACGGTGCATGTGTAAGTCCCCAAAGGCAAAGCACAAAAAGCAAACAGAAACAGAAACATGTCACACCTCCTCGATTTACCCTCTTGGCAATTGAGCACTGCTGACCTCATACAGCAGGTAAGTGGTCATATTTTAGGTTAGAATCGATCATGAATATATAGAGGCTCATTATATCAAAATTTCATGCTTCGTGAAGGGATAAATCGACCCATTTTTGACACGCAAAGTGTATGGCTGGTTACAAATATACGTCTACGGTCAAGACTAAGCCTTTAACTTTAGGGAGTGGTCATTATTTATCAACGGGGTGGGGATTGTGGGAGCGATGGCTCTAGAGACCGATGGCCCCAGGGACCAATGGCCCCGATGGCCCTAGAAAATGAGACTGATGGCCCCAACTTTTAAACCAGGGTCCATCCCACATCTATCACCTATCTTGGGCCTTGGGGCCCTTGATCGGGCTCACCAATGTCCCATGTCGATTTTAAGAAATGATCATGTCACTGTTTCGATTTTAAGAAATGTCCATGTCACTGTGTCGATTTTAAGAAAAGCTCATGTCCCCATGTCGATTTTAAGAAAGTGCCAATGTCCCATGTCACTAAGCTCAAAAATGCCCATGTCGTCATGTCAATTTTAGGGGTCTAGGGCCCTTATCTTCATTAATCATGCATAATTATGCCACTTTCCATGTTACACTTGATTGAAAATTATATGAAAAAAAAATATTAAGAAAAATGTTTAAAAAAAAAATAAAATAAAAAATTCAGATGTGCTTTCTATATTGAATCCATACATAAACACAATTAAATCACATGTCTTACATATGTTTTAACCATATATTCTATGATTTATTTACCATTTTAATTTTTCCTTTTTTCTTTCTCTTGGAATTTAGAAGCCGATTTTGGCCAAAAATAGAAAAAAAAATCCGGCTTATGACCGGGGTTTTACGGTATATGTGAATAATTTCATCAGATTATACACAGGGCATCAAATTTGAAAGTGGGGCCATCAGTCCCAAAAGTGGGGCCATCAGTCTCATTAATTAACTTGAAAGAGTTATAAGAGCCGGGGTAAAAATGGAAGGATTCAGTGGCTACTAACAGTTAGAAAAACTAAGACGCTTTTCCGGTCTATCTTAAATCCCATGCGAATTTCATCAAAGTTCCCGCTTTTTTAGTCCGGAGTGGTGCAAATAATTGATGAATGTTGATGAATTTGCCATCATTCGATCCGTCCGCGCGTCTCTATGTTCGTAAAAATGGTCGTTAATTCGCATCCCAAAGCCCGTGGTGGTGCAAATGGACCCAAATAACTATGGAAATTGGGTCAGGCATGCGCACAGAATACCAAAATCCAAAATAGCGGACAGTGAGACGATCGACTTGTGGGGCTATAACAGTAAAAAGATAGGGTATATTCGATTCAATTTGATTGATATTGCCAAAGATGCATGGATTATATTCAAAAAGCTATTAATTCCAAGTTAAATCGATAGAATATATCATTTCTCCGTCGAAAATGCTACTTCAGGCAAGGAGGGGTCGTGCATGTGCACATAAGATCAAAATCCAAAATGGCAGACAGCGAGACATTCGACTCATGGTGCCATCGAAACTGCTGGATTATAACAAAATGGAGGAGAATTACACTGTCTCATGCATTTGTATGGTTAATATGGATCCTTATTCAAGACCTGCTGCTGTTTTGCAATGCTTAACTCGTCAAGAGAGGAGTTATTTGCCAATGAAACATACAAGCGATAATGGATGCATTCTCCATAGGCTTAACCATTGACAGTGATAATGCTCGAAGAAAACATGAGGTTAGTATCAGAAGGGGCCTAAAAGAAGAGATTAAGTGCCCTTTCGAGTTACTTGCATTGCAAAATGCTGTCCTACATTTTTCTGGGGCCATCAGTCCCTGGCCAACTGTCTCTAGGGCTATGGGCCCCGGTACCGTAGGTGGGTTTAAAGAGGTAGGGGGTATTATTTTCTGACCCCTCCTAAGAGGGGGCATAAAACATTTTGGGCACCTCTTGAGGGGTGGGGCTACACCGAAACCCGCTCGAGCGCTGTCAGTGCCTAGTGGCCGCTAGCGCTATATGGCACTGATATCACGTTATTTGGATCCGCCAAAAGTGGCTGGAAGTGGCTTGAGCCTCAAACCCCCTGTTTTGTTCTGTTTTTCAAAAGATGGCTTTCTCTTCCTACTGTTGAGTGGAAATGTACAGGGTTTGGACAAGAAAAAAAAATTAGATATATAATGTATATCATATACCAATATTTAGTAGATTTTATACACAAAGGTTTGAGACTACAGGTGCTCAAATCAAAACAACCCAAAAGCAAGATGGTGGCCAACAGTTTCTCAAGGCCATTCTTGACTGACTTCAAGCAACTGTTATTCTTTTAGACCTTAATATCAAACAACCATTTCTTAACTAGGGCTAGATAACTATCATGAAAGTAGCCTCGTAAGATTAAAATATTGTCTGGACATCTCTAAAGTACCAAACTCGAATGTCAACAAAGGGATTTGTTACGCACGGACGTAGGGAGGGTCACGGGAGGCGATCACAGCGCCTTCTGAATCCAGGCGCTGTGAGACACGGACGTAGGGGTGGGGCGTAAAAAATTTACCCTCTTTTAGCAAAAAAAAAAGGCAGCACTCTACTGAGTGGCTACTAAGTTTACTGTGGATCAAAGAGGGCTGCGAAGATTCTCTGCACCAGTATGTCTGACACGGGGAACACATTTGACTGCCGTCGAGGGTGGGGTCATAAAAATTTTCGCACACAGATAAACGATTTTAACCGCCATAGTCTATGGCGATTATAGAGTAGAGTTGGAGGGACATAAAAATTCACCACGCCCTGTTGATTAATAATGACCGCTCTACTAATATCAACACTCCATGGCCTGGGGTAGGGGTGATTTTGCGTGAATGCACAAGAATGTTATGCATGTGTCTTCCCCCCCAGGGCGTTAGGTTGGGGTGATTTTGCGTGAACGCACACAAATTTTATGCATGTGTCTTCCCTCCCACTCCCTCTTGGAGGGCCAAAACTTTTACGCCCCTCCGCACTTTCAACCATAATATGCAGGCTTTTTTTGCTATAACTATAATGCAGAAAAACTGTGTAACAAACTAGAGAGGAATTGGATCCTAAAACTGAGGACCCAAGTACCTCATGGTCTGAATCTAATTGATGCACCTAACTTTTAGATCAGTTTGACACTGTAAAACAGGACACCCACCCCGAAGCTCCATCCAAAAATTATTTTGAATACCGGGTGGTACCCGAACCCCACCCCCTAAATTTCACATGATTTTCTAACACTAGTGGACCAAGTCCAGTGAAAGTGGTGGAGGTCTGAAGTGAGCAAACGCGGTCCGAGCAGAAGCGGGCTGAACTGACACGGGACAGACATTTTTCCATTATTTACCTATGATGGCCACATATTTTGAACATAAGGGACAAATATGGTTCTGTTGAATTCCTTGATACCATGTATACCCCAAGATAAAAAAGATTGTGGTTCTTTTTCTAGCCATTACAAAGCTGAAACTAATGATCTGATAAGTTCAGAGGCAGCACTTATTCCACAGTACCTTATTTGTCCCATATGTTCAACATGTGACCATTATAGGCAAATAATAGAAAAAAATGTCCCCTGTCTGCTCGGCCCGCGTCTGCTCAGACCGTGTCTGCTCACTTCAGACCTGCATCATCTTCACTGGACTTGGTCAGTGATTAATCTAACACCAGTGATCAACTGTAGCAATGCCTACATGCCTTGAATTTACCTCAATAAACACCTGATGAGATCTATTATAGTCGAAACCTTTTTGATAGTCACCCATACTAAACAAAGTCTAATATTCTCTAAATAAATGTTTGGAGTTCTGAGTCCAAGGCCTGGAGAGTGTCACTCACCAGCACCTGGAGATACCAGGAACCAGCACCCGGTGTCAAGGTGACAATACATATTTGTATATACCCGGTAGTTACAGTATGTACCATGGAGGCCCCCCTTAACAACGGAAGTTGATAAGGTGAGGCGAGCATGGCAACCATGCCAGTAGCATCAAGGAAGTGTTGAGGTGTGGAGGTGCTGACAGCCGTCCTCCTTGTATAACTATAATGGGCAAAATTTAGCCGGGAGCGGTCATTTTTACCAATGAGCGAGGGGGTGGGTTTGAGCCTTTAATTATTTGCTGTCTTCAACGTTAATTACCTTCCCCTATTTTTGCCCTCCTCCCCGATACTAGATGGGTTCAGATTTTTAGGGCAGCAGACTATCCATTGTGGGATTAAAGGCATATCTCGCTTAAACAATGTCCCTTTAATCTTTACCACAGGTAGCTCAAGTAGCATGGCTTAATAAGGAGAGCGAGTACAAGAACATGTACGAGCTGATCACGGGTGCCCGTGTTGCATATGAGTTGTGGAACAGAGTAAGCGGGCAGCGGGAATTAGAGCTGTATCAGGTAAAAGATCATATATGCCATTTGAAACACATTTACATTATATATAATGTATTTGGTTGAAAGAAATACAATATTACCGAATTCACAATAGTTATGTATTGAAGATAGAAGTGAAGCCAGTCAATTCGAATCAGTCCTATCAATGAAGGTATAGAAGTAGTGATAGGAAAATTCAAATATATATTTCAAGTATCGTTAATATCACCATAGAATCCCAAGTCTATTTCAAAGAATTTAAAGTTCGTACTCTGTAGAAAATAAACTGAGGTGAACATCGAATGACCAAAATACCTGAAAAAACAAAACTTTGCTTATCAATACTTACCGGGTACTTGTATAAATAAAAAGTGTGGCTCATCATGTCATGCTCTCCTCTTCCAGAACCAATGCATCATGGGGATAGTTGATTTCATCAAGAAGAACCCAAAGGCAACAGAAGAGCAGATAGCTGCAGCTGTTGTCAAAGAGGTGGCGGTCTTCCAAGCAAAGATCGATGCGATGTAAAAACAAGTATGCCAGCCCCTATCTACAACCTCCTACCCACAGTGCAAGAAACGAGAATTACACCAAGGAATTTAATGTCTGAATTGGGCCGGAGTTTGCTGCCTTCTGACTTTCACTCTCGCTCTCTCATGTGATATGTGTATCAGAACTACTGTGTGATTGTTTCTCATCTTCGACAGAATTCTTTAGGGTTTATTGAATTGGCTAATCTGGTGTGCCTAAAATTAGTTCTGGTACTTTTCATTTCTGTTTTAAGATCTTAAGCTCAGTGCAAATGTACTACTCTCAGCCTGATCCCATGAATGTCAGAAAGTGTGGTTCTCAGATATATTTAAGAATGTGTAGAAATCTAGCTCAAAACAGCATTACCGTACTCCGTAATAATTAGAGTGCAAGTTGAATCCAAAACCACCCACAATCTTTCAAGGATGCAAAGTGGGACATCTACTGTACATTTCTATGTTCAATCTATTTAATGAAACATTATGTATCACTCATCGGACGCATTATCTGCGAATGTGTGACTAATCTCTTGATATAGTGGTGTGTGTGTGTATATATATATATATATATATATATATATATATATATATATATATATATATATATATGTTACTTTGAGTGTAAGGCTTTATAATTATGTAGAGTGCATCCAACATTGTATAGATGCTATTGAAACAAAATAAGAGTCATTCAGACGTGTTAGCTGAAGCTAGAAATTCAAATACGAGGCTGAATTTTGGATTTAGGATAGGCTACCGAAAAACCCTGCAAACTGATGTAAGAATACACCAGGATTTTGATCCATCAACGCGCTGCATCTCATTCACAGCCATTTATCTGAATTTCTAGTTTCATCATTGCTGTATGCTGTGCAATTGTTCTAGTCGAACAGTTGGTCACATGCCTCTGTTCACACGCGCTCTCCATGTACCTCAGGTGTTACATTGTCCCTGTTGCAACGTTAACTGATTGATTTTATGATTTATGAACACTTATTTTTGTAGAATCGAATTAGTAGTTATGGTTTATATTATCTTTGAGATTTATTACTTTACTGTAAAGGGAACACATGACTGCAGTGTTATATTAGATTTGTTTTGCAAATATTATAAACATTCTTTAACGACAACAGTTTTCTCTTGAATTGAGTACAAGTATGCTAAAAATTAAAGTGTCCCAATAAAACAAAGTTCTTTGTTATTGGTGTTATCAGTTCAACATCTTCAATCAAAATGACGTGACCCTTAAATAAGGCCTGCCAAATCCTTATACACTGTCAGTATTGGTAAAGTCTTGTTTCCATAGAAATTCCTTCTGGTAGTTCGATCCTATGTCACAGTTTGCAGAACACGTGTATACAGCGAGGGTGCCCCAGTCTATGCTCTCTTGGAGATCGTCCAGTTTCAGGTAATTCAGTAACTGAGGCATCACCTAGTTATAACGAAAGTAAGATATACGATTATGTTAAGAATCATAGTCCGAAAACAAAGAGCATACTTCAAAGACTATAAGCCTAAAAAAAGAAATGTTATGTTTGGGTAACAGGGTCGAAAATTTAAGGTAGGTAGTTTTTTTTTATTTTGAAGAATCTTTTAAAGTCTGTCCGTAAATTTTCGCGCTTACACAACGCGAATTTGACATGTGTGATCATAAAAAAAAAAACTCACACAATTTGATAAGTGCTAAAACATGATTCCCACCTCCCCAAAAAACAAAACACAAAAAAAAAATTCCCATAAAAAAGCTAGGGTAGGGCCAAAAAATTATGTTAGGTAGCGTTACCTGAACACAAAACCTTTTTAGGCCTTATAACCAACATCTATCGGTATTATGAGATAAGAGAAACGAAGTACAGTAAATGTAGTAGGTGGTGACATACCGGCACATGAAAAGTTTTATTGAAGAGACTTGCAAATGTTGGCGCATTGACAATAAAAGATCGGTATTGTTTTCAATGACCCAATGCCAAACTTACACCTTTGCACTGTAATACTGAGATTATATTATTTTGCCAATATTTTAGGAGGATGTTCATATTATTCACCTGAAATTCGAACCTCCTGGCCGAGCCACACGAGCAGGGGGGAATGTCCTTGTCTTGTGGGATGTTATCGTTAGACACCCATAATGGTAATCCACCACGATCATACCGCAACACCTGAGGCACAAAAAGACAACCACAAATCTATCTATTTATCCGTTCACTTTCTTTAAACAAAAAGAGGGGGAGAACTTTTACATCATTAAATCAGTGCTTACATGTCAAAAATAGGTGGTTGGGAGATAAGTAAACAATTGTTTGTTTCTTACTATTAATGTGCATCTCGTTGAACTAAATATGTACCTGTTCAGGCTCATGAGCTACCCGCTTCTTGAACTGCCTAAACACTTTGTCTTCAGAGGTTTCTGTCCGTGCCATTTTCTGAAGATCACCCTCTGCTGATTCAGTGTCTAAGGTACCGGTCTTCTTGGATGCTACAAGTGACTCGTATTCCTGAAGAGAGAATATTGGATCAACGTGATTCTAGATAAATCCTCTTTAATTTAATTATACATGCTCAGATTAAAGCTCCATTTTACTCTCAGGCAGGCTTTATAGCCTATATACGTAAAAACTGCTCATGCTAAGCAGGACCGATACTTCTAACTTAAAGTATTAAGACCAAATTATAAAAAGAATGACCCTTTACTCTACCTTCATTTTCTCTTCCTCCGACTTCTCAGGTACAGGCTGATCGCTTAATTCTTCATCTTCCATCAGTAATTCGAATTCCCGTAACAGAAGTTTGGAGTGATCGACGGTTCCTGTTAAAACAGTTAGCACATGAATCCTCAATCCACTGCTCTGTGGTTGAAAAATGATCACTTTGAGTTGTGTAGCCAATACACATTCACCTTCAGGTTTATTGGTTTCAGGGTATTCTACATCAAAGCCAAGGGGTATTTAATAAAGAGTACCGCCTACCTTTTACCAGGAGGCAAGTTGTACTGTACATCAGACCCCAAACAAGTTGTGAGTTTCAGGTAACATGGTGAAAAAAAATAGGTAGGGTAGGTCATTTCTTTTTGTTCATTTTTTAACTCAGAAAGCCGAGTTTTGGGAGACAGGTAGGGGCTGGGGAAATTTTTAAGACCGGAGGTGAGCATTTCTGAGAAGAGGTGGTTGAGTTTACCCTCAAATTACATCAAATATGAGATGAAATGAAACCTGTCATGTGATAGTGTACATGTTCAAGATCATGTAGGTGGAATATTTACCACTTATAAGATTCTAATCTTTGTCCACAATTCAGGTTTGAAAAAAACATAGGTGACCTGAAGTCCAACTTAGACACTTGTTGCACTCAATGCTTTTCTATGGGGGTGACATTTTGGGTGACGGGTTTTCCCGCCCTTTTCAGCAGGATGGTGTTCTCATTGTTCATTATTGAGTAGGGGGGAACTAAGGTGTTTCCAGCTAAGGGGCAATGGGAGATGAATATGCCATACCATAGTGTTTTCTTCTTGGTTGGTTCCAATTTGAAAGTACCGTAATCTCCCGCGTATAAGACGCGTCCTCTACGCCAAACAAAATGCTGGTGCGTCTTATAGCTTACTCTCAAGTTGGGGGTGCGTCTTATATGAGGGGTAATTTTACTATAGAACAGTACTGGATTTACAAAATTGAGCCCTAAGAGGTGCCTCTTATACGTGAAAATGCCTCTGCTGAGTTTGGGGTGTGTCCTATACGCGCAGCGCCTATAGTATACGTGCAGCGCGTCTTCTACGCGGGAGAATACGGTAGCAGTATATAACTCTGTATAATAGCATTATTCTGACACTCAATATGAAATGAATATAGGAAAAAAATATGATTTTACCTCGGGAATACCTCGGGTATTTCCGTAACCGATGAGATGCGGCCCGAAGCGGTCACGTGACGACAGTTTGGATCGAGCGTCCGTGTTTGGCAGACGGTTTCAAATTTCCAGGTGAGTTTTTGATCGGTTTTACCCATTTTACTGCCCTTTTATGGGCAGTTTTTGCCCTATTTTAAGGGTTTTTTGTTCTCGTTTGCTTCTAGCCAGGGTTACGCCGTTGGGGTACCCTTTTAGTGCTAGAAAATAAAGTTTTCTCTCAAAGACGGTTGTCGTGTCGGCAGGCCATAGAGAGAATTTACATTTTTACAAATTCCTGGAGGAATTCCGCTGGAATTCTCTCGTTACAGGGATCTAACAGGGTTTTTTGAGCATGCCCTGATGTTTGGCACCCATTTTGCCTTCAGTTTGCCCGTTTTTCGGGCAGTTTTGGTCGATAGCGATCGAAAAATTCTTCGTTGGGGCTCGCCGGGCACCAGCGCGGTTGTACCTGCGTACTTAGAGTAGGACAACGCGAGATCTACCTAAAGTATACCTCGAAAGTACATAGCGCTCGGCGAGTTTCGCCGTTACCGCTAAGCGGGTCTGCTCCAGGTACATGGTCTAGTCCTGCTCTAAGTACATACCGCTCGGCGAGTTTCGCCGTTGCCGCTAAGCGGGTCTGCTCCAGGTACATGTATCTTGTCCTACTCTAAGTACATACTGCTCGGCGAGTTCGCCGTTGCCGCTAAGCGGGTCTGCTCCAGGTACATGGTCTAGTCCTGCTCTAAGTACATGCCGCTCGGCGAGTTTCGCCGTTGCCGCTAAGCAGGTCTGCTCCAGGTACATGTATCTAGTCCTGCTCTAAGTACATATCGATCAACAGCTAGTCTATAATCTTTTTATTTCTGGTCTTTTTCCAGGATGGCAAGTACATCTCAGTCCAGTCCCACTCCTGTGGAGAAGGGGAAGAAATCACATAAGAACTCAAGTTCCAGCTCTGCTAGATCTTCATCTAGGCATTCTAAGGATAAGGGTGCTGAGAAAGACACTGTGAGTTCAGTAAACTCTGAGAAGGAGCCTGAGGTTCAAACTACTGAGACTCCCAGTGCTCCTGTGCTGTTGGTCCAGCAGCCACCTCAAAGATGGGCTCCTCCTATGCCCTACTACCAGCAGGGTTATGATTACTATCAGGACCCTTATCAGCCGATGGATTATGCCTATGGTATGGATCACATGGCCTACCAGTGTGAACCAGTAGAGGAGGAAGGTCAGGGTTATGTGGTACTAGGCCCACATGGACAGGCACATGCTATGTCAGTAGTGGATGATGAGGAGGAAGTGGCTTCTGTGCAAGGTGATTTTGAGGCACAGTCGTCAAAGGCTAAGCCACCTCCAATAGACCATCTCAAGGGGCTAACAGGAAGCCTAGCTGAGAGTATCCAGTCCTACAGACGGGAAAAAGCGGAACTAACCAAGGAAGGCCCCACCGTACATGAAGCCCTCTCCGATGCCATCAATTCCTATTTTGAAGAGACTTATATTGCCCAGGACTTGGAGAAAGCGGCTAAAGATTTTCCTAGGCCTTCAAATGTGCAGAGACTGGTAGCACCTAAGTTAGAGGAAGCAATTTTCAACTCTGAGGCACTTTCCAAGAATGCGGCAGTGCGTATGCTGGATGTATCTCTTCAGACCCTGCAGAAAGGGGTGGTCTCGGCCATTGCAGCTATGGCACCGTTAGGCTCGATGATGTTGGAGAAAGGGCCCGAGGACCAACAACTGGATGCCTTTGGAAGGGATTTTAATAAGGCAACCAGACTACTGGTCAATGTATGCAATGGGCTATCGGTAAAGAGGAGGGACTTGCTAAAACCTTTTCTTGCTAAGCCCTATGCTAAGGCGCTCACTAAGACCAACATTGATGGGGACCCACAATGGCTTTTTGGGGGCAACCTGGAGGCTCGTATTAAACAAGCTGAGGAGGATAAGAAGATCTCAGACAAGGTTCTAGCGTCCAAACGCCCGGGGCCGCAGGATTCTCATTCCCAGTCTAAGAGGCAGAAGGTCATGGGCACAGCACCTGCTCAAGCCTGGGGGCCTAGACACCCTTATGGACAGAACCACTACTATGGCCAGGGCCCTAGGGGCCGTTACCCTGCTCCGCGCCATCAATACGCTCAGCCGAGATTTCAAGTGGCTCATGGCTACAGGCAGACTTACTCTCAGAATTACCAGACACAAGGCCAGGGTTACCGCTTCAAAGCACCTCGTCCGCAGGGCCAAGGTCAGCAGCAGCAAGCCCAACAGGGTTTTTCCAAGAAGGGGCCCAAGTAGGGCAGGTGAGTCCCTTCCCACTACATAACACTGTCCAATCCTTTCAAGGGGGTAACATTCTGAAGTGTGCTGATGCTTGGTTTAAACTCACCAAGGACCCTTGGATCTTAGCCATGTCTCAGGGTGTCACCATTGACTTTAATGCCTTACCATCCCAGGACTGGGTGCCTCCTCCATATAAACTTGATCCGGTAGAGGTGGCCTTTATGGATAAGGAAGTAGATAAAATGGTAGCTAGGGGTATTGTTGAGTTTACAGTACATGAACAGGGCGAATTCATCTCCAATGTTTTCCTGCGTCCCAAGCCCAATGGGGATTACAGGCTTATATTGGATTTGACAGATATGAACAAGCAGGTCATGTATGAGCATTTTAAGATGGCCTCCCTACAAACTGCTGTGGACCTTGTCACCCCTAATTGTTTTATGGGGAGTGTAGATTTAAAGGATGCCTATTACTCTATTCCTGTACGAGAAGATTATCGTAAATTTCTGAAGTTCAGGTGGAATGGGGTCCTCTACCAGTTTGTAGGGATGCCAAACGGTCTTTCATGTGCACCAAGAGTATTCACTAAGTTGCTCACTCCCCCCTTCGCAAAGCTAAGGGAGGAGGGACACATATGTTTCCCCTACATTGACGATTCTTTTATTATGCATGAGTCAAAAGAAGGTTGTGAGCAATCTATCAGAAGAGTGTGTGAAACCCTGGATGGGTTAGGCTTTGTAATTCACCCAGATAAGTCAGCCTTTGTAGCCTCGCAAAGGGTGATCTTCTTGGGTTTTTGGATTGACTCTGTGGATATGTCTATATATCCAACTCAGGAGAAGGTAGACAAATTCATGTCAGATTCCTACTTGCTGCTGGGGAAAGTCAAGCCAAAAATCAGGGAGGTTGCATCTCTCATAGGTCTTATGGTAGCTTACTCGGCAGGAGTTCAATATGGGCCTGCACATAATAAAGGACTTGAGAAATGCAAGAATGAATGGTTAGCCTACCGAAAAGGGAATTTTGATGCAAAAATGGTACTTTCCAAGGATGCTATACAGGACATACTATGGTGGCGAGCCAGCATACCAACTGCTAAGAAGGCACTGGATGTAGGCCCACCAGAGTTTGAATTGTATACGGATGCATCGGATGACGGCTGGGGTGCACACAGGGGGAACGTCAGAACTAATGGCAGATGGCTTCCCTCTGAGGTGGACTTCCACACCAACATCCACGAGACCATGGCAATAGAATATGGGCTAAAATCGTTGTGTAAAGTGAGAGGGGCTCATATTAGGGTCATGACAGATAATACCACGGCACTTGCATATGTGAGACATATGGGAGGGCTGCAGTCTCCAATGTGTAATCTGGTATCAAGAAACATCTGGAACTGGTGTGAGTCTAGAGGGATCTGGTTGACAGCGGCTCATGTGCCGGGAGTGGATAATGTCATCGCTGATCATGAGTCACGCCATTTCCAAGATGAGACTGAGTGGGAGATAAATGAATCAATTTTTGAAATCATTTGTGAAAGGTTTGGGAGGCCTCAGGTGGACATGTTCGCTTCTAGAACAAATTGTAAAGTTCAATGTTTTGTGTCACGTAGGCCAGAACCAGAAGCATGGAAAGTTGACTCTTTCTCATTCACATGGCCTAATAAGCTCTTATATTGTTTTCCTCCGTTCAGCATTGCAGGCCGGGTGCTTCAACGCATATTGAGGTCAGGAGCAAGGGCAATCCTCGTGATGCCGGATTGGGAGAGTCAACCCTGGAAGGCAAAAGCCCACAAGTATGCGGTGGACTACGTACGGTTCCGCAAGAGAAAGAACAACCTACTACCTCATGGGGCCCCTACAAGCCTACAGTTCATAGGAAGTCTACCAATTATAGCTTTCCTTTTCTGAGGCGACGCCTCCAAAAGGAAGGGTATGACAAGGCTTCCATTGACCTTATGATAAAAGCTTGGAGACCATCTACAAGGAAACTTTATACGACTTACATAAACAAATGGATAGTTTTCTGTGTTGAACGGGGTTATAACTGGATGAAGGGCACTATGCCACAAGTGTGTAAATTTATGAGAACTTTGTATGACTCGGGAGTAGGTCACGGAGTTATGAATGTGGCACGGTGTGCTTTGGGAACCCTGTTACCACAGGTAGATGGGGCGCCTATTGGGCAACATCCAAACATTTGCCATATGGTGAAGGGTACATACGAAGATAGACCTAGTGGACCAAGGTATGACACGTTTTGGGACGTTACAAAGGTATTCAAGTTGTTTAAAAGTTGGGGGGATAACAGTTCTTTGTCACTTAAGAAGTTATCGTTGAAACTAGCGGTCTTAATTTTGCTTGTCACATCTCAAAGAGGGCAGACAATCTTAGCGTTAAGGACAGATGAACTGTCTAGGGAAGACAGAAATGCTGTCTTCAGACTCAGTACTCTGTTAAAGTCTAACAGAGTCGGTGACCCTTTAAACACTGTGGTCTTGCGACCCTACATCCTGAATGAAAAACTCTGTGTGGTCAGCACCCTCAAAGCATATCTCACTAGGAGGCAAAAGGTCCGTGAAAAGTCTGAACGACTTAGGAGGAAGCTGAACCTCCCACCTCTTGAAAATCCACTGCAGCTCCTTATGAGTTACATTTCGCCTCATGACGGAATCAGTAGGGATACCCTGGCCAGGTGGACCATTGCCACTCTAGACATGGCTGAGATTGACACTTCACGTTGGAAGGCCCATTCTACTCGTGGGGCTTCAGCTTCAGCTTCCACCAAGGTAGGATCCTGCTTGAATGCCGTAATGCGCCTGGCAGGGTGGAAGTCAGCTGACTCATATCGGAAATTCTACAACAAGCCCATCGAGGTTGATACAGAGCATGTAGCTACTAACTTGCTGAGACTAGCAGATTAGATTTGTTGAACGTTCAAATGTATGGGTTATCTGGTGTATTAATTGCATTGGTTGGTTTATTTGACTACTCCAGATAACTAGTGTACTGTGCTTTAACCAAGTTGGTAAAGGTCAGAAAATTAAAGGTGTTGAATTGATTCTGTATTGGTCTTGGTCAATTATTAAATTGATAATAATTGAGAATTATTGATAATAGCCAAAAATCTTTATGACTAGAAAAACACATTCGCTTTCAACATCTCATCGGTTACGGAAATACCCGAGGTATTCCCGAGGTAAAATTTTGGAATTTTGGGAAACTTACCGTAGGGTACCGGAGGGAAGTTGAAGTAAAACTTATTTTACCGAGGGAATACGGGGTATTGGAGGAACAGATGCCCTTCCCACCCTACCCGTATTCTTTCGAGGGTATTATTATTATATAAAAAATTGAAATGTCTAATCTGGTTGTTTCCAGAAAATTGTGTGTGTTTTTTCTACTCATAGATTTTAGGTTTTCAAGTCTGTCGTCACGTGACCGCTTCGGGCCGCATCTCATCTGTTCCTCCAATACCCCGTATTCCCTCGGTAAAATAAGAAGTTTTACTTCAACTTCCCTCCGGTACCCTACGGTAAGTTTCCCAAAATTCCAAAATATATTGTAGGTGACAGATTTTCTGATACTTGGTCCACTTATGTTAAGTACATCCAGTATCCCCCCTGCTAAAATATGAGCCAGCTGCAACTGCCTAGTTCACTTATAACTCACCAGGAGGCACCACCTCTATAGAACAGGGCTGATGTCACCTACATCCTGTCACCTACTGCATGCACCTACATTCATACAAAAAAAAAAACGCTCCTTTCCGAGTTACCAGCGATAACAATCGCTTCAGCACTCATTTTTAAACTGCTTCAGGGCAAGTCGCAGCTACCTGTACTCTGGGATAAGTAAAAATTGACTGAAAACTTGGCCAAAAACCTATATTTTCTTCAAAAAAGGAGAAATATAATTAAGGGTAGTAGGTCGCCGCAGTAAAGCTAGCCACTCAGTCAAAACTACTGTAGGCCGTCCTTCCAATTCCACATGACATTTTTAATATCTATATAAATCAGACACTCATAATTATTAGTTCTCTCCTATAGGAGGTGAAAGGGATTAGGAGAAAACCAGGATTAGGAGAAAACCAGAATTTTATACAGGGTATGTATATCACCACAGGCACAGACTGCACAGTGCATTCTCTATGCCGACTATGGGACTGTGTACAAATGACGTCATGCTTTTTTTGGCCATTTTTGACCCCCCCTCCCCCCTTGTCATGTTTCGTCATACAATGCTTGACCCCCCCCCTTAACATGACATCATGCAGCGATACCCCCCCCCCCGGCCCAAAGTTCATGAAGAGAATATAGCAAATTAAGATGGTTCAAAGGGACATGTATATATTGGGTTAACTTAATGGTGCTGGAAACAGTTGGGGCTTTTTCCACCGTCCCTGGTCCAAAACCGTGCTGGGCTAATAATGGGTGTGAATTGGTAGGGCCTAAAAAACATTGTTGTGTTCAGGTAATCGGTCAAAAAAAAATTAGAAGTTCTAGAAGCGCCAACATTAAAAAAAAAACCTACCTACTACCTACCCTATTTTTTTTTTACCTTTATTATATCCATAGGGGTAAATGGTTTGGGTTAGATGTCTGGGGGTAAATGTCCATGGGGGTAAATGGTTTGGGGGTAGATGTCTGGGGGCAAATGTCCAGGGGGTAAAGGTCCTGTTACCTCACATCCTCATGAGATGTAAAGGAAAGGAAATAAGAGAAGAAGTCAGATCTAGCCGACAGTTTCACTGGCTTCACTGAATTACAAGTGTAACATTACAAGTGTGGTAATATGATTACACATATATAATTAAGATCACACTTACAAAACAATCATTTTACTCTAAGGCATAATATAAGGCATAACCCCTAGAGTCCCATTCAGAAAAAGGAGAGAATAAGCTGTTTGTTTCCAAGGGACAGTTTGTGATATATCAACAGGGGGAGCAGGATGCAGATTGAGGGGGGAGGGAGCAAAACAATTTTGACACCTCAAAGTGGGGAAGGGGGCAGAGAAAAATGTTATGCCTTTTCCGTGAACTACTGTAGAACAGGAGGGATGACCAGGGCAATCTGTCCGAGGGGGAGAGGGTCATAAAATTTTCAGATTTCTGCACGTCTGTATGGCAATCTACCCCACCCCTCAGGCCTGTTGATGAGTAATGAGCAATCCCTAAATTACCAATGGGTTTTTGAATTGTGAAATTTATCAAATAGAATATAAGTTGGGTCATTTGAATATTTCTACTGAATTCTCAATGCCAGGGTACAAGGTACTTCTTACCCGCATAGATCAACCTATATATGGGGTCCTTTGGTTAAATGAGTCCAACTAAAAGGGCATTTCAAAGTGGTATGGGGCCTGGGTTAGAGGTAGGATAGAGTAGTGGACCAACACTGACACTGATGGCAATGACAATCATTGAGTGGGGTGTCTGAGGAAAGCTTGCCTGTATAGGTAATATATATTTCATAACAGATGAATGCATTAAACTTCCCTACCTTTACAAATCATTTTTTTCTTGCCAAAACTGAAGCAACTTGCAGTTTTTTTATGACATGATGTCATGCAGCCCATGACCCCCCCTCCCCCCTTGTCATGCTTGGTCATGGGCAGTGGGACCCCCCTCCCCCCCTCCTGCATGACGTCATTTGTACACAGCCCCTATGCCAGTCTGTGGCAGGGTGAGTAGGGTGTCCAGTGGACGGTCTTCAACACTGCAAATTGACGTCACATGAAAAAAAAAACAACTCTATAGTCTGAGGCCATATCAGGTCTACTTACCTACTGATCCTTCCTTACAGTGACTTTTGTGGCCCGCCTTCCAGTCTACAGTCTGGTGATCTTTGCTGCAGTAAGTTGCCTTTTGACATTTCCCACATCTCTTGGGCCCCGCCCCACCACAAACCACGCACACAGGCTGGTATTTGTCAGCCCACGGATACTCTCCATGGGGATCAAAATCTTCCTCTTCAGGCGGCTCATGACTGTAGAATTCATTCACCCTGGGTATTTGAGATCGAACAACAACAAAATTTTCATTTGAGTTTGGTTTGCAGCAGGCTGGGTCACGACACACGAAGATGAATACACTTCTATGAAAACACGTGTCTTTGCTTTGGTCCGGAGCGTAGACTTGGAGGAGGAAAACGCATGGTTTACTACACTTTGTACACGTGACATCCTCGGGCTTTGGTAGAGGCTTTAATGAGAGCCATGCGGGTTTACCACCAACCTTACTAGGAAAGAAATGACTTAATAAACGCCAAGATTCCGTTTCTTCAACGAAGCCCAAGTCAGTTTTGCCCACATTCGACGCCATGTTGAAAGATTTCTACCTCCTCACAATGAAGAGTTCTACTCGTTAGAGCGGCTTTGCTTCGGGCGACCGAGTCCTCGGGACTTGGTGCTGCCGCGCGACAATCTTCAGTTGATTCCGCGCGCTCACTTCTCGGGGCGGTAAGAGGAGTGAAAAGGAGATCCCCTATCCTATAACACTGGATAGCACGTCCAACAAGGAGGAGAGGAATTGTTTTCCATATAACTTAAGCATTGCAAAATTGGCAAAAATACGATGAGGGGTGAAGGGATCCTGGGGGAAAGTGGTCAAATTTTGCATGACTTACATGACCTTTGGGCCGGCTATCTTATTTTGTACCTTGAATTAGACACCCAAATTATACCTTGAGTTGACCACCCAAAATGTGCCTTGAATGTCGGTAATGGCTACTGTTTATAGAGGTCGCCACCTCCAATACACAAGAAAATGCCAGGATGTTGCTGCAAACACTGGTCTCGGTGCTGTTTGCTCTGCTCTACGAAGCATAGTGAGGAACCTACATTGGCCTCCTGCTCCAACTTTAACACCCCATAGCAAGCAAAGTATCCATCAAAATGGGTTTAAATTAACACATGTTAAACTTGTATATGTGTTCTCAAACATATGTGGGCAGCAAAGCCCTATCTTTGGTATATTTGAAGAAATCAAACATTTAAACAATCTTGCCATATGCGGCAATGGTGAACATGCCCCTACTCGCCTGTGGTACTGCTGCTCTACTCACAGACTAGTAAGAAGGTGCAGGGGCCCAGCGTAGCTCACGGGAATCACTATCCGACAGGGAGAATACAAATAGTACCATTACAACTGTCCACCTAGGTAGACTTTGAGCCGCCATCCAATTCATACCTTGAGCTGATTGTAATGTTCTATGGGCTATGACCTGAATAATCCATGAATTTAACTCCTGGAGATACACACACAACACTGAACCAAAATGGCTGCTGGACTCAAACTCATTATTTATTCACAAGAGGTCACATGACCTGAATACTGGTCTGTGATTGGCCGATGGCTCAACACTACATCTCTCCCCTTTTAGAATAAACCTTGGGTTATTCGTAATGTTGAAACACATATTTAGGATAAAGACACTATGAAAGTACTATTCAAATGTTCAGAATATGTACTGTCAGTTAAGAATGTTTATGGTAAACCATGTCAGCATCTTCTCGTATATATCAAATATATCAGTCACTGTCCTTTTGCATATTGAATGCGCGTACTAGTTCTCAAATAAATGAAACTTATGTATCTACCATAAAATTCTCAACCTATCTATAAGGAGAGGATAGACTGTCCTCATCCTTTATAAAGATCTTGGGGATTATTCTGCCCCGTGTGGAAGATCTTTATTTTCCCTAAACTACATAGTCTTTTAACCATGCTGGCTTTGATCTGTTACGTTGTGGTCTTTCATTAACCACAACTGGTTGCTTTGGAGTTGAACGCTGAGGAGTTACTGGTATTTCAGCATTCGGACGTGGCGGTGTGACAGGCATAGGACCTGTCTCAGGCACGTCAACAGGTTGTTGAGTACTTCTAGTTGGATAAGGCATCATCCTGGGAGCCTCATCATCACTCTCATCGTCTGATCTCACAGGTTGAATGTTCTTGTCAATAACTTTAAACTTAGAGGTGTTCCTGGTGATGTGTTTGCCACCTCTATTAGCAGTGACCATTGACCCTTTACGCTCCGTAACAATGTAGGGTTTGGAGTCATACGGTGTTGTTGTCTTGTTCCGTCGAGGTTGCTCTACCAGGACAACATCTCCTTGTCTGATGTCACTGGGAACAGCACGTCTCCGTTCATCTGCATAAGACTTCATTTTAGCCTTTGCTTGCTCATCTTGGCGACGCATCACACTATCATTCCTTTCCTCCCCTAAAAATGAAGGAAGTTTCACCTCAAATGGACGTCCAAACATGGCAACAGCAGGCGACTCACCAGTTGTACAGTGAGGTGTAGCGCGGTAGTTACGAAGAAACTTGTTCATTTCCTGTTTCCAAGGTTTTTTTTCAGTGCGTGCACCTTTCACAACCTTGCCTAGATTCCTCATGAATCGCTCACACTCGCCATTCGCCTGAGGCCATAATGGTGTGATCCTTCGATGATGGAAACCAGAGTATTTGGCAAAGCCCGCAAACTCTGCTCCTTGAAATGGAGGTCCATTGTCAGTCTTGAGTTCAACTGGTTTTCCAAGCGTCGAGAATAAGTCATCTAAGACTGGTACGACAGCCCTAGCACTTGTAGAATACACCGTCAACACTATTGGGAATCTTGAGTAATCATCAATGATGACCAGCAGATATTCTCCTGTCGGTAAGGGTCCATAGAAATCTGCGCTCAACATCTTCCACGGTCCATCTGGAAGTGGAGTCATCATAAGTGGTGTCTGTGATTGTTTCTTAACCACAGCTTGACAAGGCAGACACTGATCGATTCTCCTCTTCATCTTAGCATCAATACCTGGAAACCAAACTTTGGTGCGGATCAGTTTCTTTGACTTCACAAGACCTTGGTGACCCTCGTGTGCTAAGTCAATAGCTCTGTCTTGTAGACTTAGAGGCATTACCAGTCTTGTACCCCGAAGAATGTATGAGTTGTCATGAGCTACAGTAAGCTCATCCTTTACCCTGTGATAGGCCTTATATGTTCCTCGATCCGGACCCGGTCTCAGTAATTTATGCCACTTGTTCTCTTTGATAGCAGTAGCAACTTTCCGAAGAGTATCATCTGCCAGCGTTTTCTCACATACCTCTTCAAAAGTGATTGCGACTGGTACTGAAGACATAGCCACGAAGTTGACATACTCCTCACCATCTAACTCAGCTCTGTACGCCTCGGCCTTCCGATTGGGATGCCGTGATAGATAGTCAGCCGGGTTGTCTTTTCCTGGTCTGTAGACAACTATCATGTCATACCTCTGTAGTCTTAAAGTCCATCTCTCAATCCGTGCAGGTGGATTTGCATGAGGATTGTTATAAATGGAAGTCAGTGGCTTATGGTCGGTGACTATAGTGAAAGGACTGCCCAGTACATACAGATGATACCTCTCACAACCGAAGACAACACCAAGTGCTTCTCTCTCTGTCTGTGAGTATCTCTGTTCCACTGGAGACAGTGCTCTACTTGCAAAACTAACCACGACATTCTCTCCATTGATCTTCTGTGTCAGTATTGCTCCCAGACCAACCGGACTCGCATCGACAATGATCTCAGTCGGTTTGTCTGGATCATAGTAGCGGGTTACTGTATCCTCACGTAAGGATTTCTTCAACTCCTTGAAAGCATTTTCCTGACGTCTACCCCAGTTCCACTCAACGTCCTTCTTAGTAAGCTCTCTCAGAGGCTCAGTAATTGTTGCATAGTTCGGGATGAACCTAGCACAGTAATTGGCCATACCAAGCAGAGAACGTACTTCTGTTGGAGTCTGGGGAGCATCAACTTCGTTAAGTGCGGCAACCTTATCTGGGTCTGGTGACATACCTTCCTTCGAGAAGACATATCCTAGATACTTAAGATTGTCCTTGTTCAGAATACACTTTGCCCTATTCAAAGTTAGGCCCTTCTCACGGAGTCTCTGTAGCACCCTCTGTAGACTGTCATCATGGCTCTCTTGGGTCTTGCCATAGATCAGAATATCATCACTGACATTCAACACACCAGGAATACCTTCCAGTGACTCACGGATAGCATTCTGGAATATCTCGGATGCACAGCATATCCCAAAGTTCAGCCTTTTATATCTCCACAGTCCGATATGAGTGGTGAAGGTAGTGATGTACCTTGACTCCTTGTCCAAGAGTAACTGATGATACCCCTGGTTCAAGTCCAATTTAGAGAACTTGACTGACCCGTTCAGATCACTCACTATTTCTTCAATAGTAGGCATTATGTGTCTGACCCTTAGAATAGCCTTGTTTGCACTCTTCATATCCACACACATTCTGATGTCTGTAGGATCACTGGACTTGGGTGGAAAGACAGGTTGGGAGACCCAGGGTGTTGGTCCCTCCACACGTTCAATGATGTCGTCTTTCTCCAATTGTCTGAGTTTCTCTTCAACCTTACTTCTCAGATTGATGGGGATCCTTCTGTGTGGTTTTGCCACAGGTGGAATACTCTCATCTATATGCAGCTTGACAGTAAAGTCTTTCAACAGTCCCACTCCTTTGAACAGTGGATCTGAGTCATCAAAGCATATAGCAAGGAGGCATTCCATGTTTGCTTGTATGAGACCTAATGCCTCTCCAGTCTCATAAGTCAGCAAGCTTCCTTCGTTTTCTTCTGTGACAAAGAATAATGCATCTGTCTTCTTGTCATGAACCTGAATACAAGCTCTAAATCTACCTCGGATGTTAATTGGTACTTTAGATGTATAGGCTTTCACAACAATATCTGCGGGTTGCAGCGTCGGCTTTATCTCCATACTCTTAAATGCAGCATTGTCAATGATGTTTATACCTGCTCCCGTGTCAAGAATGAATGGGATCCTGGTACCATCAACTTCTGCCATCACCTTCAGCATGTTGCTGTTCTTAGAAGTTGTAGGCTTCAGTGTGTAGATGTACTTTTCACCAGTATCATCATTTGTATCCTTCCTGACCTCGTTCACACGTGCCTGTTTCTTCTTTTTCTTCTTCACTTCTGCCTCCGTCTTAGGCTTTTCTTCTTTAGAAGGTGAAGTACAGCATCGTGCAAAATGATCAAGGTTACCACACTTTCTACAAGTCTTCCCTTTGGCAGGACACCATCGTTGATCATGCCGGAAATTGCAAGAACTACATCGTGTCAGTTGTCCCTTGTCTGCAGGTTTAGGTTTCTGAGACTCTCGTTGAGATGACTTCTGTTGCTGTTTAAACTTGAGCCTATGTACAGATGTCTCACCTCGCTCAATAGTACTAGATTGTTGCTCAGACATCTCCATAGATCTACCTTTGTCTAAGATCTGGTCAAGTGTCCAGTTCTTGTTCTCCAGAGCGTCTTTCCTCAACTTGGAAGATCTACAGTGTTGAATCACCTGAGACTTCAGTTCACGCTTTAAATCAGTGAATTCACAGTACTTGGCAAGCTTCCTCAATTCAGTGACATACATATCCAGAGTCTCACCTGGTTCCTGCTCTCTCATGCGGAACTCATAGATGCCAAACTCAGGATTCACTTGAGGTATGAAATAGTCATTGAGAGCATCACGCACTACTGTATAAGCATCCTGATTGTTTGCAGCCACAGGATCTGGGATAGTCAGTGTATCACAAATGTCATCAACCTCCTCACCTGCATAGTGTAGCATTAGAGACTTCATCCTTGCAGTATCTGTTATTGTCAGACCAACCATCAGCTGTTCAAAGCGTCGTACCCACTTTTTCCACCTGACCCCGACTGTGTCTCTGTCTGACAGATCAAAAGGTGGAAAGTGTGGCAGAGCCTCAGCCATGATTGCCTTCAAGCACAGATTCTCAGGGTTACTTAATACAGGATCAACAGTTAATGTCAGTAAAGTCACTCACCCTGTCTTGGAAGTCTTTATCAGTCCTACCTCAATACAGTGGTGGTGGTAGTAGTAGCACACTGTTGGCCTGCTCCTGGATCTTAGCGCACCTCAGCAGTGGCAGGTGTACACACAGAGCAGCAGCAGGTAAGCAGGGAGGGGAGCTCCAATCCAGCTTGAAAGTGAGCTATTTCTCCAAAATTCTCCTTATTCGGCCAATAACTCGTGTAAAATCCTATCTCTCCTGGATCACCGAGTTACTATATCCCATCCTCGTCGCCAAATGTAATGTTCTATGGGCTATGACCTGAATAATCCATGAATTTAACTCCTGGAGATACACACACAACACTGAACCAAAATGGCTGCTGGACTCAAACTCATTATTTATTCACAAGAGGTCACATGACCTGAATACTGGTCTGTGATTGGCCGATGGCTCAACACTACACTGATCACCCAAATTAGGCTTGAGCTGTCCACCCAAACCGTGCCTTCAGCCGACAATCCGAATTCTACCTTAAGGTGACTGCTCAAATTGTTCCTCGAGCTAGTCACACACATTGTAATGGGAGTTGACCATGGACATTATACTTTGAGCCAGCAATCCAACTTGTTCCTTGAGCTGACAACCCAAATTAATTTTAACCCGAGTTGACAATGCAGGTAGACCTTGACTATATGTCTTAATTATTGAATATTTTATTGAACACTGGAGGCAGCATTTCTTTGCTCTTTTTCTAAATCAATCCTTAGATACCTCCACGAATTCTAGGCAAATTTTTACATTTAACCCCTCCCCATCTTTTCACTGAATACATAAACCGTAGAGCTGATAAACCTAAAACTAACATTATATTTTTTGGAATGGTTTACCGTTTATTAACTGAAATCCTTTCAGTATAGAAACACTTTGCTTAGACCACCAAAGAAAAAAAAAGGATCAAGACTCTTTATTGCACAAGCAGTTCATGGAGTTAAAAGGTCCAATAGGCCGGAACTATCGAGCATTCATACTTTATTTTGATAACAAATATGGCCATGTCCAATTAATAGTGTATTTTGTAATGCTCTTTTTTGAATGCCCCTTATATATGAAGAAAACTTTTTGTTTGAATAATACTGTCAATTGGTACAGTGTCAATTGATACATTGTACATAAAAGCGCTTAACAAAGAACTAGCCTTCTTTAAAACAAATCACGTAAGCACAACGGAATGTGGTGTTTTAATTCATTCTTGAAGACAACCCTACTGCCGAGTAAATAGCACACGTCTATTTCAAATGTAAATAGTTTGCTTTTCCTACACGTATCCAAGTACTACGCCAGTATGTACATACAGTATTTACGGTTACTTCTAGGAAAAGATATCTACCGGTACCGGTAGTATATCATATTTAAGTGTGAACGCCAGTAGTTTGGTCAGGAGATATGTAATCATACAAGTATGAATGTACGTGGTAAAAATCCGTACTGTAAACCGTAGTTGGGATTCTATCACGGATATGTCCTACATTCATAAGCTCTGATATGTTGGACCAAAACAAAGCTTCGCTGTTACCAGTGGCAGATTTAGACGGTTACAAGTAGTTAAGACTTTAATTGCCTCCTATAACCCTCAAATGTAGACCAAACAGGGTAATAAACAAGGGGCGCGCCCCTCCTTTTGAAAATCCTGGATCCGCCACTGGCTATAAGTAGCTAAGTTTACTATACATGGTGGCTGATATAGGAGTTGGAAAACTAGGGGCGCCCTGAACCTTCTTTTTTTACACATATATTTCTTGTTTGGGTGGGGGGGGGGGTAAATTCAATGGGGAATTATTAATATGCCAAAAGACACCTTCAGCTATATGCAAAAGTAAGAGTAAGGGACTTTCACGAGTGGGATCCTCTAAATCAGCCACTGCTATGTACCAAAATGCAATGTGTATAATACCCTAAGCAACCTCAGCATTGGAATGTGCAAATACCTGTACTAGAAATATTCAAATTCTATCTAACTCAATATATTCATACCTCTCAGTTTACTAAAGACTCATAAATAACAATCAATCACTAGAGCTCATGACCTTTTCAGTTTTCAATTATTAGACCAAATTGAAACCATGATTTCCTTACAATCAATCTTCTTTCAATAAATATTCACTCTCAAACAAAAAATCCACCACCACAGAAATCCTTTAAAACGTATCTCACATGCAGCAGCTCTTTATATATAAACTCATTCATAGCATGACCAAACGATGAGATGAACTCTCAATACATGTATACAGCGATAACAGATAAGGGTGTATCCAGAGTTACAAACCACAGTAATACAACCAATAACAATAACAAATCATGATATGTCCTACTGATATGGACGTTTATGGCAAGACACAGTAGCTGCATGATGAAAGTTCCGGACGTAAGTCCCAACTGTTACCCCAGAACCCGACACACGAATAACCGCCCATACCTTGGGCACGGAACTTGGGGCCGGTTATCACATAGTCCGGTATGAGATTAGAAAACTGAAAATAGAAAATAAAATTGGTTAGGACACACCAAATTAAAAAGTTGGTCTATGGATTTTCATTTTGAAAAAATTGAGAGGGAGGGCGAAATCTTTTTTTTGTCAATGGATTCTGCACATCACAGATGTGGAGTGGGTGATTTTTTTTTGATTTTTTTTTATAACCAAAGATTTCCCAGGAAAGGAGTTGAGAGGAGTTGCCACTTGGCCAGTTTTTAAAGCTAGTATCTGCCATTGTTTGTTCAAAAATTATGGCCCAAAAAAAAAAAAAATCAGATTTTTGCAGAAAATGGTGCGGGTGCAAACCACAGACAAAATAATTTTCAAAGAATTTTTTTTTTTGATTCCCGAAAATTTGGAGCCAGGAATCCATAGACCAACTTCTTATTTTGGACTGGCCTTAATTTAAGTGCTGAAGTCTGAAATATAGAGTCATGACAAAGGCAGACACAATGGTATGGATTATGTTAATGAGACTGCACATAGATTTTGCTCCAAAGTGTCAATTGATACTTTATTCTCTATGTGGAGGAGGTTCGGTGTGTTGGGCATTCATTCTAAAGCATATGAATGATAACTCTATTCAACAATAATACCACTTACTGGAGATCTGGTCATAGGTGGTATGGTGGGGGTTGCCAAGGAGATGACATCTTGAAAAGCCCTGGTTGAGTCTCCCATTAACACTAACGCCAAGTGGCGTCCATGCGGGGCAAGAAACAGAGCCCCCGATGATGCTTCAAATTGACATGACCCAAGACCGATGGTATCTATAAAAAGGAATCTTTCACATTTAAATCACAGAAATGATTCTCTTTAACTGCTTCAGTGTTCTGAGGACGTGCTTATGCCGGTATACATACTAAGTATGCTTCTTTACATTGACTACATGGGAATATGTCTATTAGTTATATTACGGGTAGTGATTGTTTAAAGACCTGGCCATAAAGATATCACTTTTATTCATTACATTTTTATGTACTTCTTTTGGCTACTCACTTTTCTCAAATGTCAATGGGATGCTCTCCAGGTATCTTCCTGTCCAAATGTTTTCCTCCGGAGTGCCAAGTACAATTAGGTTATACTGGTCTGGAAATAGCAATTACATGTTTATCAATGGAACAAGTTCTACAGAATCGAGGCCTATATAGAAGTACGTTAAGGAGTCTCTACATATTGCAGTTATCTTACACGCTCTGAATTTGTCATGCAATAACAATGACATTTTTACTGCCCTCATCTCATCCTCATTTAATATTCATGGTTAAACTGTCCTCATCTCATCCTGAGATTATCTGACAGATATCCAATCTTTCCTTCTACCTCAATATCCTCATTAACCACACTCTCCCTGAGTTTGAAAAGGCACACAGGAAGCAATGTATTGAGAGAATGCTGAAACGATTTCTATTAAATCGTTTGAGTACTCTATTAAGTTAATAAATCACCTGCTACTTCTTGTATCAGTTCAGTGTCAGTGATGATTGGTGCGTCGGTGTCACTTGTCAAGAAGAAAAGGTTAGAAATGTAGACAGCAGCATGGAGAAGATGACTTGTTGAAGCAGCCTGTGTACCTGTGACAAATGTATAGATAAAATAGGATTATCTTTATATTACTTATTTGTATCTAATCTATAATTACGATTCTCAGAATACGGTAAATGTGATTCTCTGGTGATCAGGGCTCTCTACCTATTTTCCTGGATCACCAAACAATAAAATATGAATTCCTCATTGACAAGAGCAGTAAGCAAAGTTGTACTATATGTACATGTACCTATATGGAAAGCTTGCAGGGTACTGTATAGCCCCTCGTGCAAGCTGCACCCACGTACAAATGTATGAACCACACCCTTAGTTCAGATACACACACAGAGCCTAACTTAAGGGAAGCGATCTAAATACAAAGATGTAAACCACATCTACATACCTGTCACAATTAGAAAAGGTCGGTCGGCCACACGGCGAGCTGGACCAAGGTTTGAAGGTCCCCGCTGAATGGATGATTCCAAGTCACTACAGTCAGAACACACCTTCCAGGCCACTAAAATTAACAAGAATCGCTTGTGTATTAGTGTTGTGACATAATTTTAAATGGTATGCATAATTTCAAATATATGATTATGACTTAGTTTCATACAATCGCTTTACTTTTATATATACCATTTTCCTTGCACAAGCAAATGGTAGGGTCTTTCCACACATTGGCGTTTAGCATCTGTTGTCCGTCAACCTGTAAATGGGGCATACTATTTTTAGGAATTCACAAAGCAAAAATGACCAACTTCAAAAAGCGTTCTGAAATAAGTAAACTCAATAATCGGATATGATGACAATTCTATACAAGGTACAAATGTCATGTGTGTATGGAATTCGACACTACTTGCATATATATTTCTGGAGAAGAAAAAAATCGGCCCTGACAGTATTAAAGAAAGAACGAGTTTTAGTGTTCAGAAAATAACGTACCTTAATGTTCTTCTGTAACCAATTGACGGATCGATTTGGTGGCTCAGATATTATGAACCGAAGAACGTTTACAGTTACCAATTGGACCCCATCTGCATTTATTTCAGCCTGAATATATAAAGTAAATTATATCATGACAAATGAATGTCCATATCTTACATTTAAACCTGATACAAAATGCTTATCTCTTGTTTTGCCTCTTTAATTAAAAATCAACAGACAGAACCATTGGTCTTTATTACATGTGTATAACAGAAAAGGAAGATTAACCTGGATGGTTGATGTTCTGAATGGTGTCACTTGTTGTAAGACCCTCAATCCTCTCACAGTTTCACCAAATGCTGGGTTGGTCGTTGTATATGTACAATACTGCGGCTTTTGCTTCTGATACTTTGACACTGCTTCAGTTCCATCGGATGTCTCACAGTTGGATCCAGCAGCATCGCAGGTAGTGGACTGAGAAGCGGGCACTTCTGAGAAATAGTTAGTGAACTTACGCAGCTGTGGGTCATGAACAGCACCGCCATCATTAGTTTCCCTTAATTTATAAAAGAAATTGTACAACCGCTATAAAAAGTAAAACAGTTACAATGTACAGATGAATTCTGTCTAGAGGTACTTGTATTTCCTGTTAATATTCATCAGATCATGGGATAGAAATGTTAGAATGATTTTTACCATAGAATCTGCCTCAAAAGCTTACCACAATTTTGAATAAAGACCGAAATTTTGCTTTATTTTCTAAACAGGGGGAGGTTTTTAATCAATTAAATTTCAGTTTAACCAAGGCAAATACTGTCTCAAATTCGGCTTCTACATAAATTTCCTTAAGTTAGAGAGTCACTTTCATAGGAAGGTCGGTTTCCGAGAGAAGTATCAATATTGATCAATATTGATTTGCAGACAGTACTCACCATGTGTCCCACCACCAGTGTTCTTTTCCGGGTAGTTCACTGTATGTTACATTTACTCCCAAATGCTGCAGTACACGGTACATCCTACGTGTGAAGAATGGATGAATGGTGCGGTCTGCTGCACCAATACGCACCAGCACTGGTATTCCCTGTGAGAAATGAATTTGATTTTAGTTTTTGAAATTATGTGTATTTGATACCTTACCAATTTACATACTATATCTATCAATCAATGATTATTTTCATCATTTCTATCACCACAAGTCTAATCTTAACACAAATTGTGTTTCAACAGTATTACCCTGGTACTGTAAATCGACATTTCCTAAAACAAGAATATTTAAGGGCGACAATAGGGATGCTAAGGTTCACTGTTATAATGATATAACTCATAGGTCATTATTTGACATAACTAAATCTTACCTGTAGGTTTGAGGCGAGGCGGTCAGACTCATTCTCTGTAATGCACGCTTCCAGAACTGCTTTTGTTGCTGGGTCGACGTAAGTGGTAGCAATATCATGTCTGGATAAAAGGACATAGTTTCAACTAACTGTATAGGTGAGTCATGATCAAAGAATATTGCAAAGAAAAATGTCAGGTCTATCTGTGTTTCCCAAGGATGAAATCCACAATATGGCATAAATGGCTCTGATAAGTAGACCCATGAATGATAAATCATTTTTGAACTGGAATACATTGAATTTGGAAATGTTTCGCCAAAATATCACCATAGTCTACTTGATGTAGCTGATATACCTCCAAGCATTGCACTTAGGCCACTCACTTGAAAAAGAGGTTACTGTCTCCATACTCCTCCTTTTTAATCCACCCTGCCTGTGAAATCACAGCAAGAGCACGGTCTGGTAGGTGGGTGGCCAGCTCCCACGCACCGTGCCCACCCATGGAATGACCTACAATGTCAGGTTTAATCATTAAGGTTTGGCAGAATACAGAGGGAGGTTATTTGAAAGCAGAATGTGAAAGGCATAAGGAAGATGGGCTTTGAGTAGATATCCCTCTAGGAGCCCTTTGGTGGTCCCATAATCCAAGTGGTCGCTGCAATACCTTGAATTTATGTATATTCATTATGCTTGAAGTTTCTCACCTGCAAAGATGACATGCTCACTGCTGGCTTTGTTTGTCATCCATTCGGTTGTTATAGTAAGCATAGCGAGAGACTCCAGTGCCTGGATAGCAGTAAGTGCACCCGGACCCTCCCAGTTGTGTGCACCATGTCTGCAAAGGAAGAATATTCCATAGCACATAGTGTCTCCTGTCTTGTTGGTTCCGATACAACATATGAAGCGGCACAATTAAATACATTATCGGGCAAGAAGGTATGAAACTTTCTAAATTCTATTTTTAACTTATGAATAACAGTATAAATTGATGTATTTTATAAAGTGTTTGAACTCCTCATGACTATAGTAACATACCTGGTAGGTGCCAGAATCCATGCACGCGGTAGACCAAACACATACTTATCATCTACCATATACTTGTAGCTATCTGCTTGACTCTGTGGTGATATCGTTGTCCCATGTAGTGTCAGAAGCACTGGGCACATCTTCTGCTCACAAACCTCGAGCGGCTCGATGACCGCCGCTTGTTGTATGGAGCCATCATGGTCTATGAAAGAGATTAGGAAGGATTCATGCAGATTACGACAGCGTAGACTGAGCGGGAGAACAGATTCACCCTCCGAGCTGCTCACTCGGAGTTCAATATCCAGCTCTGAGCAGCTCTCAACAAGACGATCAGACTGCTTGTTAACTGCAGCCAGCTGTATGGGCACAGGGCGGGTCTGTCCGGGAGCGACTGAGAAAGTTTTCTTTTCTGGAACTACGGTCAGTAGTGGATCAACCTGCCCAGGTGTGCTCACGGTCACTATAATGTCCCGGAGCCATTTCTTCGTGTTATAGTTTGTTATGGGTAGCGCAATATGGGAGCCTAGAAGGCGGCCATCATATAGATCAGGAAGGTAGTGTGGCTTTAGAAGTTTAAAACTGACAGGTGCATTGTCAATTGTACATTTGAAGTGGGCACGTACCATTGCTCGCACCCTCATATAGAGTGTGTGAACTCCCCGGCTGATTGGGGCAGAGAACCAGTAAGGAGTCCGGTGGTACACATCGCCTGTGAGCGGTATGTCATCTACAAACACTGTGTGTACACCAAGGCACTGGATGATTACATTCAGCCCATCATCATTGACAGCAAACTCACCCACCATCCAACCCTGCCATTCTAATATAGCAGTGGATCCAAGGGAGTTAACCAAGTCATTCCAGTTAATCTGTGGGGCCACTGTCAAACCTTCAGCTGCGTTATTTTGTTTGTACACCAGCCATCCCAACTTTCCATCTCCAACCAGCTCAGATGCGTAGCGTTCCTGAGTTGAGAGAGGAATAAAGATTAAAAATATGAAAGAATTTAAATGGACGCCCATGCATCGTGAGAGCGTTTGGACTATCTTGATGTATTCTTTTCACTTAATAAACTTCAGTGATTCAACCCAAGTCTTACTAATTATGTCTCTTATTAGCTGTTACTGTTATACAAGATTACCTGTTTATTGAAGCGCTTCTTTGTTGCTTCTCGAATCCCTCCATATGTCTCCACCGGATCACCATCAACTTCATTTTTACCCATGACGAATGGGCCTAGAAAGTGCCACTGTCGGACAAACCCATTCAGTTTCCCTCCAAGTTTTGCTGCTGACTTAAAGCAGGTGGAGCTTGCCTTGGACAGTCCCTTGTAGGAGTAGACGGTGCCCATACTGCTCCATGCCCACGTGTCTCCTGGGTTCAACTCCAAGTATTTAATGTGACAGGCCAACGCCTTCTCATACTGGATGGTGATATAGGAAATATATACATTTATAATTCATTAAAGTTTCGAAACGTTGTTCCACTTGAATAAAAGCCACCTCAACTCAACCTTCCTTGTCAGCAGTTGTGACCTAGCTTGAAAACATTTCAATAATGCATCAAATACCATTTATTGATAACAGGAGTATCGTTGGTGCAAAAACACCATAACCCTAATATTTGTGAACCAGTAGTCTAAGTCCAATGCAACAATATGGACCTGTCTGATAGACTCTGGGACGGTATCTCCGATATTTCTTACGTTTGCCATATTACATGTAGAGATGACTTCGATTCCTAGTTCTATTTTACCAAGACTACACTACAGAGGACATTGCCAACCAATTTGCCAAACAATAACATGTTTCTCTTTCATTCTAAGAGCACTGCTTGGTAAATAGGATCTCAGATCTCAGATTGAATTACCTGTTCTGTTATCCTGAGCCTGTCTAACGTGGAGAGTGTAACAATGCTCTGTGGGCAGCTAAAACCAGCACGGTCGAGTCGCTCAGTTTCCTTCCTGAGTAGTTCAGAAGATTTCTAAATAATTAGAGAAATCTATCAATTAATCGTTATTTAGGTAAAGACAACTGCAATTAGGGCCGAGTTTTACGTCCGGGGGCCATAAAACCACGGACCTTTTTCAGGTCCGTGATAAAACTAAACAAACAATATGTATGCGTCCTCTTTATTTCCTCTCAAGATGATATCTCTATCTGCCTACTGAATCGGCATGCACATTGTACTGGCCTGTATAAGTGGTATAAGTGCCGAGTTGCTCATGAGTTATAGATTTCAACCAGGCACTACCCCTGGCAGTACAGAGCAACTCGACTTAGATCAAAGTGTATTTTTCTTATTTCAGTATCCTAGTAGCGTTGTCCCTTAAGGCCCACTTCCATTGTCGCCACCCTATTCCGTCAGTCATGATTCCTTCACGATTCTGTCACAATTTTGGATGGAATGGCAACGGATTACAATGCCGTCACCATTCTGTCCAAAATTGTGACGGAATCATGTGTGATGGAATAGGGTGATGGCATTGGAAGTGGCCCTTTATAAATACAAGAGCAGTGATATATATATATATATATATATATATATATATATATATATATATATATATATATATATATATATATATATACTGTCAGCCAGGCGGTGTCATTTTAGCTTCATGTAGGTTTTTGAATTTTGCAAATCGGCCGATTAGAACAGAAGTTATGGCCATATTTATGAAAATACTTTCAATTTCTTTGATAAATTCCCATCTGTAATCCCTACACTGTCATGAATGAGACTACACAACCAAATTTAACCTACCATAAGGCTTAGGACGTTACCAAATGAAATTTTATGCCAGCTCGCTGCAGGATCTTTTTTTTACGGTGTGATTTTACATTCTGTGGAGAACCCTGCATGTGCCACCACAGTACACACTCTTACAGTGGCACCATGCACATACTTACACCCCAACCCCCCCTCACTCCCCTTGCACTCTTCAACCACAGTCACCTAAGTGGGACACATGCACCTAGAGGCATACTATGTTTGGAGTAGTAGGTCACCATCTACTCAATACTCAGGTGTCCCAGGACAAGTGCTGACAATAAGGGATTCTTAGTACTTAAGCTATATGCAGCCAGGCCAGCAGCTGTAAAACACTGTCAAACTGTCAGCCAGGCCTAACTCTATGGGTCTCAGCCATGGAAATACTTTTTCACTATATTGTAATGTAGCATGGCATGCCATAACTAGTGTGCCCCAGAGGTCTTGAGCAAAAAATCCCACGCATATCTTTAGGGGCAACCTCGATTTACGACATATAAAAATAAACCTGCGCATCAATCACGAAAATCTGGAATGCTGGCCATAAATGTACAGACACCTGCATAATTGACATTTTTTGCAGTGAATAAATTCAGTTCAGACCCAATCCAAACAAGCCCAAAAATGAATGGGCATTACTGCAATAATCATGTTTTATTTTATATCATATGAATAAGTACATACTCAGGACCAGTTATGAATTTTTACAGAGTTCTACTAAATTAGCTAACTATTTTATCCACCCAGAACTCATGTAGTATTCAGTGCGGAGGTCTTCTATCGGTAAGGATGCACTGAGTGACCCCGGGATTTCCCTACGTGAGACCTATGGGCAGGCTGACCAGAGGTGGCTGTCACACAGCCCCACAAGGAGGTATGGGTGGGTGGCTGGGGTAGGGACTCAAAAACTAGGGCAGGTCAAGTCCAGGTCACTATGGTTAGGGTAGGTGGAGTGTGGAGGGGGTGGGTGTTAAGCACAGCCAGGCTACTTGTGTGTAGTTCCAATCGAAACTCTATCCTTTGAGAAGCTGAGTGAGGATAGAGTTACAACGACTGGCCATAAGAGATTCTAAGGTTGTGAAGCTGTGTGAAGGCGGTTTTTACTCACGACTACTTTGCACATATTTAGAGCCTCTTCTTTTTACTTAATCCTTCAGCAAATGGGCTTAAAATGTAGCTTACATCATACTTTCGGGGCCACACATACTTTTGTGAGTTCCCTTTGCTCTAAAGATGAAGAAATTGAAGAAATAAAAAGTCCACTAGCGTGAACATCAACCAACAGTTGCCACCTCCGCCATGACAGTTGGTCCCATGATTTGTATGGTCCAATCAAATGAGTCCAATCTACTTCCGGTATTATGGTTTATAGTTTCTTTTCAAGTTTTTCAAAGAATGTACATCATCTATTATGCATTCTTCACCAAAACATAACATACTCTTGTTTGACATTTGTAAAATGTCTACATAGCACTCACTTTCACTCCAGCAATTTGTAAGTACCGGTAGTCTCACTTGTAGGTAAACATGTCAATTTCTCCCAGCGAAATTTCAATATGGCGACCTTAGATTCTCCCAATACCAAGCAGTCCAACTCAATAACGCCCCCATCAGACCCTATGGTGATTATTGAGTTGGAAAGTCTCACAATTTGTGTGAGGCCTGGTCTAGGAGAGGGGTGTGGCATAGTTGGGGCACAGTAGTAATGATTTCTGGAGATTATAATTTTTGATTTTTCTGAATTTTTCAAAAGGCCTGGGAATCATGCTAAAGCCTGGTAACTTCCATCCCTGTTTTAATAATGCACTTGCAAATTTACTTCGCTTCGTTTGTGCTTAACTATATCTGCTCATCCAGCTAAATCCCATAGTCAAAATGTACACCCCCCTTTCTCAAAATCCTGGATCCGCCCCTGTGAACCTCTTTGGATTAATTCACTTGACACCAGGTAGCGTGGCACTTGGACTTGGTTCCTCCTCTGCCTCTGGACTGAGAGGTTGCAGAACACCAATTGGCGGGAGGTGGCAGCAGGAGACACTTTGTAGCTCCGCACTAAAGGGTGTTATACAATGATTATTGGTCTAAAATCTGACAGTGGGTAGGCAAACCAGGCATCAAATTAATCCTTAGTATGTATATTAATCGATTTGAGTGTTATTTAGGCTGATATTTGAGGGTAAGTTGAGGGGGTTGCACTCTTTTCAATTACAGAATTTATTGTAATCATTCACTGCAAAACCCCCAAATTTGGGTATGTCCACACTCTACGGCCGATAGCAGAAAAGTTAATTACATTGTACCACATCTCATGGCCCTAAATTAATGGGAAAAATGTGTGCCTACATGAAAATAACAGTGGCTAAGCCCAGAAATTTGCACAAATATTTTATTTTCGCCCATATGCTATATAAGCTAACAGTGAGAAAATAATTAGTGTCCTGCAGCCTGAGGCTGAGAGTGAGACTGAGTGAGTGCCACTCTCAAAAATAAACTTACCGTGACTTCTTTGTCCTTTTTCTTAGCAATGCACAGAGATAAAAAGATGACAAACAGAAAGAAATTGTATATCTGAGGAGATGTCATTTTGTTCTTACACGCTCGGGCTGTATATTAGAACATTACCCTCAGCAGCTTTGACGAGCTGGTCCCGGACTGAAAAATAAAACAACGGGCACCAGCTCGTATGGTGTCTCAAAAATAGTCACCGACACACTTCCGGTCTAAAATGGCGGCTGTTTTGAAGTTTTGCTCTGAAAGTTAAAGGACAAAATTCTCAATACCTAAAGATTTATATACAACTCCGAGATCGTAGACAACGAGATATGGCATCCAAGAAGCTGAAACGACTTGGTTTTAGCCCTGTCATCCGTGATCGGCTTCAGAGGCAGCACATACTAACCTGTCGGGTAGGTTTCCCCTACTCAGTAACTCACTCACTTACAATATTATTGAATATATATATACATCTACAGTAGTTTGAAGTCAGGATGCTTGATGAAGTATACCTTTATTAGGTGATGATACTTTGGTTACTGTGGTACATACAACTATGTACTTATGTCAACATGCTTCAGAGTTCATAATCTGTGCCATGTGCTCTGCGGGCCACCATCGCTAACTAACTTCCGGTCCCGCGAGCTCACGTCTCTACCAACATCTCCCTTTTATCAATTTTTTATTATTTTTTTTTAAATGGAACAAACACATCCCTGCAGACAAGTATAGTCCAACTTCAAGTGTTAAAACAGTCTATGCTGAAAGAAAATACTAATTATATTGAGTCATAAAATAAATCTTATGTTTGAACATGGTCTGAACACATGAGTCTCTATGCAAGCATATAGTCATCATATCTTGAAGGTTGTGAGATCTCCCTTGTCCTTGTGCGACGAACCGGAGAGGGGCTCGGGCAAGGGAGGTACCACCGCCCACAAGAGAGCTATAATAAGTTTCAACTGGTACCATAATCTCAGAGACTCACCTTGGGCTGTAGATATGAGGAGAACCAAGGAAGCACATGTTCACTGTACTAGGTCCTAGGTTCCACTGCCCACCCTTTGTCCACATGGCTGCAGGGGTCACACTTTGGGGGTGCAAGGAGGACCCTGGAGGCACCCTAAAGGGGTTGGTCCCAGTGTCCAGTCTCCAGGAGGGGCCCGTCACCCCACAGGCGCCTCCTGCACCCCCTACACGTATCACACTCTTCCCCATTCCATTCTTAAAGGAGAGCCTTCCATGCTTCAGGGGATAGCTCCTGGCTCTGAACATGTAAACCAGATTTGTGACTAGCATCAAGGTAGTGTTGAGGTGCAGAGGTGCTGAACATTTGTCCCCTGAGTTCAGACTTGTGACTGTTCAGATTGCCGGACATTAAGCCCACCTTTTGATAAAAATGAATTCAGTCCCAGTGCCGGACATTGAGCCCAGTATTAGTGGGTGGCTGTTTCCCTCCTAGCTGAATATATCAATTTTCATGACAGCTTCATAGCGCCGCACAATGAGCCCAGCTTTGCATTATAATGAACATGACAGATTGCAGTGCCGGACATAGATTTAGCCCAGCATGTCATATTTCACTTTGTTAGCACTTGATATTACAGTTCAGTCCATTATCCTGGCATTTGCTAACACAATCATTTGTTCACCCACATTTTCATGCCGGACAGAGCCCAGCCTCTAGCATCTATGATCTACATAAGCTAGTACTACATGCTATATACCTAACTACATTAAAACTTGGTTTGACTGTCAGGTCATCCATGCTTGATTGCTAAGTCTATCATAGGTTCACATTTTAGTGCCGGACAGAGCCCAGCATATTGACTTCTTGACTCCCTGGTAGACATAGCTGACTCTCCACCAGGCCTTCTTTACTCCTAGCCAGACTTGATTGACTCTCATTCTGTAGTGATTGGCTCCCAGCCAGCCACTCTGACTCAATCTGAATACTGCAGCTGACTCCTGGCTGATCTTGATGACTCCCAGTCTGACTTTGTAACTGACTACTCTGGCTGTTCCTGTTGTTGACTCACTTAATTAACTATGCTGACTCATGGCCAGACCTTGCTGACTCTAACCTGGTTGACTCCTATCCTGACTTTATCCTCGCACTAATGACTCTTCAAGCTGGTCAATTTGACTTCTAGCCAGATGATATTGACTCTCAGCCCAATATGGTTAGCTCTCAGCCTGAACTTGATGACTCTCAGCCTGGTCTTGTTGACTCTCAGGCTGACTCTGTTGACTCTCAGACTGATGCACATGACTCAGGTTGTTGTTGACTCAACCTGACCTTGATGACTCTCTGTTGACTCTAATTCTATTGTGGATGACTCTCAGGCTGACTCCTTGACTCTCAGGTGCATGTTGGCCCTTTTGACCTAACCTTAATGACTCACAGCCTGAATGTTGATGACTTAACCTTATTGTTGTTTTGACTGCAATCTTGTTGACTCTCAGTCTGACTCTGTTGACCCTCAGACTAATGTCCATGACTCAGGTTGTTGTTGACTCAACCTGACCTTGACGACTCTCTGTTGACTCTAATTCTATTCTATTGTGGATGACTCTCAGGTTGACTCATTGACTCTCAGGTGGATGTTGACCCTTTGGCCTAACCTTGATGACTCATAGCCTGAATGTTGATGACTCTTAACCTAGTTGATGTTGTTGACTCTCACCCTGCATTCTTGTTGACTGATGTTCATGAATCTCAGGCAAATGTTCATGACTCTCAGGTTGATGTTGATTCAACCTGACCTTGATGACTCACATACCGCTTTGTTGACTCCCATTCTACTGGGGCTTGTTGACTCTCTACCTGATCTTATTGACTCAAAGCCTGACTCTGCTGACTCTCTGTTTCATGCTGATGTTGATCTCACAGTCAGACCTTCAGGTCAATGCGGTTGACTCTCGTCCTGACTCTCAGACCCTGTTGACTCTAGGCTTGATGGTGCTGACTGAACCTGACCGACATTATTGACTCTTGACCCAACCATGTTGACTCCTAAAGTTGATGTTCTTGACTCCTCACTTAACTCTGATGACTCCCAGCCTGATGTCTTATTGACTCTTAGGTTGACTCCCAGCCTGACATTGATTCTCAACCTGACTTTGATGACTCTCAGGTTGACCTTGATGACTCTTACCCTGGCCCTATTGACTTCCCACCTGACTCTGTAAACCAGTTTCTATAGTTAGGAGGACACTCCTGACTCTAAATATGAGGATATCATATTTAAAACCATAATATCAGATTACCCTCATTCCAGTTTTTATAGTTAAGAGGACACTCCTGACTCTAAATATGAGGATATCATATTTAAAACCATAATATCAGATTGCCCTCATTCCAGTTTCTATAGTTAGGAAGACAACCCTGACTCTCAATATGAGGATATCATATTCAAAATCATAATATCAGATTGCCTTCCATAGTGTATTGTATTGTAATTTCTTTTATTTATCCTGGAAGAATACATATCCAATTATAGAATGTATTTGCGTATTTTCCAGCCGTAGTAGTCATAAATTGATCCGTTAAGCGGGTTTTAAGTGACAAATGAATGTCACAGAAGATATGCAGTACTATGCAAAGGTTGCATAGTCCTGCATTTGGTTAGTAACTAATAATGTTTTGTTATTACATAATTTGAAAGAGATGAAAGATAATTATGATGCACTGAAATTTGAGGCTTGTTATACTAGTGTTTATAGTGCTGTGTTCTCTGGTGTTCCTAACAGCAGCCTCGATTAATAATACATTTAAAGGTCTGCAAAAAGCAGATAGAAAGAAAGGAGGGGAAAAGAATAAAGTAGAGAAATAGAAACATAAAAAGGACAGACAGGACAAACAATACATATAATAAAGGATTCATACCGGCCACATCAATGGCGGGTATGGATCATATGTGCAAAAAGGCCTAGATATTGCATTAAACTGAGAATCGATGTTAATTATAACAGACTTCATGTGTGTATGGTTTTACTTACCCACCCACCCAGGGAAGAGACACTACGAGCTGCAGCCAGGGCAGCTATATATCTGGTAGATCATTGATCTTTTTGTCATATTCTTTTTTAAGCCATGATTTGAATTCCGACATAGTAATGTATTTTCTAACTGCCACATCTAAACGGTTCCATGTTGTGGATGTCCTATATATAAGACTTTTTCTAAAGGCAGGATTATATGCACGGGGTACTTTCATTAATCTGGCATCATGAGCTCTAGTTCTAATGGGTCTTAAATCTTGGTTAGTGGGAACAAGGGATTTTTTAAAACTATGTGATAAAAGATGTTGTTCCCTTCTATGCTTCAACAGATTTAAATCTGCTAGCTTTGAAAGCTTTTGATGATTCCTGGTCCCTTTCTTAAAGTAAACCGATCTTAATGCATTATTGACCAATGGCTGGAGGATGTCGAGGGTAGTATCAGGAGCAATGCTATATACCAGGTCACCATAGTCCAATACAGGCAGTAACATAGTTTTAACCACCTTAAGACTAACCTTTTCAGAGAAATTTGGCCGGACTTTTCTGAACAGAAAAAGTTTATGTTCAACATTCCTTTTCGTAATACCAATTTGCTTTTTGAGAGTCATCCTATTGTCTAGTGTGACCCCAAGGTAATTGTAGGTGGGTGCAAGGTCGATATAATCACCTCCCAACTTGAGCTTTGGCTTCAACAATCTCTTACCTAGGGCCCTAGTAGCAAAAGTGACAGCTTTAGTTTTTTTGGCATTTAATGACAACTTATTACTATCACACCATTTTTTGACTGATTTAAGCTCTTGGTTTATTATCAAACTGGTTTGATGGTCATTTGGAGCATGTGGAATGTAAATGACTGTGTCGTCCGCATAATGCTGGACTTTTAGTGTATTGAGACATTGTCCGAAGTCATTAATGTACATTAAAAATAATAATGGGCCAAGGACAGAGCCCTGAGGGACACCACATGTAATGGGATGCACATCTGAAATGCAATTATTGGCTTTTGTCCTTTGTTTCCTATTAGTGAGATAATTTCTGAAGAGGTTAACGGTATTGGTCTTAAAGCCAAGATGATGCAGTTTTTGGAAAAGAATGGAATGGTTTAAAGTATCAAATGCTTTTTTGAAATCGAGAAATATAGCAGTTGTACAGTGGTTATTGTTTAGATTTTGAAATATATTGTCCGTTAATTTTTCAAGACTATCAATGGTAGACCGTCCAGGTCTAAAGCCATCTTGGTTTTCGGATAAAAGGTCATAATTATTCAAGTAGTCGAGAGTCTGTTTGTGTATAATTTTTTCTAAAATCTTTGCTGGAAGTGGTAGAGTGGATATGGGTCTTAAGTTGTTAACATCTGTGGTGTCCCCCCCTTTTGGTAGTGGTGAGACGAGGGCTATCTTCCAACTGTCGGGAAACACTGATGTTCTCAATGATAGATTTACAATATGTAGGAAGTGTTCTGGAAGCTCCAATAAAACATCTTTAAGGACTTGGGTTTTTATGTGCTCAACCCCAGAGGATTTGCTAACATTGATTTTTCTAATATATGGTAACAGTTCCTCAATTCTAATAGGATGCAATTCAAAAGTTGGAGCAATGGCATCATTTAATGGTAACCATGGTTCCTGTAGGCCTGCAGCAAGTTTATCACCTATAGTGGCAAAGTGAGTATTGATATAACCTGCTGTGTTATCAGATGGGATATTAATATTATTCACCTTATCTACCAAGCAAAAATGTGGGTTTCCAGCCTTAGGGTTTATAACCTTATTTATACTCGCCCAGTAAGCTTTAGGCTTGTCTTTATTACTTTCAACCTCATTAAGATGAAATTCCTGCTTAGCTCTCCTACATTGGGCCCTGCATCTTTTCTTCAAATATTCAGCAATTCTAAGGTCATCCAGATCTAAAGTCCTTTTGGATTTTGCCACTGCTATATTTTTGTCCACAATATTCTGCAACAGGGCATCAGTAACCCAAGGTTTTTTCTGTTGTTTTATATTAAAATTCTTAATAGGGCACATGTAATCCAATTGAGCTGTGATGTGTGTAATCAATATATCCCAAGCTGCTTGGGGGTTGTGGGTTGCCCAAAAACTACCCCAATTTAGGTTTTTTAGACCAAGAATGAGATTATCCTTATCGTAGTTCATGTAGGATCTACCCGTAAATCTAAGCGGGATCTTTGGTACAGATATATGGCAGCGACTTACATAGATCATCTCATGGTCACTGATTCCAATACTATGGGTACCAGAAGCAGTGATATGCTGGGAATTTGTAAAAATCAGGTCAATAGTAGTATGGTTCCCATTTAGATTGAAATGAGTGATATTTTTTATAAGCTGTTGCAGCCCATGTGCTGAGGTCATAGACCTTAACTTATCCTGTTCTGGGTTTGGAATTCTAAAATTAACATTAAAATCCCCAATCATGATGATTTGGGGATTTTAATGTTAATTTTAGAATTCCAAACCCAGTGAGATGTAAGATAACAGTTTATCTTCCAATTGTGGTCTACAGGCTGTGTAAACCAGTTTCTATTGTTAGGGATAGGCACTTCATATCATCATATGCCAGATAATAATAATTATTATTGGCTGGGATGAATATGTAAGGTGTCTGAATGTCTATTGCAGATCAGCTGTTCCAGTCTTGAACAACAGTCAGTAACCAGGGTATAGTTCAGGATTAGACAAGTGTTTGGTCAGGGTGGACTGTGTCAACAATGATGAGTTGGGGGCTCTAACCTAGACCCTCCCACTGAGTCAGTTAGCTGGTGGTGGTGGGTGGGTGGGTGGGGGGCTGTGAGGTAATGTCCTCCAGGTCCTCCCACCACACATGTACGCACCACAGTTGGCCTATACTTATTCTTCTCTAGTCAACAAGTGGCAGTCTTGAATTATAGGTTTAGTCTTCTATGAGAAGGGTATGTTGGAGTGTGGGTCTGAATATATTCCACAAAATCAGCAATATAGATTATCTAAATGTCAGTGTTCATTAACAATTGTCCATTCTTCCTGTTATGCCAGATATTGATTGATATTGGCCTGGTTAATGTCCCATTTCGGGGTTGAGGTGGTTGAATTTAGGGTAGAATATTCTCCTATTGCAGAACTCTTTGTCTCTCAAAATTCCAAAATGGTTTTACATTGGCAGAATAAATAATTAATGTCTTTTTCCAATTTAGGGTAGGCTTATAAACATACACATATAATCATGAATTCTAAAGTATAGCTAGCAGAAAGTTTGAAGGTGTCCTAAAGTTCTGTGAGTGCTATTTGATAGGCAGGATGCTAGTGGTTGTGGTGGTCACACATGGAGTGACCACAGCACCACTCAGGCAGGGATGCAGGCGTGAGTGTATGGGATGGGAGGCCGTGCACCCTGGAGGCTTTACCCAGTCCCACATGGCCATGCTCCAGTAGGCTACATGTGGTAGGTGATGCACAGGCCTTACTCACCCTATAGTTGGAGGCACTTTTATATGATGTGAATGGTTCCAATGGATAATGTACATTCTCCTTGTGGGGCTATCCTGAGATAAGGACAGACCCTGCCCTGACTCCTCCTGGGTTGAGTGATGGAGAGATGGGCATGGTGATAGCTGGTAGAGGCTGTCTACCAGTACCATGATGATGGGAGGTCTTTCCTCCTTAATGATTTAGCACATAAACTATATGTACTCTTTACAGCCACATAGGTAAGTACTCCTGGCGCCAATATAATAAGTTTCAACTGGTACCATAATCTCAGAGACTCACATTGGGCTGTAGATATGAGGAGAACCAAGGAAGCACATGTTCACTGTACTAGGTCCTAGGTTCCACTGCCCACCCTTTGTCCACATGGCTGCAGGGGTCACACTTTTGGGGTGCAAGGAGGACCCTGGAGGCACCCTGAAGGGGTTGGCCCCAGGGTCCAGTCTCCAGGAGGCGCCTCCTGCACCCCCTACACGTATCACAGAGCCACTAGTGGCCCTGGACTGAGATGCAGCAGTGTTGCTGCTGGGTGGTGCAGGTGACTTTGGCACTTTCTGTGGGGAACAAGTCTCCTTCGGTTGCACCTCCTGCCGGTTGTCAGCTGGTTCTGGTGAAATGTCGGCTCTTGCTGATGGTGTAACTGGAGCCAAGGGTATTCTGGGCTGAGTTGTCTGCCCATGTCTAATGCCAACTGGGGGAGGAGCAGCTGGCCGCACATGAACCCGGTTGCGGCTAGCCAGTCCCCGATCAGTCTGAACGGTGTATGATCTGGGTCTTTTGCAGTCAACTACCTGCCCGTAGGCCCATGGTTGACCACACCTGTTAGTGGGGGGCTTCAGGTAAGCATAGTCTCCAACTGAGAGAGGTGGATGGTTTACAGTATTCCTATCATATAGTGCCTTGGAGGCCACCCTGCGAGTATTGATTTCCTCCTGGACCACCTGACTGTCCGCCAACTGAGAGTCTAACAGCCTGTCTGATGTTGGGAGAGGAGTGCGTGTCTGACGGGATAGCATACGCTGACCAGGACAGTATGAATATCCAGCCTGGGGGGTGTTACGGTGAAGTAACAGGGCGAGTTTGATGTTCATCGATTTCTTTAGCAACCCCTTAGCTACCTTCACTGCTGCCTCTGCTCGACCATTCCCTTTCAGGTAATAAGGTGATGATGTCTTGTGGGTGAACCTGAACCTGGTCACCATGTCTGCATAGTCTTTACTAATAAATTGAGGGCCATTATCCCTGTGTATTCTTGCTGGGGCCCCAAAAGTGGCTAGGTGAACCTCTGTCTTGTCGACTACTGTAGAGGCAAGGGCGTCTCCCAGCTCGTCTATCTCGATCCAATCTGAGTAATGACACACAGTGACTAGGTAGTCCTTCCCCTCAAATGCACACAAGTCTTGGCTAAGTAGTTCCCAAGGTCTTGTCGGTATAGGCAGTGACAGCATGGGCTCCTTTTGTGATGATGAACCATATACTGCAGAGGTCTCGCAGGCATCACACATGTCGTTTATCGCGGCTCTCATTCCTGGCCAGAATAGTACCTCCTTAGCCATCCTGTAGTTTGATTCAGCTCCAAGGTGATTTGCATGGATCTTGGCTAACATTGCGGCCCTGAGCTGCTGAGGCACTAACACAGTCTCCCCCTTGTATATAGCCTCATTCAGTACAGACAGCTCATCTCTGTATCCCCAAAAAGGCCTGAGATCCTTGGGAACTACAGCACGGTCATCTGGCCAGCTGTCGATAATCATGTCTCGTAAAGCATTGAGTAACTCATCAGCGTTAGTCATTTACACTATCTCCCTCTCAGTCTCTCCAGTCAACCTGGGACTGCGGCTGACAAATTCACACTCCAGTCTGAACACCGCAAATCCTGTTGTGGGTGTATTAACGGGGGTGCGTAAAGCTGCTCTGGATAGGGTGTCAGCAATGAGAAGCATGGTGCCTTTCCTGTACTCCAATGTAAAACGGTACCGCTGTAAGGTCATCAACATCCTTTGCAGTCTGGCGGATGCTTTGTGTAATGGTTTTGACATGATAGCTACCAAGGGTTTGTGATCAGTGTGCACTGTAACATCAGCTTTCCCATAAAGCCATTAGTCAAACTTGTGGAGACCATGGCAAATGGCGAGGCACTCTTTTTCCATTTGAGAATACCTCCTTTCTGTGTCACTGAGCCGGCATGAGCTGAAGGCTACTGGCTGTAGCTCTCCCTTTGTGTTTGGTTGCAGAAGTGTGACTCCTAAACCTGACTCACTTGCATTAACCTGCAATGTCACTGGTTTATCCAGACTAGTAGAGGAGTGTAGGTGCTGATGCGATGAGCTTCTTGGCTCTTTGGAATGCTGATTCCTGCACCTTGGACCACATGAAACTGGCACCATCTTTTGTCAGCATACGTAAGGGCTGTAGAGTCGAGCTCAGATTGTCACAAAACTGTGATAGGTATGTGGCCATGTCTATAAACCGCATCAAACCAGCCTTGTCTGTCGGGGTTGCCATTCCCGTGATTCCCCACACTTATCCGGGTCTGGCCGCAAGCCACTATCAGTGATAATGTTCCCTATGAACTTGAGCTCCCGAAGGGCAAACTTGAACTTATCTGGATTGAGTTTGATGTCTTTAGCCACACAACATTCCATCAATGCCACCAATCTTCTGTCATGGCTGGTCTTTGCTGTTGTGTAGTCCTCACCCTCACCATAAACAAGGATATCATCAGCAATGCAAATTATACCTTCAAGGTGCTCAAGGGCATCCAAGAGTCTCTTTTGGAACTCCTCTGGAGCACATGATATACCAAAAGGTAGTCAAAGCCAGCGATATCGACCATATGATGTGTGCATGGTGTTGTGCATAGACAATTCTTCATCAAGAGGAATGTGTAGGAATCCCTCCCGAACATCAAGGAGAGAGAAACACTTGGCATTACCCAGCTTGTGTAAATGTTCCTTCAATGTGGGGATTTGGAAGAGAGGTCTTATCAATGCCTTGTTGGCGGTCTGACTTGGGTCAATACAGTCGCGGAATTTCTTCGGGGTTTCTCTGATGAGTGCGTTTGAACACCAGGGAGTGGGCTCATCCACCTTTGCCATGATCCCCAATGTCACATACCTGTCCAGTGCTTCCTTCTCTTTTCCCCGCATGGCGATCGACACCCGGTGATTGGGCATCTGGACTGGCACAATATCTGCCTTCAACTCAAAATGGACAGGTGGGCCCAGACACTCTAGTCCCTGAAAGCTGTCCTTGTATTCACGCAAGACTGCATCTTTAGTCAAGTTGCCTGCTGGAGGCAGCAATCTGGAGCGAGGGATCTGAATAGTCTTTGGTGAGGGTTTAGCTTGGTCCAGAGCTGTTGCAGAAACCACATCCGGAGATAGACACAGGACTCGTCCGCCATAATCTTGATAAGACCCAGATTCTCACTGTCTTATCCTGAGAGAAGTGCAGGCTTCTCACCAATGTCACTGTCTGCTAGCACCTGGAATACCAAGTCATGATAACGATCCCCCCTGTCACATAAGAGGGTGATCTGACCAATGGGCTTTACTGGAGCAGTGTTTTTGTACGAGAAGAGCTGGTATGGTGAACGGGTCATCTTGATAGACGGAAACACACTCTTGGCCAGGCGTTCTGGCATTGTGTTGATTCCAGCTGCTGAGTCTATTTGTATCTTCATTCTGTTGAACCTGTCACCCTTATCCGACAGAAGAAGCTGTGCAAAGTACTTTCGCCCTTTCCTTGCACCAGCTGTGTCTTCCAGGGAGTAACACTGCTCGTCATAGTCTACTTCTGAGTAAGGGTCTTGGGGTACATGAGCTAGGTCTTCATCAGTGTTGACCGCATGGATGCTATGTTGACTTCTTCTGTTGTCAGGCAGTAACTTATTCTGAGGCCCATGGTTGACCCCTCTACCCCGCTGATTTTTCCTGGAATGACCCACACTGCGGCTCTGGGTCTATGGGCGGTGACTGTCTCCTTGAGGTTCAAGACAGACACGGGAGAAGTGATCGTTGCCACCACACTTGCCACACTTCTTTCCATTGGCTGGACACTTCGACCAAGGGTGTGTTCCACGTCTGTCACCACACCAGTGGCACGTACCGTTCTCACGTTTCAGCTTCATATCTTTGTGAGCCTTCCCTTTTGCCGTCCAATTCACAGCCTCGTCTGTGCCTCTGGTGGCTTCGCCAATAAGCTGATTAGCCCGCTTTGCATCGGGCATAGATGAACGTAACGCAGCAATTTTCATCAGTGGCTTAGCATAGTACTCAGCCCGATGAGTTTCGGGATTCTTGGACAGGTCTCTCAGGGCTCGACAAATCCCTGTGCCCAATGCCCGTGACTCAAAAAAAATTCACTGGGCACAAACAAATTTTCAAGTTGTGCCCAATGGGCACAGCATGTCCAAAAGCTACTAAAGCCATCTTAAAACTATGTGTGTTCCATTTATCTAAATATGTAATTTTGAGTATAAATAGCAAAGGTGTTGGGCACTGACCTTGCCTATTGGGCACATCTTTTTTTTGCTCTTGTGCCCAGTGGGCAGACAGTCTCCAAACTGATTTGTCGATCCCTGTCTTTATATTCGGACTCGATGCAGTAGTCGTTGAATCTCATTTCAAAATTTTTGAAGTTTTCTGGGATGTTCCCTGTTAGATTTAGTTCTGGCTTCTTGGGTCTAGACATGTTTGAAATTCAAGTCACCACCACCACATTAAGAATGAGAATGTTTGTTGTTGCACTACCTTGTGATTTTGCTTTTGGGTTCCTGACAGCTCCACTTCTGACACCAAGTTGCAGGGATGAAAGAGTTCAAGGTTTTCCTTGATTTCAAGGTTTTTTTTTCACTCACTTAAGAAAAATAAGTTTTCTTGAAAATCCTCTGAAAACAGGATAAAGGAGTCACAAATTACCTCCAGAGGTTGCATACATGCACACAGTCAGGTCCCAGAAACACTGTATACAGTGGCAGCATGCCAGTATTTAGTTCAAGGTTTTCAAGGATTCTCAAGTTTTTCCTTGAAAACTTTCCCCTCTATATTGGTGTTTGTTCCACTCTTCAGTGTAGTCTTAGCAGCAAGCTATAGTTCCTATGCTAGAAGAGTGTCGGATAGTATACCCCTTTTCTGCACGTTATGCTTTCACCATGTAACTATATTGGTCATATATTCCCTGCACCATTTGACCTATCTGCATACATTTAACATTGTACTTGGACCAAAGGCCGTGTTGTGCAAAAGCACCACTACCAGGTGGTGCATATTTTGGGTATGCTATCCAAACAAGACCTTAGAAAACAGCTATACAGTAGCATTCTGAAGGGATCCTAGGTTATACTCTGCAAAAGGGCCATAAAGTGCAAATTTTGGGTATAGTATCTGAATAACATCTTGAAAAACAGCTTTTCCTGTTATTTGAGGACAAACTACATCCTTATACAACCCCTACTGCACCCCCCAACCACACAAACCCTGTAACACACTTATGGATGGGACTGGAGGGCATATACAGTGCATTTAAAGTTGTTTCCTTTTTCAAGGTTTTTTGTCATTGTTGACTTTCATCCCTGAAGTTGAAGTCAGGATGCTTGATGAAGTATACCTTTATTAGGTGATGATACTTTGGTTACTGTGGTACAATACAACTATATACTTATGTCAACATGCTTCAGAGTTCATAATCTGTGCCATGTGCTCTGCGGGCCGCCATTGCTAACTAACTTCCGGTCCTGCGAGCTCACGTCTCTACCAACACAGTTAAGGGAGTGGTCATTATTTATCAAGGGGGGGGCTTGAGGGGGGGGCATAGAATTTTCAGACCCCTCCTGAGGGAGGGTCTAAAAAAATTTTGACCCCTCTTGAGTGGGGGGGGGCTAAAAAAAATCACCCTCTTTTTAGCAAAAAAGCCCGCACACTAGGTGCTATAGATCAAAGTCAAAGAGGGGCGCCAAAACTCTCAGCGTCTCCGGCGTGGGGGGGGCGCAAAAAATGTTGACTGCCATCGAGGGGGGGCGTAAAAAAATTTTGTACATCCGTGTTCATAAATAATGACCACTCCCTTAAACTAGTTCTGTAACGAACCCAAACAATAGCTTTTTTGTACCCTGAGAATCTGCGGTCGGCCTAAGTGTTCTCCCCCAGATAACAGGCAATTAGTACCGTAGGTCAGTGAGTGTCAAGGTCGCGAAGGGATTACTCTTTGATCCCGATAAGAGCTTCTGTGTAGTTAAATGTGTATTGACCTACTTCCACCCCTCCCCCTCTCCCATCCTGCTCTTAGTATAATACACATCGCGCGGACGTGCATCTTCTGACTAACACTCCCCCCCCCATTGACCAATGAGAATTAGGTCTGGTCATTCTACTAAGCCCCCAGTCTTATATGGCCGACTAAGCAGAAGCTGAGATCTGCCTGTAGTGTGGGTATGAACACAGGCAGCTAGTCAGCCTAGCTTTTTTGGGGTTCTGGTCTCGGTAATGGTTTGAAAGTTGAGGAGTCTGTAAAGTGTGGCTGGCCCCCTTTTCAATTTCCCTCTTTATACTGATGGCATCCCCAGATAATAAGCTACCGGTAGGTCTTGGTATTATCAGATAAATAACTTGTACTACCCCGAATTACTGCGCAATACTGGCTGGTCATATAAATCTGAGTTGAATCTATCCCCTCTGTGAGTTTTGAGCCATCCACCATTGTTGTTTAGATTCCCAATGCAGCCAACAGATGGCTAAACTGAGTATAATGCCACCTTGTGAGGTGTTGGAAAACTGATACATGGGTCATTCCATTATAAATGGACAGATTCTAAGAACTTTCCCTGTATGACCCCCTCAGATCTGGATAATTTGCCTTCTATATTGAGATGTATATATGTTATGACCACATGCAAAATTGTAGCCTCCAACTCCCATATATACAGTAACCTATATACATCTCAATATAAAAGGCAAATTATCCAGATCTGAGGTGGTCATGTGGGGAGCACTTGTTGAAATACTGTGAAATGACCCATATGCAAATAAGGCACAAATGAGGTATGTTGTGTTATGAGTTCTACTTCCAGATCCTGTGGTGGAGACTGAAAATGCAATTCTGAACACTTGCTCAGGAAACCTGCCCGAAATTCAGGTATTCATGCTAGATATTCATTATAGGACTATGGAGGGAAATAGAGGATTGTTTCAGGATGTATATTAGGGTTAGCATTACAGGAGGTCATGCTGCTCGTAGGCCAAACAGGCCTACAATTAAACCAACCAACTGTAGACCTACCTCTCATTACCCTTAAATTTCTGCACTGAATAAGGGAATATTCTGATTGGTCAACAATGTATCCTACTAGGTCGGTATAGATCAAAGAGTGTGTATTATAGTTGCATCAGATTTAACTCAGCGTTACTCACATTTAAAGCTCAGCAGCCACGTGTCTTTCACATCAGATGTCTGTGTTCCGGCCTCCACAGATCACTCCCAAATCAAAGTTCCCCCTACTTCTGGTCCTCTTCCGCGCTATACACAGAGAGGGTGCCACCTGCGCTGTTCCAGTTTTCCCGTGCTGATCCGTGGACATTACATCACCCTTCTCTTTAGTAAACTTCTCCAAAAGATGTTCCATGATGATACAGTCTTATTGGTAACTTTTTCAAAAGATATGTTCCATGATAATACAGTCTTATAGCTAGTGTTTAAACTCCAAGTCATACTAGTGTGTGTAAAACAACTTGATCATAATGCAAAAATTAAACTAAACTTGGGACGAGAGGTTCAAGCACTACCAGTCCCCAGTGAGGCTTTACCCCTCACTCACCTATCCTAACATATATAATCCTCCAGGTATTTTGGTTTGGCACTCGTCCTGGAAGAGCGCCTCACAGTGGTATCAGAGACAGATGCTGAATCATCAGCAGCCCCTGTTGATGGTGGTTCACAGGTCTCCTCACAGTATGGAGGTATCCTCTTCATATAGGACGAGTTGCGGGTAATTCTCCCATTGTTTTCCACAGTGATCATTGAACCATTTTTCTCTATAACTTCAAATGGCGTCGGTTTGTATGGTGACGATAGTTTATTAGCCTGTGGTTGTCTTACCAGAACTTTGTCCCCTATCTCAAGTGTGTTGTCCCTGGCGTGATGACGTTCATCGGCGAGCTCCTTCATATAGGCCTTGCCTCTCTCATCTTTGAGCCTCATAGACTCAATTCTATCATCCATCATAGTTTTTTCTTTCATGAAGACAGGTATTTCTGTTCTCAACTTTCATTTCACTGGGTGATAGTCCAGTTGTACTATGTGGTGTTGCCCGGTAGTGTCTAAAGAAAATATGAATTTGGCTTTTCCAGTTCTTCTTTTCTACTACTGCCGCTTTTATGGATTTACCCAAAGTTCTCATGAAGCGTTCTGCTTCCTCATTTGCCTGTCGCCAAAGAGGTGTAATTTTTCTGTGCATGAAACTTTTCTTATCAGCCCAATCGGCAAAATTCTGACCTTGAAATGTTGGGCCATTGTCCGATTTAAGGACCTGAGGGAAACCTTGCTGTGAAAAGATAGCCTCCAGCTTCACTTTTGTAGCCTCATATGACATTGAATAAACAGTGTCCACCTCTGGGAACCTACTGTAGTCATCAGTAACTACTAACAGATATTCTCCTGTATTGAATGGTCCGCAAAAGTCCACAGACACTTCCTTCCATGGTCCACTAGGCAATTCCGGCATTTTGAGCGGTTCATGGTCATTCACCTTAGTGTTCGCCTGATATGGTAAACAGTTAGCAACTGCCTTTTCAACTAGCTTGTCAATGCCTGGGAACCACACAGTCTCTCTTAGTAGTGCCTTTGTTTTACTATGCCCTGATGACTAGAGTGTGCAATGTTGATAACGCTGTTTTGAAGGATCTGTAGGATCACAATTCTCTTTCCCCGTAACACCACACCTTCTGCAACCGAGAGTTCATCACAAATTTTAGAGTAGGCATTGTTCTCCAGGAGATTCCACTTCCCAGTCGATATGGCAGTCATTACCTTTTGTAGGGATTCGTCGTGGCTTGTTTCACTGTTGAGTTCATCCTATATTGCTCTTTTTGATTATACCCTCTAATGGTTTGTGATCGGTGACAATGGTGAATTCTGACCCTTCCAAATAATGGCTGAAATGCTCACATCCCCAAACTACTGCTAGGGTTTCACGTTCTTTCTGACTATACCCAGATTCAGTATCCTACAAAGCTCTACTGCCAAACTCCACAATTTGTGTTTTACCATCATAGCCAACCTGCGATAGGATTGCCCCTAGTCCATGAGGACCTGCATCCACAACGAGTTCTGCTCTTAGCTGAATATTAATAAGCTTGACCATGATGCACTTGGCCATAGCTTCTTTGAGCTCTTGAAATGCCTTTTCCTCTTCAGAACCCCACTCCCATTCAACATCTTTGTGGGTCAGCCATCGTAAGGGTTCAACGATGGTACTGTAGTTGGGACAGAACCTCACCACATATTGAGCCATACCAAGAAGACTCTGAACATCTTCTGGCTTCTTTGGTGGTAACACATTTACCACAGCAGATATCCTCACAGGATTTAGACCTACCCCATTTTTAGAAAAACTATGTCCGTAGAAGGTGATCTTGTCTTTGAAGAACTTACATTTTTCACTGTTTGCCGTTATGTTGCTGTCCCTTAATCTCTGAAGAACCTTGTGAAGTGTCTTCTCATGCTCATCCTGTGTTCCTGTGAAGATTATGTCATCCGACATGTCCATGACACCAGGTATATCTCTTGTCATATCCAATATAGCCTTCTGAAAAATCTCTGCAGCTGAGTTGATGCCAAAACATAACCGTTTGTACGTTAATAGGCCTTCGTGAGTCGCAAAAGTGGTTATATAGCGACTCTCTGGAGCCAACTCAATTTGATGATACCCTTTGTTGAGATCAATTTTTGAGAACACTTGAGACCCATTTATCTCAACTATCAGATCCTGTATGGTATTCATTGGGTAGTGTTCGCGCTCAATAGCCGTATTGATAGCTCTGCTATTTATGCATAGACGAATCTCATTGTTTGGTTTGTGAACAATAACCACTGATTCACCCATGGTGTTGGACCAGATGATTCTTCAATTATGTCAAGCTCTTTAAGTCCCTGTGTCTCCTTACTGACTTTATCAAGTAGATGGAACGGTACCCGGCGTGTTTTCTGTGCAATTGGCTTCACATCCTCATTTATTTTTAACTTAACCTGGGTGTCCTTCATTTTCCCAATGCCTTCAAATATGTCTGCATAGTCTCTTTCGACACTCGCCACTTTATTTATGAACTTGATGAGACCTAACTTCTCAGCTGTGGCACATCCTAACAAGTTTACCTGATTACCTTTCATGACATATATATCAGAAGTAGTGGCAAGCAATGTTTGTGGTGCTTTGATCCTTGCGCTGAACATCCCTATTACTGGTAGGTAGTTTTTTCTTGGACCCATAGTCACATAATTTCTTACTCGGTGTCTGTAGGCCTGAAAGTTGTAGTGAATAATATGTCTTTTCTCAAATGATGTTCACTTCCGCTCCAGAGTCCAGTAGAAATTGGACATCATGATTGTGGATATCAACTGTAACCTTGTGTAAGGACGACTTTTGGTCACCTACCTGGGCAATCACTGGGATGGTTGTATAGTTGTCACTCTCTGGGTCGTCTCCCCTACTAGCTTCAGCTTCAACTTGATTTACCACTTTGGTTTTACACATTTTTGCAAAGTGACCAATTCTGTGACATTTCTTCCTGCGATATGTGTTATATCTCTTATCGGTCTCTTGGCTTGGAACATCCTTGTCTTGAGGTTTATGTAGGCCTACCTTATTGACTGGGACCACCTGCACCTTATTAAGGTCCTTCAAATCTAGGTCTGTACGCTCAGATGCCCTGGCTGCTGACAAAAACTGCTTCAAGGAAAGTTCGTCGCATAACGCCTTCGTCTTAATGCGCGGATCCTTGCACTTTTTGACCATTCTGACTTCTGACTTCTGACTTCTCTAGGGCCTCCAAATTTATTCTATCAGTCTGCTCACAAATTATTATGTAGAAACTGTCTATGGACTCTTCAGGCTCTTGCTCCATATGCTGAAACTTGTTCATCAGGTATGGCCTATCTAGTTTTGGGGTGAAATGTTTGGTCAAAGCTGCAATGGGTTTGTCATATTGGCCCACCTTTCCAGCTTCACCAGTATCTTCAAGTCTTTTAAGAAGCTTTCTCCCACCTGTCCCAATGTAATACAGCAGCAAGTCCCTTTTCCTCCCTGCATCAGTAATTGTCATTGCTCTCACCATAGCTTGAAAGCCATCTAACAAGTCCTCCCATTCTGTTGCCACTGTTGGATCATCAACAATCTCAAAAGATGGATAATTTGGTAGGTCAGCCATTTTGATAGATTCAATTTTGCTTGGAAACCAGTCACACAAAGTTTTGAACTTGGGCTTGTAGATCTACAGTTTCAGTTCAGTTCCAACAAGTAGGTGCCCTATGCACATGAGTTCATTTACCGAGTCGCCAATGTAATATAGTTGCATCAGATTTAACTCAGTGTCACTCACATTTTAAAGCTCAGCAGCCACGTGTCTTTCACATCAGATGTCCGTGTTCCCGCCTCCACAGATCACTCCCAAATTGAAGTTCCCCCTACCTCCGGTCCCCTTCCGCACTATACACAGAGAGGACGCCCCCTGCGCTGTTCCAGTTTTCCCTTGCTGATCCGCAGACATTACAGAGGGGTGAAAAATTTCTCAGCGTCTCTGCCTTGGAGGAGATGGGGGGTGGATACACAAAATTTCACACATCTGTGTGAACCCTCACCCCCTCCACCCGTTGATACATAACGATCACTCCCTTAAGGCAAGTGCTGATGGGCCAGATTCGATCGGTTAAGGTGACCGCAGACGAGCCAGATTCGATCGGTAACCAGGGATTACCGACCCGATCCGATCGGGAAGATCAAACTTATTTGATATTGACCGACTGGATCGGACGTCCACGCAGACGCTCCCGATCGTCAGCATCGGCAGACCCAGTCGGGCCCGTCTGCGGTTACCTTAACCAGGATCCGATCTTGGACATCAAACATGTTTGATATTGTCAGACTCGGTTGGATGTCAGCGCACATGCTCCCGATCGGCCGATCGAGTCTGGCTCGTCTGCGGTCCCCTTTAGCCAATGGCAGTGGAGGATTTTTGGAGACTAAGGTTGCGTCACCTGAAGGAGGGAGGGGTCAGTATTGGGTCAGAGTCACCCAGGCTGAATTATAGTTGCAGTGCCTTATCAAAGGCGACCAAAGATGGGGCCAATGCCTTAAGGTGGCCAAGGATGGGGGCCAACTCTATCACTAGATCGGGGACATCAAACATGTTTGATATTGTCAGACTCGATTGGACCTGCACACAAACGTCCCTGACCCTTCCAGTCCGGTCAGCCTGAGGTCGGCTTTAGGTTTAGGCCATATAAGGGAAGGATTATTATTTAATAACAGGGGGGTGGTAGGTTTGTGTGTGTAGGGGTATGTGCAGAAAAAGAACTTCCCTGTCCCCCCTTTGCGAGGGTAAAAATTACTACTACCAGGCTTTCGTAACAACCAGGATTCTTTTATGCTGAAAACAGGTAAATCATTTTTCCTCCTTCCCTCAGAGGGGCTGACAAAAATTTACCTCCCCCCAGGTCAAGGGGTCGAAAAAATTTGCCTCCCCCTTCAAACTCACACTATCTATTGTTAAAAAAGTTACCACTCCGAAAAGTTAAAGTTGCTGTCCATTTTTCCATGTCCATTCATCAAGGTCCAATGAGATCTCGATTATGAATGTGATTTACATGCGTGAATGGATATTTGAAAGAATTGATCCAGGCATTCTGCATTAAGTGGAATTGCGTGGAGACTAATCGGTTAATGATTGATGACTTACGAATAATAGAATTTATCTACTTCTCTTGTAGGACCTACTATCACTGACTGAGTTGCAGCTTGTAAAGATATTAGGTTTAGGAATCAACACTATCAGACAGATTGTCCTAAAGACTAGCAAGGCATGTGCTCCAAAATCATCTACAGTAAGTAGCAATTTTATTAGATACACGCACTGGTTTGTGAACTATATCAAACTATATAAATCTAAGATATTGAACCCAGGCGTCTGAACCATTTTACGTACTGTATGGTAAATGGTACCATTAAAAGAAGAATATCTTAAAGCGTTCATCGTATAGATCCAACATAAATAAATCTTTTGAACATTTTTGTTCAGCATCTTTTGATATTATATACACGTAAGGCTCTGTTTGATGCTAGTTGCTGGAGCTGATGAAAGAGGCACGTGGTCCTGCCTACCTCAGGACGTCCTTAACACAAGTGGATCGTGTACTGCATGGAGGCCTGCCAACTGGCACAATAACTGAGGTAGTTATTAACATTATAATCAGTAGCATTGTTCATCATTTTGTAAAGGGCTTACCTAAATGTTTCATTGTCTAAAGTATTGTGATAATCTATGAAGGTCATGCTTTGATAGAAATGAATTAATCGTTTCACACTGATGTATTCAGTCAAAATGTTAAGGATGTTGAGCTGCGAAAAAGAATTTAGGTACCTACAACTTTTTTTTATTTAGAAAAACCATTGATTAGAACAGAATACATCGGGTAATCCTTAAAATTATATTCCAATATGCTGATATAGCACCTAGAATTCCAATTATATCAAATAGATTATAACTTTTGCATACTGACTATGATTCTCCAACAGATTGCTGGACCTGCTGGATGTGGTAAAACACAGATGAGTATCATGTTAAGTATCTTGACGACACTACCCATTAACCGTGGTGGTCTAGGCGGGGCAGTGATGTACATCGACACAGAATCAGCATTCAGCGCTCAAAGGTAATGAAGTGTACAGAAAGGACTAAGGGAACGTTCAACAAGTATGTCACTGCTTAGGGCCACAACTTCAGAACTTAATAGGGGGGGGGGGGGTCTTTGGGTTCCTCTATTATTATGTTCCATACAAAAACAGTAACAAGGGGGTGGATGGGTCCTGAAAAATGCCTAAATACCGGTGACATAATTGTTGAACGTTCCCTAATATAATATCACACATACCTAATCAGAGGTCTTCTTTTACCTTGATGATGTGCTCAGTTATTTGATTGGGTCATATTGATATCGGGGGAAGTTCATCCGTAAAATCTACATGTGCATATACATTAAACATAGTAAATTGATAACTGCAAAGTTTTTCTCAGGTCAAATTCAAATTGAAGACTGCACATTATCTATCACCAAATGCATCTGCACAGCATTTTACTTTCATATTGACGTTAGTCCAACTTGTTTTTGCGCTGTATTACTTTTATTTCTATCAGTATACCATTTTTTCTACCCAATAGGTTAGTTGAAATGGCTGCAGCCCGGTTTCCGGGCGACTTTGCGACAGACGAGTCATTGACAGAGCTTACTTCTCACATCCACGTCTCCTTAGAAACTACCTGTGCCACTTTACTCAAAAGGTAAATTGTCGAATACTGTACCAAATATACATGGACATCTAACACATGCAGGTCGATAAATAACCTGTGGTAGTTATTCCAATTAATTGAAAGAGTTTGAATATGTTATTCATAATATGTATATTTTAGGAACATATGTTTTGAAAATAATGACTTAATAATATAGCAATGAAACCCCTCTAATCGCAAACAAAAAAAAAAAAAAAATATGAAAATAGAAATGTAATTTGCTTGGGAAAAAAATAGATAATACCTGTCTACAATAACCTTTTATTCATTTCTCCCCATCAGATTGGAAAACCTAGAAGAGGATATAATCAAAAAGAAAGTAAAATTAATTGTGATAGACTCGATGGCGTCTTTGGTAAGGAAGGAGTTTGATAGTAAATCAGGAAAGAACTTAGTGGAGAGGACACAACTGTTATCACGACAAGCCGCCCTCCTCAAGTACATCTCAGAGACCTTCAGTATTCCGGTAAGTGAACGATTTATTTACCATAAAGGCTCCATAAAAGCCCGCCTGAAGACGGTTTTAGAACCTCTTATGGAAGGGTGCGCCGTATATGCAGGATTTTGACACTAGACGAGTGTTGAATCAGCTTAGGTTCAAGCTTAAGGTGTGTCTCACATACTTTTCCATGAGATAAGGGTGCAGCCTATACGTGATGTTTTAATATCAACCATCATGCATTCAGCAAGATTGGGTTGTCCTTCATGATGAATCAATTTTTCCATACGTAAGTCTGAGTAAGTCATTTTTGAATCAAATCAAAGAACAGCCGCTGGCACAACAGGCCAGCAATAATCTATGAATGCAAAGAGGACTCTCCGAACTGCGAGAATAAGAAATAGAGTGTCCAAATAAGAACCGTATGACTTGGAGGCTTTATTTGATATCACCCAAAGACACATTTTGTGAGGCAGGTACCCGGGGTTAGATATATGAAGTGTACCCCCAGGAGTACACTTGGTGATACATTTTTGTATATGTAAGCTCATATATGTGGTGCCAGGATTCGCTTAATACTCCAGTAATTAGAATGATCGAGATTTTCAACATACCCATGGACTGTTTTAGAAAAAAAAATATTCGTGCTCGACAGACAGATATACCAGTGCATGTGATTCTGGTAGGAGGGGGATAAGAAGAAGACCTAGAGTTTGGAGTGTGAGCAGGTGTCTTCAGGCGCAGTGCTGCCCCCTAGCCTTATGTCTGTTGGTACTGCTGCTGGCACCGTGTGCCCTTTTAGAGAACTAGGATGAGAAAGTGTAGATTTTATGCTAGACTGACTCAAGCCTGTCTCTCGTACCTTGAGACAGGAGCAGGACTCTGGAAATGCGGGGATATGCGGGGACATCGGCTACCAATACACATCTACTTTCAACCAAATCCTTATCTAGGCCAAAGAGGTTGATTAAGACTAATTTAAACATTGACTAGAATACACATTCTAGTAGAACGAGTATGGGAGTTGCAGTAGGTCGCCATCTAAGTTGTATGCCTATGTCTGCTGGTGCTTGCAGCACAGTGCCATTATTCCGACCTAGCGGGATATATTATTGACCAATGAGAAAATTCCTTTCATTCAGTTCAGACTTTTTAATGTGCATTACACAACATCTGGTTACCATCATGCTGGCTGTTATCAGTCCTTATCTCGCAAGGTACCAGCTTCAGCAGGGGTCACCCTACCAAGGATCTATCATTACGATCCACGACAAGTAAGATAAAACATAGAGTATTATGATATTCAAATTTTCTGTCCATAGAATACATGGATCTATCTGGACTGATGGCATGTGCATAACTCCTAATGTACAATCAGAATTAACAGGTAGGCACTGATCATAAACGCACACTTGTACGATATCAGCCTGAATCTAAATATATAGTGTACACTTTATGTTCCCTGACACCAATTATCATTTATATGATCATATCTTTTTATATTTTTGTAATATCAACTATTGCTACCCGTAGTCACCACTCAGTAAACAGTGAAATTAGATATGTTACCTGATACTGTAGAAAGAACAGATTTACATTGATTAGACAGTATGGTTCGAAGCAAACTAGTCTCCAAATATTTAAACATGGGGTACATATTTGATGAATGGTTCGTTGCATGTTAAACATATTGAGATTCAGCTAAGAGTGAAATTTAATAACTCGGTGGTTGCCCACCACTACATTAGTTGAGAGCAGATTATGGGTGGCACAAGTCAGCTGGTACATATGTACAACAGAAAGTCATAATATATATATATAAAAAAAAGGGGGAAATAGCAGAGAGGAAAAAGGAGGGAAAGATGGAAAGATTACACCGCCACCAGCATCTGGCTTTCAAATGCCCTGGTGTCACTAGGACCCCGATCCCCCCCTCCCACTTTCCACCCATTCCCTCTACATTATAGGGGCAGTCCGTACCCCAAGACCCCTGCCGTGATGTTGTCATGACGACGAAACTTGACCACATACAGTGTTGTTAGTAAACTGAGTAATAAACCAACCTGGCGCCACCCCGCTGCCGCAACCCTTTTTTTTTTTTGTTATATATATATTTTTTTTTTCGAGGTAGGGAGGGAAGCAAGTGGCTCACCCTTGAAGTTTGTAGGAGGTGCACCATAGCCTAGGCATCCTACATAGAATGAGGGCATTATTTCTTGGATAAATAATCCGACCCACAAGGATGCTGGGTGAATAGGTGAATTCATTTGTTACACCATTCAAGCTAAAAGTTTTATCATGGGTTTGTTGAGTGGCTATGTAGGTTTCCCTCATTTTTGGAGAGGATTCGCAATTTCCTAGGGATGAATAATTTTATTCCAACAGTCACCGAGGAAAACAATCTGCTGATGGCCTCAGAGATAAGTACTAAGCATCCAAGATAATGACAACCAATTATATATTTTATACCGATTTGTTGATGCAAACCTCCGCCGTTTATAATGCATTTGTACACTGTAATATCATTTCGTAAATCTTATTCATTTATCCCCATTACTTATCAGTATGTTATCTATTGGAAGGGGTGTAGTGTATGATTAACAAATATTGGGAAAATTGTATATTGGCAATACAACCTTGCATGTAATGTTACAGACCCAGATAACCTCCTGTAACGTTATCAACTAATTTGTGAAAGTCCCTACACCTCCCCACTGTTAATGCTCCCAACCCATTACATACCTCCCCTCCCATGCACCTCCCCTTGCACGCCCCCTACCGTGGAAAGGTCTTACTAACCTGACCTCTCCCCTACCCATCACTCCCACCTCCAAACCTCCGCCAGGAGAGTGACGCCACGCCAGGGCTGGAGAGGTAGGAGTTCCCAGAAATTCATAGAAAATTTGTCATGGAAGGGGAGATCATGTTCGCCCCTGCCTGGAGTTAGGGTTAGGGAACATACTGAGTCTATTACAGTTTGTATATTAATGGGGAAACCATGTGGTAGTGTTCTATCAAACTGTCAGCAATTATCTGAGATATCATAACTTTATGTCCACATTACAGTAAATTACAGGGTAATTGGGAGTTAAGTCCACATGCTAGTCCATAATCATGCTGTGCTGTTAACTTTAGCAGGATAATGACTTTTCTTGGTTATAAAGTTACTGTGTGGGGTATCTTTTTATGTTTTATATTTATAGTGCTTGAAAAAACAATTCATTTTGTAAACGTATTCCAATTACACTCAACCATATTATTGTACATACAAATAGATGCAAAATTTAAAAGATAACGTACCTGTAGTTCAGTCTCAATACAAGCATTATCAGATATTAGCAACTTTAACCAGTCAGCATTTGTGTAAATGTAAGACTTTTCCTTTTATTATTGTGTATTAAAGAAAGGGGGAAAGATACAACAGTATCTTATTATATACCACTATACCTATAAAATGCATCTGTGGGGTGCTAGATCTAGATGGATAATAGTAGCAACATCTAGAACGATAATATAGAGTCTGGAAGAACCCTACTATCAGGAGAATGGTGGGGTGAATTTTTCCCTGATTAATTTCTCCATGGCCCCTCCATGGCAGGTAGGCCCCCTATGTGTGTGGGGCATTGCTCCATGTCTACTGGTTGGGCGATGTTATGCCGACCATGGACCTTATGGACATGGGGGCACGCATCATGCATAGGTAACAGGAGGGGTGACGGTAGAGGAATCTTGACACGCGGCTGGGGATGGGCTGGCAGGGGAGTGTAGGGAGGGGGGGGGGGGCATATATGAATATCAAATACTGATACATGTATATGGTACCTGTGGCTACAAAATGCCGTTCTAACAATCTTGATCCAGCGAATTTATGATTACAAAACCTAACGTAGACCTTTTATTTATCAATCATATGAGATTAATGATTTAGTTTTCACAACATATTTCTATAGCTTGAAGTACTTTCGATATGACATTGGCCTTCAATTTGATACTGTGGTACGTAGCTTGGTATCATTCCATGGATTTTGATATGACTATCATACTTAATTCTTATCCCTTCGGGATACTAAAAAGAAATGAGAGAAACCCTTGGCCACTGTTTAAATGATTTAATGCAGCTCGGCACAAATATGCGGTAATAACTACAATATCTATATCATGCTGAAATGATATGTGTACCCCACCGGTACAGGACTAAACATAACCTTTACTAATACCACTATATCAGTGAGAGTCTGTCTGTGTTTACAATATCTCAAACCAGTCTTTCTGTGGGTTTATTCTTTTATACGCAAGCACAGTATAAATAGGATATGGCGATATTTTTCTATGGTCTATCTTAGTCAAAGAAAAAAAGAAACATGTGATTACTCATACTGAACAAGTAGTTATGATTAGAAATGGGAAGATAAACTATTTTGTCTAATTGTATTGTAAAAAAATATGCATGCTGTGCATGGAGGTATCACTATCCAATGAACTGTTTAAAACGTGCATTTTCTTCTTATTTTTAATTATGTAAATCTGTATGGAGTTATTCATGCATGGATTTATATTCTTTAAACCATATTGACCTCACCATGAAGTGCTTACAGCTGCTTTCATGCGAATATAATCTCTTCTGTGTTCAGCAAAAGGAGCCATAACCAGGGACTTACAAAAGAATGACTTTATTCAAAAAGACAACATCTAAACACAGTAAGGGTGACCAGACCATACTTGTTTGGGTGTCCCCAAGTAGGTCTCCTGCTCAGCTGGACTTAGGACCAGACTCAACGGTGTGGAAGTAGGCACAGCCACGTGACCACTCCACCCTGGCGTCCTCTACCTCTGTCTATCTGAAGTGCCAACTCAGCTTGAATAAAATGGAAATAAAACAAAGTTTTAAAAATGTCCACTTTTCAGAAGTAGTTTGTGTTTATACCTGACACAGTGACAGCATGTGGTTTCAGGGTGGGTTCTTTTTGCTGGCAGTATTCTTTTTTTTAACTCCAATGATTTGTTTGGTGGAAGTACTGGAAGTTGGACAAGTAAATATTCAGTCTGGCGTGAATGAACGATGTTGGGTGCACGTGTACTTATGTTTTCCAAGGTTCACTACGACGAATCCAGTCAATATTTGTATTGGCATTTTGCATAAATATGACACAGATTACCGGTAGGAGATGGCTTAACTAGTAATGAGTTCCCTATTAAACAGGCAAGCTCTACTTTTCTTATGCAATTCAAATAGAAACCAAAGAGACAGTTACTTCATGAAGTGTAAATGATACCCAGAAAACATAATTGAGGGAAATTAATGTATTTGTTCTGGTTATGATAGATGCATGTGAATGTAAATCCACTCATATCACATAAAGCATGACTGCTGCACTTTACTAATATTTACTCAGAGGAAACCCATTAATTCCCACTAAATTCCCACTTCAAGTAAAGTACCTTGTCATCGCCTTATCTCATTCCCTCTGGCACCTCAATTCACTTCTGTTTATAACACACATTCCCATATCAACAAACCAATCCCAGGGGCGACCATGAGAAATGGAGTCTGCAGAATGAAAAGTAGACACCGACTTGTCAAGCAGACGACATTTGTTACATACTTTGGCGCCCTCTAGTGGCAATAGGTGGTAACTGTACCCAGACGAGCAGTCAGAGAGCTCCCCAGGTGTGCTGAGTACGTCCTGATGATTCAGCGTCTCAATGTAGCGTCTGCTTAGACAGACTAAAGCCCCACTGATGCTTGATCGCTAGCTCTCCAAACACAGTGAATAACAGAATGAATATTTTATGCGAAGTCATATACACGTATACACTGTAATTATATAAGACATGGCTTATGTACTCACCATGGAATCCACAATATCGTTGGTTTTACTCAAGTCACACCTAATGCAAATCAGTTAGCTTCATGTAGACAGACCTGGTCACGTCTATTGCCCACCTGGAGGTGGAGATAACGAAGTGCCTGCTGGTCTCACCCCCCTTCATGAACCCCGCCCATTCTCTCCTACCCCACCCTAAACTACTGCTGTAGTGATGAATGCTATCTGGTTGGACAGGTGTTAACAGGGATCCAACCCCTGCGGATCCAGCTTAAGTACAGGTGTAATGAGACCCACCTGGCAGACATGTATGGTGGCAGGCACATCACACCCATTTATATTGTCATACCTTGAGATGATTGAATCAACCCGAGACACTGATAACACTATTTTTCATTCTTTAAGATAATATCAACTTTATAGCTGCTGAATGCAGTTAGACCTGCATTTCTATTAGAACACGATGGATTGTAAACTACCTTCCCAGCTGACTGATATGTATATCCATGTATGTACCTGTTGAAGCTCCACACACCTGCATGGTGGCAACCTATGGCAGGTTTACTGACCCTGTCAGCTTGTTTTATATCTATTCTTATCACCTGCTCCGACATGTTACCTGCTCTCAATTTCTCAGTACTGCTCACACCTGCTCTCCAAGCAGAACGTCTGGGCAGAAGTACATTAACTGCTCGTGGAACTCGTTCACTCCCCGGGTTGAGGATCTGTAATGAAAATGACCAGCTCATTTCATTTCATATATTAATGCATAGATTATCTGAATGTTATTTAACGATTCTAGCCCATCTAAGTTTAAAAGAGAAAGACCAGGTTGTCCAACTGGAATATTGGATTTTGTAGAATTTGTATAAATAAGTTGTTTATTTTGGTAGCAGTGTGAAGCCTTTGTCCCAGGGTTAAAGGAAAAGGCCGTCGTTTTTATACTTGCATTCCTGTCATGAGTATGACTACACAGGGACAGTATTCTTACCTTTCTGACAAAGAGAATGGCCTCTGAGTGTAGATATCCAAGTTTAAATTCCATAATTGACATGAAATACCTGTTATTGTTGCAATTTCATGTGACATAACACAATATTATGATGTAACAGAAGACCAAGAAAAGTCTGGTACCAGCCTATAGTTCAGTCTAGACCAATTAACTAACTACACTGTGTGATTTTTGGCATGGTCCAACTGCAGCACATTCTTTTTGTTGATTACTGGGGCTCATTCTTAAGGTCCTTTTGTCGAGAATATGTAGTCTAATGTTCATAATATGCACAGCAATGGCCATACAACATACACGCAGGGTAGTCTTTTTCTTTTAAGACATCGATGTCGTCATCAAGAAAAAAAAACATGATATTTGTCCCATTACTAATCCCAAAATAACATCACCAGAGCGTAAGCTGATGTGAACAGTGAAACTAAATTAAGCCCAGTATGAGAGAATTATGCATTAGTTGGATAACAGGAAAATGTTAAAAAGGAAACTTGATATTTTTAGAGGCAGAACAAGGAAGGGGTAGGTGCATGGGGGTTACGCTGGAATTGCTAGGAATAATGGGTAGACTGTGTACCAGACTCAAATCCACACCCCCTGGAGCTCGTTCCTATAAGGAAGCTAGAACCATGGAGTATAGAATATCACAATATCTGTCTCCCCCCTCCGTGCCTAGTGTATCTTTGCTCCAGGGTCCCCCTACCCTTCAACACTGCTGTCACCCACCCCCAGGGTTGTCCCTGACTACCACAGAGGGCATGGGAACCTGCCTTGTCATAGCTTCCTACTCTGACCTCACAAATATTTGAAGGTGGCTCACATAATGGGAGGTGAGGTTCATCGTAGGGGATGACTGGAGGGAGGCGCTCAGGAAAAGGAGGGTGGGTTGGGTGAGTTGCTCGCATTCCATAACAAAAAAGGCATGCTGCCATAACAAGGGGTGCAGGAGGGCTGTCCTGCTGAGATGATCATGGAGGGGTGTGGGTCTGGGGGAATGATGCCTAGTCCTAGGGGCTTTTAATTCTGGTAGGAGGAAGACAATGACATACCTGTAAAACAGCTGGTTATTTGTGAGATATTGAGGATTGATACACAGGTGCTCATAATATTACATTTTCCTGTTGATCACAGGTGTCCTACATGTTTTGTAGCAGGCACTGACCGAAATAGGATGGACGATAAGACGGGTTGCAGGGCTTTGTCCCCCACATATGCAGGAAGAAATGGTGACTTTGCATTCACTCAATAATATAAAAGGTTGATTGAATTTCTGTAGGATAAAATGACATCATAGACATTACTTATTGTGATCCTGTATGAGCTGATTCACGAGACAAGTGTCTCTCAAAATGTGTAGTCCCTAGGCTAGATTGGGAATAAATGATGTGATATTTGCGTTCATGCAGCAAAAGTTTATCCCCTATTGCGATAGGCCTAACCAAAGGACTTTCATGTACCTATAGCAAGTGGTATCCATTTCTTTTGGAGTTGCGGCTGGGAGCGTAGCGACCGTGCAACTCCATTATGTTTTCGGTTTGCCTATGACGTCACTAGTGACGTCATGCAGCCGCCGTGACGTCATCCGTGGCAACTCCTTTCCGTGGCCCTTGCCACATTTTTCTTGTTAAAAAGCAGATCTACACAGGGGGAATGTCCTCCGAATAACTAAAAGGCCTTGGGTGTTACTTAACTAGGCATGGAGAAACGGAGATGTCTACTCCCTTCTGTTCGCTACCACAAAGTGTCACATTTGACTTGAAGCATCCACTGTGCTAACCATGGTTACCTGAGGTAGCAGCCAATCAGATGGTAGCAGCCTCGGTTTGGTCCCAGCTACTTCCTGTTACTCTGGTAATGTGTATGGAGAGTGTACATGCCCTGGAGTGATCTCCCGGCACATCTTTAGAAGGAATGGGTTTTAGTGGACTTGGTGTTTCAGATAAGGGCCATGAGTGGCATTGACTGGTGTGGTTTCAAACTGAGTGTCTCTTCAGGCGCGATTTTTAGTTAAATGTGTTAAAGTGTGAACTATAGATTTTTTGATTGATGTAGAGATAACACAAAAAACTGGGTGAAATTATTTGATGTCTAGAAGAACTCCAGAATTTCCTTGAGTGGAAAGATATGACAAGAGGAGTTAAGCTAAGCACTGAATTTATCTGAAACTTTGAATTAAATTAAAATGCTCATGGTATGGCGGCTGCAGTGAAAATTAGGTTGTGGGGTGAGACAAGGCAATATCTACATAAATGTATCGATATTATAGAAAAAAAACCAGGTGAACTCAGTGTGCTGGGTGTGATATCTCCCTGGGTTGATTTCTCCTGGGGGACGGATGGGACATTAAGTGGCCCATCCCTTAGTCTCATGCAGCAGTGGTGTTATAGGTGGTAGGACAATGTCCATATAACTAAAGTGTTATGTAGTTCTGCGGTAATCTACGGACCAGACTGTATGATCATTGTTTTTGAGCGGATATGATTTGTCTGGCTGGCAGGTTACTTGTTTAATCCAAAAGATTAAGTCCCAGAGGAGTTATGGATCCCAAACGGTGCATCCATCTTCTCTCCTCTTGGTTCCTTTCTGCTATGCCCTCCGGTGATTTGGGAGGGTAGTGTATAAAACTTAAGATAGAGATCACGGGGCCATTTTCCCAACATTCTTCTGGGGTCCTGTCTGTGGAGGGGCAAGCCCTGAAATGTCTGGCTACCGTGGTGTCATGTAGGAGATTTTTAATATCCCCCATATGATTTTTGAAGCGTTCTAGAAGCTTGCGTTCCGTTTGTCCCACGTATTGGATGCCACAGTGTTTACATGTTATGGCATAAATAAGATTGGAAGTTTGGCAGTTGACATTCACCAAAGTCCTGTATTTTCTGCCGTAAGTGAGTGATTTAATGAAACCTTTTCTCTCAAGTTTCGGACAGTAATTACAGGTGCGGGGACGTTTGCAAGGGTGGGTTAAATAATGCGGTTTGGTGGCTGGTTTGGTGCTAGTGGATGCTCTCACTAATTCATTGCTTAACGATTTATTTTTCCGTTTGCCAAACACCAGTCTCGCATCATGGTAAACCCTGGTTAGTTTGGATTTGAGTATCAGGGGCCAATTCTGTCTGATGATGGTGTGAATCGGAGGATTGGCTGGATTGTGAGTGATGATACAGTAGAATGATTTCTCCTGTTCAGTGATTTTCTCTTTGACCTTTAGAAGTTCAGATCTGGGTTGGATTTCAGCTTTCATAATAGCTTTGAAAACTAAGTTTCTGGGATATCCCCTGCGGAGGAAATGTGTGCATAGCATAAGGGCATTGCGCCTAAAGTCAGCCAATTTGGAACAAATTCTCCTTACTCTCAGGAATTGAGAGTAAGGGATGCCCCTAAGGACATGTCGTGGGTGTTCTGAGGAGTATAGTAGATTTTTGTGGCTGTCAGTAGGTTTACAGTAAAGTGTTGTATCAAGTCGCCCTGAGTGGCTTGTCAGCACTTTGACATCTAGAAAATTAATTTCCGAGGTAGAATGTTCCAAAGTGAACTTGATCGTCTTGTGAACTGTGTTCAGGTGGTTCACAAAAGCGAGTAAATCACGTTCACCATGGGTCCAGATGATGAAAATGTCATCAATGAAACGTTTCCAAAGGAGTGGTTTGAGATGGTATGTGTAGACATATCTTTCCTCAAACCATCCCATGAAAATGTTTGCATATGAGGGGGCAACTTTGGTTCCCATTGCTGTTCCACTGATTTGTAAAAAGTGTTTATTGTCAAATTGGAAATTGTTACAAGTGAGGACCAATTTCAGTAGGTCACACAGGGAGGTAGTGGTGGGATTCTCAAAGGGATGCCTGTTGCGCAGTAACATACTGCGTGTAGCCAGGATGCCTTCATTGGTGGGTATGTTGGTGTACAGACTTGTGATGTCTAGGCTAGCAATGATGGCATTCTGGGGGACTTCTAAATCTTTTATTTGATTTAGAAAATCACTACTGTCTCTTAAGTAGGATGGTAGTTGTTTAACTAAAGGCTGCAGGAAGTGATCTACAAACTGTGAGATTCTCTCAGTTGGGCAGCCATTCGCAGAAACAATAGGTCTGCCAGGTGGAGGGATTTGATTCTTGTGTATTTTAGGTAGAAGATATAAGTTAGCAGTGCGTGGCTGATTTTGGATTAGGTAGTCAGCCACCTCTTTGCTGATTTCACCATTGGTGTGCAAAGCTGAGATTTTGTTTTTAATCAATTGATGATGGAAGGTGGTGAGGTCACTTTCCTGCAACCTATAAAAGTCTCTGTCATTTAGCTGACGGAGTCCTTCTTTAATGTAATCTGAACGATTTTGTAACTACTTAACTAGGCATGTCATCCCTTTGATATCTTATTAACTCGAAAAGCGAGTTATAAGAGCCAGGTAAAATAACTGATTTTCAGTGCCTCTGGTTGGAGGCAGATGGGGGACAGGAAGTGGAAATAAATGTCTGAAATAAAGCATGAAAAGAGGTAAAAAATTGCAAAAAAATTGTACATGGTGTTTGAGGTTAGAATGTTTTCTTTAAGGTATTGAAAGATTTAATTTTTTGGTTTTGGAGATATTGATTGGAACAACCAAAGTAGTCAGTCACATTTTCAGAGGAGTAGAGTTAAGACACTTTTGGGCCCAATGCTAAGCCTATCCATAGGTCAACATTCCCACCCTGTTTGACTGAGGTGGTGCAAATAGGCTAAGGTGGTGCAAATACATGTAAATGAGGGCCCACATTGAGGCAGGTGGTGCCAACAGGAGGAAGAGGAGGGATGGTGGTGAGGATGACATCAGCATACATACAGGCAGGAACTAGCTCCAAGCAGATATCAATAAGTTAACCTGGTTATAATGTAGTTCTAATACCACAACACATCTGCTTGGAGGGCCAGTTAATGTCCATGGTGGTTAACAGCACCACAAAAGGGCAGGAAAAAGGTTCCCAAATGTTTCCAAATGGAATGCATGTACTTTAACATTGTAGCAATGAAGCATCACCTTGTAATGATGGTAGGCATGCCTTAACTTTCTCACTGATACCAGCTTATCTAAGGGAGATAATACAATAATATATATATACAGTTTCAATTTTCATGATATTTTGCGCCCCCCCCCCCCATAAGGTCTTAATTTAAGGTGGCTCCTATAACTCTTCTTTTTCTCAAGCAAAAAAGAAAATCGGCTTTTCGAGTTACCTGCAATGCACATTGCTATCCTATATTTGGCTTAGGGACCGGGTAGGTGGTGGCATGCAGAAGAAACCCAACACTGATTTTTTATTTCCAGTTTTGAATAACAAAATCACATTGCAGATCGTAATCACTGACACAGGTCACTAGTCAAGATATTAAAGTTCCTATGTAGCTGATTATTTATAAATAAAGGTTTGATACATTTGTGGTAGGGTAAAGTGACCATGAGTCGTCCACCTGGGTCATCTTACCTCTTACTAGTTAGTCTAGGATCTTTGTAATAGTAGGAAAACTTGCAGAGGTCATCTAAAAATGGATATAAATATTACCCAGATGTCTTACTCTTTCTATCCAGCAATGTTACAACTTTCATACCCATAGTCATGGAGCTCTTTGAGCACCCATTATTCGATGGATGTGAATTTTCTTTCATCAGTACCATGAGTCAGCCACTGTGGTACCTTGAGTCAGCCACATAAAATGACTCAACTAATTCATAGTAAAGAGTGTGCTTTTGAAGCAAAACAAGGAAAACATTTCTTCCCAGCTGCGAGATCTTGGTCAGAGTGTTTCTGGAATGATTTTACTAATCATAATGCTAATTAATACCATTCCTTGGGTAAACATAAATTATAGCAAACTTATCCCCATTCATCAGCTGTCCGTCATTTCAAAGTGGCTGTCAATCTATCAGAAGACCTCTCTACCTAATTGGTAGAATAGAGTTGATTTTGTTGAAAGATAATGGATAGTGCTAGATTCACTTTCCCAAAGATGGAAAGATAGCAGGTGCTACAGCTCAACATTTTGTAGCAGTGTAAATAACTTAGAACTCAATGAAATCGTCACTACTAATTTTATTTTTGACCAAAAAGCAATAGTGGCCGACTCAAGGTACTTGTATAGTGGCCGACTCAAGGTACATGTATTGCTCAAAGACACCTTGGGTCAGTCTTATCATACCACAAGTCAACTTCTATACAGCAAATTGTTGACTTTTTGTACTGAACACTATAAAAGGAATAATTTCAAGTTAAATTATGTTTGACAGTATAAGGGCAATGCTTTTTTCCAATTTTAGTTAGGTTTAACTCTGTTACTTGGTCAATATCACATTATCACTCATCTATCATTTTGTTACTGGAAAATCATCGGAAACTTATATCTGACTTCAAGAATAATTCACAAACTCTAGTGTCATCTAGAGCTCCTGGAAGGTCCTGGACTTATATTCCAAAAGATGCTAAGATAGCTTATAGCATACCTTGCCATGTAGCACCAGTGCAAATAGCTTAGAATCCACTAATATATTCATTAACACATTCATTTTGGGCCCAAAACCAAGCAAAATGGCCGACTCAAGGTACCTGGACGACTCAAGGTCACTCTACCTCTACCCTATTGTCAAATTTCTAAAGGCTTCCTTAGAATCTGTAAATTTGTTGCTGGAGACTTCTCCATAGGGCCTACTACAAATGAGACTTCTCAGTCAAAGACTTCTCTCTATATTCTCATGTAACCTGCTCAGGAACCTGGTCCAGGCCACCAAAAGCGACTTTAAGTGAGAGGTTTTCTACTTCCGGTTTAGTCTACACAAGAACAAAGAGAGAAGTCCTATTAGGGTGTTTCAAAGGACTAGACATGGTCTTAAATATGTGCATGTAAATACTTAACCATAAATGACTCAGCCTCATACTTGGCCTTGAATTAAAGCTAATGATTAGGCGCATCTCATGGTGATATTTATTATATTTTCATTATTTATATTCTTTTCAAAAGGGACTTGTAAAATCAAATGAGGTGTGAGTTTTAGCTCTGCGTGGCAGGTAGTCCTTGGTACCCTGAGCCTTTTGTGCTTTAGAGCACAACACCCACTAGTATCACCAGTTCACACACTATACATGTGTCATATACACAAGGCATATGCATTTGTACACAGCTGTCATCCCTGTACAGTCTGACATTGCCAGCTCCAACAGAAGTTCTCATGACAGCTGTTCTCCTTGACAACCAGACGCAGTGTCATGTTGTCGTCATGGCAACGCGTCTCCGTCACGTCACGCTAGGTAGCGCCAAGATGAGCCGAGCCGTTTGGAGCTAATCAAGTTTGACACCATTTAGATTGAGTTACTCACGTTTGGATGAGTGTAGGGCTGCGGGGGTTGTGTGTGCATGTGGAGGTCGTTGGGAGGGGTGATGACCAGGGACATCATAAGTCACACGGTAGACGTGTCTCGGTCCTTCGAGAGATAAGGATTCTAGGTGTAGTTACATTTATTGAACTTATTTGATAAAATAGTGTAGAAATTATGATAGAAGTATATGAGTGTCGAGAAATGATCCCAAGAAAGCCAGGATCCAGGATTTTGAAAGGGGGGAGGGCGCCCCTCATTTAGCCCCGAATTCTGGCTAAATTCTAGTGTAAAAAGGATTAGGTAAACTCTTAAGTACAGGGAAAAAGGGGGCGCCCCCGCCCCCCTCTAAATCCGCCACTGGGACTCTAGCCTCATTGTTAGAGGCCTTAGGGGATCGAGGGTAGCTATAAGAGATACATAGACAGACCCCGCAATGACCGCCTCATATTTGCCTGTGGATGACAGGATGTCTGTGATTTTTCTTTTTGACCTTGACTTTCATATATGGACCATTCTAAATAGTCTTCAAACCTCTATATGCATATGGGAGGCTAGATAATGAATTATTCATTATTCATATATTGACCAATATTTACACGTCTACTCAGTACAGGCTGTGTAATCACTAGTCACCACGAGTGACGGTTGGTGGCAGACCGGTCAATGGGCAGGAGGAAGGGCCCGGCCCCCGCACTTCCTGTATCAACTGACACCATCCTCGTTACCAGAATTGAAAATCATCCCCTATCCCCTGATTTTTGAGCAAAATAGGTACCCTATTTTCAGTCAAATCACTGACTTTTGAGGCCTTAAAATGAACCCTATTTTGGAGAAAACACTGATATCTCTAGAAATTCCACCCTTTTTATTGTCAACCACTGACAAGTAATCTCGTTCATATCACTCCCCAAGTAGACCTCTGAGTGTGGGTCTTTAATTATTAAATGTAACCAATGCTTCATCTTGAAGATGAAGCATTGGTTAGATTTACTTGTTTTATACTTGGCTGTATGTTACCATGATTTGTACCCTAATCATCACTTTTTACCCCCCCCCCTTGTTTCCTTATTCACAGATTCCTCTTGGAAATACGACCCCTATCTTTTGAAAAACGCAGACATGCAGAACTTGATAAATTAGACCCTATATCAGTGCTTTTGGTAACGCGGATGGTGTCCAGCTGATGTGGAAGTGCGGGGGCCGGGAGGAAGGGGTGGGTTTGGGTGGGGGGGGGGTGACGCCAATAAGTCACCTATTACAGGTACCTGGTTAGGGAAAGGGTAGTAGGGGAAGAGCAGGGGTGTCTACCTGTCACATACACCCACAGGTGTGTTCCTCATCACCCCAGGCACACAACATTAGGTACATTTCTCGGGATATTTCTACATGCAGATGTGACACGATGCTGACACACCCATAATATTGGTAGGCCTATGTCATGCACATCTAGGTATGTATGTATATATGGCATCTGTTGATGTAATGGTTTGCCAATCGTTTTCGTTTTTGTCTGAGGACAAACATACTCCCATTCCGACATATTCATGGAACTAGACTAGGCAGTTCTCACTTGGGTCATCAACTACGTCAACTAGCCCTCACCAAACGGTGATTCCATTTTGTAATTTGGTAATTTATGAAGCATAATCCAAAGAGTGACTTCTTATGTCTGATTGAATCATAAATATATGAGATAAACTTAATAGACCCAACTCTGAACCAACTTACTGGTGATTGTCATATTTAAAAATCTTAAAAACCTATATGATATCTCATTACTTTATTGCCATGTCAGCAAGGGCAGAGCTCCATCGGTCCATTGGACCCATGAGCTTGATGTTTGTTTGAAACCTCAATCCCTAACTGTTATGGGCCTACTTTTAGGCAAAAATACAGTCTCTCTAGTGCCGGCGTAGAGCAGAGGAGGGCAGAGCATCTGACCCTGAGGTTGTCTCCTTTGTAATAAAAAAAAGGAGAAGTATTACATCTAAGAAGTAAGATTTTAAAACATTCCTTGGAATACATGTGGTAAATTCAACAGCCTTTACATTTGCACACATGAATACACCCATCCTAGCCCATTTCAATATAACAGTTAGGCAGTGTGTTGCAATGCACCCGAATTACCGCGGAGTAGCACGGTGCATGGCGGTGACGTGTCCCATGTTCCCCAAAATGTTATTGAAAAAGAAAAAAAGAAGATAGATGGAAAAGGGGCGTCGCTGTGTTGTCACCGCCGTAGGTGACGTCACGTTCCCGCCCTGAGGCTGTGGGAAAATTGTCGTCTGCAGCCCTGGGAGGGACGCCGGGAACCAGGGATGACATGTGGAGAGAGGAGACACACCTGAACATTGATGGGTATCATTTGTTTTCAGAGGTCGAATTATTAATGCACAAAGTAGATATATCATGGTGGTATATATGCCTTTGTAATTTAGTAAAAAAGATATCCATTGGTATGATTAAATTCAACACGATAGTCGTTGTGAGCGGTAGCATGAGTTTCACTTCCCTGATGTCCTAAAAGCACAGAAGACTGAAAACAAGAGCCATAGCTTTCTTAGGCTCACGCCCATCTTTCATGGCCTTCACCTAAGATTCCCTCAGCGTCCCGTCACATCTCGACCTCCCGGTGCCTGGATACGGACTGCGTCCCTAGAAACAACCTCCAGACTTTCAGCATTGACCTCCGACCAGACGCCTACTTGGCACAGCATGCTGGTTGTTCATAAGGCGGGAACGAGGAGGATGGGGGAAGGTGTGCTTGGAGATTGCAAAGGTGATCAACCATGTGAGGTCGTGCGTTAGTTGACCCGGAGTTGACCCTCCTCCCTCAGCACTTAGTCCTACAAATACGGAGGGCCTGTTTGCCAAGGAGAAGGGTGTAACAAATTAACAAATCATAATGTCCACATCATTAGAATCCCTGGTAGAAACTGCCGAAAATGCACGTTTCAATGCACTGGCAAAGCATAAGGCGAGTTATGAGTGGAAAAAACGGATAAGTTCTAGACAGAAAGTGCCCAAAACCTAGATGCCCTCAGTCCGGGCTCCAGTACCGGCTTTATTCCATATATGCAAACTAGTGCTGTCATAATCAAATCAAGAAATGTTGTGATATTCACTTTAATAGGCACAAAAAAATAAGTGTTTTTTTTCTGATCACGTGGTCTCAAAATCCAGGGTTTAATCCTTTTTTCCCCCCGTTTTTTGCCTTGGCCCAAGGAATACCCCAAATTGACTCCTGATTTGTGTTAAAGGACTCGCCACTCCGGCAGACATTTATTTAAATTGACATGAAAATTCCCCAAATATGGTCTTCAATAACTTTTTTCATAGACTTATTGACAGGGCGCGTTGGTCGTTCCTGATTTGCTGTATGGTTGGGAAGGGATTGGGTAACCCGAAACGCACCTTTTTGTAAAGGTTTTCTTTTCTTCATCAGAGTTGGTGTGGGTGCTGCAGTCAACAATTATCAAAAAGGAAATCTTAACAAGAGATATTTTATCTAAGGGAATCCCTTACACAATATTTTGGTTCACAGATTCTTAAATCTGTTGCATGTGTAAACTGAGAGATCCTCTGCCTGGGTGTCTGTTTATTTTGTTTGATGCCCTTCAAAGTGCCACTATGCGCTGTTTTCAGGATCTCAAAGGGTCCCCCCTCCCTTTCTCTGAGAGGAGTGAGAGTGAGAGATTTGCTGTTGTACACCTCTGTTGTGTGTTGTTGGTTATACATGTATATGGTCTCAGAAATCCAATGAAATGAACTGAACACGAATGTAAAAAAAATGACTGTATTGCTCACTGCACTTTGCCATTCTAATTGCTTCTACTCTTTGGTCCAGCTAACTAAAGGTTAGATGAAGAAACCCAGATCAGTTGCTGATCCTGGATTTTATTGTTGGGGGACTCTGGGAACGATTGTGAGCGTGCCCCTCATCAGGGAGAGAGGACACATGTTCTATGTAGTCCCAACAACAACAACAACAACAAAACGCGGACATTACTAGGGCGTTCAAAAGGACCATACTTTTGTACTTGCATAACGAGGATTGATGTCTATTCACATGACCGAGTGCTGCCACTGCAGATCACCACAATTCCATAGCAGATCTGTGACATGCATGCAGACAATAATCTATGGGTACATGATATGATGTTATTGTGGTGCAAGCCTCTGTAAGTGCTACTGTTGCGGTGCCTGTGTCAAGCAGATTGCGACTCGGTTCAATCTGGAGACAGGAAGATCCAGGGCCCGGCGTCCTTCCAGCAGACGACAATTTACCAGAGCATGTTTACATGTGTTGTTGTCTATGGCGTCTTCCACCAGATGTCTCTGCTTGGCACCCAGACCGAGGTTGACTCCTCCGACCCCTACCAGGGACGCTGCTACGTCCTGTGACTTGGCACACACTCTCATAGCAGAGTATTGGGTAATATTTTGTATTGCAACCATTTCAGCTCTTCCAATGTTTCTTCTTGTATTTCGAGAATGTTGTTTCTCTAGGTTAAGTCTTCCTTCATAGAAAGAACTTGTATTTCGGAAATTTGCAGAGGACCCAATGGAAGGGTAAGGAAAGGGGGATGTTGTAACCATACAAACCCATGGAATAGGCGTTTTATTTGTAAAATAATCCTCTCAAATTGTTACAGGGCATCTATTGCCGAAGCCAATAAGTCAGTAAACTGGCACAAGTATCCATAAGTCTACAGCCGGTCTACAGCCCATGCTCTCTAACGACTCACGAGCACATGGTTGGAGTGATTCCCAAGGTTACCAAGGTCTCTGGACACGTGACTTAGGCACTTGCCTCCGCGTGGCAGATTCCAGGCCCTCCCTATGGTGTCAATCTTACATGACACACCTGGACGCGTCTGTCACCTGAGGCCAGTATTGGCGCGAAACCAGAGCTGATGTCGTCTGCATGGCCAACGACCCCGGCCAACGACTAATAATGAATACACATGAGGAGCTGTTCACCTCCAAGTTTTGTTTTTCTTTCCCTGGCATCCCATGATTGGAAACTCTCCCGCCTAACCCTCAGGGCAATATCAAAGACGCCATGTCATTCGTGATAAAGATGAGTCTCAGTATTTTGTTATTTTGTAGGAGAAATGAAGTGTACAATTCCCTGCAAGTGTATGTCCCCATAAGCCCTATGTATAAGAAATATGTGTCATTGATTCTCCACTATATGGTTGACTATTTATGATCATGAGTCGATTTTATATTCCAAATGATAAAGTACTTTCTCTCGGTACAAAGAGTTCAGTTGTATAGCCCGTGGAGAGTTTCTTGTCCCATCCTCCATCTAGCCAAACTCTGTAAGAATCAAACACATGCACATTTACACTTTAGTTACGGGCTTCCCTAACCCACTTAAAAGGGTCTATATCTCCTCTTTCCTATCCCCTCAGGATGTGTGTGGTGCACATATGCGTGGGCACCGACACATCCCTATGTGAAGTGTAATGTAGTTCTCGTCATGAATATGACCTTAGCTGTCGAAATGGCGTTAAACATCCATTACTCACTCACTCACACATTAGTTACTTTCCAATGGGATAAGATAATATTGTATACTTCCGTAATCTCCCGCGTATAAGGCGCGTCTTATACGCCAAACAAAATGCTGCTGAGTCTTATAAGTGGGAGGGACATTGCCTTGAGTTTGGGGTGCGCCTTATAGGGGGGGGGGGGTATTTTTACTATAGATCAGTACTAAATTAACAAAAATCTGCTCTTAAAGGTGCGCCTTATACGTTAAACAGTCCTCTCTTAGTTTGGGTGCGCCTTATACGCGAGCTGCGCCTTATACGCGAGAGATTACGGTTATTGTCTTTTACAGTGAACATGTATTAGAGACAGACCTGCCTTATCTGCCCATCTCACCTCAGATCCCTCTGACTGTGGGTGACGTGTGGGGTTTGATGTATGCAGGTTCATAATCTTTTGCAGCTGACTAAAAAGATACATAACGGTTCCCACGAACGCGGCACCTGCCAAACGAATGGGTTCAAATCATTTTATCGAAATAAGTTTCTATTTATTAAAAAAAAAAAAAAAAAAAAAAAAAAAAAAAATCTTACTCTGATTGGTTCAAAACACTGTTTATGTGTTGTATTATATGGAGAAATATATGATCTACAGATATAAAGTCCATATGGGTGGGTAGCAGGCAGACATACAGCGTTTCATCAGGAATGTTACAGTGTATTCTCAACGATAATGACCTTTTTTTTTATCAATACAAGATAATAGAGAATGACTGTGGAGAGGGAACTACGACTGTACATGTATATTGATGGCATATAACGATCCAGCTCCCCAGGTCCAGGAATAAAGTTATTGAACAATTGAATATGATGGGAATAAAATGTGTCAACTTCGTTCCTGCCCGGTGTTCCTCGCACAAATTTCTGCACTCTCTAACCTTGCCTTTATTTCATACCCCATTCTTTATCATTGTGCCAATGGATCCACTTGTATCAAACTAAGGGAAGGACCCTATCAATTTGAACTCCCAACCTTTGGTCCCATCCTTATCTGTTCCCACCCCATCCTCTTCCCCAGTCACTCAGTGTATACGTTTGCTTAGCGACATTCGCTTCCAGGGAGATCTCACCCCTGTTCACCATACCTAAATGTACCAGAGTACAAAATGGTGGCGCGTCGTGTCGTTGCCAAGGCGATGACAGGTGGTGACGTCTAGTGGCACCAGTAGACCTGTACCTCAGCGTTCCATAACCTGTAGCCTCTCACCACGTCTCTTGGTGATCAGACCTCACACTGGCCCCAGTTCGTAGTCTACCGATTACGTCACTGGTAAACAGGCATGCTGGGAGGTACTATTTTTCTTAGCTGGTTCCTAGTGACTCAACCTGGCAGATGGATACAAGCAAATGCTGGTTTCCACAAGTACCCAGTATTGGGGTCAAAGTAGGTCCAACACCAGCAGCGTATGAATACGGCGATTTTTGGTCAAAATGGTAACCTAGGGGAGAAGGCTTAGTTTGCCCACCAAACTACGTCGCCGGAGAAGTTGATCAGACCTTTCCCACAGACCCCGAGGTGCCCTGCCCAGTCTGACCGGCTCCACTGGCCACCACCAGCAGAGGGAAGTTGTTAAAAGCTTCAATAAAAACAGAACCCAGTGTGTCACGAGGCTTCTTGAATCCGGGATGTAATTCTGCCAAGGTACATTGATGCCCTCCCCAGGCGCACCCAGACATTGCATTGATTCAGTGCATGAAGGGCCATGACTTGGATAAGTTTATTCCAGTGGCGGATTTAGACGGGGGCGCGAGGGCGCACGCCCCCTCCCTTTCCCCTGTACTTAAAAGTTTATTTACCTCTTTACTCTAGAATCTAGCCAAAATTAGTGGCTAAATAAGGGGCGCGCCCCCTCTTCAAAATCCTTGATCCGACCCTGAATTGTTCAAAGTCTACATCTGTACATACAAATGAGATCATATACTAACATACATGCACTATTAAATTTTACTTGCCCGCTCACTCAGTTGCTAGCTGACATGCTCAATCACTCACTCAGTTCTGCACTCACAGACTCATTCACTCCACCCACTGCATGATTCACTCACTCACTAATGCATTCACCCCATTCACTCACTCAGTCACTCACTCATACACACATTCACTCACCCATTCACTCACTTACTCACTCAACCATCCATACAACACTCACTCAAATATAAATTCAGTCACTCGCTCGCTCCCTAGCTCACTCACTCAGTCACTCACACTCACTCGCACACTCACTCACACACTCACTGTATTGATCTGCTCACATTAACTCACATTACGGCTGAGCTGCTCCCCGACCTGTGGAACCTGACAGGTTCCCTTCGTCTGAGCGAGCACTGCCACAAGAACACAAATAAACCCTGTCCCATGAGCAAACATGTATAACGGCCCTGTTCCCAGACCAGGACTATAAAACAAAACAACACCTGAGAATAAACATGGAGATTAATTGTGAAAGCAGAAGGTAGTTAATTATACTTTCGTTAGCTGTCAATGTTATACGAGGGGGCCTGAGCTTTAAGTTAAGATTATTGGGAGACTTTCTACGATTTATGGAAATGATGTTTGACTAATGTTTGCGAGGCTCTGACTAAATGTTAACTTTCCTGTGGAAACTGAAAATTTGGAGATAAAAAGGAAAGGTATTTTTTCTGAAGAGATTTGTTTCTTTAGTATCATACTTGATCCTATGTTCCTTCTAATTTGACATCTTGTCGGGAGTTTGTTGATATATGAGACAGCATCTGCTTCCTTGTGCTTGTCTTTTTGGATCAGTAGGGCATAAAAACACGGTGGGTGATAATTTACCACCAACAGTATCTAAACCACCTGCCCTTAGCCACAGGAGGAAGTGTATTTTCTCAGGACTTGTCGCGAGAGGAATCACGTGCGTTCTGGGTGTATGACTCAGTAACAACCCCACCCAGGATTCCTTTCTTTTACTCACTAATGTTTGTCTAATCTTTATGTCCACTTTACCCCCTTTGTTTCTATTTCTGTCTTACAGCTTGTGACACTTATTTCTCCTCCTGCCGTATTCCATTGGTCTGCATGCCCCTTGGTACTTGCCTCGATTGTTCGCTCACTTATTTGCTCGCGTATTTGCACCTCCCTCCCTCCCTCCCTCCCTCCCTCCCTCCCTCCCTCCCTCCCTCCCCCTCCCTCCCTCCCTCCCTCACTCACTCACTCATTCACTCCCTCACTCACCCACTCACTCACTCACTCACTCACTCACTCACTCACACACTCACTCCTCTGACATTGCCCCGTCAGAATCTCGTAGACTGCGGTTTTCAGTGCCCACCGATCCAGGTGTGAGGCAGGTGGCACGGTGCGTGAGCAACTCATCTGTAGGCTACTCTTGGATCTGATATTTCATATGTGAAATGTTAGGTATGCATGGTAAAAGTAAACTTTGTGATAGCGTTTGGTTGAGCTCTGTGATTGATGCATGAGCAGCACACCTGAATGATCTAAAGGAAACAAAGAAGAGAACTTTATCCGTTTCTTCACAATTATTTCATTCTCACAAGTGCCAACCGTAGAGCTATACATATCTTTAAGTCTTTATCTGAATTCCCTGACAGGGCACGCGAGAAGCAGGAAGGTGTGAAATTGTAGGCAGTGGGAGTGGCAGGGAACCCCAGGGCAGACGGCAACCTCCCCCAGAGTCGACAAGCTTTTACCAATTTAACTTTTACACGATCCAATGGAGACAAACTCATTGGTGCAAGAACGAGGACAAGTCCCGTCTGTGTCAACCAAGGACACCATAGAATGGAAAGGGGGGGGGGGGTGCATCTGGAATCTCACAGCATATGTTCCCAAAAAATATCCAGGGGCGGATCTTAAAAGGGTTTTTTTAGGGACTTTTCAGCCGACCTTCGACGTGGCGTAATTTATGGATCATCCGTAAAAGGAGATGGTGAGACGCACAGGGTTTTAAAAAGCCATGCTAAAGACATAATAGGGATTTCAAAATTGATGGACGGAGACAACTTTATAAAAGTTCGCAGTACATTCTTATATAAAACGCTCCACCATTTCTGACAGGTGACAGCCTGGCAATTTTGAGCACCCGTGTATGTATGCACGGAATTGAATGAATGGGGTCTAGGTTCGTTATATATGTTTGCAGGTGGTGACCACTGGGATAGGTAATATTGATCCGAGGTTGAAACCGTCTATCCCTAAGGCTAATGCATTGTACAATTCAGTAAGATAGACAGTATAAAGAGAAGATCAACAGCCTTTCATTGCAAACTCGGCTTGGAGAGCACACGCGTCGCTACTGGGGCTGTCGCCCTCCCAGGCACGTGACAACACACGCGCCGTGCCCAGGAGGACGCATACGGGGAACCAGGCTAACAGATGTAGGGGGCGTCACTGGCGTTAGTACCTGGCACTAGTTTCCGATTTACACTGGAGGGGGCAGCACTGAGGTTCTAGATAACCGTAATTTTGGGTGGATACTGGAGGAATGAGTCAGGGATTTTAATGCACTGGTAATCAGAAAAATGCCGAATAAATAAGAATAGTACTTGACTTGATGCCTCGACGTCATGGTTCAGGAGTCAACTTTGAACAATATCCAGGCAAATCAGGGGGAGGGGGGGGGGTGTCGAGAGAATGGTAGTGATCATGTGATGCTACGGTATCATGAAAAGACGTGTATAAATTCTATAACCAAGGAAGTTTAGTAGCACTACACTTGTCTGTTAGTACAGAGAACACTTCCTTCACATACCGTAGTAGACTACTCACGTATATAAGGCGTACCGTATTGGCCTGTTTAAGTGACCCGGCGTACCCTGGCTCTAATTCAAGAGCGGCGCTTATTGAAGACTTACTTTAAAGTGTATATTTCCATTTCAATTTTTCTGTAACCCCGGCGGTTAAAATTTAAGACCGGGTCATTCAAAGACCGGCCCTTATACAGACCACTACGGTACCTCGCATTCAAGACCTATACCTTACTTAGGTTGAATCAGTTGAATGGACATGGGACTTGATTTTGAGCAGCTTACTACTAATCTGGAACATCTTATAAGCCATAAAAAGCATTGTGTTCCTGTATAAGCGGCTTATACCAAGATATATCAAATGATCATACCTGTCCCCCCACTATCTATCCATTATTAGATCGGAATATCTAATATAGATTTTTTTTGTTTACTTTGTCAATGAATGATAAGTTCACTTGGCACACCCTCTTATCACCAGATGCTCCTCCTCACGCCCCCGGGCTCACACCCTGATCCATTCTGTATGTCACCTATGACGTCATGGACATGACGTAGGGATTAAAGGGTAATATGAGAGGACGTAGTTTGTTTGCCTTTGCAGCAGAGAGCGCCTGGGATATCGCCCTGCCCCCGGGCCCTGCACCCCCCTCCCTCCTATGTTGTTCCTTCCTGGCATACCTCATGTTAATTAGGCTTTCCTGTGTAGTGCGCTTGGTGGCGCCACTATCGGTTCCCGATGAGCAAGTGGGATTTGCTCATCAATAACTGATTTTGGATAATAACCTGTATGTGTGATTTTTTTTCATGTACATGTTTAAGTAAAACAAATTTCGGAAAGAAAGAATAGGAGCTCAATTCTAATGCATTTCAGACCAGGGAGTGGGAACAATGATGGGAAAGCATGTATAAGATTATAGGGGGCCGCCAACCGAGACCCCTGTCCTTCCCCCATCAATAAAGATTTGCTTCCTCCATCCCTGGGAAGATCTTCTGACAAATCTGTTTTAGGCCTGACCAACCTTTTTTTTGACAACAAAATATACAAGGGAGCAGTAGACCTGCAGCAACACACACACTTATGTTTTCACCAATGTTATCTTCCCCCCCCCCCATAGACACGGCTGTATCAATTCGCACTTGTATCTTGGTTGTATTGAACCAGAACGTATCTGGACCTACTAAAGTTTTATGTTCTCTTTATGATGTCGTAAAGCAACAGAACAGGATGTGTGTGGCACCCGGACTGTGGCAACTACCTGTCATACAATACGTATGGGTTAGACCGCCTTGACTGCGTGGCCATTGCTGAAGCTGATTACTACCAGTTACCACTGATAACAGCTATCAGATGGGTATCAACCCCCCCCCCCCCCCCCGAGAAGAGCGGAGTGAAGAGCCGGGATCATGACTTTGCAATGTTGGTATGATTCTATAATGCGCACCTGAGGTTAGTTCTGGGGTTAGTTTCACTTATAGGCCGCACCTTATACCCAAGATATTACAGTAATTAAGTTTCTACAACTATGATTACACTGACTATGGAATATAGAACTTACTTTAGATAAGGATGTACAGCATTCGTAGGTTAGGGAAAGCAAAAGAAAAAAAGTCGAACTGCTATATGGATTTATAGGGATATACATGTACCACCGTATCGTCGTGAAAAATCTCCCAGGCGCTTATAGATTTGGAGGGGTGGTTACCCCCGGCCCTTTTACAAAACAGGCGCTTATTCAAGGTCTATTTTCAGTGCTTAAGAGATATTTCAACACCCCCCTTACCCCGGCGCTTATACAAGACCGGCGCTTATTCAAAACCCGGTGGTTTTTCACGACGATACGGTACATTGTAGTATACGGACTTAGCAGGTTTAATTTTTAGCCAATGAGAGAGCCTCAATCTATTCACTGCGGTCCTTCGGGGGCCAACTGGTACCCATCTGATGTCTTATCAGTAGAACTCGCTGGTAACAAGCTCCAGAAATGGCCACGCCCATGGGACAACCTGCTACCTCCGAATAGGGTTGGTGTAGGCCACGAAGAAAAGAGCCAACTTATATATACAGATTAACCTTTCCCTCCCCTATGACCCTACTAAACCTCACTATAAACCTCAAATTTCACCCTCTGGAACAGAAACCCACACTTCCTCCCACAGGAACCTGCCGACGTGACATCCTAAGCCCACTCTGATTTTCAACCAATCAGAAGTGTTGACAGCCGTAACTGCGACCCCTCCTTCCGTGACGGTCCCCAGTGCTTCCAGGGAATGCCTGGAAGAGACCTTATCTCCTTCTAGGCCTGCCGCCTGATAGGCTTCATACAGGCTTTAGGGCTAAAGTGACCACAAGGCCCTAATGCCAAAAATGTGGTTGGGTCTAAGGAAGAGCCCTGGTACTGATAGGCAGATAGGAGAGTACATCTAACAGTGGTATCAAAGGCTGCTTATCAGGGGTGGGAGGGACATGTAAGAGGCACGGTAGCCTCTAATCTAGCCGCTGAAAATCATCACAGTCATTTAATGGATATTTTAAATGGGTACATCCACTTAGCTAAATGAGGCTTTGACTGTAGTAGACCTTCCACCCTCTCATCCACTCCACCCACCCTACAATCTCTAACAACCCGACCTGCAGACAGACACTGAGACATACTTGTGGCAGTAGGTTTACCAGCAGTGGTGCCACCTGCTGATCTAACTGTCTACCCAAAGGTGGTGCATGATTCAATTCATAATAAATCACATATGCCAGGGGCTAATAATGGACAAAAAGGAATAATGAAACGCATTATGTACGTATATTATTTATATGGGATCCAGAAAATTAAAGAGGCCACGGATTATCTGGTTTTGTCTCTATTTTGAATACTATTTTCCCTGCAGTGCTCTTCCATACAGAATGCCACTTTGTCTTTTGATATGGGACAAAACCAGAATACAGTATTCCTTTTACAGGTATATCATCGAATACCTCTATCAAAAGGTATAGGTGTAGGCAAACTTACGTATATCGAGATCCCCCATCTACAAGATCTATAAAGTTGATAGGCCTGGACGTTTGACAACAATTAATCCGACATACAATCTGAAACGTGCGGTTACTGTCACATTCTCTCATGTCCCTACCCCCCTAAGTGAATCAAGTGGCTTAGACCATAGGTGAGAGGTGCCATAACAGGTTGAACATTGTGTCGTCACAGGTAGCATGTGACACCTACGTCATCCTGACGTCACTCAATGACGTAAAGCGCGTGACAGAAACATCTTCATGCACAGTAGAAAGCTCACTTCGTTCCTGAGGGGGAATCCTTTAAACAAACATGACGTAACATTTCAACAACAGTATGACCCTCTCAACTACCTTTCCCGTGAGCTTCTCGTGTCAGATGGGAACTCCCAATATATAAACACATCCGGGTCTGACATCCGGGTGGCCACTTTGGCGGTTGGGGACGTGTGATGGGTCATGATGAAGATTTGTTGTCTATACGGGTGATACCATTTAAGTGGTTTTTGAGGAGACAGAATGTTGACACCCAGTGACCATAGAGTGGTCCAGAGTGGCTCCAATGACCCGGAAGCCTAGGGAGTCACTTCCGGAAGGGAAACCACAAGAGACATTTTTTTCAAAATTTGCTAACGTTAACAGAAATGGTTGATATATGGATTCTTGAATTTACAGTTAGGTCCGCCTCATATGAAAATTCGTGCAAAGATAGGTATAGAAACGGATATCTGAATTCATGATTGAAGTTCATGTCATAATCTTTAAAATATCGTGAGCTAGGATATATTCATAGGGCCCAAAAAAAAAGATAACCATTGAACACCTAGCAAAGTATGATTATATCAGACCTTGGATTCTAAAAAAATATAAATAAATTTTTTTTTTTAAATATCCGACCTACCTTCCTCAACTTGATGTTGATGTGTGTCTGAGAATGACAAATTATCCCTAAATGAATCCAATCACAATCATGTTTATAGGAAAGTCGGATTTTTGGTTTCCAGTTCTGAGGGGCTGCATATGATGATATATTTTATGAGTAATATATTCTATTTCCTCCTACTTTCCCCTATTGCTTCCTCAGACATTTTTTCCTCGCCTCAAATCGAGGAAATGAGACTGACAATTTATGTTTAGATCCAGTCTATCTAGTCTTACACTAGTCAGCTTGGAAGTATAAATCTGAAAGTAGCTTCAGGAACCAATGTAATCTATTTTCTAACCCAAGAGAGTACCCCCTGTCACGCCTCATTGTCCTCCTCTCTGTATTGAAGTAAACCCCCAGCCTACCCGCTAGATAAGACATGAGACCTGTGCGGCCTTCTGATGGCGCGAACACTCCTAGCGGCAGATAAGGGAACCCTTGAAGTCACGTGGGTGTCATGTGATGTCGTAAAGTTCCTGGATCATAGGTTTGACCTCACCTGGTTAGTCTCACTTTGAGTATCGACTGTTTATTTTCTCTCAATTCTCTCTGGTAATGACTTCTGCACATTGTGACATTCAAGGGTCTTTTGTCAATTAGCATTGCATTGTCCTAGCGATAGGGTATCGAAAGTCAGTTTTCTAGCTCTAAATACCCAAATCAGGTGTTAGTCATTGTTTATCAACATTAATTTAATTGCTTTTCAATTTTCTTTCTATTTCTTTTTTTTTCTTTTCTTAGAATGGATTTTTAATGTCCATGTAGGAATACATAATCTCAGGTATACATACAAACTGCACTTATACCGATATGACAGAGTTATAATTCCACCCCTCTCAGTGATACATTGTATACATACCCCAGACATTTGATGAATTTCCTTCTACGTAATCACTCACTACATTCCCCGCCAAGAAAGATGGATCCTTTGCTATTCCATTTAACCAGCCTGAAATAGAGTGAGTGTAGTTACTGCCGATTATTCTGATCGTACATCCAATTGTCACTTTGTGATATCTGGCCCCATCTATAAGCATTAAGTGCAGGTACCTGGGGGCTGTTAGGTGTTATGTTATGAGTACTGGGTGGTCATGTTTGCTTTTCAGGCAAACAGGGCGGCCATGCTGAACATGTGTTGTCATGGTTACGTGCTGTATTGACACCCCAAAATGGGATCAAAGGAGGCTGTAGGGGTGGGGTAGGGAGGATGGGGGAGGGATGGACGGGAGAGGCAGAGGAAAGTGACAGCATTGAGATTGGGTGGAGAGAGGCAATGGTGTAGATCCACCATGATAGAGCACAAGACTTGAGGGTTTCAACCTAATTTATACTGCCTTCTCTCTGCTGTTTGGCCTAGGATATTAGTAGCCACAAGCATGATGATGAAACTTGGAATCCCACACCAGGCGGGCAAACCCCAGATGCAAAAGTGGTAAACCTTGTTATCCCTTCACAAGCCTTGTTGTATATCCAGACCAAACTTGTAATATAAAGAAAATGGAGAGAAGGAGGGGTGTGGTGTTCACAGATATATATCAAGTTTGGATCCCAGAAAATGTGTGAATTTAGCGGGTTGGGTTATCCCTCATCCTGCGATGAAATGACCCACCCTCCTCCACGAACACAGCATAACCCATCCCCCACTATCACCAGAAAAAGAATATGGACATTGAATTTACAACAGCAGGTTAAAAAGAAGTAATATCACCTCTGACCCAAATTACATCAAAAGAGTGCCATATGATACATCTAAATCTCTACAAGCTACATCTCCACATCTGTAACTCACTACCCACCCTTGTAATTTTGCCACCAGAAGATATTCATCCAGATTTTATTTCTCTGCCACACACATACTGCCCTTTATAAGTGACACATTACCTGCCTCGTCCTGCAAAACCCATTGGTACTGCAGTCCTGCCACCTGGGGGAGATCAGCAAAACTTTGAGTATAGGGGGCGCTGACAGTTCCATTTAAAATTGTAACACGCATGCGCACTGAGAGGCTCCTGATAGATGGTGCAGCTGTTCTACCGATGACAAATTGATCACATTGAGTTTTCTGGTCTTCCAGGGAAAGGACTTCTTTCTGGATTCATTTAAGTTCTGTTTTATACGAAGGAGATCAATCATAAGCCTATGACCTTGACGACGTTTTGCACAAAATCATGCACAAGCAGCCTAACCACGTTATGTTAGATATTGAGCATCAATTTTCAGAAAGAATTGAAAGAAATAATAGAAAGAATTTCGAAAAAGGAAAGTAGATAAGAGCATTCAATAATGGTGGCGGATGGCATTCGATATATCTTATAGCTACAAGGAACAAACCACAGACCTTTTTTTTCTCCAGTTCCAAAGAAGTTGAGATCAGCCTTATGTTTCCCCTTTCCTAAAACTGATACAGACAATTACTACAAAAATAAGGATGGATTGTGAAATGTCAACAAGGTCAAGTTGAGTTCCCTTTCCTGTGCAGGCCATATTATCTCTTAGTACATTTATCACCTTGTTTGGCAAATGCTCTCTGTGAGGAGGAGCCTGAAACTACCAGGATTACTTTATCATAGCCAGGGTGTCTTCTGGGAATGGGATTGAAAAGAAATATCCAGACCTCCATTATAAACATGTGTTTATGTCTTTACTGTGGACATTTCTCTCCTTGAACTTTGTGGATCTGAAGATATAGCCTATACAAAACTGGTAGTCCTCAGTCGACGCTGAACAATAAAGAAGAGTCATCTGTTTAGAGAACAATAGATGTGCTCCTGTCCGAGATACATGTATACATGCACATTGATATAGGCTCTTATTTCAATTCCCCACCGACGCTGTTATTTCCTTGGCGGACCCTCGCATGTCCTTTTCATTTCACTCACTGAGTTCCTTTCTCTCAGTCATGGTCTGATGCATTTGTCTTCTGGCCTCTTTTGCATAATCGTAATATGTCCCACAAAATTACCATTGGACAGGGGGCAAGACTTGCTTAGATCTATGCCTATGGTGATATCTCTGGGCGTTGTTGGGGACATTGTCCTGTGGTCCTCTTCTGTCAGCGCCACCCACAGAGACCACACCTAAGACCATAAATACATGTAGCAGCGTCCTCCAAGTAGCAAATCTATTAGATCTGTTCCATATTAAATGCAATGTGTTCTGGGAAATTTGTTTTTGCTCTGACTTATCACATACTTCAATAGATGCTCTATCTATAATCGTAATGGGCAGCAGGGGCGGATCCAGGATTTTGAAAAGGGGGGGGGGGTCCAACCCTGGTTTATGGGGGTAATGCCGCAAGCGCAGCGCCACGACATCGCAAGTGCAACGGCGCGACATCGCAAGCACAGCACCGCGACATATGTAGGGTGGTTTGGGGGCATGCCCCCACAAGGAAATTTTGAAATCTAGACATCAAACAGTGCATTCTGATGCATTTCTAGATCCCAATCCAGTAAAGCATTTTGGTGTACCATCAGGAGTATGTTTATGCACTGGTGGAGTTTTGGGTCATTCCCAAAGAAAATCTTATAACATTATCATCAAACCTATATTTAAAATGCTTTGGTATAGGAAAGGGATGCAAATTTATATCCTGATACCATACATTGTTCTTTGATAGAGTTTTGACAGCTCGTCCCCCAAGGAATTTTTCGAAATATTGGTTTTAAACATTAAACATGCTAGTCTAAGCACCTAAGGAATTTCTGTATCATTGGGTGTGAATCTAGTAGTTTTATTTGAAAGTGATTTTGAGCCTATCATCAATAAAACTTTGAAATTTCACAACAAAAAAATGTCAACTCATTACAGCACACAGTATTTTGATGCACCCCAAGTGATGAATAAAATTTTAATGGGATATAAATCTATTAGAAAATTACCTGGGGGAACAAACATAGTATCCCATGCATAAGGCACACCTGATGCTTAGATGCCTATGTGGTCTCACTGGTGCACATTGGGTCATGTTAGAAAATTGTGTGGAAATTTTATAGATTTTAGATACTGTAGAGTCATAAATTGTAAAATTCACAAACAATAAAAACCATATCAAAGAGAGATAGGGGCCATGAATGGGGGTATACAAAGTGGACACCTTGGGTGGGCCCATAGGGGGGGTCCTCCTTCGGGGACCCCCATTTGAACATGTTATGGGTGGACCAAAAGGGGGGGGTCTGACCCCCAGGACCCCCCCTGGATCCGCCCCTGGGCAGTGGGCAACTTTTTTTCTGCCTCTTCTTCTTTGACCCCATCAATTTCCCCCTTTCAGTTTTTCACCCGTTTCTGAATACACAATTGATAGCACAGATGCTAACAGTTTAATTTGTATCTATCATAATGATGTTTTTCCCCTTCAGCATTGCAATATTTCCAGTCTTACCATTAATTACCTTTTTCTATTTGAAGGTCAATGACCTTTTTTCTCAGCTCCGCAAAGTGAGCCCATTATCGCCCATCCACACTGGAGGTGCTCATGGTGATCCGGGGGTGTCGGCTCGGGGTGTAACCAATGTACAGGGTCAACTGCATAGGGCAGGGCTGGGACTGGGGATGAAAGGGAATCAAAGAAGGGGAGATTGGGAATAGGGGAGAGGGATGGTGAAAGAAGAGTTGGGGTTGAGCTGTAAGGGTTAGTAACCTGCTCCAGTGGGTTATCTCAGAAACCCTTGAACACATTTCATATGTCTGTGGTAATGACTTGTGAAAAGGGGTCCAACCTCCACTTAATGTTATGGTTGGTGCATAAAATGCTACCCATGGTGGCCCTATATATTTCAAATTTGGCTGTATTTTACATACCAGGCGCTAATCTAGGGAAAATAAAGTGTCGATTTGGTTCTTCATTCGGTTTCAGAATTACAAACAGTAACTGTAGTTAGCTATTGATTCACATTTTCATACTTTGTGTATAATTTATTTTAGAATTATTTTTGCAGGACTATATGATGGTGAAATCTCCAACCCTGTGAAAACACCAACCCTGAGCTGCCCCGCCCCGCCCCTGCCAGCATTACCCAATAACAGTTGTCACTCTTCTGTCAGTGTCAGATCCCTCCAGGGACGAGGACGGAGAGGAAAGGCGGGGGGGGGGGGGCTGTGATTTAGTCTCTCTGATCCCTGTTGATCCCTACCCTAGATTAACCATGCCGCCGCCTACCGGTGAAAGGAATAACCATTTCTGTCAAGTTCTCATTTGGAAGTCATTGAAAATCCTGGCAACAAATAGACTTTCTCTAGTCCCATGGACAGGCTAATCAGAGCAGTTTCCTCAACATTTATAGACTTAGTAACGTCATGCTCAGACACACTCCACTGCAATCACAGATCCCCGCACTCTGATTACAGAGGCCAGCATCTGCATTTCCCAAAATAATCTGTGTATGTCAGTAGGGCCTAATGCACAGATCTATTAGCATATATGAGCTGTAAAATAAAATAAAAAGATAAAAAAAGTTGAAATCGTTTACAAAGCCTGAGTAAGTCTACTTGGTCCCATACGCCACCATCACTCTGTCTGGGGAGAACTGCTCCTTCATCGCCCTGTAAAATGACTAAGCCAGCCGAGCCTCCTCTTCTACGAGCTGCTCATGGATTATCTGAGCAGCTTGTTTCACCTCCACATCAACTCCAGGTGACTCTAATCATAGCCTCTTAGAAAGGCGCCGCCCCTGCCCTCCCACACATGTAAACCTATAGTCATATAAGTAGGCGAGCAGAGGGCCTAAACCTGGCCCTCTGACGCTCATAATTGCTCTGAGCAGCTCAGTAAACTAACGTATGTTTCCAAGGCATAGTGGTATGTGATGGTAGTAGCATGGAATGAAATGATTTTGGGAAAGTGCAGGTGGAACCCTCGGTCAGCATTTGCACGATGGTCATGTGCATTTGGTATGAATATGTGATTCATAATGTTCATGCATTCAAATATTGTTGCAACTCATTAACACTCTAATCAGTATGTGTATATACGCCTTGTTATATGGTACTACTGACTTGTTCAATTCCCGGTAGTCAGATTTTCAGGAGATCATTTCATTTTGTGTCATGAACTGGACAATACTAGAAGAAGTATGATTCGAATAGAAATTGAGTTTTAATTTGTATAGGAAATGGCATATATATATATATATATATATATATATATATATATATATATATATATATATATATATATATATATATATATATATATACAAGCTCCACCTTGTATTGACCGAAATGAGCTGTAGTCAACAGCAGGCAGGAATAAGGCTCCTGTCACCAACCCGCTTATTCCCCAGATACTGAGTATAGTTGAGCTGCTCTAGGTGCTGGTTTAAATCAGGTTGAGTTATTGGTGGGTATTGCTCATACAGGCGGTGCTTTATATGATCACGCCCAATGTAAATATCAAGTATCCTGAGCATGATATTGATATTGCACTGTGGATTCCAGATGTATGCTGTCATTTTCCATCCTGCTGCATATGTATAAGCTCTTTTAAGGGCCGCTAATGCATTAATGCATCATGTCCACTGATCACACTGGGCAGAGTATTAGAAAGGGAGTGGCAGGGGAGTGGATCCTCTGTAAGTGGGAGATTCCGCAGGGGTTGGCAGCTGTCGCAATATCGCAATAATTGTGCGACAGAGGGCTTGGCAAATGTGACAGTGACATTGAGGATGACATGGGCTTTCCAAATCTGAAAGAATTTTGTAAATATTCCAACTAGATCCAAAGTTATGATCTTTTCAACATATATGCACGATCTGAAACAATTTTGTAAATATTCTAACTAGAACCAAAGTTATTGAGTTATATATGATCAGTATCTCCTAAAATATATAGAACACTGACAAAAACAATTCAAATGTAGATTTTCTATGCTTCTTCATAGTAGGCCCTATAATATATCTAATCGCCATTCTAAAGGTAGAGGTCTCAGAGAAATGTACTCAAAAACACTTCAATTTAGAATTAAGGGTGGAATTTTTATTTTTTCCTTGGCATAGTATCTATGATCCCTCACCCCTTTTAAAACAAAAGTTTAGTGTCTAAATATTCCTGACTGATTTCACCTTGAGGTCTTAACTTTCACTGTTACTCTGGAGCAATAATGCTCTTATGCTAAAACCTTCTAGAATTGATACCTCTTTAGATTTTAAAGGATTTTCTTGTGGCAGCTTGCCACCTAAATCCCTAGAACACGCGAATGCTTTGAGGTAAAATATAAAAGATCTCGTGGAGTAATTTGGAGATATTTGTAGGAGCAATTTACCCCCAAAATGCTGCAAACCCTATTCATTTTAATGATAAAATTTGAAAGTTTTCTCACAACAATATGCCAACTTATGCCTCTAAATAGGAGAATGTTTTAATGTAAAATCTGGAAATTGCCTTGGTGTATATTCCCTTAAATCTTTTAATACTTAACCTATCTAGTGGTAGAATGTGTAATGATTTGGTGCTATGCCTCCTCCACATCATCTCCTAATACCCAAATTTAGAACAGAGAATCTGACAATTTTCTTTTTTTTAGTAGGCAACATCTTAGTACCGGTACACATGTACCAGTATTAACAAACACTTTCCCCACCAAATATCAGTATTGTTGCACAAATGTGAGTGCATTTAATTAATAGAAAATTACATAATGCATTGTGTATTAGTAAATATAACCTAATATTATGAACTGATAGCCTATCTAACACAAATTCAATATACAGCAGTAATTAATTTCCCACCGGCTTGTAAAAATCATACATTTTACAATTGGGACAATTAGTACCGTACAGCGCCACAAGAGGGGGCCCTACACTGCCCCAGATGCCATCCCATAATGACAATTGAATGTATCCATGACAACCAATATCCATGACAACCAGGAAGTAAAGAGAAATTTTATCGTAATGTTGATATACCTAACCTAATTTTACTGAGTAAGCATCCTGATGAAGACCAATGAAGTTGGTCGAAACGTAGATCATCATACAGAGTGTTAAAAACCAACCAATCTACATCTGACTATACCTGCATGAAGATTTATTTATTGAATAAATACCAACAATTTATCAAATTGACAGTGTCTGGTTTTGTGTGATTTTCCAACTATAGTATTTTCTTTGAGCAATTTGTCCCCAAAGCTCTCATAACACCTATTTTAAAGGTAAGATTTGAATTCTTCCTTGCAGCAATTTGCCACCTAAATCTCCCAAAGCACACTAATGTTTTAAGGCTGAATTTGGAAATATGCCTCCCCAGACTCCCAAAAATCACCATTTTTTGACAAGTAGAAGCTGAAAATTTTCTCATAGCAATGTGCCCACCAATCTTATTGAAAACACGTTGCTACAACAATTCATATGTTTGCTCCAGCACTTCACGATATGCCCACCCCTGACATTCCATTATACACTGTTCCTACCTTGTACATAATTCCAATTTTTTCACTGGGATTCGTGATAAAATTTTAGCGATTCTCCACAGCAAACTCTTCAATATCAGGCAATTCCCTATTTTTGGTGATCAGTGAGCGGCATTTCTGGTGCACAGATGCATCTTCAAATTCTCATAATAAATGAAATCCCAGAGTCCAAAATTGTCTTTCCTGGCCCAAGGATCAACCATTTCGAACAGCATCCTTGATACACCCAAATGTGCATGTCTATCGTCACTTTAGTGTTGTTCCACTAAACCGTCCCCAACTCGACTTCCTGTTAATGCATTCTGGGATCGTGGTGATGTCACCGACAAGATTTGGGAGTGTCATGTCACGGTCACCAGAGGCGACGTGACGTAGGTGTGGCGTCATATGACGTCTTGTGTTTAGCTGGACGTGTCCAACACGTTCAGGATCATGTCTTATCTCATTCTTGAATCCCTCTTTCCACCTCCCTCCGCTCATGCATTTAAATTAACTTAATTCTGAGGGGACACTATCTGAGAGGTGTCAATTATCGAAAGTGGTCTGCAGGACGCAGAGATAACATTAAGCATTCCTAGAATTCAGGGTTTCAAATGTTATTGTTTAAACATAAGGTCTACCGGGTTGTAGAAAGTACTATAGCTAATTGGTTTCAATGTGAATGAGTACTGAGGGTTGATAATAGAAGAGCCCAAACATAGATTAAGGGATCGAGAAAAAACGTGCATCAATTCTCCTTTGGTTTCTGGATTTTGTCCCCACTGCTCTATATATAGACTATGGGGACAGTGGCACCTGTTTGGGTGCAGAGTGGATCATTCAGCGCACAGCCTCGGCCCACGTATCCTAAAACCATGTTTTTAACCTTTTTATGCCCAGAATTATTTGAAGATTTTATATTATTTTACATTATTTCATGATTGTATCATTTTGCTGATAAGAGCATGTGTAATCTCAATCTTATTCTTCTTAATACTCATAACTTAGTGGATACTTCCAGTTAAGGGCATGGCATTACTGGTCAGGTCTGGTAACCATAGTTACCAAAACATTCCATTTGTTGCCATTTAGTGGTGTATTGTCTCTCTTGTGCTATTCATATCCATAATCCCTGCAATCCTTAGACCTTTCAAAGCTAATTCTGCCTGCATCTGTACATGTACTGTCACACAGGAAACATAATATGTTATAATAGTAACAATGGATGGTTTATCTTTATGGATATGCGAACAGTTATTGTAGAAGGGAGTATGGGAAACTATGTGTGCTTGATCCATAATCATTTTGGTACCATGTCGGATTTTAGCTCCTTGGAGGGTTGCCCTTTGATGAATCACATAAAATGGCATCTTATTTTCAAGTTTTGACTCACTGTGCCTGATATAATGGAGGTAAAGTCAAATGGATAATTGTATTATAATTGGGAGGCAATAAGCATTCCGGAGAGGGCCTAACTTTGCAGATTGGACCAGTAGAAGTATCTGAAACCTTCTTTCAATATACATGCATTTAAGCCCAAAACCGCACTTAAATCCGCGCTTGGGCACCTAAGGGTTAACCTATACCAGCACGCTGCTCGCACGAAAAGAAGTGGCGCCACCACGCGCCAAAAGCATTTCAACTCCTACGGTTGTTACTCTGTGCTTGTCACACAACTTCTACTGTTTTCTTATTCACTGGGTCACTTTCGCTGGTTGCTATCCGATAGAGTGTGAGTGGCCAACTATGGGAACATCCCACGTCAAAGCGGACAACTTCCGGGGTAGCCGTTTTGGTAAAGTTAGTGGAAAAATGACACAGCATTGTAACTATTGGCATGGACCTGAAACACTGGATATGAAAGAAAGGCCTTCTTTGGAGAGGTGTGCCATGGGTGTGTTTTCACCATCTGCCGCTAGATGGCAATGGAAATCCTTATGTGTCACTAGGTGGCCGCACAGAGCCAGTATGTTAAACATCTAATATTCTATTAATTCATAACTTATTCTTACAAATAATATGTAATTTTTGTAGCTATAACTATAATTAACCATTATGGTAATGCACAGATAGGTTATCTATTAAATAAAACAGTATATCTGTAAAAGAATGAGAAGTGAGTGTGCTGCCCCCTGGTGGGTAACTATGGAAGACTCCTACAAAATCCTGCAGTCACTGTCTGAAATCATGCAGAATTGGCCTGCGGGACACACTTCTATGTACGCATTGTAACACCCTACCTAGGTCTTAGAGTCATGTTACTGGAGACAAGCGAGTTTTTTTGTGTGTCTTGGTAAAAAGAGAATCCTCTTTTGTGCGAGGCGCATTTACTGCCCACAAGACACGCCCTGTATACTCCCATATCCCCTCCTTTCTCCTTGTTCCTAGTCTGCATGCGATCATATTTTGTAGGTGCATTAATCTTATCAATGTTTTGTATACATCAAACCAATATACATGGAAAGTCGAATTCCAATGTTTTTCCTTCTGTGTTGGATTCCTGTACCTTTGACATTTAAAGACTTGTGCAAGTCTGCCATTAAGTCACTTTCCATGACACCACTAGTCTTTAGAGGGTTCCACCTGTCAGAGCAACTCGGGAAGTTAATCAGCGATAATCTGTTAATAGAGTAGCTCTTAGAAACCTGCTCGTCACGAGCTGCTCAGGTCTAAAGGTCAGTGAGCTGCTCAGGGGTGAGAGGTTAGTGGGATCTAATCAGTAGGATGATCCATGAGAAGATGCAGACAAGAGGAAGAAGTTTCTAGTGCCATGTTAAGTATCTGCATGTGTGTACTTTCCCAGACACATAGCCAGTGTACCTCTCGTCTAAACAAATGATCCATAGCCTTTTCATCCTTACTCGAGTTTTTTTTTGTTCATCAGCTTGGATTCGCCAAACAGTGGTCTTCTCTGTGGATATTTAATATTACTATTATGTAATCCACAGAGTTGTCAATATTTCACAAGTATAGGCTTAGCCTCGATATTCCATATCTATGCCCCTAAAAGACAGAGAAAAAAGAGTTTACTCCATTCACACAAAAAATAACCCACAAAAAAGCATATCCAGAATTGGTCTTTGGATCCTTGATTTACACCCCAATTTCTAATGCCAATCCCCCAATAATGTATAGTAATATTTCTCATACACCATGTGAATCATTGTGCCCCAACCTGCCATGTTCCTTGGGGCCCTACCCTGTCATACACGTGACAGGCCCATCCCTGAACACGTTCTCACCAGCATCAGTTCCCACAGTAATATGGCTGTCATTAGTTAGATTTTTGTTTATGCCTCCTCGTCCTACACATGATTCCACTCTGATGTCATATTAGAAATAAAGGGAAAGCATCGTATATTTCACATATTTTTTAAAGGCTTCTTCTTGCCCTGTGTCCTTGTATTGCAGGTTTTCTTTCACTTAACATTGTATGTTTTGAGTTACATGTAATTCAATCCTATTGTCTTTTTCATAGAAGGTAGTCTGGTCTCCCTGTCTGACCTGGATCCAAATCTTGCGTCTCAGGCAGCTAGTCCTAGATGCATCATCTTGAGAGTGTTGTTCCCATACACCAGCACAAAATGACAATGTAGCTAGAGATTCCTCAAACTCCCACTTGCAGACCCTCCACTCCTAATACTAGGTACACCACATATTCTCTAGAAACATAACACAGCTATGTGAAACTTTATTCATTAGAAAGCCTGATAAGTTTGAAAAACAACAATATAAGTCCATTGGGAACTTACTACGGGATGAAAGTTTTCATGAGTGAAGGTTGGCTTCTAAATTGACACCTTTTGATCATAGCCACTGGATCATTTTCAGGATGCTCCTACAGCAAAAACATTATAGATATGTTGTCAGGAAACATTGTATTCATACTCTACGATATGGGTACTAGAAGAAAATAGATTTGGACTACATTCATGTGCATTCAATTCAATTCAATTCAAAATTCTTTATTTATACTGTAGCTGGGGGAAGCACAAGGTCAGAGTTATCCAACTGCAGTGGCAATTGCTTACAAACTTCGAGTTAAACATCATAGTTTTTACATATATTAATAAGACGGATGTTGTGTAGGAGACGAAATAATAATAGCAATAATAATAATAATGGTTGTGATAATATAAACTTATAATTACTACATTAGTAAATCATGGCTAATTAAGATTAGTAGTTGAATGTAGAGGTTGAATGTAAATTTGACCAGGAAACCTCCAGACATGCAAAACCAGTCAATAATTCCAAACTAACAACTTGTGTTGATAGCCATTCTGCCACTTTCAGGCCTATAAAACTTGATAAATATTTAGGTCAAGTTTAAAGCATTTCATACATGATATCTCCAACATATGGAGGAATGCTCAACCTTTTTTGACACATATTTACACAGCCGTTATCCAATATGAGATTTGTGAAATTCACAAAATACTAAAATACACTGGTTGATAGCTTGTCTAAGAAGCATGTTAGACTATGTAATATAATAGGCTATAAAGTTTTAACTATGTGTCTGATAGCTTTCAAATCTTAAACATGCATACACTGTACAATACTCTCTTTGTACAGTCATCAAAGGTATGCAATGATACACACTGAGGGGCCACCTGGTGGCAAATAGGGGACAAAATGCAGAAGTTCCTGAAATCAACCCTATGAAATAAATCCATTCATGGACTCATAATGCTGAAACCCATAAAATAGGACTATAGTTTGGGACAAGGGTATGAGACCCTTTTTAGATGGGGTCTGCCATTTCTGTAACCTTATCCGCTTGGCCTCTAGGGTATTTTTGTAAAATGTGGCATTCCTACACTGAGTGGAGCAGCTAAATTACACTGGAAACCTGCCCACGCTCTGCCCGCTTCTCTCCTGAACTAAGCCTGAGACAGATAGAGTGCAGAATAAACATTCACTAATTACCCCAAATTAAGTGATTAAGATAAGGATTTGTTTAATATACCAACACTTTTTTTTCTGTTAACCTCTTTTCCCATGTCTGTGACTTGACCTTGACACAACAGGAAGTGAGGGGAGAGGTAGGTGGGGGGTTGAGCCCTATGCCTGCGGTAGTTTTACAGACGCAGAAACCCAGCGTACAGCTAAATAGACTCTATGGAGGGACTGTGTGACACCCCTACTTTGGTGGGCTCTCACATTTTAACCATCAATTGGAACGCTTCACTTTTTAATATGATGATTCTAGACCCTTCAAGCTTCCTTGTAAGGTGTGGGACCTTCTTTAATTTCTACAGGTACTATGTTTTTAAAGTATCTCTATTATTGTTACTGCAGCTGCAATATGTTAATATGTCAGACAGTCCCACATATCAAAATGTACATTGAAATATAAACTGATCAAATATTTTTACACTGTCTATGTATCTACCATGGTGATTTTGCAAGAGCCCTCCATAGCATACCTTTTAAAATTATATTGAGAACAACAGGGGACAAATTTAGATGTCCAAATAGGAGGTGGAACCCCCCTTTGGGACCATCCCAGATGTCCACTTTGTATGCCTCCATTCAAGAGTCCTATCTCTCTTCAATATAATTTTTATTGTTTGCAAATTGTACAATTTATGACTCTACCGCATCTAAAATATATAAAATTCCCTAAAAATTTTCTAACGTGAGCCAACCCAGAAAAATGTACCGTTAAATTATACATATTTTGTTTCTTTGTTTGTTTGTTTAGTTTTTTCGTCCGGGGGCCATCGAGGAACTCAGACATTCAAAATTATACATATAGAAAATGCTTGGCTTAGACCTATATATAAGGCATAGCTTATACATTAAACCCATCGCAGTTGAGCCCTACAGGTTCAGTTTGAGTGGTAAAGTCCAGGTATAGGAATGGGTCAGCGATGTAGGGTATAATTTACATTAGATTAGGGGTAATCCACTAAAAATTACCCCTAATATGCACCAGTGACCACATAGGCATCTAGGTATTGGGTGTGCCTTACGCATTGGATACTATATGTGGGGTTCCCCAGGTAATTTTCTATCAGATTTACATCCCATTTATTCATCACTTAGGGTGCATAAAAATACTTTAAACAATAAGTTGACCAGCACCCATAACCTCACAAAGAACAAAGCATTACCACATAAGATTTGCATCCCCTTTATGTAAACCTTGCCCACCCTAGGTTTACACCAAAATGCTTTAGAAATTGGACTTTGATATCCATATTTCTGAAATTTGTTAGGGGACATCCCCCGAAGCCTCCCTAAAACACCATAGTGGAATCAAAATCTAATAAGATTTCCATTCCCTGTTCATGGGTTTATACTGCTGATGGTACACCAAAATGCTTTACTGAATTGGGGTCTAGAAATGCATCAGAATGCACCATTTCATGTCTAAATTTCAAAATTTTCTTGGAGGGCCATGCCCCCAAAGCCCCTAGCTTTGTTATGGCACACGCTTGCGACATCACGACACTACGCTTCTGACATCGCGACGCTGCGCTTGCGACGTCAGAGTGATAGGCCCCAGGGTTGGACCCCCCTTTCTCAAATTCCTGGATCCGCCCCTGCTGTATGCCCTCATAATTCCACAATACCATGCATTTATGTTATCAGGTAGAAAGAGTAGGTCTAGACCTGTCAGAAATGGGGTTTGCCATTCCTGTATCTTCAGTACTTTGGCCTACATAGCCTTGGGAAGACAAGCTAGTTTTTTTTTTTTTTATAAAAGTGCCGTTTTTTTCACGGCAGTGCGCGGGTCCTCTGAGGTAGCTAATTACTAATGCACGGACCCAGTTTGGAGGTTCTTGACACTGGTTAATCACGATACTCCCTAGACTTACCCAGTCCTTTAAGATTTATGCAACAGTTACTTTGATATTGGGATTAGAGAAAGAATATACCGATCCACAATTTAGCACAGTAAGAAATGGCAATGGGGATAGCCTTCATTTATTTCTTGTGTATGGTTCAATTATTTTAGCCTTGGAGCAACATAATATCATCTGTCTGTTGTCTCAAAAATTAAGTTAGAAAAAGGACAGACAAAATGAAAACAAGCATGTTGGCCCTACGTGTTCTCCCTGGGGTGTTGTCACTATTGCAAATATGACAGCTTGTTTTTGACCCAGTTCCCCCACCTGTAACCTCCAAGTAATAAGATATTACATAAATAAGACCCAAAGCCCATCAACATTGTGGTCTGAGTAACTTACTATCTCCAAACACAACATGTCTCAAAAATACACATCGACAACCATATTCAACATAATGCTTGGGGAGCCGCTCCTAATGCAGGAGTGAGTGTCTGCAAACCCTAGGAGCGTGGGAGAGTGTGGGAGAGTTGACACTGCCTGTAGGGGGTTGGGACGGGGATGGGAGTAGAGTTGCTCCACAACACCCTCAGGGAGTCTACTGATAGGCTCTTATCTAAACCTGTTCCAAGTCACATGACACCTGCTCGAGGTCTTACGAGACTTGACTGGGACGTGATGTCAGGTGGCTCCCTCTGTAAGGGTGTGATGTAACCCCTGAGTGGATCGTTTGTGGTATGCATGTGAGTGATAGAGTGGTGTTGCCATTGGGCTTGTTGTTGATCATTCTGAGGTCTTCCAGTGATTGATTTTACAGGCTACTGAACAATGAATTTGATATGTCCACTCAGAATCAGACCCAGATACGAAAAAAATGAAATTTAACGAAGATGGGCCCCAGACTCCCACCATTCTCTTGATGTGAATGATGTATGAAGCACCATATGGACATTTTGAATTCATGATGTTCTCTGCTGCAACGACACTGAGTGGATCCCCATGTAGGACAGAACTGGGTTAAGTTACACTGTCATGTGATCAATATAAGCTATGTAAAAAAATTGCAAAAAGTGGATAGCAAAGCAACTTTGTTGTGAATTGAGATATGGTCCGTATCAAACTCCCTGACACTAATCAGCATTGGGGCATATAAAGCTACCTGATCATGTTCCTAAATACATTCTTATAGTGCTCCCTCTGTAGAAATCTGATCACCTTTATTTTCTTATCAAGCAGGACCACACAGGTTGGTAAACTGTTATGATCATAGAAGCGAGAAGAGGATCATCTGAGCGTCTCTATAGCATGCTGATTAATTTCATTCAGTATTTATTGGACTATAAATCTTATTTTTGTCCCTTTCAAAACGTACACCCCTATTAACAAATGCAAAATAGTTTGTATTCAAATGAAATGCGACCCAAATCCGCTTCTAGAGGCTACTCATATGTAAGGGAACGTTCAACAATTACGTCACTGTTTAGGGGGTGGGTAGAGGGGGGGTCTTTGAGTTCCTCTATATGTTCTATACAAAAACAGTGACAAGGGGGTGGGTGGGTCATGAGAAATGCCTAAATACCGGTGAGATAATTGTTGAACGTTCCCTAATAACCATAGAGAACACCTCTGGCACTGCTGTGCTACAGTCAGGTATTAAATTCAATGTTAATTAATTTCAGAAGGGCGTTGGAGATGGGTATGTGTATGGTGTGCAGCAAAATCCTGCAAATGACCTAAAGGTGATTTATAAATTATTAGTCAGTGAATTCCAAGTCAGGAAAAAGGGAAGGGGGTAGGGGGCCTCCCCCCAAATAATAAAGAAAGTCCCCTTTAAAAGCATGCAAAAATACAGCGCCCCCCCCCCAACAGAGACCCGTGGGCCCCCATAAAAACGTTCTGCATACACTTCTGCAAGTGGAAAAAGGTTGTACCTATAAGCATAAGGACTTTAGTTACAAACATAACTATTGAATTTTGGGTCGCAGCTAGGGAATAATGGAGGGGTGTTCTCAGTCCTCTATTTCCCGGCAACATGTGGTAAACCTCTGTAACAGCAGCAACCTGTCAGCTACTGAAAACAGGTTGTCATCACCACAATAGGTCACGGTCTGACCCTAAGGGAAAATATGAATTGAGTAAAAAAGTATAGCTAAACATGTTGTGTTCTAAATGGGGTGGTGTAGAGGTTAGAATGTGTTTTGCATGGTGGTGGGGGGGGGGGTGTGCAGTGCATGCAGGATTGTTCAGGATATGTTGCAGCAACCCAAAATAGTCAAATTTAAACAGGAGAATGTTACTGTCGCTATGGCGATGGATGATTTACTTCTTTTCTTTTTTTGGGGTGGGGGGGGGGTGCAAAGAGTGCCAATGATTTGTGGACAAGATGTACATCTACCGAAGTCAGCCAATGTAATCTGTGAGCTGTTTGAGTGGCAATGCTATTCGAATGACTAGATGTTTGATAGCAAATGTATGCTGTGAAACGTATAGCGATCTCGTCTAGATTCTGTGAAGCATCCCTGGGCATACTGTACTGACTTCATAAATAGACCTGGACTTGCTTTTATCAAATGACAAACAAATTTGTTCATATTCTCAACCCAAGTTTATTTGAGATGTGACGTTGTTTGGGGGTTCAAGGATCAGGGGACATCCAACACCATTGCCAAAGGCGATATAATTGGTGACTAGAGGAAAGGAGGGGGGGGGGGCGAATAAGTCACCCTAGAGCCATCAATGTCACAGGGTGAAGTGCTACATTGTAGTAGTTCAGTGCCATTGATTGATAGCATTGATACAGATATGGATACGGATGTGAGCGATATAGGGAGAGAGGCAGATTGATAATGGCTAATTCCTTGTTATCAAACTAAGCCAATCCTAACAACTACAAATAAAGGGTGTTACCCTTCTACAAGTTCGTTGGCGCCCCTGTGTCTGCATGAGAGATCTTATTCTTTCCCTTTTCCCTATCTTTTTTTTTCATTTTTTTTTTTGGGTGGGGGGGGGACACATCCAACGATAAGGGGAAGAATTTCATTTTCTTGATCATTATTGTAGTACGAAATCTAAGTAAAAATGTTTTTGACATGCAGAGATGTGCACTTTTCGATTTGTGTAGTTTTACAGGGGCCAGAGGTCACAGAGACGCGCACTAAGGTGCCCCCTGGCGGTAGGTCCTGGCATTATTCTATCCGAGGAGCATGTTAGGTTGTGTTTACATAACAAATCAAGTACATCACATAGTTTTAGGCTACTTGTGTTGGACACCGTGCAGACGGACTAGTTGTACTTTAGCTCTGTCGGGGAGGGGTCAATGTCCCAGGATCCAAGACAGACCAAGTCCTCTTGCTCCATTACCCTGGATAATTCTACCAGAAAGATAGGAGTTCATTAGTGTACAAGACCTCCTAATGGGTATAATGTATATCTGCCTCCATTTGGACCATTATCAAGAGCAACTACAACAGGCCCCAGGCCTGCATGCCACTAGTCCTGAATATTTGCACTGAATTAATGTCCAAAATAGAAAGGATGGAGATGAAATATTTTCTTCGTGGCAAATAAGGATTCCTTTGAAGTAGAGGCACCATGTAATTTAAGATACTCTCAAGTTGTTGAAAGTGGTCCAAAGTAGAGACACAGATGGAGAATTTCCCTGATGTACTGCTCTGTGATTAGGACTCGGGGCCGATGAATGAAAACCCAAAACCGCTGGGTCTGCAATTTCGATCTGGCCTTAGATCCCACAACCCCACCTCCGACCCTAAACATTTGGGTTTTAAAGTGACAGTAGTCCTCTGCTCTAGTACCCCTGTCTGTCACCAGAGGTCAGCCGTGTCAGCGGGGGTCAGCGGCCATTAATTGGTGCTGCCGGATCAGGTGGTGTTGTGTTCAGAGGTCATCAAAGGCAGGGATCAGTGGGTGTGACCAGAGTTACTATGATAAAACCTGGTTACCATGGTAACAGGACACAAAGCTACAGGTGGCACCCCCTGGTAGCTGCTAATTTGTGAGACAGACGCCGGTGAGACGCTGACTGGAACACTGATGTGCCCCGTAGTGGCGAGCCAGCCAATCTAGCAACCATGCGGTGCTATCTGGTTGTCAGGGGCGCGCTGACGGATACGTCAGGATCGGGTGGAGAGAGGGCAGGCGGTCCACATTGAGTACTGAGTAGTGAGAAGGGAAACTGCTGGGTAATTTACCTTTACTTTATCTAGTAAGGGGATATATGATGAATAAACAGGCACACAGAGAGAAGAACACTGATTGCTTTAACGCATACTGCACAGTTCACAATTTGTCTCCCACATGACATGTATGAAGGCATGTCGAATGAGGTTGACGCTCTCACATTTAGGACCCCAGACGGGTAAAATCGACAAGGGGACAAGGCCACTTCTTAAAATCGACAATTGACATGGGGGTGGGTGACAAGGGACAAAATCACTTCTTAAAATCGACAAGAGGACAAGACCATTTCTTAAAATCGACAAGGGACATAGGGGTGGGTGACAAGAGACAAGACCCATTTCTTAAAATCGACAAGGGACATGGGACCCCCCTGTCTAGGGCCCTACATTTGGTTCGTCAACTACACTTGACATGCATAATGAAGACATCTCACATATTCCTGAGTGCTAGGTAATACTGTGAGACAATTATGTAAGGGTCAAGAGTAGTAAATAGCTATGCACCAAGGGTTCAATCAAGGCAGGCCTAAAACTAACTTCTACTTGACTAAGGACCTCTATGCAGTCCATAAGACAAGGGCATGGAGGTACATGACAATGCCATATTCCTCCATGTACTGTAGATACTGAGATTATAGATTGTGGGTTAGCATAATATCTTTTGGTATTTTCACTGACCCACACATAATGTGCCTAGCTCCTCCTGTTGAAGAATTCAGGATTGTGGGTATCTATTTTGATGTTCAATAACAAATGTAAATTTAACAATGAAATAGAATTCACTACCATTCATTGATAGTATTTACAAATCTTAGTGATCTATTCTTCTTGAAAACAAAACGACACAGATATATCAAATGCCTCAAGTGTTGGTAGTACCTCTTGGTATTGATTAATCCTGGTACCAAAATGGTTGTTTGCCCCATCTAGTGGAATATCCTAGAACAATTATGTATGTCAAACCATCATATGTCAAGTGCCTTCGACGTGGCCGTGACCCTAGTCAACTTACAGATGACATGGCATTTTAAGGCATGTCAAATCATATGAGTATTACTGTGTGCTACAGTTGTCATGGTGACATATGTGCACATGTCCCAATGACATGTGCTCTCTGTGTCAAATCAAGTTGACATAGGTATACATGTCACTTTGTCAGGAAGACTTTTTTCAGTGCACTCTTTGATTTTGGGTCCTGTTATAGACAGTCTAGTCCTGTTAAAGCACGAGGCAGAGCTTTATGCCACGAGTTACATGCACTGTTAAAATATTCCGTAGATTTTACAGAGAATCATTGTTAAATTCTACGGGTTTTCACTGTTATTTCTATTACAATGAAACACCCTTAGATTGAGTGATGGTGCAGTGAATCTGTGTAAAACACTACAGGACAGTACCGTTATTTCTTTAACAGTGAATCTTTGTCTTTTCGGAAGTTTCATATCTTCCCACTAGGTGGCCTCAGGCTCACTTTGAGACTTTCTACAATGTCATAGATACTAAACAGACCAAACTGTCACAAAATTCAAAGAGCTTTCACTTTGATTCATGCACCATGTTATTAAACTGCAAGTATATTTCATTATTTTCATTATGAGAAATCTGTGAATCTACAATCTATCTCAATGGTGCAAAGGGGAGTAGCAGAGGTATCTTAGACACCCATTTAGTGAGAATAGAAAAAAGGTACATAGGCATACCACTGCAGTTCTTAAACTATATCACAAGTCAGAGGTAATCTATGTTCTTAGATTGTGACGCTATCAATGAAATGATGTGTCTTCCAAAGACTCATCCATGATCATAATGATTCTGTTGTCCTGGCACTAAGATATCCTGATGAATTGAATGTGGAGCCAAAACATATATGAAGATAATAAAGTCCATTGTGGATTTATAGTGAAATCCTTAGAATGGCATATCATATGCTGAATATTCATATGAAAAGCCAATTTTGGATGACATTTAAGCCAAAACAATGTGTAATTAATTACCCTTAGTCATTGTTTAGAAATAATGTTGAAAGTCTGTCAAAAATACGGTGAGTCATTGTTTAGAAATAATGGTGAAAGTCCGTCAAAATTACGGTGACTTTTAAAAAACGGTGACTTTAAAAAAAAACGATGAAAGATTGGCACCCGTTGTTGCCAATGATTCTTCGTTTTTTCTACGGAAGATTTTTAACAGTGTACACCTTTAGGATGCATCAGAATATATCAGAGTGCATTCACTCGGATACAAATATGGTATCCATAGGATCCCAGGCATAAAGCTCATCCAAGCCTATACTCCAATATCTATCTGGTCGGTGTAGTGGATACTGTGTAGGACTTTAGATCAGACCCGTGAGACCCTTCCTGCAGGGAGTGAGCTTTTTTTCGGTACCTACCACTGTCAAAGTCATATGTACATAATTATGCTCTCACATATAGGAACGGTACTATCTATTACACTTGACTGTCTTGGTGTCAACTCAGTGCCTCTATTCCGTTATAACAACAGGGGCTATGGGGTTTGTTGGGTGGGGGGGGACCAAAAGAATCTCCACCTCTTGGGATAAATATAAATGTCCAGGGAAAACCCTTCGTGGGGACCGAAATTTTTTAGACCCTCATTAAAAAGGGGGGGGGGGCTGGATTTATCGAAGTACAGTATTCTTCAGATCTCTGGAGACCTCGGAAACAAAGACACACTACAGACATGTGACTTTACAGTGAGTTATCTCGTTGTCACCTCATAGGGGAACGTTCAACAATTATGTCACCGTTATTTAGGCATTTTTCAGGACCCACCCACCCCCTTGTCATTGTCTTTGTATGAAACATATATAAGAACCCAAAGACACCAAAGCGTAGTCCCCATTCAGAACTTGTCACCCTGAGTGCCTCTGGGGACAGCGAACACAAGCCAGTGAGCAGAATGGAAGTGCTCCAAGTTCAACACAAAACATTAACAACAGAGTGAGTAGCTCACAGTAGAACAAACAGCTCTGAGCTGTTTGTATAAATGCCCCCCCTCCCCCAATGATGAGCCAGGGACCAGTTACAACAATCACTTAGACCAAAATATCCTGGATTTTGCAAAGTTCACCTTTGATTTTCTAGCCTATCATCTTCCTATTGCCATATACTGTCATGAGACCAGATATTAGATGTTAAACGATATAGAATGTCTATCTATACCTACTGGTATACTCTATTTCTGACATACTATCATATATAGTATTGGTTGGATTTAGGGCTGATCCATAAATTATGGGACGCTTTTTTAGGCCATATTGGACATCTCCACCCCTTTGTCACGCTTTACTATAGAAATGTATAGGAGCGCTGGACCCACACCTATTGTGTGACATATTAGATTTATTGATCGGCCCCTTCGGTCTCCTGTCTGATGCCCCTGGCCTATAAAACGTGCTTGCCTACCGTGGCTGACCTGCTCGTTATTTGCTCACGGTGAGCAGCTCCTGTCAGCCCTGTTGGTCTTTCCACCTGTCACCCATTGTGACTTGGGAGACATGGTGGAGCAGAGTAACAGGTGGACATGAGGGTCTTTTCCCCTTAGCCTCGATAACACTGCCCTATTGCACTGATATATTACAGTGGATCTGTATTTCTTTTCTGAATTATCTTTCATTGATCAAGAACGACTCACCCTGAAGTAATATCATTCTGATTATAGAAACGGTAAGCGACACTATATTCTCCCATTTCTCATGATCTGGACACAGAGGTCTAGTACTCTACCTCCAATCCATGCCTCCGTGAAGTGGTCCTTTATAATCGACCACTGCAGACAGTAAAAACCTCTAATCAAGATGCTTTTAGCATAGATCTATAATGAAAAAGTGTTCACTGTGATAGTGGGAACGATAAATCTTCTGGTAGTTGTAGGATCGTGGCTACTGTAGGGTTATATCTGCGGAGCTTTGGTAATATGATGCAATGTTATATAACATATAATATTGGAATCTTATCAATTGTCATTTATTTGTATATTAATGTTGCAAAGGCATTTTGATATATATTTGGTTAGAAATATGATGGGTATTAGAGTGCAACTGTGTGGGCTGTCAGCTCCAGGGTGGAGGTGGAGGTGCTAAAGCTGGTACTCCCACTTAGTTTCAGTGCCACCAGCCCCCCCCCTCCCCTACCTCTACCACTCAAGGTGTGACAACCAAGCCACACACTAGTTGGGGCTTGTTCAATGTCCAAATATGGTTATAGCAGGCTAACAATGATGAGGTTAAATAGAGTTGGAAAGGTTAGAGACAGTCAGTAGGAGTCCAGAGAGCAAGGAGCTAGGAGCCTAGGAGCAGCAGTTCCCAGTGTGGAGTGGCTATGGGAGCAGATATAGTCAGGGACTGCTAGGACTCTAAGGGTGGGTTATATATGCTACCAGGAACCTGTAGCATTATAACCCAAAAGGTACTGTGACTTTATTTAGAAACCTCTGCCTGTTTTTATGTTGTAATTTGTTAAGCTCTGGGACCTGAACTTTATTATATTGTGAACTGTGTATGGCCATGTACTGTGAGACCGGTATTGGATATTTAATAATATGAACTACTATTGAGAATATTGTGACCTTTTGATGGATATCTCCTGAGATAGTGAGTAACATTAATAAATATATTATAAACCGCATACTAGCTTCCCATTTGGTATTTTGTAATATATTTTGATCCCTAAAACCTTGATATTGAGCCATAAGTGAAATATGGTGTAATTATAGTAGAAAGCAATCACCTTTAGGGAAAAGGCTGAAATTCTGCCTTTACCTAATCTGTGTGCGGTCATATCTGTCCCACATAGTGACGGTAGGCAATCAGCCTTCCCCTAACATTGCGACTGGTGGATTATCCCAAATAGGTTACTCACAAATTCAAAATGTCACAAGATAGAGAATTAAGATCTGGCAGGATCTTTGGTCAAAATCTTGAAGATGCCAATATCCAAGGTCTATATCAAGCCATAGCTCAGATGTTTGAACACAATGTTCAAACTATGGAGCAAAGAACAGAGCAACAAATAGAACAATTGTTTGAGAGGCAGAGGGGGGAGATCAATGCTTTGGGCCAGGGCCAAGGTCAAGGCCAGGGCCAAGGTCAAGGTCAAGACCAGGGTGATAGACCGAATGTCTATCATTTAGGGAGCAGGTCAGCATATGCCAAACCACCAAGTAATTTCAAGAACAGTGCTAATATGGATCCATCAATATGGATGGAAGATTTTGAACGCTATGTAAAGGTCCCAGGTCTTATGAATATTGATGCCGAGCTTCTTAGGATTTTTCCTACCTATCTTGAGGGCCCAGCTAGAGACTGGTACATAGTCAGCAAGGTGAAGGACAAAGCCACATGGGCTGAGGTGAGGAAAGCCTTTCTAGACAATTTCACCAAGGTGACTAATGCTGAGTTTGAAAGGTTGTCTAGGTTATCCATGAGGCCAGATCAGGAGTTGGAAGACTTTATAATTCAGGCTTCCTATGCCTACCGGCGAATGGGTCTGAGTGAGACCGATATGATTTTCTCGTTCATCAGGGGAGTGACTAGTCCTTATAGAAAGAAACTCCGGAAAAGCAATCCAGCCACTTTCCAAGAGGCTATAGACATTTGTAAAGAGGCTGAAGAAGACTTTGACATGAATAAGGACCAGTCTATCCTTGCTAATCAGAGAGAAATTCAGGCTATTCTTAAGCAGAGTGCTGACATCACTAAGCAGCAGTCACAAGAGATAAAATTGCTGAAACAGCAGTATGCCTCTGGTGTAGCAAGATTTGATAGTCAGAACTCTTCAATTAGTGCGGTCCAATCCATTTCACCAATGGAGTCTGAAAGTGACAGGCTCAGGCGTGAGATGGCAGAGCTGAGGAAGATGGTTGAGGCATGTAACATCACCACAGTTGCTACTATGGATTCCACTCAGAGGTGTTTCAATTGCCGTGGGGTAGGGCATTTCGTCAGGGAGTGCCCTTTACCTAAGCGACCCTATACTCCGAAGAATCAGAGGAATGGTGGTGGGGGCAACAACCAAGGTACCAGAACTAAGAAAAACAGCGGCAGCAGCTCGGGCAGTAATAGCAACAGCAGTGGCAGTGATGAGGGATTCTACAAAAGGTTCTGTGCTGAGCTGATGAGTAAAGTTCAGAGCTTGGAGGCGAAGATGGAGAATAAGTCATCTGCCAACCAGTCGGAAAACTAGAATCTCCTCCTCCCTGTGGGGAAAGAGAGGGGGAAGGTTCTGGCAAGGTAGAGTGTATGTCTGACAAGCAAGTGTCGAGTTTGTCAGGAAAAAGAGGTAACAGAAGGAATAATAGAAGTTCTAAAAGTAAGAGCACAGATTTTAAAGATAATGTGGTAAATATTACCAGTAAATGTAATGAGACATCTTGTGTAAAAGTCAAAGATGCAGTTGAGTTAGATTCAAACAGAAAGTATAGTTTCTTGTATAAGAAAGATTATGACACAGATATTCTGACATATAAGGATGATGAACACCCTGAGGTAGACAACCGTTGTACAAGCTGTTCTAATGATAATGATTTATATTCCAGTCAGGAGTGTGCCATGGGCAATGTGCCGTATGAGGATCCAAAGGGGAGACATGACCAGTCCAAGAGAGAGCCGACGGGCGTCAGTGGATCTCGTAGCCCATGCACTAGGGATATGATTTCATCTATCTGTGAACGCCAAGACCGACAGCACCAAGAGGGTAAGGCCTACATGGCATCACATCTGTTGTCAGAGAGGAATTGTGTTGAGGTATGCATTGGTCAAACTTGTGCACGGGCACTTGTTGATACTGGGGCAGACCGTAGTTGTGTAAGTCTTGACTATTACAACCAGGTAAAAGCAAATGGTGGTAAAATAGAGGAATTCTCTTCACGTGCATGTGTGACATTTGCAGGGGGTCAGGTCAGAGATGCTCATTGTGACATGAGGGGTGTTATTAAGATTGATGGCATTCCTTATGAAGTCACATTTCATGTTATCCCAGGCCTCAGACTAGACATAGTTCTGGGCAGAGATTTCCTGAAACAGTATGGTATGAGCACAGTATATGACCAACCCAAAGAAGTAGACCAAGAGGACAATAGCCAGAGTATTGTGAGGGCACATGGTAAGTTGGTAGTGCCAGCACATACTGAGATGCTGTGAACCCTTCCTGTGGATGACGTTTTCAAAGAAGGTATGTTTCTGACTTATGTAGGTTTTAAGGTAGCAAAACAGACAGGATTGTGGACAGCTAGGTGTTGTGTGAGAGTGCATGATGGCACTGTACCTGTGAGATTTGTTAACCTTTCAGACCAGGAAATTGAGGTGAAGCCAGGAACGGCTTTAGGGACGTTGAGTTTGTCCAGAGACGTTGAGGTGATACAGGTATCTTCAATGGAAATGTTTGAGCCACAGGTTGAACGAAGGGCACAGAAGCAAGGCGGACAACCCAGTTTCATTCCAGCAGTCGATTATTCTAGGTCAAAGTTGACAAAGGAGCAGAGAGCACAGATGGATGCCCTTCTAAGAGAGAACTGTGGAGCCTTTGTAGGACCAGATGGTATGGTGGGTTGTACCGATTGGATAGAACATGAGATAGAACTGATTTCTGGAGCTAAGCCTGTACAGCAGATGCCTTTCAGGATATCACCCAAAAGGAGAGAACAATTGAAGGCGCATATTGATGAGCAAGTAAGATTGGGAATTTTGGAACCCAGCTACGATGGGGGCTGGTCTAGCCCTGCCTTTCTTGTGTCAAAGAAAAGTGGCGGGCATCGGCTCGTTTGTGATTATCGAAATCTGAACGCAGTTACAGTGCCACAGTATCTGGCTATTCCAAAGATAGAGGATGCCATTGATGCTGTGGGTCAGATGCAGCCCAATTTCATTTCAGCTCTCGATTTGCAGATGGCGTTCCATCAAATTCCCATCACAGAGAAGAGCAGAGATAAGACAGGGTTCTTAACTCCATTTGGTAAGTTCAGATACAAAAGGATGAGTATGGGATTAATGAATTCCTCTCGTAGTTGCCAGATGGTGGTTGACCTTGTCTTGAAAGGGTTACAGTTCAAAAACTGTATCTGTTACATAGATGACATTCTCGTGTTTTCAAACACATTTGAACAACATCTGGAAGACTTGGGTGAGCTACTTAAAAGAATCCAGAAGGCAGGGCTCAAATTTAAGCCAGCCAAGTGCATTATTGCAGCACCTGAGGTCCCATTTCTAGGCCATGTCCTGAATAAGGAAGGGATCAGACCAAATCCGAAGATACAAGCTATCAAGGATATCAAAACACCAAAGAATCCCACCAATGTCAGGAGGTTCTTAGGTATGAGTGGCTTTTATAGGAAGTTTATACCCAACTATGCCACAAGAGCACGATGTCTGTATGATCTCACAAAGAAGGGAAAGGAGTGGGAGTGGACTGAAGAACACACAGAGGCTTTTGAAGATCTCAAGAGGGCTCTGGTATCCGATAATCTGCTCTTATATCCTGACTTCAGAAAGGAGTTCATTGTGACAACAGATGCCTCAGACTATGGCATCGGTGCAACCTTGAGCCAATATGACAAGGATGACAATCTGAGACCAGTGGCCTATACAGCAAAGTTGTTCAGCCCAGCCCAAAGAAACTACTCAACTTTAGATAGAGAGTTAGCAGGTATTGTTTATGCTTGTCTTCATTGGCATGTGTATTTGGAGGGTAAAAGGTTCTTGATAAGAACAGATCATGCACCCCTTCAATACATATTAAACCCAAGGAGCAAGCTGTCACCTAGGCAAATCAGATGGGCAGCTGATTTGAGACAGTTCACATTTAAAGTAGAGCATGTTAAGGGCAAGGAGAATGTTGTTCCCGACTCTCTGAGTAGGCTGGAAGGTAAGCCGTATGAGCAGGATGACATTGAGGAGATGATGGAATCATTTCCTATGCTGAGTTCCATCAGTACTAGTGAGATGCAGTCTCTTATGTCTTTCAAGCCTGCCTCAAAGGTCAGGATTCCAAAGAGGGAGAGAAGGAGAGTCAGAGCAGAGAGAAGGTATAAGAAAAAGATCATGAAGAAATCAGATCATCCTAAGAAAAGGGTTACTTTCAGTGATAAGATTAGCCCACAACATGATTCGATTCAACAGGAGGAGCATATGTGGTTTGGTCCAGATTTAATGGATCTAGCAGTGCTAAGAGCTGAGAACGCACCACATCGAGAGTTTAAAAGAAAAAAGTACACAGCTGAGGTCAAGCGGCAGTCAAAAGAGCACTTCCCACTCGTTGGTATCTCTAGAGATGAGATGTGGGAAGAGCAGGAGGGTGATGACTTCTGTCATAGTGTGAGGGACTATCTAGTTAATGATAGGTTGCCACTAGATGCAAAGCAAGCTAGGGCTTTGGTGTTGAGAGAAGCTCATTACACTATAGTGGACAGAATATTGTACTTCATGGATGTCTCGATTGGACCAAAGGCTGAGGTTACAGCACTGATTGTTGTGCCCCAAGGGCTAAGGTTGAAGATTTTGATAGCACACCATGATGACCCAATGGGAGGTCATCTTGGTGTCAACAAAATGTTGGGTGCAATGAGATCCAGGTATTTTTGGCCTAAGATGTCACAGGATGTCACTGATTACTGTGCCTCTTGCGAAGACTGTGCTCAAACAAAGAGAATGACAAGGCCAATTAAACCTCCTCTAATCTTAAGAGACCCATGTCCAAGGCCTTTCGACACATGGAACCTAGATGCCCTCGAAAGATTACCTCCGACACTCAATTTCAATGAACATATATTAGTTCTTGTTGACTATTATTCAAGGTTTGTTGTTTGCTTTGCAGTAAAAGATCTGACAGCAGGCACAGTGTCCAGGGCATTCTACAACAAGATGATTTGTAGGTTTGGAACACCAAGACGGTTGGTAATGGACAATGGCAAGTCCTTTGCAAGTAAAGTATTTGAGTCAGTGTGTGCTACCTACAACATCCAACAACAATTCAATTCTGTGTTGCATCCCCAGGCCTCAGGTCTTGTTGAGAGAACAAATCGCTCGATATTAGGAGTGATCAGGAATTATGTGAGTGAGAATCAAAAAGACTGGGACAAGCATCTGGAGGCAGTAGAGTTCAGCTTGAATTCTACACCAGCGTATGCCACAGGGCATACAGCCTTTATGATGAGTCATGGAGTAGAACCTCTATTTCCAACTGAGAATCAACTCAAATTTGATTCAGAAGAGGTTAAAGGTGTGAATGAACATCTTGCAGAAATTCTCAAGTCCCAGGAGATAGCTGCAGAATGTGCAGGAAGGCACATGAAGCATGTCCAAGAACAGATGAAAAAGTGGTATGATCGTGGAGCATATGATCCAAAATTGAAGGAGGGAGATATATGCTGGTTATACTGGCCAAGAATCAAGGACCCAAAGACAAAATTGAAGTTGGCCAAGATATTCCATGGACCATATCTGTTGGTGAGATACCATACTGAAACAACAGTGTTTCTGAGACATGCCAAGAGTGGGAAATTTATGAACAGGCCAGTGACAATTATGAGACTAAAGAAGGGATTGTCAAGGGAAGAGGTAGAAAAGAGATGGGCCAAACCTATGGCTGATGAACCAAATATCCAAGATCCAGAAGATCTAGATGAGGGTGATCTCCCGGTGGACAGTTTCACACTAAATCTGAGAATAGAGGAGCCAGATGACGATCAGGTGCTGGAAGATATCCCGAAGGGAGAGGATGAGGAAGATATGGAGGATGGACAGACAAGTGAGCCAGAGACAGTGCCCACAGAACCACCTCCAACTGATCCTCCAGCGCTGATTCCAGTGAGTCACAGACTTGTGCCCAGGGCAGCAAAGTCGATACCCATCGATGGCCTACCCACATATCATGAAATAACTAAGATTAGTGATGTGTGCAAACCAAGAGGAGAGGGTGTGAAATATTTAGTCCACTTTAAGGATGGAGATACTTTGTGGTTATCTATTGACCATCTTGATGCACTGGCCAAGAGTAAATTTGTGACAACAGATCTCACAAATAGAGTCAGAGATGTGCCGAGATTAAGATCTCGGTAAATGTGTAAATAAATTCTAAATGGAAAGTATTCTAGTTTATAGATGATGGTGCTTATATTTTTAGGTGTACCCGTTGCGCAGCGTGTTACACTTGTGGTGCTTATACTGTGTGAAATCTGTAACTGAATACCATACCATTTCTAGAGTAGTAACTGTCTTTCTATTTTACTGTTTCATATCATGCATTATCCAGATGTATGATGTACTGGGGATGAACTTACAGTCTTAACACTATGTTTACATGCTTTTCTTTTCGCGACAGGAGAGCTATAGGTTTGCATAGATGTTTGTAAGATAGAACCAGATTTTTAACCTTGTAATTAGTACATGTAGTGTCCTAAGCAGGCAACCCAGCCTCTTAGACTACTGGTGATGTACCCATATTTTTCTCACTTGAGCTCAACCACCAAAGGGCAAGCCAGCTCATGGTGTATAAAGTAGAGCTCTGGGAACCCAATTGAAAGAAAGGGGTTGAGTATCACATCTATATGCCAAACCAGGTGTACAGAAGTTATATGAAACCTAACAAAGACCATTTCAGACAAAAAGTCTATCTATGTGGTAGCAAGCCCAATTACTTCTAACTATTAAATCGAAGGGACAAGTGTATCATTGTGATAAGCTGTGAAAGGAGCAGACTGAGGTTCATTGCTATGTTTCACCTCATGGAGGACTGAAAAAAAAAAAAAAAAAAAGCTAATGTTTCTGTTCAGTTCCTATTAGCATCATGAGTTTATATTTTCTTTACGATTTAACCCGAATAGAGGGGTGATTAGGCAGTGCTTTGGTAAGGTTCCATACCGACACAAGTATTTGGTTCCAAAAGACCAGCATTATGTACCTAGATCAACCTCATTGGACAAAAACAACCTGGATTTGACTTTAAATCAATGTGTGGTACTGAGAATGTGACAGGAGCAGATGCCAGAGGTATTTGGGTCTGTAGGTGGTGTGTTGTGACACATAGGGGCATAAGTTGCATGGAGTGTTGCAAGAGCACAGGGCCACATAAGAGTAAGCTTGAGATGCAGGGGCCCAGAGGAAATAGCTGCATCCAATAAATGTCTAATGTGCCAAGTCAGGCAGCATAAGACGGTGTGTAGGAGCCATTGACCTGATGTGTGGTATGGCTGAGTAGAGGCAAGCTTTGAATGTGATTTCCCAGCCACCTATTTGAGATATTTGTCTCAGTTTAAATACCACTCATTGGTACAGATTTGAGAGAATAGCTGGCAGGTTAAAGGTAAGTCTTTAATTGCGTAAAGTAAGTCTAAAGATAATAACAGAGAATTAGTTTAGGATGTTTAGATCGAGCCAGGAAGCTGTTCCCTAAAGGTAAGTGGAATTAAGTTTAAGGTGCTACGTGAAGAGATTCTGAACTAAGTATTATTGGTTGTAGAAAGTATGAGACTTACATTGTTACCCATGCCATGGTTGAGATGAGTGTCATGTGTGTCATGTTTTGATTGTGTTTATCTCACTCTTCTTTGATAATCAGATGCTGAGTTTATGTAGGCTAGGTGCCTGGTTGGAACAGATGGCTGATGATATCAATGGTAGCAGTAGGGCTGTGAGATAATGACTGGTGTTGAAGGGTGGACTGGTCACAAGTCATACCTTTCGGATCCAAGTACAATACAAAGGCATGAGCACATGATTGACAGAGATATTACATGGTGGGTTTTGTCTCTCGGCACAGGGACGAGCCCATTATGTGTCAGCCAACCAAGAAGTTACTTTACTTGAGTCCCCATCAAGTTTTGTTATCTATTGGAAGGTTTAAGAAGATTTGATGTGTATGATGATCATATGATGATGTATAGGTGAAAATTATTGTAACTGGAAAAGAAAATATTTTGTATTGATTATTTTCAACAATGTAAATGTTTCAAACTTAATGTTGAAATTTTTATATGTATGTGAAGGTCTTGAATAAGATCCTGGTTGATGCACAATCAGTTAGTTATTTCTGTGATATAATTCACATTTATAATTTTGATGAATAATTATTTGTTTTTGTCAGTGATAAGATAGGATCTTGAATAAGATCCCGGTTGATAAATATAATCAGTAACAAAGATATATGGTAGTCTTATGGACAGTGTGTTATATTCAAGAATTGTGAGTTTTAAAAGGACCAGTTAGATGTTTGGTTATACTATTTGCGTGTACAAAATAAGAATTTTTTTCATGCATTATTCCATTTAAATAAAGTAACTTATGTAAAAAAAAAAAAAAAAAAAATTGAAAATACCCATAAAAGCGGTGAACTCTCAGGTGATTATAATTAGTTTTGAGTGGTACAAAACGTTTTAGTTCCCGAGGTGTAATGTAGGGTTATATCTGCGGAGCTTTGGTAATATGATGCAATGTTATATAACATATAATATTGGAATCTTATCAATTGTCATTTATTTGTATATTAATGTTGCAAAGGCATTTTGATATATATTTGGTTAGAAATATGATGGGTATTAGAGTGCAACTGTGTGGGCTGTCAGCTCCAGGGTGGAGGTGGAGGTGCTAAAGCTGGTACTCCCACTTAGTTTCAGTGCCACCAGCCCCCCCCCCTCCCCTACCTCTACCACTCAAGGTGTGACAACCAAGCCACACACTAGTTGGGGCTTGTTCAATGTCCAAATATGGTTATAGCAGGCTAACAATGATGAGGTTAAATAGAGTTGGAAAGGTTAGAGACAGTCAGTAGGAGTCCAGAGAGCAAGGAGCTAGGAGCCTAGGAGCAGCAGTTCCCAGTGTGGAGTGGCTATGGGAGCAGATATAGTCAGGGACTGCTAGGACTCTAAGGGTGGGTTATATATGCTACCAGGAACCTGTAGCATTATAACCCAAAAGGTACTGTGACTTTATTTAGAAACCTCTGCCTGTTTTTATGTTGTAATTTGTTAAGCTCTGGGACCTGAACTTTATTATATTGTGAACTGTGTATGGCCATGTACTGTGAGACCGGTATTGGATATTTAATAATATGAACTACTATTGAGAATATTGTGACCTTTTGATGGATATCTCCTGAGATAGTGAGTAACATTAATAAATATATTATAAACCGCATACTAGCTTCCCATTTGGTATTTTGTAATATATTTTGATCCCTAAAACCTTGATATTGAGCCATAAGTGAAATATGGTGTAATTATAGTAGAAAGCAATCACCTTTAGGGAAAAGGCCGAAATTCTGCCTTTACCTAATCTGTGTGCGGTCATATCTGTCCCACATAGTGACGGTAGGCAATCAGCCTTCCCCTAACACTACCCAAAATGCAAAATATCGCCTCCTGTCCCGTCAGAAGTTTCGCACACGCCAGGCTGGTGCCTATCGTGCCCTGCGCATGCGCGAGTCACCTGGTAGTGCCCCCTGGTGGACTGTCGTGCCTGTCTGATCCCAGAATGCCTCTCGGCATTGTTATGTTACAGGTGGATTCTGGGTGTGATTTTACTCTGTTCGACTAGAAATCAGAATAAAAGTAAAGTTCAATGCATTTGATACAAACTTTGAAGTTTGACCACACAGTGGTTCCCAAGTACTTATAGTTCAAGCCTAGTACCTTGCATATAAGCAGTGACTTCTATACGAGGATAAACATCAGATGCGCCTTATAGAATATGGCTTAAGTCAGGGTGCACCCCGGGGGTGTACCTTGTAAGGCAGGGTCGGATCCAGAGGGGCATAGGGGGCACAGCAGGCTATGCTTCTTAACTATAGGAAACTTGGCCCGAAAACCCGCTTGTGCCCCCCTAGACCTCTTTTTCTTGGCTTTGCCCCCCCCCCCCCAGACCACCCCTTCTGGATCCGCATTATGCACATGTATAGAACATGCAGTACTTCAATTACTCTCATTTTTTTTGCTATCTGTCGAAAAGAGTATGGGATGTGCCCTGCAGTTAGCCATGGAGGAGTTTTCTACTTCACCCATAGATGTCATCTCATTATATTCATTAGAATGTGCTGGAAAACTGAAACTGTTGTATGACTAAAAGGAATCACCATATTGTCAGATTTCATCACTCATTTTAATTAGTGACTTGACAATAAAAACCTTCAACCTTTAAAAAATAGATTCGGTCATCCAAAGATGCGATCACTGCTGTGATGGACAAGCATCATATGAATTGAATACCTGTCTTTAAATAATAGTTTTTTTTTCAGACAAGCAGCTTTTAAATACCTGTCCAGGCTGAGAAAATAAAGGACTCAATGTCCATAAATTATAAGGAGGCAGTCCCATTAAGTGTTAGCACTTTTGGATCATTCAATCATTCATCTTTTTCTCCTTTCTAGGTGGTAGTGACCAACCAGATCACAACACGCTACGGCTCAACTAGACCAGACACCCAACCCAACCTACCGGAGGACAATGATGGTAATTTAACTGCATTATGATCTTGTGCATACATATTACAGAATAAACTAATTAAGAGAAATTTCGGAGCATCTCGAGGGACGAATTTTCAAACTGTCCTCATCTCAACCATGACCACATGAGTTACAGTGAACAATTAGTTATATCAAAGTCGTCTTGTCTTTTCCCGGTCTTTTTATTACTTTCCTATTGATGAACAGAATATTCTAATTATGGTAGATCCACATGGTACATGACTGTATGCAGATATCTGCATATTGAAAAATATGAAAGAGCGCGTCCTTCCCAAACTTTTGCATTTTAATAGATGCACACTAATTTGAGTACAGTATCAAAGTGTCCATTTAATTCTTCTTGAAGAAAAGAAATAGAAATATGAACATAGTCTCCTTGAGAACGTGCCCCAGGGCTTATCTCCCAGTAGGAGTAAGATTTGTTTAGACTGACACTGTGATTCGATAAGATAGCGATAATGGAGGTGTTGAAATGCCTATCCCCTCAATGAACAGCTCCCTGAGCTGCTCTTTATACAGGTCTACTCTAGCATCAGCCAAAATAAATCTAAACTTGTGTGATTGACTTATAAATGCGTTATAGTAGGCTGTATCACTGATGAAATTCCGGTTGCATTATAAATATAGGAGCACAATTGCCGTATTGGAAAGGGTGGTTTGAATAGAAAATGAGACTTTAGGGTCTCAATGTCTTTGAGCTGAGTGCCAGTGATGTTCTGATATGTTGATGGCCTTGCATTTTTACCTTCCCACATTACTGAGTTATCAGGGTTAGGTAATTAGCTAAATATGCATATTTCCCTTGTTTGATATAAACGAACAGGAGTACTCCATTGGTGCAGTCTCAGATATCAATTTTTATCCATTATAGATTGAGCGAAATGGTCGGTTTTTAGACTTATGATAAAAATAGATGATTTCTATTTGAACTAATACTGTATTTGAACCAGTGTCCAGCCTCCAGCTGGGCCCTCAGGGGTCAACCCAGCGGTCAGCTAGCGTCCTCTGGTCATTTGTTTATTTGTAAATATTTGGTTGGTCACAGAGGCACCTTGAACCCGTGCACTTGTAAGAGGCTGCTGACCACTACCGGTGCCTCCCTGACAGCTTCCTGACATTTATCAGGTCTGGACGACAGGATGGGGAAGGTGGGTGGAAAGGGGTGGGGCTAATATGGATGGTTCAATGTGCTACATGCACTGCCCCTTTATATATGTATATATATATATATATATATATATATATATATATATATATATATATATATATATATATATATATATATATATATATATATATACATACATACAAGACAGGCACATTGGGAGCTATCCATAAATGATGTCATGTGGCAGGAGTGGGGAGGTGAGGTCCAAACATGAATAAAAGGGGAGGGGGGTTGAAATAGTCAAAAGGTCATGACGTGATATATGGATGGCCCCTTATTTCCACGTACTGTATACGTAGATTTCTGAATAGTTTACCTCATATTTCTGTGCAGAGGAGTCGGTGGGTGTGTCAGAGGGAGAAGCAGGCTACGTGACGGCAGCTCTGGGTAACACCTGGAGTCACAGTGTTAATACACGCCTCATCCTCCAGTACCTGGATGGTCCACGGAGACAGGTAACAAATAAGGCACATGATTCTTAATATGCATTGTCCATCTCAGCATCCTATTAGACCTGTGTCCAATTTCTAGATTTAGATCTAAATGATGTAACACACCCGAGATATCTAAAATAATGGAAGCAAGGATTTCGTAAAGACAAAATGTACATTTTCTTGTCATGATAGTATTGGGGATCAAGCTCAGATTACCCAAGTGTATCAAATACGGCCCACTGCATTTGAAAAGCAAATAAGGATTATGGCTATATTAGCTTTGTGGACAAACCTTCTTTCTGTTAAGACTGTATTTGAAAAGAGAAATGTTTATTGTGTTTCAGTTGCTAGTGGCCAAGTCTCCAGTAGCTCCATTTGCCCAATTTACGTATACGATAGACGCCAGTGGACTCGTCTTGGAAGGTAGGAAACCTAGAAATGTTTTCCAGAATTCCTATGAACGATATGATCACCCTGGTAACACACTTCGTTGAACTGATTTATCATTTGGCACTAGAAAGAATAAGAATTGGGATGCCCTTCTGTTTTAATAAATGATCTAAAAAATTGGAAAATGATAAGGAGAAATTGGAGCAAAATAAATCAATTGTCTCCTTTCAATAAGTCTTATCCAAACGAGCCCCACCTTTCCCTGTTGAGAGACGAGAAGCTGTGTTGTGTATAGGTGAACATACCGTTAGGGAAGGTGGACTCTCTCACACACTCAATTAACTCCTGTCAAACGCTGGTCACTTCCGTTGCAGGATACATATACAATTCTGAAGAATGTTTATTTCGCGTCCTATTTATTATTGTGAACCTGGTTTTGGAATCCAATATTGATCCCCATGGGTACCAATAGCAATCAATGAAGTATCCCCAAGTACTGATCATCTTTGGAACTTTATATAGATTGAAAATTCTGATTGTGAAGCCCACAATGATAAAAGGGCATGAACATAAGTTGGGAAGAAGCGCCAGGAAGGATAGGTCAGCTGGTGCAAGGTCAGCAAGTCCTGCAGTTGGGCACACCACATTGAGGGAATGGTTGGCCTTTTGGGGAGGGGTGGGGGTAAAGGAATGGAATGATTAATGGGTTCTAGGAGACTGCATGTAGTGTATACCAGCAAACCCAGGAGCCATATAGGCTGTATACATATAGGGGTTGCTGGGTGCAGAAACGTAAACACGGAAGGGTTAGGGGGCAGTGGGCACAATACACTTGGTGCAGGTGGGTGAACAGGTGCAAAACTCTGCACATCACCTACGGACTGTGTACCTAGTACCCTCAGCCTGGGAATGGGGTCAATTTCTGCCCTGCTTATTCAGGTGTAATTGATACATTGTACTGTTGTTCACAAGTTTGGAATGGAATAAGAAGGCCCACTTTTAATAAGGGACCAACATGCTTCCTTGACTTCCGATTGTACGATGCAGTCATACATAGCCTGTCTGGTATATCAAAGCTTATACTTTCCCCCTATAGCCGAGTGAATATACTGTTGTTTTTTTTTTCTTTTTGTACATTCTTTCCGTACAGACTTAAAATGTGGAATAGATCCATATTTAGGAGGGCCTATGTTACAAATTTGTTACTTAGTCTCTTTCCCAGGGGCGTAGGAAGAGGGCGGGGGCAGGGGGATTATGTCTGCCCCCCCCCCCAAAAAAAAAAGAAAATTATTGACAAGACCCATGACAAAATGCACTACGTTCCCAGAATTCCCCCCAGATGTTTTACCAATATGTTAGGAGAATGGGAAAAATGGGGAGTATGGGCTTCAAATCAGAGGCAAAAGTCACCAAAGACTACTTTTAGCACACCCTAGTCTGAATCATTATGAGGGCCCTAGACAGGGGGGTCCCATGTCACTTGTCGATTTTAAGAAATGGCTCTTGTCCCTTTGTCGATTTTAAGAAGTGGTCTTGTCCCCTTGTCGATTTTAAGAAGTGGTCTTGTCCCCTTGTCGATTTTAAGAAGTGGTCTTGTCCCTTGTCACCCAGCTCTATGTCCCTTGTCGATTTTAAGAAATGGACTTGTCCCCTTGTCGATTTTACCCGTCTGGGGCCCTATTATGAGTGCAACAGGGATCCTCTGGGCCCCCAAATCAAGATTTGCTTCCTACGCCTCTGAATTTCCTGTCCAGAGAAAATTGAGTTCTCAGAAATATTTTATTCCACAATTTGGTAGATGGCGGTGTTTCTTTTGATCCACTCTTCTCATCTTCACCTACCCTGTATCCAATATAATATTTGTCTTTCATCCACCTTTCACCATTCAAATTGCCCATGGGGACATGAGTAGAGCTGATTTCACACGCTGACCATCCTGCCCCATTTATACCCAATTGGCAGCACTCATACATCAGATAGCCTACGCTCTGCAGGTACCATCACCTTTCGCATAGCGTCCACGTTTCCATGACAACTCCTCATTAATCACCACAAAGTGGCGGGAAAAGGAGAGAGCTTGGTTCCGCTGCTAATCACCAGGGGGCCCTGACACCCGATGGAGACCCCTAGTGGTGGCTGACAGAACTAGAGGTGTGGTTTGACCATTGATGGGTCGGCGGTGTCCTGTGATGCAGACTTGTCCAGTTGACCATGACCTGCAGTGGGCAGTGTAGACTTGCAGAGGTCAGGTATTGTGTAGCTGCTCCCGAAGATACCTCAATGAAATCATGCTAATATCGGCCTGGACGTAAAGTCAAGGTAGTGTGAACTACTGATGAAATGGTGTGAAATAAAACATAGAGTACAGTTAAAAGCAAAATGCAAATGAAAGGATATCAGTTCTCAAACAGAGCTCACTTGAATTGAGATAAAGATTCGGGGATGAAGAGAGAAGCAGAAATATGTATAAATCTGCCCTAGGTTTGTGGAAACCTACAACATGTTGTTGGCGCCTGTCTGAAATAAGCACTGGGGCTAAAGAGAAATGAAATTAATCTCATGATCCACTAAAACAATATTTCTAACGATAACCACTAGTCTCACACTCAGGCCTAGAGGAGATGTATATCTTTAGTCTGAGATAATGGGGGATCATAGGCGGCAAAACAGGGGGGGGGGCAGGGCCCCCTAACATTGAAGTTGGGGGGGGCAAAGTATATTTTGGCCCCATCAACTTTCTAGAAAGGCATGTAAATTTGGTCACAGATTACCCTAAAATACAGCTAAATCAAGGTATAATTCCTAGATTTTCTCTGACACAAGCCAAAAGCCATTCAAAATACAGTAATTTAGAAGCCATATTCCAAAGAGTTCTTGGGCCTTCAGCCCCAAGATGGAAAGTCATATCTCCACCAAACTATCACCCCTAAATTCCTGCCCCCCCCCCCCCACCAACTTCCGCAGCCTCTGGGGATCCAAGAAAGTGAAAGTTCAGGAAGTGACAGCTGGGCCGGGGAGCTGGAGACCTGGGGTTGGAACAGTCTAAAGACGCTTGCTCACTGCCTCTTCCTGCTACATGAGACTCATACTGTATATTGGACTGTATTTATAAGCAATAGTGGTGGGGTGCAGTCGCTGGGTATGCAGTGATCCCAGAAATAAAGTCCACATTGACAGACAATCCAGGCAAAACGACACAGAGCCGAAAATCCGTCTACTAGAGTATGTCACTTCCTGCTCAGCAGTGGTCAGCAACGTCCAGCTGGTCAGTCAGCAGTGGGTCTCTAATTCTTCCTGGGTGTGGCTTTGAAGGATAGAATCCTATACATATATGGACCACACCTCAGGGCCCGGGGGTTCCCCCTCATCTCTAGGTTTGACATTGACATAAAGTGGATGGTGGATGCCTATCTGTGCCTCAGGCCAGTCAGTGTCACATCTTAATTTTATCTTAAATTAATCTACCCTCTATTCAATGTCCATCTTCATGTAGCTGTAGTTGTAACACAAAATAAAAACGTTCTTAACATGTGTATTGTCTCTGGGGTGGGCTTACCCTTCCCATTGTTCAGAAACTCTATAGTGTTAGATAGGATGGGATAACCTGGCGCATTTTCAATTGTCAAAGGAGCAAACTGCCGGGGCTAACGGGTAATTAGATACAGCTATTATCATATCGATAACTAACGAGCTTCTCTATAGCCTCCTTTATACTGAACTATAATGTGCCACACAGATAGGGACAAACATGACAGCTGATTAACACATTATCTATAATGAAATTTTGTGTGGTCTGCCTAATCACATATGTACTGGCAGGGCGTGCTATCGGTCCACTGATACCGCTGGTGTAGATTGTTCAAACCATTGTTCCTCGCCTACGAGGCATTATACACAAAGATTTAAGGCCTCATAGAACTACTCGAAAGTGGGGTTGCGCCTTATAGGTGGGGTAAATCACTGGGTTAGTACTGAACTGCCCAAAAGTTGCCCCTAGGTACGCCTTATGAATAGGTTTCAGCTCAAATCAAGATGCGTCTTCGCCTTCCTTCTCTGAGAGCCTTTTGCCCATGAAGACCTCACAACCTCTAATAATTACCTATGGGGTGCCCCAGGGTTCAGTTTTGGGTCCTGTGCTTTTTTTCAATATATTATTAACACTTTACCAACTGTTTAAATTTGACATAACGTTATATGCAGATGATGCTGTAATCTCTGTACACAGTGAAGCCGACATGCATGGGGCCATAAATCATAATAGTCTGACTGTTAATGAAAAGAAGACTAAATGGTTAATATTTAATGAAAAAAGCAAAAATATGATGTTTTTCAAAATGAATGATGTGCCATTGGAAAGGGTCTACGAGTTCCCTCACTTGGGATTGATTGTTGATCCACAGTTGACTTTTATTGAACACAGAAGAACCACTATGTCTAAGCTTAAAAACAAGCTGATATGTTTAGGCCGTGTTAGAAAGTATATTGATATTGATATAGCACTTACTATTTTCAAATGTATGATTTTACCATTTTTGATTACTGTGATTTTATTTGGGATAGGGATTATAGGAGTGAGAATAGGGACCTGCAATATATACAGAATAAAGCGCTATGTATGGTCTACAAGGTAAAACTTGAGGAACATCCAGCTATGACTACTAAAGAGATTCAGAAAAAAAGTAATTGTTGTGAGTTAACGGATAGGCGAGACCAACATTTATTGTATTATGACTTTAAATTATCGCAAAACTCACTACATGTGGATAGGAGAGATATTCACACAAGGTTTCATAATGGAAAAAGACTCATAGTCCCAAACTCTCTAACCCCCATTGTTATCAAAAGCTGCTTACTTAGGGCAGTAGGAGACTTAAGCCCAACTACACGCTCATTGAAAGTGAGGTTGAGTTTAAAAAGATTATTTCCAAGGAATACAACGCTTGTTACATGTAAGGTCATTTTCTTTAAGAATATTTCACAATTTTACACATTCATAGAACTCATCTCATCTCATTACTAGCACAGCAGTCAATTGAAGTTTATTATATGACATACCCACTACGCATAGGGTTATTTGACTGTATGCTGTAATAACTTAGGTACTGCCATACCACTTCTACCTAGTCTATGGACTTTATGAGAATGTCAAGGGAACCTAGCGGTAGCACTGCAATGCGCAGACGCTAGGATAATACACTTTCTTATTTGTATTTGTATTTCTACCCAATAAACAACATAAAATAAGAGACTAGGACATGATCTTCTACGAGGAAAGGGCCAGAGGACGTTGGAGTGAACAACAGAATCCCCATTTCCCTCTAACCCCTAGTCCTGTAACATGACCATTTACTATAAGGGGGTATACTACCAGTAGCAAGCCTGTGCCGCCTGAGTAGCGTGGGGCGGGACTAGACTACCCATTAAAACCCCGACCCTGACCCGTCGCGCTTCCCTAGAAATCCGCCCCCTCAAGGTCTTCTTTCCACGTGGTGACGCCACGCCTAGAAATATGGCGGGAAACTCAGAGCCTTTCCTTTCCCGCCAAAACACGGTAGCGCCATCTGGTTATCGTGACAGGAAGTGTTTGTGTTCCTGCCCACCTGAGAGACCTGAGAGGCCATCTCACCTCCCACCCCGACCCTGTATTTATGTAACATATTGTTGATGTTTATCCTTGAAACTGCGGCATCGCTGCCACGCCATGGCCCCTGTGTCAAAACTAGACTTGTTGTAAGCCTTTCCTACTATATTAGATCTAACATCAAAATCACAGCATCATATGGATGCCTGAAGAGATCCCCCGGGATTTATACTCCAGGTTCAGGACTTTCAGCATCTTCTTTAGTGTACTCGTTTTTGATCGGGTTCTAAATGAGGCCCATTATTGCCCCAGATTGTTCTCATGGAGATAATTTGGATCTTTTTTTTTCCATGTTCCCCTAATGAATTTAGCTGCTCACCGGATCCCCTGTAATTTCTGGACTCAACATGGGTCTCATGGGTCATGGGTTTGTCGATAGGGAGGTTGGGTTGGGCATTCTGGCATGCATAAAAATGCAGGTTAAAAGTTCAGAAAATGATACCACAGGGGGCATAGAACTCAGCCATCTCCCAGAAGCTTCTACATGTCATGAGCACGTCTGTTCATCTCCTCGAAGCCCCACCCCCACCCCCATCGTCCTTACAGCATGTACCACGTGACACGAGTGACGCAGTTACCTCAACACCATGTACCACGTGACACGAGTGACGCAGTTACCTCATCATTTCCCGCCATTTCTACACCACCTCCCGGCCGGTGGAGACACCTAACAGGGAGGAGTGGAACATAAAGTGTCTGCGGGCTGGAACTAATAGTAATGGGGAGCAGGTCAGTGTTAGAGGCGAATATATAGAGACACTACCAACTTTTACATAGACTTTTGCACGCATTCTTATACAGTTTTTGCAGTATAAAAGAAAATGGGATAGGGTAGTCGACCCACCAGTTTCGGACAGCTTCACGGCAAACATACATATACCGATAGGCTACGTAGGATGTACCATGCATAGGGAAAGAACAGAAGAAAAGTAAAACAAATGATGTGTGGGTGATGTCGAGGATAATTACCTTACATCACAGTGTGCTGATTATCACTATGTATTTATGAATACAAAATATAGACCATAGCCATTTTCTATCGCTGTAGGTAGGCCTAAATATAATGATGTGATACATGTACAGGTACTGCTCGAAGGGATCCTTTCATTTCCAGCTAATTAGCTCTGGTCCTACCCTACCCATGGTGCGAGGATCAGAACTACATGTACATATTCATCTTTGAACTCCAAAATCCTAGAATACCTACGAACAAAGTCCCTATGTACATACATTACATAATCCAATATCAATGTATCCTATGTATTTCACTACATGTTGGGTACATACATAAAGCCTTATGGCTGGATTCTAGACATTTTGTGAGCTACTCAGGGCCTATTTTCATGACAGGCAGAGCGACTCCTTCTTTGGTTAAAACATACCCAGCCATCCTCTACGCCTCCTATGTTTGACCCAACAGCAGGGTACGTACAGGTCCTCCAAACTGGAACAATATGAGGTTAAAGAAGAAAGGGGCACACACAAAAAAAACCAAGAGGAAACATGTCAGTGAGCCATGGACTCATTTTTTTTCTGTGTTTGGACAACTTCTTTTTGCAGGAGAAGTGCTTCAGGGTGACAGAACAGGGTCAAACCCAACGACAGGGGCTTAATCCCTGTAAGGCTGCATGCTACATTAGGTCCAGTTATCTTCATGATGCATTAATGCTTTAGGTCAAATTATCTTCATGATACACGCATTTATGCTTGGCGAGTTACTCGCATGCAGATAATAGACGCAAATAGTCGGTATGATACACAAGTGGAGTGTCAGCACTGCATTAATAGTGCATTATGTCGACAAAGGAACAAGAACTTGGAGACATCATGCAACCCATTGAGAGTTGAGAGATGGAAGGACCATGGAGAAGATCAGGTTCCTGAATATTTCCCTTCCGTTCACAGTCAAGCCACATTCCACCTTTTAACGGACGACAACCACCGGATGTTGGGATCCGAACGAGCATGTACACTCCCTGCGTCTTGGATCCAATGTCTTTCACTCTCCAAGCAGATTTCTGAACACAATAGAGAGGTTAAGATCACGAGTGTACGGCAACTTGTACGTCTAGAATGGTTGGAAATGGTGGGCCAGACGTTGCCGTACACGTTACAAGTAGACAAATCTTAACCTCTCTAATAGGGTAACGCAAAGATGTGAGACATCGCAAAGATGTTAGACATCGATCCTCTTTTTCGATATTGACTAGAGATTTTTCTTTTTAGATTCAATATGATCAATGATATGTAAAATGAATGATAGTGCTGGCTGTTATGACGTCTTATATAAACTACCCATGACGTGAATGCATGTGTTACATCACGTCATGTACGGCACGTGCGGTATGCCATCATGGCACGTGGTGACACGGTACCATGTCTCTTGTATTACCTTTTTTTTCTTTGATCTCTCATAATTGGATCCCACTGACAACTGGGGTTGGTCTAGATCCATACAAGGGAGTGGTCTAGCACCCTTCCAGCCTTTCCAACATATTATCAAACTAGACCATAATTTAAGCTGACGTGGCCCGATATCTTCAGACAGAAAATACAAGCTTCGCATATCATGTTCCTGGCACTCTTGAAAATGATAGTGCCATTCACCTGCTTTCTTCTAAACTCCATTTTATGTCTTGTAAAATTAAAAACGAAATCTATTTCGAAGACACATTGAATGTATGCATTTGGCCAATCCAGTATAGGCATTATGTTCACGAATTTCCCTAGGAGGAACGATTTTCCCTGATTTTGTGAGCCCGTTGAATTTCAAGGAACATTGCTTCCCTTTGTGTGACCTGATTTAAGTAGGCCACTATATAGTTTCCGCGGTCGTATATAGTGGGCATCTTGAACGTTTTCTCTCTCGTACGGTTTATTTCATATCTCTTTTTTTTTATTCTAACATTAATAATTTAGAAAGAAAGGTAGGTTGAATAGCAGAGTTATGTCATATTGATTACGTCACACTGCAGTGCAGGGATTCAAGGCGGGGCCTTTGTGGTGCTCTAAGATGGTAAACGTCTGTATGTGCGGGCAGAGGGGGGGGGGTGGCAGAGGTTGGAGGTCCAGAGGTTGTCAAGAACGTGGGAGACTCACTCAGACAACCCTCTCCCTATTTTACCTTGTACAGTGGTTCCATGTGGTCGGCATTCTGTGGTAGTGGCAAAACCATAGCAACCACTGGCACTGTCAACCACATACATCTGTTACCAAGGGAGAGTAGGTGGGCAGGTGTGTTGGGGTGGAGATGGGTGGGGGAGAAGGGGTGATAGATTTAAGGCCCTGTTTATTTTGGCTGCCACGTAATAGGAATCATAATCCATGTCTCATGTCAAGGACATGCATTTGGAAGCAGGGATTCCCGGCATATTTCCCAGGCTCCCAGACATGGAGAGACATGATGGAGCTACCCACCTATAGAGCTCCTCCCTGTGGGTATGCTGAATAACATAGGACTTATTTTTTTTATTAATAATGCTACTCAGCTGTATGTTGGATAAGAGCTCGGGCCTAAACATATTTTCCGTCCATGTTTTTACATATTGGTACTATTTGAAGAACTAGGAACACATGTAAAGCACACCACTGATAATAATGTCCATTCCATTGGCTACGCATGTGAATGTATTTCTTTGACAGTAAGCCCTGCTGTGGTATCTTTTTTACTGCTGTATTCACTATGACCAACACATCCTTTGACCATAATACCCCAATTTTGATAACATGTAAGCACTGATAATTGACTATCCAAATGGATACTGGTCAAGTTGCACAATACAAATAAAAATCTGCAGTAAATACAGGAAAATATTTCATTGAGCAAAATGATTGGTACCTAGGGGGTATATCTTATAACATAATGCTGATTTCGCAATGCCAACTATTTCCGTCAATGCTTTTCAACTGGTTGGCAAAATTAATGTTCATTCAGCATCACAGTGAAGCTCCCTAAATGGGGGATGGCCGATTCCAGGTATGCGGCCGACTTGAAGTGAAACTGTATACCCTATATCAAGGCCCACAGTTCCACTCAGAGAGGCTATAGTGATGAACCGTCCACAATAAGGGCCCCAGACTGGGGGGGGGGGCATGTCACTTGTCTATTATAAGAAATAGGAATGTCACTTGTCCCTACCAAAGATAACATGTCCTTTGTCACTTTTTAGCAAAATCGTTGTAGGTCGGGGGTGGGGGTTGTTACACCCCCTCAAGGTCAAGAGGGTTTATGCCGACTCTCAAACCACAAACCTCCATTAGGGAACGGTTATTTAAGTTAGCTGTTGGGTTAGTGAATTTTGCCAACCTTTAATACCATGATTATCCACTATTATTAGGGAGTGGTAATTTTTTTAACAACGGGGGGCAGAGGGGTGAAATTCCGCGCATGCGCGGCAAAAAGTTGTCCTTCCCCCCTCTGTGGGGTGTTAATATTTTCCGTCCCCTCGTTTCTTCTTTAGTAATGCGCTGCCTTTTTCGCTCAAAAGGGGCAAAAACATTTTTCAAACCCACAATATTTAGTTTCCCCCCCTCTTCCACCGTGAAGGTTAACAGGGGCGGATCCAGGATTTTCAGAAAGGGGGGGGCATGATTTTGGCCATGGAAATGCACTGTGATGTCACAAGCATAGTGGGGGTTCTCCTGCCAAAATTAGCTGAATGTAAGGCTTTTCCCCTCCCCTCTTCCTTCAGAACATTTTAAAATCTAGAGGGGAAACGGCACATTCTAGTTGATTCTGAGGGCTCTCCTGACTAAGTTATCTACAGGTATCACTATAAGTAAGGCTTTTCCCCTCTTGATTTAAGAATTTCCTATAGGAATCTAGAGGGGAAATATTGCATTCTGGTGGATTCTGGGGTTCTCCTGGTGAAGTTATCTACAGCTATATATATATAAGTAAAGCTTTTGCTATGTAATGCTGTGGAAATCTACCAGAATGTACCAAACCCTGCCTCAGCCCCCAGGCTTACATACCCTGTCCATGCCCGGGATCCTTGCTCCCAGTATCATGTACCATGCCCAATGCAATCTTATTTTCTTTTATTCTTTTATATTTTAAGCTGTAGAATCCTTAATAATAGTCTGATTTAAAAACTGTGAAAACTGGCATGTAACTAAGAATTCAACAAATTCAAAACTACCCATGCCGCTTCTAAAGGGGGGGGCGCACATATCCCTTGAATACGCGCCTACTGAGTTTATTAGGTCGCCCCCCCTTACCCCATTAAGGAGCTCTTTCTCAACACCCCCCCCCTTAATCTTTCAAGCCCCCCCCCCTCCCCACCTGGCAATAAATGACTCAACTCTAAATATTTACAGTGACCAACTCAGACATTGGTTGTCCTTTAACATATGTATACACCCCTATATTAATATGTATGTGTGGTATATAAAAGACAATAGGCCCTGTTGGAGAGACAGACTGGGACAGAAGAAATTTTTGAAAATTTAACTTGAAACAGTACTTTTTGGTGAACTTTGAAAATATTCTATAAATCTCGATCTATTAGGAATATATGAGAAATTCGTTTAGTTTTGAAAACCCCATGATGCAGTGAAGTTAGCCAATGCACCCAGTTACATGAGAAATGCACTGACTTGTCGTTATGATGCCTGAGAGCACTGTTGTCACTTGCTCCCCCCCCCTAAGATATGTCACTTGTCCCTTGTCCCTTTACTTCCATGTCCCTTGTCGATTTTAAGAAGTGGCCTTGTCCCCTTGTCAGTTTTAAGAAAGGGGCATTTTTTACCTGTCAGGGGCCCTACCATAGAGCCGAGTCAGCTGATCTCACCCTGTCCTTGACCTACTCGCACGTTCTGGGACATGGCCCTAAGACCTTAGAGCCCTCTTCTTTACTATACACTTATTGTCCATGCATAATGTAATCCCTGTCTCTGTCCCTTTTGTACACGTGACCTGCTCCTTGTCCTCAGCGTCTCATGGTGGTCACGTGACCATAACAATACAGCGTCTGTGCTGATGTGGTGTTTGGTTTTTTCTTGTGTGGCAACTCAGTCTTATGGCCATCAATGTCACAATGTGAGGTGCATTATACATAAATTTTTTTCATTTTAGTACAGCATGATCCCTTTATGGACCAATGATAAAATATATCTAGGCCTGCATAACTGCCTTGATATTAATGGATGTCTTGAATAATGTTTTTGTCACTTCCCTGTCATCTGTGCCGGTGGTTAGATAAATAAGATCAACAACTGCCATAGACCAAAATCAAATTGTATTCAGGCATTTTACATTTCGGCTCTTTTGAAATACTCAAATAACGGACTTCCTCCACGAGCTCTCCTCATGTCGCAATGGCAACGCGTGTATGGTTACCACAACAATGGAGGCCATTGTTGCTAGGCAGCCAAAATGCTGGGTGGGCTCTGCCCCCCCCCCTCCCGCTTTAACCCCCATCACTACTCAGCCTCCGGTGCCAGGAAAGATAGGACACATAACATGTCATTTCACTCACCCCAGCCGAGGTAACGACAACAACCCTAGCATTGTGTCGCGTGCGTGGGAACCGAGGGGAACAGTGTGGTTCCTTGGGGTGGGGATGGGGTGGGAGGAGATTTTGTCTCCAGGCATAACCCCCGGGTGGACAGGGGGCTAAGATGCAAGACAGAATTAAAAAGGGAGTAAAATTTGTGATTTATCATCAATACCAAGGAGGTTTGGTCCCTGATCTCCCTGTCCCCTCTCCATCTCCGATATACATGAAATAAATGTAGGTATTACCTATACCTGAGGTATGGTTTGGAATCTGTAGACAACGGAGGTCAGACCCCGGAGCAACGACTCAGCACTTCACATGCACCAGTAGGGGAGATGGAAAAAAAAGAAAGAAATGAGAATTAATTGATGAGCATGGATAGACCAGCATTATTTGTGCAGTCACAAATGTAACGCTGGCGGTGAATTTACACTGTCATAAACAAAGCTGATTGTAGAGAGTATAGACTTCAGAAGAAAATCAGTTCATTGGGTCTTCCCCCAACTATCACTTACAGCTTGAGTAAAAAAAGAAAACAAATCTTTTGGATTTTAAGATCAAGTATTCACAGAGTTCTTCCGCGACACATTCCTTTATATGCAAAGGACTGACCGATGTCCTGGACCCAGTATTCTCGTATATGGCCTGCTTACATGATAACAAAATGTTACATATGATTTTCATTCTAAAAAGTAGGTCTATTTCAACCAATCAAAAAGTTAGTTAATGTGTATAGTTAGCGTTTTAGAATATCGTACATGTCTACTACTGTCATTCTTCGAGCGGTTATTGTTATCATTACATATAAATGGATGTTTTGAATCAAAAGTATAGAACATGATCCTCTCCCTCTAAGCATAACTCCCACTCAACTACAATTGAAATGTAAAAGCCTGACATATCCATTCCCTCAGTGTTGGACACTGGAAGTCGAGACTATAAGTAAGATTTATTTGGTGTGAAAAGCTACTTTGCAATCTAAAAACCACAAGGACGTTTGCCAGATGCCTTGACAAGGAAACTAGAGTGGGTTAGAGGTATCAAGTTCTCTTCTAACAACCACGAGGTCCCCATTTCAAATATTATATACCCTTTCTCTTAGCACAAATACCAAGAATAGATGAACAAACCACATTTATAAGGAGGGTGTTTTCTTGGTAAATGGGCCCTATATAGTACGGAACTGTTAGAAATGATCTCCATCGATACCTCAAAGGGCCTCCCTAGCCCACTTAAAAGGGTCTATTTCTTCTCTTTTCTATCCCCTCAGGTGTGTGTGGTGCACATATGCGCAGGCACCGACACATTCCTCTGTGAAATTGTGTAATATAGTTCTCGCCATAAATCTGACCTTACCTTAGTGCTTATGTCGAGAAAATCCTCAACTCATCATAGGAATTTATATCAGGTAGCCCAATGATTTTTTTTTCATCTGAAATAATTTGGGAATCTGCTAGCAAGGTCATGGCAGTTGACCCAATCTTTGTTGTAATAACCGATGAGTCAGGTACTGTGTAATCAATAGGCTATTAACACACATACAATTCACAGCAATCAGACCGTTATCTATGCCACCAAGTGCAACTCATTCATTCACTGAGGGTGCTGATAAGCCCTGTAGAGGTCTTGGGAATGGTCTGAGGGGGTTGTGTCAAGCCCCTAGTCAGAGCATGGGTTGTAGAGGAACTTTATTTTAATCTCTTTGCTGTTAAAGACGGATATAAGATTCCTACAGGCTTACTCATTCTTGTTAGACTGGCCTTCAATATTTATATTACGTCATCAGGTAATACAGGGACAGATCGGGAAACGGACATGTCCATAAGAGGTTGGATAGGGCTAGACTGGGGACCGGCTTCAGTCCCAAAGCACTGGCCTTCTCCTCCAGGACCCCTCTACGCTAGTCCCTGCGTCCAAAGGGCGCTAGTGATGACCAAGAAATAACCTGTCAATCATGGTTATTTGATGTATGTATCTAGGTCACAGATCAAAGAGAGCACCAACATACGCAGCACCCCCTAATTTACAGGTTTTGGTAAAGCTATGCACTTATTGAATGAGTTTTAACCAAAGAAGAGTTGTGTGTGATATCATCTTCCTTGTTTCCCCATCATCACAAATTGTAATAAATAATTTTGCCATCCATATAACTCTAATTTCATTATTGTCCATTATTGTGTTGGTCAAATAGGTTTAAACCTCAGTAATAAGTTTATTTATCCTTTAAACAAAAGAATCCAGTCTGTGTTGCTGCACTGGAATACTAATAACATATACTGCTGCAATCTGCTGGCTTCCCCCCAGTACTACTTTAGTACTCTACTGACACAATCTGACGGACTGGGTTGCAGAGGTCACCTGCGTGAGTGTAGCCCTCAATCTCACTCGGGCACCAGAGAAGGACCCCTCCAGTTCACCCCGGATTGATTCACTAGAGGTGAATTAAGATTTCTTTTTGGCGTTCTGATGAAATTACTTTGCTACTCCCTTTATTATTCTATGGACCTGACATGACCATGGCCCCATACTGACGGCGTCTGTAACAATATTCACGTCTTGCATGGACTTGTATGACACTTTATGTGACCTTGACGTACGTACAGTAAGGTCGTTGCCATAGTAACCAAGTCCCACATCCAACCAGATGACGTCACAACTCACTGTGACGTGACCAGGAGTTGGATTCAGTGGGCCATGACCAGCTCAAATAGTAGTCCGCTGCCAGGTATAAAGCTTGAAGGGTGTTTCAATGATGGTAGGAAACTTTGTATAGTGGGGCCCCTGGGTCGTTATGTAGCCACTTGAACCAGGTTTTTCGTCAGAGACGGACGTCTCGACAAGAGCACACTGGGCTTATCAAGATGCCGGGGCGCGTACACGCTGGCAGGACCAGACGCCGACGCTCCCGGCAGGGGGCCAGGATACCCGGCCACGTGCGCACTTGAGCAACACATGGGGCACCATTAGCAGCTCGGCTGTCCCCATAAGGGGGACGCGACGCGACCGGCCACCAGGTGGCAGCGTCCGGCATATGTTGGATTCTTAAGACAGATAATGTCAAAGTGTCCCAATAAGGACATCTGGTGACAAGTGAAGGCGTCGCCATGCAATGAGGTAAGTAGGTGTCTATTAATTGACACAGACCTGTCAATCACAGGAGGGCCTACTGTTTGACCATGCCCTAATTGAGTCTCATCAGCGTTCTAATTGGCTGAATCCACTTAACCCCACGCCTAAAGGCTTGATCCCAGGGGGCCACTTAAGTAGCAACAGGTGTCTGTTGAGCAGCTCGCGACAGACATGGAGACTCCTGACCTGAGACCAGTATCAATGAGAGCAGCTCATCAGGAGTGGTATATCACCCTACACCAATTGTGTAGACGGTAACGGTACAGAATGGGCTGTCCCAACAAGGTCGTCTATATGACAATTACATTTTCACCAGCCCGACTTCAGACCCTAGAGCGGTACATTCTCAAGACAGAGATCACCAGCCTAGGTGCAGGAGGGACAGGGGTGAACCACCACTGGCCATGCCCCTGTATGCTGACCAACCTGACCACGCCATAATGGACGGGGAAAGCTACAGATCAGTAGAGGATCGGGAGGTGGAGCAGGTGTTCCAAAATGTCCAACAGGCCCCTAGGAGAGCAGCTCACACTGTGTCGACAGGCACCAGCCAATATAGTGATCACAGTGCTGTGAGTCAAAGCACAGTGATTTATTCCCAGGAATCTGAGAGTTCAGGCGGGTATTCTGACAACTACAGATCTGAATCAAACAGACCCATGACCAGGCCCGCACTGAGACGAGATCAAGGACCCCCCACCCGGGGAGATCACCCTCCCACAAATTTTGGTCGTGCCATACAGCCAACGCCCACTCAGCGTCATCCCGCGCGGCAGGACATGACAGCCGCTTTGGTGGCCATGGATGCCGTGCGTATTGACGTGCGCCCTGCAGCGGCTCATGTTGCACATGTAGAGGTACAACACAGACAGCGCCAACCAGAGGTGATGATACCAGACCAGTATGACTACCCAGCACTGGTAGGCCTGCAGGGTGATCAGCAGCAGGAAAATCCACTACCTGTATATGAACCACAGCCATTTGACTGCCCTCTAGCAGCAGTAGAGCTACCATTCACAGAGCCACAGGATGCTGAAACTAATAAAACACCACAGAAGGTTAAGGACTTGGTGGACGCCATTTACCTGAACCCAGCCACCAAGGATCAACTAAAAACACACAAAACCTACCCTAGACCCTCCAACCTAGAGGTCCTTCATAAAACAAGGCTCAATAAGGATGTATCTAGGCAGCTTCTTAGAAGAAACAGGGAAGCTGTGGTACAGAGGGATGACACCTTCAGGTCCCTGCAGTGGTGCCTGCAGTTTGCGGCTAGACCCTTAGTACATGCACTGGACCACCTGGGAAGCGGGGAAACAATTAACCCTAAACAACTGGTCACAAGCATGTCAGATTCTTTGAAACTGATAGCCAAGTCCTCATGGAAAACCAATGACATTAGACGCAACAATGTGTATGCAGGCTTAAAGGGTGTGGGGCTAGAAGTAGCACAGAAACCAGAAAACCACAAAAGCTTTACATATCTGCTCGGAGAAGATGCCAGAGAGCAGATTGTGGTTAGGCAGAAGGAGAAGAAGCCTTACGCGACGTAGTGGCTGCCCCGAGATCATGGAACCGCCGCCAGGGAAACTACAGGGGTGGCCAGGCCCGCAGCCGCCACAACAAGAGTGGCCCCAGCCACAAACACAGAGCGGGTTGTTCCAACTACAATCAGGACCGCAGCCACCACCAGGGGGGCGTTGAACAGCCAGCAGGACTACCGGTCCAACAGCAACAACCCCAGGGGTGGCAAGTGTGGCAAGCAGACCAAACAGAACCACTACAAAGGCGGCAACAAATCCAACAACAAAGACAACAACAAATAAATGTAAGTCTTTCAGTCGGTGATACACCTGATACAGTACAGCTAAGCTACCCGAAACACCTGAAAAGAACCCCAATGAACCCCAGGCCTTTTCAGCAGGTGGTTTGGGTAGGCAGGCTTACAAATGGCATAAATTCACTAAAGAAGGGTGCTGGATATGGTGAAAGAGAGATCTACACACTATCCCTATACAGTCAGAGATCCCAGAATCTGCATCTGGTCGAAAATCATAGAAGGTTTGCATATCACAAATTTGGAGGTATTCCAGCCCCTACTCTTCGAATTTTAGTTTCCCCTTCAATTTCTTTGGCTCAAAGTGTCAGGCTGGATGAGATCTTCATGTTACATATGGGTTTTGATGGTCCCATATGCATATTTTGGGCTCCAGGGGGGTAAAATGTGCCCAAAATGACCTAAATTGTCTGGGCGAAATTGTGTCTGGGAGAATGACATTTGAGTTACAAGCCATGTTGAGGGCTTAATTTCCTACAGAAACAATCTTCATACCTCCATGAAAATCTCAGGTCCAGACTATTTTGACCTGTAGATTAAGAAAATCACATTATCATTTATGTCAGACGTGTCCTTGCTATTGTAAAAGAAGCATACTTATAAGACTTCTTTTTCTGGGCACATGTCTGGGCGAATGACATGTAAGGCCCCATATGCACACTTTCTATGATTTGTGACCATCTAATAACCCAGTTATAGATGCTCAGTTGGATACACAGATACAGGATATGTTGAGTAAAGGCATCAGAGAGCCTGCAGAACATAACGCGAGGGCATTTGTCTCACACATGTTTTTAAGACCTAAAACAGATGGCACTTTCAGACCTATTTTAGAACTGAATGAGTTCACAGTATATAAACACTTAAAAATCGATCATCTTGCTTCAGTCATGCATATATTCTGCCTCAAAACTCCTTCATGAGTTCTGTAGATATCACGTCAGCCTACTTCACTCTACCCATTAAGGAAAGAGACAGAGATTTCTTACAATTCCAGTTCCATGGTAAACGGTATAGGTATACATGTCTACCAAATGGATACTCACCAGGGCCAAGACTGTTTACATGTATTATGAAGGCACTGCTTTCACATCTGAGAGTACATTATGGCGTAAACTTGGTGTCATACTTGGTGTCATGACACATGATTGCATTAAACAGTGGCTGTCCCATCTCCCTATTGCCTCAGCGCTATATGCAGAAATCCGCCCACAGGTGTCAATCTGCACAGACTCTTCTAAAACAGGGTGGGGTTGCTATTGGCAACAAGGCGATTTCGAATATGGCGAGGCATGGCCCATTGAGCTACAAGAACTGCATATTAATATTCTCAAATTGAAGGCATTTCTCATGGCTCTGAAGAAACTTCAACGTTGAGTGAAGGGGCAATGTGTACATTTATTCATCGACAACACAACAGCCTTATGCTGTATCAAAAAAGGTGGTTCCCTGGGTTCCATACCATGTGATGAGGTCACACAGTGCATATACACTTATGCATGGAAACACAGAATCACACAAAAGCTGTTCTACTGCCCCACTAAACTCAATAAGGAGGCAGACAGGGCATCAAGAGCATTTGCCTCATCTGCAGAGTGGTCACTCTCCCCTACCTCCCAAAATTACATCTTCTCTGCATTTCACAAACCTCAGGTTGACCTGTTTGCATCATATCAAAATGCGATCTGCCCTAAGTACATTTCACTACATTACAATACTAGTGCTTTTGCAACCGACGCATTCACCTGTACATGGAACGCTAGTTCATTAATCTTCCCACCTTTCTCTCTCATTGGCAGGGTGCCGAGGAAGATAAAGCAGGACAAGACCACCAGACTATTAGTGGTCCCCAACTGGGCAACACAGCCATGGTCCACCAGCCTCACCAGACTCAGGAGGAACAGGGAACACCTGCAAATCCCCATTACTTTTTCGATCCTGTTGTGGCCAGGGGACCCTACCAAGAAATTCCCATTGGCAGGCAGATCACACCTAATGATTATCCTTATATGAAAACTATGCAGCAGTCTATGAGGGATGTGCAAAGTGATGGATGGCATTCATGAGTTTAAGGGATGTGCACCCCACACAACCATCTGTCAGGGAATGCATACAGTTCCTCAGTGAATATCTTGATACTGGGGTAGGTCACAGTGCCATCAATACATCCAGGTCGTTTCTGTCATTTTTTATAACATTCAACGAGAAACCAGCTGGAGAACAGCCTAACATATCGAGATTTGTAAAGGGGACAAAAGTAAAAAAAAAAGAAGAAATCATTGGAATTTGTGTGGGACCCACAGCCAGCACTATTAACAATGCAGAACTGGGGTTATATACAGGAACTAGACTATGAGAAACTTACCACACAATGTTACTGATCTTACTAGCCACTGGACGAAGACTGCAGGCCCTGCACCTTATGCTCAGTGGGTACTGTGAGTGGACCGACAACTCAGTCAAGATTACATACTTACTTCGCACAAAAACGAACAATCCAACTGACAAGCCGCTGATCATCTACTTTCAGAGGAGAGAAGATGAAAGGTTGTGTGTCTATTCCCATCTTAGGGTATACATTGCTGACCAAAGGTCACAATCTGCTATGCCATTTGTCTTTTCAACAGTGAAACTGCCCTTCTCCAGGGCCAGTGCAAAGACAATATCCAGACTAGTAAAATCTGATCTGAAGGATACTGGGCTAGATGAGCAGTATACAGCTTACTGTGCTCGCCATGCATCAACGTCAGCGGCAGCAAGAAAACAAGTCCCCGTACATGAGATCCCCAGATCAGCAGGGTGGTCAAATGAAACCACCTTTGCTCAGTTCTATAATAGACCCTTGTATGTACCACCTGTCCTGCAGCCCACAGACTTTATCCAATTCCTGCTGGATCTATAATGCAGAAACACTCATACACTTGTTTGCAAACAAATGCATCTGCAGATGAAATTATTATAGGGTAGAAATATCTACATAAGTCTATTTAGTCACTTATATCCAAGTATTAGCTTAGGTTATTTGTGTATCAGTTATATCCTTTACACACGGTAAGATTTGGTGGCTTTCAGCCTCCAAGACAGTTACAGGCACGATGAGTGCTGAGGCTATTACAGCAAGATATCTGTAAACTGTTTTCCCTTAAGGAATAAAAGGTGGGGGGGGGGTACCTTACCCCTACAGTCATTGAAATAATACTGTTATGTCATACAAGGTCTACGCAATGTATAACATTTTGCCTGTTTGCTCAGAACATAAAGTTCCTGACCTATTATATATGTTTTGTCTACATATAAAGTGATGACTAGTTTTGCTAACATATAATAAAATTTATTTAGATAGCAAAGCTCCCGCCTGAGTTTTAGTTTCACAAACGAGTTGAAGTAGCCTACCCATAAAGGCAGTGGTCGATAAAGGGATATCTAATGGTAATAATTGTTAAGTTATTTTAATGTAATGTAAAATAACTGTAATTATTATCATAATATCCTATCGACTACTGACATGGGTTGGCCCAGCCCTCGTGCCAGAAGCACGCTTCCCACCACTGAGTCACCAGAGAAATTAGAATTATGTTAAAGAATAACAATAAGCTCACTGTACCTGACCTGTCTCTCTAAGCCAACCCACGTCAGTGGTCGATAGGATATTATGATAATAATTAGTTATTTTTACACAAATCTTTTAATGTTGATCGGCAGCCTGTGACGTCACAAGTCAACTGTTATGTCATAACGCTACAAGCTGGCCCCAAAGTGCAATGTGCAGAACAGAATCAAAAGAAGATTGTGTAGGCTTCAGCCAACCATGTGTGGAATCAGGCTATGGTTTCCCATCATATATTGTGAGGAACAAACATGGCCGAAAAACAATTTAAAAGAGTCAGCACAAAAACAGCAAACAATCGTTTCAAGGGGGTGAAAAAACTTTTAAAAACATTCTGTCACTTCAGAATTTTGATTAGATGTCTCAAACGGAAGTCTTGGGTGCATCACTATGAGTTTGTTTACATTTTTTGGCCGAGTTTTTTACATTTTAGTGACAGTGACACTTACAGTGACACTGTCAGTCAGGCACCAGTGTATGATGGTCATGTTGGAGTGACAGTCACTGTGTCACTGTCACTCAAGAAGGCCTACCAGTTTGTTATGGTCGTGCTGGAGTGACAGTCACAGTGTCACTGTCACTCAAGTAGGCCTACCAGTGTGTGATGGTCGTGTTGGAGTGACAGTCACAGTATCACTGTCACTCAAGTAGGCCTACCAGTGTGTGATGGTCTTGTTGGAGTGACAGGCAGTGTCAGTGTCACTGTTCTACAGGTTACAGTTGGGTAATGTTCTACGCACTCCGCCCACCCTGCGTCTGACTTCTATGCACTCCGCCCACACTGCGTCTGACTTCAATGCACTCTGCCCACACTGCGTCTGACTTCTACGCACTCCGCCCACCCTGCATCTGATTTCTACACACTCCGCCCACCCTGGGTCTGACTTCTACACACTCTGCGTCTGTCTTCTACGTACTCTGCACACCCTGCGTCTGACTTCTACACACCCCGCAACCCGGCATCTGATTTCTACGCACTCCGCCCACCCTGCATCTGATTTCTACACACTCCTCCCACCCTGGGTCTGACTTCTACACACTCTGCGTCTGTCTTCTACACACTCTGCACACCCTGCATCTGACTTCTACACACCCCGCAACCCGGCATCTGATTTCTACGCACTACGCACACCTTGCCTCTGACTTCAATGCACTCCGCAACCCTATGTCTGACTTCTACGCAGTCCGCACACACTGCATCTGACTTCAATGCACTCCGCAACCCTGCATCTGACTTCTACGCACTCCGCCCACCCTGCATCTGACTTCTATGCACTCCACCCACCCTGCATCTGACTTCTATGCACTCTGCACATCCTGCGTCTGACTTCTACGCATTCCGCAACCCTGTGTCTGACTTCTACGCACCCCACATATGCTGCGTCTGACTTCTACGCACTCTGCCCACCCTGTGTCTGACTTCTATGCACTTCGCACACCCTGCATCTGACTTCTATGCACTCCACACACCCTGTGTCTGACTTCTACGCACTCCATACACCCTGCGTCTGACTTCTTTGCACTCTGTTTTACAACAGCACACCACACAGCACACTGCGTCTGACTTCAATGCACTCCCCAACCCTGCATGTGACTTCTACGCACTCTGCACACCCTGCGTCTGACTTCTTTGCATTCTGTTTTACAAAGTCAGTTCTTGGTGGGGGGGGGGGGGAGCATGATGACTTTTACCTTTACTCCTATTCAATTGGTGGGGGTAGGGTAAAGAAAAATTGCTACCCTGCAAAAATCCACAGAGTAGCAATGGCTATTCCCTTATCTTTGTCGGGGGTAGTATCCCAGCGCCGAAGGCGCTGGTACATTACATTAAAATAACTTAACAATTAGAGGCACACACCTCGTCATATAACCAGATACAACGATGTGCGGGGCTTTCATCTGGTTACGGAAATGCCCGTAAGGGGGCACTAGGGGCCGCATTCCCCTCAGGGCAATGTCCTTAAAAAGTAAAGGTGAGGCATTATAGATGGGGGCTGGGGGTAAGGGCCGTGCCGACACACTGGAAGGTGGTCATTTATGGAAGTGGACAGCTCAGGTTAGCAGGGTTAAAATGGTGCTGGCGCCATGTAAATCAAGCTATGGTCTGTTTGTTATACACTGGTTTCTGTGTCATTGGGTTTGATCATTAACTACACAGGGGTGTGAAGGTGCATATTAAGCACCCTGTCCTCATCCGCTCTTGTTTCTCTAAATCCTTCACATTCAGTTGGTCCCTTCATTACCCTGCCCTTGTCATTTCCCCTATGATAACATTGTAAGTTTTAGAATTGAGGGGGGGGGGGGGAGGTTAGCTCGCTGAAATTACACTAGGCAGTGCGAGTCTGAATAAAGAAGCTAACCGAACCTTCAAAAAGTGAATGTGATTATGTCGGGCCATGGTGGTGTCATATTTTGTGTAATACATGAAATAGAATGAAATAAAAGTGAATAATTAATGAAAAAAAAAAAAAAAATAAAACTGCTGCATCACCCAGGGATCCAGACCTAGCGTTGTGACCCCCGTAGCAGGTACCCATCCCCCAACTCTCGCCTCCCACCGGTGTCATGTCGAATTCTGTAATATTATCCCCACTCCAAAAAGGTCGTACATACCTCCGACCTTAGGTGACCTTCATTTCCAACCACTTCTTGGTGAGAATAATGTTTTATCCAACCCTGTGATTAACTGCTGCCGAGATTGGTGGCTGTTATCCTTTATGGTATCTTAGGTCCGGGTCTGAACGTCTGAATGTTCAGTTTATGGCCTTTCTGGGACTGTGAAACTGCTTCTTTCGGATACCAAATTCTAACCAAACCCTTATTGGGGCCTCTCTCTACATTTACGCCAACGGTCCTTTGAAGGACGAAAGAGAATTTCTATATGCTTTTAAAATTCTGATCCATTGGGATGATATCTAGAAGAAAGAGAAATGAAGAGGAAGGCGAAACTAAATACCAGCAAGAGTACAATGTTATTCCAGGTCGTTATCTTGCTGATTCCTTGAACTGCAGTACATGTGTTTTTTTTTGGGGTTTGGTGAGAATCAAGAGGGTCGTGTTAGGTTTTCTTGTTGACCTCTACTTCACTATGAATCGAAATGATGACATGACTGGATTTAGACAATTTACATGATTAGATGCCCTCCTCATCCACCCCCTAAATCTAAAAGACTACCCACTGTTTACCAGGCCTCAACATCCCCCCACTCCTTGACCACAAACACAATAACCACAGAAAACAGATCCCCTTTCAAAAGAAGGATCTCATTTTCTCTTTTTTCTTTCTTTCTAATACAAGGAGGAAAAGTGTGAGGTACATAATGAAATGTAGTCAATATTTGATGTCACCTCCAAGAGTTCCCACCTATCCAAGTATAATAAGGACGTGTATCTAATAATACATAGGGGGGTATAGACGGATGCTGCGTTATGTGTATACAGACATGTTATAAAGGCTCATTACCTATTGATGGATATTCCTGTTGTAATAGTAGCATCAAATACCAAAAAAAAATGTAGCTATGCTTCTAAAGAGTAAAAGAAAAGTTTGGGTTTAAGGTCGTAAAAGGATCAGGAGGGCAAAACAATTTAAATGAGGATCAATAAGATTACAATTTGAAATTGATTCAGAGAATTTGATTCACAAAATGATTCAATACTTCAATCTTTTGTCGGGTCCTAGTCTACCCCTTCCCACGCAAGTTGACTGTACATGTGATATGGGCCTGTCTATGACAGCGTCTCTGTGGGTTCTTTATGAGATATGTTTTACCATGTTAATATTGGCATTTACACATCTTGATGACAGCAGAGAGGAGTGCCTACCCAGTGGGCTAATCCTGGGGTAGGGGGAGTTTACTCACACCCTCGTGAACCTGACATGAAGAGGACACTGTTTCAAGATGTTTGCTGTGATTTGATGACGACGCTTAACATAAAACACCCGTATCCATTTTAAAGCTTACAGCCTATGTTCTCAGATGGCATAACTACTAATAAATTATTATTTCCCCCGATTATATGCTTCTGAAATATCTCGAAAACAAAGCCTTTCCTATTTTCCCCAAAAGTATGCAAGTTTTACAAATTTTATCTTACTCATTGGCTATATGACAAAATGGGTCTTTACTCCTAATCAGTGGCGGACCCAGCATCTGGAAAAGGAGGGGGCGTGGCCCAAAAGGAGTGGTGTACCCCCTGTTTTTGAGCAAATCGTGAGGTTTATATATTCAAAGTATGTAGTTAAACTCTTCAATACAGCGAAAAAGGTGGTGCGTGTGCCCCTGCCCCCTCTAAATCCGCCACTGACTAATGCAAGTGATGACATTTATTATAGACACATGGTAGTTTTTAAATGATCAAATTTTGAGCAATCCAAATAGACCTGATTGTATTTACCTGGCGATCCACTTCAATGCACGGGGTTCAAACAGTGCAGTTTCTATGGTTCACAAAAGAGGAGATAAATCTACCTGGTGCAGGTTAATTCTTTTTGCACTTACAGAAGTTATTGTTAATCTGGGTTTAATGGAACACACACGAGTGGCCGTTAAGATCCTAGAAAATGCAGGGTAAACAAGGAACCCGGACAAGGAAGCACCATTTGGCTTAGATTCACATTTTATTTGCTGCCTTGGCTTGGTTTTATGCTGATCATAAATTCACGCTGTGTCTATATGTAATGATAGGGTGCTCATTTACTTGAGTTTGGAATGCTATGGGGTTAACAATAAAGTTAGGTTGGTTCAAGTCAACAAGTGCACTTCACGACCCACAGACCTTTATCTCCCCATCGTCCCCCTTTAGCATTATTGTTGACATTGGGTGCATGTTTTGAAAGATCCTTAAAATATATACTGTTTACCTATTCTTATCGCCATTGGTATTTTCAAATTCCTGGTAGAATCACTCCATCAAGTACATACAGGTTTTTATTATTGTGAAATACTTAAATTAATCATAATTCATCTAGCCTCATGATCTAATACCGCGATCACATTTATTACATTAATCATATCTATTGTAAATACACTTAACTCATAACGCCTAAGAGTACCAACTTATCTCTAATGCAGGGTCACATTTTCAAAAACTACTAACCACGCCCTGCTCTTCCAGCAACAACCACAGAAATAATGAGAATGTTAATCAAAACATAGTTAAATGAGGGCTCTTCCTAGAGATTTTAATGCATTGTGTTGTGAATCTGAAGTCTACTTTGTGCTGTCCCGGGGGTGTATCAAACAGACAGGAGAGGAGTGACAGGAAAAAGTGTCACCACCTTCCTCCACTCGGCATCTCCCCCCCCCCACTCCGTCCCTCCCCCTTGCACCTTTACAAAAACAGCTTGGATCCCCTGGTTCTGCCAACGCTAACCAACTCCCTTTCCGAGCAGGAGCAGGGTGGTAGCTTACGTCCCCATTCCCAGGACCTCTAGTGTCATCTCCCACCTCCAGCAGCTGACAAGGGTTGACACAGCTCCAGGCCTGTCGTCCTCCTGCTCCCCACAGGCCTCCTCCAGCCTAACAAAAACTGATATCAACCCTTCACAAAAAGGGTGAGGTTCCTGAAATGTATAGAGAAGAAAATGGAAAGTCTCCAGGCATAAGAAAAAGCTCGTTCCAGTGGATCCTCTGTTGCCTTGGTGACAGAATGCAGCCAGTAAATACCAGGACATGATGGTGATAAGAAGTCACTCTGTGACAGATACCAACAGACTCAGTCTTATCAGGATCCACCCAAACCCATTCTTCTATAGTCATAACTCACTCACCAGTCATCATACACATTTCTCCTTTAACTCGGAAAGCCGAGTTTTAAGATAAAGGTAGGGGCGCCAGAAATGTTAAGACGACAAAATCAGCACTTTTGACCTGGTAGTGTTCAATTCAACCTGAAATAACATGAAAATGGAGAAATGTGAGAGAAAAATGAAACATATCATGAAATAGATTACATGTTCAAGAATCTGGAGGTGTAATTGGTGCCTGTTCAATCTGTCTGATTTTTCTGATTTTGAGGTTTGAAAAAAAGGTAGGTCACTTGAAGTTCAACTTAGATGCTTGGTGCACTAAATGCTTTTCTATGGGGTGTCATTTTGGGTGTCAGGTCTGGGTGGGTTGGGTGTCATGGTAGGCCTATGTGCAATATATTTATATTCATATCCATCACCATCGACCTTTTTCTCAAGTGTATTATCTCATCCTTTTAGAATACAGATACTTCAGAAAACAAGCTTTTCTGGTGTGCTTTTATTTTTGTTAAGCAATCAAGAGAAGTAGTTTTCATGATTTTCTTGAAAATAAAAAGGCGTGACGTTGGATGTACGTAGTACACATGCTTTGAAACACTATGGCCATTGCATGTATTGTCGTCCACACCTTCAGGGATATTGCAAAGTTTTTTTGTTTTTTTTAAATAGGCTAATGACACATTTACATCATGTAAATGGTTGTTTTTGTGAAGATTTTAGTTTTCCAACAATATATAACACTTCACATCTGTATTCCTCAGTTGGATTTGAGGTGTTTTTTGATGCAGAATGTGCCCATGGGTGCATTTTTCTGCATTTTAATGCGCCATTTTGCATTTAGACCAACTTTCCAAGTTACCAGCGATAACCATCGCTTCAGCACTCGTTTTTTGTGCTGGAACTACATTTTTACTAGATCTAGACCAGAGTCCTGTGTTGTCTTATGAATTAAAAAAATATCTTCATATAGGGAAACAAACAGACAAGCCTGTTGGAGATTATTCTATTTAACAACCTGCTCTATCATCAGTTTTTAATGCAAAGTAAAGATCCTCAGGCTTTCCTGGAAGGAATGACTGCAAACATAAGAAAGGGGTATACATTTTATTCTTTTATTATTTACTTCATCCATCTTTGCAAATAGCCTCATGAAAAAATATTTTCATTTCAAAAGGCCCAGTCAACAGACGTCATGGGCGCAAATACAGGGAATTGAAAAGAAGCACATGGAAGGGAAAGTACAACCAAGTCATTATGGCTGCAATTTAAAAAGGTGGGAAAAGGAATGTGATGGTCATTATGATAAAGATACTGTTTCGTTTACACTCTTGTTTTTTTTCTGTATGTTTTAGAAGAACCACTTTACATCCTACATATGTCGTTATTACGAACACAAGAAATAGGGAGGGGATGGGCTGATATACCTCTTCTCCACGACCACACGTATCGAACTTATCAGGCAAATAGTTTCTACACGACTTTACGCCACAAGTCGAAAACCTTATATTACGAGCGAGAAGATCACAGACATGATTTTAGACACGCTTGTAGGGGTTGAACTCCCACCACTTGCAGATGAATACGCAGCAAATCTCTGTAAGGAAATTCACTACCAAACATCCTTTGAAATAAGACAGTCGTCGCGCTATTTCCTGTAAAACAGATAAAGGCAGTTTCAAACAAACATTCTGGTCATAAATAACTTTTCATTCATGGCCATGTCTCCATGAACAAGGGCCTTCTTGTAAGGACTGCTCTCAGAATGGTCACATTACACCTCTCCTCCTCCTCCTATACGTATACTGATACAGGTATAGGGTGAATGGGTGCAATGATATAAAGTTGGCAATTATCATCCTACACCATAGACATTCATACTAAAACCAAATTCAGAACTCAAGTTCAGGGATTTACAGTATTGTTGTAATTTTGATTCAAATATTGATTAAATTGTTTCTCATCGGCGTTTTTAAAACATTAAAAGTAATTAATATACCATTAATGGAAGATATTGGATTTGAAGACCATCGAACATGTTAAGTGCGTGTATAATTATAGTATGGTTATATATGCGATAGAAGAAGCTCTAGAATTGCAGAGGAAGAGCTCTGGGGAGTTGTGCCGTGGGGGGGGGGTACCAAAAAGAAAGAGATTGAGGAGTCCCTGGGAGATGCAATATATGGGTGTCAGGAACTCTAAATATCACGCTCCAGTTCATCCAGGAATAACCAGAATAAAAACGAAAAACGCCTTTAGAATGGAGTCCTGTGTCCAACGGCACCACGGGATTCTCTGTGATAATACTGTGGGGGTGGGGATAAATAGGAGGAAGGTGGGGTAATGGGGGCTCATTTTACCCCCTGCACAGGTGATTACTGTTTTGCCTGAAGGTCCGGCTGTAAAAAAGTAATCAGAGGGAGAGAACAGGTTGTTTTGTACTACCACATCAACAGAACCATGCCTTCCTTACTTCTTTCCTTGATTCCTTCCTTCCTTTCCTCTTTTATTAATGAGTCAAGTAATACCCTAGATCTACTTGATCTATGCCTAACGGCTCTATTGGTTACTTAAACTCATTTTCTGAAGGGCCTTTTCAATTTCAATGTTTTCTGTCCTATTTCTACATTTATGGTTCTATGTCCTAGAAAATATGCATGAAACAAGTTGAAAATGATATATAGGTCATAGGATATTTGTTTTCAATTCTTTTTTTCTTATTTATTTACCCATTTTTCTGGAAAAAGTTATTTTTCCAGTAGTTACCGAAAAACATCACAAAGCAATGCTACTTAATGTGAAATAACACCCTTACAGAGACAGGGATACAGCCATGAAAATGACAACAGTATGGTGCAGTCATTTCTTTTTCATTTGAAGATTCCATATTTCCTGAAGGTCTAAAAGAAATGTCACTTTAATGAAAATTTTACTAAACTGTACCCCATGAGATGGTGCCATCAAGGAGTTTTCTAGGTTCACTATAGAGGGCAGCACAAGTCACCTACCTCTGTAGATAGCCTCATAAACTGACTCAAGCCTGTCCCATTGTACACTGAAGGCCTATGGCCTATGCCTATGACCTCCACTATACAATCTATATATGCCCATTTACTTGACTCATTTTTTTAATGGATTCCAGACACCCTTCTATTCTCTATTAAAGATAATACATGGCACCTTGTTCCTTCATTTCCTCCTTCCTTACCTATACTATTATTCAATTCGAATTCATTTTATCTTTCTCACAGCCAAAAATAACTTTCTTATTTTAAGAAATTATTTCTCATTTTAAGTAAAATTAACTTAAAACAAGTTTGTCCACCAGGTAACAAAATTTTACTTGAAATCTTGGTATGTCCAGCTTACTTAAATTAAGAAATACAATCTTAAGAAATACATTCTTAAATCAAGTAATTTATTCTCAAATCAGGATTCAATTTTCTAGAATATTTCTTAACGAAAGTAAAGAATTCTCATGGAAGAGGATTATTTAAAGATAAACTTACTCATACTTTTTTTCTTAAAATAAGTTATATTTTCTCATTTCCTTAATTATCTTGTTTGTAAAGTGGATATGATTTTTGTCTATTATGGAAATATTTTAAATAGAATAGAAGGTTATCAGTATAGGCTACCTCAGTGACAGAGGTTCATCAGATTATATGCAGCTCTTTGAAGCCACATTTTCATAAGTGAATAAAACCTTTATTCAAAGTCTTTGACTTGATGAAAGGCTGTGGCACATCCGGCCCTTACATTATCATATTACCTATGCAAAAGGTGTTTAGCTTCCTTTGTGCCTTGAATTCCCCTCAATCAACTATCAGACCAATGAGCCTGATACTAAATTAATTCCAAATAAGTTTCCTTCAGTTTCCACTTTATTTTACCACATCTAATGTTTTAGGACCGAGTTTAAGCTAGGAAGTTGTACTTTGTATTTCAAATAATTCACCATAACAGGTAGTGCTGGCACCTAGTGGCAGACTACCTAATTTCCTCATATTAAGTAAATAATACTTACCTGGCATGCTAGATAATATTCCTTGGACAATTTCTAACAAGATCTTTGTTCTACCCTTTTCTCGATGTAAGAAAACACTTCTAGTTTAATAAATCTCATATCAAGAAATAAGTCTTTCTTGTTTTAAGATGTAAGATAAATAATGTTACCTGGTGGACAAAACTACCAATTTTGAGAAATTTTCTTAAGAAAAATAATCTTGAAAACTTAAATCAAGAAGGCAACCCAAGATTTGTTCTAAACTTGATTTTTCTTGAAGACAAGATGACTGATGAATCTTATAACCAGAATTTTCCTCATAACTAGAAAAGATTTCTTATGTCAAGTTTATTTTCTTGGATAAGAAAATTATTTTTAGCTGTGCTGTCTACATATTTTTATCTGTCCTTCGAACTTCCTATCCCCTCTCGCGTCATCTCTCCCTCCTTCCGCCTACCACCACCACCACCCGTCTTTGTCGAAGAAGCTGTGCCAGTTACAAGTTGCATATATCCTACATACCCGGCCTTCTATCATTTCGACTACCCACTTTTGTCATTCATCTCTTCTCTCAGAACCCCTGTAATGTATCCTTTGGTTGTGTCCAGGAGTAATGTGACATGGACCATGGAGGTGAAACCCTACACTGGTGACGAGTGCCTACCTACAGTAATGATCGGTTAACCACAGAGAACCAGGCTCGTAAAAGACAAGTACACACTGACCACCTCTGTTTTCACCCCACCCCATCCCCTCAGCCTTTCTTATCTAGGGTGATCTTTTGGTATTCTGTGATCTAGTCTCTGATATCGTCACGTTCATTCGTCTGCAAGGCCTGTATTATCGTTCCTTGTTTGGTAAGTTTTCCCACCCTAGCCCCTGCCCCTCTTGTAAAGCTGTTAGCCATGCTTGCCTTCCATGATTTTAACATGCCCCCCCCCCCTACAACCTGCATGAGTCTGCGCTCATTCTCCGAATCCCAACGTCACTCCCACGTATAACTCATATATCCCTCACTTAGTCACTCACTCACCCACTTGCTCACGCGCTCACTCACTCACCTACTTCCTTACTTGCACACTTGGCCATTCACTCACTCAGTCATTCACTCATTCAAATGTTTCTAATTCCTCTTTATTATGTATATATTCTGCCACGACACTGCCACTACCACATGTGAATGGGTTGGGGTGGGGTGGAGGGGATACAGATGGATCACAACAGGTTCTGATTCGTTCTCTGTCACCTAGTCTCCTTCATAAACATCTAAAAAGGAGATCCATTTTGTGTGAGTGCCACTAATAATGGCCAGGGACAGCAAGGGGAACCAGGGGAGAGTGCTCTTTTTTCCCCATCTTTGCCTCTATAAGGGAGCGTTCATTATTTATGGCAGGGGGGTGAGCATTTTGGGGGGGGGGGACAGCTCATTTTGGGACATTCGTGAGGGCAGGCACTCTATTTTAGGGAATTTTTGTGGGGGAGGAGCTTCATTTGTGGATATTAATGTAGGGGGGCGCTTTTCTTTTTTAGGACATTCATGCTAGGGGATATTTTATTGTAGGGCACTGTTATTTGTCATAAGCCAGATTTTTATTCTTGTTTTCGAGCAAAATCAACTTCTAAATTTTTTTCTCCCAAAGTCTCCCCTGGCTTATGACCGGGTTTTATTGCTATAAATTGTAGAGAAACCTCTTGAAATTTCAACCCAAAATCGGCTTATAACATTTTCCTGAACTCTACCCCTGGCTTATGAATAGGATTTTACAGTAATTCCTAGTCTAAAAGAGGGGGTGTGCACTTATTAGGGTAATATGCTTGTAGGATCAATTAAAGGCAAACACAAAAACTTGTGTATTGTAAATGTAGATATTTCTGCGTGTATAATTTTTTGCGGAAAAGGTATTTTTGTGTGTACTTTAATTTGCGGATTTTTAATTTAAAAGTCTGTATTGTCAGGATACAGAGGGCTAAGGAAGTGATCATTTTTAAGAATTTTTTCGACCCCTTAACCAGGGGTGTAAAAATAAATTTTACATGTTTACAGCAAAAAAGCCTGCGTGTTACTATAGGTTAAGAGGGCGCATTCACACACGATTTTCGGTCCTTCGGGGGGGGGGGCAAACAAAATTAAGACCCCTTGAGGGGGGCAGAAAATGTTAAAAATGATTACTCCGTAAGTATGAAATAAAATATATGGCCACTTATAATGGCATCCATTGGGGCAAAAGTCCATGTTTGTAAGTGAATGGTACCACCATTGGTAGTGATTGTGTCTACAGGAGTTTTCACACCTTCTACTACACCAGCTGGGGGGGCGCTTTATTTTGGGGTATTCACATAGGGGGGCAATTCATTTTGGGGTATTTCTGTGGGGGAGGCGGTTCATTTTTGGATATTCACATGGGGGGACACTTCATTTTCAGGTATTTGCCGAACGAAATTCTCACCCCCCTACCATAAATAATGAACGCTCCCTAAAATGCATTCTGTATGGGCAGCCACTGAGACTAAGAAAACGAAGGTGCAGTATAGTGAAGACACTACACCCATGACATCTAGGGATTATGCTATGGATATAATTATCCTCCCATTTACCAATAGAATTTGAATACCATGTCTATGTATGTAATATAGGAATTAACATCTGGAAGGGGATGTGGGACACATAAGTCATAATACTGTAATGATATCAACATGTTACACCATGTGCCTGGCACATACGGAAACACAGTGAGATATGATATAACAATAAAACACTAGATGTGTCATGAATAACAGATACTGCCATGTACATCCCCCACTGTGACTACAATGATAACCCGGCAAAACAACAATCCAATTCCCTACCCAGCCCCAACTCATACTAATAAATACCATGAAAGCTCTATGATATCTTACATGTGGTGTGATCTTTTCATATACTCAGGACACTCATACATGTACTCGCTACATCATTCATACCCAGCAAATCCTAGTGAACATGAGTCATGCTGGGTGAGGAATGTGTGAGTACATTTAGTGATAACGAATAATGTCATTTTGTGTGATACAATGTCAACTCTCACTCAGCTTGACAAACCTTCACTTACTTCAGTAAGGCCTGAGAGAGCATGCGTCAACATGTGTCAATACTTGTCAACTCTCACACTGCTTCACATGTCTTCACTCATTTCCATAAAGATGTGAGGGGAACTGGGTGAGCAAATGTCAACATGTGTCAATACTTGTCAACTCTCACCCAACCTCACATGTCTTCACTCATTTCCATAAGGATGTGATGGGAACTGAGTGAGCATTCGTCAATACTTGTCAACTCTCAGGCAGCTTCACATGTCTTCACTTACTTCAATAAAGATGTGAGGGGACCAGGGTGAGCACATGTCAATATGTGTCAATACTTGTCAACTCTCACCTAGCATGACATTTCTTCACCAAGCCTTCAACAATAAGAGACCATGGAAACTGTATGGATTCTCATGGCTTGTACTTTGCAGAGTGGGCCTATTGAGTAAATGTCAATATGAGAATTTATGTTTCACAGAGCAAGTTTCTTTTTTACATGGCATGAAATACATATGAATCAGGAACATAATGATAGCCAAGTATATGTGATTTAGTGCATACATTAGACATAATAGCTCATTTGTTTTGTCTATGGGACATAGCACTGAATTGGAATTGCATATGTTTTACATGATATCTAAGTATCTGTTTGTCCTGGTTTGATGGGATATGAAGGTTTAATGTCTACTGATCAGCTAGGTCACAGCTGATTAGAGCAAATATATAGGATCTCTTCATAGGCTGGTTAAATAACTCTGTATTGAGTGATAATAGGGGCAGATACTTTGTCCAACATTAGCATGACAGACTGTGTGAGGAGATGTGAGCATGCGTCAAGATTCGCCAACTCTCACCCACCATGACATAACTTCACGCACAATGACACATTATGTTCTATTCTGTGTTTTGATTGGTCCATTTCAAATTTCCCTCCCATTCCTTTGTTCTCCTCCTGCTTTCAAAACAGTCAGGCAGAGGCAGCCATGGAGAACAGATCTTGTGGTAGGTGGTCACACAGTTCTAGATTGATTTGACTTGAAATCCTATGTGATAAGCATTTATACAGTAACACATTGATATTATCTACAATCCCTGAACATCTATCTTGTTGCTGAATTCAGCTATTTGTCACAACACCCAAAATTAATGTAGAACTTTCTATGTGAGCAAGTGTTTATCAATTTGGATGTGAGTGGGTGGTGAAAATTAGATTGCTGCTGTTTGTTTATGACCATTTCTTATCATTTCAGCAGGCATTCTCAAGACTGATACAAGGAAAATTCAACTCACACAGCTGACAGAATATCTATCCATTTTCAAGCAAAGTGGGCAACACATGACATGCAGAGGAGAGATATCTTCAATGGGAACCAGCATATGAACAGCTGAATTGATGTTAATAAAGTTATAAAATATCAGAAATCCACAACCACCTGCAACCCCCCCCCCCGCCTATCCCCCACCCATAAATTAGTCTGTGCGTAAATATATGTGATACTGTGTCATGACCCATGTGTCAGTGTGTGTGATAATGTGTGATGACACATGATGTCATCATGTGTCATTGTTGGTGAAGGTTCATGCATGTTGACTCAACTTCACAAATTTGGCTGGGATGTTCACGCATGCGTCATATCTTGTCATGGTCCGTGATCACCCACGCGTCAAGTCCTAAGAGCGCATGGGGTGAGGCTGGCGCAGCATGACAAAAGTTGACACAGATTTGCTGGGTACATACCTAACTGTACCCTGGTGCTACAATATCAATGCAATATTTTAGTTTGCCAAATGCTCACATGGAGTCGCCCTAATTTATCACCCACTCCATGGTTGAAAAGATCAATGGATCTCGATAACCTACATGTGCTCCTTCTGTTCAATGAGAAACGGCTGTTAATATTTGACATGATTTGATTGGGCACAGGCTTACAGCATGTCATTTAAATAGGTTTGCGGATAATTTTTATGCCATTCAGTTCGGTCATGGCCACCATATGTTTATCTTTAATACATGTAGAGACATATGGCCTATTTTGAAAATTTTTTCATCTGATTTCAGTTTCTTGTCAAGCTTCTTTTATCAAAACCCGGCGTACACAATTGGAATTGTCATTACAGTATACTTTGGTCATTTTTAAGCATTGCGATTACCATTTTCACGCTCATATCAACTCCATAAGTTAAAGACAGGGGCCTTTTTCATAATTTGGGTTTAGAATAATATCAACTTTGGGGTCACACATGATGTATAAGAAAGTTGCATTGGTGCCCCTGGTTATGATATCTGGGTGATACAAATGCACATTTGGACGTGTTACATGTCCATGCTCGAATAAGGGTAAAGGGTCTCTACAGTTTATATACCCATGCCTGTTTCTCCAGGGTCAGTGAGGAGGGTCAGCTAGGAGGATGTGATGTTTCCATGGTTACTTGATCCCTACTTCGATGGCGGATGCTGACTATGGAGCTATTGTCTGATACCAGATGGAGATGTATCATGTTTAAGAATGACATTTGTATGGGTTTGGTTTTGTATATTTATACTATTGTGATATGGATATTTTGCTTATACCCCTCGCCTAGCTTCATATGGTAACCTAGCAAGTTATGCATATTGAGACATAACAATATTATTAACTAGTGGAATGGGCCCCTTTCAGTGCATTTCTGCGAACACATGTGAAATTGTGTGCTGTTTATCATCAGTAATGGTGACACTTTACTTGCATATGGTCGCACAATTCTTTTGGTATAGGTGTAAGTCCACCATTCAGTAATGTAATGGCAAACATGACACCCTCAATGACCACTGCAATAGTAAAAATGGGACATTTGAAAGGGACGATCAAATAGCCATTATGCTAGGCTTAGAGGACTTTGACAAAATTGTTTGCACAACGTGTCTAGTATCACCTGTTCAGTGTATTTTATGGATTTTGTCAAAATGGTATTCAAGTCTAGAGCAATGGCATGCATGCTCAGCCGGCAAGCTACATGAAACATTGCCTTGATCAGATCTATATGGTACATGTATACATGGAACTTATATCAGAGATTGCCTTAAACCGCCTACCATTCTGGGAGTAAAATTAAAGTGCTCACCCAAAGGTGACACAATCGGGCATTCCCATAATCACAGTGCAGAAGGTAATACGGTAACTGGCCAGTTACCCCATCCAACATGGCGAATCCTATATATGTAGTATAGTGAACTAAAAGGGGAGATTACACAGTATGTCTATTGGTTTGAGTAATGCTAAGTTGTTTAGATGTTGTGTACAACAGGTACGATCATCTGAGCTAATAACTTTTGGCTGACGTTGTCTACAACAGTAGTATACAGAGGTTTTAGATTTGTCAGTACTAGGGTAACTTCAGGGGCATAGGAAAAGGGGGGGGGGCAGGGGGGCCTCCAATAATGAGGAGGTTCCCTATATAAGCATATACAAAAATATAGCAGGCCCCCCCAACCGAGACCCCTGCCCCCCCCCCAATAAAAATTTGTTTCCTACGCCCCTGAACTTGGTTTGTTTACAATAACAAGGACTATGGTAACTTCTTTAGGAGTTATCCTAGTACCCACCTCACAGTTTTACCTGATTTCTATGTACTCCTAGTAATGTAGTAACCCTAGGGCTTGCCCCCATAAGTATCCATGCCCTAGCTAAAATTCTGCAACATTATTATGAAGTAGAAGAGGGTATTAACAGCATAGACTGTGGAAATGGGTTTACACTTGTTTTATGACCCTTTGTGTTAGGGAGTGGTCATTATTTATCAACAGGGGGGGGGTGGTGGGTTTTCGCGTGGACGCGCGAAAATTTTTTACACCCCCCCCCCCCTCGACGGCAATCAAAATTTTTTGCGCCCCCCCGCGCCGGAGGCGCGGAGAGTTTTCGCGCCCCTCTTTGATCTATACTAGCGCTCGGGCTTTTTTGCTAAAAAGAGGGTGAATTTTTTTAGCACCCCCCTCAAGAGGGGCCAAAATTTTTTTAGTCCCCCCCTCGGGAGGGGTCTGAAAATTTTACGCCCCCCCCTGTTGATAAATAATGACCACTCCCTTAGATGGGGTAACTGCCAGTTACCCTAGTACCTTCTACACTGTGATAACCTTCTGACGCCGTGGGTTCTTATATACCCCCCCCACCCCAAAGAAAAATGTGTATACAGGTAACAGCCGATACCATCTTTGGTAACATCTCAAACTATGCATGCAGAGGTGTATGCACCTGCAGTGTACCGCTTTGCAGAGCTTACCGACAAAACCTTCAGTTATTTTCTGTAAATCCCTGGTAGAAACATAACAGGAATTCCCATTGATGTATAGAGGAATTAAGGGATGGATGAGGATATTCCCGATATATTTAAGCCCAACGATTGTAGTGGACACATGTGAGCAGGGAGGGCGATGCCCCCATGAGCATTATCCCTGACTTTGCACTAGCCGACCTCGGGTACATAGAGGCTGGAGATCAATCACCCCCCCCCCCATACATGTACCTGTTTACTGAAACCCAGGAAGCTGCAGGCTATTGTTACCTGAACGCCATCTACTGAGCTGGGAGGGGGCCGAACCCCGTCTATTCAGCTTGCACTTTCAAAACTGTCAATGTTCACTTGAGAAATATTTATTAATGCTCCAAAGGCCTTTCTCTAATTGGATCACTGGGATCAGGGGTCGAAAGTGAGGGAAGATGGGGAATAGAACGGGTTTTGATTGGGTAAGGTTTGTGAATTAACTATTGTATAGGGGTTGTGTACAGTTGCTATAGGGTTGAAATTGGTATTTGTGTGCACCCCATGATACTAGATAAACGGTGGGTGTCAATGGAAACTGTACCTCACCACCCTTAACCCAGGCCCTTAAACCCTCCCTCACATTATGGATTTTACCCTTAACCCATGTCCACTGCATGGATTGCAAGGCCTGGCTATTCACTGCAAAGTCGTCTTTACCATTCAATCTTTTCTAAATGAAAGAGGTTATTCTTTTATTGACATTTATGATCTAACCTTGTTTTATGCTATCAGACATGACTAGGGATACATGTAAAATGATGAGGGGATATTAAATGTATAAGTCGCGCATATCTAAACTATCCTGAAGAAAGGTGAGAGGAAGATAATGTATAGTAATCCTGTCCATCCATGCATGGACAGGGGTCCCAGGGGTCATGTTTGGAATTAGGCTATAGGGGCAGTAGTATATTGAGCAAGGATCCGCCCTCAGGTGGACACCTGTCCCTCCCCTGCTGTGGTCAGGTACCCAGGGTTCAAGTATGTGTGGTGGGGGCATTGATCATAAGATGAGGTAGACAACCACGCACCCCCTCCCCCCGTAGGGTAAAGTAATGTTACCTGACACGTACTCATTGACCTGTCTATGGAGATAGGGACTGCCTTATACTGGAGTTCCTTGAGTGTGACAGTGTGTTATACACCTATCATACACCTTGACATGCCCATCTTCTTGTCAGAGTCCTAATAACTGCAATGACATATTCTGGTGGACATTTTCCAGGGGCGGATTTAGAGGGGGGCGAGGGGGCGCCCCCCCTTTCCCTGTACATACCCTAGAATTTAGCCAAAATGACTTTTTTGATCAATTAACATTCCCTTGTGATGACATTTTTCACATCATTCATCCTATAGACACTGATGATCAAGAGTATTATAGTTACACATTCAAAATAGCTCACATAGTAAACATTACATATCCTATTATTGTACACTGCAAAAATGGTGTTTAGATTTTAAACATGTTTAGGTCTAAACATGTTTAAAATCTAAACATAATAGGTCAGTTAGGTGTCTCATCAATTACACATTTAGTAAATAAACACTTTTATTCTAACTACATAAACATTTCTGCTAAACATGTTTAGATGTTTAGAGTTTAAACAGCTGAATAATCAATATGTTTAGATGCTTGGGTGTCGACTCCACACCAGGTAGCAGCACTACCTTTGAATGGACTATCTGTACACAATTCAATCTGTACACTGTATCAATTGTTGTGACAAATGTCCCCAAATCCCATGTTTATTGTCGTTTCTTTTTATTGAATGTCATGAGAATAGAAACATCAATAGAAAATTGACTAGATTCTCCTTACACCAGCATCATTGCCATTAAATAGTCAATATGCTCCATGACTTACACCTATTTCATGTTATTTTGGAATGGATAAAGCAATGTCCTTGCTGCCAAGCTGCTGTACTTTCTGAAGTCTCTCATAGTGTGTACATACATGTGTATACATGTAGCTGTGGCTGACATCTTTGGAGACTTTGACATTTATTAAATACCTGCTGATGCCCCCCCACCCCCACCAGTAAATGAGAAAGCAAACAAAAGATATTCCTTTATTTTTTCAATGCATACATGTCTGCAAATCCTAACCCTAACAAATCACATAGACATCTAAAAACAAAAATTCATAAATATCTAAACACAAAATTTCATAGGTATCTAAACACAAATTTTAAACCTAAACATCTACATTTCTAAATACCTGAGCTAAGCACATTGTTTGGCTAAACATGTTTAGGAAACTAATGTGATTACAAAAACGTTGCAAGAATATGTTTAGAATTATGTTTAGGATCTAAACACCATTTTTGCAGTGTATTCTAGGGCCCCCTGGTGGTAGAAAAATATCATCAAAGTGATGACCTCGGGCAACTGGCAACGGTGATCATAATGCATACCTTAGGTCATCAATAGGGAAAGAGGACCTTAACTCATCAATAGTGATCACCTTAGTAGAAGCCTATATTTTCAGTGTAAATAACACAATCTATTATATGTTTATACCTGTCCATAAACCTGGATATGTTTCTGGATATTCCCCTCATTATCGAAGCCACATAGGTATAGTAGGTAATCAATAACAAGGCTTTGTTGTAGAACGTCCCCCAAAAGACCCAGTTATTTTCCTTTCAGAAGTTGATACTCTAAAAGGCAACGTTGGTCTCCCCACGCCCCTAGTTCAGGTAGTGTAGGTCTTCCATTTTCCGTCTAACCAGATAGACTGGTGAGACCATAATGTTCTTACAGGTTGATTTGTTATGCACGATTTTGAGTCATTTATTCCCATCTATGAGCAACTAAATTGAAATCAGCAAAACCTTTGCCTTTCTTTAATACCTTTCAAATTGCAGAGGCATGTGATTGAAAAACGTTAATGAAATTCTCTGTATTATGCATTTGAGGAAGAGAAGTCAGGGCATACTATTAATTGCTATGCTCTTATGTGTAGAGGTTAAGCGTTCTGAGAGTAGGGGATGGGGTGGTAGGCCTGTGGTTTAGGCTGTAGGAAAGTAATCATCAGTGTGTATTGTGCAGTGTGAGGCTAGTAATGGAGGCTGGAGATGGGGTCCATTCATCACCCTGAGTGGTCCTCTTGTCTGTCATGCCCCGTTGAACACCCCTGTCCCCTCACCCCCAGGAGCTGTAATCCCCTTCTGCTCTGGAGACTCATCAAATTACCTAAAGAGGACAGCACAGGTAGTTTGCACATCCTTTGGGCCAGAGGACATATGTCAGGCACAAGAAATGTGGTTTTCATGTTGCTTATTAGTCTCATCAAGAATTCCTACAGAAGGACAATGATAGCAATCAGAAACTGTTGGTTCTAAATTGTAGATTCTAATGCATGTCAATATGAGAAATATGGCATTGTACATACTTTGGCCATAGATACATATATATGCTATCTAAAACACCAAATATAATTGTTTTTAGGTGTCTTTGAATATGCTCCCAGGTAATTCCATTGCTCATCAGAGTTCTATTCTGGTTCAACCCCCCCCCCATCCTAGCAGATATGATCTTTGTATTGTGGCAGCAGTATTATTTGGAGTAATCCTTGATGATGATGGCATAGGAATCTATACCACACCCTCACCTAAGGTAGTACGTATGACCTTCAATTATTCCAATTCTGCCATTCCAGGCAGGATTCTTGACTCATCCCAAATGAACTTCATACTTTATGTCCTTTTGCATTGCTCCGTACACTGTTGGACGCCTATTTCCTTCTCAGCATTTCCTGCTGTCCCTTCAACATCAGTAATATATAGAGGTAGGCTGTCCGAAAAGGTCCCCTGACTTTCTATGGGGAGACACATGAGGCATCAACAATCATTTTTCACTCACACAATGTACAGGTTAGAAAGGATTATATATATTGAAATGATTGTATATAAAGTTACATGAGAGAATGGTTCAACTGATTGCTGATAAATCACCTGCTAGCTCAGTCATCTCCCCTGTAGTATGGCCAGGACGACGAGGGATATTTCTTTGGATGACTCTCTTTGAAATGAATGGGAAATGATTATGTGAAGTCAGGTGGATAAATGTAGACCCATTTCCCAGTTTGTCCCAGGGAACTGAATGCATTTATTTCTGTCTGTGAGCTCACACGTATAGGTAGTTCTCAGTTTTAAATGGGGGCTTTGTACTATGTTATCTTTTTGTGTGAGGGTCCTGGTGTTCACTGCTTTTAACTGTCACTTAATCTCCTGTTCAAGCTTGCTTAACCTCCCCCTCCTTCTCTGAAACCCCTACAACCCACCCACCTCAAACCACCTTCCAAGGCCTGAGGATTCCCTGCAGGGAAGCTGAGCTTCTTTTAAGATACGGACCAGGAGGCACCCAAGTGGAACCGAATAAAGTGTTTTCCCCCCAACCCCACAACACCAAGTCAGTCATGGTTACCATGGCAACCCACACACTAAGCACCTGCTTGAGGGGTTTTATAAAAACGGGGTTGAGGATGTAGTTTTGTGATAGGAAAGGTAGGTAGGGGGGTTGGAGCCTCAGGTTTTAAAGGGATGGAGAACAGGTATACAGGTGATGTGGGGAGGTGACTCACCTGACTAGGTCTGGACACTTGTGATGTGCACACACCTTTCTCTACACCTAATTTCTCCTTCCTACACCACTCACTTCTGTAGGCCTAAGCTTCAGGTCCTATACACATGTACCCACCTGAGCTGAAGCTATTAGGATACTACCGGTAGGACCTTAGACATGAGGGGACATATGTAGGGTCTACACAATAGGACCATACTGCTGTAGCCCTTCCCTCCGGACTTCCTTATCCCTCATATCACCCTTATCCCTCCACTACATAGGCTAGATAGATGAGTACAGGGAATATTATGTAGTGTTGACGTAAATGTAATAGGAAATGGTTGAATACCTTGGATTCTCATAATGAAAGCCTAAAGGTGGGTATTCTGGTCCCGGGATTCTGGTGTTGTCAGTAGTGATGGCATAAATAGGTATAACTTCTAGCGATGTCAATTATATATAGCGTTCAAATGTCCAAAAGGAGAAGGCCCCTGCATACAAACAGATTCACCAGATTGAAACACCTGATGATCTCTGGGATGTGATTGCTGGGAAATGAACTTTTAAGTGTTTATAAATAATAGGAGTAGACTGTCCTGGTTAGTCAAGGACTGGTATACTTAGGGAGTGATCATTTTTTAACAACAGGGGCTGGTGGGTTTGCACATGGATGCGCGAAAAAATCTTTTAGCCCCCCCCCCGCGAATGTGCCCTTTTAACCTTTAGAAAACAGATGAAATTATTTTGACCCCCCCCCCCCATCAGAGGCGTTGAAAAAATTCTGAACCCCCCCCCTCAAACCCACCAGCCACCCCCCCCCCTGTTGTTAAAAAAACGATCACTCCCTTATCACAGATTAATATCAGATGCGTAGGGAGAAAATGTTTAGGCGTGGGGGTTCCCCCCCCCCCCCCCCATTTTCCTTACCCTAGTGCATATACCTCTAAAATTAGTTTGGTAAGTGTAGGACTAATCTGGGTGGTATAGAATGTGGTGTGATGATAGGTGAGATTTCAATCCTCCACTTCACTCCTTTTACCATGAACACCTGTTCCTGGGACACACCCACCTGTATTCTCCCACCCTACAAATACCTCCACCCCCATCTCTGGCCCTTCCCTTTCCTGGCAAAAGCCTCTATAGTCACACGAGCCTCGCAGCATTGTCACACATCTGATCGTGTGGTCTAACCCTCTTCAATTTCCAACAATGCCCAGCTCTGCCGTATCAGGGGGGCTACACTCGCCTTCTAGATACCCTCCAGTGACTCACCTGGCTACCACTCTGCCATCCTACTTCTTGGACACCACCTTCACCCTACAATTCCTGATTCCTTATTAGGCCTATCACTTATTCTAGGTATCTGCCAGACTGTCATATATAGGCCGGCATATAGGCCACTCCATTTGCTCCCACAATCCCTGAGTCAAAATTACACTTCTTTCAATTTCCACCTGATCCTTACCCATTGCCCTGGCTGCCTGCCTCATCCCCCCTCCCCCACTTTGGTACCTTTAGCTCCATCATCTTTAATATTATGACATTTATTATTTCATACCGGTCTTCTCATCCCTAAAACTTGACCCAAAATGACATCATTCTCTCATAGAACCTGTATTACATGCATGTTCGACCTATTAAATACGTCATGCTTATACCAGTGTCTCAAGTGGGAGCACACACGCCCTGTCCCCAGCCCTGTCATGTCCCTCCGCCATTTCACTACGTGTTCATCACCATACCAAAGCCACACCCTCATCCCCACACCTCTCCCTACTCTTCATACACACATGTTGTCCCCATGCCCTATTGTCAACCTGTCACATTTAATTGCAAAGAAAACACAAAGTATGAAAAATGACTGCCACCTTGGCTCATGAGGACAGAGTAATTCAATTTCTTAAGGATGACTTAACACCTGCTTCTACCATGCAGTGTCAGGCCAGGTTAATTGTGCTGGTTACTGCGTTGTTGTAGTCACCATATGGAGATTTGATGATATAATATAATTTATATTGTATTATACGCCTGAACCAAGATCAGTGGCGATTCGATATTTGAATGTTGAATATTTCCTTGCATAATGAATACACTTTTCCACAATTAAGGCAGATCCACACATATGATGCTCTCAGACTTTGAGAGGATTCTACAAAATGCACCTTGGACCTAAGTATAGTACTGATCTGATGATGTTTCATAACCTCGCGTATAAGGTACACTTGAACTTCGTTTCACCTATAAAATTATGTCACACTTTATGCACGTGGTACTCTGTATCAGAAATTCAGAGAGTGCCTCTCCACTGTCTTCATTAATAATGTTGAGTATTCTGGATGAACAGTGATTATCTCGACGATTGATGCGCACCGGTATGTGATACATAATACATGTAGCTGTCCCGACATTTCCTTCTGCCTATTATTTCTCCTGTACATGTATACACGTACACAGCATTGTCATATAGTATGAATGACTAAAAGTAGTATCTTATGCGACAACGAATATGAAACATATTCCCTTTTAAATTTTCTTATTTTTCAAGTTGGATGTCCATACCTGTATAAAGCGCCCAGTTTGCTACCTGTTCCACCTTTGTCACCAAATGACATGTCCTCTAGCATTCTCTGCTACCTTCCCAACTCTTTTCTGAACAGTCCAAAAAACGAAGCTTTGGGCCTAAAATCAGGTAAACACGTTGCAGCAGCATTCGCTGTTATTCTGTCATTCTTGAGTGCACCCCTAAGGATATTAATGCTATTTCATTTCATACTTCACAGACTACTGACAATGCACTTTGTTCGCTCCTCTCTACTTATGAACCTTTGGGCTGATTTGTATCTATTCAGACACATAATGATATGAATATTGATGTCTTTTTTCACCTTCTAAAATACATTAAAGGATTACCCTTACCTTTTTACTCAAAGAATATGAGGTTAAATTCTATGTTGAAAGGGGAAATGAGACACCTATACAAAGCCACCTGATCTAGCCGATTATGTTTATTTACAAAATGAAGCTCGGAAATAGCTTCCAACAAATTTGCACTTGAAGTTCTTCCACCCTGGTAACACTATCCAGATTTACTTTCCTCTTCCCTTTACAAATAAAGTTATCTACGTAGCAGCCATTGGAGAAAGACACATCCTTTTTCTTCTTCCCCTTATTCGGACGTGAGATGCCCCTAGGTGCCAATTAAGGCGAGGGCAGTCAAAGAGAGGTTGTAACAAAGTGTAAAAACGAGGCTGCCATCCCGAACACTGGCGTCTCAAGTAACCAGCAACAGACGCTGCTTCTGTTGTTACCCTGATCAGCAGCGCCATCTAGAGTTAGAATTTGTACACTATATATAAATAAAGTAACTGAGGGTTGGGCTGATATAGCCCTGTATTCTTTTATTGCAAATATATTATGTATGTTGTTCCTGATAAATTGAGAAAGGATATCAGAAAAGTATAAGAAATGCAGATTATGGTGTCCTTTGGAAAGATAGAGGTAAATCTGAGTGGCGAAAGTAGTGTTCAGAGAGACATCCTGAGAAGGGCAGAAAGAAGATGATCAGATTGGAAGGGATGGACAGGGATCAAGGGGTTCAACTCCCGGGGTTCAACTGCCAACATGATTAGAATGAGGGGAGGAGGGAAGAAGATGAGGAAGTGTGGAGTGAGTGAGGGAGTGGGGGGAGGAAACAGGATTAGAGTAGATTCAGGGACAGATTAGGATGAGGGGGGGGGGCAAGGTCTGGGCTAGGTGAATAGCGATCGGTATTGGTTCTGGAGTAGAGTGACTTCAGGGATGTCCAGTTGAGATCACGAGACTGACTGAGGGAATGAGGTAGAAACTCATGGGCTGCAGGATACTGAAGTAATGTGAATGTAGTCCGTCCAAATAGCCTGTCTACAGTGGCGTTGGCAGCAGGGAGAAGGCTGATGGGTCTGGTCTATGTGAATGGAGAAACTAAAATTGAGTAGAAATGGGAACTACATAGGGAGTAGAGCCTATGATCCACATCAACCCAAGGGCTGAGGGAATCTAAGATGGTAGGTCTGAGACAAGGTCGGCAGTCAGGACTACTTTTAATGAATGGTAAAGGTGGAGCATCCAATGTAGGGTGGACGTGTGGAGAAGTGATGTTTATGTCTTTGTACCCTGCTGGCCCCGGACAGTGTCACGCATCATCTATTACTACACAGAACACCCGTTGTGCTCCTAGACCCATTGGGGCACTAGTTATCAATCATTAAACCACTTCTAACTAGTCTCTCAACGACCAAACCTGTGTATTTACCCCATCTTCAAGCTCATTCTCTAGACCCCGCTGTTCAAGTACAGCCCCCTATACCGCCACCCCTTTCCTCACACCAACCTTCACTTACTCCCCAGAAGTAGTTTTAACTTTAAGAGGCAGTTAAACAATTTTCACTCCAAATAAAAGTGGACAACTTTACTCTTGCTGTTTTACCCACCTCCTCTCTGATCCTGGCTATTTCCTTGCGGATGTTACCTGAGAATTACAGTCTCAAAAAGTAATGTTTTAGAGTCTAGTCATCAAGTCATCACATCTGGACTTTTTAGAAGAAGTACAAGTGATAGTTATTTGGAAGAAAGATCTCAAAAGGCAGTACAAACATACACATACAGGATGTAAGCAAATGCACATTTTATTCAGGGCAAGATTAATTAGGCAGCATGGATTGAAGCTAAGGATGAGTCTGGAGATATTGTATAGAGAAAAAAGTGGGCCCCTCCTACTTTTAATTCATAAAGCCATAACCATGCTATAGATGTATTATGTGCCTCGCAGTGGCCTTTTAGTTATGGCAGAGAGAATACACAATGCTCTGAATATGGCAGTGACAAAACAGTGCATGATGGATCAGTCTCACAAGGTGTCAACATGGCGCCCTCTATCTGTCACAGGATCTGTCAATAGAGCAGGTCCCGGATGTACGGTATGTCTGTCAGTAACATGGTGGGTCATGTCAGTAACATGATGGATAATGGACTGTAGGGGAGTTTACTGTCTACAGTCTTACTGTTATTAGGTGTAACCTGCTACTGCTTCAAAGGTATACATGCAAACATGGGACTTATGAAAACCCATATGACATGCTAAGAAGACTTGTCTTCACTTGTCATGCAATCAGCCTGCAGGGTGTATTATTTGCTTGGCCATCCAATAAGCTAATGGGCTCAGCAGATACTAACGAAATTTTACTTGAAGGATCGCTATGAGTGTTTACACAAGGATTCTCGTGATTGTAAATTCTCATTTTCATTCCAAGCATGTCAAAATGCACATCTCAATGCCACGTATAAAAGTGAAGTGGCATAGTCTTATTTTCTTTTTCATTTTTCATAGCCCATATCTAAATGTATTCCCGAAGTTAGTTAGTTGATAATAATATCAAATGTTAAATATATTCTTTAAAATATAAACTTTATACTTCATGCAAGCTTTAAAAGAGAACATCAATCACCCAAAGGCCCTTTGCAGTGTGTATGTGTCTATTTGTAAGGGTGTTGCATGCACTCGAGAATAGCACATTTATGGTAGTATACATCTGGCGATAGAAATAAGCGAAATAGGGGGGGGGCAGAGTAATTTAAGTATCTAGGAAATCTGCACTACAATCATCGGACATACTTTAAATGATTGTACATAACCATATTGTTGATTTAATATCGATAAAAAACTCCTTTCATGAGACACCGATAAAGTGTATCTGAGCTCTCAGTTTCAAGATGTAGGTGATGTTTGAAATGTCTTGTATAGCCTTTAAGAACCACTGACAACCCACTCTATTTCATCTTTCTCCAGGCCTCCTATTTGTTTCTTATCAAGACATCCAATCGAGCCTCAGGAAATGTAATATTTGGCCACAAGCATCAATTGCATAAAATTGCTGTTTGAACATGGCCATTGATGTGTCTCAATGATATAATGGAGTAAGAGGGGAGAGTGAATTGGTCTGGATTGTGTTTGATAAGGCAAACACACAATCAAAATCCACTGGAGCATATTAGATTGTAGCCATTATATATACACTTTCCCTTATATACATCACAATGTTGTTAAATCAAATATTTGATGGCTTCAATCAGAACATTTGCTACCTGATTTATGTTATCATATTGTCTACGATCTTAGAAAGGAGAATTTACTGCTACTATTACGTATCAAGTCTTTGCCATTTCTTGGCAGATTATGTTTCCACCTTTTTTACTCTGTCTCTCAATCTCTCCCGAATTGATGCTATTGCCCAGCTGTTTGGGCTATTTACTCAGGCAAGTCACGTTGCAGATTCAACCTTTGCCTGACAATCAACTTCTAAGAAGTGGTCGTTTTTTTTTTGTGATGTGTGATTTGCAAGGTGCTTAGACATCTAAATGTAATATAATGTCCAATATAAATGCTCTGCATCCTATCCCACCCCTTCACTATAGTACGAATGCTTTTGCAATTTAAGTAAAGTTTGTATAATGTCCTTGGGCTCTTTTTCTTTAGTGGACATTGCAGTGTCCTATATGCTGGCCATGGGGAGTGAAAGTAGATATAATTGAGTGACCCCCGTATGTGAAAAATGGCGTTTTTCTAAGATCAAACGTTCCATTTTCCTGTTGTAGGCCTTTTCATGTCGGAAACCATGCGTGGCAACTAAATAACCATAAATGCTACCCAATCCCTTCAATTCCCGTCGCCCTTAGTCTCCAATGTGAATTTACAGAGCACCTCTGCCACAACCTACCAGAATCTGTAAGATATGCTGGAGCAATGATGTTATTTCAGAAATCAGAGAAGCAAAAGTGTAAGGGAAGGGTTGTGCAGATTATAAAGCCCACATTCTTGTCGATCACAGCAGGAAAGATTCCTACGGAGCCCTAATAGGACATACCAAAAATAAAATTTCCACAAAAAATATTCTTGGGGATACTGAACAATTCTTGCGGATACTGAACAGTTCTTGCGGATACTGAGCAATTCTTGTGGAAACTGAGCAATTCTTGCGGAAACTGAACAATTCTTGCGGATACTGAACAATTCTTGCGGAAATTGATCAATTCTTGCGGAAACTGAGCAATTCCTGTGGAAACTGAACAATTCTTGCAGATACTGAACAATTCTTGTGGAGACTGAGCAATTCTTGTGGAAACTGAACAATTCTTGCGGATACTGAACAATTCTTGCAGAAACTGAGCAATTCTTGTGGAAACTGAATGATGATAAACTCCTCAAGCCCCAACATGAATGTTTCTGTACCCACAAGAATCGTTTCTGTACCTGCAGGAATATTGTCTGTACCCACAAAAATATTTCTCTACCCACAAGAATAGTTGTTGTTGAGAAAGAAATATTTCTTACATGTTTTAAACTATCAAAATTTAGGAATGCTACTGTGTCCGCAGGAACATTCTTGTATCCACAAAAATCTTCCTGTACCCACAGGAATCTTCCTGTACCCACAGGAATATTCCAGTACATGCAGGAATATATTTTGCATGAAAAAAAGTCGTTTTAGTATGTTCCTGTTTCCGCAGGAATGTTCCTGTTTCCGCAAGAATGTTCCTGTTTCCGCAAGAATGTTCCTGTTTCCGCAGGAATGTCCCTGTTTCCACAGGAATGTTCATGTACCCGCAGGAATATATTGTAATGGTTTGTTTTACCAGTTTTGTGGTTCGGGCCTTACGATTAGAAAAGAGAAAGCAAGGCAGTGATTCGAGTGTATGCCAACGGTTTTATTGATATAGCTTGGCGGCTACCTGGAAAGTAAAAATAGGGCAGCTAGTGGTCTTACTTAAAGATTGTTCATTAAGCTCGGAGGCCTGAAGGGCCTCTGACGTGGCGGCTGAGCCCCGGTCTTTATATAGGGACGCTGGTGTTTGTCGCCAGATGTCCCATAGGCCTGGATCGGTGCTGCCACCTACTCGGAACCCTAGGAACATCCAGCGACTGGACTCACCCGCCACGCCAGACAACACCTGGCTGTACAATACAATATGTTACCTCTACAATATTTTGCATGAAAAAAATCTTTTTATTATGTTCCTGTGTCCACAGGAATGTTCCTGTTTCCGCAGGAATGTTCCTGTTTCCGCAAGAATGTTCCTGTTTCCACAGGAATATATTTTGCATGAAAAAAATCTTTTTAGTATGTCCTATTAGGGGCTCCGTAGATTCCTTCTACATGTAATGTGATTCATTTTCTGCAACACTGAATTTATTGTCTCTAGTTGAGACCCGTTGGGGGGGGGTCAAAACCCCTAAAGTTTCTAGTAAAGAACTACTTTCAGAAGTGGATAAATATGTGATAATAACCTTTTAGTTAAAACTAGTGGCTTCAGGGGTTGGGGTATAGTAAATCTATGCACTGCCCTAGGACCATAGACGTTGACCCCCCCCCTTGCACCTTGCCTTATTGCACCAGATATTTCCACTGGTGCTTCCCCCTGGTGCCATACATTAGAAGTGTGTATCTTAGCGGCGCGTAACTTAGCAACGGTGTGTTACTCAGCAACCTCAAACAATGTTACACTCTCCCAGCAGATTCTCTCAGAGTTTGGATTTTCAGTAAGTAAAGGCCCTATCTCTGGACCTACCCATCCGATTTTAATGTATGGCCCATCAAATTAAAGGTCTAAATACATGGAATACAGATCTGCAATCAGCCGGGAGGTGCTGATTTGTTTGAATCTATATCCAAGATGGCGGAAATTGCTAAAGAAAATAGCTATGATGACTGGGGGTACAGAATTTAGTGTTAAATGGTATTTGCTTTCAAAATCCTACGATTTGGTTCATAGGGACAGGTTTTATTGTATAGGGATACATCAAAATATAAAGGTTGTTAAACTTTTGGAGGAAAATTGAGTTAATTTTGAAAAGAAGTACACACCTTTATCTAGCCTCTTTTGGTTTATCTGTTCCTGGCAAGCAGTCAAATTTATTTTAATAGGGTAGGAACCAGCGACGAACCAATGCCTTAAAAATAAAGGTTCTGTCAGACCCCAGAACAATTGCATTACACCTGTTTGGAGATTGCCCTGCTTCATCTCCCTCACACCACCATGCCACTTCTCCACCACAGGCCACAATCTTCTCCCCTGTTTACACCCGTCAAAAGGCAAAGCTGCAATTGCCTTTATACCTTCACAAGCCACACTCATTCTCAGCACGCATTTATAGGTATTGCTGAGGGATATTGTCAAAAGGAAATGACCTTTTGTTTTTACTTGACCCCTTTTCACCCCTCCTCATGAATCATCTTTGTAAAACATTCATGGTGAACAACACGTCTGTGGATATAGTGATGTTTTAATGTGTTATTGGAATTCCAGGGGTGAGATTTATTGCAACTTTCTGGTGTTGCTGTCTTTGTAAACATCTAAATCAAAGCATTTTCTATAGGCCAGAAAACGAAGGGTGTTCATACAATAGTTTTGTATTACACCTTTCTGTCTATAAACCAAGACTTTAAAGAAAGAAGACGGCAATGTTTTCTTATAATAACGTAGGTATATCATTTGAAAGAAGAAATCTTCCAAAAGATAATCATGTGCTGGCGTTCATCACTTTTTCCTGTCAGTTGTGAGGGATAGATTTGCAAACATCTCACAACCAACTTCTCTTCTGAATTAGTTCTTTTTAGTCCGCTCTTTTTCAAAGCTTTTAGATATAGCTTGCCAAGTTGGGATCATCCCTTCAACAAAACATGTCAAACTAGTGATAAACCTGTCCCAAACACCTGTTGCCCACTGTCTGTTGTTTCTTAATGTTTTCAACTTCTTTTGTAGAGGACATTTCCTTACTACAAATACTACTCCGATTTCTTAACCTCAAGACCGAACATGGCGACATATATATGTATGAGATATGAAGGCTGAGATGAGATATAATATTTTAATGCCAATTTGATAACCATAACACCCCTTGTTTTAATATCTAAAGTTTCCTCCATTCAAAAATGACCTTCATATTCCTTGTATTCCATGAATATCTTATAATTAACCCTTCATTTTCACTACTTTCATAATCGTGGCCCCATGATAGGGCTTACATCCAAGTCATGTCAATCTTGCAGGTACATGTAAATCACGAGGCCCTTTGTAGTCTCAGATCACCCCAATGATGGCTGGCTATACGTGCTTTATTACTTTTTAACTTTAAGGTACCGATACTCTGGAATGTCACACGTCCTTAGCAACGCGTCGCTAGCAACGCCACGCTGGTTCCTGTTTTACGTTGTGGAATGTTACTCCCTGATGATCAGTAGAGAACCACCACGCATGTATGATATATAGACGGAGGTGCACAGTAAAGTGTACACACGACCAGTTTCTTCACCTATGGCGTCGTTTGGAACATTTTATGTTAGCTGTACAGAAAATCCCCCAAAAATCACATTTCGTTAAAGGGGTTGAGGCTATTTTTTGATGATATCACAGTGCAGAATGGGGCCGTGCAGAATGAGATTCAGTTTCTGCATGTACCAGTGAGAACAAATGATTCTTACACATGGATCCATCGATGAGCTTCACTGACAGGGGTTCCTTTCAAAATAGTATCAGAATCTTTAGATGTAGGCTGAACAAAAGAAGCCCAAATCTAATACTTTTTTCACTCCTTTATACACCAACCCCACCTCAAATACACACACAGCCACCCTATCCCCATAGGTAAATGATTAATGACCGATTCCCAGTGGGCCACTACCGGGGTGCCTGTGATCCTGGAAGTGTTTGCTTTTCATGGCACTTCCAGGAGTGACCTGGGGGCTGTGATAGATAGCATGGAGGGGTGGGGGAAGCCCCTCAGGCCACCTGACCACCTCTATACTCTCACCTAAAGTTGCAAATTGGCATGGCCTGGCCAGTGTATGCCTTTGGTGATTCTTTGGCGGAGTTGAAAGCATACCCCTCACCCTATAAACACCCCCTACAGGCTCATCTAGACGGACTGCAGAATGCTGACTGCCCCTGGCTATTGTCATGTGGAGATGCACATGTTTATATAGTATCTAGACTTTAGGTTGCAGCACCATGTTAGTGTAGTGAAATCCTCTTACATTATATTGTAGAACCCAAGAATTGCCTTTTCAGAGGCAGACTAAGTACGCCCATTTAGAGTCTCCTAAAACTTGGCCAGCACAAAGACATGATTGAGGTCTGAAATGCATGTAACGTTCTCCCATGCATATATATGTGTTAATTATAAGAGCTTTTGTCCATGGTGTGCTTCTGTGAATCTTTGCATTTAGAGCAGGCATTTACTCAATTTTCCCACACTTTGAACACACCGAGCACAGTCTCAACTATGTGACTGATGGATAGATGAATAGGCATGGAGGAAATGGGTTCTTATCAGATCCTACCCCTAAAGGCAATGGTAGTGGTTGTGTAGCCCTGAGGGATGTTTGGGTACCCTAAAACCCCATTCATATGAATGCTGTCAGTCTGATGAACTGGTGCTGATTAAATGCATATGGTAAAGGCATTAACCCTTTAGCTTATATGTTTCTGCCCACAAGGACAGTTGTTAAGGATGATGTATTATCCTGCTTCTTATTGTAGTAAGTACATTTGGGTTACACGGTTTATGAAGTACATGTGCATGTAGTAAGTACATCTGGGTTACACGGTTTATGAAGTACATGTACATGGATATACATGTGGGTAGACTATATGAAAGGAATCAATAACTTTGGAAAGGGATTTATTTTTATCTGAATGCCTAGCAGATTTATGTTTACCCTTTGTATCATAATACATGATGTACATATATACATGTACATGAATACTAGCCTCGCGGAATCAATAACCTTGTAGAAAAGGGTATTCTTATAATTTAAAGGTATGTGCTTAAACAATGGCTTTATGCATCAATGCCTTTCAATAACATGATTTCTTTGAGCCCGGGAATTAATCCTGATCCATTTGTAAGACACCAAACAAACCGGTATGATTTAGACATGATAAAATAACTTCCCATTTGTATGAATCCTGTTGATTCTCATGATCCTGATGATGTTATGTGTGTAAACATGAAACATAGATAAAACATCACCAGTAGTGGTGGATGTGGGGCAGAACAACAACCACCCTGCTCACATCATGACACATCTAGTCCTTTAAGGGCTGCTGATGCATTAATGCATCATGCCCATTAGTCGTCATGATGCACCAATGAAGTGCTGGCGAGACTACGTACCAGTACTTATTTGGAGCATCATACCGACCATCCCGGACTGTATCAATCCCACAGGGTTGGCATGATACATGAATGTAGCCCTTGTGGGTTACTCATTAGGGCTGCATTCATGCATCATGTCTACCAATGGGCATGATGCATTAATGCATTAGCAGTCTTTAATGGGGTAACATTCTGTGACCGACACTAGGGGACCCTTATATGTGTCCAGTCTCACCATGCACAGTCATGATAATAAATCCACTTCAAGGTTTACCACACCAGGACTCTATATACACCTCAATAGGTTACTGTGGAACTCTATCTATGATCTATTCACTGTGTGTGACTTAATGTCACATCTTTGCTGTTGTTAGTTGTTGATTTGACTATGACATGTCCCACAAGAGGGGACTACGTGGAGTCAAGTGGTCGATTATATATGCAAAATTTCCACCCACACTATAAAATGATCCTCCCATCTGCCATTCATTGTTAGAAAATGAATTGCACATTGTATTAGAAAATTTGGATTAAGGATATATCCAGTTGATCCTGAATCAATCATATTTTATATATCCTACTCTGGGGGTTGGACGTCTCTAGTTATTAGTAGATACTGTATAGTTTCTTTGGGTTAGTAATAAGAATGTGTTTTGTATCTTGAGGTCACATCAAAGTGGGATGAGCTCTACCACAAAGCATACCACCAGGAGCTGTCTAAATACACGTGGTGTCAGTGCGTGAAGCCACATGTATATTTACCCCCCTTCTCACACCAGCACTGCACCCCAACTACACACCCACCTATCCAAGGATCCAAACACACACCCCCCCCCCGCCCGACTTACCCATCTCATTACATTCCAAGTCCCTATTTGCATCCATCATATTTGCTTTAATTTGTTCTTTTCGAACCACCTAACATTGCAGACCATCAAAAGTAATTGGTGTGATCTATCATTATAATATACCTATAATTATATTTTCACAATTATTCACTGCCTACATTAATACAGCGGCATGGTCGACAAAGGGCCATATTAAACCTTTTTTTCTTTTTTTGGCTTTCCCCCACTATTGCCCCCCGGTAGCTTTGGCCCTGTTACTGCTGAATGACTGTCATCTATGCAATAACTTTTACACTAAAAGATCTGCATGGCGATGGAAGTCGAGAAAGGCTGCAATAAAAATCATGATGGAAAGAGAAAAGGGTGTCTGGTGTCCATTGTGATGATAGATACCGGTGTTTTTTTTTACCTATATTACAGCAGCTATCTGAGCAGCTCCTGCACTATGGTGAGCAGCTCCTGGTTCTGTATCTGACAATGTTGGCAGTATTAAGAGCTCTTACCTTATGAAGGTGTCCTATTTTGTATTATAGTGTATTTTCTCAGGGAGGGAGAAAAGAATCATAATGTACAATGCAACCTTTAGAAATAACACCATAAAGACTATACTGATTAAGCTAGCACGTTGTTGACTACTTTTCTCAGATAGAATGATCTTATAAACATAACATGATCGGGAAAGTGGTGTAGATCTAATAAATATTGACAAAAGTGAAAAAGAAATCTCTAAATCCACCCCGATGCCTAACATAAACGAGCTAACTTATTATAAGCTGCCATAAAGCCTGAGGTAAAACTAACCCTTCCTATCGGGTTGGGTGGGGCACTCTTAGTGAGAGTGTTTTATTTATTTTCATGCCCCATCAGTTTATTTCTCTCCCAAATCCAACAAGCCTCGCCACTATGAGGCCCCATGGTGACCATACCCAACGATAATAGGTTCATTTCAGGGTACAACAGAGTCCTCTGGTGGCAGGACGGAGAGGTGTGAGTCAGTGTACTAAGGTCAGGCCAAACCTTGTTCACTGTTCATAGCTGAATCTTTTTGAACACGAGAGGAAAATCCAAAATCCTTCCCGGATATCTCTTCATTGTAAAACCTCGTGCATAAGCTGTAAAACAGTAATATCAATTTTCAAACTTCAGTTGTGAATTTCACAGGCTTATGTGTGAATTTCACAATGAGGCCCAAAAAAGGGTGTGTTCCCAGTTACATAGCTCAAAGAATGTCGGGTCGGTAGGTCGGACTTTAAAAAAAAACAAAACTCAAAATAAAAAACCTAAGCCGCACCACTGGGTTTGTGACAATGGCTGCCCATGAAGTATGAACATTGATGTTATATTTCTAAAGTAATGTTTTACAATGTAAAACCCCGCCCATCTTAATGCCGCATCCTCAGGTTTTTAGGAACACCTTTTTAGCTGAAGTAGGCTTCATAAATGGTCCAAGACCTGCAGTTTATACATGTGCTAATAGTATGTGATAATCCATACCTCCATGCCCGCTCAAAATTATTTTCCCACAGATATCGTCCCAGTGGCTGAGATACAAGCTCTATATACGATCTACTCAATCAGTGACAGTTCAACACTGAGCCCCTTTACTGGGAATTGTTGACATAAGATAATCCTGTCAAATTCACCACACCAGTGTTAGATGAGCCCATAGAGGAGCATCGACGAGCTGCTCTTTGAGCTACTCAAGAGATGCTCGAGGCCCTTTGAGCTGCTCACTGTATATATTTACACTGTACTGGTACACTGTTTGGATACAGAAGCCCCTACCACCTCTTACCCTCTCACCTCCCTTTGACTACACATTTCTAGGCAAATTTCCAGGAGCCCTCTGGGAATCCCCTCCTTTGATGATCAGTAACTTAGAGGTATATACAAGATATATGGGATTATAGTGGGTGTGTATTAATGCTTGTTAACATAGGCTACATCAGAATGTTGCCCTGACCATACTGTTTAGATGCACCTGCATGAACACATGTACATGAGTGTCCCTCAGGGAATTGGTCTCTTTGATGGGGATGGGTGTAATGGCGATGGTGTATGTACATGTATATTTGTGTACATTGATGGAGTAGCACTGATGGGATATGGGGTGGTGCTGCAAGAGATTGGTCCCTGGGGGACTTGTTACCAAATAGCGTCAGTTGCAGGGCGATTGGTCTCCCTTCTTGTGTGATAGCCTAGGAGTGATGTGCTTCTCGGTTTTAGAATGAATAATTAATTGGGTGCAACTTGATATCTTTTCAATGTCCTAGCCACTTACCTCTGTGCTGACATGACGAATCAACACATATCAATTATCATATTTCCAACTTTTAAAGAGGAGTCTGAGTTTGTCCTCAACCACAGTCCTCAACATCTAGGTAAGATAACTACACAGCTAGACTACAAAGGTACATGTAGGGCATGTTATGTTTGTTTGTTGTTGTTTTTTTTTGGGGGGGGAGGGTAACAACTTAGGGGGTGAGCTAAAATCCTGGTCCCATAAACCCCCTCATCATCGCCAGGCTACATAGTCAAGATAACAGCAAGATAACAGAGGAACAGTGTACTGATGATCCAGCTGCCATTCTATAACCTACCATGCTGCCCCCTACAGGCATTACCAACAACAACAACGTCATCATTCAACACAGTTCCCTCCAGCCGTCATGACAAGGTCCAACATGTGAGTCCTCCTCCTGTCCCTCAGGGCTCTGTTAAACATTTGAGGGCCACTAATGCATTAATGCATCATGTCCATTGGTCGTAACGATTCATGAATGCAGCCCTGGCAAGTTAATCTCCAGGGCTCCATTCATGCATCATGCTGACCCTACAGGGCTGATATATGCTCCTGGAGGACCGGTATGATCGTCCAATAAAGTACTGGCGGGCAGTCTCGTCAGCACTTCACTGGGGTCCCGACTGGGGTGCAACATGACGACCAATGGACATGATTATGCAGCCTACATCGGCGGCTCCTAAAGGGTTAACGCTACAAGCATTTTGCCCCACCCACACATCACAAACCCTGTCTTGTGCCATTCTCCTGCTCCAGGATCCCACAAGAAGGTTAGGAACAGGAGAAGGGCAGATCAGGACACCACCTGCCCCCTCTTTACAGGCTTCCTCCAGTCCCCCCTCTTCCTCCAGCCCATTGCCCTACTGCTTGTCCCTTCCGTCCTCTCACACTCATTTTGAACTGACCCCTTCTCCGCCTCCTTACCACGGTCACTGTATTCATTTCCAAGCGATGAAATTGTTAACCCGAAAAGCGAGTTATAAGGAGACACTCTGGGGCCCTGCACTTTCAGTCATTTTGGTGGTGCGAATAAGTTTAAAAAAAGATGGAAATTTTGTATACAAGAGGCAGAATTACTTAATGAATTTGTAGTGCCATTAAGGGAGGAGATGTAGGGGTCTTGCAGGAAAAGGTATTTCATTACAAAGTTTTGTAAATTTTGAGAAATTGTCAATATTGTACAGACTCAGTTGGTTGGCAGCCATAAGATGCTTTTTGCCTCTAATGGTGAAGGTATATGATATTGATCCATCTATCAACTTTCCTGCCTTTTTTGGTGTGAATAGGGCAGTTTTGGCGGGAGTTATGTGAATAGTGGCTTGGTGGTGCGAATAACCTGGGTGAGGGAGTGCTGATGCAACAGGATGAGTGCACAACTCATGGGAGCCAATCACAGGCTTTTCACTTTTCAGGTTATCAGCAATTTACATTGCTGCATTATATTTCTAAGCAGTAGGGAATTTTGTGGCTACATCTGAGGCCATCTTTATACCAATTCCTATTTTTCTCCACTAGAATTATTGAATCGATTTTTGCGAAAATGTTGACATCAATTTCCTGCTTTGTCTCAACTTGGGAATGTGGTCTTTGGACAGATAGACTAACTGTAGTCAAGAATCTGGCTCCAGTAAGTGCAGGTCTGTCCCAGAACCCCCCCCCCCCCCCGCCCGCAAGACTCAATTTTTTCCCCTTGTCGTTGGAAAACGTGACGAAATAATAAATAATTCATGAAATGTCTAAAATCATTAACACAATTTCACTACTCATTTGTCTGTTCAGGACCTCAGACTAAACATTGCCCTTAGGCAAGACCCTACTTCCTCCTTAAGTGACACCTTTGTGTCCATGCCAACGATAAGGTGACCATGACAACATCTCACCTGAGCTGTCCCTTCTGGTGTCATGACAACAAGGTGTAAACACACCAGTGGCGTTGTTGTGTGACAACATCTGGTGTCATATGACTGATAACAAAAACAGACAAGGCAGCTATCTGTGAGAACCTATATATGGCTTGGTGCATGTAGCATCACCTTATACATTGCACATTGCTTTTCCATGACCTACCCTGCGCTTTTTTCGTGTAAGGATTGAAGGAGATGGCCAATGTTGCACCTTAGCACCCATTTGGATTTAGGTACAAATATAGCTGCCTATAGAGTACCAATGATTCATATTGAATGTAAAAATGAAATAATTTCTTGACGTTGAGTCTCAACTGACTTCATAGCAATATTGTTTCCAGAAGCCTAGTATACCATGCACAGACATTGCCCCCACCCCCATTTTCCTACTCTAACTTCTTTTCTTCTTCTTTTTATAAATAAAAAAAATTAATATAGCTCATCTATGATGGAGGCATGTCGATGTCCTATGTCACCACTATCTTGCAAAAGGTGTGTTGTCATGGAGCTTGTGCTATCGTCAAAGGGGAGGACATCATCATCAACATTTGGCTATTTTCCCACAGTAATCCCTGTTTTCCCACAAATAAAGCTCCACAAGTGTAAAGCAGAACACACCCAAACGTGAGATGTTCTCAGTCCCTGTAGTAGATAAAAGTACAAGAAGGTCTTTAAATGTTATACATGGGAATACATGCCACCAGGCACAAACTATTAAGGAACAGATCAAAGACAGCAGGGTCGACATGGTTAGCTTAGTAGGAATGTGGTGTTTTATGCTTTGCCTCACAATATGGTTTATTGCTTGCACAGACTATATATATATATATATATATATATATATATATATATATATATATATATATATATATATATATATATATATTATATATATAATTTGATACTACTGAATCCAGGACCACCCACAGATACAGAACATGTATGGTGCTGGATGTTGTCGGTAATCCTCAATTTGACTTCTGTTTTGATAGTGAGTTTATGGAAGAGCCCTGGACTTGAATCTCACTCATTAAATATGTGTCGACGCTCCCCCCCTTCCACTGCATAAGAAGTGCCACGTTTTCTGCCTGTGTGAGGATTATCTGAGTATCTTCTCATTAGAAAATCCATTTGCCCCCCCCACCATATCCTGCCTTCACCCCCCCCCCCACTCCCCTCGCCCCCACCCAGTTCCATCCTATATACATTGTATCCCCAAACCCCCTTTAATACACCCCATGGGTTAATGTGTGATAAGGACTGGTCACCTGGTGGGGGTCAGTGTCACCTGGGTGTCCTCTCAAATTGTAAATTACCAGTCTCCCCTCACACCATTGTTTACTATGGAGGCATTGATGAGACCCCGGATGAGACCCCCTCTCTCCACATTTGTATGCCTTGTCTTCAGCTGAGTGCATTGTGCTCTCAAATTGTAAACTGTCAGTATTCCTTGACACTGTTGTTTACTATGGATGCAAACCCGAGGAGGCAGTCTCTGTGCAGTGTAGACTCAAAACCTACTACGTATGTCTTGTCCAGAGACGAGTGGTGCTCTTGCAATGCAAACTCATTATTTTATTGTTCTTCACATTCTAAGTTAATTATTTAGATTTCAACAAGTGCAGTACTCAGTACGCAGATCAGGGCGGTGCACATGTACACAACTTGTTAATTAGGCCTCTAAAAAAACTGGTTTCTCATCACTGCGCGCATCATAAAATTGTGTTTTGAATTATTTTTTTTAAACATAATTTTAGTCAAATATTAGGCATATTTGGTATCAAATTAAAGCTAACAATGTCAGCAATGTAGTGGACTAGAGATTGAGTGCATTTTCACAACTTTTTATAATCAGTAAACTCTGAAGTACTAAAATCAAAATTGTCAGTCTCACCCCATGCAGTTTTCGCCCCGATATGCCCAGGGTAAAAAAAAAAAATCGCCCTCGTCATATTTTTCAGGGGTTGGTGATGAGAAACCAGTTTTTTTTAGTGGCCTTATTTAGATTTCAACAAGTGCAGTACTCAGTACCCAGATCGGGGCGGTGCACATGTGCACAAGTTGTAAGAATCTAGTTCATTTACCCCATGCTTGTCCTAGCTAATTAGCATAATGAAGTGTCAAAACCAATACATCATGATACATACCAGATATGCATGTATTCATTGGCTGGTGTCCATTAGGAACCAAACTAGTGATTGTTGCTCTTGATTAATCATGATTATCTTAAGATGAATTTACTAGATAAGTCTCAATTCACCCCCAGCCTAACCCTCATACGCCACATGACGTCAGATATGTCACTTCAGGACAGCTGACACTATTCATCAGGACACCCAATATGCTACACCATATCTACCTACCCCTACCACTCCCCGACCTCAATATAGGGGACAGTATCATTAACACTGTAGTCACCATCCATGGCCTTTTGACTGGAACCACCAGTCCCTATCTTTATCTATGTTTCTTAATGCAATCTTACCATGTAGCTATTTTTTGTACATTCCCCTCCCATCCCTCTCCTTCACCTCTAATTATGTGACCAAAGGCTTCCCCTCCTCCCCTCCTCCCCTCCCTCCTTTCGTAAGTCTCATCCTTTAAATGACTCCTTCCATTTCTCCCAATTATGTGGATCCATCATGGGATCCATGATGGACCCGTGGCTACTAACACGCCAGTTGCCGAGACAGGGCATCCTGATTGTCTATCTCTCTAGATTGTGATCTGCATCTCTATATAGCCCCATCTATTTAAGCCAGTCTCTGCCTGAAATGGTCAACAGAACATGGTGGACAGAGGATAGCGTTTATCAGGACAGGGTCCATCAGTATGTGATAGTTCAGGACAAGGGGGTGGGCCCCATTAACACAGCGGTCTGTCTAAATCTGAGTCCATCACCTCCCCTTCCCCGCCATTACGTGACCATTACAGCCATTAACGACACCTCCCAGCAGCCCCGCGGCGCCTCTTACGTCATATCCGTTTGTGAAGTCCAGGTTTGGGCGGGAAACAGTTGTCTTGGTAACCAGAGACGCTACTTTGTGGTTCATGCGTTGACCAACAGGGGGCCAGGTGAGAGACGCTCGGTGTGCCCGAGTAGCTGTTTCGACAGATAGTCGTTAGAGAGGCAAGGGTGCTGTATGGGCTGATAGAAAAATGTAGTTTTATGTCAAGAATAATTTCAGAAGATATAGGCTGAAGATATATGGCTGTTAATGAAGATGACCGAATTAGCATGTCTCAGAAATCGTAATACATTGATGGTAAAACATTTTCATGCATTCCTGACATTTTGAACATTTCGAAACAGAAAACACTGAATATTTACAATGGAAACCAAATTATTATTGAAACTAGAAAATGGAATAATTTGGAAGCATCAACATAGTACCTTCCTAGAATAAGGCGAATGTGACCTACGGAAATGTATGCTTTGAAAGAAGGCCTATACCTGGACACAGTGTCCATACAGGAGGAGCCACTGGCCACACAGGAGGACCACCCAGTACCTGAGATACCACCCACTCCTCCTACCCACAACAAGTGCCTACTTTGTTTCTTTGTTTTTATTAAGTACAAATCAAATCATCTACATGAAATTGTAGTGATCAGCAGAAAATGTCATGGAGATACCGGGAGTCGAACCCGGGACCCTCCAACTTGCAAGCAGAAGCTCTAACGCAGAGGTACATCCCCTGACCTGACATTCTCCATCTTTCAACTACCCCTGGATCGGTATGATATACTTAGGGGGGAGTGACACCACCAAGTGAACAGTCCTCTGTCCGCGAGGCATCTGCACACCCGAGGGGGGAACGAACCCCTACACTCCTCCCCATCAGCTTCAACCACCATCCACTTCCACCTCAAACCAGTTACCTGGTAACTGAGGCTTTATCAAGCAGTGTTGGGGCACTCCTGACTTCCCAGTGGATGTACCAGTACAAGTACCAGATTGGTCGAAGCGTCATCTATATCACACCAGCCCAGGGACCGAGCTATCTAAAGATCCCTCTCGCAAGGCAGGACCACTCAGTATCTCCACCAATGTAGTGGTCAGCGGAAAATGTCCTGGAGAAACCGGGACTCAAACCCGGGACCCTCCAACTTCGAAGCGGAAGCTCTACCCCTGAGCTACTTCCCCTGGCCTGACATTCTCTACCTTCCAACTACACCTGGATCGGTATGATACACACACTAGGGGGCAGTGATTACCTGAAACCCAACTCTCTAGAGATCCCCCTCGCGAGGCATGACCACTCGGTATCTTTGCCAAGTACTGGGAATTACTGCCTCTACACTCCTCCCCATCAGCTTCAACCAGCATCCACTATGTTAAGGGGAGGTTGAAACTACCCACTCCGGATAGATTTGGAATAGGGGGCAGAATCAAGTCCTTTCCCCTTAACATTTATATTACTCTTTATACTATATTCCAGTTACTAATAACTATCAAAATTCTCAGGATCTAAATGTATTATTGCATATCAAAAGGGAGCTAGAATGCGGTTTTATCATACATTTATTGGTGTTATTCACTATCTCGAGAGATATCTTTATCAATATGTCACAAATTATTCTCAATAGTTTCAATTATGTACAACTCTCAATTTACATTCCCCTTCCCTGTTTGTGTTTTCACTAGTTGCCAAGGATAGAAAGATGACCCCTCAATACCTGTCACAGCACATTCCTACTGGAGATTCTGCCCCCCTGTAATCTGCTTTCACACCTTGTCCCAACTCCAGGTAAACTGTAGTAACCATAGCCTACCACCAACATTTCAAAATTAACAATCAAATGTGTATCAAATTACAGTATTCTTACAATATTGTAGATGATTCCACATATATAAGTTTCAATTTATATAATGATACATCATTATGACAAATCCATGCACATATATCCCAATAACTAGCACCTGGCATTCTCCCTCAATCCAGTTACCTGGGAGTTGAGGCTTTATCAAGCAGTGTTGGGGCACTCCTGACTTCCCAGTGGATGTACCGGTACAAGTACCGGATTGGTCGAAGCGTCATCTGTATTATATCAGCCAAGTTCCCGAGTTCTCAATCCATTATTGCGTTAAGATACGGGGTTCCCGTACCTTCAATCCATGATTGCATTAGGATGCTTGGTTTCTCCACCAATATAGTGGTCAGTGGAAAATGTCATGGAGAAACCGGGACTCAAACCCGGGACCCTCTAACTTTGAAGCGGCTGCTCTACCTCTGAGCTACTTCCCCTGGCCTGACATTATCTACCTTCCAACTACACCTTGATCGATATGATACACACACTAGGGGGCAGTGATAACCTGGTACCGAGCTCTCTAGAGATCCCCCTCACGAGGCGGGACCACTCTGTATCTCCACCAGGTACAGGGAATTACTGCCCCTACAATATTCATCTGATTTGCTCCAGTATTAAAGCAAAAAGATCTTGGGTTCATATGGACAGTAAACAATTGTACACAAAATAGAATTTTTAGGATCAAGAGGTTTTGTTCTCAATTGTCGTCGGTCTTACTGACCTCCAGGCATACCACAACTATAACAACATATTCCTGGCATCAAACAGTCAGAAATGGGCATGGCAATGTTGATAATACATAATGCAGTAGATTGTAATATCAAATCCCCTCCTGTTTGATGATTCATTAACATAGGGTTTACATTGCCCCTCCCCCACTCCCATCACCTCTCCTCTGTTACACATTCTATGCTGCCTTCGTCATGACATAACACCTGGCCAATTTCTGTCCGCCCACCTGGACACTCTCACCTGGTTGGGGATGTGCCAGGGAGGTCGTCACATACCTGGAGGGACTCTGCTCCCCACTCCCCCATTCCTCCATGGTTGGATACCTACCATTCGACCAGCTTCACATAGTATGCTGTCATAGGGACAGAAGAAAGATACTGAATGATGTTATGTATATGAGGAGTAAGTTATCAAGGGGAAGTCTCCCTGGAAGTCTACCCTTGTTATCACCATGGCCTGCAGGGGAAATCATGAGTACCTGAAAAAAAGAAGGATTTAAACCTAAAGATAATTAGAAGGGCTCTGTTAGTAATAATATGCAAGATTTACTGTATACGTGTTTCAGGTCCGTGTTAGAATCAAGCCTCCGTCTCCCTAAAATTTGATGACAGCCCCACCCAGTACCATTACTCCCTATGTCCTCCAGTTTGTACCTGGAGGAGGGAGTCAATCTGTAGATGTCATTACACCGGTATGTGACCTTGGCACAGGTAGAGGACATGTACCCATGGGTCTAGGCCCCCAAAAAAGGTTTGTTTCCGGTAGCCCGACCGACCTCAGCTAAAGAGGGCCGAGCTCAGAATCTTTTGAAGATTTTTTTGAAAATATTCCTGATTTTTTTTTTTTTAAGATTTTTGAAGATTTCTTTCAAGATTTCCGAAGAATCTCTTCCAGAATGGTTATTTGACATATATATGCACATATTTTCCAATGGTTTTCTAATATCCCATGCGGGAAATGATCATTTCTAACACCCACCAGTGAAAAAACCCTGCAAAGAATGACTGACTATATATGAGACCTTGTACCCCCCCCCCAAAAAAAAAAAAAAAAAAAAAAAATCCGACCTACCGACCTCAAGTTTTTGGACCATGTTACCGGAAACGAACCCTTATTTTGGCCCTATTGGACCCTGCTATACATATATGTACTACTCAACTTTGGTATTCCCTGGCAGATCCCACAATCACACCCATAAAGGAATGGAGCTAGGATCCCAACCCTGAGAATTCCATTCACGTGTTGACTGTTTTCTGTTGCGTTGTAATCTATATGCATATCGATGCGTGGAAGCAAACACCGATTACTACACATTTACAAATTTAAATCAAAGCTGTGTATGGTAATATATTTCCATTCACCACCTTCATTTGGATAGGTGATTGAAACAGACATGACAGAATAGAGCTTTTATAATTAAGTGTAATTTACGTTGAGCTAGAGAATGACCTAGAGGGCATCTTTAGTGTGTTACAAAAGACCCATTTGTATAGATGTCGGTATTCAAATTTACATATTGGCCCCTGACTAAGCAGTGTGAACCGTCGAATGGAGGAGGGGCTTCTCTTTTAAATCCTTTTTATTTACGTTTAATCTATGCATTAAGTTTGGTTGAGCACACTATTAGACTACAGACACAAAACAGTATGTCCACACATTTAACCGTCTTGGTTACCTTGATACAATTTTTAAGGGTAGAAGTCTCTGGAAATAACTTTTATAGAATTTCGAGAATGATCCCGAAAAAGAAAGAAAAACAAGATTTTTTATTTACCTCAGCTCAGAACTCTCAATCAATCACTTTGAGAAAGGTAACATGCTGAAAAGTTATATACCTTTCGGGAGGTGTCTCTTACCTGCTGAAAGGAATATAGGCCTTTGGTTTGGCGTACCTTTTATAATAATTGGACAACTTTACATCGACAAATAGTGTGCAGTATTTGTATAAATCAAGTTTCTAATATTGCCCCTATTTCTTACCCAATCACTCTATCGTTCATTTGGATATAGCACCACTCCCCACCTCTGATGACGTCATGACAATTTATCTCTGTTTTATCGTCACTTTTTGATAATCAAGTCCAATAAGTGGATCAATTTAAATAGAAAGAAACTAGCTTTTCATTGGAGATCATCTCTCTTTTTATCGTCACTTTTTGATAATCAAGTCCAATAAGTGGATCAACTTAAATAGAAAGAAACTACCTTTTCATTCGACGTCAGCAAAGTCCTCGAATCATCAGAAGGACCAAAGGGAATCAGTTTGAATAGAAAATCCCGATGTAATTCAGGATAAAATCACAGTGTGGTCTTTTTATTATCAAACATAATTGTGGTCCATTACAAAGTAACAGTAATTCGTCCTGTCCAAAAGTATTTGATAAGTGTCCATAGCCTTCATCCTCTGCCACATAGCAATGACACATGATATATGATACAATTCAATGGTCCCCTCTGTTGGCTATGTATGGGGACCCCCTTCCCTCCCCCATCCCATAACCCCAATCTTCCATTCAATACCAATAATACTGAAGTACCTTCAGATATGGAGACTTTGACATGTGTGAATCTCTGTTGCACAACTAGAGCCATGATTTAATGCCCCAACAACCACAATTGTTATTGTAGACTTCTACGTATATTGTAGGACTGTGGCCTATGCCCACCTGCCAAAGTAACTTATTGTATGCCCTAGGAAGGTTTATGAGTCTGTCTTGGAGATGATTGCAGATGTCTACTTTAGCTGTTTTCTATGTGCACCTTTTGTGCTCCTTTCCTGTGTATGAAGGTAAGAGATATGGGGTGTTTGTGGTGGATATTGTTGTATTGTAGGGCCACACATTAGCAAGACAGTCATGGTTATAAATTTACCTTGAGAGCTGTAAAAGCAATGCACTATTTATTCCAAATTTCATCTCCAAGTAGAGGTGTATATCAGCCATAAAAAAAGAAAAATTTGTTATGTCTCAAAGTCCAGTCTTCATTGAGGATCCTTGGGACACTGTTGGAATGCCCTATGCCCCTCGGATTTGTGCACGGGAGCACGACTCCAAGGGAAACGGACATTTCTTGGGCTCTTATGTTTGCTTTGTAGGCAATTTTGAGGGCAAACGAGCATTTTTTAGACCAAGGATTGACGTTTTCTTGTGTATTGTAGTGAAGTACATGTATGTATTATTGGCCCAGGTCCTCAAGGGTCATTGGCGGCGCCTTTTCGGTCAAAAACTGATGGTCATGAATTGGAACTTTAGATGGCAATTGCTCAGCGAAATTGGGGGATAATTAAACAAAAAATCATGGAAACATCTTCTTTAAGATGTAGTCTTTCATTGCACATGCACAATTCTTTAGCTATTAAAAAAGCTGAAGAAAAAAGATGACATGTTTGACTTACTTTCTCATGAAAATGAGGCTCCATCAGATAGCATTGTGCGATAGATTTTCGTGATATTCATAACACATGGGCTCCTATGGGATTGTCCAATTAAGCCGTTTTTTTTTCAGCAGGTCAGTTGAAGACCATTCATAGAATCCGATGGTTTCAAGAAAAGAGGATTAATTTATGTATAGGACCGGTTAAGACCGTTCATGTGTTAATATGACCGCCATATTCTCGTTATGGCTATCGCATTTCCAACAAGACAAGTTGGGACATGCGCACAGATACATTCGTCATAAGAATATTTTCATTTTTCATTTAACAGTAAATTGAGGGGTTATATTCAATTCAATTTGATAGATATTGCCAAAGATGTATGGATTATATTCAAAAGCCATTAATTTCAAGTTAATTCGATAGAATACATCATTTCTCTGTCGAAAATGCTACTTCTGGCAAGGAGGGGTTGCGCATGCGCACAGAACATCAAAATCCAAAATGGCGGACAGCGAGACGATCGATTCACGCTGCCATCGAAACTGCTTGATTATAACAAAATGGAGGAGAATTACAGTGTCTGATGCCTTTTTATGGTAAATCTGGATCCTTATTTAAGACCTGCTGATATTGTGCAATGCTTAACTCGCCAGGAGAGGAGTTATTCGCCAATGAAAAATGCGAGCGATAATGGGTGTATTCTCCATAGGCTTAACCATTGATAAGTGACAGACTGTCACTATAGTGCCAGTCACCTAATGGTAGGTCATGGACGAGCCTGGGCCAATCGTGCATTGCATGCGTTCAATTTTATTTCCTATGTCACTTTATCATAGTGTCTGCTTTTATTGGCTTTCTGGGATTAGGGGGTTGTCACCCTTGATAAGGGTATGGTTCTTGACATTCCCCCTTGGAATGGGTCCCAAATTTATAAATCCTCCTGTGATAAGGGCAAGAAGCTTCAATAGATAGGAGGTGAAACTCAGAGCTTTACCTATGGACACAGTGTAACAGCCCCCCCCCTCTACCCCCCCCCTTCAAAGTAGGCTCCCTTTTGTGTTCAGTATTGAGTCCTATGTAGGATAAGAGGGTTTATAGAGATGTCAGGAATCTTTATCAGAGTGATATCAAATGGAAACAAGGGGCCACCTATACCAGAAAATCCTGCTGAATCCAGAATTTGTGATCTTGATTCTCAAAATTTGACCAAAGGTACTTAAATAGGAGGTTTGATGATGAGAATATTTTAAAAATGTACAAAAGTTATATTGAAAATGATTGGAACTATTTATAGATGCAATATGCTAATCAAAGTCAATACCTGAATCTACATATCCTAATGTGTGCCTATCTCAACATGACAAGTACTCTACCTGTGTATGGCTCTGCCTCTCCCACATACTGCCTATCCCTTAGTCTACCTATCACTCATACTACCTATCCCTTGAAACATCTAGAGTTTAATTAGGTTTTCTCTCAAATGGCTTAAAGGATTAAAGTTTACCCTTCACCTTTGTACCTAATTTTCTCTGTACATTCTTACCATTAGTCTACCTATCCTCAATCTGCCTATCATTCACTTTACCTATCCCTCATGGTGACTATCCCCCTACTCTTCACATCCCTCATGTTTGACTGGCACATCTGTGATATTACCTAGCACCAATGTATGTTTTGAATATGCTCACCTTACAAGGTACCCTCTGTACCTATCTCTTAAACTGTTTATTACCTATCCTCCTTGCTACCCATCCTCTTCAATACCTATCCCTCAAGCTCACTTTATAGCTTTCCTACCTATCACAGCTTGAGCAGCTGGGATAGCTCACAACCAACCTTCATTTTGATCTCTTAGTCAACCTATCCCCTAAGGAACAAATTTAACAGTCTACCTCACACATACATCTACCTATCGCTCATGCTATATATCATTGAGGTTACCTATCCTTCAGGCTGCCTATCCTTCATGGTATATAGCCCTCAGTTTTTTAACTTGTCAAGTGGGATAGCATGAACGATATGCAGCATGAAGGATAGGAAGAGGGGAATAAACAACATACATGTAGGATAGGAAGTTAGAAAAGCATGATAATTCAATGGCCTGAGGGATATGTAAGGTAAACATGAGTGATATGCAGACTTGAGGATAGGTACAATGAGCGATAGGTATATTTCACAAGGCATAGACTATAAGAGCTACTATAAAGGTAGAAAGAATAGCATACAAGGTGAGAGATACATAGATAGCTGGTTAGGTAGGCAGAGGACTATATACCATGAAGGATAGGCAGCCTGAAGGATAGGTAACCTCAAGGATATATAGCATGAGTGATCAGTAGATGTATGCTTGAGGTAGACTGTTGGATTTGTTCTTTATGGGATAGGTTGACTAAGAGATCATAACAAAAGTTGGATGTGAGCTATCCCAGCTGATCAAGCTGTGATAGGCAGGAAAGCTATAAAGTGAGCTTGAGGGATAGGTATTGAAGAGGATGGGTAGCAAGGAGGATAGGTAATAAACAGTTTAAGAGATAGGTACAGAGGGTACCTTGTAAGGTGAGCATATTCAAAAGATACATTGGTGCTAGGTAATATCACAGATGTGCTAGTCAAATATGAGGGATGTGCAGATTTGGGGGATAGTTACCATGAGGGATATGTAAAGTGAATGATAGGCAGATTGAGGATAGGTAGACTAATGGTAAGAATGTACAGAGAAAATTAGGTACAAAGGTGAGGGGTAAACTTTTATCCTTTAAGCCATGTGAGGGAAAACCTAATTAAACTAGATGTTTCAGGGGATAGGTAGTATGAGTGATAGGCAGACTAAGGGATAGGCAGTATGTAGGAGAGGTAGAGCCATACGCAAACAGAGTACTTGTCAGGTTCAGATAGGCAAACATTGGGATATGTAGATTGAGGTACTGACTTTGATTAGCATGTTGCATCTATAAAAAGTTCTAATCATTTTCAATATAACTTTTGTACATTTTTAAAATATTCTCATCATCAAACCTCATTTTTAGGTACCTTTGGCCAAATTTTGAGAATCAAGACCACAAATTTCGGATTCAGCAGGATTTTCTGGTATAGGTGGCCCCTTGTTTCCATTTGATATCACTCTGATAAAGATTCCTGACATCTCTATAAACCCCCTTATCCTACATAGGACTCAATACTGAACACAAAAGGGAGCCTACTTTGAAGGGGGGGTAGAAGGGGGTGGCTTGCACTATAGGACTCTATGGAGTAACATATCCTAGGGAACCTATAATATTCTTGATAAGGGTACCAAGCCAGTGTATATGATGAGAGGCAGTTGAGACCCGAGAATACTCACCTGTGATACATGTATAAAGATATGATCTACCGCAAAATGGTACACATGTTCTTGGTCATGTTTTTTTAGGGGAATTGGGCGTGTTGCCCTAAATCTTCATTCAAGCAGTGTCCCCTCTGGCTACCGTATAGGCGGCCTGAACAGAAGAAGTGAACAAGCAGTAATAATAAGGGGAGGGAGTGGGTTCTTGTAATACCTATAGGTGCCACCCTGACTCGCCACGGGACCCGCCCTATCCGGGTACGACTAGCCAGGTCTCACCACAAAAATGCTCCTACCTCCAAGCCCTGCACAGATCAATTTGACATGCCCTAAAGTTCCACGAAGAAAAAGGTGAATTTGAGGAGGCACCAGGCCAAGAATCTAGAAGTGGAACAAGGAACCGCGGGATATTATATATCTTAGAATTCAGAATTATGTGTATAGTCGAATGTAGTAATATTTTATCAAGATTAACCATTTATCAAATCCAGTGACGGATTTAGACGAGGGTGCACGCCCGGCCCTTTTTGCCAGAACTTATTAGAGGAGTTTATTTGCATATTTTGGAACCCAAAATTTGCTGAAAAACAGCATTGGGATGGTTAGACCTCCTTTTCCAGATCCTGGATCCGCCACTGAAATCTACTGCCTAGTTACCGTCTATGTAAACATGTACAGAAATGTACTGTGTTGGGTTCAAAGAGTCATATTCATGAATACGCCGCTCTTGATTTATATCAGAGTAATTTGATTATGAATAGACATATTCAAATAATCCTGCAAGCGTATTAAACAATTAAAGATCACAGAGAAATGTGTAGGAGGTGTACTAGTCATAATTTAGCAGAATCCCCTGCATAGGACCAAAAACTGTATCATTCCAGGTTATCTGATAAACCTGGAACCAACCCCTAACATTTGAACGGAATTAGACATTTTAGGCCCTATTTGGCAGTGTTTCCCCTTTTACTGAGTTACTCTTACACTATATCATGCCTTTTACTCCATGCTAACTTATGGGCATGGTTAGACCTGGACTACAGTTCATGTATTCATCTCATAGCTTATGGGGTCCAATGAGTATTGTTACTGTGTTGTGCCAAACATTCAATAACATAGACACTTAGTCTTGTAAATCATGAAAGCACCATATAACTTGACCTTACATTTATTTTGGGATGTCTATGTTCATATAGTTGCAATGAGTTATAGCAATAACTCTTACTGTTTGACACACATGATTTCTTTGTTATAAACAGTGATACATACTTGTCCAACACTATATTTGACTTCTACGTGCTATAGTGTAAGACTCCGCGCATAAGGCGCGCCCTTGTATCATGTGCACCCTAAATTCAGGGAAAATCAATTAGGTCATAATATTCTGATTTGTATACTGTTCTCTGATATCGAATTCTCTGCCTAGCGTTGAAGGCGCACCCCTAACTTAGGGGGCTTCTATATTGCGCAGCAGGAGTAAGTCCTCGCATATAAGTGCCCTTATATGGGTTCTCAAAATTTTCTGGATATCACTCTGTCACTTTATAGGAAAGATGGAGCGTCACTCTCTCACTTATGTATATTGTAAAAGTGGGAAATTGTCACCATCCGTCAGTTTTAAAACCCCTACATCACGAGCATCAACTTTTTGAAACCCCCTGCGATACGGGCGTCGCCTGGTCACAACTTTCACATTTCCCCTGAGTATAGGCACATATGGGTCACGCCTTATACGTGGGATATTACGGTATATATGTATGTGTATGCATGTGCATTATTATGGGTGAGCCAGCAAGCAGAAAGGACAGTTACTGCGGGATTTAGTACCAGATTTAGCCACCAGGGGGCACCACTATGGACTAGAATAGGAAAAATATGACTAAAACTGTTATAGGCTACTTTTTTATGGAGAATTCAATGGTTTTTGATAAAACGTTCTATTTTGGATGGAAAGGTTCCAAATTTGGCATGTAAAAAGAATGTTTTTGGGCCAAAATAGGCATTTTTGTTGATTTCTGTTGCCATGGAAACATGATTTTCATTCTAAATAGGAAAATCAATGATTCCATTTGAAGGAACATCCCACAAGGTTTACTATGGTGAAAACAGAATGAAAATACCATTTCTAGATAAAAAATTTTGGGCAAAAGAATAAAAATTTATACGAATTTAGCTAATTAGCATAGATTATGCTAATTAGCTATATATCTCATGACCAATTAGACATAGAGCTTATTAACATTCTTGAAATGGTCACACCTACCCATATCTAGCAAGCTATTCCTCCAAAACTAACAGGAGTATCTTCTCATGCTATGTATCACTGTAAAGCTAATGATTTGAATTTTTAAGTTGACTTTTAGCACGGAGCACCCTTTCTCCTTGCCTCTACAAAGATTGGTACAAACTGCGGGTCTCGTTGAATCATATGACCTTTAAATTGTATATTTAGTAACCACTTCGGCCGATGAGTTACTCAATCTGCCAGCATACATGTACTGCCAGAAAAAGAAGGACCGTAAGTTGTATATATACAATACATAAATCTATCACCACCAGTTGATAAACATCTATGTCCATAAGCCTATGCCAACTACAATGTATACCACTTGACCTTATTTATACAAGAGCCAGCCTCTTTTATGAGGGGGAGTTACTCATTCTACCAACAGGGATTTCCCGGCGGTATCCGCGTCTGTGGTGCTATATCCGCTCTGTGTCCAGGAAGTGCCGCTGTTTCCCGCCATAGATATGACACATTAGTGACCTAACCTGTGGACATTGTTGTGGATTTGTGGGACAGGGGGTGCATATTAAGACTTTGGAACATATTCAAATAACATATCCTTATCAGTATTTACATGTGACATGTAGAAATAGGCCATACACGTATGAACCTTGTCTCGATGTCACTACAAGTGTACACAATGGCATGCATACTGGATCATACTGATTTACAAAATTGTCCTCAAAATTAGGTGATCTCTCAAGCTTGTTTTGTTAAACTGTATATATGTGCTGTCATAACATAATTTATCATCATGTACATACTTTGCCATTATTCTAGTAGGATGGAAGGAAGCAAAGGTAACCCCAGGCACCATGAGCAATGCCTGGAGGCTGAATTTCCCACCACTTGGAGAAGTGGGCTTTGTTATCCAGGTGTTGGGCACCATGGAGATATAGGAGCACAGAGGGTAAACCAGGTTAAAGTAATTTAGTGTAATGTATAATGAATTTTACCCTTAAGTTTTGATCTCCAGCATCCTCCTTATAGAGCATTCCCGTGCACAGTAGTCTGAAGGATCAAAGATTATAGGCGAGATACGTGTAGATGTCATATGTATTGTTAATACGGTGTCCAATAACAAAGATGGCATGGAAGGAATTGATAATTCATCAAGAAGTATAGACAACCCATATTACTCAGACCTCCAGGTGATGTGACATTGACCTTTGACCCTGACCTCTTAACCTTAACCCAGGCTCTCACCTACACATCCCTCCAGTCACACTACTTCCTTATGCCAAAAAAGGAATCAAGTTTTGTTTCAGGTAACCCCCTTTTTCCCAGTACCTTAGAGTTTAATTACATATTTTGGATCCCCAAATTTGCTCAAAAATAGGGGGTGCGCCCCTCCTTTAGGGGCGCGCCACCTCCTTCTCCAGATCCTGGATCCGCCACTGAATTGGTATATCTTCAGTGGCTCGAGTACTCTTGGAGCCAACAAACAACATAAAAAAAACAACATAAACTACGTTACATCAGAGAGTAAAGAGTGTAGTCCTCCTTGGTTATATGTACCTGAAACACGTCCTTTTGCCATGAGAGCTGGTATGCAATTCATTGCCTCTGGCTGTATTCCCCGTTGTTTGCAAACTCCCAGGCCAGGTTCACCAATTTTCAGAACATATTTCTTTCTTACTCATTACATAGACCATATTATTTCTACAGTCCTGTTCTGATTGGTCCCTCGTGAACTTTGAACTTTGAATATGCAAAATTACCTATGATAATGAGTGAGGAATTATGTTCCTGATGAATTCTTCCTTCAATAACAGTGTATTCTGTAGTTCTAGATCTTTGCTATATTCAATCAAGCGGCATATTACGTTGTGCGTAGAAACATCATGGGTACACAAATAAGCTCCAGATTATAGCAGAGGCCTTGATGGGAATACATGTAGACGGATATGAATTCCATTTACTTATTGACCAGTATACTTCACTTTTGCCTACTGCAGTGCTGGATTTAAAGTTTAGTTCCTTCATGCATATTAAGGATAGCATTCATACAAAGAGAACGTGTTAAACTCAGTGACAGGGTATAAATGACAAATGTTAATACATAATTAGACTAAACTAAAGGGAGTACAATATACACGAAAAATCTCCTGGGATATTTATAAAACAGGAACGAAAATTCCAAAGAAGCTCTTAAGTTCTTTTTGAATGTGATTTGCCACGTCCTTGGTCAAATTCAGTGCTGTTCAATTGAGCATTATGAAGGAACTCCGACGTCACAAACACAGATCACTTGACATCGCTGATTGATGTAGGTAGCTGGTACCAGCTTGTCCCCTGCCGTCCATGGTGAATAGCCTAATACAGGTGCCATGCTGTACCTGAGGCACAGGGACACGTGGTGCAGGTTGTTATTAATTATTAGGTTTGATTAATATTCAACAAATGCATGGATATGATGGACAGTCAGGACGGTGTATGCCACGTGCTTCACTCATATTCAAAGTGACACGTGGTGGGGAGTGGACCTTGAGGAATGGATATCATCATTATGCCTAAGCCTAATGTGTGTGCATCCTTTTAAGCTGATCTTTGTTATATTTCTGACAGCATGGGAAAAATCTCCTTGACTCACTCGTCTCTGAAAACCATTCAATCCATGCATGGAAAAGAATAGCAATACAATTCCAGGCGCTCCTATTATAGACATACCTATGCCTTAACTTGCTCAAGTTTATTGGTTTTAATTCCAGAGAAACAGAATAATGTGACTTTTAAAGTATAACTCCTGGATGGGGTCCTGGGGGAGAGGGGCCAGAGCGTAGGGACTATAGGTAGTCTAATCTATGCTCATCAAACTTTAATGTTTTCCAAAGAAGGCGTGACTAGTTTCATTCGTCAGTATAAAGGCTATAGGTGTGTTTTGTATTTCATTGACCATGTCTCTGTCCATAATATAATATTCAAGCAGGCTTTATCGTTAATGATATGGAGGTCTTTTCCCCGCGGTGTTCGTGAACTCTAATCCCGTAGTTGACAGGCGTAGTACCTTGAAAGGTCCATGAGTCAAGGATCCTGACTTTTGGTGTCTCGATCTTTCTTTCAATCATACTCACTCCATCCTGTCCTAACTCTGTCTCTTTGTAGTTTCTAGGAAAGACAAGTTCTCAAAGTATGATTATCAATATGATGAAAATAAATTAATAGCTTTATAGATTAATGAGTAAAAATATGAACAGACATTGCATTGGTAAATTGGTGTATTCTGGGCGTCAGGGGCTTCTAGCATTTTTTAGATTCCAGTACATACATGTATTCAAGGAAGGGGTGTCCGCATAATTATTTTATGCTTGTGTAGCATTGGTACCTTTGTAGAACGACTAAGACTAGTGATTGACTCTGTCCTAATTTATGGCAAAGGGAGTAATGGCATATTATTTGGACATTTTCTCTGTGTGTATAATTAATGATAAGTTCGTATGAAGACCTATTAATTGTCACAGGACTATAAAGCACATGGGCAGAGTTAGTGGAAAGAAAATAGAAATGACAGCATGCCATATGTAAAACCTAGTATATAAAAGAATGAGAAGATATGTTATGATTACATATGTTGTGGCATGTAAGCACGATATTGGATTTCCTAGGCACTCATTTAGACCATCTACGCAGTAGACTAGGAGACTGTAAAGTGTACAGCCTATACTGTTTACGTTGATATCTCTTTTTACATGGACTGTCATGATAACTTAATGGGTAAGTAGATTTATGGGCGCCGACACCCCACTCTTAAAGCATCACCTGGGGGCCAAACCACAAACTATACAGTTCCTGGAAATAAAACTTAAATTTATAGCCCTTAACTACATGATTGTAAGAAGATGCCCCCCTGATTACTACACAACTTCCTTATTTTGACAACAGAAAGCTTTAGAAGTTACGTGTCTGAGAGCTATTTAGCTCTCTATAAATAGAAATTTGGCTGTTAAAAGGGACGACACAGAAGACAATTTCATGTTCAAAAAGCATAAAATAGATTACAAGAAAATAGAGGTCTGCCTATAGCAATTATTAAATATATTTCGACATTACCCCCTTAAGCGTATGTAGTGACCATTTTATAGAGGTTCTATTTGTTATATATAGATCCTAAATGATTTTATCTCCAGAAGTTTATTCTTTTTAATATTTCTCGCAGGTATGGTTCAATTTTCTTCTTAAACAATGACCGAGATCTTGACTGCATATTACAAATATGTATGTACACCCGTTGCGTGTTATTTATACGTTGTTCATCTACGACCTTCCTTCTATCATAGAGATATAATTATCATCATAACCATGTAGACTTGGTTTAAGCAGGGCAATTATGGACTTAATCTCTATCTTTCAGAAAATGGTTGTCATTTCAAACGGAGAACAGGGGGACTAGAACCATTTGGCTCATTTGCTCTCACTCACTGCCTAGTCTGTCTAGTGTTGGTAGCACATAAGATCGGTGACATTGTGACATGGATAGGCCTACTATTACAGTCTGGTTGACTGACCTTGGCATAGATCACCCTCGATCGTCCAGTTTCTAATTCCAGTTCAGCCTGGGTCAGTCCGTGAATGGGTATTATTCAAACGTAACATAAATATTAACCTTACATGGATATATAACTGATGTATGATAAATATGATGGTTTAAAATTATCATAAAATATAAGCAAAAGTTTATTGAGAGATAGGAGAGGGTTTGTTGGTAGCAACCGTTCTACTCCAGACTTTTATTTCTTACACTCCAGAGGATTGGGTAGCTGACAGCAGTAATGTGTCACTACCAGTGCAGATATGTTTAGAGCTGCTCTATGGTATCATTAGATAGGCCTGTGGGAATTGAAGCTGGGGTCATGGACCTCTGGAGGAAGGACAAAGTGGGTATACGTCTATTGTAGGTTTCGGGTGATTGAAGGTACTTTATCGTGGTATCCTTCAGGACTTATACTATCGTCTTTCCTTCCGTCCTGCCTACCCCCCCCCCTCCCTCAAATCATTCCTTCCTTCAAAGTAGTAAATAGGAGCGCACTGTTATTCCTCCGGCTTTGCTCGCTGCGATTTGGTCTCAGGCCAGGTTCCCTCCTTTTTAGTACCACCAACACCACCCCGTCATTCTCTTAACAAATACTCATTATGCTGGTTAATTTTATAATTAAAAAAAAACCCAACTATTTAAATGTCAGTGTTCCGCCAATATACCGCAGAGATGCAATATTTCCTGGCTTTATATATCAGGACTTTCTGGTTTTTGGTGGAGAATTCTTTATTGGATAATGTTAATTTCCAGACAAGAGGCCCTAAAAAGTTGTTGTTTTTTTTGGCCAGCGAATGCCATCTCTGTATAGGACAACTAAAATATACTGGCCATTTCTTTCAGACTCCATCTCTGCATTAAAAAGACCCGGTGGTCATCACTCTCTGCTCTTCCAATCTATCTATCTTTCACCACAATCTATAATCTGATTATCTTGATTCTTCTTGCTCGACTTGAGCTGTTGTGTAGGAGTGGTACAGTTACATTCTCGTGTGTATCTGTGGATGGCAACAGTCTCATTCCTCTCTCTGGTACTTTCAGAGAATTATTGTCTCCTATGTAGCCATGGATTCCATTTTCCCTACACTTGCCCCTATACACTACATGAGAATAAAAGAAAAAAGTTCTAACCTTTCATGGGTATATTGTTAACATGTATAGTCATGTATAGGCACGGGCGTGGACTGGTTACCAGGTTTAGTCTGTGTAGGTGTTATCCATATGTATAGAAGGGTGAGAAACTAAAGGGAACAGTGCTGCCCTCTGGTGCTTTTATTTGCTATGCACAGACCTTGATTACGGAGGTGAGTGGTGACTTTGCCAAAGTAACCCCTCTCACCTCTCACCCTTCTTTAGCATATGGATAACACCTACACAGACTAAACCTGGTAACCAGTCCATGCCCCTGTGTATAGGTCCTGTCCCTCATCTCTTTCAACATGCACCTTGAATGCAAATAGAGGAAGAGTCCCCTCCCCCCATACATTACCAGCACCCTTTATGCCAAACGGGGCTGTAATTGCCTGTAGGAGCCTCTAGTAAAGTGGCTAACAATTGGCACCAATTGTGGTTTGTGTGTGGTAACAATGTGTCTCTTTGAGCAGAAACTGCCTCTAGCCACAGCATGTGGGGTTCTCTACTGATATAAACGAACACAGGAGTTTTTTTTTTCTGTTTTCTTAAATTGATTACATGAAGACGTTCTACAAAGGACTAGACAATGATTTCAACATGCTCAACATAACATAAGTACGTACCATATAAGTACGCTGAATGAGCGTAGCATGTACATGATACTTATTTCATGTTGTCGTTGATAAACTTGATTTAGAATTGTTAAATCTCACTTTGCATCTAAAGAAGTCACGTGTCCGTGCATGTGGATCTTGACATGTTATAACGCAGGGAACGCGCTGATTGGCGTTCCTTTGGTAAACCAAGGAGAATACCTTAATCTCTTTGGTAATGGAATTTTATTTAGAACTCTATAATCCACCCCTTGTTAAGCCCCAGGTTGTATTGGTGTGAGGGCACTGCGTGTTCACATGGCATCACCCCCACGTCAGGGACATCATTATATGCTAAGAAATTCTCCAACAACTAACTTTTTGTAGTGTCTTCCGTGTCTCAACCACCAATAGACTACTACCCTGTCACTGTGTTACATGTAGGCCCAAAAAACTGGGCGGAAATAAGAGAAAAAAGAAGGGATGTAATGTTATTACGCAGAAAGACGTATTGTGCATTAGGGGCTGGGTCACACTACACCGTTCCATGTCAAAGGCATCTAATTAGTAGAGTAGCTAGATAGTGTAATTCTTATCAGAGGGAATTTCCATTAATACTTTGATGTATTTAGCAGTGATACAAATGAGCTGTTTAACATAGCCTTTCTCTTTTCCCCTTTCTTTCCGTTCCTTTTCTTTATTTTTCCGTTCTCTATTTGTACAGTTGTCCTCGATTTCATGCATTATTTTCCCATAGGCCCATTGTTCAGTGAGTGAGGGACCTTCCTTCTAAGCACGATATGTCAGTGCGATAAAATCAAAATATGAAACCCTAACTATGAAGCAGGGGAGTTGGATAAGAAAGGCTCAACTTGTGAAAAATCTGCTTGACAACTGAAAGATGCAATCAGGAATATATGGAAAATGCCTGTATTTACACCATGTATAAATGTATTCTTCACAGATAATCATATCCCTGCTGTAACCATTGGTTCCCTCCGCTGTGTAATATACATCCGCAAAACCACATGCAATGGAATTGTGTAATTGTCACAAGCATTTCTACCTAGTGGACATTGCATGTTACATCCCCATAACATTGTATGAGCAGGTGGATGGTCAGTAGAGCACACCCCTCATCCCCACCCACCTAGTACTAGCTCCCTCAAATTCCATAATTCTGCTTAGGAAATATTTCCTCCTCCCTCTTCCTTTCATCTTCCCCTGTCTCCCGGGCCCCTTCTCCTCCTTATTCATTCCTTCTTCTCCCTCTCCTTCCACCCCCTCTCTTCCCTCGAGCTCCTCACTCCTACCCACATCTCTCTTGTGTCTGCGTTCTTCCTTCAGCTTATACACAAACGACTAATCAGATTATCGTATTTCAGTATTGTGATCATAATGAGTTCTCCATAACTAAGTTCTAATTTGAGGGGGAGTAACCCTAAGAGTATTGCCCTTCTGTTGAGCTAGTCTGATTATTGCAAACTATTCACAATAATATTCCCAGGGGCAGGCGGGCAAAGCTGCATGTGTTTTCCACTTGGAAAAAATGTTCATTGCCATTCTGCCCCGTCATCCTGACCACAGAAAAGCCCGTCACGTCTCCTTCCCTGTCATTTCTGTGCCAAGACCGAAGGGGGATCCAGGTTGTCCACAAGGCAATGATAATGGCATGACCTGGCATGCCGTGCATATTGATCAAGCAGGTGCCCTTGTCTATTTGTCCCTTTCTTTATAGCCCTTCTGTCGCATGTTCCCTTCTCTTCCCTTTCCCCTCTTCTTTCATCCTCCCCCCGCCACCACCACCAAACCTAACTTCATATGTCTGCCTACACTGTTAAAAACTTTCTGCAGAAAAAAACCGAAGAATCATTGGCAACAATGGCTGCCAATCTTTCACCGTTTTCGTAACGGTCACCATTTTTCAATGTCACTGTAATTTTTATGGAATTTCACTGTTATTTCTAAACAATGATTAAGGGTAATTGATTACACATTGTTTTGGTTTTAATGCCATACACCATTAACTTTTCATATGAATATTCAGCCTCTAGCTTGACATTTTATTAATTCCACTGTAAATCCACAATGGACCAGGTTATTATTATACATCATGGTTTGGTTGCATATGCAGTTCATCTGGACATCCTATTGTAAGGACATTATAAATTAGTCTTTGAGACGCACATTATGCCCTTCATAACTTTGGAGTAACAATCTAAGAACATAGATTACTTGAGAATTGAGATGAATTAAAAACTGCAGTGGTAAGCCTATGTATTTTACATAATGGGTGTTTATGATATCCCTGGTACTCTCCTTTGCCACACAAAGGTGGATTATTTTTTGAATATCTGAAATCTATGAAACTACAACGTAGACTGGCATTTTGATAACATGGTACATAAAGCTAAGTGGACACGCTTTGGATTTTGTGACAATTTGAGCTGTTTAGGGTGTAGGGCATTGTAGAAAGTCTCAAAGTAAGCCCTAATTGTTTGAACTTAAGAAAATCCTCCCTTAAAGATACTTCACCCCCCAGGCCACAACACCCCTCCTGGTGATTTGTGTACCCCTCTCAACACACCTCTTTTTTAATTTTTTTTTTACATCAGGTAGATATAGATATTTCTGTTATGTATAAGGTATAGTAAGATGGTGTAGTCTGTACAACACTGTTGCATTGTGAATCTGCCATGTATAGGGACTCTTACCTGGCAGGAAAGTGCCTGATAGCTACTGTTGACTGTAATGTATACATGCCTACTGGCCATGTCCTACTCACCTTTCTTACACCACACACATTGTCTACTGGTTAAGTCACCCCTTACAGTATGCTACAATTTGGCTCAGATTATGATTACCCCTAGGGCAAGAATGGTTGTGCTGTGACAGCCTTGTAGGACCTACTCTATACTTCTTTAAATTTCTGCACCATGTTTTCTTTTCTCTGCCAACAATTTATGCACCTTTAACATTTCATCCTGGCCTCTTTCAATGTCTCCCTCTTTCTCTGTCCCTGTCTGTCTCTCCCCTCTCCCTCTCTCCCGCCCCCCCCCCCTTTCCACAAACACCCTGTTGAGATGTAAGCAAGGACATATCAGGGGCGTAGGAAGCAAATTTTCATTGGGGGGGGTCCGGGGATCTCGGTTGGGGGGGCTGCTATATTTTTATATAGGCTTATATAGGGAATCTCCTCATCATTGGGGGGGCAGGCCCCCCTGCCCCCCCCCCTTTTCCTACGCCCCTGCATATGGACCGTTGGGTTGGAAGTAATCGACAACCAAGAAGACCTTTGCCATGTTGATAATAATGGGCATGTAATAATCATTACCATTTCCATCTTAGCATCTATACATTGAGTATATTTGCACTAGACCTCTTCACCTTTCTGATTATAGAATATATTTTGTAAAGGGGTTAATAACCTCTGGTCTGGCTGATAATTAAGGGGTAGGATATAATCATTGTGAACTGAAATGAGTGCAGGTTATCAACAACGCCCTAATTACATTGTCTGCATGGAGGTACAGAGTCATGCATGCACCTGTAGAACAGTGATATAGATAGGGTGGGCAGGTTTTAGGCGATCCTTTTATTCAAATGCATAGCTTCAACAAGACAGGTTTCAATTCCTCTCAACATGGCCCTGTAATGAAGGCGGCAATTGACGCCATAAAAGGCATTTATAACACAATCCATGACCCAACAGGCACTCCTTGCCTCTCATTTATACACATGGGAATCCCTATCATGATGGCCATAACCATTTATATGTCCGATGTCCTTCCTTTAACACTAGTTTTCCCAACTTTAATAGGTACCGGTCACTTTTGGGGTCAGGTACTAACACCCTGTTACTAACTCTGGGAGTGAATCAGGAATGAAGGGCTTCACTAATGTGTCTACCAGGTCACAGGCGACAAGCAGAAGCTGCCACAGGGGCCCCCTACACCTGACAGCTTCTCATTAGACTTGGACAGGTAATCATGGGTACCTGGCAGCCTTCATTTAACTCACCTGGCACGCTATCTCACCTGTACACCTAACACCCCTTTCATACCTTTCTAGTATGACTAATGTTAATGTAACACTGTCACTGGCTAGGTACCAGGAGATGTTGTACAGAGAAAGCCAAAACAAACAGGGTATGACACTAAAACATGTAGGATACTCCTCATGATATGACTTGTATTCACCCTCCCCCAATCATTTTATCCTAAGTTATTCCGCTTGTAGTAGGAGAAAGAGAGTAAGTAAGTAAGTACATGATGGCCAAAACAATTTTACTCACATTAAACAGTGCAGTTATCATCTGATCCAAAAGCTGCTTTTCTGATATAAAATCTCATACACATTTCCATTTATGCCCAGCTACTCTCAGAGTCTAGTCAACCCCCTCTTTGCTCTCACTGTCCATGTCTGGCTTGGGCTCACAGTAGGCCCTAATTGATAATTTGTCATTTGTGGTTTGTAATCAGGGCGTTGTACCCCAACATGTTTTGATATAATAGTCTTTACCAACACTCTTCACCTGGATTCTATATCATACTATAATCATCCCTGTGAATTATGTAATTATCAATCATCTTCCCACATATTGCCACTGAAGCCTGGTTGTAATTAAAATTCCATTAGCATTATTAACAACGTGCTATTATTTAGAACATAGGACCATACAAGGCATGCTAGGGTATCTGCTACAACAGGCCATGTATTTCTAATAGTATACCATTGGCGGGGTATGCTCCATAATTGTTCTAGTGATAACCTATTATCAGTGGGAATCATCAGCACCTCAGGCATACCCCCTTCCTACCCCAGCCACACACATACTTTACTTACATACCTAATTGTTGTTACAGAACCTGCTGGAAGCTAGACATTGGCTCATGATAATGTGTACAACCGCTTTTAAAATTACCCCCTCCTTCCCCCAGTAATCAACATTGAACTCTTGTGACATGGGAGAAGAACAGTGGTAGGGTATATTACCGGATATACATATTGGTCATCTTTATCCTTTCTCCCAGATAGACACACAGGAGCACCCCATACCACCTTGTGTATGATTATGTTCATATAGGCTTTGTATAGAAAAATAGTCTATAGAATATTTGGAGGGATAGGAAGCTGCTGATTGGAAAAAATATAAAATGTCATTTAATCATGAAGGTTCATTGCAAATGACGTGTATAGCTTCACTCAACACGCAATCCTGATACTTGCTTTATTATTCATATATTATATTCTATATATCATAGAGTATCCAGGTTCACCTGAAACTATCAGTAACAATACATATAGGACTTCAGAGGATATAGCCATTCTTCATTAGGCATGAGGCTCGATTACCTGACATTATAAATTCCCTTAGTAAATTTTATGTACGTGAATGCAATGTATGGACATCATTCTAAGATTCCCTCGCCATTTTCACGATTATTATGCATCTTACCGTCCCAAACAGTAAGATAAGGTAATAAATCAGTGTTTTCATAACAGCTGTTAAGACCTTCCCTGCTCCACTTGTCACACGCTATTCCAGAACTTTTAATCAGAGTTTATGAGTGTGAAACACGTATTCCCCATTACCGGTAGAGCGCTGTGGCCATTCCCTGGAGTGCTTGACTAATAGCATGGAACCCACCCCACCTTCACCTCCAGGGGCCCTTTATATAGCCGTAAGCTACTTTCTCTACTTCATGGTTGGTTCATTTTCAGATGGCATAGTCGAGAGGTTGCGAGATCTAAAGTTTAAAATACAAATGAAAATCAATGTGAAAAGCAATTGGGAGCATGTCATTTTCACTAACCCTAAGATATTGAAATTTGTCCATTTCTGTGGCCTTCTCCCTCCATCATGAGCTGATTAAACATAGGTGCATAATGGTTACTTGTATGACTATTCATATGTATACTGTACACTCCTCGCCTAAATGGTGAGATAAACTATAGTCCTGTTTCCCTCTTTATATGGCCTTAAACCCCTTAGGTGTGGGGTTTGTATGTTTGGTAGGGGTGGTTCCGCTCCCCTTCTCCTGCTTCTCGGCAGAGGTCCCCACTGATAACAGGGCAGTACACCTGTACCAAGACAAAGCCCTTCGAGACATCAAAGGGCACCGCGGCGTAAAGCCCTCAGGTAGGCCACTGCCCCTCTCACCTTAAGGGCACTCAACCCACATAGCCCCTCCCTCCAGTAACATATTGGACACGCATGACTCCCCTTCCTGACCTATACCTTTCATCTGTCTTCCGTGAAACGTGGGGAGAGTGAAAAAAGATAGGAGAGAAAAAGAGCTGTGAAATTAATATAGTGTGTTGTGAAGGTGGGTTGGTAATATGAATTTTAACGAGGGACGCTAGAAAAATGGCCATAGTGGCCACGCCCAACTTTTGGGTTACTAGATATCCAGAAAGGTTACAGCCAGTAGTCTCTTGATACCATTAATAGCTTGATATAATCTATTTTCCTCCTTTATCATCTCTGTTGCCTGGAGGCGCTTGTATGTATTTCCAAAAGGTTTCCTTTGGGAATCTAGACAAAATTCCTTGTAAATCTATTACAAAATTCCTATGCCCATACATCGTTGATTCCCTCATTAGACGTTTCTAGATGATGCATGTCCAGAAATGTTCTTTATTTCAGAATTATGTTCAATTTTATTGTGTCACAGAAAAAAACAATGTCACACTAGATGGTCAGTCATCAGATACTTGAGTTTCAATGTAAGCTTACCATACCCTTTGCTTCTGGTATTGATAACAGAATACATTGACTCATAGTTTACGGTGGTTTATTTTCACTTTTGCTCTACAGTATGTATATGTATATATATATATATATATATATATATATATATATATATATATATATATATATATATATATATATATATATATATATATTCCATCACACATCGTCTACCCCAACCTCCCCTCACACACACCTTAGTGGCTATCCCACACTAAGATACCACCCTCATCTCCGCCAGGGACACCTGTGCAGGCATTTGAGTGGTCTATTTCTAGGCATCCCCTCCTTACCTTATCATCTATGCACCTGTGATGTGGGTCTCATGGTTGACTACCCATCCATGACAAGGTCAAAACCCCATCCCCTCCCTCTCCCCACCCCTCTATTCACCCTGTATTTAATGAGCGTCCATCTCAAGGGGAGCTCAGAAGAGGAAGGAAGTGGGGGGGGGGGGGGGCTTTTCTCAGTTCTTGGTTACTTCGCGCACGAAAGCGTGGCCACCCCTTGCCCCCACCCTCCTACTCTCCATCTCATCACCATCACCACGGCCTCCCCCTTGGATACTAACTAGAGCGTACCTGCATGGAATATAATCCCCCTCCCTCACCTCCCTTTCTTCTCTCCCCCTCAAGCACCTCTCAATCTTTCTGCCTCTCTGCTTTACGATGTCAACAGCACTACTCAAAGATTAATCTCACTTTTCAACCTCACTTTTACATTACCATCATCTGATTTTAAATATCTTAATTTTTGTTATGATATTTGTGTTAGGTTTTGACAGTGAATAGAAATGCACAATTCAAACCTGGTTGTTAAAGCTATATCGTTTTAGAATGCTAGCTTGCAGTGGGATAGGTCTATCTATTGAATATAGATGGACTATTTTTTATCCTTTGTCCAGTGTGATAATTTATAGCCCCCTATTCATGTGAATACTAGATGAGGGCCTATATAGCCCTGTGTTACATAAAGGAAAAGCTATATTACGCTCTAGATATTGCCTTAGGCTGAGCATAGGGCGTCCTATTAAGGTAGCAAGTTTTTTTTCTATCATGAACTCTCTTTGGGGTAAGGGAAAGAAGAGGAGTTGGTAAAAGCTGTATTATCATCATTTAAAATTCCTATGCGTGAGCAGGGGGAGGGGGGAGACTTCTCGGAGGGCAGATAAATGCCACTGCTGTAAATACCAAAGGTTGGACGCTCTCCAAACATTTTATCCACCCCACATTTAGGGATGTCTCAACCAAGACAACCTGTTATTCCTTGGAGATGGATGATCCTGCCATCCAAACTCTCCCATTGGTCAGTGCAAGTCACGTGGGCCTGCCGAGCCGCCGGAAATAGCATCTCTCCCTGGTTACGGCCGCATGAAAATCCATGGCAGCCTGATCCTCGAACCCACCTTTTGTGAATGGATGGGGCGGTGGGGCGTAAATGGCGAGAGTTGTGGACGGCTATTGTACCTGACCACAAACCCGTTGCAATGGGTAGTCAAGAAAAGCCCCCCAAACAAGGGTAATTAGGCCTTTAAAAAAAGCTGTGTTTCCGGTAACATGCTGTAAATAGTTGAGGTCGGCAGGTCGGATTTTTTTTTTAATCCAAGGCCTCACATTTATTTGCTAGGGTTACAATGGTTATTGTGAGAAATGTTTGTGTTCTGCATGGAATGTGAGAAAATGATGAGAAAATTTTTGTATGTATGTCAAATAAGAATTTTGAATAAGAAATTTTTAAAAAATTGAAAAAATATAGTAAAATCTTCAAAAAGAAATAAAAAATCGGGAAAATTTAAAAAAAAAAACTTCAGAAAAATTCTGGGGTCGGCCCTATTTAGCTGAGGTCGGTCGGGTGAACGGAAACAAACCTTTTTTTTTGCCTTAGTATGTTTACGAGCTGTACCAACATTCCAGGGATAATGGGTTTATCAGCTGAAGGTATTCAAGGAGTCTTGATGGGGTATATATCCGGTTTTATTTGGGTGGTCGCTGCCAAAAATGATTGGGTAATGAAATGTAAATTGCTAACACTTATTCTATTGACTTAGTATATATCAGTTACAGTTGACGAAACTTGGGAGTAAACATGATACTTAGGACTCAAGGTTGTATCATAAACATAATTATCTCTAAGATCTAGGTTTCTAATAAGTTCTAATCTGATTCCTATGTTGAATACCTGATATATGGTGCCTATCTGTACTACATAGTCATGTAGTAAGCAGCAGCCTAAAACGCTGATTTCACCCTGCCAATTCAATTTGTGTCCTAATTCATATAGTAAATGGTGGGTATTGAGGTCAATTACAAATATCACTACATTGAACTTATTCCAGCTATGCTACGTTCCACAATCTCTCTCGATGCATCGACAATGGCTGCATGTTTATGCGTCTCTGATAATGTCCTGCTGGAGACATTGTGAATTACATGTCTGCATGCAGGCAGACAACACGGCGCCTCTTTGAATTACGGTACTTGTTGTCGTTTAGAGACGCTGTCTCAGGGGGGTAGGAAGGGGGGGGGGGGGCAGGGGGGCCTCCCCCCAATAATGAAGAGGTTCCCTATATAAGCCTATATAAAAATATAGCGCCCCCCCCAACCGAGACCCCTGCCCCCCCCCCCAATAAAAATTTGCTTCCTACGCCCATGTGTCTGTTGCTCGCTGTGAAATGTACATCCCATGTACAGTGGCAGTGGCCTACATGTAGCACGCTTGACTAGTGAAGGAACATGCTGCAATTTGAAATGTACAACCCTGGATTAAATTCAGGAAGTTGGTGAAATGTATAACTAACTACCGGGTACTTGCCTAGAGAAGACTAATCGATAAACCGGCGTAATGGGGTAGAGCAGTAGGGTTGGATTGTTAGGTCTACACACATAGCTAGTAAACTACCACCAAGAAAGGGAAAATGGGGTTGCAATATTTCCTGTTGTACCCGAGTTTAAGATGATGGTAGAGTTCACAAATTTGACTTGCATACTAATACCCATGCCGAGGTGGACGTTGAGCGCGACCTTACTCTCATTCTGATATACTACTCACAATAAACATCACAGCTCGTAGAAACGTATCTGCAGTGCTCTCTCTTCCAATTTTAATAACAATCATTAGATAATACATCACCTTCTTATGACGATAGTGATCTTATATCCCTATCAATTGGGAGATTGAATTAATCCTATGCATGTTCTTTACCCGATATGTATGTTGAAGGTGAGGGATGAGGGAGGGTAGTGAGAGATACTAGTAATTTTAGTTCACTACCTGCCCACTGGGTGGCAGGTCGGAGCTACTTCTACACCATATATTCATTACACTACTAGTATGTGTATTTACAAGTAGTATTCCCACATACAGCACATATTATTGGAATCACGACCATGTAATACTAATTAAACTAATTATTTTAGCCATTTCCCCGGCCAAGGCGTTTCCAGAATTAAAAACATACACTAATTTTCTAGTTCACCATTTATTGCAGATATTATATCCATAGCAATGATATATAATATGTAAGATCATCATGACATGGCATTGTAATTTTGGAAAAGTTATTTAAATGTTATGTTATTTAATATTATAACTATAACTTAAGTGGTCTTCCAATTTGATGTCATACATTTCCGACAATTAAAACATACCATTTAGATCATTATCTTGTTCATGTGCCAGTTATAATTACTATATATCTCCTTCTTGTACCAGGAAAATAATGAGTCACACAGCATGTACACCCATGATAATTACCTCACACTGCAATACGCTGATAATGAATAACCTTTTATTTCAAACAACCCTCGTGGTTTACCACTCATCATAATTATCTGTTTAATTGATGGTTTCTGGTTATAGAGGATATATAAGCTTTATTGATGCACGAGTTGATTTTAGTCACGGATACAATTAACGAGGGCGTTATACGTATCATTGTATCAAGTGACTAAAATCAACTCTTGCATCAATAAAGCTTATATATGCTCTTTATACCTTGGTACCCCCCATAGAATTAAGTATATACCTTGAAAATCAATGAATTCTAATGCGAGTTGGGCCGGACGAGGAGGAAGCCATTCCGCCATCTTGGATTTCTTGTTTGTCAATAAACTGTGAGGTCCGCAGAGAATAACATTCAATTTCCACCATTTATAGAGCATTTCTGTCCTCCACAGGTTAACATAGCAAATAATATACCTTCTTTTTACTGTTCCCATGTTTCAATAGAAGAATTAAAGGCTATATTCCCTCAAAATGGCAAAAATATGACGGTCTGTTTCGCCATGGCTTCATCTCCGAGGTGTTCTATCTTGACACACCAGATGGTGGGACTGCAGTGCGGCAGGGGAGGTTGACCCTAAGGCGAAGACACGCACCCCGCTGTCCGCAATGGTAAAGGATACTAGTCAACTCACTGTCAAACTTCTGTTTCGTTTCAGTGTCAACATCGTTCATTCTAGCCGTGGTTAATTGCACAAGTTTTATCCTTAAACTTGAATGCAAAAATATGCAAATAACCCATAACCATGGTATAATGCAGTGTATTAAATAGGAATATCATTATAGAACCAGAATACTAATCTTAGGTACTTACTATATTAAAAGTTTACTTGCTCTTTTTACCTTCATTTATTACTCAGAATTTCATTTAGACTACTAGTAATCTTTCTCCAATATTTCAACCCAGTTACCATACAGAATATTCTTACACAATTTGAAATGATTCTACAAAAAAAACTAAAAAGGGAGGAAGTTCTTTTCCTCCGCTAAGTTAAAAGACAGTATACATCTGTACTCCCTAGTGATTATCAAATGTACATAACTCAAATATCCTTGGATATACAAGCACAGAAGCCCTTGTGTTGGTCCTTCAGTAGTGTTTATTTTTGAGTGAGAATTGAAGACTTACAAACAGTTTCCCAACATGCCGGTGAGGACGCCGTGGTCGGCCTGGAGACGGTTCTCAATGGATCCACCTTCACCATAGAGTGGGGTTTAGGTGACAACAATAACTGCTCATGTGGCACACCCCAGGGACTGGTTCCCTCTGGGCCCTAGTGTCACGCACAGGCTTATTCAACGAGCCAGGCACTCACATGGATAGGCCTATCAACACCACTTTGCACTGACAACCAATTCTTTGATCATACAATACTAACAAGAGAATTTAATTTCAAATAACGTGTATTCATACTCTCCTGGTGTTGCATTTCAGTGGTCTGGGTATGAAATCTTATACCTGTTCTCTCTTCCTTTTCTTTGGGATGTGTACTGGTATATGTGGTGTAGATTTGAGTTGGGGGGGGGTGAGGGATAAGGGAGGGAACCCAACTATATTTATCTGCAATTAATGAGCTGACCATTTCCTATCTGACTTAATTGAGTTTTGATTTGGGATTAATTGGGGAAGGTGAATGGGGCCCAATGCTATAAGCAAAGCCTGATATCCTTTCCCCTCCCATTTAGGCTTGACCCACAACTATACATGAAGATCCACCCCCACTTATGGGCCTCCAGTATAGGCCTTTGTCCAACCTCCCCAAATATAGCCACATAATCGGGATCGTAAGGTCTGATCCAATTAGGCCTAAGATTAGGCCTGTCGGGCAAACTGTGATAATGGCGGTGTCCAGTGGACAATGGGCAGTGTATGGGGTTGAGCAGGGGGGCCTGAATGGGGAATTGTGTGAGGTTGACCACAGAGAGTGGCTGTGGGGGGGGGGGGTTATTTTCTGGGTCTGTATGGATGTGAGGGGGAGGGGGCTACTAGAGCCTGTTGAGAGAGTGGGGGTGGCGAGTAGATGCAAAGGCTTTGGGTTTGGTTTTATGTGCAAAATGTTCAGTATAGATATGCATAACATTTATTAAGTATAAATGGATGTATCTCAAAGACTGATACTGTTATCTTTACATGATTGGGCGGGACAAGCTTACAGTATTATAGTATAGGAGATTTATGGCCTATACATGATGAGGTAGGTATGGGGTTTCTGAAAGGGCTTGGAGAGGGGGAGGTGGTCAAGGTATAGCTGATAGAATAGAGGTGAGCCTGAAGGGATGGGGATGGGGGTGTGGAGAATCTACAGGGGAGGATTTAAGTTCACCCAAGCAGAACTACCTCCCCTAACTATATACCATATTATACCCAGGTAAGCCTCCTTTCTCCTAATATCGCCCATCTACCACCTAAGGCAGGTCACAAACACCGGGCAGTTAAACCACAAACCACAGCCTTACCACTCACAACTACCCTGGGTTTCATAATTTGAGCTTAAAGAATAGCCAAAAAAAATCCCCCCCATACGTCCCAGGTACCAGTATGAGGTGATATGTAGGTGCTATCACGCAACAAGAGATGTTTTATCATGCAAGTGTGAAGAAACGTAGCCTGGGCACACCGCCTCACCATTTTGCACTGCGATAGGGACAGGCAAAGCACTTTGCCAAGGGAATGTGCATCTACAAACCTTGCTAGATATGTACCTAGGTGTTATCATAGCTAAGATATTATTGTTACATCTTGGAAGAGACAAAGGGAACAATTTTTTTTTCAGGGGCAGGGGTTCCAGTGTTCTAGGGGACCCTCTCATTTTTGGGGTGGACACATGGCCCTAACTTCTTCATGCCCCCAACCCCGATCTTCCCCCTTCCTAGGCTCAAGACCTTTACCTGCCACTTATAAATATGATAGGTGAAAGCTAGGGTTCCAGGCTAGGTTTCTAGGTGGAGCTGTCAAGGAGCAGTATTTGAGTATATGCTAACATATGTAGTGTGTGATTTGGTGGTCGCTGGTTTTCCTAGAAATCTGTCGCCAGTGTCGGTGCAATAAGTGGTTTTGCAGGGTACCGGCGTGTCGTCAAGGTGTGGTTGTTGTGACTACTGATATAGGACCCTGGACAACCAAATACCCCCAATTCCTTATATGGCATGAGGTGAGAGGTACAACCATAGGGCGTGCATGTAGATGTACTATTAAACTGTAGTATATAGGTGGATGTACCAAACCCATAAACTATCAATGAAACATTATCTAAGTTTATTTCCGAAAGAAATGGACATTTTGGACATTTTGTTTGGAAATGATCATTACTAGATGGGGCTTATCTTTGGATCATTGAACCTAAATCTCAAGAGGACTTAAGGTGTGCATAGACACATACTTGCACAGGTAGAAGCTGTGAATGCATACAATGTACATGTACACTTCTATTTTTTCTAATATCTCTTCTTGTTTTTTTGCACCCCTCCCCTTCTTTCATTCAACTTACTTATTTATCCCAATATATGGATATCTCAGATCCAGCCACCACAGCACACTCTCAGTCTTCTTCATATTCCAACAAGAGGTACATGGCTATGCCATGTTTTGAATAGATCCCCACCCCCACCACTCCACCTTCCTTGATCTATACATACATACAGAGAGTACCTTACACTATTTGGTCTGTTCTTGCACCCTGTTATTGTCACTGTTGACATCATCTGATGGTGTCACTGCTCTGATGTGTAAGGACCAACATGACCAAACATCTATTCATTTGCCTTTTTTTTTTAGCAAATCTAGTGAATTCAAATATCCATCTCGTGAAAATATTTGCCTCTTTCAGGATTGGATGAGGAAGAGGCATTTCTATTTTCACAGCAAAAATAGACGCTGCATAGCTCTTACTAGCATCCTGGACTAATTTTGAGAAATTGTTTTTATCACATGGAAAAGAAAATTAGACTGGTACACAGATCTGACAAGAGAAAACACGGTGGTAGTATTAGAATAACATAAGAAGTCTCTACCTGTCCAATCCATTACAAAATGCATTTTTCACCCCATTGCCTGAGGGGATATTTTGCAGGCCTTTGAATAAATAGGGTAAAATAAGCCCCATAGCATTCTGTGCCCTCGAATACATGATTGTCTGTGTGTATCCTGGGGGAGGGGTAAGGTAGAGGGAGGGGGTGGGCAGAATCTCCTGATTGGGATCGTTACCATAGGCACCCTCCCCTCTCCCTCAGAACTGCCTCTATCCCTGGACAAGGTAATGGCCAAGTCAGGGATTTACCCATTATTTTGTAAATAAGATTGACAATAGTAGCTGCATTGGTGGTGTAATACGAGGACGGTCTGTAGTGTGGTTTCAGGCTAGGGTAAGGTTGTTGGGGGACTTAAGGAGATGGGATCATAAAATGCCGGGTCATTAAATGAGTTAAATGGCAGGCTGCATTGTCAGAGGTTAAATCCCTGTCCAATTTTACATCCCTCATATATTCATATTCTAAAAGGCAGTAGATCATTATTTCCATATTATGTTATTTCACTTGTTTTTTTCTTGGGGGGGGGGGTGAGGTATGGGCCCTGTTCTAGCCCCCTCCCTTTCATACCACCCTTACACATTGCAGTCAGACAAGACAAATACAATACCTGGTAGTATCACGGCCTGCTATAGATCCATGACATATATTAAGGATTCCCTCTAGGAATTGTGAAGATCAATTTAAATAAGGAATATGATGTTCTGATATTATAGCAAAGGCGATTCATGATATGACAGAGGCGTTTAGTCACTCAGGTTACATCCTAGCTCACCCCATGCATGTCCTCCACACCCTTTTGGATATAGAAATTCACCCCCACCATCAGTTAAAAGTGGACCACATCCCCTTTCAGTTGTAAACAGTAAAAGTGATCGTTTGCTCTTGATGACCATCTATGTTCACGGGTCGCTACCTGCCACTTATATAGAACAGTCATCTGTTGAACAAAATTCAGAAAAGAACATTCTAATGATGGTACCCTCCACAAACCGTCTGTCAATGGTTGAATTACAGTAGGATATATTTGGAGAAGAGAAGGTTATTAAAGTGTGTTTTCCCCTGATAATTCATGTTGCATCTCTAATGGCAAAGATAAGCAAAGGAGAAGCCAATATACGATTTGGGCTCCTGTAATTCACTGCTATCTCTTGACATTGGTTTTACAATGGTAATAATTCAAGTGAAATTCTGTTCGGATCCCTTTTGATCTTGTTGCATGATTCATGATGGTCGTCATAATAGTTGTGGAAATGCTCCTTTAGTATCTAACCAATTTGCATATTAGATAGGGGCCCTAGATGTCTATGTTTTGCTGTGGATTGTGGATCCTTGTATTTAAACCCCAGGTGATCTATTCCTTGGCCTCAGGCAGTGACAGGACCAGGAGGTGGTCCCAGTGGAAATGGCTCCTCATATGCCACCCCTCCCAGCACATCTTACCATCACTCCACCCACCTCCTCATCTTTACCATAGAAAAGAATGAGTGGAGGTTGGGTGGTGGTATTAATATAAATCAGTACAGACCTCTAGCCATGGATATAAACTCTAAATGTTATTGAGAGTAGAGATTAAGAATTAAAAGAATCGCCCTTTCAGAAGGTTGCCTTCTCTACTTTGCTACGTCATTCAGCTATAAATAACAGTTTCGGTTTTGTTAGTTTGGATGCACCTTAGCTGTGTATTCTCCTTACCCACATCTGACCCACCCTCCACTTTCTTAAAGTATCATCTGTTGGGGAGTTTATTTTCAGGACGTATATTGTTTTGTCTTAAACCTGCAGGATAATCTTGAGCTCATATCCAAATGGTCAAAGGATCCACAGGTCTGTCTTTACAAGAATGCACTGTATGAATGAATATAGTCATCAAATAGGTCCTCCAGTGGAGGCGGCCATTTTGTCCCCTGGTAATCATCGCTTGTCCCCACGTGCTGCATACTATTCCTACAAACATGTTTAAAGCAGGGGCTAGGTATCGAATTCCATACGAATGGCCGGACAAACATCTTGGATAGTGATCCATCTATTGCTATTGTCCACTGCTCCAACCTTTTTGGTGTTGTGGGTTGGAATGGGACGGGGGGGGGGGGGCTTTAGGCATATATTCAGTCATGCATGTGTGAGGTACCCAGAATACCCAGATTAATTAAAGGACGCCAGTGGGGTATGGTGAGACAATGACATAACCCATAATGGTGATCCATTTTGGGCAACAGAGCAACACTGATAATTATACAACCAGTCAAGACTACACCATAGCACATGATTCCTAGATGACATAAACCTATTACACCACAACCTCCTTCTCCTGTCCATGGTTTATAACAAATGGTAACCAAATCAATACAAAACATTGATAGAATAGGTGTATTCTCAATAAAAATCTACTTTACAAACACCCTCAGGATTTCCCTTTTGCTGCTTTCCTGTTATTCACAGTTACCCCCTTCCGTGCAAATGCAATCTACGTCGTTTTCTATCTTTCCAACCTTTCCTACCCCTCCCTCCTACATCCTTCCTTCATGCTCCTTTATCAGAGATGCTCTATATATAACCTGTCATCGGTGCCAGCTAATTTACATACGTAATTGATGCGTAAGAGATTGATGGATTTCCCATTAGACGCTCAACAAGTGGCCATCTGTTGCACGTAGAACTTGATCCACAGTGTGTGATTATACCTGGTATACCCCACCCTACCACCCTACCTCTCCAGTACCTGGTGTTATGGAATTACCTCATGTATTACTATGGTTAGGGTGATGATTGGTGCCCAGCTTCAGGAACAGGGAATGCCTTACACTATACATTATATGTACTTAGATTAGAGGGTAGGGTATGTGACGCCGGTATACCCTACAGCTACCATATTTCTATATTCTTTGCCAGTAATATTTTACACAATGTTGGCTTTGTGAGGATTTTATCTAAAAAGGGCTTGGAAGTTGTCTAGGTGTCAAATGTACGTATTAAGGAAACTACTGGGGTGCACATGCAATCAGCTGCACAAGTATGGGAGTAACAATTTTTCACATGTAATATCAACAAGATCCAGTGCTACTATCAACTGCCTCAATCCAATCTTCCTGACCCTATACACCATTAGAACTGGAATAGATAATGTGCGTAGAAAGGCCGCAGTTCGGTTCTAAACCTATACCGCTAGCATTACTTTTATTTCAAAGTGATACCAGAATATATCAGATTTGTCTCCTTAATGCTCCCTCGGTCTGCCTTATTGAGTTATTTCCCTAATATAACACCAGAGCAGATGTCCAGTACCAGCACAAGGTCCAGATTTATCCTAGAGAGGTGATGCTGCTGTTGCTATGGTTACGTCATAAGTGTCCTGATTACTTCCCACCCCACCCCTTCTCATACCTTTCTGGAACCCCACCCCCACCCCCTTGTCACCTTTACATCTCGTCCCCCACCTTTGTTGAGTGGTCTACACGCATGGCTTCAGACCATTGCACACCTGCCCTCTCCATGTCCACCCCCTCCCACCCACTCCTTCTTCATGCTGGTCCTGATCCTGTCCAAAGATCGAGGGGTGGAGCAGCAGAGGTGATGAGGTGGAGGGTGGGTGTGTGTGTGGGGGGGGGGGGGGGGGTGGAGGTGATGCAACAGGCAGGTTGAGTAATGAATTGTTGGGCTGCGTGGTTCCTTGCATAATAAATCGCAATTCTAAAAGTGGAAGCCCGCCAGGAATATTTGTATGGCATTCATATGCAAATAGGTTCCAGGAATTTGGCGGGAGACTCATAGCATGGTGGAATAAGACCCCGAGAGACTGGGATGGTATCAAAATACTGAGTAAAGAAAAGCAATCATGTCTTAGCATGATCATGGGGAATCATTTTTGGGTCCCTTTGCCACTGCCTAATTTCCATATACTTTGATATTCATATCAGTTATTACTTTCGCCAGATCGATATAAGAAAATTGGAAGCAACCAAGAAATATAGTACATGTATTTATCCTGAAAGTTTAGGGGGGGGGGTGGAGGAAATTCATGTCATCCCATCCCTGTCACTGTCACTGTTTCCTGCTTATTCTCACCCTGACACTTATTTCTCAATTTCCATCAAGGTCCTGGCCATATGCCGTTGACCATCCCCATACTTACGTCGGTGTATAGTGAGGGGAAAGTTAGAGGAAAGTCAAGGATATTAGACGTATACTGGCATTAAATTGTCTCTGTCAAACCTCTGATTGTTTCCTACTTCTTCTCATCCTGACACTTATTTCCCCATTTCCATCAAGCTCCTGGCCATTTCCCATTGACCATTCCCATCCTCTCCCTTGCTCTTCCCCACCCTTCTCCCCCACTCCCTGCATCTACCCCTCCCCCTTGCCCCTCCCCTCACACTGCCCCTAGTGTTAATGACATAACCCTATAGATGCAGTGCTTACCTGGCACTTTTAGGGCTCACAATGGGCCACCCTCCATGTAGCCACAAGTTACGCATACCCACATAAGTGTTTGCTTCCAGGCCAGGTGCTTTAGAAGGGGAGATCCAAGCCACACCTTCCATCTCTTCACCCCACCAGACACCCCTCCCCCTCCCAAACATTCCCTTTCCACTCAGAGCCTCTCACGGAGGTGACAATAGGTTCTTCAAATTGGACCAACACTTCAACAGTTGTCAGCTCCCCCTGAGAGCTACTTTCTCCCCCCGTGTGAGAGGATATGTATACTTTCCCTGATTCTCTGCTTTTTAATTCCTGTCACTTATAAAAGATTGAAACACCTGAGATTTGTTTGCATATCTCTCCTTGCATAATCCTGTTTTCGTTGATGGGTAGCGAACCCCTGTTCATATATGCTATACGGATACAATGTTATGTATTGTTGAGGTCATGGTCTATGTGTTACATGACTGTACAGCATGCCATTTCCCCAAACCTTAACTATTCTTTTACTGAACGCGCATTTTTGCAAGTAAATCGCCGATTTCTGGTTGATTTTGAATTTTCAATGAATTTTCAATGAAATCTTACGATTTTCTCTGGCCTTGCTCTATGGTATGAGGTCTCTTCATATTTTAAATCACTATTCTCTACTATGTTTCCCGGAGATATGGTGAGCTCCTAAAATGGTAGAGAATTAAGAAGGGTTTGGGCCAATTCTAATGATTATTAATGGCAAAAAGTCATAAAAAACATAAAATAATTTCTTTTTCTTTTAAGAAAACCTACTTTGGGCAGTTTTTCACAAAGAAAAGGATGGTACCATCAATTTTAGTATGTTTGGTGGACACTTGACAAAAATATGGTTACTATGGCAACATATACACTGAAAGTAGCGATTTTAGATAGATTTGGTTGCCATGGTAACCAAATAGACCATGTACCATGTAAACATGTGACTTGAAAATTCTAAAAATATTCAAAGATATCTATCATGTGCTTTTTTATTTCATGTAAATTGATAGAGGGAGTCCTAAGATATTATTTGACAATATTTGATACAATTTCCTCATTATAAGGATCGACTATAGTCGACGTTAGGCCTATCGTGGTGATGACTATAGACATTGCCAGTCCTTCAAAGGTTAACTCGTACTCTAAAATTCTAAAACAAGTATCTATATTTATAGACAAAATGTACCCATAGAATTGCAATTCACTGCCAAACCATACACCCCTAACTAGTGTGCATCACACTATAATATAACAGTAAAGCACATTCCTCCAAGCTGTGGCCTTGTTTATTTGTACAATAACCATATTTGACCAACTTTGGGGTAAAAATGTTTGGCACTATGCTGAAGCTAGGTTGCATATCCTAAATAACTGCCAGTCTGTGTTAAATATTTTAAAGTGAGGATTAAAGAACTGCAGATTTTGGCTAAATTTAGAGGAGCTGGGTCCACCTGGGGCCAATGGCACGAAGGAGATACACCATATGGTAGGTGGTCGAGGATCGCATATAAACTTATTAGGAAAACTTAGTTATACCGATGAGATGTTCATATACCATAGATATCAGTTCCTCATTTGACAAAAGGTTCTGATGTTGTTGATATACTGCTTGATATTTCCTGATTCCCACATTGGTAGGACGAGTAAAGGATTAGATACCTCGGTATGACAAGGGATTAGGGTACCAGGTAGCACTGGTCTGATTTGAGGTGTCCAAAAAGAAGACCTGTGGAATTGAATGGAAAGAAAAGAAGTGAAGTATTCAGAAAGTAAAGTGTTACCTGAGGGGTATTCCCCTACAATGATGAATGGGGTGTGTAGGCGGACCCAAAAGACTTCCCTCTTACAGTAGTTTCCTGCTCATAACACACTCATAATAAGGCCCCTTACCATGTACTACTTACAGCACAGGGCCTGTCATTCATTACCTCAAGGATGTGATACTAGAGTGAGTGGGTAGGTAGTTATCGATTGGTAGAAGTAGAAAGGAATTTTCTAAAGTCATATATTGTAATACTGGTGGTATCTGGATATGTTGAACATTCTTTAATTGACTGATGGAGCGGGATGCTCCACTTTGGGATGGATTCTGGCCTCAAGGATATTACTGGAACGAGTGCATGGGTGGTTATCTATTGGTGGCAGGAACAAGAGATTTTCTAAATTCATATGGTAATGGATATCATATTATATTATGTTTGGATTTCTATTACTGACCGATGGGAGTGGGGATACTTAACATTGGGATGAACTTTGGTTGCAGTCAGTTCCAGATAGGGCCAATACCCAGATTGCAGAGAACAATAAACAGCATAGATCCTAGAGAGAACAAGAAGCAGTCAACCTGGGCCTGACTGAATATACACCTACTGAGTTAGACCCTCTATACCATTGCTGGGAGAGGGACCTTATCCCTAGAATTGAAAGAAGGTGGCAGGGATAGTGGGGAGACCCCGATGATGATGATGATGATGATGATAGCATTCCATCCACTCTCCGAAGGAGAGGTCGGGACCTTCGAACCATGGATGGTCAAATCCGGGATGGGGAGACCTTAAGCCCTCTACAGTCAGCCCTCACTTCCTCGACCCTTTAATTCCTCAGATCCCTCACTACCTCAGACAAAAATTTTGCAACTTTCTCCTTGTGTTCTATTATATTTGAGCTTGAATCCTCGAATATTTTGCTTCCTCGGATATTTTTCCTTGCATTTTCCAAATTCAAGGAAACAAGGGCTGACTGTATACAACCAGCCAAGGTGCTAATGTGAGAGGGGTGAACTGGTGAAAGCGGAAAAGGTGCAGGAGGAGGGTGACGTCCACAGTGACAGGTCAGTGATTGGGGCTGGCTAGAACCCAGATTGATGTAGTAAGGCCCACCTCCCCTGCACCTCCTCCTCATTGTAGGGGGCCTTGATGGCGCATGCTTCACTGGTGGAGCAGTGTCAGGTGCTGCCACTTGTCACTGGACTGCCACCTGTGCACCAAGACGGATACAGACCACTGCAGCAAAGCAGATCATTACAGCGTATACAGTCAGCCCTTGTTTCCTCGAATTTGGAAAATGCAAGAAAAATATCCGAGGAAGCAAAATATTCGAGGATTCAAGCTCAAATATAAAAGAACACATGGAGAAAGTTGCAAAATGTTTGTCTGAGGTAGTGAGGGATCTAAGGAATTAAAGGGTCGAGGAAGTGAGGGCTGACTGTATCCCAAACATCATAACATGTATATTCTGTTAATGCTATGTTCAACACATTGATTACATCCAACATTGCTCTGAGAGATTTCTATCTCACAGAAAGGAGAAGACCAATGTCTTCTGAAGAATTCATTCCTAGGTATTACCTTTTATTCTTCAATAAATCAAATGCAGAGATATGTTTAATAGATCGGTTGAGTGTTGAATTGTATCATGCTACCGTTGCTGTCAAATTCAATTCAAGAAAGCTGACCCTATTATGACGAAGTGAACTAAAGACAGGGATACAAGGTACCCTCATTATAGCTCTAGGAGGTGAGGGAAGGTTTTGGGGGAGTGATTCATGTACAGGGATTAGGGGTTTACTTGGGGGTGAGGTAAACTTAGTCACCCAGGTCACATTTACCATCCTATGGATAGTCCCATTTACTAGGTATCATCAAAATCAATACACCCAGTGACCAAACTAAATCAGTATCACTGGGTTCCAGACAGATCCTCTATTAGCTATTCATAACAGACAGAATTGATGAGCACCGTGGATGGGGTTGGGGGAGGGTGTTTGGATGGAGACTGACCTCTTTTTTTTACATCTGATGTGATGTCAAAGGTCAACAGTGTCAGCATCCAGCATGGCGTGTGGCGTGGGGACGAAGTAAGAGTGTATGAGCACGCTGCACCTATCTTGATATAATATCAACAAAGCATAATCACTAATAAAATTATCCTAATGACAAGAGGAGAGACACTTTATTAGATGGCTATTTAATTAGAAATATGTTTAGAATAGTGGTCCATCTAAACTCTCTGAAATCGATGAAAGAATCAGTATGTAATGCACAAATTGAAAAGTGAAAGTCAACTGGGTGCCTGTGCGCCCTACTCAAGCTCTCATGCCCCATGTATGTAGAGATATGGTTGACAGCCCGCATCCCCTATGGACACCCTCACTGTCCCATGAGCTGACACTGACAGTGTGAAAATTGGTTGTGTGCGTGTAAAGTCAGACCTCTGCCAAACAGGACGGGACAGGTGGGGGAATGTGCGCCAGCTTGGGGCACACAGGCCCTCCTGTAATGGCCAAAGGCCATCTATTACTATTTATTACTGTCAGTGATATGCATCCTTGCCACAGAGTTGTAATTGCAATGCATGAGCTTGATTAGAAATTTCAGACCTGCCTCTCCCTCAGAATCCCTCAGCAATAGGGAGTTTATGGTTTGGTTACTTGTAACGTGTACGGCAACGTGTAGCCTATCCTTCAGCATTGTTTTAGACGTACACGTTGCCGTACACGTCATCTTACACTCCCTAATGACTGGGTGCCTGGAGAGGTGTTCACACTGCATTCATATATGCACAGTCCAAAAAGTAGACAAAATACAGTCCTTAGACGATAAAGTGTACCACCTGATAGCCTGGCATGGCCTCAGGAAAAGGAGAATGGACCGAGGTCGATGCTGAGCAGTCGTGGACCTTCTACTTGAAAATTAAAAGCATATATGACTAAAGACGAGACTCCTGAGAGTACAATGGTAATTAATAGAAGCTCCCTTGGATTACCTCGTCACATCTTTGACTGCCATCTTATTGTGTTAACTTTTAAGGGCCGCTAATGCATAATGCATAATGTCCATTGGTCGTCATGAAGCATGAATGCAGCCCTGGCAAGCAATTCACCAGAGCTGCATTCCTGCATCATACTGACCCTACAGCTGCACTTCATTGGTACATCGTGACGACCAATGGCATGATGCACTCCTGTATCATGGTATTTAAAGGGTTAAAGGTGGGCTTTCTGGAGGGTGCACCCCTATGGTATATGCCTTGTGGCTGTGGTGTTACACACCAGTTGATCCAGGATAAACGTTGTCAGCACCCAGCTCCTCCCACCTTCATACCCCGATAACCAGGAACGCCACAAGATCCACCCAGGCATGTAAAGGCTGCATATACCACTGTCCCCTGTCACTGCCCTGCTAGTCTTCGAGGGTGCTACTGACTGTAGGACACCAGTCCCAATATAATACCTGGCACTGAAAACGTGCAGGGGAGAGAGATAATAGTGGGTTTTGCCGAATCCATGAACATTGATGAAAGGTCTGTCTTACATGGAGAGAATAATCTATCAGTCTCAGTAGTACATGGTCACCATTTATTCTCCAAATATATGTGATCCTCTCATTCTGTCCTTGCTTTTTTTCCTTTAATATCTCTTTCTTTTAACATTTAACATTTGGCAACCCCCCCAATTATTATTATTATTATTATTATTATTATTATTATTATTATTATTATTATTATTATTATTATTATTATTATTATTATTATTATTATTATTATTATTATTATTATTATTATTATTATTATTTATTATTGTTGTTGTTGTTGTTGTTGTTATTATTATTATTTCTTTCAATCGCTGCCGCCCATCTATTTATGCAGGGAATGATAATCATAAGATGTATGAAAGAACCTGAGCTCGTAAAAATCAACTCCATGAACTAGAATTGTAAAGATAGTTTGCGTGTGTCAAGCATAAACGGGTGGTGGGGGGGGTCTAGAAGTGGCTAACATCGATAGAATAGACACAGGGGCGGGGGAACTTAAGCACAGTAAAAAAAGAACATTAATTATCCAATATGACTGCGCCCACGCTGTCCTATTCATATCATTCCTAAGTGTGGTTTTTACTGTCCTCCTTCGGCTTTGGATGACATCCTCTACTATTGATGATCATTACCTTGACGACAGGTAAATCTCCTGTCAACTCACCTGACCGTAACTCGTGAGTCACCTGTGTCTATGTCACCCCCGTAGCCACCTGAGTAATGGGTATCATACAGCATATAGGCACACCTGAAAGTAGACGTGTGTAGGGCTGTGGGTGCTCATGTTCTACTCGCAAAAAATGAAGAGTAGCTGGGATCCTTTAATTGAAAAACACAAAATAAATGCGTCTAATCTTGTTAAATTCAACAAGCACAGACTCTTCATCTTGACGACTTTGGGTGGTATGGCACGTGGTCCTACTTGATGACCCTAGAGCGATGGGGCTTGCAGTTGTCAACCTAGTCACACAAGTTGTCAACATGAAGAGTCTGCGCCAGGTCTGACAAGTTTAAATGTTTCAACTTTTTTTATTTCATGCTGCTCATCTTTTCAGTGTATAATAATCTAAAGCCATTGGAACTGGGACCTCTTAAAAGGTGCTTCCTTGTCCAATAATATTATTGATGGGTTAATTCTTGATGGGCTACTATATAGCAACGATAGCAATGGCATAAAGATAATATCCTTGGGCAGTATCCATTGACTAATAGCACTATCATTTGAGAAGGGATATTTACCCTATATATATAAAAAGGCATTGGTTCGTCGCTGGTTCCTACCCCATTGAAATAGGCTTGAGTGCTTGCCAGTTACAGATAAACCAAAAGAGGCTAGATAAAAGTATGTACTTTTTTTCAAAATTAACTCGATTTTTCTTCAAATTTCCTTTTCTAATAATATTTTCAGGGAACCATATATGATAAAAGTCTCTTGCTACCAAGTGAATGATAGATTCAATCGTGAATAAAAGTGGAGAGTACTTTTATACAACAGCCTTTAGCCTCAAAATCATCAAACTATTTTTCTGCATTTTCAGCCATATTGGACCTCAGTTCAAAAATATTGGCACCTGGCCCGGTTCTGTTGTTCAAGGAAATTAATCACCGGTTCTAAATTTGGATTCAACTCACTGAGATCTTTCATTTGATATGTCATTTGTTAAGATCTAATGGGTAGTTCCAGAGATGCTTGCTAAAAATCAAACCTCCGAGAGAATCTGCTGGGAGTGTAAAATTGTTTGGCATTGCTAAGAAAATCGCTGCTGTTGCTAAGATAAGCGCCGCTAAGTTAAGCGCTTCTATTGTAAGACACCAGGGGGCTGCACTGGGAAGCTCTTTCAGGGGTCTTTGCCTGTGGAAAATATAGGCATATCGTGGGCTGCCCCCCCCCACCCCCGAAGTGCCGAAGGCACTAGTCTAATACAAAAATGACTATGGCAGCAACACGTCTATTGCCACCGCCTCTATCATAACATGCACTTGAGACTTAATCTAGCTCGCCATCCCAAATACACCATGATAATTCTACCATATCCCGTCAATGCTGTTTTGTGTATTCATGGATTAGAATCTAGTTTATGTACACATATATAGTCATCATATATCACCTCTGTACATCCTAACCTTCATTGCTTCTATATATAGCCTCTGGCAGTTTTTGCCATATAGCCTCTGGCAGTTTTTGTCATCTGTTTGTGTTGTCATTCATGGATGCATAGGTATACACCAAGAGTATTGCGATCTAGCATGGCATGCAATGCCTTAACATGTCTGCCTCACTCCTTCTCCCCACCTTTATTCAATTCCCTAAACCTCCCTCTCTTCCTTTACCAATGCACATCCCCCTCCCTCCTGTTGTTCATTCCGGTTTATTGTTTCAGCTTATTCCATGACACATCTAGCTGCCATGTTACTTTGGGATTATGTTTATTAAGATTGATCTTGACTATATATATTTAGTTGACATTCAAGATGGGGTTCATTGAGGGTTTCCTACTAGTAAACTAGAGGTGCACTCACAGTGTACCCCTGGGTAAAATATAAGATGCAGTTTGACTCCCACTCCAGTATTGGAGCTACATGTACACAATTCTTCTTTTTTACATATGCGTTATCTGATACCATAAGCCTTCCTCTGTTCAGTTAAAGTAATTCGGCGGTACAGAATAGCCAAGTAGGGGTCGAGTTACCCAGGCAAAGACCAGATGCTTCAAGGGCGGGTGAGGCAGTGTTGGGTGCGGCCGATGGAGCAGAGCAGACTTGCATTTCAACTATATATGTACCTAACATGTTTGAGGAGTATATTTTGTCTGAAACTGATATTGCGAGAATAAATCAGAGAGTGCTGACTAATAAGTAAATTCTGATATAGGAAGTACAATACTGTGTTCAAAGGTGGATTTTGTGTGGATCTTTGATTTTATTTCAACTTAACAAGAAGGACATCTGGCAATGACCATTGGATCAAACATGATGCTGTCGTCAAAAGGTATAATGGGTGAAATATCGGATGGTGCTGAGATTGGTCTGCTCGGGTCTTATCCTCAGATTATTACCATATCTGCTTGTGGTATAGCTATACTTTGTTGTTATGGTACCACAAACGTTTATATTATGGTTAGGATGTTCAGCTTGAAAACGAAGATTTGAAATGAGGTAGTGAAAGACAATATTAAACACCGTGTTCTGCAATTACAGATCGGAAAGGTGTTATACATGTAAAAAGATTGTATGAGATAACAGGTTGGACAGGGTTTAGTGATCGCAGTTCCCATGTATTCTGATTACGCAGGTATGTCAGCACTGGTTTCTTTTTCCATTCACATATGTCTACATCCGAATATAGAATGTTTTCTGTTTAACTTCTCCATTGGCATGGAGGCCGTGACTTGCTCCATACACAGTAATGTGGCCTTGAAACTTGTATGTTTATAAATACGCATCAACAAATACTATTTAACTCGTGAGCTCAAATGGCTATGAGAAATTTTTTTTTTTTGCCTTATGTCTTGAGTAAATAAACACGTCTGACTAGTACAGTTATGTATTCTTGTAGACAAACTAGGGAAGACCTCACCCACGGTGTAAGGAGTTATGATGAGATGGGTGATGTGACTCAGGACAATCAATTGATAATTTCCCTGACCTTGCATCTTAACAATCTCAGGAAAGGCTAACATAAAAGATAAACCGCATTCAGACAGGTTTTTGCTTTGATACACTGCCATTTTAAGGAGACGTTATCTTAACTAATATTTTAATAAAGTAAGGGATCATTTACAATATAACTAGGGGGAGGTCTGAACGTGCATAGTCGACAATTTAGAACATTTGTTACTGTAGTTCATATCCTAAGTCAGTCTGTCTCTCTCTGTCTCTCTGTCTGTCTCTCTCTCTTCGAGTTCAGCTCTGCTCTCCAATTTTTAATAAGCCTCCATAATCAAATGCACCTGTGTGCCAACATTCAATACATATATAATCAAAGTGAATAACCTTTGCCTCTTCTGGTACAAGTGCACTCCATATTTGGTCTGTCGCGAAGAGATGGATTTCTGTACGCATTATTATTTCCTATATTATTTTGGTTCACAAAGGGGTCTTGTGTACACTGGAGTCCAATGCTAAAGAAGACACACTATGCTCTGTACTGGCGCCTCTGTAGTGAGCATATTCTGTCTGCCCCTCACTCACTGCCTGCTATGGTATGGGCCTTTGGGTATGAGTCAATATTGGAGGTTTGTTTTCTCTGCCACATCCTCTCAATGGGGAGACTTCCTCTGTGGGAAAAAGAAGAGTTATGCTAGTGGAGTGCCCCATCAACTAAAACATTCTTCATTCAGCCTTAACAAAAATGGCATCATTGGATCTAATTTTAGCATGCTGTCTCATCTCTCTGACATCATGCTCATTATTTTGCTGAAATCATTTAGATTTCAGAATAATCCATTTGAATTTTCATCCAAGGCTTGTCATTTTAAGGACATCTGTAGTACTGATTGTATGTATTTATATACATTCTGAAGGGCAGACTATGGAAAGATGTCTACACAAATATAGTAAACCTGAAGAGTGAAAGAACTAAACTTCCCTTTTCCCCTTCTCCCTGTGTGCCTTCCCTCCCTCCGTCCCTCCCTCCTTTCCTTGATTTTGCCCTTCCCTCCTTGTGCTGTGCATTCTATATCCATCCCCACTTCTCATTAAGCCAATGCATACCCCCTGCACGCTCATAAAGACCGCTCCCCTCCTTCCCACACCCCCAGAATTATTGACAACAGGGGCACTGTTTGCTTGCATAAGCCATGCGTGTCTACGTGGCGTTTTATCATAAGGCTGGCTTTATTTTTTTACCCTGGATAAATGAGAGAAATTCCAATTGGCATCACACAAGTGGTGAGCCTGTGGTTGTAGTGTGCACTGGGTTTTGTGAGGATGGTGGTCATCAAAACAGATGTCTTTAGAATCCAGGCACCCATAATAGCCTTCTTTATCTGTCTACCTCTGATTAGATTTATTCCTTTTTACTCATTTATTTGTCTGTTTTACTTAAGGAATAGTACTTCTGCATGGCTAGCTGTAAAGCAAGGATGTATATATGCATCTTAGGCCTGTGGTTAGAGATCATTCATATACATAAATACAAGAAATACAAGAAATAAAGCAAGTAAATAAATCAATATCCACCATAATAGGTTACATATTAAATCATAACAAATTGCCTCGCCATATTGTGGATTGTATAGCTCACATAGCCATTATCAGCTGGGGGCCGCCATTAGACCCCAACGGCACTATGACTAACACCTTCAGCCCCCGACTCCGCAGTATATGCCAGGGATGCCTCCCATTGGTCAATAATACAATATCCATGTGCCGTATAAGAAGTATGTAAGAATTTCAAAACGGGTGCATTTATTTTGTTATTCAGAGGAGTCCAATGGGGGAGTGGCTTGAGTCATCAAATCTTGTCATATTTGAAAAATACTGAACCATAAAGGATCCCAATCCCAGGTATTGCGAGGCGACCCACACTTCTGAATGTTATATTTACACTCCAAGACGATAGTAGTAGACATTCTCTTCTCTCTACAATAAAAAAATGTAGTTGTCGAGTGTTATGTTCCTGGTTTTGTTGTGAGGTGTTTGGTTGAGGATATTGTGTGATTCACTGAGTGTTTGAGGATATACAGAGTGATTCAAAACCTCACTTGGTTACTCACTGTCACTGGTAAACACACTGTACATGTGTATACCACATTCTCAAGGATAATAGATGTCCAGCTCATAATAAATATCCTGTAGAAGGCTTTTGTACCTATACAATAACGTTCTATCTGTGACTGTATGTATCTCTGATGAATGTCCAGTGTGTGTCAATTCATTATGCAATGCAATTTAGCCATCACACATTGCATGATGAATTACCATATATATATAGCACATTACCAAATATATAAGCACACATATATGGAAAATATAATTTAGTATAATTGAACAGTGTACAGGTCTAGAAGAGCTGATTGCATACTAGGGGCAGCTGCTTTACAGGATTATAGAAAGACCATCCCTCCTGGAACTTTGATTATTAATAGTTGATCTTACAGCTAGAATTCTATCAAAGATTCAATAGCTCTCTGACCATTTGCAGTTGCTTCCTATAATTATGATGTATGTTCAGAACCAATCAAAGAATCGTCGTACTTCCAAAATGATTTAAATACAGCCATAAGAACTGGTGATTTTATCTATCGGTAGCTATGATAAGAATTGTCGATCTAGGTGACCAGTTCCTTACTCTGTAAAGGATGTTGAACTTAGAGTGAAATCCTTGTCCAAGGTACCAGTGATTCATCAGTATGTGTACTTTCACAGATATAACATAGTGTGCAGTGTACTGCTTCATTGAATAAACTACACTGCTTCAGTGCAATGCAATAACGGTGGGTCATTGTTGATATTGTTCAGTTTTACGATGATACCTGGTAGATTCAACAGCTATTTCATAGAGTGTAGTGTTTGACCCCCCCCCCCCCAATCCAAAATTGCAGGTAACCCAAGTGGAATATGACTTTGATCCATAGCCACCCATAGTAGATGCAGTATAGTAAGACCTATGAATTGTGACTTGTACTGAACGCAGTTTTGTTCACTAGAAATAGACAAGGTATAACGGACTCGCCTGAAATCATCTAAACAAACAATACTACTGGAGTTGTTTTCGTATGACTTGATCGGATTATGTAATGCTTTATATTCCTCTTTCTTTTTTATTTCTGTATCAGACAATGGGATTTTGTGTGTCCCTTGTAGGGAAAGACGGAAAGCAACACTCCTCAATGTATGCAGTAGAGATGAAAATAATAGGGATTTTGTCTATTCTTCTCCAAGTGGATTGCACCCTTTTGAAGGTCAACCTTAGACTTTGGTGACCTTGATGTTTAGGAAAGGTGAGGAATGTATAGTGAAAGCGGATTACATCATAAAAAAGGCATGGCACAGTCACGGCTCTTTACATTGGACTGTATGAGATTGATCTTGGATATTTATGTAAACTATGTACAAATACATAGGTATATATGGATACATCCAGCTGTACTTCTGTGTGATAATGTGTTTGCAGAAATGAAAAAAAAGCTAGGTCCTTCTTTCTGCTGCTATTCTTCATAATGGTGAATCTTGAACCTGTAAGGCTGGCTAAGGGCTTTATGGGCTAGGCCCTTCTGTCCTCATGCAATGTGAGCAAGACACAAGCGAGTAACTCGCCAGTACTGAATCAATGCATCATGCTGACCTTCCAGGTTGATAGGCCCCAGCCTTGAATGGTCGACCTGATGCACAATCGCAGCTCCACAACGCTGGCATTGCACGAACGCTTCAGGACAGCGAAACCATGAACATGCATCCATTATTTGTCAAGATGGTCAAGTTATTCATTATCTATAAAATGGGTCTGGTGGTTTATATGATAGAAGGTGGTACAGGTTTTTACAGGTACACAGCAGTACAGTAACCCATGATGCACGTTTTCATGAATGATGTCTTCTGTAATGTCAATTTTGGTGTGATATGAATATGAATGATCCATTTAAATGCGATCCCCCTTTTCTTTTCTTTCCTGCAGAGGGCGGTGCTGATACCTATGATGGAACTGATCCAGGCCTGCAGCAAATCCGGGTACGTTCAGCAATCCCACAGGACCCTTTCGTCTACTAAAGATCAAGACAATATCTATAATCCGCTATTGTGCCCAGTATCCTCCGACGGGAATTGCGTTTCGATCTCGCTGCTGCTCCAATTAACTTGTAGCAAACCAAGAATATACATTCGAGCACTGAGTCAAATCAGCATTAATTACAGACAAGGATGCCCGAATGCATGTACAAGCCACAGTCGCACAACATGCATGCTCAGTTTCTGCAGAATACATATTGCATCAATATTGGGATTAAAATTGGTCATGGTCGGCCATATGTTTGTTTTGGAATTATGCCAACGTGTATACATGTACCTCTATACATTTTTGTATTTTCTATTTCTATTATATGCTTCAAATAAAACATTGGAGGCTTTGCCCCCACACCCCCGTTTTTTATTTTCCTATTCCTTTTCTCATATTTTCTTTTTTCTTATTCAGATATTTCATCAGGGGGGGGCATAAGAAATCGGGTTCTCTGCCCCCGCACACCCGTTTCCATAATTTTTTTTCTTTTTCTTTTACATTTCCCCTTTTTATCACATTCACTATTTTTCAGACTATAGTTACATGTAGTTTAAAGATGTTGTACTTCTGCTTCAGTTCTTAAAAAAAATATATCAGTTGACTGTATATAATTCTTTGAGGCAGTAGCTAAGTGTGTGTATGGCATTGGAGACCGACCCTCTCTGTTTAGAAGATAGTGCCCATTCTTAATCCCAGGGCTACCCCTGTCGTCGAAATGACACGGTACTGCCAGGGTTGGATGGTAAAGAGTGACAACTGCAATTATGACTTTTTAACTGCCTTTTTTGTCAACTTCATAAATGATTTTTCATAGCAACAATTCTTGCATATTGAAACGATGAGAAATCCAGATTTACATTGCAAGCTGTAGATCATAGATGAACGGCTTAAGAATATATCTAAAAAATGGAAAGATGTTGTGAGCTCAATAAAATAAAGAGCTAGGCTATGTGCTACATGAAAGATTTGTTTATATAACTTTTAATGGATACCATACGAAAAATAACAGATCATTTATTAATATGGGCCCATTCAGAAGAGTTATTAGTGCACAGAGATCATTTTTCTTTTTCGTTTCATAATATGATTTATCATATGTCGTGTGTGTGTGTATATATATATATATATATATATATATATATATATATATATATATATATATATATATATATATATATATATATATATATATATGGTATAGAGCACTCTATACTTATGTTCTTGAATGTCTGAGATGAAATCATATATTTATCCTGGACACTGTTACTGTAATAATGTAATAAAACACTAACAACTAATGTTCTGTGTCCTGGCCCTTTCTTGTCAGCAACACAGAAAACATGCCGCCGCCTAAAACTCGTCAATACAGACGAGTTTAGGGTAGTCAAGGTCAAATGACCACCTAAACTTGTCAAACTGACAATAGAAAGTCGTCATACTGACGATTAAGGTGGTCAGGATGACAACCTAAAGTCGTCACGTTGACGACCTAAAGCTGTAGTTTTAGGTATCGTCAACCTGAGGACTTAAAGTCGTCTGCACTGACTAGTTTCGTGCCTCTCAGTTTTTCAGTGAATTGTCTACATATGTATTCCTAGGGTTTTCTCACAGACATCTACTGTAAGTGCTTTCCATTCACATAGCTCTTCTATTGAACATGTGTCGACGAATTTATGACTTCATATGTTCACAATGATTTTTCCTTGCTTCCCTGTTTGTTAAAAAAAGGCATTGCAAAAGAAGAAAAATGTCAAATTACAGGTTACAGCAGTGCTGAATTGGAGTAATCATAGCATATTGCCATTCAAACGTTATTTTATTGAGGGTAGTTGTTATGTTCTCTCAAAAGCAATACCAGATATGATTAAGGTGTCAACTCTTTGGTTGGGATATGTTATTATCTACGTTAGTCAGTCTCCCTGGATGCTGTCTCAACTGGACCTGTCTTGTGAACAATAACACCAGACTGTACTGTGATGGATCATCTGAATTCTATAGCTTTTGTATAATCATATTCCTTTACCTAAAGTAGAGTAGGTGGGCTGGTAGTGAGTGAGGACGAGGAGATGTAGGTTATATATGTACACATACTAAAAGACATGAATCCATATCAATGAAAAGTGTAACTTAAAGCTAGGAATCTGAGGAATACATAGTTGAATATGAAGGCTTATTGCTGGTTTTATATAATGAATAAAGATTGCATCCCTGCAGGAGTTAAAACTCTGAGATAATTGAACCAACGGAACCTTATAGCTTAGTACTATGTGTCAAAAGTGCATCGGGAAAGTGACATGGATACTAAATTGTAAAGGTTCTGATTTCGAGATGAAAGTAGTATATCTAGACTTTTTCTTATAGGTCCTGTAGAACTGCTATGTGTAACAAATCTGCTAACTGTTATAATAACACTTAGCAGTCAAACATCCAACTGCTAACTGTACCAGAAAATCTCTAAGTGTTATAAGCATCCTGTACAGGGACATGGAACTGCTATCTGTTACAATAAATGCTATCTGTAACATCACATAAAACTCAGCTAGGTGTATCACTTTCACATAATTATAAGCCAAGGGCCACACAATATCATAATGGAGGCTATATCAATACTGTAGCAGTCACGGCCATGAGAGCCTTAGACTGGCAACAAGAGCTTCGATCACAGGATCAGAGAGGCAGTTTGGAGATGACAGCCCCCAAAGTACACTTGACAATGTTTTGTTACAGTTAGCAGTTAGATGATTAACAGCTAAGTGTTATTATAACAGTTAGCAGTCTTGTAACACTCAGCAGTTCAACTATATAACTGCTGATTGTAACAACACTGATAAGTGTAACACTAACACTTAGAATACAGGCACTAAATGAAGTCATTAAGCCTATGTCTATTTACTATGCATTATGCTAATACAATATGCCAATGTGGCTACATTTGTCCCCCTCGGTTAAATACGAAATGTAGTTTTTTTTTTACATTTAGCTGTGATTGGAGTGTAAGTTGAATTGTTACAGATAGCAACCTTTTGTTACACTTAATTTGTTACACTTAGTTAGCAGTTTGATAATTGACTGCTAAGTGTTTTTTATAACAGTTAGCAGTTTTGTTACACTTAGCAGTTGTACAGGCCCTATTTCTTATGCAGCATGGGAATATAGATCTTTGTGATTTATTACTGAAGATGTTATCCACTTGCCTTTTTTCAGTTGGTGTAATTTTACAGCATCCCATTAGTTGTTTTTCCCCTGTCTCCTTAGAATTTTTATATTCAGTTTCTTTAAATACAAATGGAGAATAGAAAAAGTAAAATGTGAAATGACAGTTTGACACTAAGGATCTATTGTGAGGAGATCCATTTTCTAGACATCTTCATCTTTAGATTTTCCATTCTTGGAAGACTACTAATACGGACGAAGAATAATGACCTCTCAATAGTTGTTTTGCGGATATGAATAGGCCCTGTTTCTAGGTTTTAACATTAACGTGGGTCACACAAAGTGGAAGAAAGCAAACACATATGACATATATCTTGAGTTTCTTACGATGACTGGAAGGTGTTTTCTACTGTGACCAGGTAAGCATTTCAAATGGCCCTCAAAACATTAAAGAGCCACAAAGGATATGGAATGCCTATTGAATCTTAGAATATCTATTAATCATGTGTAAGTGAGGGTCTTCAAACTATTTCTATTCAAGGGATCTCTCTTGAATGTACTTCTGTGTCATTCTCCAGATCTTTCTTACATCTCCAGTTGCGGATCCAGCATTTGGAAAAGGAGGGGGCGCAAATTTTAGGGTCCAAAATATGTAGTTGACTTCTTAAGCACTTGGAAAAAATTTGCGGGCGCCCTCGCGCCCCCCTCTAAATCCGCCACTGAATCTCTCAAACTGTGTAGGCTGGCAGGTTTGAAAATACCAGTTTCCATGCACCTTTTAACTGTAAGGGATAGCATACTGCTTAGCAAAACACGAGAGCAACCATTTTGGGGCAAGGTATTGTGGCTGGGGAGGATTAACAAATCCCCCGTCCTACTCTTCATCCTCCTTTTAAGCTGATCGAGGGACTGTCTTATACTATTAGCTATTTTATTGCACATGCGTACGACTGAGCACCACACTTCCTACTATAGCTCTTCCTCCTTGATTTAATACCTCGTATACATCCCTGCTATTACACACTCATATTTTAAAAACGTGATTTACCTAAAGAAGAAGAGAGGTGATCAATAGGCAGTAAGATAAAAAGATGAAAAAACTAAAATGAATCTTGTGACCCCATTTTTTGGTGATCAAGTTTCTATTTACTTCACAGGCTCTCCCCTGGTGGGGTGATGCTGAATGGGCAAGTTGAGGTGAATGTTTTTATCTTAAAGTCAATGACGTATAGAGGGTATTGACAATACGTCACGTGTTTCCGGTGGGCCTATTGTACTTCCGGGAGGGATTTATAGGTGATCTGATGGCTAAAGATGAGCCCACTGATAGCACTTTTGTCGTGGTCCTCTCAAGTGACAACAGTTTTGTTTTCCCTCCCCGATTTATTCATATATGTATTTATTTGCCTTTTTTATCCTTGGGAAAGCCAGATACAGTGCCTATGTCGACATCGGTAAACTGGGCCCCTGCCATCAATACCTGGGGTGGTAATGTGCACTGCTTTTCTGTGGGGACATTAAATCAAAATTAAAAGAAATATATATTATTGTACACTTCCAAGAAGGCTGACTGGAGAGAATTGCTTGTAAAGTGATGGCTCTTGGTAAAAAAGGCATTTGCTGTTTGTATAGAGTATGGATTGTATTGACAGATTCCTTTTACAGGCAATTGTGTCATTTACATTTGAATATCGTTTTTACTGATGCACCAATGTATGGTATATACAATAGGGCATTGTGTAAAAGCTGGTTTACCCACCATCTTGTCTTGTAGTTGTGGTAGTCTGTACCTGGGTCATGCACATCTAACTCCTGAAAAACGTTTGAAAGCTTTTATACATATGAGTCCTATTCAGGCCATCTTAAGAAAAGATACCTCGGTGAAATCATCCTACTCATTGTACCCCCTAGCTTTGATGAGTATAACAAAATGGCAGGCATAATAAAAGTAATATAGACCCTCAAAACACTGCTGAATTCTAGGAACACCCCTCTCCATATTTCTCCATTCAGAGCTTAAAGAGTGCATCAGAATCCCCTCAATCTCTACAAAATCCTAACACTGCCTCACAGCGCCACCGGGCCCCCCTAATGGCGAGGGGGGCGGTGGGCATCCGGGAAGAGGCAGTGGGGATTAGCTGACAAAGCCAGCGATCAGGTGAGACCAGGGGGCTAATCCGGGAACACAGGGCAGAGAGCATGAAGGTTTGTGAACAGGGAGAGGGTCATATATTGACATTAGTCTCTCAGGTATCCACCCCTCTCTTCCTTTCTTAAGAACCCCCAACCCTCCCCCTTTCCATCCCCCACACACAAAGGCTGACAAGCTGGGTGCTGATTATAATTGAGCTCCTGAGTGGATGGATTTGTCACAGTCACGTCGTGGTCTTCTTAAGCCTGACAGCATTCCTATGCTATGACTACTGTAGTCTAAGTAACCAGCACATCAAAGTGCCATTTAATTGCCCTCTTTTTTATCATTATTTTATGAATTATCTTTCTCTCTTTTCATGTTTGTTTTAATTTTTTCGTTTCCTTCTTCATTGTGTCATTTTTTGATCTTGGTATTTCTGGAACACAAACGTAAGAGGAAATGAGGTACAGGTAATGGAAATTGAGAGAGTGCTTTTAAAGTACTTGAGAGAAAGAGACAAACGGGCAAGGTAGGGGAGGTATTATATCTTGCGGGTATCATTAAAAAAATGTCTAGTAGAACATGTGTGCTCACTCATTTAACCTTCAGCTCTCCAACCCCCATACCCTTTGGATTCCAGGTATGCCGTGGTGAGTGCCGACCACATAATGACGACTTTTTCATTGACCACAGGTCTCTCACCTTCACAGGTGTGCCATTCAGTGTATCGAGGAAAGGGGGAGGCAGGGGTGTCAGTGTGTTCTATGGACGTGTGCATGTGTATAGGGAAGGGTCTGTGGGTTAGAGTCGTGTAGAAAATGGTAGCGTGGTCTATGGGTGTGTGCACTGGGCATATCAGGGTTGCTACCACTTCCTGTCTCTTGCCTGCTCCACCCCCTGCCTCCAGGTAGGTTGTCACAGGTGTGTGGGGCAGGTAGACAGGTAATCACACCCTTAGAGGTAAGATGAAACCCCAGACCCCTCACCCCTCCAGCTAACTAATACTACCTTCCACACATACTCCACTACTTAATATTCTTTTTAGAATTTTGAAGCTCTAGGGTATATGCCAAGCACAGGAGGGTCTTGCCAAAAGAAACCAATTTTTAGATTTTTAAAACGTGCACGTTTTTGCCTTGCCAAAAGTATTCTTGTCTTATCAAAAAGTAAAAACGTGCATGGATGCTTGATCCTCAAAGAGTCTAAGTTGCTATAATGTAGTGTGTTATACCATTTTTTTTGCAATGCAGTCCAAACGAGTTAGACCATGCTTCCACAGATCAGTGATCTTTTAAAGTTTTTAGTCAGCTTCTTCCTCGTTTTCTTTTGGCAAGACCCTCCAGAGCTGAATTTCTCTTGGTCGGTTTAGGTTTTAGGCTTTTATGCACCCACCCACCAAAGTAGAACTGTTCAGTCGACTGCAAATGTATTCCTATGTGCAAAACCGATCTAAAGACCTGCCAAATTCCCAGCATCTGATCAACTTTATTCCCTCCATTCTCTTAGAATAGTCTGCTCCTCTCTTTTTATATGTAGAATTGAACCTGTGATCACTGAGGCCAGACTTGAATGTTTTAGTCCTTAAAAGATTTAGGGATCGATCTCACACAAGTTGAAAAATCTGATGAATGCATTGCGGTAGGATTTCTCTAGACCATATTTCTTTATTTTCAATCAGATAAACTACAAGACCCCAGATAAAAGCTCGAAACACAATCGAACCCACGGTAACACAGAGCCCATCATCAGTCTCCCTCTCTTGACACCCTCCCCTCCCACCCACCCCTATGCCTTGACACCTCCTTCCTTCACCCAAACACAAGCTTCTATCTCCGTTATGTTTATCTTGTCACCCTCCAGTGCCCTAAGGAGCTCTCCAAAACCTGAGATTCATATACATCGTAGAAGATCAGTGGAGCAGCGAGTGAATACCTGCCACCTGTCACTAGTCCATGAATATACAGTTGGAGTAATTATCACTTTAAAATAAAAGGTATAGGAGTCACTCTCCTCACCTCCACACACATTGATGTGATATATTCAGATGGATTTTTATACATTTACAAAAATTTCCATTTAAGTTTCTTCGTTTTTTATTTGACCCCTGATAAATGTTGGGGGTCGTAGAGGCGAAATTAACAGTCCAGAATACAAAAATCGAAAGTCTCAAGAGTCAATAGTCTAGGTGTAGCTCCATGCAGCAAAATGAGGTTGCTGATATCAGGGTGTCCTAGGTCTGAGCTGATACATGAGATTTTGTCAGCGTCTCCTACTCACAAAATACATACATGTATCATGTGACACCAGCGTCTGTCCAGCGTCTGTTTAACTATAGTGGACAATGTTGAAATGAATAGAATAGAATTTTGAATAGACCAGTGACAGGAATAGCCCAACTCTGAGTGCTGAAAAGAGGAAAAGCAGTCTTCACTAAACTAGCAATCTATGTCCTTTCTCCTTGGACGCTAAGTATTAAAAGCATGTTTTCCTCGACCTAGCAGCAGTTCCTTACATTTCAAAACTGTTTATAATCTTGTTTGATTATTGCAATACATGTACATGTGCCACTGTCATCATGATTATTGTGCATACTGAAGATATCATGTGTTCTCTGTAAAGCTGCATTACTGGAAAGGTCGTTCAATTTGACTACCACTCCTAACGTGTTCTATGGTTTAGAGATAATATCTACGCTGCACAGAAACTGTATATAACAATTACCTGTTTATGGCCATAAGATAATAAAGGTTGTACAGATTGTATGGAGAAGAACGGCACCTCCTGAAGGCCAGCATGAGGTAACTGATTTATTAACCTAAAACATGGAACAAACATATTATGTTACTGATTTAAATGCGTGCTATACTTGTACATGAGCAATTAAACGTAATTTGTGGCAGCAATACATAGTAGGTTTCTGTGTACTTGTTTTGTGTACAACATGCGATAAATATCATCTAGAAACATAAAAGTAATAAATTATGAAGTATGATTATATACACATCATGGTCTTGGGTCAAAGATCGGGGTCTTTACATTAACCATTTTCCCCAGCAGAGATTATAATGCTTATCGGCTGGGGTCTGCCATCTCGTTCCCTTGACTGCTTTTCATCAAATTTGGAACCAGCAGGAGGCTGTGACTACATGTACATGAACTACATAGCAGGTGACACCCACGGAACTCTTTTTCACCTTCTTTCCACTTTATGGTATATCTTGGGAGAAAAGAAATTGATTGATGTGCGAGATTTGCCATCACTGATGCGTGACAAGGGTTTTTGTCCCTGTGTATTTGAATCTGCACTATTGTTCAAGCCCACCTTGAGCACATGGCTCTCTCTTTTTTTTTTGTACATTTGTTGTCTTCCTTTCACCTTAGGAAAAGTTAGTAATATTCACAATTGGTCACACCAAAATGTGTTAAAGAAAGGTTAAAGGCTTACAATAGCAAGTGTTTCTCTATTAAAAAGACATTTAATAGAATATTAATCGTGGTATAAAATATGACTGGGCTGTAAACAGATATTTCATGACTATCCTTTTCCGTCGCCACCTGGTGACCAAAAGTTGGAACTACCTAATTTAACCTAAACTCTTGATAATACATGCTTATTTCAATTTTGTATATGCCCCAACTCATTGCTATCAAGCTGATTAATATTTAGACTTTTGCATTTACCTAACATGGTACTAAGATTCACAACTGGCCAACTTTATAGATTTCCTTGTTTGAGGAAAACGATTTTTTTTCATAAATCTGTAGCTTCTAGATACTGCCAATAACCTTCCAATCTTTTGCTCATAAAATGTTCATAATGATTATCTTAATCCTTGCAAAGTCTGGTTTTCAAATTCTAATTCCTTCCTGTAATGAGAAATGTAAGAATTTTCAACACTTTTCATTACTGCTGTTTTGATGGAATTATTCATGGCTCTTTGGTGTGTCCAATGACTACCTGCTTTTATTGCTTGATCATGGTACAGATGATGTCTACCAGTAGACATGTGAGAAGTTTAGTAAAGATATCACGGGCCAATTTTCAATATTTTGAAAATGTTGAAAAATGGGGGTTTCTCCCATAAATGGCCAAAGTAAAGGATTACCCATCTTCAGATGTCAATGAAGCTGAAACTAGCACAATGAACCATGGTTATGTTGCTTGATCTATCTCATAATAAAAAAAGCTTATATAATCCCAAGTGATTTTGAGAAACTGCTGGTAACTTAGGATTTGCCGAATAGTGGAATACACCTTTAATCTCTGCACACTCCCTCTTCCTTCCTGTCCACTGCTCACTTTATCGAATACCACCAAGTGTTCTCAGCAGGCTATGACGTCACTGGGACACCTGTATCCCCTCACCTGAAAATGCAACACCTTTTTATTACCCACCTGCCATCACCTTTAATCAGCCTCCTCTAATTCATAAATTAAAGACCTGGTTCCCAAAATATCTACAAAAAACATCTTAATTGCCCTAAAAAGTTGTTGAATGAAACTGTTAGTCGGTCAGGGGGCTGGTGTTCTCATTGTAACGCATTGAATCAATGCTGACACGAGATGTCAGTTAAAAACATCATTAAAATTGATAATGTTAAAAAAGGGTAAGAATGAAAAAGTCACTATTGTCCAATTAAGGGGTATTGGGCGTGTCACTAGCCTTTTGATGGTTACAATGGCGCACGCATCAGGATGCTCCGCAGGAATGACAAACTCAGAATAAATGGGGTATTATTGTTTCTTTTTTGTCTATAAAGATTAATAGCCTGTCCATTTTTTACTACACAGAATCTCATGATGAAATATCTCAAATTGAGGTATATAGTCACGCACGTTTTGATTGCAAACAAGACAAATGTACACTGCAAAAATGGTATTTAGTTCCTAAACACAATTCTAAACATATTCTTGCAACGTTTTTGTAATCACATTGATTTCCTAAACATGTTTAGCCAAACAATGTGTTTAGCTGAAGTGTTTAGAAATCTAGGTGTTTAGGTTTAAAATTTGTGCTTAGATATTGATGAAATTTTGTGTTTAGATGTTTATAAATTTTTGTGTTTAGATGTCTAGGTTTTTTGGTGGGAAGTAAGGGTTTGCAGACATGTATCCATTAAAAAAAATAAAGGAATATTTTTTGTTTGTTTTCTCATTTACTGGAGGACATCAGCAGGTATTTACTTGGCAAAGTCTCCCAAGATGTCAGCCATAGCTATATACACTTATACGTACATACTTCATTAGAATGAGAGACTTGAGAAAGTTCAACAGCTTGGTGGGAAGGACATTGCTTTATCCTTTACAAAATAACATGAAATAGGTGTCATTCATGGAGCTCATTGATAATTTTATGGTAATGATGGTGGTGTAAGTTGAATTTAGTCAGTTTTCTATTGCTGTTTCTATTTTCATGACATTCAATGAAATTGCACTAGGATACACAAGGGGTTTGGGGATATTTGTCACAACATTTGATTATAACTGTGTGCAGATAGTCCATTCAGAAGTAGTGCTGCCACCTGGTGTGCATTTGACATCCAAGTATCTAAACATAATGACGTTTAAATCTAAACACCTAGTATTCAAGTGTTTAAAATCTAAACACCTAAACATGTTTAGACAAAATGTTTATGTATTTAGACTAAAAGTATTCTTTTCCTAAATGTGTAGTTGATGAGACACCTAACTGACATATATGTTTAGGTTTTAAACATGTTTAGACCTAAACATGTTTAAAATCTAAACATCATTTTTGCAGTGTAGATAATCAGAAAATCATTTGCTTATTTGTACCAAGAAAACAGGAATTACGACATAATTCAGCAATACCTAATCTTAGGGGTCCTTATAAAAGTAGGGAATGTTCTTCCCAACCAGTTCGGGTCTACTTGTTTATGGTTATGTAGATACTACATAACAGACGTAACATTCAAACATGTAAACCCCATTCCACATGGAGGCAGTCTGAGAGACTTTTCTTCTTTGTTTTCATGAAAGTCTCAGCCTTTTTCTCTCTTTTTTTTTTTTTTTTTTTATAAATGCCAGTTCTGACCAGTATTTCTAATTTACCATTACGAGAAAATTCAAAGCTAGCAGATAGTGTATGTAGAGTGAACAAAGATTATGGATTGTAATACATGAATTCTCTGCTCATGAATTACACAGATTTCACACCATAATTAGATTTAGGAGGTGAACATGCATGTTGACCCCCCAACAGTAGCGGTCCATTGATGACAAGCTGAAGTCCTTAATCGAAAGCTGTAAAATCACAACTATGTGAGCAGAGCAGAGAATGTGGTGTGAAGAAAGGATGTGTGTAAGGGGGGGGGTCAACATAAAGGGTAGCCTCTGTAAACAAGCCATAAAACCAGCAGAGCAGGACGACCCTTGTGACCCTGCTCCACATGTACGTGTCCTGTGGTTGTATACCTCCGCCCTCACCAGAGACAATTAGTGTATCCCTCCGCTATACCTGGGACAAAGGGGGAGGGGCATGTATACAGGGGAATGTCAGTCAAGTGACAAGGGTGCCAAGAGGGCGTGGATTTGGTTGTTTGTAGCTAGAAATTAAATCTGGAAAAGAGAGTCGTGGGATTACAACATCAAAAGAGAAGGAGAAGCTTACTTAGAATGAGTGGGTGAGGGACAGTCTATTGATCAGTCACACCTTTTTTATTCACACTTCACTTCATTAACAGCATGGTATGTTTTGATGAGATGTCAGTGATTGACTTCTGTAGGAGATGTAATGAGTGACTACATCAATTACTACAAATAATTTTATATAGATGGTTATTCGCAGTGTACCCAATCACGGATTTGGAAATGAATTAAGATACATGGCATCTCCTATGAATACATTTCTTTGGTGGGATTCCGATTCCTGATTCTGATTGTTTGATGATTTATGGGAAATAACATGAACTTTTTTAAAAGGTTCGATAAAATTTTGCAAACAAAGGAAAGACAGAATGGGGGACACCATAGGACAAACAACAAATTCATAAATTATTATTATCTTTCTAGTGTATGGTACGAGCCAGGCTGTGGCCCAAGTCGTCCGAGGAGTGGCGGGAGCCGTGCTGCTAAGCCCACTTTTCATATACTACTAAGGCCTTCAACAGTTATATTATTGAACAAGTAATCAATGGATAATTCATGACGAGTGTGTGTTAGTGAAGGATAATTACATGAGGGCATAGCCCGAGTGTAATTACATGAGGGCATAGCCCGAGTGTAATTATCCTTTGCTAACACACACAAGTCATGAATTATCCATTGACTACTTATTTTATTCCATGAAACCAATAGATAATCAATAGAATACCAATAAATTCAAGTTGAAAACAAAAATTGTTCCCCTTCCCCGGGACTCGAAGCCAGCCATAGTGTGTACATGATCGGTACATACACCTCGGCGCCTGGCAGCGGACAGCTACAGCACCTGTCTCGGCTTGCTTTGAATGCGTCTCACGGTTATGTTTGTGTACAATCAGTACGTACACCTCGTCGCCCGGCAGCAGACAGCTTTATACAGGGCACAACGGCGAAAAAAGATGCGCCCGGACCGTGTTTGTGTACGATCGGTACACATACACCTCGTTGCCTGGCTAGGCTTGGCTTTGTTTGAATGCGAAAAAAATATGCGCCCGGACCGGGACTCGATCCGCCCACCTTTGACGGCTAAGCGCAATGCGCTAACCACTAGACCACGGCGTCTCACACCTCAGCAGCCATCTCGGCTTGGCTATGTTTGAATGCGTCCCGCGGTTATGGTAGCGGACAGCCTGCAGTCTTCGCCTCCCCAGGCTTTGTATCATATGAAGACCTCGTTGTAGCCAGCCACTACCAGTTAGTCCCTGTGGGGCAATGCATAGGGAGTTGGACTAGGGATCTGAGACTGCAGGTTCAAGCCCTGCCCTGGCCATGAGATTTCGTGGGTTTTAACAGCTTCTGGCATCATGGTGTGCAATATCGACAGGTATGTATGGGAATATCCAGGAAAAGCACTGAGAATCCCAGAAATCGTGGAATAATTGAGTATAGGCAGTGGGTTAGTGATATTATGTTTCATTCCGCAGCATTACTGCAAGACATTTCCCTGTTCTTCTCTTTTTATTGAACCAATTGCTCTTCTCATTTTATTGTACCAATTGCACACACATATTCCTGACGTAGGAACTTTCAGGGACAGCTGGACTTATTTCTCATGGGGATCCGTACGCCCACAGGTTCCCACATACTATGTATCTTCAGAGGCTACTTCACCCCTCACCGATTCATTTATTTCTACCCCATCCCGGTGTTATCCACACATACATACACATCTAACACACAGTTGTTGCATCACCACTCAGGTTTTCTTTACAATCATTCATTATCAGCTCAAAAAGCTGGAAGAGTGACTTTCATTAGAACCCCCATGAGAATCAGAGTGGAAAGTCTTACATCTTGCTAAGCAACCTTCTAGCATCATCACCACCAAAACATGAGAGGTGACGTCATATCTACGTCATAAAAAAGGTCACTATCGTGAGATGACGTCATAGCGTCACACATGAATTACCTCTGGGAAAAATGGTGACCTCCACGGGGTGACAATTTGTACATAGAGTTGTTCTCAGGTGTCCATCGGGGGGATTAATCGCTGCTGGACAGGTGAGAACACAGGTAGATTACAGGTGAGTGGTACACCTGCCGCCACCTTCAAAGTCAAGTGGAAGTAGGGGTGGGGGTGGGAGGTATGGGTATATTTCACAAGTGTAAAGGACCTCAGAGTAGGGGGATATTCTCAAGTGACTCTACAGCAGACCAAATTACCTTTTTTCTCTTTTCTTTTCAGTACATTGCTATAGGTATCATGTGTTTGTTTTTATGATATCTAACTCATATGAGAGAAGAAAACATCGAGATTCTCCTAATTGTAAGATAACTATCCTCTGTATAGCCAGGGTATGCTTCTGTTGAAAGTTCTAGCATTTTGAAAGTGCGGTGTGGGAGGCAACACTATTTTTAGTTTTCCCTGTGGCACCTTTGGGCCGATTTTTAACGTTTCAGACAGATATTAGGTGAGGCTCCACTACGCGATTTTTGCTGAAAATCGGAGCTATTCTCACAAAAGCAGACACGAACACCGATTATAGAGTGGTTTTTGTTATTATTTCAAGGTGTAAATATAAGATTGAGAGAGCTTTCTGTTTATGTGGGGAAGGCTTTGTGTACAATCTCAGGCACATTTTTGTTGCCAAAAGATGTTTTTGTTTACTAAATCAAGTTGACCTAATGTAAATATTGCAGACTTTCACACTGATGACTCTCTGCAACTCAATATTAGACAGGTTTGATTTTTAAAGTACAAGACCCTGCGATCTGTGTGACTGCTGTGTTGTTATTTATATTTTGCTGTGTTGATGTTTATATATTGAACTCCCACCCAATCACAGAGTCTATGCAGGTGCAGGTTAGTTGGTAAATATGGCACGCAAGGAGAGAGATCACCCATAAAATAACCCCTGAAATCTCATGTTTACAATTTTGAATCTCATGTTTACAATATAGGAATGTCAACACTCTATACCTTAGGCACTATAGGGATAGAATTATGTGAGACTGTACCAAAAAATCGCGTAGTGGAGCCTCACCTAATTTCCAATAGTAATTTTTTTTTGTTAATATAAACTATTTCATACGATCATTGGGGTATATCTGCACTATCTCTGTTATAAAATTAGGGCAAGTTGGAATATATATAGGGTTGGCATTCCGACGGACAGCTGACACACATTTCCGTACTTCATTGATGCATGATTACAGTCCCCCCCCCCCCCAACACACCCAACCCGCCCCACAACACCCCTTTCTCCGCCCAAGAGGATTGTGTAACACATACTATATTGACAATAACCCCATTAACCTGTGATGTCCATTTCATTAACACTGAGTCAGGAAATGTACACGCCATTGGTAGCAGTGAAGTGGTGGTTTTAACCCTTGTATGTTTGATATTCCTACCTTTGATGTGCCCCGCCCTCCTCTGATGGGATTAGCTAATCGATATTGACGCTACTCACAGGTGTAGTAGGGCGGACAGGTGAGTAGGATTGGGACTGTGTGGTCAAGCTAAATGATGAATCAATATGGTAATAAATGATGTGTTTAATTATGGTGTTTATTACAATGCGTTTAGCATATATCTTGAGTTAAACTAAAGTGAAATGAAGTGCACAGGTAATGTTTCTATGTAAACGCCTCTTTTGGAATTAAACATCCACCAGTAGAATGTCTGCACCCAGGTCTGCATCCAGACCTTTTTGAAGTCCTTCTCACTGTACGATATTAAAATCAATCGATCTATTACTCATTGATAAACCATTGATATTTCAATGTTTCCTCATTATTCTGTGTCCATGATCCCAAAACAAGCCAAGAGTGCGGCGTTTCACTTCCCATTTGATTGATTTCATATGAACAAGTTGTGGTATAGTTTCAAATGATTTTATTCGCTATGTGTACAGAAGGATATATATTGTGCGTGGTCTACCACAAATGAACCTCTGAATTTTCTCCTCAGTATGACTTGAACGACATTTACTAGAAACACTGCAATGAGTGAGTAGCATTCGAAATCAGTCATTTGAGTCAGGCCATTAAAACGGGATCAACTCTGAATCAGCCCGTGTGACACAGGACAGGACTGTCCCAGTATGTGAAGACCTGTCTGGTGTACACCCACATGTTTGTGTGGCCACTTCCAATGAACTAGAAGATATGTCATAGAAGATATCATTTCTGGTGCTCTTGTATTCACATGGTTAGAATCCGTAACCATGGTTAAAAGGATGTAAGGCGTCACTCTCTTACTGTTTGAAAAGAGTATAGACCTACACGAGAATAATTATAAAAGAAATGAAACAAAAAGGGCATATGAACATAGGTGTTGCAAAGTTGTATGTCATAGACATTCGTAAAACTGTTTTCGTCATATGCAATGCAATTACCAGCAATATGCGATAATTAATACAAATATATGGTGATTTATTAACAAAAAGACCTTCTATACGTAACCAATTATCATGTTTTTGCAATGGTTAATTGCAATTCATCGTCTGTCCATTCTAAGAGAAGGTGTATTCGTTTAGCACATTCACTGTTAAGTATGGCATCCTGGTCAGGTAATAGGTGCAATATACCTAATTAAAACAGGCACTTCTAAAGCATTAGGCTCAAAGCCTTCTAGTCTTTGACCTATTGTCAAGCATTAGGATGTGGTATATACAATAGAGGTAGCTGTGTGCTGGTCCCATATACCCTTAATTCCTTTGATCTATTGTTTTCACATGCGTTACCTTAGTTATCCCCTATGGACTTACCTGTGAGAAACAATTGACACCCTTATACCCAACACCACAGAGATAACCCAGATACTTATCAAATCACTAATCACTTATGTAACCAGAATTAAGCCTATTGATCTGGGCACAACTTAGGCTCAGGTAGGCTTCTTTAGGCCTCAGGTGGGCACTACTAGGGTTACATTCTATTTTGTATGGTCATGAAGAGGACATATGGAGGGATGGTGGATGGGGTGGTGTTCTGTGTAGACCTGCTGAGCCTTTATCATGTCCAGCTCTAAGGTAGGGTGAGATAAGGGGTTGGATGAATAGGGGGTAGGCGTCCACCTGTGCAGGTACACGTGATGTGTATCACTAGCTTCAGGTTGCCCGCTTTTAACCCAAGGCAGTATTAAGCCCCCCCCCCCACGTACTGCCCTCTTTAGCCTAGAAATTGAAAATGTGATGTGTCTTTAGAGTAAGTCATTAGAGACGTGTGTACTCGCCAAAAGTGTAAGGAATAACAGATTGTGTTAACCACCCCAGGGCAGCTGGTATACTATGTTTTTTTTTTGTTTTTTTTTCATTTAAGGTAGCAAAGGCCCCCGGGTTATGCCCATTACAAATACGTGCCCCCACCCCTGCAATGACCGTCTCGTGTGTAAGGCGCAACATAGATTGATGCCAGAGCCATAAGGCGCACTCTTAGTTATGATAGTTATAAGCTTATTCACTCTCCACATCCATTAATGAGGCTGATTCTAGAGAGATAAGGGCTGATAACATCCACCGAGATAAGTACCAGTTGTGCACTAAAATTTCAGTAGTGAATGGAAGGAATAACTTAATTTGTATCTATCCTACCTGACCTCTAAAGGGGCACAAGCTGCAATACTTGAAACTGATAAGGCGATGCTGGCCTTTTCTTTTTGGAGCCCTATCTAATACTGATCTATTTGTAAATCAACTATGCCCAATAAAACCTTTTAAATCTGATAGACCCTATATCATCTGAAGAATTGCATGTTCTTAATGTCTGTAAAAAAACCTTATTGCTATCTTAATTATTAGTAAGGTTGGGTTACAGAGCGAATGGTAGGCAGACGTTCCATCATTCTGCACTTTACTGTGCGACCCCTTCCATCGTCCTATAAATTACCATACCTTTTATGGTTGCACGGGAACACCTGGACATCTCCAGTCAAAGACCGCCCCCCGCCCATCACGGCCCAAACTCAGCGTCCGATCGGAAGCCCTTCCCGGACCCCAACTTTACGGCATTCCCAGAACATCAAACGCCGAGAACCGGCTTCCGGCGCACAGAGGATTCTGGGAGCGACGCTCAAAGAGAAGTAGGGCGGGTGTTTCCAGACTTTACCTATGACGTCATCGATTTGTGTGGTCACGCATGAATGACGTAATCCACTTTTGTAGGTCAGAGAGACGCCGTGGTCGGCGTCGCTTACAAAGTGGACACAATGGAGAGGTTAGCTGGGCTGCTATAACAACGATGCAATGCAGACAATGGCCAGAGAGAAACAATACCCATGGGTGTGACATATGAGGGCCAACTATTGATTTCCTTCTGTACCCCATGCAGACACTCCTACCCATTAATCCACAGGGAACAATCACCTCTCCCAGCCATCGTGCTCTGTGCTATGCTGCTTGATTTCTGTGACTGTGTTGCTGCCAATGACTCTTTTTCTCATAAGTTCATCATTTATGGCGTCCATTTTCGTCCTTCATTAAATTTCCCCAGTATTTTCTTTCCGTCTTAAATTCCTGCTTTTCAATCCTTACCCTTATATTGCATTACCCTTGCCCTCTACCTCTTCTCTAAATCCCTACGTTCCTACCGCCAATTCTATATACTACTATCCCTTTCTCAAACTCATTTTGCCATACTTTATGGCAGTCCTCTTTACTTCCTCAGTTCTCCTGTGTCATGTCCGCCCCATGTGCTGCACGTGTCCCTGTACCACTAAGACTTCTTGTGTGACTTCCGCACCTGGACACCTCAAGGCAGGGTAGGGGAAGACATCAAAGATTGCTGACCTGGCGAAACACATAACTGGGCTGGGAATTAATGAGTTCTTAAATCCCCAGGGGTGATGGTCCTGTCACCTACCTGCCCAGAGATTGTTTCTGGCTTAGAATGGTTATACAATACAGTATTAAGCTTGGGTTTGGATGAGGGTACACTGAGGTGTTGGGAGTATTGGGAGGTTGGGGGGGGGGGGTAGTTATAAGGGTTGTTGTACAGAAGGCGGCCAACATGAAAGTTTATTATCACAACACATTATGTATTACACAGTGAAGTTGACGCCTGTGCAATCCCTACGGAGCACAGGGGACCTGTGTATGTAATCCCCTCAAAGTTTTACCCATAGTTTGATGGGATTAAGGAGTGATTTTTCAGGGAATACACCATTAACCCTTCGTAAGGGGTGTCCTTGTATCCATAAACCAATTTGGACGTCAGTCTATTTCATATAGGATGTACAGAAATTTGGATTCCATCATATTACTTATCGCACAGGTAACAGGTACTTAGACGTACATGTAACAATGGCAAAGTAAGAGATTATTTTGTTCATATTATGCATTTAATCAATATAATACTATACCAAAACTATTTTCCTCAATGCAAAAATTAATTAAGTAGCCCCAAATTCATTTTGCGCTCTTAATGTTTGACCCGTACATGTGCATTTTACCTTCAGACGAGAGGAAAGTAGTGGTTTAAGAAAAGAATGAGAGGGATTGTTTATGTTTGGGATCTGTATTTGTTCTGTCTGGTTTCAGATATTATAACAACAACCCAGCCCAGACTTGCATTATTTAGCCCTTTGAAGCTAGAACACCTCAATTAACAATAGCATGTTTCAACCATTCATAGGGGACCAATATCCCATGACATAATTCATGTTCAGGTGTTTAGACCCATAGAATACTCACACAATACCCCCACACATTCTACAAGACCTGCCCCGCCCCTGTAACCTCTCATCCCCTAACTGATGGGCTAATTTAATTAACCCTCATCAACATCAAAGCGAGGCCGAATTCCAGGAACATCCGGTGCGGACTTCCGGGAATTCTGGGGTCGGGAAACGCTTCTACTGAACGTGTTGGAATCCAATCAAGAAATCAAAGGGGTGTGTTGTGTGTGTGGGGGGGGGCAGGAAGGATACGTGAGTGTGATGGCAGGGTATAAAGGGGTGGATGTTGGGTCCTCTGAAAGGCTTGTCAAACATTGCACCTGTTCAAGTAAAGCACTTGGTGGTTGGGAATGTGTGAATGTGGGGGAGGAGGTGGAAGTGGGGGAGGTAGGATGTGTAGTAGCCTCTCATGTTTACATCATGTGTTAGGTTCGATTACAGGTGTAGCCCTGGGCAGGTGTTTGCATGCCTATAGATGCTAATGGGCGTGGTGTGGAATGGAACTACGATACGCTTAGGCCTGATAGCGGTGTCTATATGTATAACATTGTTGACAATGATCACATCCAACAACTGAACAAGGTTAGGGTTATAGGTTAGGGCAGGTTTAACTATATATCTGACGCTACTTATTATTGTATGCCGTTTTCTCAGTGTATGATCCAGAATCCATGAAAAGGGACTAAATATTACAAGCGGTGGATTTTGGGTATAGGTTCCCAAATGTGCAAAATCTGTTTCTACCATGCCATCTGTAGATCTTTTTTCACTGTACATACTAATAGACTTCTATACGTGATGTCGAGTCGTGTGCCTGGAGTCGTGTGTCACGCCCGCAAAGTTTTTTTCTGCCCTGATACAAATGCCCTTTTCATTCCCTACTACTTCCTGATTCGCCCACTCATGAAGCCCTATCTGTTTTCAGCTCAGTCACTCTGCACAGTCACTCTCCCATTCAATTACACCCCCTCCCTTCATTTCTTGCACTTCTTCACTGCTCCCTTTTGGAATCAAGAGAGAGGAAAAGTCACTTTTTAAACAAATGGATTTTCACGCGTTCCATATTGTTTTCTGATCTCGGTTGGAGGGTTTTGAAATCTGTCTCCCTCCCCCACCTTTTTTGGTGGCATGCAGACTTTTCACTGAAAAGAGGTAAATTTTGTCCCCCCCCCCCTCGAGGAGAGATTTGAAATCCCCCCTACATCGTTATTAAAAATAGCCATCCCTAAATTCCGAGCATCCCCCTATACTGTTGTTAAAATTGCCACCCCTAATTCAGACTGCGTGTAATTCGGTGTAATGTACATTAGACATGATCACGTTTATTGTTTTTTTAACATGAGATCAAGATGGTCTGCATGTAAGGATAGAGGCACGGATATAGGCCAAGGTTAGGCCTAATTTCCATGTAAAATCGTCAATAAAACATTAAAGTTTATCGAATGCATATTCATGTTGAGAATTTCTCTCTACAGCAGGCTTCATGTCAATGCTGGTCAGGAGGAGGGTATCCTCATGGATTTGGGATGGGTCGAATAAAAAGGGCAATCTCATTTCCAGCATCACAACCTTAGATGTATACCGGGATGTATATACGAGACCTACTAGGATGGGCCTACCCCCGGGGCCTACACATTCCCACCACTGACTCATGAAGATGTTGGCTTCTGGATCTTCGTCATTAAAGCAGACGACATTCCGACAACCACCGTTTTGGCGCGCAGAACATGACCGAGAAGTGTCTTACGGGAAAACCCCAGGCGGGATGGCAATGATCCACTAGCTTACTCCATCCCACCATTCTTGCCAAGTGGTGTATGGGGCCTACTCCTACCGGCAAGGCACCAGCGGGGGATACCACCGGCGTGATCAAAAGTCACGTGGTCGACCCCGGCTCTGCTCCCTGACGCCCGAAGGCGCTACTGGCGTCCCCAGCGCCCTCCCACGACTACTGGAAGAGTGAATAGGCGTCGTGATGGGGCTCATCCTAAGGGGAAGGTTGGATTTTAACGAATCTGTGGGGCCATTGAATTATTGCATGGAGGAAGAAAGCAATGAACTCGAGGAAGCTCCTTTAGTACACCACCTTTTGCTGTGCGTGCTTTACGTGTTTTATGTTCATTTTAAGGGCCCCAGACGGGTAAAATCAACAAGGGTCGAGGCCTTTTTCTTAAATCAACAAGGCACACGAGGTTGAGAGACAAAGGACAAGACCCATTTCTTAGAATCGAAAATGGACCCCACCTGCCTATTTCAATTTACACCCAACCTCTGACCGAATTCATATCTTTAATTTTGAGGGTCCCCCTCTTTGGTCTGCCCACACTGTTTGAATCATGATCCGTGCACGTAATAGTTTGATCCTAAATATAATCACTTTTAGAAACAATCACACAGGCTACACAAATCACCCTGCTGTCCCGTGGTCATACCGCCATGACGCCACAATACGTCACGCTATGACGACGTTACCTGATCCTGTCCTCTTCCAGTCCCCTCTTTCAACCCCCCATCTTTTCATCCTTTTAAACCCCATCCCACCTTCTGTCCTCAGGAATTGAGGCACATTAGCACCCCTTGTGGGGCACTTCAACACTAATCAGCGACGCCAGAAATAGCTTTCAATCCTCGTTATCCTCAGTTTAATAGCAGCTTGCCGCGCACCAGCAACTAGTTACCTCCTCCATCAGGTGGCGCCATCAGTTGTCATTGTGACGTCATATGGGACAGAAAATAGAGAGGGGCGCAGTCTGTCCATGGGTTTGTTGGTGTCTCACGAATCCCTCTCAGCGATCGTCTTCTATTGCAGTTGGAGAAACAGTACAGAATAATTTGGTTTTGCCTTAAATGTTTTCAACATAAAACGGAAGCTCACTATTCAGGTGATAATTGTTAGCCTGTAGACCGACACTATGATATGAACAGTCAGACCAAATCCTAAGGTTTGATAAGTTTTCTCCAATTCACTGCCTTAAGGAATTATAATATGAGGGAAGGGTTCCAATCAAATGTATTCTTTGTCAACTCAATCTTTGGGCCCTACACCCTGTATAGGCGCTGTTAGTCAGGCACTTCCGGTCTGTTGCCCAATGACAACGCGCTTTACAAAGATCCACCAGGACAGGTGTGACGTCACAGGGCAGGTGGGTTGCAAGGTATGGGCAGGAGAAGAGGATGCCGGAGAGGATGGTAAGGGCTGATCATTCATCTGGCCGTAACCTTAGGCTGTATTTCCAGTGTGTCCGGGGCTTTATTTTAGTGTGTGGGAGAGGGTTGGAGGTATAATATGTACTATCCTTAAAATAGTTATACATTGTGTGTATCCACCACCTGTTCATCACGGAGACTATTTGCCAATGTATAAGTCCCTCCATCCTTTGGACGTGTAATGAAGGCTCTATGCAATGCGAATCTACACGCACAGTATCGTGGCGGGGGGGGGGGCGCTTATGGCTGATCCATAAATTACGTCACGCTTCTTAGTTTTTAAGCCCAGGGGCGTAGGAAGCAAATTTCTATTGGGGGGGGGGGGGGCAGGGGTCTCGGTTGGGGGGGGCTGCTATATTTTTATATAGGCTCATGTATGGAACCTCCTCATTATTGGGGGAGCCCAGGTCCCCCTGCCCCCCCCCCCATTTTCCTACGCCCCTGGGACACACCCCAACCCCTTTGTCACACTTTTACTATAGAAATGCATAGGAGCATGGACACCCCCCTCACCCACTGCGGTGCGACATACTTTACAGATCGGCCCTTAGGTACCGATAAGGGTGTGGCCTTCTTAAATTTTCTTTGGATCTTAAATCTTTATGTTGTTTCTACATAATAGAAGTCTTCTCACTCGGGAGTTACCCTCAGCCGCATCGTTTATCGCTAAAGGCCTTAATTGTGTATAATAATATGCATAATACTGCTCAGGGAGCAGAATAGGTGCCTCAATAATTCTTTTCGTGTTACAGTAGATGACTGTGTATGGGAGAGGAAACTTTCAGTGCTCCTTCTCAATACTAGAATAAAAACCCTGTGTATCTTGAATACATTCATAATTGTAGCCCCGCTGTTAACTTGCTATAACAGGAAGTGCTCTTCAATATTTCCACTCTAATGGGCTGACTTGGACCCTGAGGAGCGTAAACCACAAACAAGACCATCAAAGAAGGGTAAAGAGGCTTCAGACTAGAAACGACATAAAATGGGAGATGCATTGTCTCATTCGAAACCTCTGTTACAATCAAACCTCAGGAGGGTCTTGCCAAAAGTTAACGAGGATGAACATCTTTCAGAGAGTGCTGAGGAAAATGTGCATGGCCTAACTTGTTTTCATAGTATTGACAAAAATATTACAGCAGAATGTATGGAAAACTCGTTTTGAGGCGTGAAAAAACGTGCACGTTTTATCAAAACGATTATCAAGACAATCTTTTAGCAATAAAAAAAAACTTGCATGTTTCCTTTTTTAGTTCACGTCTCTTTTTTGGCAAGACCCTCCTGACAAAAGACCATGATTTTTTTAAAGGGTGTCATACCTGCGGTCTCATATATGACTGTAATGCTTCAATACCAGTGGTGTAAGCTTCACTCTGTGGTAGAGGAAATACATTTGGTATTCCTTAATACTTCTTAACCAAAACACAATAAAATTGTCGCCAGCCATAGGGTGCCTATTGTTTTTTTTTCCCATGACTAAAGTGACATGTTATTCTTTCAATCCAGTCTACATGCTGGGGTACATGTAGATGCTCTCGCAATGCCCATTCTGATGCATTTATATGTACATGTATACTTATATTTAAGAAGGGTTATTAAGTATTCTGATCAAAAGAACTCTCTTCATTCCCTTGTCCTGAGACAGGGCAGTAATATTGCCCCCTCCTACCCCCACCCTCCCCACAGTGGTCATTTGGTGTCCGCCATCTGCCCGCGTCCCCTCCCTGCGTCCCAGACAGCCAGGTGGCGACCGATGACGTCATAAACCTCATGTTACCCGGATCAAAGTGTCCACGGAAAGGCAGATAGGGAATTAAGGACAGAGATTAAGACAGGAGAGATCAGAAAATGAGTGAGAAAAAGGAAGGGACATTAATCCGAAATCAAATGAAAAAAAGTAATCAGATAGATCAAAGTACACCTGTATGCACCATCCCTAGCTTTGCGAGCCAGCATCACATAAATTGGTGTCATACAGGTATAGATAATCTATAGCTAAAGTCCACGATATAATTCTTGTTGAGAAATCACATGCATACATCCAGCGTAGTGACTAATCTATGATATACATTCATAGATCTACATCGGAAAGACAGAACGAATTACATTCAAGGAACTCCCAAAATGAGACTAAAAAAGAAGAGTTAAGATGACACACCCTGGAGGAATGTGACGGACAGAGTAATGAGTCCTAGTCTCTGTTGGATCCGCAGACCTTGTTGTGTAATCCTGTCTACACCTGGCTCATGTTATCTAACATTCACACACCAATAAGGGGGTCTGAACACTTCTACTGGGGCCACATCTAATGAGCTGGTTTCTACCCTTTTTATAGAAATCCACTCCCATATTCAATAGGTGTTCAAGTGCCTGTGATTAGAATATGAATGAATACAGAACATTCCCTGAGAAAATCAATGATTAAAAAAGAAAATGACAGAGATTAACTAAACAGCATAACTATTGTATGTCACACCAAAAAGGGATATGTTGAATGGACCTTCATACTATATTCTTTTGGTGTGGCCTAAGTGTTGGGCCTCTCTACAGGAGGGATAGGTGTGAGTTGGTATGTATTGTGTGCGGTAATTGGATGTGTTATGTATCTCTATGGGAAGGTGTTAGTAGTATATGGACATGGGGGGTCTACAGGCAGGAAGGCGGGGACTCTTTTTTCGACTGACTTCAGGCACCTTGCACATACTAAAAACACCATTCTGAAGCTTCTAAATTTTCACTTCAGTTACCAGAGGTTTAAGGACAATTGAAACTTTAAAAGCAAAATTGGATATTTGCAAACAGAGTAGGCAAAGAGGGGTAGCCTATGCACAAGAGGGTGCACGGGCTAAGGTTTCTTCTTGTCCCCTCACACATCTCTGTCTCTTACTTCATTATTTGACTACAGGTATTCACAGTACCTTCTATAGAATCCCTACGCCCATCTCACTTATCTTCCTCTGTCTTGTTTACCTCGTACCCTTTAGACTCCCTCCCTACCACATGTACATTCCCTCTGGTAATCAACTGCGGATAAGGAATATACAACACCAAAAAATTTGATACTCCATTTTATTGATTAAATGTACATTGTAGATCGTAGGCTAGTATTGGTTCGACAAGCTGCCCTACAAAAATGGCCCTGACTTACTACATATACAGTACTATTGTGTGCATACACCACTGTCATTGTGTCTGTGCTTAATGTGACACCTGAGTGATGTGACCCCTGGGACACACACTGAACATGCCTGGTTGTGGTGAGGCCTGTGGTTGGGGGATCCAACCAAAGCCAACAATAAAACTCCTGTTAGAGGCCTCACATTAGGGTAGAGAGTAGCCATAGAGGTGATTGTTAAGTGGAACTGAGGTGACCAGGGAGCTCTCATGGTGCTGACGTTAAGGGTACTAAAACCCTTCAGAGGCGAATGTGGGTTGAAAATGGTGGGGGTGCATGGAGTTGTGGCATGGACTGATAGTGTGGTTAAGTTATAGGATATTCAACTAAGTACAATGCCTCACAGAGATTTCATTTATCAAAAAGTAGTGGGAAAATGGAGTAAAATGCAGTTTGAAATCACGGGTTTGAAATCTAACTCATCACTGCAGTTTAGTATGCACAAAGAAAATAAAAAATCAAATAGATTTCTTTTTAAAAAAAGAGATAGAAATTCCCCTGTGTATTAACAAAATACTAACCTGTTGATCATTGCAGTGTACCAAATAGTTCAAATTCGTTATAAATGTACACCAATTTTCAAAGTTTGTATGTATTTTGTAATGCTACAGCAAGATTGCAGGTGGGAGTGTGCGGTTAGGATATATAAGTGCTAAGGTAACCCGTCCAATTCAGACTCCACACCTTTTACAACTCTACTTTGAAAAGCAATTGTGTATACAGGATAATTCTATTCTTACACAGAATTCCTCACTATAACGTCATCTTTGAATACAAACCATTCTCCCCACCCTTGCCCATGTCCGTGTCGCAACCATGCCCCCTGTAGCTGTCAAAACCACCATTTAGACTTTGCAGGCCACCAAAGTGGGGGGTCTTTGAGGACACCGGGGGCAAATGGATCTCCCGGGGATCCAGAATGGAAGATGGTAGCTGTTGTCGTTAGACCACACACCACACCACACCCCCTACACCCCTTCGCAATAAAATGATGAACACAGTTAGTGTGACCAGTTTCCACGTTGCACTGCTCATGGGGTAGGGGAGAGGATGTGTGGATGATTTAACAAAAAGAATGTCCTTTGGGGAAAAAATGAACATAATCATCAACAGACTTTCAGATATTTTTTTTCAGGTGAAAATATTTATACATTCTATGGCCCCAAAAGGGGATTTTCCATGTCCCTTCCCTTTGTTTCTTTTGCATCTGGGCGATGGGATTAAATGCATTTATTGCAGGTCGTGGTATGTGTCAGCTTTTTCTTTATTTTTTTTCCCTCTGGCCGATCAAAATCATGGGTGAAAATTCGTAATTGGAATTAAATGGCCCAGGTGTGGTTTAAGGGCATGAATGCTGAGCTGGAGAGGCGATGGGGTGGGGATGGTTCCTCGATGTAGCCTGTAGGGTGCTGTTTGGTCAGCTTACCCTAATGAGCTCTTACTGATCAGCAGGGGGCGCGTCAAGACCACTGGGGGTATACGGTAAGGTGGGTGGATGGGGGGGGGGGGTGATGGTTAGAATAAACTATTAAAAAGCTCAGGATAAAAATAAGGGAATCTTTCGATATTGAGGGGGGCTAAATTAACTTATCGTGTTTTATACATAATCAATCTGCCAGTAAATTCCAGCAATTTAGGGGCCTACTTTAGAAGGCATTTCCATCGCTAAGCAATCCCTTTCACTAATCCATGGAGCCATGGATTTACAAACTAGCTTCTAAGGTGATCAACAACACTAAGCTTGTCAATCCGTGTCAAAACCTTCCTAATCCATGTGACTTAATTACCACCATAGGAGAAGCCACCGTGAAGGTCAACAGGCTGATTTGTTTTTGTTTACATCAGGTCACATGATCTAATGAACACGTTACATGATGCAGTAAAACAGGTGGTGTGTGTAAAACACTCATGACACTAATACTGACCCCTAGTGAGTCGGACTGGTACCAATTCATGTTTGTTTGTAAAGCACGAGAATATTGCCGGAATGATGTCTCCGAGAGAATCCTCCTTCCTAGTTCTTTTTATCATTCATTTCAGGGAGGTCCTTTTGCTTTTTATTAGATAAAATGACGTTCTTTACGTACCTAAAATGATTTTACCTTGAAGCCCAGGCATTGAAGATTACAAAATGTAATAAAGCCGTAGGATAATCTGGAAAATAAGGTAGGGAAACATTACACATGTAGGCCTATATGCCAGCGTATTAAATATCACCAAAGTAAGGAGAAATCTGACGTTTTATTAATTATGAAATAGATTTTAACAGGTGGCCAAGATATTTACCTCAATTTGATTCTTATCCACCTAACCCTAATGTCTTTACGCTAATATGGTGCCAATCATCCCAATTTATTATGACGTGACCATGACGTAACTTCCATGACACGCCTCCTGCCCACAGCGCCCGCAGCGACCCCCTGTGGCGGCGTTGGTCACTTACTCTTCATGGCGGCCATATGGGTTGAGTATGACATGTTGCACAGAGTCAGAGAGCCTAACACTATAACCTAACATGTTAGCACTGGGCCTGATTACCCCCCCCCCTCCTCACACAAGCACACCAGGGTTAGTATAATCACCTCTTGATGGCGGATCTGCTAATCCGCTGACTTTGCCTTGTAAACAGCTGCAGTCTCCAAGTGTCAATTTGTCAGCAAAACGTGTCAGATTCATTATTATGGAGAAGGAGCTAAGTATACATGCTTAACTCGTGGGCTGCAGGGATTTATTAAATGTGGTGTTGGTATTAAAGCAATGTTAGTTTGGCATCGTATATAGGTTCTTTGTGTTTAAGTAGGATCTGATCATTAGGTAATGGCTAATACCATAAGCATATACGGCTGTAATATGGCTGGTTATTGTATTTCTGATTTCATACAGCATATTGTTAAGTGGCTCTATCCGTTTTCCGTATAGTCTCATAACATGTGGGCATTATACTGTGTATGTATAGCCCAGGATAATGCCCGTGTCAGTGTCAATTTTCACAGGACACAAACAAAATGACTACAAGGACATATATATGCATACTTTTTTTTTTTTTATCATTTTTGCTTCTATAAGCCAGCCTTTCTATAAGGAGACACTATACTGGAAATGTGTTTATAGGCCAGTTTTATGTCTGATTAATCTGGGCTTCCCCATACATTTATCCTAGCTTTATAGAGTTCTTTATTTCTCAATTGTTTATTGAGGGGGTTTGGGGTCAATATATATTATCTAACACCCACTTCAACCCCCATTACTGCCAACCTTTTCTCTCCAAATGACCACTCTGAATGGCCAGGGGGTGTCTCTTTCTGATTTATTAAGAGGTTACTCATTTGGATAGGGGCTAATCATTAGGAAGTATTTACTCCCTGTCCAGCTTATCAAGCCCAAGGGAGTAGGGTGTTATCTGGAGGGGGTTTAATTAATGCCCCATGTAGGGAAGGCAGCGGGCGGGCTGATGAGTTGGGGGGTTGGTTTGGGGTCATTATCGAGTGGCAGCAATTTTAGCTTTGCCCTATAAAACACAAAATGCAGTGTTTGTATACAGATGTGATGGCCCCATTCTAGCCCCCCCTTCCAGTTCTATAGACACATTTCCGATTCTCTTCAATCTCTTTACCCCCCACCCCCTCCCCTCACACCCTGCTTCTCTTCATAGTACCACCCCTCTCCTCCCCTCCCCTCCAGAGTCCTCCAAAATATTTCAACCCCTATTTCCGTTTTAGGGGCATTTTTCAGTGTCTTAATTTGAAGAATCTGAAACAGTACTTTGTTCACGGTCTGTTTATACTTATAGCAGACTAGAGCATTTACATAACACACTATAGAAATATACTTCAAAGCTAAACTGTCATCCGGCAGAAACTGCCATTTCCCCGTTTCGGTGGAGATCACCCTCCAATATGGACAAAACGAGCTGCTTCTCTCTTATGTCTTGCGTGGTCAGTATGATATGATATTTTTCAAACAGTGACGAGTAGACCAACTCAATTTTTACCACAATCAGGACCACAATGCGCTGGTACTACATGTAGAACAATAAACTGAATAATGCAGTGGGTAAGCCAAAGCCCCCCCCCCCAGCTCACTTTGTTTTGGGGTCAGTGCTATGAAAAGGATTAAAAAAATAACTAGAAAAGGGAGAAAGAAATCAATCTTGGATGATCACAAATTATGTATTGATGCTGGGTGTTAACAAGTTTGAGTTTGAGTTTAACAAGTTTATTGGCCAAATAACATCATACAACATGAAGCTTTTCAGGATCAACCAGGAAATGACAATAATTATAACCATACACAAAGGAAAAATTATTTCACAATGCATTGCATATGGGAATACAATAGGCGCTTACTAGATGATTCCAGGTTATGCCAGCAATTAGTCTTTATAATAAAATTCATTGATATCGGAGTGGGCTCCCAACAGACACATACTTATATTCAATGACATACTAATCTCAATTACTAACTAATTTTCGACATAAATTGCTTTTTGGATTCCAATTTCTGAACATCAGCATCCAGTTTATCCCAAAGCACCTTGCCTCTGACAAGTGGACTCATATCATATGCAAGGCACGTAGATCGGCTAACATTTAGTTACACTTTACCATTGCCGCGGAGTGCACGTGGTGGAACATATACATTATCTGAGTCCTTAGAGGCATCGAACATAATGCCAAGGAGACATTTATTCCTTCTTACCTGTAATAGCTTACATCTCGACCTTACATGTAATTCATGTACTGTTATATCACGAGGGTCCCTAATCCGATAACATAATCGCAGGCAATGATTCTGCATGGTCTGCAGTTTATTCACCACAGAGTTAGGAGTTAAACATTACAGGCGATATTATTTTCATTTTTCCTTCTAGCATTCTTGGAAAGATTTCAGTGGCCAGAGGCAAAGCGTTTTTTTTTCAATATCGCAGTGTCTGATCTGCAATAAATTGCCTTAGAAGGGTATCTCAATGTGGATTGTTATTGTCCTATATGGATGTCCCTCAGGTGAATTAGCCATGTCGCAGTTGCAACTTCTTGACACACCAATATGCAAATATTACATAAAATCAATACTAGGGTCTATAGTGCTTAAGTTGTACATATAAACACTTCCACGGGTATGCAACATCACCATACATATGAAAAGCATCGTCATGTCACCGACCCTCACTCTACCCCTGCACAGACCTGCTATAATAATGACTAATCATTCTGCCAGTTGTCAGGTCCGACCTACATTCTATAAAATGGCGGGAACTACTCAAGGAGGTCAGTGGGTACAATGTCCCAACGTCGTCTGCTGCACAGGATTATCTTCCCCCCGGTGTTTGTACATGTGTGCCACACACAATATGATATGCCAATGATGAGACACTCTGTACAAATAGACCGAAATCATTTTGAAATTTATTGAAAAGATTATTACATGACAAAAATACCAGTCGTCACCCCATATTGTGAGTTGCTCGCTGCCCTCCATGTCCATGACATGCAGTGGTGGCATACGGGGTCTTTGGCATGGCACTATTATGTCATGTGATGACGTACGCGTCATGGCGTCATGTATCTGGTCTCTGTTAGATTGACAACGCCATCATAAACGACCGTCACCAATTGGCGTCATTTGTCATCTGATTTGTCACAGCGATGACGTGCGAGTGAGACGAAAACACTGGGGAATAGCTGCAGAGGTTCTCGTGCAACCTTTGGACAGGTCTGTGACCAAATAACACAAAGTGCAAGAGGTATAGTTTAGGTATTTCTTTTAAACGGATTTGTTTTCAGCAGAAATGTTGAATTGGGTTAGATATTATAGCCAAAATATTCTAAGTCACAGAGTTTGTTAAGCCATTGAATTTATGTAGACCCATACAGAACCTGACATGCTGTTTCCGATTACATGCACATATGCATTCCTCAAGTCGATCATTTTATTTGAAGAGTTTTGTTTTCAGGGGATCTTTTTGAATGTGATGCTTTGTGCTGTATATTCATCCAGTGTATGATCCTCCGAATTTAATCCATTCTAAAATGTTGATTCATTCATTAGATTATAGAAATAATATACGGTAGAGCGGAACCCTCATTTGTAATACATGTATAAGTGGTAGTGCGAATAATGTATTACAAGCCCTTTCTCATGGCTTTATTCGTCATCTCAGAAAGTATATTGTTTGCCAATTCTCCTCTCTGGATTCAGAAAAGGGTGAATGCCTGAAGGGAAACTATCTTTCTCAGTTTATTTAATACTCACTCCTCTAGTAGCATGGTTACCCCACAAGTGGCATCAGCAAACATTCTGGGAATTCGCCATTTTTAGGAAACCTGTGAATTGACAGAAGCCATTTGTAAACCAGAACATTCCAGTAATGAGACTTTCCCCTAACATGGCCTACTGAAATTACCCCAGCTCATTCAGAACCAGAACACCCTATTAGAAGTGTCAGTTCTGCTGTCAGCAGTGTCAACCACAGTGTCTCACCCCCTGTCAACTGTCAAAGTGGCCACCACCCTTACCCTAGACATGCCAAGGTCTTTGTTGTTAATATCATTCATGCTAAAGATGATTATCAGCTGTGTAAAGTGCAGTTTTGATAGGGAGGGATACTGTGGGAGAAATGTGAAGGTAGCCTGTAATGAAGAAGGGAACAGGAGTGAGAAAGAGAAGCAGTGGTACAATAAAAAAAAGTATACTCTGTATCTTGGATGTCGAGTGGAGTTAGAAGAACGAAATGACACTAAAATAACCTGAGACCTTGTCCACTCTATACATGCATGGTTTCTATGAACAGTACGGTCCCTCTGTGGTCGACATGCTATCTGGTAGAGATTAATTAATGATAGAGCTCTCCTGGTGTGCGGGCAGTGAGCTAATTAAGAACTTCTGCTGTTAATTGGGCCTTTTCACCTTCCTGCCACTTAATGAGAGCAACATGTGGCCTACTTCTAGATATGAGCAGAAAAAAGAGCGGGAAAATAGGTTGCTGGGTTATTAATAGGTCAGTTGACATAGCTGTTACCATATACATGGTATAATGTGCAATAGCACCTCGCGTATGAGGTGCTCCCCGCGTATGAGACCAACCCCCAACGTGGGAGAAAACTATTAGACGTACGATATAGGGCTTAATTTGATGTAAGGTAGCCCCATACTTTTCCTGATCATATATGGTGCACTGGTGTCCACCCTCATGTATAAGGCTAAAGCCGCCTCTGTTTACCTTACATGGGCAATACATCCCGGTGATACAGTCCAGAAATACATTGGCCAACTGCTTTGACTATAGGTTGAAGATTCATGCATTCTGGTTGAATATGATTTCAAAATATGTGCAGAACTGACGATAGGCATTACTTGCTACATGTACTTGTAGATTCAATTGTTAAATCTTCTTACGGGATTTTATGAAAAGAAACATAATTTTGAATGCATAACTATAGGTAATGTAGCACTAATAAAACAACAAAATATTAATAATTCATAAAGCCTAGCTCAGCCTATTGGTCGTTAGTAATGCATTTTCTGTCTGCTATACACAGCTGCATCTACACCTTCCATTACCTGCGGGGCCTTTCATCAAGAGGGAAGGTCGTTAGGCCAGGAAACCGTTATAGCTACATCCTGGAAACCGTTACATATACAGGCTTGACGCGCCCTCTGACCCGGTACCGGTAGGTATAGGTACATGTGCATGTGGTGGTGACCTAGAAAAAGAAGAGCAGGTCAGTCCATGATATAACATTTATTTCAAAACATCGTCTAGGAGAAAAGGGATGAAAAACAGATATTCATCACAGTACTCCAATTTTTCTCTCATTTCGACTTCCCATTATGAGTATTTATATGAAAAGAATCAATCCTGAAGCTCCATGACTTGTGAGTCCAGGTATAGCCATGCCTGTATATAATGTTTACCCAGCTGGAGGTGGCAGTGACCAGACCTTATGGAGACGAGCTGCTCACGGAACCACTCACAACCAGCGTCAGCGTGACTCACCAGCGTCTCCCGCCATTTCTGGGCGTTATCTGTATAATGTGTGGGTCTCGGGAGGGGGTGGGGATGCTGTATAGGGGCTATAAACTATAGCATGGAGACAAGAGGTCTTATATTATTTACACTCTATGACAGGCAGGTAACGGGCCTGAGCACTGCTGATACTCATACTACAAATACAAAAAAATGTATCTATATCATACATGATGTATTGGAAATCATTTCTTATCTGACAGAATACATTCAGTCAACTACATTTCTAAAAAAGATTAGTCTATATCCATCGAGTTTAGTTTGTACACTTTTATTGTCTTAAAAATATTATATGTACAAGGAAGCTTTTCGTCAACCTTTGACGGACCATCGTACCTACAACAATGTGTGTTGGTTAGGGAGGGGGATGATGACACACACCACACACCGACCACCACCGGGACTCACTCAACCCACTCCAAACTTTCCCACAGTCATCCTAGAAGTTGAGGAATGTCTCTGTGGTTAGAGCTGCACCTAATCAGCCATGTCGAGCAGCTCCGAGCAGCTCTGAGCGGTAGAAGAAGATGCCTAGTCTGGTTAAGATTAGCACCCTAGGGATTTGAGGGTCACCTGTAAGCTCATACGGGTATGTCGCTGTCCTATAGTCTATCCATGTTTGGTGAGGTCGTCTATGACACAAGGCTTGGGATACAGGGCCATTGGTGTTGGTGCAATCAAGGAAGACTACATACTCATGAGTGTATGATGTAATCAGTAGAAGATACCGTGCAGAGGGGAGGGGGTTGGTCACAGTTATAGAACATAATATAACGTCATTTTGAATTCATCCAAAAATAATTTTAAATTAATCCAAAAATAAGTCAGAATTTTGCAAAACGTTCAAGAGTTTTTAATTTGAATAATTTTATTCACGACATAAGAAAATTAGAGAAGATTGTCATACTCCTTTGAAGATTCTTGTTATCATTTAACATAAGGTTCTGAAACAACAATTTTGCCATCTATTTCTGTATGCATATTACTTAAATAGACCTCCACCTTCCACAATCCATATTCCCCTCGCCAACCATTTTGCCCTCCGGGGGCGGGGTGACCATGTACATGGTACACCATCCCTCCCCTGTCCTCCAGAGGCTGAACCCTCTACATCAATGTCCCCAGGCTGTGCAACCTGTCTAAAGATGTGCTTTTGTAGATTACAAATACTCTTATTTCAACTCTATTGCTACCGCCATATCCCAAGAATTTGGAGTAAATCTGCTCGTTTGATCCCAAGAATAAGCCTTTACTATGACTGGTACTTCACAACGTTCACAGAGAGGCCCCCCAAGTAAGGTTTTACCAACTAGCAAAGTTGATAAATAATTCTTTTGAAAATCTTTGAAGTGGGCTGCTCTTAGAGTACCAGCTTGGCCTAGAGCTGAGGGGCGTAGGAGTTACACAATGAGGGGCACATGTGTGAATTGCTCCCTTCCCTCTTGACTTCGATAAATCCCAAACTCTCATCTCAAAACAAAAGTGGATTAGAACATCAGCGGGTGGTCCAAGTTGGCAAGTAACAGAACAGAACTCTCAGAAGTCCCCAGAAGCCGGAATGATGACCCAACTACACAAGCTTTTCGCCAGGACTCCCCATGTGAGGGCGCCACCAGTGGTGGGCAAGGTGAGTCACTAGGTACTACAGGTGTACAGTGCAGTCCCTCACCCCCTCCCAGCCTCCTCTGACACTGGAGCCCGTGCCGCCCACCTCCGGGCAGGCAGGGATCCGCCCCGGGGACTTAGAAGTGTGACCACCTCCTGTGCATTCCTTCTGACCCTCCAAGTGCCCCTGCCCCCGCCCTGCCCCCAGCATGCGCCCCTCGGGCCCTTTTTGTATCCCTGCTGAGCCCCTCCAGGTCTACTTCTCATTCACCTAGTCTTGTAACATGACCATTTACCACAAGGGGGTAGTAGCAAGCCTGTGCCGCCTGAGTAGCGTGGGGCGGGACTAGACTACTCATTCACCGAGCTGCTCTCTTGGACTACATGTGCTCGTCTTTGGTGGAGTCGGTTTTCTTTTTTTCATGACCACAATCAGTAATTAAAATTAGAATAGTAGAAAAAGACACGAAATAATGTTCCGAGGTTATTAATCCAATTCAGTTATTAGAACAACAGGATCACAGCCGTTGTATTCCAACCACATACATGAATGTTATATTAGCTTCCTAATAGGCAACCACATTATTCTTTCTACCATCACAGAAGCAAACACATGCCCCTGCACCATGGCCACTTCCAGCTTTCTTATCCTTGTTTTTAACGCTCACCCTCTCCCATTCCCTGTTATGTCATCTTTTGCCCCCTAGGCACTCTTCCACTACCCTGGCTCCCGCTGTCTCTCACTGCCCAACCTGCAGTCTACCCATACCCCATATTGCCTCTCTTGTTCCTTCCACCCTGGTGCAGCCTGGAGGTGGTGTCCAACTGGGATCAAACAAATTCTGACCGTGTCACTCAGCATGTCATCTCCCAGCTCCACTCACTGAGCTGCTCATCACTCTCCAAGCTGGAACATATGGGTGATGGACAAAGTGTTAGATGTTTGGGAACAGCGCTCTTCAACCATATTAAAATTTGTCAACAAAGGAGAGGGGACTTCTTTGCCTCAAGAGATTCTATTCCACATTCATAATACATGGAGAGAATATGCCGCCCTGGCTATGACACATAAAAGACTTGTTTGTTCTATTGTGTCGAAAGATACATTTCTTCCCAAAAAGGTGTGATTGATGTCACTGCATTGTTATGTCTTCTGAGCTAAAGACTATTTCATATTGTATCGTCAGGGCTATAGTCTATATTCTACTGGGTTTGCAGGGCACCTGGACATTACATTTCTAATAAATGTCTTCGCTTGCCTGGCAGTTGCATCCTTCAACGCCCGACCAACTTATTATGCAACATGACATAAAAGTGACATCGCCAGCAAAGCAACTATACATAGCACAACCTCATTAGCCTTTGAGACCTTAGCCTCGTTATTTATGAATAAAGAAAGCATTTCCAGTACGAAACTTAAAAGGGTCGTCGGATGTCATCAAAGGCGGCAGTAGATAAGATATAACATATAATTATTACCCCCTAGGCGTCGGCCTACATGAGGGTTTATGCCTTAGAGGTCAGGACGCTTCAAGACAGGTTCAGGAGAGATAAGATTGTAGAGGTACAAGCCTCGTGTCTCCTTGGGTTACCTTTTAATTAAATTTCATCCCCTGGCTTGAAAATGTGCACACGGGGCGTCATTTGTTATGGGAAAGCCATATGAATTGTGTTGAAAAGAGGGGCGATGAGAATAATAATGTAATACATAAAGCGAGTGGGGAAACGTGGGAGGAAAAGACAGGGACAGAGACAGACAAATAGAAAAAGACAGATATGGACAGAGAAATACACACAACCATGAAAACAGCGTCAAGGACTAGAGAGACAGAGCTCGAACACAAATAGCAACTATTATGTACATCAACAATGTAAACAACATTTATTTCACCCAAGTGATGAGAGTATGAATAAGAAGCAATAGTGCAAACCTCTTGCTTCATTTTAGACATCGGGTTAAAGATAGCATAATCAATACAAAGGGAAATAAGAGATCAGTATCGCAATGCACAAACATGCCAACATCCAACAGCCTTCATCTTAAATCAGAACAGATTAACCTATGAATTAACAGAAGAAAGCCTACTCGTTGATTCTCATTTACCTTCACCCCAAAATAACCCCCATGCTCTGTTCAACACTTTGCAATGTAAATTAAGGATTATGCAGGTTACTGTTGACTCCTGGCTAACCATTTAAGGAACGCTCATGCCCATTGGTCGCCATGATGCATGAATGCAGCCCTGGCAAGTTACTCACCAGGGCTACATGCATGCATCATGACCAACCCCCAGAGGGTCAGTATGATGCTCCAATAAAGTGTATGTGAGCAGACTCGCCAGCACTTCATTGGTGCATCATGCCGACCTATGGCCATGATGCACTCTTGATTCAGCCGCATTTAAAGGGCTAACTAACTCCATGTCAACAAAGCTGAACAGGAAGCTGTGGCATTAACATCAGGAGGAGAGGCTGGATAAGGCGGAAATGCTACAGGATTTGAATAGCAAAGAGGTCTTTGTGTAATGATTACAGAGGGAATGTTGATTGTAATCAGGATAACGACTCTAAACATTTCAAACAGACCCATTTGGAGAAGACCTGTGAGGTGAGAAGTGTGAGGAAGATAGTGTTTCATGTGTTAATAAAGCTAACTAGGGGAAGAATTTGTGAAGGCGGCATGCATGGACCAGTACTTTGATTACTTGTTCCTGAGTGAATAAGGAGAAGGATACATTCAGCTTACCATGAGGAAAAGCACTCCTACATCAATTTGTACATGGTTATCATTACATTTTCCACGCAGAAACTCCCGAAAATCTCTTGTGGATTTAATTGTACATACATGTCCATATATACTGGTCAGCACCTCAAGATATGAGTTATGTGTTCAATTCTCCAGCATAATGGCCATCCCCATAATGGACTCGCTCACCATGAAATTGACTCATATTCACACATGCACCACGTTGTAACTCACATTGCTCTAACAATATCCCACCCATTTTCTATGCTCCCATTCCACTCCCTTCATTGACATCCATCTATCCCGTCCAATGCACATAAAACATGTCCTCCAGGTGTCATCCCAACCTGTTTGATATTCACCCCCCCCCCACCAATTGCAAACTTACCTAATCTTACAGCCATGACTTCACCCTGGGGCTCTCCCACCACCACCACATTGACCAGTCCATAGGCAGTGTTGTTATTACCTCTTACCTAAGGTTACACATCTCTTATATCCCTTAATGGGTGACCCTAAATGTTTTGGGGACATTAGGGTCATCTTGTATATCGATGTCCTGGGCAAGGAGAGGCTAAATGAGGAGCCTTTATGGTCTATAGAAGGAGTGTAGGGTCATAAGGATTTGGCATTTCAGTGTATCCGTATACTTTGAGGTTTGGGTTGGGGTTAAGAGGCTTGAACTTGGGATGAGGGTAGAGGTAAGGATTTGTTGTCGAAAAGGCTTGATTATGCTATACTTGTGTAATGCAATGAACTTGTTTGCCATGGCATCCAATAGCGATGTCCCACTCATATTTGTTTGTATTTTTCTTACCCATGGTCGTGCGTATCATTGTCAAACCCTGTTATTCTTCAAACCTTCAATCTAGAGGTCAAATATTACAAAATGTTAAAATGCCAATCAATATCCACACGAATCGTCCAAATAAGGATACTGCCCAAAGCAGACACGTTGCAATCCCAATCCCCAACTTCCCCCAATAAACAACATCAGCATTCAAAACACCCCTAGAAACACTTAACTAACTACATGGGAATTGGGTTAATAGGGGCTGTATAGTCTTTTTCTTTTTATCATTCAAGGACACAGAACCTATTTAGACTGGACATTTGGAGGTGGGTACAAAAGTATCTGTCGGGTTACCGTGGGTTTATGACCCAGATAGGGGTTTAATAGCATGGGTGTCGACTCACACTGGTCAAGCAGTTTGAGATTGATAGGAAGGGGCTGCAGTTTGAGAGGACATTAAGTTGAAATAAATCAGATTGTCCCTGGTATTAGAGCATATTCTGGCTGTTGTCTGTCTTATCAACATTCAACATTATCCTGAGTGATAGCCCTAGGGTTTTTATAGTGGATGTAAATTTTATCTGTAAATGAATACTAGCCTATGTGCAGTAGTTGAATTTTTCCTAAAGTATGTAAACTTATGGGAATGGTGAGGAAAATATAGAATAAGGCTTGAAATCTAGGCTCTATGGGTATGTTTTGGATGCCAGGTATGTAACCATAATATATATTTAAACCAGATTCTTCCAGCAAACCCAAGTATTAAGTAAGTAGTATCGATATATGTACGTACACACACTGCTTCAGTGGCTTATTTTTATGGCATCTCGCTTCAAGGTTGGCACATGGATATATTTTTCCTACCAAAAAATAAACGTATCCCTGGACTTTATCCAGGACCTGTGACTCAGTAAATGGGTCAGCCAGGGTGTCAGCCAGGGTAATGACCAGCCCCATCACTTTATGTGAACGGCTGTAGGGTCATTCAGCTTCTTCTAAAAACTACCAATGTTATTAGTGGAATAGGACATATACAATACAATGCATGGGATTCTCTGCTGCTCCATGGCCCAACCTCCAATAAAAAAGTCCTTGCCATGCACTCCATCCCAAATCTACAACCCTGATTCAAGTCTGCCCACCAGGACTGTGTATGTGTAAATTTAACTTGGAGTAATACATTGTATAATATGTCCTGACCAAGGTGCTCCTTTGTATCATGAACGACAATGATTAAAAATAAATCCACAAGCTGTAGGGTCAAAGTAACTGCTTGGTTCCACTGTATGCTACATGTGTCTGTGTTTGTGTGTGTGTGTGTGGGGGGGGGGGGGTAAAATGAGAGGTATGCGGCTCATTACCCAGGTGTGCAGAATTAGCAGGGTGTGTGTGAGGCCTGCCTGCTGAGCGTTTAGCAGGTGCAGATAAGGCAGCTAACAGAACGCTGCCACAGATACCGAGCAGATAGCTCACATACCTCCTGTCCATACCTCCCTCTCCCTGCTATCTGTGAGCCCATCCTATGGTGCATATAATCTTATTGTCTGTTTGGGCACTGGAGTGAGTTGAGTGGCTATACCTTTCATTTGGTGAAGGCATGCAGTCTAGTATGGACTATACCCATTTTACCAAAAATCCATGTAATCTGGCAGGTTCTGAAGGTTTCATTTTTGTGAACCATGCCCCAGTGACGCACAGAGGCATAACAAACACATCCTTCCAGAGATCTAAATGCACATACTGTAATATCAGGGCTACATGCGATGCATTATGTACCATTATGATAAGAATAATTTATGTGTTTATCGACGTCATGATATATAATTAACATTCTGTATCATGCTGTCATCCCTTACCCTGTTTACACAATCGCCTACAATTATGGGTATCTATACCTGCACCCTGCAGTAACCCCATACCCATTCACATATAACAGGACATATTATGGGTTCAGGAGTCAGGGTGACACCTTATTGAGTCGTGCCCCCTTCACATCATTCATCATAATCAGCTCATAGACGCTGACAGCTCCAAGCTGCCTCTCCTCTGCTTGCATGCCCTTGCGACTTCTGTTTTTACCTATAGACCCATACCTCCCTGTCCCTTCCACCGTAGGCCCCATCTCTTATAACATTGATTTATTTTACATATAGGCCTACCAGAATGGAGGGCACATTCTGACATGTCTCCGTTGCACATGAATATTGTCAAATCAGCCCACGATAGTTTCGAAATTTTCTATGATAGGCCCATGAAGAAGAATTCTGACATCCCTGCAAGATTTGAGAGAAGCACATCAATATTTTCATTCCCTATGTTATCAGTGTTATTAAAGCTAGCATATGTCTAGTAACTATAAACTGCCCCCTGTCCACTGCATGCACGCTAACCTGACGATGCCAATCGATCTGCCCTGTTTCAGGTATCACAACACCAAATGCGGCCCGTGGAGAGGTGCCAGACGCCGTCACCAGGCAGCAGTTCTGTACCGGATGTTCTGGCAGGTGTGGCTCTCCATGTGCCGATGGAATTTTCATGGCGGGAAAATCTGGCCACGACGATGCTAAAGAGAACGCTGGAGGAACGCCAGGAGGAACGCAGCATGCTTGGTACGGCCTCACTGTTTGTGGGTAGGGGGTGGGTGGGGTAGGGTGGGGGTTGAAATGAATTTCCCTGGAGATACATTTTATGAGGAGTAGAGGTGGGAATGATAGACCTCTAGCTTATAGGGCGAGACTATTATTTACAACTAGTATTTCAATTTGGATGCTCTGAATTTGCGTGCGGCGATACGTACATTTGATAATGAAAAAAAAACAAACAAAAAAACTAACAAACAAATATAAAGCAAAAAGCAGTTTTACTCGAAGCATACTACATGTCTATATTTTCAAAGGGCATATCAGAAGCAAAACTGTATCTTCGCGAGAGCTACTTTCTCCCGGGTACTTCCTCTAACCCCCCCCCCCCTTTTGGTTCCCGCGATTATATCGGCATGATGCCAGCAGCGCCCATCCTGACACCCACCCACTATCCACGTGGTCCGCCCACGCAGACGACAATCGTTTTGGCGGGAAACGTAGCAAAAGTAAACAAGCCAAGGCGGACGGCTATATAGCGTCCCCACGCGGGCAGGTAGCCCCAGGCCATCTCCACTTTTGGTACACTTGTGAGCCATTTTTCGTAGGCATATATAGGTCTCTGTCATCCATGAACATAGTATACACACACAGGCCAGTGAGACCAAAGACCTCTCATCTCCTTCCTCATCTCTTTGGACAACAAGGAAAAACTGGCCATAAATAATAATAAAATGTTTCTGTACATTAAGAGAGCATTCTATGCCTAAATGCGATTTTACCTTTATGATTTGCGAGTTTTCATCGTCATAGATTTTATGCATTTGATGTAGTAATATGATTATGAAAGAGGGTATAAATCGTTAGGTCCTAGTTATTTATGAGAGCAAAGGCACTACCGGTGTACATCTCGGGCGATGTGGGAGGAAGGGAAGAAGTGAGCAGACGACATTTCGCTCAGACGACATTTCGCTCTGTACGTGAGTTGAGTACCGGGTAAGTAGTACATGGAGTTAGGAGACACTGCGGCATACTTCTCGTGGCTTTGGGACACCGAACACGCGTCCCGACACACGCCCACTTGGTTATCGCAGGTATTATTCTCGAAGTTCACACCTTGCCCCGTCAAAAACACCACTTGGTTATGTGCATTGCTCATAATCATTCTCACTTGTTCCTCTTTAATTTTTTTCTGGAATGAAGACGACATTATTGATTAGATTTGAATGCCTTATTTTTGAAATGATTGATAGTTACATGAAGACTCAATAGGTCAGGTTTACTTGAAATGATCCTCATTTGTCTTTTACGATCTCATGTGCTGATGTCATCTCGACGGAAGTGATAAGCTCTCTACTCTTAATATTGCATTAAAGAAAATAAAGGTGACAAGGTTTATACTGAGGCGTCTTGGTATGCAAGTAGGAATATATGTACAGTTACAATTAATCTATCAGATCGTTCACCCCTCCATGTATCCTTTACTAATGAATCACTGACAGCACTGAATAAACCATTTATAACTTTATCCATCCATCTCACTCACCTGCCACTGACATCAAACTAATTACTAAAACCATTAACTAACTGCAGGAGGAGGAGACTGCAGACATCCCTGCAGACTGCCTCTCTACACTGCAGATAAAGCCAGCTGTTACAGACAGGCCTGAAGCACGAGCTGCTCTAGACTCAGTGATAAGGCCTTCACTGATCATGAGCTGCTCACAGCCTAGCATAGATTAGCTAAGGTCCTTTATCAATATTTAGTTTATTTCGGATATGATATCAATTAAGGACCCTGTTTTTAGCAAAAAGAAAATATGAGAGTTATTCCTAATGAGCAGCTCGTGGCATCCTTTAGAACAAAAATCTAATCCAAAGGCTACAAGCAGAGAACAGCCATGTAAAAAGGGTGAAATTTGCTGGTGTTTCTGAACAGAGATAAGCAAATGACCACGAGCATGGGATATTTTTGCATCGTATTCCCAGAGGTGGTTCTGCCCGTATTCAACGAAGCCAAAAATATCCCATACATTGTATTCCATCCCCCCACTGAATACAGCGTTTCCAGTACTGTTCTTTAGTAACGATCGTATCAGCCATGACATAAAGCTCCTTTCTACACATGGATATGAACCCTAGAAGTAAAACGCCATAGCTGACAAATAACTTGTCCGATGTGTTTATGATACACAAAGGGGACACGTCAAAAGTCCTTCAACAGTTGAGAAGTCAGCACATTTTTAACCAGCAGTCAATCTACCCACTCCCTATAAACCAGCTGATCCCAGACCTGAAGTTGTTACCTATCTATCTTGACCCCATGTCCACCCTGCTTCAACTCCAGAGCCTGTTTATTACTTATTTATCTTGGTCCCTGAGTGACCTTGAGTGGTCAGTGAGTGACCCTATCCTAAACAGGAAGCTGCCACAGATATCCCACAACCCTCCCCACGCTGACACACGCCCAACAGGGCCATTTAATTGGGCATTCCAATTCCTAATCCCACGTCCCCATTTCTTTTTCATTCCAGGACTTTCTTTTTGCTGTGAGAGGCAGTAAGGCAAATGAGGCAATATAAAAGTTGATTTTCCGGTAACATGGTAAAAAATGCTGAGGTCGGTAGGTCGGATGTTTTTTTTTTTTTGTTTTTTTTAGCATCCTATGACTTATATAGTTGTACCATGCTAGTTTTTCACTGGTTATTGTGAGGAATGATAATTTCCTGCATGGAATATAAGAAAATGATGTGAAAATACATGTATGTATTCTGAATACAAGTTTTGCTATGAGAACATGAAAAAAATTGAAATTTTTTGAAAAAATGTTCAAAAAATTCAGAAAAAATTGAAATAATTCCCCAAAATTATGAGGTCGGCCCCTTTTAGCTGAGGACGGTCGGGTGACCGGAACCTTTTTTTTTGGCCTAAGACAAGTTGATTCTATTTTGCATTGATTTGTATATTTACTGTATCGGAATATGCAGTCTCACATTCCCCTCCTGTTTGAAAAAAGGAAGAAAAAACTCTTTAAAAACCCAAAATACTCACACACACAATTTCACCCAGAGAATATAAATACATATGGGAGCATACATTGAAGTTCTTTGAATGGAATTGTCACGATCGTTACAGAGTGTCATGCCTGCAGGACAGGCGGTGGCCTACGTCATGTGACCCCAAGTTAGTTCCGGGTTTGGCCGCATGCATCCTGTAAAATGACCATTTACAAATCAGGGTATTCGTGTCCATTCTCCAAACACACCAGCCATCTGTAAACACAGCCCTTAGGGTACTGTGCACCCGCTTGGAGATAAGCACAGAGGATGCCCCATTTGCCCTGCCTGCCAATTTACACTGCATTTGTCATAAAATAGGGGGCATAGGGGAATACCCTTTCATGGAGTCGTTCTGGAATGGAAGAAATATTACCTTTTAATTATATTGTCCAATGGCCAGGTCAAAAGACAAGGCAGTATTTTAGGATGAACATATCATTTGAAGCAAGGGGGGGGGGGTGCCGGGGGGGGGGGGTGGTGGCTGCGCAGTTGGTTATCATTGCAGGGCGATCAATTATGGAGCACAGTCTTAAAATAACCATGTTCAATCTTGTATGTTATAAAGGTAATGTATCATTGGTGAAAACGTATCATTATGCATCCTCTAGAGATGTCAGATACATTCCATTTCCTCTGCTAGTCACTCACATCACACCTCTCCCAACTCCTGCTCCAGCCCTATCTCTATCCTGCAATGTCCATGCATCATTCCCTTCACCCAACACATGGTCAGTGTCCACTGATTAACCTTCAATCTACTCGCGTCATCGGCTCGCCACCAGGCCTCCAGGGGTGTAGGTGTTAGGGGGTGGGATGGGTGCTGGACTGGCTGCTGGTCAGGGTGGTGGAAAATGTTTGTGGGTTTCAGTAATATCATCAGGATGCCCTATCAGCTGGCTTGGGGCGGTTTCCACATGGATAAGTGATACTCAGTACAGCATGAGTGGCTGCTGACTTAGTAGCCAACCTTGCCTTGAGACTGCTGGTGCCATATGGCCAAGCATACAGAGCTGGACATGGCTGTTTAGTTCATGTATTAAGGAAGCTACCAGGCTAGGTTAGATGTTGTTTCCTTATGGCTCAGATTATCTATAGCATCATCAACAGCCACTGCCAAATGTATATCGTTGTCCCATCCGCGTAGGTTACAAGGTACCTTTGCTATTCATGCATTTCTTCTCCTAATCATGTACACAAGCTGCTTAGGTTTTACTATATACACAGAAATCATCTATCTGCATTAAATTGGCTGCTCTTCTCTGGTGCCCTCCCCCACGTCTCTGCCCTAGCTCTAGTTTTCCTCCCTTTAATTATTCTACATTTACATTCGGCTATATTTACCCGAAGACCCCACACCATAATATTATCCTCACCCCCCTGCCAAATCCCAACCTGTATCCTTCCTGGCTCCAAATCCCACCCTGCCCCACTCCTTCATTAACACACAGCCTGCCTTCATCCCTTCAATTACCTGCCCAGCAACCTGTGGCCCAAACAAATCCCACATTGTCCAGGTAAGATGATGATTGTGCAGTATTCACTATTGTCATGCTTAGTGCTACTTGACCAACACTACCCACCTGTCCACCTGTCTGCATACCCCTCATCTCCTACCCCCTGGACACTCACCTGCCCTACCTGAGCTTTGTAACCAGGGTGATTCTCTCTCACCAATTACTGACAGCAGACCTAGAGGGTGGGACAGAAATAGATGGGCTTGTAGTAAAAGTTAAGCAGCAGACCCTTTCAAAGTGTTTTAGAGCCTGCTTTTATACCCGAGGGGAGTTAAGGGGGGTAAGAGTGAATGGATGTTCAGGAGGTAGCCATTCAACCTTTCAGCTATGGCTACCACCTTTGACCACCCCACAGAGTGTGCTTCTTGTTGATGTTTCTTGTAGTGAAATCTGGGTCAGTCTTATTTTTACACTGCAAAGATAATATATTTTTATATGGGATATATGTGGTTTAAGTCAAAGCTAGTTATGCATCAGTTAGAGAATGGAAATCCTTGGATAATGCGGAATTACACAAGAACTATTTATGTTAGAACAAACAGGTAATGGATGAATTACATTAAATACAATCATAATATCATAGTCTATAAGAATATGCCATACTGCTATGAAAGGTCATGAAGAATTGGATTAACCATGCTATTATAAAACTAGCATTTTTTCTTGTGTGGTCCTTCTACACAGTGCTTTTTTTTCGAAGTTTCTATATGCAGGATCCTAGTGAGGGGTGTGGTTGGCAATCATGTCAAATGATCCAAGATTGCTCTGTACCTAGAGTACTATTATGTCTAGCCTTCTGCATGCATGAAAATAGCAAACAGCAATAGCAAGACGCTAAGTAGGTAAAACTATTTTCTAGATCACCCATGAATTGCCAAGACACATTTTCAGTAGACCACAATATTGGCATAATTGCCAGTTGGCAGTGACCTTTATTATGCATTAGTCATAGTAATGAAAGATAAGTGCATGGATTTTTATATAGAATGCAGTGTCTACCTTAGTCTCCCATTTGCTATACACTTTAATCACATGGTTATCAAGAGAAATCTCTTGAAGGAATTGGCAAGTAATAAGAGATACCTAGCACTACTTTTAGCATTTACCAATATAATGTGCAACTTAAGAACTTCAAATTTACCTCTCTCTTAAATTGATGTTGTATTAAATTGTGTTTTTGTTAATATTTAAAACTGGGCTATGAATTAATTATATCTTCACTGTCTCTTTTTAGACCTCTGTGTTGAATGTAAACAAAACTTCTTCCAGGCTGTATGTGGGGCAGGAGGTCCGGGAGTAGACTGGCTGCAGTCCATTGATTTTATTATGAGATAATTGAAAAAAATGGGAAAATGAAAATTGAAAACATTTCTAGTGAATCTATTTCTAGTGAATCAATGCTGCCAGAGGAGGAGAGGCATGGGGGGGGGGGGGTATAGTGGGGTTGGGAGGAGAGCTCAGGGACTGCAGCCAGTCTAGTCCGGGAGGTGCAGTCACACGTGGTAAAGTATATTAGAGGTGGGCTCACTGACCAGTCCTATATATCCAGTCAACCATGAAGGGTCAAGCCACTTCCTTATCCCCTTTTTGAACCTTCTCTCAGCCCCCTTCCAAAACCCCTCCCACCACTCACCCGTATGTCACTTCCTTATTTACCCTTGGCTGCTCCCTTTCCCCCCCCCCCTCCGCATGGCATCTCCTTCCCCATCTTCCTTGACACGCCCCTCCTCCAAACACACCCGATTCTTCCATTGCTTCCAGGACTACCTATGCTGCATGTTGTTCCATTGCACGTTCTGCACTGGACTTCGTGAGAATACAAACGCATGACTGAAATACAAAATGACACATCTTGGCCATGATTCCATGGTTCGCAGCCGTATCATAATTGTGGATCGACACAGTAAAAGGTACGCCTGTGTCCCCCCTCATGGGCATACCTTTTACCTAGTTGATCATTATATGTACATGAAATCATTATTAAATCATATATCATCCGGCCAAAAGCTAGTGATAATTCTAGGATATGGGATGTTACTTCCTACATCATGGTAATCGTCTGGCAGGATGCCTTAGGTAACTGACATTTCTAATTGGGAAATGTGTAAATTAATGCATATTTATTCCTTTTCCTGCCATCTACCTCAGTATCTCCCAGCCCCCCCCCCTCCCCGAACCCCCTATCCCATCCTATATTCAGCATTGAACAACCCTACTTTTACACTTTCCGTCTAGCCTTTTGTACCTGTGAATCAACTTGAAGGCAGGCTGGAAGGAACTATAGGGATGAAAGTAGAATAGAAAGTGTGTTATGCTCCCGAGAAGAGGAGTCCATTGAAGAAGACGACCGCCTACGGCGACTATAATTCAAATGGTAGATTGAGACCGATGCCTGGCAGGAGCAGGAGAAAGAAGACTTTGGGCTTAAGTATTTGCAAAGAGGACAGATTCACCGAGCCATGACAATTTCTATAATTGGTGTCCTTTTTAATATGACGTTTGATAGAGTGGGCTGGGTCCAAACAAAATGGGACGCCAACATCAGTATACCTTTCATTTAGACATTTTAGAAACAAAATAGTCCATAATGATTGTGGAAAAATACTTGTTTTATAAAGCAACTTCGTCTGGTCACTACTTAAACCTTTGACACTGCCTACCCCTCGATCCTGTCCACTCCATGGCCAGTTGTGGTCAGAATGGCAGCAATGACTATATTATTCTGAAATGAACATTACTGACTATTTCGTATTGCTTTATATTTTTCATGAGCGAGTAACAGTGAGGTTCATATTTATGGAGAGAAAACTACATCACACATCATTTTAATAGATAAATGTATGTGCCACTATCCGTGCTCATTGTCACCATATACGTGTTTTGTTTCATAAATTAAGATTACATGTAATAGATTCGAGCAAGTCTACCCACTCCCAGTGCCAGAGCGCAGGTAGGTTATACTTCAACGGCTGAAAATGAGCAAGTATACATTCCATCACTCAACGCATACACATTCAGCCTCTGACATGTTGGCCATGCCATTTCCTACTTGTGACGTCATAGATGGCGTCACATGACGTCACAACTCATCAGCTGTGTATCAGGGTAGGCAGGTGCCTTCGTTAAGTTAATGACATAATGGGCTACAACTGCTTAACGACCGGACTAGCCCCAAGGCCCTGTCATTGAAATGACCTACCCACCTTTATGTAGAGTTTCACATTTCCAATAACCCCCTTTTATATTCACCTACAGCCTTAGGGGGGTTATCCAGGGGGTGTGGCAAGTCCACTATAAAGATAATATACCACAGGTGATGGAATGAGGGCTATGGAGCAACTTAAGGCTGTTTGTTAATGTTACCCTCCCCCCCCCATTTTAAACCACCACTGTTTCCATATCGTTGGAACATAGGGCTTCGATGACAATAGCACCTGTTTTCTTTTGGTGTTATTTTCTGGGTCTGTTTTTGTTTGGTCCATGGCTGACACGGCAGTCATTAACCCCATTGTAAGACTTCTAATGTCCTTATGTTGACAATTAAGGGGAGTTTTAGATTAAGCCTCCATGGCAAAAGGTATCCAGTCATCCAACCTAGTCCATTTGACCTGCAAATGCAATTTCTTGGGAAATTCACGTGCATCGATGTAAAACTGCTTAGCGGTCAATATTCTTTCCAATGTTCATATTTTAAAAAAATTGTCGTGGAATTTATATTAGGATAAGTGAAATGATGGTTGAAGGGGGCCAAACATATTGACTCCACAAGATGGAGCTTTGGATATATTTTGTGAAAGTACTTTAACTCAATGTTCACATAATGTACATTTCTATACCTTCTGTATATAGATAGAATGGATCATTGTTGGAGAGGTGGGGCGGCTGGACCCCCAGTTTCCGCCACCATGGTACTTCGGGATTTCCCTTTCCCATTAAAGGCATCAAGTTTCTCCATTAACTGATCCAAGATTCAAATTTAAGACAGAAACAATCTCTTAGTACCGGACATGGGGTACTTTGGTTGTTGTTTAATGATGAGGACTCTCAACTCAAACGAATGTCCATAGTCTGACTCACCAACAAGTGGTCTATTACATTTAGGTTTACTTTTTTTCTTTTCATTTTGAGATAATGCCACATGAAATAACAGAAGTAACATCCTCGACTTTACTTTATAGTATAGGAGTTTGCCTTTATATCTTTTTTCTTTCATGTATTTTATGTTTCTTGGTTATTTGCTGTTAAAATAACATTGTGCCTTTCATGTGCTCTCTTTTCTCTCTCTCTCTCTCTCCCTCTCTTGATCCTTTTGTGTCAGAAACCATGGAAACCCCAAACCACTACCTCCTGTGTTTCCTGTCATCAGGAATTGTTTACTTTACACAAGGAGCTTGTCCTACTTTCATGGATCCTGGTTCTAACCTTAGACAGACTCCCGGAATTAGGTGCCACTGGCAAATGTCCTGCAAACTACATTTGTACATAGTTTTTGGGAAGAAATTGGGAAATTTGTCAAGGTAACTTTATCTCATCCGCAATCAGCTGATATAATGAAGGGCATTTTTCGTTTTATGGGTGATATGGCCAACATTAGGAGCAATTTACCAATTTGCTTGTCAATAGGAATTACATCACATTCCTTGTATCCGCTATGCACATGTGACTGAGACTGATCACCATTATTACCACAGCCACACATGCATTTAGTCACGAGAGCTGTCAGAAAATTGAGGAAATTAAAAGGAACAAAACTAGAAATACATGTACCCCAGTACAACTAATTAGGACATCCATCTCATTGGGTCGACCGTCAGATACGGTTCAGGGGGCTGGAACAGTAGAGAGGAGACACTTTGATATGAAACATGAACAGGCGGGTACTGAGGTGGTGATGGGGTTGGATAACGACTACAGCCCGACCCTCAGAAGCGGTGGGCAGTCGGCCCACAGGAAGGCTGAAAGGAGGGCTGCCAGTTCACTGTATCATCAAAACCAGGGTCTTAATTCAAGATTAATTTTCTAAGGATTCTAAAGCTGACAACTGAGTGTACCACACTAGATGCAGCCTCTGTGGCACTACAGCGAAAATCCTGTATTAGAAAAAAAAAGTCAGTCCTGAAATACTAGGATGGTGGGAAGGGAGGGCACTGTAAGTTCAGCTTTATAAACGAAATGTAGAGTAGTCAAACCTCAACTCTCACAGACCCAATGCGTGGTAGGGGGGGGGGGCAGTTGCTGCCTACCCTCAAAGAGTCAGTGCCGGAGTCAGTACCTCCCGCGAGACTGAGAACCTTCTAAGGGAACAACGTCAACATATGGGGATGGTGTATTGGTTATGCATTTTGAAATGGAATGATGGCATTTCTCATCTACTGCTCGGATCCCCATGCAGAATATAACATTGAAGGTAGATCCTTTGGACATGTCCCCAGTATATGCATTATGGGGAGATGTGTGTGTATTGGCCACTAGCTGGTCTGGAGCTGGTTCCTGCGACACACACTGATAAGAACTGATAAGATGGGACCAGCATGTCCCTGGAAGTGGGGACAAGGTACCCATCATGGTATGTCTTATCAGTGGGTTTTAGCTCAACCAGCGAAATTCAAGATGGTGGCTCCACTAGGCCTCGTTACCGAGTCCTATAGGGGGCGGGCGTGTCATCATGTAAGTGTGTGTGAAATTCTAAACAGGCCGTGCCCCCATAACCGTTTGAACCCGGATACATGTATGCCATGTTTGCCAATAAAATACTAAGAGTTAGCCCCAAACTCTAATACATGTCTTTTATTTACTCTTGCATTATAATATTATTCTCATGGGGCTTATAAGGTTGAACAGAATTCTCAGGTAGAGTGGAGGGGCAGGCAGTGGGGAGCTTCCTATCGTCAGAATCATACCATAGTTAAAGTAGTAGGCATTATAGCAATCAGTGGGAGTGTGTGACACAATAGTAAATCATTACCAGACGTTATCCGTCATCGACCACCGACCTTATGGGTCGGCTTAGAGAGACAGGAGGATGTTTCTCCTATATTAAATAGAGCTGTCAGTATGTGCCCTCTTTTCAAAATAAGTCATGCACTGCTTCACCTTTCAACTTGCACTCACCACATTAGTGTAAAAAGTAACCTACCTTGTTTAAAATAGAGAGAGCTGCATTATCAAGTACCTTCTCATGTCACACACTCTATAGTTTATTATACTGATTGACTTCTCCCAACTAGGTACCTACTCAAATCCCCCTTTTTTAGCACCATACCTGAATGACCACTTGTGGGCAACAAAAGGGACAAGTTATAGCTACATGAAAAGAAAGGACATGAAACGAGGGCATTTTTAGCCACCTCTTCCTTTTACTACGGGAGCAACACCCTCCAGGTCAGGTACGGTGAGCTTATGGTCACTTGAACCAGGTCTCTCGTTGGAGACGGACGTTTTGACGAGAGCAGGCTGGGCTTATCAAGATGCCGGGGCGCGGGCATGCTGGCAGGGCCAGGCGCCGATGCTCTGGGCAGGGAGCTGGGGACACTGGTCACGCACGCGCCTGAGCAACACATGGGGAACTATGAGCAGCTCGGTTGCCCCCAGAAGGGATGGCAACTTGTGAAAAGAAATTCCAAACAACTGGTCACAAGCATGTCTGATTCTTTGAAGCTGATAGCCAAGTCCTCATGGAAAACCAATGGCATTAGGCGCAATAATGTGTATGCAGGCTTAAAGGGTGTGGGGCTGGAGGTAGCAAAGAAAAAAGAAAACCATAAAAGCTTTAAATATCTGCTCGGAGAAGATGCCAGAGAGCAGATTGTCATTAGACAGAAAGAGGAAGCAGCCTTACGCGATGTAGTGGCTGCCCCCAGGTCATGGAACCGCCGCCAGGGAAGCTACAGGGGTGGCCACGCCCACAGCTGCCACAAGAAGAGTGGGTCCAGCCGCAAACACACAGCGGGTCATCCCAACCACAATCAGGACCGCAGCCACCACCAGGAGGCGTCGAACCGTCAGCAGGACTACTGTGGTCCTTTGCACCGACGGTGAAGATAACTTCAGATGACAAAGATAAGTCAATGTCATTTCCAAAGGAAACTGAAGATATCTTTGAAAATTTTAAGATATCTTGAGAATTGTTATCTCTAACCTATCTTTTTAAGGATATTATTGCAAATGTATGACAAATAATGCCAGCTTCTATAGAAATGAAATTTTGAAGATATCACTAAGATATCTTCAGTGTTATCTTCATTTCTGCCTATCTTTAGTGAAAATACCTCGCCACCCGTGCAAAAGACCACAGGTCCAGCAGCAACACCCCCGGTGGTCTTTTTCACTGGTGGAGGGTTATCGTTACTAACGATAGGCACAAATAAAGATATGCTGAAGATAGTTTCGTGGATATCTTCAGAATTCTGTTTCTATATAAGTTGTCTTCACTAGTCATGGATTTAGATCCAGAGGATAACTTTCTTGTCATCGATCTTGGCATATGTCATCTTTAAATAAGCATATCTTCAGGCTATCACTTCCCCCTTCCTTTATTCTGGTTCATGTTATCTTTTACAAAACCTGGGGGGGCCACTCACCACTTTCTTGCCAAAGTGAACCTGTCTCCTTACTATAAATAGCTGTGCTAGGGGGGTGTCTCATTCATCAGTGACATCATCATAACTTGTAGAGTTGCATGAAGACAGGTCTGAAGACAGGTCTTCATGAATGGGCCTGGTAGATCGTGAGTGGGGCTGAGAAGATAGGGAATGGGCAAGAAAGGTCAGAAATGGGCGAGGGGGGTCGACAATGGACTAGGTAGTTCGGGAAAGGGCCTACTGTATTACCTCATGTATAAGGAGCACTCCAAGTATTTATGGTCGAAAATCATAGAAGGTTTGCATATGACGAATTTGGAGGTATTCCAGCCCCTACTCTTCGAATTTTAGTTTCCCCCTCTATATTTTTGGCTCAAAGTGTCAGGCTGGATGAGATCTTCATGTTACATATGGGTTTTGATGGTCCCATATGCATATTTTGGGCTCCAGGGGGGTAAAATGTGCCCAAAATGACCAAAATTGTCTGGGCGAAATTGTGTCTGGGAGAATGACATTTGAGTAACAAGCCATATTGAGGGCTTAATTTCCTATAGAAATAATCTTCATACCTCCATGAAAATCTCAGGTCCAGACTATTTTGACCTGTAGATTAAGAAAATTACATTATCATTTATGTCAGATGTGTCCTTGCTATTGTAAAAGAAGCATACTTATAAGAATTCTTTTTTCTGGGCACATGTCTGGGCGAATGACACGTAAGGCCCCATATGCACACTTTCTATGATTTGTGACCGTATAGGGTTGTTGATGTCTTCAAAATTTCGCTAGAAAAAAATTATATTTTCACAGTTTAAACTGATTGCCCCTACTAGAAAAAGGGTAAATATCGATGTAATTAGTATAGGACATCCAGAATTGAAGGGAATACTTTAAGGTACAGTTTGGTCTTAATTTCGAGCAGTTTAGTACTGTTCTGTGGTGCAATATCACCACCTATAAGGTGTACACCTAACTTTTGCTGATTCTATAAGGCACTGAAGGGTTCATCCTCACATGTAACCTGTGCCTTGTATGTGAGGTAGTATGGTAAAGGTCGAATCCCACATGGCGAAAAATGGCTGAAATATCTCTGATTCTGTCCTTTGCATTCTAGGGGTGTTCCTGAGCCCCTAGATAGCAAGGATGGTTCATTTTTGACCGAATCCCACAATAAATATGCAGCTATCCTTGCGATCTAGGGGCTCAGGAACACAGCTAGAACGCAAAGGACAAAATCGCTGAGATATTTCAGCCATTTTTCGCCATGTGGGATTCAACCTTAATGGTAGTGGGTTTTATGGTATGGGACTGAAAACGTTATTTCTATGCACAGTATTGAGTCATGCACTCTGCCCAAGGCACTCTAGTTTGAGAGTATTTCTATATGATTCTACCACTGGGTGGGCAATCTACCAGATCACCTGGCCAGTGTCTCATTTTGGTTAACACAGGCTTCAATGGGATTACACTGCCCAGCTCCATACTACTATGGTAGAACCAACATTATCAAGCAGTTTTTTACCGTAAACCCCTGCATATAAGATATACCTTGTGTATGAGGCCAGAAATGTTCCTAGGATATTTTGGAATGGGACAATGGTGCACTTACAGGAGAAATAAATCACCATATCAAATAGCTATGGGTCATTTTATGCCTCCCTTCTCAAAAATAGGGAGAAAATGCATAGAGAATGAATATAATCAATCACCTCATTGAAGAGAGTGAAAACAGCCCGTCTCATGATGTCCCCCACCCATGCTGCCATCCACCTTCTGCTCTTATGAAACCAGGACCTCTCTTTCCCGGCCTCTCTTCACTTTTAGAGACAAGTGAAGATAACTTGCATTGTTGTACTAATAATTTTGCTGTAAAACTATGTATAACATTATCTTTTATGATTAAAATCATTTGAAAGAGTATGTGCATTGGAAACAGATACTAATTGCCTCATCTGAGGTGCGTATTAAAGACTTTTTAGGTCTAGAGGTGACACCATCCACCCAATAGACTGGCTTTGTGAAATGACATATTTGGGGTTAAAGACAGGTCTTCAGGCTATCTTCAGAGGCTAAAGACATGTGTTAGAAATGCAAATATATCAGTCAAAAGACAGGTTAGATATAGGATTTCTCAAGATATCTCCAATAATTCAAAGATATCTTCAGTTCAGTTTGGAAATGACATTCACCTATTGTTACCCTTTGAAGATATCTTCGCCCTCAGTGAAAAAGACCACAGGGGTGGCAAGCGTGGCAAGCAGACCAAACAGAACCACTACAAAGGTGGCAACAAATCCAACAACAAAGACAACAACAACTAATAAATGTAAGTCCTTCAGTTGTTGATACACCTGATACAGCCAAGCTACCCAAAACACCTGGAAAACATCCCAAAAAACCCCAGGCCTTTTCAGCAGATGGTTTGGGTAGGCAGGCTAAAAAATGGCATAAATTCACCAAAGACAGATGGGTGCTGGATATGGTGAAAGGCTTGACCATAGATCTACACACTATCCCTGTACAGTCAGAGATTCCAGACTCAGCATCTATTAACCCAGTTAAAGATGCTCAGTTGGATACACAAATACAGGATATGTCGAGCAAAGGCATCATAGAGCCTGCAGGACATAATGCGAGGTTCACAGTCTACAAACACTTCAAAATGGGTCATCTCGCATCAGTCATGCATATTTTGCCTCAACACTCCTTTATGAGTTCTGTAGATATTACTTCACCCTACCCATTAAAGAAAGGGACAGGGATTTCTTGTAATTCCAGTTCCATGGTAAACGATATATGTATGCATGCCTACCAAATGGATACTCACCAGGGCCAAGACTGTTAAAAACGTATCATGAAGGCACTGCTTCCACATCTGAGAGTACATTATGGTGGTGTTTTACATTGATAACACACTCATTGTTGGAGACACTCCAGAACTAGTGGAACAATCTGTAAAACACACTCTCCGAATCCGCAAGAAACAGGCTTCACAATTAACTTCAGAAAATCAGTCTTGACCCCGGCACAGTCCATTGAATACCTTGGTTTCACCATTGACTCCACCACACTGACACTACACATACAACCCAAGAAAGTGACAAAATTGATGACTTGGGTTGGCCCAACACTAGTGCCAAAAGCACTCTTCCCACCACTAAGTCACCAGCGAAATTAAAACTTGAATCATGTTAAAGTATGACGATAAGCTCACCGTACCTTAAACAAATAATGTCACTCAGTCCATGTCCAGTTTAATAGATCTCCATAGTGCTTCCTCTCTGCACTCTCAGTCTGCATTGTAAAGTGGCTACAAATAACCCTGTATTTAGGCAGGGGAACCACTTGGGGCCACAGTACTTTGTACATCTGGTATGGGCGTTCAACCCCATACAAGGTAGTACTGTAGGTCCCAATAAAAAGCGTAGCACTGTTTATTTACAAGGGCGGGTTGACAATGTGGTGTATGGACATTTTATGTAGAGGGAGATTTACTTCAAATAGGCCACATATCTGGAGTTTGCCACCCCTCCTGGGAGCACAGAAATGAGCATGGTACTGAAAATTGCAGGTTGAATAAACATCATTCAACTGGTTGGCAATGTACATTCAGTATCGTCATGAATTTCAAGCTCTATGGCCGACTCCATATGTTCCATACAAAAACAGTGACAAAGGGGTGGGTGGGTCCTGAAAAATACCTAAATAACAGTGACATAATTGTTGAACGTTCCCAGAAGATTCCTCCTTGTGCTTTTCTGTCTTGAGGAGAATGGACCATATTCAGTCTCTAGGGTCAGTCTAGACTAAAGGCTTTTGAACTGTAGAACAGTACTAAAGTGACCAAAATTTGAATCCACTAGTCACCATGATGCAATTTGGCAGTGGTGGTGAATCTTTATGGATGTAATATATGATGTGTTATGGATGCACGAGTTGACTTTAGGGCTAGATAAAGCATGAGGCTTTTATCTGGGCCCTAAAGTCAATGAGTGCACCCATAATCATTACACATTGCATCTATACCACGGTCTGCATCTTTATGATGCATCTTTATGATCAGGATGCATTCTGCATTCACTGACATACAAATATATATATATATATATATATATATATATATATATATATATATATATATATATATATATATATATATATATATATATATATATAGACTCTCCAACAGTGCATCATATACGCGTATACCAACCCTGAAGGGTGGGTGTCGCAACCCTGAAGGGTCGGTATGGTGTTGCACGGACCAGCCTTGTCGGGTTCTTTACCAGAGCTGCAGCCATGCAGCATAAAGATACAGACCAGCAATAATTATATGGCCACATATGTGGTGTTATTATACACTATATATCGTCATGGTCCTGAATCCGCTCCCATAGGTTAAGCTGTTAGCAGTGTAACCCGCGATTTGTCGTGTCTTCTCCTAGTTGGCTTACTTACATACTTGCGTACAGTTTTAATAACTTTCTCTTTAGGCGGATCCAGGAACGTAATGCTTGGGTCACATGAATGTATGATGAGGGAGTGAGAGAGAGAGAGAGAGAGAGAGAGAGAGAGAGAGAGAGAGAGAGAGAGAGAGAGAGAGAGAGCCATTAGAGAAAGAAAGCGGGAAGAAGAAAAATGTTTGGTATCACGCAAACACGGTTATAGCTAGATCAGATCCCCATTTAGGAAAGTGCTGGCTTTCAATTAAGAAGAAGGAAGTTATGTGTTCACTAAAGCAAGTAAAAATATGTTGTGTAGCCAAACGTTTTCATTGCTCCATTCATTAGCCCCCCCCCCCTCCCCATACTTCCATCCGTCCACTTTTTCAAACCACACCCACATCGTGTATAGCCCCCTGGTGATAGTAAGTATGGATTGGGATCACATCATATATCACAATTCTCAGTGTGGAAGCTATAACACAAGCTAGACTATTTACAGAAAAAATACCTATACTCCTACTTCCTAAAATAAGAACATGACAAAGAACATAGCATATCATCATATGACAGGCGAAGTGCTCAATTTAACTCACATGATAGTACATGAATTAATAGTTTGATACAGTCATATAAGCAGACATTTGCAGCATAATCATTTGAATAATACATTCTATATTGTCGGTAATTCATAGCACGTGAAGACCAAGGAACCATTGTCTCAAAATTAATTGGATTAGTTTAACTCACCATGTCTTATTATATATGGGCTGGATTAGATTACAACAAAGACTTTAATCAGCAATTTCCTATTGGGTACCTTTTCCACATATGACTGGTCACATGATGATAAAGTGCGGGATATAATCACAAAAATCGGCAAGTTTAATTGGTTATCATACAAATGGGGGAAATGATTATTACATCTTATGTAGATCTATATAACATATCCTAATTGTTAAATTTCATGCTTGGCACATGTGATTTCTGCTTATGGCTATCAATTAACACGTTTTAGATAGATCTATGCAAGTAAAGTAGAAAGATATCATCCCAATACACCCACACAAAGTGAGGCGACGGTTCATACTATAGCTACATGTACTACACAACATTATGATCTACCTTATGGAAAAAGCAATGACAAGTTATTTTTCAAAATGGCTGGTTGACATTTTTGCCTCAGTATTCATGCCTCATGCTTGAACATCAGACGGCGGAACAAGCACTTGCGCGCCCCATAAGCCCAAGCTCCACTAGGCGGCACGGAGCGGTAGCGTCAGAGGCGTCAGAGGGTTTCCGTGCATTGGGGTATCTTTTCTGCTTGACAATAGAGGAACGCAGCATTTCGCGTCAATTTCGCGATGAAACACTGACGTGAAACACTGCGTTCCTGTATTGGCAGGCAGAAAGGATACCCCAATGCACGGAAAACCTGTGACGCCTGTGACGCTGCCACTCCGTGCCGCCTAGTGGATCCCTGGCATCACATATCACCCCATATATGCGGCTGCACCGGGCTGTGTGTTTCAGTCTCAGAGTAGCCAGCACAGGGGTCACATCACCTAAATAGGTCAGAATGGCCAGTGTTGTCTAATGATGAGTCTATGGAGGTCACCCCCTTTTCCCAGTTATATTTCTACTATTAAACCTGGAGCACTTTTGAGCACTCTTAGTGAATTGAATGCATAATGTCTTACACTATTGATATGTAGTTCTAATCTCTACAGAGACTCTCAAGTTAATGTGTAAAATCTATTTTGAATTGGCTAATTATCAATTTTTGGGCAGCCAGCTGTCAACTGACATCTGCATCAATATTTAACTATACACAAACTAACAGGTATACAACACTTATCAGATATAGAGAGGGAATAGTGGCCAACATGACTGCAAACATCTTTCCTTTGTATTATCTTTAATTTGTCTGTGTTTAGCTGAAGACTTGCAGACTCAGAAGTGTCTGTTACCGCATGGGCGCCGTGTTTACGGTGCTCCTGCCCCACTCACCCTACAGAGGGCGTACTGCTTGCTGCGTCATCTGCTTGAACATCCACATGGTTGAAATTACAGAAATTGCCAATTTTCTTTTTTTTTACTTCACCATAGGTGAAGGGCCGTGGTTCCATCTTTGATATCATATGTTCATACTATATGAACGTAGATATGTACATTTAGAAATATATCTAGGATGTTACTTCCTGTATTGAAAAACCATATATCGCAGTGGAGTTCTACATAGAGGAGTAAACATGCACCATATGAACCATTTTGCATTTTCTCCATTATATTGGCCACAATGCATCATGCCTCAACGCATCATATCCACCATTTGGGAGTGTATCACCTCCAGGGGGTCGGCACGACGAGGAAGGTGGTTTTGTGAATAAGTTGATTCATCCTGAAGGAAAAACATTTCTAAGTCAATGATACTAACACGTTGTCATTCAGTCTATAAAACTTCCCCTACTGACTCCTACGATGTACATCACGTGTTTCTGTATCACATGTAGGCACATCTTACCGTTGTGGCCCGTATAGGCGCCCGGGCGAACATTGCAAGAGAATAAAAGTTATCAATGACATTGAATAAAAGACATGTTAAAAGTATGAAGATATACAATGATAATAAATAATGATGAGTGCATGTGCACTAGTCCCAGTCCTTTGCATATAAGCATATAAGTCTACTTGCACTTGTTGTGAGGACCACGAAGGGCAGTCCTACCTGTAGGTGTGGGTGGGACCACGAAGGGCAGTCCTTACTGTAGGTGTGGGTGGGACCACGAAGGGCAGTCCTTACTGTAGGTGTGGGTGGGACCACGAAGGGCAGTCCTTACTGTAGGTGTGGGTGGGACCACGAAGGGTAGTCCTTACTGTAGGTGTGGGTGGGACCACGAAGGGTAGTCCTTACTGTAGGTGTGGGTGGGACCACGAAGGGCAGTCCTACCTGTAGGTGTGGGTGGGACCACGAAGGGCAGTCCTTACTGTAGGTGTGGGTGGGACCACGAAGGGCAGTCCTTACTGTAGGTGTGGGTGGGACCACGAAGGGTAGTCCTTACTGTAGGTGTGGGTGGGACCACGAAGGGTAGTCCTTACTGTAGGTGTGGGTGGGACCACGAAGGGTAGTCCTTACTGTAGGTGTGGGTGGGACCACGAAGGGTAGTCCTTACTGTAGGTGTGGGTGGGACCACGAAGGGTAGTCCTTACTGTAGGTGTGGGTGGGACCACGAAGGGCAGTCCTTACTGTAGGTGTGGGTGGGTGGGAACAAGAATTTATGATATATTTGAGACTCACTCACGAGATACGTGCTGACCAGTTCAGGTGTAGAGGTGAGTGAGGGTTATGAAAGGGGCACATGCGCCAATGTAAATGTATGTCATCGCTGCGGTGAATTATGGCCAATTTATAACTTGTGATGCTTTAGCATGTAATGCTTCCGTGATAGTAGTATTTTTAAACATGTTGCTGTGTCTTACATGTTCCTATTCTTTTAGAGGTGAAATGTACCATTTATTTCTGGCAACTTTCACCATGCCCTGACACACTCCTATTTAAAAAGGGAATATGATGTATGAGTGTGTCGGTTTTAGTACAAAGCGTCAAATAAAATGACACATACAGCAATTAATATAAAAAAACGGAATCTATTCATAACCGCTGCCTTGTTATGCATGATGACTTTCTAAAGGCTTTCTCAATCTTCTGCCAAAACATACAGGTGACGGGAATCAGGGAGTGGCGGCGTGAATGATGGGGAAGAAGTCAAGAGTTGGTTGCTTGGTTCTTTCATTTTCATTATCAAATGTGCTTTCATACTTATCATTTCTTATTGTGAGTACTTTCGTGGAGATATGTTATGGTTCTTGGGTTACATGTTTTGAAGGACCGACCTTCCATCATACCATTTTGGATAATAACTATGTCCATATGATTCAAACACGAATTTGTCCAATTGTAAGTGTAATTATTCTGATATAATCATAGCATATGGAATGAATTTCTAGTTGGTAATTCCAGTATACCCATAGCAGAGATCCTTCTGAGCAATATCAAGTGTGTACTTTTGACGGTGGCTCATGTGTCTATAGATACCATCTTGAGATAGGAGAAGGACAGGTGACGAAAGATTCTTAGGACATACCGTGGTCAGACATCTTATATCAAGACGAGCAGATAACGATAGTCGATGAACCCACTCCTACAATTATCTAATAATTGAGGTCAAGTTCAGGACTCAATGTCAATATCAGTAGACAATATGCGGCACACATTGGCGAAGGACACCAAAAAGCCAAGAGTGTTCAATGTGTATTTTGTCACATCCTAGATTCTAGTTTGAAAATTTCTGAATGACACAATAATCTAGCCAATGTAAGAATCACAATGAACATGGTTACATTCACCAAAAATAATTATGTGGGCTAAGGAGATTATATTGGGGGTACACAGGTGTTGGACTTTTTTTTTATCGAGGGAGTTGCTCACTTGATTTCTAATCAAGCCTGTACTATCATTTAATACATGTAGTTCACATTGCCTTAAAGTATCAGTTTATACATATCAGGGGAACGTGGTATTACACTGTAATCAATGAATCAGATATAGATCTTTAAAGATTCCATTCATAAAGCCACTTGGGACAAAAAGATAAAACAAACAGGTATGTATTTGATTTTGTTTCAAATTCCCCAGCCTCAATGTGGACCATGTCCCCACCTACTGACTCGCATGAAAAATAAAATCTCATACTGAACATGAAACAGACTTTTTCCTACTTGGAATCAGCCAGTGGTGTATTGTCCAGCAGGCAGTCGGACGCCAGCCCCCACAGCCAGCTGGCAAAGATACACACGTGTCCTGGGAACCACGTGAATGTCCAAGCAGACCAAAGAAGAAGTTCTTGGCCCGCCCAGACTGTGGGCGGTAATCTTACCTCACTTTGTCCTGCCTGGGAGGGCCTACAGGTACATAGAGATATGGCTCTACCAAGGTCAAGTTCAACATGGTGCAATTCACATTGGTTATACCCATGGCAATCATTAAAGGATATGCCTACATGACGTGATCCATCGAGTGCAGAATGATATTCTATAGAACACGTGTTGGAGTTTTCAACAAGGATTATCACAGATACAAGGTGTTATATTAAATGATAAAATTATAATTATGATGTAAAGCAGACATGAGTGTCTGGTGATTATGGTTATGAATTATTCAAATGTGTGTTTAATATCAAACAAATAAATTTGATATATGACACCTATTACAGAGGGTGCTCCTTTCCACCATTTACATCGCTATTTTAATAAAAGGATGGTGAACTGGTTAATTTCCTGTGATGGGTATCGTCATACCCCTGAAATGAATCTTTTATGAGATCACAGGGAAACGTTCAAGTGATTCAAATTTATTGCTTTGCAAAATCGCTTCAGAAAGTTTTGATGTCACAAAAAGAAAAAGCCCCTACTAAATGTACCATAACCTATTTACTCACTAATATGGCATATTTCATCCTAAGATAATACTTAATTCAATTACACTATTCACTTCTTGTATTACAATTGACGCAATGCATTTCACTATCATTGACAACGATGATTATATTGATCAGATGTGGATCAATAACTAAAACACTAGGTACCAGGTATATTGATCTCCGTCCTGACTTCCCTACAGGTATCATACCTAACACCTGAAGGGTAGAGATAACAAATACAACGAACCTCTTGTGTGGTGTAGACACAAACACTTATATCAACTCTTATCACATTACACCTTACTGATATATCAGATACCAGAGGCTGGGAATAAGTCAGTTGGTGGGGCGCCTTTATGTATTATCAATAGGGTAGGTCGCCCCTGACTTGACCACTAGACTTGTTAGTGTACCTTAAATCGACCACCCATCTATCATGGGCTTTTTTCACAATTTATGAGTTATATTTGTGGCATATGCATGGTATACATATCATAGTTAATGAGGTACGATCGATTATTAATTCTGTATTAGGTGAAGGAACTTAGTCTAGGGCGGTCGTCTTAAGGTACCAACATGCCTAGTGGTCGAGTCAGGGGCGACTTACCCTAACTGATTGTCACCTAAGGTGCTCTTTGGGCTTATCTCATTTTCTAGGAGTGGTGTGAACTTAAGTAGTTGACTTGAATCAAGTTACATATTGATATAACTGTGATGTATTTAATGTGATCTGTGAATATGGTATGGATGAACGGTTTTGATTCTCATAATCTGAACTTCACTCTAACTCGAAAGGCCATCACGCATTTGATTATTTCTATACAAATTTGTGTTAATTGGCACATGAGAGAGAATATTGAAAATGAGTATCTAGATAGTGCATCAATCCATTAAGCAAATTCACCCAATCTATCATAGCTATGTTGTAAATGAAATCAATAAATACCATCTAGCGTAGGAAGCAAATCTTTATATTGTGGGGAGCGGGAGGTCCCAGTTCTGCCACCTTGGGTCATCTGGCCCAGGGTGGCGTTTCTTAATAGCCAACTAGAGGTTCAAGTCTCTACTAGAGGTGATTTGCATTTCTAGTAGACAAATGTGGGTGAATAGTAGGACCCCACCCTTAGTACAAAGATGATAGTTGGAGCCTCTAGTAAAATTAAAACATACCCATTTCATAATGTAATAGTAGGGGTAAATAGTACAACATTGTACTATATACTTTTCCATCTAACCTCTAGTAAGTCGCCTACAACTGCACTTAGCTGAGACACCCTCAGAGGCCATCTCAATCTCCTGTAATGTGTCTTTATACCTCCCAAGTTCATGTCTATGTATTTCATCAATATTGTTTGTAAGAATTGTTCTTTGAAATATGAAATTCGATGTGATGCATCCTATTTTCAGAAGGTAATTCCATCATTGAAAATAACTACAACTAGCATAAATATAATGCAGTTATAGGTAACTGTGTGTGATAGTAGAGTTCCTTGATTATTAGCAAGTTATCAATATATTATCAATCAAATATAGATCATACTTCTTAAAATATAATCTCTATTTGGTGGAAACCAAGGAAAACTGGTTAAATCAAATTTGACTGCATTATTATCACCTACTTGTGTAGTGACGCACTCAATAAACACTTTTTGTGAAAAAAAAAATCAACTAAAGGCTTTGTTGCATAAGTCCTTAAACCTTTGGTGCCATCCAGCATTTTATATGGACTCATTATTATTCTAGGATTGGGTACAATCATGGGCGTGGACTGGTTACCAGGTTGAATCTGTGTAGGTGTTATCCATATAGTAAGGGTGAGAAAGTAAAGGAATGGTGCTGCCCTCTGCCAGCTCTATTTGCTATGTATAGACCTTGATTATGGAGGTGAGGGGTACACACCTCTCTTTCAAATTGTCTTACTATGGCTGGATCACCTGTACTATTCACTTCTGTACGATCTACTTAGTAGCCTACTACAGGTAAAAGATTACCAGTAAATAGTAGTGTCTCTTACTAGAGGTATAAAAAGTGATCTGTACTATTGCTCATTGTGAAATGGTCATGCCTACTATAGGTGGGACCTCTAGTACAGTAACCTATAGTAGGGACATCACCATGGACTGAATAGTATGTTATTAAGAAATGACTCCCTGGCCCTTATTTTTCCCATGCCACTGACATAATTATCATTTATTCTATGTGAGATTTGGTAATCTTCTGTATTTTGTTATCAGGTCTTGATAAATTTTTAGGAGTGAGGTGGGTAGACATTTCCAGCATCCCACTGTCACCCCCCCCCCCTTTCCAATTGCCAGAGCTCCAGTAGGCGGCATGGGGCGGCAGCGTCACAGGCGTCACAGAATTGTAGTATCCTTTCTGCATGCCAGTACAGGAACGCAGCATTTCGCGTCCATGTCGCGGCAATTTTGCAGCGGAATTGCCAAGATACACGGCAAAATTGCCGCGAAACCCTGCGTTCCTCTGCTGGCCAACAAAAAGGATACCCCACACCTGTGCTGCCTGTGACACTGCCGCCCAGTGCCGCATAGTGGAGCTTGGGCTTAAGACATGGGAGTGAACTGTGCAACAGGTGAGCATTAAAAGTCCACCGATGCCATCATCTTATAGCCTTTTTGCATCTGAAAAAAAAGGTTCTTTCTGAAGGATCAAACTTTTAGAATTGAATTCACATTTCAGGCTATATCACGGGTAACATTTCCCTACAAATCTATGGTGTGACAAACATTTATTTTTATTGGAAGAAGGAGTATACACCAAAGACCCATAGTGAAATGAGAACCTAAGGTAATCACATGTAGTAAAACATTACAGCATGTCATATAGCACCCCCCTGTGCCTCTTGGATTGACAGGAGTGGTACTTCTGAGGGCGGTAGGCCATGAGAGTGTGCTGTCAAGGAGACATTTCCTGTACTTGGCAAAAGGCTGAAGCATGGCCTGGGCCGTGCTTGGTAATAAAGTCTGTATACATGTATGGATGCATGCATAGATGTATACATCTAGAGACAGTGATGGAGAGAAAGATAAATAATTAAAGACAGAGAGAGGATGGGGTAGATAGATAGATAGATAGAGAGAGAGAGAGAGAGAGAGAGAGAGAGAGAGAGAGAGAGAGAGAGAGACAGAGAGAGACAGAGAGAGACAGAGACAGAGACAGAGACAGAGAGAACAGGGAATTGACTTCAAAAAACATTTTTCGCTGACTGATTTTAATCCTTAACTATTATTGAACCCTGTTTAAACCTTACACTTTGAAAGGAGGGTTCCAATTTGTAATGATGGGGAAAGTTCCCAATAACATTATGCATTAAAAATCTCAGATCCCATCATGTGATTGAATGAGTATGTTGGTCAGGAGGAAATCAAAACACAATATACACAAGTTTTATTTTTCATTTTGGAGGGTTAGCGGGTCCATGGCAATATTTTCATTCCTGCCTGTAGAGGTTCATATGCCACCAAATGCCACTCTTTTCACAGAAAGCAAACACAATGATTTTGATGTTGGCATCGCGAAACAGGATATTAAATCATATCAATGGTAAACAGAGCGAGTTCATATAATAAGTTTAATGACCAGTTTTGAAAGTATTGCAATGACATTATAGCCCGTTATCAATGGACATCGTGGGATACTTTGATGCGGCATTCACTTGGACAAAGAGATACATAACTGTGACCAGCAACATATGTGAAACTTGAGAGAGAAAGAGGGAGAGAGAGAGAGAGAGAGAGAGAGAGACAGACAGACAGACAGACAGAGGGAGACAGAGACAGACAGACAGACAGAGACAGAGAGAGACAGAGAGAGAGACAGATCGGTGAGGGTGGGGGGGTAATGGCCATACCTGGAATATCAACGGTTGATACACGCAGATATATATGGCATCCATTAGCCCAAATCACGACATATTTATAACGAAGGGGACGAAAACATGCTATATACTGCCAGCATATTGGCTGCACCCCAGAAATGATCCGGGATTCTCCCCACATGTGGTTTACACGACTAAGTGAGAATGGCAAGAGTTGGCAGTCAAACCTTGTAGAGTTCAGTAAAGTCCTGAATGGTAGCACGTGCACTGGGTGGTAGTTGTGATTGTGGGTGATTCATATACATGTATATAGGGAGCTACAATGTAGATTGATTTTAATGAGCATTGATATTGATAATCAAAAGAGGAGACTTAAACGGATGTTAAAATCCTTTTATATACAGTTTAGATGTGAATATGTGATATGGCGATAGAAATGTTCATGAATGTTAAATATACAAAACATAATTTAAAGAAGCAGCCAAGGAAAGGTTATTAGATCAGATATGATTATGATCAGATCAGAGAAGTTATGTTCTTATCAATACATGTATGTAGTGGCCCATGGTGGTGAATGCTGTGGGGTACGAGAAGGTCCACGTGTCCAGTTGAGAGGTGCAATCAAACTGTCAAGAAGCCATAAAAATTCAATATGTGATGGTTGGGTTGCTATGGCACATGATAATTACCACTTATTGTCATCTCATTAAGCTTGGTTTAGCTCCCCTGGCTACCAGAACCTGTCTATCTGCCACTCCAATAGCTATACGGAATGCCCAACATTAAGTAGAAAGGCTGCAGTTAGTATGGAAGCATATGGACGTCTACAGATGATAGCAAAATGTGTCTGGTGTATTCTGTGCTGCAATAGAGATAGTAGATTATGTATACACATCGTGACTCACAATGAGCCATCGTTGAATATTGCAAGAAAGGTTTATCAATTTGTAGGTGTTTGACTCAATTGGATCCAAATATAAAATGATTTGATGAAATATAATGAGATGTTAATTGGATCAAGTAATACACTGGATACGCTATTATGCGAATAGAATACTTACTATGGAAATTACCATATGTATGACCACAGGTCCATAACGTGAAAGTTGCTCAACTAGTATATATCCATTTCCTCTGATGGAGGAATTCACTGGCGTATGGAGGGGGAGGGGGTGCAGGCCCAAACTAGTGATCGGAGAGTCCCCCCTATGAAATAATGGCCTTCTTCCAAATAAATGTTTGGCTCCCAAGCCTCTAGAATAAAGTACCAGTCACACACACACACACACACACACACACACACACACACACATATATATATATATATATATATATATATATATATATATATATATATATATATATATATATATATATATATATCAGGTTAAATGGTATGTGTGTGACATCATATACTGGCAGAGTAACATCTTAAATGGGGAATCTGTCAAAGGTTGAAGCATCTTTGCAGATTCCTACTTAAATCAAAGCTATTCGTCTTATTATGACTTCATTTTAGCTATAGCACTGATGTGTTTGAACCAAAAGGAGGTACCGTATTTTCGTGTTTAAGTGCCGGGATTTGAATAAGCGCCGGTCCCAAATAAGCGCCGGGAATAATAGGGTGCTGAAATATATCTTAAGCACTAAAACTGGATCTCAAATAACCGCCTGTCTTGAATAAGGGCCGGGAGTATTGAGGCCGCCAAATTAAAGACTGCCGGGGCGCTTGAATACGACGGTATGGTATACATGTGCCTCGCATTTCCTTACTGCTAAATAAAACAGCATGTTTCCTTCAAGATTCAGCAACAGATATTCATTCATTGAACTTCTAAACAATTTTCTATGAACCCTGTAAAGATAATTTCATGGTTTGAGAGCTGGTATTATGGACCATGGGTTGATGTTGTGGTCATAAATTTAATTCTGCCTGTTTTCGGTAATGAGAATGCACAGTTGGAGTTAAGAGTGTGTTCATCGAGGCATTTTATTTCATTCGCTGTCTATGATCATAATGATCGTAAGGTCGTCCTAGCATGTATGTCATTTGAGGGTGACTTGAGATTAATTGAACACAGAACAAACCGAAATGTCCCAGGAATACCACCTGTGCAAGTATGTATAGTTCATATAGGCTACTTAACACTATTGCATTATTTTACACTGTAAAAACAGTATTTAGATTGTAAACACCCAATGTTTAGCAGCTAAACACTTTTCTAAACACTACCTTGTCCCACACTTTGAGACACTTTTTCCATCTAAACATGTTTAATTTCTCAACATGTTTAGAGAAAGTGTGTTTAGATACGAATGGCTTCTGGTGTTTCCTGCTGTAACATTATATTTTTATGCAAATAATTTGATAAAGTTTCTGAGTGGGTGATGGCACTACTTTGGATACATAAGCCTCTCACTACATTACCTCTCAGAGGAGGAGAGAGAGAGGTCCTCTGCTTTATATAATTCTATATCCCACATAATGGGTGTCTTAGCAAACTTCTTCTCTTGTGCATATCGGTAATCACTAAATTTCAAAAAAAAATCTTTCAATGCAGGAAAAACTACATGCTTTTGTGTCTTGTTACCACAAATAATAGGTTTGAATGTTAATTTGAGATGTTTGAAGATAGGTTAACTTCTAGTTGTGTGGAGAAAATACTGTCATGAACCGTAATGCCACCTGGTGGGATAAATTACAAATGTTTGATGCCTAAACACATGTGTTTAGTGATTAAACACCTAAACCTGTTTAGATCACCTGTTTAGAAAACATGTGTTTAAAGGTTAAACACACAAGAAATGAGTGTTTTAAGTCTAAACACTTTCAATCATAGGTGTTTAAAAAATAAACACTCATAATCATCAGTGTTTAAAGACTAAACACTCATAATCATGGAGTTTAAATGATACACAGCTAAACACATCAACATCTTTGCTGTTTAGGTGTTTAAAAATCATGTGTTTAACACACCTGAAATCCTTTTAGATCTCATAGATGTGTAGCCTCTAAGCATGTCTAGCATTTTTTTTTGCGTAAACACTGTTTTTACTGTGTAGCAGCCACCTAGAGGATGAGAATTCAATGCGCCAAGATTATCATTTCTACTTGTACACTCCCCTTATAAGTCCTATCTCCAGCAACCAGTAAAATAATCAACAACTAGATTTATATTGTCTTGTTTACTACCCTTTCCAAGATAATCACTCAGTCTAAGGGTTGGCCACTTTACCAAAGCATGTCTAGAACATCGCCTGATAATGAGGGACAACTTGAGTTGTGCCAACTACTGTGCTGTAAATAGCAGCTTACATGCACACCCCTCACATACTTTTAATATGTTTTACCCTTGGAGGGCTACATCCCCCTCATCTGTATATTGGCCACTAGCTGGGCTGGAGCTGGCTCCGGCGACACACACTGATAAGAACTGATAAAATCAGCATGTCCCTGGAAGTGGGTGTTAACCAGGGGCAAGGTACCCATCATGGTATTTGTTATCAGTGGGTTTTACCTCAACCAGCGAAATTCAAAATGGCAGCTCCACTAGGCCTCCATACTGATTCCTATAGGGAACAGAGCCATTCCTGTATGGAGGTGGCCATCTTGAAATCAGTTATGTAACTGACCCCTGACGGCCATCTTGGATCTGGCAGAGGATTGTGGGTAATCTCTTATCTTCTCCTCCACCCACAGAAAACAATGGGAATTGATAAGACTGATAAGCTGCCCCTGCCTCTATCTTAATCACATTAAGTACCGGTACCTGTCCATTGTTTTAGGTGTGAATGGAGGGGATTAGCCTGATGGGGAGACAATGGTTTGGTTTTACTCAGCCAGGATTATATGTGGCCCCTTAGACAACTTCTAAAGTTTAATTTCTCCTGTTTTTGAAGTACTAAGTCTGAATAAAGCTTATATTGTTTAAGTCAAAAGTATCTGCTATCCAAAGGTATAGATTTTTAGAATATAACTTTTTGTAGACTATTAGTAAGGGCAAACCAAAGTAAACTGTATAAAGAGGCCAACTGCTGATCTAGCCCCTGACTACATGAGCCACCTAGCTAATTTGTTTGGTACTAGCAATGGCTCTGCTCCCTATAGTGAATGCAGTCTTTACCCTGTATAAGGGCCGCTCATTCAGGAGTGTCTATATATTGGTCGACGTCATGCCCCAATGAAGCGCTGGCGAGTCTACTTGCCAGCACTTCATTGGAGCATCATGTCGACCCTCTGGGACTGTATCAACCCTGTAGGGTCATCATGATGTATGAATGTAGCCTTGGTGGTTACTTGCAGTGCTGCATTCATTAATGCACTTAAAAGGAGTAACTCGCCAGGGATGCATGGGGATGCATTTTGTGCATCAAATGGGTTTTTCATCAATACTTCGATTCACCCCTAAAAGATTAACTAGTATGATACACTGACACAACATAAGCTATAGTGCCATCAGTATATGCCACCTTTGATGGGTTAAGGGAAACCGGAGGGGGCTGGGGTGTTGACGTTGATTGTACACGGTTTGGAGCTGCAGTTGTTTACATGCTGCTCAGCCTCCAGAACACATTCTTCTACGCCGCCAAGCCAAACGGCACCTGCATGGACTAGATGTCATGTGATGGAAGACGAGAAGTCACGGGAACACCTATGAAAAGGGGTTATCATGTAAGGGAGTTTTGTTTCTGGTCGGTTGGTGAGTGTAGGTATACATGTAAACTGGCCATGGTAATCATCCTAGGTAATGTACCCACATGCCTATCTGTTTCTATTTCGATGTACAATTTCTTTTTAAAATTTAGGTTGGCCTATTATACTGTGCCCTAACAAATTTACAAGAGAATACCTTTCAATACAGTAATTTCTAATGTTAAGTGAACGAGTCCAACCAGTGTCGCCTGCCAAAACAGAAGTGCAGAGGACAAAATATTCGGTCAATCAGTTGTGCACACTATAAACACTGTCATTGTTATATTTGTTTCAGAATATACAAGATTTATTGCCCTTGAAAATCGCTTAGGTCAAAATTCAATAAAGCCATTTAGAATTATATTATTACATGTAGTAGGACTACAACTAAGAGTATGTCCCTGTCTGGCAGGGTGCCAGTGTACCTCACCTCTAGGAGCCTGTTTACAAGGAGACGCTCACCTCACGAGCTGTACACAACTCTCAAGGTCGTCAGCAAGGTCAAAGGTTACTCTCACTGTCATCCTTCGCTGATGTCACAAGGTCATTGTGTATTGTGTGTGTATACCCTTAATTATTGTTAGACATGCAAGGTCAGGAGATGGGTGACTTCTGCGCATGTGCAGGTCAGACCAGAAGTAGAGGAAGCACCTGCAGTCATGCGCGTCAGCACTTCCGGTACATATGGACTGAAGCATGATAGTATGGTCAGTGTCTGCAGGCTGGGTGGCACAGTCTCCTGTGTCAGGTTGCTGGTACCTTCATTCCCTATACCCATGACTGGAACAGATTCGAATAAAAGTATTGAAATCTTGACACTGAAAACATGGAAGATCCAAAACTAGTCAGTGGTGACCATTTTAGGTCGTCAAGTTGACGATACCTAAAACTACAACTTTAAGTAGTCAAAATGATGACTTTAGATCATCAGGATGACGACCTGAGTCTTCAGGATGACAACACTGACAGTACAGAGTCGTCATATTGACAACTCAGGTCATCAGGATGACAACCTAAAGTCTAAAGTCGTCATTTTGACTACCTAAAGTTATAGTTTTAGGTATCGTCAACTTGAGTACCTAAAGTGGTCAGCGCTGACTAGTTTCGGATCTTCCATGTTTTCAGTGTACTGGGGCTACCAGTTACCAGATTTTTATATGAATATGATATATTTAATGATTATTTTAGGTTGACAGATATTTTGTAGTAGAGTATTTCAATGTGGCACAATCTCCTGTGCCACAACAAACAAAAACAAACCCTGATCATTTTCCACATGGCACATGCTGCTTCCTGTGAAATGGACCATGTGGACAAATGAAGATATTCAGACAATATGCCCATCAATTGGTCATGTTTACATACCTCTTTGCCTATCAGATGTCTAATTATATCAGCACATGTGGTAAATCAATTTTTTAAAGTGGATGGAGGTAAAATGCATTGATTCATACATTTGCCCCATGTCCATGCACCATTGTTTATTTACATCTGAAAGCCAGTTTGCAGTGCCATCTGGTGTATACATAGCGGTATTGATGGTTGCGCCATCTAGAGGTAAATAAGCCCGCACTCCATGATTATGTCAGTCAGTAGGATATATTCAGGCTTTCAGGTCATTAGCATGAGAGAAAGCTTTTGCTCTGGGTATGGAGAAAGGCAATGTTAAATCATTCCATCCCGGCATCCCTCCAGGCCTGTATGGATCCAGTCTTTCAAGTCATTAGTATCAGAGAATGTCGCTTTGAGTATCGAGGAACTTCCCCACCCAGCCCCCGGGCATATATTGGACGGTGACTTACCTTTTACATGTACAAATCAAAGCATGTAGATCTGTTTATTACACGTCCTCTGTGATTTTGGGTGCTTTTTCTGGATATTCCCGTTCTGTTAACTGTTGATATTACAGGTCTTAGGAGTGCTGATATCCATGGTTATACCACGATTTCGGGACTTCCGGTGGGTTTATATGCAGTTTAGCCGTGCATTATTCTGCATATACCACCCTTGTGCATTTTTGAAATTTTTGGTATATACTTTTTCGAGGTCAAGTTGGACTTAGAATATTTTTGGAAATTATGGCGCCTATACAAAGTTAAACTGGCCACCATTTCAATGTGAAAAATCGTCCCAACTCGTATGAGGATCGAACCCCGGCCGCAGTGGTGGTAGGCGAAGGCCTTAGCCATAGCGCCACACTGAACGGTGATGAAACCCAATGCGAAGGTAAATTAGTTCTAACCTGGAGTCCTAGTCGTATGTTTTCAATCAGTTTTTGTCCTGAATCCAACCTTTTCATGTTATAATATCGAAAACCCAAGAAGTTTTTCGATCCATAGACGAGGAATGCGTGCTAATTGTCTCCATTTTCTTCAATATAAATAAGAATCCAATGATTTTCCCAACGTATGCGAGTCGCAGCCCGGTTCGCTCTGTGCGAAGCCATTGTTTTTGTTCCTTGCCGGGAGGGGTACCGCCATGTTCACACTCACTTTTCGTATCGAATCCAACCATGACAAGTTTTCAAATTAAAACATACATATCCTTAGACATCCTAGATGAGTACTCCATGCTTGATATGTCCGATATATTCAAAATTAATAAGAATCCATTGATTTTCCAACACGGTCCGAAATTTTCGGCGTCTTCCTCGTACAGCGAGCGGATGACCTATATCTACATCCGGGCCACTGACACACTTTCACCGGACAAGGAGGCGGGTGGGAATGGCCGGACCGCGACTCGCTTACGATGGAAAAATCAATGGATTCTCCTTTATTTTGAATATATTGGACATAATACGTATAGAGGGATCATCTAGACTGTCTAAGGATATGTATGTTTTAATTTGAAAACGTGTCATGGTTGGATTCGATACGAAAAGTGACTGTATACACAGCGGCAAGGAACAAAAACAATGGCTTCACGCAGAGCGCTGACCCGGGCCGTATCGCTTGCTTTTACAAAATGTCTTCGCCTGGCTATATTCTTTGGATTTCAGGTAAGAAATTGATACAAAATGGAGGAAATGGTGGTATAAACCTATTAGGTGATGCATATCGGGGCCCCATGGGCTGTATATGCTGTATATACCCTCGCCGCTCCGCGGCTCAGGTATATACAGCATATACAGCCCTAGGGCCCCGATATGCATCATCTATTAGCTTATTATCGGCACTCTTAGGAGTGCTGATATCCATGGATATCAGCACTCCTTACATGTCCTAACATGTTATATGTTACATGTTAAAACCTATGAAATTTTAATTGCCAGGGTAGGGGTCGAACCTGCAGTCTCCTGATCCCAAATACAACTCCCTATGCAGTGTGCCATAGGGACTGATGAGAAATGCTTGGTTAGAACCAAGTCTCTATAAGTCATTGATATGGTTGTGATCCGCCACAACAACTCTCACATGCACAAGGTTAGAATAGCATTCTAATTATAGAGGACTGCTGGACGCGTTCAGACCAAGCCAAGCCGGGTGCCGAGGTGTGTGCGCTATTGGTCTAGTGAGTAGCCCATTGCGCTCAGCTGCTAGAGGTAGGCGGGACGAGTCCCGGTCCGGGCGAATCTTTTTTTTTGCAGGCTTCAAGTTCCGGGGAAGGGGAACGATTTTTGTTTTCAACTTTATTTATTGATATTCTATTGATTATTTATTGATTTTTTATTGATTAATCTGTAATATAGACAGTAATGAATGGGCTACGATACACTGAATGAGGTGCCCGTTAGCCCATTCATTACTCTCTAGGAGCAGGCGGAGGGAAGGGGCGGGGCCAGGGGTGTCGTGCGACCAGTGCAGTGAAGCACGTATTTGAGGCTGTTCATCTCAGGATAAAGGGTATAATCATGGAATATATATATATATATATATATATATATATATATATATATATATATATATATATATCACTGATGGAATAACATCGCCTTACGCTACAGTTGTAGTCATTTAAAAAACTATATGAGCGTTCTTCATTTAGTCTATAATTTCTCTCTTCCTCCCTTGCTTCCTCTATTTTTTCAATACCGGGTGTGGTAGGTCTATATAAGGAGACTATCATTTTTTTGTTGTATATTATAGTTTATCCACTTTGTGTACTACATGTAGTACTTGCGTATATTGCTATCATATTGCATAAACCGAGGGTAAAGAAAAATATGATACATTATTCCAAATTGAGATGGTTTTGGAGTTTATCTCAGGATAAAGGGTATAATAATGGAATAATTTGTCATCTTGGCTCAACGTTCAAACGAAATGACGATAAAAAAAGAAAGCACATTATATGATTTGGCTGTCATCTACTGGCACATAATCAAATATAATTTCAACCAGTGTATGGTATTTCAGAAGTCGTGTTCCGCAGATTTGGCAGCTTTCTTATGTAGACTTGAGTGTCATGAATGTGTCAATTTGTTATTTTGCCTCTAAGATGGCAGAATAAATTAAACCAACTAGTAAAATCCTATGCCTCAGGTCAATGTAACAATGTAGGGATGTCGGAAGGGAAAAAATCCTATACCCCCTTGTCTAGGATGCGGGGATAGCCCGTACCCCCCCCCCCTCATTCCAACACCCCATTTGTGGGCATAAGACCCACATGAGATCTAAATTAGATGAGCAGGATTCTAAAAGAATGTGGATCCATAGGAAGAATAGGGGGGGGGGGCATCAACACTTTCTGGCATTAATGTCCTAAAATCGCGTTAACAAATATTCCACAAATAAATATCGATCCTAATGTGCCGAGGAATCTTGTAATGATATGGAACACACCAAAGCTAGATAGCTCTCTTTTTGCATCTCTCCCCCACTATCGGTTCACTATCGGTTCACTATCGGTCTGTCTGTCTGTCTGTCTGTCTGTCTGTCTGTCTCTCTCTCTCTCTCTCTCTCTCTCTCTCTCTCTCTCTACCTCTCTCTGTCTCTAGTTCTGGTTCTGTCTCTTTCTGTCTGTCTGTTTCTCTCTGTCCCTGCCTGTCTGCCTGTCTCTGTCTCTTCTGACATCGGTCTGCACTTAAGTTTGGGTGGTGGCTGCTATATGATGCCTCTGCAGGTTGTAGGCCTATTTTCTTTTTACTTTATGCTTACTAATGGTTGATTTATACACTCCCTGTAATGATATGGTTTAGCCACAGGGCACGAAATGACCACGTTGACAACAGACAAGGTGTGCTCTGTCAGTGTCAATATTTTGTAGCACCGTTTGTGGTCATTATATATCATTATGTGATAGGGGTTTCTATAGACGTTTGTTATATATGGGTACTTTGTGCTATGTGCCTAACCCGCCCCCCCGCCCCCCCCTCGCTCTATCATTCTACATCTGGAGCGGTGGGACAGGGCCATATTGGCATCAATCATACATTACAGAGACCCCCCAAATGTAAAACAGTCAACACAATGTGTGACGATAAATCTATATTAAGTATGATCGGTCAGTTTTATATTTAGACACCAGGAGTTTATTTCTGAACACACTAATAACCCTCAAAATCATACTATACACTGTCAGACCGGCGCAAGGGTTTACAGTAGATTGCTTCTATTTCTGGAAAAAGTGGAAGGTGTTGTCCAGTACAAATCCAATGACTCGATGTGGGTCATACCACAGTGGTCTTTAGGGCCCATTTACATTTGACTGAGAGTGTAGTCTACCCAATAGCAATGTAATATATGATGATTATGGAAGTGTCAACTCAGTATCATTATCCTGTGATAAAAACACTGAGATTATCCAGTTTGGGCACCCAAAACCGTTCTGAAATGTGATAACCGTGGTATAAACCTGTATAATGATCTAACGATAAAGCTTTATTCCCGGGTAGAGGGATCCTTAGTATGACCTCTGCTTAAGATGGTACCTTGCTACATAAGGAACAAGTAATTAATGGATAATTCATGACTTGTGTGTGTTAGTAAAGGATAATTACATGAGGGTGCAGCCCGAGTGTAATTATCCTTTGCTAACACACACAAGCCATGAATTATCCATTAACTACTTATTTTATTACACGAAAACAATAAATTATCAATAGAATATCAATAATTTCAATTAAAAAAAAGTCGTTCACCTCCATGCCAGGCCCGGGAGTAGACATGCTACTGACTGCTCCATATCTTCTATGACGCCAAAAAGGTGGACCCGGCCGGGATGCGAACGACTGTGCTTGCGGTTTGCAGCACGACTCGCTGACCAATATACTATCGGTACACACGTTGGCAGTTTGTTGTGCTATCTTACTGGTGTGTGTGCCTCTATAATTACAATGCCATTGTCACCTTGCACACGCGAAATGCTGGGGTCGCTCCTAACCAAGCCCAATCTATGACATTGTACATGTATATGTACAGGCAAACACACACACTTTCTCGTCAGTCCATGTGGCGCACTACATAGGGAGTTGGATTTGGGATCAGTAGAGTGCAGGTTCGACCCCTACCCTGGCAATGAAAATTTCGTAGGTTTTAACATGTAACATATGACATGTAAGGTGTGCATGTTATCCATGGATAACCGCATTGGGTGCTTGTTATCCTTGGATAACCGGACACCTTACAAAAGTCACGATGCATGCATCATGCCATGCAATATTGACAGGTATGTACATGGGAATATCCAGAAAAAGCACCCAAAATCACAGAAGTCATGCAATAAGTACTGATAAGAGCCAGCAAGATGGGTACAAAGTGTTATGTGTCAGAAACGTCTACACTGAATGAAGGTAATTTTCTGATAGGTCAATAATGTATCCCGCTAGGTCAGATTTAGAATATTTGAATCAGCACTTATACGTTATCCATTAGCCAATGCTGTCATTAGGATCTGAGCTGATTCGATGGTAAATGTTTTGAAATGCCTCCTGGTTTACAAGTTGATTTGCCCAGTGGGGGTCGTTTATAGCATATAAATATCTCAGCAAAAGAAGAAGAAAACTAACGAAAAAAAGGTGATGGCGACTGCTTCCTGGTACACCACAGACTAAGATATATCAGAGGCGTAGGAAGCAATTCTTCATTGGGGGGGCCCGGCGAGGGCACCATCGCGACCACCTTGAATTGTCGGCTGATGCGTGATGGCGTCTATATAATGGGTATATAGAATTCATATAGAAAAGTAATTCTTGGTAAATTTTGGATCTGACTTAGGCTCAGACCCCCATTTTCCCTATGACATCATCATAATAATCTAATTTGAGATGTGAAGTTTTAGCTTCTTTTCCATTGTGTTTATGAGTTCTTGGAAAATATTGGGGGGGGCCCAGACATACTCAGGCCCCACCTCCTTCATGATTGGGGGGGCCCAGGCCCCCCTGGCCCCCCCTTTTCCTACGCCCCTGTATATACGTGAGGTATTAACTTAGACTTGCGAAAGTCCCTTCCACACCACTAATATTTTAAAATGACCGGATCTGCGAAAAAGGCCCTTAGTGCCGGGTGCTTTAAGGTTCCTATTCCCAGTACATGTCACCATGATAGTATATTTTTGATAGAGGTTGGGATTAGCGTGTTACATGGTCACAGTTTAATCCACCACCACCACCACCAGTCCAATAAAAACGTATTTACGTAGGCAGAAAGCAGTAATTGGTTGACAACAGTGTCGGTGTGTGACAGCCTATCGGCCAATGTATTGTGGGTGCGTGATTGAGCACTGACTACAGCCTTCCCCAGTGTCACATGCCTCTGTTATTGTGGGCTACAGTCTATTCATTCCAAGGTGGTTTATGTGTATGATTTGTGCTGTGGTCTATAATTATGGTCTTAAGTTGGTATAGTTATGTGCAAAGTTATGTACTATTTATTTGTGGATATTTGATATCATATGAACTTCAGTGTTTATAGCATAAACCGAGACCATTCATTTCAATTGAATTAGAATTTCTGAGTAAATTATATTGCACCATGCTCTTCCCTCTATTACTCCTATAGATATTACCAGATCCTATGAGTACATACTCATATACCCTATGGACCCCCCACACCTGGAAGCATCTGTACGCATTTGTCTTGACCCGCCTCCCCGACCCCCAACCCTTTGTGTATACAAAATTAATTGATGCCCCCTGAGAGGATAAATACAGTAAAGAGTAATGGTCTCCTAAGCCTGACCTATACTGGATCTCATATAGGATCGAGACATAAATGGCGTTTTGACCGAGTTACTCTGATGGAAACCAGCTGCAATGGGAACCACAATGGATATTGGAGAAGAGAAACAAGATGTTATGCTTTACACCAAAAGTGCTTGCCAATATAGACTACTTATATGCTCACAATACTTAGCTACAATGCTTCCCCCTACTCTTAGTCTCCCAAATAGGTTACAATGGTCACGTAATCAAAGAGAGCATACAGGTACATGTGTTCTACACAAAGTCTACACCGGAGTCTACCTCGACCACTTGGTCAGTATTTGGCCGATGCTTCGTGCAACTACCTCCTTCCCTCGTCCTCGACTTTCTCCCCTTACTATTCTTTCTGTGTACTCATTCCTCATTTGGCCATTTGATGGGATCTATTCCAATAGGATCTGCATGTAGGCAAAGGACTTTGGAATGGAGTGACCACTACCCCCCCCCCAGAAAAAAGATAAATAAATAAATAAAAATAAACAAGTAAATAAAAAAAAAAAACACTCACAAATCAAAATAAAATCTCACCAAATCAAGAACCCCTACGCTTTAATACTGTGATCTGAGTATCAACAGAGAAGGGGTATCGTATTTAGGGCTAAGCCCTAAGGGCTATATAAGGTGTTTTGCAACACTGGAGGTGGATGGGGGTTGGTGTGACATTCCACAGCTTATTGGGGATCAGATGTGATCCTAGTGAGTGAGGGATGTAGGCTGCGGAGAACTGTCATTGTTGAATTTGCTGAGGTTTAGTTTTAGTTTTAGTGTCATTTTCGCCGCCAATATTGTTGCTGATATCCAAAGCTCCCAATTTGGCTACTTATGTATTAGCAGTTGTTGTCTTCATGAAATACAGAATAGAGCCAAGGCAACAATACATCACTTGAATCATCACAGTACACGTGTGTATAAATGCAATATACAGTTTATTGCACTTCCATGGCGTACAGCTACCTATTTGTCATGTGAAGCTGTGGATCCTGAGTGCGCCCCAAATCAACCAGATAAAACATAGTGATGTATTACATCCATAGGCACAAACCCAATTCGTCGTTTGACCGAGAATACTTCTTTTTACTACAACCATAAAACCACCCTCTTCTCTCCACACTGAAGGTTTTAACCATGGATCCATTTTCCAGCATCTGCTATCTATTACAATGTGTTTGTTCTTATAAGGCTTGTGGATGTGGGAATTGGAGAACGTACTGATGTAGGGGGTTGTAGTCAGCACTTTCAGAAAATCTGATGAGAGCTAGCGGCAAGGAATCTCACCTAGTTGCAGGCCCATTTATTAGGATTTCTTTTCTCAGAAGGACAGAGAATGGCAGGGTATCTTGTAACAGGGCATTGTGTGGGTGGAAAGGCTGCACCTCATTCCACTCAATTTTAGATACACTTCCAATCTCCACGACTCCATGAATAGCTTTTTCTCCCTATATATAGTCCCATTTATGGAACCACCCTCTTACAAGCCAAATAACATGAATTCTTCGGACAGTGTAGAAAACACTGGTACGTGGTACAATGAAGCAAATATGAGAGGAATTGAGAGAAGTATTAAGAAACGAGTAGGGTTAGAAAGAGAGAGAGAGAGAGAGAGAGAGAGAGAGAGAGAGGGAGGGAGGGAGGGGGTGAGGGAGGGAGGGGGGAGAGAGGGAAAAGAGAGAGGGAGAGGGGCAGGGAGGGATTGATTGAGAGATCAAAAGGGAGGGGCCAATAGGATCGCTAGGGTCATTACCTCGTCTACATGTATAAAACCAGCTAAAAAGATGGACAATTAGCAATTACACATACTGATTAGTTATCATGTAGTTACCAGTACTAACTAACCCCTACATGTAATTCAGTGTTTTGCCTCAAGGAAGTTTGAACAAGGGAAGAAATGGGGTAAGTGGGCAGCTACGACCCAGACTGGTAATTACAAGATAATGAGATATGTTTAGTACATGTACTAATTAACATCGGGGTGGACAAGTACAGAGTCGCCACTGTATGATCTATTTCTATTCATGTACCTGTCCTTCCTCCCTTCTCCACTGCACTTTATTCCCTACCCCAGCTTCTCTCCCTCTTTCATCCTCCCTAGCAACATCCTTGCCCCTTTCTTCCCTCCCAGAGCTCTAATTTTGCCCTCTCACTATTCTCTGGATCCCTTTCCCAAATTCTGCAATTCAATATATATATGTTCACCATCACTCTATCAGGAATTAACACCTTCATTCAACATGGCAATTATAGCGAAGTGCACTCTGTGACCGATATCTTCTTCTGTTTCTACTGTTCTTTTTATTGTTCGTCCTGACTATAATGTCTGTGAGGCGTTGTATAAATCACTGGAGGGTGCATCAATATAATGGTGGATACTGCAGCCTTATACCTCGCACCTGTTGGATCATCTGACCCAGTCTGTTTTACCGAACAATTGAATCCTTATATCATGAAGATTTCAAATACATTTATGAAGCCAGTTTTATAGTCTTTGGTGGTGGCTCTGAGGATAAATGCAAGCCCCTGATAATAATAATGATCATGCAATCTAAGGAAATCTAAAAACTAAAAGAGCACTGCTGAGTTGCTTATCGTAACATATTCGAGGCAGATAATGAGATAGTGTGATCAGCATCAGCACATGAACAAACCTCAGGACAATGACCTTCCACTGGGACTTTTTTCCAGTGTTTATTTACCGAATGACCTTATGAAGGCTCATTTAGTTGTCATCAAAATCCATCATATGGGAGAGCTCTTGGACCAGAGATTGCCTGACCTGCCATACTGCTATGTCTCCACACATGGGGACTTGCCAGGCCTTGTCAGATGTATAGGATCAGATTTGGCCAACAGGCCTTCATGGGTAAATATGCAGTCTCTGTTTTTACTAGAGCATTATGTATATTACATGAAAGGGTTGCCAGCAATGAGCTCATATCCTAACTAGATAATAGTCAGCATCCAGTCCTATACTGTAGGACCTTCATTGGTAGGCCTATCAGTTGTCTTAGGTAATAGAGTTTGAGGTACCTCCACAAATTAAGCTGAAAATGTATCATCAATTTCACATGATGTTTTATTCTAATTTATTTTGCATTATAAGTCCGGATTGAGTAAATTATTTATAGATTAGTAATGAGTGAATATATGGAATGTTAATGCTGTGTCGTTAAGATCTTTAAGAAAAGCTTTCCTGCAGGTTGAATAAGAGATATGTTTTGTCCATTGAATAGTTCCCTTGAATGATTGAATGGATATAAGCAAGAATACTAACCACAATGTCCTGGAGGCCATTTCACCGCATTTATTACAATAAATGCAGACGTCCGTATATTAAATACGGACGTCCGTATTTCAAGTTTATGTCAATATTTGAATACCTACTGCCCCTACCCCCCTCCACATTTGCAATATGAAGCATATTTCAAATGCGGAGGGGGGTAGGGGCAGTAGGTGTTCAGATATGGGCATAAATGTGAAACACGGACGTCCGTATTTAATATACGGACGTCCGTATTTAATATACGGACGTCCGTATTTATTGTAATAAATGCGGTGAAATGGCCTCCTGGGAGGAGGTATAGCTAATTGTAACCTTACTTCAAAAGGTAGAATTAGGTATGTAAAACCCATAATGTAAAAGAGGACTATTGTTAGGATGTCAGCATTAGGAGAATGATTGTAATGATTTCATTCTAGACATACGTGCACATATTCATGTGTTCTTATCTTTGTACACAATATTTGTACATTGACAGTGTTTTAGTTTACAGCCATTTTCCTATCATAACCCGGACATCTGGATACAAATGGAAATGTATGATGTTAACATTAAGCACATAAGCTTCATTGTCCTGTGGGCTTTCAAGGTGATAGAAAAAAAGGAGGAAAAGAAAAAGGGAAATGATGGAAGAGGCAATAGGTAGGATCTAGATTTGGAGCAGTGGTTGTCGGTGTAAACTCACGACGCGGGAAGTTGTTAGTTGTGCTGCGGTCGCCTCACATTTCCCCAAAACTGCTTTCTTTCTTTCGTTCTTTATTTTGAGTAAGGTGTACTTGATTACCTGTGAACAGGTAGAGTTAGAAACTTTTATCAACCAAGGTGGATTTATCCTCATCATATCGTGGTAGAAACCCCTGTATTTATCTGACTGGACATGCATATCGTGATAACGTCACAATTAAAGGGCCAAAGAAAGATGTTCTTCTGGTCAGTTGGTAATTCTTTCTCTCTGTCTCTCTCTGTCTCTCTCTGTCTCTGTCTCTGTCTCTCTGTCTCTCTGTCTCTCTGTCTCTCTCTCTGTTCTCTCTCTCTCTCTCTCTCTCTCTCTCTCTCTCTCTCTCTCTCTCTCTCTCTGCCTGCCTTAACATTATACATAGAATTTGCAATAAACACGAGGTACATTGTATGTCCGCTGTGAACGTTTCTGCCCAGTACAAAACACACAAGCAATAGTTGCCCTTCTTGCCAAGATTCGAGCCAGCTAGAAATACCAGCGGGTATATCCACGCAGTCGAGCCTCAATGGGCCTTAAAGAAAGATCCACTTCCTGCACTCATGGTATCTGGTAGATCGATACCCTGATGGGCCCTAGCTGGTACAAGCTTACCTCGCCCCTAAAGGCCCATTCTAGATGGTGCCCAATGCCCTTAGATCCGTGGTGCTAGCATGGAAGTGTTGTTTATGTATTGCCCCGAGAAGACAGGGCGGGGGAGGTGGTCCAATGGTCTATGTAGCTTGTGCCCTAGTGACCCCTCACGCCAAATACCAGCCAAGAGTGCCAGCAGGGCCTGAGGTGCGACAAGGGCACGGGGTCAAGGTCATGGGGGCTGCCAGACGGAACCAGAGGAGAGAAGTAGGGCGATGTGCAGGGGGGAGGGGGCAGACAGGGAGATCAGCTGATCGGAGTGTGTGAGTGGATGTTTATGGCTGTAAGGACATAGAGAGTGCAGTAGGATATCCTTCTTATTCTTACTGTGGGATTATGAATGGGGTATTGAATTTCAGTATACAGTACGTCAGAAAGGGCTTCATCAAGTGTGAAGACTTTTTTGATCTTTAGTTAAAATGACTCTGGATGTTGTGCAGTGCAGTGTAGATATTTGTGGAAACCCATGTCTAGAAGATTTCCCTTTTGGATTTATCTGATTCAACTGAAGATGAATAAGTGTTAAAGATAGCACAAATATTATATGAAAGCCTCATGGAATATATGCTTCATATAAACTACCAAGTATAAGTAGGTGCATTATAAGGATGCCCTGGAAACCATTACCACAAATCCGCATGCAATAAATTCAATACAATGACATCTGACTCAATCCTTAGATTTTGATCAAATTTAGAGAATGAGAGAGCATAAAATACGCAGGTAGGAAAATGAAGTGTACACGGATTCAAAATTTCAAGATTCATTGAGTTTTGTAGTTGCAATCTTGAGTTGGGGTTGTGCCTAGCGATGAGCTCGGGAAATCCCATCACTGTTGCTATTGAAACCCAAAACCATGGAGGTTTGTTTCTCCTGGAGGGCCTTGCCAAAAGAAGACGAGGAAGAACCTCTTTAAATCTTTTCAGAGAGTACTGAGGACAACCTGTATGGCCTAACTTGTTTTCATAGTGTTGACAAAGAAATTACAGCAGAATGCATGGAAAAATCTTTTTGAGAAGTGAAAAAACGTGCACGTTTTATCTAAACGATTATCCAAACAATCTTTTAGCAATACAAAAGCGTGCACATTTTCTTTTGGGGTTCACGTTTCCTTTTTGGCAAGACCCTCCAGCATCGGGCAACAGACAGATGACGCTGTTCTATACCACCTATACAAGTATCGGTATGGCCCAGTGATGAATAGGTGATCTATCACAGAATGAGCCAGAAAGATCTTATCCACATGTAGGCGTAAAAGGAGAGGCCAGATTCTCTGCAGTCGTGATACAGAGCGATCCCCTTTTTCGTTTTGTTCTTCACGCAGAATTGATGTAAATACTGTGAGATCTGCGAGGCTTTCCCCAATCTGGTGTAGTTGTGATCATCACAATCATTATGTTGATGAGCTGAAAATGACATGAACAGTGTGGTGGCAGGGGGATTTTATTTGTCTCAAGAATGCATTAACATAAATGACACATAGATCGTGTCATATCAGTGATACACTCTAGGCAGTGCATGATTTCCCAGAAGTGTACAATTTCACTACAAAAGAAGCATGATCTATTCATAGATGAATCAAAAAGCTGAAATGAAATCCCATAACATAAAACAAGGCTCAAGCCTTCCAAAATGATTCTGTTATTTGACACCTTAGTATTCTGGTACCCACCAGATCCCCAGTCCTGGAGAATACAGCCCCTGTTAATTACCACCTTCACTGATAAGGTACATTCATTGGCCAGGTATGCTATTCATCTGACCTGTTTTTATACCCCCTACTTATACCTCTCCACCATCACCCCCTTTTACCATACCTGGACCTATCCTTTTCCACCTTTAACATGTGCAGGGACCATGAAAGAAATATGCGCCCAGGACTTACTCGTGCGTTTTCCAAGATAGACCTTGTTCACACTTGAAGTGGTGGTATTCTGCAGCTACATCTATTAAGCGATCCTGTAGATGGCAGCATGATTCTTGTGATCTTCATTTCCTATACTATACTCGGACCAACTTTAGATTGTCCTTTTAATCAACATATTATTATTCCATCATATATGCATTGAGTGTTCGAAAAACGTCTTTCTACATTCTAATACAGCAAAGCATTTATCAATGCCAAGCAACCATTCGTGGTCATTTTTTAAGAAGCATAGTGGTGTACTTTTGTGCCTTATGTCGAAGTAACGCAATGGCGTTTTCATAAAAAAAAGGTGTCTGACTTTTTTGGCTCCTCCCACCCCCTTCAGTTAATTGAGCAACATCAACATTTATTGTGAAATGCCCTCAAGCAGTGATACCTTACGTTCTTTATCTCGGCTTGGATTCTGGAACTACATGATTGGACATAGGTTAGATTAAGGATTGATAGTGGGGGATGGCACAGAGAAACGTGAGTGGTTGCCGGCTGAAAAAGTTGACGTCCGTCAGATAAATTAGTCAGGTGTGTATCGTGTGTTCTGTACTCTTCGCTGTCTGTGAATGAAGTTTGCACGCTTCCACTTTATGGCCATGTAACATCCAGCTCATGTCGCCAAGAAACTCAGGTACTTCTGGCCATCAGTCAGTGAAAATGTACCTGATGTTGGAAGTGCGACTGAATTGATTGACATCTTTTATGTATGGTTTGAATGAGAAATATCATGAATGTATAGAGAATGCAAGGAAGGGGATATTATGATAAAGGTATCACTTTAGATTCGATGTTCTCCACCTGAGACAACCTGACAGCAGTATTTTAACTGGGAGAGAAGCTTTATCTGTTGCTCCTAATGTACAATTCCAAAAATGATAACATTGAGGGGAAGATGTCCTTTGCTAAAAAAAATCAATGACAATAATAGAAATCTGACACTCCTATTCTACTATGTCAAACTGAATATAAACAAAGTATCAGTGTTCACCTTTCTTTATGAGAGTGCCTTTCACTCTTTTCCTATTCATGACCACTCGTCCGAAAAGTATGAGTAAATACAATTATTCTCACATAAAGCATAAAGTCCCCCGTCAAAATGCTGCAACATTAGTTCCACGCAGTCGAGTAAAGCATAATCCTATTTGAGAAAAGTTTCTCAACACAAGCCAAAAATAAAAGAGGATGGGTCCCCTGTAACTCGACAAACGCTGCTTTCAAAGCCAGGATATTAAATGCTCCTCTCTTGACAACTTAAGGAGCAGGCATTTAAAGATGGAGAGAAATTGATAATCTACAGTAACAGATCGGTCATGGCTGACTATGCCCCCTGCGTCTCCCCAGACCCTGTATTATCGCCCACATTTGTCGGTGATCACCGAACCATGGAAGGATCAATCACACTAGATCTCAGTTGTGCCTTAAAACGATTGGATCCTTTAGTCATTATTTCCCCCTCCCGTTTTCACCCTCTTAGACCCCCTGCTCTTCCAGCCACAAAAAGGACAAAAACAAGCGCCCCACGTCAATTCACTACCCCCTACTCCCCAACACACATACTATGAAAAAAGCCATTAAATAACCATAAAGGTTTTACCATCCATATTTTCATCTGCTTTCATCTTAGGTTTATTTCCTTTTATTTTGTTATTTTGTTTGTCTTCAACCTCTTTTATGTAAGTTTCTCTTGTGGCGCAAATTGAAATAGATTGTTGTAAGGGTAGGGGTGCACGGGGGGCAGTTCTGATCACCTTCTCCAGGTTTTTCTGTCTCTTACAAGTGTAGTTTTGTTACCAAGACGCCAAGTTACCCTGAGGACTGTCTCTGTGAGGAGTGCTGTGATGGCCATACAAACTGCAATTACTCTGAGACAAATATTGTACAATGTGGGCAGGGATAGCGACTGTTTGTTTCTTAAGTCTTGAAATTGACTGTAGCCTTCCTCGGTCAGAGATTATATTAATCCAAAATATGCTTAAAGTGGGGATGTATGTTTGTAGGGTTTTACTATTTGAGAACATTTGCCTTTTTGCCCAGAGGATTAAAGATCTGTATAATTTCCGATTTTGATCTTTATATGTAAGATAACAGATGACCTAAAGACATCTTAGCCTGTACTTTTCACTATAGGCTATATATACATATTTATATTACGTATGCTCATTATGATAATATTATATTTGGAAGTCGTGAAGGGCAATGCAGTAAGATGGGTCAAACATACTTATATTTACCACAACCTGTCCTCAAAGTGCTAATCCTTCCTGTAGGTGATCTACATACGTATGAGAAAACTAAGAAAAGATTCAGTCCATTATCTGGCTGGTAATAGACTAAATTGAACCCGGATCTATATTCAATGTGTTCATTGAATCATACCTTGTCAAACTGAATATAACTGCTCTGGGAGCACTCTAAATCCCTCCCCATTGTCCCAAGTATTACTGCCAACATGGCGTATACCACACGTATATTCATATCTCTGCTGCCAATTTTCTATTAATAACACACCAAATGTGACCCATGGTTGTGGCACAGCCTGTGGGTTGTGGCGACCTGGGTGGTTACTATAGGTTAAAAATAGCACTCCATTGGGATTCCCTTTGACGTCACCATGGCAGTGGCCCAGAGCACACAGCTGGTCGTCTGCCAACTCACGGCAGGGATTTCCCCAGATGTCAAACTTTTGTCCTCTGAATTATGTAGATATCATTTCCAAATTGATGAATTTTGGATTTTTAAAATTTCCTTTTTGTAGCCCAACAAACTTAAGAAATTTATAACACATATACGACCCAAATGATTCACTTTATATTTAAGGCATTGCTTTGTGATTAATTTTTCATAAAATATATCGGTCCTGCCCCCACCAAATGACAGATGGCCCTCAGCTTGCCACTGCCACTAGAAAACCAAAAACAAATGACGTCACTGGGCAGGTGGTTGTAGGCCCTTCCATATAAGGGAAATCCCATGTGTGGCTATTTATATCACGGTGATATCCCAGAGTGAGCTATTGTTGGCCCTAGATCTAAGTGCACTATAGCAATGACGCTGGGCAATGACTCTAACCAGACGATAATGACGTCACGGAATTCTTGGCGCGCCTGTGATGATAATCCACAACAGAGTCAAATGTAATTGGAAACCAGACGTCATAGTTGACTCAAGATGGACTTGATTTATTAACTTAGAATGAAAATGTTTAAAAATGTAACCTACAATAGCAACAAACATACATCATAACGTCATACACCTAATTTATGGATGACGCTTTGCTTAACTCAATTATGTTTTGGCCCAAGGCTTGTTATTTTGTGGTTTGAGTCGAACCAAGTCCCTCAATTTTTGTCAATTCTCTCTAATTCAGTTTTGGCAACACCCTCCAGTGGGCACAGAACGTTGCATCAACGTTGATAACCCGCTGATATTGTGTTGATGATGTTGATCAACCTGTCTTCAACACCTTTTCAATGATTCTATTTCAATGTTGTCAACCAACACCATTTCAACATCCAATCAACAGTTGACATATCAATGTTGAAATATTTTCTTAATTCAATGTTGACTCAACATTGATTTGTCAATGTTGAATCAACAATATTGATTTCAATGTTGATTTTTTTTGAGGTTTGAAAATTAATTTTATTGTCCGACACAATTTAACAAAAGTGGATAATGACAATAAAGGTGATTCCTCATCCAATTCATCTGTTACAAATCCAGTTATTTACACATTATGACTTATATGAATGTACATGATGAAATGATGTCAAACAAGTAGAGAATATATGTATTATGTACACAAAAAACAAGACTACCATAGGACCTAATGGTCACACAACAGTGACACAGCGGATAACAGGGTAAAGCGGGCTCAGACACATGCTTCATTACATATTACATTTAGTATTGAATACGAGAGTAAGACAATACAAGATTTGAAGTATGTAGTTATTAAGTGACTCCGGCAAAATAAGCAGTAAAGATTGTCAATGGGTGTAGTCGTTAAAACAGCTCCCACAAACAATGACATTGCAGCACACGATAACCATACGACGACCATTAATAGAATTCCAAGATTAGACAACATACTCAGTTGATTCAACGTTGACAGGTCAAAAAAGAATGCCCTAACAAATATCAACGTTGTTTCAACATCATATCAATGTTGTGTCAACGTTGAATCAACATAGAAATACAAACGTTGAATCAGCGCTGATGGTTAGATGTTGAATCACAGTTGATTTTGATTATGTTGTGTCAACTTTCAAATTCAACTATATTTCAAGCCTATATCAACCGTTGATATGCAAACATTGCACACGTTGTTTCAACGCTGAATCAATGTTGATGTGCCCAGTGGGCCTTAATTGAAATAATTTCTTTTAGATATTATGACAGATTTGAACAGAAGAGTGGTACTTTTGAGAAACTAACCATATAATCCCTGAAATATTTGCTTTAAACTGACTCTCTAATCAGAACTAATTTCTGCGCTCATTTATAAACCCTGGGCAATTCTGTCCTCATGACTCTTAGATCTTTTGGCACAGGAAGATCTTTTAGAGATTATTAAAAGCCATCAATGTAGAGAAGAAAACGATTCTATTCCCAGCCAGAAATAATGCAAATACAGCAAACTAGTAATTTTTTGGTAAGCCCTGTTTCAATGAAGCTTAATCTAAACTGCATACCAATAACGAATATCAATTTTACTTCTTTTAAGTAGACGTACCATATGCTTATGCAGTGACTATAATTATAGACCATGATGGTGTAACTTTTCAAGGAGCCTTTTCCATATGATTTACCACATCTCCTCTAATAGATAATACAGCCACTCAATGGGCATGTCGTCAGCTGTGAATGACTGAAGTACAACAAACCTATTATCAGGTTCCCATGGGTCGGCTATCAGGATCAGGAAGGTCATAATCACTCCTTGGCCGTGGGTTTTTATACCCGTGCAAACAGATCAAATTTGGGACATAAAGAGGAAAGTGGGGAAGGAGGTAATGGATATATTATGCAGGTGATGTCGGTTGATATTATTTATGTATGTACTAGTATTCCCGGATAATTATATAGAGAAGATTTAATGTGACTAAATCATGTGTGGAGTGCAGGGAAGTGGGGATGGATGACTATGATCCAACCAGAAGGTCCAACAGAGGGGAAGGTGTAAATTGTATGATCTTGGCGCCAAGTATAATGAAAGGAATAAGTAATGAAATTACCGAGGGTGTACAGGTCTATTGCGAGCATCAAGCAAAGACGACCAATAAGAAAGAGCAGGTAATTTCCCCACTCATGAGGGTCTTGCCAAAAGATGACGAGAAAGAACTTGTTGATATTTTTGAGACATTATTGATAGAAACATTCATGGCCTAACTCGTTTTCCTAGTATTGACAAATAATTTTACATGAGAACGTATGAAAAAAAATCTTTCGTTTGTAAGAAATGTGGATGTTTTATCAAAACGAGTTTAGGAAAATTCATTTGGAAATACAAAAACGTGCACGTTTTAATTTTGGTCCCTGTCCTTTTGGTACGTCATTATAAAGAGGACTCAGTCAATGACTACAATTTACAATTTAACAATTTATTTATTCACATCCTCATCAGAGGTAAAGGAAAGAAAATAAGAAAAGAAATCAGCTCTAGCCGATAGTTACAATGGCTTCACTGAGTTACAAGTGTAACATTACAAGTGTGATAATAAGTTTACATATAAATGAATGCAAATACTTGAAACAGAAAAAGATCAACTTAGTGCCTGACTATGCACATTTGTAGTGGGACACAAAAGTACTACTGGTAATACTTCATCTAGCGGATGTGAGGGCCAGGCAAATCTGGCAGTACCAATAAAATAAGTTGAGATTCTCGGTCTCCAGCACCGATGAGCACCATGTTGACTAGTATACGGTGTGAAGACGGTATGAGGTATAGGAGCACCACACTAATTACAGCTGAGCGATGGAGATGGGGGGGGGGTGGATGTAATCTAAAATATTGTTTTTGAGATTAAGCATTTCCGTTACTTCAAAGGTGGTCCGACTCGCCCTCTTATCAGTTGGGACTGCTACAAGGACGGAAACTGCCTCTTGACAATAGATAACAGGATGTGTGCCCTATCTTCTGAGTGCTGATGATGCTGGCTATCTACTGTTCTGGAAAGGCTAGGAGGAGGATTTGAGGACCCGGTATCAGTGGGTATCCATGGCTCAGTGAGTCTGACTTGATTTCCTGGGAGTTTCCAGGGTAGCTTATCACACTGCTTGCATTGTTTCTATAATCTGTTGGCTTATATCATGAAATGTTATATCATGATGCCCCATTGCAACATCCCATAAGCCAGCAAATCATTATACTTGACCTTTTAGCTGTTTGCCTTAATGCAATGGTTTTAGGTAATATGACTTTATATCAGTACTGCACATGCATGTACACAATACTGTTACTTCCTAGGGGTAGATCACGTAGTGGAAAGTGCATTTGATATAAATGTTTATTTTATGTGAATAACTTCTTCCCGTAGAGATAGCTTTGCGGAGCCGATCGCCACACCCCCAGTGGCGTAACGTGTGCTGATCCACCACAGCAGCCGATCCAGTACTGCAGCCTCATTCCGGGCACATGTAAACATTCAAAATGGCGGACCGCCGCTCATATGGGGAACTATGGTAACGGATTTTGTTGATTTTTCCTTATTTAAAGCCTCTAAAAACATAAAATAAATAGAGAATTAAACTCCCCTGGTGTCCTCGGTGGCCGATCCACCCCTCGGGGGTGGTCTCCCCCGAGGGCTAATGCCCTCAGGGGAGACGACCCCCTCGTGGTGGATCGGCCACCTCGTACACCACAGTCGTTTAGTTCTCTCTATATGTGTTCAGTATATCATTCTGGATTTGACTTTTTTCTTTTATTTATTTTCATCAATGTACATTTCCCAAATTGCTCGTGACCAGAAATTTACAGGAATAATATGGTGAAGTAATATCCTATAGATGTGAATCCATAGGATCGTTGAGATCGCGCACTTGGAATCACATGGTCTATAGTCTAATTACGGCGGGTGATTTAATCAATTCTAGAATTCCTCCTCTGCCTTTCCATGAATAGCCGCTGGGTTTACCATTATAACCATTCATTATCAAATAGATCATCAGTATGATTTATAAGCCCTGATTCAAGCGGAAACAGTCACAGCACTACATGTATTATAATGATCTAAGAATGAAGAGATTTAGGAAGGCCATCCTTTCAACAATGGTCCCATCACCTCCTGCTGCAGTTTTAACACAGAGAACACATGTACTTTTGATATGAGTGCAAAAGCACAATATATATATATATATATATATATATATATATATATATATATATATATATATATATATATATATATATATATATATATATATATATACACACACTACTGGAAGGGATGAGCATGTTTTATGTGTTGAACAGATAATATTAATGTCCCCACAACCAACCAACATGATATCACTCAATATCCCGGACTGCCTGACATCAGCCGGAGGGACAGAAGACCACAACCTCTCCACTGACATATAGCTATGACCCCTCCCCCTCCATCATTGCTCTTCCGATATAATGTGTCCAAGCCTAAATATAGAGATTAGAATATAGAATACAATGTACAAGGAATAATCACAATGCTACATTATTGCCCATAACCTCTTGTAAAATGGGGACTATTTCACGTCCAGCAGACAGGATAATCAGGCAATATAGGTATTATAATAATGTGCTGTTGGATTGTGGTGAAACTGATTAGAAATTAAGTTGTTTCTTATTATAATATCCCAAACACAAAATAAGTAATTCACGAAGGCATTCTCCTATTCAAAAGTACATCAATTTGATATACACGTCCAAAAACCATGATTAAGGGCAAGTCAACTATGGACTCCCACAATCAGGCCCCTACATATCTACATATAAGAATATCTAAAATAGCTATATTACAAAAGAAGTATCAGCATCCTCCTCCATGTTCTTACATCTAGACAGGTTCTAATATCATGATTTGATGAGGAACAACCAGGGTCTGTCTCCGGATGTCGTTCGGTGGCGTCTCACGCATGGGGTATTCTAGTTCCGGTGGGGGCAGGCCTGCAGTCAACGTCAAGGACACTCCTTGTGTAGGTAATGTTTACATTTTTCATAACTTGTCATTTTTTGCTGTCATTTTCTATGGACATCTGTGTTTTCTTTTGCTTTTCTTTTTGATCTGTTGATGTTCTGGTGCCAGTGGGACTTCGGACATGATCAGAATAATCCAAGCATATCAATGGTATTATCACTTAGTACATTATAAGTTACTAAGCCCGTGATTTTAACATATGAATCTAAAACCCTTCTATGCATATCCCCCCATCGCTTTTGATATACTTCCCCCATATCTTAAAATGTATCATCAACATCAACTTTAATTGAAGAAAGTTGATACGCTCCTTTTCACCTCCCATCTATTAACTCTAATCTTTTCAGTTTCAGTCTGGCACATGTTCAAGAACCACAACCGAGAAGATAGATCTTACAGGCACTAAACGAGTATACTTGTATTTAATAGCTTTCGCTGATATAAGACTATGTGTAATTGCAGTTCCAGGCAAGATTACCTGAGTGCAAAGAGATAATTGCAGTTTTTTACTTTCTAACAGCTCAGGCTACGATGTAAATAATAATTAGAGGTGCATTTAGAGCAATCTATTGGCCAATTACTATTTCTGTAATATCCAGAAGTCTTCAAAAACACTACCGAGAGTAAGATACATGTCTTCTGATTAACCAATAATTTAAATTGTAGGTTCTACAAATAGCGTGGTGACCAGCCAAAGGGGCAAATGAATTACAAAAAAAAAGAAAAGATAGCCACCACATAATTTTGACCAAAAACATTGATGCTTACGGTGATCCTGCGTCCTACTTTCCTCAAATGACATGGTTTCGATAAATTTCATTGGTTGCATGTAGAACCGAGCCTTAACTAAAGAAAGAACTTAGCATGGTCTTTGTTTTGATCATTAGATCGTATTAAATTTCACAATGAGAAAGCACACAAACCATCTGATGGATCTATCAATTACCACAATGCCAAGTCCATTTACCCACACAACATGAAGTCTTATGTCTGTATATCACGGTATGTAAATTGCAGCAGTACAGCTTTGACAGCCACGGCTTACAGGTTTAATGTACTTAATATTTTCTTCATTTTCATGTTTCTGAAACACTTGACTTAGTTTACAGTTCTAAGTAATTGGCAAGTCTCCATGTTTCTCTTAGGCAAAGCCTGCATACCACTTGCCTCTCTATGAACCCACTTGCTTGGGCGTGCTCTGCCATGGTCTCCATGGCTTTGCTTCTTTAAAAGATAATGTAGCCTAAATAGGCCCGAATCTGATCCCCCAAGCGGATCCCCCACCAAAACTATTGAAGGAAAATCTGATTCGATTTTTATCGTCAACCTCTTTTCGAATACCCCCATCCTTATTCAGGGCCTAAGTATGGTCCACTGTTTCATGTTTTATCGGTGGTAGACCGGAGGACCCATTTCAAACAGTGATACTACATCATTACATGTGAGCTGATTGGAACAAATGTTTGGCTTATGTGTGACTCTGATTGCCATTAAAATCAGAAATCCGGCCTTCAGGGAACCGTTCATTGACTCAGTAGTATCGTACACATTCTCCCAGATGTCATCAGCTTGAGGTCTACTCAAGATAAAAAGCACTCTGGTGGAATACAGTCTTAATTATTCATGGGCTAATAGATAGTCATACGCCGAAAACGAGGATCAAAGGAGTGGACGATAAACTAAATTCAAAGGCTAGTTGTTTGTGTTGATACAAGTTCTAGGTTGACACAATCTATAAATCTGTAGTCCACCCCCAGCTCTAGAGGGACATATGTAAGATTTATTGGATGTCCTATGCCGCTTAAAAATCTCCCTTGAAGTCTTTTTCCCTGGTGCTTCTCTTGCAGTATAGTGACGCCATAGATACAACACCAATGCATTGTGTACATAAGTTTTACAGTAATGTCCGGAGTATTGTGCATACTAGGATCACAGCATTTATCCTGTAAACCTTTTTAGCCCTTAGGTGAATCAGCCAAGGAAGGAAAGTTCTGTTGGTGACATTGAATAGAAATAGGTGAAATATATATGTACACATATCGATATATCTTAGTTTCCTCAACATGGTTTTATATTTCATAAGAACCAACCTGGGGGTAAAAGAACAATTCTCACAACCTCTATTTGCTCATATGTGGACCACTCAGCAAACAAACACCATCGTGTAACCCCCTGTCACATGACCTTCAGGTCTGGGTCAAGGTCAGAGGGTATTTAGGTCATAGGCAAGGTCAGAAGGTCAATCACAGCCGGGTCCGGGGTCTTGGTCGTTATGGTGGCGGAGTCTCACAAATTACTACAGTGAAACATTGTTGGTTGGAAATCTACTTCGCTGTCAGTTCAGAAGCATTCGGTGTCATGTAAACAATTATGATTTAAACATTAGAATGTGAATGCTGGATCACCTGTGTATGCTGAGTTCTTGAGTGGAGATCCAGTGGTAACCATGCGGGAAATATCTGTGGAGCAGGTCTTTTAATTTGAAGTAGATAATGAGAATCATAAATAATGTGAGAGGAAAACAACATATAGAAAATCCATGAATCAGGGACCATGATTTACCCTCTACTTGGGTGCTTCATGCTTTATTAGCTCTATACTTCTCCGGCTTTTGATCTATTGAATTTATTCCCTAAATTGTACTCCATATATTTACATTGTATTACCTGCTGACCCTGGAGTACAAAGGTGATGGCATATTTAATGGTACACAAACAACAGAAATAATCAAAGCATTCGTCATAAGTGACAGTGTCCAAATGTCACTGGACATCATTCTTCTTGTTCTGACAGGCCAGTATTGACAAGTACTTGTAATGTTCACAGACAGCTAGCTGTTCATGCCTTTCTGGTAGAAATGCAATCATGACCATGTATTCATGCTGGGTTTCTGTCATTTTACTGATATTCATTCAATTCTTAGTGTTCAATATTTTTCTTTTCTTATACTTATTCACAGATGGAGGGTATCATGTGTCTGCATTATCTTCACGATTAATGGTCAAATATTGGATACAAACTGGATACTCTAGACTAGACTCTAGACCTTTCTGTTGCATCTATTTACGTAATAGGCCCCAGATTTCTGTAATATCTTAGGTCCATTTTTGACCCTGTATGCCACATTTTTTTAACCAAATGATAGGACAGGCGCTAATTTCGGTCCCGGCGTTTAGACGAGCATCTACGATATCCTACCCCCCCCCCAAACCGCTAAGCTCGACAATCAAGACGTCCCCGGTCATGCCACATGCCTCTCTATAATACCTATTTGTTAATCCTATTGCCAATACCAACCACTGTCCAATCCCATTATAGTCTATTACCGTCACTCTAGGCCCTGTTGAGGGCACATTATTACAACAAAAAGAGTCCCTTCCTTCTGACGAGCCACCTCCCTCCATTTATTGGAAATATCATTCATATTTTGGCTCTGAACCATAGGGGTAATTACCTAGAAGGCCTTTTGGGTAAAAGGGGATGTTTATTGAAAGCGTTGCCAACGTGTATACCACCCTGACTGCTACAGTGTAAGGTACAAGTAGAAATGGCAGCCAAAAGTATAAACAAATTAAAGTGCATGCCTGAGTGTTTGGCATGTCCACTCCATGTATATATTAGATGTTTTAATGGTACTGACTGGGTCTCTTCATAGCAATTTGAATGATTATTCATTATGTAAAAGGGATTACAATACATTCTCCCTAGTACTCATCATTGAACTTTTCTTTTTGCATAGAAGGAAGATGACGCTTTGAGCACTTTAAGCCGCACCCTATCATACAATATGCATGGTTTGAACAGCATTGCATACAGCCTGCGCCCCCCTCCCTTTTTCCCAGTACTTAAGAGTTTAGCTAACTTTTTTACCCTAGAATTTAGCCAAAATTAGGGGCTAAATGAGGGGCGCCCCCCCCCTTTCAAAATCCTGGATCCGACACTGCCTGGCACGACCTGGCTTTACACAACATGTCTTGATATCAGATATCGCATGTTAGGCCACTTAAAAAAAAATTAGCAGCTTCACAGATACCGCCCGCACCCCTTAAAAAGGGCTGCATCTCTCATTTTATTGGAAATTTCCTCCAAAAATGTGTAAAAAATCCGCATCAGCTGAAAGAAGAACCTCCCAAATTTAAAATGTCAATACCTCAGGCATTATTCCATGCAGAAACATAATTTAAACAGCATATTTCCCTCCTTTTCTCTTCTTACCTTGTGTTGACATTAGACTCATTAATGATAATGCACAGAAATTGTCCTTTCCAAAATAGAATTGAGTTAGAAAAAATAAAAAAATGCCCTCCTGCATCACTCCAACACTAAATAAAATAAAAGATAAAAAACCCTCTCTCCCGCACCCTTTTTTTCCAAAAGGGTATCCGCAAAGCTGATAATTCTTTTTACGTGGTCTTATGTCCTGGTCTCATACAGCATTTCTTGGTATCGCATTACTGGGTATCACATGGGAAGATTGCTTGGCTGGATTTGATGTATATTGCATCATTCAAATGAATTTGCGTTTCTTTGAATGAAAATTAAGGTTCATACTAAGATAAAAGACAGTTGCTGCTATAGATCTGGTTCACAATTGTACACAACTTTCAGTGGAATGCAAGCTGTATAGTATAGGGCTTAGTATTGACGCCTATAGTGGATCGGCCATTGCTTGATCTGGCACCTGGCGAGATAGCACTGATAAGAACCAACATGATGGGTACTGGGTATTATATAATGTACCCAAATAATTCTACACTGAATACAGGGAATCTTCTGATTGGTTAATAATGCATCCTGGTCAACGGACTTAGCTGGTTTGATTATCAGCCAATGAAATGACACCAACTATTCACTGCGGTCCTCTCGAGGGCCAACTGGTACCTATCTGATAGGTGTTATCAGTAGAACTAGCTGGTAACAAGCTCCAGCAATGGCCGCGCCCATGGGACAACCTGCTACCTCGAATATATAGCAAAGAAACCGACCACATGTATATTGATGGCAGCCAAATGTAATGGTCTTGGTCTTACAAAGTCTTTCATGTTCTGCCAAAAACATTCGGGCTATTGAGGTTTTCCAATAATACACTCTGTTCATGGAGGTTTCCTGTTAATAACCATAATTAGGTCAGTCACATGACCTGCTCTGGCCATGGCATTGGTCACGTGACTGACCTACTTATGGGAATTAGCAGGAAACCTCCACAAACAGAGTGTATTATTGGAAACCTCAATAGCCTGAATAGTACATAGGATGGCCCCTATAGCACTCAGTATGGAGGCCTAGTGGAGCCACCATTTTGAATTTTACTGGTTGAGGTAAAACCTACTGATAACACATACCATGATAAGTACCTTGTCCCTGGTTAACAACCACTTCCAGGGACATGATGGTCCCATCCTATACCAGTTCTTATTAGTGTGTGTCGCCAGAAACTGCTCCAGACCAGCTAGTGGCCAATATACCTTTAGTCACAGAACACGCCAGGGACCAGCTAGCAGTTGGCTGATCAATCTCCATGCAAAGGTTTTGTCTCTGGGTTCATGGTGTAAAATGAGACATCCGCTTGGCGTGGTGAATGACACGAGAGGTGTGCAGGTTTGTCACCTGTGAACGATCACACATAAAAGAAAGGATGGCTGTGACTTGGGATCCCTGAGGTCAGAAGGGCATAGAGCTTAGAATTATGCTTGCCATAAACTCATTGTTTGGAATGTATAAAATATAATAATAGTGAAATCATCATTTTGCACACCTGAGCACATTAAATGATAATTTCTGTTTCCCCTTTTATATATCTGGGATATTTGCTACTACTTTCTTCACCTCAGGTTATTATGATGGTTATCTGTGCAGAATATTAAGGAAATATTTCAATGTCAACATATGAGACGGATCCCAGATGAAAATGAATGGTGCAGGGTTTACAGCATGACACACAGAACTTCCAAGAAACAAACTGAGGGAGTATCAAATTTGCATCTACAGTGAAATACAACTGTAATATAGCATCCTATAAAAAGATCACTTTACTCCTTTAGAAAGCAGATATCCAGACTACCCCGTTAGTTTGGCCTGAGAGTAAAACGCAATGACATGTGATTTATGTGCAAGTTGGATCCTGGAGACCCTGGTGAATACCTAATATAGTTTGAGTATACAGGAGTGAAGGCAATGGGACATATACCTTCATCCCCTTGTGAATGGGGGAGAGTTTTTTTTTGTGTGTTAATAAAGCCAAGGCTCTTGTCATTTATCAGGATTGCATCAACATTGCGCCTGCGCCTGCGCCTCGATGTCTACATTTCATTCACTTCACAAAAGGGGCATGTGTCCGTTAAGGGGAGACAGGAGAGTGCAAGGGTGGAGAAATGAATGGTACAGGCTCAAGTAGTTGGTATAGGGGAAGTATCACATAGTGTAAGGGGCATGTCAATTGGAGAGTTTGGGATATAACCTGGGATGTGCGACCGTCCACTTTTTTAATGAGCCATTTTCTAGTTCTCTAATGTTATTCCACGTTTCCACCTCTATAATTATGACATAAAGGCAGCTCTCATTGCCTCAGTCATAGAATCTATATGACCGATTCTATTGGCAGATTCCATATAATCTTATAATCACATTCCAATAGTTAAGGCTTAAAAGGTACTCTCTAGTGATCACTTTTTGTCATCTTATTGATGGTCCCGAGGGGGAGTACCCCATGATCTTTTAGGTGATCACCCTGGGTGATCACTACAGAGTACCTGTCTGAACTGATTAGAGAGGAGTTTGTGAATGATTATGTTGTCTTTAATTAATTAAGATCTTTGCATAAATTTGCATAATTATCCCCTTCCCTCGCCACACCAAAGCATCCATTGAGGGCACTTACAGCTGACTTATGATGCCTTGGTGAGGCATACATGTAGTTGTTTGTATAAGGAATATTAGCTCATCCCCATGGGTATGATTATGGTTTGAGTGACAAAAAAGGTGTCAATTATTAAACATGCTTTTGACCAAATGACCTTTTTGATCAATTAACATTCCCTTGTGATGACATTTTTCACATTATTCATCCTATGAACACTGATGATCAAGAGTATTATAGATACACATTCAAGATAGCTCACATAGAAAACATCCTATTGTTGTATACTAGGGCCCCCTGGTGATAGAAAGATATCATCAAAGTGATGACCTTAGGCAGCTGTTGGGTGATTATAATGAATACCTTAGGTCATCAATAGGGTAAGAGGACCTTAACTCATCAATAGTGATCACCTTAGTAGAAGCTTATATTTTCAGTGTACAACTCATCTGATCTCCTATCTTTTCTAGACAATGTAGGGATTCTCCTTGTTGTATTGAGTAATGGTATAGATGAATCCTTTCAATAGAGTCCATCAATGATTTGGACAGGATTGATGTTTTTTTTATTGACATGGATGATTACGATGATAACCCAATCCATTAGATAACTTTTGTACCCATGATAATGATAACTAGTGAAAGAAGCATTCCTAGACGTGGCTTTTGAATTAAGTAAAGAAGGTATTATGAATAAAATACTCCTGATAATATCGGAAAATGATTATCAAAGAAGAAAAAAATCGATCAAGAGAATATAAATATAAGCATACTAATATGGACTTTGGTATCTTGTCTGATAAAAGATGTCTGATAAAAGACCATGATTTTGATATGAAAGATCTGCTACGTATGTTGAGAAGATGGTCAATACAGATTTATAAAAAGGTAGACATACTGACGCCCAGTTAGACCTCCTCTGCATGCCTGAGTACTGATCGATTATTACGGTCAATCATACACTGAGTAGCCCTGTATTCCTTATTGATCCGCCAGACTAACTCAGATAAGACAGATATTTTTATCACATGTAGGTCCACTCAATGTTTGTTATTCGGCGTTTGGCCAAAGTTGAGAAATGATGAGGTTTAGAGAAATTCTTAATGATTTGCGTCAGTTGAAGTATAGGTGAAGTGGGTATGAGCCCTTACTTTCTCAGTGTTCCTCTTCAAAATCAAAATCAAAGTATCATAGCTCCTGAGGGTATCACAATAGTAGCTGCACCTAAAGCCTGATTAACCTAGATCTTTATTTCATGTAATGATCCAAGTCATGCACGACCTCTACAAGCATAGCATCACTACATACTACACAATACTGCCAAAAGTATGATCCAATCTGATGACACCCACCTTCCCAACACATATCCAGGGGGTGTATTAGGTGACCTGCTTCTCCAAGGTCATTGTCACCAATACAAGGTGACTGGCCGTCAGCAGGAGAGTCAGCATCTTAGTACACACAGGAGAAGTCCGTTGTGGTTAGCCGTGATAGAAGAAATTAACCAATATGAATATAAGGTGATGTCATCGTAGTAGCCTCATATGGAAACATTTGAATGACAGCATTTGTAGCTATTTGTATATGGTAGTAACATCATCAAAGGGCCCTTGCCAGCATTCATACATGCTTAGTAGGGGGTCTTCATCAAGTAAAGGCTTTCATTCATCGTTTTATTGAAGAGGGGTGCCACAATACTTCAATGTAATAGGAGGATGACATCATTCAGCCTGTCTTAAACTAGAGTCTCCATTCAAGAAGACATCTTATCTGTTATCTAGAAGTCTCAGTGCCTCAATATAGGTTAATACATTGGCATCCATGCAGCATCTTGGTTCACATGATATTTTGGACTCGTATAAATGTGTAGACTTCCCATTAACTATTGCTACTTTTTCTTTTGATTTCTTATCCCTAAAATTATGCCTTTATGGTCTCCAAGCTAACACCTATTTGCTAGTGAACCAACCATTCACTAATAAATAAACCTCTGCCCTGGGAATGAAATCAGCAAGTCATTTTCCTAATTGGGGTAGCTGAAATTACCTTTGGACCCTGGAGGACTGATGATGTTGTTAATCTAGAGCTGTAGTACAGCCGTTATATGTCGTGGTTTGTGGTTGTCTGTAACAGGCCACCGTCCCTATCAATTTGGGATGACAAGGACAATTCCAGATCTGCCCTGGCATGTCTGTAGACTTGTACAATACTAACTCACAATCCCCTTATAGTCGTTGATAGATTTGAATACTGCAATGAACGTCTGTAGACACCAATAGTTTACATGGTGTTGATGCTAATAAAAATAAAAGTTAAATTGTTCTTGAGAATTGTTGCTTAAATGTTTTCAATTCTAACTTTTGCAGGTGTGCACTCTGCTCAAATTCAATTAGCATCAATGATGACAGTCACTTATTAGATAAATGCATTGATTTTAGTTCATATAACAACACCACACTTAGAGGATATGCAATAAATGCATCAATTCCAGTCTATATAACAAGTCCACACTTAGACCAAAAAAATATATTGTAAGTTACCGGTAACATGCTCCAAACATTTGAGGTAGGTAGGTCGGATTTTTTTTTTTATTATTTTATTTTTTTTTTATTTTTTTTTTGCTGAACAGATTTTGGCCTATTTATTGAATTGTTATTGTTGATAATTACCCCACGGATGGTCCATGTTATCCCTAAAACCAGCCAAACCTTAGGATCTTGGGCAGAAATGCTGGATTCCATATTTTAACCCAAACAAAGCCTCAAAATATTAGAAACATGAAATTATTATGAAAAATTATGAAAATAATATGGAAAAATTACGAAGAATATCAAAAAATACGAAAATCTTCTCAAAAAAGTCTGAGGTCGGCCCTCTTTTGCTGAGGTAGGTCGGGTGACCGGAAACAAAACTTCTTTTTTTTTGGCCTTAGAGAACGTGCACTCTTACTATAATCATAATGTTATTCTATAACTATAATATCAATTTGATGGCATACAGCAAAGAGTCTCAATGAATCATATTAGAAGGTCAATATCCGTTCTAGGTTGGATACTAGTAGGATAGTTTTTTAAGGGTGGTGTGATTGTTCCAGGCACCAAAGAACACGGTGGTGGTCAAAGCAGTGGTCAGTCCAGGGGGTTAACAAGCCATCCGTTACTAGTCACCAAGACAATAAATTGACCTTTAGCATAGAATGAAAGAATAAAAGAAAACTGAATGGGCCCAAAAGAGGAGGGACTACTTGCCTGGGAGATAAGGGAAGGATGCAGTCAGCTGCTTATGTCATGTGGTTTGGTTAACCACTATACCAGGGCTTGGCTGGGTCCACTCACCACATCCCACTCCAGAACCTAGATCTACATATAAGGGAGTCAAGAGTTTAGTACGTACATTAAGGAGGAAGGGATTTAAAAGAATAGATACCAAGAGTTTTAAAAATAAAAGTACCAAGAGATTTATTTGATGTATACGAGCCGTTCAGGATCTAAATGAGCAACGTTAACTCCATAACATTAGGCTGAATAATCCGTCTAGATATTGGTAGTCAAATTGACATATATACTTGTATGTTCACATAAATTCTATGAAAAGATTTCTTAGGAATAAATCTTACTTGTAGTACATGTATGCAGGGTCATAACTTATTAAGTGTACTAATACTTTAGATAATGAAATGATCTATATGTTGAGGGATGGATTATTGAGAGAAGTCTATAATACGGTATACGATGCATGTCTATGTTTATATTTAATAGCATTCTACACATGTGGATTTGAAAAGAATGGCAAAAACATGTTTCAATACACAGATTGAGCACACCGAATCAAAACATGTTATTTCCCCAAGACCTGCTATTAATCCAAATAAAAAAGAAGACTGATCATGTATAGGTTTGATACATGATGTAAAGGAAATGGAATGTGCAACTACTACTTTTAGACGGAAAGAGGAGCCATTGCATACCACATTCAGAAAGAAGTCCTGTAGATCTCTTGTCAGTCCAGGGTATGAATAGAGTAGCACCCCTTTAGACCGGGGGGAGGAGGTAAACCACAAGTGGAAATAGACTTTTGTGTTTTGTGGGGAGGGAACCGGTATTTGTGACAAAGGAGTCACTGGTCTGTTTGAAATGAATGGTGAAGTGAAGATTAGTAGATGTGGTAAGTGTGATGGTTCAAGGGGAGTTATAGGGTAGGACAGAGCGGAATGTAAGGGGCCTATGGCGATTGCAAATTAGAAAAGGGCATACATGGCGATTCTGTATGGCTTTTTTGGATCCTCTGTTATTACTGGGGGCATCCTCCTCTACTCCTACTTTCGTCTTTTGCTTTTGATATTATCATGTCCCTGTATGGCTCCCCAATCGGCCTGTACCAATTATATTTGAAGGGACAATCTCAACTTATTCTTATTGGCTACCTATTAAAATGTGTTCATAAATGACTACTACTATGTACATGTACAGGTAAGTGGCAAGTCAATTTGACAGTCCTACGGTGTAAGCAATAATGTATTTGGCCTGAGTCAGTATCATAAGTAGTGCTATCGATTTTACTGGTGGTAGGCTGAGCACTGCAGACACTATCACAAGCACACTGAAAAAAGGTCTTACTCACTTGAGGCTGGATCAAGACTCAGGCAATGTCGCCAAAATGAGTATGATTTGAGACTCAGCCTGATCCTGGGATGATAATTTGGCAGACCCATAGTATCCCCCACGATCAGCCTCAATCTATATCCAGCCTCACATGAGTAAGAAATCCTTTTCAGTGCAGAACACACTGTGCACAGTGGCAAGAGGGCTTAAATAAATCAATAGCTGTGGAAAGACTTCTTTTCACAAAAGGGCATAAACAATCCCTTTATCCTATGAGCTATTTATAGTGTGTACCGGCTCCTCCTCAGGGAGAATGGATCACTTGTGGGGAATGTAACGCATAAGTTTTTTTTAGTAGAGAAGTGGTGATAATACATGCAGCTAGTACTTTGGCAATCCACTATTGATTTCTTTCACTGCCACAACCCTTGGTGGTAGGCTTGGACAATCAATAGTGAATAATCAACAGGACTTGGTGTGCCTGAATGGGCTACCACCAGTAAAATAGATAGGACAGAATGACTAGGTCTTATCAAATCAACAGGATTTGCCAACATTATCATTGAATTAACCTCCAGAGTAACTTTGAGACCCTGAGACGTCCACCCCACTAGAGTCTTTAAAAGGCTCATTGCAACTGGTTCAAACCCGTTTTGATGGTCATTTTGAGGGATAGATAACTTAGGGGTGTGGACGTCTCATGGATAACCTACCCTACCTGGCACACCTTATTGATGGGTACGTGTTTTTCAGGACTTATCATCTGCTATTTGGATGTGTCCCTGTGAATGGCAGATCCCACTGCATTCACCCTCCACAAACCCCCACCACTCCCATATATCATGGGCTGTGGCTCTGTGGTTGGCTCTGTATGACAAAGAACACTGGCTATCCGACCTGTCCATATGTACACAACTACGTTTGCATGAATTATCCATCTCCATGCTAAGCCTCTCACATATTTGCATCCTCCCTGAATACATATTTACCATGATCACGGTTTGCATTTTCACCAGTAGGTCATGTTTTTTCTCTCCGTCCATGTGGGGAGGAGGGGGGGGGGGTGCCTCATGCCCACAAGGTCCATGCACTCCTGCAGAGGATGTAGCTCATTGTCGGAACATATTGCTTAAAACACTCATTGGCATCAACCACAATTATCTGATCCCTCTGGGTTCCTGGAGAGGTGCCAATGGCTGAAAGATGAGCTTCTTGTCATTTTCGGGAAACTCCCTTTGGGGAGTTGTTCTTCCCCTCATTTCCTTGGGCTGCCATGGCAGCCAGACTTTTGCTGAGGTCATCTTGCACTTCTGGGCATCCTGACCATGTTGGCTAGATGCACAGATTTTCCTCTTTTAAACCTTGTCTTCTACACCTTATCTTTTTCGCCCCTACTCCTCCCCAGTTTAGAGGGTCACGGGGGCGCCCCCCTTGCATTTTGGCGATATTCTTTCGGTTAACTTACCCCATCCCCCTCCTATTTTTGAAAATCCACCACATGCCCATCCTCACAGCCGTCTTCCATGCACTATATTCTCTATCAATGTCTTCATCCCCTTCACCCCTTCACTAATGCAATTAATCTTCAGGTGATACATGTAACTATGTTTCTGTTACTCTCAAAAGGTATACCAGGAAAGGGATACAGAGCGAAAAACGTACGAGGATTGTTTGCTGCTTCAGCTTTTGCATACCTGCTTCATGACTCTGCCTTCCCTCCTCTGTAAGTCCCTTCTACTGTACATTATTTTTTCTAGCATACTTCTGACTGTTGCTTGTGGACTTCAATAATCCTGAATCAACATGTCAAAAATTACATGAGTTTTTTTCTTCCTGAGATGAGTGAGATATGATTTTGAATGGAAAGTAATCCAATATTCTGTGTAGCCATATAGAAAAAGCTGACAATGGTAAGGCAGCAATGACATTGTGCCCCACGTTGTAGCCTCTCCATCTAGCTACAATGACTGTCACTTTGAACCTTTAGCCAGGACTAATCCAACGCCTAGGTTGTGTAGGATAGTGTATAGATTATTTATTGCCAAGGCAAGGGGAAATAAAGGGGACTTAAACCAGACATGTCCATGTAGTGGGAGTGAGGTCTGAGTGATGGGAAAGTAAAAATGAACATAGAAAAGAAAGGGCTTGATGGTTCAGTGCGTAAAGAGATAGTATTGGAAATGGTGAGCTCATCTGTCAAGTGCATTTATTTGGTTATTGTCTGCATCCCTATGCCTAGACAGGTTCTAGGTGAAAGCAGACTCCCCCTTAGTACACATGGGCTTCTTGGCTTGTCTGGTCAGACGGGAGCAATGCAATGCCCCTTTAGAAATGAGTGAAACCCTAGACCTTACAGCTCCTTTACCAGGTCATATTAATGTTTGGTCAGCCAATAATGGTTATCTACTACCTGCTGGCCCTGGCCTGCTTTTAACACAAACAACATTCGTGAACACCATCCACCCCAAACTCCCACACACAAACACACACAAGTATATATGTATATTTTAAAATTCAAATTATGATTTAGGAAAGGCCCTTTCTCAGTAACCCTTTTAATTGTTTTAGCTTTCTAACATTAAGGTAACTTCCTTCTTATACCAACCAAAAAAAATGATTTTATATTTGTAGTAAGAGATGCAAATATATAGGAGAGGCATAAATCAGATCAATTGTTACTCTCCACTTTATATCGCTGGCAAAGTCATTGAAATCTATTTTTCTTTTCAGGTACATGTACTACCAAATGCAGATTAGTCCTACTCATGCAGTCAGACTATGTATGTCAGGTCAGTCCAATACACCCAAGAGCAGGCAGACATGTTGTCCCTATGTCAGCAGGGCTGGAGGACGCATGCGCTGATCCAATGACATGTTTTCCTAGTATTAGGATAGCAGCAGAAATTTTATAAACAAGCTTGTTAAGGTGGATGGCGCCCATGGTATCAAAGTAGCTAAATTTTCACCAAACCTTTGTGACAAGATCCAAATCATATGTACTTTCGAATGGTGATAATAAAATATAGGGGTCCCAGGCAATTTTCAAAGATATTCATCCATGAAGAAACTGTGAACATACTATATACACAGAGAGAAGAACACTGATCGCTTTGACGCATACTGCACAGGTCACAATTTGTCTCCCACATGACATGTATGAAGGCATGTCGAAAGAGGGTGACACTCTCACATTTGGTTCGTCAACTCCACTTGACATGCGTAATGAAGACATGTCACATATTCCTGATCCATGCACCCGAGTGCTAGGTAATATTGTGAGACAATTATGTAAGGGTCAAGAGCAGTCAATAGCTATGTACCAATGGTTCAATCAAGGCAGGCCTATAATAGAAGGCAGGGGGTATCATAGTCCTGCAACAATAAGGCACATTTTCCTATCTACAGAACTTCTACTTGACTGAGGACCTCTATGCAGTCCATAAGACAAGGGCATGGAGGTGCATGGCAATGCCATATTTCTCCATGTACAGTAGATACTGAGATTATAGATTCTGGGTTAACATGCTATCTTTTGGTATTTTCACTGACCCACACATAAGGTGTCTAGCCTCTCCTGTTGAGGAATTCAGGATTGTGGGTATCTATTTTGATGTTCAATAACAAATGCAAATTTAACAATGAAATAGAATTCACGACCATTCGTTGATAGTATTTACAAATCTTAGTGATCTATTCTTCATGAAAGCTAAATGACACAGATACATCAAATGGCTCAAGTGTTGGTAGTACCTCTTGGTAGTGATTAATCCTGGTACCAAAATGATTCTTTGCCCCATCTAGTGGAATATCCTAGAACAATTATGTATGTCAAACCATCATACGTTAAGTGCCTTTGACATGGCCGTGACCCTAGTCAACTCACAGATGACATGGCATTTTATGGCATGTCAAATCATATGAGGATTACTGTGTGCTACAGTTGTCATGGTGACATATGTGCACATGTCCTGATGACATTTGCTCTCTGTGTCAAATCAAGTTGACATAGGTATACATGTCACTTTGTCAGGAAGACTTTTCTCAGTGTAGGTTTCTACAGCATTTCATGTTAATATGTGTAGAGTAACATTTAAGAGTAGCTAAATTTCTGTATAACTTTCCCAGAATATTCTCATCAACCTTCTGCGCCCAGAAAATGTATTACCACCATGTGGTCCTGGGCACTTTTGTACTGTTTTTCCACATTGAAAAAAAATAGAAAATAATAGAACTACATCATGCAGGTTATATACTGCTCCTACACCCCAACACAACCAGCTGACTTTGTCCTTTTATGATTTTGTAGTCTGTCTATAAGCCATAGAGAAGTACATATGAGCAGGGCGTGTTTAGCATGGTAGCTATCCACCTTAAATGCTACAGTAAGTCACCTTAGTAAACGGGTGTTGCAGATCTCCATGGAGTATAGGTAGTGGTATTTCAAAAGGCTGGCAATGATGCATTTTGCTTTGATAAATAAGACACAACAAATGGGGAGACTCATGTGTCATAAGCCCCCATAAGTCTCAGGTGAGTCAAGGCCCTACCTTACATCAGGATGGGCTGATATCAATCAGAGCCTTCCCGTTGTACCAGGTGTGTCATGAGCCTCATGTGAGTCAGGGCCCTACAAAGCTGGCTTAAGGAAAGGGGGCCTGCGATCTTTTTGGAAATAAGTGTTTTAAAAGCCATTAGTTTTAATTGCCAATAAGTTACATTATCATTCAGAAGTAAATGCATCTTAATCCCATCACAAGAAGACATATGCCACAGACTGTTCATTCCAGTCTAGTGAGCAAGTAAAAGCAGTGAACATTAAATTCTAAAAGACCTTGCACTGGGGTGTAAGGACTGAGAGGCTAAACGCGCATAGGGAGAGGGAAGGTCAAGATTTTCTCTTTTCTTGTGAGGGGTGAAGAGTCCTGCCAGGCTCTCTTGTCACGCTCACAACACTACTGAAAGCCTCACCCCCTTTTCACCCTTCCTCCCCTACCCATGGCTCTCATGACCCCCCCCCCCTCGAGTCTAGCCTCTCAATTGTCTGTGCTTGACTGGATGGAAGTGCCTTCAGTGGGGACCCACTAACGAAGTGAGGAGGAAGTGGGTGGAAATTCATCAGAGTAATGTGAAGGTGAGGGTGTTAGGGGCAGGAGGTATTGGGTGGATGATCAGTAGCATTGAGAGAGAGAGAGAGAGAGAGAGAGAGAGAGAGAGAGAGAGAGAGAGAGGGGGGGGGACAGAGTCAGAGACAGAGACAGAGGCAGACAGACATACAGAGACATAGAGAGACTGACAGAGAGATAGACAGAGAGAGAGATGAGCTGGAGGTCAGAGGTGGAGGAGCATTACCACCAGTATCCACACAGGTGTGACGAGGAAATTTCATAAGAAGGGATGGTGAGGGGATGATAGGAATGTTAGGTACCTGCAGTCATGCTCTACCTCCACTCTGAGCCTCAGTCCCAATGAATGTACCCCCTTCAGGACTTTTTCGTCTAGAGTCAAATAAAACATTCTGAGAGTCATAATTTGGTATCATTTTAACCTCAGTCATGAATTATCATGAATTATCTATTCATTCATTTATTCCTTTTCATCATGACTACCTGACTAGCCCCACAATGGTCACCACAGTATAACACAAAAATGAGATAGGAACAATTATTTCTCTAGATATCATTATTTTGTATATATTACAACTGTGGTCTTTTTCACTAATGGCCAAGATATCTTCAAAGGAGAACGATAGGTGAATGGCATTTCCAAGTTGAACTGAAGATATCTTTGAATTATTGGAGATATCTTGAGAAATCCTATATCTAACCTGTCGTTTTATTGATATAATTGCATTTCCAACACATGTCTTTAGCCTTTGAAGGTAGCCTGAAGACCTGTCTTTAACCGAAAATATCATTTTACAAGGCCAGTCTATTGGGTGGTTGGGATCAGCTCTAGACCTAAAAAGTCTTTAATATGCACCTCAAATGAAGCAACAAGTATCTGTCTGTAATAATCATGCTCTTACAAATTTGTTTTATCATTAGAGATAATGTTATACACGGTTTTTAGAGAGAAATTATTGATACAAGAAAGCAAGTTATCTTCACCTGTCTCTAAAAGTGAAGAGATATCTTAGTGCCATAAGAGCCGATGGTAATTGGCAGGGTGGGTAGGGGGGGGGGGGGCGGGCATCTAGTCATCTAGTACCCGGATGTCCAATGGTCTGGATGTCCAATGGTCTGGATGTCTGAATCATGAGGTGGTCAGTGGGGATTCGACATGGCACACTGAAGGTCGAATCCCACATGGCAAAAAATGCTTCAAATATCTCTGTGATTTTGAATCAGCTTTTGTGGGACTGACTCCAAATTTGAAAGGCATATGACTGCAGTAGGGGCTATAGAACACAAGCACTCCTTTGCGATTTTAGACCAGAAAATATATAATTCACAGAGATATAAACAACAACAAAGGCAGAATATCCCAAAGAGCCCATGAGAAAACGGAACAGTGTCATTGTGTTCTATGTCCCCTACAGCAATATATGCCATACAAATTTGAAGTGGGTCCCACAAACGCAACAGATTCAAAATAGCAGAGATATTTGAGGCTTTTTTCGCCATGTGGGATTCAATTTTGAGACTCGATTTGGGCCAGTTCGGCCCATAAGGTGCCTAGCTGGTGTATGCACTACAGCGGTCTTTATAGCCGATTTACAATTGTGGCTGAGAGTGTAAGCATTCACTTTTAAATCCAAAGCCTAGGAAATAAAGCAACGCTGTACTATGCCACATGGTGGCCAGGTGTGAGTGGGGGTGCTTATTGTCTCATATTGCTATGATGATAACATAAGACCATGCAGTGCATACATCATGATTATTGGCCACTAGCTGGTCTGGAGCTGGTTCCAGCGACACACACTGATAAGAACTGATAAGATGGGACCAGCATGTCCCTGATGGTGGGTGTTAACCAGCGACAAGGTACCCATCATGGTATGCCTTATCAGTGGGCTTTACCCCAACCAGTGAAATTCAAAATGGCGGCTTCACTAGGCCTCCATACTGAGTCCTATACAGTTGTTAACAACCTAAAGTCATCACATATGAGGACCCCATGACGACCTAAAGCTGTAGATTTAGGTATTGTCCACCTGGGGACCTAAACTCGTCACTGCTGACGAGTTTCTGACCATCAGAGGTTTTCAGTGAATGTGAATATTTTCGTGTGTATACATTTTTTACGAATTTGCTTAAAAAGACATTTTCGTGTGTATTTAATTTGCGAGTTTCCTATTTTATTTACCCCCCAGCTTGTCTAGTTGTTTATTCATGGTTCCCACTAAGATCTTGGATCATAATTCCCTGACTTTTCTTGACCAAAATAATCATTTTCCCTGACTAAATTTGAATAGCACTGAACGTCAATGTGATGTTTCCACACACATGTCGTACCCCTGCACTATTGGTACCCTACCCTGTCAGTCTTTTAAGGTTGCTGAATATCTGTCTTCAGACCTATCTTCATGCAACCCTAAAAAGAAATTATGACATCACTGAAGAATGGGAAACCCCCTAGGGATTCCATGAACAGTTATGTATAGTAAGAAGATAGGTTAACTTTGGCATGAAAATGGTGAGTGCCCCCCCCCCAGTTTCTGTAAAAGATAACATGAAACAGAATAAAGGAAAGGGGAGGTGATAGCCTGACGATATGCTTATTTGAAGATGACATGTGCCAAGATTGATGACAGGTGAGTTATCTTCTTGGTCTAAATCCATGACTAGTGAAGACAACTCATATAGAACTATAATTTTGAAGATATCCATGAACCTATCTTCAGCTTATCTTCTTTGTGCCTATCTTTAGTAAAGATATCCCACCACCAGTGAAAAGGACCACTGTACCTGTCAAATGTTGTCTTCCCACCTCACCTAGTGCATCCCATACACATAACTGTACAGATAATTTTGCTGCCCATTAGTGCCCACATTCCAGGTTCCAATACTATAGAAGCAGCCCTCTCATCCTAATTGTGTACCTTGGGGTGAATGAGTAGAGGAATGACATCAGCCATAGAGGTGCAGTAGGGCTGGGAGATAAACAGTTCTACCTGTCTTCTCATTCATCGTGGATATTTTAATTGACCCAGGTCTGTAAGGAGGAGTGGTCTATTATAAACCTGTCTTGTGGTGAGAGGGTGGGTGGGAGAGGAGTGTATGTGGGTATTGGTAAGGTGTCACATAATTATCGGAAGATGCCAGGGTCAGACGCCCAATGCAGTGGTTCATTAAATATATAGGTTCAATGTGTGATATATTCAGACGTACATTATTAGGGTAGTCGTCTTACATTCCACAAGAAAGGACTGCCCCATTTCTACAGAAACTCGTTTCTTTTTTCTTTTTATTATTGCTTACTAAAAAGTTCTTGCTTTATAGGAGACACAAGGTAACTACCCTTATCAAAATCGCCGTCACCCCCTGCATGATTTTATGTCCTCCATGTGCATGTATCACAATACCTCTCTTACCACACTACCCATTTATCATTATCCATATTTAAGTACCCACACACAGTAAGGGTATTGACATGAGGATCGGTAGTGGTGGTGGTAGTGGGAATCAACCAAAGGACATGCGTGTGTGCCTCCACAGTCACATGAACATGTGTAATTGTTATACCAAGTATATATATATATATATATATATATATATATATATATATATATATTTATATATAAAACAATGGGAGCTTTCTCCTCCTGAGTGTCATCCCACTGCAACAGCCATGCCCTGCTTGTTGCCTGTACATATCTTGTGTGCAAACCTATGGTAGTCATGTTACATCTATATAATAACGGGATGTGTATGATACTTGGTGATTTGCTGTATCACTCTATCGTGCTTACTCTGTGAGCTTTACCCCAGGAGCATAGGGGCATTCCACATACATCCATGCTGTCGTCGTCAAGAGGCTGGGGTCGCACACTTCCAAGCAGTACTTGTTACAAACAGTGGGACCTTGTCCAGTGCAAAAGGGACAAATGACCACACATAAGCGTGATATAACCCAGGTCTGAAGGGAAGGAAAAGATAAACAGGTCTACTGGAAGATTCTCCCAATGCCCCACACTCTAGTTGTTAGACCTATGTAGTACCCATGGGCGGAAAACTAGTCCCTATTACATTCTCAGTGTAGTGAACAAGTAACCAATGGATAACTCATGACGAGTGTGTGTTAGTGAAGGATAATGACACGAGGCCGTAGGCCGAGTTTTATTAGCCTTTGCTAACACACACGAGTCATGAGTTATCCATTGACTACTTATTTTATACCACGAAACCAATAAATAATCAATATTATACCAATAAATTCAAATTGAAAACAAAAATTATTCCCCCTCCCCAGGACTCGATGCCAGCCATTGTGTGTACACAATTGGTACATACACCTTGGTGCCCGGCAGCGGAGAGCCCCGGTCTCGTCTAGGCTTGGCAGCAGCACACGGCGAAAAATAGTGTTTGTACACGATCAGTACACACACCTCGTCACCCGGCTAGGCTTGGCTTGCTTTGAATGCGTCTCGCGGTTATGTTTGTGTAAAATACAATACAATGTACGATACATATACCTCGTCGTCCGGCAGCGGACAGCGACAGCGCACACGCCGAAAAAAGATGGTTCTCGCAGTTATGTTTGTATATAATACACCTCGTCGCCCGGCAGTGGACAGCGACAGCGCACACGGCGAAAAAAAGATGCACCCAGACCGGGACGCGATCCGCGGACCTCTCACGGCTGAGTGCAATGTGCTAACCGCTAGACCATCGCGTCTCCTCCTTCAGCGGCCGTCTCAGCTTGGATTGATTTGAACATGTCCTTTGGTTATGTATACACGATCGGTACACACGCCTCGGCGCCTGGCTAGGCCTCCTTTGTTTGGTTTAGTTCTAGCCAACCACCTCTCATCAGTCCCTGCGGCGCGGTGCATAGGGAGTTGGATTTGGGATGTGAGACTGCAGGTTCGATCCCTACCCTGGCCTGGAATATTTCGTGGGTTTTAACATGTAACATGTGACATGGAAGGACATGTAAGGTGTGCTGGTTATCCATGGATAATGGCACCGGGTGCCTGTTATCCATGGATAACCGCACACCTTACAAAATTGATGTTACAGCCTACAGGGTGTGCAATATTGACAGATATGTGGATGGGAATAGCCACCAAAAAGCACTGTGTAACCCAGAAATCGTGGTATAATCCCCTCTAGTAGTATAAACAGGGTGTGACAGTTAGCAAAGTCCCCGGTCCCCCCTGTGTTTACACAACCCACCCATTCCACATGGCTACTTTGAATATGCATTATTCCTAGGTATCCAACAGCTGACCATAGCACTCTTACACTGAGCTAGGTGGTGGGGCACACTTAATGATTGGTTCTGTATAGCCCACTTCAGGCAAACTATCCAATTAACTTTATTGCCCTCTGGGTATGTGTTGGGTAAGGTGACAATATCTCACCCTCTGGCATACACATGATAAATAGGCTCATGTGTAGTCCTATTTTCTAGGTTCAATCATATAACTTCCTTATTTTCAGAATAAAGTTATAAAATGTATTAGTATCAGCTTTTTATAGCTCTTACAGTGTCTTATATCGGATATGCTGAAAACTCATGCACTTTCTACTCTTAGTGTACCTACCTGACTATACATAAAGGGAATGACTGCCTACAGCTTACCAGCCACTGCCATACTAACAACAATTTACACTGAAGAAGCAAAAAGTCAGCACTGGGGCAATTATAGGACAATTAATGACACAGCTGTATAGACTTCAGCTATGCATACAGTGTGTTTGGATACCTAGGAATAATGCATATTCAAAGTAGCCATGTGGATTGGGTGGGTTGTGTAAATACAGGGGAGATCAGGGACTTTGCTGACTGTCACACCCTGTCTATACTACTAGAGGGGACTACACTGAGAATGTAATGGGGACTAGTTTTCCGCCCATGGTAGTACCAGAGTACATCTCTCACCTCCAAGTGTATACTAGCTGCGCACATACAAGGCCAGGAGGGTGTTGCTCCTATAGTAAAAGGAAGAGCTAGCTAAAAATGCCCTCGTTTCCAGTCCTTTCTTTTCATGTAGCTATAACTTGTCCATTCTGTTGCTCACAAGTGGACATTCAAGTATGGTGCTTAAAAAGGGGAATTTGAGTAGGTACCTAGTTGGGAGAGGTCAGTCAGTATAATATACTATAGAGTGTGTGACATGAGTAGGTACCTGATAGTGCAGCTCCCTCTGTTTTAAAAAAGGCAGGTGACATTTTAGAGTAATGTGGTGAGTGCAAGTTGAATGGTGAAGCAGAGCGTGACTTCTTTTGAAAAGAGGGTACCTACTGACAGCTCTTTTTACCATAGGAGCAACATGCTCCTGAATGTAACTTGAATGGAAGACCAATTAACATAATGAATGAATGAGACTTAAGAATGGTCAGCAACATGGTGTGGTGGCATGCAGACCCAAATTGTTTCTTTCTTTCTTATCTTTTATTCAATTATACCTGAGAGAGGAGCAGGAGTTATGAAATATAGAGGTTGTTGATGAAGATACCAAAATACTCTCAAATATTGAAATACATTCTTCTTCAATACAGCACCATGCTTTGCCTGAAGGGTCCACTCACCATGAAATATTTAGATAACCATATCAGTGTTGCATGTACAAGATATGCAGCCTTTGCTAGTACAATAATTATTCATGTGAATTACTTTTAGTGCGATATGCATATTGCTGTTTATTTTATTAGTGTTGTATTTCAGATTTAAACACTGATACACTGTGGCAAACTCCTAACATAGAGAATTCAATTCATATAAAATGTAATAAAACAATAGAACCATTGGTTTTGAATGAATATGACGAGGATAAACTATATCAGTAAACTAATTCAATAATTGAGATAATTGAGATATGGCACAGGCTTATCTAAATGCACCAGATGTGTATGGGAAACATGAAAGATAAAGAATCAAATATAGTTACAACTGGAATACAATTACCAGTTTCAACAAGTTCTATCGCCTTTGGGGACATCCATTAATTGCGTACGCATAGTTTCTCCAAACATAGACCCCCCTCCCACACCCTTATGGCAATGTGTGTCCATTTGGACCCCCTCAAAGGGTAGAGTTAGGAAAATGTGCAAAGGAATCTTAGCAACTTTGCAATTAAGTGCAATTGTTAGGGACCATTTAGCAAGAGGAATAGAAGGACACAACAACAATTATTTACCGTTTTCTTATGTAGTCAGACCAGTGGCGGATCCAGGATTGTCTAGAAGGGGGGCCCAAGGCTTAGTGAGAGCTGATGAGGTACTATATATATGTGGCCCTGAGCACCGCAGGCCCCCTGTTTGGGGCCGTCTCTACATTTTTCTATTCCCTCCTTTTTCCCCCTCTTTCTCCTTTTCCCGCTCTTTTTTTTTGTGGTGGGGGGCAGGCCCCCGGGCTACCCCCCTTGGATTCGAAACTGTAGTCATGTTAGAAGAGTATTGTGAAAATATGTATTCTGGGCTATGCCGGGCTATTTTAATACATATATATTATGCACAATGAGTATGCCAAAATGGCCCCATCTCAACCACCCCCTGTACGTATTTAGCTTACCCCCCCCCCCCTTGGTGCGTACATACTTTATGGATGGCCCTTGAGGAAATGGGTTGTGTAGAGGTCCTTTCAAGTGTGGATGTACCGGTATATTCATAAGCTACCTATTTCACTCCAGACCTGTCCCCCTTTTTTGTGTTTCTATATATGATTGTATCTTAAGCCATGCACCCCCTCCATCCCTGGCAGCAGTGGCGGATTTAAAGGGGGCGCGGGGGCGATGCCTGCAGCTAGGGCACCACCCCTAAACACAATTGACAATACCCGTATATATAGCACAGACCCCCTAGTCTCTACCCTGATATAGAGCACAAACCCTATTGTACCAATGTATACATGCTGGTAGGGCATTTCTAGGAGTCACGTGATCAGCTCTACTAGTGGTACCCCCCCCCCTCACCAACTTGGGCAACCATTTTTCTCTTTCCATAGTGATTTGACAAATGGCCAACATGGAATAGGAACAAATATAGGACTATTTCCGACTATTACCCCAATTGTGCAGCCTCCAGGGCCTAAGTAGCAACCCCAGTGCCATGGATGGAGGGGTTGTGAGGGTGACTCACAATGTCATACTGGCATGGTGGGGTATAGGGTCATTGGTGGCTAGTATTTTCTCATTGACTTGCATGGTCGCTTGATGTAATAGTGCTGCCATTCAGAAATTTCAAGAAGGAAAATATTCTTTTTACTATGTTTAAGTTCTGTAAGTTTGATTCCAACATTAACAAATCAACCTGGTTTCAACTCCGATAAGGGTACACATAATAAACCACAGCAGAAAAGCTAGACAATCACAGTCATTTAGATAAAAAAATATACTCAAAAGCACCCCCTCCACTGACTGATCATTCCAATTCAATTTCAATTTTATTTACGTACAACCTCATTTGGAGTCCCAAACCCAAGTCCATTACTCAGTCACCAACACAGAAACACCCTTCTCTTCAAGAACATATGCCATTTGGCCAAGCACCAAACTACAAACGCCAAGGTACAACCACCCATCTCCACCCATGCCCCACTCAGTCTGACAGAACTGACCCCAGAGGGGTGAATTATGGGTAATTAGTCCCAGCATGCCACTGGTGACTATAGCTCCCAGAACGAGGCAGCTTGTCAGTGCACACTTCCGGTTTTGTTATTAGTGTCAATTCAGTATTAGAATAGAAACTGTTTACATGTAGTAAACATGTATTATTGTAGAATGTTATCTTTGCTGCCCAAGAGGTCTAGATAACAACCGAACAGAATCAGCATTGCTATCCACGAGTCCACAAACTGTATTTTCGATGTATTTCAGCGTCAATCTGGGCTTCCTAAAAGTAGATTTTAGTGGTTCTTTGTCTTCCAGGGTCTTCTAGCAATGACCAATAATTTACTTGTAGATGTGACTGTAACTTTTGAAATAGAGTCCACAAAGTTACAGTACGTGTATACTGCACCTGAACAAAAATTCCCCATAATCCATATACTACTCACGTTTTGACAAGGTGGCGGGAGGGACGCTTGTATAATTACAGCTTCCGCCATAAAACAGTTTACACCCTGGAGCGGAAGTGAGTTTGGAAGTTCTTTCTGATGGACAGGAAACAAAAAGGAGGAAAAGAAGCATCTGGTAAATTGGAGGAAAATTGTGATTGGTTTCTCTGACAAAGGTTGTTTGTCATCTAATGTTTCTTGTCAGAGCAGGCCCATAAATTCTGTATTGAAGGGGATAATTGAAGGAAACACGACATAAACATATATCCATTGGATTTCGCCCCATTTTACTTTTTAGGGTATTTCAATTGATCTTTATTGTTTCTCCCTCATCTATAAGGAAGCATCCAACTTTATGTGTGACACGATCTGCGAAAATGGGGCTTAGTGTAGGGGGTTCTAAGACCCCTTCTCCCAGTACATGTCACATGTGTTGAACATGTAAAAATCGTGATGGGTTTTCAGTGGCGGATTTAGAGGGGGCGCGGACCCCTTTTTTCCAGTACTTAAGAGTTTAATTACATTTTTTGGACCCAAAATCTGCTCAAAAATGGGGGAGACGTCCCCTCCTTTTCCAGATGCTGGATCTGCCATGGTATATGTAAATTATATATTGATATAAAATCTGGTAATACATGCATACAATTGAGCATGAGGTGTTAAACATTGACGGCAAACACTTGGATTATACTGAAAGGAGTCATTTTGCAGGCAGATCCCCTTGAGTTTAAACCGGAAATTGAAAGACCGGACTATTGAAAAAGTTTAATCGGCTCCAAATCCAGCTACAGTGAAAGTTTGATATGGCGGGTTAACGAAGCACAGGTCGATCTATACATACACTGCAGTATGTGCTTTAGTGCTTTGCATTCCGACACATAGGCCTGTTGATATTATTGAAAATGGTGATTACATTACAGATTTGGATTTTAATCGAAAAAGCAATATTGGTTCATTGAGATAGGGGTATTGACAAACCACAAATGTTTAAGATAAATTGGTATCACAGAATATGTGGAAGACGTTTACTTTTTATTGTCCTAGTCAACCTTATCTGATGACAAACGTTTCACCTCTCTTATCGAAAGTATAAGCCTAATAAAAAGCGATGTACAAACCATACTGTCTAGTCCTTGCTACTCAAAATATTGTATCCACTTTTATTTTGGTGATTATATCCAACAATAATCTCATTGACACATCTTTTGAGATACAAAGACCATGAATGGGTTTAGATATAGGATTCCAGAAAATTGAGTAAATCTAAATTGATTGTGGTTATAATAATGCGAGTTCTCTAATCAACGATGATAAATCCAGCCAAAAATAAAAACCTGCAAAAATACCAAGGTACCTCTTATTGGTCCTTGGCTAACAGTCGACCTCTTTGGCGGTGTGTATTGAGATAGGGGAGCAGTGGGGGAGGGGGGCTGGTGGAAAGGGGAGTGGGGGGGGGGGCTTTTTCAGATTAGGCGCCGACCTGTCTCAGTCTATGTTTAACCATGATAATTTTGGTCACTTAAGAGAAGGCTGACCATTTCTGGATCGTGCTTGTCAAGGTGGCTTAGCATTGACCACTACTGGCTATGCACTACCGCAGTGGACATAGGCCAACCTAGGCCGAAATGTCAACACAGCTAGTCCTCAGCTTGTATGAAAAGTAAAGCCCCCCCCCCCCACCTCCCAACTCTTTGTAACAGTGTGACATCATACTAACTGTATGACCTGCTACTGCCCTAAGGATTTACATGGTCAATAGCTGTATTGAGATGGATGGAAGTGAAGGATCTGCATTAGTTGAGGTTATATCATGTGGTACTGAAGGAGGCTGGAGAGCTGGAGGAGGGGACAATTCTAGGCAACCTACAATAACCACTCCTTCACATCAAGGAGGAGGGGGGTGTATACATACATGATTTGCTGTGAGTCAATTCAATAATTCAAGCACAACCGGAAATGAATTGTTTTGAGATTTTAGCAAGGATAGGGGTAATGTAAAAGGAGAGACTCTGAGCCAGTGCCAGGCAGAGAAAGAGTTACCAGATGGGACATGAGAAACAAGGTAGAAAGAGGAACTTTAATGGGAAATCAAGAAATCAGTTAAGGTATGGTTTGCATTTAATAGTTTGAAATTGACTTTGGCTATAAAAACTCTTTACAAATTGTGTATAAGAAACAATACGAAAAAAACATATATATATTTAAGGGTTGTCTTTGTCAGCAAATTGTTGACAGTGAATCTCATTTAGTTAGCATTTACCCCCCCCCCCCTCACACAGAAAGCCACCCCCAGCGAAATATGACCACTTCAAATACGTGATCCGCATGTATAATGGCCTGAAGAATCACATATAATTTTGACTCTTTTACACTGAAATGAAATAAAGAAAAAAAAATGGAATTTTGTTATTCTTGACTCAACGACTTAACACTGAAGAAAATATCTTTAGTTTAGTTTCAGAATAACATTTAGACCAATGTTCAATAAAGTCAGATTGTTTGCAGTCCTATGTCATATTCCTTAGTTGAGAAATAGGCCTACAGTTGTTTGAATTTGAGAATTTATTCTTGAAACATATTTCTCTGTAAGTGGACAGATTTAATAGAGATGTGATGATATTGAAAAAAGGCATTTATTTATCAAATCCCTCCACCTCACTCTGCAGTGCCACCCCCTCCCTCCCCGCCCATCCCCACCTAGTCCTGTATAGATAGTAGAGAAGCGTGAAGAGGCCGTTCTGCAAATGAATAACATTGTCTTCTGTCAGTGGCGTGGTTTCTACGCAGTTGCTACGCCTGACGTGAAGTGAAGATGAGGCATAGTGGGAAAGGTGGGACAAGGAGTGGTAGATGATTGTTCATAGAGGTCTGTGGGTGGGGGTGTGGTGGGGGGGGGGCTGATGGAGGTAGGGAGGGGGGGGGGGTATGCGTGCATGGCTGAATGCGAGTAGCGCAATCCGCTGAGACGCGCACCTCATGTAGGACGCTGACAACCACGTGGTGTGTGTGCGCGCGCAACACATCGCGTCCCCACGTGCTTCGAGATCGTGGACGCCTGCCGCGCCCCAAACTCTCAAATATCGTCTACTGCAGCGAAATGTCGTTTGCCTCAGGTTAAAATGAGTAAACTGGCGCCAAACACCAACAATTGATATGTTCCTCTGTGAATGTGCTTCTCTTCACTGCAGGCGTTATGGCGACCTAAATGGTGCAACTTGTCGTCTGTCAGCGAAATAAGTTTTTTGTATCTTAAAGAGAGATTAAAGAGAGATTTAAAACACCTGGTTCATGACAGCCATGGATCGAATACACTCGGTGCGTTCGGAGTACGGCCGAGGGATCAATGCTGGTTTGTAAGGCCACCCCCTATTGGTCTGCCCCATGTGGGTCAATGTTGATCCCTGAGTCAACTTACTACACTCCCAAGCATAGTTAAGGGCTGGTACCTAGCCAGACCTGGCTGGGGTGGAAGGGGGTGGAGGGAACAAGCTAAGATTGTGTAGTTAGCGTTCGAGGTCACCCCTACCCATAATGCAATAGATATCCTTGCAAAACCGCTGCCCGAACGCACCGAATGGTACATTGGAAATATGGGACAGGGACAGAAGGAAACGAGTAGAAACCAATGGACAGAACCAAAGACAGGCAGAGACAGACATTTCTGCGTCGAATACTTTGCTCATAACCTACATGTGATAGGCAAAATATGGTGACATAATGTTACTCATAGCTATCACCTGTAAATAAAGCACCATGATGAGTAACTTTCAGAACCATTATTGTGTAATTTTGTCTGTTTATCTTAAACATGTGTACACACATTTCTAAGACACATGTAGGTTGACAATCCTTGGAGTGTACTTATGGAAACTACATTAAAATGTGGTACCATAATGTTTAACCAGGAAATTCCTACGTAAATGTGGAGGTAATTTGCATGTATTTTGTATGGGTTCCTTGTATTTTGTGTGTTCAAAAGTCAAGTGTACACAAGGCGAGAAAGCAGGACAGAGGGAGTGTATATGCAGGTTTGTTTTGGTCGGATGTTGATGTTTGAAAGGCACTGATGCGAGTCGTAGCACACACCCCCTCCCCTTGCCTTCCACCTCCCCAACCTCTCTGCGGCCATTGCCAACAAGTGGTACTGGCCAATCAGAGAACAGTAAAGGTAGTATTTGGCGGGAATCCTGCGGCGTCTTGTTTACAGCTTCGACCACGTGGTTCCAGTGCGTACCGCTGCAGACGGACGCGGCGTCTGTACATAGACGCGGCGTCACAGCTTCAGTGTCCTCTGCCTAGAATTCAGAAAGAACTAGTTTTATAAGTAAATAAGATCAAATATAAGATGTAATGCGCCATCGCCAAACAGGCCTTTCTCAGCCATTTTATATGCTGTGCGGGGCTATATGGCCACAGTTTATTGGTACCGTCCAGGGGTACTGTGCTCGCACTTTATTTCGCGCTGTACATATTTTCGCGTTTTTCGGGGAAATTTAAAGTCCGCGAATTCATGCCCTCAGTAAAAAATTTACCCAAGTAGTAGTGTGCTGCCATACTAAGATTTTCTCTTTAATTGATATGAGAAGGGTATTGGCAGTATGTAACATGGGGTCATGTTATACCTATACAATGGGTACATCTATGCCCCTCTAGTCCCGGGTCAGGCTTCCCTAGCCCACTTAAAAGGGTCTATATCTCCTCTTTCCTATCCTCTCAGGATGTGTCTGGTGCACATATGCGCGGGCACTGACACATTCCCTTGTGAAATTGTGTAATGTAGTTCTCGCCATGAATATGACCTAAGCTGTCGAAATGGCGTTAAACATCTATTACTCACTCACTCACTAGTCCCGGGTCCTCAGATGCAGGTAGATCAAGAAATATTGAAATAAACATATTTTAAATTTGACAAGTCAGCGAATTTAGATACACGTTAATTTGTCTTTTTTGTCATCAAAGTTGAAATAAAAGCAGGTCTACATCTAATTATAAACTTGCTGAAATCCTTTCGCTGGTATTATATGTAATTTACAGCCCTAGATTCGACCTCTGAATATTACTTCCCAATCAGTAATGGAGCATTGGGCCATGCTTAAATGCTTAGATGTTACCTGAGCGTGTTACATGTTGTTATGCCATGGTATATTCAAGTCCTAATTATGGGGTTGTCAACAGGGGGTTGGCAAAATCATACATAACGAAGTGAAGGCATGGGTTACCCCAGCCCTACTACCCCAGCCCCATCCAGTCCTCCATACAGCTCATGATTTATACAGCTCATGATTTGGTCATGGTAGACTGGTGAAGTGAAACACTGGATCCTGGTGCAGTGACCGTGAAACATCTCATATCATGAGTCACTCTGGGGATCCAGAATATCTCGATATGTATATTGTCGCCTTAGGACAAGTAGGTTGTAACTGACATTTTGGCAAAAACCAGTTTTCTTTTGTTTTAACATGACTTGTATTGACCCTTATTTACCTACCATGAAAGTACTGAAGCTCTATGATATGTGTGCCTACAGGCACCAGTGCAATGTTGGTGTTTCCGATTTGTGCTATAGTAAGTGGAACACTTCTTTTGCCTCTCCTGCAAAACTTAAAAATGCAGTTACAACCTTCTTGCACTAAGGAGAAAATATGTAAGGAACACTACCAAAACATTCACAAGGAGGGTGCGAGTGGGGCTTTTGAATGCAGTTGAGAATCGTGGTTTGGGGGAGGGGCGGAGGTGTTTTGAGAGGGTGTGATGGTGGAATACCCCAGTGTGATACAGGTACTAAAAGTCACAATTCAAATCTAAGTAACTCTATTGACATTTCTGAATTCCGCAAAAGATGAGAATATAGTCGTCCCGACCCACTCCTTTTAGAAGTATACCCTTTGCTTTCACTGTGGGGTAGCTAACATTAACATGTGAGCCCCTCCTCCCACAGTGAGACACTGCAGGGTATTTTAGCAACCTTCCAATGTTTAGTCAGGAGTATATATACATATCACCACCCTGGTGTTAGATATACCCGACCACCGAGAACTGATGATCGGGATTTTGGAAAGGGTCAAGTTCCATTGGTGTTCTACGCCAATAGAGAGAGATTCATAGATCGAGGCGGATCGATCTGCCTCGGTCTCTCGAGAGACAGAGGCAGAGGGGAGAGTGACAGAGGGCAGATGGAGAGAGACAGAGGGAGAGGGAGGGACCTGTCGGGGGTGACGGGGCTGGTGTGGGCGCTTTGGTGAGTGCGTGGTCATCTTGTAAGTAGTATAGAGAAATGTATCACACATAATTACCACTACATGGAACTCCAGTGTCATGTCTGGCGACATTACCAAGGCAGCCCTTTCATTTAGGGTTATATAATGGGTCACGAACAACTCATATTGTTCAGAATCTCACACAGTCATCTCACAGCAGTCATTATGAGCACTGTTTATAGGATCTACGTTATAGCTCTCTTTATATCACTGGGGGCAGTAGCGGAACATATAACTGTGTAGGAGTAGGAGATAATTATAATATGCCGAGGGAATTTCTAAACAGTCAGCTTACTGCTTATGTCAACCATGCCCTATACACTTCTAGTTGTAAGGTCGTAAAACTCCCACGATATGATATATCTACATGGCAAATGCCAAAGTATGTATTTAGTGATGTTATCCCAGGATGAAGCTGTTCCTTTTCTCAGGGTCAACTGAATCTAGAAGGACATATTTAGCGAACATTCTGAGGTTCTACTTCTGTCGTAGTGGACGAAGAGAAATGTGATTGAGAAATAAACTCTGTGAACTATTTCTTGATATATTACGTCTTCACATCAAGTCGTACCAAAATTGCCGTAGGAATACCATTAGAATTTGCAGTCGCAGTGCTGTCACTCTGTGTGATGGTAGTAGCTGATGAAAATGTCCTTATCGGGATCCTCGCGCTCCTAGAGATTAAATGTTAGCATGTGAACCATGGTCAAACCCTGATGGAAAGTGAACATATAAATGGCGAGAAAACCACTGATTTCGAGAATATCAGAGCTGCTTTCTGAAATCATGTACAAAGAAAATTGTAACTCCTAAAGCAAGAATATTGGATCAATGTCAAATAATCGCATACAGCCATGATATTATAGCCTCTATTAGAACCTGGGATATTGATAACTCCTGTAAGCAATTATCATAATATTATATATACCTGTATACATGTTTGCTGTTTACATAGGCAGCGTCATAGGTTACCAATGCATGAAATAAGCTCATTGGTATAAGTAAACACTTAATTAGGTCTCCATCGTTACTCATGGCTACCACTTAAGGAAGCAATTAGGATGAGGAGAGGTGTGGGTGTTTTTATGATCTCATAATTCTTCGTGTAATAGTCTCTGTTATTATTGTGTTTACAGAATCCTGGTATTTAGAAGACGGATGTTTGTGCAGGCTTATTCAGTTCAGTTCAGTTCAGTGAGACATGTATGTCTCATTTATTGCACGAAATCACATAATTATAATACAAGGAGAAATGTGGAATACATTCAATGCAAGTAATGAACCAAAAGGTGTGTCAGCTTGTACCGCACATAATAAGAAGAACTAACTGTGTTCCATAGCTTAAGTATCTGACATTCTCTTACATGTACGATCTTCACCATCATGCATTACACCTGTTTTGTTTAAACCATGTTTCTGACCTGAAATTGGATGGAAAATTAGTTTACAATTTAATGCTATTCAACACATAATAAAGCAACTGATCACATAACATTGGTAGTGTACTTCCATGTATGGGCATTTCACTCATTTACACAACACTCATTTCACTTAACTAATTGTTCTCAACATGAAAAGTACAACCAGGCTTGGATCAAATAAAAAATCACAGTACATACAATAATCATCAGAATGAACATATTACGCATGAGTATATCTAATAGTGTATACAGCCTGTTGGCACTGCTGAAAGCCCTTGAAACTTTACAGTACTAAATTTGAGCGTAAGTTTTCTCTTTTACTCACATTCTTCTTGAGCTTCTCTTTGTTTTTGCTCTCTTTCAACCATTCTGGCTGAGAGTTCCACAGAGTGTAGCCTCTTTACTCTGTAGAAAGCTTGTAGCCTTCAGTGTTTGGCCTCTTCAGAAGAAAAAAGAGTTTCTGGGAGGCCCTCGGGGACATGCCACCCACCTCTAGCTGAATCTCGTGAAACCTCTCTCGACCTTTGTGGTAGTACTTGTGCATCAAGCCGAGCATCAGTTCATCCCTCCTCCTGGAGAGTTTGGGAACATCACTCAACCTGTGCAACTCATCAACAGAGTATGTCTTGTTTGGTCTATTGTGACATGTCCTGAGCCCCCTGTTTTGTAGCCGTTGCAACTTGTCTAGTGTGGTCTTGTTACACAAGCTATAGAGGAAGGAAACATAGTCGAAAAATGTGGCAATACAAGATTTGTAGATAACCACAGCTACCTTGCTTGTTATCAACCTTCTGATTTTGGATAGACTGAAGAGTCTTTTGTTCACTTTCCTCGAGAGCTCCTGCAGCCTCATAGTTGAGTCGTTCGTCCAGAGGTAGGCCCAGGTATACTGCAGTACACTATCCAAAACATGAGCCTCATCATTTGCCCTGAGGCTCATGGTGTTTTGCACAGGGTGTCTGCTGCAAGATGAATACAGTACACATTTGCTTTTTGATGCATTTAGAGTGAGTTTTTGGACAGTCAGCCAGGCACACACAGTGAGCAGTGATCTCTGGAGTCGCTCTTCAACCGGGCGGGGGTTTGTGTGCAAAGTGTACAATGCTATATCATCTGCATACATCAACATACTGCAAGCATTAGTGTGGTCTGCAAGGTCATTGATGTTGTGCGCTAACAGGGAGCCCAGGACAGAGCCCAATGGCACTCCAAATTATACTGTAGCCCTTTTGGATGAGATTCTTTGGGTTCTATCTGTAAGATAGTCCTCAAGCCAGGAAAGATTCGGACAGGTCAGGCCCAGACTGCAAAGCCAATTCAACAGTCTTCCGTGGTGAACACTGTCGAGGGCCTTTTTCAAGTCCAGGTACACAACACCTGTGTATTTTCCTTCATCCTTAGCCTCTAAGACATCTGTCACCAAACGGTATATGGCGTCAACCATGCCTTTTCCCTTTTGGTAGCCAAACTGTGACTCACTAAGGCCTCCTGATATGCCTCTATTGCTTCGGATAAATGCATGTGCATTATTCTTTCTGCAATCTTAGAGGGCATACTCAGGAGAGATATTGGGCGCCAGTTTCCCACATCACCCTTTGGACCACATCTAGGAATCGGTGTAACCCTAGCATCTTTCCAGGCCTTGGGGAAATCATCTTGGTCAAACGAGTTCTGTAGAAGAGCCCATACGGGCGTAATGGCTGAGTCATTAGGAATTATGACAGGTTTATAACGTGAACATAAATCTTGATGTAAGTGATTGTGAAATGCACTCTGGAGATTCAAGTGCTCCTATAGGGTCAATATTAGCATGTGACCCATGGTCATGATGGTGTAAAATTCCCCCCTCTCCTCGCCAGCTAGCGTTTCCATCCTAAAGTTAAACCCCAATCAGAAACACTGATTTATCAGAACATAGAATACAGGTGCTATGGCGCCTGAATGATGAAAACGTATAGACCTGTAACATCTAGAGGGATGGTGTCATCTTCATTCAGCCAGGAATTACCCAACTATGGACTATGTATCGAGGTTCTCGAGTAAGTGCCACGCTGTTCCATATCACGTGTATATCCACAATGATGTCATCATATCTCATTTTTCTCACGCCTCGGTATCACGTTCAATCACGTCCAAGCAAAACAATTCAAGGTCAACCACGGTCATAGATAAAGTTGAAAATAATAATAAAAGTAGAGAAGCCTATACTTGTAATCTCTAGGCTTTATGGTAGAAGAGGACCAGTGAAAAGACCACAAAGTTCACGTCAAGTATGTCATGACCCACCTGTTATCAGCCTACTATCTGCAAGTAGGAACAGTAAACAACTATTTACTCTTACCCCTCGTGGGGCTCTTCACCTTTGCTATCTGTCTACCTGTGGATCCATTATCGCTCGAGTTGTTTGTGTCGTCTAAGAATCATTGTCCCCAGTCAGACATATATTGTTATCCGGGAGGGAGGACCCTTATCATTAATCCCACAAAAATATATCTGCTCAGGATCAATGAGGATATGGATAGCCAATGACCCCTATTTGACCTCCCACTATATATAAAGAATACGAGGTAAATCCTCAAATGTAAAGGTCTTCCTCTTCTGAATGTTGCTTAGGAATATTAACACATTCTAAGTTATGGAACTGATGATTGAATGAATTGATTGATTTGTGTTTTACAGCACTTTAGCGGCACTAAGTGGCTATAGTCTGCCTTGATTGAATGAATGCTAATATATGTATTCAATTCTATTTATCGAATATATTTTCTTTTCTTCGCATTATTCTTTTCTCATTTAACCTGTCAAGTTATCAGTCATACAACTGCTCGCGACCTCACTGACTTGCTCACTCGTACTCAACCAATTACTCAGACCCCTCCCACACACACACACACACACACACACACACACACACACACACACCCACACACACACACACACACACACACACACACACACACACACACACACACACACACACACATGGCTCTATCCATCAATATACATGTATGCAACATCGCTGACCATTTTGAAAATTTTGGACTCCAATATTTCAGCAGTCCTGAGACCGAGACTGAGTTGATCTTCTACCCGGGTCTTCTACAATCAACAGGGATTGGAAGAGTTCAAGTTAAATATCCCACCACACACACTGCCAACGTCAAATGCCATGATAAACATGTCAGCTGTACCTGTTTGGTTAGGCGTGCTGGAGGTCCCTGAAGGGTACCACAGAGTGAATGTACATAAGGGATAGTTATGATGTAACAGGTGCAGATTATAAACCTAGTCAACATCTCCTGCAGATATCCATCATGTTCAGAATGGCTCTAATTAGTACACAGAGCTTATCATCACATCTTGTGTTTTTCTGCCCCTCTTCTTTCACACGAATAAGAGTAAAGTGTTAATTGGAGTAGCCAAAGGTCCCTGGATTTACAGAAGGAATTAAGAGGTCAGCTTAGTAGTTGGAATTGGCATGCCCTAAGATCTAATCTGGTTTCCAAAAATACTCTGGAATACATTTTTTAAAGTCTCAAACACCAAAACCATATCTAGACTCCTCTCCTTCACACACAATCCTCGGTCCTCTATACTGGAGGGGTAGGGGTAAGAGGGTAGGGTGTATAGGAAAGGAAGGACACTTGGGTCGTGTAGTACAAGGGATAAGGGGGAATGGGATGGGTAAAGGGAAAGATTAACAGAATCCTATCCCCTTAATTTATCAACCCAGGTTCTGAATCTAACCTCTGATCTTCTATTCACAGCCACCTGCTGCTTCCCTGGGCATGCATGTTAAGTATAGCCTGTACATCACACACAGTGCTGCAATTCATGATGGTCGATCCTTGCATGTATATATACAGAGTAGTAACTGGTGTAATTAAAGCCCAGGTTACCTCTTTACTGCTATCAGACCCACTATTACCTGGTCTCCTCAACCATGTCCAATAATACTGCTATACCACGTGAAATTAATCCAAGCGATAAAAACCACCTATCTGCCTTATATATGCACCTGTTCCACTACGAGGGATCGCAACTTGTAGGATCCCATATTAGCCCTAAATCAAACACGGTTTCCTTCAAGAGAGAGTTGCATTCATTATATTGTGTATGCATTTAATCTAATTAACATAAATTCTTTAAGATTTGCTAGGATCAGTTATAAGGCACACCATGATGGAAACTATACACCCCAGATGGCTACCAATAATTCCTATTTACCCTGGTACTACTGCCATGGCGCTGTAGTTAACCCGATTAAGTCCTATTGAAAAATGCACCTTGGCATTTCCCAGTGTATATGCACGGCATCACAAAGTCATATGCGCAGTTTAGCTATTGCCAGTGTTCATTTTAACGTCCATGGGAACCAGAGGGTACATGGGATGAGACAGCAGACATCTATCTAAATCAGTTCTTGTCGTGAGGAGGGGCAGGGGACCGTAACCCTCAATAACCACCATCTTAAATGAAGTGCACCACAATAGCTGGGCATAAGGTACTGCGTCCTGTTATTTGTATATTGGGGCCCATTGTAATGCATAGTGACATTCAATTTGCCCTACAGTCTAACCTACACAAAAGGGGGGATCGAGCTGGCTTCTGAAAGAACACTTTATTATACTGTCTGGGTATACAGTTTCTGAACCCCCTGTTGAGGTGTATACATGGAGGAATTAAATGTGGTTGCCTCATCTCTACTTCAATGGCAATCATGGCAGGGTATATATTTGTGAATACAAGAATTGACCATTGTATAGTGGATGTCAGCAGCAGAGACAAAAAAAAAATGCCATAAATTCATATGTTTCTAACCATTAAATGAGAATGCTAAGAATCTCGAAAGCCGATCAGATAGATTCCAAACACTAGTAGATTGTGGTGGACCAAAATGCATGGATTCAATTGCATGTGCCTGTCGAATATTAAGAAAATGGGTGCCAGCTTCCCATTCTAAAATCAGGCACTTCTCGTATATCCAATATCCCTTGTACACACGAGATACAAAACCTTCCCATGACTTAAACCATCAGAAGGTTGTACCAGGTTAGATTAAGATATCTCTTAGCATGGCAATGTGAAACGTCCAGGTATTTTACTATCATTAGGATTCATATATTTCTTAATTTATATAGTCGTTTTATGTAAGACGTAATTCTAACCTGCCTTGACATTTCTCGTCCTCAAGAAGTCACATTTAGCATTTTGCCAAGAAGTATTGGGCTGGTGCCAATGTGTTAGACCTTATGTGACTTTATGTTCAGAGGGAGGTGAAGGGGAGTGTTCTGGTGGGTTAAAGGTTCAATGTACATGTGTGCAAGGTGTTGAGTGTGTGAACTAAGACATATTCTCACATCTAGGGTCTCATTTCAACACGTTAGCCAACATATTAGATGCAGAAGGTGAGAAAATGGGGAAAAATGGAAATGGATTGTCCAAATATCTCTCTAATGCATCATACATTTCTCTAATGAAGTTGGCACTAACATAGCTAGCTGTCATCCACTTCCATGTGTCTGTCTGTCTGTGTCTCTCTCTGTCTCTGTCTGTCTGTCTCTCTCTGTCTCTCTGTCTCTCCTTTGGGATGATTCCAGTGATACATTATTACAAAGATAAAGTTAGAGGGTCCCACTCTAATACATATATACATATATAAGCTATCGTGATGATGATAACATGTACTGTATAATGCTTTATAGCATACAGTGCCAACACAAGTTTAGTACAATCTAATGGTCCCTTATTGTACATCCTCATTTGGTCATAAGGTAATAATAATGCTAATTTGCCAAGCTCTGATGGGCTGTAAGTGTCCAGGACTATGCTCTGTGGCATGTTTGAATATCTACCCATGGACTGTATGTGGGTTAATCTATCCATACAGTAGTTAAACATGTGTTTATAGACAATAAAGATGTTCACGCAGTAGACAACATGTGATATGATTTTTCTGTCTGAAATTATATTTGTGTGTATCAGGAAGTCATTTCTCAGACGCTAGCCATTTCTCAAACACTTTGATCCTACCCCTCTCCCTCCAATTCCAACCACCCCTATGATCCAGTCCAATCATAGTGATTGACCCTTGGTGATCATGTATTACCTACGATTGCCTATACAGGTGCATGCCTTTTCCCTCTGTATCTGCTGTAATCGTAGTGAATGGCCCTGTACAATGAAGAATTCCCTTCCGATCCTGGCCAGGTCAGTACGATTTCAGGGTGCCCAAAACTTAGTGTCTGAGAAATGACTTCCTGAATAGACAATCGTAGGTAATACATGATCACCCAGGGTCAATCACTACAATTGAACTGTATCTTAGGGGTGGTTGAAATCAGAGGGAGAGGGGTAGGATCGTAGCGTTTGAGAAATGGCTAGCAGAGCAAATATCTAGAACCCTTCAAAGATAGTTATAGAGAAAGAAGATCGCACTCAATGAAATTACATGTGGTCAGTTTCAGTCTATATGTTCATTTGATCATATGTTTGTGTGCAATGAAAAAAGAAATTATGTAATCATATGCCATGCGTATCAAATATGTTATTAGGAGTACAGATAGGTTTTCTATCTCAATGGCTATCAAACTCCCGTTGGTGCATTAATCCATGCCCATGATTAATTTCATGTATCTATTGTCTCTCTAACATTAGACAACAAGAATCATCAATCAACTGAACTGTTACCATAATTGTGTGGGCCCTTTATGTTGTTTTTTTTTTGTACGGGGGGTGCACTATGTTTTGGGAGATCAATTTTTCTTTTTATATCTTATTTTTTTCATGACAAAATATGGCAGTTCCATGATCTGTGAATATTCTATGGGAACCATGACGGGTGGCTGTAAAAGAAAAAAAAGGGGGGATGCTGGTACCAATAGGGGATGGTTGTACTTTAACATAGGCACTGTGTGACACACAACGAGCAAGCCAGTACATGCGGGTAACAGCGGACCTAGCGCCAGTTCGCAGAACTACATCTCCAACAGCGTCCGCTCAGAACGAGGCGAACGCACGCGTAAAGCATGCTGGTCGCAATCCGTGGATGATAGGGGTCGAGCATTTTAACTATTTGATTAAAAGGACCCTCATTTGAGCAGTGCTTATCAGTTGAACCCATGAACCCAGCGGTCTATCGAGTGCTTTATTCCTTTGATTGCTAACTCGGGTGGCAACTGTGCATGATAGTATTTCACCTGCATATTTGTAGTTTATCCACGTGGTTGTGGTGTCATGATAATGGTAACGCTTAGGTTGCATTGTATATGGTTATTGAATAGATAGAGTATAGTGTTTCAAGTAGTGTAGCTAACATTTGATGTTATCATGAGACACATATGCACTTGATTTGATGTTAAAGAGGTCACATTTCCTATACTACTTACGGTTATAACGATGCGTCCTCGTTGTAAACTGTCAACACGTTGGGGTTGGAGGCCTACCTGTTTATTGAAGAGAGTACAGTGTGATTAAAAACCTAGCTGTATCATGTAACGTGTATTACTAAAAGGACGCATTTTAGATACCTTCTGTAATTTCATTAGGGTATCATGATAAACATGATGACTGTCACCCTTTATCTCCGCCCACTAACAATTATACCGTCTACCTTTTTTTCTCTCTCTCTCTCTCTCTCTCTCTCTCTCTCTCTCTCTCTCTCTCTCTCTCTCTGCCACGTCTTCTGGTCTTTATGCCGGAGTCTCTGCTGCACGTCTATACACTGTAGTCAACCAAAAGTTGAAGGCATTAAGAACAAGACAATAATCAAATGTGAGTTTAAAGCTGGCACTTTTTCTACTTAAAAAGAAAAAGGAAAACGCACACAGAAAGCATTGTTTTTAACAAACAAACACCCATGAAAGGCATTTCCAACAGGAAACGTGTCTTAATACCTTAATGATGGGCTTACTTCTGCCGCCTAAATCTAGGCGTTTGGTGAGGCATATCTTTGAGTGCCTCCCTCTGTGACTCCCCCCAAGACCCGCCCACTTTCTCTGTTGGCATGACAGCAGACGACATTTATTTCAATTAATCTTTTCCCGCGCTATTCTATGAATGGGAGAAAGGAAATTTGTGTCCATTAAAAGTAGTTGGAGACAGTTGGCTGTTGTAGTGGTCCTTGCTATTGGATTTCCGGCACTGGTACTATTATAGGCATATATGTGCATATCTGATTCCCTGTTGCCTAAGCGCGAGGGTGAGGAAACAATTTGGAAATCATGTACATTATGAGCATAAGAAGCAACTTCTAAAGGAGTGAGGGAGGGATTTGATAATTCTTTTTTCATTTACCTATTTTTGGCTTTACCATTGACTTTTTTTTTTAAAGTTTGACCCATTTTAGGCCCGTATTTTGGGGCTGGTAATGTCATTTAGAATAGACATGTGCACCCGATAATATCGATATTGATATTAGAAGAGGGGTGTCAGAGAAATGTGTCATCCATAATATTCTACTACTTGAGGATCGTGAACAGATTGATTCAAAAGGCCATGTTCTATTCTATATTTCTATCATTGCAACGTACAAACAAATATAAATTCATCAACGATTGGTAATAATTATGTCCTCATGGCACAACCTCGAGTCTTATTTAAAAGTATATTGAGTTACAAACGATGTCAGCCCTTTGTCTTTAAGTGCTTCAAATAACCAATGACCTAATAACCTACCAAACTGGCTCTTACTTGTCCTCAATACTGGCCACTACACACTTATCAATGTCGACTAGCTTAAGACTGTGCCTGCCCTTTACATCTCCAAAAAGGGCAGATTAAATCTAATATATATCTCAGTACACCGGCACTGAATGTGCAACCTGATGGTAAACACAGTTGTTTTTGGATAATGAGGAGAACATACTAGACTTATCTCTTAGACGGACTAGTACTGGGCCTTTCTTGTTGTGTCTAACGGTAGATCTAATGGGGAAACATTTAATTTTAACAAGCTGATGTGGGTTGATTGTCTACTACCGCCCCCCCAAGCCACCATCCACTACCCTAATCAAAGGCACCAAAGTCACCAGCCAGACCCATCCACCCTCCCCTCACCCCCACATCCACAACCTACCTTTTGTACTCTGCAGGCATCACTGCTTCTCTCCTCCCACGCATCCATTAATGAATGTTACCCCACCCCTTGCCTAAACCCACTCACTGTTCTCGTTCCGGGACTGTTCCCTATACATAACAATAAGAATAACCCAAAATGAGTACAGTGTGTACTCTTGTTGTATATACATTGATTGTGTATTTAGAGATAGTTATTTATAATAGACAATGCCCTTCCTGGAGGGTGTTGCTACTATAGTAAAAGGAAGAGCTGGCTAAAAATGCCCTGGTTTCCAGTCCTTTCTTTTCATGTAGCTATAACTTGTCCCTTTTGTTGCTCACAAGTGGACATTCAAGTATGGTGCTCAAAAAGGGGGATTTGAGTAGGTACCTAGTTGGGAGAAGTCAGTCAGTATAATATACTATAGAGTGTGTGACATAAGTAGGTAACTGATAGTGCAGCACTCTCTCTCTCTGTTTTAAACAAGGCAGGTGACTTTTCAGATTAATGTGGTGAGTGCAAGTTGAATGGTGGAGCAGAGCGTGACTTCTTTTGAAAAGAGGGTACCTACTAACAGCTCTTTTTACCATAGGAGCAACACGCTCCAGGTTAATAGGTGTTAACGTACCCCATCAAGTACACCTGACTGAAGATGTAGTACCTGTATGCATGTACCAACATCTCACGTGTGGAGGCAGTGGTTTAGATAGTGATGATTAGGGTGTGTGTGTGGGGGGGGGGGGGGTAAAGGATGGGGATGCTGGTACCTGAGTTGATATGAGTAATGAGTGACACAAGGGTTGCCACCATAAGCTGTGATAAGGGATGTTGGTGGGGGGGGGGTGAGGTTTGCACAAGGTGGGGGAAATTGTTTGGTGACTGTGCAACCCCTGTCCCCACATTTGCTGATTCACCCAGTAGCCTTGCTGTCACACCCTTAATAATGAGGGTAGGGTCACTAGGACATTCATAGTACATTTGTAGTTCATAAATGTTTTGTTTTTTTTATTAAGCAAAGGTTTATTAATCGATCCACTACATGAAGAAGTAATGATAATGACGATTAATTTGAGTGGTACATTCAGTAAGTTTGATCCATGTATGAATAAAATAAAATAAAATAAAAATAAATAAAAATAGAAAATGACAAAATGGTGAGAACAGATAGGCAGTGACATACATTTTCAATCACCGTGCCCTAGGTCAACAATCTTAATAACAGTCAGTCAACTGTCATTAAGTTGAAATTCAGGGATTACAGAAAACATGAGCAAACAAGAAATTACACAGGTAAAGAGGAAACAAAATAACCGAAAGGTAATACAATAACTTTGAATAAGAGAAAATACACAAATGTACACTACATACATAACCTTACAAAGAGTGGACTACATGAGTCCATGGTCATGGACAGCGTGTGGTTATTATGGTGGGTTGACTGCAAATAGTAAATGAATAAAGAAAAGGAAAATAGGGGGTATGAGGTAGGGTGTGCATAGAGCAGAATAGCCAAAAACTAATATGCGTATGGGAGCAAGATCAGTCTAGCAATATCAATTCCTTATGAGTAAACCAACTCAATGTACCGGTACCACTCAAATAAACTTACTGGGTGTGTCTCCAATTAAGATACGCCTAATTTTTCTTGATTATCATATTCTCAATTATCAGGAGTACAGCAGGCAGCATAGACAAAAGATCGCTGAGGCATGTTTTACAGCAAGTAAGGCATTCCTCCAATCGAGGTATGCCAAGGTATGATCGGATCAAGTGTCTAATATAATAGAGACATCTTAATATATTGTGTCGTCGTACCAGTTGTCCGGTAGATTGGTCGGTTTTACACTCTTCTTGTGGAGGTCTTTCACCAGTGAAATTCTCTTTTTGAACTGCTGCTTGGTCTCGCTGTCCTGAAACCATTTATCTAGATTGTCCCACATGTGGGAACCACGGTACAGCAGGGATCTTTTATAAAAAGTCCCTCTTTGGTCGTTTGACATCAAACTTCTTCTTTTCGCTGGTTCTAGTGACCTGTACTGCATTTGTGTCTTTTAAGTGCTTGCCATTTACACGGCACTTGTTCATGTAAGTTAGGTGCATTTCATCCCTACGCCTTTCTAGCATCTGGGCTCCACACTCTTCATGCAATTCTGCAATAGACTCATCCCTCACAGAGCAACGTAGACAAATACGTAGACCCCGATTTTGTAGGCGCTGGAGTTTAGCCAATTATAGGTCAGCATTGGCCCCACCATGTGTGAAACTGGCATAGTCAAAGAGGGTCATATCATTTCATGTCTCACGCCCCACCGCTATTCACTACCACCTCCGCCACAATACCATTACAAAGCTGGTTCAACATACCCAAAACCCAGGACTCAAAAATATTAAAACGACCACAATAAAACGACCACATGGAAATGTGTAGAAGAAATCACCGATACAATGTAGCGTGGTTGAAATTCTTTAATTAAATGCTGAGCGGCAGTTGATTTGCCAAGGGCCACAGCAATGAGAACACACATTTATAGATATGGACTTCGATAATCACATATTGTATTGCCAATCCCAAACCGAAACTACCCAGTAGGAGACATCTTATCTCCCATCCTGATCCTTCAGGTTTCTATACCTACTGTTACGTGACGTGGTCATGTTTATAGGTCTGGTAGTATTTGCTTATAATCCCACCCTCAGATAGCCAGTGGCGCACAGTTGATAAGATTAGCAGCTTGTGGGTGATAACTGTCTCACCTCCCCTAACTTAACCTGCATATGTCGGCTTAGGCCAAAAGAAATGAGAAAATTGCAGGATAATCTGCGTATGTATGTAAAATAAAAAATTTAAAAAATAAATCTTGAAAAAATTAGAAATAATTCAAAAACTTGGAAAAGAATTGAAAAAAAAAAATCCTCAAACAATTCTGAGGACGGCCCTCTTTAGCTGAGGTCAGTCGCGTGACTGGAAACCAATTTGTTTTGGCCTTAATTAAAACTTGTTTTCCCCCATGTTGGGCAACAGCTTTTTGGTAACCCTATACCTCGTATATTAGGGTCACAACATATATTGTTGTTATAAGAAAGGTTATGTTTAGTGTGGTTTTAGATTCTCATACCAACAACCTACAGTGTTGCAGAGTCGACCTTCACTTCAGACATGTTTTTCGAATTTTTCAATTCCCAGGAAATATCCTATTTCTAACCTTAATTCGTCTTTGCAATTTTCGAAAATGTTCTCCTAACGATTAAGAATATAGCATATTAGCCTACTAATCTGTAACTATCCAATAATGAAATTGATTTAGGCTTCAGTGTGTTATCAAAATATATCATATGTATGTTATTATCTACCATAAACCCTATAGAAGATATCAAACCTCGGTGGACAATCAGATTGATTAGTAGTCTGTGCTGCAACCTCATTCAACGCCACCAGCCAATATTGTTAAGTATATCCACTAAAGTTCTTATGTGTTATGACATAAATATACATTTAATAAAAGTCTTTATCTGGCGATATATTAATGAAGTATTATTATATTACTGAGATTTAGGGGCAAGTTCAGGGTCAGTGCACAAATCTGACGACATTTACCATAAGATTATATGTGATTTGGTAAAGAGAATGCTAATGTAGTGGTCAGTGGAAAATGTCATGGAGAAACCGGCACTCGAACCCGGGACCCTCCAACTTCGAAGCGGAAGTTCTACCCCTGAGCTACTTTCCCTGTGGGGTGTTTCAGAAGCAGGTAATGTTTACAACCGGTCATAAGGAGATATGATAGCAGTTTTAATAGTGATTGTAGGCTTAAAACTGCATGTGTTTCTAAAGCATTACCATTATCTTACTGTGTCTGTAACTATATGACTGGCGAGAGATAATAATGGTTGCAGTTGTAAGTTTAGAATCTTACAGTTTTAGAAACAGATATTTAATTTTACTTCTGAAACACCCCACAGGCCTGACATTCTCTACCTTCCAACCACACCTGTGGGGTGTTTCAGAAGCCGTACATGATAATGAACATTAAATATCTGTTTCTAAAACTGTTAGATTCTTAACTTACAACTGCAACCATTATCATCTCTCACCAGTCATATAGTTATAGACACAGTAAGGTAATGGTAATGCTTTAGAAACACATGCAGGTATAAGCCTACAATCACTATTAAAACTTTTATCATATCTCCTTATGACCAGTTGTAAACATTACCTGTTTCTGAAACACCCCACTGGATTGGTATGATACACACACTAGGGGGCAGTGATTACCTGGTACCAAGCTCTCTGGAGATCCCCCTCGCGAGGCGGGACCACTCGGTATCTCCACCAAGTACAGGGAATTACTGCCCCTACACTAAAAACAATTATTATATTGCATATATGATAATTTAGATAGATTACATCAGAGATTTGATTGCGGAAGACCTCCTTTTTGGAAACTATAATATTTCTTGGAAAGCTAGATTAGTCACCGAAAGTGTACTTATAGATTGTAATTATACATAGCTACGCGGAAAAAAGAAGATGTCTCCTTTTTCCTTATACGTGATTTATTAATCATACCTATATGTGTGGTATGGTCTGGAGGGTCTTGCCAAAATGAAAACGAGAACCAAAAAAAATAAAACGTGCACGTTTTGGTATTGCTAAAAAATATATCCTAAACTAGTTTTGATGGAACGTGCACATTCCCTATACAACTCCAAAAGTGTTTTCCATACATTCCAATGTAAGATTATTTGGCAATACTATGAAAACGAGGTAGCCCAGGTCTGTATCTAAAATATTTAACAGGTTCTTCCTCGTTTTCTTTTGGCAAGACCCTCCTGGTAGTGGGAGTCGATCTCAGCTATAATCTGTATGTTATGATCTGTATGTTATTAAGGGCATATATAACAAATAGAGGTGACAACGTGTGTCTCACCGTGGTAAACAATCCGTCCGCTACGCAGTCAACACGACGGCGAAAATTTCACTCGATTCGATTTTTATATCATCAATCATGTTACATATACATGTCAAATCATGGCAAATTAAAGGTAGGTGATAGAATATAATGTCTAGATTCATCCTCTATACGCATTAAGCTCCTATTGCTTTAGTGTTTTTAATATCGAATTAAATTCTTTGATGTCAACTTGCTGTCATGTCGTCTCGTCTCAACTGTCAACATGGGTTCATTTAGCACGTACTATTCGAACTTCATCATCCGCTCTCGGCACCGTAAAATCATTCAACAATGTGATAACCAGGGTACAAACTGTAGTGGTAAACCTGAATATTGGACTTGTACATATACATATACCTTCATCTCTGAGGCAGTATTTCATTGTAGTATCAAGGTGTGTTCCCCCCACAGCCAGTAATCGTGTCATGCTATACAAAGATGCTAGGTGTAATTGGCAGTCCTGCAATTAGTGGTACAGGCAATTAACAATCTTTAAATTGGGGTAATTGGAGTAGTTAGTTTGGGAAGGTCTAGAAACATACCTGGATCACTGCACGTACCTGATATCCACCACTACTTGGTAATAAAAGAAAAAAAAGTGCTTCCTGAAATAATTATGACTCTCATGGCCTTGGATGTGTTTGTATGGATATATATATATATATATATATATATATATATATATATATATATATATATATATATATATATATATATCCATCTTGCAAGTATTTCCAATACCACCATGTGCCCATTCTGATCTATCATGGGCCCCGCCTGGAATCAAGATTTGCTTCCTACGCCTCTGTGTTGATACCTGATCATTGCCCGAAGGGTCTAAACCCATAGACTATATTCGATGATACCCAGGACTTTGTACGATGGGATCAGAAATTTGCTTGACAATGGTATACACAGTATACTTAATGAGGGGGTTCCTATAACCTGTAATCAGGTCAGGACCGTTGTCATTGGCGACATGTGCAAACAATCTCTAATAATTGGGATCTACAGACGAGATAGACATATCATTTCATGTTAATCTCTTATTGCTTTCCATCATATTATGATGGACTTATGACGCATGAACATTGATATTCTCGACGTCATTTTTCTAAGTACCCATAAAAGAGAGGGTGCAGGCCCGGGGTGCAGGGGGTCCCGGTTGTCTGGAATTTATTTTGGAGAAAAGGTTTAGTGGCATTTCGATCTCCCTTGACTAGACCATACAATGAAACCAGTTTCATGACCAATTCTTCACCAGACAGCCACGACTAGATTCCGACAATATGACCTATGAAGTCCATTTCTATTATATCAAGTATTGTGAATTGCCAGAGTGAGTGTGTGACTGAGGGCACGGCTGGAGCACGTAGGCTAAAACTAGACCAGGGAACCTTGCTAATCTCAAATGAGTTGATTTCTATCACATGGTCCTAGATAAATGTATGAAAGGGCCCTTTGTCAAGATCATGGTATTTTTTTTTCTACTGGATGTGTTAATAGGCGATGAATATGAGATGCCATAATCGTCTCTTAGATTGATATGTGATATCTACTTTTTTAATGCTCTCTTTCCTCCCTCTTGCAATCCTCTTCGACCGCCCCCAGATTAAATTCCATGATTACCTTATTTTTTTTTCAACCATTCTGTTGTACCTTGGGCCTTTATACATGGTTTAAAAGTGGAATTCCAGATAATGATAGGAGGGTCTTGCCGAAAGATGACGAGGAAGAACCTCTTAAATTTTCTTGAGGCAGCACTGATAGAAACGCGCATGGCCTAACACGTTTTCACATTCTTGCCAGATTACAGTAGAATGCAGGGAAAGCCTGTTTTGAGGTGTAGAAATATGTGCACGTTTCATCTAAACGAGTTTGTGAAAAATTATTTAGCAATATAAAAACGTGCACGTTTTAATTTTTGGTTCACGTTTCCTTTTGGGTAAGACCCTCCTGGCTATGTTGAGCCTGCTGTACACCTACATGTACTTATATAGCTAGAGAGATATACTTCCTAGCCTCATAACTGTTGGTAGCAGATATGATGGGGTTACACACAGGGTATTAGCCCTATCTAGGTAGGACTATCTGGTGTGACTGTTGACGATATAGAGATTACCTAAATACCCTGCGTCAAACAGGAAATTAGGAAACTAGAAAATGGATAATTGCCATTGCATCCTAGTGAATTACCCTTGGATTAATGTTGGCAACTGGTAAATAATGCGTTGACAATGTTGATCAACTTTTGTCAATACTGATTCAAAGTTGCCATTTCAATGTTGTCACCTATCACCAGTTTCAAATATTGAGCTGCCATATCAACATCAAAATATTGTTTTCAATTCAATGTTTGTTCAACATTGATCATGTTACTATCGCGACTTGCGTTGTTACTGTCGACTCAATTTTGATATGTCAACATTGATAATTCATCTTTGAAAATTCATAAATGTAAGCTCTGACTTATAATAGCGAGGCGAAAACGGATGTAGAGTCCATGGGATAGAAATGCATGTACACGTGTATTATGTGTCCCAACCAGCAAATCGAGGAGGCAGTTACTGAAGTTATTTCTTCATAATGAGGTGCCTGTATTCTACAGGTAGGCTACACTGACACTGACACTGACATTGACACTGACATTATCATTAAACACATGTATGTCTATAGAACCAGTACAACTTTTTCTGTGTTTGTAGATGTAATATCGTTTGTCAAAAATGGTGCTTCCTGAAATATTGTCCGATCCTTTAAGAAAATGAACTATTGTGTAAAGGTGCATTTTCAGTTTATTGTATGAATGATAATATTGAACGGAAGAAGTCCTTTTCCATGGATAACATAGCATGACATATGGTCTATACAATTCAACTTTATCTCGCAGAGTCCAAATGATCCCACATCATATATAATTTCTTTAAAAAAAGAATTACTGTAATAATTATGTCCATGATCTACAAAAGGAGGTTAATTCTGTTTGCATGTTTGACCTGCGACCCACATCGATAATTTAACGCCTAATTAAATCCCAACTGTCAGTCACTCAGATTAGATTCTTGTTTCGGTTTTTGCATCATAATCAGCTACAATTTAATCCACGGAGTTGTAGTCTATCACGTTAGACCCCCTCCATTAATTAATAAAATTACATCACATAGATACTGTCATCAGAAAGTAGGAAGATACAAAATGCATGTGTGTGCATTTGGTATCAATATGTTTTTGAATAATATAGTATCGCATTCTATAACATACAATATACCTATACAGTACAGTATCGTGTTATAATTTTAAACACGAGATGTGATAGTTCAGTCTTCTCATTCCCAAAGGCTGTATCATATTACATGCACATATATGCTTCACATATCATGCATCTAAGCCATATATACAACGCCCATTAGGCTATACAATTTATATGTACTATAGGTCCATGCATATCATATGTGGCAAAATGGGTTTTATGGCATATCATTCTGTTGTTAACTCATGGAGAAGGCACCCACACATGTATATATGTAGTGCCATGACAGAGGACATCTTACACGACCATGATAAAACACTCCTGGATAAAGCTCTTTATATAGGGATATAACGGGACATTGCCCGAGTCTATTGGTAGAAGTAGGAGCAATGAAAGACACAGTTGTATTCCATCCCAGCAAATTGTCGTGAGTCCTCGTCAACCTGTGAGAAGTGGCTCACACATGTCGCTAGATGGAACACAACGTCGTTATAGCACAAGATCACCAGGAATAGCAATTGCTATGCCATGTGAGTCTAACACACAATGGCGAAAGATGACGGAATGAGATATCACTCAAAAAGGAGTCACCATTGATGACCAATCATGGCGACAGATGACGAAAATTTGCTGTGATACATATACTACTATGATGGTTGACCAGATACAGAGGTGCACCTCTCAGTAACCATTTATGATGATCTGGAGGACATAGGCCTACAAGATCAAAGCAGGGTTGATCCATTACCATGGCTCCTCAAGTTCTCTTGTTCTCAAAGGTCACACGAGGGAAGGCATGTATGGTTAGCTACATTTTAGCAGTAGACTACTATATATATTTATTACTCCTGTAATCTATGTTATATAGAGCAATACCGTTGTTATCATTATTATCATTTTCCAAGATCCAACATCAAAGAAGTATATGGTCTACCTTTAGTGGTGGGATCCTGATCACCTGGGAAGATTATTTTAGGTTTTATCAGGAATTTAACGTGGCACAGGAGTCCAGTATGGGGGTTATGTTTATATGCTAAAAGATAACAGTTGGACCCCAGTAGGAGTTGGAAGCCAAATTGTACCTTTGAAGATTTAACTACTATGTACCGATATTGATATGGTATATTTGATGTAAGGTGGTAGAATGCTCAATCCCAACAGTAGCTTTTGAACTATACCATTCACGTGGTTAATCCGAGGCCCCTGTACAGAAACTCTGTATCAGTGTCTGCGTGGTATCCTTATCTAATCAGCTGGCACTGGGCGGCACATTATCAATGCTGACGTTTTGACATTTGAATCTAATTCATATAGATTAAAAATCAAGGAATCATAACTATATGGGCTTGAGGTTTATCAAGGACAAAAGTCAATTGTAAATTACAGACAAATAATAATAATAACTTTTATAATAGTCTTTTTGGCAAGAGGAAAGGGATTATTTTACCAAGCATATAGACTTATTATATTGGCAAATAGCAGGCTATATTTAAGCTGTTGAACCTGCTAAGCTTGATCCTATATGGTATTATCAGCTCTACACTGGACCTGTATAGGAAACTGATAACCGCACCCCCCCCCCCTCCCAACACACACCACCATCCTGAGTAAAGAGGCTATTGTTTACAGGACTGCTAATATCTCATATTGATCATAAAGATAAGAGGGGGTCTTTACTGCATACCCATACTCTTATCTATCCCATGCCTTATTTGGCTATCTACTTGCTTCTAGGCTTGGCACTCAGGTGATAATTTAGCCCCAGCCATAAATATGTACGCTAATTCTGGAAGAGTAATATGATAGATAACAAAACCTCTTATCTATTATATTTCCGGTCCCAAATAATCTTTATTCATTTCTTCTTTTTTTTACAAATATACTTGGCGTTGAAAATGTGGTTAGATGCTGACCATTTTTTATATTTTATTATACATGTATACAGAGAGAGAGAGAGAGAGAGAGAGAGAGAGAGAGCAGGACACTTTGTGCCGGGCTTTGTGCACTCTACTCTTATAACACGGATGATATCAGAATGTTGCTGGGAAGTTGGAATCCTGTTCGATATCCTCTCCTCTATACGGATTTGTTCTATATCTACAGTTGAGGCTGTATGTTGATATCAGCATAGAGAGAAAATAGAAATAGATATGCAGGATTTTATAACATTTATCACAGGAGTCCTGAGGTAGCGGATTGTCCAATGGACGCGGCCATTGCTGAAGCTGGTTCCCAGCTCTTATTACTGATAACAGTTGTCTGATGGGTACCACTGCCCCCTGAGAGGAACGCAGTGAATAGTTGGTTTTATTTCATTGGCTGATGATTAAACCTGCTAAGTCGGTATGATATACACGTATACTGTGGGGTGTTTCAGAAGCCGGACATGATCATGAACATTAAATATCTGTTTCTAAACCTGTTAGATTCTAAACTTACAACTGCAACCATTATCATCTCTCTTCAGTCATATAGTTATGGACACAGTAAGATAATGGTAATATTTTAGAAACACATGCAGTTATAAGCCTACAATCACTATTAAAACTGCTATCATATCTCCTTATGACCGGTTGTAAACATTACCTGCTTCTGAAACACCCCACTGGTGTGTCACGTAGGCCTGTGGTATGAAATAAGGAGAGGGCTTCCGTAGCCCACATGAAAAGGGTTTGATCTCTTCTTTTCTGTTCCTTCTGTGCGTCCGGAGCACAAAATTTTCAGGTACTGATAAACAAGCATACATCTATTTATGTCTGATGTACTTCCCTCGCCGTAAATATGACCTGAGCAGCTAAAACAATTATTACTCACTCACTCAAAAAAATGAGAACTTCCGCCCGAGCACATGCAAAGAAAACTCATCATAAAGTTAGTTAGATTAATCAATTCGTCCATTAACGGCAAGGTGGAGGGTACAATATTATAGTTCAAAGATAAAAAAAAAATAAATAAAAAAAATAAAATAATAATAATAATAATAATAATAATAATAATAATAATAATAATAATAATAATAATAATAATAATAATAATAATAATAATAATAATAATAATAATAATAATAATGATTAAAAGAAAAAGGTGCTGTCGTAAAAGGGGAGATTCTATATTGTCTTAATAAGACGAAATAGAGGGTCGGTGGGATCGATAGACTCAGGACATCTGTACCAGGAATGACCGGGGATGTGAGTGGTAGGACATAAGCCTCGTTCTCGATCCGTCACTCCCCGATTGCTCGGTAGGGGGCGGTACGAGCGTCCATATATATCTGTGTCACGGAGATAAACATCCACTCATATAGAGTCCCAGAAGTAGAGATGGAGTCATACAGACCTCCCACGACGTCCTCTCATGTTGGACATGTCTCCTGGCAGTCATTTTACAAAGTACCGCATATATTAGGGCTGATCCATAAATTATGTCACGCTTTTTCAGGCCTTTTTGGACATACCGCCCATGCACACACCCTTTTGTCACGCTTTTACTATAGAAATGCATAGTAGCGATGGACATCCCCACCCCCTCCGATGTGACATTATTTATGGATCGGCCCTTATATCAAAAACGACTCGGAGCAGAAGCATGGGTTGGTTTGGTATAGAGAGTAGAGGAGACGGTCCCAAATCATATGACCTTTTGCAGATCAAATCCTTATTTTGTGTTTTAGGCACATGAGCATATAAAATGTACCGAGCGAGCCGGAAGTAGAGGTTAAACATTGAATTGATTGTTCGCATATTTCTCGTGCCCTCAGTTACTGCTCAAGAGTCACTCTCCACAGTCACTGTCCCACACTGGCCCCATCTCGTAGTCTAATGATTACGTTTGCCCACCAAACTAGGTCGCCGGAGAAGTTGTCACTGTCCAAATGAATCGCCTGTAACCATGGAGACTACACTGTAACTAACGATTGTGGTCAGAAGTGAATACTGCAGGCAGACTGAATGGTCAATAACCATGTTGAAAATAATGCCAATAAATATAAAACCACTACACATGTTGTTGAACATTTGCTGCTTTGGATAAAATACCAGGAGGGCATTTCTCAAAGTGCTTACCCATTTTTTCAAGGGTTAGATTGGAAATAGTGAATCTATTCCAAGGTAGCATGTTGTCCCATGGCCGCCGCCATTGCTGGAGCTTGTTACCAGCGAGTTCTACTGATAAGACCTATCAGATGGGTATTTATAGTTGGCCCCCGAAGGACCGCAGTGAATCATTGGGAGTGTCTCATTGGCTAATAAATAATCCTGCTAAGTCTGTATATTTTATTCAGTGCAGATTTAGGCAGAATCAGGGTGTTTTTTATGCGATAGTCCAGTGCTCAAAATTTTCGTGGTCAATTCATATTTTATATGAGCATATAAAATGTACCAAGCGAGCCGGAAGTAGAGGTTAAACAATGAATTGATTGTTAGCATCTTTCTCGTGCCATCAGTTACTGCTCAAGAGTCACTCTCCACAGTCACTGTCCCACACTGGCCCCATCTCGTAGTCTAATTATTACGTTTGCCCACCAAACTAGGTCGCCGGAGAAGTTGTCACTGTCCAAATGAATCGCCTGTAACCATGGAGACTACACTGTAACTAACTGTACGTGCCTATGTACATGTACACCACAATACCTTAAATCACTAGTCGGCTTGTGGGAAGTATAACATATCTGAAAGTCACGTCGTTGGCCAACGTAGGAAGGGCCAAGGTTTTCAAGAGTTAAGATGGGCCATAGCCGGGGCCATAGACAGGTATTGTAGTGAGATAGTAGCAGCGGGTCAATCGGAACAGTACAGAGCCAGCTGGCGCTGCAGGGAGCAGCTCGGAGCATCTGTTCAGAGCAGTGATGAGGTCCCGATGAGCTGTTCCAAGCTTACACCCAATATACACACGTTGCGTCATATGATATGATATTGTACTTCCACAAGGAGCCTCTTCCACGAGAAGCCTTCTGGGAATAGTCTTTTTCTACATCCCTGTTGTATTCATTGAGGAAATGTGTGATACCAATAAAACTTGAGTCCATCATGGACATATGAAGTCTTATAAATAAATACAATATATCTCTTTTATAATTGTGCCCAGTGCCGCCCAATCTGCACTAGGTAGACAGGGAGAAAAAAAAACATGTACGAAATACTCTTTGTGAAAATTAACAATAGGTACTTGAGTCCTACGTCTAGACATAGTTTGTGTTCTTCTAAAGCTGAAAGAAAACACACACGTGCAGAAAAGAATAGCTTTATTCTTTTAAACCATATTCAATAGTACAATGTCACATCCTATATCAGCCGTGGCACTTTAGACAATCGTGTTTGTTTCTCTGGTGTGTCATATGATGATTAATGTGATGCAGAGTACACATTGACCAGGGACTATCTACAAATCGATCTGAAAGAGGTCCATAGTTAATGATACATGTATACAGGTGAACTTTACTGATATATCTCTGTCAATCAGGCCCAGATAACATAATATATATGCACCGAACTTAGTTACTAAATAATCATTACAGGACAATGTCACGATGTTTTTTTGTTATCATTAATTTTTCATTTTCCTCTGTACATTATGATGGGAACGATAACATCAATTAATTGGAACAGTTCAGGGATGTGAAAATAGAATTTAGCAGGAAATGCGACTATAAATACACAACCTTACTGTGAATATTACTGAGAGAGTGTAGCTAGAAACTTTTTTTTCTTTTAATGTGGTCAGTTGCTGGGTGATATCATGGAAGTTATGAGAACAATTTCCTCAACAATTATGAATGAGAGATCTTGATGAATCACACCTACAGATAAGATAATAGAATATCAGGAGGTGGTTTTACCAGTGAGATAAAAGGTCCATGTATCAAAAATCAAATTTGGGAAACCTTCTTGTATTCTACAGCACGATAGTGACTGGACAAACAAGATAAAATACAATCACGGTATCTAATTGACTGAGAATATTGATTTTGAGGATGTGGTTTGTGGGAAGGACAGGTGATAAGGTGACTATTGACACCAAAGATCAATTTAAGACAAGTCTACAATCTTTAAGTAGATATGAGTTATGTCTAGATATCTGAACACCGTGGTACATTCAATTTAGAGTACTTTGTTTGTCTCGTCGAGCCTATCACGATTCTACATCCGCAATTGACAAGTGTAAATCTTTTTTAATTTCTTTTTTTTTTAACTTGATCAATCACACTCTGAATGAAAGGTCTGTTTAATTGGTGCGGGACTAGTTATGTACTTATTTCTTTTAGATTTTTGTTTTCTCAAGAACCTTTACTGGCCTTGGGCTTGAGCTTGAGTTTACAGTGCCATTTGTAACTGTATATCTGTATCCTTCAACTGGGTGTTGACACTTGTTTATCCCACACTATCTCCTTCATCATTCATAATTGGGTCAGCACTGAAAAGAAAATGTAAAGGGAAAATAGAATATATAAAAGAAATAGAGCCTAGTGCAAATTACCAAAATGCAGGTCCTATGAGGTGTAATTACAGGTCCATAGTGGTTCTAGATAGCATGCATCTACCAAATGGGTGACTATCTAAACGAGCGGCTAATATCATGGTCAACAAGGATATGCGAGTATATTCCTCTGAAGTATGATCTATCAACTATCATCTGGTGAACTCTTTGTTGCATTTTTTATTATTCTTTTTATTCTGAAATGCTAAGGTCCATGATGTATGTTATTCATTCTGTTTATTGTGTATCTAACATGAGAAAAAAAAAGTATTGACAATTCTGAAAAATATGACGAAATTATTTTAGACTTGGAAATTGCTGAATGTCACTTACACAATATTGGAAATACATAAATTTCAAGGTTTCTTTTTCAGTATCAATGCCCTTGACGTTGTGGACAGACTATAGCATGTGGTTACATTAGAGGGCCAGTTGCCAAACACAAGTACAAGGCACACACAATTAGTACTATATATTCCTGGTAGACTAATGTTTGCCGATAGTGTTCTTCCAGGGGCCTCTCATCAGCTGTGGTTATGGAGTATAGACCTATGATCACATCCTGAAAATGCACCCAGAGCTATTTTGGAGGCGAATTGCTTCCGCGAAATTCATCATATGTGATATTTAGCCACAATCCGGGGCCACAATGCAAAACGAAATCCACTTTTCTGTTGTTGTCTCTTATTCAGTCAATCTATTACATTTATATTAATGATAACATGAAACTATCCTTAATATTTGGGACTAGTTCAAATGGTTTCACTGCAGCTGGCTTTGCAGTGCACATAAAAATGATATTCCTCTTTGAATAGTTCAAAGGAAGGGGCATGGTAAATGGTGTCAAAGGCATTGAGTAAAAAGTAGAAATAATGAATGTGGTTTCAGAAAGGAAGGAGGTTGAATGTGAGGAGGGAATGGGTAACAATATTGACCCAAAGAGAAAAAAGTACAGCCATTCTAGAACCATGTGTACTGAGTCTCATGCTACATTGTTAAATCCAAGGACACCATACACGAGCATGATTGAGTAAAGATTCAGGTATGATTCAGATTCAGGTATTTCATTTATACATTTCTAAGAATGACACTCTCCTGGTATGCCATGTAACCACAAGGAAACTTGGTACAGAAACCACAGAGAGGCGATTGGGCCTAGCGGAGAGGACACAGAGCTCCAAAAGTAAATAGGAATTTCTATGTAACATGTTTTAGAGGGTGTGATAACCCTGTCCAGATTAAATGTAAATCCTGGCTGAAGATTCTTGAATTATAAACCTATTTATTTAGCCATCCCACTATCCCTTTTTGCCCTAAGAGCATTGCCTATCTGAGTGAAATGATAATCCCGAGACTCTACTATAGCAGGAACAAATAGCAAAGTACAGCTGAATCATAGAGTAAATACATTGTACAGCAGAGAAAATGTATTTGCCAGTTATACAGGTGGATTCTTTTTATAATCTAATGGATGATCCATTTTACCTGATGGCTAGCAATGCAGAGCGATTTCTGTAACGCTAATTTTTTTTCTACTATACTTTGTAGAGGAACACTACGGAGGTAAGTACCTATTTGAGGGTTTATGTATATATATATATATATATATATATATATATATATATATATATATATATATATATATATGTATACATGCAATGCTTTGTCCATGGTTAAGGCATAAACACCTATCGATGGATGTTCCCACGAATAGCGCTACTGAATGGAGAGCATATAGGGCTCAGTACTGAGGCCTGGTGGGCCCGCCATTGCTTAATCCGGCACTGGGTGAGATATGCGCTGATAACAACCAGCATGATGGGTACCAGGTATTACATAATGAACCCAAAAAATTCTGCAGTGAATACAGGGACTTATCTGATTGGCCAATAATGCAACCCAGGTCAACCCTATATGGCCTTAGCTGGTTTGATTATCAGCCAAAGAAATGACACCAACTATTCACTGCGGTCCTCTTGGGGGCCAACTGGTACCCATCTGATAAGTGATATTAGTAGAAAGTGCTGATAACAAGCTTTAGTAATGGCGACACCCATGGGACAACCTGCTAAAGGGGTGCATCCACTGCGACGGATGGACCATCCGTCTCCCTTCATCCGTCATTTTCTCCACAGAAATCAATGATAAATGATACGGATGAAACCGACGGATGGTCCATCCGTCGGCAGTGGACGCACCCCTTAACCCGGAATAGTGCATGTATGGGGGGACGAGACTCAGCAGGAAATGGGGGAATGGCCGGGGGAGGGAGGCTGAAGCAAGAAATATCAGTGAACCCCAAAGTATATAAAAAATAAAACTAGAAACATCTAACAATGATTTCAACACTCAATATGTCATATGTCATTTCCCCATGTACATATTCTACAAGATATAGGCCTACCAGGTTTAGATGGGGTATAGCCCCATGGGATTGAGTGATACATGAGGAAATACCAGTCTGTGTACCACCCTCTGCCTGACAAGCCCTTTCTTAGTCAGATAGGCTGTTTACAGTAGCTGCAGGGGCTGGTGGATTTTGAATGGCTGTGGAGTCTGTCATCATACAGAACCCAGCACTGATTCAGAAAATGTGACGTCACGGCTTTGCCTTAGACCATGACGTAAGTCTGGACCAGTCTTTGACATTAGAGGTTTGTTAACATCTACTCTGTTTTCTTCAATTGACATGAATCACTTTATGAATGTGTCCTCTATATACTTCCCATAACTTTATACTGAATTCTCGGTCTCCATTACATATTTATGATAGGTCACAATTGGTCGAGAGATATCCGGAGGCATTTAATAAGGGACCTAGGACCGATTTATCGATAGTGTGTAAACGTTACACACTAAACCTTACACATATTTCTGTCACTAATTATATATTAGTTATTATAATTATTAAATACCCCATGCATACATAAAGCACGGCTTATAATATGGAGGATAGTACCCTACTGCTCCCTAGCATCGGCAAATGTCGGGGGTGCGCCTTGGAGGTGAACAGTACCAACCTGCTCAACAGCTAGCTCCAGATGCACCTTATACGTGTCTCTTAAGTTGGGGGTGCGCCTTATACCCTTATACCTGAAGTGCGTCTTATATATGAGGTACTACGGTATCTCTCATAAGCGTGCATTGAGGTGTTGAAAACAACATCTCGATAGTTCATCAAATACAAATAATGCCGTGATTACATCTGCACACCACGGAGCGATGGACCTTGTTTGTACCACCATTTCAAGTGTTTATTGACTCAATCTGATCTCTGGACACAGGAGAACAATAACTCCTCCAGGAAAGACGTGGCACGCATGCGCAGACCGAGAGCCATGGTCATTGTTTACAGAGCAATCCGTTCTTATACATACAGTGCTCTGTCCTTCTTCACTTATTGTATTATCGCCCATCATAAGGTCCTCCATTATCGCCCTCTGGACCTGGTCGCGCCACCTCCTTGACCAATCAGCAACTACCATTGATTGGCGCATGTAGAGCTTAGGTCGTGTGTGCATACAATCTGGATGGTGGAGGAGATAGGGACAGATCCCCTGTACAGAAGCAATGAAGACACAAAATGGACATAGTAATGGGTAGGGTAGATTAACCTAGAGACGGCCACATAACTTGAGACGTCCACCTAGTATAGTTGCCATGAAAAATAGATCTACTCCTGCATCAACATTATGAAATCGTTGACGCATTGAATCTACCAGTTCGTAATGTTGATTCAGCAGCAAACCCAATGTTATGGTTATTTTCTCGGGGTAGTCGTCTCAAAGTACATGGCCGTCTTTAGGTTAATTTACCCTATTCTCCTTCTATGAAGATCTATGAAGCTTGAATCATATTTTTTCCACTCATTCACTTCTGTGATTCATTAGATCTATCCTGTTTTAAAGGCCATTCTACAACCAAGGTTATACCTGCCGAAGAAAAAGAATAAAATGATAATCATTTTTTTTCTCCTAATCTGTGGCTTTCATCAAAGTCTGCGGTCATGACCCAGACTCGTGATAGATGATCACGTGTATACGTAAGTCTATTATCTGCTGGTATCGGCGATGAGTACTATCGATGATATCATTATCACTGGCACCCATTGTGCCTCACACTATCTGCACAAGGGCACATAGAAGAAGATAAAGACCTTAGCCATGGGGACCATGGAACAGGTGATATAAATTTGCAGATATTATGAGTAAGGTATGATTCACATGAGAGAAATATAACAGTTAAAAGTTACATGTGGAATACAAATAGTCATTGGAATCACATTTAAACCACATGCCGACATTGCTCCAATGTTTGTATCTAGGCCTATATGCATTATCATTGAAGTGAAATGTGGATCTATGCGTGAGCTGAACAGGCTTAGGGATATGTAAACCTAAGGGGGACAATTATGAGGTAACTTCGCACAATTCATTTTTCTAAGACTATAACGTTTTAGTACAGGGTTCCTTGGGGGTGATTTCTTAAAGCATTACGATCTCACACAGCTCTATGACTTGAAATCCCAATGCTATTCCTATGGGGATTTGGAACGACTTCGAGGGTGCAGTCATAACCTCCAGACTGCTACATGACTCTGCATGGCCACAAATGTGCCCTGACGATTATGCCGGCATCGAAAGATTATTGGAGCTTCCACCTCGACATCAACAACATTCTAATAATCACAGGTATTGATTTTATCTAGCATCATTTATCAGTATTGAATACTTTCTTGTCTAAAGTGACTAATGATAGACTTATCATAACTGGGATTAATGTCACTCTTCTATACAACTTCCATATGCTAAACTCCCCCCTATCATAATGTTAAATATAAGCTCTAGACCATTCATGGCAATTGTGAAAAGAAAAGTAAAAAAAGGGGGAGTGGTAATTAAACCCATTCATTGTCAGGCAGAGTGTGACGTGGGTTGACGTTTGGCACTTCCCCAATGGCTACATTTCCCAATATCTGACTAACTTACACAAGTGCTTATTTCATACTGTCATATCGGAAACCATCTAAGTAAGACAAACGATCCAAAGCAAATCAATTACAATATAAAGGAGCGGAGGATGGAACCAGCGTATTACATCGTCTTCTCAGAATGAGGCCATTTGGCAAGGCGCCCTCTCTCCGAGCAGAGGAACATTAAGACAGAAAAAATGCCCCCCAAAACAAAAAGATTTAGACCCAAAGTTGGCAAGGAGTGCCTTACTGTCTCGGTGGTTATTCCTTGAGGGGGCTGCCTGGAATTGCCGTGCGCGGAAAGGACGCCATCTTTAGACGCGGTTATCGTCTGCGCATGCGCGGCCTGCAGCGTTTTGGGTGTCTCTGGAAAGAAGAGATTTTGGCAAGGGTCTCTGGGAGTGTGTGGACGACGCATGCGCATACAATGCCGTGTAGCTGGCGCCTGGTAAGAGGATGAGGAATGCAGTATACATGTGATCATTGTCTGCTATCATAGCCAACAAGAGGCACGAGGCACTACTCAAATGTGTGTCTCATACAATTAAGGGGGAGCAGTGGTTCCACTATCTTAAAGGGGCTCAGGTGGGACCTTACCACCACCTTCAGTCTTTGCCTAATACATGCATGCCTACCTGCACATCCAATTATATAGATATACCTTGGGCATCTGTTCACTGCATGTATATGTATACATGGGAAGACTTAATCAGCCTGCTTTAAGTCATTACTGACGTCAATTAATACACGTCAATTAGGCAATTACTTTTAATTTTGATTGATCCTGTGTACTGTGTAGTTGTTTCTGACTTTCAAATACCAGGGCTAATTATGATCATTAACTGTTGCAGTATTTGTATGAATACATTAAATTGTTGATATGATTATGAGAGACTGTATTGAATGATAATATTCAATCGTTGGTGGTTTATCATGCCATGGCGTTGTTCGTTCACTGTATTTTGTGAGGCATCCTAAATCAGTTTGCCAACTTAGGATATAGAAGGCCATTTTCAAGAACGTATAAAGATTCACTGCACCCAGATCTAATAATCAGATTCCCCGCTGACAGCCCTAGTCAGAATCAACCATGAGTCTCATCACAACATCCCTAATAATAAAGAGGATCAATAATCATAGTGCATAACCCTTACACAACGAATAAACATACCTTAGCACTATACTAAATGCACTTGGTAAGGTGCAACACGTAACCGTTAGAGAATGCACACATTTTTGGCACCATTCACAGCATTTCTCTGAGAGCTGACTCTTTTTTCTTTGATAAACTTAAGCACAATGTCAAATATGAAGAAACCTCATCTGCTGTAGAGAGTGGAGTGGCCGACACACAATGAGTAACATCTTATAGTAGGGGTAGACTGGTTTATACAAACATTATACGACTACCGACTTGATGGTGTAAGGTGCCAAGAAACAAACCAACTGTGAGACAAATGATTTCTTTTGTACCTTAATGGACTGATATGGTATGCCTTTGTGGGATATCAAGCAAAAAAATTGTCATGATGTGTTGGGATCTATTTTCATAATTGTCGTTATTATATGACTGTCAGGTTCAAGAAATGTAACTGTTCTAACATGTATGGTTATATAATATGCATTTGTGTGATATTAAGAGCAAAATTGTCACGATGTGTTGCTATTTATTTTGTATATTTATAGTTATTATGGTTGCCTGGTCCAAGAGTATAATGTCTCTCTTTGCATGTTCACCATTGGGATCTTATGATAATTGGCACCATAGTCGACTTGTACTGTTTTGCTGTGGAATGCTAAAACCACTGTCCTCAGTCATTGGGCTATTCAACTACATATATAGTCTACGTTTGAGGTTCTAGTCAGTGTCTGTAAGCCTAATCATTGCTTGCTACTTCACCCCTTATGATCTTGTCAGTTCCTGAGCATGAAACTTAGAAAATAACTGAGGAATCCTCTCATCTTCTACATTGAGAAACAGCTGAGAAAGCACACCCACTTTGTCGCCTATCTTACCCCCTAATCCTATCATCTCTGGGTACCAAAGTCCCTCTATATGTTTCATCCATCTGTGGGAACAAGACACATATCCAGTAACAACATACCCACCACGTCTCCTCTCATCTTCTACATAGAATAGACTTTCTCAGGTCTACCTAGACTTGTGATGAGGATGCAACCCTAAGTTAGAGGGAACTCTGAGAAAAAACGAAATATACTCGACATAAAAATGGCTCGCAAATGAGTTTCAATAGCTAGTGTGAAAAAAATAAACAAGTATCATAGTCTATACTAACTCATCGAGTAAATTTCGGCAATAGAAGTTAAAGGTGTAAATTATATATATATTAGTATGGGCCGAATGGTTGCATGTAGATAGGCATATATCTATATATATATACACACACACACATATATATATATATATATATATATATATATATATATATATATATATATATAAAAGTATATCGTATTTTAATCAATAAAATATATACTTAAAACATACCAAGGTACTGAGAGACTAGTTATTGTGGTGAATACGGGCGGAGAGAGAGCCACAGCAAGAAGCTTTACTTCTAGAGTGTAAAAAAAAGGGAAGCAAGTTGGGTGGACTAACCTGGGTATTTCTAATAGAGAGGTATTTTCTTTTGGTGTGGTCGGAACTGGTGGACGCTACAGGACCGAGTGAGGACCTTGGATGTAGATGCGGGGGGCCTTGTGAGTTAGAGGGAACTCTGAGAAAATGAAATATACTCGATATAAAAATGGATTGCAAATGAGTTTCAATAGCTAGTATGAAAATAATAAACTAGTATCGTAGTCTATACTAGGGACACATCGTCTCAGGAGAGTAACTAGAGTGCTGGAGCCGTGGAATCAATGGTATGAATAAAAAGTTGGAAATAACATGAAGATTGGAGTGGTGTAGCTGAACAGTCTGAGGGAACAAGGTCCGACGAGTGTTCAGTGTCTGCAATAACTGGTTAGTAGAAGAATACACCCCTGTAGGTCAAGTGGGTGCATGTTTGACCGTATCAGAACTGTTGGCATTACACCCCTATAGAATGAAGAAGGGGTCACTACATGGGTACAATCCTATGAGGTATTAGAGATGCGTCCGGCGACGTGTATAATCTTATGAGGTTAGGGGTCGCCAGTGAGACCATACACTCCTATAGGGTATCGGGTACGCACGATTGTATAATTGTCATGAAAACCATCAAATGACTATTGAATTGTTGCAGATTGGAAATTGAGAATGTATGTGAATAAAAACCCTTGGAGATGAGCTACCCATTCGTGTCTTCTTTCCCAAATGGGCTGTGGGACTTAGACATGGCTGTACCACTTGATGCTAGTTAAAGATTCCCCAATCTTAGTAACATGACAACAGAGTGGAGGTTGAAAGAAGAATATTACTTTTTTTATGGTGGAAATCCGGAATAACAACTATATCTAAGATTTATTTTAGATGCAACTTTGGCACATAAAACCCCTCTTTCCCCTCCGCCTGTAATAGCCCAACCCCACCCTCTATTGTCTAAATAACTACAATGATCTAGATAACATAGTGTTTCTTGTACTATGCATTTTATATTTTATTATCTTTTAAGTCCAAATTATGCATGAGTGATACATGTGTTCACCCCTTATGAAGGAATGCCAATGTTATCATGTCCTCTTCATTCTTTGTTACTGGGGCGCGGGAAGGGGGTACACATTTGAGCATTTGTATGGACATCGACTCGTCACACCTAAATCAACCCTCCCTTCTGTCAGACCAACCTTCCACAACCGACGCAGAATTCCTCGCAATACACACCACACATATACACATATCTGTCTCCTTTTATTCCTTTTCTGCAGGCCGTGCCTGAATATATTGACATTATTTCGGCCATGTTGACACAGATGAGTATAAAAAAGCACAGGAGGATTGGTTGTCCCATTGACAAGACGTGTTTGTCATGTGCTGAGAGGTGGCCCAGTGAGCCAGTGTTGACTTGAGACAAGCAGAAGGCGTTCCCAGCACCCTCGTGTTCTAGTAGACTAGCCCCAGTCCCTCATTGTCTAAGATAATAAAGGACAAGAGCTAGTCTACAGTTTTATAATGGTTTTATATATTAGGCTGTTCCATTAATTATGTCACACTTTTTAGGCCTTTTGGACACCCCCCTGACCCCTTTGTCACACTTTTACTATAGAAATGTATAGGAGCTATGGACACCCCCCACCCCCTCCCATCTGACATAATTCATGAATCGGCCCATACATACAGAACGGTAAACACTAATAATTCCACCACAAATTTATTTCCTAGATGAAAATTAAAAAAAAAGCAAAAAAGAAGCAACATTGGGAAGCATGAAAGCTTAATAAACTGTACCCAACTAAATGAGGACTAATTCTCAATACTATGTCAGCGTGATCATGAGCTCCATTCCCTATCCAGACCCAGAGCCAGGCACAATAGAAATGGCTCTACACGATTTATGGTGAGCATGTGAATGACACCACAATGTGGACCCAAATATAATGTAGTTTCCAAAATGGGACCATTCATTTGATGCTTAGGATACCATGCAGCATACATGTACTAAAGCTGTAAGGTCCAACTTAGAAGCCAGTCAAAATTAAGCACCTTTTCCCCGGGGACGGTGCACCTTTTCCCTGGCGGTATTTGTGCTAAGAGGAATTCGACACTCTTGACATTGTGTATAATAATGATTTCAGAAAAGGTAATTCCTAAATGTCTTTTTGATAGGACTTTTATCAAAACAAACATCTTGAGATAAAATCTTTGATGAGAATACTACTTATTGCTCCAGATACACAAGAACATTCTCTGGTCGTCTAGGAAAACCTCTTAAGGATGTTTGCTCACTAGATAAGACCACGGACCTGAAACACGTCTTTCAGGTCCGTGATAAAACTAAGAGCATATGCTTTAATCAGTTTACATCTTCAACTACCTAACTCAGAGTTTGTGGTTGGAACTATCAATGCTACGGAGAAATGTAAATGACTCATTTCTGTGATGCAAAGTCATTGTCGGATCATCATTGCCTACATTAAATACTGAATCAAGATAGCCATCTGAAAAAGAGCTCTAGTATCGTTCCCATAGATTCTCTCATTGGTGGTTCCATAATTTAGTAAACTGCACTACCCCACATTTCAAATATGGCACACTCTAAAAAAGATGTTGTCAAAATAACGGCAAAATCCTTGACCTAAAGTTGCCAGAGATCCGTCGTCACTTTCACAGATTCGTTGCACCACCATACTGCCATCTGGGGCTTCATTGTAGAAACTACAGTACTTCACTGCACTGAAAACATGGAAGATCTGAAACTAGTCAGCGGTGACCACCTTAGGTCCTCAAGTTAACAATACCTAAAACTACAACTTTAGGTAGTCAAAATGACGACTTTAGGGTCATCATCCTGATGACTCAGGTCGTCAGGATGACAATATTGACAGTACAGAGTCGTCATATTGACGACTCAGGTTGTCAGGCTGACGACCTAAAGTCGTCATTTTGACTACCTAAAGTTGTAGTTTTAGGTATCGTCAACTTGAGGACTTAAAGTGGTCACCACTGACTAGTTTCGGATCTTCCATGTTTTCAGTGTGTAATGTGATTAGGGTGGTTCACTGTTCAGTTCTATGTTGAGACGTGGTCGATTCAACAGTTATTTTTTTTTCAGAGTAGCATCCCCAGGATGACCCAACAGTACACTGACCCCATGTACAGGGTGACTACAGATGTCATTCCAGGCTCACTCCTGCATCTGGCAACTCTGCCAAAATTACTTGCCACTGACCTATATGAGTCCCATTTTGGTGGCAGTAGGTATTAGGGGTAATAATCTCCCATATACAGCTTTATAGAGTAATAATACAGGGGTGCCTATAGGGGCCATCAGTCCCAGGGTCCTATAGGTCTGGAGTACAGAACATGTAATGGTGAACTGATGCCATGTCCTCACCATAAGGTCCCTACCAATCCTGCAACCCTGTATCAATTAGACTTTTGTCCCGCCCTAATTTCATCCCAAATTCATGATCCTTGATTTCATTGTCATTTCAAGATAATGAGCACTATCACTTCAAAAAATTATTCTTCCGTCCATGATAATTTCAATTCAATCCCAAATGGGTTGTCCAGCTTTCAAAATCATGATCCTAGATTTTGTTTTCCTTTCAAAATGATTTACAAAAAAAATCCTCTGTACAAGCAGGTAAGATGCGTTAGGCTCCTATGAGCCATGATTTGGCACCCTGCATGGGTCTCCATCATGCAGGATTCGACCCAAACCTATATTCCTGTAGACCACCATGACCCCTACACTACGTCCATAGTATTAGCCCCTCCACAGTTTCATGTAATGACAGTTGGATGATTATGTCCTCATCAGCAATCAGTAGTTGTGAATGGGCCCATAGATAACTAGCACTGTCCCCAGTAATGAGTCTCTGTCCTCAATATCTGGTTAGGACCCCCTTCTTCCACACAAGCACAAAAACACAGATCCATAATACCCTCAGATTATCACCAAAAATAGAAGCTTTTTACACTGACCATGATTCCCCACGACATAGAGACGCAGTACAATGCATAAATATGGGCCCAGCTTCCGATCAGCAATGGAGCATTGGGCCATGCTTGTCTATGCTTGACCCAATATAAGCCGACATTGGCCCAATATAAACCGACATTGGTCCAATGTATCCTTGCTACCTGGACATGTTTCGAGTTCCAGTCATCATCACTGCAATCCCCTGCAAATTTATGCTGTAGCCTGCTAAGAAATGATACAATAATGTACTGATACAGACAGCAAAGGCAAGTAGTGTGAGATTGGTTCAATTTTCTTCTATGATGCTATCAAACAGCATCATAGATTCCTATGGTAAAATTATAAATATCTTCTAAGAGAATCAAACTAAATTTGGTACTCTGTCAACAGGACCTCAAACAGGAGTCCTCTGTAATTAAGTTTAGGAAAACCGTACAAAGTGACTGAGAACATATGTATCCATATTTGAATGAATCAGCCAAGCTCCTGGGAAACCCTTATGTAAGTTCCATAGAACAAACATCTAGCAATACATCGCCTTTATAAAGATATACCATTATGGTCAGTCAGCCTACTCAGCCAACCAGGAACTAGCACACTCTGAGAGGTCCCATATCCATCTATGACGTCACAATACTGTCATTGTAAGGCGTGTCACATGCTCTATCAAGTGACATAAAGCTTTTATCTTATTTCTTAACCCTTTTAGGTAGCCTGAAATATCTCTTCCGTTCCTGATCACGTGAGTTTCTGTGGTCTGAGCTGTTCCCAATGTACACCACACCTAATGTTTACCTAGGTATAGTCATAAAGGAAGTGATAATGTGAGCTCTTCTTTGTGGGGTGGCCCTTTGGTATATTTAAACACAAAGCTGATATTGGGACCCAAAATGGGTTAGGAATATCAATGTTTTCTGACCTTCCACCTCGCCTTCAACCCACTGATAACTTTCTGTTCACACAATAACCTATGCATTATACGAGTTTGGGATTTTAACCTCTGATTTCAACATTGATATCAGATTAATATATCCATATGACATTAGATGTCACACGATCACCCATGGAGGTTAATTCGAAATTTCTACCATCAATCCCCCAGCGATGACACTGTTGGCAAATCCTGTTGATCTTTTAAGATCTAGTTATTCTACCCTATCTATCTTACTGGTGGTAGGCACTGGTAGCCCAGTCAGGCACAGCAAGTCCTGTTGATTATTCACTATTGATATACCAAGCCTGCCACCAAGGATTGTGGCAGTGAAAGAAATTGATAGTGGATTGTGACAGTACTAGCTGTAGGTCTATGTATTATTACCACTTCTCTACTCAAAAGCCACTCATGCATTACATGCCCTATCAAGTGATCCATTCTCCCTCCCTCAGGGGCAGCTGGTACACACTTAAAATAGCTCATGGGATAAAGGGAAATGATTATAAATGCCCTCTTGTGAAAAGGTGTTTTTCCACAGCTATTTATTTATTTTGGCCCTCTTGTCACTGTGCACAGTGTGTTCTGCTTGTGATAGTGTATGCAGGGCTCAGCCTACCCCCTGTAAAATCAATAGTGCTGCCTGTGTCAATGGATGCCAGTCACAGCTTACCATCAGATAAATCAAGTGGCTGAAAATTCCTACCATCACTCTGGGACTGATGGTAGGATGTTTTGAATTAACCTCCAGGGGTTTGTTACTCAAACCCTGATCGTGCACGCAAAATGAATTTAGGAACTCTGTAGGGGCCTTCCTTGGTGCTCCCAGGTAAACATAATCCTACACACTGAATGTTAAAAAAGATGAGATTACAGATAAGATCAAGAATTGAGTGGGATCATGAATGGGACCAAGAATCTGGGTACTCATGGTCTGATCAGCCCTGTAAGATCACCTAAGAGCACCAATCTTGCTCTCACCAGCCCTGTAAGATCACCTAAGAGCACCAATCTTGCTCTCACCAGCCCTGTAAGATCACCTAAGAGCACCAATCTTGCTCTCACCAGCCCTGTAAGATCACCTAAGAGCACCAATCTTGCTCTCACCAGCCCTGTAAGATCACCTAAGAGCACCAATCTTGCTCTCACCAGCCCTGTAAGATCACCTAAGAGCACCAATCTTGCTCTCACCAGCCCTGTAAGATCACCTAAGAGCACCAATCTTGCTCTCATCAGCCCTGTAAGATCACTAAAGAGTATCACTGGAAGATCACCTGAGAGTAAAACAGATCTCCTAAGATCACAGAACAGATGGTGCAGGTACCTAAATATTTTAGGTACTTCTGAGTAACAGACCCCTGGTGACTTGTACAAAAAAACAGTTGTTAACCTTATAGACGATTGAAGCATGAAAAGCTGTTGTCAAATCATCTCGATCCTCCTAAACAGCAATTACACATGATTAAGACCATAAAGTAAGGGAAATATGCACAGATTTGTCAGGTCTGTCAGGTGACCTTTTATCATAATTTCATGTTAGTACCTTTGGTATAGCTTCTGAAGTAAAGGGCGTTATATGGAGGGTGCCAGCTAATTAATATTTCACATGTGCATGTATGGTTACAGTTTATGAGCTTGGCAACGATGTTGGAATCTATGCCAACATTTAGGCATAATTAGATTTAATTGTAAGTTATTTCCATTTTATTACCATTCAGTTAACATGCTTACAGCATATAAGGTTTTCCCCCACATAAAATGCCCTGTTATTTCGTGATGAAAGCCTCTGACTCGAAGGATATAATGATATTGATATAGTTGAAACGTTGATACAAAGGTAGCAGACAAATTTGACCCTTTTCATAGATCTAGAAGATATCCCTGTTGCTAATATAATTGCAACTCATGCCCATTCATACTCATTCTTTTTTTTGTTCCAGCTTCACCACATCATTTTCATGATTCTCGGAGGGTCATGTCATATACCAACCACCCCCAACGTGCCTGTTTGACTGCGCTTATGCAAGCCAGAACCCCTAGAGCTGTCCCACTCTGCGCCTTTCCACTTTTTTAACACTCTATTTTATTTTATTTCAGCCATTGTCTAGCCTTGTAAAGTATACAGCTTAGAGGGACGCCTGTGTGTATTTGGATTGAGAAAAGCGTTTAACGTAGGATTACTGTTATTTATCAGCTTGGTTAAGTCCTTTACTGTCTCTGGATGTTGGTAAAGGAAATGTCGTTTCTATCGAATTTTGACTTTGAAGTTTGAGTTGATTCTATTTTCAAGATTTTATTCGCCATAACGATCGTACACATTATTAGTTATTCTTGGTGACCAACGAATGTTTCTGAAGGGAATACCAGGCAAATTATACATAGGCAAGATGTCAAATTCCTGTCACATATCCAGCTAGCAAAACTCGTAGTAAATCACGTCATTTTTACATCTTGTGCTGATGCTCACATACATAATATTATCACATGAACTTTGTGGAAAAAAAACAATCGTATGTGCAAGACGTTTTCACGTCATTATGAGTTGTCTTTGCACGTACATATCATATGTCAATGTGATGTACTTGACACTCATCAAAATGATGTTAATCTTGACATGTAAGCTGACTATGGTTTATGTCATAAATAAGATATTACTCATAGATGTAATTTCAACATCAGTGCAACTATGCAAATGTGACATGATATAAAGATGGCATCATTACATAAAAGATAGGCCTACTATTGAAATGGGAATACTGACCACAAATCAAAGTCAGATAGGATATATACCGCAATGAGAGATATCCCAAGACGTAAGAATATTATGTCTATTAGATGTGAATATCACATCCTGCATGGACACTCTGCACAGGATAATATATTATTTCATGTTGATATGCCCGAGATACTGACAGCCCATAGCTCTAGCACTCGATCGGCCGTATCGCACACCCCCCGTGCGATAACCCGCGAAAATATCACACGCCGAGGTCACGTGACCATTTGATGATGTCATAGGTCCAAGATGGCGATGTAAACAGTGCGCACGGGGAGTCATTCTGGTAAATTTGATTCTATTTATCTGATTTAGATGAAAATAACATAAAATAAATGCAAAGGCATACTCGTTGGAGGAATGTCGGGGGGTTATCGCACTTGCCGATCAGGTGTGATACGGCACCTGATTGGCGCGTGCGATAACTCCCCGACATTCCTCCAACTCGTGAACCTTTGCTTATATACCTGTTTAGTGAAAGGTATTCACAGGTATACTATATCCTAGAGAGGGCACTACACATTTAACCTAGCCCAGAGGCCGGGATGTGATGTCTACTTGAAGTCAATATTGGTTCTTATATATTTCCTTAAGGCCTAAAAGAGGTGTCTGTCATGTGCATTGTTTGTTTAGTCATTATTTCTTGTTTGAATGTCACAGAAACAATAGAGTACATATTGAAGAAGACCTTTCTGTCAGTTTATTACAATATTTACGGGTGGTTGGTTCACTTTGATCCAACTATTTATTGGGGAATGTGGCAATGCAGATCAGGTAGTGAGTAAAGTGCTAGATGAGACACCTTGTGTCTGACACCAGAACTAGATGATATAATCGTGACATATCACTGACGTTATACTTTTACAAGAATACAACAGCTTTGAATTCACATCATAATGACATAAATATCTCACGTAATATTTACTATGCTTGATTTATTCAAGAAACAAATATTTGTCGAATTACTGGTAACACATAAATTTTTCAAGAGCAAAGAGACAAGAAATAGATGTAATTCTGTAATGTCCCAAGTTTAACCAGATCAAGATGTAAATTGGACATCACTCATGTGTCACTATATTACATCGCAAATAACTACTATAAGATGTATCATTGATGTCAATTGGCGCACATCTTTTTAACACTTCTAATATTATAGCATATTTATGACAGCATATGATGTGTATGATTGCACCACATAAAAACATGATTATGATGTCAAATAGAACATCTAGTAAATTCATCACGTAAAAATCTTTATCTCCTAATGACATAAATATCTGGTCGGTTTCACGTAATAACGTGAATATGACAAGTATTGGACGTCTTTTTTACGTAAGGTGCTAGCTGGGATAATATGAGCATTATAACATGAAAAATAACAATCAAATGGAGAATGGAGAAAGGATGCATACGTAGATGATGCAATTGATAGGTCTATTGACACACTGGGCAGAGTATTTAGAAAGAGGAGTGGAGGGTCTGCAAGTGGGAGTTTGGTCTATTGATGCTTACTGATGCTGTGTTAGGAGTATCATTACTTAGCTTTGCTATAGAATTATACCGCTTGAGGTGCTGTTTATTCCCTGTAATATTATCTATAATATTAAGTGTCGACTCGCATAATGGATGAAATGCAATCAAGTAATAAGGTTAAAATGTGTCTTAATCCCTGTGTGATAGTCGAACCATGATTATTATTGGTATCAAACTGCCTTGCTCAGCATCATTCTTTTCTCATTGTTTTGTTGCATTGTTTTGGCTGACCTGAAAAGCGTACATGTATGATTTTTTGCCAAATAAATTTGTTAAAACTCAAACTCAAACTCGATGCCTGGCAACAAATGCATCAGAAATCAGCATTGTTGTGTATGTGTATTCATATCTGGGTTTTCTTTCTTAACCATTTGAATGTGCAAAGTTATGTGACAGAGAAGCAAAGAAAATGTCTCTGCCTAGGGTAATAATTAAGGCTTTCCTTAGACGATAATCGAATTTGGCTAGAAAGCTAATAATACCATTGTTGTGTTTAAAAACGTATGATGTGTTTTTGTTGGTGTTTTCCCATCCTCTCTTCTCACCTCTCCTCTCATCTTCTTTTGCATACTCTACGCTGGTCTATGAGGGCCATACAATTTCCTTATCAAATGAAATTATAGAATTTTTCATTCATTTCCTTTTGATTTGTTCGTTTACTTGTAGGCCTACACTTATCTATTCATTACAAATTCGAAAAAAGAAGATATACATTATGAATGTTATGTGGCCCCACCCACCCTACTGTCTTCCCACGCTCCTTGATACCAGTTGTCCTGCAGCATGGTTGTTTACAGGGAGGGGCTGCTGGTCACCTTTTCTCTACCTCTTTTGGTGGGGACTCATCCCATATCTTTTTATCCTTTTGAACTTTCGAGGTCTTACCATCATTTCCTTTCTCCTGTCATATTCTGTGCCTTGGTTAATCCCTTCCTTTGTCCCTTGCTCTCCGTTGATCCCCAACTCCCCCCCCCCCCCCACACACACACACATCTCGATGTTCTGCACGTAGCAACCCCCTGCACAGAGAAAACCGTTGCGTACATTACTTATATTATCGCCATGGCGTGTCTATTAGTGTGTCTGTCCGTGTGTCAGTATGCAGACATGAAAATGAGGATCATACCCATTACCACCACCGCACTCCCCCTCACCACCCCCCATTATCCTTTCATTATTTTCACGCTTGGGCATGGGCCCAACACGCTGCCACGGGCATCCATTGGGGCTTTACGCATCTGTAATAATTTGGTATCCTCTGCTGTCAAGTGGTGCTTGATTTGTACACTTTTCTCTTTTATTTTCTCTTTTGTGGGTAATTTCTTTCTCTCCCCGGCCTCATTTCTGCTATTCACACAATTGACAGTGTAGTAATGACGCTTTTGCCGTCCCCGCAATGGCAATTTTCGCCCACTCCATTATATGCCAATGGGGGAGAAGGTTTCAGTGGGGAATAAATCATAATTAACATCTCAAAATGCCTGCAGATCCAGGGGAGCTGTACTTAAAGGTTGTTTGTTATCCTTTCATTGTACAATAGGATCCGTTTTGGTGTTGTTGTTGTCCATGATGGTACTGGTGTCACTATAGTGAAGATGGATAGGTTTGAAGTCAGAAAATGAATTAATCAATGCCTTAGAGACTACATCTATGTATTTCTGAATTTGTCTCAATCATGAATGAGGGAAAGTTTAGAAAACTAGTAGATACGCTTATGGTCAGTCAGTATTTCGATGAAGGAATAACATTTTGTTATTGAAATTTAAGTTCCAATCTTACACCATCTTAGTAATTGAAGTATGTCTGGGGTTCAAGAACTTTCAATCAGAGATGGGTGATACGTGATAAGTGTTAATACATTATCTGTACAATCAAACAGGTTATGATCATAGAACAGTGTATGGACCGCGTCGATCAGGAAAGGGTGGGGGCCACCTGTCTCTGCCCCACCTGGCACCTCGCATCTGTGTACAAACTTTAAAGCAATGTGGGAAGGTGACATTGGAATCCGCTGGACAGCCTTTGACAAGGTAGCCTCTGACCCACATTGTGTTTCATGTGTTCATTTGAAACTCTTTTCAACTTTCATCTGCAACCCACCTTAGAAAAGTGTCTTATTATTAATTAGCTTTATACGACCTTGTATATTGTCTATTATACCACGATTTCTGGGTTACTCAGTGCTTTTTGCTGGATATTCCCATGCACATACCTGTCGATATTGCACAGCATGAATGCTGTAGCATGACTTTTGTAAGGTGTGCAGTTATCCAAGGATAACAGGCACCCGGTGCCATTATCCATGGATAACCTGCACACCTTACATGTCCCTACATGTCATATGTTACATGTTAAAACCCACGAAATCTTATGACCTGGGCAGGGCTTGAACCTGCAGTCTCAGATACCTAATCCAACTCCCTATGCATTGCGCCACAGGGACTGACGAGAAGTGGTTGGCTAGAACTAAACCAAACAAAGGAAGCCTAGCCGGGCGCCGAGGTGTGTATACCGATCGTGTATACATAACCGCGGGACGCATTCAAACAAAGCCAAGTCGAGACGACCGTTGAGGTGTATGACGCCGTGGCTTAGTGGTTAGCGCTTTGCGCTCAGTCGTTAGAGGTACGCGGCTCGAGTCCCGGTCTGGGCACATCTTTTTTTCGCTGTGTGCGCTGTATTATACACAAACATAACCGTGAGAGGCATTTGATTTTTCGCCGCATGCGCTGTAGCTGTCCGCTGCCGGGCGACGAGGTGTGTGTACTCTATTTTTCGCCATGTGCCGCTGCTGAGACGGGCGCTGCCGCTGTCCGCTGCCTGGCGAGGAGGTGTATGTACCTGTGTACACACACTATGGCTGGCTTCGAGTCCCGGGGAGGGGGAATAATTTTTGTATTCAACTTGAATTTATTGGTATTCTATTGATTATTTATTGGTTTTGTGGTATAAAATAAGTAGTCAATGGATAATTCATGACTCGTGTGTGTTAGTGAAGGCTAATTACACTCGGCCTACGGCCTCATGTAATTAGCCTTCACTAACACACACTCGTCCTGAATTATCCATTGATTACTTGTTCAATAACTTACACCCTGTGGATACACTGAGACATGCAGACCCAGTGGGCACAGTACAAGTCTGCCCTAGCTAATAAACGTTGCATGAGTGACTAGTTTCACTGCAATGTTTACTAGCCACTCATGCAACTTCCTGGTTAGGATCAACATTTTGCCAAATTTCACAGTAGTACTTATTAAGTTATTAGTAAGTGTTGCATGTACAGTGCTGCAACATCAACTATTATTAAGTGTAGCTTAGCGTAGTTTATTAGTAGATGCAATTGTAGCACTGCAGTAGCACTGCTTAGTAAGTGTTGATTTAGCATCTCTTATCAAGGGCTGCATATTAGTAGTTTATTAGCTACTGTTCAGCATTGCTTGATAAGGGCTTAACTTGCAGTGTTGACTAAATGGAACATAGCAGTCGGTACTAGTTGTTGCAAGTGCAGGGCTGCAGCTGAATCATTTACTAAGCACTGCAAATGTGTCACTTACTAAGCACTGCATATTAGTAGTTTACTGGCTGTTGTTTAGCATCACTTAGTAAAGGCTTAATTTGCAGTGTTTACTAACTGGAATATAGCAGTGGTTATTAGCCGTTGGAAGTGCAGGCTGCAGATACACCACTTAGAAAGCACTGCTAACCCATCACTTATTAAAAGTTGCATATCAGTAGTTTACTAGCTGTTGTCCAGCATCGGTCAATAATGGCTTAACTTGCAGTGTTTACCAGCTGGATCATGGCAGATGTTTCTCAAGTGTTTAATTTGCAGTGTTTATTAAGTGTAACATAGCAGTGATTACTAGTTGGTTCAATTTGAACTGTCTATACAAGGTTATAGTCATGTATTGAAATTCACTCCAAATTGTCTTAAAACAAAAAGAAAAATATCCCTGTGATCCTACGTAGGTATAGCACAAGATGATAACAAAACTTCAATTTCGAATAGTTTCACAAAATGACAAATGAAGTGGAGTAACACCTGCTTTACTACTACACACTGCTCACACCTTGCAGTTCACACCTCCTGGTCACACCCTGCTGCACCAACACATAGCATTGTGAAAGATACTTTAGGTATGGAGGTCAGTGGTTGACCTACATACATGTACATAACACACTGGACACATCTTACAGTCAACTGTGGCAAGTCTAAGTTAGATTAAACAATATAGGTGGGTATAGGGTATTATACCAAAGATACCTCAATGCACTGATACTCCCTTGAAATATTATGTATTCTTGTTATAAATGGGATTGTGCTACTAGATAAACCTTTTCAAGGGTTTACTAATATTTGTCAAGATTTTTAAATATTTTGAATATACAAGCCCAAAATACCTTGGATTTACTTATTGAATAATGGGAACTTGCATATGGTGAAAAGGTGATATTCAGGACTGGTGTACACCACTTGATTTGTCATCTTCTGACATTGTTGAGATTATTCTTCAGTAATGCGAGCATATTGTGCTATGCCTAAGTAGGTTTGTCCTAAAACAGGTTAAATTGTATGCTAATATAAGCTCCTGTATAGGAATGACAATGGCACTGATTCAGTTTGTAATGCAGCAACAGCACTTAGCACTGGCTACTAAGAGTAGCTTAGTAGCAGGTGCATAGTAAAGGCTTACTAGCTGTTGCTTCACATGATTTAAGAAGGACTGTATTGGCATTGACTAGTGAAAGGTACAGAGCAGTGTTTACTAGCAGCTGCAACTGTAGGGCTGCAGAAGCACTGGTTATTAAGGGCAGTTTACGCATTGCTTACTAGCTGGTGTATACTAAAGGCTTACTAGCTGTTTCTTGGCATCAAATATTAAGTGTCACTAGGTGGCAGTAGTATACATTCTCTCAGCTTTATAACCTTAAGGGTAATCTAAATCATATTTCTGATAATTAAAATATCATTGAGATCTATTCTAAGTCATAAAATGGCATAAGCTAGCACACAAATTGATTGCTACAAATTAAATTACCGGATAGACTGTGTAACAAGATAGATTTAACGTCAATTTATATATAGACACCATTTCTTTGTTCTACTGAAGATTACTTCATATTCAGACCAACAGTGTTGCATTGACTGCCAAGAAGCAGATGTCAAAGTGATGATTGCAAAGCTCTTATTAGTGGCCTTTTCTGCAGTGGCTACTAAGCACTGCATTATAAGCTGCTAGGAAGGGGTTACTTTGCAGGGCTGCCTAGTATAACATTTAGCAAATAATTGTTCAGCTATTAGGAGTTGCATTTACACCACTTACTAGGAGGTATTCTGCACTGATAAATAAGTATTGCAAAATAAACTACTAGTAAGGGCTTATTTTGCAGGACTGCCTAGTATAACATTTAGCAGATAATTAGCCAGCTATTAGGAGCGGTGTTTGCACCTCTTACTGGTAGCTATTCTGCACTGGTTAGTAAGCATTACATTATAAACTACTAATAAGGGCTTATTTTGCAGGGCTGCCTAGCATAACATTTAGCAGATGATTAGCCAGCTACTAGGAGCTGCATTTTCACCCCTTACTAGTAGATTTCCTGCACTGCCTATTAAGTGGTGCATATAAACTACTAGTAAGGGCTTATTTTGCAATGAAGCAAAAGTAGCTAATAAACACTGCCACCAGCGAGTAAGCACTGCCTAGTCTAACATTTAGCATGAAATTAGCCAGCTAGTAGTTAGTGCAACCAGTGCAGAGCAGTGACTACTACCTGTTTAGTAAGTGGAGGTGTGCCCACTGGGGAGTTGCATGGTTGTATTTGTTATCCATGTTTAAAAAGTACATTTAAAGGTTGAGGGTGTGTACAAACCACCACTTAACATTCAGCACAGACAACCTGCTGCTTGTACCGTGGTCTGGTACCTGGATATACCTGGAGTGGAGACAAAGTTAGATAACCACCCCAACAGACCTATGTCAATATACCAGTTACTTAGGACATGGCGCCGGCCCTACTACCATTCAAAATGAACCTACAACTTACACACACAACTGTTGTGAAGAAAGGTGTAGAGTTTGAATTGTAAAGTTTTGCGATCTGGCTTAATTCAGAAGTCTTCACAAATTTAAATCAGTTTATTGTGTTTAGTGTTGATTAAATTTAAGAGAAATGTTTTCTTTTTTTTGATACATTGTACTTCACATATCTGGCTGACTATGACATTTTATATAGTAAAGTTAATCAGTAATTTCTGTTTAGTTCTAGCTCCAAATTAATAATGTTGGGGAAGGAAGGGGGAATGGAGTCTGGTGGGCATAAATTGGGATAGTAGAGGGAAATTGGAAAATGCTGGAAAGAAAAGAGAGATACTCTGATCCTTAATAAAGTTTACCTACAAACCACATGCAAATATGTGGACACCCTGACCTCTGTTCAACCCTTCCTCACCGTGACGGACCGTCAGTAAATTGTACTTCAAATCTTTCATTATAGTCAATTTAACACCTGCTAGTCGCCATTAAACTCTTTATTTAAGTCACATTTGACAAGTACTTTATAAACTGTGGGCTGGTCCCAGCCAACATAGGGTGTATGGTCCAGTGAGATTGGTCATATCAGGGTACAATCCGTTTGTAGATACAGTGAGATATGAAGCTCAGCTTTATTGATTTTAGGCCATGGAAAAAAGATGGCTGTGTTCGGGAACCTTTGGGCAGAAAAAGACATTTTGCAGATTTAATTGGTCTACTATTGAAATACACAGCAAATCGATTCTTTGTAACGGTTGATAGAGATTGTATTTGAAATACTTTTACATGGAAGAAGAGAGTGTAAAAGAAGAAGCAAATAAGTGCGATTTTACCCTATATATCTATACAAATGATTAATCCGACTGAATAATTTTGGTTTATAATGAAACCTGAAAGATATACATATATATGAATACTACCGTAATGTCCCGTTTAAGCGCTGGGGTATCAAATAAGCGCCTGTCTCGAATAAGCGCTAGGGTACCGGGGTATTGAAACCAATCTTAAGCACTGAAAACAGTATTCAAATAAGCGCCTGCTTCAAATAAGGGCTGGGGGTAGAAAGGTGTGTGTAAATTAATATGCGCCCGGGCGCTTAAACGGGCCATAACGGTATGTGGAGTAGGCATAGGCCTAAAATGAACACGTTCGTCTAAATGGTGCCACTTTCAATGAAACAAGATGACAGCTAAAGGGGACAAGATGGCGTCCTCCCCATGGTGACCAACTGCAGCCATTCTGTGTTACAGATTGAGAGGTAGGGGGACGCGGGGTGGGGTGGATGTCACCTGACATATATGAATACGCCTTTGTCAACAACATCTAGTAATAAACAGGTGGAGTTCTGTTTTACTATCTCCTCTCTGTCAATGTGGGTTATCTCTAAATGCCGATCACCTGGGGGGCCTACTTCAAGACCCCCTCCCTTTAAAATTCAAAAGAGGCAATTGACTATACCATGGACCATATTCTTCAAAGGGCAGGTGAATTATAGTCGGTGTTTGATCTATCAACTACCCCAGATTCTTCTATATGTATATATGTTGTAACAGTGCAATGGTGAAGGTAACGGTGTCGACAAAGTACAATTGGGAAATACACCCAATGGGAAATAATGTAGTCCTATACTCACACCATTGCTTCCCCAGTTATGGAAAATGCATGGAAAATGCCTGAGGAGGTAGATGTTCTGAGGAATCAAGTACAGATTATGATAAAAACTATAGAGTAAGTTGCAAATCCTCTGTCTAAGGCAATGGGGGATCTGAGGAATTGAAGGTTCGAGGAAGTGAGGGTTGTGTAAATGTAGAAAGAAATAATAAAAAAGAAAATACTAAGCAGAGGATGGGACATATTTCAAGGGTGAGTAGTAAAACGCTGGTGGTGAGTAGGGCCTTATATATCTATCTAACTCTATATATGTGTACTTGAGTCACTGTTCATATTGTTCACACCTGAAAGTTTAATGAGTCAGTTTCGACAAGTGCTTGAGTGTACATTATGTCGTCAGCAATTTCATCTATTCATTATTATTTTACCTGATAAGACAATGAGTGCATGGTTATAAGCTGTATGGGGGTAAATAGAGGGCATGGAATCATACTCAAATGATAACCATGTGGTAAAGGTGTGTTTGATGTATATACCTAAACCAATATGATATATCCACAGGTAGGGATTAGCCTGGAGGGTTTCTTTTTGATATTTCAATTTTGTAGGTTTATTGCCAACAGTATGATCCCAAATGCATAACCTCACTGGATCAGAGGAACTTATACTACATCATTATCTTCTCTCCTTCTCAGTCCATCCGACAGTGCTCACAATAAACAACTAACTGGAACCTCTCATATTCAAAATAAAATCTGCACTCAGCCCTGGACATGGTTTAATACTGGGATTAGCTGGTGGTTGTTGGGGTGAGTCCTGCCAACAAGGCCCAAGTCTGAGGTGTAAAGTTTGAAATGGTTTATCAGTGGGATAAGTAGAGGTGTAGAATCTGAGTGGGGGAGGCCCCTGATAAGGGCAGCTAACCTAATCACAGTGTGCTGATTAGGGCTGGCTAGGCCTCAGAACCCTTCACTGATAGGCGGTTATCTTTCTGCCACCTAAACTATACTCAACAAGGAGTGTAGCATATATGTTTGTAACGTGCATGCAGCTAGCCTACAGAAACTACGTTGATGTAAAAGACCCTAATATTACATGTTCACCAATAAACAATTTGTAAGGTGTTCTTGAACTGTTTAGCATGAAATGTGTCCTCTTTCAGACCTCTCCGATAAAAAATCACATACATGTATTGGCCTATGATGAACCACTGTATTTTTTTTTGGAGCGTCCATCATCATCATCAGAATTCTTTTAGCTCTGCTTTGGCTGTTTGTCTTTATCTGTCTCTCTGTCCGACTGTCTCTGTCTCTATCCCCTTCTCTCCACTCCCTCTCACTTGCTCCCTGCCTCCTGTAATATGGTTAAGATTCACTTTTCCTTAGGTATAAGAATATTATAGTCTAGAAGGGTCATTCACCCTACCCCCATCCGTCCACCCCCAGGTTAAAGTTGACTGATAGGCTGATAGGCCAGGTCTATTTCTGAACTACCTGTTAACGCTACTTCCGACCTTAAAAGATAAAGAGAATCAGAGTTCAATTTCCAGCCTTCCTTTAAAGGGGGTTCTACTGCCTCCTTCAGATTCATGTCTGCCACCTATCACGTGCATGTTTGTACCATGCACAGATCTTCAGCTAAATATATAAAGGGGTTATCATCCAATGTAAATTCTTTCCTTTTGTCAATCGTTATATTATCTCTCTCGTATCTTCGTCACTGAATCAGATTTCTATAACGAAATAGGTCGAATGGAAGCCATCGAATCTTACTGGATGTCTAGCACACTATTTAAATAATATTATCACTATTTGAGGCCTTCCGTTGGTATGGTTGGAGTACAATATGTAATTTCTTGGGTCAAAGTCACCATGTCATGAAGCCTGCTCGCAGCTCAATTAAGTGGGAAAGGTAAAAGTCTTAAAGCTATTTAAGAGGAAAGCAACACAGGAATGTTTAAATATGTACTCTCTCTCTCTCTCTCTCTCTCTCTCTCTCTCTCTGCACTCTGTCTTTCTTATTACCCCCCCCCCTCTCTCTCTCACACACACACACACACACACACACACACACAGACACTCACTCGCTCTCTAAATGGACTATCCTTATGTCCTCTTGATAATAATTATGGATCCAGGAAGGATCTTGAAAAATAGTGCAGTCAATGACGAGATATAGTGGGGGATAGGAGTGGAAAAGAATATAAATGAATCACAGGTTCTACAACTTACCCACCTATATACATAACCAGAACAATGTCTGCCAGTGTTGACTTCATAATAGGGTTAATAACATGCCAACTGAAGTTCTGTCTCCCCCGCAGTTCTGCTCCCCCGCAGTGCCCATAGCCCTACTCAGGTACAGAAGAGTGAGTATTACCAACAGTATCATATTGCCTGTAGTTTCTGTGATGCTACTATACCAGCCCTCGACCCCCTCCTGGGCGTGGATCCGCCAGGTGGGTTCCGTCAAAGGTGGGGGGTGGTAGAATGGGTGGTTCATATTCATGTTATCTCTGAAGAAAACAGGCATGATAGTGGTACTAACCATGGGTGTTATTGTATAAATGTATCATCATTTATAAAGGGAGTAGGCTAATTTACGTTTATCTACAATCTACAGAGCTGATCAGGATACGGATCTAGAAATACACACTTCAACAATTTGAACTGCTTTCACTCTCTCTCTCTCTCTCTCTCTCTCTCTCTCTCTCTCTCTCTCTCTCTCTCTCTCTCTCTCTATCTGTCTATCTATCTATCTATCTAATCCAAACTCTCTTCCTCCTGTTTCACAGCAACTTTGGGGTACGTTTCTACGTGGCTGTTACATAATACCAGGATCAGCCTCCAGTTCAAAGAACACTGCATTGTATGGCGTATACATGATGTGTGGATATGCAGGGTCTGGCTGGGGTCACACTGACTTCTTTCATCTTGGCACGTTCCTGACACTAATGTAAACCGACCATGGACAGAACAGTGTACAAAAAGTATGCTTTGCATGTGGCTCTGCATGGTTCTGGTGGGGTTGTTAGCCTTTAGATTAGAAGGAGAGGAGGGACAAAGAGTTTTCCTACAGATATGAGAATCTTTGTAACTACTTCAAATTATACATGTGTGTCATACATGTATATTTGTATGCTATAATCCTATGATTTGAGGCTCATGCATGGCTTATATTCAGGGTTATACAGGGAAAGTTCTAATATCACCCAATCAGCAATGGAGCATTGGGCCATGCCTGTCCATGCCTGGCTCAATATAAGCCGACGTTGGTCCAATATAAGCCGGCATTGGCCCAATGTATCCTTGCTACCTGGGCAGATTGCATAGAAATTAACTATCTCAGATTTATTACTGTTATATTTGACCCAAGAATTTACTGGATACTTGGTAATTTGTCCAATTCCAATTATCATAGATGTATTCATATTTCCTAATCAAGGATTAGAAGAAACATGCCAATTACTCAATTACACATGGTAGAACTATATAAACATGTCATTTGGTATACAATATATAGCAGTCACTTCTCATGGCCGAGTTCAGAATCATTTAAGCTAACCAGGGATAACTAACTTCCAAATGTGTAGCAAAATACCTTTTCATATATATGGTAGAAATAATAGGCTTCTCTATATATCAGTCACTTGTAGACTTTCACTTCCTGTCCATTTCTGGTATCTTTACCTGAGACATTTGGCACTGGCTCCAAAATTCCTAGGTGGCACAGAAGCGAAGCAGCTCAAAGGAATTCCTTGAAATAATAGCCACAGTGAAAGTGGTTATTCATAGAAAACATGGTTTGAACCAAATATGCATTTGTTGTATAACACTGTAGCAAAGGAGAAATTGTGAACCCACGATCAGTCATTATGTGCAATCTCCACGGATGAAATGCCTACAATGTCCTTTATACATATATATATATATATATATATATATATATATATATATATATATAGAGAGAGAGAGAGAGAGAGAGAGAGAGAGAGAGAGAGAGAGAGAGATCTTAAATGTACGTGTACAGCCCAAGTAGTATAGAATGTATCAATAAATCAATTCTTTGAAACCCTTCACGTAAGACTAATTCAAAGGTTTTGGTTCATGCTTCCAGGCATATTCAAGTAATTTGCAGGGACTTGTAATTCTATGTAATTCTAATTGTAAGGCAATGTGTAATGCATTCAACCAGAGCAATTACATAACTTCAGCTACCCTGTATGGCTATGCTACTTTTAAAATTTGAGTTAAAGGATTTGATATATGTGTATGTAGGGGAGGGGGTATGGCTATATGGAAGGGTAGGGCTGCAGGGAGTGTGCACGTGAATCAAGATTCGGTCCAATTTCCAGTAGGCAAACAGTAATACAATGCTTTGAAATCCTTCTCTTAAGAGGTGTGGGTTTGGGGAGAAGGTAGAGGAGGGGGGCTTGATAGCAGACCCCCCCCCCCTTCTCCTCTAGGCCTTTCCTTTTAAAGCATTGGAGAAATAGGATCCTTACTAGCCATTGCAATGTGCCTCTGGAGGTGGGAAGTGGTGGGAGGGATGTTTGGTAGGTGACTAGCTGTTAATGGTGTTTACTTATGGAATTGGGTATAGTACAAGCCACCTTACAACCAGATCCACCCCTTACTACACACCCACCCAATTTGGTTCCAGCTTTAGCCTTAAGTTTAGAAGCTGGCTTCATGCCTCTGTATAGGACCTTGATTTTATATTATAAATGCCTGTGTACAGAGTGGATCTGCCTCACTGAGAATGGTACAGGCACACGGTATGCTATTCTCAAGTCTGTTTGACATAAAGTTTAGCCAAGAAGGAGTGGTCACTTATTGGTTACTAGTTTTGTGATGGTATATGTAAAGTGTGGCATATATGTAATGGGCTGAAATGAATTTCATGAGCTGAAACGGATTCTCTGGAAAGATAAATTTTATCTTGTCCCTGATGGGGGAGACCAAATATCTCTGACTCCCACTACATGAACCTTCAGATTTAGGCAGAATAAGGTTGCTTAAATGTACATTCCAATATAGGAAGGGTGTGGGTACTGACCGCTGTTGTGGGGTTTTCTCAGAGTATCTATCACTCTCTTCTGTGTGTCAGATGATACTTTTTAAATATCATACAACTTATTCCTGGAAGTGTATGGAATAAGATTCTCAAGGTTGTCACATTAACATCTTCATACGTCAAAGGTTTAAGAGGAAACTAGATTTGTGATAATGACAAGGAAATTGAATTAAATCTGTTAATTAATTTGTTCCATGCATATGGAGATTCCCTACACTCATTTCATATAAAATCACCCTAGTAATCCTCCTGAACCGTATGGACTATTTATTATTTCCATGCATATATCTTTGAGATAAGTAGGTAAGTGGTTTACTAAGTAATCTGATTTTCACAGTTCACCTGTTTGGGTGGGGTGTAGTAATTAGTGTGCATAAAGATGTGGTAATTAATAGACCTAACCACATCTTAATGTTTGTATAAATGGGCAGTCTGCTTAACTTCCTGCATATGTGTTGGTTTTTGTGTTTCTTTTTCATTTTGCACTGAAATTGTGTATTACAAAAGCTATTGAATAGGGGGGGGGGAGATCATGTTCCATTCATATCAGATTCCTCCTTTTTTACATCTTTCAATCTTTATTCATTCCGAAGTGAAAATGGGATATAATAAGGAGAGATGGCATCAGACACTTATTTGATCTCAAGACTCCATTTTCTTTAGGACAAAAAAAAAGGTTTCCGGTCACCTGACCGTCCTCAACCCAAAGGGGCCGACCTCAGCATTTTTTTTCATAATTCTCCGATTTTTTGAAGATTTTATTTTTCAATCTTTCCGATTTTTTACTTTTTCATCTTAAAATATACATTTGAATCCTAATCACCAATATCCCCATCATTTTGTGAAGTTCTATGGAGGAAATATCATTTCTTACGATAGCCAGTGAAAACCTAGCAAAGTTTGACTATATCAGGCATTGGATTCTAAAAAAAAACAACAACAACAAAAAATCCGACCTACCTACCTCAACTTTTTTGAGCATGTTACCGGAAACATACCTTTTTTGGGGCCGATAATATCATAATGCCAAACAAAACTACTGTACCTCTTACTCCAAGTTTTTTGAGCGATGCCTAAGATGAATGACATTTTCTAAGACAGCTAAATTTAGATCCAGCTGTAAATTGTGTAAACTAATTTCAAATACCTTAAGCCTCATCTTTCCACTTGGATCTTCCCATCGACACGGTAAAACAGTGTCTATTGTTAGCAGAAGGTACCTCAATATACCATTACGTCAGGTTGAATAATACACATTACAAAGTACCCCAGCCCCTGCAAACCCCATCTTTCAGCCCCAGTCTTCTCATCTTTTGATCTGGCCAATGTAGCATACCACCTCATGCATTAAGAGCTCTCTCCCACCACCTTAACTAGAACCAATTCATCTCATATTTCTTATTCATTTGGATTTCTGTGAGGCATAGCATCTTCTGTTGTAGACTGAAAAGTGGGTGGTAGTTGTGGTGTCGGAGAGGGAGGGGGTGGTTGGTAGTGTAGGATCCATTGAAAACCATGGGACTCCGGTCAGAATAGAGGTAGCCAATGTAAATAGGTCCCCCATACCCTCCTCTCTACGCATGCTATTGTACCCTTCCGCTGTACTAAAGGAAGCACCCGTGCACCCTCAGTGGGTTGAATAGACTTCATCCCATGCCTTTCAAAATGAGAATTCAATGAGTTCCTGCTCAACACCCTCCCTCTTTTTTTTGCATGTAGCATACCAGAGGACTAATGCCAACCACTACACTATCGGATTCCCAAACATTGCTGTTTTCCTGTGTCTCCATTCTATTGTGGTGAGGTATTTTTATTTCAAAAAGGAGATCCTTCTTAAAAGGGATTGTTCTCAATGTCTTCAGTTTTCCCTTGTTCCCTTAGGCTCTGTGATCCACCATTTTGCCCCTATCGCCCTCATCTTAAACAGAACTGGTGTTATTATATACTCTACCTGTTGCATCCATATATATGTATGTATGTATGTATGTATGTATGTATGTATGTATGTATGTATGTATGTATGTATGTATGTATGTATATATATATATATATATATAGTGAAAAAAAAAATAGAAGACTGTGACCCCCTGACGTGTAGACCTTACCTCCTTTTGGTATTGAGCCAAAATTCATATCAATACGCATGCGTGGTAATGAGATGGGGTGACGTCACGGACCAGTGATTCACTATAATTTTAGGTATGTATCATGAATGGTGAGCGTTTCTAATCACGAAGCGTCTCTGTGAAAAGAAATTTAACATGGGGGAGATCAAAATTGACCTTGAAAAAAAGAGAATATTTAATGCATTGCATATACAGAATGCCTGGTAATCTCAGTTTTCTTTTGAAGATATACATCCAAAGCTGATATTAGACTGAGTGTAACAATGATATTGAGCATGTTCAAAAATGGAGGAATCATAATTCAAATAAATCAGGTGAGGGTGAAATTAAAAAGTTATCACAGTACGAAAGCTGATGTATTTTATCACCAATCCTTCCCTTTTCAATTTGCCAGGATTTGAATCTTCTGAGAGGCAGATTAGTTCCTATCTACTGTGTGCAACCTAGTCAGTGCACATGCCTACAAATCATATTAGAAAGTGTGTCTTATTTCATGAATTAGATCATTATTGTAGTACCTCTTGACAGACCCAAGTCAGTCAAGACAAAAACATGTATAGTAAATGTCAATTCCCTTGGGCTAAACTCTGATTTGAAAATAACTATGATTGAGGTATTTTGTTCAATTGCACACCATCACAATTTCAAGGAAACATCCGGTTCCAGTTCCAGGAGACAGATTTGATAATTAGCCCCTCTCTGTGGGGGTGCATGCTGGTTGGGAGAGAGAGCAGGCTGTAATTTACAGGTGTTGTCACTGAGGTGTCTACTCGTGCGTGACAAGCAGTGGCTACTGACCCCCCCACCCCCACCCCCTTGGATTCTCTCTCCTGTATATTCCAGAAAAATTGGCAAGATATAGAAACTTATGGAGGGTGATAGGGCACAGTGACTTACACTAACATTCCTTAATAGTTGATTCACATAGATACTGAAGGGTAATGCACAATGAAATAAAAAATAGATTGGTGGTAATGGGAGGGAATCAGTTTTTCCCCATCCCTCTGCAGTGTTTATATGATATAATGTGTAAAAAAGAACATATAGATATTATCATAAATGAATCAATCTTATAAAAAAATATAGCAAGATAAAAAGGGCAAACGTGTAAGTCAGAATCCCTCACACTGCATCCCAAAATTCCACTACACTTTAGGTGTGAAATGGAGAGTGTTTTGATACAGGGGTGGTGGTGGCTGGGGCTGGGAGGGTGTGAGGGTGAGGGTACGATGGGGCTAGAGAGCCCTGAGAGTAAGGACTGGAGAAGGTGACAGGAGGAGGGGTCTGTGGGTGTGACAGGGTACGTGCTGTCGTCCCCTTCTACTCCTGCTGGTATTATTTGCATGGCAATCCTGGATCTAGACTCAGTCTGTCGGACCTAATACACCAGTGTAGGCTTACCTGGGTGCTGGGGGGGGGGGGTGCTGGGGTAGAGGAGGAGGGGAGGGAGGGGTGTTAATATTACCTCTGTACTCAGTGACCTTACGTTAGAAACAATCCCACTCACCTCCACAGTCAAAGGGCAGGGAGAAAAGGGGAAGGATAGGAAGGAATTACAAATTCTACCCTGGGGCTTACAGAATATAGACCCAAATTCTATTACTTAATGTGTCGTTGTAACTTGTTCGTGATGTTTATGTTGCTTCAATCGGAAGTTAAAAATCTCAAGTGAATTCTGTCTGTTTTTCTCGGTCGTCTTATTTGATACACTATTCATATACCTCTCTTTATTAAGATTTCCTGTTGTATTGGGTTACAAAGAAACGCTATAAATATACCCTCATATGAATGCCTACCACAAATGAGAGGAAATCTAATTCCTCTACCACAAATTATCCGGAAGTGCAAGTCATCTGTACAACTAGATAATGGCTGTACAGAAGTTAGGAATGTACTATCACCCGCGCATGCGCAATGTGACATGTGTGCACGTGACAAGGACTTCCTTGATACTTTCTCGAAACCAATCAGCTGTGGCTTCACAACCTGCCGTAGGCACCGTGCTTTCTTAGAAATCTGAAATGAAATGATGAGGGCTGCATGGGGAGGTCATGGTCCGGGGTCATGGTAGGGCGTGGTGGTGTAAGGGGTGGAGGGAAGGTAGACTAAATTAGTGACCACTGTACCAGGTAGACCTCACATATGTAGGGCTCTATGCGCGTGGATTCTGGTCACAACAAACCTCAGTTTGACCACAACTTAGTGTTATACCCCTATGTGTAGTGAGTAACTCTAACAAGTCTAAGTTCATAGATACTGTTTATATTCAATTGTCCTGTTGTTTTCCCCCTTTTCTCTTTTTCAAAAGGTGATGTCTACTTTATATTTTGCTAATTTAGCAGGTCAAAGGGTTCTTCAGTATGAATTTTAATTAAAGGGAAACAGTACCCTACATTCATAACATTGTCTTTTGATAGCTTTTGTATCAAATAAAAAGAATCGGGCATAGTTAATAAAATATGTATCACTGTAGAGGAGAGCAGTGGCTTTATGTGATGTATCTGATGACGTCATGCTTGGGCTAAATGCACCTATGTAATGCTTGCAGGTCTACAATCAGATAATGTTTTAGCATTTTGGCACAGTTTTTCTATTTCCTTTGAGAGGTATTACAAGATAGCCCTACAGAAGGTTATGATCATAATGGTGTATAATTTATAAGTCTAGTTGTGATGCAGTTTGTCATACCTTCCATGCATAAACAATGCAAAAACTGATTCATTTAGCCCAATCGTGATGTCATCAGATACATCACATAAAGCTACTGCTCTCCTCTATAGTGATACATATTTTGATAACTGAGCCAGATTCTTTTTATTTGATACAAAAGCGATCAAAATAGGATAATTATCATGATTTCTTTAGAACAAATTGAACCTTATCGGTCATAGAACATATGAGTTTACAAGCAAAGATGATATAGACATGTACCGGTATTACAACATCAGTGCAATTACCCCAGTGAGCACATTGAATACACGATATAAAAGCAGATTCATAGTCTTGACAGTGCTGTAGTACATATAACAAGTTTGACTTAGACCAATAAGGTCATGGGTAGGGGCGTATCAAAGGATATTGGTATGCCCCCCCCCCCATTATACATACTAAAGTTGACTTGATTTACAAGAAATCTAGTTTGACCTTGGCAATGATCTTATGACAGCGAAATACTCAGGAATATTTAAACTTCTGGAGTCAATTTAAAAAGAAAAATGTTAAAAGGGGTTTCAAGGCAGAATTCTTGTATAGCTGAAGAGAGCTAACATATTCATGGTATGGTTGTCATTAAATCAATTTTCATTTTGTCTTTAAAAGTACCAACTTCTTTGATATTTCCAGTGTCAGTTGGAAGTCCATTCCACAATTGAGCACATCTGACTTCAGGGCTATTTTCATAGGCTGAACAATTTAAATTATTATATAAAAGAACAGGAGCATCATGTAAGCGGGTTTGTCTAGTGGTCACACTCAGTTTAACACCATGTCTAACCATTTTGTGTGCATGTAATTTACAATGATATTCTCTTCTGTCAACAAGTTTAGGAAGGTTGGCTATATGATGAACCCTGTCTGTAGAGGTTAATATATTTAAACCTAGGGACGTTTTAATGCATTTGTTTTGTAAGCGTTGGAGTTCATCCAATAAGGTACCTTTGGCTGTGCCATAAAAAATATCTGCATAGTCTATTATAGGTAACACATAGGTTTAATATACTCTCAGGAGTACCTCATGTGACAGCATGCAACGTAATTTATACAATAGGAATGATTTAAAGCATACATTTTTCATTAATGTAAATTAAAATTCCATAATAATAATTCCAAGGTATTTGTATGAATGAACACAGGATAAAGTGGACCCATTGACAATTAAAGTTTGAGCAGATGAAAAAGTCATAATCTTTGTTTTACCTTCATTAACAGTTTTTTACCTGCCCAAGAAATAGATTTATGTAATGCACACTGTAAAGACTGTTCTACAATATCCATAGAGGAACCTGATACATATAAGACACTATCATCGGCATATAGCATGGTCTTGTGCCCATCATCAGTTCCAATGCAGTCATTGATATACAGAAGAAAGAAGAGAGGGCCTAATATAGAGCCCTGCGGCACGCCACAGGTGAGGGGTAGTTCAGCTGATTTAATATTGTTAGCCATTGTACACTGTTTTCTATTTTTTAAATAATTTCTGATTAATTCTAAGTATTTCCGCCTAATCCCATAGCGTTTGTAGGGTACTGTTTCCCTTTAAGCCACTTGCTTATGAAATTATTTCTTCCTCCTTTTCCTATACAGATGCGAGTGCTTTCTTCTTGATTTAGAAATATAGGGGCATGCATAACATATCGCTTTCAGCACTCTCACCTGTAGACTGGTACGAAGGGACCGGTAACAAGGCCATTCGTTTCTGAATGATTGTTCAGTAAAAGATTATTTATTCGTGATTAATGGGTTTTAGAAAGTTCAATCATCATTGGCCACGTACATATATATTTGTTATACATATGTGTCCACACTGGTCCTCCTCCCCAAGTTCGTCTTGGTTTAGCTTTAAATTATTGTGATAGCCAAACCTAACATAGGGTGTGACCAGCCCAACAAAGGGGGTATACTACTTACAGGGTTGTTCATTTTCAGGGTGTTTAATCATGGGTTCCTGTGGTCGGTGCATCACTCTTTGGCTGAATCGCCACCCAATCCTGTTTAACCCGGACATATTATTTCTGAGCCAGTGAACATTCATCATGATAATAATAATTATGTGGCATATGGCATCTTTCCAAGTAACTGTGTGGTAGATAAGTGGCAAATGTAACATAAATCCAACCACTTTTACATAATAGGCCTAGCTCACGGATACGTTAGGCAGCTATCGCTTTCACAAACCCCATTACTGACCTCAGATATTTAGTCAGTATTAATGTGTCGCGATCTTCTTAAGAATCATATAATATTCGTTTGGTTCATAGTAATGTATAATATCTAAAATTTACAATATGTACAATGATTAACTGAAATATTCATTTTAGCTTATTCTCTGAGCCAGCCCATAGATCATATACCTCTTCAGATCTATTACACGACATGGAAGACGTTCTATGCATGAGAACAACGAGAGTGATTCAATTGAAATGATATTCTTCAACCTTTGAAGGCCTTCAGTCTCTCCATACCTTTTCATGTTTACCAGTAGAAATCACCGTCTAGAAACACAAGTATGCCCACAACACACTCCTTATAAGCCAAAAGCCTGCTATACAAGTATGTATATGCATCACCCACCCACCCCTATCCTCCAGTGCGTGCATACTGTGATTATACCAAGTCACACCCCACCTAACACCCCCTATACAGCCTCAGCAGACCAGAACACACCCTCAGAGTTATAGGTGTATACTACTCCTACCCTTTAAGGGCCGCTTTAAGGCATCATGCCCATTGGTCGGCATGATGCACCAATGAAGTGTTGGCGAGCCTGCTCGCCAGCACTTCATTGGAGCATCATGCCGATCCTCTGGGACTTCATCCATCCCGTAGGGTCGTCATGATGCATGAATGCAGCCCTGGTGAGTAACTCACCAGGGCTCATGAATTCATGCATGATGACCAATTGGGCATGATGCATTAATGCATCAGCGGCCCTTAAATGGTTAACCCCCCCCCTCCCATCACCATCACCTGTACAGCTAAGGGGTGTTTTTCCGTTTCTTGAGTGTGTGGGATGGGTCATCAATCTCAGTTCTTACAGCCAAGCCACATAGCAATCTCCTACCAAGTTCTATTGGACTTCAATTCTAAAGGAGAGATAGGTATTATAGAGGATTTATATCCCAGGGTATGGAAGGTCTGTCATTGAAAGGACACATCTCACATACTACTGACATTTCATTTGGGGACCAACCTTTAGAGGAAATTAGAAAGTGGGGGTGGGAGTGGAAGAAACATGGAAATGATCGAGATATCAACTGCTGTATTCTATAAAATGCACAGCTAATATTTCCAATAGTTCAATTTGCTTTCTTTTGTTCATTGAAATGCATTCAGTCAAAATGTATTCATCTTATGTACATGTCAATTGTGCTAAGCTAGAGGGAGAAATTGGATCTGTACCTGCGAAACAGAACACCAAAAACATAATCAGAGAAGAGATGGAAGGGTGACCCTCTCCTGACAAGATTTACATGCTTTGCACCTGCTAACCCCCCGCCTCTTATTAACCACCCCCCCCCCTCCATCTCCTTGTGGCCCCTGTGCCCGTACATTACACGTGTACGTGAAGACATGCCCGTGCACTGATCCACATGGCACAGTTCCACACGTCAGCTAATGGCCTCTTTGGTCGTTTTGGTTGGCTTCACCCTCCCCACCCTCTGACTGCTTTCCAATACCATTGCCTCTCTTAGTATCACTCTTCATTATTCTCCTAAGTGGCATAGGTAATTTCAAGGTAACCGTGCATGTTTATGAGTGTTACATGTTGATTAAAATCGACTGCACAGTGTGGTGGTTTCGCAGGTATATATCTGTATTTTCCCCTATCCCATTCCCTTCTCTCTGTGTCTTCCTCTTCGTACAGTGAAGAGTCAACAACCTTCGCAGCAATTTCCCTCCTTCTGCTTCTTCATCATACTACCCTCGTCTCTCATACCTCTCTCTGCCTCTTTCTATTGGTCTCTCTGCACCCCACCTTCCCATGATGGTGCCTACTTTTTCAATAAGTTCATGTAGCCTCATACCTTCTTTTAAATCATTTTTATTCCCTTTTTATCAAAACCAATAGACTTGAGCAAGTCTTTCCTCTCTTTCTCTCTCTCTCTCTCTCTCTCTCTCTCTCGCTCCCTCCCTCCCTCCCTCCCTCCCTCCCTCTCTCTCTCTCTCTCTCTCTCTCTCTCTCTCTCTCTCACTCTCCCTAACCTCTACCTCCCTGACAATTCCCTTATTATGCTACACCTCTTCCCTCTGCTCATTTCTTATGACACTGCTGTTTCCCAGCCAGCACCCAATGCCTCGGCCACAAGCCACCTCCATGCGTGTTGTGGTCCAGGTCTGGAACAGGCCGACGGACAGAACCAGGGGTCATTGAGTGCAAACCACCCGGGGGTGCGTGGACCTTAGGTAGGTATCCCTATAGGTATAGTCCATCTCTGAAAACTCTCACCTGCAGATCCCAACAGCAGCAATGGTTTCTGATATGTCATAAACTATGGTTATCCATCCCGCTTATAAAGAACGTTGATGTGTGTAAATGCTGCCATTATACTGAATTTAAATGTGAGGTAACTGAGCCAGAACCAGTAGTTTCATAGTAAAGTTAATTGGTGTGTCAATGCACTCCTCACATTCATAATTGACGTCCTTCCAGTCTTGCCAGTAGCATAGAGGTAGGCTATAGAGGACAATGCCCGACGCTGCCCCCAGGGCCAGGACGTCTTTCGAGGAACTCAACCACCCCCCCCCCCCCCAACCCCATTCCCTTTTTAGGTTGTGGTCAGAAAAAAGAAGGTGTTTGTCGTAAACAGATGAGAACAGATGTTCGCTGTTATTTGAATATTTAATTTTATGGTGTTTTTGACAATGGGATTTAGGGTTTTGATAGAAAGAGAGTACATTGACCTGTATTTGGCTGTATATATTCTTTCTAGAGTGTTGAGAGAAAAGGAGGACGGAGTGGATTCTCGGTCTTCCTAGGGGCAAGTGTATATATATATATATATATATATATATATATATATATATATATATATATAAACCATGTCATGTGAAAATTGACCAGTATAAAATAAACCCATGAACCAGTATAAACCTATAACCCCTTACCGTAGTGGCCTGTACAAGCGCCCCGGCGCTCATAGATTTCAACCTGCCTCTACCCCCGGCGCTCATTCAAGACTTAGTGCATAATTCAATTTCAATTCTGCAGTACCCCCGTCGCTTGTTCAAGACCGGCGCTTATTCAAAGACCCTGCGCTAATAAAGACCATTACGGTATGCCAGGGCTATCATGCTCTGAAAAGGGTCAAATTAATGCCTGGATGCATCGAAACACGATGCGACCTTTAAAGGGATAAGCCACAGGGGTCATTCTGTGAGACCAGGGAGTCGCTGGTATGAGAGTCGATTCTCAAGACTTTTAAAGACTATATCTACACATGCTTCATGTAATTTTGAATAAATCTAGAAAGATATTTTAATTCATGTTGACTATACTTCATTTAGTACATAGATGGAGTAGCTGTATAGTCCCAGCAGTCATAGCAATATAGGTATATTTTGGCACTAGACGAAGATCCATGGATGTGTGACTTTGATAGCAGTAGGCATCTCCCTCTTATCTCCTTGTTGATATTGTCTGATTACGTGTGCAATTTATCTATTAGTAGAGGCACCTACCATATGTTTCAATGCCAGGGAATATGCCGATAAAGTAATATACTGCTTATGTTCCACCCAAATATAGATAAGGCAAAAATCCTGTCCGTGACTGTTCAAGCTGATGTCAAAGGGCTAAAAGTTCTGAGGACTTTTCCCGGGGGAAATTATAACGTAGGCTGCGCTAAAACCTACAGGGCTATCATCATCATTTGTCAATCTTTGAAAAAATGTGATTTGTTTTTCTTTTTACAATTAAATGGAATATGAAAGGTTGAAATGTCAGTGTTAAATTTACATAGTGTGTATAAATCTTTCAGGAAATGATATATAAAACACCCTTTATGTAAACTGCTTCAAAAAGGAAAACTGACATGCACGAGTAAACCGTATTGTTGATGGCTGGTGGACAGTGACCGTTTCTTACCTGTTGACTCATACCTGTACACTGTAATTGGATTTTAGGTATCCCATGTTAAGCCTGCTGCAAACAGTCCAGACTGAACGCGGATCAGACGCAGACAGGACGGAAATCTAGTCCTGTCTGCGATGTTTGTGGCAAAAAATTGACGCAGATCAGGCTAATAACAGCCTTGGATTGTATCTAGTCTGAAGGGGGTGAAAATGTGAGTAGGGTGGAGTGGTGTTCAGATTCTTCACAGATCCCCCCCCCCCCAAAAAAAAAAAATCCCGTCTGCGTTGGGCCTCAGTCCAGTCTGTATACTGTTTGTGGCAGGCTTTAAGCTCAGGCAGTAAGAAATGGTTGGGAGGGGATTGTGCATTAAGGATGGTAGTGAGTGGGGTGGGGGCTTCTCTGATGCTGTGGGGAAGGAAGATCCATCCACATACTCCCAGTTAATCATATATGTCATTATGTGTTGGCACATACCCAACAGGACATAGCCACAGGTACACACTGTGGGACCTAGTATGTGGTTGTTTACAGGTGGGGCAGGTGAGTCTATATGGGTCTACACTTAAGGTACTGGTCTCTGAGTTCTCCTCCCCAACCCCTTTTTTACATTTTCACTATTTCATTTACATCATATGCAGTACATTTTACTCTCATCCTCCTTATATGTGCAGTTTTGTCCATGTATAATGACATCCCACAGTATCGTTTGGCTGGAGCGCTCAGGCTACACTTTCCCTATCTACCTTCCACTCCCACTGCCCAGGGTTGATCTTCACTCACCCATTCATGAAGTTATTTCAATTTGGATAGCTATCGATGCCTCCCAAAAATGTGTTCTGGGGTTTATATTCGAATTAACTAACATGACACATCTCATATTTTATTGAAAAGTGATTGTGAAGATATGCGATTGAGATGCTTGCTACCTTATTATTTGAAAGAGTTTGGATCAGCTGTGCTCAGCGGAGCATGACTAGCCACCATAATCAGCTGATCTCCACTGGCTGTACACCGTCTATGTGTATACCCACATCGGCCGTATAGGGAGGGGGAGGTCAAGCGTGACGGACCAGTCACTGGGGTCACTGCACCCCTCGGCTAGAATTAATCTTGTAAACTCGCAAACACATAGATCCAGTCGTTATAATGTGGATGTCAATGTAAGTGGTAGGTATCAGTAATATAATAATATGCTAGTAAAAAAGATATGGCTGTGGATTTGTCCTAAATATTTCATAAATGGAAATGGATTATAACAATTTGATTAATTTGACTAATGAGACTTTGGACAATGTGAATGTGGATGAGAAGTATGAAACAGAATAAACTTGCAGTCACGGCTTGTACTATTAGAATGCTCTTTTTCAGCGTTTAAAAAACCAGGGACCTGATGAAATTATGGTTTTATTAAGATAATGCCTTTCAAGTTATATGACGTGGCATGTTTCTGAATTATATGGATCCTGTTTTCTGGCAGGTGACTCAGTGATAATGCTACACAACGTCTCCTGTGTACTGTACAGGCCCTATGTAGAGCATTATGAACATGGACACTGACATCTATGGTAACAGTGTCTTGTACATAATCAACACATAGCTTTCAACAGAAATAGAAAACGATAAGACATGTCAGCCTAGTTCCATTTCAATTTCATTCCGCTCGGATCGGGTTCCCTCTTCCTAAAGTGTATGTACAACTATGTTAAAGATGGTAGGAGACGGAGACGGAAGTCTGCCATACTTGAAAGAGAACAGACAGTGTAATATTACTTAACTCTATGGCTGTCAAAATCTTAGTTTCAGAATGAGATACACCATGCTCACATCGATTAGCAGCACTCCTGTCAGTGGTCTTTATATATATATATATATATATATATATATATATATATATATATATATATATATTCGTCATTTATCATTTTATCTAAATTTTAAGAGTTTAGAGCTAGCACCTGGATGTATAGCTAGCAAGTGAATGTATAAGAATCTGATAAAAATCATAAGCATTTCTAGGGAAAGGAGGGAGGGGGGAGCTGGGAGAGGGGAGGGATCGGGACTTGGACTGGAAGAGGGGGGCAATGGGAGTGAGCGTAGAAAGAGATGGATGTTGGGGGGGAGAGGCGGCGTCTCTCACGTGCATGCGTTGCAATGCATGACATCCATTATCGGTAGTGCGCCTGCGTGGATTGCATGTCTATGATTACAGTGCTCCTTCTGTGTACATATACATGTATATCTAAATATGACATGTCCATATCCATGCATGCATGCCCACCACATTACCATGCATGTAAATGAATGCATACATGCTTTATAATAATAACCACATCTGACTCTGAAACGACTATCCTACTAATTTTGTCTGACCCTGTCCCCATTTCCCATCAACATCCATCCCCCTTTCTCCATATCCTCTCCTGTGTCCCTTCCCTGTCCATTACCCTTCCCTTCTTCCATTTCCTTTCCCCTCATCTTTCCCCATCTAGCCTCTCCATCAATCACCATTCCTTCTGTCCCAATCACTAAAATAGATAATGATTTTTCCCTGAAGCATGCAGGCCCTATACTAAAATCATATGATTTTTAATTTCGATTTGAAATAATGATTATGACTTTGATTATAATTGCACCGGTGTCTTAAATTTGATGGTTGATAGAGGCAGTTCTGTGGGTGGAGGAGAAGGGGGAGCTATTGTAGATGTCTGGACATCATGAATAACACTCAGACATTTATGACTGGTCGGAATAATGATACGTTACAGGTCCATCATCCATACATGATCAAAGTGAGCACACTCTTATGATTTATAATGATGCATGGCATAAAAGGAGAATAAAATAAGGTATACAGAAAAAGCAAATATTGTCGTCATACATAAAAAAAACATGGCCCTTTGCAAATGTATCAATCAATTGATTTAGAAAGTGGACGTGGTGTCACCAGCCCATCAAAGACAAAGTGGTTATTCTAGAAGAATGCCCTAAAGTCTGAATAATCCTTAATGTAAATTTTACCCCAAAATTGGCATTGGTTATGTGCTTTATTTGAATGTATTTCTTGCCATGTTCATTATCAATATACATTTCTGCATTTCTAATTTAGAAACTGTCATGATCTTATCTGCATGTACTAAAACCTGCACTTGGTCAATTTAAATAAATCTGTGTCTAAACTTTAGTGCATTATTTGTGATCAAAGGTGAATGGGAATGAATCAAAGCATTAGACCTCCCAGGGCCTAGACATCAAGATACTGTCCCAGACACATGGAGGACCCCCTCCTGTGTCCTCAATGAGTGCCACACCTCACCTACTTAAATCGTCTCACCTGTCCACTATCTACACCTATAGTATATTCACCTGTCCAATACATATAGTACACACCCCTATCTTAACTATTTAATGTGACCTTTCTCCTAAGATAAGTTAGGTCAATGGACACTTTGTTCCCAACCTGTAAAACTAAGGGAATAACTGAAACAAATACTTGTCATTCAAATCACTTCTGATCTCATATTGTCTCAGCTGTCCACTATCTAGCTCTAGTATCTACCTGTTTGTCCAATACATCTACCTGTATGCCTACTAGTGTGAAGCCACCCTGAAACTCCTGATAACCTTACTTTTACTCAGATGGGGACCTACCTGGTAGAGGGGACCAAACCCTACATCAATCTTTAGCCTGTCCACTGTTTCTATATAATAGCTTATCCAGAATAGCGATATCCCTCTGTATATATGTTTCAGTTCTTCTCATTTCTTCCACAGCCTCCCTTTCCCCTGATCTGATCATAATTAATCTAACACTTCCACTCCAATACAGTGATCCTGATAGAGAGTGACAAGTATGATGTTAAGAAAATCAACATCCAGATAATCATATCCATATCCAATAGTAAATTTGACACCCAGTTGCAGGATATGAAGGGAGGATCTGACAAACAAACTCATTAATAATTCTAGGTGAGAGATTAATACTGAATAAGTCCATGATGTACTGAGATAAATAGTATATGACGTCAACACAACTATTCGTACGGTCGTATAGAGTATCACGTAAATACAGATGCCTAGATGGTATCATCTCACTTATAGTCATTAGTTATCTGGATACCCCTGGGTGCATACCCCTTCCCCCCCTTCGACTGATATGGGCATAGGACAACACTGTATTGTGTATTTCTAGTTATTTGCTTACTGGTTGGTTCATGAATACCAGGCTGTTCAATTATGTGTTTTGTATTTTCTGGCTTGCCTCCTGGATTCACTCCACTTAAACTCTTTCAATGAGTATACTAAACCTTAGGCAAATGCCTACAAAATATCCCTAATGGAAGATGTTTTGGCCAACTATACACTGTAAAAAAGGTGCTTAGAGTTTAAACACAATGCTAAACACTTTCTTGTCCCGTTGTTGAACACATTTTAGAAACCTAAACATGTTTAGCCTCACAGTATGATTAGCTTTTGTGCTTAGATTTCCATGTGTTTAGGTCTGTGTTTAGGTTCATATTGTGTTCACTATGGTTATACTTATGCCTGTTATGTGTTTCCATCTGACATGTTTAGATAATGGTTCAAGTCTCTAATGTTTAGCATTATGATACTGTGTTTAGATCCATGGATATTAAACTTATATAGATCATTCCATTCAATCTGTTGTATCTATGGTAAGTAGAGCGAACTTCATACTCCCAGGGAATAGCATTACATATATATATATATATATATATATATATATATATATAAATATATATATATATATATATATATATATATATATCTACCATAGGCAGTAACCCCATGTAGAAGTAGTAAAACAGAATGGCTAAGAGAGGGTACATTGTAGCTTTATATTTTTATGTAAAACACAGTACAGTTGTCTATGGTGGGCACTACTCATTAATCCAAGGGATGTAAGATCCAAGTGACCAATCTAACATGTTGAAATATTTACATTAATGTACTTTAACATAATATAATTACTCAGTGTTGATATACAAAATTATGTTAGCAGATTTTAGACCTGAAGAGAGTATACCTACTTTATGTAAGTACATTTGAACATAGTGCTGCCACCTAATGTGTCTTTTATATGTAAACACCTAAACACACACACACATATATATATATATATATATATATATATATATATATATATATATGTGTGTGTGTTTATATCCTAAACACCTAAATATCATACTGCTTAAAATGCTAAACATCTAAACATGTTTAGCATTGGTGTTTAGGCATTTAGAATAAAAGTGTTTAAACCCTAAATGGATGGCCAAGAATGCAACTATCTAGTCTATGTGTTTAGACTTTAAACATGTTTAGGTCTCAACTGTTTAAACCCTAAGCCCCTTTTTTACAGTATAGGCTATTATAATGAAATTCATACCCGATCTTTCATGCTTCACTAGTTAGGCACTTACCTAGTTTTTAAGACTTTGTCCCATGCATTTTATCTATTAAGCAATGGATAGATCTCATAAAAAAAGTGGATTTGCTCTTTAAATGAAGTCTCTATGCCAAGTATAAGGGAAGTTATGACTGATCAAAGACCCAAAATCGAACCCAAAATTCTGCCAGTGTTAAGAGTTTAAATAGGGTCCAGATTTGTGATCAAGCATATCGGATACAGGACTGGCTACATCTCTGAAATCATTATTTTGGACTATTTTCTTTTCATGTATGGAAGAGTTCCCCATAAAAGGTTGAAAATCAATGTATCATCAAATTTTAACAATTTAAAGCGATTTTATCTCGACATAATATCATCTGCGATTTAGCGATCTGACAGAATTGGTGCAAAATTATGGAGTTGATATGAAATCTTTAATTGGTCAGAATTTCCCTTTAAATTGACATAAAGACTTCATTTAAAAAGGAAATCTACTTCTTTTTATCAGCTCTATCCATTGCTATATAAATAATATACATAGGATTGAATTCTGGCAAACAGACAAGGGCCTAACATGGAGAAGCTGTTTGAAGGGTGATAGCGAATGACACGCTAACATTTTTGTGGGGTCTTGCAAACATCCTGTTCCCCTATGAAAAGAAAACCCCTAGACATTTTCTAAACCATTCTTTCCTGTAGAAAGTGTGGGAACTATTCTCTTTTATGTGAGATTTGGCCTTTATACCAAAAAATGCTTTCAAAATAATGGGTTAATTCACTTGGGGAGAATGGGATGTTTGCCTGCATCAATTATTTCTCATATAGATGCATATTAAACCACTAATCAATCCCTTTAAAATGAGCCCATGTTTGTTAGGATCCTCCAATAAATAGCTACACAATGATCTGTCAAAGAAAGGAGAGATTAGCACTCCCCAGTTTAGGCTTTATCACATTTTCACACCTCCACTGCAGCAGAACCATGCACTGGGGGTAGGTAAGTGCCTACACTAGTAGACTTTCGATATAGTTTGAACACACATTTGTTCAACCAGCAAATCTTTAAACCATCCTCATCCTCCCCTCTTCAACCACCCCCTCCCCTCAGCCCCTCAATTTCCATAGTATAGCCTAACCCTGGTTCATGCCATCGTTGATCCCAGTGTTAAATATGCTTTTCACCCCTGTCGGCCACCAGGAAATTACCAGTCATTACCAGGCACCCAAATAGCTCTCCCGTCTGTAGAAATATGTTTATGAGAGGTAGGATGAGGGGTGGTAAAATGCACATTTATAGCTCCAGGGTGAAGTATAGAGAAGGATGGGCAGGGGTGGGGATGGAAGGGCCTTCAATTGCCAGAACGTCCGCACGTCAGCCTCACTTCATCGTTGACAGTGATGGTAGCAAGGCGTTGGTTTGTTGTTGAAAAAAAGAAAGGAGAAAAAGCCTCTCAATTGGGGAGGACCTGCGGGCAAACCACAGGAGCCAATCTTCTACACAATGTACCACTATAGTCTACTCGCAACCCGCTCTTCACACACCAGCTGATTAACTTCACTTTGCATGAGTGACCTTCACCCCCACGCCACCCCCCCCCCCCACTAACCTCACACGTTCCTATCTCTGCAACCCCCATTTCTTAACCACCCCCCCCGACACACGCACACATACCAATCACCATCCATGGAGGCTACCCCCCCCCATAGAATCTGTCGCTATCAGCCCAGCCACCCCTATCCCTTGATCAAGCCAGCCTACATTGCCACAGCCCTCATCATAGCCAAGCCATCTAAAAACAGCCTAAACCAAGCTAAGCTTAAATTCATAACTCAAGCCTAGATCAGCCCAGCTAAGGGCTTTATCTCATCCACTTGTTGCTCTGCTCATCAGTTCAACCCCCACTAGCTATAGACTACGTAGTCCACGTTGCTACAGCATTTCTGCACCTTCCATCAAAATATATGCATTTTGTGCAATTTACTCTACAGTAGTAGTGCACACATTAACCTTTCTCCCTCCTTAGTTTTTTTCTGTTTTCCTTCCCTCTACTGATTTTCATCCAACATGCTTTCCATGGATCTCTCTTCCTGCCCCTCCCCCTTCGGACCCCATCCACTCCACCTAGCCCTCTTTCATCCACCCCCCTCTCTTGCCATCCCGGCCCTACCCCCTCAGGCAGAAAGTTTATCAATCATTGGAGACAATGCTCTTGGTAACCCAATCTGTTTGACAGTAGGGGAGTGGTAGTAGAGAAATAGGAGACGTTCTTGGCAGGGGAGGGCGAGTGTTGATATACCGTTAAGGGGTACACGGAGACAGGTGAAGAAGAAGTATGGGGCTGCCTATAACAGCCATAGCACTATAGGGTGTAGCTGATCACACTCAAGGAGCACGCCATCTTGTATTCTTGGGGGCGTCCTTGAAGCAGCAAGCAACAGCCCGGTGAAGTTACTCCCATCGAGGGGCATAGACATTAGAGTAAACGAACCTCAATATTATTGTATTACTATCCACGATTTGATGGCACCATATGTTGATCATGGGACAGCACCCTTCACATACTTATGGCCAGGAATTAAGACGTCTGGTTAAAACAGTGGCCCAGTAATATGGGGCGAGTAAAGGGGGTGTGGTGGTCTTATGGTAAGGGGTTCAGTATGTATGGTACAGCCAATATACCACAGAGGACCCACCCATTCAAAGGTCTCACAGAGTGGTAAGAAAGGCACAAAATGAAGCGATGATAAACCACAGAGATAGCATCCTTGACCCTCGGTTGAACTCTTTTCAACAAAAGCAGGATTTGGGATACACTGAGAGAAGGGTTGTCCAGGAGCCTTGGAGGATCCAATGTTGAGGCCAGTAAGGATCTAAATTTGGTTTCACAAGTAGCTGTTATACGATAATCCTGTCCCTTGTCGTCTCAGCTCATTATTAGCCCAAGGGATTAAGATTTCATAAAGGATTTTAGGGGTTATTTATTAGGCCTAACTATCTTCTAAAGTTGGGACCATCCTAGCAAGGATCTAAGGATGGTAAATGCCGATGTTGAATTACGTCAGGAATCTCCTCTTTAGATTTTTTGTACTGGCTGGAGCTTGGCCATGTGACTAGAAAATCCTCAGACTATTGATTCCCCTCCACTCCAATACTTGTATCAGGAGATATTTTGTTTGGACTCTTATCATAATCTTATGTGTAATATAGTTACCAGTCCAAACCCAAGAACAATATGAATCAGAGGGGGGGGGGGGGTCAGCTGTTAGCTTAAAAAAAGTTGAGAACTCGGAACCATTTTAATCCATGCCTTGTCACGTCAAGTCAACTTGAAAATAGACTGTTAATCTATACCTATATAAAGGTTGCTGCTTTTGAATTTCATCCTCATCGAATATTGCCTGTACTATCTATGTGGTAAAATATCTGCATGGAGAAGAGAGTGTTGCTTCTAGAAGTGGCACGCTCATACATATGTACATATTGACAAGAAAGCCTGCCAGCACGTGAATTGCAATTAAAGCCAGGGTACCTGCGTGGTGGGGTTGACGTGTAGGGGTACGAAAGGACCAACCTGATTCCATGTAGACTGAGTAAAGACGACATGCCCAGGGTCCTGTGCAAACCAGAGTCCCTGGTCACAGGCTGTTTGCATTTGGAAAACAATTTCATTAATCAAATCCCCAAAGGCTAATGGACACTCACGTCCCAGGCAAAACAACTCCTGATAAAAAGCACCAATGATCCTTATTCATAGTTGGAAGACCTTGGCTAGTTTTAAATCAGGGCTGGCGAAAACAAGCTCCCCTGTCTTACATCTCTCTCAATGTCCCATTCTCTCTCTCCCCCTCCACATAATTTCCCCTATTCTTCTACATACCAAGCCGATGCACTCAGATTTATGTACATTTCATGGTCAAAATCATATTTTTTCTGCATGGGAATCTGCCCTCTACTGCCCTCATAATAGATGAAATATAATAAATCATTCAGCTAAATGACACATTTCTTACTTTGTCTCGCCAGGTGATTTCAACCTCTTCCTTATTTCCTTCTGTATCTATTTCCTCTTCCTCCTTCAAATAAAACATCTCATTCACAATAACACTATTTTCATCATTTTCCTTTCTTCCCCTAGTCGTGTGAAGAAAGTAAAACAAAATGAATGATGACACTCCCAGATCTTGTGTTTAGAAAAAAAGATGAGGGATAGAATTGAGGTATTTTAGGTATAAATAAGCCCTCAGGTTTCAGATCCACATTGAGGTGTGGTGAGACATGCTGCTGAATGGGTAAGCCACTTTTGAAAGTGAAATGGCTATGGTGAAAGGGGTTGTTTTTAGTAGAGCTGCAGGAGTGGGTGAGGTTTTTGTTAACAATACTTGTGGGCTAGTGGCTATGACTGGACCCCTGCAGCCCACCCTCCCCAAGATGATCCCCCATCCCCACCCCTCACACATCCCCCAGTATTGTTTGGAGCCTGGTAGGGGTGTGTTGGGGTAACCTGAGGATCTGGCCGTTACCATGGCACCGCTGTGTCACGTGGTGGCCCATTGTTATACAGCTGGATCATGTCTGGTGTACGTGCCACCCCCCCCCCCACACACACACAGCCCCCTCCCCCCATTCCAACCCTCAGACACCCACTTATGTATACACCCCAAAAACCAGGAGTTTCTACCAAAGAAGGTTTATGCCTTCCTGCACTGACCTGCTTTCTGATCAACTACGTTGCACTCCCCGACCCACAGGGCCACAGCTGCCCTTCTTTACCTCTTCTCTTACAGATCTCCCTAAGGGTCCTTTTAAATCTTGCATCTACTCCTAACCATGTCGATGTAAAGGTATGGATAGCTAACCCCTAATCCTGATCAGTGATTTAGCGATGTCTGCCATGGACAACTAATGGATGTTGCGCAGCAATAATCGTGTACACAGACATTACATTTTCAAGTATACCATGAAGTTCTCATAGCCAACTGTAAGAGCTATCAATAGATGATTGAGCATGACTGGGAAGGGAACCTCCTCCAAACTGATAAGCTGGGAAAGAAAATGAATGGTCTGTGTTTGCCTTCCGCTATAATGTTCCAGTTTCCTTCTGGTTCTGATATTGCTTATCCATTTTAGATTTCAATAAGGGGGTTGTTGTTATTAAAATAACCCAAAGGAATGCCATATCCAGGAGACTGTTTCAAAACGGACTGATAGTGCAAATCTCAGAACTATTTGAAAAATCCACCATAAGGCCATGTGATCCTAGTTGATGACTCCTGATGAATGGATATAAGACCTCATGTAAACAGCCACATAGGATTTGGTGGAGCTGTCGAAGTAGTGCAAAGCTTTATTGTACCTGCATGTAATGACATCGTATAGTGGGCCCCCCCCACTATTCGAAGGGTCGCTGTTATAGGGTGTTTCGATATTACCTCCTGGCCCTTGCGTAATGCTCAACATATATTTACCAAACTTGAAGAAATGCAAGATGTTTAAGTTGTGTCCATTGCATAAATTGCTTTAAAGCATGCAGTAAAACACAGATCTTTTGGACTTATTATTTACAAACATATAATCATATGAAATATAGGCCAATACCACACCTCTGGCTCCCGCCTTCTCCCCCCACCCCATCTCCCATAACCCACATTCACCAAGAACACAACAGAAGCCCTGTTTGATGTAGATTGTAATTCTAGATAATTAACCCAAAACACCTACACCGGGCCCAGCTGGACAGCTACCATACATACCCTAGAGGCATGCCTCCCGACTTTCCTTTCTGCCAACAATTCCTTGGCGTCACAACACTGCCCCAAAGCCTTCACAGAGAGTTAGAGGGCCCGTTCCCCATCTGCCATATTTCTCCCAGGGCATGGACATAGCCTTAGGCGCGTAAGTGCTGGGAGCTAATCAAAGTAGAGTCCTTTTTATGTGTAGCGTCGGTGGGAAGGGTGAGAGAGGGAGGGGAAGAGGGGAGGAGAAAGAGGACATTTATATATGTGTACAGTGCATGATTATATCATAGGAAGAACAGGAGAGAATATAGGCCGAAAGTAGAAGGTTAAGTTAATACCTAGATATCTTTTGTTCTGTATACTACTTGGGAGTTGGGGCTCTGTTGGCATGGGTACACCCATGGAGGCGAGAGGGTCTTTTACACTCTGTGGTACTCCTAAATGTCTTATCAAAGGAAAGACAATAAAGTTTCTTACAGATTTACACTCTATGGTAAACTCGACGAATAGACTTTTTTTATCAATGCTTTACATCCAGGCTGATTTGATGATTTGATAAATATACCCTACATCTTTCATATTAGCATATATATTCTAGACCAAACCAATGCAGTTTTCCAATTTTGTATATCAAGGGTGACCTTTTATGTGGACCACCACTGTCTATACAAAGCTTCATTTCATCGCTTTATGATCTCATATCCAACTCAATTATGTCAAAGCCTCCTTTCCTCCATAATATTCCTCTACATAAAAGGTTGGCAGGCTTCAGCCATGTGCTATTACTATTTCTGGGGTCCTATTACTTATAGACTCTGGCACGCCTACTAGGAGTATGCTCCATGACTTCTCTGAATGCAGCTAAGTCACATGTATGCAGCCCCTACATGTATAATACGTGGGTGGTTGTTGTATACATGTGGGGTGTCCATTTTTTCCTCCTCTGTAATTTTTCTCCATGGCTGCCCATTGCATGGCATCCAGGCAAGCGTTGCAGCATTGCTCGCTGGCCATGGGCTTCTGGTAATGGTCATAACAGCCCAGGGGGAGTTGAGGGATGAAATTGTGACCAGTGGACCAAGGGGCATCTAGCGGGTCCCTAATAGAACACGATACTGAATTATTGTGTCACATAGGGCTTGACACCCGCCCTCAGTAGCATAGAAGCATTTGTCTTTACCTTACAGAAAAGCCCTGAGTAAGAGAGCCCTGGGTTACTGCCTCCCTTGCCCACAAACTTTACCCATTCCCTCTTCAGTTCCTTGGCCCCTCCCATGTCCCTCCCAACCCCCCTCCCCTTCCTCCTGATGCTCCACCACTACAGTAGTGACTTCTGTGAGGGAATGTCACAGAGGCAGAGCACCATTAATAAACACTTCACCAGATGGTGTTTCATCACAACAACCACCACCACCACCACCTCCAGCAGCATGCAGCCCTCTGGCAGTCACCCTCTGCCACTGTTTACAAGAAATAAAGCCAGAAGGCAGCAATAATCTCAGTCCCCATATTTGTGGCTACTCAAGTGTGTGGTGGGCCTGGTGGTGTGGGGAGGGGGTGGGGTAAGGTGATGGTGGGGGGCTTGTTTACAATTTTACTCAAGTAAAAATGTCTCGATCCAGTTAACATGAGTAGTCCCATGAGTAGGCATGCAGGTGTGTAAGTATGTATATATAAATGAAATAAATGTGTGGGTGGGCACTTGGAGCGGCGAGCTGAATTCCAATGGGGTGCTTGATTATCTAATATCATATGTAATTTGGATCTTGTGACTACAGATATCATCTTCTTGGCAAATACGAAGTAGAAAAACTTCAGTGAATATCCATGAAGAACCGTTGCATTCTGGGGTACTTTCCCTTCTGGAATGCTTTAGAATTCGATATGATAATTATACATAAGCTAGATCATGTGCTCCATACAAATTAAACATCAATGCACATATTCACCAGATGGGCTTTAGCAATTGGCGGGTCTGATTTTAACATGGGCTAGGCTAAGATTATCACATAAGGATTCAAGAGCTGACATGCCAACAGCAGTCAAACCTATTTAGAACCAAGATTTACTTATCATATTTTAGTTTTCACAATGGGACACTTCTCTGCCTGCTTGCTCTTAATCTGTACAAGAAGGTCAATGTCTATATTGCATGTGTAGGCAACCTCAACCTCCAATCACAATATATTACAGACCTGCTAATGGACCGGTCACATCTAAGGGAGACCTCTCTATTGGGACTACATTATCCCAGCAATGCCTCCTTGAGGTGCCAACCTTGAAGCAGTACAATAGGTTTTAATTGCTCCAGCTCACATAAGCAGTCCTGGAACTCACTGTGTGCATGCAGAGACCTTTTGGACTCTGGAGCGGCGGCGTCTCAAACGAGGCCAAAGGAGAGACGTAAGCTGCATGGTGATTGGTCAGGTGAGACCAGAAGGGGACGCTGTGGTCGTCTTTGATGTCAGCTACCCGAATGACTTTCCGAGTGACCTTTTTGACCTTGGAGCACCAGCTCATGAAAAGCTCCATCATGCTGAGAGAGCGGTGCCTTATGGATAGGTAGGTAGGGTGTGTGTGTGTGTGTGGGGGGGGTGTTGACCCTGAGGCTGGAGGTTGGATTGAGGGGGGGGGGCTAAGGATGTTCACTGATGGGTAAGGCGTAAGACATGCCATATGATTGCAGATAGGCAAGATAAAAGGATGTCAACTCCAACTCCCAACTTTTCTAGTTCTAGTAATTTTATTTCATATTTTGTTCACGTCATAAACGGAGATATATTTCTACATCATATGATATTAAATGTACACAAGCAATGAATAAACCACGATCTTAATTATGGCCAGTGTATTCACCCTATGCCAATAGATCTAGGCCCTACTCTGTGAATTCATATAACACAATATAAAAACATTGAAGTATAGGAGTGCATGTATCCTGTACTGTAAAGCAGGCCTGAGGGACAGGGAAGTGGTGCAGCCACAGAAGCTTGACTGCTCATAATGGGGCATAAGGAGTTAGGGAGTGGTGAAAACAAGTTCTGGTAGGTGAGGAGGGGGGGGGGGTGTTACCTATAGGTATGTGGTATGTTTTATATGTGAGCATGGGTTTGCATGTCCACGTCTACTGGTGCACACATGCAAGTCTCCATGTGTGCCTGTATTAGTCGTACTAACTTAGCATGACTCACGCCCATTACACTCACACTGACACTAATTATGAGCAATGGGTCACACGCTGAGGTTCTTTATTATATCTATTAATACATAACACATGTAGCCCCCAGGGGTGGGAGGAAAGAAGGAGGGATGGAGAGAGAGAGAGAGAGAGAGAGAGAGAGAGAGAGAGAGAGAGAGAGAGAGAGAGAGAGAGAGAGAGAGAGAGAGGGGTTTATTTTTATTTTTGAAAACATGAAATTATTTTCAGCAAGACGTTGGTGTATATTGTATGAGTCCCTGTTTACGTGAAGTAGTTGAAGGGTAAGAGATGGGGATAGGAGGTTACATATGAAAGTAGTAGCTCTACAGATAGGAGAAACCCTCACTACCTGCATTGATATCAAATGCCATTAAAAATATTTCGCATTGGTTAGCAAAGGAAATACGTGTAGATGAAAGGAATAGAGATTAACAGGTTGGACTATAAAGAAAGGGATTCAGTGATATATTGTGTGGTTGGAACAGGAAGACCCATGACACTTACATATATGATTATATGGTGGTGAGGAAAAGAAGAAGGGCTGTCATGGAGAGGGTCAGCGTTTGAAGTAGACTATGATAATCCAGAGACAGAGAGATAGAGATGGACAAAGTTGGTAGAAAGAGACGACTGACCTGTGGTAGGGACGTCCATCAGAGGTGGTCTAACCCTGTGCCATATGTCATGATCTCTGTGTTGTGTCATAAGCCAGAAGCCACTCAGTCATACTGACCCTGCCCCCTTCCTTCTCTCCAACTGACCTGCCCCCTACTCTTCCTTTGCCAAAAACTCATCTGTTTGTATTCCTCTGCGCCCACGACAGGGCAGAATATTACTTTCAACAATAATAGATAACATCATAGTATGCATAGGTCGCCTCCTTTTTGGAAGACCACCAACAAAACAGATGCACACGTATGGCATCAGAGTCAGGGGTGGTTTTCCCAGGTCAATGAATATTGTTTGATCTGTGGAAGTAGGTTTATGGGCGTATCTTGTAGCCCAGGCCCTACATGGCTATATGGCTAATATTGTCTACACAAAGCTATCATAAATGTATATAATAGACATTCCGTCAGTATTAGCATAAACCTATCTCCCCTTTACAATAAATCTAATGCAATTGTTGTTACATTAATTCATAAACTTAGACAGCTGGGGTTCTGCTCGGGGTCCATTTGTTGATAGATTGTTCGGTTCCAGGCCGTCCTGATTTTTATCCTGATGTTATATATCTCAATCACATGTGTGCTTTTTTTTGTACTTTGATTTGCAATCGATCAATACCTTATCAGGTTTATGGACCATCAGACTATTTTGAATGGAGCTTTTCAGTGTACACCATTCTCACTGTAGTCAAAACAGTGATGGGAACCTTTGAATAAAATTTTATTGGAATTCAGTAGTAGACCAGAGAGCAGTATCTAAGTCTGCATGAACAGATAAAGATGGTATGGTAACTGAACTACTTCATCAGGGAAATGCCTTTTTTAAAACTTAAATTCAGCTCATGATAGCAGCATGTATTGAGAAGCTCAAGTACTCCAATGTAAATATAAGTAGGGCTTTCGTGTTGTTTCTTCTTGTCTTATCTCTCTATTTTCATATAGCTATGTTGAAGATACATGTATGTATTTTTGCAATATCAATATCTTCATATAAATGATGTCAGTTGATGAATAGTACCTTGAAAATAACAGTAACACTGTCTGCAAATGGAAGTATCAAATGGGAGCTATGATACTTTGATTCTAAATCAACCAATTCAAGAAACCTATGCGGCAAACAAGTATTGCGTTATTATACATTCAATGGACTATATCTATAAAAAGGAGTTTTATATATTTACTTCAATACATTGGTCACGCCTGTGTAAGTCTCAACCACCTTTTACATGGATAAGTATATATACACACACCATCACATGCATTGGCCTTCAGGCCTATACCCACTTTCACAGACTGTACATTATTCATGTAATATTTGTTCGCTGTGATCCAACAATCCCACATGGTAGCCTGGTGATCAGGCATAATAATATACATGTGGGTGGGAGTGGTTGGCCACTGCCCATACGGCTCTGACAGAAACCCATCAATAGGTTAATGGCACCTGTCCAGTCAGAGTACTGTAACCCTATCTCCCATATACATGATAGCCTCCCTGGAACCACCACCCCCCCCCCACTGTACATCAAACTTGTATTTTATGAATTTACAAGGTGGGTCATTCATTAAAAGGCAATTTCTGTGTTAAACATGGCATGTCTAAGTTAGATGTAGCGCCAATAGCATGAAAAGAAACGATTACATGTAGCAGGTATCTTATGCTTTTCATGTTGGCTTGCCAAACCATCCTTGACAGATGGTTCATCAAAAACATCATGGATGCTTTTTTTGCAGTAATCAAATATACATATCTTCACTTTACGCCAGAGGTCAAATGAAGTCATTTAAACTTTTGTTTGATTTGTAATAATCATTAAACATTTTAGGTTCTTAGTGCATAAAATATGGGACCTGACCCTACCTCACTCTCATCCCAGAGTTGACACTCATTTGGCAGTAACCTCTACCTCTTATTTATAGTCATTGGCCAGACTTTTATGTCATGCCCCTCAGAGTTAGGAACGGTCTATATATTTATATTGTGATCTATACATGAACAAAATCTTTAACTAACAATTTACATGTTGATGTTCCTGGTACCTCTTCCCACCTGAGTTAAGCCTGGTACTTATTCCCAGTGACTTATTCCTACTACTGAACTAAATACAGTACATTGTAGCAGACCCCTAGAGCAATATTGGTCACAACTTTGACCGTGGCTTTTATAGACTCTATTCATGCATACCACGTGAGATCTGACCACGTGTAACCAGTAACCTACGTTAATTTCTAGTCTAGGTACTCATACTCTATAGAGTATATGTAATGCTTGAGGCAACAACCCATAATCTAATGCTTTAGATGCAACATCACAGGACTGATGTGATGTGTAATTGCATTTGGAAAATAAACTAATTTTGAATTTGCTTGGCTAATTCCGAAGTCAGTTTACTTAATAAATGAATATATTCTGGTATCCGTCATTGTTTTTCATCTGGCGCTTTATAGATTATCTGCATATTAGTTTAGGTAAATTATCCCTTAAATCCCATTATCTAACTTATGTACCTTGTCCTACTTCAATGGGAAAGTTATCGGATAGGCTGTTGGGTTTCGATGTGTAATCCTCTAATAATCCTATAATAGGTTCACTTCAAACTTTTAATTTCATTCATTGTGTTTACATTACATACCTTATTGCTGAACTCATGAATTAGTAAAATTTAATTCCCATTGGAGTGGTAGTTCACGCTCAGGTGCAAAGTGAGTGACCATGGGCAAAAGTCTGAATTAGAGACATCTATTGTCCAAAGGATAAAACATATTCATACCCATCCTAAGGTCTATAGCCTATCCTAGGTACAATCCAAACAGAAATAAACATATATATGTGCTTGTCTAGTCCGACTGATTATGAAAAAAAAAAAAAACATTAAGAATATTAGAAGCTGATTGATATTCAATATACTACTGCTATGATGCCCATAGACAAGCGTTTCATATGCCCATTAACCATGGGTACAAATGAACGCCAACCATAACGTAGACTTCTAAACAAAGAAAAACATTTCGTATGTGTACTAGTATTTAATTGGGAACGACCACTGATCGATTTGTTTATGAGTAGGATGCCTACAATATAGATATGAAGTGTATGGGAGATCACAATGGGGTTGAATCTAAGGCTTCAAAATGAAATAGTAATATCCTCAGCGAAATAGTAATATCTAGGCCAAAAAGAAATACAGGTGTGTTTCCAGTAACATGACTTGAAAAGGTAGGGTCGGTAGGTCGGATTTTTAAAAAAAGAAATTTTACATTAATATAGGAAATGTTAGGGCACATCAATGGATGTATCAGTTTCTTTAATTTCATTGTAAAATAATGATGGGAAAATGACAACTGTGAGAGAGAAGAACACAAAAAGGATGCATGAAAAATCCTCAAAAAGTAATGAAAAATTTCTTGAAATATGAAAAAATGAGACAAACTTCTTCAAAATAAAAAAAAGGGTTTTTTTGCCCCTGTTTTGCTAAGGTCGGTCGGGTTACTGGAAACAAACCTTTTTTTTATTTGGCCCTATATCATATCGGATCGAGAACTCAAAATTACAAGATAACAAGGAGGCATTAACAAATCTGTCTCGTAAGTCCCATTAGCACTCACCACATGAGACCTCTGCAAGTCTACAGCTGATTGGTTATGTGATGCTGGCAGTGGGAGGTACAGGTATAAAGGTCCACGACAGGTCAGGCAGTTCACATCCAGATGTTTTTATTTTACTTGGATCCTGATCCCACCTTTTGCCAGCTGGCCCTGAGTGCTGGTGTGGGAGTAGGGGTTGGGGTGGGAGCCACAGGTAGGCGCGGGTATTGGTGGGAGGGAGGGGCTGATAAATAAACAGAGGTAGGAGGATCCAAGTTGGATCCCACGTGCTTTGGGCACAGACAGCTCATTAAGCGGACTGGAGGAGCTAACCTTAGCTGACATTGTTTTTGGGCCGTGGTATACACTAAATATGGATAGGGCCACTCCAAAAAAAACTGGTTTCTCATCACTGCGCGCATCAAAAAATTGTGTTTTGAAGATATTTTTTTTTACAGATTTATAGTCAGAAACATGGTAAAAATAGAAAAATATGGGCGTATTTGCTATAAAATTAAAGCTAACAATGTCAGCAATACAGTGGATAAGAGATTTTGAGTGCATTTTTACAATTCTTTATGTGCATGTCCTGATATACCCTGAGCAAAAGAAAAAAAAATCGCTCCGTCATATTTTTCAGGGGCTGGTAATGAGAAACCAGTTTTTTTTGAGTGGCCTAGAGGGTGGGAGAATGGGATTCACGTTCTACAGCCTTATCAGAGAAGATGGAGAGGAGACATCGAATGGAAGGGGGTAACTAAGGTGGTAGGAGTGATCGGGAGGAAGAGGTTGATTGAGTTATCTAAAGAGAGACAGACAGACAGACTGAAGGACAGAGAGAGAGAGAGAGAGAGAGAGAGAGAGAGAGAGAGAGAGAGAGAGAGAGAGAGAGAGACGTATGCAGACAGAGTTTGCAACCAAGTTTACATGCAACCTTCATCAGAATACAGAGTGTGTGACACAGCTTTAAATCCTGCTGGTGCTGCTATTTAGATATCAATGTACCATTTTCCTCATATTATTACCCCCATCCCCCACCCCAAGCCATGCAAGTGCAAGCCCCATGCCCCACCTCCTCGACCCTCCAACCTCTGTCTGTAACCCATGGGAACAGTCCTTTATGATCTGCATGGGCATTACCACTGACCTCTGGCAGCACTGATTCTCTGATGACATAGAAAAGGCTAACTCGTAAATCAGACAGGGGAGCAGGCAATATGGCATTACAATGACCACCCATACAGGGGCACAGCGACCCACAGGAGGCAGGTACACTGGTCTACGGCGCCGGTCATGTATATATGGATGAGCTGGTACAGGCAGACATGACTTGACAGACTCGTAACATTGGTCAATAGACATATACTTTGTCTAGAGTTATTGTGCTACATGTATATGTACCGAGGCTATTACTATCAATATAAATACAAAATGGAATTTATCTATGACTACTTTAGATACTAAATAGGCTGGTTAATTGATACGTGCAAAACAGTGATAAGGACATGCAAGGTCTTAAAAAGAAGGAAAGGAAAAGGTAAAAGAAGGAAAGGGGTGAAAAAATGAAAGGAAAATGACCAGGGCATGTTCGAGGAAATATCACATAGATATTTTTCTCATTCAGGATCCAAATGATGTGATCTATTAGTAAATCTGTTATCAGGTCAGCTGTGCATAGATCTGTATTATGTTTTGGGTTTTTTTCTGGATAGGGCTGTAGTAGACCACATTAATTAGTGCTATACTTTAGGTATGGATGATGTATTGTAACCTCGTCTACATGCTAACCATGCTCCATGTGTACTGTATATAGTGTCCAGCAGGGACAGGCACCACCAGGTACACCAAGTGTTGTGCTTCTGTGTTGGCTGTCACACTGACCAATGTCCAGTGGTCATTGGTAAGGGAGGCACGTTACAGGCATATGTATAACATTGTCACTCTGGCTCACCAATACAGGGGAGAAAGGATTTCCATGTCCATAGAGGATAAGGTTCAAACCAGAGCACTGTGTGGCTGTCCAATACAGAGGAGGAAATATTTCTAGGCCAATAGAGGAAGCAGAGGGGAGGATCAAACCAGAACACTTTCTTATAAAAAGAAAATGAAAGTTTTTTGCAGGGGCGTAGGAAGCAAATTTAAATGGGGGGGGGGCATGGGTCCTGGTTAGCGGGGCTGCTTACATAGGGGACCTACCCATCATTGGGGGGCAGGCCCCCTGCTCCAAAAATATAAATTTGCTTCCTACGCCCCTTCCAAAGACTTTCATTTTCTCTTAAAATAGGTATGACCCATCTGAGCTGTAATAAAACATTTAGATGGTGATATTTTATGAGAACAGAATCAGCATGATCCAGCACAGCTTTGATAAACCTCTCTAGGCCGATCAGGTTCTACTGTCTCATAGTTTTCAATAACTTTTATTTTTACTCGGGTCCAAAATAAACCCAAAAGTAGCCTCTGATGGTCTCCAATGAACTTTGACCGGGGGGCACTGAGCCTCGGTTTGGGTACCAACTGTGGTTCTGACCCCGGGGAGCAGTGGCTGTCGACGCATTGATAAGGGGAAAAAAGACTATAGGATCAGGGCCTTTTGATAGCTGCTATAACTTGTATGGAATCAAAATAGCCTAATTATTGCATAAAATCATCCCAGAGGTGTGAAAACCCCTATTTCAAATGGAGGAGGGCCCTGAAAATGGGAGCTGTTATCTGACTTACTTGAAAAAGGGGGGCTGTAAATTTTCAGCTGTTTTTAAGGGGCTGTCCAATGACCAGAAAAAAAGGGGGGGGGGCTGTAGTTGCGCAGTTGGAACCACATATTAAAGAGTGACTGCCCCCCCCCGTGGAACTATTAGTCACTAACCAAACGAAATCACCAAAAGATAGGTCTATGCAAAGTGCTAAATATCGCCCTGTTGTGCATGGCTATAGGTAGGGAAACGTCCCGGGGGCCACTTCCTATATGTTCTATAGTAACCATGTGTGTACACGACCCTGAACTTTATACTTCTTATAGCGGGAGAAATTTTCACCAAAATATACCCCTATTGGCGTGAATCAATTAGAAAACGTACCCCTTTCCCTTCAAGAAGGTAAATCCTCAATTTTGGCCCCCTTTCAAAGGATCATTCCCCTAGAATCTACCCCTTTTCTGGCAAAAGGTTGATAATTTCCTGAAAAAAAAAACATCCATTTCCCGGCCAATATTTTGACAATTTCCTTTAAAAAATGTCGAAAATTAAGTCTGAATAAATGTCCTTAGCTAACTCTGGTTCTAGTTGGAATATTTTAAAAATTCTTTCACCGTTGGAAAGCCCTTTAAAAGGGTATAACCCCTTTCGGCCTCAATTGAACTCAAAAGGACCTCTTATAACGGATCCGGGCGGACCCGCTACATGGATCCAAAAGGTACCCCTTTCCCGCTAATTTGTGTACGCACATGGTTTCCATATCTTCTCAAGTGTCCCCCCCGGGGGTAACTTGAAACACTCTTTTTTAGCCTTATAAAAACAGCGCTGCATTCAATCATGCAAAGTGACATATCAGGGTCAAGCAAACGATTGGTTTTGGCTGAATTAGGAATCAAGCTGTTTTCATCAACTAATTCTTGATATCTATTGAACCCACATTCTAGAAAATGACTCCCGTTTGATAGGCATAACAAACACATTGTGCAAGTTATTCACAGAGGCCATTACTGACATTAGTCTCGGACTCCTGTCCATTTACCCTCTCCCTCCTTCTCTTGATAGAACTTTGGTAATATATTGCCTTGTGGAAATTAGTACGATCTGGGTTAGAACAAGAGACAATGTTCAGAATATCATTTATTTTTCAAGAATAATTAGAAGAATAAATAGATTGAGAAACAGTGATTGGTGCTCATGGTTACTGTATATGAGATCGTGTCATTTTCATCACAATGTTGCCCCATATCTATAAATTGAACTTATGGGGTGGTTACTGGTTATAATAAAAATACTATTATAAAACTCTATAAACTGTGGTATGTCCCTTTGATGCCCACAAAGTCTACCTGGATTATAGACAGCCAAAGCCCTAATTGTTGTGGTTTGACCAGCTGACCACAACTGGGTCACACTTCATGTCGTGGTCGCTACTATTCGTCTCGACACGGTCCTCAGGCTATGCCCATGACCAATACAGACTACATGCTGAGTTACATGATGCTCCCTGGTCACATGATGAATACTGTCTGTACGCATGCGCATACCTCTGCATATTCAATTAGCTCCCCATGGGTCTCCTTCTATCCCTCTGCCCCAGGCTACCTTCCTCAATGTTATAGTATATTAGAGTAAGAGCAGAACTTTCTCACTTCCGTATGGCCAGACCTGTAAAATTTACATAATTCCTGGCTTGTATGGTGGTGGCTTAGGCGTAGTCTTATTATGCATGATTTGCCCCAGGACTGTTACAAGTTTACACTATTCCCATGTTAGAATACAGTCAGAATGTCAATGCAACAAGCAGCACTGAATTGGATATGGCTACACTATTCCTTTGATTCCCTACCTCTACATATATGGCATCTAACTTCTAGTCTACCTTTACCCAATTTGAAAGGTTTTCCCCACTGAATATCCTGGGCTTATCCCAGCCCATCATTTGTTTCATTTATCCGTGTGCCTAGCTGTAAATATCTGTTGCTATCAATGGGTTATTTTGAAATAGTCCTCTCTAAATCAAAGGGGGTGGGTATTTTTTGTCCAGCCTCATTTCACTTTGGTCAGAGAATTGTGAAGTTATCCCCTATTATCATTTCCAGCTAGCTATGACTACTATGTAGAGTGATGCCAATCCTGATAGGGCCACATGCTTTGCAGCAAACCCCTGAGCATTTCTTCATATTAAATGCATCTATAAATCATCTACATAGATAGGAAACCCTATTATGTGTTCCTATGAATAATTGATCAATTGAATTCTATCTGTCTTTGGCTGGTGGTAGGCCTATATGAGTTAGATTTCTAAAATATCTAATATTACACACGTGATAAGGAGTCACACTTCTAACATGAATATGTCAATCTGATTTATCTTAGTGACACATGTAAAGCTTATAATACACGTCATGGCGGCCCTTGTAACGTGCATGGCAGGCGATATGTTCACCCTCTGATATCACAGTTTCTTCATTTGATATCACAGTTTTTGTCACTGATATCACAGTTTTAGGATTTGATATCAGAGTAATTCCAGGAAAACCTCTGTATCAAACTGATAAAGAATTTTAGACCAGAAATTGGGGGTAATTGACTGATATTCAAGTTAATTAGAGCAATCCATTCATTATTCTTCATGTTATGAAAACTCCAGTATCAGGGTGAAACAGCAGTATCTCAAAAGCTCTGATATCACAGTTAACTCTGATATCAATGTTTCTAGTTGTGATATCATAGAATTTATCTCTGATATCAAAGTTTTCAGATGTGATATAGCTGTTTTAATTCTAATATCAGAGTTATTAACTGTGAGATCAAATTTTAAAACTAAGTTTCTGATAAACTCATGTTTCGCCCTGATACTGGAGTTTACAGAATATAAGAAATAACAGGAAATAATCAACACAACGGTATATTTTCTATTTATAAAACGAAAAAAGAAGGTAGGGAAATGAATGTATCCCAATATCAGTCTGATATGGCAATATTTCAGAAAATTAAACTCTGATATCAGACAAGGAAACTGTGATATCAAAGTTAGAAAACCCTGATATCGAACTCTAAAACTGTGATATCAAATAAAGAATCTCTGATATCAAAGCGTGAACATTTGGCTTTCCACAGTAGTCACTATGACGTTATTGCTCTCCACGTCATTGTGACAAGCTGTGACATCCCATACCGGTAGGATCCGGTCGTATGTAGAAGTGCGGGGGGGGGGTCAGACCTACCTGTATTGGTTACGCATGTCTGTAGGCCAAAGTGTGTAAGTGGGATAAGGGGGGTCCTTGATCCCACCCGACCGCTGCTGATACCCAGCGGCACACGTGAGTCCGCAAGCAGCACGCCAGGAACAGGCGACGTGTTCCTGTCCCCTAGTCCTGCCGTTTCACGTTGATATAATTCATCCATACTATATATTTTTTTCTTGTGTTAATTTCATATGCTGAAGTGAAATCTTGAGATTAGATTTGAATGAATTGATATATCACTCAGATTGTCTGTGTAATTCAAAGGTCCATTTATGGCCTTCCAGGGTGGTTATCAACAGTGACTCCTACTCACATATTCCCTACCAAAGGCAGATTTCTTATTCAAATATTATATCATGGACAACCCATATGATACATTAACGATTATGACAAATTCATAATCTACTGGTTCTCCAGGTTCTGCGGCAAGTCTACACAAGCTTACCGTACATTGTAGTTTGGTGACCAGTCCCTTCATTCTATTCATCTCGGTGTGATTGTCCATTTTCCTAGTAGTGACTCAGTCTGAACAAAGCATTTGCACACAAAAAAAAACTGGGACCAGAACCAGAGTGTATTGACATGGGTTATGTGCACTGTTCATTGATGTCTTACAGCTATTGTATACAACAATGGCTATGGCTGGGATTTTCTGTGAACTATGTTTTTGATAGACTACTCATAATGCTGCCTATTCCTGTGAACAGTTTGCAGAAGGCCCAGGAATTTAGCTCTGTCACTGGCAATATACTGCAATGTAGGCATATGCCGTGGGTCTTGTTTCATTCAGATTTAATTTGATATGGTCAGAGGGAATTAGTCGTACATGACATAAGGCGATGTAGGTCTAATGAATACAGACATGCTATTCTGTTCATGTGTTGTTATAGGTGCACATGTCCCAGGTCAGAATGGATTACTAATTAGGCCAACTATCAGTAGTCTATAACGTCCGACCTGTGTGTTATGAAATTTTATATTTATCCTTTTATACACAATGGAATAAGATACAGGTACACCCAGCATCACTCAAGATGAGGTATAGATCATGGCTATCATATCTTTTTGACATTTAACACTGGAGGTACTTTATGCTATGTTAATATGTACCACAGTTATATCCTTTTTTATATTCTACATTGGCATACTTTGAATTATTGATTATGCTACATGTACATGTATCACAATTTACATAATATAATGAATAATGTAGACGTTGAATGATCTGAGACAACCTGTCTGAATAACCTGTCTCAATCTATATAGTGGATAAAGGTAGATACAAGGTGGACCTACTGTCGGCTCCAGGGTATCGATGAGTAATCAGAATCCTGAATACTATACATACATTTCATGATTGAATGAGGCAATACAAAAGTCCTGCCTAGACAAAGAAAATACACCTGTACCAGCTTCATCCTGGATACCTTCAGACACTTAAAATAGAATGGCTCAGATCCAGGGCTATGGGTACTACAGGTGGTTGTATATATCGACATATAGACCGTGGTAGGCCTATCATCATTTGTTTTGTTCCAGATACGCATCTTCCCACACAAAGTCTGAGAACCTCAACATTAATATATAACCCTACAATGCTGTAATAGATCAGAGAAATGTTATCGTAGATTCAATCTTGAGTTACACCAGCAAATAAGGATAACATGTAAAGAGTATTCTTTGCTCTTCACAGAAAATATATATTTGAAAGAAGTGATCAGTAGTGATCAGTTTAGGGTGCTCAATATGACGAGGACTGGGGACTGGTGATCTTTGGGTGATCATATATGATCACTTAGGTTCATCAAATTGATTAGTTTATTTCCCGCATTTTTGAGCAAAACACAACAGAATCATCAAAATGATGACATGGGTGATCACTTTGATTACTTTTCCTTTTCTTTTACTGTTAGCTGGCTTAAACAATACAGTTATAGATTTATTCTTGAATTCCCCCCATCCATGCAGGGACATCATTGGAGTAAATCCAACCTTTTGGAATTGACCCCATATGGTATAGGTTTGATTTTTACTGATGGGTGGTTATTATCAATGAAACTTTTGAAACAGAAAAGGTGTCTAAGCTCTAAATGTACATGTATCTGTCTCAGATTCATTCTCTTTTAATAAAATATTTTTCTTTTGTAAAATGCATTCTACATGTTCACATTCCCAGTGTCTTCTGTTTATTCAATTATCAATAATCTCAGTATAGTTTTAAATCAATACATATCCATGGGCATGATTCATATAATTATAACATAGTTGGATAGTAGGGGCCTCTGGTGGCAGAAATGAGGTAATCAAAATGATGACCTTTGGTCATCTATTAAACTCATCTGCACTGATCTCTTTCCTACTGGTATATATTTTCAGTGTTGTATGGAGAATCGATGCAAAATGCCACATTTTAACCACACAAAATAGCATATAATTGAGGCATTATCACTGCCATATAATAATGTGTAGGAGGGAGGACAAGGTGAAAGCTACAAGAGGACGACCAGTTATAGCCTTATGGATTTGTCATAGAGAAGTAAGCACCATGGGCATGGTGGGAGGTGCAGAGGCTGCCAATTTAATCTTCAGTCTACTCCTGCTCCCATACTGAGTAGTATAAGGACACAAATAAGGACTTTATAGCTCACCTGGGTTAACCTTGACTGGTACTAGTCTATAGTATATTTGGGATCACTTGCGTATGATCATTTTCACTTGGCAGAGCATGTCATTATCTGTATTGCTATAAAACACTATTTCAAATTTAACTAAAACTATTCTCTACCATTATCTGTTATCATGCAATTGTGTTCTCTTTGCTTTTCATATTAAAGGGCACATTTGAAAGTTTACTAAATAATGGTATATGAATCATGTGACTAACCCAAAAGGAGTATATTTGTACCTATAGCTTCTATAGGTCTCTTATTTTATGAAGGTAACTTGGTGGTTTGTGATATTTGCATTGATACGAAATAAGGTTTGTTATTCCTCCAGAGGTTTCTCGATGAAGGTTAAGACTGTTGCTGGTGGAACTGGAGGGGGCCAGGGGCCAGCAGACAGTAAACAGGGGACTGTTTATTATGCCAATGTGGGATGCAGCAATACTGTAGGATTCCTTGGGTGTGTAGTAGTTTGGGAGGGGGCCGGGGAGGGGGCTAATGTTAATATGCATGTAGGCACACACACATTACCATACACACCGAATACACGCGCTCCTATGGGTATGTGAGCGTGATGAAGGTTAGGGACAGGGCAGCACCAAAGAGACCGTGACATTTTAACTCAACCGAGACTGGGTTCTATTCCACCCACCCTTAACCCTCTCTCACAAACTCAAACCCTCCCACACATGTCTTGTACATACTTTGCACATGTACCTGCACTCCCTTCTACCATCCTCCTTTCTCACAGACTGAAAGGGAATCCAGGTCTTCACTGCTCTCAGCTTTCTTTATTGAGTTGTGTGTGAGTCTGTGGTGAAGGTGGGTGTCCTTTGTTGGGTGTTGTGTTTGTGTTTGTCTGTATGTCTAGGTGTCTGTGTGAATAGATCTGTCTCCTCTGTCCTCTACTTGGTCTCCATATCTACACATTGGCTTTTGCCACCCAGCCTCCCCTTTAGAGATGTGCACTTTCATGGTGTTCCCTTTCTCTGTTTACACCTGCCTGTTATGTTAGTCCACTCACTGCTTATCTTAGCCTTCTGTTCTACCCCCACCCACCCCCACCATTCTCGGTATCATCATCTGAGGAACGATCTGTCTCCCTTAGGCAGTGTTCCCTTTCCCCCACTACCCATCCCCTTTTGGCTGGTCCCTGTACTATTTATGCCATTTGACAATGTCAGAACAATATTCCTAGAATTGTCCAAGAAAACGCGTCGCAGACCTTTTGATAGAGTGCCAAACCACCATGAAGTCCTACATCATCCATGCACCATAGTGTACACGCAGCCTGTATGTTATAAACATGAAAGGCCAGAGCGGATATAAACCCCTGTGGACCGGGCAGTGTTGTGATGCAAGCTGTGTGATAGTGTGAGTAGTACAGACAAAGGGGGTATGAGAGCATACAGCGTGGAGGGAGCCTGGGCATTAAGCCTGCGCCTCCCAGCAGTATTAAAAGTATGGGCAAAGTATGCCTATTGTGGCCTATTTCCTGGTGTTATTATTGTTATGGTTAGAATACCTATAGAGTCAGGTGCTGCGTTATATCTATGTCGCACCTGCTCTAGTCTGACCCCCCTTTTGAGTTCCCACCCCACCTGTCCCCTTAACTCCCACCTCTTCGCCCTCCCCCCTTCCCGTCCCACCTACAGTGATGTGCAGGCCCCAGTAGCACCTGTCAGAACTTATAAAGGCGGCCCTCTTTGATGTTAGCAAACCCGCCTACTCCTCCTTTTCATCTAATTTTTACTCTTTATTTTTCAAGGCCACGCCCCCGAGAAAAAACACTCACACCTTTGTCATCACAAGACCTAAAAACCCCATTTTAATGCCCGACCTCCCCCTGCTCCGTGTTTCCATGACGACGCACTTGTTCACTTCCTGGCGTTTTCTAAAGGAGGGCGTTGCGGTTCGTTTCCCGGGCAGACTTTTTAGGGTTCATTTTCCCTGCAGGCTTCCAGGATTTCTAGGGGTGGGTGCGTGTGTGGAGGGGTTTCCCCTGCCCAAACCGCAGTGCCACATGGGGGAGGGCTACCTCCACGGGATCTACCCAGGGTTCGTGCTTCTAGGATTCTCCAGGTACCTATCCATTATAGACTGAAGGTCAACTTTAGTTTAAGGCTTGCCTGGTGTTCCATAGACTAATTGTTAAATCTGTTCTTTTTCATTCATTATCTAATTCGAGATGGTGTTTAAAGTATATGCGAAGCAAATTTCACATAAAGGATAAGGGGACGTTGGGGAGAGTGGTAAATAGGCAAAGGCAGAAAAAAAAAATAAAACAAAAAAAGGTTTGAGGAATATGGATTTGGCATAATGACTGGGTCTAGAACGGATAAACATGAGATGCAGGGTGTTCAGCCAGAGCATATATAGACTGTCCAAATAAGTAGTGTAAGAAAAGGTGTATTCAGCTGAGGGTCAGGCAAAAAAAGATATCTGGTCCATAGCACTAGCATTGAGGGGAGTTGGATATTGAGATGGCTATCGGGCTGAGGGACCTGAGCCTTGAGGGGATAGGGAAAAGAAGATGGGACTTCTCAAAGTCTTCAGAGGGTGCAGGTTATTGGTGGTGGGTCTTGCTAGTATAGGTTCCAGCAGAGAAGTATAGTAGCGTGTATACGTCCATGGTTCCAGGAGGCAGTGAATGATAATTAGGGTATGCAGGTTCAGGCATAAATCAGGTGTGCATGGGGTGTGAGGGGGGAGGTGGGGGTATACTGGAGACCATCGAGTGCATACCCATAGCTCACCCTGCTAACCCCCCCCCCCCCATCTACTTAACCCCCATATATAACCCCTTGCTGGGCTGACCCTATGTGCTGGATTGGGTCAAGTGAGAACGGGGTGAGGGAGTGCATATTTGTTTACTTTCCGGCTTTGGTGGACCTCCAGTTGTCTCACACACTCACACATACAGGTGATAGATAAGTACATAGAGGGAGTAAAGGGGATATTTTGCACAGCAGTCTTGGGTAAATGTTGGCATTTCTGAGCATAAAAAGGAAGGGGAAGTAAAAGAAGGTTGCACCTAGGCCCTGGGTAGGTACTGGTATGTCACCTACTTAGGTACTGGTATGTCACCTACTTACAGGCGCGGATTCAAGGGGGGGCGGACGCGGCGTACGCCCCCCCTTTTGAGGCACCAAGTAAAGTTTTGAATTCAGTGAATTCTCAGCTACATGTCAGTTTTTACGGTTTTTAAATCGGACTATTATTAAGGATTCTACAGCTTAAAACATAAAAGAAAGTAGATTGCAATGCATAGAGTATGGTACATAATACTTACTAGGGGCACAGACAGGGTATGATACTGGGGATGTGGCCAGGGTATGGTATATGATACAGGGGGCATGCACAGGGTGTATGAACTTGGAGGCTAAGGCAGGGTATGGTACATGAAACTGGGGGTGTACACAGGGTATGGTACATGATATTGGGGGCTTGCACAGGGTATGGTGCATGATATTGGGGGCATGCACAGGGTATGGTGCATGATACTGGGGGCGTGTACAGGGTATGGTACATGGTACAGGGGGCGCGTGCACAGGATATGTAAGCCTGGGGGCTGAGACAATGTATGATATATGATACTGGGGGGGGGTGTAGATTGGGTAAAAGAGCCTGGGGGATGAGACAGCTTATGGTACATGATACTGAGGGCTGTGGCAGGGTATGTGATGCTGGAGGGTTATTCATGTTTGTCTTTGTTTGTGGAGCCCTAGGAATACACTAGAATGCACTATTTCCCTTCTAGTTATCAAAGTTTTCAGGGGCATGCCCCCACGGGAAATATCTGAAATCAAGAATGGGAAAAGCCTTTCTCATGACTGTGGATAACTTAGTCAGGAGAGCCCTCAGAATCCACGTTTTCCCCTCTAGATTTCAAAATTTTCCTAGGTCATGCTTCCACAGGATATTTTTGGATTAAGACAGGCAAAGCTTTACTTATAGCTGTAGATAACTTAGTCAGGAGAGTCCTCAGCATACACCATTATGCACCTTTTCCCCTCTTGATTTCAAAATTTTCTCAGGGAATGCCCCTAGAGGATATTTCTTAAGTCTAATAGGGGAAAGCCTTACTTATTGCTGGAGATACCTTAGTCAGGAGTGCCCTCATAATCCTCCAGAATGCACAATTACCCCTAAAGATTTCAAAATTGTCCTGGGGCGTATGCCCCAGACTCCCCTAATACAGTCACTACAATGTACTTGCGACATCACAGGGCTGCACTTTTGCAAATCACGCCCCCCCTTTCTGAAAATCCTGGATCCGCCCCTGTACTTGCATTTGTTTTCAAAGAAATGTACACATTCTATATAACACTACTAATTGCACACTACATAGACAATCTATATGTGAAATGGAATGGAAATGTATATAAAATGAATCTTTCAATACAACTTACTTCATGAGAGGGGGTTCAGGATATGGTATCAGGGCATATATTAAGAATAGCAGAAACTGAAGTACCTTGCTATGGTGTAATAAGGACACTTCCCATCATAGCCATAACAATCATGGACTGATATATTTGGTGTATTTGTACCACTGAAGTGTCTTTTTTTCCTAAGACACATTATTATCTCATATCTACATGCATCGACATTCCTTCACCTATATTTTGTACACGGGTTTTCCAATTAGCATGTAAACATCTTGGGGACAGTGAGTAAAAATAAACAGATTATTATGCCAGGGTGTGGGCTAATAACCCAATGTAGTTATATCCCACAGGGCCTCTCTTATATAGCTATATATGGGTCCCGGTATGTTTAATAAGTACAAAGCACTTGCCTATACCCTCAGTCCCTCACATACATTCACTTTCTAAGAAACTTATTCCTGTTGATACAATACCTTTTTCTACTCCTTCATGAATGTCCATGGTAGGTTGTGTGCACTGTAATTATATCTGCACGTCAGCAAAATACGTCCATGCTCTCTTATTAATATATAGAAACCAAGATACAAACAGTTTTTTAATTATTTAACGTATTTTATCATTAATAAACCAACCATTTTTGCTTATCAACTTGAGGAATCATAATTTTATGTATCCTCAATATTAGTACTCACGCCCTCACGTTGCCTTCCATTATAGCTTACTGTGTGTTCCTTTGTATGATCCCTCTGAATTGGGATTTCAAGTATTAGCGAACTTAGATCTGGCAAAACAACTTTGGTGTGCATCATTAGCGGCCACAAACCGATAATACTTACACAATATACCTCCAAGACCTGAAATTGGAAACAATACATTACAGGAAATCTATATAGGTAATACTACAGATAGTATTTTTTCAAAGATGTGCTAAGGAACTGATTCTTAAACCAAGATTCCAATACCAATTATTCTACAAATCCATTAGTGGCATGAGCTAAAGTGAACCAAATAAATACCATAGGCTTTTGGAGGCTTGCTGGGAGAACCCTGACTCTCAAGTGGTCCACCATTCTTCTTGGCACTGGGTACAACTTCCGGGGAGCTTAAATGAACTTGAACAGGTAGGTTTGGGTTGGTGCCAATAGGGGTTATGTCACCTGACACAATACCTGCACTCTGTCATCAACAAGTGGGCAGATCACTGGGGCCATTCGACTGGGCCTGTTGGATGCCTGGGTAGAGGCATTTTAACCTTACCTGTAGATAGAAAGTATGAGTATTTGTTAATAAAATATATTGCCTACCTGGATGGCCGTACTGAGGGTATTAGTCTCGGGTTTGGTTTTGGCTGTATTCATGGTTGTATGCCAATTGTTTTATGCCCTATTATGTATCGATCTTATATTTCATGATAATATTATGTCCTCTACAAATCGGAAAGTAACTAAAGCGTCACGATCCTATCAATCTTATGACAGAGGTCGAGATAAAAAGAAAAATACTGACAGACACTCCTAGCCTAATGAAATCGACTTTCAATGGCCTAGGAGTGGCACAGAAATCGTGCTATACCTTGTCTATGGGAATGGCCCAGTCTGGCCCAGTCGAATGGTTCCACTGACCACCCACTCACAACTTCAAACTGACTGACCAAACAGGTGCCAATATTAACCCCCTCCCTCTCCAACCCATACTATCCACACACACCTTACCTGTAGGGTCTTTTAGAAGCCATGTCAAAATATGTGATCTCTAAAGAGGTCTGTGCAAAAAGAGTGAAGGTAGGCAAACGGAGATTTTGTTTGAGTAAGTGAGGGGTGGTCCAGGCTCGTGCAAACAGTGTATTTTTGTTTGGTATGAGGTGGCAGTGGGGTTGTCCTTTCACGGTGACGTATATATAGTGTACAAGTACATACATATTATGTGTATGTACCGTGGTGTCCACTGCATCAATGCCGTGGTAGGTCCTTATATACCCAAAGTGAACTAGAAGGCCATGACCAACAACACCCCCTCCCTCCCCTGCCAATTTCCTGTCCACTGCTATAATACCCCCCATGGCAGTCTGTTTAGTAAGGAAATAGAGCCTCGGTACTAGCACTGGTTGCATAGCAAAGCAAAATAGATATTAGTTCTGCTTTTAAAGGCCATGCCCCAACCAGAGTTTGTATAGTGTCTTAGGGGTAGACCTTGGTTAGCATATATACCAGTCAGGTGCGTGCAGTGTGTAAAAAGTAGGTAAACAGTGGGAGCCACTTGCAGGGCAAATTTACCCCTCCTACCAAGGACCCTCCCTAAAGGTTCTCTATGGACAAGGGTGCAGGTTTCTGAGCCTGTAGACCAACTCAAATATAGCCTCAATATGAAAGGACTGCCATGGTGCAAGGACTGAGTCTATACCTGACAAGTACTAAACCTATACAGGTGTTCAGTGGTTGTAGATATTACAGTCAACACTGCATCCAATTGTAGTTATTATACATGTGTATATGTTACTAGCTGGTAGGGCCATGTAGGCGAAAAAAGCTGGTCTGGCTCCTTAGCCACATCCTAGCTAATGCCTATATTCTGGTATTAATATTAGACTGTTGTACATGTATGTCTCAATATATTCCACAGAGAATATGTCAGTTATAATGAAAATAGTCCATTGCACCTATTCATATCAATACTATATCAGAAGGCCCTAGATTAACCAGTGATATTAATTGTATAGGTTACACTCCACGGTTGCCTAGAGTAGCAAGGTCCGTTATACATTACTAGAGTGTGTGTATATATATATATATATATATATATATATATATATATATATATATATATATATATATATATATATATATATATAGATGTAGCCTATATTTGTTTTCTTATATTCTCTGACACGCATCTCTATGTATTATGTTGCCATGAAGAATCCAGACAGTCATATGTATTATTTGCTTTGGTGTCACCCACTGATAATTAGGTCAATATTGACCACCAACAACCACTTCCGTTCACCTCTTCAGCTAATACAAATAATGAACCTGACTGTACTCTTTGTTGTACCCTCTGTGGCCTATACTTTCTAATTTACGCAAATTTCTTTCCTAATTTATTCAATTAGTTGAATAGATAATTGTAAGAGAAAAGTAATATTTATTCCATTATGGCCAGCTGAAAATGTAACATTGAGGTAAGGGAAGATACCTGTTAGAACTATACATGTATAGATAGACTAGCCAAGTGAAGGGTTGTATGTCTCAATCAGCCACATAGACAAGATGTCATTCTCAAGGTGAAATGTTGAAAGAAATGTCGAACTATAATGCCTGAAATTCAAAATGCCGTCACTTCCTTGTCGGTATTATCGACAGCTCATTACCACTCTAAGACTATCTGTTTGTGGTGCATGGTTTTGTTATCTACTTCCGGTTCTGAAGCTATCCCTCTGGCTGGTATCTCAATGAGAGTGTTTCTAAGAGTGCCCCAAAGACTAAGTACTGTCCTGGTGCTTCTGCTATATCTTCTGTTGTATTGTGAAGGTAGCTGTCAAATCACCTGACAGCAACGGTCAACATTACCATCTCACAGCCTGATGCATGATTCATAGGCCCTACTTCCACTTCTATAGGTAGAAAGTTTACTACACTAGCGAACTCTTAAAATGGGACTTCCAGTGAGAGACGTCATCTGGAGAGGGCATTGCCATGGGGCAGGGATCAAAAACTATATTGGTGGAGTTAAACATACCGTGCCCTAGCAAATTAAGTCTTTAAATTTACAATGATAATGCTAGCTCTTGGCATATTGGCTCTCTGGACACTCTTCTGATAGAGACTACCTGTTGCCTCAGGTGTAGCTTCAACTCAAGCTGGAGTTGACTCAAGCTAGTGCTGTTGGAGCAGAGGCTCTCACGGTCATCTTCCATCCTTCTCTGGCCAGTTCTGTGGACAATGCCCTCCTTCAATATTCACCCTCCTGTGTTGTCTGAGCCAACATGGAAGGTCCTCTACGTCCTCACTATTCTAATGCACATCCACCATTCTTTGCCTGTTTCGCCGGGTTGTTCTGCCAATGTTGAAGGACTCCCCTAAACTAACCCTGGCCTGTACATATCTGTACCTTAACTAAGGCCATGTAAAGGATTTGAATTCTTTAGATTTTAGTGCCAAGCTAGAGGGACATTTTTATTAAGTTCTGTGGATATGATATTGAAAGTATTGGAGAAAGGTGCGTGAGACTCAATCCTCAGAAAGAAATTATGAATTGTGCAGTGGATATTTTAATACATGTTTGCACATTGGTGTATATATATATATATATATATATATATATATATATATATATATATATATATATATATATATACATGTATATCCTGGTGGACTTTATCATTGTCCAACTGTAGAAGTCCAGAAACCGAGAGGGGGAAGTGAGAAAAGCGATGTGGGTTGAGACAGAAGATATAGGACACTCTATAAACCTGGGCATCCAGGTAATCTGGTGAATTGTGATTAGCTCAGGGGAGCATATGCAAATGTATGCTTGTGGTGTCTGGCACAACATGTTCACTGAAGCACGACCACCTCTGACCTCTTCAAGTGTCTCGTCCCAGTCAACCTTTAATGTGTGCTGCTGTATGCTGCTGTCTGTTATACACGGTGAGTCGCCATTTTGTCCCCCTGCCCCCAAAAGTAGACACAACTTACTGTTTCATGCTAAAGCTCTGTTTCTTTGATTATGGGTTCCACGCGAGGGGTCGGTCATAGAAAACCAGCAAAAATACCAACTGCATTTGCCTCTCCTTCCTGCTACTGACTGTAAACTGACACAGCCTTGGCCGCCCTAGGAACCTGGTTTGGCCCCTGAAGAAAGAATATTGAGATTGCACTACCCCATGGAGATAGCCAGGAGACCCTCTTGACCAGGGTGAGAATGCTGGTTCCCATCAGTGTGTTTACATGGCGGTCACATGAAGAGGAATCGATAGTAGGTATCTGCATTCCTATTCCGTCGGTATTGCAGGTTTACTTTGGACCAGGGACAAAAGAGAAATCAAATTGTCCTCTTTCTCTGTAGAGCTTTGCTGTTCAGAAGAGAAATGTGTTGGCTATTTCTTTCACACCTATGGACCATAAGGTGACCTGCTGTTGCCTTCCCCAGCCCAGTCTTTTTTTTTCTCTCTTTCCTACCATAAGCCTATATATCATTGTCATCCCATCCCACCCTCCCCCATTTCATCTCCCCACCAAGTGAACACAAACGACAGAGTATAGGTGATCTACAGGGCTAGACTCTGAGCCCTATAGCAAACAGCCACACTGAGGGGAGGGATGATTCTGGGTGTAGGATTAAATGTCAGTTCACAAGGTGTACATCGGAATGGGACGGAAAATACAACTTTTCCCACCATCTAAATTCACCCTCCCCTCCAAGTTACCTCCACATAGACACCAGCATCACCCAAAGTGTGCTCCCAACCCCATTGAATCCTTACAGCAAACCTTGCACTGCCCAAATTCCCATATAGACTGCATGATCTACCCAGCCCCCCCCCCCCACCATCTTGCCCCTTTCCATCCTGTTTTGAGGTCTACTATGCACATTGCTTTTCTGATCTTACCCCCTTTGCATTGGGCTCCACACTATCTAGACCCCCCCCCCTTTACTTAACAATTTCCTTCCCTACCTGCCATTCTATGTGTGCACATGTCCTTGACAGTGGCTGACTTCTCCAGCAGACATGTATGAAGATGGACAGGGAGTCTATTTGATGACTCTGACAACCCCCACTTCTCTCCAACCCCCACCATGGACCCCTCATTCTCCCCATACACACATACCTTAATCCTGAGTTCTATCAATTGTTGCAAGTCCACAACCCCTTACAAACAACACCCCTGAGGGCCAGAGACTATCCTAGTTTGCAGTTCTGATTAGAAGTTGGTCTAGACAGGAGACCGATTGGGATCTTATCAATCCTACTTAAATAAATGAAGGCCAGTGTCCATCCCCAGACTATGGGGTACTTTTTGTAGCAGTCTGAATGGGAAGTGTACCTTGATGAAAAAAAGGTATAGAGAGCTTCCCCTATATACTTTATTCAGATCGTACTGCTTCAATGAGTGGGTAAATGGGGTAGATTGTACAGGCATTGCTCTTGGCCATCTCATGAAGATAAGGCATTAGATAGACGAGGGTGAGGATTAGCTGATGGTTGTGGAATGGCTGGTAGATAGATCTATATGCTGTGTGATCGACTGGTATTCAGATCTAATGATTTGTCTTGATTGGACACAGGTAGTTAGATGGCATATTTCTATCCTCCTGCCACGTGTGCTCGACTGTGGTTGAATGATATAAGATGGACTAGAATTAATGTTGATGGTAGATATGAAGTTTGGGTGTCAACAGCTGATGTACAGTTGGAATAACAGGGGTGGATCCAGGGGGGGGGGGCTAGGGGGCATGTGCCCCCCCCTAGACCCCCTGAAAATGGGCCAGGCTATGACTCTTAACTAAAGGAAACATGGCCCGAAAACCTGCTTGTGCCCCCTAGACCAGATTTTCTTAGCTGTGCCCCCCATAGACCACCCCATCTGGATCCGCCCCTGAATATGGTTGAATTTGAAAGGTTTACACAACATCAAATCAGGTGATTCAACATCTACACGTCAGTGCTGATTCAGCATATAATTATGTGTGTTCCATGTTGATTTATTGATTCTATGAAATTGCTCAAATGACAATAGTTGCTAGATGATTCAATGCTAACAAATCAACACTGATTCAACTATAAAATGACAGTGCTTATTCAATGGCAACAAAGTCAATGTTGAATTGAGAACAATAATTCAATGTTGGGACATTGGTATCATGTTGGTCCTCTATAATGTCCTCTGAACCATTTCCAGATGCAATCACAGTAGTAAGTCGAAGGGAATCAGGTGTCAGTCCTAACCAGTGTGGGACCATTCTCTACTTGCCTATTTCAGGTTTTCCAGGTCAGGCCTTTTGTTGATGGGTGGATCGACATAATGAAGCTGCCAGCTTGAAATAGAGCACTGGAGGCAACCAGTGATTGAGGGAGGGGGCAGGGGTTTGGTTAACACTTCAAGGACCGCTGATGTAGGAGTGCATCATGCTCATTGGTCGTCATGATTCCCCAATGAAGTTCTGGCGAGACTGCTCACCAGCATCATGCCCACCCTCTAGGTGTACCTCAACCCCATAGTGTTGGATCGGCATGATGCATGAATGTAGACATGGCAACTTACTCACCAGGGCTTCATTAATGGGCTAATGGGCATGATGCATTACTGCATTAGTGGTATTTAAATGGTTAAAGGTGGGGATTGAGGGGGGAGTCATTAAAGACAATCACCTGGGTAGCCAGCTCCCTCAGCCACAGGCTGCATCCCTTATCTTTTTCAGTCCAAAGCAGCAATTTAAGTCCGTCCAAAATAAAGGCTGTCCTGGGGATTAGCCCTTAGGGTGACTGTGTGTTTAGAGGTTGGGGAGGGGGGATGTTACTATACAAACTATACAAGCACATGCTTTTAGGGAGACAACTAATAGAGAGCAATGTTGAGACGTATAAACAGAGGGAGATGCTGAAGAAGGTGGACAGAGGGAGAGAGAGTACATTTGTAGTCAATAGGGACAGAATCAGAGGGATCCCTAAATTCTTGGTAGGTGACATGAGGCATGGGACAAGGTCATTTCTTGAAATCAACATAATGACATAAAGACCCACATTCAGGGTCTATGAGGGGACCAGAATAAGAGCAAAGCAGACACGGGCAGCAGAGGGTAAACATCAAGTGGGACAGTGGAACAGAGAGGAATGAACTCATTAATTCTGACAGGCAGAAAGTTGGATCCCGGTACATGTACGAGGTATAGACTCTTTTTGCCTGTGTCAAAGAAGTGCCTACCCCGAAGCCTTCTCTCTCAGTGAAGCTTTTTGGTGTAAGGTCCCACCATCTCCACCAAGCACAACAAAACCACTCTGTTCTATGGTGGGTGTGGGGTTTGAGTGCAGGCCTCTAAAGGCAGTCCTGAGAGCATTTACCTTAGCCTTAAGACTCACCCCAATGGACGGATCCCAAAGCACCAGGATGACAAGAGAGTGCAAGGGGGCTAAAGTGCAAAGCCTTTATAGAGGTCCTATGGGCCTATCCATGGTATTGAAGCTGGGGGGTTTAAGGTGCTCTATTCTGAGTACTAAAAGGTGGTCTTACAGCTAACAACTATATTGGAACCCCCATATAGATACACATATATCTTTCTACTTAGGGAGATTAGACATCAAGGTACATACATGTCATTCTGAACAAATATAACTTTTATACATGTTGGTTATTCATTGTAAGGATCAGCGTACTCGACGATTGTCCAAATATAGATCTCTGATTATTGAAGAATACCCCATGCATCACTGAAAGTAACCATATTCAATAGAGTCCAATCCCATGCAATGAAGTCACAATGTCTCCAATGTCTTATATGAAGCCAAATCAATGGCAAATCATTTTCATCAAAGGAAAGCAGAAAATTCAAAATTTAGACTGAAGTATATCTATACCCATATAGGCAGTCCTGTGACATAAACTGTCTGGTTTTATGTGACGTGATCTATGGAAAGACTTGTTGGGTGTCAATTGAAATGAGTCTTAAGTCATCATATCTATCAATAGATCACGAGCTACTGTCTGTCATCATCTGGCAATTCATAACTGGTGATTCAAAAGAACCGGATCTGTGGTCGGCTGGAAATGTTATAGATACCTACACAGATAACCAACAAGTAACCAACAGCCCCCACCCCCTCGGGAGAAAGTGTAAACATGTTATTAAGCCTCGGGAGTCATATGGTTAAACATCAGTCAATGCAAAATCCAATACATAATTATACACATGAGAGATTACACACGTTTTCTTGGAAAACTTCACAATTCATGGGCTGGAGAAAACTTCACAATTCATGTGCTGGAGATCAGGATAAAGACGGCTTCTATTTGTAATGTTGATTGAATATGCGCGGCCACGTTTCGGGCGTCTTTCATTTCTGATCCGATCTTGGGAGTTTTTCAATAGCTATATAATATTGATTGTGTTACTCCTGCTAGTTGTGTGTATTTTGAGTTATGTGTATATACACAGCCTGTGGTACATTTCTTAACAACTTGGATTACGGATTTTTTTAGTCTCTATATTGGCCGGCCAGAGGCAAAATAAAAGTTCCAAAATTAACCCTAAAAATCCCAGCGGCCAGAGGAAAAAATAAAAAATAAAAAAAAAAGCCATGTAAAGTCTCGTTTTGGGGCAACAAATATACCTTTCACCGGCGGATCCGTAATCCAAGCTATTAAAAAAAAAACAGCATTATCCCAAATCTAATGTTATGTACTTTCATCGATTAGACACCCTATTAAGTAGGCGATGTGCATTTGGGCAATTTGTTGGAGAAAGATATCGAGGAAGTCTATTCACAAGTATTTCCTCATAAAACAATTCTAAACCTCAACCTTTCTGGTTATGTTGTATTGATTGTGTAAAGGATGGTGTCCTATCGAATTGGCAAGTATAAGTTATTATTCTCTCTAAATCCTACTATATCATTATACCATCGCATGCGCATACACAATATGATGGAAAGGAAAAGTATCCTCAAAATTGTGATTATTTGCACTTTAGTATTATCAGATGAGCAGACGAATTACAGGCTGAGTTTCTATATATAGAAGAAATCGTCTTTTTTCTTTCCTTTTTCTCCACTTATTTTATTATTATTTTTTCATTCTGCATTCTGCATAATTTATCCATCTTCTTTACACTTAAGTTAAGCCAGATGAAGGGCAGTGTTACTTCACAGCAGCCGCATCGATCCTCCTAACACCATCACCCTCCACCCCAACCCCTCCCCATCCCACCCCTCATCCTTTACTTTCAGTCCTTTCAGTCGATGCCCTGTGTGTGTGTGTCCCCCCTGTGTGATCAGCTACCGTGTACAAGTGAGATATGAGTTTTCATTGTGTACCCTACAACTAACTCCAGCTCAGTTAGCCCCAGAAGGCAGTTTGGTGATCAAGACTTCACCCCCTCCCCATCATATAGAGAGACAAGGTTATTGTGATCTCTGGTATTTGGTTTAAAAGGACTGGGGTGTATATGGATGTGGCTGGTCGTCCTAAGGACGGCCATCTCATCCCCTGGAGATAATTTCAGGGTACACTTATATTTAAATGTAGCTTATAACCCTTGTGGTTTGAAACTCACCAAATCTGAGCAGGTGACTTATGTGATCAAAAATATAGGCCCCCTGGGATCTTTCAGAGCCATCTTAGCAGGGTTTGTTTCGAAGCCAATGGGAATGACCCCCGACTTTTATTTTAAGGTTTGCGATATTGTCAATTTTGGAATAATTATACCCTCCTACTGTCAGTATTGATTCATCTAGACCAGTTTAACAACTGGTCTTCGCAGCAGCTCCACATTGTACTTTCGTTTTGTTCTGTACTTTAAGTGTACACCTCATTACACTTCACTCATAACCCAACATACATTATACAGTTGTATCTAGGCTTACTCAGCGACTTTGGGTCTCAGTCTGGGTGATTTAGAACTGTCTAAAGTCTGTGCATTAAAGTATTAACGCGGGGCATTATCGTGGGGTTTGTGAGAATGAATGGGTCTAAATCCAGACTCACGCGTGAGGATTAGTAACTACTGGTACACATGTAATTTCTAGCCAATAAAAAGCTTACTGGTAAAACTGAATAAGAGGTCCATGCCTTATACAACAGTATCTAAGGTGTCAGCTATGACACTGACATTGCGGTACATGGTAGGGCCGGTCTGTATCTGTCTTGTGGCATATTATAACCATTCCTTAACAATATCCAACTGCAAATTAGATCAAATAACTATCCTATGAACACAAGGCTATGAGGTTTGGACATAAGATACCAAAATGGACACAGAAAACCAATTCCAGTTTTGGCACTACCTGTAGAGGGCCTCACCTAAGCCCCCTTATCTAGCTAAGCGCCCCCCCCCCCCGTGCACGTTATAATAAGTCACCACTCCCATATGATGAGGACGATATCAAACCTACACCTGCTGGATCCTCATTGTACAACTTTATATTCAATACACACTAGCAGGGCACCACCTGTTCAGGATGGCATTTCACAACAAAGTCAATTTGCATAACCGTGAAATAGCTCCTTGATTCCCCACTAGCATCAATCTGCTACATGACTTTATTAGGACACGGGTGAAGAATTTGAGTCAAAGTTACATTATGAAATGCCTCAAATATACCGGACTTTAATACCAGAACTCTGCATCTTGCATTGGTTAGACTATAGCAAGAACTGAATAGAACAGAGAGTGGAGGGGGGGGGGGTGTAGGGAGTTCCATCCAGTGAGTCAAACAGACATGAGTATACGCATCAAGCACAAGCACAGAAAAGCCAGATTCAGTCGACCATGACAAGCAGCGAGAAATAAAGGAAGGGGATTGGCGGCTGGCAAGAAAAACAAGATTTCGCATCATTCAAACGGAAGGACAACGTGACTGGGGTGCAGAATAAGGATGTTTCTTGGCAGATGGGTTCTGACCCCACTCAGAGTGAAAATCCCCCCATGCAATCCAACTTAAGTAGATAGATAGAAAAGGTATGAAAAAAGGTGACATTCACCATGAGATTTATTTCACTTGTTGTACACCCATGGGTGTATACATACAGTGATCTGGTGTTGGTTGGCACTGGAGGAGTGTAATAAGTTGTCTTTATCTAGATCTGGGTGAATGGGGAGCACGGCTGTTTGGGGTATATATGTCTGATTATACAATCCCCATTCATCTACTTCTTTCTCAATCCTCTGTTTTTCTTTTATTTCATCCCTCCCTCCCTATCCCTTTTCCACGTCACCTACTATTGTCTCTCCCTCTTTCCACTCTCTATCTCTGTCTATCTGTCTGGCTCCTTCTTTCCCTTCCTCTCTCTCCTCCCTCTGCATAATCTCCCCGGTACTCTCTCTCTCTCTCTCTCTCTCTCTCTCTCTACCATTCTGTGGTGGTTATTTCAGTGCCTACACACAGAGAATAAACAGAGTCACAAAGGGAGTCTGGGGTATATAAAGGGAGTCAGTGCTTCCCAGACTCCCTTTCTGGGTTATCTGACTCCCTTTTTATTCAGAGTCACATGACCCTGACTCCCTTTTGGCAAAGTCTGAGGGAGTCAGTGGTGAATAAGGGAGTCACGGATTACCTGGACTCCCTAAGGGAGTCAGTGTATGTAAGGGGAGTCAAGCAGTTTTTAACCACTAGATGGAAGCACTATCTCAATAGAGGATTTATCTGGATGCACTTATCTTTATTTTGATTGGACTATACGACAATGACATTTATATTGACAGAATTCAATTATAATACAATCAGTACATACCCTCGAAATAAAATACAGTAGAATAGCATAAATCAGTTGATATATGAGCAGTTAAATTACATTCAGAAGTGTTAGACACCAATTCTGGACATATATCAGAAAGCTAAATGCACAAATAGTCAATTGCTTCATCATGTCAACTGATGTATACTGAAGGAATGTCAATTTCCTTTAACATCTTTAACCCTGCAATGCAGAGGTGGTAAAGATGAAGTATGACTGACATTACACTCAGTCTCTAAAGACCATGGGTCTAGATATAACTAGTATTTAGGAGGAATCAAATTGCTTGAAAGGGAGTCGAAGAGGGGTTAGACTCCCTTTTGGAAGAGAGTCAAAGGTGACCTGGACTCCCTTTGGAGTAAAAGGGAGTCATTCTGGCTGCAAAACTCCAGACTCCCTTAAGGGAGTCAGTTGACTCCCTTTTGTCAGAAAGGGGAGTCATTCTGGCTGCAAGCCTGGACTCCCCTTTTGACTCCCTTTATTTTCTCTGTGTAGAGGACCACCATTATACCTGTGTGAATGGTGTTCATACACCGTGGAGGTTCAATATATCTGTGTAGGCCTACAGGTAAAGAAGGGGTGGGGAGAGATTGCTATCACAAGGATGACTTGATGATGGCAGGCTGTAAAAGACCCTATTCATATCTCCATCTGAATGCCACAGGAGCGCCTATCAAAACACGCCCATGACGTCCCACACAAGCAAACATCTGTAGTGGTTGTAGAATTGCTGGATTGTCATTAGGCACAGAAAAAAATATACAAAGAAAAACTTTAAAATAAGCAGTCGTTAGTTATGTCTCACATTTTATTACTCACGTGCTGCGCATAAAAATGTCAGTTTTGTATACAAAATCAATAATTATTGCGCCCCAACATATTGTAGACGTCAAGATTTAACATTGCTGGCAGTCAGAAGTATATTTTCCTTTATATCATTTCTATATATTATTTACCGATCGATAATTGAGTTTCTTTTTTTTTCTTTTCAAGAAACTTTTACATACAAGCCTACAACCCATGAGATGGCTATTAACACAACGTGAATATTTTTGTGCTAGCAATGGCCTGCCTCCTTGTTAATTATTGTCTTTATATTGCCTCCGTTCCCAAGGTAATAATGGCCTGTAGTGATTACCTCAATCTCCTGTCACCTTGCACTGGGCGCCGCCATTGTTTTCCAAGTGTCATCCTGCAGTTAATGGACAGTGGGATACCCATTGGATGCTGCTGGCCAATGGTTGGCTCAGCGCGGAATGGCCTCTGACGACCCATTGGGGATGCCAATTGTGGACAACAATTGACATGCCATCAAACATAGCTTCCTCCTGAGCCCCCCTCCCCACCTCCCCTCCATAGGAAGTCCCTGCAACACATTGTTCCCTATTGACCACATACCTAGAGGTAGGTAGGGTAGAGATGTACTTAAGTCGATAGTAACAGATTCAATGGGATGTGACATGTATTCCTAATGGACCTATTGGTGTTAAACTAAGCACCTATCCATACTGAAAAGCCCCTATCATCATTTGACATGTGAATCTTTTGTATATGAATGCACTCTACTCTAAACAATAAAATAGCCCCTTCATTGCCATAACCATACACCCCCCCCCTATGGCTGTAAAAGAACAATACCCACTGTTATACATTGTAAACCTAAAGTTTTATTGCAACACTTCTGTAACCAGATACTTAATGCATATTCAACATATGCCACCAAAATATTAAAAGTGTCACACAACTTGTACTTTTTTTTTTTTATCCAAACACACCATTGGAATGGCATTGCCAAATGAATACATCTGTATTCCAGTACTTTGTTTAGCTTAAAAGGGGTGGCTAAAGATTTCCAGGAACCTCGGTTTATAGACCCCTAGGGGTGAACGTTTAGATGCATCAACCTTTTATGACGATTTAAAGCAATTGAAAGACAACATTAAAGCATTTGATACAGTTTAATTGACTTTTCTGGCCGTCTGACTGTCGCTGTTTAAGTGGGTCGAGATTCCCTCTTTATATCAGGTGTCTTCTTCTTCTTTTTCTCTCTCTCTCTCTTTTATATGTATTCAGAAGTAGGTGTCACAGACTTATTTGACTTTTATTTTAGCCTCTATTTACCCCTCCAATGTACGATTTATGCCATGTACTACTATAAAAGCCCTGTAAGTTGTCGTTCATTTAGACACGCCTCTTTCATAACACGATGCCCTAGACGTGCATTGAGAAATGGGAAGGAAATGATACCCTGTTCTTTTACCGTGCATTCGTTTCTACTATTGTGGTTTACAAAATTATCTTTAAGTATTCCGCTATATTATGCATAAATTCCACGTGCAAAGCTCTCCATCATTTTACCCATTGAGCATCATTGGATCAGTACCACCATTTTAGCCTTTCCCGCCATATGGGCCTTATATATGTATACATGTGTCAAATAAGGTCCACTTCAGGCTAATTTGACCAGAGTGGGCGCACAGCCCCTACACAGCGCACAGCATGCAGTGCTTACCAAACCCCTTCAGGGGGCACTGAGGGTCCCACTGAGGTAGGGGATAATGAAGCCCTAATAAAAATGACAAACAGGAAAATGGCAAATTAAGTACCCACTGTGTCTTAACGCCAACTGCCAACTGTTGCGTCATGACAATCACCACTCTATATATTGACAGTGTCAGTCATCATGTCAACAAGGGCGAACCCCTCCCACCCTCCCACGGATGACCACGCCCCCCTCACACCCAGATTCATTATGGATAGTCATTAAGGTCTTATGTCACAGCAGGGAGGGGGTATGGGTTGTCCTGATGGGGCTTGGTGCCTACCTGTGGAGTTCTAGTCCTGTATCTTCTCACCTTGAGTTGACACATACTTCTCCATGTCATCACCAATTAACATCATAATGAACAGGGATCTTGTCAAAGACTAACACTATGAACAGCTCTACAGCTGTCATAAAGATCATAAGAAAATTTCACCCATCAGGGTTACAACAATTTTCTATATCCAGGGCTGAGTCAAACGCTTTGTTCATGTATTAATAAAAAAAACGCCATTGACAAAAAATGTTGCTCTTTGTGGTCACAAATCATATTGCAGCTATGGTACAGTACCATATTTCATGTCGAGAAATGAATACAAATGAGATTGGGGTGGGGGTGGGGGGCCATATGTGGTGTAGTCCTGGGGGGTCAGTGTCAATCTGTACAATGTGATTGAATACCGATTAGTAGGCGCTATGCATTGTGGGTGCTGACACTGACCACCCAATAGTCGCTCACCCATGATGGCAGCTTAGGTTGGAATTGTGGGGGTGGGGGATGGGGAGGGAGGCAACCCCCTTACTTCTGGTCAGTTACCTGTGCAATCAGGTGAAAAAGTACCCCCCCCCCCGTCCCAAATACCCACACCTCACCCCTTCTCATCCCAACTCACTACTAGATTGCTTTTCTACCATGTGACACTTTATTTACCCCCTCCCAAAAGCCCAAATCTCCACTTTACCCCCTGCCCCCAAACCCCTGACACCAGAGATGATATGACGTCATCTGTGTCAGGTTCGTGACGTCACAGATGACGTAGTCAATATGGCGTCTGTGAGGGGATGTAAATGTGCCATAGTTTTATGGAAGCCATGTATAGCCCTAATACTGGTCATATAATAGGTGTGTATTTATGGGTATCGGCATTCAACAGGTCGGCATATCTGCATTCATTGGTGGCTTAACCCCATATTATTATGCCCCAAGGTAATATTGAACAATGCAGATTCAAAGTCGATGCTAATGCCCTGATAAAATACCGGTATATGACAAATTATACCATAAGTCTCTGCTTTAATTTTAGGTCCACCTTGGCATGACTTGACATTTTGACTTTCAGCACACCAACTTGAGTATGTGTATCTTTTTTTTCTACTCTGAATACATCAAGACAGAATAAATTTGAATGAGGCATAACATTGACACTTTTTGTCCATATTTAATCTCTATAATTTATTAATAAATAATAAAAATGCACAGTAACGGTTTGTATCAATCGAATCTACCTCGTACTGCATGAGCCGGGTACAGGATGAGAGAGATCCTCTCCTTTCTGCCCTGCCATACCTCATATTAATCTCACATTAATTACATTTCCTGACACCACCGAGAGGCCCCGTGGGAGTTTGGCAATCCTAATGAGCATTACCTGGCCCTTGAGCTCTTCATTTACCTGGCCTAATCACCTCTGGATGAGCCTGGTAAGTCACAGGGGGAGCCTTTGGTCAAACATCCACGTCATGAAGCAACAGCCTGTCAGTTACGTCATGTGACGTCATTGACGTCATGTGACGTCAGTACCTGGCAGGTTTAACCAAACTAGGAGCACTAAATGCCTCAATACCCCCGACTGCACTACTACTAGGCCATACAGCCCCCTGTGGTGGTCGACTATTTCTGGCCTTCTAGGAATATCCAGGAAACAATAGTCTGGCTCTGATACTCAGGCTGGTTAGCATTGGCCAAACTCCCTACTTCCACCCCCCCCCCCTTCGCCTTCTCACCCACTTTACCCAATTGGGGAAATGGCCCATAGGTGGGCAGGGCACTTAGGTAGGCAGGGTATTGGATAATGGGGTCAGGGTGCTAGGCCAGACCCCCAGACACCTGTGGGGTGTTATATTGTCTGGACCTGTCCAGATTGGCGTTAGCTCTGGGGTTGTGGGCTGTGTATTTCTGTGGGGGGATGAGACAGGAAGCACCCGGTCTTGGGCGGATCCAGGATTTTGAAAAGGGGGGGAGGGTCCAACCCTGGAGCCTGGGGCAAGTGCAGTGCTACGAGGTTGCAAGCACAGCGACGCGAGGCCGCAAGCGCAGCGATGCGATATATCTAGGGGGGTTTTGGGGCAACATTTTGAAATCTAGACATCAAATGGTGCATTCTGATGCATTTTTAGACCCTAATCCAGTAAAGCATTTTGGTGTACCATCAACAGTCAACCCATGATTATGAGAACAGGGAATGAAAATCTTATTACATTTTGATTGCAGAATGGTGTTCGAGGGAGGCTTGGGGCCTGTCCCCTAAAAATTTTCAGAAAATTTTACAGCATTTTGGTGGAAACCTCGGGTGGGCAGGTTTTCCATAGAGGGGATGCAAAACTTATGTGGTAATGCCTCATCCGTTGTGAGGTGTTGTGTGTTAATATAGATATCAAACACTCTAGTGTGTTCAATGGATACAACTAGCATCAGATGTGAAGCTAGTATTTTAGATAATGTTGTTCAAGGGGGTGTGGGGGCCTGCCCCCACCCCTGGGAAATTTTTTGAGGAATTGATGTCAAACCTTGAAGTCTTAAGGCATTTTGTTGTACCCTCAGGAGTATGTTTATGCAATGGTGATTAAGGGAGTTTTAAGTTATGCCCAAAAAAACTCTTATAACATAATCATCAAACTTATATTCAAAGCATTTTGGTATAGGCAAAGTTACCCTAATCTAATGTAATTATACCCTAAATCCCTGACCCATTCCTATTCCTGGTTAGCTGGATCCATTAGCGCTTTTTTCTGGATTGGCTCATGTTAGAAAATTTTGAGAAATTTTCATATATTCTAGATACCGTAGAGTCATAAATTGTACAATTTGCAAACAATAAAAATGGTATCAAAGAGAGTTACGGGGCATGAATGGGGGCATACAAAGTAGACATCTTGGGTGGGCCCAAAAGGGGGGTCCCCCTTCGGGGACCCCTATTTGGACATGTTATGGGTGGACCAAAAAGGGGGGGGGGGGTCCTGACCCCCAGGGCCACCCCCCCCCTGGATCCGCCCCTGTGACCCTTCCCCAACCCCTCTTTGAATCTTGGGTTTGATGTGCTGAAAACCCACCTTCGCTTGGGATGTACAGAATGGGGGCATCTCACACATTATAGATTCCTTTACAGGTGCCCATCCATTCAGTCACCTTTCAGGGTTAAAGGGAAGAAGTGAAGGTGGTTTTGGGGATGTTCTCCGTCATCCGTGAAAGCTAAAGACTATCTATTCTCTCCCACTGTCCTAAAGGCTAAACGAAAAAAAGACAACTCCTTGGCTCCTTTCCAGGCATTAAATATAGGTTGTTCCACTGTCTCTTTGAAGGTATTCTGGCTCAGTAGACACCTAGGTTGCTTAAAAAAATAATAAAATAAAATACACTGAATGCGATGGAAATCATTATCTAAAAAAATGACAAATAAAAAGAATCTATTTCCATTTTTTCTATCAATGTCTTTCACTTTAAACATTTGAGCCATATCGTCTTTCGGGGCTATTATGCTTCCGAAAATGAGCAAAAAACACCTGCAAAAAGAGGACTACAGAGGACACAACATGAGCCCAGTGTCTGTTGTTCACTATTGTATATTTGAGTAGGGTGCGCGTGATTTCCTGGGAACAAAGCCATGTTCTTACAATACAAGATCACCACCCCCGGGCACATGTGCGTGAAGGAGGGGGCTATTTAAGGAGACCTTTTTATAGAGTTTGAGGGGGGGCAGGAGGAGCATTGAAAATACCCCAGCATGCAACAGGTACCTCCCAGGGTTCCCTGTAGGCACCGGAAGTTACATCATCACATAATGGAGCTGCAGGTTCGAAGATTAATGTTTGAGACTGGCATTTAGGACTCAGTATTAAGGCCTAGTGGAGCTGCCATTTTGAATTTTGCTGGTTGAGGTAAAACCCACTGCTAAGACATACGAGATGGGTACCTTGTCCCTGGTTAACATCCACTTCCAGGGACATGCTGGTCCCATCTTATCAGTTCTTATCAGTGTGTGTCGCTGGAACCAGCTCCAGACCAGCTAGTGGCCAATAGAACCCATTGCCTTAAATTCTCTTGTATAAGACGCGGCATAGGCCAATTGTCTTACATTTTGTCCAAAAATGAGTTGATGAAGGGCTTGAAAGAAAATACTATAATATCCTTACCATATTGATGTATGAAGGTATCATATTTACTGTACTAGTGATCTCTTGTTGCAAAATGTTCATGATATATCAGTGGCGCAGTGAGCAAGTATCACGTGACAAAAAGACCACATTATCCACAATTCCCACGTCTTAACAATATAAATTACCACTCTACCAGACAACAATAAGCCGGGTTATATACCCCCATAGTGCTGCAACTACTCACATCCAAAAGGGCGCCATCTTGTCCCCAAAAAGAACTGCAATGGCTCCACCACCCCAGTCAACATGTTACACCCTTGTGAGAAACAAGTGCACACCATACTTTCTTTTGTACCCACCTGGACAATAGGGCAGGGGTTTACATGCATGCACGTGCATTCTGTGCGTGTCATACACACGTAATGCACATAACAATGTTGTTTACATGTTGGTAGCATTTGCTTGAAGACTGAACTAACATTATGGAGCATGTTTGACCAGGGAGCTACACAAAGTGTAGTTTTATCATTTAGTCTAACAATTGGCATTTCCTGTCGGTTGAAGATCGCTTTCTTTAATGTGCCCTTGTGTCATCCTGTTTAATCTAGGGCTATTCCATTTTCTTACATCCATATTCTGCTGATTTATAATGATAACCCCTAATTATTGTCTGCCCCCCCCCCCCCGTTGAGCCATGCCTATACATGGATGCTCAAAATTTTCAGGATGGCACACCGTCACTTTATAGGAAGGATGGAGCATCACTCCATCACTTTTTATGTATATGCCAATGTACTGGGAAGTTTTAAAATGTTGCCGTCCACCATTTTCTGACACCCCTGCATCATGACCCCCCCCTCCCTCCCCTGTCCCAAGCATCACTTTTTACCCATGTATAGACATGCTACACATGTATACCATAGGTATCTATACCTACTATACCTTATTACATCATTCCATTGCAAGTACCCTTTGGTAATGGAAACATCACAGTCATAGTCACACAAAAATAAATCTTGTCTGTGACCATATTTTGTGTGCAGTTCTATATGAGCAGAGTGCGTGTATGACTATGTATCGTGGCCTGCATGACGTGTGGTCAGGTGGGAAGGAGGGGAAGTCGTAAAAAGAAGAAAGACTCAATTGTCTCACCAGAAGCACTTAGACACGAGACTATAATGCAGGTGTCCGTGTGCTTGTGACACTGCATCTTGCTGTCACACATTTCTGTCACTATATGACAGTCTTACAGTTCACTGTAACAATGCATGTATTTTTTCCTATGACTAGAATCTCAGTCAGAATCTCTGCCCTGATGTCACCCTCAGGTCCTGCTTTGGTGACATCCCTGGACTTCGACCACATGAACCTGGTGGGACCTGGTGATGCCACTCTGTTTTACTATGACTAGGGTCCATGCCATGCTTTAATGTCAGCATTTGTCATGGACCACATGAATACATACTAATGTCACTTTGCCCTAATGTTACTATGGACTAGGGTCTATGCCCTGATGTCACCCCGCTTTGGTGTCACCCCTGGACCCGGACAACATGGATCTCCTGATGTTACTCGATTCTACTATGACTAGGGTCTATACCATGATGTCACCCTCACTGAGAAAATATTCTTACTCACTTGAGTCTGCGTCTAGACTCATACAATGTCGCCAAAATGAGCATCATTTGAGACTCAGCCTGACCCTTGGGTGATACCCAGGGAATGCCAGAGTATCACACAAGGATCAGCCTCAGGATCTACCAGAGTATCATCCAAGGATCAGGTTGAGTCTAAAACAATACTCATTTTGGCGACATTTCCTGAGTCTGGATATAGACTCATGTGAGTAAGAATATTTTCTCAGTGCTGCTTTACTGTCACCCGTAGCACTGCTCCTAATGGACATTAGCCTTTCTGCCATCAATGAAATAGCCCTCTGGGGTCTGGAGCAAGGATTTCGCTGGAGTATCGTGGCTCCTACCCCTCTGAAGAATTTAAGATAAACATTGGAAAGCTGGCAGTGACAATAGAAATGTTGATTAGAAAGCCTTAAACCTTGTATAGCCTAGCTGATGCATTCACTTGCTAGAAATAGGATATGTGCAGGTTGTTGTGATCCCTTCTCATGTATGAATACGCGTAAACTAACGCCACACAGACTGTGGACTTGGCCCAGCTTGGTGTTCAATAAACATGTATAGGAATAGATTGACTTAGTGGTCAATGATTAGTGTGTTTGCACTTTGTCTCCCATGTATAAACACAGAAGGAATAATATGAATACAATGGGGACATATGCCTGTGTAACTGAACTGAACCCTGGAAGATCCTAAACTAGTCAGTGGTGACGACTTTAGGTCCTCAGGTTGACAACAACTAAAACTACAACTTTAAGTGGTCAAAATGACGACTTTAAGTCGCCATCCTGATGACTTAAGTTGTCAGTATAACAATACTGACAATACATAGATGTCATACTGACAACTTATAGGTCAACAGCTAGTATGACAACCTAAAGTCATCATTATGACCACCTAAAGTTGTAGTTTTAGGTATTGTCAACCTGAGGACCTAAAGTGGTCACCACCGACGAGTTTCGGACCTTCCAGGTTTTCAGTGTGTAAGTAAGGAAACATTCTGAATTGTATCTTTTGAGCTCTATACATAATGCATCTGATTCTACCTGATCCTTCTGAAAAGTCATTAGAACCCATGTATAATTTAGAACGGAAAGTGTTTTGTCGTTTCCCCCACCCCCACCCAATAACTACCATTATAATGGCATCAAAAGCAGGGGGAGACCAGACCATTTTGGGACTTGGGCAACTTGGGTCAGTAGTCTAGTATCGTCAAGTATTATTCTATGGACCAAATGTGGTCAGTTCCACAGGAAATCTAGAAAGAAATTCTTTAACTCACAGCCAAAACTAATGGCCATTGGACCGATGTTGCCATCTATCCCTAAAAGGCATAAAAAAGGGACAACTTAAAAACAAGACACTCTGCCTCTTAGTTCTCATTTGAAGAAGTCATGATACTACAATATCTCTGCCATGGCTGAATATGCATTTAATATGGGCAGTATAAAATAGGAATATTCCAGCTCCCTCACTCCATATGATAACTATGGCATAGGGCACTTCATTATTAATGTGCTTCTTTTATATAGAAGAAATGCCAGTGTACCATTTGATTAGAGGTGACATTCCCACCATGTCTCCCCCTACTCTTTTTACACCACATTTCTTGTTAACAAGAAGTTAACAAACCCTACATCACCCACATCCTTTACCTCTCACAGTGCCTCTGTTCTCTGTGATTTATTACCTCAGGCTCAGGTAACTATGGTTCATAGAGCAAATTGACTGTTAATAATAGTAGGACAGTGAGACAGGTTGTTCAGTATGTTAGAGGGAGGGGTTTAATGTACACCAACAAAAATTGAGAAAATTTGAGAATTTAGGACAGGATCTTCAGGAAATTTTAGTTCTTTCCTCTGTCACTGTTAATGCAAATTGTGGCGCTGCAGTCGATCAAGCACTGACTGTGGCAGGGTAAGGTAGAAGGGTATAAGGAAGCAGGGGGTGGCGGAGGATGTGCACCCTTCTTCTTTTCTCATCACCCAACCCCCTCCCCCACCTCTCCCTAATACTTGACAAGACTTAACATACCATTGTCAGCTTTAGGGGGCCGAGCACATGTAGGCCAGCCAAGACGGGTTTCTATATGAGCCCTATATGGGTCTTTAGAAATCAGGCTGTTCTTTTCATTCATATGGACTAAGGGTTCAGAGATGGGCTTGTGTAAGGTGGTTGGTTGATGGTATGGGGGTGGGGGGGGGGCGTGTTTTGGACAATGATAGATTAGATGAATGTGAAAGGTACCAAGGCTGTCCTACCTTTCCACCTCTGCCCCAACCTATATATCTAAGTACCAATACACATTCTACATGCTTTACATGAAAATCTGTGCTATCATTCTATAGTAATAGAGCTAGATATGTGCCAGTCCCAAAACGGACCACTAACAGTCCTGGCTCGGTAATATAGGGGAGGCCTACATAAGCATGCAAAGGTATTATGCAGTACACACCAAACCCTCCCTTCATCTATACACTTGTATTTGAACAGACCTTACAGGAATGACTAAAAGAACCAGCAGGTGCAATTCCAGTATTCATATATGCACAAGGCATTGAGATAGAATGGAAGCTATACTGAATAAAGGCCTATGTTTTGTTTCTTCATTTTAGGCTCTTCTTTTTCTGCATTTACAGTGCTCAGGTGTTGTGTGTGGTTGTAAAGGAGGGGACTGAGGGTTTGGTTCTCAGCCAGAGCTCAGGTGACCCCTGAATGTAGGTTTGCATGGGTGGGGGTCTTTATAAGGTGGGGGATGATGGAGGGATGGGGCGGGTGGGTGAGGTGGGGCATACAGGTAGATAGACAGGGAGGTAGGGGGTCGACGTGGTACTTTTTACGATGGAGGGGTGTACATAATGGTGGAGGTGTCATGTTCCGAGGACTGGGCTTACAAGTGAAGTGGATGGTGGAAATAAGGGGTGTAGGGGAAGCCCACACCCCTCCCCCCTCCCCTGTATACCCCCCACGGGCACCTCGGGCCGCACAGGTGGAGAGAGATGCTTAAAAAGAGGGCAGAAACAGGTGAAAAGAGGGGTTTCTGAAAATGGGGCCACTTGTTAAGGTCCAAGGGGTGGAAGGTGAGGAGAGAGAGGGATTACGTAATGGGCCTGCATTATCCTCTACTGAATACCCCCATAGTAAAGCAAAATACAATTATCCACGGTCCAAGTTATAAAAGGTGACCTAGAGAGACACATCCTGTCTTGTATTAGGCGAAAATAAAGGCATTGTGCATATTTCTGTTTTGTAGGTTTTTTTTTTGTTTTTTTTTTACTTTCAGAAGATTAATAATATTACATGCATGTATGACTACAACCAATTAGCAAGCAAGTGTATAAATACTCTACTGAAGTGTGTATTGACAATATATTGGTCAAATAGAACTTAGAACTTTAGAGGATCGGGTAGGTTTTATCCCAAGCTTACAGATGAGACCAAAACAGTATTTTGCCAGTTTGCAGGAATATTCTCTAGGAAACAGAGCGCTCAGCTCCCGGGAATACTATGAATGGTCATAGATGCTGCAGAACTTTATAAGAGTTCATTACTGTGTTGTAAGATAGCGTAGAAATTCAGCTGAATGCTGAATGCTGAACAACATCAATCTTGTGAATCAGTGTATGGATACATGTTTCCAGAAGCGTTCCGAGTCTCATATATATGTGCCATAAAGCATCCTTTGTATTGACTGAACGCCTGTGTTCTAGCTGCCCCAGAGGCTGAACCATTCATTATAATATGCTGGTCGTTATGGTTATGTTTATGAAATTTGAATATGAAATGCTTGGATTTCCTGAATTTGAACAGGGATGAGACAAAAGAGAGCTGGGGGAGGGGATGAGATAGGGGTTTGGATGAAGGGGTAAAGGAGGGGTCAGGGATATGAGGTCAGACTTTCCAGTATCGACCCCTATCATAACGACTGCCGCCACTAGCCCGCAGGGTATGATACATGCAGCCTACCAACATGTAAGACCCCCATGTGTTCTCTACGACTCTACATACCCACAGCTTCTACATGCTATCTCACCCCCCCCCCCTTCCTCCTCCCCCAATATCCCCACTCCCTCCGTGCCGACTACATGTATATGGGTTACCATCACTGGTAGTCCTACACCATTCATTTAGTGTACAGTAGTTGCAGAGTATTACGTAGGTGAAAAGAGCCAGTGCAGGGACGGGGGGGGGGGGGCGTTCTGGTTGGCAAGGTTCAGAATGTGTTGTAAACCCCCGTGTATAAGCCGCATCCACGTAAAGTAGATATATAAGCGTTTGTTTTGACTTTGAAATCATATGCCTATCATCCCAGGTTGGTCACATTGTTCACTCCACTTTTACCATGTGTCTGATACTGTGGCTTATACGCGGGTATTTACTGTAGATGTATATAGATATGGGAGGGGGTTGGACATAGAGGAGGGTGAGGAAGGTGGATGGTTCCGGTCCAGTGATTGTCTTCAGCTTTATTGGGGGATGTTGACACAAGTGCACGAAAATTTAACTTTCTACACACACCTGCACGGAGAAAATATTCTTACTCACTTGAGTCTGTTTCCAGACTCTGGCAATGTCGCCAAAATGAGTATGATTTGAGACTCAGCCTGACCCTGTGGATGATACTCAGGCAAAGCCAGAGTATCACCCCAGGCTCAGCCTGAGTTTCAAATCATATCAATATCATGGAAAGAGCTGCAATAAAAGAAGTCATATTCATGCATGTATGTTTTCTACAGGGGTGGGGGGGGGGCTAGAATAGACCATGCCTGTCTTGTGCAAAAAGAGAAAAACTATATCTATAGTTGGTCTTGGTGATAGACAGTATAGTTATCAGTCATGCCACATGCTGATATAATCCCTCTAATTATACAATTAATGACAAGCCACGAGTGAGGCGTTTATGTACATTTGACCCAAATTAGTTGCATTTTCCTACACTGTAGACGTTATTCCACATGATAATTTATCATAGACAATACTTGTCACTAGTATTTTCAACAATTATCATTATACTCGTATGACAAAAATGAATGGGAAACTACACCCTTTAATTTCAGCGTGTTTCAGTATGGGGCATTTTTTTTGGCATTAGTATCAATATATAACCATACAGAAGATGCCTGTTCAGTACCATTATCCTGTACCTTTTATTGTTATAGATATAACACCTTTTGCAACAACTTCAGTGCAGAACCTGATGCATTTTGTCAATCGTGACGTCATCAGATGCATCAGATAAACCTGCTACTCTCCTTTGTGGTGATACATATTTCAATAATTCTGAATCTTTTTATTTGATGGAAAGGTCATACAAATAAACTCTCATGAAAATTCGATACGTTTTTTTCTTTAAGTTATACCAGTATAACCGCATCTATATGAACGGCGATATCTAGTTTGTCTAATAAGACTTATAAGTGTAGTAGGCTAGTCTGGACACACCCATTGCCATATCTCTCTACATATATCAGACTGTTGATAAAGGTGCCGGTATGAGCTGTCTAATCGGCATACCCCAGGCATTTTGGAGCTAGCGATGTTGTGTTATGGTTCCATCACACTGGTAGTGCCATTGTTTTCTTTTGTCTATCTGCCATACCATAGTGTATGTGAAGACAGTACCTTATGAAACCCACAATGACCCTTTGGCAACAGATATCAGAGCGATAGAGAAGGCGCGGCAACTTGCATCATGAGTGTCGTCTGCTTTTCACAGACGCTGGAATTTGTGGACGGACGCAGCGTTGCTGCACAAACTGTCGGCGCGGTAAATCAGCAAACTCTAAGATCTCTGTTGTATGGATTTTTGTAAACTGACATATCCGTGTGTTTGTAGCATACATATGTGTAATTGTTATGACGACTGAATGAAGACAGAAAAATAGACGGTATGCAATACATAAGGACCCTACATTTAATAATCCTGAAAATACATACCCAATAAACATACATATAACCTGGACCAAAAGCTCTTTATATCCAATAATCATTCCTGTGTGTTGATAAATATATTGAGCCACCTAAATTTCATAATGAATGAGGGCCTGTAATGAACTGTGTTGCTCGCGAGGAAAACTGAGCAAACTGCCCCACCACCCATATTTATCCTATTGATAATTTGGCCTCACTCCATGTTCGAGGTCAGTCTGTGCACTGTTCATTGTATTTGGGTCAGTAACCGGTTTCTATTGCATTGCTTTCTTGTGTTTAACTCTACAATATACCGTAATAACTCGCGTGTCAGGCGCACCTTACATATAAGGCGCACCCTAAATTGAAGGAGGTGCTGTAAGGCGCATCTGAGAATAGATTTGGACAGTTAAGTACTGTTTTATAGTAAAAGATCCTGGCCTATAAGTTGCACCCTGAATTCAGACATATTGTATAAGGCGCACCTGGAAGCCATCATCGCGTCTAAGCCGCGCCTTTAATGCGAGGATTTACGGCAAGCTTAGCTAAGCCTTTAGATACAATAAACCAAAATTCCAAATTTCCTGGCAAGCACCAGTTAAGCAAGGCCTATTCCCAGTGGGTGTGCCCTAAACAGGCGCACCTCCACGGGGGTTATCTCCTTACCGGGCTGTCTGGAAGAAGGCAGCCTCTGTGCTCCAGCATATAATGAGGCCCAGGTTAACCCTTTAAAGGCCGCTGATGCAGGAGTGCATCATGCCCATTGGTCGTCATGATGCACCAATGAAGTACTGGCGAGAATGCTCGCCAGCACTTCATTGGATCATCATGCCAACCCTGCGGGTTTGATACATAAACTTCCGGAGGTCGACATGTCGACCGATGGACATGATGCGTTAATGCACTAGTGACCCATAAAGTGTTAATTTCTCTATATAGGCCATATACAATATAGGTATACAGAGACTTTAGACATTAGCATAGAGCTTCTGACTTCAAAGCCTTGCCAGGTAGGGTAGAACCAAGGTGGGGTATTCCCAGTAGGCTGCCCCCATTTGGTATTTAGGCCTTAAATCTCTCTGTAGTTCTCTCTGTGTCTTTGTTTATGTCCTATATGCGGGTCATAATCTATAATGTTGTGTATATTATACTGTTGTTATAGGAGCCTATATGGTAGAGGGATCCTCTAGAATAACATAGGGGTATATAGTTGTACGTGTATTATAGTCGACTTAATGTATTCTATGGATTATCATGGTTGTTTCATCACAAGGGTTTCATGTATATGAAGCACACACATCAACACATTAAATCTTTTTGAAGCTACCGTTGAATCTACCTGTGATTTTAAATGTAGTATTAAATAGCAATACATTTTCTAACCCTGATTGAAATCGACGGTTTTCCATTTCAAAGAATCCCCATCCAATTTCATTATCAACTGGTATAAATGCTTGGTCACCAAAATAGACACTGGTATATAGAGCTACTATACAATCCTTGCATTAAAACTATTTTGTTCATAAGATTACATAAAGGCTAGATGTAGCTCAACATTAGATTACCCCCTCCCCCACCCCGTACTATTGAACCACTGCTTCCCAAAGGCATTCTAGCTCATACCGGTACTAGGTTTGGTCAGAGAGAGACCTTGTATACCACTATTGTAAGGTCTCTGGTTTGGGGTTCCATCTTCAGACACCTTTAGACCGCAAAACAGAGTATATAAGCCGAACATAAAGCCGAACCCAAAGCCCGACCCAAAGTAAGCTATAAGCCACACTGGGACCCTGAGTTCACGGTGACCCTGTAAGCCGCACCTAACGTTGGAAGTCTTGAAGACACGGCATATACTCGGGGTTAACGGTACTAGTATATATACCAGATGATGCAGCCCCCTCCCCTCAAAAATCTTTCCAGCATCCAGTCCCCCGCCCCTCCCCATCCATTCATTCTACCCATCCATAAACTAATGATCAAATACCCAGTACACATACCAAACCATACACAGACATTGAAGCCGGACCTTGGACGGGCTGTGGTATAAAATGGGCGTTTTGTGCTTCTGGGCTTCCCGGGGCCACTGTGTTATAACACACACACTTGTCTGTCTCCTAACTCTTTTTTATCTCCTATCTATGCTTCTTTTTTCTTTTCCTTGCCTTTGGGCATCAGCAATTTGGACTGAGGCGACCTCTTTCCTTCTCGATATTTATATACCATTCACCCCCCCCCCCACCCTTATCCAATGTGTAAAATACTCGTAATTCTATGGGTTCAGACTATTATGTCAGCTTTAGCAAAGGGTCCGTAGGCCCTTCAATTTCAGCCCAGATCCATAGCATAATTCTCATCATTCACAATACAATGTACAAGAAAATCATCAGCCGACCTTTATTACTATACATTTTACTTCGAACACTCCTCAGTTTCATTCCCGAAAATTCGCCCATAACCTAGTCGGTCCAGGCCACGATGATAACCCGGGGTGATAAGCATGTAGATAGTGACTAAGCAGTGCGATATCTGCTGCTGTGTATCCTCTATTGTGATAATGTGGGTTCCTTCTTCCCTGGATGAGTCAAAGTCCATGTACTGATAGTGGGCTAAATATGGCATATCGACAGGAGCCGTCATATCACTAGTCAAATGATAAATCGTACCGTTAAAACCAGCGTATATAAGCCGCAACCCACCTGAGCTTGGGAATTTCAATCTGATGTGTGTTCAACATTATCAAAATCCCGTACGGTCAGTATGCAGCTGTATTTTGGCGGTACTATTCCCGTTTTGTCACATGGCTCAAAAGTTGGTAATATTATCCTTACATACATACATCTTTGGGTACCGCCCCTTTAACATTGCGACTAGAAGCCTCAGTCAGAACTATCGTATATTAAGGGGAGTACAGTATGTGTATTTGTGGTACTGCCGTCTAAGTGGGCCCTGACCCCATTCTGCTTGTCACGTGACTGACAGTTGGGCATCCCAATTATGGTCCTGGAGCGACAGGCGGAAACTTTAAATTATAGGGAGTCTTGTCGGCTTTAAACTTTCAGTGGAGAATCTCACAATGCATTGTTGTCCATTTAATCTGATTTCAAATCTCCTTCAATAAACTAGCAAATCTCAGTCGGAAAAGATAGAAGTACTTGATAATTTAATGTATGAGGTATAAAGATAAATGCAAATCAAGTTTTAACTTCATAAACGTATCGAGAATCCATTCTGTGAAATATCTATGTAAAAGAACAACGGAGAGCAAGAATTGTCATTTGAAGTATTTTTTTTTTCACATTTTTTTTTATTTGTGAACATACAAATTGTCAAGAAACTGGCACAGAAGTTGCTACCAGGCACTTTTTTGTCGTCTTCCATATATATAATATATAGACATGTACATGTATATATTAATTAAATGATACTGAAATGAACACAATACACTGAAATTATAACATTCCAGTTAGATGGTGACTTGATTTAGGGCTACAAGTGGGTCAAGAGGCTAGCGTAGACAAATATAGAATAAGTTCAGACACCAAATACATATATTTTTAGAATTATTTTGACAGTTGTAAGTCTTCAATGCTGCTCCTACACTGAAATAACTATTCATTTAACAGATCTTTGCTAGAATAGCGTATCGTTTGACAGATCATTATCGCTCCTTTTTTCTTTTCAGAGAACTTTTGTCAACACATAGCTTCTGAGCCACCATACAATCCCTTGTTTTTCTTCATCTGTGAGTGATCAATTTGACCACTGTCCATTTAATACTGGCATGTAATAATGATGATGGGAAACCGACAAGTATTTATAAGAACCCCATAGGACATTTCAGCACCCTCGATAGTAACGCAAGACTCTGTACCATCGGTATCACACTATCAAGTTGACATAATATAATAAAATGAAAAAAAAATTATATCACACTCTGATGCCCATTGAATGGTTAATTTCATGCCTGTGAGCGTAGTATTTAGTTTAAATAATTTCCTCGGCGCATTAACCAAAGATGTCAGTGAAATAGATACAATTAATTTAGGAAACCCTACCAAAATATTATTCCTGCCCATTTCTCTAAAAATCAACTTGATTTTTTCGAGACTACATAGCAGACCTTCGTGTATTCACCATTATTTCATCTAAATAATATTAATGAATAATCCACATGGTTTTTCACTCTCACCGTTCACTGGCATTCTTATCAATCAGTCCGTGCATTTACCCTTTAATAAAACATTGGGAATTTAGCGAAGTGGAAATTAGGATTCTATTGCAGAATCTTCAGGTATTGGAATGACGTAGAGTAGGAATTTTAAAGATTTGTTCCCGTCTTTTTTTTTTGCAAATAATGTGGAATAGTAGTAGCACACCAAAACTCAAAATAAAAAGGAAATAAAGAGCACACTCAAAGACTATCTACCACGACTATTGGTAACAACCCAAATTTTGATATCTTAGAAAAATATAGATATTATTTACATATTCACAAGTCAAATACTCCAAGTTCTGTTTTTCAAGTGATCTCAGCACACTGAATATTGTATTTTCACAAAAATTACACATTCCAAGGCTGCCTTTGTTTAAATCTAGGTAAACAACACAACATTCAAATGCAACATGTTCTCAAACAAATTACAAATTGACAATATTTGCATGGATACTTCATTAGTATTTTTCTCCGCACAGAGAAGTCAATTATATGGAAACGATATTTTCACCGAATAATTATTTCAGGGATACATTTACAAGGGAGACTGGTTACAACCACGACATGTTGAGAATAGGAGTAGTCGATGACTCACTCACTACCCTTCCAGTAGTCAGTCTTAATCCATAGCATGTCCAACCAGTTTTACTAACGATAGCCTACAGTGATAGTTTAAGCTTCCCCTAGGCTTATTCTAAGTCGCTCCAAGAAGCACACTTGGCTTACTATAAACACACATGGGACTATTCTTTCTTTAAAGGCGACTTGTCTCTCAACAACAAGAAACTTCAGCACAGTTGTGACCGTGAGTCTAAACTCAATAATATGATAAATGCTTTTCCAGAGATTCAAATCTCTGGAGAGGCACACGCACACACAAATGCAATACAATCTAAGCAGTCTGCTTATTTCATCTACAAAAAAAAAAAAAAAAAAAAAAAAAATATCCCTTGCCAAGGTACCCCAGTTTAAATACAATGGTATTCACAGTGAGAATGGGAGCAAAATAAACTTGAAACAATAAAGTAGAGAAAGTATGCACACGTTCGGGCCGCCTTGTGACCTCATTCACACCCAGTTACTCTTTGGCGATTCAAATCATAATTTAAATATAAACATTATAATATACTCTAATTTGTCTCGAATCAACCAGATAAATACAAGCAAATGTAAATTTACCGAAACTGCACGGCTCTCTAGTTTGTGTTTTGTCAAATAAATAGTCGAATAAGTTAAATAAGTCCTTACATACTAATCTTGTTAAGGTCATACATACAATGATTTTGTTTTCTAAATAGGATTACATTCTTACAGTTATAGTCGCTAAACGTACTAGTTATGATTACTAAAGACAAAAAATCTCTGCATTTGCACTTTCCTTGAAGATTTTTAAATTAACAAATGGAAGATTGTGTAGGTCCTTTCTATATCAAAAGTGATATTTCAAATCGTGGCTCTTTCAGGTAAAAGAGAAATCTAGGCAGGTACACAAGAACTGGTCAAAGGCATTTCTAAACGAGTTTTCAGGTGCTAGATGAATTTCCTCATATTAGATATGCAAATCACTTGCACTTAAGAGAAAATGAAACCAAAAACTTGTCTAAAAAGCGGCCTGGGCGCAGTTCGTCGTCCAAACAAAATAAATAAGGCTGGTGGAAATGATACTATATTACAAATGATATATCGTTAGACATAAATACGATTTTTCGTCTGTCACTACACGAAAAATTACAAATAATCTTCTGTTTACACGCACATATAATACATTATATATATTAAAAGTATTGCTTGCTAAATGCAGTAAGTACGAAAGGCAAAAAAAATCTATTATTACCAAATAGTATAGTTTGTTTAGTCCGCTGGGTTGGTGGTGATTTTTTTACAAGGTTTCTCGTCCTTGGTCGTTGCGGTGTCTATAGGTGGGTTTTTTGAAGTGTAGAACATACAAAAGTCTTACTCATGGGAGAGTGTGGTGAAGATAGGCAGGCGTAGTCCACGAGACACCTCTAGAGGAGACCCACACATTGAAGAAGTGGACATGGAGGAACTGCTACAACTGCTGTTACTATCCCCTGACAGGCTGTCTGGGGGTGAGGGGGGAGCTGCGTATAGGTTATCCTCAGGGAGACCCACCAGTCCACTGGTCAAACCAGCCAGGCCGAAAAGTCCCATAGCCGACTGATTCTGTTGTTGGTGTTGTTGTTGAAGGCTGGCCAGCACATTTAGGTTGTGGTTGTTGTTGTGGCGTTGTGAGAGGGAGAGCATAGCCTGCATCTCTGCGGCCAGATTGGCCATAGTGTCCGTGTGGATATTGAGGGGGGACATGAGGGTGGCAGCCTGCTGCATGGGGGGCAGATCGTGGAAGCTGAAAGCACTGGAGGTGGAACTCCTGACTGGTGCCGACATGGGGGGAGGAGGGTGGTTGAACGGGGCACTGGCAGCACTGGAGAAGCTAGAAGACAGCATGTCACTGTCTCCTACGAAAGTGGGCGACATGATGGGTGAATCGGTGACACTGGAGGTGGGAGAGTCAGCGGTAGAGCCCAGAGAGTCCCTGACTAGGGGGAGCGAGAGGCCATAGGTGCGGCGGGAGGGGTTGGCGGAGTGCTGGGGCGGTGAGAGCCGGCCGTAGTGTGGGGGGTTAGGCTGGCTGATGGGCGGTGAAGGTGGCATGTTGCTGACATTACAATGTCCCCTCTCCTCCTTCATGTGATCGATCTCTCCAAGCTTCCTCTCGTCCTCGTTGTGGATAAAATGGCACCGGGGTCCGTAAGGGCAGAATCCAATAGTGTGGAAGGTCCTGCACGGCTCCGTCTTGTACTTGGGGTGGCGGGCCAGGGAGCGCAGCTCAGGCATGCCGTGGGCAAACTGACACTTGTCACCATACTTGCAGTAGCCGTTCTCCTCAAAAGGACGGCATAACTCCGTCTTGTAACGGCTTGAGTTCACGTTCTGTTGCTGCCGGTTCTGCTGCTGCTGTTGTGCCATGATAGCACTATTGGAGTTCTTGTCGGCGGGTTCGCTGACAGACCTTTCCAAGAGGTTCCTGTTGGGGGCAGTCATGTGGCGGTTGTTGGTGATAGGTGTGCCGATGGGTTTGTGTGCAGGGTGGCTGTGTGTTTGTTGTTGTGCAAGATTCCTGCGATTCTGGCTCTGAAAAACATAAACAATGAACACAATGTTAGTCTGATGTCGATGTGTGAGCGGTTGTCTCATATGAAGTACTAATTCCAATACACAAAACTGGTAGCACTGACAACACACCGCGACAAGTGCATCGGCATGTGCAAATTCAAAATGGTGGCGGGACGGCCTCCCGAAGTCCACACCCGCCAAAAGTAGAGATATTCCGGTTTTGGTCAAGTTCTACAAATAAAACTTACCGAAAAGCAGTCGACATCGTAGAAGGCGGATACTGTCATCGCCGCGGACATGCTGCCGTGTGTGTGGGTAGTCGTAGAGGGTATAGTTCCTCCAGAGAGTTGAGTGTAAGTCCGACGTATATCCCACCAAGAATCACGAGATACTGTGACTCAGAATTGGCACATGCTCGACTATATACACGTGCCCGTGACAGAGGGCGGGGCTTACCGCCAACTAAAGCCAATCAGCGTGGACTCTGGTAGGGCCGCCAAACCGCTCCACCAATCAGCGCGCGAGACGCCGCGTTGATTGGCGGGCCCCCTTTTGATTCGCAGGTGCCCCTAAGGTGCCCCCACCCCGCCCAAATCTCCCCTGCTCTGCTTCGTTCACCAAACTCCTTGGAAATATCCTTGAATTTACCGATTTACCTGTGTTTTCTAGAGATCAAATCATTCGGGATTAATTCTCTAGATCTGGAGATACCGATGGTGCGATTTTGAAGATGATTTACGTTGTTTAATTGCCATTTGGAGTGAATATAGTGTGACGGCATGTGGAGGGACAGGTTGTTTGTTTTCGGCTTGCCGGCCGGTCGGTGTCGGTGACGTCATGGCCCAAGTCCACGTTTGGGCTGTTGGTGGCAAACACCATATACACGGCTACCAATCCCCCTTTTACACCGCAAATACCTCTACATAAACCAAACTAGGGTCTGTGTTATGGAATTCTGATCACTAGCTACATGTCTGCTGGATTCACAATCGCAGTACCATATCTAATAAACTAGCCTAAACAGACGTCGACACATGATGTGTGTTTGTGATCTAGATCTGTACAGATCTTCATCGTTGCACGATGTGTGGTGCTTCCTTCATCTAGCCTGTGGGCCTAGCCTATGACATTTCAGTCGTAGTCTAGCAGGCTACATAGTATGACCTGGTGACATATTCTTCCTTTATTTCATGTTAAAGTGTGTGATACAAAAGAAAAATACGATCATTCCCCAGGACCAGGGTTACTCCTAGGCCTAGCCTCATAATTTTATCTAGTCTCTGCCTGATCCCGACAGAAGATCATGATTGCCATATTTGAATCTTACTCTCCTATACAATAGGGCTAGAGTTGAAATATACAATGGTTTAGGCCTGTTTTAGGCCGTTGCTTGACTATCTTCTTCACTGTCTAGGACAATCGAAAGGGGCATTTCTTGTTTGGATAGAACGTTCTGTATGTTCTGCAGTCCGCCAACTAAGTCAGTCAGCTGACTGCAGGCGCCACGACACCCACCACACTGCGTCAATGTAGCAAACTTACCGGTCCTCCGCCCCCTACTCCAGCCCACACCGATCAAGGCCCAGGGGCCCATGCACCTAGCCTACTCTGGCTGGCCTAGGCATGGGTCATAGGCCTACTGATAGGCATGATATCCGAGTCATCTATACAGATCTAGCCTAGCTGTGAATATAGCCTGTTTAATCAATTGTAATGATTGACTCTACACGGCAATCAATGTATCTACCTAGCCAAGGGAATTTGAATAGTCTTTATAGAGGAGAGACCCTAAGCCTAAGGCCTATAAGTTGTATCATGGACCTCTACGTTCATGGTTGTATCTTTAGTATAGGTTGGGTGACTGATCGGTTGGGGGGGGGGGCATATATGTGAAGGTCAATCCAGGCCCTAAATATTTCATACTAGACCTAGCCTACATAGGCCTATACTCTCCAGCATGTGTAGAAAGAATGGGCCTACCTACGGTATTGATTGAAGGTTACTGGAAAAATCTGGCTAATAAATGATTCATCCCCCAACATACCCTAGCCTCCCACTCCACTTATCCACTCCCCTTATTTACAACCTATGTGGGCCACGGACCATAACACCACTAGCTAACTGGTAGTTCCCAATTTCACTGCGTGGTGGCAGGCACGTACGGTGTAGCCCCAAGTATGGCCACCTGTTAGGCGACTCTCATATTAGGCATATTAACATGGGCCTATAAGAACCGTTTTTGGCATCAGTGCAATGTGCAATAGTATCTAAAGGTACTCAAACAGACCTATATATAAACTATCCGCCATGCTGTAAGGGCATGTTAATTGAATTTGATAATGTTACATACTCCAGACTCCAGTATAGTCCAACATCAGTGTCATAGGCCTAATTGAGTCATGTAGACTGGGGTTGGGGAAAAAAACAATTCCCTTTTTTAACTTATGACTAGGCCCTTATAATTCTCTAATCATTGTTGGTTATATTTGAATTCCTCTCTAAAAGCATAATATAGATGGGCGATAGGCCAGCCATCGACCAAGCCCTGTATGAACCTAGAAGGGACGCAGGGAGGACGCTGGCAGGACGCTCATAGAGCAGCGGCGCCATCTGGTGTTACCTGCGCACACTAAAGTCATGCTATTTTCTCCCACTTTAACAAAGGTACCCGTGGTCTAGCATGGCGTGCATCACGATTTGCATATCCCTATATGTATAATCATAAGCAAAAAGCTAAATATACATATAAAGATGGACATGACTTGTAAGGGATTGATTGTGTTTGTAGCGACTGAATAAAAGTAACAAGCTTTATAGAAAGTTTTTACTGAAACAATGCAGTTGGACAAAGTGAAGGGAATCTATGAATCTTGCATACAATTGTTATCTTAAATTTACATGTAATTATAATTGGGAATAATATCATTGGTAATGACATATCGAGAAAGTTGTTGAGGCGCGCATACATGTGCTTTTCCCAATGCTAGCCTGCATGACAGTTAAGTTAGGGCCTTTATATTTTTTTTCACATACTTAGCTAAATTTATTTTAACTGATACATGTAGTGCAATTTCCTTTGGCGAAGAATAGAAGAAAGGAAGAAAACTCCAGGTCTTGAAATATCATTAATTTTATCGACTCCTTGAATTCAGATTAGCCTATCTGTGGAGAATCAGACATGACAGCCAAAGGTAGCTCTATTACAATTACATCTCAAATCTTTAATTAATGTTGATCAACAAACACACCAAAAAGGACATACAAAAAAAAACAACAACAAAAAACAATGCAGCGAAAAAAAAATAGCTTGCGTCAAACAAAATTCAACATGTTTATTTTTATGAGTGATTCACTCTCACATGTCCAATGATTGAAAATAGAAAAAAATATGCTGACGTGAACTGCTATCATTGTGACGTGAGTCTGAAAGCTACGAGATGTGTGGTCGCCTGTGCCTCAGCCCACACACCTCCTGCTGCCGCTCGCTTCCCATCCACGCACCTCCAGGAGGAGGCACGCATGGTACCACCTCAGTCACACCTTTCCAAGTTTCTCACCTCACCCCGACTACTTTCACACCTGAGGTGGGTGCCAGACGCACGGGGTGCATCATCCCCCTCCTCGCGGCATGTTCCCACACCTGCCAGGTGCCACTCCCTGTGCCTTGAGCGGCTCACCTGCCGCACACACCTGTGTACAACCTACACTACAGGCTATGGCGCCATAGCAGTGATATGAGCTGCTCATATCATCTTGTCTAGTACAATCAGGGCACTGATGTAGGCCTCTACCCACTGCTGATTTGAACTACTCTGAGTACATGACCTGTTATTATTGTATTTGACACGTAGAAAACATCAGGTAAAGACTCTGGGAAAACTAACAGGGTAGGGGGGGGGGCACGGATTGTACCTGGTTGTTACGATAAGAAAAATTCATGTTAACCTCAACGTGTTATTTGTCACCATCTAGAAATAGCATGGAGTTGTTGCCTTTATAGGTACGGTGATGTTCTGAATTGATCTGCTTGTTGTTTCTGTCAGTTTCAGAAAACTAGAACTCACAGTCACTCGCCAGGCCCAAGGACAGGGGCTTCACGTGTGCTTCTCACAGAGGTTTCTCACAATTTGATGTCTAACATTGAATCCCGAGGGACATGAGAAAGGGGTGCCGTCAGGATTATCTCTATGTCTCTCCAATTCTTTTGATTCATGTGTTTCCTTAGAACACAATCTGTCTATACAGAGGGCATATGTTGAGGTCTCTGAAAAGTCAGTAGGCCTAGGCCTATATATATGTAGGACGACTGGCCTAGGAAGAGTTGGAGAGGCAGTAGGGGCTTCTCTCTGTGATACGTTAGAACGAGGGAGGGCAAAGAGGGAGCTCTATTTGATCTTTGAGAGGAACTATTGCAATACTACTGAGGGCTATGGAGGTAGGGCATGTTTCTTTGATACCTCAGTAAGTGAGTGGGTATTGAAGCAGGACCTCTGTACCAGGGCTTCTCTCTTTGACTCTTTGATACTTCAGTGCTGGGGAGAAATAGAGAGCCAACACTTCTCCCTTTGAATTTCTCCCTCCCTTTGATTTATCATTAAATAAAGGATGCATAGTACATACCCGAGGACAGGGCCATCAGGGCCCTTATCCCAGCTAGCACACGCCATGTAATTTACATCATGCACTTTTACATGATCTCTACGTAAAACTCGTCAGTTTTATGTAAAAGTGATGTAAATTTCAGGGCATGTGCTAGCTGGGATGTGAAGTCTATTTGAGTCGTGGTGAAAACAAAACAAACTACTAGTAGCCGCAAAGAGTATTTATTTAGTAATTCCGGGGAAACAATTTGTGGAAATGGTCCCTTTGCAAACTTGGAAAGACATTTGGTTAATGACAAAGAAAATGGCCCTAAAATAGACTCACCGGTGGTCACACCCCAATCTTCCTACAACCCACCCCATCAACGCCCCACCCTCACCCAGCCAACACACATTTATACACACTATATTATTGACCCTGCGGTCAGTGACATGCTATCACCCCAAGGTCAAAAAGGCCACCATGGTTTACCATGGAGAGGGGTGGCTGACCCCTGCCCGCCTGTTCTATTTATAGACATGCACTACATGCACCCACGCCTTGACTGGTGTGCATTTCTAGGAAGGTCACTGGAAAGGGGACTTCCGGTCCGTGCCAGGAAAGAACATCTCTGACCTTTCCTCTGCTCTTCCGGCTATCATGACCTGTATTTTATGAAGAGGTCATACTGCAGACTTATCAAGGCCTCACTGGTATGAACTCAACCAAAAAGACTAAGGGAAACTATATTAAAGGTACAACATATAGTTCACAAACTACATATCGTCCCCTCAGTGCAACAAGGTTGTATCTGCATATTTGAAGTTTTGCAGGAGAGGCAAAAGAAGGGTTACAATTACTAGAACACAGTTGACACAACCTGGTTGCATTGGGGCCTGCAGAGACATATATCATAGATATAGGGCGTCTTTACTTTCAGAGGAGGCAGATAAGGGATTATGGGATTTTTGAGCTGATATTTTGGGCGGCCAGAGGCAAAAAAAAAAAGTTTGATTTTGAGACCAAAAATTTTTGACCAGCCAGAGGCAAAAAAAAATCCACCTAGATTGCCCCCAAAATGCTATTTCCCGCTATCAAAGTCACATTTTGACAACCAAAAATACTTTTTAGGGAAGTCAATGTTGGAAAGGTAGAGAATTGTTGGATATTTGCACATGTCCATGGACTTTTTTAATAATTTATACCAAAAATGTTGAAAAATCCCAGCGGCCAGAGGAAAAAATAAATTAAAAAAAAATTCTATTTTTTTTCTATTTTGCCAAAAGTCCCAGCGGCGGATCTGTAATCCAAGTTATTACAATTAAATGGCATAACCATGCACAACAGCATCAACTGCATATTCCACATGGGTACCACTCAGTGTGTTGGGTCTCTATGTAGAATAGGGGTGGTCAAGCAGCTTCTCACGGCCAGTGCCTGTGGAAGATAAGCCTGGTGGTCACAAGACGTGGGGTGTGTTTGCTTGTTCAGGTAGATAGTGTGGCCGATAGGTAGCAGCCTTGTGGTCAGATGGGTCAGGGTAGCGTCAGATATACACCCCCGTGCTTTATGGATATCACCCCCTCCAAATTCTACACACATGCACTCACAATACGATGGGTACCAAGGTATCAAACCAAGCCTGGGGTACCAAGGTATTAAACCAGCCCTGTGACACATCTGTAGAAAGAATTTTACCACACGGTTATGGTCTGACAGACTGACAAATGAAGCTGCACCATCTCTGTTATCCAACAGCAGCATACAGAATTGGCAAATATGAAAGGGACCCCAACAAAGCCAAAAGAAAAGTATGATTACAATGCCTTGTAGTAGGAGCTGTCTGAAATACCCCCCGCCCCCCCCCCCTCCCAAGAGAATTCTGTCTTTTTTTTTGTCACCCTCCCGAGACATATCTAAAAAGTGAGAGATTGTCTATCTTGCCTTTGGATGAAACTGCTCAGAATCATTTTGATTTAGAGAAATACCTGGAGGTGCCCAGCCCGGATTAACCCCCCCCCCCCACCATCTCAGCATCCTCCAGTGTCCATGGTTAGGGGATGCTATTGGTTACCCCATGGTGTGTGTCACTCCAGGGGTCTAGGGGTATGGCACACAGGTGAGACAGACGCTCAGGTAAACAAACATGACCACCAGGGTATCTGTACACTGACCAGTGTACATGGTACCGCCCTACACAGACACTGACCCATGGTCACTGATATCCTGACCACACCAACCCCCCTGCTGCACCACCCAAACAATCCACCTTGTACCCAATGAACTATCAAGGCTTCTACAGTTAGATCTTGATGTCTCCCCAGACTCATAGAACTCAAGTTGAATATGGCAGGTATCATGCTTTTCATATTTCCCCCCTATTTTACAGTGCTTTTTCCAATTTTCAGCAAAAATGCTATTCCATTTTTCAAGGAATTTCAAACTCCAGGACTGGAGTTTGATTTATCAAGGAGGTTGGGTGGTGGGATTTTTATTTTTGTCGATATGCAAGATTCACTCCCTGTCTCTCACCTGGACTTTTTTCTGCTAAAATAAATCTTTATCAAAATCTTTATACCCCATCATGAAGGGTCAAAGTTCTCAGAACCACCCCCCCCCCCCAGGGTCAGGAGGGGATAAAAAAAAGGTAAAGTTAAAATCAAGTTGCTTTTAGGCCTATACATTTTTGGCAGAATGCATACTATAGTAGATATGGTACAGGTCTATGCCTATAGCTCACATATCATTATCAGCTGGGGGCCGCCATTAGACCCCGACGGCACTATGACTAACACCTTCAGCCCCCGACTCCGCAGTATATGCCAGGGATGCCTCCCATTGGTCAATAATACAATAGCCATGTGCCGTATAGAGCCTCCTTTCGCGGAAACGGTTGAGTTCCGGTGACATCACCCACGCATTTCATGTTTATCTACACCCATTATTACAAAATAACAGCATATATCTAGACCCTGGACAATTATATATGAATAAATGGTGGTTTCTTTATTGATATCAATCAATATAACATGGTTATCGAGTTTAGACACTGATTTCAGTTCCTAAAATGGATAATATGAGTTCTCATATCTAGTGATATAGAACCCAAAATTGACAGTGGACCGGACATACCTTGACAACGAGTTGACACGAAAGTAAATCCTCCATTTTTGAAGCTTATAGACCAAATGTGGCGAAATAATTTCAGCAGTATATTCTTTACATGTTATTCTAACTCCCTGGCGGGTAGATTACTTGATATTATGGCTGAATTTAACATAAAAAAAATCATAAAGATTCGAACCGGGCGACTGACTGTGCGTGTTCGCCATTCTGTCAAGGTGTCACAGTAGTATTCCGCCCCAGTAAACCTAGGACAGCTAAATAGTCCCAACTAAAAACAGTATTTTGCCTGGTATAATCAGTGCCAGGGGACCTTAATTTTATCACAGATTAATAATTTTGGTACCAGAAGAAAGGTAACAATTTGTGGGGAAAAAGTTGCAAAAAATTGTTGGTCACCATGGAAACCTATTGTGTCAGAGAGGGGTCCAAGGTCACATTTGTGACTTGTCAGGGGCACCTGTATCATTTAATTTATTCAACATGGTGGTTTCCATGGCAACTGGTGCAAAAACGGATCTGACTCCGTTATGGTTGACCATGCTAAAAAAATCAAGAATGACTTCAGCTTTAATTTAAGCCTTTATTTATGAACGCCATCAAATTAGAACCCGATTGACGCCAGTTTTATGGTGGAAGATGGGGGGGAAATCAGAACGTGCTTGGCCCTATTAGTACCGTGACACCTCAACACTACAGGTGCCACTGCCTGGTGTGTACAGAATGGATTAAGCTTTAGACTGGCGCAGCTCTGTCTCAACGTATTCCCACTAGTAGGCCTACGAGAATGGGAGTTGCACCAGGTCACCAGCTTGACCATACATCTACATGAAACCAAGGTGGTGGAGGGCCGTCTTGTCGACACGCATAAGAAATCAATGGATTCTATCATTTTTAAAGGTAAATACTTAAAATTAATGGTGGAAACCATGTTATATATATGCAATATGTAATGAATAGACTTGCACTCGTTGGCTTCATACTCGTCGGGGGGTGATAGAAGCATTCGCCTCCGGCTCATGCTTCTATCACCCCCGAAGCCAACGTGTGCAAGTCTATTCATCATATATTACATTCGTAATTCATGTACATGAAGTAAATTAAAGCTTTTATGACAATCTTCAATCTGACTGAAATGCATGGGCGATGACACCTGAACTCAACCGTTTCTGGAAAGGAGGTGAGAAAGTGCTACGATTTCGGGAACCTCAACAGGCTCTATGGCTATGTTGTCAGGAGGCTGATTTAGGGACTAATGCCTAGGCCTAGATGACTGATGCAGGGACGTCATATCAACCAGCGCGGCCCTTATCAGGCTTATCTGTCTACTGATAAGAATCTTCATGAAGGGTTAAATTATATAGGAAATGTACTAGAAAAAGGTGTTAAAACCCTTATCGGAAAAGATCTAGACATCCCACGGCAAAATGAGTTACAAATTCTGAAATATATTAAAAATTTGCATTGCATACTTGATCCACTATTTTCTAATCCCAAAATTAGAAAAGAAAACAGCATATAAAGGTTACTTTTTCTACTACATTGCCTATATAATTTGACCCTTTGTCAGCTCCCTAGCAACCGGGGTTCTGCTCCCAAGAATCAATAGTGACATATGGAGCTTCCGGTCCCCGCACTTACTGTACATTCAGACACCATCCTCGTTAGAAAAATCGTGAATTTAGGGTCAAATTTCAGTTAGTTTGCATGTCTGCGATTTTTGCCTTGTAAAATTAGTAGAATCTGGAGAAAAGGGTATTTATTTCTTGCAGCCTTTGTGGTGGATAAGAGGAAAGTGTCAAGAGCCCTTAATGAAGAAAATACCTACAGGCTGTGTGTCCATGTGTGACAACTAAGGTGTACCTATGCTACATTCTTATAATGATGATTTGATATACATCTATAGTCATGGGCGTGAACTAGTTACCAAATTGAGTCTGCATAGTTGTTATCTATATACTAAGGACAGGGTGTGACACTCTTGGACTGATGCTGCCCTCTGGCAGCTCTATTTCTATACATAGCCATTGGTGACGGAGGTGAGGGGGGACTTTGGCAAAATCCCCCCTCACCTCTGTCATTCATGGCTATATGTATAGGAACTAGTTCAAAGGGTATCTGCCAGAGGGCAGCAAATGCCCTTGAGTGGCCAACCCTTTCTTAGTATATTGATAACACCTACACAGAATCGACTTGGTAACTAGTACATGCCCATGTCTATAGTATAGTGATTCATAAGACATGTACAATTCATCATCAAAAGGGTGGTGTTCACAAAAATGTCAGCGTTTTCAAGAAAAAAGGGGTTATTCTATGGGTGAATATGAACTTGTTGACCGCGGCCTATCATGATTTCCAAGCCTATCATTATTATAATACCTAGATATATAGAGATTTAGAAATCAATATCAATAAAGCGCATCATGCTGAAACAACCAGGTCTCTTTTATCGAAGCCTTTTGATATAATCTAAATCATGTCATGAAATTAACATGAGCTGATGCCTATGTTCATGTTCAGTTTTACGTGAGCTGATCAAGCGACGCTTCAAAATTTGGCGGGAGATGTCGGCGACATTACGTCAGCTTTTGTCTGGAGGTAAGCAAGGCGCAAGCATGGCGCCGTTACCTCACGTCAATCAAGTTTTGCCGCCTACTCCAATCTGCCAATCAGTGGATAGCGTTGATTAGCCAATCCAAAGATCGAACTGAGCCACCTCCCGCCCATTCTCTCGTTAAAAAAGGGCGGGTCATTGACGGACACGGCTACAATGTGCCCAAAAGGTTCTTTCTTTCATAGATGTAGATCACAAGATGTAGTAAACAAATAGGCCTACCTGGCGTAAATGATGAAGCTGGAAGGCACAAGTTGCTGTTTAAGTGGATATGAAATCAAAATTGTTTTTTTTTAAATGAGATTCAAACCGTCTTAGATGCTCATTGTTTTCTACATAGCCATAGAAAACGTCTAGATCTACTCTTGATGGAAAATCCCTGCTTTATTCCACCTGAATTTATATATATATATATATATATATATATATATATATATATATATATATATATATATATATATATATATATATATATATATATATATTGATCTATCATTTGTCTGACAGGCATTTGGGACATTTTTCAACAGGGGCTTTTCCCCCGGGCCCTGGATTGATTCTGGAACTGTTCGTCTTGTATCATGTATATCCATGTATGGACTTCCAAAACTTCATCGACACCACTTGTAGACACCTGTGTAGTGAAAAGGCTTGTGTCTGCTGCATTTAATAACCGGTTTTATTTGCCTTGATTAAAGCGTAGACGTATATCCAAGGTGAAGAGACTGCATTTTACGCCGATCTTTACAGGTCGAAATGCAGTACCCGGGGCCGACCAGCCTCGGCCAGCGTCTATTGATACTCAGTTCAATAGCCTGGGGTCACCTCTACATTTCACTGGATGTGTATTCCAGTTAATTGTTTTATTGCCCCCTTTGATCTAGATAAGGATCTGATTGAACTGGGATGTGTATTCACTCTCCAACCTGAAGTTGAGTGACTGCACAAATGCTGCATCTGCTTGGAGAGTGGAGCTTCGTCACTGCGGCGGCGAACCACTTAGGATAAGGTCTGAAGCCAGCCCGTACTCTGTCGGGCTGGAGGGGGCGAGCCTGGGGGCCGACTGGTTAAACAGGTGCGCGCCACGTCGTAGGGCGCAGGAGCATTGCGTGTAACCATAGCGACGTTATGCCAACTGGCGTTGCCATGACCGTTGCCATGACGTAGTCGTGGTTACTCCACAAGCGGCATGTATGTTTCAAAGACCGTCTATACTCTACTAATACCGTCTATACCCCGGGGGGGGGGGCACTCTCTATGTAATGTATACACATATGTGCGGCTGGCAAGGGTACTTTTTCAAGGAAAAGTCCCTAGCAAGCCTCCCGTTTCAGCCACAAATGTCCCTAGCAAGGGTCTACCTTTGAGCAAAATGTCCCTAGCAAGGGTCAACTTTCAGCGAAATACCTCGATTCACGCAGACAATTTAGACATTTTCATGAATACTTTCCAAGTTTTCATGAAAATAGCATGAACAAAATACAAATTTTCTCCCAGAAAAGATCAGTTTAAGCTATTTTGAGCAAAATCTAAGACTATTATGTAAAAAGTTCCCTAGCAAGGATAGGGTTTTGAAGGAAAACCCCGTGAATGAGTGCCCTAGCAAGGGTAAGGGTAGTCAGAGGTTCAGCCACACACCCGTATAAAAAAAAAAATGAAGTGCCCCCCCCCCGGGGTCTATACTATACTAGTACTACTAGCTACTACTACTACTACTACTACTACTACTACTACTACTACTACTGCTACTCTGCTACTGGTACTGGTACTGGTGCTACTGGTACTGCTACTGCTACTGGGCCAAATTTTTGAAAGTGGTACATTTGCTATTTTTCAGGGTTTTTGAGCTTTGCCCACCAATAAAATAAAAACTTATGCATCAATCTGTGCTTTTTTGGTCTCATTCAAGAGAAAACATCCTAAGCTTCCAAAAGCATGTAAAATTGTTACTATCGGATAGTAATTTTTGTGATTAGAGGCCTTTAAAGTTGAAAAATAGGTGAAAATCCTGTTTTTTGCCAAAAAACATGTTCTTATAATACCCCCCCTTTTGACTGTGCAGGTTTTACATCATTCCAAATCACATTTTTTGATAGCTATATGATATAGCTTTAGGCTTCAGGATGTTTGGAGTTTGTCTGGATATTAAATTATTCCCCATGCCTCTCTTAGTATGATACAGTACACGATTGTTACTCCGATAGGGAAAAAAAGACATCTACTTTTCTTAAACTTAGAATCGCTGGTTAGTGTCTATAACATGCAGTTATTTTGAAGGACCAATAGTGATAAGACTCCCACAAAAAAAAATCAACTTCATCCCATAGCCTTGACTGTAGGTGATAATATGTATTGGCATACATAATTTTTCTATCGGAGTAACAAACACCTTTTTCCCTGTTATTTTCTATATGATTACTTAAATTAGCATATGTTATGTCTTATATCATGTGCAGTTATCCCTTTGACAACTCTGAGCCATAGGTTTGGCAGTGGTACCACTGGAAGTGTATTATACATCACATAAGGAGACATTGTAAGTCGACCTGTTACTCCGATAGATTTATTCGTAGTTCAGATACAATACACCAGACAGCGCCTCCTGTTGCCATATGACGCCGCACACATCCGGGACCTTGTTTTTTGGTTTCAAAACACTTCCTGCGAGCATCAGAGGCCAAATACAAACAAAAATCGACTAGAATTGTTCCTCCGTGAGGGAAAAAAGGTGAGTCATCGACAAAAATGATGCAATATTTCGCTTTATGAATGTCTAGGGATCATTTTCATGTGCTCTACAGCCACCGGGATGGCTTTATTTTGATACAATACGTTTTTATCGATCCGTGGGTGTTCGCGTTTCCTCTCTGCGCCAAGCCATAGCCGCGTGGTTTGGAAAATGAACTTGGCCACCCGAGCACCGGTCGTCGTGTTACTCCGATAGGGAAATTACGTTTCGGCAAAAAAATCTAGGTCTGTGGCACATTACTGCATCAGTGGGGGGTGGTTATGTATCTAAAACGATCAAATGGACCCTTGTGCATAATTGTATGGCATTTTGTGTACATTCTAGCCTAATTTCACAGAATTCTGTGGCCAAAAGATGAAAACAACCCCAAAAATTTTAGAAAATCCTACAACTCTTCCTCATTTTTCATGTTTTTTTGGCACAAATGTATGGTTATATGTAGTTTATATCTTACATACACCCTCTAACTGTCATTTTAGCTTGCTACAATGCAGTTACCCCCGCTCATTTGGTCTGTACAGCCCAAAAAAAATATATAATCGAATAACCCTATCGGAGTAACACGACAAACACAAATGTTCCTTCTGCTACCTATGTAATCGCTATATTCTGTCCCAAACTACTTTATTTCATTGCCCGACAGTGTCTCCAATGTTTCAATGTGGATAGAGCCTAATCCTAGTGCATTTGTGCAATCTGTAACACAATTTGATTTTTTTTTCGGAGTAACACTCGTTCACTTTTTCACATATTCTTTGAAAAATATGACTTCCGCTCTACCAACCTTCTCCATATTTTTACTGGAGGTGCCCCTACCATCCTTTATTCAAATCAAATAGTCATTTCCTGATTTTGAATAAAAAAATTCCCAATTAATCTATCGGAGTAACAATTTTGTCTGTTTTTATAATATATTCTAGTATTCAAAGGCATATTTGTACCTGAGCTTGTCAATAGGCTGTGTCCCAATTACAGAGCACATAAACATTAGTTTCCAATAAATAAAGGTAGTCAAATGTCCTTTTTCATCTCATTTCATATGTTCTGAAAATGTTGTTTTTCTGTCAATTTTAGGAGATGGGTAAACGAGGACGACCGAGGCTGCCTCCGGACCAGCTGACGACTCCAAGTGAGTCAAGTTCAAAATGGCGCGATGGCCACAAGGCTCAGATGGGGGTTGCGGCCTTCAATAAGAAAGAGGCCGAGCGGAAGAGGGTCAAAGATGCCGAGGTAAATTACAAAAGAAATCAATTTTTCATGGCAAATAATTAAATGCATGTACATTGGATCATCTATCATGAGTTCCTTGTCACCACACAGTATCTTTTTAAATGACTCAACTGATTTATGTATTTTCTTTTCTTTCAGATACGTGAAGACCCCGCCTTGTACGCGGCGAAGAAGGAGAGGGACCGCCTCAAGATGGCCAAAAGCCGGGCGAAAGCAGCGGCCAAGAAAGCAGCAGAAGCTGCAGGGCAGGCACCTGATGCCGCCGTGCCAGCACCCGCTGCCGTGCCAGCCGCCGCCGTGCCAGCACCCGTTGCGCCAGCACCAGCACCCGAACCTCAGCCAGGCACCAGCAAGCCTAAGAGTAAGGGCCGGAAGAAGGGCAAGGCGCTGACTGTGGCCCAGTCATTGTTTACGCCGTCGAGGAGTTCCAGACGGGCCAATGATGACGAACTGGCACAGCCATTGGTAAGAATTAATATAATATTACTCCTGTAATACTGTTCAGTGAGAATCTTTTTTGTTACAGTTAGTTCTGCATTCAATGCAAATCAGATTTATAAATTATAAATTTATAAATTCTATTAGACATCTAGTGCTGTTTGATAAACTGGTATAACTAATATGTAAATTTAATTCCTCCAGCCCTCGACACGGTCAAAGACGAGGAAACGGTCCCGGTCCCGGTCCCCTCTGGCGTCAACGTCCGATGAGGATGAGGATGAAGGAGGCAGCACCACAAGGATGGTGAAGGACATCAGGTAAAGTTCAACTCTAAATAGTGACTACTCACTATGTAAATTTATAAAATTTATAATCTGTCAAAATGTATCAATAATGAATTACATTTCTCTGCTAAATATAATAAATCATTACCATAACCATCGTTTCATCTATTGAATTGTTGTTACACACTAATTTCCAGGGGTACCATCCGGCAGGTCCTCAAGTAATTGAGGATCTTTCAAGGGATAAAAGTAATTAATTTAGATTAGATTAGAATAGTTGCTGTTGGTTGTTAATTGGTTCGCTTTAGTTTGTGGTTACTTGTTAATTAATTGTCTTAGTTAACTTGCTTCTCTAGTAGCTACTGTGATATTTATTGCCTTTCGCTATAGATAGATCTATGTGCTGTAGGATTTAATTAAAATCTTTTAAGGTCAGCATGGCGTGTCGACCCGCATCAAAGCGACATGTATGCTCTCCTTAAATTCGGCAAATAGTTAAACTAGCTTGGGCTTAACTGTGGTGTATTGAAATTTGCTTTTATAAAAATGAATCTTAACCCATCATCAACATATTTTAATGCATGGTCATTATTTTCTAGCGGACCGAACACGCCCACCGACATGAGACTGAACACCGACACACAACCTACAAAGCGGACAACATTGGAATCCAGACTATATAGACGCCTACAGGCTCAGGCGGCAGAAGGACACGAAGCACAACAACAGCTCCATGCAGAGATAGCCAGGCTTCGTGCACTAGTCCCACCAAACAATGAAGGCCCCGTCCCACCGGCCAAGCGGAGAAAGCAGCACATCCCGCAGCCAGAGGGTGCTGCTCCCCTCAACGTAGAACCGGATGCCCGTGTTGACTTGATCATCCCTGGCGACGCGGACCATGGTTGGACACCAGGCCGTATCCCCCCGGGCACCCCGCCTCGCCAGAAGGAACTTGTGATGGCAAAACGCAACCAGGCATACTTGTACCTAACACAGAAAATCAAGAATATGCCACTCACCGGCAGAATGAAGCATGTCCGTATGATGATTACGCCAACAAAACTAAAAAGTAAGCGGTTGACTACGCAACTTGCGAAAGATCTCGGAGTTGACCGGCGGACTCTCCTAAGGGCACCTGTCGCAGAAACTGCCAGGACCATATGGTCTGCTGACAGGTTGGCTCGGGTGAAAGACTTCCTCACAGACCCTGAGAACTCTGTCACTCTCCCAGGGAAGAAAGATGTGAAGACAGTAGAGGGTGTCAAGGTCCAGATCGTTCAGCTGACAGACTTCCTCGGTCATCTGTATGACCGGTACCAGACACAGCATCCGACTCACAAAGTCAGTCGCTCATTCTTTGACCGTGTCGTCCGTGATAACAAACACATTCGGCACGTGTCCCAGAGAAACACTAAGGTATGCCTCTGTGTGAAGTGTCAAAACTTCACACTGGGGCTCCGTGCTGTGGGTATCCGGGACCAACCGGACAGTATTGTGCGCCACAGTACTGTGGAGGAGTTCGAGCAGGGCCTTCTCACGAAACCCTCCCTTCCTGAGTACATCAAGTGCGACACCTGGCAAAACGTGAAGGTGACGTATGGAAGACCGGAAGCTCCATGTACTACAACAAAACTCAGGCTGACAGATTCTGGAGACACCAAGGAAGAGTTCATCAAGGCCCTTGCTAAGGAGTTCAGCACCATGAAGGACCACTGCGAGAGGGCGCGACGGCAGCACCGGATCGTCCGTGAACTGCGACTACAGATGTCCAACTGCGAGTGTACCATCCAAATGGACTTCGCAGAGAACTGGAACATCACCTATCCAGAGGAACCCCAGAGCGTGTACTACGCCAAAGATCCAGTTACTCTGCACCCTGCAGTGATCCATTATCGCTGTGGGGATAAAACGCTCCATGTGTCTCTCGCTCTTGTCACGGACGATCGCAAACACGATGCCTCCGCCATCCTCGCCTTCCTCCGAGCGATTGTGACCTTCATTCAACAACACCTCCCTGATGAAATCAGCACCCTGCATTACGTCACCGACTCGCCTTCGTCGCAGTACCGGAATGTGTCGATCTTCTCGATCCTGTGTCAGCACGAGGCGTTGTTTGGTGGCAGACAAGCAACTTGGACGTACTTCGAGGCTGGGCACGGCAAGGGACCCTGTGATGGTGTCGGAGCAGCGGCCAAGCGAATGGCCGATAATGCAGTTAAGTCAAACCATCTCATCCAGAATGCGTTTGACTTTGCTAAAAGGGGCAACAGATCTGAGGGCAAGGTGAGCTACATCCATCTGCCTGTCACAGAGATTGTAGCAGCACGTGATGCATTGCCCCAGTTGGTCGCTGCCCACTCCGTCAAAGGCACGATGCAGGTCCATGCCGTTCACCCAGTCAAGCCCAGCCACTCCATTGCTGTCAGGGATACGTCCTGCTTCGACCAATGCTGTTGGAGACACAACTTCTCCGTTCGCGAGTGTAATGGTTGGTCAGTGCACACCTTATTTCGAGAAGAGCCGGTCCAACGTACCACTCGTAAGGCACGTGACCCTGCTCGCCGTGAGAAAAGGCTGCTAGAGACCGATCCAGCTACCCAGCAGGAGGGTGTTCCCCCTGATCACGCTGATCAGGACGGCGAATCTGTCGGCACTCCACGGGCCCTTGTTGCCGCAGCCCGTGTTGAGGATGCTGGTTTGCTCCAGCGGCAGGAGCATGATGACAACCACCCACCCCGGGTTGAAGCCCACCAAGCTCCCCGGGATGATGATCAGGACAGTGAGTATGAGGTTGGTGACTTTGTGGCAGCCACCTACCTTGATAACTGGTATATTGGCAAGGTGCTCAGAAAGGACCACCCAGAGTATGAAGTTAGCTTCATGATACCTGCACCGCCTGCCCCCATCGCGTTCCGGTGGCCAATCCGCAAGGACATCTTGGACATCAATGTGTCTACCATCCTGCGGAAAACTCCAGAGCCAGCTGTGTTTGGCACTTCAAAGAGAGTAATAAGCCTCCGCCTCCCTCTGGAAGTTGTTGACAACATCATAGAGCTCTACAATGGCACGAAACAATGAGCTCTGAACCGTCGTGTTACTCCGATAGGAAAACTCCGTCCAAAGTGATGTTTACCTACAAGTATCCTACTGAGATATGAGTTAAAGTATTGTGCCTGTAATGGTTTTATTGAATAGTAGACCTATTTACCTCATCATGTAAGGGTATTTGGCAGCTGATAAAGTGATTTTGTACCTGCATGTGTCGGCGCTTTGTCGGAAAAGTGTGAAAATATTTGAAATATTTTTTTCAAAGTGATGGTGCATACCCCAATTGTGTTCTCTGACTAGTTTAAAGTGGTCAATATAATGCCCAGACACCATTTGTACAGATTTATGAAGTGTGATTAGGTTATGTGGTGTTTGGGTTTGATGGCGGTGGCCAAAGTAAAGTCATGCGTAGCGCGTTACTCCGATAGAAAAACTCCGTCCAGAGTGATGTTTACCTATGAGTCTCCTACTGAGATATGAGTTAAAGTATTGTGCCTGTAATGGTTTTATTGAATAGTAGACCTATTTACCTCATCATGTAAGGGTATTTGGCAGCTGATAAAGTGATTTTGTACCTGCATGTGTCGGCGCTATGTCGGAAAAGTGTGAAAAAATTTGAAATATTTTTTTCAAAGTGATGGTGCATACCCCAATAGTGTTCTCTGACTAGTTTAAAGTGGTCAATATAATGCCCAGACACCATTTGTACAGATTTATGAAGTGTGATTAGGTTATGTGGTGTTTGGGTTTGATGGCGGTGGCCAAAGTAAAGTCATGCGTAGCGCGTTACTCCGATAGGAAAACTCCGTCCAGAGTGAGGTTTAACTATGAGTCTCCTACTGAGATATGAGTTAAAGTATTGTGCCTGTAATGGTTTTATTGAATAGTAGACCTATTTACCTCATCATGTAAGGGTATTTGGCAGCTGATAAAGTGATTTTGTACCTGCATGTGTCGGCGCTTTGTCGGAAAAGTGTGAAAAAATTTGAAATATTTTTTTCAAAGTGATGGTGCATACCCCAATTGTGTTCTCTGACTAGTTTAAAGTGGTCAATATAATGCCCAGACACCATTTGTACAGAGTTATGAAGTGTGATTAGGTTATGTGGTGTTTGGGTTTGATGGCGGTTGCCAAAGTAAAGTCATGCGTAGCGCGTTACTCCGATAGGAAAACTCCGTCCAGAGTGATGTTTACCTATGAGTCTCCTACTGAGATATGAGTTAAAGTATTGTGCCTGTAATGGTTTTATTGAATAGTAGACCTATTTACCTCATCATGTAAGGGTATTTGGCAGCTGATAAAGTGATTTTGTACCTGCATGTGTCGGCGCTTTGTCGGAAAAGTGTGAAAATATTTGAAATATTTTTTTCAAAGTGATGGTGCATACCCCAATAGTGTTCTCTGACTAGTTTAAAGTGGTCAATATAATGCCCAGACACCATTTGTACAGAGTTATGAAGTGTGATTAGGTTATGTGGTGTTTGGGTTTGATGGCGGTGGCCAAAGTAAAGTCATGCGTAGCGCGTTACTCCGATAGGAGATATATGAATTTCAGTCCCACTTTGAGGGAGTAATGTGCCAGAGTGGTGGTAGATATGGATGGGATGGTAGTTTCATATTAAAGTATTCATGTTGAAGTTAATTTAGATGTATTTTGGTGATTGTTTGACCATTTTTAACAAAGCTATAGGAAAGTGAAGGTTTTTGACAAAAAATTTCAAAAATTTCACTAGATGACTGAAGTTCAAAAGCCCATAACTCAGAGACTTTTTGAGGGAAGTTGTTGAATTTTTAAATGATGATACATACATACTAGGAGAGATTGTAGGAGCAATAAGGGGTCATTATGACATGATTAACATGAATTTCATGTTGGTCTCTGAATTACGCTATCGGAGTAACAGAAATTATGACAGGTTGTCTTTGATCGCTTATAAAAACGGATCCGCTAGGAGTTGCTGCGTATGTCAGGTGTTTTTATGGAGCCAAGACATTGCCCTTTGAATGTAATAAAGTTGTTTTAACTTATTTTGAGTTTCACTGATTTTTCTTTGCCAGGGCCAAAAGAGCTATATTCAAAAATTTGGCCCTACTACTTATGCATGTATTGTAGCTGAGTTATTACTCTCTCTTTATCGCTTGACGTTGAATGGGGGATGGGTCAAGCCAAATGCATATAGTAGTCCAACACCCGGGGTCCAACAGTGGGAAGGGGGAGAGGGTTTCAGGGCCATTTTGGGCATTAAATTTTAAGGATAAAGCTTATCCCAAAATTTATTTGTCATAAAAACCACTACAACCTAGCCTCAGGCCTACAAGTAGCAAATATAGGCCTACCGATTAGAGGCCAATTTTGGAGTAGGCCTACGGCTACGGTATCCACCCAGCCTCCCAGGGCCATTTCGCTATTTTATACAGGGGTTTATATAGAATCTAACAGCAGACGTGGGGCACCTCATGAGAGGGGCTCCACTCTGCTCCCTGAGGCCTGACCCCCCCCCCCCCCACCGCCCCTCCATTGGTATTGGCCCCCATTGGATGGCATCCATCGGATCTCGTGACGATCCTCACCTACCAAACCCTATAAAACATTGCCGAGATTGTGTCGTGTTTTTTTTCTTCTCAATTCTCTTTTTTTTTTTTTAACAACCTAGATTCTAGGCTAGAAAGGGGGTTCCTAAAGTTGAGCTCTTGACCCGCCCCCTACATAATGGTGGATGGTCCAATGTCGGCTTCGACACAGAAGCCTCACAACGCAGACACATACCGTACATGCCCGATAAGCCTGGACTAACACTGATTTCAAATGGGAAATGGACCAGGCTTATAAACGGGGTAGGCTTATAATTTATACACTTAACAAATCATTATGGAACACTCTCTAAATTTCTCATATTTATCCACTATTTTTATATATATCTCTGAAAAATTCTAATCTCATATTGTTATGATAAATGTCAACTCTATCATTCTTGAATATGCAGTCATTGTAAAGAATATAATAATGACTTAACAAAACTGGAAGAATTATAAAAATATTCCAGATAGAAATGAAACTATACCACTGTATGGGATTTGGCTTGCTCTGACCAGGCTTATATTCGGGGCAGGCTTATATTAGGGCCCGGCTTATAATCGAGGAAATACGGTACATTCCCATCGCCTACTTCCCTACCGCATCCATAAGATCCCTTACCAATGACTTACAGACCACTCACCAGTGCTATGGTTTCAGCCAAAATGCTGGAGCCATTCATGGGAAAATTCCTGAGAAGCCAACCCTTACACCCCGCCCCCCGACCATGCTACTCCACCACAGACACTTGCAGACCACACAGTTGGGCAGGTGACTTCATGTTATGGTACCCTTGAATGAAGTTAGTGTCGACCATATCTACCACTATCTCTGTTCCCAAACCCCAAAACAGCCCCAGGCTTTCCAAAATATTATCACCCTTGAGGCTTTGAAGTACTGACCAACCAAAACACGCCTCCTCCAAGTGGTGACATATAAACTTTTGATGGTAACTTATCAAAGGATGTAGGCCTAGGTTGGGCTAATTCCATCTTATACATCTTTAGTCATTTCACGCCCCTATTTAGATTACCTATTTCTTATGATAATAATCTCACTACAGTTACACTTGTTACAAGTGTGTACCACAAGTTAATTTTTAGAGCCTACAGAAGAACCACATAAGGCAGGCCATATACATTATCTCTTTTATTTATATCAATGTGTATTGTATAATAGAGTACGGGCACCGTTTTTTAAAGGTCGGATAATCCTTATGATAGAAATTCGAGAATGAGATAATTCAAAATGATCGCTTTCTTAAAGGTAAAATGGCACATTCTGATTGATGTATTACCAAGTCACCGACACGTGATTATTACTATCACATATAGTGTCATGGACTTGGACCTCAGTGATCCAGCTTCCCATCGGGATCCATCCCCCAACACCCACCCAAAAAACACACGATGTTACCGGTACCCAACAATACATGTGGGGGTAGAACCTACCCCCCAAGTATTTTTTATTGATATTTTAGAAGCCAATGGCTTTTTGGCTGTCACTAAAAAATACCACTATGGTTAGACTCTAAATTGGCAGACATCATGGATGACTATCCAATTTATGCTAAAATTTCCCTTTAAAACTCACTTTCTGAGTGCCCCATTAATTCAAAGTAATCTCTGGGTGAATAAATAGTGAAACATTCACATGCCTAATAACTTACACCTTTTATTATGACACCTGATGAGACCCTAGGGGTCGAAACCTCATCAATTCTTCACACCTGGAGACAAAGTCTCCAGGGGAACCAAATATATGCTTGGTCACCTAAAACCATGGTTGGAGAGTGTCTCCTCCAGTAGGTTAGTCTCCTGTGATTGGCTAGAGACACATTGTGATGTCACATCATCTGTTGATACACAGATGCATGGTGGGAAATTTGTATAGCAACCAGTGGGCCAGGCTAGCAACAGCCTCATTTGATTAGGTAGTGTCAAGGTGTGCGGAAGTCCCACCACTCGTCCCTCCAGAAAACCTTTAATACCCGGTACATTATAATTTCTTCAGAAAACCTTATGATTAATTCCATGTAAGCGGTGTGAATATATTACAATGTATGATATGATTGCACATTGTGGAATAAGCCTTTTATATTGTCTGCATCTGAATGAGACAAGGATCATAATGAAGTCCATTGCTGTAACTACGGGTGCCTCCAATAAACCATCATTGCAGTTGAGTTCGACTATTGTATCTGCCTACAATTCATAAATAGCCCAAGGACATTTGCTATGTTTTCTCTCTAAATATCTTCATCATTATCTCACCAACTTTATCGCTAGGACATATATACTAGACTTCTTGTCCAATAGGGCCATGTGAAATCCTTTGATTGAATATTAACCCCTATCCCCATCGTTACTATAGCCACTCAGTCTACATCCCCATCGTTACATGCCTGTGAACCTCTGTATCAGAGTTATCAGAACTACAATGTACCTGGTACTCACTCAAATGACGTCGGGTTTTCGCGCATAACTCGATTAATCTCATCACATTATCTCTTGCATTTCATCACATATCTTATATTATCTATCATAACGAAAATCCTTTCTTTACACAAGCAGACAGTACATTGGGTTGCGCGTCCTTGGCGCCAAATTTTCCACTCACAGCAGACGACAATGACCCAAGAAGCACGTCAGCTTCTAACGTATCTAACGCCACCGACGCCAGACATGATAAAGCAAGACGACACCGACGTAGATAGACCATGTCTTCCTGGTATTGTGACGTCATCAAGAAAGGTGTATTTCCCCTGATGTCAGCCATTTTAGAAACTTTAGAGTCAAATTCTTCTTTAAGTTCAGTGAGTTTTTTCTTGATGATGGCCAGTCTCATGGTATTTACGATAGACTTCGCGTTAGGTTTGATGAACGATGCCTCTGATGTAGTTTCTTGTGACCTGACGTCATCAGATTCTGTTGGTGATGTTACCTCGACATTGTAGACTGAGTTTTGTAGGAATTGTCTGAGATGTTTGGCAACCATGTTGACAAATAACATCTCATCCCGGTACGTATTCATCTCGCCCTTGTCAAAGAGTCGGACCTCCTTCTCTTCCTGTTAGAAATAAACAGGAGAATATATGTATGAAGTACATTCATTTCAAAATGATAAGAGTAAAGCTAAAATGCCTGAATTGCAAATAAGATATATAGGGGGTTTGATGTGTGGCCTTTGGGGTCAATAAGATAGGTATAATCATTGCCAACAGGAATCAGTCGTCTTGGCGTGAATTGGCATTTTCAGGGCATTTTCATGACCATGATTCTCTGTTACTCCATGGTAGGTATTTTATCACATCACAAACCCCATTATTTATTTCATGACAAATACCTATACACTTTCCTCTTTTTATGTGTATAATATATGTACAATACTGTGTGTGGGATTGTGCTTTTCGAATCTTCTCTCAAATTCAGATTGTGTGTGGTCCAACTTATTGGTCTCTTGTCACCAGCAATATCTCAAACAAGAAATGTATAGACAGTACAACTAACAAAGAGAATCATAATGGAATCAGGGGAACCAGGGCCTAACCATTTCTGCGAGAAGGAATCCAAGTCTTTTTTGGCAAACATACAAAAATAAGTAATGCCTCACAACCCTTCCTTAATCATCCCCACCCACCGTGAAGATTCCACAGTGCCACACCCCTTTAACTGTGCCCTTTCCCCATGGACACCATGCATGCATCAAAGATCATTGAGAAGAGAATGTAAACCACTACAGAGGGCATTGTTGGCAAGATATGGTTACTTTACTTTCTAAAATGGCTACTTTACATTATTAGGTTAGACTGTGATATTCTGAATTTCATAAATTGAAGAATCGAAGTTATGGTAGAAAGTACTGACACTAGCTGACACTACTACAACGTAAGAATCCAAGTACATATATATATATATATATATATATATATATATATATATATATATATATATATATATATATTGTGGTGGAGACGGAGGGGCCGTTGGCGGAGCCGAAACCATCCTGGTGTGGGGGCGGCGAGGCCAGCGGTCCTGAAGTAACGCTGTTACGTCGGCAATAGTAGTCGGCGGAGGAGATCCTCCGACGCTGGCCTGCCGTAAAGCAGGCCGGGGTCGGAGTATCTGCCTATGTATAAATAAGGGAGTTGCTACTCCGATCAGTTACTTCCGAGTTGCAGACAGAGAGGAGCAGAACTCTAAAAGGCTTACCTCCGGATTAATATATACACGATACAAGACTTAGATTGTGTGGCGAGGACTGCCAGGAAATAAAAGACACTGAAGTCAAGCTGTCGGAGTTGTGTAATTCTTTATTAACCATAGAGTCGGAAAACGCTACAATATATATATATATATATATATATATATATATATATATATATATATATATATATATATATATATATACACATACATCTACTCCATAAAACTCAGAAATCGACAATATTGCAACATGGCTTGAAAACTTCCTTATTGTTTCAATCAACAGCAAGATAAGAGACACAATCCACTCTCCAGCACTCCCTAATGATCAACAGCTCCATCCCTCCTTCTAAGTCATCATTCTAGTAGCCCCCACCCAACCTTATTTGCCCACCCTCCGGTTTCCATCCACTCAAGAATGTCTTGTCACCAAGAGTAATCTTAACATTTTTTTCCTTGTCTCCCTCTGATTCCCATTGCCATGTTCTGGCTGTGGTTTATCCCCTTTTTCTATTTTCTTTTCTATGCACTTTTACCCTCTATTCTCGATCCAATGTCAACACACTCCAGGGCCCCCAAAGACCCCTCCCCTGAGCCCCCCCCCCCACACACACATTCTGCACTGATTGTGTAACATATCGGCACTGTCTCCAAGAACCCTGCATCTGTTGCTACGTGACGGCATCACGTTGCTATGGTAACGAGGACGCCATGTCCATATCCATCCCATGTTTTCACCTCCTCCCTCCATGATACAGCCCTGTTCCTCATTAGCCTGTCGTCAAGACCTGGGGAATTTTCCCACCACCCAACAACCAACCAACCACCCATCACTGAGGTCCCTATGTTGTAGACACCCCATCCCTCACATCCATTAATGCTAATAGATTTTCCATTTCTGCTTGCCGTAAAATACCACAGCTATGTACCTTGTTTCCTATTGTGATTGTAAATGTGTGTGCAGGAGACGGGGTGGGGGTTGGGGGTGCTGCATGAGAGAGGACATGGATGAGACAGCCACGATGGTAGGGGAAAGTGACTAAAATTGAAGCACCTTCTCTAAAATATGAGATCTACATCAAAAGGTTTTAATAACACTACAATGTATTATGATTTCTTTTGTTAAATTCACACAGAATCAGTGTAACATTTTACAGTGAATTAGCGTAGCGATATTGATTAGGGAGGGACAATTTAAAATCTATTAACCACATTGAATGGCCATAGTCCACCATCTATTTATGGGGAAGCTGTGTTTTAATAGATATTCTATTTCACCTCACCAAGTGAGATCACTTTGGTGATGCTAAAGTTACTGAATCCTGCACAGTAACTTGATGGTTCAGAACCAGGCGCAGCAGGACGTCATCCCCATGTATCATAAGCCGCACCTTATACGTGAGGTAATACGGTTTATTTTGGGCTGATAAGAAAAACATACCCTATGTCTACACTGCTACTAAGGCATGCTATCCATCTTACACTGTTTTTTCCCCAGGGACTGCCATTTCAAAGTGTGATGAAGCATTCTATGATCAGATGCTCTTACAGAAATTAAGATAGGAACACAAGTGAGCTGAATTCAGAGATGTCAGTTCGATATTTGGCGAAACTCTGAAAATTATTTTTGGGCACTTCAAAAGTGGGGTTATACCCTAATCAGAGTGACAAATACCTTCAAAATTAATCACTTAGGGTTGGGTGTATCTTTAAGGATTATCAGAATCATAAAATATTCATTTAAAATTTTTTTTCTTGTTATTTCTGTAGTAAAATATCACCTTTGAAACTCTGAAATCAGAGAAAATCTGAAAGTCTGTCATCTCTGTGAATTACAGAGATACTATAATGATACATCCTTTGTTGTCATATGAAAATGATGGTGATTTTCAATGTCCCTTTGAAATAATGGTAATTCACTGGCACCACTTCCATTGGTGTATTATAATAGCTGTGCTTTCAAGACAACAGACCAGTTACTAAGTTCAACTCAGACAATGAGTACCGGTATTAAATTACGTTGAACTTCTGACATAGAGTGGAGCCAGTGAATCAATACTATTCCAACAGATTCTTGTTTCCAGTTTCATAATATCCCTACCCCGTTGAAGATGTGTGTTTTTTTGGTTGTTTCCTTTTTTTTTTCTTTTTTTTTTTTGGGGGGGGGGGGGGTCTTTTTAATGTCAGACCTGAAATTTGGAAGTAATATACATTTATACTACGTGTATACTGTCAACGTAGATATTTTCGTGTGTACATATTTTCGCGAATTTGAATAAAAACGCATTTTCGCGTGTATTTAAATTCGCGAATTTCCGATTTTATTGATCCCCCAGCTTCTCTAAAAATGATCCAAGATGCCATGACCCATGACTCTCACCCCTGCCCCACCCAGACCCAAGTCTCAACTTGCTGGCATGGCCGTAGAGTTATATGATTGCACTATTGATGCACTTTCCTGGTGAAATGAATATCATTTTTACAGGTAATGTTACTGGTACACATTTCATTAATACTGTATTCTCCTGCGTAGAAGACCTGCTGCGCGTATAGGACGCACCCCAAACTCAACAGAGGCATTTTCATGTATAAGACGCACCTCTTAGGGCTCAATTTTGTAAATCCAGTACTGTTCTATAGTAAAATTACCCCTCGTATAAGATGCACCCCCAACTTCAGATAATCCTATAAGACGCACCAGCATTTTGTTTGGCGTAGAGGACGCGTCTTATACGCGGGAGTTTACTCCTTTGGATCTTGTGTAGGTCTACATGTGATTTTTTGGGGGGTAAGAACTTGGATTACCCCCTTAATACGATGGCCCACCCCCCCACCCACCCACCCTTCTCATAAGGGCGTGATCATCTTTTAACAATGGAGGAGACAAAAAAATTTCAGACTCCTCTTAGGGGGGGACAAAAAAGTTTTCGCCCCCTTTGAGCAAAAAAACCCGCACGCCACTAAAGAAAGAATAAAAGGGGGGACGGAAAAATTTCAGACCCCTCAGGGGGTGGAATTTTCGCTGCGCATGCACGGAATTTCACCACCCCCCCCCCGCCTGTTGTTAAAAAATGACCACTCCCTAAACTTCACCTCCTGCAAGAGATTAATTTTCGTGAAGTACTTAAATTCGCGATTTTTTTAATTTCCGCGAAAATATGTACAGCGCGAAAATACCTACGTTTACAGTACATTATTATGTCCATACCATATGACAAACTTATGCCAAAAATGAACCATTATAAAATGGGAGATTAATTCAAGATGGTAGAAGGATATAGGTTTAAACAGTTACACCTGCCCACACCCAGGGGGAGCCACTCAAGTGTTACCATGGTTACCACATATGGCGACATGGCCGCCTGTGTCACCAAAAACACGTCATAAGTTAGGCTGACGTTTTCCCACGTTTAGCATGAGGATAAGCCGACTGGAACTCTAACCCTAGACAGCGACCAATTACTAGGTTCAACTCCTAAAAATGAGGTTGAAAAGAAATACCTAAAAGATGTTGAGAAAATAGAAGGGATGGGAGGAGGAACAAGTGACTAAAAACGAGAGCCGTACGGCATCTAAGACATGGCGATCTCATGTTCATGGAGAGATTTTGATTATGGGACTGGGAAACACAAAAGGTCGCGAGTGTTCTATTATGTTCATTTTTCTAAATCTTTTAATAAAAAAAATTGGAAGATAAAAGCATTAACGGTGTACTGAAGATAAAGGTCTTCCATTTTGTCGTAACTGTACAAAACTATAAAAGAATCCGTGCATTGTTGTGTCTACTTTAATCATTGACTTTATACTTTTTAAGGTGGATGATGAGAGTTGGGATTGGCTTGCATGAAACTTAAGTCGTGACACTTCTTATCACAGATGAGATTAATGAGTATCGGCCCTAAAGCGTGGGTGGAACAGTTTGCTTGACTACCGGTATATACGTCAAAACCTCTTACCAGCCTCTCTATTTTTATTGTAGATCTAGCATCAATTTTGGATTTTCGCTGTTGAAAATATCAAGTAACTGACACGATTGATAAATTTTGGGTGTCCAATGTGCATGTCCATTATGGGGCCCTGGGTATGGGGTTCATGCGGGATACATGGGAGGAGGGGCTGACATTCATATATAACGGGACTAGCACATTGCTAGTGCTAGGAGGATCATCTAGGTAGTCGGGGGCTAGATCCACCTTTGGCCTCTTTATATAGTCTAATTTGACTACCTGCCAATGAATTACTTCACATTGGAATTTTCTATAAAATATATCTATGGGTTCCCCATATCAACTACTTTAATTATGTAATCGTTGATTAGATGAAATATTTGAAATAAAAGAGCAAAAGATCATTAAAATTTCTGCTTGATATCATAGTTCAGTCAATCAGGGCATTGTCTCCCTATCAGTGTTATCACCTCACTTCTCACCTAAAACAATAGAGAGCTACTTGGGGTGATTAAGATAAGGGGCAGGATGCAGCTTATCAGCATTATCAGGGCCATTGTTCTGGAGGCTAATAGGAAATTTACCCAGAATACCCTGCTCTGGAGTCGGGGTGGGGGGGGGGCTAAACCAAGATGGCGACCTCCATAGCCTGATATGCTAATGGAGTGAGTGAGTAATAGATGTTTAACGCCATTTCGACAGCTAAGGTCATATTCATGGCGAGAACTACATTACACAATTTCACTGAGGAATGTGTCAGTGCCCGCGCATATGTGCACCACACACATCCTGAGGGGATAGTAAAGAGGAGATATAGACCCTTTTAAGTGGGCTAGGGAAGCCAGGATATGCTAATGCCCTTATACGGAAGATGCAAGTACATGTCCCGGTACATGTACCAATGTCCATTGTAGACTATGAGATATATAGGGCCAAAGACCAGTATAAAAAGTACTCCTTTGGATCTTGTGTAGAAATAGGTCACATACATATAGGACCTGCTCCCCGAGCTGCTCTCACTTGTTGTAGTACACATGTACTTCCTCTCTCCAGCGCTGCATTCATGCATCATGACCCTTCACCCTTAAGGTGTGTCTTAACCCCACATGACTGTCAGAGTGACCAAAGGGCATATCTGTACTACTAGTATATAGGACACTATGCCGACTTCAAAGGGTTACGGCCCAGTATTAGATGGGTAAACCCTCCTTACATGGTGATGGTCTGTCAATGACAGTACGGGTCCCGCCGCTATGGGCAGCTGTCTGGTGTCACCTACCACTGCTATACTGTTTCTTACCCCCACCACAACCTTACTACGGATGGTGCTCTATGGTTCACTGACATGGTATTCACGACTATCTGAGGAATGTCTCTGACTGATAGGCCAAGCCCTGAAATACATTCCAATGAATTAACGGACTCTTTGTTGCCTGAGTAGAATTACGACCATCATGAATTTGATACATGATTGGAGCGGGAGATAGCAGTAGGGCTCAGTGTTCTCCATGGCCAACCAAATGGGCCTCGACTCCTGACTCATGACAATTTCTAAGATGGACATGTGACATGAATCTTAGTGACAAGAATATGGAGAAGTAGAAAGTTAGTGACATGAGACATGGCCCTTCCTTAAATGTACATGTGACATGAAGCTTAGTGACAATGACATGTCACATGACATATTCTTAAAATCGACATGTGACATGGGTTCAACCCATCTAGACCCCCAACCAACAGGAAGACATGAAAACATACACTGACATAGATTACAACCTAAGGCCAACTAAAAAAAAAGGTTTGTTTCCAGTAACCCGACCGACCCTAGCAAAACAGGGGCAAAAAAACCTTTTTTTTTATGATTTTGAAGAAATTTGTCTCATTTTTTCACATTTTAAAGAACTTTTTCATTACCTTTTGAGGATTTTTCCTGTACCCTTTTCGTGTTCTCTCTCTCTCTCTCTCTCTCTCTCTCTCTCTCTCTCTCTCTCTCTCTCTCTCTCCACAGTTATCATTTTCCCATCATTATTTTAAAATGAAATCAAAGAACTTGGTACATCCATTGATATGTGCCCTTTCATTTCCTATGTAAATGTAAAAAAAAAATTAAAAAGAAAAAAGAAAAAAAAGATCCCACGTACCGACCCTACCATTTCAAGTCATGTTACTGGAAACACAACTTTATCTTTTCTTGGCCTAACATCTGAGAAAAAGATTTAACGTGTGATATATATCACATATGGCCCAGGGTCTACTACCATAAAAACCCTCTATCAACCCTGTAGGGTCACAGGAATCAGCATTTGCGAAATATTGACTAATTACTTACAAATAGAGACTATTATCTATACATGTACTGACACCAGTCTGGCATAATCTTCTCTTAATAAACCCCTTGGACCGCTGGTCCCCTGGTGTGCTGGCCCCCCGGACACCTGGCCCCCTGGACACCTAGCCCCCACAGAAAACTTTATCCTTCATGTGACGGTGTGGTACACCTCCGTCCACCTCAACAATACCTAATCAAATATGACTATTGCTAGCCTAGGCCCATACGTTGCTATGAAAACCTCCCCACTTCCTGTATCAAAGATTACAGGAAGTTACATCACAATGGGGTTACATCACATGCTCCCTGCATTGGTATAATTTGTCCAGCCATATCTTTTGAACTCTAATCTAGGGACCATGTCCCTGGGTGATGTGTTGTTAGGTTTCGACCCCTAGGGTCTCATCAGGTGTCATATAAAGAGAGGTGCTAAATTAGGCTTGTGACAGTGTCACTAAATTTTCAATATCATTATAATGGAATATAATAGAATATAAGAGGAGATTTTAGCATTGGAGGGATCCACTGCAGGGTCTGCAGGATACCATCCTTGTGTACCCAACACTCTGAGAGTCAATCAGTTAAAGGGGTATAAGTAGTCATAGACTCCTTAAATTCCCATTACCTGGTTGAAGTTACAAAACAGGGACTGTCTTGTTTGGTAGGGGTGGTTCCGGGGGAAAAAAAAAACAAAAAAAAAAAAAAACTTTATCCTTAGCATGCTTAGTTTATCGCTCAGTCCCCAATGTGTTATGTGTATAGCTTGGATACTGTAAACATTGTCGGCTGAAAAAAAGTGTCTCACTTGGTGATTACCCATAGGACTCCATGTGCTTATTTCATCACCAAAATCTATCTGACCCATAGACCCAATGGTTGAAGAACTTGAAGTCAGTATAGCTCCCAAAACATGGCGTAAGTACAGCAGCTTTTTTCGTAGAGAAAGACATCACTCACCATAAAGGACAAAATGTTGTCTGATAGATGAGATTTGAACTTTCCTTTGGCTTTTGAAAAATGTGTAAACTAACAGTATATCACTGAATGATAACACCCTAAAGTTGGTGATTACAAATTTGTGGATCTGACTGAAAACCCGGCTCCAATAGCCCAGGGGATACCCTGGGTCAATAAAACGAGTTATATGCCACCTTAATATAAACACCTGATTTAGTCACAATTTAAATGAAATTATCAAATCATGTCAAACACGAAAGGATTCCGAACACCATCACGTGTTGAGAATGCAATGATGGGTAAACGATTGGTGGAGTATGGATCTATATTAAAATTTATTGAAAAATATATTAGGGATGAGTAAGCGAAATGTACAATGATAAACATGATTAAAAGAAGACATGTGACAAGCAGACGACAATCCGAAAAAGTAGTTCCTGATTCATTTCCACCTTTCCTTCTTTTCTTTCTATTTACTTATTTTCTAATCACTGCTGCGTAATTGACGATGACGTGTTCCCGAGACGTGTTCCCGCCACTTTCTGCAGCTCACACACATTCCGGGGTATCCATCATCCAGGAAACCACTCCCAAAATGTCGTCTGCGTCAAGCATGTCGTCTGCTTACACAGTCTGCTGCTGCCAAATTTGAAACAAAGGTCAAGGGGTTGGCTCTCAAAGCCCCTCTACACTCTCCAGGAACCAGATTGAGCTTATCTCCTCACTGCCCAGAAAAATAGGGTTGTGTTTACATCAGAGAATGGGGAAAATTGTGAGGGGATTGGTTAAATGAAAAAGTGGAACGGCCAATCAAGGTGCCAAAATTATTGAAAATAAGACACAATCAAATGATCAGGGAATATGATACCAAAGAATAGGGACCGAGGAACACGAGGGACACATTATACGTACTTTAGTACCTGATTATGTTGTAATGACTATGATATTTTTTCAGAAAATAATACTCAGAAATGATTCAGTGGTTGAGAATTGAATCCATTTTAACTATACTCTGCCTGTTATCGTTATATTAAGTAAAGCGGAGGGTCCAGTGATACATATTTATCCCTCCAAGCAATATAGACGGGCAGGCACTCTGTAAGAGATTACAGGAAAGACAAGACACATTTATACACAAATATGAGAGTCAATATCGCAGGAAACTTGGATGCTTCGGAGGCTACGGTGAGCAGACGACAATGCCGTGAGCACATCAGCAACTTTCAAAACTTTCCCAGAAATATTCTTTTTCCAAGACAAGGAGGCTGTTTACTGCCTGAACATGACTGTCACGTGATAGGACTGCTATGACAACTGAGCATGTGATGGGGGCTCTGACCCCCCCACCCCCCACCCGCCATCCCACCTTCTCAGTGCGAATGCATACGTCAAGTCAGAGTGTCAAGACGTAACTCCTGCCTCTTTTTTAACCCCCCCACCCCCACCAGGCACCATGTGGCAAATGCGCAGTCGAGAAACGCCGCATTTTGGCGGGAAGATGCCTAGAAGTTGTAGCGACGCGCGTAAACAAATACCCTTTTTTATGATGGTAGAAAAAGGAATTTTTTACTACATCCTGTTTGTGTGCGTGTTCTTGGAAGATACGTAGTTGTAGTTTCCGTACGTTTGGGTGGTTATGATGAGTAACAAGTTGACTCTAGTGCATGTTACGTGTTATGCATTATTGGGGATAAAAAGGAAGAGGAAATGCTAGGGGAAATTTATAATCTCTGTAGGGCTATTTGTCATAATCCCAATCTAACCAGACATTCAGATGTATACATTTATTTCAATTGGCATATGCACTAACAATAAAATTGTTGACAATAGCCTTCTATGTAAATGTTGATACATGTATAGAGTTTTCATTATTTTTTTTTGTCAGACAAATATCTGGGAGGTCTGTAACATATTGGATTGTATAACCTTAGGGGCCTAATTAATGCAGCTACAAACATGATAACTAAGTGAAACATGTTCATGGTCACGTCAGAATGAGCCTTGGTCGGTCCAATGTACCGAATAGTGCATCAAAAAAGGCAGAAATCTTGCACCTATACGTCACGGTTGTAATAGGCCACTAGAACAATTTGCATTATATTACTTTGTAGCAGACAGATAGTTATGACCACTTCCCATTAGTAAACCCATTGTTCACAACAGTTAAACCACCACAAGAAAAACAGGAGGCTAACTGGGTAATGACTTAAACATGAGTTAGGGAAAACCAGGAATCCTGGCTAGGAATCTTTAGAAAAAGGGGACTGAATAGTTTAAACATGGGCAATGAGGGAATGATGCATGGGGCTGTTACATGGTAGAGTATCTTAGGAAGAAGGACTCCCCCCCCCCCACACAAACTCAAACATGTTACCCATACACATGTGTGTACACATGTACATGTATTTATACAAGGGGGGAAAGGCGTTACTTCCACAACGTTCCAGTACCCCTTTCCTTCCCTCCCCCTGCCACAAATTGTGCTTGCCCATGTAGCTTAGAACTATAAATTCATTTAGATGATTTTTAAGCCATCACCCTACCATGTTCCAGACAGAGAGGCAGAGGGGACCTAACACTACCTTGAATTGATTATTACATAATTGGCACGTTTCTTAGTAACACCTAATTCATTACACGTGAGTTCAGTTTGACCACCAACACCTCCACCTGTGGCATGTTATTCCAGATATGTATATGCACGTAGTACACCTAGATACGAATGGTAATTTTATTGATATCAAGTAGGACAGAACAAAAGGCGGAGCAGGCTGGGGGAGAGCTGATATGACATCACTACGACACTACACCTCCCACGCCATCCGGTTCATGAATGGTACATGTACAAAAGACATGCCCAAACAAAAATACTCGAAGTTCTGGTGATATCAGAGCCCCCCATCAGCAAATCTAGAAAGTAGAATTATGGTACTGGAGTTGCTTCAGGGACTGCGGAGAGCAGCATGAGGGCACCGGACAGGTGGAGTTGCTTCAGGGACTGCAGAGAGGGGGATGAGGACATTGTACAGGAGGGGTGGCTTCAGGGACTGCAGAGAGGGGGGTGAGGGCATTGTTCAGGTGGGGTGGATCCAGGGACTGCAGAGAGGGGGATGAGGTCATTGTACAGGAGGGGTGGATCCAGGGACTGCAGAGAGGGGGATGAGGACATTGTACAGGAGGGGTGGCTTCAGGGACTGCAGAGAGGGGGATGAGGGCATTGTTCAGGTTGGGTGGCTTCAGGGACTGCAGAGAGGGGGATGAGGGCATTGTTCAGGTTGGGTGGCTTCAGGGACTGCAGAGAGGGGGATGAGGACATTGTACAGGAGGGGTGGATCCAGGGACTGCAGAGAGGGGGATGAGGTCATTGTACAGGAGGGGTGGCTTCAGGGACTGCAGAGAGGGGGATGAGGACATTGTACAGGAGGGGTGGCTTCAGGGACTGCAGAGAGGGGGATGAGGGCATTGTTCAGGTTGGGTGGCTTCAGGGACTGCAGAGAGGGGGATGAGGGCATTGTTCAGGTTGGGTGGCTTCAGGGACTGCAGAGAGGGGGATGGGGGCATTGTACATGTGGGGTGGCTTCAGGGACTGCAGAGAGGAGGATGAGGTCATTGTACAGGAGGGGTGGCTTCAGGGACTGCAGAGAGGGGGATGAGGACATTGTTTAGGTGGGGTAGCTTCAGGGACTGCAGAGAGGGGATGGGGGCATTGTACAGGTGGGGTGGCTTCAGGGACTGCAGAGACGGGGATGAGGACATTGTTCAGGAGGGGTGGCTTCAGGGACTGCAGAGAGGGGATGGGGGCATTGTACAATGGAGTGGGTTCAGGGACTGTAGAGAGGGGGATGAGGTCATTATACAGGAGGGGTGGCTTCAAGGACTGCAGAGAGGGGGATGAGGACATTGTTTAGGTGGGGTAGCTTCAGGGACTGCAAAGAGGGGATGGGGGCATTGTACAGTGGAGTGGCTTCAGGGACTGCAGAGAGGGGGATCAGGGCACTGTTCAGGAGGGGTGGCTTCAGGGACTGCAGAGAGGGGGATGAGGACATTGTTCAGGTGGGGTAGCTTCAGGGACTGCAGAGAGAAAATGGGGGCATTGTACAGTGGAGTGGCTTCAGGGACTGCAGAGAGGGGGATGAGGTCATTCTACAGGAGGGGTAGCTTCAGGGACTGCAGAGAGGGGGATGAGGACATTGTACAGTGGGGTGGCTTCAGGGACTGCAGAGAGGGGGATGAGGGCATTTGGGTGGCTTCAGGGACTGCAGAGGGGGGGGGGATGAGGACATTGTTCAGGTGGGGTAGCTTCAGGGACTGCAGAGAGGGGATGGGGGCATTGTACAGTGGAGTGGCTTCAGGGACTGCAGAGAGGGGGATGAGGGCATTGTTCAGGTGGGGTGGCTTCAGGGACTGCAGAGAGGGGAATGAGGACATTGTTTAGGTTGGGTGGCTTCAGGGACTGCAGAGAGGGGGATGAGGACATTGTTCAGGTGGGGTGGCTTCAGGGACTGCAGAGAGGGGGATGGGGGCATTGTACAGTGGAGTGGCTTCAGGGACTGCGGAGAGCAGCATGAGGGCATTGTTCAGGTGTGGTAGCTTCAGGGACTGCAGAGAGGGGGATGAGGACATTGTACAGGAGGGGTGGATCCAGGGACTGCTGAGAGGGGGATGAGGACATTGTACAGGTGGGGTGGCTTCAGGGACTGCTGAGAGGGGGATGAGGTCATTGTACAGGTGGGGTGGATCCAGGGACTGCAGAGAGGGGGATGAGGTCATTGTACAGGTGGGGTGGCTTTAGGGACTGCAGAGAGGGGGATGAGGACATTGTACAGGAGGGGTGGATCCAGGGACTGCAGAGAGGGGGATGAGGTCATTGTACAGGTGGGGTGGCTTCAGGGACTGCAGAGAGGGGGATGAGGACTTTGTACAGGTGGGGTGGCTTCAGGGACTGCAGAGAGGGGGATGAGCTCACTGTACAGGTATTAGAATGAATCATGAAGTAAGCAAGAGGCAATTTTATGGATATCATACATCGGATGAAGGGAAAACAAGGTTGCTTCATCGATTGCGAACAGGGGAAGAAACAAAGAGACAAGAGGTAGTCTTCAAGCACGCCAGATGTAAAACGAAGAGAAGTCACACTGTCAAACCTAAGGCAAAAGCAAAAAGAAAAATTGTGATCCTGTATTGTGTTGAACAACAGATTGATGATGGAGGGAGACATTAAAATAGGCAAGGAGAGTGGAGAGCTAGTCTATTAGAATTAGGACAGTCATGTTTGGAAGCTGAACAGATATGATATCATCCTTATACAGTCTCCAGAACACACAGGGAATGAGAAAAAAAAAGAGAAAATAACCCCTAAAATCCAGATAAACAAAGATGAAAGGCCTCTAGATTCACTCACTGATTGTTGTGGTGAATGACAGAGGAAATGCACTCAGTGGTTGGAGACCTGTGGGGTCCTAGTCCTGGGGAAGCTGAGATCTTACCATAATATCATGGTAAATAATTCATGTTCCTGGTGGTTGGGCTAGAGGCACAAATGTGGTTGAATTAGGACTGGCCCGGAAACATGTGTGTACATATATGGGTGTATGGTATTTTGGTTTTGTTGCCATAGTCTAGTTATATATAATCACATTGACACTGCCCCTTCCTTCCTTGTGTGTTCTCATAGCCTCATTAGTGAAACTTTGCAGTTACATTATGTATAAATCCATTTGCAGTTTCATGATGAATTAAATACATTTTAAACTACCAAAAGCTCCCATAGATAAGATGACTAAAGAACCTATACATATTGGTGAACACCATACCCCCACCCCCCCCCCCAAAAAAAAAAAAAAGGAAAACAAAAATAAAAGAAAGAAAGATGAAAAACGAAGAATAGATCAACACCTGGTAATTTAATAAATAAATATAAAATAATGAATGAACGAACGAAATAGGGAACCATGTTATGCAAAACCAAGACAATCTTGTCTCCAATGTAAAGATCCTGCCTGGACAGGGGAGGCATGGGGTGAAAACCAGTGACAATTTCTTTTTTTTTCTGTACAACAGCTAAAGATGAAATAACGAGATATAGATGCATTTTGGGATGTGTCCATTTCACTTCATGAAGATAATGATTCCCATAACCAATGAACAAGTCTCCCCACATGTATAACATGGGTGGTTGTTTGAGTGGCTCAGAGCATAGAGCACTGGGTGAGTGATAGGTAGCTGGTGGTTAGAGCTAGTGGTAGGTGGGGGATGATGATGTAGAGATAGGGGGCTAGCCAACACCCATCCCACACCTCCTCTACCACACTCACACAGACATACGCTGAGCACCCCACTGACAGTCCTGCTTGTGTTTACACCCCTCCACTCGGCCGGACCCGACTTTCCCACGCCCCCATGCACCATGACACATAGACCTAGATGCCATGACACCAGAGGCTAGGCCCTGGAGGAACTGGGAGGGATGGGGAGGGGGAGATGACGCACAGCCTCCAGGCTACCAGCACACTCAGCAGCGTTGGTCCAGAGTTGGAGGGGGCGTCTATGGGAGTGCTATACTAGATTGTTAATCAAAGGAATACACATATATAGACACCTAACTAGTCATGGATGTTCCTTTGAGTTCTGTTTGGTTTAGGTAGGATATGGTGAGAAATTGTTCAAACAGGTAACTGTGTATGCCCAGACTCAAAGTCTAACTTCTAAGATGTATACTACTAGTATACGATCTGCTAATATACAACCTAAGGCTATGTTGTGTGCAATATACATCTTTGACCCCCCCCCCCCCCCACTAACTAATGTGACATATGGAAACCGTCTGGGGTGATAGATAGCATAGCCCACAGTACTATACACTATCACCCATTCTTCTAGGAACCTGAGGTCATCCAGAAGATATTTCTCATCTGGGCTCAGATTACTGATTCAGTTAACACAATTTGATTACCTCTGCATTCAAGTCTATTTTTTCACATGTTGCTGCCTGCAGCTATTCAATGTATTAAGACACCATGCATACCCCGCTGTTCAGACAAAACAAGAGCAACAACAACCTTCACCATCTACCCAAGATGCACCTGACAAAACGTCAAATCTCGCGGGACAAGTGTATGATGGACTGGAGCGCCCCCATGTAGCCGCCAGTAACAATATTTGTAATGGGCGCCACTTCCCATCCTGTCAGGATTGCGTCCCTCTGTTTACTACCATCCCCCGACCCTTAATGTCATGTGCCATGTTTTCTCAGCATTTTCACTTCTAAGTTCAGGTTCCTATGAAACAGTTACTCCTACATCTTTCAACATTTCCTTATTGACCTTTCACATTCTTTTTATTCAATCTCTCCAATATAAAATATCTGTGGTACACAGGCAACCTTCACTTCCTCGACCCCTTGATTCCTCCGATCCCTCATCACCCGAGACAGAGGATTTGCAATTGATTCTATGTTTTCTATTGTATTTGGACTTAAATATCCTCAGATAATTTGCTTCCTAAGACATTTTTCCTGGTATTTTCCATATCTGAGGAAGCTAGGTCTGTAATTCTTTCTTTTGTGTCTGTGTTTAATCTGAAGATCGACTTAGGGGCCGTCCATAAATTACGTCACACCTTTTTTGGCCATTTTCAACACCCCCCCTCCGTCACACTTAGTCACACATCAGCCAACACCCCACTTAAAAATTATGCCACTTGGCTAGACCCCCCCCCCCCTTCAGCCATAGTATCGACTCAGCTCAGCTTCCAATAATAATACCTCATCTGAATTTTACCTGAGTCAGGAGGGGGGGGGGGCACAGCCCTCAAATTTCACCTCTACCATTACAGTGCTGACCTTCTGTAGTTCCCTTATAGCTGACATATTTAGATTGTTTCATATGTCTTTAACATAGGCTTAAAAATTAATTTTTGATAATGTGACGTCACACAAACCTTGACACCCCCTACCCCCTGTCACACTTTGTCACAATTGGAAAATCCCCCCCCCTACTTTGTGACGTAATTTATGTACGGCCCATTATATGATCAAAACATTTGTTCTCCACTTATCAATGATTTCTCTGATGAACCTTGATTGATCATTTCTCATGACAGGCCATGCAATAGATAATCCTGCTTACCACTGTGAACCTGCATCCATCTTGTCTACGGCTACAAATCATCTGAGGCGTAATCATCTTGATACCTACCCAATACGATTGTTAACCCTCCACTGTTCACACACAACAACCATGCTTAACCCAGGGGTCTAGGTCCCTGGGAAAACCCGTACGTGATATTACCGCCTGTTCCTAGAAAAATATGTCCCTTCTGCCCACCCCCCCACCACCACCATTATCCAACCCCTCATCTCCCAACCCCATCCCTCAAATAAATCACTGCCATGTGGGGTGCAGTACTGTTGGGGGTGGGAGGTGGGGTTTTGACGGTTAAACATAAACTGGTGGGTTTTGATTTCAGGGTACTTGACTGTGGGTTTGATAGTGGTCTGTCCATGTGTAAACAGGGTGTTGGGGTGGGGGTAGGGTACAAGGGGTAGGTGAGACCATGTGAGTGATGTACGGTGGAGGGTGTCATTAATGAGTTGTCGCTTTTATCTTTAGAAATTATCAACATCAATGTCCTTGAAATGATCCAGGCGCCCTTGGTGTCCAAGGGTATTGGTGTTGGGTGGCCACTGGGGTATGGAAGTAGTCAGAAAGTAGTACAAACGTAGCGTTTCTGGTAGCGCTGAAGTCCAAGGTGGTAGAACAGTAGCTAACAGTAAAGGATGAAGGGAGGGAGGGAGGTCTACATGAAAGTGGTAAAACAGCTCAATATCCTATAGGTTCAAAAAATAAAAAAAAAGATCCAGGGTTCAAGGTGTGCGACTCGACCTCAGGTGTGCGACGGAGCCATACCTGTGTTGGGGAGCAGCTCAGAAAGATAGCCTACGACTACGGGATACTGGTAAGCCAAGGTCAGAGAGCGGCTCAGACCTTGGGTGTGTGGTTTGGGGGGGGGGGAGCTTTACAATGGAGATAAAGGTAGTGGTTGGGAGTATATAGAGACGTAATATCTTGCACGTCCACGCACTTGGACACGCCCAAGCATTTGTATTCTGCTGCTCTTCTAACTATATTGAATGACTCACTCACCTACTCAACCCCCCCCCTGCTCCCCACCACTACCTACCACGTTGTCAATGAGTATCAACATCTGCTCCCTTCTCTTCACGGAACCCCATGCTCCCACACACCTAGGTTCTCCTGTGTCATTTTCAAAAAGGGCCGCCTCATGCCGGATGCAATTTTTGTCTAAATTGCATAACGGTTTTTATTCATTTTCTTTTTATAATGGATTTCACAGCGGGGAAGGTAAAATGAAAACACCAAGAGAATGTGGCCCAGTACATTTCAAAGTACTTGTCTCTAAAGAAAAGAGGCTAAGTGGCATTGTCAAATTCTATGATAGAATCGGAGCAATCAATTGAATTCAGATTTCATTCAAATTTCAAGACTTTCAACAAAACGTACATATCATTGGGAGACAATAAAATGGATGGCTCTTTTACACCCTAATGTTATATGTATATGTTCTCTTTTGTTATGATTTCCTTGTTTGATCTCAGGTTTGGCCGTTCCTGTGGATACCATCTATATAGATCCAGCCTTATGGGATTAACATACAAAAGGCTTAATATGGCATAAGAGTGCAACAGGCATAATGGAAATCTGATTGTTTTTCGTATTGATATCCATTATATAAAGCACGATCATCGAGCATGACCCATTCTGTATGATACATTGGTGACTTGGATCCCAATCAATTCCCATATGGCACTGCCAGCACAAACTTTATACTCTGTGAGACTATCCCCACATCACTCAAATTTTCAAATTGAAAATATTCAACAATGCATTCACCATATTTCTATGAAATAGGCAAACACATATTCACATACACCACCAGATGAATAGATCTTCCATTATTTCAGGGGTGGTGCAATAGTTTGTTTTTTTTTTTGGCTACAAGTAGATACCACCACCCACCACGTCTAAGTACTTAACCCCAGTCCTGACCCCTTGGGCCTGCAACCTGTCACTGAGTGCCTGACCTGCTCGGGGTAATGAGTCTAATTGCTCCTGATTAACTCGTCCTATTGACCCCTGACACTTATCTCTGCTAGTGTCAATCACTGCCACTAGTTGGCGCCCCGGGAAGGACGCCCACGCCTGCGCAGTACGTCATAAATCACCATTGCCATGGTAACAGGAGACGCGCCAATCGTCCGTGAAAACTAGGGACACCAGGCCTGTGGACATCAATCTTATATGTATGTTTGTGTACGGCGCCAAAACTAGCATGCCTATGCCATGTATAGGTGCGATTCCTGTCCCTATTCTTTTTTGAGTCACTCTTTCACTTTGCTGATCAAAATGTGGTATATGGTGCTGGAGCTGTAGTTATAATCCATACTAGAGTAGAAGACGCACCCTGAGTTTGCGAGGAAGCTAAGCATCCCCTTGTAGAAATAATTCCAACCGTATACCTTAGCTTTAGAGGATGGCCACCTAGCTGTGTATCATTGGATGTAGCAGAGCCAGGGTGCGTGTGGTGGCCGTAGCCAATAACTGCAGACAAGTCTTTGTTACAAGTTTGACTTTTTTTTGACGTATTTTTATTGCTGAAATGCCACAGGAGGTCTAATCCCCTTCGGTAGACACTTATTTCCTATGGTTGTCACAGTAGCACACAACAGTACACTAATGTCCTCAAGTGGTACAATCCTTTAGCATACAGTCCATTGAACATGTAGTGTAACATCCAGTAGTAAATGCAGTCAAGTGTGACATCAAGGGTAAAATCCAGTGTAACATCAAGTGTAGCATGTACAAAGAATATTGCCTCCTATAATCCTCAGGTACAAAGTCCAATGTCAGCAAGGTAATCCAATATGTGCATGTGTAGTGTACAACGTCAGCTCAATCAATACTGACTAGGGTCTGAGGAGGAAGGGGTTTTATATGAATGTGATAGAATATCCAGGTATGAGTAGAATGTTCTAGATTTATGTAGAGAAGGAATTGACTTTGATATTAGAGAGTGAGATTTCCCTAAGCTTCCAGAATGTTCCATACTGTACCACAGATATCACCCATATACATGTACTATGCTTTTCTAGATGATTCTAACATAGTCTACACCACTCTATGACAATATCAATCTGACAGATGGGGACCAGAAAGTGCTATATCTATTTTACCATGATTCATATAATTCTATGATATTCTCAAACCTTACACTACAATGCGCCTTATAAGCTGGAATCTTACCAAATGCCACAAAGTCAAGCCCTAGTTGCGCCTTATAGAATATTCTTCAACTCAGGGTGCGTCTTATAAGATTACATAAGGTGCGCCATATTCACGAGGTATTCGGCCGACGATACTGTTGTACACATGGATAGATAAAAAGCGAACTACACTGGAACTGAACCATGGACCTACACAATATACTATGTAATACTTGAACACAAGGTGTTGACGACCGATGGGATCAGGGCCCTTCAGCTCTACCTCTCAAGTGATTCTAATATTATGTAATCTTCTGGATCCGTTGGCACTATGAACATGAATGATTCTTAACGGAATGTTATTGACTGAGATTCAGTGAGTAGGCCTGAAAATCGTTCTATTAAAACCGTAAGATAAATGCATGTGTTGCTAAGATGTCAGGTACATTTGTTTGTTGGTGCCCCCCCCCCCCACCAACCTCAACCTGCTCCCGAGTACAGCCGCCAGGACGTCGCCTGGACGGTGTACGGCCGACTTGAGGTCGTCAGCATGACGACTGTTGGGAGGCTCCAGTTACCAAGGTAACATATGGTAAACATGGTGACCAATCAGGGATGGGGACACACAACAAGTCTGGGGCGTCTGTAAACAGTCTGAACTGTTGCAATGCACAAACTAAACATGGTGTAATCTAGTTAGTCTAGGCATGTTATTTAATAACCATTGCCCTGGTTCATGGACCATTTATTATTCACTAACCCCTACCCCAGTATATGGAGAGAAATTTGACCTACAATGTTCTACATTATAAAGAGTTCCCCCCTTTATGACCCCTCCCCTTTCTAAACACAATCTTGTTACACAACATGGCTTTTATCAGTGACATCGACATGAACTACGTGCATAAAATGTGATATTTTGATAAAATTATTTAATCTCTTGGAGGAGATCTATAACATCAGACACGTATTTAACATAACCCTGATTTGTTGACTTTGTTCTTTCCAAGCAATCGTGATGTGGGAGAAAACACACACTGTAGGAATACACTATTACCATATTTACAGACACAGTGTAAACTGTATTTATCTAAACTGTATATAGATCTACTGTATAGATAACAGACAACCCTCTCTTGTCAAATAACTTCATTCTCAATGGATCTTTTCATTATCGTTCCTAGTAGACACTACAGTGTATAGTACAGACCCTAGAATAGGGAGGATGTGATTCCATTGAACATCAAAACCCTTTAAATATTACCGACATCTCACGGTGAAGTCTCAGTAATGAGACAAGATTTTATCATGAACCTTTACTTTCTGAAATTTAATGACTCAGTCCTGCTCATTACAACTTGATTTTTATCAACAAGCTGTGTCTCAAATAGTTAGACCGTGGTGGGATGTAACTGGAGAGGAGGTAAACCCAGCCAGGCGACGTCAGATTGTGCTTTGGAATCCTGATCTTTTTGGCGAGTACAATTGTATCAACATAACCCATGTTATCTGAGAAATGATGCACTGAAATAACTAGCAATTAGAGTATTACAGTATGTGTTTTCACAGATCATCCTGCCCCGATCACTCCACAATGTAAGAGAAAGGCTGAGGAGGTATATTATATGTATTTTTAAGTAACCCATTTTGTTCTATATTATTTCATATACATGTACACAGAGTCCTTATCAATCAGAGGTGGAGCGTTTTTGTTGTATCTGATTTCTGGTGATGCCCATTTTCTCTTTTCTTTTCTTCTACATTTTTGGCTTCATCATTTTATGTACATGACCATCAGTCATTTATCGCAGGTGAATTTTTTGTGTACACGTACCGTCGTACGTGCATCATGGTCTCTAAGCAAGTGAGCAGCTCTCAGGGGAGCAGTTTACCGTAAGCAGTGAAATCTATGCGCAAACTCTTTTATACCGGAGTGGCTATACTGTCTATGAGCAGGTTGAAAAAGCAATGAAAACATCATGATCATATTACTCACCTGATTTGGCCAATCTGGTTCTAGGTCATGAAGGACCCAGGTAAGGAGACAGTCAAACAGCCCCCTCCAGTCCCGTTCAGATCGCAGCGACACCAAACGAGACGCAGCAGAATCAAGAGCCACCACGGGCTGCGGCGCCAAACTTTCATCTCCTGGAAAATATAAAATACGTGGTCTTCATTGTATGTACAAAGATAATGCAAATTCATTTGGATTTTTTTTTTCTGAAATGACTTAAAGGTTTTCTCTTGGATAATAAATACCGTAATCTCCCGCGTATAAGGCGCGTCTTATACGTGAGGTTTTAGTTCTTCCTGGATCCGCAAGGGGGGGGGGATCAAGACCTTCATTTTGATATCTTACACTCCCATATAACCTCATTAGCTGAATATGGGGTCAGGGGGTCTGGGGGTCCATGCAACACATAGGTTTTTGAATTTTCAAAATCCATTCAGTAGAACAAAAGTTATGATTTTTTTTTATTTTTCTGGTCAAATCTCTAAACTCTAGGTGTGCCTTATACGCGGGGTGCGCCTTATACGCGGGAGATTACGGTACATATTAAATAAGGCTAATGGTTGGTTGGAAGAAACCAAGTTCCTGGATGGCATGTCACACTTTATATATGGATTATAAAACGACACTTCACATAGTCTATACATAGAAGTATGATATAAATATAGCAAGCACTTGAGAAGGGGCGCTGGTCCTTCTGACAATGGCTCATTAACCGAATAAGGAATGTAGCTTCAGTCTCCTCCATATACCACCCACTCACCACACATGTAAACATACAACTTACTTTTGTATACAGCTGATGGCACATTGTTTAGTCTTGGCCTCTAGCCTTTTGTCAACGAAAAGATACCCTATGAGCCTTACCCATCGTGTACTGTGAAAGAGACACACACTCCTATATCCCCAAACCTCATAACCTTAAGTTCTAGTTGCTTTTCTTCGATTGATTTTAATCAAATTCATCTACTGCAGTGCACGTATATTTACTGCATTCTAGATATACAATAAAGAAGCTATTTGATATTTGTCTTGTGACCATAAGGACTCTCATGTTTGGAACGTGAACACCACAAGACATACCTACATTTGTCTATGATACATGTACCTCAAATTAATACCTAATGAAATGAGGTAACAGCAACAACAAAATCAAATTAAAAACAAAATCATATTAAAAAAGAAACAAAAATCCGCCAGTATCGATGGGACAAAGAAAATAGTGTTCACTACGTCATTATACTATGCAATGCTAAGTGGAATCTTACACTACAGCGGTGGTATGACAAACAAGGGAAGGCCCTCATGGTCCAGAAAACCAGTGTATACATGTGTTTGACAGTAGAATAAACTAATAAGGATTAGTCCATATATATATAAATGTGGGAGTGGCGGGTGTAGAAACGGCAAGATGCCAGGCTAGCAGGGTAAGAGAGCATCCGGGTTTATATATTATTGTGATTGTTACACTAACAGGGAAAGACGCTAGGACGACATTCTGATTGGTTGTCTAGAGTTCCTACATGTATAGGCACTGCCACGCCCCCTACTGGGAGCCAGGGCAAACAAACCTTTAACACCCACCCTAAACCACCTTGTGTGTGTGTGTGTGTGTGTGTGTGTGTGTATTGTTTGTCTATCACCATTATATATATATATATATATATATATATATATATATATATATATATATATATATATATATATATATATATATAACAGATATTATATACTGGCACGTTCATTTGAAAAAAAAAGAGGCAAGAACATTGAGCTACATATCACACCGCAGGTTGATATGTTGTGGATGCAAAATAATACACAAGCCTCATTTCCTTTGCTTACGACGTGAGGTTCACATCATTATACATGCTTAATGGCTATGTCAATATGGGATGCAAAGTTACTAGGCCCTATATATTCACAATTTTCTTCTTGGTGGTAAGGTGCTAAATGCTAATTGGCATGTGGTTGTTTTTGCAGTGCTGTTTTGGCAGGTGACTGTTTTTGCAAGGGGATATGAAAGGCCGTGGGGGGGGGGGGGGTTCTAGTCTATGCTACATATGCATGTCTTGCAAACAGACACACGTCCAGTTAACACCACACGTTGTAATTATACACATTTAATAACATCAGTAGAGACATATCCACATGTGTACCTCAATATTATTCCATAAACTGTCCCATAGGAATAACTAGCGGTGAATATAAGCCTTACTTATAACCAGCCTTATGATTAATAAAAAGGGAACACCTACTCCCGCTGGGGGGTAGGGTGGCGGGGAGGCAATATTAATATTGCCTCCAGTATCCACCCTTTGTATGGCGCCTGTTACACACGGCTAAAAGATTAACAGCGATTAAAGAACAAGGGACACTCATTAAATACTGCTGCCGCCGTGCGGGCAAAACCAGAACTGAAGACTAACCGAAAGAGCTGCCCTGTGCCATGTGTATGTGTGTTTCGCAGGGGGGGGGGGGTGGTGAAGGGAGGGGGGTGTGTGGGTAATTTGAGGGCATGAACATATTAACATTATAGACAAATGGATTGGGCGGCCCTGTCCGTTTGATACTGATATTGGGTGCGGGTGGGGGATCTGGACGTACAGATCTATTTTGTGTCTAGTAGGGGCGTACACTTGTGTATAATATAAAAGTCATTATGAGGTTGGTCTCCTGTGGTGTTCTAAGCACGGGAATAACGAATCCTACTCGTGTCAGTTATAATTTGGACTTTCTACCCTTTGGAAACAGCGTGAGCGCTCTAGTTGGTTTGAATTCACAAATTTCCCTCCAGACCAATAGACTAGTACATTAGCATTTTATGCATGATGATATATTTTCAGTCCCAGCCTCTTTAATGTTAAGCAATCAGATAGGATATATTTGGTGATGTCATTTGGCAATATTCTCTTTTTTTTGAACGTCTGTCTGGAAAAGTGGATATTTACTAGGAACGTTCAACAGGGTCAATACTAAGTGAAATTACTCTTTACGCAATGTACTGTAGTACATCGTAACTAAGTAACGTAAAAACCCCACATAAAAGGCGCACCCGCATATAAGCTGTTCCCCATAACTTCGACGAGTACTGCAAAGATGCAACTGAATCTTCAAAAGTATATAGCTTCGGTTCTAACCAATAGATTTTATAAACTGATACATGTATGCCCTCCCCCTCTCCCGTCGTGTCTGAAATACCCGAAATTGTCTTCGAGCCGCGGCTTTTACGTGGGTGTTTCAATACACATATGAGTGCATGTCCTGCTCAAAATGATCTGTACCATAAACAGGGCCCGAGGCCAAGGAAAAGTGGGAAACAGGACGGGAATGATGTGAAAACCACACATAACAGACACACGTGTGACGTATGGTAATCGCCGTGACAAGACCACTATTTGTTGTCCTAGGCACTACATTAGAGGGATTTACAGGGTATTAATGTGCAAGGCCTCCTTACATCTCACGGGATATCAATCTGCGTGATAAAAAGTAGTCCTTCACCAGTGAAGAAAGGAAGACGGCCTAACAGGTGACCAGGGCATTTTCCACTAATCCCCCCACTGTGTTTTCATACTAAACAGAAACGCTGAAGTATATGGTGGTGAGGGGTAGCTCTACCCCCTAAAACCACCTAAGGGCAACATGGTGTCTCAAGACAAGTTCTATGAACAATTTCTTGTCATGTTGCACTAGCACATCGACGAGGATTACCTCGCCAACAATGCATTGGTGCATTGTATCAACCATTTATGAGCATATGGTGAGCATTATCCATTGATGCAGCCCAGGTGAGTAACCCACAGAAAGGACAGAGTGCCTTATATTGTTGTGGCAACCCAATGGTTGATAAAAGAGACGAGGCACAGGACAAGGGAATGATACATGGAGAGTGAAAAAGACACAATAAGGGTCTATTCTATTTTGCACTCGATAAGTTTATGTTCAACAGAAATCGCACTCCTTGCAATTTAAGAAATCCAAGACCGTCATCTCTCAATATTTCTTATCAACTGTTGGCATTATGTTGCCACCGTGGTTGCCATAGTAACCACCTGTTATCCGTCTCGTTAACTGATGTAGCGCTACTGGCCACTAGTCCCTTCTTTACTTATCCCTCTCTTATACAGGGATATATAAGAGGGAAGACTTCTTTGATCTTTTATCTCTGTTTGCAGAAAAACAACCCCGTTTTGTGTATTTTTGGTGATATCTTGGCCATGTACATGCCTTGCCATATCAGAGAAGCAAAAGCCCCGTAACAAAAGGACAAGAAGATCCCAAAAGTGAGACAACCTTGGATCTAGGGTGTGGTGTAAAAACCATGGATCTATGATGTGTGTGTTGCCCTGGTTATCTGCTTGGGTCATACCGGGAGTTATTCAGGTTGTTGGGATTGATTAGAATCTGTGAATAGAAAAGCAGCTCAGCTTCCTTTGACTGTCCTTATTCCTGGGTGGGATGAACATATACGGTAGTTCATACACACCCATCATATCAGAGCCACCTATATAATCCCCACTTGCGACAGCCAAAGGACACGAAAGTTACAATATTGTCCTAAGTTACATTTTGTATAATGTTGGTGTTGGTAGGAGGAATGTGTAATAAAAATGATGGATTATAGTCAATTATTGTATCAACATGCCCAAAGACTGCCGTTGCACAAATCCACTATTACAGGTCCGATTTAGAGATTGGGAAGCAAATACATGTAGGACGTTCCGTAGGGGCTAAGTTGCCATGCAGTGCAGCCACAATAAACAGAAATATAATATTCAGGGAATCATTTTTCTTTCCTTTTTTCTCTCTTTCAAGCAATCTTTTGGAGTAGAGCCACCATGCGGTAACCACCAGGTAGTTCCTGGGTGGCCCACAAGTGGACATTGAAGTCCTCTTTCTGACAAGGTGAATAACAAGTGGCAATGAGAGTAATGATAAAAGGGGAAAGTGAGTGAGTGAGTAAGTGAGTGAGTAAGTAATAGATGTTTAACGCCATTTCGACAGCTAAGGTCATATTTATGGCGAGAACTACATTACACAATTTCACAGAGAAATGTGTCAGTGCCCACGCATATGTGCACCACACACATCCTGAGGGGATAGTAAAGAGGAGATATAGACCCTTTTAAGTGGACTAGGGAAGCCCGATAAAAGGGGAAAACACGCCTGATTATGTGAAAAGTGGAAGTAAAAAAGACTTTTATCATATGCCTCTTAATATCCAGTCGATGGGTAAAAATAATCAGTTTGAAACCTTGTACAAAAGATAAAATACCAAATAAAATTTGTTTTTGTGTTCCACCTAAGAGCTGTTGATAAAGGGACAATCCCCATCGTTGTTATTAACACATGTCGCTAATTCAAGCCACATGCCAGAGATAAAACAAGACAATAGGGTTTATAAGTGCATTTAGAGAGAACTGGGATTAAAAAAAGTCTTGGGGTTACTAAAAAGAAGGCTTTTGTTTTGGTCCTTAACTGGAGTGACTCATCAGAACCATTCTGACTAACTCATGACAAGGTAGTATATCTGTCTCACAGGCAGGGGGCCTGGCAGAGGAAATTGTCTTCATAAATAAGGTTTATAGGCTGCCTGGCACTACCTATCAAAATAAAATGTACTGTTTATCAAGACAAGACATGCTAGACGACTATGCTGCAGAATTACCAAGATAGGCACCATTCATAACGGATTTCTAAAATAACTTTCATGTTGGTTATACTAGTATCTAGCAATATCGTATACATTTTAATTGCATTGAATGTGATGAAAAGTGATGAAACAATGAATCAACACCTCTGGGTAGAGGGTAAATGGACCGAGTTAGGCACATAGGGATGGAGCAAGTAAGCAATCGTTAGAGGGAACATGCAACAGAAGGAATGAGTAAGGAAGGAACAACCGGAATGGCTGACAAAGCAAGAGAATGGTATCATTTTCTTTTTTTTTTGCTACGAGTATAAATTCTCTCATAATCTGAGGAATGTCTTTGGGATTCCTCAACACTACAAGGGAGTGGTTTTTGTTGAGGTGTTAGTGTTAAGCAGTAGTGCCAAGGTTTGGGGTTGGACATACCTTCAGTGACTGTGTATGTTAATCTGTGCTGACAGGTGTGAAGGTGACAGACCCCCATGTTAGCTTACCACACCCTATAGTACCACACATCCTGGACACACCTCAACCACTACATTATGGGACTCCTACATCATAGAGTGACAGAGGTATCCACATAGAGGGACTCATGTTGTGACGGGTTGATTGAAGGTTTGGATGGCACGGTCCAGGAATCATGTGTCAGGATATAGATTTAACCTGTTGGGTGTACTCCAGATCCTTTAGTTCTTTCTCCCCCAGAACTTGCAGACGTGCTGGGTTAAAAGAAAAACTAGATCTAGCTCATCATTTCTCTGATCATTCCACAATTCGATGAGATATGTCATCACAGAAAGAGAAGAGGTCGGGAGAGTGCCTCAACGATAAACTTAGAATACCAAAACAAGCAACAAGGTGACATTTTGAAGGACCTCTTGGAGCAAATCATGGCATCCAACGCATGGTCCTTTATAAATGTCCATGATAATTAAAATACCAGGGGAGATGAGCCTTTAGCATGACTGAGAATCACAAACAGAAGGCTGTAAACCATACAAGTTCATAAATACAGCTGTCTGTTTATGTACATTTGCCATATATAAGTGAGTGACCTGACCTGAGCAGGCAATGTTGGGACAGTCAGACAGGCATACCCTTATGTGGGCAGTACTTTAATGGCAATATGTCAGTACACTGAGTAACTCAGGGAGCATGTCAACTGAGCTGCTCCACACATCAGTGTCACAGGCAGCTCTCAGGAAGGTGACACTGTTTTGGTTTAGGGTCAGGGGAGTGGCTCAGGGACCCAGAGTAGCCCATCTGTCTTTGTTGAAGTCTGTAGACCAGTTCCTGCTCTTATTGTACTTTGCCCTCCACCTCCACACTTGGCCTATTTTTCTTTTACTGCTCTCTTACTATCTTAATGGTGTGCCAGAATGGCTCAGGATGCACCATTTCCAGTCTTATAGATTTCAAAATTGGCCAGTAGAATATTTGAAAATACATAATTCTATACTAAAGGGCTGGCCCGGGTGGCCAAAGGTCCCAAATGTTAGTGTCTACCCCTGAATAATCTATAACATAAAAACTGATCTAAATTGTACAGACCTGAGGCTTAATACGTTCAATTAGAATACATCAGAATCCACCATTTCAAGGGGGGGGGTGGACATGCCCCCCAACCCCCCTAGCTTTGCTTGCAGTTGTATGAGCCATGTAGTACCACCTTACCACTTTAACCAGGTCTTGGCGCCCCCTTCCAGAGAATCCTAGATCCGCCACTGACTAAGTCTCATAATCTAAGTGATCTTTTTGAAAGGGGGCATTGTTCTAAGTCATTGACTACATCTCCAGTAATTGTAAAATATACCCTCGCTAATAACTTCACATACATGTATCTCCCACCAAGTCTACCCAACTCATCAACTTTGGCTCCTTCCTTGAACTCCATCGACCATATTAAACCCTTTTAGGATAGCGAGATATCAAGACATGAAAACCATACATGACTGTACTTTCAGAAGTGCACCAACCCATGCAGGCGGAAAGTACTATGTATAAATAGGAACATTCGTATTTTCACATTTCTGAAGCAATTACAGATCTAACCTATAAAAGGGCATATTGCACTGACACACAATGCTGTACTTTAAGGGTTAAACCATAACCACAGGCATTCATCTCAGCTTCTATTTCCCCAATGGTCGCTGTTGCCGTGGCAACAAGTTGACTTGTGCCAGCAGGTTTCATGTTCTTTAGGGCTGTCTTGGAGTTTGCTGGTTGTGGTTATTTGGTTTAGGGGGCAGAAATCATGTCCAGACGGTGATGAAATTGGTATGGGAATGTTTATACCACCTGTGTTGGGCTGTCCGTGGCCTGCTGACAAACACAGGTGGAGGATTTAAGACGTGACCAGAGATGCCATTCGATGGCTGACAACAATTTGGAAAATTTGTGATTTTAGAGACTTTTTCTCGTGGGTCGAAAATATAGGCTAGGTCATATCATGGTCATTACTTTCAGATCTCAGGATAATATCTAGAGGTGCCTGAAGAATATGTTATATGATATACACGTAGTATAATTTCTCAACAAACGTCATATCAAAAGAGTGCATTAAAAAAAGAGCACTGTAAATGCCTATCGTATACATATAATCTGTCATTATATTGCAACTCAGGAATCACACTCCTCTCCACCTCCATTTTTGACCTTCCTAGAACAAACCAAGAAGCCATCCCTACTATGTGACCTATTCACCAGTTCTATCAAAATGTATTCATGGTACGGATAGAACCCTAGGCCACACTCCAGCAGGTATTTGCCAGGAGAGTGATCTATCAGTCTCAGTGATGAGTAATATGCTCTCACAATACGGCTGCCATACCCAGGGCTCCATAGAACTGAGTGGTTTACATACCATGGTTAGCTCACCAACCAACTTATGACTGGCAGGTATGTAGCGTAGCTGGGCAGGGGGACGTTCATAGTTGATGTTCCCATAAATTTGGCGAATTTCCCTACATAATAGAAAACTATGACCCAAGTGTAGCTGCGTTACTACCCCCCAAAGACGACACCTAAATGAGTGACATCATTTATGAACGTCCCTTGGAGGTGTTCAAATGTGTGGGTGAAATTCAGCTTTTCTGTTTCAACACCATCTGTCTAAGAGCTATATCTAAAAATTCCTTTGGAATAGCATACATATTCATGTACAAACACCCATTGAAAAGACATTTGCAGTGTTGAATGAAAGGAGTTGTATTCCACCTCTGAATCAGGGGGTTTACTTCCGCCCTTGACCCTCCAATATGCTTCCAGTACTAGAAGTGCCCTGGGAACCTTGCCCTGACTACTTATTTTGAGTTGTACAGCCACCACACCCAGCCTCTCTTATCACCCACCCTACTACACCCTACACTGTTAACATCTCCAAGGAGGGATTCTGTAGCCAAATTGTTATCTAAGTAGTCCTGGTTTTTGACCACCTCCTTCACATTTATCTAAGTGTACTTTATTGCCGAGAAAAGTGGCTGTTGTTTCCATGGATTTTCCCACGGGGTCTGATTACCTTGTTTGTTTGTTTTCTGAAATAATGTTGTTGACTTTTGAAAAATTACTGAAAGCAAGTTATACTTTAACTATTTGTTGTGTTTCTGGGTTGTGTATTTAACCGTAAAACCGCCCGTATAAGCTGTGGCTTATAGACCGTTTCAGGCCCATTGTGCGACATAGGAATGATGTTCCTGAAGTGAGGGTGCGACTTATTTGCGCGGTCTGTATATACAGACAATAATAATGAAGACACAATGTAGCAATACATGTATTTCCAGGCCTTAGGTGCGGCTTTTAGTATTCTCCCAAAATCGTGGTGCGGCTTATATGCGGATGCCAGGCAGTTATTGGGATCATGTTTTAGTGGATCAGAGATAATTCAAGTCTCCTATATTTGCAGCATTTAAGGTTATGCTGCCATCTATTAAACGTGACAATATCTTATCCTTATTATTGTACATTGTATATTCAATACGGAACATAAAATCTGTTAATCATTATAATTATACAACAAGATTCTCCGTTAATACAAATGCATGGAATACATTATTGATGACTGCTACCAAAGAGTCGACCCAGCTGAAATACACCATGTCATCAATCCATCCAATTTAGCTGACATATGAGACAAGAAAAATACCTAGAAACAGGGAAGAGGAAGCCGTTGGCTAGATAAATGGATCTGGCAAAGTGAGAGTGTATATACACACATATATATATATAAAAAACCCTGACAGGCCTGGAGAAGGGTGTGGTGAATTCACCCTTGATCACGTCAGCTCCTGGATCAGCCTGGAGGAGCAGGTGATGAGTGTGCATGTGAGTGGGGGAGGGGGGGAGTATAGAGTAGAGTACACTTGTATATATAGGTGAGTCTGAGTCAGACTATAAGACACCTGACCTCCTCCTACCCCCCTCTCTCCATCTCCTTACCTTTAATGACCCTCTCCTACTCCTGCCCCTCCAGGTGGCACACGTATAACCACCAAGAACTGTCACAGCATCATTGGAGTGAACAAACCCAGCTTATTGTGTACCTGTAAATTGCAAATATCAGTGACGGATTTAGAGGGGGGGGGGGGGCTTTTCCCCAGTACTTAAGAGTTAAACTATATATTTTGGACTCCAGAATTTGCCAAAAAATAGGGGGCGCGCCCCCTCATATGGGGCCGCGCCCCCTCCTTTTCAAAATCCTTGATCCGCCACTGAATATTTTTGCAGGGACCTATGGTCTCTCTTTTTCATGTTAAAAGGTTTTTTCTTTGTTCTTCAATGTACCTATCTATATTCACAGACCCCCATACATAAACCCCATGGCCCATTATTTGAGCACACTCCCTCCACGAAAAGGGGGAAGGCCTCCAAAAGAAAAGAAAGACCAATGGCTCCCGATGTACCGCCACGTTATTATTGTATTTGTTTGGTGAAACATTCCAATTCAATTCCAGCTCAGCTCAATTCCAGAATCAGCATTTCTAGTAGTTATTTCACGTTGATTACGTTATTGTTGCGGGAGGTGCCGAGTATGACCATAGAGATGGAATAGATAGAGTGGCAACAGGGCAACCCCACTGATATGGGTGTCTTGGGTAGTATGCAAATGAGGGGCCGTTATGCTTGGCTGCACACACCACTGAAAGGTGGCAAAGATAGGGAGGATTGATCCATCTTTGACAATTAATTCTGGCAAAACGACTAATCCCACAAAATAATGCTATATACCATCAGAAAGTCCTTGATTTGGAGCATATGTAATAATTGTCTTTCGGTCAAGTTTTATGTTAAAAGGAAATCTAGGGATGGGATCCTCATATCATATCTCTCAGTCTGACCCCTCTGCAGACTCCACAGATAAGGAGAATGATCCTACTTTAACAATTAATTCTGGCGAAATGACTTGGCGAAATGACTAATCCCAAAATGACTACAATGTACATATATACAACTCTATTATAAACCCTTACACTACAGTCAGGTAGTAAGTAGTTTTGCCGAGAATCAATTGACAAAGTCTGATAGTAATCCTTATCTTTGGAGTTGGGCGAGGGGTCAGAAAGAGAATTATGGTATCAGATATCCCATCTCTAGATTTCCTTTGAACATGAAACTTGAACAAAATACAACTATTCCATATGTCCCAAAGCAAGAGCTTTCTAATGTAATATAGTATTAGTATGTTGGATTAGTCGTTTTGCCATAATTAATTGTCAAAGTTTATCTGCACAGTCTGTGGAGGGGTCAAACAAACAGATATGAAATCAGAATCCTGTCTCCCTCCATTCCCAGATTTTGTTTGAGTGTAAGACCTAAATAAAGGACAATTATTCTAGATGCTCCATGCAAGGGCTTTCTAATGGTATAATGCATTAGTATGTTGGATCAGTAGTTTTGGGACAATTAATTGCCAAATCTGAATCACAATTCTTATCTTTGGAGTTGGCAGAGGGGTCAGACTGAGAGATAGGACATGAGGATCTCATCCCTTGATTTCATTGACATGGGAAACTTGGACAACAGACAAATATAGTACAGCATTTTGCAATGCAAGTAACTCGAACGGGCACTTAATCTCTACTTTTTGGCCCCTTCTGATACAAACCTCATGTTTTCTTCGAGCATTATCACTGTCAATGGTTAAGCCTATGGAGAATGCATCCATTATCGCCCGTATGTTTCATTGGCAAATAACTCCTCTCCTGGCGAGTTAAGCATTGAACAATACCAGCAGGTCTTGAATAATGATCCATATTAACCATAAAAATGCATGAGACAGTGTAATTCTCCTCCATTTTGTTATAAGCCAGCAGTGTGCATGGCACCGTGAGTAGATCGTCTCGCTGTCCGCCATTTTGGATTTTGATGTTCTGTGCGCATGCGCGACCCCCTCCTTGCCGGAAGTAGCATTTTTGTAGGAGAAATGATATATTCTATCGATTTAACTTGAAATTAATGGCTTTTTGAATATAATCCATGCATCTTTGGCAATATCAATCGAATTGAATCGAATAGCCCCACAAATCGATTGTCTCGCTGTCCGCCATGTTGGATTTTGGTTCTATCTGCGCATGCCTGACCCAATTTCCATGGTTATTTGGGTCAATTTGCATGACCACGGCTTTATGATGCGAATTAACGACAGGACGAACACGTAATTTTTTACATTTTTAATCAAACATATCGATTCAAATCATATCCTTTTGCCATTCTTTATCATATTCCTATATTATAATTTACAAAAAATCGATATCTGCCATGTTTGTGCCGAAATTACGACATTGGAGACGCGCGGACGGATCAAATGATGGCAAATTCATCAACATTCATCATTATTTGCACCACTCCGGACCAAAAACGTGGGAACGTTGAATCTATTCGCACCTCATATGGGATTTAACATAGACCGGAAAAGCATCTTACTTTTTCTCTGTGTTAAGAGGCACTGAATGGATCAATTTTTTACCCGACTCTTATGACTCTGTTCGAGTTAATTATTCCATATGCTCTGAATCAAGGGCTTTCTAATGGTATATAACATCAGTATGTATGATTTGCAGTTTTGGCAAAATTAATTGTCAAATCTGGATCATAATCCTTATCTTTGGAGTTGGCCAAGTGGGCAGACCGAGAGATAGGTCATCATGATCTCATCCACAGATTTCCTTTTCATGTGAAACTTGAACAAAGGAGAACTATTCCATATGCTCCAAATCAAGGGCTTTCTAACAGTATATAGCATTAGTATGTGAGATGAGTAGTTTTGACAGAATTAATTGTCAAATTTCAATCATAGTCCTTATCTGTGGAGTCTGCTGACGGGTCAGACCATGAGATATGGTGTCTGGATCCCATTCCCAGATTTTGTTGTTTCAAAACTCAAACAAAGAACAAATATTCTGTGTGCTTCAAATCAAGGGCTTTCTAATGGCATATAGCATTAGTACCGTATTTCCTTGATTAGATTTCAAGGGACAAATTGACCAGGCTTCTATTTGGGGCAGGCTTCTATTTGAGGCAGGCTTATATTCATTTCACTAGATGATTTAATCTGCTCCCTTGTCATTTTTACATTATTTATTCTAAGATTTCAATTACTTTGCAGAAATTTCATATTCTGAAGGTCATTATATGAGTGCATGCCCATTCAAATATGTCTACATAGTAATTTGATGATTGATTTATTTGGGAATACATAGAGATTTTCCGGACCAAAGTGCAGTAGAAAATCAGTATTTAAACAGTAGAAAAACAGTGTGGTGTGACAGTAGTGATTCAGTGTGAAAGCAGCATCAGAAACAGTACCATATCAGCATCTACTGCCATTCTACTGCTCAGCACACAAAACATGGCAGCGGTGATTCAGTAGCAGAACAGTAGTATTAGCAGCATGCAAGCAGTATTGAATCAGTTGTCCCAATTATGTAAATGAGGTGGCAGCATTTAAACAGTATCTACTTATTTAACGCTGCATGACCATATATGGGGTTGGGGCAGTGTTCAATCAGCACTACTGCATGACTGCTGCTATAGCAGTAGGTGAGCAGTAGATCATACTGAAAACTACTGCTGGGGGCAGGTAGAAGCATAAAAGCAGCAGCTGCTGCTTTAGTACTGGCACTACCAATGCCTTTCTAGGTGGTCCTTGCTGGATTTGAACTTGGGATCTTCTGATTACTGTACCAACGCATTAGCCCCCTGAGCCATCACCCCATCAGATATGTGGAGCTGTCATTACTCCCTAGTAGTGCATGCAACTCATATAGGAGGGGGGCAGTATTGATTCAGTAGTACTGGGTAACTTCTATCATAGAAGAAGGTAAGAGTAGGCATGTCTTATAAAGTACTGCTATAGTAGAATGCCTTGCATTTTATTGATGTTAAGGTGATAAGACAGCAGCTTTGTAATTATCAATGATACATGTATACTATGTAGGAAAAAAAAAGTGGCATGATGGTGACCAAAATAATACTTGATGATTCAGTACATTTATGCCCTACATAAAGTCAGTGACTAATTCCTCGCTTTCACACACCCAAAACATCATGTGTATCCATTACTCAATAACATAATCATATGCAAAGGTATAATTATGCTTTTCTTAACAAACGCTGGATAGTTTCAGAATTTCATAACTGAATCTTTTGATTACTGTTCACAATCATACTGAAATTCACACTATGGACTGTCTCAGAAGCATCAGGTCAGTAGCTCAATAAATAATCGATGAATGGACAGAGCGATACCAGTAGATAGTCAGTAGACTACTGCATCTATGCTGCTGCACAGAGTGTGACATTTTTGGTATCTATTAAGATTCAGTTGAGAGTCAGTAGACTACTGATTCTAGCCTGAAAATGCAGTGCATACTCAGTTGAGAGTCAGTACACTACTGAGTCTATCCTGAAAATGCAGTGTAGAGTCAGCTGTTTTGGAAGTATTTCAGCAGTACCTACTGCAAAATGCAGTTGTTGATCAGCATATTCTCAGTAGCTACTGATAGGAGAAGTAGATACTGCCTTCTGGTCCGGGTTCAATTAAGATTCAAATTGTGACTAAATATGTGATCTCAATTTGATTTCTGTCCCACACCCAGGCTTATATTCGGGGCCTGGCTTGTATTAGACCCATTACCCCCCTTGACCAGGCTTATAAACGGGGTAGGCCTATATTTGAGGCCAGGCTTGTATTCAAGGAAATACGGTCTGTGGGATGTGTAGCTTTGTCAGAATTAATTGTCAAATTTCGATCAAATGAGGGTCAAACTAAGGCCACACCAAATTAAAAAATTGGTCTATGGATTTTTAATTTAAGAAAATGAAGCGGGAGGGCGAAATTTTTATTTTATTTTTCTAGGAAAATTTATTTGTCTATGGATTTTGTTTAGCCAAGATGTGAAGAGGGCAATTTTTTTTTTTTTGCTCAATATGTCTTAGGCCAGACCAAATGAAAAGGTTGGTCTATGGATTTTTAATTTGAAAGTATGGTGCGGGAGGGTGAAATTGTATTTTTTACTTTTTTGAATATATTTCCATGACGAATTTGAGATTGAGATGTAGCATGGGGATCAGTATTTGTGAGATCTGTGCAAATATACCTATCCAATGAGTGGTCTGCTGTTTCTGTACCCTAATTACTTGTTCCTATGCAAAAAAAAAAAAAAAAAAAAAATCAGATTGTCCAGAAAATAAAGTGGGCGGAATCCATGGACATGTTATTTTTCAAATAAAAATAAAATTTGAATTTGTTAAGATAACATGCGGGGAAATCCATAGACCAATCTTTTAATTTGGCGTGGCCTAAGCACTACAATGGTGTGTGTGCAGCCAAGCATGACAGCTCCTCATTAGCATAACACCCGAGACACCCATATCTGGCCAACTCAGCTACTGCAGTGCTCGTTGCCCATCCCTCTCTTCCCACCCCTGGTATGACGTATGGACCATCGTGGTGTGGCTGCTGCAGGTTTGTTTTTTCCCCTGAACTGACAGCATTTTTTATTGGGTTTGTGAAGCAGGCTGAGCAATCTAAAATATATTTTCGCGTTATATAGCATGCAGTGATAAGGGTTCATCACAATTCCTATTCAGGTAAAGATGCATGCCCGGACCAAAATGCAGTAGAAATGCAGCACTAAAGCAGCTGGGAAACAGTGTGGTGTGACAGTAGTGATTCAGTGTGAAAGCAGCACCAGAAGCAGTATTATATCAGCATCTACTGTCATTCTACTGCTCAGCACCACAAAACTTGCAGCAGTGGTACAGTAGTAGAACAGTAGTATTAGCAGCATGAAAGCAGTATTGAATCAGTTGTCCCAATTATGTAAATTAGATGGCAGCATTTGAACAGTATCTACTTATTTAATGCTGCATGACCATATATGGGGTTGGGGCAGTGTTCAATCAGCACTACTGCATGGCTGCTGCTATAGCAGTAGTTGAGCAGTAGATCATACTGAAAACTACTGCTGGGGGCAGGTAGAAGCATAAAAGAAGCAGCCGCTGTTCTATTACTGGCACTACCAATACCTCTCTGGGTGGTCCTTGCTGGATTTGAACTTGGGATCTTCTGATTACTCTACCAACGCATTAGCCCCCTGAGCCACCGCCCCATCAGCTATGTGGAGCAGTTACTACTTCCTAGTAGTGCATGCAAATCATGTAGGAGGGGGCTAGGGCAGTATTGATTCAGTAGTACTGGGTAACTCTTACCATAGCAAAAGGGTAAGATTAGACATATCTATAGAGTGCTGCTATAGTATAATGCCTTTCGGTTTACTGATGTTAAGGTGACGAGACAAGCACTTTGCAATTATCAATGATACATGGATACTATGTAAAAAAAAATATGTCATGATTGGGACCAAAAGATTCAGTATATTTGTACCCTATATAAAGTCGGTGAGTAATTCCTCACTTTCATACACCCCAACATCCACGTGTATCCATTACTGGCACTGAATAAGATATTCATATGCAAAGGGGTGAAGTATGCTTGTCTCCACAAACACTGGATAGTTTCATTATTACATTACTGAATCTTTTGATTGCTGTTCACAACCATACTGACATTCACACTATGGACTGTCTTTAATAGAAGCATCAGGTAAATAATCCGAGAATGGACAGTCATACCAGTAGATGGTCAGTAGACTACTGCATCTATGCTGCTGCTCAGAGTGTATAATTTCTGGAATCTATTAACATTCAGTTGAGAGTCAGTAGACTACTGATTCTAGTCTGAAATGCAGTGCATATTCAGTTGATAGTCAGTACACTACTGAGTGTAGACTGAAAATGCAGTGTGGAGTCAGCTGTTTCAGAAGTATTTCAACAGTACCTACTGCAATATGCAGTTGTTGATCAGCATATTATCAGTAGCCACTGATAGGAGAAGTAGATACTGCCTTCTGGTCCGGGTGTACAAACCGCACTGAAGTATAAACTGCACCCGACTTTCAGTGAATGCTATTAAGATTTTAGATTAAATAACTGTTTTTGGATGGAGTTTCTTAATTCAAAATGCCATAGGCAGCAAAAAGAATCCAGCCCCCACCCCCGTCTCACCCCTTGGACCCTGTAAAATCTTTGATAGCTGGCCCTGAACAGGAATCAAATTCCAACAACAACGCTAGTAAGCTGGGGGACAAGTTAAGAAATATTTCTTTCTGGAATCCATCTTTATTGTTTATTATTTTTTACAAGAAGGGCATAAGGCCCGTGGGTGGGAACTATTTCCTCAGCTGTGGCTCATCATCACCCAGACCTGGGGACAATATGGACCAATCACAACCAATCAGACACACCACCTAGTGGCCGCCACACCAACCAGCAGGGGATCTTTTCAGCGCCCCCTGTATGCCATGTCAGCAACCAGGGGTGCCGACATGGCATAAACCATCACCAAGGGGTATAAGGGAGGGAGGGGGGGGGGGCTAATATATAGCTCTTATATTGTATATATACATGGGGTCATGATATCCACACTCAACCTATATCTTACTTAAACAGGCAGGGGTCCATGTAGGCCTACTATAAAGCAAAACTTTTGTTTTAAAATCCCCAAACAAGAGAGGCTTTACTGTCAGGACCCCCACCCCCTTTTTTTCCTTTGATCAGGCACATTCCCTCAACCCTTTATGTCAAAGTTTAGTAGAGGGTAAGGCTTCATGTCCAATCCCACACCATTCCTATGGACAGGGCGTTAATCCAGAACCCTGTTATCTCTTTCCACTCCACTAGTCAATGGGTGCTCCCTCTAGTACCTGCCAGGTTCAGGAGAGGGCGCCTTGATCACTGCCATCACAGGTACAAATGTCCCGGACAAATGTACATGTAACCAGAACCATACACAGGTACCCCATTCCATATAGACACAGGGAACCAGCGTACTGACAAATTTCTTATCTAGAATCTACTATCGCTCTCTCAGTGTCTAAAAGTGATGGAATAGATGTCCACGTGGGAAGGTTGCGAGTTAACATGTATCAACTATGACTGGCTACAGTCCCTAAGCTCTGGCCCCTCTTGAAAGTCTTTCATCAGGGATGTAATTCAGGCATGGGTAAAAACCAAGAAGATATACGTTTACTTGGTATAAATGCCGTCTAATTTTCCAAACAGCCCTCCTTATCACTCGTATAAGAAAAGTAGAAGTCAGAAAGCAGGAAATCCTGATAGAACCTTATTCAGGTCTGTGCATATGAAGCACCATAAGGCATCTGATCAACTTCTCAGAGCAACTCAAAGTGCATTAAAATCTGATGCAGACTAGGACAACATCAGTCATCAGTTGACTTTGCTCAATACAATGTATACTCTAGTACATCATCAGACTATACATTGTATTGAGCTATTACTGTGTATCTAAATGACATACGTCAACAAATGACGATTAGGAGCCTGAAGTTTATCAAAATAAAGTCACATGGTTAAACTCATCTGACTCTTTTCCTTTCAGTTTTATCGCTATAACACATCAATTTGTCATCAACAACTCATAATCGACTGTGTAGTGGCTTTTAGACGTGAAACCAGAGAATATCGATAAATCTCATGTCTCTTGTTCACTCTAGTTTCTCTATTTTTCCTCACATACTCCATGAATAATCGGCAATGATCTAAAGAACTGACACCAGGCGTTCTATCCTATTGTAATCGTAACTGAACCTCATAACCATAATACACCTACATAACAAAGTCATTATGACACTGTTCACCACTACTGACTCCAATTTCAGAGCACGTTTTCCACCCACTTGCTAAAAAGACAAAACGCTGCTCAAAACCATCACCATCCATCCACAGAGCACTCCAGTGAACTTGCTGTGCTTCTGTAAAAACAGAGTAAATGAATGGAGAAGGAGAGGTAAATGGGCACCATGTTCTGAAAGAGAAGAAGGATGGGGAAGTGAATAACAAACTAATGTCGCTCTCCAAGCATTTACAATCCTTTTTAGAAGTACATGTATAACTTTACAACTTGAGCTCTGCTTGGAGGATGAAATATGGGGTATTTTAGTACGGGACGCTGCCGCCAGTGGGCCAGCCTCGTGTTAACGGGACGCAGTCCTCAAACCCTGCGTCTGCAACCTTTCTCACACCCTTCCCAGAATGTAGCCCGTCACAGACGCCCATTGTGCACGTGACCCGACACTTGACCCTCGCCCTCAGCTTCTCTGTGTCTCCACCAGGTGGATGCAAAGGTCTCAGACATGGAAATACTTTTTCACTATAATTTTAGTGTAGCATGGCAGGCCATAACTAGTGTGCCACCAGAGGTATTGAGCAAAAAATCCCACGTATATCTTTAGGGTCAACCTTGATTTATGACATATAAAAAAAAACCTGCACAACGATCACGAAAATCTGGAATGCTAGCCATAAATGTACAGACACCTGCATAATTGACATTTTTTGCAGTGAATAAATTCATTTCAGACCCAATCCAAACACGCCCAAAAATAAATGGGCATCACTGCAATAATCATGTTTTATTTTATATCATATGAATAAGTACCTACTCAGGACCAGTTATGAATTTTTACCGAGTTCTACTAAATTAGGTAACCATTTTATCCACCCAGAACTCATGTAGTATTCAGTGCTGAGGTCTTCTGTCGATAAGGATGCACTGAGTGACCCCGGGATTTCCCCACGTGAGACCCAAAGTCTCGCGAGGATCTCGTTTAACCACCCTGAGACTTCGGATGGGATCGAGGCTATGACAGAGTTGTGGGTGACGTTGGTTAGCCCCTCATGTGTTGAACGATGCAAGAATATTGCATCTTGACGCAAACCAGAAAACTTCAAGGCTAGAGCTAAATGCTACTTGATGCTACAGACTTGAGACAAAAGAAAACAAAACTAAATATTTAGCAGGAAAATACTGGAACAATTCCAAAGTCCTATCCCTTTCTTATCTAGAATGTGTATGTTTACAAATGGCGCCTCCAATTTTGGGACTTTTTCAAGGGCCTGTGTTGTCCCAATGGGCAGCCAACGTTGGCCCAATGCGCCGGGCCAATGTCGGCAAATTTCTGTGTGCTACTTGGGTTAAACCCTCCAACCCTCAACTGTAAAAAAAAAATCAGTTATGAACGTTCCTTGGTTCAGTTTATATGAACATCCATAATTTTGACTTACCTGTGAGATCTGATGTACTGTCCATTGTCACGCCATATACGACCCTAGCGGCAACCTGGCGAACTTCTACGTCTTCATCCTGCAGTAGCCGCACCACGATGGTCCATACGTCATACACGGCACGTCCTGCAACAGTCACGTGATCAACATGTCCTTACACTAAAACCCACTATTATAAGTTGCACCTGTGTATGAGCTACAACCCGAGTTGCTATTTTTGCCGACCTTTAGGCCTATAATCTAAAAGGGTTGCCATTTCTTCCTGTAGTCTATAAATGTAAACCAACATATAAGCCGCACCCTGAGTTTGTGGGGATCCCTTTACCCCGGTTCTTTAAGCCTCAGTTAGCCTCTGGATATTTAAGCATTGGGTTATACATATAAATGATTTTAAAATCTAGTTCAAATTAGGAAAACATTGTTGACACTGTATCAGAAGGCTTTAAACACATACAATTGGACAACGAGGGGGTTACATGGGGGCTCTTAACACTTTTTGTCATTCACCTTGGCAATAGGTTTGATCAGAGATAAAATGTCTAAGTCTGTGCCATAGGCACAAATTCTGATTGATTTCCATGTACCATGGTTATAACTTATATACAATGTGTGCATATAATATGTAAGTGCCCTTTACAGGGTTAATGGTTACTGGTGCAGACAGGCTAAAAGACTAATCTGTTTGTTCGTTTCAAGGTGAGAAGTGACTAACCCTTTAAGGAACACAAAGAAAATTAACCCTTTAAGGAACACAAAGTAAATTAACCCTTTAAGGAACACAAAGTAAATTAATGCATCATACCAGACTTATGGTAATAAGGCCTATGTATAGTTGTAGATATATGTAGGTGGCCTGTTAAATGGTTAAGGATTACTGGGAGGTGTGACAACATCAATACTCTATGCCCATGGCTAAATAACCTGCTGTTAGTCCCCCTAATACAGCCTGTCTGCACTATAGATTTATACAGGCTCCACTGTCTTGTGATGTAACAGCTTTGCAATGTTCATGGAGACATTGTATCGGCAAAACCATGCTAGGTTTTGGATGAAGTAAATATCTGATTGACGTCTAGTCAATCAGATAATAACGGAACATCTTAAAGTGTATCTCTGGTTTGATCTTGTATTGTTTTATTGGAAGTTGTTGGGTGGGGTGGGTTTCTGGCTAACGAAACACATTCATGTACTGTATTTATCAATCGCATGCTGATCTCATATCCCCATATCCCTAAGATCTTACACAGAAAAGACAAGTTATCTACATAAATGCTACAAAGGGACAATATGCCTAGGACCATATGTTATATCAGCTGCTCTCATTTTGCTGCCGTCTTAGTTTTTCCCACCAGAGATCACACATCATGTGGCCACCTTGTATCCCTAACATACAAATTCCAGTGCATTTCTATCAACGCTCATTCTCATACTTTGGACGTGTTTCAATGCCAAAAGGGCACAGAAAAGAAAAGGAAAATCCCTCTTCATACAGAGGTTTTCTGGGGTTGTTTCACTCACTCAGGGGTTGATGGGATAGGTGTGATATCAGCGCGCCACCTCCCGTGAACGCTGGGAAATAGAGAGTAGTCACATGTGTGGTTCTGTTATTCTAGTTGTAGACCCCGTAGGAGAACCCAGGTGTCCATAGACCACGTGTAGAAACATCCCCTACTTCTTATACAAACTGAAGACGCTTCATATGCGCCAAAAATTCAATTGAACTCTGTCTCAGTTACTCAAATTCCCTGTGAATCATAACCCGAATGATGAGAACCAGCCCTTCAGTAGTAGGTATAGGGGTAAAGGGAAACAAATAAAAAATGCATGAAAGGGCTCTAAAATGAGCGTTTAAATGCAAATACATCCCATACATGTAGAAAGTAACATTATGCAAATTTTGCCATGGCATGAGCAAAAACTATACCAGCACTGCCACCTAGTGACATGGCGGGGTTTCAGGGAGACGCAGGTGTATCAGGGAGACGCGCGGTGGGGCCGTTGTTCAGCTTTCTGTGCATCCAGGATCCACAAGGAATAGTGTACCCGGGATACACAAGGAATTGACCAATCAGGAGGAAGCACCTGCTCAGCAGATGCATCTGCTGCTTTCAAGATGGTGGATGTCTTGGCCACTCAGTTCAGCTTATTTTATCACAGATATCTGCTAGTTTATGATAGATGAAGTACAATTAAAAGCAGCAACATCATCTTTGAGCTTATATGAATTCTAGAATGCAGTTTCATTGGAAAGTCAGAAAAATTTTACTATGATTTACTCTCTAAGCATCACTGTCCATACTGGACTTAGCTGTTTTGGGCACTGGGCTGTTTACTAACAAATGGACTGCTTGTGTATCCAGGATTCACAAGGACTGCTTGTGTATCCAGGATCCACAATAGACTAGCTCTGTATCCAGGATTCACAATAGATTGCTTCTGTATCCAGGATCCACAGTAGTTTGCTTCTGTATCCAGGATCCACAATAGACTGCTTCTGTATCCAGGATCCACAATAGACTGCCTTCTATATCCAGGATCCACAATAGACTGCTTCTGTATCCAGGATCCACAATAGACTGCTTCTGTATCCAGGATCCACAAGGAGCTCCTTCTGTATCCAGGATCCACAATAGACTGCTTCTGTATCCAGGATCCACGGCAGCACTCAGACTCCGGGTGTGATGGGGAAGTCTGGATGGCAGGTGGCAGCACCTGCCTCTGGGTTCGTAGACGTTACACCAGGGGGCCTTCCACTCGTCCGTCACACGTGACGGGTCTGAGTTTCGCAGGCTTTTCCCCTATATAAGGGCAGTTCCTACAGTAGTTCTCCAGTAGTGGTCCTACCACTGCTCAGCATACTTCTACTGTTACCTACGGGTAACCGAATGCCATCCGGCATGTAGTCTCTATAGGCTGTGATCGTATGTAACTAAGATCAAAATAAATGCTCTGTTGCCTACCACTACATAACATTTTTTTTGTTGACTGGGTCAGTTAGGGAGTGGTCATTATTTATCAACAGGGGGGAGGGTGGGTTTGAGGGGGGCAGGCGTAAAATTTTCAGACCCCTCCCGAGGGGGGGCTAAAAAAATTTTGTTCCCTCTTGAGGGGGGGCTTAAAAAATTCACCCTCCTTTTAGCAAAAAAGCCCGCGCGCTACTATAGATCAAAGAGGGGCGCGAAAACTCTCTGCGCCTCTGGCGCGGGGGGGGGCGCTAAAAATTTTGACTGCCGTCGAGGGGGGGGGGCATAAAAAATTTCCGCATGTCCGCACGAAAACCCACCACCCCCCTGTTGATAAATACCGTAAACTCCCGCGTATAAGACGCGCTGCGCGTATAGGACGCACCCCCTTCTTGGGAGGAGCATTTTTGCGTATAAGACGCACCTCTTAGGGGTGATTTTTTGTCAATCCAGTACTGTTCTATAGTAAAATTACCCCTCGTATAAGACGCACCCCAAACTTGAAAAAATCCTATAAGACCCCCCAGCCATTTGTTTGGCGTAGAGGACGCGTCTTATACACGGGAGTTTACGGTAATGACCACTCCCTTATGTAAAAGATGTATAGAAATCAGGAATATGTTTTTTTTCTGGGAGTCTATTGTGGATCCTGGATACAAAAGGAGTCTTTTGTGTATCCTGGATACAGAAGCAGTCTATTGTGGATCCTGGATACAGAAAGGAGATCCTTGTGGATCCTGGATACAGAAGCAGTCTATTGTGGATCCTGGATACAGAAGCAGTCTATTGTGGATCCTGGATACAGAAGCAGTCTATAGGCCTATATTGTGGATCCTGGATACAGAAGCAGTCTATTGTGGATCCTAGATACAGAAGCAGTCTATTGTGGATCCTGGATACAGAAGCAGACCCTTGTGGATCCTGGATACAGACGCAGATCCTTTTGGGCAGAAAAATTTCTTTTTTTTTTTATTAGAAAAAAAAAACCACAAAAAAACTTTTTGACCCCCTCCCCTGCCATGGAGAAGCTGAAAACCAAGAGCAGACACACACCCCCTCCAATTAATAGCAGGGCTGAAAGAATTTAGTCCACCCCACCTGTATTTTCTCAAAGGGGTTGAAAATTTTTTGACCCCCTCAACCCCCCCCCTGCCATTGTTAATAAATGATCACCCCCCCCCCCCCGCCCTCATCCATCTTCAACTCATGTAGGGGCAGCCTGAAAAAAATCTCAAGTCCAACTCCAAGGAAGATACAGGGGGGCTCTATAGTATGAGGCGAAGCCCAGATGCAATGCCAATGGTGAAGCTTTATGTTTTATTATGTTTGGTCATATCCCATTCATTTTCTCAAATAAAAATCTCTAATTTTCCATAGAGCATGAGTAATCAAGTGATTTGTGCATTGACTGGACAAGAATTGGCTAACAAAAACATCCACCATCTTGGACAGCAGCAGATGCATCTGCTAAGCAGGTGCTGGCTTCTGATTGGTCAGTCCATTGTGGATCCTGGAACCACTATTCCTTGTGTATCCTGGATCTACTGAAAGCTGAACAACGGCCCCACTGCATCTTGCAGAGCAGCAGATGCATCTGCTAAGCAGATGCTGGCTTCTGATTGGTCAGTCCATTGTGTATCCTGGAACCACTATTCCTTGTGTATCCTGGATCCACTGAAAGCTGAACAACGGCCCCACTGCGGGAGGCGCAAGTTGTAACCACGACGCGCTTGCCCGCCCGCTGGTACCCAACAAGGGTGCAAGCCAAATCATCTTCTGTCTCTACCACAGAGACTTAGAATCCCCTTAGAGGTAATACTGATCCAACATAACATATTTATTGGGATTCATTCTTTGAATTGAACCTTTTTACTAAATCTATTCATATCAAGGATTCAATTCAATTCATACTGAGGTCCACGGTAACACTTTGAACACATTCAATTTATTCCAAATAAAAGTTCAATATGAGCTGATAAGTACTTTGCATTGCATTTCTTTACATTCCCAGCTTATAATTGACCTGGTGACGACGTTGCTCAGGCTTATAAATGAGACACTTGTGTTTTATGCCAGTCTCATTTTCATATGATACATGCCCAATACAAAGGATCGATTGGGTGGAGTTAAAAGAATGATATACATACCGGTAGATGCAAGAATATTACACAACTGGTGGACGAGCCTGGTAAACTAGGAAAATCTCTGTATCGAAACATGGATTGGATTGTTAACAAAGTTTTGTGCTATAAGCCGCACATGGGCCATAAAAAGGTTGTCATTCCTTATTATAATCCATATATATGTAAAACCTCAGGAAAGCTGGTTCCTGGAATTAACACTAGGTGACACTACTAGACAATCCCTATATTTTTGAGAATCTAGACCTGTGAATTTAGATGGGTCAAAAAGATATACTTAAACTATGTGTAGATGATGTCATGTTTTATGTTCATTCCCTAACATGCCACAACATTGATGGAATGCTCAAATGGAGAACAAAAACTGATGATCCAATTTTAGGGTTAATTTCTACTTTTCTTCACACCTTATTTGTGGCTTTCTAAAAAAAAAAATAGGCTCAGCATCCCACACATCCTATATTCATGAACATTCATCAATTATTCTGCACCAACTCTGACCAAAAGGGCGGGAATATAGAACAATTCGCACCTCATATGGGATTTAACATGGGCCAAAAAGCGGCTTAGTTTTTCCCACTGTTAGTAGTGTCTTAAAAGTTGCATTTTTACCCCGGCTCTTAAAACCTTTCAGGTTAATGTGCCCTACAAAGTGTCTGGAATGGTTTTTAAGATGCGGCGTATATGTGGAGTTTTACGGTAATAAAAGCTTCCTCCTGTGGAACTAATCCCGTTATCCTTTTGTGCATTGTGCCCGGGACCATGAATACAGGCCCCTGGATGCAGACACGTGCACGTGAGACACGTGTACACGTGCAGAGGTACCTACACATAGATAAGGTGAACCCGTCATCCTAATAGTGCACACGTGTAAAACAGATACAACCTGAAGCACTGTGTAGACAAAGCCAACATCCAAACACCTGGTGGATCTCTACAAGTCTTTATATGTGAGGGCATGGCCAGTTTACGGCATGTGCTACTGTGAGAGGGAATAGGGGGCCTTCTGTAGCTAGTTAATGTGTAAATGTAGTCTCTACCCCCCCATACCTCTACGATTGGTTCCTAGCATTACCGTAAACTCTCGCGTATAAGACGCGTCCTCTACGCCAAACAAAATGCTGGGGAGTCTTATAGCTTTCTCTCAAGTTGGGGGTGCGTCTTATACGAGGGGTAATTTTTCTATAGAAATGTACTAATCTTGCAAATATCAGCATTAAAATGTGCGTCTTATATGCGAAAATGCATGTGCTAAGTTTGGGGTGCGTCTTATACGCAGGAGTTTACGGTAGTTAACGTGACTCACTCAGTGACTATGAGGATGTTATTAATGGTGGCAATGTGAACAATACACACTCTGAGTTACCTGACCGTGAGATTTCCTTTAAAACAGATCTTTTACTTTTTTTTCAATAGTTTCAAAGTAGATTTTACCACAATATATTACTAATTTTAACAAAAGTGTACATGTCCTGCGTTCACATTAAATACTGTTTTGTTTCATGGTTGCTTACCAAGGACGTTATCAGGATCCAACAGTAGCCATGTGCCGTTACGTCTCAGACTTGCTGCTGTAGCGAAACGGGAGGAGACGCTCTCCTGTGTCATACAGCGTTTCTCCAACTCCCCACACCATCTAGAGAGGGTGCTACCAGCTTCAGTACTGCCCTGCAATAAAGAAGACATGGCAAGATTATCAATTTGGTATCATACAATATTCTTCTAGTCTGACTTGTCCTGTTATTTTCAGATTAAGAGGGCTATTGATTATTCATATTTTTCACACACTGGAGAAAATCCTTTATTTCCATAGGATATCCCTACAAAATCTAATTCCATTCCGGAAAGCAACGTCCCTGATATTTTAGTGGATTATACCGTACCTGGCCATTACATACAGATGGTGAGAATGTCAACAAATTGACACCTGACTATTTTACCCCAGTCACTCCAGACTCTGCAAACACTTCCTGTGCCCCAACATTCACTCCCACTGTGGTCCCAAACAGAGTGTTTGTACCAATGTTTACTTCTCCTCTAACTCTCTGTAATCCACACTAATATTTCCCTGCCATCTTCCCAGGTCATCCTCACCCCCCTTGTGAACCCTAAGCCAATCATCTCTCATAAAACAGTGATGACGTAATGGCGCCTAATCTGTGTGTGGTTATTATTTACCTTGACACGACCATGTCGTCTGCTGGCGTAGTACAGCAGCGTCTCACTATGAGGCAGGGTTTTAGAACCTTAGCATTCCGTCAGGTGGCTGGATGGTTAAGTCTGACACTGACTTACGTCAATATTGACCTTGTCTGTCTGCTAATGACGTAAGATGAGGAGGTGAGAGTGTCATGGAAAGAGGGGTGGTGAACTATGCCCTGTTGGTGGTCTGGGGGCACCCAAATACCCCAACGTTTATGTGTGGTGGATGCATAAGGCGATTACAGATTGAATAACCTATGGTTCCTGGTTTGTGGCTGGAAGATTGGGATCTTCTGAGAAAGTCATCAATCACATCCATTCTTGCAAGCATAAAGCACATATCATAAATAGAAGGCAGACATCACCGTGCATTCTAAAAGTAAGCGACACCTGATTTCATCCTAAGGACATTGCCCAGGGTGTTTATCATTCAATCAAATACAAGTATAAGTGTGGCCGTAATTCATATCTATGGTATCTTATTTTGAATTTAGGAGCTACTATCAACACTACCGGTAAGTCGGGATGCATGGTTGGATATTCAAAGTCTTGCTACAATCATAAATGAGTTCATCACCAACAACTGTCTTTGGTATATCTAATACCCTTTCACCACATTCCTGGCAAGTTGCACACAGGAGATCAGCCACATTTGTAATATTACTTTATTTACATGTGCACCTGTGTATATTATTCAGCATCCCTGGCATCCTTCTGCCATGCATGGTCCCAATTAAGTGACCACAACTGCTCTAACCTCTATGCCAACATCTACTACTAAGGAAGCATCATTTGACACCCTCCACCCCAAACTCCCATACATGCCACTTGCCCTGGGCGTCTCCTTTCCCATAATGCACCGGGGAGGAAGATGCCAGGTGTTTCCTTGCAGCGTCCCTTAGTTCCAGGGTCCCCCACTAGAGGGCAATCTGGTCTTCTCTGCTGATCCCCTGTTTGTATTACCTCCTTGGAGCCTGATCTTATTTCCCCCTGGAGCATTGCCCCCTCCCATCTCTGCATCCAAATACACCCCCACTCACCCCCTAGTTGTTGATTCCCAATCATTCCTGGGCGCTAATTGGGCGACTATTTATTTTCGCGGACGATTTTCCCATCCATCCTTGCATTTACTCTAATCCTACTCTTCTTACAGACTTACCCCCCTTACTCCTAATGCATCCTCCTCTGGCACTGTCCCAGGCCATCTCCAGTCCCTCTCAAATGGGGAGCACATGTGAGGCGGGGTTGGCAGGGATTACTGGGGACCTTGGAGCAGATCGGGTAATAGTGTCCATTGGTCGATCAGACTAACTGACACGTCTGAAGACTGACATTCCCTAGAGGCAAACCTTGACATGGATGGCCTGTAGTCACTTGATTAGCTTTCTAAATAAATTGAGTACTCATTTGTGTTTTCTCCAATGGCTCTAATCAAAATATAAATAGCAAAGATATACTAATTATCCATGTATTGAAAATGCACCAGAAAGAGGATGACTATTGTGGATATGACGAAAAGCTTGATTCAAGCTTAGGACACGTTCAGGTGTTAGAGTGTTCCAAGATCCATTCGAAACTCCTCTGCTTCCGATTACAGTGATCACTACATATCCCTCTAGAGGGCGACTCCCAAGGGCGGCGTCCCTTACCACACCTGTGACATTCTGGGAGGGGAAGTGTCACTGCGCAGGGGGGGGGGGGCAAAGTAAATAAGAACATCTACCAGGAGGTTTGGGGCACCAGAAAAAAAAAAGAAACTGATCACAGGGATCCCTGAGTCCTAACCTGAGATCAGAGGTCAAAAGGTCATAGGGCTTCTTCGGGGGGTGTACTACCCGACCAGTCTGTATGGGTAGTGTGTATGTATATACTTGTAACCTCGAGCAATCAAATGAATTTAATGGAAGGGGGTTCTGTTCGGGTTTATTAATCCTGTCTGTTGAATTAGAATGGATCTATATATATGCCGCGCATTATAGACCATTTCAGATGCCTACTGCGACTTATAAAGTAAACACAAACTCTAAATACCCAGGCCGGTTTAGGGTATATACTAACTGCTTCATAACACTGAATACATGTAGAAAAGTCTGAAATCGATCTACAGTAGATCTATGCGAGATGATTATTCAATCTTATCTATACATCATATATATGTATTGTAGTATTCAGTGATTATGGGATTACCTGAGCAGCACCTTTGTACAGATAGGGGATAAGGCAGGCCGACAACTCGTGTGCAGCACACCGCACGTCATCACTGGAATAGACAATGGTAACACCTCTAACACCATTCAACTTTTGAATACAGTAATTTGTATTGCCTCAGTCTCTATCTTAAATTTATTTCCTTCTTTTCTGAAATACACTGAAGTTAAAGTTCGTAAATGTTGATTTCTTCCTTCAATCATCAAAGCCCATATTAGATCTTCATAACCTGGGAGATATTTAAAATGTTTCTTGTGTTGTTATTTCTCTGGGGACAATTCTTCATATTATTAATACAAGTCATTGTCATAATTAATTAAATGAAGGACATGAAATGTCCTGGTACTGGTATGCCAATAGGTACTCTAAACCACAGCACAGAACATAGAACACTGCCACCAGTCCGGCCTACCGACACTAACGCCACCTGGGGAGTACGGCGGGAGGTAACCTGCACCTCTCCCTAGGGGCTGGAAGCTGAACCACGGTGTAGAGCAAAGAGCCAGCCACTCACAAAGCTAAGAGTACCAGGTACTTTGAAACTTTATCTAAGCCTTCAAATATTCTTACCTGGCATGCAATTTGCACTCTTCTAACCGTTTCATGATCTGAAGTTGAGGAGAAAGGAACTTTATTTCAGTCCATAATCAACAAGAATTGTTATTCACAGAATGGAAGGCGTTTTATTTATTGCAAATGACACATACCATAGACCTAAACAATATAGCCATACAGAAATGTCTGTGCACAAAAGTACAATTTGTGCGGATATATCGTAGATCGTTAATATGATTCAAGATACTAACGTATTACAAAAGTAGCTTATTGGAGGGAAATATTTAAAAAAAAAAAGAAGAAAAAAAAAAGAGAAAGATTTTCAAGGTCATCAATTACCTGGAGTGGATCGTAGCAGGTATTTGCCGCATCCCTCCAGGGCATGGAATGAATCTGTTCGTGGTTACACAGTAAATCCAGCACCTAAGATTATTAGAAAAGGTATGTGTTAGATGTGTATCAGGTCATGTTTCTTACAACCTTGTATGTGGTTACAAGTTTCCCACAAAAATTCTCCATGTTCTCTGATTCAACCCTGATCAAATATAGCCATTTCCCTAACCAGACTATGATGCCTTGGAATATGACTGACCAACGTTGACCCTTAAATCTTATTCTAAACAAAAGTACCAAATACTAGTGTAAACCTGTGCCTACACACCAAACCTGTCTTTTGAAATATACTTGAAAGTGAAAGTAAAATTATCTAATGCCACTAGGTCTAGAAGGTAGACTTCTTTTCATGGTTTCAAAGAGTTAGATAGACAAAGACTCACATTTATCTAGCTGTGGGGTATGCGGACCGGGAGCGTGCAGAATGATGCCTCTTTTCTGCACGCCCACCTCGCCTTGGGAATGGGATTCCTGTACTAATCTATAGTAGACCACGTTCCTACCATGAAATAATACCTCTAAAATGACGAGAAGGGATTCAGAAATTAGATAAAATGTGATTGCATTTACCTTTGTCAAACTCTCTGTGTGTCCCTCTGACATCGCCATTCCTACCAGTTGGCGATAGACACATTGACTTTCTCGGAGGCACCTAATATTGCACTCTTTAACTCTACTTCTCCTCGTGTCAAGGCCCTCTGCCTCTTCCACATACAGTTCATTGAGAAACACACACGACAGGAACACTAAACCTTCTAGCCGCACTTCATATGCAGGAGACCGTAGAATTCTCACAATTATGTGAACTAGATCATTTGAGGAGAACTGCAATTGTCCATCTGCACTAGTTTCTGGTATTTGGGCTTCAATTGTGGTGTCACTATCGTTATTCTCTGTCATACAATTATCTGATGACACTTCAATAAGGAGGTGGCGGGTGAGTATTTGTAGGTACTCTGATAGTTCAGGGGTGTCAGAAGTTGAGGTTGGCCTAAAGAGTTGTTCGAGCGCCTGGGTGACCACAGCATCTCGGATGGACGAAGTGTGAGGTGGCATCTCTATTGTTGTACAGAGGGAGTCTTCCAGGGTAATGACAGCGAAGCACAACTCAGCAAAGGCTTTTCTAGTGACAAGACATGGGTTTGCGCTAGAAAGGATAAAATATAAATTAGGACAATATTTATCAACAGGATTCCTGTAGAGGAAAACACACTACGGTAGTAGAAATATCGATGTAGTAGTGTAGCCTCAAAGTTAACTCGCAATGCGTTCAACAGTTTACAAATGTAGGCGTGGTCAAGTTCTAAAGCAGCAAGTCACATATTTTCTCATAACAACCTTTTATTTCTCATGTTTCAAGATTCTGTACGATTATCGCTTGGATTGATGATTAATTAAGCATATTCAAATTTAATCTATAAATAGCTCCCATCCTATGAAAGGCTGTAAAGTATGCCCTTTTTCACACTACCGTAGTTGGACAGGCTACACTAGAAGGGCAAAGTGGTTCTAGAATTACTGAACACTAGGGACACTTACTTGGCTTACTCAACACAGAGGACTCAGCACCACCTGTCTCTATCATTTACTGTTAGAATTACCCCCAGATAATTAAATGACTTACTCAGTCAATATCCAGAAGCAGGCAGACAGGTTACTTGTCAACGTCATGAGCAGCTCTGTAGCTTGTTGAATGGGCAGCTCACCAACACTCTCCACAAGCTCAGTCAACTGGAAAAGTCAAGTCAAAACTAATGTCAAGTTTATCTCTGACATGAGGTCTAAAAAAGTTGTGGGAAAAAAACATTAGGCTGGGCAGTTTGGTTTCTTTTTTTTATTATTATTGAATTTTTTCAAGGCCAAAGAGGCAAGAACCGCTGCTGCAACATACGGGTCATCAAAATGACCCCAAGAAATTGTACCAACAATGCATTATTGCTTCTCTTAAATTTTCAAAGAAGCAATAATGCATTGTTGGTACAATTTTTTGGGGTCATTATGATGACCCGTATGACCCGTATATTAATGCACTTAATTGGTGCTAATTCAAGTTCATCAAAGTATCATCCCCTACCTGAAGGAGGATGCCATGTAACATGTTCTGGGAGGTGGCACCTTCTGGTATCACTGGGAGGCACTCAAGTAGCAACGTCAAGGTGGCTGCGATTTGGTCCTTCGCCACTAGGGGGCGAATGGCACGGGCAGCCATAAGTCGCGTCTTGTACACGGGACTTGAAGCACACCTGCAAGGGTGCAAAATATTTCACAAAGTTGTAGTCCAATACCGTAATCTCCCACATATAAGGTGTCACCACCCTAAATCGGACCACTTCCGGGTTTACTGGCCAAATAGTCCCTTCTGAACTTAGTTATTTTGAAGAATTTGGCCCCAAGGGAAGGGAAAGAGGGGCCAAACCCATTTTTATTTGGTATCAGAATGATGAGTAGGAGTGTTTCAATAGGCCCAGAATATTTTTTGTTCAAAACATAAATTCAGTGGAAGTTTATGGGGTGAAGGGGTCCTGATGTGTATTCATGCGCTGATCAGGCCTCACCATGCAAAAATCACTACCTGGTTACCATGGCAATTTGCGCAAAATCTAGCCTGACTATGTTTATGTGGACCTATCTTATTTTTTTCTCCATTTCATAAGCTAAAATATAGTGTAGGTTGCTAAGCACTGTGAGAATTTTAAGTATATTTAATATCAGGTCAACGGTGGAAGACCTGTGATTTTTCGGATGGTCACAAGGCATTTGGGGTGGTGACACCTGAAAGGAAAAGCTGATTTTGATACATATGCCACTCAGAGGGGCATTTTTGAGCCCTTTTCACATTTTTTTAACAATAAGTTTTGGTTGTTTGTGCTGGACACCTCTTATATATGGGATTTGTGTCCAAAAATGATAGAATTTCTTGGAGTTTGGCCTTAAAAATGTCTAATTTTCACAAAAGTTAGACCTTGAAACTAACTCCCTTTTTTCTAGTCCTTACAGGCATTTTATAGGAAAATTTCACTTCCTAACTAAATCTGATGAAATGGGAAATTTTTTTTTAACTCACCTATCATTTAAAGGAGCGAATATCACGACACTATATAATGGAACATTCAAGGGGTGAAATATCCCAGAATTCCATTGATTGTTATGGTTACCATGGCAACATAACAACATGTTTCCTCTCCAAGGGGCCTATTTTGGGTCAAATTTGGCTATTTTGGCCCCAAAAATGCCTGTTTTAGGGCCTTTTCACCAATTCTACTGACTTCCCTAATTCTCACAGTGCTTAGTGGCATATTACTGGAGAAAATGGATGTTCTGGGCTGTCTTCTAATGCATATTTGCCATAACAAAGTCAGGCTAGATTTTTCGCTATGTCAGATTAAAAACTTGTAGCTAGAAAAACAACCTTTTTAGGGCAGTTTTGGTCTACGCACATTCCACCACTGTCCCAAATGGCCCAAAAACCAATGAAATATGGTTTTTAGGTAGAACCTGGGGACAAATTATGAATGAGGGTCCTCAAAATGTTTTGTTTATGAAGGAATCTTTTGGTAACCATGGCAACAACAAAACCAGCTTTTCTGTTAAGGTGTCACCACCCTAAATCGGACCACTTCCGGGTTTACTGGCCAAATAGTCCCTTCTGAACTTAGTTATTTTGAAGAATTTGGCCCCAAGGGAAGGGAAAGAGGGGCCAAACCCATTTTTATTTGGTATCAGAATGATGAGTAGGAGTGTTTCAATAGGCCCAGAATATTTTTTGTTCAAAACATAAATTCAGTGGAAGTTTATGGGGTGAAGGGGTCCTGATGGGTATTCATGCGCTGATCAGGCCTCACCATGCAAAAATCACTACCTGGTTACCATGGCAATTTGCGCAAAATCTAGCCTGACTATGTTTATGTGGACCTATCTTATTTTTTTCTCCATTTCATAAGCTAAAATATGGTGTACCGTAATCTCCCGCGTATAAGGCGCGTCTTATACGGGGGGTTTTAGTTCTCATTGGATCCACAAGGGGGACACCAAGACCTTTCTTTTGATATCTTACATGCCCCCTTGGTCAAAATGGGACAAAATGGGGCCCAGAAGGGCCCAAGGTGGCCCAAGCTACCCATAGGTTTTTGAATTTTGAAAATTCATTCAGTAGAACCAAAGTTATGAATTTTTCATTTTTTGGAGAATTTTCCAAAACTCTAGGTGCGCCTTATACGCGGGATGCGCCTTATACACGAGAGATTACGGTAGGTTGCTAAGCACTGTGAGAATTTTAAGTATATTTAATATCAGGTCAACGGTGGAAGACCTGTGATTTTTCGGATGGTCACAAGGCATTTGGGGTGGTGACACCATAAGGCGCAGCTCACGTATAAGGCGCACCCCCAACTCAGAGAATGCAAGTCCACATATAAGGCGCACCTCTAAGAGCAGATTTTTGTTAATTTAGTACTGTTCTATAGTAAAAATATCCCCCCCCTATAAGGCGCACCCCAAACTCAAGGCAATTTTCCTCCCACGTATAAGACCCAGCAGCCTTTTGTTTGGCCTATAAGACGCGCCTTATACGCGGGAGGTTACGGTAGTAATGTCAGCAGGGCCTTCAAGACAGTATGATATTCCAAAGAGAAAGGAAGAAATATCTCATTTATACATTGTATCTTACAGCTAAATCTCAACTAACGTAGTACTTTGCATGTAGGCCATGTCTTATATGCAAATCAGAGGCCTACTGTGCCTTATAGAATCATCCTCAAGGTGCACCTTACTGTACTAGCCCCACCTGTGCCTCAAGTTATTCCTTGAATTAGAGTATCTCAATTTTTTTTCTAAATTTGAATTTATTCCCCCTAGACCATTAAAAATGGATGACTCCATAGGCAAAGTGCCTCTAAGCACCTTCCTGCTAACAGCCTAACCAAACCAAAATGTACCTTATGATATGGGATACAAAGGCAGCTGTGTTGAATGTGGTGTTAGATCCTTCGACAACTGATGGGTAGAGGCGTGCCAGAACCATGAGTACCGGGTACAAACCAGGATGCAGCTGGTACACACCGCTACTCCTGAAGAAGTGAATAGATATCTTTTTTAAATACAAGCCCAAAGATTAAACCGCTCTCTTCAAATTGTCTTTTACTACTGGTGCTGCTAGGCTACCCTTAAAAATATGTTCGTTTCCTGTCCAGAGGGTGGGATTTTTCAGACCCATGAGGGAGGGAGGGAAATTTCTTTTTTAGGAAAATATTTTTATTTGTCATGAACATCGTAAGCGGGGGCGGCCTGAATTTGCCATCCCGTTCTAAGATTTAGTGATTGGAAAACTAGATTCTTATGCTGATGGATGTAAAAATAAATTTATTTTCAGAACTCAGGAAAAAATTTCTCATTCTCACAAAAAAATCCACCAGGCCTCTGGACAGGAAACAAAAGTATTTCTAATGGTGGCCCTACGGGAAAAATCTTGATCTTCTCATCCAGGGATTTTGAGATAAGGGTCTACTCTTTAATCTCTCATTAGGCGTTAAGTGTTTCATGCATATCTGAATAATATCTATATAATTATGTTTTTTATCTTATATAATGTAAACTTAAAATCAATTCTATACGAAAGTGAGTTCAATTTAATCGTATGTGTAAACATCACATATTACAAGGTTCACAAGGTTTTGGTGGGATAAACCCCTCATTAGTTATGTTTTCGGCTATATAATTATAATAGACTTACCCAATGTTAGAGGTACCAGCCTCCATTTGGTTAAGTAGGAATTGGTAAAGTGCTGGGAAGCGGTGGAAGAATACCCGTCCTGTCAAGCTGCAAAGAGTAAATATGTTTTTAGAGAAAGTAGACTGCAGTGCAAAGATGATGGCCTGATTAGATGCATTACATACTTTTTCCATGAGATAAAGATGGGCATCATTTAAGATCTTCATCTAAGTTCCTGTTAGAAATGACTTACCCCAGTATATATGCAAATTCATAGAGTGAGTAACACGATCAGGCCATAATAGATCTGTATCAGTATAGGTTTATTGGTGGATAATAAAATCGCCTTAGTAGAAAGTAATTGTAATGATTATAACAATATAAACATCTATTATGTGTTAATACTCACCAGTTTTTCTTTGACATTTCGTCTTTTGAGCGTTTCACCCCAAATATACGGGTCATAAGGGCACTGAACAATAGTGTAGCTGAGTTACGAATCTATGATGAAAGGGAAAGACGTTATTTTTTTATGAATACCAGTATAAGTATACACATTTTAATCTTATTCCATATCAATAGTAATTATTGATTTTGAGTACCGATATACATTTTTAAGCACAGGAGCTATAGATTGCCCGCTACAAATACTACATTCTTGTGTATGTCTGCGCTACTTACTGTAAAACAGTTTTTCAACCAAACTCAGAACATGTCATGGCTTGCTTATACAGAGTATCCTATTATGTACTTACTGGCCAGAGTTGTGAGGAGTATCCAAGAATGGCAGCCTGGAGACCACCAGTGACATATGGGAATACGTCTTCTCCGAGGCGCGTGTCACGAAATAATGCTCGCAGTACATTCAATGCATGTACCTAAAATAAAAGTACATAATTTCAATACTATAGTCTGTGTCTATTTTTCATGAATGAGCATTTATCAAAAAGTACATTGCCCAAGAAACTTGATATACACATATTTACTGAGAGAGCAAAGTATCTTACTTGTGCAGGGTCCTCCACGGTGAGATTGGTATCTGCAGGTACCGCCAACTTAAGCAGCTCCTGCATGAACTGTTTGAAACATGCTCGTCCTGTCGTCACTGGCTCTGCACTCACTATTGCCTATAATGAAAGTCACCTATGTATTTTATTATACTGTATTAATAGATGCATTTTGTAATACCTTCTCCTTTCACATTCAAATTAGTAGATTAATTAGAACATCTACTTTAAGTTGCTCTAACACCCTGCCTTTACCCATTGCAATAAAAATATAAAGAGTTTTCACAAAATTGAGCCCACAGTCACAGACCCCATTACCTGTACGTAGAAGGGCACGCCTGCACTGCGGCGGGTGGCGCACAGTCGGTTGTTGGGGTCTCGCGACTTGATATCTTGCAGGATCTCTGACAGCCACTGTTTGGGGAGTGCCTGCACCTCTGATAATGGACACCTGAAGAGTAGAGTTTAATAACCTGATAAAAAGATTGGTGTAAACGTGCTGAGGCAGTGCTGGTATTCTTTTTTTCTTAACACCTAATTTCTATCCTCCCAATATTCCGCTAGATATTTATCAGTGTCAAGAGGTTCTTTATTTCTTCTTTTTGTTTTACAAAAGAACTTGCTATTGTTAATCGCTAATGCGCTGTCTGTTGTCTTTGTTGTTGTTGTTGTTGTTGTTGTTGTTTAACAAATGAAAGAGTAACAGCAGGTCATCAAACTAGTATTTATGCTTGATATACTTACTTCCAGAGCATTTCTGTCATTTTGACAAAGCCAGCATAGGCGAGTTCAAAGGCGCCTCGGTGCCTGGACTCAAGAAGCTGTGTAGTGAAGTAGTCACCAAGCTCGTGAAGCTAAATGAACAAGCAAAAAGTAAATGAATGATTGATGTGGAAATGACTTGTATGACAACTGTGTCATTAAGTACATGGAGCAAGAAATCAATTTGTGAAACTTCTTAAAATTAGACTCAATACCTACATTTTTCATCAACACCATAGTTACCAAGGTGGCATCACTTTTTTGAAGTACATGTATAAGAATTAGAATTTTACTTGGTTCATATTTTTCATATACCTATTTCTAAATAGTCATACTAACCTGACTGACAGAGAGAAGCCCAGACATGGTATCTCCATTAGGATCTGTGAGGGGAGCAGTTAGTGTGAGCTGCCCCAGGAGTAGGGAGCATTCCTTAATGCTCCTCCAGCAGCATACTACCAGGTACTCAGGTATGAGACTGACGGTCCGCCCGCTATCCTCAGCTCCCCGCAAGGCTTCTTCGTCCTCCGCGCTCTGAACCACCGCCTGCAGTTCCAGCCCAGGCCCTATTACCAACAATGAACAGAACTAGATTACTAATATTCCGACGAGTTTACTATCATAGTGTTAAGTAGAAGACTTAATCCATATCAACTGTAGTACTTGATTCATATCCTATTCCATTCAAACTTATATTACATTCCATTATCATTATAGGATAAAATAAACCATCAAGAAGTTGGGTAGCTCACCAAGTGGCACATTTCCTTCTGGCGAGGAGTTACTCACGACTGGAGACACAACAAGAGCTACCTTGAAGCAAATGTCAATCACTGCTCGGACAAGCTCCCTCCAACCTGTCGACTCTGACAACGATCTGTAATAGGGGGTTTACTATAGAATATTTCACAGGGGTATAAATTTTCTTTCGCATTATTAAGAACTTTATAGGACATTATGATTGGCAAATCAGGATCTTATTGAAACTCTTGAAGAGATCTAACAATCTGAAAATTGAAAGCTTCCAGAAAAGGCAAATAGATGTACAACTATTTTTCCTTACCTTAGATCACAATCATTAAGTAGGTAACGGATACAGAGCAGTGTCGGGTACAGTGGCTCTGTGGCTGCGGCATGAATCAAACTCCGGCGAGCGACTTCAAGCTGCCGTGTGAGCTGCTCAACAAGTATCTGTAACACCAACAGTCGGCGCTTTGACACTGCTTCCGGTCCTGTCACGTAATCAGACATGTCATGGACGGCGTCTGTATGACGTCCTAAGATGGGTGCTGCCACCTGGGGTAGCTTAGGTTGAGTGATGAGGACACGGAGCAGGTAGGCCGCTGTGCCACTGTCTTGAGGACGCGTGGAGGACGCTAGCGCCAGGCCTGTCTTTAGTAAGCTAAGAAGCCTGTCGTCATCCTGTGGGAAAGATGACAGTGTGTAGTAATTCAAAACATAGTATAATTTCCTTTTTTTTCTAGCTTCATTTCACAGAAAATTATGAGACAAAGCAAAACAGTTTTGAATGAGAAGTCAGGATATCCCTCTTGATAGTTTTGAATTGAAAGTTTTCTAACACCACTTGACAACTGAGTGAAGGTTTACAGGTAACATTCCGATCTGATTGATAAAAGTCGATGGCAAATTCTAATGCTGAAAATCTGTATACCTCTAGATAAAGCTTGTGGTAGGGTAGTGAAGTAAGCACTCGATAGCTGTCCATTTTGTTCAGTTCAAATGAGTCGGAGAGACACTCGAGTAGCGTCTGGACCTGCTCAGCAGTGATGAAGTTGGACATTGCAAACTCACAGGCATCTGTAAAAAATATAGGATAGCAATGTGCTTTGCAGGTAACTCAAAAAGCCGATTTTTTTTCTTGAGAAAAAGAAGAGTTATAGGAGTCACCTTGAATTAAGACTTTATGGGGGGTGCAAAAATATGGAAATTGAAACTGTATATATATTATTATAATTATTATCTCCCTTAGATAAGCTGGTATCAGTGAGAAAGCTAAGGCATGCCTACCATCACTGCAAGGTGACGCTTCTCTGCTACAATGTTAAAGTATATGCATTCCATTTGGAAATCTTTGGGATCCATTTTCCTGCCCTTTTGTGGTGCTGGTAACCACCATGGACATTTACTGGCTCTCCAAGCAGATGTGTTGTGGTATTAGAACTACATTATTAACCAGGTTACACTAACTGATATCTGCTTGGAGCTAGTTCCTGCCTGTATGCTGATGTCATCCGCACCACCATCCCTCCTCTTCCTCCTGTTTGCACCACCTGCCTCAATGTAGGCCCTCATTTGCATGTATTTGCACCACCTTAGCCTATTTGCACCACCTCAGTCAAAAAGGGCGGGAATGTTGATCCATGGATCAACATACTATAGGCTTAGCATTGGGCCCAAAAGTGTCTTCACTCTATTCCTCTGAAAATGTGACTGACTACTTTGGTTGTTCCAATCAATATCTCCAAAACCATAAAACAGAAAAACTTAAATCTTTCAATACCTTAAAGAAAACATTCTAACCTCAAACACCATGTACTTTTTTTGCAATTTTTACCTATTTTCCTGCTTTATTTCAGACATTTATTTCCACTTCCTGTCCCCTATCTGCCTCCAACCAGAGGCACTGAAAAAAAAATTGATGTGTGCTATAGAGCACTCATGGCCCAGGTTACCTACCATATGAGACTTGTCACTATAGTGACAGTGTGTCCGAGTCATCAATGCTAAAGGCTATGGAGAATGCACCCATTATCGCTCATATCTTTCATTGGCGAATAATTCCTCTCTTGGCGAGTTAAGCATTGCAAAACAGCAGCAGGTCTTGAATAAGGATCCATATTAACTATAAAAAGGCATGAGACAGTGTAATTCTCCTCCATTTGGTTATAATCCAGCAGTTTCGATAGCACCATGAGTCGATCATCTCCCTGTCCGCCATTTTGGATTTTGATGTTCTGTGCGCATGCGAGACCCCTCCTTGCCGGAAGTAGCATTTTCAACAGAGAAATGATATATTCTATTGATTTAACTTGAAATTAATGGCTTTTTTATAATATAATCCATGCATTTTTGGCAATATCAATCGAATTGAATCAAATACATGGCCTCAATTTACTTTTATATGAAAAATAAAAAAGCTTACGATGGACCACTCTGTGTGCAAGTCCAAACTCGCCTTGCCGGAAATGCGATAGCCATAACAAGAATATGGAGGTCGTGTTAACACATTTGCTACATGAACTGTCTTAACCCGTCCTAGACAAAAATTTACCAACTTTTCCTCAATCTATTGCATTATATGGACGGTCTTCCACCCTTACCTGCTGAAAAAAAATGTCTTAATTGGACAATTCCCATAGGAGCCCATGTGTTATGTCTATCGTGAAAATCTATCGCACAATGCAATCCTATGGAGCTTCATTTTCATGAGAAAATAAGTCAAACATGTCAGGTTTTTTCATCAGCTTTTTTCTTAGCTAAAGATTTTTTTTTCCAGGAACTGTGCATGTACAATGGAAGACTAGATCCTAAAGAACATGTTTCCATGAAAAAAAAAACTGATTGGCCCAGGAGGACCTGGGCCAATCAGTTTTTTTTTTACCTGGCTCTTATAACTCGCTTTTCGAGTTAACAAGAGTACATGTCTAAAAGAGTCTTTTCGTAAATGAGATAATTGATTGATGGATTGGTTTAACATCCAAGCTCACTATCAGTAGCACTTTGTGGGACCGCTTCATTAGTTTTCATATATAAAAGTCTTATTCCCCCGGTGGCGGGAACCTTAGTGGGGACCCCATTGCTTGCAAGCATTTATTACATATAACTATTAACTCAAGTATTAATATTCTGTGCTAAAAACAAAGACACAAGTATTTACCTTTGTGATTTGTTGTCCCTTCTTCTATCATATATTCAGTGTACACACTTAGGGCGCTAAGTGCCATGGTGCGGCATGGGAATGAAGCGCCAATGTACAGACTCTCAAACTGCTTCTTGATAAACCACTGTACAAATTCCTGTGAATTCATAGGAATTAATGACAATGTTGATCACTTGATCACTCTTTTCTCATGGTATGTATACAATAGATCATTCTTTTCTCATGTGTAGATGCTAAAAGCCTATTATCTACTTTTTACTTGAATAACCTTCTACCTGGCTATGTGATACATGTTTATGAATTTTTGTACATGCTGTGCAAAGAATATAGAGAAAAGACATCTAAAAAATTAGATTGTCCTACCTTGTATCGTTCAATATCTTGCTCTGCCTCGACGTCATCCTTCATTGCCTTCCTTTTTAGACACTGTGCACCGTCCCTCAATCTCAGAAACAGCTGTTCAAAAGTGGAGCTCTCATTCATACTGCAACTTACTACTCACAAAACCTAAACCGTCACCTCAAAAAATACACTCCTTCAAATTACCAAATTTCAATTATTTTGAGTTTTATTTTGTGTTTTCTAGTCTAGTAGATTGGGTCACATACCTTTTTGAGCAGGGCTGCTAGGTGTTGGCGGAACGATGGTGACTGACTAGAAGCATTGAGTGGTAAGAAGAAGACGATGAGGTCCAAGTCCACCTGTGTAAGTATCTCAGTAGTTTTCAGATTTTCTACCAGAAGGCCAAAGGCATCAAGCCGCAACTGGAAGAAAAATGACTGATATTGAAAGCATTGCTAGTTAGTTCCAGGTATTTCATTTATTTATTTTTTCATTATGGAGGATCTTCGGTCTTTGATGCTATTCAAGCATGCATCCATGATAATGGAAATCAATATTAGATTTACATATTCATCATTCACCTGTTCATTCTGGTGGCAGAGTGACTTCTTTAGAACATCGACCGAGACGACTCCATACCATAACTTGCTATCGGCTGGTTCTTGGGGCTGCAGGGGTTTCCGTTGTAATATACCAAGCATCTTTGCTCTTTTCAGACATGTAACAAGTGCTGCCAGTTTGGTTCCCACTAGGAAAAGAGAAGGTTAGGCTGAACATTGAAAAAAAACCTGAACCTTTTGATGGGTAAATTTTCAGCTGAATACGAACAAATTACAAGATTTGATTTGCATATAATTCGTAGTGTAGCGCCAAGTATGTGATTAATTATTGTTAAGCCTCAAAATTTATCAAAAACTTGGGGTGCACCCCCTTCCTTTTCCCAATCCGCCCTTGGGGGGTACATGATCGATTCTACATATCCTTACCTCTGTCGCCTTCAGTCAGCTTGGCAGTCATGTAGGACAGGGTGTCAGGGCTGTACTTCAAAAGCTTGGGGAGAATATACTAAAACAGAATGGATTCATTCAGTTTTCTCTCTCGACTCTCCTTATAATCATAGATGAAATAGATGTTCTTTTATTACTACCAGTTATCTAACGTTCTACAGGCATTGCTCATCGTTAATTTGTAGCATCTTACAGATCATTTTGTCTGTGACAGAAATCATGAATCATTATTAGTGTGAATCAATATGGATCTACCTCAATAACATGTGTGACTTGTAGCCGGCTTCCTTCACACAAAGCCTCAAGTAGCGGGTCGACCCATGTAACCTGCCATGTCGTTATATGACCACCTGCGTCACCTGAGGCAGAACTAAGTTCCCGACGGTGATTTGAGAAGAGCTCCTCGTAAAGCTCAGCGCTCTGAAAAGTAATACGCAATGAGGAGAGGTCTACTGGGTCTATAACTAAAGGCATAGGAAAAGATTTGCCTCCTAGGCCTCTGGCTAAAACCTATCTGCGATGGCCAATATTGCAGGAGGATGGACATCTATTATGGCCATTTCCAATGCTTCCCAACCCATTTGCTGGGGACCAGTGAAAACTATATGATACATGTACTATGTTGAAATAGTCAGGAGATATTAATCAGTGGTATCCTACTGATATCATCTGAAATTTGGTTCTTGTTGATACTACCAATTAAACTTCGATGAAAATGAGAATCATTGAATTGTATTATAGCAAAGGATGGTCGATGATGCATGCTCTATTCGCCATTTTCTATTCATTTGAATATACTTATTGTCATTTCAAAAATTATAAAACTCTGGAGAGCCTATAACAAAATCTACTCACATAACCAGCCAGAGTCTGATCACTCATGGCGGCCAGTAGGTGTCGTGGTAATGTTGGCGTCTGTTGGAGGATCACTGCTGCACCAAGATGGCGGACCAGGCAACAAAGTGGGCCATAACGACCCCGGTGTTGCCATCCAGACTCCAGTAATGAACCCAGCAGTCCAAGCAGGAACTTACTATTCATAGATTCTGTGGTAGAATTAGATAAAACGATTTTCACATCAATTGTTAGAATGTAAATCAACTGGCATTGGGTACCAACTGGAATTCTGGAATTTTCTGATCAAGTTTTCAAAGGTCAATGCAAGTTATCATAAATCGCCAATTTAGGATATGGCCGTGACTTCATCAATTGTTAAGTCATTGATCGAGTACATGCATACAGATGATCAATTAACCAAGATCCTAAATTCCACAGAGAGCTTTGGGATCACTGAATCTCACCAACACCTTTTCTCCAATGCCAGGTCCTGAAGAACGCCAACACATACAAAGATAAAACTTGTGACCTTACCTTCTCTACTAGCAACAAGATGACACTTCAGCAGGTTGTCGAAGATAAGGCGTGCTTGATGGCGAATTACCTACAAAGGGATTATGGGAGTATCGGCTATTTGATATGTAGTTTTGCAATGTTAACACTCATTATTATCAATATTAGGAAGGTGCGAGCACTATAGTCGCACAAGGAAAACAGCAAAATTTCGATCGGGCAAAAATAATCTCTAATTTTATATTTATTTTTCTTCAATTTTCCAACAGCAATAGATATTGTTGAATCTTAAAATAGAAATTTAATACATTAAAAATATAAAGTGTTATCTAAGAATCATTTCAGGTAAAAGTTTCTTACATCCGTAGCATCCTCAAAATGAGTCCAGGCGTATTCCATGAGTGCAGCAGGTATGGCTGCATCTCCCCGCAGACTGTCTCTTATAGCGGCATACGCAGAGCTTGAGGCTTCACACAACGTCTGACTGAAAACAGCATATAATCAGAATTTATTCTCTTTTGGATAGAATTTTAGAAAATTCTAAAGTCATTTAGTCATGTTTATTTGAAATATAATAAAATAATTACTTGACTGAAAATTTTATTACGATGTACAACTTACACTGCTTTCGAAGTCCACAACATGAGTGTCCTGGATAGAACCACTCTACTGCTCACCTCGTACATCCTAAACAGAACATAGTTTACTTATACGTATTGCCAATGCAAACCCATAATAAATCATTGCGAACTGCTTAATGTAACATCTGACATACATGCCAGTATTTTATTACATGTGTGTTACTTATACGTTACGTCCATAAATTTGGGTGGGGGGGGGGGTGAACACGAGATTGATGACGAAATAATTTTTTCTCTCACTTGCTGATAAGATCAATAAGTTGTTGGCCAATAACTTCACAGAGCAGAGAAGTTCCAGGTTCAAGTTGAGAGGCGAGTTGCTCTGAGCCAAGCATGGCGAGACACCCACCCGCTACACACACCATCGTAGTCGGCCATGACAGATGTTGTAAATCTGCTAGCGCTGGGTGGGTCATTGTAATGTTATCATCGCTTGTGTCAAGAGTTAATGTCTTCGCGGCCGCGCTCATGGGGAACAGATGTTTTACAACCTGCAAATATGACATGATAAATCAGTCAGCCGATCAATTAAGTTTGAATATTGATAAAATTAATACTTTCTGTTCTACAATTAGAGAATAAACAAAGATTTTCTTCACATCGAAATTGTCTTTTGTTCTAATAATGCACCAATGCAACTGTTCTAAAATCATGATTCAGTTTAAAGCGAAACATTTGAAATGTTGTATATTGGGCAAGATGTTACCTTGGTGACAAGTTGATCTTTACAGATGATCCTGAATATTAATGGTAAGCTCATACCACACGCAGCACGACAGTCAGTCATGAAATGACCTGAGGTAAAACAAAGGAATTCCCTCCATAAAAACTAGAAATAATGGGTTTGATTCTTACCTATTCAAATTATCCTCTCACCAGCTTCAGCTTGATATGTACCATATCTGGAGGCGGCTTTACCGCAAGCACTTCTACAAGACAGGTGCCTATTTCAAACCCGGAGGATAAATGACACAGTGTGATAATACTGTGGCTACATTTTGAATTAAATTCTATGTGCATATTGACTCCATTATATCTAATCTGAAAACTGAATTGGTTTTAAACTAACGAGTGAGTGAGTAATAGTTGTTTAACTCCATTTCGACAGCTAAGGTCATATTTATGGCGAGAACTACATTACACCATTTCACAAGGGAATGTGGCAGTGCCTGCGCATATGTGCACCACACACATCCGAGGGGATAGGAAAGAGGGGAAATAGACCCTTTTAAGTGGGCTAGTGAAGCCCTGGTATTAGACTTACAATCAGTAAGTATCTTCCATGCTGTGTCGAGGTATACAGCAATCACTGCTGATACTTCATTTGATATTCCCTCCGCACTCTCACAAAATAAGCTCTCTGTCCTCGCAACAAGTTTGTTCCACACCTGAACCGTCACATGGCAGTTGTGCATGGCCTCCGATAAAGCCACAGGAGTGTCCGAACATCTTTAAATGGAAGGTGAAGTATAAATTGTTTTATTAATTGAGTTGGATGAAAAACAAAAAAAAAATTAAAAATAGATATAATGTCTGAGGAGTGTACACTTTTCCAGCCGCGGGCCTACCCCAGGCTTGTAGCATGAGGAATTAAATGGCCTGATCTAAAGGTTTCATTTATCTTTTTCTAGTTCATCTAAGTCAAAAGCGTTTTCTACTTTTACTCTGTTCCATTGTATCAACAGATATAGGGGATGCGCCTCTTAGGCATACAACTATGGAGAAGTTAGAAGTGAGATATGAGCAGTGAAAGCATACAATGTAGATGACATACTCCGTTTCTCTGTAGAACTTCATCAGACATTCATGAAGGAAAGTTAAGGCTGAAAATAGAATAAACAAAACCTCGTGATAATCATAGATGATAAATGGATCATATAGTTCAATTGAATATACAAAATGGTGTTACGGGTATATTAGCGTGTATACGGGTAGTTTTTCTGTATCATTTCATGTTACAAACTATAAATGTGTACACTCTAAAGTAATGTTTTCGGGATACACTGATCTCATGAAATATATATTAACGAGATTCTTTACAATTTTTTGAAGAGCAGGTGGCGTCAGGTGTGATACTCACTTTCTTTAATAAGGCTCTGTAGACAACGCTCACCTAAAATATTATATCAAACCTTGGTGGATTACAAATCGTTAAGATGATATTACCAGTAGAATCTAAATAGACACATGATTCATATAAGGTAGGGCTTCAAGGTGGCCCATGGGTTGTAATATGAGACTCTCACTACTACTTGTTTACTGTAGTATGCCGTGTTAAGGCACAGCTTATATGCTAGGATCTCGCCTCAGCTGCATCTTTACAGACAATGTAGTACCAAAATATCCCGTGAATAAGGCGTGTCTTATACACAAGGTTTTAGTTCTCCCTTGACACCAAGACCTTTCTTTTGAAATCGTACACACCTACTAAGTTGTAATAGGACATAAGGGGCCCAGGGGGATCCTGGGGTCCCAAGCTGCATATGTGACTCAATATAGCAGAGTGGACCTTAAGTCGCATCGCTGCGAACCTCAGAAATGGGGTCTGAAGGGGAAAATGAATTTTTTAACGAAATTTTGTTTTCAGCTGATTCCTTTAGTTTATAGTGTTGACAACCTAACACCGGACTTTCATATCCAAATTAAATTCCTAACAGTGCTAATTTTGCAATTTTAGACACCCTACATCAACATTTCGTCATGAACAAAGGCCGGGGAGGACGCATCGGCAACGCATTTTTTCTCTATTTTGATGCTCTGACAGTGGCCCCCATCCGGAGCCCCATGCCCATGTTTAGTATGCTTTTGTGTGGCGCGAATTCGTCTACCCAATGGCAGGCTCTTCATATGAATCAAACATGCGCTTTAAATCTTCAATAATTACAATTTTGATTTTTTTTATTTTCAGTATCAGCACAGGAAAGCTGAAACATATCATCAAATGGTTTGTGGCCAATCCTGTGGTCAAGCGTCGACTGTGTGCTGGAGGTTTACTGAAGACAGACAAGTCACTGGAACTGATTGATGTTCAAAGTGTCGTTGCCTTTATCGAGTCAATTGCCATTGCTCTACCAGGGAGAATACCGTCGCACAAGAGGGATGACATCTTACTTCTACCCTCTTCTACCACCAAAGCTGACATATACAGGCTGTATGAGAAGGCCATGGTGGATGTTGAGCAAAGAGCTGTTGCCCTGTCTACTTTCAGGAGTTTGTGGCGCAAGCTTCTCCCAGGTATAGTGTGCGCTAGGCAAATGACTTATCTCTGTTGGGAATGTCAAAGAAATAACAGAGATATTCACTGATCCAGCTGCTTTCCTGAGCAAGTCAAGGAAGCAAAGCTTTGGAAGCAGACAGAACATCTACAGGTAGTAGCAAAGGAAAGGGCATACTACCAGGACTTAGTAGCCAAGGCTATGGCAGATTACAGGGAAGCAGGTTCACCCCCCCCCCTTGGCCCTCATCCTCCATGCAGCACAGATTACCGAGTACATGTAAGTTTTGACTACGCCCAGCAGGTGCATCTACCATCGTACCCTATGCAACCTGGTCCACTATACTTTCTAGTGCCTAGGAAGTGTGGCATATTTGGTGTCTATATGGAAGCAGGACCAAGGCAGGTGAACTACCTGCTAGATGAATCCCATTACAGTAGTAAGGGTTCTAACGCTGTAATCTCAAGATAACAAATACATGTTGGCCTACTTGATGTGGCGGTGTCTGACTGGGCTAAACATCACCATCACTCTGAACTTTCTAATCACAGGGCACACAAAATTTGCACCAGACAGGTGTTCTGGGTTTCTTAAGCAGAAGTTCAGAAAGTGTGATGTATCTAGTCTAGATGACATGAAGGCCGTTGTCCAGAGAAGCACCCTGGAAGGTGTCAACATCCCACACCAAGTGGGGAATGTCACAGTCCCTGCTTATGACTAGCAAACCTTTCTCTCCCCTTTCAGCAAGGCATCAAACAGTACCATCACTTTGAGTTCACTCATGAACACCCGGGACAGGTTGTCATGAAGAAGGTGGTGGATGAAAACCCTGTCTTCTGTAACATCTTGACAAAGAAAGTAGGAGAGGTTCCTTAGGGCATGCCTGCCATCATCCCATCTCCAGGTCTCCCACCCTTCAGGCAATGTTACTTGTTTGAGAACATTAGGGACTTCAGCACCAGTACCACCAGAGACATCACCTGTCCTAAGCCAACAGTAGAAAAGCCAGCGGCAAGCTCAGGACAAAGGGATAATGAGACTGAGGGCCAACAGACAGAACAAGAGTCACTCAGAGGCCGTGGAAGGGGCAGGGCCAGAGGCAGGCCCAGGGCCAGAGGAAGGGGCAGAGGTAATGGTAAACAAGCAGAGCAGGAGGCACCTGTTGGTACTGGTAGAGGCAGGGGCTGAGGCAGGGGTAGGGGCAGAGGCAGTGCTCAAAGCCAAGAAAAGGAGCCTAGATCAAGAGGACGACCTAAAGGTGCCACATCAAGGAAAAGGGCCAGGAGCCCTTCATCAGAAGATGACTCAACTAACGCGTCGTGGAGTGCAAGTGACTAAAATCACTTGCACTTGTGCCTGCTTGTGCAAGTGATTCTAGTTAGAATCACATGCACTGCACACTATGGTGCTAATCTCAACTTTGAACATTATAGACTCAACATTTTGAATGTATTTATTTTATTCATTTCATCATTTCAATTGGTGCAAACACTGAACACAGTGGAGCACACCCACCACTTGGATCTAAATTGGTGTGAACATTTAACATGGAGGAGCCCACTCACCACTTGGATTCTACCTTAAATTGGTATTATGAGGTGTAAACACTCAAAAGACAATGCTGATATACCTTTAGAATGTGTGAGCTGTCTCCAAAACTACACAAGGGGTCAATGGTTAGGAGATTATGTTAAGGATTCAATTGAAAATGTAGAATCTAAGATCTATGATCAAGAGGCCTGTGTTAAGGATGCAATTAAAAGGATTCGATTTAGGATCTGTCATCTATGATCAAGATATTAGGATTTCATATTTAAATTTGACGATCAATTCTGAGTTTAATATCAATTCTAAAAGCAGTTTTACATATTTTCGGCAAAGTAAACAGCAAAGCTGTAATGCCGTGCATATTCATATCATGTTCTAAGAAGTATAGAATTGATTTACAACATTTTTAATAGGATCTTAGATAAAAATTTTCAGAAGAAATTTTATCTTAATACCGAATCTAAAAGCCCTTCATATGTTGTGTGTTTTGCAATTTATTAATCTATAACATACTTTCAAGAAAGTAAACACAGCAATGCTGTAATGCCGTGCGTATTCCTATTATGATCCAAGAAAAAAAGATCATTATATATGAACTCTATGGCCTTTGGAATGGACCAATACTTTAATATATGCTCTGAATGTGGTGCTTCCTCGTTTTCCATGTATAATCCTGTCCTATTGCTATAGTATGGAGTAAACCTATTCCTGGATTAAAATATGCAAATAAGGAATGTGTGTGAGGGTTGGGAATAGTAAGGTGGTGGTATTGGTGGTGGTGGTGTCCCAATGGTCACTAACATCCACCTGATAACTTTTAAAGATCAAAATTGACCATATATGACCTGGATCTCTGTGTTTCCTAAAACCAAGATAGCCACCACACATAGAAAGGGATAAAATTAGGTAGTTGAGGTGTCCCAATGGTCACTAACATCCATCTGATAACCTTTGAAGATAAATATTGACCATACATGGCCTGGATCCCCGTGTTTCCGAAAACTAAGATAGCCACCACACATAGAAAGGGATAAAATTAGGTAGTTGAGGTGTCCCAATGGTCACTAACATCCATCTGATAACCTTTGAAGATAAATATTGACCATACATGGCCTGGATCCCTGTGTTTCCGAAAACTAAGATGGCCGACACACATTAAAAACAATAGAATAAGGCAGTTGAGGTGTCCCAATGGTCACTAAGATCCATCTGATAACTTTTTAAGATCAAAATTGACCATATATGACCTGGATCACTGTGTTTCCTGAAACCAAGATGGCCGACACATATGGAAAACAATAGAATTAGGTAGTTGAGGTCTCCCAATGGTCACTAACATCGATCTGATAACTTTAGAAGATCAAAATATACCATATATGGCCTGAATCTGTCATTCCTAGAACCAAGATGGCCAGCACAAAGGAAAACAATAGAATTAGGTAGTTGAGGTGTCCCAATGGTCACTAACACCCATCTTATAACTTATGAAAATCAAAATTGACCACATATGACCTGGATCCCTGTGTTTCCTAAAACCAAGATGGCCGATACACATGGAAAACAATAAAATTGGGTAGTTGAGGTCTCCCAATGGTCACTAACATCCATCTGATAACTTTTTAAGATCAAAATTGACCATATATGACCTGGATCCCTGTGTTTCCTAAAACCAAGATGGCCGATACATATAGAAAACAATAGAATTAGGTAGTTGAGGTCTCCCAATGGTCACTAACATCCATCTGATAACTTTAGAAGATCAAAATATACCATATATGGCCTGGATCCCTGTCATTCCTAAAACCAAGATGGCCGACACACAAGGAAAACAATAGAATTAGTTAGTTGAGGTGTCCCTATGGTCACTAACACCCATCTGATATCTTTTGAAAATCAAAATTGACAACATAATACCTGGATCACTGTGTTTCCTAAGACCAAGATGGCCGACACACATGGAAAACAATAAAATTGGGTAGTTGAGGTCTCCCAATGGTCACTAACATCCATCTGATAACGTTTGAAGATCAAAATTGACCACATATGACCTGGATCCCTGTGTTTCCTAAAACCAAGATGGCTGACACACATGGAAAACAATAAAATTGGGTAGTTGAGGTCTCCCAATGGTCACTAACATCCATCTGATAACGTTTTAAGATCAAAATTGACCATATATGGCCTGGATCCCTGTGTTTCCGAAAACCAAGATGACCGACACATATGGAAGATATTAGAATTAGGTAGTTGAGGTCTCCACTAACATCCATCTGATAACCTTTGAAGATCAAAATTGACCACATATGACCTGGATCCCTGTGTTTCCTAAAACTAAGATGGCCGACACACATGGAAAACGGTCCCAAGACTCCAAATAATCCAATGCCATGCCATTTAAAACTCCTCAAAAGGTGCATCATACTTATGTGTACATAAATATACATGTAGGTGGCCTTTAGTGGGTTAATAGTCAGTGTACAGTCAGTGGTGCTGAGAAACGCACCACCAGCAGAAGAGAACCACATGGTGCTGGGGGAGGTGGTGCCAGGCAGGTATGGGGCCACCCCAGCAGCACAGCCACCACCACCTTTCAGAGGTGGGCAGGGGGGGGGCTATATGTACTATATACCATGGCTCTGCCGGAGGTGTCCCTACAACCACTCTGTCCCCATGGTCTACAATAACAGGTCCACCAACACCACCACTGCCACCACTTCTGTGCTTGACTGATTTGCACATTTTAATCCAGGTATAGGCATACTCAATACTGTACCTATGAGACAGGATTATACATGGAGAGCGAGGAAGCACCACTATGAGAGCTTGTATTTAAGAATGGGTCCCCTCTTATAGCCGTTCGTTCCTAAGAACGAACGGCAACAAGGACAGGTATTGTGCACACAGTCTATTCGACTAAACCATTAACTCAGTCATTTTTTCAGGGAATTATGCATGTTATTTGATGATGTTGCATGAATAAAAATATTTCTCTAATATACCCTGATTTTGACTATGTATGAGATCTATATGTTTGGAACAATTGCTGAAGATTTCACATTGATATCTCAAATACAAGTACCCATTGCTAGGGTGAGCAGTGACTGATGTGCTCACCAACTGCTCACAAGACCCTCAGGACCTGCTCGCTCCACTTTGATCGCGCGCAGCTCAAAATAGTACTCCTCGCGTTTTTAACTTAGAAAAATAAAATAAAAAACTTAGAACTTGGGTAGCGACTCATGCAAGGGCTTTATAGAAAGGTATTGATTTGCTCTATAACATGGTATAGCTAACTAGAAATGTCTAAGGTGCGTATTGAGTCACATATAGCTTTTTCAAGTTTTTATAATCCATTAAGTAGAACAAAAGTTATGAATTTCAGTAAAATAAAAAATGTAGTAAGTATTCAATAAAGTTGGGAGTGTGTCTTATATACATTATACAAGGTTTAAAAATGATAGAAAAGTAGAAAAATAACCAAGATTTTCAGATGCGCCTTGGGCCTAGAGGATCAGCCTGACGTGGAGAGGGGGGCATTTTCTACTCAAGTCTTATACGCAGTGTACCAAGGTAAATGTCTTACCGAGCGGGAAGTTTTCTAGTAGTGAGTTACAGTTGTCAATGACTGTCCGGCACTCTGTCAATGTGGTGGTGGATGTTGGAGATTTGAGGCACTGAGTGACATGAGTCCGCATTACATCTTCCACGCAAGGTTGAGACACAGATACAACCCCGAGACAACTGATCATGGTGATAGAAATCAAATTGTTAGAATAAGTCTATCGAAAAATATTCCTTTCAAATCAGCTACGACGAATTTAATATTTGTACTGAGGCTGGCAAAAATGGATTGGAGTCCAACAGAAAAGAAATTAAATCCCTGCTTGTATGACACAGGTATCTGATATAGTTTTTGTTTTTATATATTTACTCCAGTTACTTTTTAATTTATACCCACCTTGCAATGGCTCGTTTTATTTGGTGCTTCGGTGGACACTGAAGGTATGTGTCGATAAGTACATCCAAAACTGGAGAGATATCACCACAAGCTTCCTTCAGACCTTGTCCAATCTGAAAAATTAACAATAATTCAACTAGAGGAATGCGCCATAGTCGCACGTAACTCAGAAGAGGAGGGGTGGTAGTTTGTAGTATAGCTGGGGAGGGGGGTAGCCAGCTTAAATGTTCCGACCTAGATATGTAGATACGCACACCAGATTTAAAATCAGCACTATCAAAATACAATGTACCTAATCTGCTCCTTTCAATACCAGCACTTTTAAATATCCAGGAGCTGCCCCCCTCCCAAAAAGCATGACATCAGCACTGCAGCTGGTTAACACACCCCAAAAGAGCAGGAAAAAAGGTTAACAAAAGGTTTCCCAATGGAATGTGTATTATTTACCATCGGACAGTCAAAGCGTCACCTCTTTGATCTTTCTATACAACATTTTGTAATCCATGAATTGTGCAAACATCATAGATTTATTCAATGACCATTCAACATACTCATGATCTTAACATACTACTCTACCAATATATGAACATATTTTTGTACAACTACTCTCCTTTGATGCTTTATTTTTACAAAGTTTGGCCAAATCTGCCCCTTTTTGGGGACCCCCAAAAGCGTCTTAATCCATGGTGAGTTAATTAAAACTACCGGTATGACATGTACTAAAGTCACTGGTGTTTGGGGGCCAGGCACATTGATCTCCCTCTCAGAATTAAGAGATGCCACTCGCTGGCCGAAAAAAAAAAACAGAAAAACATACAGTTTTCAGCACCTTTAGTTAATCAAATTCAATACAGAAATCTCTCTCTTTCATTAACTTCACAGTGATCTAAATTCTTACCTTTTTGACGGTGGCTGCCTGTTCTGTTAGTTTCTTTGCTTGTATGAACCTCCATATTTCAGATTTCGGGTCTTTCCATTGACCTGAAATTTGCATATACGATAGTTAAGGTTTGAATTTACCTTCCTTTACTAACCATAGCCAACCCCTGATTTTAAAGGGATATCCCACACTTTGCCATATATCCAATGGTGGGTATCAAATATAATTATATTGACGTTTGTTAATGTTTTTCTCTCCACTCCCCTAACATCAAAAGATTTTTTTTTTTTCAGCGAATGTGTATTCACACCCTCGGCAGCCCTGGTGTAGTTCCAAGTGTAAAGAATAGGCAGCATACCCACTGCCTGCAGTCTATGGGGAAGCAGACCTAGTTCCACTTCCACAATAGATTTTTAATACCTATATAAATCAGATCTTTATGAAGGTTAAGTTTAGGCCACTGGTCTATGTTGTCATTGGCGTCTATGTTCTATGTAATTGTCTATGTTCTATGTCATTGCTGCATGAGTTATTATATTATATACAGACAACAAATAGGCATTTATGCACTATTGGCCCTTAAAGGGTTAAGGTGATTCTTAAGGGGTTAATGGTCAGTGGCTGGAACTAATCCTCCTCGCACCTTTCTTTGTATAAACACAGCTATGACCTGTGAAAATGTTACCCTACCCATAGTATGTATCAACCAAGTTGGCTATCTTCTGTGACAGAACTTTAAACTCAGATTTATCATTGAAATTGAATAAATATTTGTTTTACAATTACCGTAATCTCCCGCGTAGAAGGCGCAGCTCACGTAGAAGGCGCACCCCCAACTCAGAGAAGGCCTTTTCACGTAGAAGGCGCACGTACCTCCTCTGGATCGATTTCTGGAAAAACCCGCGTATAAGGCGCCCCCCCAACTCACAGGGGGGCTGTTTCGCGTAGAAGGCGCCCCCCCTCCCCACCCCCCTATATGAGTTCAAGCTGTCATCGGCACACGGTCGGCGTAAAAAAAACGGCGAGCAAATCTACAGCGACCGGTCTGCCGCGGTGCTGGCTATATGAGTTCAAGCTGTCATCGGCACACGGTCGGCGTCAAACCCGCCGAGCGCCCGTCGACACCTCCCGGTCTGCCGCGGTGCTGGCTATATGAGTTCAAGCTGTCATCGGCACACGGTGTGACGGTCGGCGTAAAACCCGCCGAGCAAATCTACAGCAACCGGGCTGCCGAATTGCTGGCTATATGAGTTCAAGCTGTCATCGGCGCATGGTGGGCCTTATCCCCGGCGAGCGCGTCGACACCTCCCGGTCTGCCGCGGTGCTGGCGCTATGAGTTCAAGCTGTCATCGGCGCATTTTCCCAAATGGGATGTTGGAAAAACCCGCGTATAAGGCGCACCCCAAACTCAAAGCAATTTACCTCCCGCGTATAAGACCCATGAACGATCTGATTCGCGTATAAGACGCGCCTTCTACGCGAGAGATTACGGTAATATATCATGTGTCCAAATAAGATTCAATATTGGGAAATACCGAAAAACCTTATAAATTCATGTTAACTCTAACAAGTTGCAATGATTATCTGCCAACTATGTGAACACTGACTATAGGTGCCTGTCAGGACTGCACTGCACATGCCCAACTCATGTTACATACCTCTTCATGGGCCAAACTTGTTAGACTACAAGAAACACACACTCAACACTTCACTATATTCTAATGTGCCTGTGATAGCCAAACTGCACACCGTCTGCAAATATAGTTACTGCCAGTGCAAGTGTGTAATTTTCCTCTATGTTCTATTGTAGCAGAATCAGGGTTCAGTTACCATACTCTTATATATGTCATTGACTAGAGTCAATGACATAATAATTCTTAGTTTTTCATACTCCCCTACATCTCTACTGTTACTGGTGAAAAGAATCTTTTTGATGAAGCAAAAGGATTAGGAGAAAATCGGGATTTTGTAAAGGTAGTAGATCTAGGTCGCCACAATAAAGCAAGCACATTTTTCCTCTATTTTTCTACTTTGACATCCTCTGTAGACCTTGATAATGGGAATATCCACTAAATGAGACAGTCCCTAGCAACCGGCCTTAAACCGAATAAAATCAGAAGTATGACATATATTCTGAAAATTCCTTCAGTTAGGCCACACCAAAAATATAAGTTCGTCTATGGACTCCCTCTCCATATTTACGGAAAAACAAATTTTTTTTTTCTTTGAAAAAATCACGTCTATGGATTTTGTTCGCTTCACTTTCTACAAGTTTTTCTCTTTCTGATGTTTGGCAATTATTTTTTTTTTAAATAAATTTTTTTTCGCTCGCCTCACTTTTCCAGCAAGGAATCCACTGGACACCAAAAAATTCTTTAAAAAAAATCAAAAAAATTTGCTCACTCGCACCATTTTTTCAAAACCAAAATCCGTAGACCAACTTATTTTTTTGGTGTGGCCTTATTGTAAAGTATACACACAGTTGTTATTATATTAGAATATTGTGTAGGTATAGTCTATAACAGAGGAGCAACAAACAAAAATAGATTGTGGGGGTTCCCTTTCCTTTACACTGTGGCTACTCTGAACCATACACTAGTCACCTCATCTCATGAGTAGTACCTAGAGTCGCCATGCTAATAAAGATTTTATACAGGGTAGTAGATCACCATAGAAAATTGAGTGGAGCAAGCCACACCCACAGCCACACAAACACCTGCTGATCCCGCATGGCACATTCTTCTAATTCCATATGAGAACTTCAACATTTATATAAATCGAAAACACTCATAGTATCTAGTTTTACATACTCCTTTATCTCTATTAATGGGTCTACATTAGACTGATGATTGGTGAAATTTTCAAAAAAGCCTGATCAAAAAAATCCTTTTCGCCAAAAAGGATTTTTTGATCAAGCTGCAGGATTGGGAGAAAATATTTAAAAGATTTTATACAGGGTCCTCGACCTCTTCAGTGCATTGTCTAGGGTACCAGATCTCCAACACCATCATGTATTGCAAACTGACGCCACGTGAAAAAGCCTTATAGGCCTATAGGCCTATAGTATGGGAGCAAACCCCTGAACATTGAGCTCTTGTGATCCCCGAAAGTGTAATGGCTGAAAATCACATATTTTAGTAATTATGACCCAGGGAATCCATTTCCGGTATTTGTTTGGCCCCAAAAGTGTAGCATCCCCTCTGTTTCCATAGCAATTTTCCTTAGAAACACCTATTTTTTGGGTGATATATCTGATTTTGCCATATAAAATGGTGAAAAATATATGTAGGATAGACAATAACACATTAATTGTCATTGACAGGACGGGGGCACTTCTCAGAAATGCATTATTTACATTGCTTCCAAATATGGGTTACCATGGCAACCATTTCATCCAATATACAAGTCTCAGTGATGTAAAGCCACATAATTCGACATCAGATTTTCATATCTTTAGAATCCAATGCAATGCATCAAAACTCCCATAATGCAATATTTTGGTGGCCATCTGGTATTAAAGGACCTACATATATGTCCTGGGCTTCATTCCAAGGCCGGGAATGAAACCCCCCTCCTCTGAGCAGTCCTCAGTCTCAGAGTCAGACATCGGAAGCGATATTCGCACCTCTACGAGGTGTGTATAGCCTTCTTTATTCTCACCTTGGCGAGGTGCATATAACAGCGCTATCCTCACATGGTGAAAATAGATTCCTTATTCTCACGTCGAAGATGTGCACATTAGAACCCAATCTGCACCTCGATGTGGTGAAAGACAAAGCACAGCATGGAGGGGGGGGGGGTTAAAAAAATTCTGGTCCCTCATGGGGGGGGGATAAAAAAGTGGTCATTTTAGAAATGTGGGAAGGGGAGTGGTCATTATTTATCAACAGTCAACAGGGGGTCGGGTTTGAGGTGGGTGGCATAATTTTTTTTTTTAATTGTGTCTCATTAGGCCCCCTTTTCTTTTGACCACTTTTTAAGGGGTGGGGATTTTCGCACGCCAATGCCAAAATATTTTTCAATCTCTCTTGGAGCACCCTCAGGGCTGGTGGGTTTGCATGGACACGAAGATCTGCCCCCCCCCCTCTCGAGGTGTCAACATTTTGACCCCCCCCCCCCCCGAAGCGCCAAAAATCGTGTGCAAATGCACCTTTTAATTAACCTATTGTAACGTGTGGGCTTTTACGTTGAAAACAGGTGAAATTATTTTGACACACCAAATGCCCCCCCATGCACTCACTTAATAATATGCAGGCTTTTTCACCAAAAAATCTTTTACCATCTGTCCCCCCTATTTTTAAAAACAACATTCCCCAAAAACTTCAACATTTTTTAACCCCCACCCCATGTTCATTTGAAATTTCTTACCCCCCCCCCCTGAATAAAAAATAAACATAAAATTTCCAAGGAGGTTTGATTAAATGTTTCATTCCACACCTCCAGGAGGTGTGAATAAGAGCATACCTCCTCGAGGTGAGAATAAGGATTCTTATTTTCACCTTGAGGTGGTGTACCTCCTCGAGGTGAGAATAAGGCCACTGCTTGCACCTTAAGGAGGTGAGCGCTTATTCGCACTTCGAGGATGTGTGTATATCATCGGCCGTCAGACTAGGTCTGATCAGGCCCCTTACACTAACGTTACAGGGGCCTGAGCTGTGCAACTACCTCAGAACAATGACCTCTGTAAAGTGTGGCTTGCACATATTTGGAGGTTTCTTCCTACATATTCTCCTCTCCTTAGGGATATCAATTACTTAGCTATATATATTAAATTCCTGGCATTACCTGTATGTTCTGGGGAGCCTATTTCTGTCAGGTACCAACAACTTTCCTACAAGTTAAATCCACCGCCATATTGCTTTTATACTTATATGTCTGTCCACCAGGATGTCCTAGGTAATTTATGCGCCGTCTTGGGAGGTAAGAATGAAACAAAATATGACAACAAGGTCAAAAGCAATATCACGGTTTGACCGGCCTGTGCTCGGAGAGTGACAGTAGAGCAATATAACAGTATACGGCCCTAGCATGTTACTAGTGACAAGGAGTATCAGCTAGGTGGCCTATGTAGTCGGGGGCTAAACCCACCTTCTGCCTCTTTGTATAGTCTAGTTTGAGAGGTTGGCAATCAATTACTACTCATAAGAATTCTGTATGAATTATATCTATGGATGCTCCATAGCTATAGCTTCAACCAGGTCAGTTTGAAATAAATCAAATTTTTAAAATAAGAAATATAGATGATTGAATTATTTCTTTTCTAACACAAGTAAACCAATCTGGGCATTGTCCCCCCTAAGGATCATCCTCTCTCACAACACCTAAACAATGGAGGTAGTTAGGGTGATAAAGATATAGACATGGTACAGCTTATCACCTCTATCAGTCTTATCAATTGCCATTGTTCAGAGGTGTTAATACGGACTGATAAGAAATTTACCCAGAATGCACTGCACTGGAGTCGGGGGCCTACCCATAATGCAAAGCAAGATGGCGGTCTCCATGACCTGATATGCTAGTGAGGAATAGGGAGAGAAACTAAATCCTTAGCTGGCAACCTGCTGCAACTCTCATACTCGGGTCAGGCTTGTGTCTAATTTCCCATCCTGTAGATGGCGCAACATACAGTATTTCTATGTAGACACCAGATGGCAGTGCAAGCTGACAAACATATTACAACAAAGATAGTGAGAGCATAGCTCTTGTAAACTGCTGTCCACGATGTTCAATAAATCATACCATATAAATTTATGATGCAGAGAGAGAGTTTCAGGTGCCTAACTGTATGTTTGGAGCCAGTGACGGGGTCAATGCGTCCATATGCATCTGCCTAACTGTGCATTGGTGCTGAGAAATGTTCATGGCACCATAGCCAATCAAAGACGGGGACCACGGGAGCGTTCTGCAGCGTTCTAGGGCAGACCGGGATGAAGGGAATATAACCCTCCCATACATTTATAGTCTAAATCCCGGTCACTGGTCAAAATGAGCAGTCAGGACCCAACTGTAGCTGTCTGGGCAGGCAAGACGGGTGAGAGAGAAGGTAGAGACCAGTCAGATTCTGTACCCGATTTCCACATACCCCTATACAAATTCTTTATGTTTGCTGAGATAGAGTGCATCATGCCAATCAGGGCATGATGCACCAATGAATCAATGCCTATTTCTCAGCTGGTTATTGACAGATTTCAAAGTATAATATATCGATTTTAATGTTTTCATGCATACTGATCATATTTCGTCAACTTATAGACCCATATTCCTGATACTTTTTGAGTTAGAGTGCATCATGCCAGGCAAAGCATGATGCACAAATGAATCAATGCCCATTACTCTGTAGTTTATTGGTAGATTTGGACATGTAATATATCGATTTCAAGATTTTCGACTATGCCAATTCCATTTTTTAAACTTTTAGATCCATATTCCCAATGGTTTCTGAGATAGAGTGCATCATACAAGCTAAGGCATGATACATCAATGAATTAAAGGCTGTTAATCTTTTTGATATCAATACTTAGTCACCATAAGTCTGCAAGTCCGAATTATGAACCCCCACCGAAAAAAAAATTTTGTTTCGAATCTCGACATGATGCCAGGCAAAGCATGATGCACCAATGAATAAATTTCTCAGCTGTTTATTGACAAATATCAAAGTGTATTATATCTAAGTATTGACATACATTGACTACCGTAATTGCTGACAAATATTGAGTGAGTACTGACATATATTGACTAATTTCTGACAAAGAGTGAGTAATTACTGACATATATTGACTAATTTCTGATAATAGTGAGTAATTACTGATATATATATATCAACTAATTGCTGGAAAAAGTATGAGTAATTTCTGACGTATATTGACTAATTTCTGATAAATAGTGAGTAATTACTGACATATATTGACTAATTGCTGGCAAAAGTGTGAGTAATTGCTGGCAAATGTGTGAGTAATTTCTGACGTATATTGACTAATTTCTGATAAACAGTGAGTAATATATAGTGACTGAGTACTGACATATCCTGACTACCGTAATCTCCCGCGTATAAGGCACAGCCCGCGTATAAGGCGCACCTAGATTTTGAAAATATTGCCAAAAAAATTAAAAATTCATATCTTTTGTTCTACTGAATGTATTTTAAAAATTTAAAAAGCTATGTGTACCTAGGGTCCCCCAGACCCCTCTGACCCACATTATGTCCTATTAGGACTTAGGGGAAGTGTAACATATCAAAAGAAAGGTCTTGGTGTCCCCCTTGCGGATTTGGGGATAACTAAAACCCCTCGTATAAGACGCGCCTTATACGCGGGAGATTACGGTAATTGCTGACAAATAGTGAGTAATTACTAACATATATTATTGACTAATTGGCGATATATAGTGAGTAATTACTGACATATATCAGGGGTAGACACTAACACTGGCCCGGTGGTCAATGGCCAGTAGTTTTGGCTGTGGGCCAGTGATTATTTCTAGATTTCCTTTGAAATTGGCCATTTGGCCAGTAAGATGTTTGAAAATACATTGTCATATACCAGACTACTGGCCCGGGTGGCCAAATGACCAAAATGTTAGTGTCTACCCCTGTATATGGACTAATTGCTGACAAATAGTGAGTAATAACTGACATATATTGACTTATTTCTGACAAAGAATGAGTAACTACCAGTGATGCCACCCAGTGATCTCTGAAAATTCGGAAATCATCCTAATTTTCTCATCCTACAATAGGAAATGATTACAAAAATCATAACTAAAAATTCGGAATTCCGAAAAAGTTAGGAAAAATGGCATCTCTGAACTACTGACATATATTGACTAATTGCTGGCAAAGGTGTGAGTAATTTCTGACATATATTGACTAATTTCTGACAAATTGTGAGCAATTACTGATATATAGTGACTAATTTCTGATATATAGTGACTAAGTACTGAGATATCCTGACTAAATGCTGACAAATAGTGAGTAATTACTAATATAGTGAATTATTACTGATATATTTTCACTAATTACTGACAAAAAGGGAGTAATTACTATCATATATTGACTAATTGCTGACAAATAGTAAGCAATTACTAACATATTGACCAATTGCTAGTGAGTAATTACAAACATTTATTCATTAAAATGCGAGTAAATACTGACATATATTGACTAATTGCTAATATATAGTGAATAATTATTGACATATATGGACTAATTGCTGTTATATAATGACTGATTTGGCTGATTGCTGACAAATACCGTAAACTCCCGCGTATAAGACGCGTCCTCTACGCCAAACAAAATGCTGGGGAGTCTTATAGCTTTCTCTCAAGTTGGGGGGGGGCGTCTTATACGAGGGGTAATTTTTCTATAGAAATGTACTAATCTTACAAATTTTAGCATTAAAATGTGCGTCTTATACGCGAAAATGCATGTGCTGAGTTTGGGGTGCGTCTTATACGCGAAGTGCGTGTTCTACGTGGGAGATTACGGTAGTGAGTAAATACTGACATATATTGACTACCGTAATCTCCCGCGTATAAGGCGCATCTTATACGAGAGGTTTTAGTTCTTTCTGGATCCACAAGGGGGAGATCAAGACCTTCATTTTGATATCTTACACTCCCATATAACCTTATAAGCTGAATATGGGGTCCAGGGGGGTCTGGGGGGTCATGCAACACATAGGTTTTTGAATTTTCAAAATCCATTCAGTAGAACAAAAGTTATGAATCTTTTATTTTTCTGGTCAAATCTCTAAACTCTGGGTGCGCCTTATACGCGGGCTGCGCCTTATACGCGGGAGATTATGGTATTGATTGATTTGTTTAACGTCCAAAGGCCGTAGGCCTCATGGGACTGCCAGATTACGGTAATTGCTGAAATATATATATATGTATATATATATATATATATATATTGACTAAGTACTGATATATATCAACTATTTGCTGACAAATAGTGACAAAGTACTGACATATTGACTTATTGGTGACAAAATGTGAGTAAATACTGACATATATTGACTAATTGCTGACAAATTGTGAGTAAATACTGACATATATTGAATAATTGCTTACAAATAGTGAGTAATTACTTATATATCTTGACTAAATGGTGATTAAATGTAAGTAATTACTACCACGTATTGACTTATTGCTGACAAATAGTGAATAATTACTAACATATATTAACCAATTGCTGGCAAATAGTCCATAGATACTGACATATTTTGACAAATACCAGTCAAGGCAAGATGCACAATTGAATCAATGGCTATTTCTCTGTTATATATTGACTAATTGCTGACAGATTGTGAGCAAATACTGACATGTATTGATAATTGCTGATATATAGTGACTAAATACTGACGTATATTGACTAATTGCTGACAAATTGTGAGTAAATAATGACATATTTCGACTATTTGCTAACAAATAGTGAGTAATTATTATCATACCATAGCACTAACACTAACCTGTTATAGCCCTAAACTCAATACATGTACCATAAAAACACAGATTAAAACACAAATTAAAACACAGAATGACTTCAAAATTTTCAATCAAACACCAGAGAATGGAGAAATGGAAAGACATCCATTCAGTGCAAACAGGGCTTGTGCCCCGGGTGGCTGCAGGTATTGATGTGTAAAGCTAATCAACAGTGATAATGCACTGGTAACTAGCATTTGGATCTAAAAGGTCTAAGCACCTGATCAAGCAATGGCTGCCTACATTGAACAACTTGATTCATGCTATAGGAATGTACGGGAGGGGTAAATAGGTGCAGTCAGTAGTTAATACTTGCAAGCATATGAATTCTATAAGGGAGCAATGACGCACATCTATCTATCTATCTATCTATCTATCTATCTATCTATCTATCTATCTATCTATCTATCTATCTATCTATCTATCTATCTATCTGGAAAAGTATCAAGATACTGCATAATTATGCTACCGGTAATTATGCAAATAATATGCACGGATATGGAATGTTGGGTATGAATCTGGGGTGTTTCGTCCCCCTAAAGAACATGCCCCCCCCAAAATATTTGTTTCGGAAAAGAATAGGCAAAATAATTTTTTTAACTAGCGGCCTTTTCGGCCTGAGCAGGTCCAACTGCCATGGGCGTGGAAAGCAGGGGGGACATGTCCCCCCCACTTTTGGCCAACTCCTCAAAAGGTCAAAACTAAAAGGTCAAGCAAAACTGCGGGGGCAGACTCCAGTCCAGGCACTGGCAGAGAGGTCCAAGTACTGGCAGTTTTACAAAAAAAAAACATATCTCCCTTAATAATGGCGAAGGTCATGGCGGTCTTTATTTTCAAATCTGCACAATGGGAACAAAGTTATTGATAATTTTAGCAATTTTAGTGATGTTTTGAGGGTATTGATGAAAGACCTGTTCTTGGACCACCCATCTCGGACCACCAACGGGGGCGCGCAGCATGCGGTGTCAGGATTTTTTCAAATCTAATATTTTCCTTCAATTCCTCGGTACCATGCGGCAAACAAGGACTAGCTGTGACAATAATCCATGTGTACTGCGACAATGAAGCAAGATATCTTTCAAATAACAACACATTTGGGCCAAAAACACCGACACATCGTCACACTGTAAACAAACAACACTTTCGCTGGTACTGCAGCTGCTGCAGCAGTACCAGCAGTACCAGCGAACATGTGGCTTCTGGGGACGTGCTTAACTGGGTCAGGCCACTACCAACAGCCAATCAAAAACGGGGACGCTGGGTCAATGCGTCCATGTGCGTCCGTCCACTACCAACAGCCGATCAAAGAAGGGGACGCAGGGTCAATGCGTCCATGTGTTCGTAAACACCTGCATGCCTGGTGGTCTACAACTCGTCAAACATGTGACAAAATGAATAAAATCTTGCAGAATTGTCACAGATATAATGTTTGATTGTCACAACTCGTCAGTTTTTATTGCAGGGAACCGGGAAATTGAAATACTTGCCCAACGGAGATAGCTAACATGCTGTCCATACAGAAGGGTTTATGAATACACCCGGGTGACGGATCATGCCACTCCATCAGCCAATTAAAGAAAGGGACGCGGGGTCAATGCGTCCGCCTAACTGCCACAGCGGCATAGCAGCCAATCAAAGGCAACGCGCATCTAGGGCAGACCAGACCGTGACCGGACCAAGGGGGGTATAAGCTCCCATACATTTATAGTCTAAATCCCGATCACCGGTCAAAATGAGCAGTCAGGACCTAACTATAGCTGTCTGGGCGGGCAAGAAGAGTGGGAGGGGAGGGGGAGACAAGTCAGATTCTATACTTGATTTCTGACGATCCGGATTCTAGGTAAACGGCGCTTTCCAGTATGGATATAAGGGTCGCCCACATGACGTCATTCCTTGTTGCGGGGCAGTGTTGGAGGTACCCTGCTGGAAACCCTGCCCACCCCACCATAGGGAATGCACTGTGGCGCACTACTACCCTGTACAAAGTCCCAATTTTCTCTCAGCTTTTTGGGTACAACAAAGAACCATAATAACCATAGATAGAAATAGATCATAGCTATCAAAAGAGACCCTAATTGTGAAGATTGATTGAGAAGAAATAGTAAATGTCATATGTAGAAGAGAAAAACTTTACTGTGCAAGATTGGCAGTAGCAGTGGAGTAGTGGCCACCATGCTGAAATACTACCTTGCACAAAGTCCTCATTTTCTCTTAAATTTTTGCGCCCAATGACAAATCATATTAAGTATAGGTAGAAATACATCATAGCTATCTGAAGAGACCCTAATCTCTAAGATGGGTTGAGAAAACGTGCTGGAAACTTAATGTGGAAGAGGAAAGTTTTGCTGGGCGAGACAGGCAGTAGCCGTGGCCACTGTAGCTCAATTTTACCCTGTACAAAATCCCTATTTTCTCTTTAATTACAGGGCCGGCATCATTGTATATATATTAGTGCCGTTCATCCGAGAGACGTGTTCGTGTGGTGCTTGTTCCTTCTATGCTAGCTAGGTGTCGCTTTGCGATACCTCGTTGGTACAAGAGGGGGCAGCACCATGCCTCGCGTCCAGCTCCTACTAAGGAGCCGGACGAGCGGCAGAAGGGGACTGGACATGGTCCAGTCCAGACGCTAGTACTTTGTCATCAAAGAGATCAAATAAAGTCCTACCCGAGAGGTAGGGGTTTCTGGGGCTTTGCCCAACCCGAACTACTCGTGTTGTGTTGGTACATCTAGTGGTAAGCGAGCCAAAGAGCCACCCAACATATAAGTCAATACGAACCATTACACTGGTGCCGTGACCAGTTGGTTCGGGGGTGGTGCGCGGCCACATTGGCCGAAAGCCTCGGGAAACCCGAAGTGTAATGGTTCGTATTGACTTATATGTTGGGTGGCTCTTTGGCTCGCTTACCACTAGATGTACCAACACAACACGAGTAGTTCGGGTTGGGCAAAGCCCCAGAAACCCCTACCTCTCGGGTAGGACTTTATTTGATCTCTTTGATGACAAAGTACTAGCGTCTGGACTGGACCATGTCCAGTCCCCTTCTGCCGCTCGTCCGGCTCCTTAGTAGGAGCTGGACGCGAGGCATGGTGCTGCCCCCTCTTGTACCAACGAGGTATCGCAAAGCGACACCTAGCTAGCATAGAAGGAACAAGCATTTCCTTTGGGGAAGTGACTTTACTTTAAGAACAGACCATTCGTCTCTTAGGTGGCTCCTTAACTTTAAGGACGCCGAGGGGATGATTGGACGTTGGTTAGCTCACCTATCCGAATTCGGATTAGAGCATAAACAAATAGAGCACCGACCCGGTGCTAAACACATCAATGCGGATGCCTTGTCAAGACGGCCTATCCGAAGGTGCCAAAATGCCACATGTGAAGACTGCGGGGCCCACAATGCTGTGGTAGCCGGGCTGGTATTTAATTATACCACCCCCCGTATAAAGTCAACAATAGTTACTTATTAATTACACCCAACCCTAGGTAAAGTCTAGTGGGGGTGGTGTAGGGGCCGGCATTGGCCGAAAGCCTCGGGAAACCCGAAGCGGATCCCCCCAGCCCTGGGCTAGAGGGATTCGAAGAGGATGATTACACATCCCAGCATCTGTTGTTAGACTGGAAACCCGGTCAACAACAAATGTTTAATCAGGAGGGTGTACGAAATATTTTTTCTACACCCGACCTGAGGGACAACGCCACCAGAGATGGCATCGTAAAATTGTATCCGGCTACACCCCAGACAGGAGTACCGGATACCGGATTGTTTAGGGGTGTGCTAAGACCCCCAACTTTAGACTTGAGCGATTGGTCCCAAGTTATAACTAGCAGACGCCAGCTAGGTCCTATGGTACCAACAGGCTCGGCTAGCGGCTTGGGTACACCAATTGCACAAAGCCCTATGCAGCGTACTGCAACCCCCCAGGGTTCAGCACCAGGTGGTGGAAACGAAGTAGCCCCACTAATGACATCGTCGGATCATGACAGCGACGATGGCAAAACCAAAAGGGACGCAATAGTCCCAGACGCGAAAGCAAAAAATAAGCCTAGTGGTACCGGACCGAAAAGCTCGGAAAGGCATCACCTAGGCCGATCTCTAGACGAAGGCTTGTCTGACTCCATGTTTTACCCTGGAGGCAGTCGCAAGTCTATCTACGGACGTCGGATGGGTCCCGGGTATAAAAATACTCAGGCCTATTTGAAAGCCAAGGAACAGGTGGAGTTACAAGCAAAGAGGCAACATGAACAATTCATGTTAGCCCAATCCAAAATAGAAGAGGAAGCTAAGTCTCGGATCGGAAAATTACGATCCGTTGAGCAGGAGGCGATTCTAAAAGAATCCGACCTCAAATATCGTCTATCCTCCGTATCCCATCGGTTGGAGCGGAAGGAGAGAGACGCACAGGAAAAAGAAAAAAGGCTGGCTGAGTTGGAAATCGAGGAAGCCAGTAAACTTAGAGCAATCGACAAGGCTAGGGCCGAGGAGGTTGCTAAGGCTCGGGATGTAAATAAATTACAAACGGAGTTGCACGCAATGGAGGAGAAGCTTAAGAAACTTCAACTCCGGAAGGCTGAGACAGAAGCCAAGATGGTCTCGGAACAAGCCGAGATCAGGAAGGAGACCAGTGAATATAACAAGTCTCAGAAAGAGAAGGGTGAAAAGTACCGCCTACTTAAGGATACTTTTAAGCGAGAGGCAATTATCGCCCAAGAAGAAAGAAACCGAGCTGTGGCTGAAAATGAAAAGATTCGATCCGAAATCTTGGCAGAAAACGCACAGCTAAGGGAGGAACAGCGAAACCTGACTACAGACGTAGCTACCCTCACAATAAATAAGTCCGCTATGGAGAGTTATTTACAGGAGCAAGAGCAAACGCATGCCCCTCCGGCGAGTAGGGATACAAACCCGAACTCGACGTTCGTGAAACAGGGCGACCCGGTCTCCTGTTCTACACCGAAGAATCCGCAGTATAATCCTTTTGTAAATGATAATGCTTCGCGGAATGTAGATCAAGGGGGCGTTTACATCAGAACCCAGGATAAGCATGGCCGAACTAGTAGAGTCCGGATAAGTGAGGTGCCCATAGTCCACAACCTGGACCCGGACTATACCCCTAGAGAGGCTTCCGATAGTAGTGCGGAGACCAGTGGGTTCCACATTCATGTGGATCCTAGTAACGACCCGGGGCTGGGTGCTGGTAATGACAACACCCAACCGAATCCATCGAACGATGGCGGCCAGTCAACGGGAAACCAGCCATCCGACGGCGGTTACCAAGGTGCGCAAGGGGGGGGGCGGTGCTTCGGGTGCCACAGGCTATAGCGGTACCTCGGGTACCGGCCCCAACCAGGGTGGTGCGAGCTATACGAACCACAGTGGTACACAGTGGACGTATACACAACCTCCACCACCGCCTCCACCGGGCAATTCGAGCTTCGGTGGTATAGGGGGCAATCGAACCTTGAATGAAACCAAGGCGATTGAATGGAGCAAACAGCAATGCACTAGATTGATGTATGCTCACAATTCTGCCCGAAGGGTAGCCGTTATTCCTAGAGAATATGACGGTACTCGACCATGGAAAGAGTGGTTTGAAGATTTCATCGATGTGATGAATTGTAATGGATGGACCCCATACGAGGCCAAGCCACATCTGGTGAGATGTCTGAAAGGCGGGCCGGGTCGCATGGCTGTAGAGCAATGGCGAACCTGGTACGGCCTCGTTGGGAGTTTTGAGCAGTTAGTAGAAACTGCTAGTGGACTGTTATGCAACATGGTCAAGGAAGACCCGATGGTCCGTTTTAAGAAACGCACACAGAAGCCGAATGAAGCTTTCAGAGCATACGGTATGGAACTCCATGCCCTGCTAAGTAAGGCCAGACCCGGTACTGAAAACCAGGACTGGTATATGGACGATTTGATCACACAATTCGTCAAGGGTCTAAGAGACCGAGATGAACAATTAGCAGCGAGGGATGCCTGGAAAGAAGGCATAACACTACACGGCATATTTAATGGTATAGATATGGCCGTGAAGAAGCGAGCTATGTTAGCTGGGGACATACCTAATGCCAGCGGCTTGGTACCCCTGGCATCGGTGACCCAGCAGTCTGAGGTCAATACTCCCTCAGACGACTTCGAATTGATTGATATCGAACAGGAAGACGGCACCTTCTGTTCGATGCAATTAAGGAAGAATACTTCAGGTAGGAAGTATATTCCCAGGAAATCTTTCAATAAACAAAGGGACTCTAGACCTTCATCCGAGGTCAAGAGTGACCCAAAGGCTGTCGAGAAAGCGGTCAAGCCCACTGTAAGCACTGACAAAGCGAAGACTCAGTCCCCGGACATGACCAAACTTCTGGAAGACATGTGTAAGAAAATTACAGATGCCATCCAAGCCAATCGGCAAAGACCCCGGGTGGATCGCCGAACGGTTAAGTGTTTCAGGTGCCAGCGCATGGGACACTACTCATCTGAATGTACCGCTACTAAGCCGGTAATGGCTGCCTTCTATGAAGCCGAAGACGACGGCGTAGAAAGGGAGAATGCTACGGATTCCACAGATGTGGAAAACTAGTGGGGGTTGTGTCAACGGCATCTGACATAGCCCCGAGTGGGAACGAATGCCAAAATGCTACCGGGGGTGTCCCGGTGGAAGATTTCGAGTCAATTACACCTGGAGGCCGGGTGGCTGAGGGTGCGCACCCCTGCACCTCGGCCGGGGCCAGGGACCCTAGTGTTGATATGTGCAGGAGCAATCATATGGGGGCGAGTGGCCGCACTAGGGGAGAGGAAGGATGGATCAAAGAGTTGATTCGAGTGTGTGGGACACGCCTTCCCCCAAGTCATCCGTGTCTGGAATTCCTGAGAGGACTCGGATTGAATCTTGGTGATTCGGGAGACTTTCACCAGTTTACCAGTAACCCCTCGCCTTTAGGGGGGAGACGGTGGTATGTACCCATATCTGTGGAAGGCCGGGTGGGGGAATTCTTGGTGGATACTGGAGCTAGTCATTCATGTGTGTCCAAAAGATTCTTCGACTCGGTGGCCGGCAGCCATGAGAACCTCAAAACGGGGGTAAATGCTTGCACGGCCGACGGAAGCAGTATGCGTACATTTGGTAGGACGTTTATGCCTATCCGTATAGGAGGCAAAGAGTTTGTTCTTTCGCCAACTATAGCAGAGGTTAGTGATGACGGAATCCTCGGATTGGATTTTGCAAGCTTATACGGGGCCGTCTTGGACCCGAGGGACGGTACGATGGGTATACGGAGCCCGTATGGCTTGCATGTCCAATGCGTATTGAGACAGGTGTCTTCGGTCGCAGCAGTGGTACATACGGTGAAGATCCCACCGGGTACCACTTGCGATGTCCTTTGTGGCGGGTCCATGGCTCAGAGGAATGAAACTGGAGTCTACGAACCCGACACGGTGTATTTGTCAAGCATCGGGTTAGACTCAGTGGATACATTAGTGGCTAATGCAGCTTGGTCTGTATTACCCATAACTAACCGAAGTGGTTCGGTGGTTTATTTGAGGCGAGGCGACAGTGTTGGAAGGATGAGTTCGGTAGAACATGTCGCCGAGGCTAAATTTAACAAACCACTAAACCCAGTTAGTCAGCATCCCATGGATGAAGAATTCCAAAAGCTGATTGATCAATCAGATTTAAAGAATACGGACGATAAGGATTGCCTAGCGAGACTTCTACAAAAGTACGAAGGTGCTTTTGGTAGGGAAGGAGGCCCGGTGGGTAGATCCGATAAGGTGTTGCACACCATAGATGTGGGCAGCGAGAAACCTTTTAAAATCCCGTATCGTAGACTTCCCCTTAAGAAGAAGTTAATCTGTGAAGAGCAAATACAAAAACAGTTGGACCTAGGGGTAATCGTGCCTAGCTCGAGTCCCTGGTCCAGCCCTGTTTGTATGACTACTAAGAAAGACGGTACAATCCGCTTCTGTGTTGACTACCGGAAATTGAACGGTATAACAAAGAAGAACTCGTATCCTTTACCAAGGATAGACGAGACTTTAGATAGCTTGGGCGGAAACCAATGGTTCTGTACCTTGGATTTACAGTCCGGATATTGGCAAATACCAATGCACCCCAAAGACAAGGAGAAGACAGCATTCTCCAGTCATATGGGGCTATTTGAGTATAATGTCTTACCCTTCGGATTGTGTAACGCCCCCGCTACATTCGAGGCTATGATGGAATCCTTACTGAGTGACCTTTTGTGGAAGAAATGCCTGGTTTACTTGGATGATGTGGTCGTGTTCGGCAAGTCATTCAAGGAATGCCTGGCGAATCTGCAATTAGTCCTCGACCGGATACTATCAAACGGTCTTAAACTTAAACCCAAGAAATGTAATTTGTTTAAGAAAACCATTACATACTTGGGAAGGATCATTACTCCTAACGGGGTAAGTGCGGATCCGGAAAAATTAGAAGCTGTAGAAAATTGGGAAAGACCCACGAGTGCTAAGGAGGTGAGATCATTTTTAGGATTTTGTTCCTATTATCGTGATTTCATACCGAATTACTCTCGTGTCAGCTTCCCCATGCAGTGCTTAGCTCACTGGACCCCGGGTAGGGCACGGGACCCATTCCCATGGACCAGCGAGCAAGAAGAGTCTTTTAACAAAATAAAAGATTTATTTAGGAATACACCCGTGTTGAAATATCCCACTCCCGAGGGACATTTCATCTTAGACACCGATGCGAGCAATGATGCGATTGGGGCAGCTCTCTCTCAGGTCCAAGAGGGAGTCGAAGTGCCAATAGCATTTGCTAGCAACACGTTAAGCAAGACACAGCGAAATTATTGTACCACCAAGCGAGAACTCCTCGCTGTGGTGGTGTATACGAAGAAGTTCAAGCATTTCCTTTGGGGAAGTGACTTTACTTTAAGAACAGACCATTCGTCTCTTAGGTGGCTCCTTAACTTTAAGGACGCCGAGGGGATGATTGGACGTTGGTTAGCTCACCTATCCGAATTCGGATTAGAGCATAAACAAATAGAGCACCGACCCGGTGCTAAACACATCAATGCGGATGCCTTGTCAAGACGGCCTATCCGAAGGTGCCAAAATGCCACATGTGAAGACTGCGGGGCCCACAATGCTGTGGTAGCCGGGCTGGTATTTAATTATACCACCCCCCGTATCCCCTGGGAGGAGGCTGTATGCAGCTATCTCGATTGGTCCCCGGAGACCATCAAGAAGTTTCAACAGTCAGACCCCACCACTGCGCGCATAATGGAATACCTACGGTCAGGCATTAAACCGGCAAGGCCTCTAGTTTCCCTGGAGGATAGGGAAGCGAGGCGGTTGCTGGCTCAATGGACCGAGCTAGAGATCCGAGACAGCATACTATGTAGGTGGAAGACAACTCCCACCAACGGTAGGCTGTTGCAAATAGTGATACCCGCCCCGATGAGGAGGGATATCATGTATTATTGCCATGGCCACCAAACGAGTGGCCATTTCGGTAAGAGAAGGTCGATAGAGCGTCTACAAAGGCGTTACTACTGGCCCGGTATGAGAGGCGACCTGCTCCGGTGGATCGCCACTTGCCCGGATTGTTGTAAAAACAAACCGGGACCCGGCCTGGGTAAGCAACCCTTATCACAGGAATTGTTTGGTGTCAGATTTGCTCGAGTAGCGATAGACATCATCAGTGGGATTAAGACGACGCCGCGAGACAATACTTGTATGATGGTCGTAACCGACTATTATACTAAGTACACTCGGGTGTTCCCCCTTCCTAACCACAAAGCCGCCACATGCGCGGAGGCATTTGTGAAAGGCTGGGTGCTGCATTTGGGTGTTCCTCTTATGATGCACAGTGACCAAGGAAGGGAGTTCGAGTCAGAACTTTGGCAGGAAATGTGCCATTACCTAGCCATTTGTAAGACCCGAACAAACCCGTACCGACCACAGTCGGATGGGCAGGTAGAGCGCTTCAATAGAACCCTCATACAAGTACTAAAGCCCCTGGTTAATACCCACCAGGATGACTGGGATGAACAGTGCGAGTTTGTAGTACATGCCTACAACAACACTGTCCATTCATCAACTAACTGCACCCCAAACATGCTAGTGTTCGGCGAGGACATCATAATGCCCGCCGACTTAGTGTATGGAGTGGTTGGAATAGACCCGGAGGCGCCCTGCACGGTGCTGTTTGTAGAGTCATTAAGGGACCGGTTCAAACAGGCATACGAGGCCGTTCGGAAAGAACTGCTGAAGAGTGCGAAGTGGCAGAAGGTGGGCTATGACACCAATGCTAAACGAATTCGTTTTAATGTTGGGGACAAAGTACTAAGGTACTACGAGCCGCTGGATAAGCTGAAGCTCGTAACGCCTTGGGAAGGTCCGTTTAAAATCGTTCGTGTCATCTCCGAGTCCACGGTGATGATAGAGGACTGCCTGACGGGTAGAAAATGGAAGACAAATGTCGGAAAACTTCGGCCCTGGAAGGGGCGCGAAGAGGCGGAGAGGGAGTTCGGCTACAAACCACCTGTATCTGTCCCTAGTGGACCGAGCGTGGTAGTACCGACGAAGCGCCCTAGAGGCCGGCCGAGAAAGACGCCGGGAGACGAGGTTATAGTAAAAAAGAAGACGAAGGCCAGGAAACGACCTAATCGTAAGAAATGGAAGAAAGTCTCGCTGAGTGAAGGCATTACGTATGGGAAGGGTCCCGCTTTGACTAAGCGAGATCCAGAAAAGGCCGTACGTAAAGCCGGGAAAAATAAAATGCTAACCGAAGGCGTTAGACGCAGCCCCCGGTTGAGGTCTGCTGTAACCTAACTCAGTACACAACGAGCTGCTGCGTGTTGTCCGCCATAGGCAGGCAACATACGTTCCACGGCTAGAGATGTCGAACGCGCCCTCCCCGGGTGGCTGTATCCCGTGAGTGGCGGTCGGATTAACCGGTACATTCGCTTTGAAGCGTTGTATACACCGCCAAGCTCCAGACGATAGCACTCGGGTAGTAGGCCGCGTCTCACATGTCGAGTCGAATGTTGGTTCGGATCTAGTTCCCTAGGTGGCGCTGCTGGTGTGGCGGGAAAGCGCGGAACTAGGTCACCGGATAGCCATGGCGGGATCTCGCGAGACGAGAGGTCTGACGTCATACTGGTCATAACTAGAGCGGACTCGTGGTGGTTAGACGCCACCCGTTTTTGCTCTAGTTATTTGTCGGTGGTTATACAGCCTGTAGCTGTCGTGTTAGCCTAGCTAACCCAAAGCCTTTTCTGTTGGACGAATCCTTCGGGAGGAGTCCAACAAAACTTGCCAATTTATTTTGGAAGTCGGACCCGGTGCCATGGCACAGGGAACGATTGACGCTGCGCGTCAAACTGCCAACATTCCGTTGGAACAAGACGAGGACCCGAAGGTCTCGTCTCGGGTCGAGGAATCTATGGATTCTTCGACAGAGGAGGCCGCCCGGACGCTCTCGGCTATGGCCGAGGCAACCGACCGGGAGAGAATGCCACCTCCACCACCGCCACGCCCGGAGCGCCCGTCTACAACAGCCGCTTCGGGTAGCAAAGTGGATGTCCTGGACATTCCAATGTATCCTCCGGGATTCAGGACTCAGATCAGACGTCTAGCACACGTTGATCGCCAGGAAGGTATCGTGTACACCTCCTGGGGTACGTACATCCCTATGCACGCCTCCATGTTCGGATGCGGGCCCATGGCGGTGGAAGAGGGCGTGCCCGAGCCCATACCAGATGAACTTAAGACTATGGTAATGGACTCGTGCAGTGACGAGCTGGCTGACAACATGCCAGTTTCTTGGCTCCGCAACTATCTAAAGTTGGCGGAGAATATGGCGACTAACGAGAATTTAGCTCGAGCCGTCTTGATCTCTGCGGGCATCATCCAGAAGGCCACGGAGTTAAGGGAGTCCGAATCCGACATGGATACAGACTCCACAGTAACCTTGTCGTCGGTGGAAACCGACCGGGTCAAGCGATTGACCCGTAAACCTGCGCCCAAGGGTCCTCTCACTGAGAGCGATCTGGAGGCTGAGGATGTCCGCATCGCCGTCGAGAGGTCCACGACCGAGACCGACCCAGCTGCCGACATCCCGGAGGCACCTGGCGAGATCTCGGAAGAGGACATCTCGCGCCAGCAGGCTGCTGTAGAGGCAAAGCGAACCGAGCTTGCCAAGCAGCAGAAGGAGCTCACCGCGGCTCGCCGGGCCCATCGCAAGCAACAGGCCCAACGAAAAGCTGAGATCTCTTCCGACTCTGACTCCCCGGTCAGCGGAAGGAGGAGCCCTCGGACAGTGGACAGGAGCCGACGCGAGTCGGATTCCAGTCCCGAAGTTCCGGCCCAACCGACTAAGGTTGTGCGCCGGAAGAAAAAGAATGGAGCGAAAGCGTCTCCGGCAGAGCCCACGCCCCCCACCAAGCCGAGGGGTAAGGGCAAACCGAAGACGCCCGCTCCCACTACTACAACCACCACGGTAGCCACCTCGGTTACTGCATCATCTGCAGCCAGCACGTCGGGTGCAAAGGCGAAGTCCCCTACCAAGGCTCCGACTGGTACTACCACCTCCAGCCGAGCCAGCCGTAGGGGAGCTGACATATACACGGACAGTGAGGAAAGCGAAAGCGATCCAGAGCTGCCCGAGTCTGCCAAATCTGATTTGGAGTCCGTGACAACGTGGGAAGAAATGACCACGGATGTTCCCAAGGACGACAATCAGAAGTGGATGTGGAAGAATGCAGCCGAGGGGTTCAAGGAACGGACTCCCCGCTGCTTCGCGGACTGTGCTTACGACACAGTCCACTATATGTGTCCGAGCGCCGTCAATAAGGACGGTGACAGCGATGACGAGGAGTGGATGAAGTCCGGCCCCTCGGATACGCCAGTAGGCAAGTTCTACCTGATTTGGATTGACCAGCTCAAGTCCAAATTAGGCTCAATCTACAGCTACGAGGCCCGGACGAAAGTCCAGTGGGCAATGACCCAATGGGGACCAACCGGCAACCGCCGAAGGTGCCCGTTCGAGTCTTGCCAGCTGGCTCTCACGGGTGAGAAGGTGTTCGAGACGAAGCCCCGCTTCGCTCGACACATCGTCGAGTACCATATGCATCACAAGCCTGTGATGATGTGTGTGCTCGGGGACCGCCCGAGTAAACATTGTGATGGCTCGTTCAGCACTCACCGGCGCCGAGACATGGCTCTGCATTTGCAGAAGGCCCATGGCATCGGCCTGGAGAAGACCAGGAAACGAGCCATCAAGTGCTTCAGCGAGCTCCTTGCTAATTGGTCCGCGCTGAGCATTAAAGAAGTGAAAGAGCAGGCATTCGAGACCGGATTCTGCTCGTGGAAGAGCGGCAACTTGCTGACGTACTTCCAGACGAACTCCTCGTCCACGAAATTCGGGATGCCCAGTGAGGTGCACCTGAAGGTGAAAAAGTGGCGAGGAGACGACAAGCGAGAGAAGGCCAAAGCCCGCTCTAAAGGTCCAAACGGAGGCACAGTCACGACTACTGCTTCCAAGAGGACCCGAGCAGACCGGTCCGTGAGCCCTTCGGGTGGCAAGGACCAGCCAAGACCAGCCAACCCAGCTGATCGTCGCGAGTCGGGACAACAAGTCTCGGCTCTAGAGATGCCTGGCAACCAGGCCCGCAGGTCGGGTAGCCAGGCGACCGCACCGGCGACTCCAGCCACCTCCACACCTGCACCCGCGGAACAACGCCCGGGCGAAGCCTCTGGCGGCCTGGATGATGGGGGCGAACTCTTCGCTCCCCCATCCGGGTATTCTACTTGGTGGGCTGGAGAGGGATCCTCCGGCAAGCGCCCCACGTACAGCGAGTACGCGGCGAAGTTCCCTTCAATGGGACCGGCTGGGCCCGAGTCGCAGGTCCTTACCTCCTTGGGCCGGGCCAAAACCCGTGGTAGGGGCCGCGGTGGGCTGGAGTCCACCCGAGGCTCCCCGGGTGGTGGCCGAGGCCGAGGAGGCATCACGGTGGAGGGCCCGTCTGCTCCTCCAACAGGCACCCCGCCTGTCTCAGTGGAGGCCCCAGCGCCACCACCAGTGATAGTTCCACCGACGGGTCCTCGGGTACCCCTAATGGAACTGATCTCCGGTACCCTGTCAGGTCTTCAGGATCCGAATACGTTCGTCGACCACCGCGATGTCCGAACGGTTCAGATCCAGAATGACCTGATGGCAGAATGGCAGGCATTGCACCGCCAGAAGTCTGTTGACTACTGGCGTGTGATGACTGAAGCCACCGTCAATCTGGTCTACGAGATCCAGAGGCGGGAGGAAGAGAAAATAAGGGAGCTGGAAAGGAAGAAGGTCGAGGAAGCCCTCGAGTCCTGCCGGCGGAAACAGAAGGAAGCCGAAAAGCTTAAAGAGTTTCACGAAGCTGAAAACTCCAGATATATCCATCGATTTAAGGAGGCTGACCTCAAGTTTTTCCTGGCATTCGGGAAACATCTGGAGGAGTGGGACGGCTTACCGTCGTCTCTTATCTTCGTACCAGAGATACCCCCGGATGCCCCGCCAGCCCCGGCTACTCCACCGGTTCTGGCCACTCCACCGGTCCCGGCTGCTCCGCCAGTTCCGGCAGCTCTCTTGCTCCCGCCCCCCACTTGGAACACCCGGGCTGTCCCAACTGCCACGGTTGCTGCACCAGCATCCGAGGCAATGGACAGTCCGTCCGCAGTGATGAGGGCCTTGAGCTTGGGGAGCGAGACTCCCAGCGAGGCTTCAGCGGCGCTCTCTACGAGCAGCTGTAGCAGCTCGGCTCCATCTGCCTCAGTGGAGCCGGCTGAGAAGATGGACACAGATCCTGAAGATCTTTGAGTGTCCGTCTGTTGGTGTCTCCTTGTACCCGAGGGTAAATGCATTTAGTATGCCAGAGGCACTGTTCCTTACGCTGGACTCCTGATACCTGGAACGTAACCTGCAGCGAGGATGGACGCTAACCCGAACACCCAAAGGACTACAACATCTAACCGGGTCTCCATCTTCCCATCTTCATCAGGGCACATCATAACAGCAACGTGGTTTGCCACCACACATATGTCGCCGGGTGGAGCTGCAGAAACCAGTCGTTCCAGGTTCGCCGGAAGTCCGGTATATTGTAAGGGTGATCCTGCTACCCTGGTAGGACACCTATATTTCATATTTTGTATAAATCTATTTTTATATCGTATATTATATTCTTGTAAGTAAAAGTACTCAAAATTTTTTTTTCGGGTTATTTACCCCACCTCGGGTCGGTAAAAACATTGTAAAAATTTATTAATATCACCTTACTACACATCGAATATTCTTCGTCGCGTCTCATGTTTAATAATAACACACTTGTAATATTACCACCATAGGTCGATGGTCCATAAGGGGCCACTTCCTATTTTTGTTATTATTTATAAACACTTCGGGTTATATACGATGATGCCTTATTGTGTACATATAACTTATAATGCCCCTTAAATGTTCTATATTTAATACGAACTGTGTATATATAGACTTACCTATTTATTTATAACACCACTGTATAAAGTCAACAATAGTTACTTATTAATTACACCCAACCCTAGGTAAAGTCTAGTGGGGGTGGTGTAGGGGCCGGCATCATTGTATATATATTAGTGCCGTTCATCCGAGAGACGTGTTCGTGTGGTGCTTGTTCCTTCTATGCTAGCTAGGTGTCGCTTTGCGATACCTCGTTGGTACAAGAGGGGGCAGCACCATGCCTCGCGTCCAGCTCCTACTAAGGAGCCGGACGAGCGGCAGAAGGGGACTGGACATGGTCCAGTCCAGACGCTAGTACTTTGTCATCAAAGAGATCAAATAAAGTCCTACCCGAGAGGTAGGGGTTTCTGGGGCTTTGCCCAACCCGAACTACTCGTGTTGTGTTGGTACATCTAGTGGTAAGCGAGCCAAAGAGCCACCCAACATATAAGTCAATACGAACCATTACAAGTGTTTTGCTGTGCGAGATCAGCAGTAAGGCAATGTGTAGGAGGGTGTTGTTTACATTCTAGTATTTCCAAAATGGCCGCGGTCAGCAGGAATACACATGCAGTGGGCACGCTCTATAATTAAACTGCTGTCTCTAGACAGCAGTTTAATAAGGATTTGCTAACATGAACATCATTGGCACGCATGCATGCAGAAACGCGTAATCAATGTGTTTTTGTATACAGTACCAGCTAGTACCCGGTAGCAGTAGACCTACATTTTAAAGGGGGCTTTGAAAATCGCCATGCTAGCCCTCCTTCAGTAGTAAACTAAAAGTCATATTTATATATTTTGTGTTCCTCACATGTCATATATTTTGTAGGCCCCCCCCCTCCCACTTGTGCAGGTCGGTCACAATAAAAACGACCGTAGACTGGTCCAACCCATAACCAAATTTTGGGTGGGGGGGGGCTCATTTTGCAAAATCAGTTCTTAGTGAGCAGCGGTAAAAGAAACTGAAAGCTGTTAGGTAGTTTTCAAACGTCCAAGAAAACCCCCCACCTCCCCTCTTGTACATATAATGACCACTCCGTTACTGTAAAACACAATAGCCATGTGCTTTTGTGTGGACAAAGGAGAGTGGGGACTAAAAACTTTTTTTCAATAGCAGAAATGTCCAACTCGTGGCCCAATGTTACGATATTCTGGTCTAAAATAACTGTTCCAAACTTTATTTTGTAAAAATATATTCATTTCTGGGTGGACAAAGGAGAGTTGGGACTAAATTAGTTCACCCTTCACACGCTCTTACTACCCCCTTTCCCCTTCCGGTGGGAACCGGAAACAGCGCGTAAGCAATATGGCCACCAGAAGTAAGGTTGGCTTAGTCCCCAAATTATAAATATAAAAACGCACTATTCCATTCATTACATATTTAATATTATGAAGTATTTCTGTTATTCCGAGTCTAATAAAACCACTGTGAATCCTGTTACCGTAATCCCCCGCGTATAAGGCGCGTCTTATAGGCCAAACAAAATGCTGCTGGGTCTTATACGTGGGAGGTAAATTGCCTTGAGTTTGGGGTGCGCCTTATAGGGGGGGTATTTTTACTATAGAACAGTACTAAATTGACAAAAATCTGCCCTCAGGGGGGCGCCTTCTGTGCAAAACAGCCCCCCTGTGAGTTGGGGGGCGCCTTATACGCGAGCTGCGCCTTATACGTGGAAGAATACGGTAGTATGTATCATGTACCCAAATGTCTAAAGTGCCCATTGTTTACTGTTCTGTGTACCGAAAGTAGAGGAGGTATGTAGTTATATGAGTTCTACTTCCGTTTTCTTTGGTGCCAACTTTGAAAACGTAATCTGAACACTTGCTCAGAATATTTATCTAAAATACCACCATATTAGGTAGTAACCAGTGCCTTCGGCACTGGGACTCTGAGCCCACAAAGTAAGGGTTAAAGGATTTTTCACCCTCTGGTACAAGTATAACAGGGTGGGGGGATTATTTTTTCCACCCCCACCCCTGCAAAACATCTCTCCCCATAACATATACCACACATAATCAATTAGTTTACATGTGGGCTCAAGATGTACTCCGCGAGAGACATCTTGGGATAGAGAAGACACGGAACCGAGCCCGAGACATCCTTTTCTGGCTAGGAATGTCCCGCGACATCAAAGCTCGTGTACAGAATTGCAGCAAGTGTGCGGAGTTCTCACGGAAAAAACAACGCGAGAAAATGATCCCACACAAAGTGCCTGAGAAGCCAATGCAGAAAATTGGGGCCGACATCTTCACCTACAACGGTAGTGACTACCTCTGCGTAGTTGACTATTTTTCGAAGTTTCCTTTCGTCCCCTGGTTAAAGGACAAGACGGCAGGAACTATAGTGGCACATCTGAAGTCCATAGTGTGTGAACAGGGCATACCCGAAGAAGTCATCTCCGACAACATGCCATTTTCAAGTGCAGAATTCAAGAAACTCGCCAACGAATACAAGTTCACCTCAACTACCACAAGTCCAACATACGCACAGTCCAACGGGCAGATAGAGCGCACAATTGGAACAGTAAAGCAGATTCTGAGAAAGGCAGACGACCCATGCCTAGGACTACTGGAGTACAGAAACAGCCCAGTCAAAGGTATGGACTACTCACCTGCACAAATGCTCAATAGCAGAAGGTTGAGGTCAAAGGTTCCCATATCGAACATAGCACTTGAGCCAGAGCTGGCACGTGGCGCCAAAGAACAACTCGCCAAACGTCAAAAGGAGATGGTAGAGCATTACAACAAACACGCAAAAAAACTACCACCAGTGTTTGCATCCGAGACGGTCCGTATGCGAGAGAACGGCAGATGGAGACCAGCAATGGTAGTATCGGAACATCCAACCCCACGGTCCTACATGGTCCAGACGGAAAAGGGCACTGTCGTCAGAAAAAAAACGAAAGGACCTCCTAAAGGTAACCCCTGAGTCCAAGGTTTTCAGGCCAGCACCATCGCCAGTCAGGTTGCCAGTCGAGGAACCGACAGCACCACGTGTGGACAACCCCACACCGAGAAAAACGCCAGTCGCCAGAGATCCAGTACATGCAAAGCCCAAACCACCATGCCAAACAGAGAAGGCTCCAACACCAACCCCAACACCCAATATGATCACCCGCTCAGGTCGCGCCTCCAAACCACCTAAAAAGCTAGATCTATAATCTTTGGGCCTCGCCACCCAAACAGTTACGCCAGTGTAGGCACTGACGTAACTCCTGTTCGCGGTTCTGGCTGCCACAGCCACTCATAGTGTGATTAACCCTTTGAGGGACACTTTTTACCTCACCTATCTTCAAAAGTCGATTCTGAAGCTATTTATTGGAATATCAAGACAATTAGGGTGTCATATTAACGGGCTTGATGAGATCTATCACATGCATATAAGTTATCAATGATTGGTTGAGAAAAAAATAAGGGTTTGGTCAAGTGAAATTAAAACCCAACTTTGGAGGCATTTTATTGTATGAAGATCAATTTGCTCATAAAAATAACTAGTTTGCACGTGTTCTACGGTTAAAAATGTTATAGAATATGCCTTAACATTTCCATTTAGACATGGACCACTATGTTTTATAAGCAACCCCAACATCCTCACCTACAAGCTCTGAGAGGGGTAGGCTGGGACCACCTCCCACACCTCCCACCCCCCCCCCCACACCCCCACTGCACCACTACTCTAGCCTAGGTCCTTCACTCCAGGGGCTATATGGTTTTTCTTCTGTAGTACTGACCAGTAGGTCCTTTTAGTGAACATCTTAAGAGAGGACTGACTAGCAGGATTTCTCTATGAAGTAGAGGGGAGGCCAGTACACAAACAGGGGACTTCTTCTGAGAGGGAGGGTGATGCAGAGGCAGAGGACTTCTCAACAGCACATGGGGGCTAAGTGTGAACCCATCTAGTCAGGTGAATACCCCACCAGGCCAAGTGACTAAGAGGGCATCTCTGACTAAAAGGACATCACCAGACCCCCTTAAATGTATTTTAAGATAAACACTATATTTTGCTTTTTAAAACTCATGATCCTTTGCTGACCAAGGATATTCCATAACTAAAGATATTAAATTTTTTTCAACTGAAGTAGTCATTTATCTAATTTCGCAATATTGACCTTTGACCTTAAAATGACCTTGACCTTACACAAGGTCACCATATGCAAGGTCTTTTGGTGAGCTTAGACCCATTCTTTATCTCAAATTTCCAGTCTTGATATATCATGAGATGTGTCAATTTTACTCCAATCTCATAACATTGACCTTAGAATGACCTTGACCTTGGGCAAGGTCACCACATGCCTGTTCACACTAATCACTGAAAAAGCCTTCAACTATGTTTTATATCAAGTTTCTAGCTTTAGTTTTTCATAGGAAGTAGTCATTTACCTAATTTCACAACATTGACCTTTGACCTTAAAATGACCTTGACCTTGTCCAAGGTCACCACATGCACAATCACATCCGCCTCGTGATGACCTTCGATCTACTTTTTATATCATAATTCTAGCTGTAATAGTTCATGAGAAATGGGCATTTAACTGATTAAATTACTCCTGATGCCAGCTAGAATGATCACGAAATCTGGATCACAATTAAACTCTTAACTATGGTTAATTGTGGCAGAACGATAGACAGAATTTCAGATCTTTGAATGGCCATAACTTTGCTTCAAATTAACATAAAGACTTCATTCAAAAAGCAAAATCAATAAGTTTTGTGAGATCTATCCATAGATCATTAGCTAGAGTACATAGAACCAAGTCCTAAAAATTAGGTAAGTGCCTAACCAGTGGTACTTAAAAACCTAAGGTTATTTCAACAAACACAAAGACATTGAAAAGCAAAAGACATTGAAAGACTTTAGTAGAGACATTCTTAAAGACTATATCATGACCGTTGCAAACTTGTCATAAGTAATTCATTTCAATGATTGTTTGTTTATTGCCAAAATAGCTATTATTATTACTCTTTTGACACAGGTAATGTCAATTTTATATTGGTGTATATAAAACTTGAGGGGGAGGTGTCGTATTGTTTACGCACATTCGCCGATGTTTGGCGAGTACTTGGTAACTTTCGGGACTTCCGGTTCACCAACTAGACCTCATGGCACACTTCATATCATCTGGTGTATTTCATGTCCAATAAAACAAGTACGGTAACCCAAAGCTACAAATGTCATCCTCCATTCACATATGACAGTACTCTTGTCAATATCATAAGCTGATTGTTGGGGATTTATTTCTGTCAAATGTTATTCTTAGAAACTTGCCGTTTCTAGAGCACCTGAAAGTTTTAGGTATGCCAGTCCCAGCAACTCAGTCCTTAACTGAGTCGCACCCAGTGACTAGCTACCGTCAGACATCACATGTGTAATGAGCGATAATACGTGAAAGCACGAACAATCACCAATCTACATAGCCTAACCTACCTGTCAAACCATCAATGTATATTTGGCGGACGCTAACCGGAACCAGGGACTTATCCTTAGGCATTTTTGACTTACACATCGTGTGGAATCACATAAATTTGCTACAAACTAGGCCCAAGAATTGTTTACACGTCGCCGCAACCCGGTGAGCACTTATCAACTCCCAAATATGGCAGTAGATGGCGCGACCGCAGGATGGAGAAAGCTTCGGGCAACCAAGTCCTACGGACTTGGAGCTGCCGCATGCTTAGCATACGCGCTGGCTCACGCGGTATAGGGCTTATTCCGAGTTAGCAGGTTGTCCCATGGGCGCCGCCATTACTGGAGCTTGTTATCAGCGAGTTCTACTGATAACACCTATCAGATGGGTACCAAGATTCAAGATTCAAGATGGCTTCATTGACTAATGTCAGCACCAGGTTTTCATTTACAATGTTGTAGACAGATTTTATATAGGAGTATATATACAGTTTACATCTCCTGGCCTTTTAGATGATTTGCAATATGGGGCCACTGCTAGTATTTGAGAAAGTTTCCTAGTGTCATCATGTCTTTTATAGTAATCAACGAACTTGAGGTATTTTGTTTCAAACACTGACCGTGTGTTTCTCATCTCGGGCATGTCTTCTTAGAAGACATGATTGACATCTTGCACAGCATTACAGAATGTGCACTTAGAATTGACAGGTTTCTTTCCTCTATATCTTCTTGACAGTGTGGAGTTTGCTGAAGCTTAATCAAGAACGAATAGAAACACGTGCTTATTGGTTTCCCGTCATCCCGGAAGTCCCTCTATTTCCGTAAAAGTTGTCTTACTTACAATAGGTTACAACCGCGTACCTAGACGGCGCCACTGCGCGTACTTTCCCGCGTATGTGAACACGACATCCCTCCCCTTGTTATTTGTTGAAACCATACATGAGATAAAACATTTTTACTGTTTGATATGAATAAACATGACATGATAATAAAACCACTTTAGTGTTGAGTCTCTTTGATCATATATATAACCTGAAATATGAAATACACTTTTAACTCAAATTCACTTTGTCAGTTCTCTCAATGTTCAATATGATCAGATAACCACAAGTCACTTGTCACAAATATAGTATAGTTTCTCACTAAGTCACAAAATCAGTCATCCAGTTTGGAGTGCGTCTCTCACGTGTGGGTCTCGGAGATTGTGGAGGCACAACTTTGGAAACAGTGGGGTTTGGTGTGTTAACAGATGACTCTGTTGGTACATGAGTAGATACAGGACTAGCTTTCATAGGACTAGTAGGCACAGAAGTTGGTTCAGGTGGAATAAACCTTTTCATGTGTGCAGTATTTCTCATACGGGCAGGTCCATCTGGACTTTGCACTACTACTGCATTTCCTCTTTTCTCAATAATCTCATGGGGAGTTGGATTAAATGGTGGAGTAATTTTGTCGGTTTTGTGAAGTTCTTTCACTAGCACTTTGTCTCCAACTTCAAGATCACTGTCTTTAGCTAGATTTCGGGTGTCAGCATACTCCTTCCCCTTTAGCTTTCTAAGAGCGTCTCGCTCCTTCATGGCATCAAGTCCATCTTGTAGATGTAGATCAGAATCAGTCATTTTGACTTCAGGTAACTTGGTTCTGAGCTTTCTTCTATACATGAGCTCAGCAGGGCTAATGTTAGTCACTGTATGCGGAGTGGATCGGTAATGGAACAAGAACTCTTTGAGATTCTCGACCCAGTCTTTCTTTTCCACTCGGGCGATTCGGATGATTTTTAGAAGTGTGGAATTTAGCCTCTCGACTTCGCCATTACTCTGTGGCCAATATGGAACACCTTTTAGATGTTCGATGTTGCGCTCTGACAGAAACTCTTCAAACTCTGTCGACGCAAACGGTTGTCCATTATCACTTCGCAGTGTCTCAGGGTATCCATGATTGAAGAACATGTGATCTGGACACTTTTTCACATTTTCAGCTGTAGTCTTCTTGAGACACACTACCTCAGGCCAGCGCGAGAAGTAGTCTACGACAACAAGTAGGTGGTATTCGCCTGGAATATCTAGTAAATCAACAGCAATGTCAACCCAAGGACCGGTCGGGAGTTCTGTTGACCTTATCGGTTCAGGTCTCATACCTCTTCCAACTATCTGACATGGACCGCAGGACTTGACATATTTCTCCACTTGTGAGTCCATACCAGGCCACCAACACTTCTCTCTGAGTCTACTTTTGGTGCGCACAATGCCTTGATGTCCTTCATGCGCCAATTCGACCATGCGGGCCCACAATGCTTCAGGTAACACGATTCGGTTACCTCACATAACTACTTGGCCTGCTATCCATAGGTCATTTTGCAGAGCTTTATATATAGTACCGTTGAGCTTTGTCCAGTCTCCGGACTGAATCGCTTCTCTCACTAATTTTAGTGTTTCATCATCTTCTGACAGTTTCTCAACATCTTTTGGCACAAGTGCGACAGGTACAGCATCTCGCACCACTGAATATGTATAGTCACTAGTTGAGATTCCAGATCTGTTGTCACTTACAGTACTGTCAGGTATTGGTAGTCTGCTCAATACATCGGCTTTGTTTTCCTTGCCAGGAATATGTGTTATACGGTACTTGTACTGCTGTAGATATAATATCCATCGCTCAATCCTTGCAGATGGAGGCTTTGAGTTTGGTCTCAAGACTGACACTAGGGGCTTATGATCGGTTCGCACTTCAAAGTCAATTCCGATCAGATACAGATAAAACTTCCTACACGCCCAATACACGCCTAGTGTTTCTCGTTCAAACTGAGAATAACGGCTCTCTACGCTGGTTAGCTTCCGGCTAGCGTAGTATACAGGCCGGTATGTGCCGTCTTCCTGTTTCTGTTCTAGGATTGCACCTAAACCCACTGGTGACGCATCAGTAGTAATGCGGGTTGGTGCGCCCGTTGTGAAATACGCCATCACTGGGGCTCTTGTAAGGCACTCTTTAACATCATTAAATGCCTTCTCCTCTTGGGATGTCCACTTCCACTCTGCCTTACCTCGGGTTAGTTCCCAGAGTGGTGCTGTGATTGTCGCAAAATGGGGAATAAATTTGGCACAGAACTATGCGAGACCGAGGAAGCTCCTCGTCTCCGCCGCATCCTTTGGATATGGTGCTTCTACTACTGCTTTGACTTTATCACTAGCAACTTGCAACCCATCCTTTGTGATCACATGTCCCATGTATTTTATTTCTGACATGTTGATTTGACACTTTGACGCATTTAAGGTGAGTCCATGCTCATCGAGCTTTCTGATGACCTGCTCCAGGCGCTTGTCATGTTCCGCCTGATCAGTTCCGACTAAGATGATATCATCAGACATATTATAAGCTCCGGGACAGTCTCTGATTACCTGACTTATTAGCTGCTGAAACTTCTCAGTTGCCATATTCACACCAAATACGAGTCGCTTGTATTGATAAAGACCATGCGGACCAGCAAACGTAGTGATTGGCCTCGACTCGGGATGGAGTTCAACTTGATGATATGCCATATTTAGGTCAAGTTTGGAGAACACCTTACCACCACTCAACTCCTGTAGTGTTTCCTCTACGGTTGGAACCGGGTGTCGCTCACGGATGATTGCCTCTTTCGGTCTCCGCATATCGAGACACAGACGGACATCACCATTCGGCTTCTCTACAGAAACTAGGGGACTAACCCAATGTGTGGGACCTTTTACTTTTTCAATTACGTCCAGTTTCTCCAACTCCTCGAGTTTATCGGCCACTTTCTTTCTACAGCTGAACGGTATTTTACGGGGCGGTTGGATAACTGTTGGGACAGTTTTGTCAATATGCAGTTTTAACTGAAAATCCTTGAGTTTGCCCAAACCTTTGAACACTCTTGGGTATTGGACCTTAAACTGATCCCACTGACTAACATACGGTGTTTTCACATTGCAACTATTAACACCAATTTTCAGAATACCCAGATTTTCCGAGATTTCATGTCCGATCAGTGTAGGGTGATCACCAGTAACAATATAGATCTCAATTTCTTTTGATACACCAGTTTCAGGGACACTCACAGTACTTACAGTTTTTACCAACAAGTTTTAGAGGTGTATTTGACCCATACGGATAGACTTTTTTAGTACACTCAGACCTCGGCTTTTGGCTGCAAAAAGAATCAAGTACATTTTCAGACATCAAATTACAGTTTGCACCAGAATCAACAATGACATCATTCAAAGTACCATCAATCAGCAGTTTCAAAGTGTTTGATTTCTTTTTTTCTCTAGTACTAAACACATGAAAGTCATCATTTTCAGTCGGTTGAGCACTATTATCGTCATCAGTCACATTGCGCACACTTTGAGATCCACCTCGACTACGACCTCTGTTTTGTCCACGGCCTCGGCCGCGTCCACAGTTTTGTCCACCTTGACTACGCTCCGGCTTGGTGCGACAGGCTGACTCAAAATGACCGGTGAAGCCACATTTTTCGCACACATGATTCTTCGACTTACGACAGTCCTTTGACATGTGACCTTTTTCACCACACCGGTAACAACTGCCTGTAAACTTTTTGTCGCCTCCAGTCGCACCACTTCGGTTAGATGATTTACCCCGGGATGAATGACCTTCTCCACTAACATGATTGACCTGCTTATTTGTGGATGACGGTATGAGCACTAGCGCCGCTTTGTCATGGTACTCGCCGATCACTCTTATCATGCTTTCTAAGGTCAAGTCTTTTTCCCTATACAGCTTACTTTTCAGGCCAGTGTCTTTTATGTGTGACAGAACGCGGTCTCTAACCTGGTTGCTGCTGTCATCTTTGTAGTCACAATGCTTCACTATAGCTTTCAGCCTAATTATGTAGTTATTTACTGTTTCACCGGGTTCAGGTTGTGTGTCGAGGAATTTCTGACGGGCTTTTGGGATACAGATTTTCAACTTGAAATACCCATCAAATAGTCCAGAGGTTACTTTGTAGATATTGGTATTGGCACCCACAGTTTTCTCGGCATCGGAAAAATTATTGTATACCTCCCGCAGGCCAGGACCCCCGAATAGTAACATACGGGCTTGTGAAACTTTGGCATCTTTAACCTCTGCTGCGGTCAAATAAATGTCGAAATCGGACTTCCATTGGGTCCATCTTTGATTCAGGGTCTCAGGTTCACCCACTATGTCAAACTGTGGAATTGGACACATGCCACTAGTAGTACCCATAGCAAACTCCATGATTCAGATTGAGTCACACAAATTTAATATGACAGGTTTAGACAACAGATTGAACTTGTCAGGGCAACAGATTTAACTTGGCAGGGTAGCAGATTCAGCTAGGCACAAATTGAATTTTAGCCAGGCCAGACTTCCAGAATGTTCTACTTTGGGCAGTTCAGTTTTCACTTTGACAAACCTCAGATTTGCATTCCAATTAAACTGGGCATCAGATTAAACACTGCCTGATTCAACAGTTGTGTCGCAGATTCAGTGATCCCATCCTCGTCGCCAAATGTGAAGTTTGCTGAAGCTTAATCAAGAACGAATAGAAACACGTGCTTATTGGTTTCCCGTCATCCCGGAAGTCCCTCTATTTCCGTAAAAGTTGTCTTACTTACAATAGGTTACAACCGCGTACCTAGACGGCGCTACTGCGCGTACTTTCCCGCGTATGTGAACACGACAGACAGGCTGTTAAGTGTACAGTTATTGTCAGTCCGGAGTTTAGCAATAATGGTTCTAATTTTAGGTGATTCTGTATCCCAGGTAGCACAGAGACATTGGCATAACGTTGGACCAATGTTGGCCCAACCATCGGCTTTACATAGGCTGCCCATGTTGGCATTTGGTTGGCAAATGCCACTGGTCGGGCCTACATAGGCCCGATGGGCAGCCAACGTTGGCCCAACATTGGCCCGATGCGTCGGGCCAACGTTTGCAAATTTTTGTGTGCTACCTGGGATGCGTTAGGTATTCATGCTCTTCATAAATGTCATTGAGATCATCTTTACACATCTTGATAATTCTACACTTGCCAGTATTCTCTGGGTTATCAATGTACTGGTTGTATTTCTGAATATGTGCATCATTTAACCTTCTCTTTATATTGTTTTTGATTGAGGACTTTGACCAAGCATAAGGATCGAGCCAGACATTGTTACAACCAATTTTAAACAAGAGGTATTGGATATCTTTAAGCCATTGGTGGTTTTCACTCTTCATGGTAGAGAAGGCCTCATTTAGAATAGGGTTTTTCGATCCATGCTCAAGCCTCAGCCAATATAGAATGTTCAGTACGATTATTTTGGATTCAATGGGAAATCTCCCTAACTCACCTAGTGCAAGAGTAGTACTTGCATATTTTGATATACCCAGAGTAAACTTGCAACTTGTAGAGTAAAACACTTCTACCGGACAGGCCTTTCTGACGCCTTCAGAGGTTAAGTCCTCAATTATAAGAGTTACCTCTTATACCAGTTGGCCCCCGAGAGGTCCGCAGTGAATAGTTGGTGTCATTTCATTGGCTGATAATCGAACCAGCTAAGGCCGTATAGGCCGGGGGCTGATAGGGCCCACCATCCACTCCCCCCCCCCCCACACCCCAATGCGGCAGGTATTTTTTTCGATCCTTAGGGTCCCCTGAACAAATCGGATCCATGGGCCTTTTGCCTCATAGTTGTGGGCTTTTTACCCCAGGCTTTTGTCCTGCATAAGGACCCCCACCTTTCGTCAGTTCATGGTTAACTTAGGCCTAATAACCTTGCACTAACAAATGGGGGTAGGAATAACAGGCACACCCTCAATATGGTAAGATATATCTCTTTTTGAATCCTAAGAACCCACTGGCCTTTTTGCTACCAGGGTAGGGTTTGCACCTCTCCCCCCCATCCCCGCCACCACCACTATACATCAATTCCAGGCCCCTTGGTCAGAGACAGCAGCATTTGAAACAACCGCACAGAGGGATGCGTCTCTGTGCTCTACATTGTTGCCTTGACGACAGACGTCACCCGGTGTCTGGCACATCTATGGTGACGCCTATGGCAAGCTGTTTGGGTAAACTTTAGATAAACCGTGTTTTTCAAAAGAATTCCCAAACGGCTTGCCATAGACGCCCCCCTGCACCCAATTCCTCTCTCTTTGTATATCTTTTCGTTAATCAGATAGGGTGAAGCATTATCAAGGCCGATCACACCAATTTAGATGTGATCGACCTCGAGTAAAAAGGATAATTTACAACACTACAGTTGCAATGTTATGCGTATCATGACGTCCCCACAATAGTGACGTCATCAGACTGCGCTCTCCCTACAGAATCTATGTTTCCAAAGGGTTGGGTTTATGCAGTAAGGTAAACTATGATTGAAGAATGTGAATATGATAGACAAAATGGCCGACCACTGTGATTCATGAAAGATTTAAAGCAGTAAATACTGGATCTTATCCAAGAAATAGAAGGTATTTACGGACAATTCTCTGTATATTTGTGGGTAAGTGAGAAAATGGATTGTTGCCTACATTGGGCTGAATATTGAACCCGTTGTTCCTTGGAATATGATAGGTAATATCTCCCAAAACAGTGCTGCAAATTCGACTACAGATTCAGTTGACTGTATAAGGAATGGTCTCCAGCAAAGCTGTAAATATGCCCTGCGGGCATATTTCCAGCTTTGCTGGAGACCATTCCTTAAAGAATTCTTAGAATCAATGTCAGCTGCATTATACATGCATTATAAAACTATTCATTGGTGTATCAGATAGGGTAGGACGGGGTAAGATGGGTAAAAAAGAGGGGGTGTGGATGGCAGGTCCCTCATCATGTCAGATGTCGATTTTAAGAAATGGTCATGTCACATGTCACTTAAATCCACATGTCCCATGTCACCTCTAAGAACCTATCATGTCCCATGTCGATTTTAAGGAAGCACCTATGTCATGTCACTAATTTTTTTGGCTCATGTCACTAAGGCCCATGTCACATGTCAATTTTAAGAAATGGCCATGTCACCATGTCGAATTTAGGGAGTTATCATTTTTTAACAACAGGGGGCTGGTGGATTTGACCTCTTGACCAGGGGGGGTCAGAATTTTTTCGCCCCCTTGACTAGGGGGTCAAAATAATTTCACCTGTTTTCAGCAAAAAAGCCCACTTGTTACTATAGGGTAAAAGGGCGCATTCGCATGCGATTTTTGCCTCCTGAGGGGGGTCAAAAAGATTTTGACCCGTCAAGAGGGGGGGATCAGAATTCTTTTCTTGCTGATGGGTTTGCGCGCGGATGCATGAAAAAAGGTGGGGGGGTAAAATTTTTTCGACCCCCCCATAAGGTACAAAAATCGTGTGCAAACGTCCCCCTTTAGCCTATAGTAACACGCGGGGTTTTCCACTGAAAACAGATGAAATTATTTTGACCCCCCCCCATCAGAGGTGTTGAAAAAATTCTGACCCCCCCCTCAAACCCACCAGCCCCCCCCCCCCCGTTGTTAAAAAATGTCACTCCCTAAGGGAGTGGTCAATATTTATCAACAGGGGGGGTGGTGGCTTTTTGCGCGAATGCGCAAAATATTTTTACGCCCCCCCACGACGGCAGTCAAAATTTTTTGCGCATCCCCCTACGCCGGAGAATTTTCCTGCCCCTATTTGATCTATAGTACTAGTAGCGCGCAGGCTTTTTTGCTAAAAAGAGGGTAAATTTTTTTTAGCCCCCCCCTCAAGAGGGGTTAAAATTATTTTAGCCCCCCCCCTCGGGAGGGGTCTGAATTTTTTACGCCCACCCCTTAAACCCACCTTCCCCCCTGTTGGGCACCAGAGTAGACTGGACGCGGGAGCGGCATCGCGTATCTCGCGCGGGGCAGACGCAGCACGCGGCAGCACCTATGAGCACCAGTCCACAGGACTTCGTTGCCTGAAGCTTTCGCCCAACTTCTCCGGCGACGTAGTTTGGTGGGCAAACTAAGCCTTCTCCCCTAGGTTACCATTTTGACCAAAAATCGCCGTATTCATACGCCGCTGGTGTTGGACCTACTTTGACCCCAATACTGGGTAATCGGTAGACTACGAACTGGGGCCAGTGTGGCTTTCGCCCTCCAATCAATTGCTACTTCAAGATGGCGGCCTCCATGCTCCAGGTTTGCTTATCGTTATCTAGTTTCAGCCTCTCTGCGTTTCCCCGATCCCCCCACACCCTGAGAAGTTATTCTGCAGCAATGATAACTATCATAGTATGCGTGTGTGTGGTATGGACTGTGGTTATTGGTCATATGAATGAGGTGTCCCTTGAAATGAGTTGCAGGCATGACGTTTTCTTGTGTTTATTTCTTGACCCGGTTGCAGTGGCGAGTGGGTCCGGAAGCTTCAGGAGGCTCAGGACAGGAGGGTGTGCCTTTGTCAGAGAGATACGATTGGTCCAGTCATGACCTTGACATGTGGGCTTGCCATGTTGGGTCCCCCAAGGGGACCCCCGATGAGGTCACAATGTCGCCAAAATGTAAGGTTTCAGGTCACATGTCACTTTTTTAGGGGGAAAAACATGTCTAATAATCTCAAAATTTAAGGTCTTAGATCAAATGTCACTTTTTTAAAGATTGGAAATGTCACATGTCACTTTTAAAAGGGTACAAAGTCGAAATGTCGCCAAAAAATGGCCAAAAGTCACCATGTCCATGTCGTTTTTTACCCCTTGGGGGCCACATGTTCATTGTGTTTACTGAATTCATATGGGAAATTCCTTGACGTGTCAAACAGTAACATCTCTGAACACTTGTAAGATGTAGAAATTATACCATGTCGTGATTTGTATTGAATGGTCCAACCAGTACAGTCAGCACGTACACAGATACAATCATAACAATGTCACTTGTCAGTGTATTAATGTGTTGTATAAGTGACATATCAACCAGTACAGTCAGTTACTAGTTAACTTGAAAAACGAGTTATATGAGACGGGGAGGAGGGTCACTTTTTAAGAGTTCCAGAAAGAGGTAGTGTTTTTCTCAAATGGTGCTTTGAAAACAAGAAATTATTTGTGATTTGAAGGCTAAAGTGTATCTATCATTCTATGCCATTTATAGGTCGTGCAGGATAGGTTAGTTTACCTATATTGTTTGTGTATTGTTAGAAATCTGGGTGAAAATGTCATCTGGTATGAGTGACCCAGATCTGATATTTGTAATATTGTATGATGTCACATAGGAAATGTACTGGAATATTGATTCTTGGATCAACACACATCAACATTCCCACGCTTTTTCCAAGTGTGGTGCAAATGGGTGTAAATAGGTAAGATTTTGGCGGAAGTTATGCGAATAGTGACTCATCCAGTGTTAAACTACCATAGGCTTCAGTTGGGTCAGTCCCATTTCTGCAAGGGGAGGGGTGGTTGGTGCTGGCATGCCTCACCTGGGTGAGTTCATTCCACAGCAATATGGGGGTGATAATGTTGATCTAGCTTTGGGTTTGTCCAATTTCTGTAGGGGGTGGGGTGGTTGGTGGTGAAAATAATGACTCATATAGGGTAAAGTGACGATGAGTCGTCCACTTGGACCTCTGTGCAAACTCTAACTTTTTCTATGACCTGTTCTAAAGTAGGCAAACATGGGTGGGGCATTGAGAAACAGTTATGAAAATTTTCCTTAGGTGTTCCTCTTTCCAGCAAATAAGGTTACAAATCTTATAGTCATGTCTACCAGCCCCTTTAAACCTTCATTGGACAAGTGAAGTGTATTTTTCGTCATCAGTACCATGAGTCGTCCACATCATATAGTGAATCAACTATTCTGTAGGAGATTGTCTATTTTGTACTTGATGCAAGGAAGGGGTGAATTATTGATAATTGACAGGGAATAAATACATTCCATTTACAATATTTAGTCAAGGCTAACTCTGTCCCTTAACTTCTAAGACATTATTGCAAGCTTATCCTCATTTACTAGTTGCAATCCAATATAAGTGACTTGCAAATCATCAAAAACCCATTTCTATTTGCATGGATATAACTGCAAACATGCTCTTATTGACAGCCAGTGGAAGGTGATGAACCCAATAAAGCCAAAGATTGTAAATGTAAGATGGCAAGTGCTGCATCTTCCCATCTTCTCCAAATGTTAATCACTTAAAATCTTCTAAGGTGGTCATTGATAAATTCAATTTGCCACTAAAAACATGCACAGTGGCCGACTCAGGGTACATGGACGACTCAAGGTCACTCTACCCTAGGCATGCCTTACCTGGGTTATTTCATTCCACAGCAATATAATGGTAAAGGTGAACGATGAGCAGTTTGAGCTGAACGTTTCTTCACGAGTGTGTCCTGCCCGTTCCGAAGTGGTTTCCATGAACAGTCACATAATGAAGTTTGTCCTATCCATATTATAACTCATACATAACTCTAATCTCCAATAATAATAAGCGCACACCCCTCCTTTCTGGGTCCCACCCTGGTGTAAAATCAGTAAAATGAAGTGCAAAAATAAAGATATTTAGGGCATTTTTAGGCTCTTGGGGGTGCGCTTATTAGAATTATTTTTTTCTTATAAGGTTTTAACACCTAACAATTAATTTTCCGCACATTTGCGCTTATTAGAACGAATACGGTATATGTACCTAAGATTTACCAGCACTACCAGATGTTGTGTCACTTCAATGGGAAGGGGACCTAAACATCTACCCATGAGGCAGGGGGTAATGAGGAGGTGATAAGGGACGAGTCATTTGTTGCCAACAGGGGGGGGGGGCTAGATGAATTTTGGCCAATCAGCAATTTTTTCTCCGACCCCCCCACCACTATGACAAAAATGATCGCCCCCCCCCTACTAAGAACAGAACAGATTTTGCAATATGCCCCCCCCCCCTCCAACAAAAAAAAAAAATCAATAAAATAAAAAAAAAAATCGGATATGCGCGTGGAATGACACGTCACGATGGGTATTTGAATTGCCCCCCGCCCCCACCTGGCAATAAATGACTTGTCCCTAACAGATAGAAGCTGTAACATACTCTGGCTGATATATAACTACCATTAATCTCTATCGAGACAAAAGCATGGAAGGAACTGGTCGGACTATCACAGCAACTTATAAAGGGAAATATACAAGCTTTAATGGGAAAAAGGCTGATGAAGTCGGAAACCAAATTTGTCGAACTATCAGATCAAAATGATAAATGTTTGGTTGCAGCTGATAGTGTTGCAGTCCCCCCCCCCCACCTCCCCACAGATACACACACACATATCCCACATGATGTAAGTGACATTGGTCAGATAACTTCCCGGACCTGCCACCACGGCTTCTGATAATGACATTGTCATGTGCCTCTGTGCCTTGTCTCTGGCAAATAAAGCCTAAAAAAAAGTTGTGTTCAGGTAACGCTACCTACCCTAATTTTTTGGCCATACCCTAACTTTTTTTATGCACATTTTGGGTGAATATCTTATATTTTGGCACTTATCCAGATGGTTAAGTTTTTTTCATGACCTTGCACATCAAATTTGCGTCGCATAGGCACGGAAATTTACAGCCGGCTTAAAAAAAATTCTCAAAAAAAATTCCCTACCTACCTACCCTAATTTTTTTCGACCCCGTTACCTGAACACAACGATTTTTTTTAGGCCTAATGTGAGCCCATATATTGCCTTATGAGTCAGCCCTTGTGGAAACCCCCAGTCCATTCTGTGCCTACTACTATAAACAGAATTCCCTCCTCTCCCACTAGATGTGTTCATGCATGAGGGCTCATTGAGAAATATTGTGTCTTCTCAGGTAAATGCATGACCTAGTCTGGATCTCATTGGAGGATATAGAGTTAGAGCAGAGGTGATTTTGTTACACTCCTCAGGATTCATTTGCACTGATTCATTGAGAGTAGCTGGGTTGGAAAGACTCCTTACAACATAGAAGCCAACTGAAGCCTGAATTCATCTCACAATGTGAGTAGGTTTCTTGACATTATAAGCCACATTTGAGCTAGATATGCATTTGTAAAATTAACATGTACGGTACTGTAAAACCCTGCATATAAGCTGTGAGTGAGTGAGTAATAAATGTTTAACGCCATTTCGACAGCTAAGGTCATATTCATGGCGAGAACGACATTACACAATTTCACAGAGGAATGTGTCAGTGCCCGCGCATATGTGCACCACACACATCCGAGGGGATAGGAAAGACGAGATATAGACCCTTTTAAGTGGGCTAGGGAAGCCCGATATATAAGCTGTGGCTTATAGGCCATTTCAGGCCCTAGCTGATGCTTATATGATCACCCTGAACTCTGGGTGTGGCTTTTACTTATATAGACTATTCTAAGGAATAGCAACCATTTCAGGCCACAGTTACCGCTTATAGCATTCTCCCAAAGTCAGGGTGCAGCTTATATGCGGGTGTGGCTTATATGTAGGGTCTTATGGTAGTATTGTTGTAGGTATTAAGGTTTTCCGTCTAGATGATAGTCTGAGCCAATGTCACTGTGTCATGCCTATGCACCGTATGAACCCATGAGAGGGGAATAGTTCAACATTTTCAGAAGCATTAATTTTTTCAGTCTATGTGAGTAAAAGTATTGGAAAGATATATTCCGAGATGACCGAAAAGGTAATTTCTGGTATCAATCTGACTCTTTCATATTTTTCTGCTTATTCCCTCAAGTCACATTTGAACAACTACCAAGACATTTGAACAACTACCAAGAGGTGCTTTTTGGTAGTCTATTTGAGTAAATGAGTAATATTATCACATATTTAGTGAGCGAAAAAAAAAAATTATTCCAAAGTTTATGTATGAATATGTCAACCCCATACATTATATAGGAAAGATGGAACAGGATGGCATAACCTTGCCACAGTAGATGTACATGGGTCACTCCTTTAACACCTACAGTTCTGGGATAAGACCCTTAGTCCTCTTAGTCTAATCAGGTGACGACTGGGTCATAGTTCAAGTTTGATCCAATGGTTGGCTATATATAATAAACATTGCATAACATTGATTTAAGCATGTGGCTGTGAACTTTAGACCCATATATTACCTTCTTTGAAGTGAACACATTCCAGTCTTTTTGTTGGTAGGACATACCGGAATCTCCCGCGTATAAGGCGCGTCTTATACGCGAATCAGATAGTGAATGAGTCTTATACGCGGGATGCAGGCTGCCTTGAGTTGGGGGTGCACCTTATACGAGGGGTTAGGTGAAATTCCAATTGGGAAATTTAGCAGAGAATTGGGAAATTTAGCAGAGAATTCTATATCATATATTCTTGAAAGTCACAAAATGGGTGTCAGAGCAACAGCTTCCCAAGATAGTGCATAGGTAGTGATACTATAGGGAAGAACCACATGATCTTTTATTGTGGACATTGTCTATATGTGTCATTATTGGAGATGCCCTTAGCATCTCCATTGTATTCACATGGGAGGTCGATTGCACACCAAATCGGACAGTCCAATAACCCTTGAGTCGACCTGTGCAATAGTAAATTACCTTATTTGATAATTTCTGTTTAGAAATTTAGCCAAATTACAACTGCTTTATATTGCTTATATGGACACATTATTCATCTTAATTTTGAAAGTGTATACAAAGCTTCGTTTTACTATTTTGTCATATTTTGTTGGTTCATTTTGTTCTTATAAGACTAGTCGTAACAGGGTGATACTACCCTCCGCCCAGGCATGCACCAATTCAACCCACCCTCCCTACTCAAACCTTGCCTATAGTTAAGTAATTATAGCCTGTACACAGCCTAGTCCGCATGCACTAATTCAACCCACCCTTCCCACTCAAACCACGCCTAGAATTAAGTAATTATAGTCGGTACACAGTCCAGTCCACATGCACCAATTCAACCCACCCTCCCCACTCAAACCTCGCCTATAATTAAGTAATTAGTAGCTATTAGTACAGCGTTCCAGAACAGGGAGAAATCGCATACTGTAAGACTGTATATCAATTTGCAGGGACAGACTGATACCTACACATCGTCATAGTGCATTTAAGACAGGGGTAGCTATACTCTATAAAACAGGACCATGCTTGCCGCTATGAACTCCTGAAACATCATCATATAGGTATATGGGACTGCTAAGGTGTTAAGTTGCCTTAAAATATCGTCAAATTCCCTTCATGGCTGCATTTTGGAAGCTAACTTTCTTATGCTTGACCATAGGTGAAAATAAACATCACCATGATGATCGCCAGCTCGAGCTATCCTTTATCTATAGGTCACACTATGGGAAACTCCTATTATTAAGGGAGATACGATTTATTTTGTAAAACTGCCAGTTCTTGGACCTCTCTACCAGTGCCTGGACTGGCGTCTGCCCCCGCGTCCCAAAAAGACCTTTATTTCGATCCATTCCTTCCTCGGACCTGCTCTTTTTCGCCGGTGACACTTAAAACAGATTGGTTTTGGCTGGAGGTAGCGCTACCACACCCTGGATAGTGCACAGGTGGACCGGCTGGGGCCGAAAAGGCTTCTAGTCAAAAAAATTATTTCGCTTATTGTTTTTCGAAACCGATTTTTTAGGGGGGCATGTTTTTTAGGGGGACGAAACACCCCAGATTGATACCAAACATTCCATATCCGCGCATATTATTTGCATAATTAGCATAATTATGCAGTATCTTGGTACTGTTCAATATAATATAGATATGTTCCATTGGTCCCTTATAGAATTCATATGCTTACAAGTATAAACTACTGACTGCACCTACCGTAGTGACTAGTGGAATCTGAACAATAGAAAAGAAATACCCCTCCCCTACCTTCCTATAGCATCAAACAAGTTATTCAATGGAGGCAGCCATTGCTTGATCACATGCTTAAACCTTTTAGATCCAAATGCTAGTTACCAGTGCATTATCACTGTTTATAAGCTTTACACATCAATACCTGCACCCACCCAGGGCACATGCCCAGTTTGCACTGAATGGATGTCTTTCCATTTCTCCATTCTCTGGTGTTTGATTGAAAATGTTGACGTCATTCTGTGTTTTAATTTGTGTTTTAATCTGTGTTTTTATGGTACATATATTGAGTTTAAGGCTATAACAGGTTAGTGTTAGTACTAAGGTATGATAGTAATTACTCACTATTTGTCAGCGGTTAATCAATATATGTTAGTAATTACTCACTATTTGTTAGCAATTAGTCAATACATGTCAGTATTTACTCACAATCTGTCAGCAAATAGTCAATATATAACAGAGAAATAGCCATTGATTCAATTGTGCATCCTGCCTTGACTGGTATTTGTCAAGATATGTCAGTATCTATGGACTATTTGTCAGCAATTAGTTAATATATGTTAGTAATTATTCACTATTTGTCAGCAATTAGTCAATACATGGTAGTAGTTACTTACATTTTATCAGCATTTAGTCAATATATGTTAGTAATTGCTCACTATTGACTAATATCTGACAAATTGTGAGTAATTACTGACATATATGGAGTAAGTGTCAGTAATTACTCACTATTTATCAGCAATTAGTCAATACATGTCAGTATTTACTCAGAATTCACCAGCAATTTTTCAATATATATTAGTAATTACTCACTATTTGTCAGCAAATAGTCAATATATATCAGTATTTACTTACAATTTGTCAGCAATTAGGCAATATATGTCAGTATTTACTTACAATTTGTCAGCAATTAGGTAATATATGTCAGTATTTACTCACTTTGTCAGCAATTAGTCAATATACGTCAGTACTTAGTCACTCTATATCAGCAATTATCAATGCATGTCAGTATTTACTCACAATCTGTCAGCAAATAGTCAATATATAACAGAGAAATAACCATTGATTCAATTGTGCATCCTGCCTTGACTGGTATTTGTCAAGATATGTCAGTATCTATGGACTATTTGTCAGCAATTAGTTAATATATGTTAGTAATTATTCACTATTTGTCAGCAATTAGTCAATACATGATAGTAGTTACTTACATTTTATCAGCATTTAGTCAATATATGTTAGTAATTGCTCACTATTGACTAATATCTGACAAATTGTGAGTAATTACTGACATATATGGACTAAGTAATTACTCACTATTTATCAGCAATTAGTCAATACATTACATGTCAGTTTTTACTCAGAATTCACCAGCAATTATTCAATATATTTTAGTAATTACTCACTATTTGTCAGCAAATAGTCAATATATGTCAGTATCTATGGGCTATCTGTCAGCAATTAGTTAATGATAGTAGTTACTTACATTCTATCAGCATTTAGTCAATATATGTTAGTAATTGCTCACTATTGACTAATATCTGACAAATTGTGAGTAATTACTGACATATATGGACTAAGTGTCAGTAATTACTCACTATTTATCAGCAATTAGTCAATACATGTCAGTATTTACTCAGAATTCACCAGCAATTATTCAATATATATTAGTAATTACTCACTATTTGTCAGCAATTAGTCAATATATATCAGTATTTACTCACAATTTGTCAGCAATTAGTCAATATATGTCAGTATTTACTCACACTTTGTCAGCAATTAGTCAATATACGTCAGTACTTAGTCACTCTATATCAGCAATTATCAATACATGTCATTATTTACTCACAATCTGTCAGCCAATAGTCAATGTATAACAGAGAAATAGCCATTGATTCAATTGTGCATCCTGCCTTGACTGGTATTTGTCAAGATATGTCAGTATCTATGGACTATTTGTCAGCAATTAGTTAATATATGTTAGTAATTATTCACTATTTGTCAGCAATTAGTCAATACATGGTAGTAGTTACTTACATTTTATCAGCATTTAGTCAATATATGTTAGTAATTGCTCACTATTTATGAGCAATTAGTCTATATGTTAGTAATTGCTCACTATTTATTAGCAATTAGTCTATATGTTAGTAATTGCTCACTATTTATTAGCAATTAATCTTTATGTTAGTAATTGCTCACTATTTGTCAGCAATCATTCAATATATATTAGTAATTACTCACAATTTGTCAGCAATTAGTCAATATTTATCAGTATTTACTCACACTTTGTCAGCAATTAGTCAATATATGTCAGTACTTAGTCACCAATTCAACTTGCGTTGAACTTACATTGTCAATTGACATTTGATATTTGACATTGAGGCATCTCCTTAGGACTGAGTCCTTCACCTGTGACATTTTGTGATTCTGTGATTTAGAAGAACATTATAACATGTATATCACTGAACACGGAAAGGTATTGTCTCTGTAAGTCTTCAAACCCTATAGTGCTGCCACCTGGTTCTATCTAGTGTAAATTCTATACCCTATGTCACATCTGAAGCTGACACCCCTGTCTGTGATGCACATCAAATGATATAAATTTTGCACTCAATCATAGCACCTTCCAAATTACATTCTGGAGTGTATCATCCCATTCCTCCACTATTTTGTGGTCATTTATAAGCCTGGATGGCACCTAATATCATTAACAGTCCTCCTCCAGGGGCTCTGATATCTTAACAACCATATTCACAGCTTGGGAGTGTCTTTACCTGTTGAGAACAGGTAAAGCCCACTAGATGTGACATAAGGTAGATGAGGAAGTTAAAAAGGAAACACCAGGTGGCAGCACTACATGGTTTGAAGACTTACAGAGACAATACCTTTCAGTGTTCAGTGATATACATGTTATAATGTTCTTCATAAGCTCAGAATCACATAATGACACATATAGACAATGTTCACAATAAAAGATCATGTGGTTCTTTCCTATAGTATCACTACCTATGCACCATCTGAGGAAGCTGTTGCCCTCACACCCATTTTGTGACTCTCAAGAATTTATAAGTACAATTATCATCGGTGTGGATACAACCCGCGGGACCTCTCACCCTTGAGTGTCGGCCGTAAGGAAGGCACGAGGTGAGATAAAATTCGAGCAGCAACAACCTGGGATGTTGGTTGTGCCTTGTACGCGGATCATACCTCAGGAATAAGGGGTGCGCCTTATATGCGAGGTTTTCCTAATTATTGATCCAGAGGCACTAGGTGCACCTTCTACGTGAATCAGACCGGGGAGGTATAGACCTTCCTGAATAGGGGGTGTGCCTTCTACGCGGGCTGCGCCTTCTATGCGGGAGATTACGGTAGCTCGTGGGGTCTCCATTACCTGATCATTGTTGCTCTGAGGCTGAAATTGGGAGAAATGACAAAGCAGCAGTAATTATTATCCAATAAGTCTCCAGGTGATGTACATTACTACCAATGAACGTGCAGCAATATTGATTTGTTAGCGGAATTTATTTTGATAGAACATCTATGCATGTAAGTATGTGATAGGTACAGCATATATGTTTTCTTATTAGGATGTGCCTTTTCTATTGAACAAGTAATTAATGGATAATTCATGACGCGTGTGTGTTAGTGAAGGCTAATTACACGAGGGCATAGCCCGAGTGTAATTAGCCTTTGCTAACACACACAAGTTATTTTATTCCACGAAACCAATAAATAATCAATAGAATATCAATAAATTCAAGTTGAAAATAAAAATTATTCCCCCTCCCCGGGACTCGAAGCGGACAGCTACAGCGCACACGGCGAAAAAAAGACGCGCCCGGACCGGGATTCGACCCGCCTACCTTTGACGACTGAACGCAATGCGCTAACCACTAGACCGCCGCTGGAGTGGGGACCTTCATGTGAGGGCATGAAGGAGCAGAATAACTTCATTGGGAGTCCACAAGGAGAAATCTCCTTCCATACTAACAGTGGGCATACCAGATTCTTAAAAGGCGACAAACTTGGGGTTTCTTGTGTCTTGGGGTGAGCATGTGAGCAGCTGGTGTCCATATGCGTGGGCCTGGGCTTACATGCTTGTTTTTTGCCATGGGATTCCCCCTCAGTGAACCACGTCTGAGTGATCAAAGGCCGTGGTTTGTCTGGCCCTGCCTATGGGACCAGGCAAATAAAAGAACACTTGCTATCCTTCGAAAAGAGTAGGGGAATGAAGCCCCGGTAGCGGTTTTCCCCCTCGACCCTCCTCATAGATTCGGTCATTCATCTCATAGATTCGGTCATTCATAGATTCGGTCACTGCTGTGTCGGGCAAGCAGCATATAAATACCTGTCCAAAAAGAAAAGAAAGGACTTAATGTCCGAGAAACCTTGAATGTCTGAGTTCCTTGATGGCCCCCGGACGTAAAACTAAACAAACAAACAAACAAGACCGCCGCGTTTCCCATTTCGGGGCCCAGCAGCCGTTGGTTAGCTACTGTGCGCGACTGGCCTGGTTATGGGTCAAGGTGCTGGATGCGTTCACACTACACTACTGCTGGGTGGCTTTATATCATAGAGACATGGTTCTAACCAAGCTTCTCTCGTCAGTCCCTGTGGTGCAACATAGGGAGTTGGATTTGGGATGTGAGACTGCAGGTTCGACCCCTACTCTGGCAATGAAAAATTCGTAGGTTTTAACATGTAACATATGACATGTAAGGACATGAGAGGTGTGCTGGTTATCCATGGATAACCGCACGGTGTGCAGATTATCCATGGATAACTGCACGGCATGCAGATTATCCATGGATAACCGCACGCCTTACAAAATTGATGCTACAGCCTTCATGCTGTGCAATATCGACAGGTATGTGCATGGGAATATCCAGGAAAAGCACTGAGAATCCCAGAAATCATGGAATAATTATAGATATATCTATAAATAGAAAGGCCCATTCTTCTTGGTGTTGGTGGTTGGGGTGGGTAGCAGTGTCTGAAATTGGAAGATCACTTCTGCTCAGAAAAAAAGCTATGTCAAGCTAAATTAGCTTTCCATTCTTTCTGTCACCTGATTCTTGACATAGATGTCCTTCCTATTTCGTTTTTATTTTTTTCAAAACTTGTATGGAAAAGGTGTTTTCAGGAGGGTCAAATCAAACATACATAACACAAGACCTATTTACTGAAGCTCACCCAGAGCCTCCCCTAACTCACCCTCAGAGTGTGTGGCCTGGGGGGCACTCGCTATAGTAACCATGTGTGTACACAGCCCTTGTTAACGCGGGCCGCGCATTACTGGTATCACCCAAAATGGCCTGTTCTGAGACAGTATAGGTTTCAGGAGGAATGTCTTCATAATCGCTCGGAAATAAATGTATATAGTAGCTATCCGACCATGAAACATTGATGAATGTGAGGGGAAGATGTTAGGCATGAACCTACCATGGTTATTTTTAGTTAGGGATAGATAGGTACACCATAATCCTTTTAGTTAGAATATTTGAAAAATTCTCTCGCCATTCGAAAGCCCTTTAAAAGGGTAGAGTGAGTGAGTAATAGATGTTTAACGCCATTTCGACAGCTAAGGTCATATTCATGGCGAGAACGACATTACACAATTTCACAGAGGAATGTGTCAGTGCCCGCGCATATGTGCACCACACACATCCGAGGGGATAGGAAAGACGAGATATAGACCCTTTTAAGTGGGCTCAGAGTGTGTGGCCTGGGGGGCACTCGCTATAGTAACCATGTGTGTACACAGCCCTTGTTAACGCGGGCCGCACATTACTGGTATCACCCAAAATGGCCTGTTCTGAGACAGTATAGGTTTCAGGAGGAATGTCTTCATAATCGCTCGGAAATAAATGTATATAGTAGCTATCCGACCATGAAACATTGATGAATGTGAGGGGAAGATGTTAGGCATGAACCTACCATGGTTATTTTTAGTTAGGGATAGATAGGTACACCATAATCCTTTTAGTTAGAATATTTGAAAAATTCTCTCGCCATTCGAAAGCCCTTTAAAAGGGTAGAGTGAGTGAGTAATAGATGTTTAACGCCATTTCGACAGCTAAGGTCATATTCATGGCGAGAACGACATCACACAATTTCACAGAGGAATGTGTCAGTGCCCGCGCATATGTGCACCACACACATCCCGAGGGGATAGGAAAGAGGAGAAATAGACCCTTTTAAGTGGGCTAGGGAAGCCCACTTTAAAAGGGTACCCCTTTTTAGTTTTAGCTTAAATTCGGCCCAAAAGGACCCCTTTTAACGGGTCCAGGCGGGTCCGCTCATGGGTCCCAAAAGGTACCCCATTCCCCGCTAGTTTGTGTATGCATATGGTATCCATAATTCCATTAGTGCCCCCCCCCCCCGGGTGTGTGGTAGACCTATGTATAGCAAAGTATACAACTTGTAGTAACAGGTGCAATAAGGGTCCCCCACCCACCCAACACACTCTTCCCTTGTAGACCAGAATGTTTGCCCTCACCCCACCCCCTCACAGGTCACTAATTATATCATATCAACAGCAGACAGCCTGGCTCCACCACAGAGGCGTAGGAAGCAAATCTTCATTGGGGGGCCTGGCTAGGGCACCATCGCACCCACCTTGAATTGTCGGCTGATGCGTGATGCATCTATATATATGAGTATTTAGAATTCATATAGAAAAGTGATTTTTGGTAAATTTTGGATCTGACTTTCCCATTCTCCCTATGACATCACCATGATAATCTAATTTGAGATGTAAAGTTTTAGCTTCTTTTCCATTGTGCTTATGAGTTCTTGGAAAATATTGGGGGGGGCCCAGACATATTCAGGCCCCACATCCTTCATGATTGGGGGGGCCCAGGCCCCCCTGGCCCCCCCCCTTTTCCTACGCCCCTGCACCACCATGACTAGAGGGGTCCAGCACACTGCCTGCCCAGTCCCAAGTACTCAAACATAACAAGTAGACTGCCTGTGGCCACCACACTGGGAGCGCATGTACACTGGGAGGGTTATTTTGAAGTCATTTCCAGAGATAACATCATTATGCAGATTGTTGCAATAGACTTCTCAGACTCTCCCCTTTGCACTTGACCACTTCGATTAGGTCTATTTTCATAATTTAATTTGTGCCTAACTTCCCTACCAAGTCCACCCTCCTCCCCACCACCACCCAGGTATGTACAGGGGGAGGTGGGGAGTCTAGGGCCATTTTGGCATATGCATTATGTACGCAGGGAGGTACTTTAGAGGTCACATTTAGGGTTATTTACAGCCATTTTTGGGGTTATTTTATAGGAGCATAATAATATTATGTTTCATTATGATTTTCTGGGGGGGGGGGCTACCTTATAGACTATACTCTGTTTTCCTCATTGAAATTCTCAAAAGAAAAGTACTCAATTACATGTTTACATTCTTCATGCCTCACCATCTCAAAGTATCCCCTGTATGCTTTTGGGGTGGAGGGGAGGGTAGTCCCAATGTGTACTAAGAAGGTGGTTCTTTTCGCGGTGCACTAAAACTGCTATATGGCAACCTATGTAGGATACAACTTGTTATGTTGGGCGATGCCTTGGGGACATCTAGGCTCTAAGCAGGATAGGTCTTGTTATGTCGGTCAATGCCCTGGGGGCATATGGGCATGTGCGCCCCTGTAGTGATGCAGCAATGATATGGCATGGATGCAGCAATGGGGCAGCATGGATGCAGCAATGGGGCAGCATGGATGCAGCAATGGTAGAGCATGGATGCAGCAGTGGTGCAACATGGATGCAGCTATGGTGCAACATGGTTGAATCAATGGTACAGCAATGGTTCAACATGAGTGTAGTAACATGGATGCAGCGATGGTGGGACATAGATGCAGAGATGGTGAGACATGGATGCAGTGATGGTGGGACATGGATGCAGCAATGGTGAGACATTGATGCAGCGACGGTGGGAGATGGATGCAGTGATGGTGGGCCACTGATGCAGCAATGGTGGGCCACTGATGCAGCAGTGGTTGGACACAGATGCAGCAGTGGTGGGACAAGGATGCAGTTATGGTTGGATACGGATGCAGCAGTGATAGGACAAGGATGCAGTGATGGTTGGACATTGATGCAGCAATGGTGGGACATGGATGCAGTGATGGTTGGACATGGATGCAGCAATGGTGGGACATCGATGCATTAATGGTTTGATACAGATGCAGCAATGTTGGGACATTAATGCAGCAGTGGCGGGACACAGATGCAGCAGTGGTAGGATACGGATGCAGCAATTGTGGGACACAGATGCAGCAGTGGTGGGACATGGATGCAGCGGTGGTGGGACACGGATGCAGTGATGGTGGGACACGGATGCAGTGATGGTGGGACGTAAATGCAGCAATGGTGGGACATGGATGCAGCAATGGTGGGATATGGATGCAGCGGTGCTGGGATATGGATGCAGCGATTGTGGGACACAGACGCAGCAGTGGTGGGACATGGATGCAGCAGTGGTGGGAAACAGATGCAGTGATGGTGGGACACGAATGCAGCAATGGTGGGACATGGATGCAACAATGGTTGGGCACTGATGAAGTGGTGGTGGGAAAAAACTTTTTGGATGTACAGCCACTTGAGGTTTTAGACCTTGTTCTACATCCTTGGAACTCGTTCATGTTACATATGTTTCTCTGACAAGATTTTGCTGTATGGAGCCCCTTATGTTTGTATGTTCATCTGATACTATTGATCATTTGATATAAGGCGGGAATCCTAGTCCCCACTGCCACATACCTTACTTGAAGCCCCCCCCCCATCAAACCTAGGACATGCTACAGTGTGTGTTTAACACTTTACTGTAAAATTCCTTTATAACACACTGGTTGGCACAGGCAAAAAAAATTTGTTATGAACAAATTTTGTAGCATCCAAATTAGACAATTAACACATTAAGGGCTGATGTTAAGAACACTGCCAATCTTTCCTAGAATAGCAGGGCTAATACACAAAAGTCACATCCTCCCAGTAAAACATTTGTTACTCAGAACTCTTAACTACAATGTAGCATTGAACTGTTGTATTTTTTTTTATCTTGGTATGTAAGGCGGCAGGCCTGTTGAACCTAGGGAATGGGTAGACAAATCTTGCCAAAGTTACGCAATGTAAATTGCTGAACTAACGATACAAAGGTTTTAAGAAAGGCATGTCACGCAAGCTCACGTTTCCAGCCATGTTAAAGCCATAGTGGGTAGAAGTTACATATCATACATTTACAAGTAAACATGAATTATCAGTTATGTTTCCCGATTCAAATTGGAAAAATCATTGGTTCTGATGTGTTATTTAGCTGTATTTGAAGTGAATGCAGCGTGTCCATGTGTCCACTAGTGTCCACAACTGTCTGGAGGTGGCATGCCAGTCTGGACTCAGATGGGGAGGTAGGGGAAGGGGGGCCCTATTCATTCTGAATATTCATGACTTTTTCTAAAGCTGACGATTCAGAAAGCTCCTATACCTCTTCTGCCTTGCGCATCATGCCAAAAATTGTGTCAAATTCCTTTTTTTCCCCTGACTGGGATAAATATTTTTAGCCTAAATCCAGCTTAGTAAGTATAAGTAGTCTGAAGGTCTACATCTGTAGCTTGAAGGTTTGTAACTAAAGTTACTTTAACATTACTGGATCGGTACATGTATGTCATTGCTTTACAGATATGTATATGACAAATTGTTTAGACTTGTCAGAGTAGGTTATTCCACACAACTATGGGGTTGTATGTTAAGTTGAACATGTATAATGGTAGGCTTTATTTAGCTGTACACAAAGCTTGTTGGAAATGTGGATAGGCGCTGTCTTCCCTTAACAGATGGTACTCATGCATATATGTACCTGAATATATTAACAATCAGAGCTATTCGTTACATACACGAATGAATAACCTATGCTTGCGGACATGGCAGGCCAATCTCCATGACTATATATCATAGATTTCAAATAACAGCAATTATCCGTAAAACCCCATAAGCCAGATTTTTTTCCCCTATTTTGGGTCAAAACCGGCTTCTAAATTTTCCCCCAACTCTACCCCCGGCTTATGACTGGGGTTTTTAATACAATAGATTAAAGAGAAAATAGGGACAATTTGGCCCTAAAATCAGCTTATAGGATTTCCCTGAACTCATCCCCCGGCTTATGACTGGGGCTGGCTTAAGACCAGGGTTTTACGGTATAATGCCATCAGCAACCTCTAGATATTTAATCAAATCAAGTTATACTATACAGTGAATTTAGTACATAGTGAATCGCTTTCTAGAGAAATAGCGTGACTTTAAATAAAAGTCCCAGCATACATATTCAGTAATTCTTTATACATATATGTCATCAACCATGCTAGTTATTATATCGGGCCAAAAAATTTAAATAGCCAAAAAGACCTATAGCCTTGGAAATTATATAGTGCATCATAATCGTCGATTACAATTCATTCATCAGGAACGGGAGACTTCAGGGTTTTCCCTAATTTCAGGGATTTTCAAGTCCTAATGACATTCGCTCAGTCACTACCATCCCAGCTTAATCTGTTATTAACGTACATGAAATTACAATTTTGACAATCACAAGAGATGAAATTATTATTTTGAAATATATCGTACACGTATTTGGCCAAAGGAAAGTGTATATATGGCCATTCATAGATGGTTATCAAATGCAACCAATAAACAGTGTTTTGTGCTATTTCATCTAACGAGTATCAGCTATGTCCTGAACTACCTATATTTGTTTTTTTGCAAGATACTAACGAATGGTCTAATGACCCCTGGCCACCCCTGTGATTATCTCAGGGATGTAAGTCAGGAATAGGCAAAAATCAGGAAGCCATAGATTTACTTGATATAAAAGCCCTCTATTTTTCACAAATAGCCCTCCTTACCACTCATGTAAGAGAAATAAATGTCATTCAAAAATTTCAGAAATCAGGAAATCCTGATAAATCCTGAAGACTTACATCCCTGTTATCTTTTTTCTCTTTTTGTTTCTTCTTCTCTTTTTCCCTTTTGTTTTAGTGATTCAATCTGAGCCCTAATTTATAAACGTGAAGAATCTGATAACCAAAGTTCTTACATCACATTGGCATTTCGGTTGGATCAAAGTTTTATGATTTGCCAGAAAATTGTTGTCCACAAGAGGGCCCGCTCTCTAACTTTATTCTAGAATCTTCCCACGATAAATGAAAAACAAAGTAACACGTAATTGATTGAGTTATCAGTAAGGGTCCAGTGTATTTACAGGTTAAAACTACAACATATCTATGTCTTATATCCTGATGATTTGTTGAATTACATAACAAAGACCAATTCATGATAATGATAGTGATCTTTCTCTGGGATTTCTCTATCAAGTTGTCATGATTTCCTACAGATTTCCTAAATTTCTGTGGATTAGAAAATGTCACCCTTCCTGATAACCCAGAATTCCTAGTTTATAGTAGAGGTTTCTATAAGGAGGTAGTGGGATAAATCATTGACCAATCAAATAGTTCCCTTCATTCTCTGCAGAACTTTTAGGGTGCATTACATAACAACGGGAACTTATCTTTTCAGACTAGCAGAATGTTGTCGGTACTTCGCGGTGTTTTGTGCGCATGCGCAAAGCAATCCCAGCACATGCGCTGTATGTCATCAATAGGGACGTCTTTCAAGGTAGGCCTGAAGTTCAAAGTGCACCTTTTTTAACCACTGCTTCATCAGCTTTCCACCTATAAATGCATGATGCACGCTATCAAATATGAATAATAAGTAGTTTGAAAGGTTAAAAGGAAGCCAATTGGTTGCTTTAAGTCAAATTCCTCTGCCCAAGAGAGATGTTCTAAGCTGCACCTCCAAATAAGATGTTATACCAACAAAAGATGTTATACCAACAAAAGTATTTACTCAAGGTATCTTTCCATATCCCCAATAATACTTATAATTAGGATCATTTGTAACACTCTTATCATCAGTAAATCATCCACCCTGTCCCAAGGAAGTTGCTTCCTCCCTTACAGACCTCATATTTCAGCAAAAGCATGCATTTAGTACAAATACAATTGCTCAAACCAGTTGTACCAATTCACATAAATTTTCTCCTACAGGCTGCTGATCTTGAGATTGAACTGACAAAAAATCCTAAGCCTAAGCCTGACCCTAAAACTCTTGCATTTGGCAATGAGTTCTCTGACCACTGGTTAGAGGTGGACTGGACAGAGAAGGATGGCTGGGGGAAGCCCAAGATCTCGCCTCTCACCGAAATGAAGATCCACCCTGCAGCAAAAGTCTTCCACTATGCTGTAGAGGTAGGCCACTCATTATTATTTTGCTTGCATATAGTGATATCACAGTTTCTAATGTCGCAAAATGGGCTTACTTTAATTAATGACTTGTACAGATAGCATTTCCTTCTGATATCATATGACATATAATATTTGAGCATCTATTTGATGAGATTTATTCACATACCTATAATATCTATCAATGAAAATTTCAATTGTGTAATTTTAACTTTCTGATCGAGCACTCACATTTCATTTCTGCCAACACACATATTTGGCATATTGATACCTGAGCATCAAGTTTCCCATTGAAAATTATATCGGAGACGATTTAAGCTCATGGGCCCTATTATCTGTTTTTGAATCCCACTTCCAAACATAGGTTCATTTATGTTTGTCCTTCGTTACGTAATCTTAATATTATTCTTTCACATGCATGCATTAAACAGCTGTCAAATAGCATAATTCCATACTTTGAGTCTGCAGGTATAGACTCTTATGTTCATAATGATGTGAACATAAATACATTTTGTGATAAAGGATAGATTTACTTGACGCTTACTTCATGTGCAGGGGTGCTCACAAGAGCTGAATAAGGAACACAATCATTCCGGTCTGTATTTTTTTTAGGAATTATAGATCAAGTTTTAAGTGGTACTCCTGTATTTTAAGCATGTCTCAAAAATCTGTATATAATTATATATAGATGACTGCTACTGGGGGGGGGGTCCTCTTGAAGACAGCTTTTTTTCTTTCTCTTTTCCATGATCAATCACTTTCATCCTAGGGTTTCAATTTTGAAAAGTTTTTATTCACACATCACAGGATGTGCAAAAACGTAACAATATTCTCCAATACAATGATAAACGCCAAACATTTATGTGACCAAAATTGGTATATAAATCATATATAAGCATTATGAAGATTCAAGTATAAATATATTTGTCTCCTACACTTCTGGGTATTACAGAAACACATCTACAACAATAGTTGCATAATTGGCATATATTGCAGATTTACCAATTATTCTACCAGTAAATATCCGGTATAGCAAGTATATCACATACCGGTAATTATACCAGCGGAGGCTCAATGCAAATCATGAGTACAACTCAGTGCTTTATTCCTCTGACACATGTACAGGTACTAGTATTTATATACCTCACAAAATGCCACAACTTGGTAGTAAACATGATCTTACTAGAAAGTGACAAGGAACCACTCAGAAAATCACATCAGTACAAACTTATGTATACATCTTCAAACATGTATACATTTTCAAAAAGTTATACTATAATGTACAACTGAACATATGCCTCGTTCCCTTCTACCAGCATTATAGCCCTGTATGAGGATCTATTGAAAAGGTTTATGGGGTTTCAGTCCTTCAATAATGACTAAATTAAGAAACAATGGTTGACAAGGATAGAAATAAAAAGTATAGGATAAAAACTAAATACGACCGTGATAACTGGACATAATATATGAGAGCCATGATGTAGAATAGGCGGGAACTGCCTTGAACTAGTCATTCATGAATGATAATATTACTTGCTTGGTGCCTAAGAGTTCACACTACATGAAAGCATGCTGAAAGTGTAGGCTAGTAACATGCTGAAAGTGTAGGCTAGTAACTCCTTGATATATGTCAACAATGTGAATTAGTGTATGATCATAGTATCCTGCCTCCTAGCACACCACTTCGTATGGCATTCTACTTCCGATGCAAATGGGCTTTCCACCAAGTCCGTTTTTATGCCTTCCAGTTCTTGTATTGTCATATGCCTCTGACCATTATATAGTAGAAATGTCTGAGATAAAATGCATGGAAATTGTGTTAAATTTGCATCTTGATATAACAGAAAACCAGATGCTCTTAGACTTCACTCAGGCTGTCAAGCGATTCTTATTTTTCTCCTATTTTTTGGCCAAAATTCCTATTTTCCCATTTTCTCCTGATTTCTTCTATTCTTTGGCTAGGCCTCCTCTTATGTTCCTATTTTTTGGGTAAAACTGCTCTTATATTCCTATTTTTGAGATTTGAAAAAAAAATAGAGAAAAAACAAGTGACTGCCTTGGTCATGTAGGCATGACACATTCCGGGTGCGACACTTCCACAGGTATTTAACCTCTTGCCCCCAATCCCCCATGCTTTGACCAGTGTTTTGCTTGCCTTGCTTAAAGACATGTAGTTTCACAGGGTCCTCTCAGTCCCCCTCTGACCCTAGAGAATCCTCAGGGAGCTACCTTTTACCCTGCTGACCAATATGCACTTGCAACCTTAGGCGACAGTGTTAAGATGGAGGACAGGGATGATTATTGGGGAAAAAGTGTGAAATACTCCCTATTTTTATACTTTAAAATTCTTTTTTTTTTTTCATGACAAATTTTGCTTGACACCGTGTTCACCTGGACCTTACTTTTGAGCTTCTCCCTAAATCATGCTTGTCTAGAAGATGTATTTGCATATACATTGCTTACATTTTTAAGTAAAATGTGTACACTCCTTTGCTTTATATGAAGAATGAGAATGTATTTCCTGTTGAAAACAAGAACTTGATTGGAAAAGTGATTATTGAGGGATCCTTACTGAAATGACATGAAATAAATAGAGATCCACTCAAATGGCTCCAAACTGAATATTTTTTCACTCGTTAGCCTCAAAGCATTGTTGCTTCACAGCTAACCCATGAAAAATACTCAGTGTGGAGCAATTCTCGTGAACCCTGCCTATCTCCTATAGTTAAGCAGAGAGCCTTGTTTTAAGGGATGTGGAGAAATTGGATCTTGTTTTTCATCTGGTTAATTCTCAATTGTTGTGATGTCATCAGATGTTTTTGGAATCAGTCTTTAATGACTTATTTTATTCATATACTTGGTAATCACCAATCAATGACTATCACAGGAAATGAATGTGAGATTCACTTGAACCTACACAAGCTGAGTCTTCCCTCACTCATTCTTGTCATTTGACCCTTGGCTATATTTCCTTGAATATCCCTTGGGAAATATGCCAAGTGCCGAACTCGTAAATGAATTCTCAATTTGGATAGATTATCAAGAACCTTTGAAATTATGAAGAACCTCTATGTGTATACATGTATTAATGTGTCATAACTTTGTTAAATTGTCACAGTATGCTAAAATACTATAGTATTATAATGGTTGTAGTTTGTGGTAGACTTGAAACCATGTGTGTTTGTACTGTACTCAGCTATACGAAGGGTTGAAGGCATATCGTGGGCCTGATGACAAAATCCGCATTTTTCGCCCCGATATCAACATGGAACGAATGGTGACAACGGCCCAGAGGGCCACCCTGCCATACGTAAGTGGGCCTAAGGGAAGAGGGTATAGGAAAAGAGTGTAATGGGGCATGGTGTCATGTTAGGGACAATGCACCGGCATGCAGTAACCACAGTGTTGCCACCTACTGGTAGATGGTACAACCATGTATCACTCTAGGGGTAACGCTGTGGTATTCAATATGTGTCAAAGTGAAAGGTAATGGTAAGATAAGTATGCAAACCATAAGTATTGCACATGTACCTATTCACCTACTTTTAGAAACAAAAGGGTGAAGAAATTTTAAGAAAATTCAGACATAAACGTCAAATAAATAGTTTGTTTATATATAAGTATCCTCCTATACCATTGAAAACAAACAAAATTGAAAGCCCATGAAAGTTGCATATTGCAATGTGGCTATGGTTTGTATAGACTCTTAAGCAAAGTACCTGGCTGTTTGTGTAGGCACCTCCCCTGGTCCTGTATACTCCCCAAGAAATCCATCATGTTGACCAGAAGCTACCATATCCTTTCATAAACCTTGTTAGTATGTGGTGAAATCAGACGATAATGTATATGCTGAATTTATGTCTATATTCTAAACACCTTTAGGTGAATGCCTTATGCAATATGAACTTACTGCAATGGTCAACAATGGGACTCTTGAAATATGTTACACCTTGGGTGACAGAACACCATTCCCCTCCAAATAAGTGAAATTTTTTGTAGCGTATATGAAAAACAAGAGTGAAAATATGAAATGGTAATAGAAAGTGAACATGGATATAATAACTGTCTGTAGGACAAATGCTTAAAGCAGCTGCACCTGACACTACCTTCAATTCAAATGGCTGGTTGCCAAACCCACCCGCCATTGACGACGGTAGTCGCCTTTGCTCTGGTTGGTCCATTCGGATTATCAAAGGGGAGTCACCATGGGGACAGGGTCAAACCCTAACCTCTACTTCCTGTGTCAGCAGCTCACTCTCCCAGTATATTGAATGTCTGAGTTCCTCGATGGCCCCCGGACGTAAAACTAAACAAACAAACTCCCAGTATAGTAATGAACTCCAAACAGTTGTTTAGAGTGACAGTGAAAATCTTTTTCAAAGTTGGTGACAGAATCAAGGTTTCGATCACTGTGGATCTCATCAGGTGTCAAATTCAGGTATTCTACAAGGCATGTGGCAATGCCACCTTTAGCTTCTATAGCTACCATTGGTAATTATAGGGATTATAATTTGGAGACATAGTGCATCAGTGAAAGTTAAGCATGGTGAATAAATTTCAAAGATGGCTTCTCACCCAGGGGGCAGTAAATGTTGGGTCCTATGATTCTTAATCAATGGTATCCAATAGAGTGAACTGCTGTGATGCCAATTATAGGCATAGACAAACAGGATGGACACGCTCGGTAAAAACAAAATTTAAAGCAGCTGCACAAAAAAAAAAAAAATGGATATAATAACTGAAAAGATATATATCCATTGATTGAACTGAATATGAATATATGATATTGAATACATTGTGAAAAAGGGCATAATTGACCTTCAAACAGTGAAAAAATGTTTGGTTGTAACAAGTCTTTCACCATAGAAATCAGTTCCATTGTACCCCAAATCCCTGTCTATTATCCTACATATTTTTGGTGCTTAATCTTAAGTTTACATTCAATTGATATATTTATTTGGGTTTTTGGGACATGATTTTAGGAATAATGATGTCTCAAAAATCGGTCTTTAATTTAGCATGGCTTTATCTATATTAATGTGATCATATTTAAATATTATTGAGAATGGAGTTTAGTTTGGTGAATGACTTAAACACTAGACATTTTAAGAGTATAAATTCATGTAAGAGTTGTACAGATAGAAAGGCTAGCTAAAAATTGGCTTTTCCTAGGTAAGTGGGCGCTTAAAAGCCAAAGATACAACCTTTGGTGCTAATGCATGATGCAGCTTTTAGTGATAATGCAAAATGCTTCACTATAACTAGTTCTTAATACAGAAATGAAAGGAAAAGATATGTTTCCTTTGATATTCAACTAATGCTCTCTGTCTTTGTTCATTTATACAGAACCTGAGAATAATACCTAATATTTTGAATCCTTCACAGAATACCAGATCAGCAGCAATGGGGACTGTCACAGGCCTGGTTGTCAGAAAAATGAAACTAAAGTAGAGTAATTGTCCAATATCATTTACCATAACTTTTCCCCTTTGGTGTTTGGTGTAGCTGTTTGAAGGAATGAAGGCTTACAGCGGGGTTGATTCCAAGGTGCGCCTCTTCCGGCCAGAGCTCAACATGGTTCGCATGTGCAGTAGTGCACAGCGTTCATCACTTCCCGTGAGTTAGCATGATGGTTGAAGTGATTGTAGCTTTTGTGTTTTAGTTATAAGTCAATAGTTATCGGTTATCATGTCTCACCATTGATTACAAGGTAAAAGATGCTGACACAAGTCAGTTTTGAGTACTGTCGGTAGAGCATCTAAATATTGTAAGAAAATTTGTTCTCAAATGAGGAAAGGGGTTGAAACTATAAGGGTAGTCCTATTGTTTTATTGGCTTCCAAATATGAATACAAGATTTGAATAGAAAATTAACCACTGACATACCGACCACATTTAAATCTTGTGTCAGTCATTTGGGTGTAGTAACTTTTCTCTCTTTGCTTCTGTACATTTGTTATACTTGTACATCACATATTTGATTGCTGTAGGAGTCATACAAATGTTGTATGATTGAAATTTGCATTCTAATAGAATAGCCCATCAGAAATTATTTTTCAGACGAGTCATTAGGCCTAGACATAGCTTCATGCAGATGTTTATTGCATGATATTTTTATTTAGCAAAATTTTCATTACATAGGCAGCACAGCATTCTGCTTAGTTTCTCTTGCTAATGAAGATAATGAAGATTGTCCCCTATTTTGAAAAGAAGAGCAGACATCTGTCAGTCTTTATTTCAGGTATTGGGTTATAGTACACGTTATAAAACAAGCAAAATTTCTAGGGTGCTGTATTTTGCTAAAGCTTGCTTTCCATTATAGCGCCACCGACAATTGAAATCAGTATATTGCATTATGTGAAACAAGCAAGCTTTTTAGTATTTTGCTTAAGCTTGCCATTCAATTCTCGCCCCACCAACTATTGAAATCAGTGAGATACAGTGTTCCTAGTATGTTGGCCAACTAAAAGGGGTGAATTTTGTTGGCTGGGGGGGGGGGGGTGGCTGAATGACAGATTTACATACTGTGGGTCAGAATAAACTTTGTTAAGGGTTATGTAAAGAAACGGCTTTGGATAGGATTCACTTTCATAGAGATTGTTTTCTGTAAGGCAATCGTTGGGATGAATATTGATTACAGTTTCATTGTTTTGGATTCCTCACTTTTTGTTGTTGTTTTCATTGATTGTGAAATTAACCGTGTACTTAGAAATCTACCATGTATGCATTAATTGTATGTTATATTACCTTTTAATTTTTCTCCTAATTACCCCCATCTTTCTCACCATTTCCAGATCACAAGGTGGATTGTGATGTGTGTGATGCATATTTTCAACTTATATAGTAATGAATAGAGTTTTAAATCTAGAACACACTTTATCTCTTATTTAATAACATTAATATACTTTTAACATCAGTTGGCTATATCCTATCTTGTGTTTTCTAAGTAGTGTTCTATTAATGAATACCTTGATGTCATATATGTATTTTTTTGTTTTTGATATAGCTCTAGATATAACATAAACATAACCTCAACTTAAATCCTTTCTAAGCTTTTACTAAAGTGGCAGCTATGTGAAATAAAACTAAGAACTAACTTGGCATTCTATTGAGAAGTATTTTGTATTTATTAGTAATCACCAAACATGCTCTATTGAAGTAGTAATAAATGAATAGACATTGAGAATTGACAATCAATAAAATACATTGGTACTTATTTGGAGGGAAGTAACAAGTTGTAATATCTTTACCTTGCTGCAACAGGACTTCAATGGAAATGAACTGATTGAGTGTATGAAAAAGCTAATCAGTATAGACCGTGACTGGGTGCCAGAATCAAACACACCATATTCAACAAGCCCCTCACTCTATGTTCGTCCATGCATGATTGCTACAGAGGTGAGATATACCTTGTATCTTGAGTGAATACAAACAAATGCAGGGTATGCAGTTATTCCTCCTCTCAGGAACATTTCTTCCATCTATGAGAAATTAAACTAATAAATCCAACTCCTTCTGTGGAAAAAATATGTAGGTGAAGAAAGACACCTACAAACTACTACATATCATTGCCTTAGTGCAACAAGGTAGTAACTGCATCTCAGTCAACAAAGTAAAAGATACCTCAGTGAGGCCCCCTTTACTTTAATGACCATGATGCAGTTACAACCTTATTTCACTAAGGTGACGATATATACCAAATCTATTGCAATCTTTGGCATAAGATATACAAGGAAAACAAGTTTTCACTAACACCTTAATATAAGTTTTATGATATTATTTTATTAGTTTCGTTGTTTTTTTCATGTGCTTCAACCAAACTTAAAACTATAAGAAGTAGAGTATATAAAAAGTTAGGATTAAATACCAATATAATTCCTCTTACCTTTTCCTCTCAGTAAAAATATTCTGAATATGACACATACATGAAACACTCCTGTCATTACAGCCCAGTCTTGGTGTTGCAAAGACAAATTCTTGTAAATTATTCGTGATGACTGGACCAGTCGGTCCCTACTACCCAACAGGATTCAAACCAGTGTCACTTCTCGCCGATCCTCAGTATGTTAGAGCGTTTGAAGGTGGCTGTGGACGCTACAAGATGGGATCGTAAGACAAATCTTTACTGTTACAATTGTTTTAGTCAGGTTTTTTTTTTACTCTAGATTCACTTTAATAGTTCTATTCTTTGTCAATATAATCAAAGAGCATGTATACACACCACCGTATTATGCAGGGGTTGTACCATTCTACTGCTGACCAGTAAGCACTAAAGCATCCTATTTCCTACAAATGTGGACATATTCAGGTTGCCTCAATAGAGACAGTCGCTCAATAAAGCTTCTTTTTGATTTCACTAGGAACTACGCACCTACAATCTACATACAGATAGAAGCTCTCCAGAAGCATGGTTGTCAGCAGGTGCTTTGGCTGTATGGACCCCAACACCGCATCACTGAAGTAGGCACCATGAATTTCTTCATGTATTGGACTAATGATCAAGGAGGTAAGAAATGTCTTCAGTAAGCCACACCCCTTCTCTAGGCAAATCCAATAAGCTGCATCTTGTATTTGAAATGGATTAGAAGCCACAGCTTATAGGCAGGGTTTTACAATATTCTTCCTTTTATATTTACAGAAAAAGAACTTTTGACTCCACCTTTGGATTCTGGGACGATCCTCCCTGGTGTCACAAGAAGAAGTCTCATTGAAATGGCACATGAATGGGTATGTCTATATTAGGGATATGCAGAGAAAAGAAAATACAAGAACTTCATGGCTAATGCAGTTTTTTCTCATCAACGATATTACCTCTGCTGTTGAAATGGTGTTTAGCAACACTTAATATATACAAAAATACTTTGGTGTTTTGTAATAGATTTTGTTAATTGATTTTAAGGTCGATCATCTCCACATGTCTTTGATTGAAACAACTCACCATTTACACCAAATGCACGAGACTTTTAATGCCAATGAAATTATCAAGCTGCTTTTTTTCTAGGATGAGTTCAAGGTATCAGAACGCGAACTGACCATGGGTGAAGTAGTGCAAGGACTCAATGATAAACGGGTGAGGCTTTCTTCTATAGGTTTTTTTTTCTTCAAAAGTTCAATAATGATTTAGATTTGTTACCAGCACAAACATATCTTTTGTAATCAGTATTAAAATCTATTTGAAAATGATTGGTATGAAAAAGAATATAAGAAGTATAAAATGTTGAATGGGGGGGATGACCTGCATTAGGAACAATCTATTCTAATATATTCGATATAATAAGTGCCCACCCCCTTTTAATGGGCTTTTTAAAGAGAACAAAAAGGCAAAATTCTCACAATTTTAAGGTCACTTCAATTACTGTAATACCATAAATATAACTTTTTAGCACCTTTATTAAGTCGAATATGGTTTATCACTGTTAGTAAAGCATCTAGACCCAAAAGTATAGTCCATACATTGAACAATTTTTTTGATTTAATGTTAAGCTGTAGATCATTTGTTAGAGTCATAACTATTCTACATATCATGACTCTGTACGACCCAGTTGTCTAATTGATAAAGAAATGACAAATTTAGTTTTAATTGAACAGCGTCTGGTTTTGTATGACTACATGTGTATAACTTAGTTTTGTATGTTTTGATTAGGTACATGAGATATTTGGTGCTGGCACAGCATGTGTAGTTTCTGCTGTTAACAAGATTGTATATGAAGGCAAACCTCTTCACATCCCGACGATGGACAATGGTGCTCCAATAACCAACCGTTTCCTTCAAGAACTTACCAACATCCAGGTATGTGAACAAATTTTATCTTTGATATTTATAGAGCCGATTCTTACTGAAATTGTGCATGTTTTTTTTTTCATTTTCACATACTGGCCATTTCCCCAAAGCTTGGAAGAGATCAATACTTTAAATGCATACAGCCTGTAAACTTAAGTCTTCTACAGTCTTATAGAGGGATATAACGGAAATGTAGAACTGAAGTAAGACATTTCCATGCATGTTATTAAAAGTTAATCCTTCCAGAACATACCGGTAATGATTAACTGACTTCTCAAAGAATCATAAAAACAATTGCATCATTATTTCAGTTTGGTGTTCAACCAAGCCCCTGGTCAGTGGAAATTGATTAACTTCCTTGGAAATAACTTATTCTGTGATAAGAAGAAAGAAGGCCAGTTTTAGGAACGGAAGTCCCAACACAATGCTATCTACATCTCAGATGTAGAGACCTCTGATTCATTGAAGCTTGCTTGACAGTGTCTAACATAAAAGTTAGGCACTACACTGAAAAATACTCCTGTATACATAGTGCTCCATTTAGAAGCTACATTTTTAAAGGATTCTTTTTTTGATTAGAAGCATAATTTGTACACATGCATGTTTACCCAAGAGGGTATTTTTGTAAAGCAACCATATGTTTTCATTATAACCTGTATTGATTAATTGTTGTTTTTTCAAGGACCATGAATTAAAGCATTTACTTTGTTTTATACATATATTTAAATAAGCCTATTTTACTTATTTTGCACAATAGCAAAAAGCTTTCTGATATGTTTGAAGTTAGAAGTCAGAAGATCCATTTAAGTTTTGCAGAATTTCTGAATGTAAGTCAATATTTATTGTGTGTATTAATACCTTATTCTAGAATGGAACATGAAGAATATCATTTCCCTCAGACATATGTTAGTTGGACAATTAAACAAAGGGAGAGAAATATTCATACTAGGCATTTGAATCAGTGTCAACTTGGTAAAATTATGATGTTGATTATGTTTTTCAATATCTCATCTTTCATATCAAGGTTTCTTACCTGGCTGTACATTATTGGAACCATGTGGCTAATACTTGGATGGAATCTCAAAACGAACAAAGCTATTACAAGGGAGCATTTTCTTGATATATGTGCTAAACACGGTATCTAATAGTTATTTTAGAAAGTGTATATACAAATGTATTTTAGTGGCGGTTACCAATATAATCAGGGAAATGCACTTTATTGCATACAACCTATAGGACAATTGGAGATTTTATTTTCATGTCATATTTCTTGTTTTATTTATTCCTGGAATGATATCCACCAAAGGGCACCATCCAACGTAAAGATGCATATCATGTTTTCATATGAAAGGTTGTAATTGGTCCACATTAATAGGTTGTAAGTATTATGTTTGATCAATGTTGCAACTTAATCTAAAGTTGTATGCTGCTGTCACACTCAAATTCATGTACATCAAATGCACAGATACTTTAATGCAGAACTTCATAAGAACAACTGACTGAAAAGATCTGACTAGAATTTGAGACAGACACTACTGCTTTCCATCTCAATGTTAAAATATTACAAAAGACAGAATGTTAGTCAATTAAGTTTATGATGTGGTTGTTCAATGACCCAGGTTGATTACTCTCAAGACAGCTAGTAGTATATACGATCATGAAGTAATATAATCATGTCCTCTGTGCAAACGAAATGTTAAGTATCCACATTAAATAATAGAGGTCAGTGTTGTATAGTTCCTCTTATTCGTATAGTATGATGAGACCAAAGGAAAAATTAGAATTTTACATGATCATGCTGTATTTGAAATGGAGCTGTTAATCATCTTTTCAATGGTATGTCTCATGTATAGCAATAAGGGGGAGAAGACGTGCCGTAAAACACTAACTAACTAACTTCTGGTTTTCAGTTTTCGTTTGATACAGACTTCAGCAAACCCTACTGCATATTTCTCAACCACCGGAAATATACTGCATCTCTACACATGTACACATAGTTAATGCATGTTCATACAATTTGAACAAAATGTTAGTGTCTTTCCCTAACTTAATTTGATATTACCTCAAATGAATTCTTAAACAGGAGTAAATGGTACATGAATAGCTATTAAGACTGCTTCAAATTGGAATTGTCAGGATTTATGCCCTTTATGTCAAAAAGAAGCATTGAGGTACTGAAGTGTGCATTTATTTATCTTTGGTTTTTGCTCGGGTTTGATAAATGCAGCCACAGACCTCCATTACATGCTATATGCTTGTCTAAGATGCAGCATATGGAATAAAAGGCCAATAAAACATGACTGAGGAAATTGTGGTCAGTTCTTTGATTATTTTTGTTCCCCTGCAGACCGCTTACCCCTACTAGTATTTCTCCCCAATCTCCTGTCCTTGTACACTCATGTATGCTGACCTTATTTCTATATTAAGGTAAAAATATAAGCCTTCTGAACTATTCTCATCTACTTACCCATAAAGAGTAGTAGGAGAGATGTCCTCTCAACACCATGTTAAATAGAAGTTTGATGTAAAAGATTAGAAACATAAATTCCCCTAGATTATGGTGTACCTTGTAGGCAAACGTTCACGCGTGGGAAGGATGGGCCAAGTGTATCTATCATATGCGCAGTTTGTCTGCCCTATCGCACATTGCCTGTAGGCAGGACTGCAATGCAACAGACAAACTTCAAGTGCAATCGACTGGCTCATCCTTCAAAAGAGTACTCCTATGCATTTATCTTTAGAGGTCCTCTAGAGCTCTCTCTATGGCAGCCCAGTATTTCAATGCAATCACCATGAGATAAATAGTTTAAACTGTCATAATGCAGTAGAAATACAGATAAAATGTAATATCCTGAATATACATTGGTAGATTGACTCGGCACCAATTTCAACAACCATCATATCACCTTACCCTTGGTGCACCATGCAAAAAATGTGTGCTAGTTATTTCACCACCATGCATGAATTTTCAATTCATTTTTCCATTTTACTCATTAAGATAAAGATGTAATAGATGGACAATTGTGTAGTGTATAGGATGCAGAGCTTTTAGAATATTGTATGGCACCAGAGCTATTTCTACCAGTGTAGCTCTAAAACCACTTACAAGATGTAATTCCTTTGTTTTTGTTTTTTTTTGGTAAATTATTGTCATCAGCCGTGCTTTTCATTACAAATTGCTGGCTCACCCTCTATCAATATCTTAATCTTTTAACTTGCAAGACATACCTAATTTAGAAGTTTAGAAGCGTACCTCCTAGAGATACAGCAGTATATTTGCAGTGGTGGAATTTGTCATTAGAGTTAAAAAGATTCTCACATGAACAAGTAGTTTTAGGGAGTGGTCATTTTTTAACAACAGGGGTCGATCGGTGAAATTCCGCCTGTGCGCGGCGAATTTTTTTTCCGTCCCCCCCTCCGAGGGGTCTGAAATTTTTCCGTCCCCCCCTTTTATTCTATAATCACGCTCAGGCTTTTTCGCTGAAAAGGGGCGACATTTTTTTGTCCCCCCCTAAGAGGGGTCTGAAATTTTTTTGTCCCCCCAAACCCACCAACCCCCCCCCCCCTGTTGTTAAAAAATGACCAATAATATTGAATGTCTGAGTTCCTCGATGGCCCCCAGACGTAAAACTAAACAAACAAACTCCCTTAATCAGGGATGTAAGTCAGGCATGGGCAAAAATCAGGAAGCCATATGTTTACTTGATATTAAAAGCTTCTATTTTACCAAACAGCCCTCCTACCACTTGCATATTAAGGAAAATACTTGTCATTCAAAATTTTCAGAAATCAGGAAATCCTGATAAAACCTGAAGACTTACATCCCTGCTTAATATAATAGACTGTTACTATGGTCATGCCTCCTAGACAACACATTCAGGATTCTACTCTAACTTTAGACAATTGTATGTTTGTCTTACTAAAAACTGTAGTCTATGTGTTTACTCATGGGGTTGGAGTGTTGGTCCCCTGACCAACCCACGGGGCCAAGACTGAGTGGGTTGGTCAGGGGATCCAACACTCCAACCCCATGTGTAAACATGGTTCTATCATTGTCTCACATTATCTGAATATAACAAACATACAGATGATCTTGAATTCCCCATTCAATAGCTATATCATGTAGTTGAATTAAAGTATCTGCTGGGAGAGTGAGGGAATGATGCATCACAGTGCGTTGGTCCTCTGACCAACACCATGAATGTCTGAGTTCATTCCTCTGAAATTGGGTAATGTAGTTCTCGCCATGAATATGACCTTAGCTGTCGAAATGGCGTTAAACCTCTATTACTCACTCACTCACTGTTTCTTATGGGAACTGCACTGCCGACTATGATAGAACCTGACTTAACAAATGACATTTTTGAGAACTTTAAAGAACTTAAAATCAAATTATCTGATTGCCCAACAGCCAAGGGTTTGGTAATAATTCTGCAACTTTTTCTTTGCACACAATATTTATAGGACCAATCTCAGAAAAATATGTTTCCAGCATAAATTGATGAGTATGTCAACGAGTCCGTAAATGATGAATGAGGATGAATACAGACGAATCAGGGATCCAGTTTGATATCCACTTTATTCATTGAAGTCCACGAGGTATAGATGGTGATACAGTATAAGGTGCCCAACAGTGTCCAAGCCTAGCCCTTGAGCTGAGGGCTCTTGTCTCACGTGAGTGTGTGAGGGATGAGGTATGAAGGTAGAAAGATGAGTGAGCCGCTCCACCTACAGGTATTTATAGTAGGAGCTGCTCACCCAGCTCATCCTTAAAATAGTATCAGGTGAGCTAAATATAGTAACTGGGGAACTCCAGTGCAGGTGTGTAGGTGGGTCCTAAACACAGCACTGGGGGTCACAGAGTTCAGTATGGTTCTAAATATAGCTGCTGGGAATTCCCGGTATGCTGTGAGCTGCTCATGATTAATGGGCATGTCCTCCAGCAGGAGGAGTTGGTCTAAACATAGCTACTAGGAATTCCTGGCATGCAGTGAGCTGCTCGTGATTAATAGGCATGTCCTCCAGCAGGAGGAGTTGGTCTAAACATAGCTGCTAGTAATTCCTGGCATGCAGTGAGATGCTCGTGATTAATGGGCATGTCCTCCAGCAGGAGGAGTTGGTCTAAACATAGCTGCTAGTAATTCCTGGCATGCAGTGAGATGCTCGTGATTAATGGGCGTATCCTCCAGTGGGAGGAGGCGGGGTCACTGACTGCAGTTGACGCCGCCAGCCTTTGGTCTATGGGTATGGCTTGGCTTGTAGGTAGACTCGGACACTGGGTTACATGGTAAAGTCAAAGGTGAAAAATAAATATGATAAGTACAATACCTATAATGGTCTACTGACAAGCATGTTAGAGAGCATTCTTATTTTTAGGCCACACCAAAAAAATAAGTTGGTCTACGGATTTTGGTTTTGAAAAAATTGTGCAAGCGAGCAAAATTTTCATTTTTTTTTTTAAAGAATATTTTGGCATCCAATGGATTCCTTGCTGGAAAGGCGAGCGAAAAAATTTTATTTAAAATTTTTTTTGCCAAACATAACAAAGAGAAAACTTGTAGATAGTGAGGCGAACGAATTCCATAGACAAGATTTTTTTCAAAGGAAAAAAAAATTGTATTTCCGAAATTGTGGAGAGGGAAATCCGTAGACCAACTTATTTTTTTGGGGTGGCCTTAGGAAGGTGAGCATTTTGAGGTTGGCAAATTATTTTCGGACATTCACGCGGGGGTGGGGGGGGCTGTCATAACTTAAATGTAAGCACTGGCAAACCCATATGTATATGACCAATAGCCATGGATCATCGTCAAGTAGGTTGTCTTTGCCTACCATTCAATAAATCCTTCAAATTAATAGATATAGTTGAGTTTTTTATGTATTCTGGTCGTCAAGGCTTAGAGCTTCGTGGGGAATCATGGTTTTACCTATCTGTGATACATAATTAGTCAGCTACAGGGGTTCAAATGGCCAAAAGGGCTTATTTTTTGGGTAAAAAGGAGGAACTAATTTTTTTCCCTTGCTAGCAAAAATGAAATAAAAGGCCAAATCTTTATCTATCTCATCCAGGATATCCCCCCTAGGGTAGAGTTTTTTTTTGTAATGGTTGGTGGTCCATGCATTATCTTTTGTGGTGACTGGGTGCATAAAACCTTTTGTGTAATCGATGAGTGGTCATGTCTACGACCTTTTTCGGGTTCCATTACACTAGGAAAGACACAGTACATGGACTAATTATATTTACCATGTAGAGACCTTATATGTACTTATGTAGCACACAAAAAAAATTGAACCTACTGGTAGAACTGTATGGTCCAGAGGCTATGATCTGATTTTGGGGTAGTTTATGTGTGGTCACATCTACAACCATACATGCAGCCATGCTGCTAGGTGTTTCACATTTAACTATCCTTATTATGTGTGCCTCATACCTTTATATAAAACCAATAAGCCCTGTAAGTTTGGTTAATATATTCCCAATAGAACCATAGATATCATAAGAAAAGTATAGGCGTGGTCACGTCTACCACCGTGTGGTCACGTCTACGACCGCGTGGTCACATCTACAACCTTGCATTACCCTCTTAGCCAAAACTGTATGCCCCCCACCCTTGTGTTGCAGTCAGTGGCACTTGGGCCTGGAGGTTATGTACCAACCAAACTGGGGCCTATAGATGTGTATTCTTCAGCCTATCACTAAGAAAGTCATAACACCTGGGTTTTTCGAATAATATGCAAGGCATTAACTAAAGAGCTGCAACTTTTATTCTATCAAAACAGGCTAATTCCACCTTAACAGGAGAGGAAATAGGTGTGCTGATGTATTCCTAACAGGTAATGACTCTGCATACCAAACCAATGGCATAAGAATCAATTATTTATAAGATTTTTCTCTATATTTTGTCTGTCCCCAGTGGTCGCGTGGTCACGTCTACCACCTATTTTTATTAGTTTTACTACCCAGATCTCAACCCCAGACCCCTAAATCTATATACCAGGGTTAAGCTGAAGGAAAATGCTGTCTATTAATGATAAAATATATTGCCTAGATGTCTCTTTTGCAAGGCGTGGTGGTAACTTGAAAGAAGCATTTTAGTTTCTGGTAGGCCTTTTTTCAAGTAGCATCAATGTCCCTGAGCCAGAAAATAGCATAAACTGGCCAGAAATATACAAGAAAAGTGGTTTTCATTCATGCTTGGGTTGTTTTCTTAGATATTTTTAACAGTCTTTAGGGTATGATAACTCTGGTACCTCTATATCCTATGAATTCTCCATCATGTGTTATGATCGTGTGGTCACGTCTACAACCGTGTGGTCACGTCTACGACCTATTTCCACTAGCTCTACCACCCAGAAATCAATGCCAGACCCCTATATCTATATACCAGGGTGAAGTTTAAAGTTCATTCTTTCTTTTAAATGAAAAATATATTGCCTAACTCCCCTTTTCAAGGAGTGGTGCTAACTGGAATGAAGCATATTAGTTTCTGCTAGACCTTTTTCCAAGTAGCGTTATTCTCTCCTCAGCCAAAAATGGCAGAAAATGGCCAAAAATGTAGAAGTTAAGTGATTCCCCTTCATACTTGGGGTGTTTTGTTGAATATAATTAACAATCATTGGGGTATAATAACTGTTGTACATCTATATCCTATGTATCTCTGCATAGAGATAAGGTCGTAGACATGACCACACAGTACTAAGCATGCCTCACTTGACCAGGCTGGTGTAGAAATACTTAACATATTTAACCTTCCCTCATATATGGGCCCTATGCACCAACACTTGTAGTTTATATATACAAAAGGAATAGCTCATACAGCTATTTTATTTTAAGACCCCTTGGCCAGGCTACTTGACGACGATTCATGGCTATTGGTCATATGATCTTGGGTAATCAGTATGTCTGCCAATAGCTGAAATGCTGTATTCCTTCTCTGGACAAGTCAATATGTCTGCGTTATGTCAGTGCTAAGGACCACTGGTGGGTCTAGGATTCGTCACCCCCACCCATGGCACTCCTGTGTCACCAGCCTCAAACATAACTCGTGCAGTTCCCGCAGGCTCTAACTCCCATTTCTAATGTTTGATTTTTCCTGCACCATTGGGTGGAGCCCCAATGCTTCCTACCCCATGTTGGGTCTGGCGCTATGTGGCTTGGCATTGGGAAATGAGTGTAGAACCCTCACACCTTGTCCTCCACAAACCATTTCTGATGCTTCACTGTGGATCTGAACAGGTATTATTTCCTTGGCCTTTGGTGTGACTCTAGTGCCGTTAAATAGGTGTATAGCGTCATTTTTAAAATCAACTTCTTCTCTCTGGGCAGCCAGTAAATTGTGACCTACTATAATGACATAAAATAAGCTTTCCATGACATGAACATCAAATGCTACACTGCTATCCCCTACTGTAAACCCCGACCGTACTGTTTCCACAATCCTGACATGCAATGTATCCCCTAGAGTAATACTCCCAGCTCAAGGAACACACCTATCTAATATGTATGTTGTCGGCTGATATAGGTAAAGAATATGCTTAGATATATTGCAGTTTCTTTTGCCCCTGTCCAAAACTGCATTCACTATCTCACTACCAAACTCCAGTGGCAATACTAATATTTTGTCTGTGTCACTAGTGCAATTGCTCCTTTTATTTTGGTCCAATACAATGCTAATTCTACTATCACGCTGCACCCATTTTGGCATTTTCCTGGTCCCTGCATGGGTACCACACTTATCCTGCACCGGTTAGCAGGACTGTTTCAGCTGGATGTCCTTCAGCCTGTGCTCGAGCCATGCACATGCATCCGTAGAGTGTCCATAACACTGATGCACCACACAGAACAGTGTGCCGTCCTTCGCTCGTCCGAATCTAGGCCACCTTGCCTGGTCCCAACTGTTAGGTCTTTGTGGGGCTCTAGACCCCTAAAATCGAGAGTGTGACATGGCCTTTTCTTAAAATCGACAAGGGACATAGAGCTCTAGTGACATGGACAGGGGAGAAAAAAAGATAATGACATGGGACATGGTCCTTTCTTAAAATCTACATGTGACATGGAGCTAAGTGACAAGGACAGGGGAAATTACAAATCTAGTGACATGTGACATGGGTTTTTCTTAAAATCGACAAGTGACATGGGGACCCCCCATCTAGACCCCCCTTTGTCCTGGAGGCCTTGTAGAATCTCTGCTGGTAAAGTTGGGTCTTGTCCATTGACCCCTGTCGTGGCCCTATGCTGCATTGGTGGTAGACATTGGGGGCCCCCAAGGGTGTTGGTAGAGACGTGAGATTGCGGGACCGGAAGTTAGTTAGCGATGGCGGCCCGCAGAGCACATGGCACAGATTATGAACTCTGAAGCATGTTGACATAAGTATAGTTGTATTGTACCACAGTAATCAAAGTATCATCACCTAATAAAGGTATACTTCATCAAGCATCCTGACTTCAACTTGGTGTCAGAAGTGGAGCTGTCAGGAACCCAAAAGCAAAATCACAAGGTAGTGCAACAACAAACATTCTCATTCTTAATGTGGTGGTGGTGACTTGAATTTCAAACATGTCTAGACCCAAGAAGCCAGAACTAAATCTAACAGGGAACATCCCAGAAAACTTCAAAAATTTTGAAATGAGATTCAACGACTACTGCATCGAGTCCAAATATAGAGACCTGTCCAAGAATCCCGAGACTCATCGGGCTGAGTACTATGCTAAGCCACTGATGGAAATTGCTGCGTTACGTTCATCTATGCCCGATGAGGCACTGCAGGTTATTCGGTACAGCATAGAGCCCCAAATTTCAGCCGGGGACAAAAGCAAGCCGTGGGTGTGGTTGGAGAGACTCAGAACTCACTACACGGGCTCGGCCACATCCTTGCTGCTGACAGACAGATTCACCTTCTGGATGGCCACACAGGGCGCCCATGAGTCGGTGCAAGACTGGGAGACCCATGTATGGCGTGAGTGCAGCCTGTGTGACTATGGTACTTTAACTGATGAGATGAGCCGTGACAAGTTTATTTTTGGTTTACGAAACAGTGACATTCAGGCAGAGCTTCTAAAATGTCATGTCAAAGCTGACAACACAAAAAAGACACTTAGTGATATTGTTGCGGAAGCCAAGGTGTTAGAAGTTGCAAAGCGGGCTAATCAGCTTATTGGCGAAGCCACCAGAGGCACAGACGAGGCTGTGAATTGGACGGCAAAAGGGAAGGCTCACAAAGATATGAAGCTGAAACGTGAGAACGGTACATGCCACTGGTGCGGTGACAGACGTGGAACACACCCTTGGTCGAAGTGTCCAGCCAATGGAAAGAAGTGTGGCAAGTGTGGTGGCAATGATCACTTCTCCCGTGTCTGTCTTGAACCTCAAGGAGACAGTCACTGCCCACAGACCCAGAGCCGTAGTGTGGGTCATTCCAGGAAAAATCAGCGGGGTAGAGGGGTCAACCATGGGCCTCAGAATAAGTTACCGCCTGACGACAGAAGGAGTCAACATAGCATCCATGCGGTCAACACTGATGAAGACCTAGCTCATGTACCCCAAGACCCTTACTCAGAAGTAGACTATGACGAGCAGTGTTATTCCCTGGAAGACACAGCTGTCTTTCAAGCTGGTGCAAGGAAAGGGCAAAAGTACTTTGCACAGCTTCTTCTGTCGGATAAGGGTGACAGGTTTAACAGAATGAAGATACAAATAGACTCAGCAGCTGGAATCAACACAATGCCAGAACGCCTGGCCAGGAGTGTGTTTCCGTCTATCAAGATGACCCGTTCACCATACCAGCTCTTCCCGTACAAAAACACTGCTCCAGTAAAGCCCATTGGTCAGATCACCCTCTTATGTGACAGGGGGGATCGTTATCATGACTTGGTATTCCAGGTGCTAGCAGACAGTGACATTGGTGAGAAGCCTGCACTTCTCTCAGGAGAAGACAGTGAGAGTCTGGGTCTTATAAAAATCATGGCGGACGAGGTCCTGTGTCTATCTCCGGATGTGGTTTCTGCAACAGCTCTGGACCAAGCTAAACCCTCACCAAAGACTATTCAGATCCCTCGCTCCAGATGCCTGCCTCCAGCAGGCAACTGGACTAAAAATGCAGTCTTGCGTGAATACAAGGACAGCTTTCAGGGACTAGGGTGTCTGGGCCCACCTGTCCATTTTGAGTTGAAGGCAGATATTGTGCCAGTCCAGATGCCCAATCACCGGGTGCCGATCGCCAAGCGGGGAAAAGAGAAGGAAGCACTGGACAGGTATGTGACATTGGGGATCATGGCAAAGGTGGATGAGCCCACTCCCTGGTGTTCAAACGCACTCATCAGAGAAACCCCGAAGAAGTTCCGCGTCTGTATTGACCCAAGTCAGACCGTCAACAAGGCATTGATAAGACCTCTCTTCCAAATCCCCACATTGAAGGAACATTTACACAAGCTGGGTAATGCCAAGTGTTTCTCTCTCCTTGATGTTCGGGAGGGATTCCTACACATTCCTCTTGATGAAGAGTCGTCTATGCACACCACCATGCACACATCATATGGTCGATACCGCTGGCTTCGACTACCTTTTGGTATATCATGTGCGCCAGAGGAGTTCCAAAAGAGACTCTTGGATGCCCTTGAGAACCTTGAAGGAATAATTTGCATTGCTGATGATATCCTTGTTTATGGTGAGGGTGAGGACTACACAACAGCAAAGACCAGCCATGACAGAAGATTGGTGGCATTGATGGAACGTTGTGTAGCTAAAGACATCAAACTCAATCCAGATAAATTCAAGTTTGCCCTTCGGGAGCTCAAGTTCATGGGGAACATTATTACTGATAGTGGCTTGCGGCCAGACCCTGAGAAAGTGTCGGCAATCACGGGAATGGCAACCCCGACAGACAAGGCTGGTTTGATGCAGTTTATAGGCATGGCCACATACCTATCACAGTTTTGTGACAATCTGAGCTCGACTCTACAGCCCTTACGTATGCTGACAAAAGACGGTGCCAGTTTCATGTGGTCCAAGGTGCAGGAATCAGCATTCCAAAGAGCCAAGAAGCTCATCGCATCAGCACCTACACTCCTCTACTACAGTCTGGATAAACCAGTGACATTGCAGGTTGATGCAAGTGAGTCAGGTTTAGGAGCCGCACTTCTGCAACCAAACACAAAGGGAGAGCTACAGCCAGTAGCCTTCAGCTCATGCCGGCTCAGTGACACAGAAAGGAGGTATTCTCAAATGGAAAAGGAGTGCCTTGCCATTTGCCATGGTCTCCACAAGTTCGACCAATGGCTTTATGGAAAAGCTGATGTTACGGTGCACACTGATCACAAACCCTTGGTACCTATCATGTCAAAACCATTACACAAAGCACCCGCCAGACTGCAAAGGATGTTGATGACCTTGCAGCGGTACCGTTTTACATTGGAGTACAGAAAAGGCACCACACTTCTCATAGCAGACACCCTATCCAGAGCAGCTTTACACATCCCCGTCAATACACCCACAACAGGATTTGAGGTGTTCAGACTGGAGTGTGAATCCGTCAGCCGCAGTCCCAGGTTGACTGGAGAGACTGAGAGGGAGATAGTGCAAATGACTAACGCTGATGAGTTACTCAATGCTTTACGAGACATGATAATCGACGGCTGGCCAGATGACCGTGCTGTAGTTCCCAAGGATCTCAGGCCTTTTTGGGGATACAGAGATGAGCTGTCTGTACTGAATGAGGCTGTATACAAGGGGGAGACTGTGTTAGTGCCTCAGCAGCTCCGGGCGGCAATGTTAGCCAAGATCCATGCAAATCACCTTGGAGCTGAATCAAACTACAGGATGGCTAAGGAGGTACTATTCTGGCCAGGAATGAGAGCCGCGATAAAGGACATGTGTGATACCTGCGAGACCTGTGCAGTATATGGTTCATCATCACAAAAGGAGCCCATGCTGTCACTGCCTATACCAACAAGACCTTGGGAACTACTTAGCCAAGACTTGTGTGCATTTGAGGGGAAGGACTACCTGGTCACTGTGTGTCATTACTCTGATTGGATCGAGATAGACGAGCTGGGAGACACGCTGGCCTCTACAGTGGTCGACAAGACAGAGGTTCACCTAGCCACTTTTGGGGCCCCAGCAAGAATACACACAGATAATGGCCCTCAATTTATTAGTAAAGACTATGCAGACATGGTGACCAGGTTCAGGTTCACCCACACGACATCATCACCTTATTACCCGAAAGGGAATGGTCGAGCAGAGGCAGCAGTGAAGGTAGCTAAGGGGTTGCTAAAGAAATCGATGAACATCAAACTCACCCTGTTACTCCACCGTAACACCCCCCAGGCTGGATATTCATACTCTCCTGCTCAGCGTATGCTATCCCGTCGGACACGCACTCCTCTCCCAACTTCAGACAGGCTGTTAGACTCTCAGGTGGCGGACAGTCAGGTGGTCCAGGAGGAAATCAATACTCGCAGGGTGGCCTCCAAGGCACTATATGATAGGAATACTGTAAACCATCCACCTCTCTCAGTTGGAGACTATGCTTACCTGAAGCCCACCCCCCTAACAGGCGTGGTCAACCATAGGCCTACGGGCAGGTAGTTGACTGTAGAAGACCCAGATCATACACCGTTCAGACTGATCGGGGACTGGCTAGCCGCAACCGGGTTCATGTGGGGCCAGCTGCTCCTCCCCCAGTTGGCATTAGACATGGGCAGACAACTCAGCCCAGAATACCCTTGGCTCCAGTTACACCATCAGCCAGAGCCGACATTTCACCAGAACCAGCTGACAACCGGCAGGAGGTGCAACCGAAGGAGACTTGTTCCCCACAGAAAGTGCCAAAGTCACCTTCACCACCCAGCAGCAACACTGCTGCATCTCAGTCAAGGGCCACTAGTGGCTCTCTTGTGGGCGGTGGTACCTCCCTTGCCCCGAGCCCCTCTCCGGTTCGTCGCACAAGGACAAGGGAGATCTCACGACCTTCAAGATATGATGACTATATGCTTACATAGAGACTCATGTGTTCAGACCATGTTCAAACATATGATTTATTTTGTGACTCAATATAATTAGTATTTTCTTTCAGCATAGACTGTTTTAACACTTGACGTTGGACTATACTTGTCTGCAGGGATGTGTTTGTTCTCTCTTAAAAAAAAAAAAAAAAAAAAAATTGATAAAAGGGAGATGTTGGTAGAGACGTGAGATCGCGGGACCGGAAGTTAGTTAGCGATGGTGGCCCGCAGAACACATGGCACAGATTATGAACTCTGAAGCATGTTGACATAAGTATAGTTGTATTGTACCACAGTAATCAAAGTATCATCACCTAATAAAGGTATACTTCATCAAGCATCCTGACTTCAACTCCATTACTGGCCCTGTTGACTTGATGTTGGTTACAGTTAAGGTTAGTTATTTCTAACTAATAACTTAAATTATATTTTAGCACTGTAGTGTTTAAATTTTAGTGACTCTAGGTCCTGTTTCTTACAGATTCACCATGAGTGATCAGAAGGAAAACAAGGGCAAGAAAGGTCCAAATACTAGGAAGAAACATACTATAAGTGAGGATGGATCTTACATTCAGATGCATGACTCCAATGAGTCCATTGGCACTTCAGGGGCTGGTCATGCCGGTACTTCAGGTACTGCAACTACGTCACCCATTACGGGTACTACAGGCACTTCGACCCAATCTACTGCAGGGACTTCTGGTGCTCAAGGCTTTGACCTCCAATCCTTGTTCCAGAATGTGGACACATCGGCAATGATGGGCCAATTTTTGGGCAGTCTACTGATGCAAGCTGTGAAGCAAACACCCACTGACCCCTCGGAAGAGGAAGAAGTTGAGGAGATTAAGGAGGAACCTAAACCTTCCGTTAAACTTTACATCCTCATGAAAGAGTGTGTGGAGCAGGAACAGGAGAGAGGGAAGAAAGGAAAGGATATCAGACCCTTCGTGGCTGAGTTTCTAAACTCAATTTTCAAGGAGAAGAGGACCAGGTCTGACCTGGAAACGATGCATAGCAAGTACCCACAGACGGAGAAGGCTGTCCAATTGGTAGGACCGGAGTTAGAACCAGTGCTTAAAGTTCTAATTAATAAAAGCAAGAACTCTGAGTTTCTAAAACGTGAGGAAGCATTGAAGAAGTTGCAAGTGCACCTGGTAAAGGCTATGTTGGCTTTTGTGCTGATCATGGATCTGTGGATCTCTCGAGGTGATAAAGACAGTCAGTTGGGTGTACTGAGTGAGGCTTTTAATGACTGTACGAAGTTGATTGTAAGTACAATCAAAGCCATAACTGCTCGTAGAACGGAGGCGCTCAAGCCCATAGTAGTTGCTAAATATGGAGAGCACTTTCTCAAGGATGGTGGAGATGATCCGAAGTTCTTATTCGGATCATGTTGACAATGAAATTGTCAAATTGCTCACAAAAGGTGTAGTTCCCGTGGGACCAGTTCAGGGTCAATTCATTTCTAATGTGTTTGTAAGGCCCAAACCCAATGGCAAGTACAGACTGATTCTGAATTTGAATTTCAAAAATGAATGAGAGTGTAGAGTACACACATTTCAAAATGACAAGCTTAAACACTGCTGTTGAAATAATGAGGCCTGGATGCTTTATGGCATCCATTGACCTCAAGGATGCTTACTATTCTGTTTTGGTGTCAAAAGAGGATAGGAAGTTCCTGAGATTCTACTGGAAAGGAATCTTGTATGAGTTCCAGGGCATGCCCAATGGTTTGGCCTGTGCCCCAGGAATTTTTACAAAAATTTTTAATCCAGTCTTTTCCAACCTGAGAGAGGGAGGTCACGAGTGTTTTCAATACATCGATGACTCCTTTATCTTGGGAGATACAGCAGAGCAGTGTAGGGTTACTACTGACAGGCATGGACAAGAGATTCTCTAGGTTTTGTTGTGCATCCTGATAAATAGGTATTTACACTTACACAAGAAATTATGTTCTTGGGTTTCCTGTTGAGCTCACAGACTATGACTGTGAGACCCACACAGGACAAGATAGACAAGTTCAACATGGCTGTGTGGAAATTGGCTAATGGTCCCAAGCCTTACACAATAAGAGATATTGCTGGTATTGATGGTCTGATGGCGGCCTATTCTGCAGGCGTGCAGTATGGGCCGGCACATATCAAGGGTCTTGAGAGAGAAAGGAACCTAGCTCTACAAAAAAATAAAGGGAATTTTGATGCAGAAATGATTGTTGGTTCACATGGTATGGATGACATCAACTGGTGGTTAGACTGCTTCCAAAAAGATTAGAAACGAGGGTGCTGATTTTGAAATCATCACTGACGCTTCAGGCACTGGGTGGGGGGCTCACAGGGGTGAGACAACCACCAAAGGCATTTGGAAGGAGGAGGAAGTGAATCTTCATAGTAACAATCATGAGTTGATCCAATTAGGATTACAAGCATTGGTACCAGAACATGGGGTCAATATCAAAATTCGTACTGATAACACTACTGCCTTAACCAGGCAAGGAAAATGTGTTGGCAGATTACCTGTCAAGACACTTTTCACCAGATCTGAAATGGGAATTGAGTCCAAAAATTGTCAAGAAGGTTTGCAAAATTTTTGGCACACCAGAAGTGGATTTGTTTACCTCTTGTGCTAATGCTAAAATGTTTTGTGTCGTGGGGGCCACAACCTAGCGCCTGGATGCCTTGTCAATCTCATGGAAAGGAAAATACATGTATATTTTTCCTCCGTTCAGTCTGCTGGGACCCGTAATTCAAAGGATCAGGCTGGAGAGGGTACAAGCGATTCTGGTCACCCCCGATTGGCGGGGTCAACTGTGGTACGGCAGGCTCCAATGCACCAATTGGAAAAGACTTCGCTTCAGGAGAGACAGAGGAAACTTGTGTCATCCAGGAAAGCCCGCCAACAAGCTAAGGCTACAAAGTACCCCATTGGTGGTCTATCTATCATTCCTTCCTCGTGTCGGGTATGCCACCCGCATCGAGCGCGTCCACAGGTGGCGGATAGTGGAAAGGTCTATAGATATATAGACCAGCTGCGTCAGCAGTCGCGGACCAAATGGCAATGGGCCGCCTGTGTCCATGAGCGGATGAGGAATGTTTTAGCATCATCCTGAACTGGATGATGCCGCATTCCCAACGGTCAAGAGCGGATGAGGGTCACTCTCTGACACCCCAACGGTCAACAGGCAAACTGGGTCATCTGCACCCAGAACCATAGGATGACAGGGGCCTGGCTGTCATCCATATTGGTGAAGATCGGATGAAGGTCACTCAATGACACCCCAACGATTGCAGATGAAAGTCGTGGCGATGGTATAAACACGGAAGCATCGGGTATGGTAGTGCTGTCAGGTGTTAGTGTTTAGCTGCACACGCAGGCTTGGGGGATTGTACGTCGTTGGCCACTGAAAAGGAGGAGTAACAGTGGACCTCGGCGCTTCCGGAGTACCGGCATGCTGCGAAGCCCTAACAGTATGAACCCCCTGCGTAGCTGAGCAGGTCTTATCTAGGACTAGCGCTGCTCACCCCTGGACTGGGGAAGGGGCGATAAAAGGAGCCCTAAACATCGCATACTCCTCACCAAAACCCATCAGCATTCCGCGGTTGATGGGTATACGCCAGCGGAAGGAGGAAAAGTAAGAGAGAAAAAGGACAGAACCAAAGACGACGACCCGGAAACGTTAAGGAAAACGAGACAGAAAATGGAAAAGAAAATGAAAACTGGCCCTATAATGTAAGGAACTGGCCTCGGTTCCTTGTAATAGAGGCCGCAAACGGTGGGAACTTAACAAAGGTATCCCCCTTTGTCATAGGGAAAGCCGTGTCAAAGTCAGCAGGTGGAAACGTGAAACACCTGTCCAAAACCAAAAGTGGCACTGTCTTCATTGAGGTTGAGTGGGAATACCAGGCCCGCTCCCTCATGCAGCTGTCCAGCATTGCTGACAAAAAAGTCAGGGTCTCGCCTCACAGATCCCTGAACTCTTCAAAGGGGGTTATCAAGTGGAAGGATCTGCTATGGACCCCTATAGAGGAGATCAAGGTGGAGATGAGACCACAAGGTGTGACAGATGTTCACCTAATAAAAATCAAGAGGAAGGATGGAAAGGTCATGGAGACAGCGACATACATCCTGACCTTTGACCATCCCACCCCACCTGATAAAATTAGATGCGCTTACCGGGTGGTCGATGTGGAGGCCTACATCCCATCTCCGATGAGATGCTACAAGTGCCACCGCTTTGGTCATACCGGTAAGAGATGCAGAGGGAAGGCTGTCTTTGGTAGATGTGGCAAACAGGGCCACACACTACAAGACTGCCGTGGGCAAAAACCTTGCTGTGTAAACTGCAAGGGGGAACACCCTTCGTTCGCGAAGGATTGCCCACGGTTTGCTGAGGAGAAGAAGGTCCTGGAAAATTTCCATTCCTGAAGCCAGGAACTTGGTCAGGGCATCGAGGACCTCTGCCTATGCTGGCGCGGCCTCCAAAGCACCTACCCAAAGTAAGAAACCTGTGGAAAAAGTCAGCCAGGGGACATCCAAGGCCAACCCAAAAGGGCCGGTCATGGAAGAGACTGGCTCAGTTAAAACCAACAAACCAACTGCTAAAGCTGGCAACGGGAAAAAGGAAAGAGAAGCCAGGAAGGAGGCAACGAAAGTAGCCCCTAAAAGACCCACCGGGGAACCAACCTCCCCCGATGGAAAAGAAGCTGGCAAAAAGAAGAGAAAGAAGAAAAAGACAAAGAATACCAATACCATGGAAGCTTCCACAGAGGCTCCAGTGCAGGAGACAGTTGAGAAACAGGCCTTAGTTGGCCCCCTCTCTGAAGAAGGTAATGTTCAGCCAGAGGCGGATCCACCCGTCCAGGAGCTCCCTTCTGGAGACCTGTCTTCCACCGAGGTGGAGCCTCCAGAATCTGGCTCTGAGGGTGAGGAAGAACCCCGTTCTCCTGACAAGGAAGCGGAATCTTCACCTTCCACTTCCACCGCGGGGGTGGTGGATACTCCGGCCTCCCAGAGAGATGCACTGGAGGATGAGATGGGGAATAACACCATGCTCTCCTCCGAAAAAGCAGACTCTGAGGTGACTGGAGGGAAGGCTCCTCACTTCAAGATAGACCGGACCTGGGACCGTGAAAGTCCTGTGTCCTCGAGGTCTAGGAGCAAAGCAAGGGCCAAAAGCTGTGCTATGGCCTCTGATAGACACACCTAACCCCAATATGGCGAACGTTAGGTGTAATATAATCCAATGGAACTGTAGAAGAATCAGAGCAAACAGAGCAGAACTGCCCATCTTGGTGGCAGACCTCAACCCAGTTGCTCTGAGCCTCCAGGAGTTGAAAGTGACCATACAAGGTCAAATACCTAGACTTGCAAATTACAAGAGCTACAACAAAATCCCAGATCCCAACCAGGCATCAGGAGGAGTAGCTCTCATGATAAACAAGTCATACCCCCAAAACGAAATAAGACTAAATACGGATCTACAGGCAGTTGCAGCCCGAGTGACGATCAACACCTCTGTCACACTGTGCTCTCTCTATCTACCACCTAATGAGAGAGTCACGTACGAGCAACTAACATTGCTAGTGGAACAACTGCCTCCCCCATACATTCTGCTTGGTGACTTCAATGCTCACAGCACAATTTGGGGTTCACACCGCACAAACAGAAGAGGTCGGACTATTGAGAATCTTCTCGATAAAAAGTCACTATGTTTACTCAACACAGGGACTCCAACCTTTCTCTGTAGATCAGGCAGAAAATCAGCCTTAGACCTTACAATCTGTCATCCAGATATCGATGGTGACTATAACTGGAGAGTGCATCCAGACCCCCTGGGAAGCGACCACTTTCCGGTGATACTCAGCACCATCAAGGCAAACTCTCATGAAGACCAACCAGAACATTGGAAGACCTATAAGGCGGATTGGGAGCAATTCCAGGACACCTGTAGTAGGTCCTTCTTACCCTGGGAACTGGTCAAAGAGAAAAACAACCCAACACAGTACTTCACAGAAACCATCAGGGAGGTGAGTGCTATGTGCATCCCGAAAACCTCCAAACAACCTCGTGCCAAACCGGCGTACTGGTTTAACGATGAGTGCCGCGAGTCACGAAGACTCAGAAGGAAGGCACTGAGGAAGTTTGAGAGCAACATGAACTTGGGAAATATGCTAGCATATTACCAAGAACAAGCCAGAACCAAACTGGTGTACAACAACATGAAGCGTGAGTCATTCCGTGAGTATGTCAACACCATCGACACCTCCAGCCCCCTGAAAAGGGTATATCAAAAGATGAAGAAACTCAATGGAAAACCGACTCCCGCAGCAACCCACATCAAGGTTGGTGATGAGACTTTGGAGACGACACAAGAGATTGTGGATTCTCTTGCTGATCACTTCAGCAAAGTCTGTTCCAGTGCCAACTACTGAGACGAATTGCGCCAACATAAAGAAAGGGAGGAGATGAACCCATTAAACCTGCACTCTGACAACATGGAAGCATACAACAAGCTGTTCACAATGGCTGAGTTACACCATGCTCTCGAGCAGGCAAAAGACTCATCTCCAGGCCCTGATGAGATTCATTACCAGATGTTAAAGCATCTGCCAGAGCACCAACTGAGTTTGCTCCTGGACATCTTTAACAACACCTGGACCACCGGTCAATACCCATCATCCTGGTCGGAGGCCTTAGTTGATCGATTCCAAAACCTGGAAAGGATCCATCTATGCCCTCGAGCTACAGACCCATTGCTATGACCAGCTGTCTGGCCAAGACAATGGAAAGGATGGTCAACAACAGACTGGTATGGTACCTGGAGTCGAATGATCTTCTAACCCAGTACCAGTCTGGATTCAGAAAAGGTCGCAGTACAACTGACCACCTAGTCCGTCTTGAGAGTTTTATCCGGAAAGCATTCGCCAACAAAGAACATGTTGTTGCTGTATTTTTTGACCTTGAAAAGGCTTACGACACAACATGGAAATTTGGCATTCTCCAAGACATGGAAAAAATGGGACTGCGAGGCAGACTGCCACAATTCGTGGAAGGCTTCCTCTCAAACAGAACATTTAATGTCCGACTTGGTGCCACACACTCCAAGAGAGTTGACCAAGAAACTGGAGTCCCCCAGGGCTGCGTCCTCTCAGTGACCCTTTTCGGCATTAAAATCAACGAAATAGCAAAAACCCTTGCCCACAATGTTGAGTGCTGCCTCTACGTGGATGACTTTGTCATCTGCTATCGGGGCACCTCCATGGCAACGGTAGAAAGGAGATTACAGCAAACCCTTTCCCACCTAGAGACTTGGAGCAAAAACATCCTGTGTGCACTTCTGTCGTAGACGAGGATGCAAGGAAGCTCCTCACACTGCACGGGAACGCACTAAAGGTAGAAAAGGAGGTCAAATTACGCGCAATGCCTTCATCATATTCTCTGACTCGAAGTCATGCCTGCAAACTCTATGCCAGCATGACCCACAAAACCCAGTGGTGCAGCAGATGAAACAATCTATCTCGCACCTGACTCAATCCCAGAAAGAGGTCACCCTCTGTTTGCTCCCCAGCCACATTGGGATAGAGGGGAACGAGGCTGCAGACCATGCAGCTAAGAAAGCCCTGAGCCGGGAACCCGGCTTGGCTCCCATCCCCTCTTCAGACCTGCTCCCCATGGCCAAGGAGTTCATAAAGAAAGAGTGGCAGAAAAGATGGAGTTCTGACCACAACAACAAGCTCAGAGCCATCGAACCTTCGATTGGCAAAGAGCATGACCACACTGGCCTGACCAGGAGGGAATCGACAAGACTGACCCGTCTTCGGATAGGTCACTCTCTGCTGACTCACGGACACCTCATGAAGGGTGAAAACCAACCCACGTGTCAGCGATGTCATGTACCTCTGACTATGGAACACCTGGTGCTCTCATGTCAGGCAACAAAGAGGAGTAGGGACAAGCACCTTCATGGTTTGTCCATGAACAGTGTATTTACCAGCACTGGTAAGAAAGAACTTCTGACCTTCCTCAGGGAAGAGAAGATGTTCGAGAAGCTCTGAAGCGGGGGGGAAACACCTCCCCTCAATTATCGGTCAGGTGGGCTGGGGGAATGATCCTCCGGCCCGGCTGGAAGAGTAATCTTGCAGCTAGGTTGGAAAGTGGCTCTCTATACTCGTCAGTCTGTAGTAAGCTGGCCCGGTTGGTATAGAACCACGACTGTCCGGCCGGTGTCAGGATAATGGACCGGTCAGATGATGTGTCAACAGTCTGCGGCACAGCGTCTGGGTGAGGCAGCACGATAAAGAGGGGCCTTGAGCCACGAGCAGTGTGTCACTGCTACGAGCCGTGTCCCACTGCTACAAGCAGACTCCCAAACACACGCACACTCACATTCACACGCACGCACGCGCGCAAATTAAGTTTGAGAAATGAATGGACTAAATGTCTGATAACCAATGAGGCAGTCCCATGAGGCCTACGGCCTTAGGACGTTAAACAAATCAATCAATCAATCAATATCATTCCTTCTAAAGAAGAAACTGGTAAAAAGAGGATTTGACAGTCATACTATTGAGCTGGCAGTTAATGCCAGGAGACCTGCCACTAGGAAGTCATATACGACTTACCTTAAAGACTGGTGCGTTTTCTGCGTGGAAAGGGGCATCCCAGTGCTCCAGCCTACTATCCAGCAAGTGTTTCAGTTCCTTTCAAAACTGCAACGAGAGGGTAAAAGTTAACAGGACCTGAACGCAGCCAGATGTGCTCTCTCTGCCGTTTGCAATTATGTCAATGGCAAACTGATGGGACAACATCAGACCTGTAGTCAAACTGTTGATCAAAGGAGCGTATGAGATGAATCCACCGGGTCCCCACTACCACACCTTTTGGGACGTCTGTAAGGTACTGGACGTTATGCAGCAGTGGGACAATGCAACAATCTCACTTAAGAAACTCTCAATGAAGTTGAGCATCTTACTACTTCTCGTGACATCCCAGAGGGACAGACCACAGTAAATCTGTCAATCAAAAAGTTAAGGACAAAGCAGTGTTCCGCATGATGAAACTACTGAAGAGCAACCGGCAAGGTGATCCGCTGAACAAACTGCTACTTCGGAAATTTGATGAAAACCCTAGGGTGTGCGTGGTACGGTGCCTGGAACAGTACCTTGAAAGAACAAGGGAGATTCGATCTGAAGAGTCGCAGTTGCTGATTAGTTATATACAACCACATCTACCGATAGGTCAGGACACTCTGTCAAGATGGGTGTTAGGGGTGCTAGCGTTAGCAGAGATAGATGTGCAGCAGTACAAGCTACACTCCACCCGAGGAGCCTCAGCTTCGGGGCTCCTCAGGGTGGGGGGGCAACTTGAACCTGTTAATGAAATAGGCTGGGTGGCGCCAGTCCGTTTCATTTGCACGGTTCTATCACAAACCGATAGAAGACATTGTCGGGGGTAACGCCATTCTGGCTTAAACTGAAGTTGCCTTTTGTAAGGCTTGAACGTCGACTCTTGCATGTATTGGAACTTTGTAATTTTAGAATTGGTACGGTAAGTTTGACTTAGTATAGACAAACTATTGTCTTATGTTGGTATATTTTTCATCCACATTAATTGTAATCTGAGTATTACCACTTTAATATTTTCATTCATTAAGCACATGCAGAGATTGGACAGATACTATAGTGTGTGTATGTACTTTTGTGACACATGTACCTATTGGTATCAAACACTAATGAAAACTATTCATGGAAAAAGATTGCTGGAACGTGCTAGAAATTGACGAGACGTGTCAGATTTTGAGTCAATTTGTATTTGGACACAAAAATTTTTGTGGTCACAAGTGATAACTTATCAGGAGACAGAGAGCTAAAGAGTTTCTTTTACCATTTACTATAGAAATTACTACAGCTACCGTATTTGTCAGCAATTCGTCAATATATATCAGTATAAGTTTACTAACAGTTTGTCAGCAATTAATCAATATATGTCAGTACTTAGTCACTCTATATCAGCAATTGTCAATACGTGTCAGTATTTACTCACAATCTGTCAGCATTAATCAATATATAACAGAGAAATAGCCATTGATTCAATTGTGCATCCTGCCTTGACTGGTATGTGTCAAAATATGTCAGTATCTATGGACTATTTGTCAGCAATTTGTTAATATAATTATGTTAGTAATTATTCACTATTTGTCAGCAATTAGTCAATACATGGTAGTAGTTATTTACATTTTATCAGCATTTAGTCAATATATGTTAGTAACTGCTCACTATTTGTCAGCAATTAGTCTATATGTCAGTAATTGCTCACTATTTGTGAGCAATCATTCAATTTATATTAGTAATTACTCACTTTTTGTCAGCAATTAGTCAATATATGTCAGTAATTGCTCACAAATTGTCAGAAATTAGTCAATATATGTCAGTAATTACTCACTCGTTTTCAGCAATTAGTCAATATATGTCAGTAATTATTCACTCCTTATCAGAAATAGTCAACATATGTCAGTAATTACTCACTCTTTGTCAGCAATTATTCAGGATATGTCAGTACTCAGTCACTAGATATCAGAAATTAGTCAACACATGTCAGTATTTACATACAATTTGTCAGCAATTAGTCAATATATGTCAGTATTTACTCACTTTTGTCAGCATTCAGTCAATATATGCCAGTACCTCCTCCTATGTCGGTAATAATGCAGTATTTGTGAGCAACTATTCAATATATGTGACACGATCTGCAAAAAGGGGGCTTAGTGCAGGGGGTTTTAAGACCCCTTTTCCCAGTAAATGTGACATATGTCAGTAATTACTCACTATTTGTCAGCAATTAGTTAAAGCATAGTTTAGCATAGCACATAGAACACAGTTGCCCATAGATCATTTTAGGTCAATGCCCTATCCTTAGACATTTTTTTCGACCCCGTTACCTGAACACAACGATTTTTTAGGCCTAATGTGAGCCCATATATTGCCTTATGAGTCAGCCCTCGTGGAAGCCCCCAGTCCATTCTGTGCCTACTACTATAAACAGACTTCCCTCCTCTCCCACTAGATGTGTTCATGCATGAGGGCTAATTGTGAAATATTGTGTCTTCTCAGGTAAATGCATGACCTAGTCTGGATCTCATTGGAGGATATAGAGTTAGAGCAGAGGTGATTTTGTTACACTCCTCAGGATTCATTTGCACTGATTCATTGAGAGTAGCTGGGTTGGAAAGACTCCTTACAACATAGAAGCCAACTGAAGCCTGAATTCATCTCACAATGTGAGTAGGTTTCTTGACATTATAAGCCACATTTGAGCTAGATATGCATTTGTAAAATTAACATGTACGGTACCGTAAAACCCTTCATATAAGCTGTGGCTTATAGGCCATTTCAGGCCCTAGCTGATGCTTATATGATCACCCTGAACTCTGGGTGTGGCTTTTACTTATATAGACTATTCTAAGGAATAGCAACCATTTCAGGCCACAGTTACGGCTTATAGCATTCTCCCAAAGTCAGGGTGCAGCTTATATGCGGGTGTGGCTTATATGTAGGGTCTTATGGTAGTATTGTTGTAGGTATTAAGGTTTTCCGTCTAGATGATAGTCTGAGCCAATGTCACTGTGTCATGCCTATGCACCGTATGAACCCATGGGAGGGGAATAGTTCAACATTTTCAGAAGCATTTATTTTTTCAGTCTATGTGAGTAAAAGTATTGGATAGATATATTCCGAGATGACTGAAAAGGTAATTTCTGGTATAAATCTGACTCTTTCATATTTTTCTGCTTATTCCCTCAAGTTACATTTGGACAACTACCAAGAGGTGCTTTTTGGTAGTCTATTTGAGTAAATAAGGAATGTTATCACATATTTAGTGAGCGAAAAAAAATAAATTATTCCAAAGTTTATGTATGAATATGTCAACCCCATACATTATATAGGAAAGATGGAACAGGATGGCATAACCTTGCCACAGTAGATGTACATGGGTCACTCCTTTAACGCCTACAGTTCTGGGATAAGACCCTTAGTCCTCTTAGTCTAATCAGGTGACGACTGGGTCATAGTTCAAGTTTGATCCAATGGTTGGCTATATAATAAACATTGCATAACATTGATTTAAGCATGTGGCTGTGAACTTTAGACCCATATATTACCTTCTTTGAAGTGAACACATTCCAGTCTTTTTGTTGGTAGGACATACCGGAATCTCCCACGTATAAGGCGCGTCTTATACGCGAATCAGATGGTGAATGAGTCTTATACGCGGGATGCAGGCTGCCTTGAGTTGGGGGTGCACCTTATACGCGGGGTAGGCGAAATTCCAATTGGGAAATTTAGCAGAGAATTCTATATCATATATTCTTGAAAGTCACAAAATGGGTGTTAGAGCAACAGCTTCCCCAGATGGTGCATAGGTAGTGATACTATAGGGAAGAACCACATGATTAACTCGAAAAGAGTTATAGGAGACGGCTAGGGTCCTCTCATTTTCAGTCATTTTGGTGGTGCGAATAAATTTAAAAAAAGATGGAAATTTTATATATAAGAGGCAGAATTACTTATTGAATTTGTAGTGTCATTAAATGAGGAGATTTAGGGGTCTTGCAGGAAAAGGTATTTCAGTACCAACTATTGTAAATTTTGAGTAATTGTCTATATTCTACAGAGTCAGTTGGTTGGCAGCCATAAGACACTCTTTGCCTCCAATGGTGAAGGTATATGATGTTGATCCATGTATCAACTTTCCCGCCTTTTTTGGCAATGTGGTGCGAATAGCGCAGTTTTGGTGGGAGTTATGCAAATAGTGGCTTGGTGGTGCAAATAACCTGGGTGAGTAGCATCTGTTCCTCCCAGCAGATGTCTTGTGAAAGTATGGTACTATAACACTACTTAACACCTGCTTGGAGTTGGTATCTGTCTGTGAATGGGAGTGCTGAATTCAGACCACAAGCTAGACTTGCTCAAGGCTATTGATTTTAATTCTGGAGAAACAATGTAATGGAAAAGACTATCAAGTAAAAAGGGGCCAGAGCTTTGGGACAGCAGAGAGTCTAACTAACTGCAATTACCTTAAATTCTCTGATACAAATAACATTACCTGCATAACTGACCTTGCAATAAACTACAATGTTGATTTGATTCAAATATTATATGAACCTCAAATTAAAGAATTGATGGTACATAACATCTGCCAAAAAATTTTAATTTTATTTCTTTTCGAGTTACGAGCAATGCACATTGCTGCCCTATATTCTTTTATTGTGGACATTGTCTATATGTGTCATTATGTGATTCTGTGATTTAGAAGAACATTATAACATGTATATCACTGAACACAGAAAGGTATTGTCTCTGGAAGTCTTCAAACCCTGTAGTGCTGCCACCTGGTTCTATCTAGTGTAAATTCTATACCCTATGTCACATCTGAAGCTGACACCCCTGACTGTGATGCACATCAAATGATATAAATTAACCTCTCTTTTGCACTCAATCATAGCACCTTCCAAATTACATTCTGGAGTGTATCATCCCATTCCTCCACTATTTTGTGGTCATTTATAAGCCTGGATGGCACCTTTTTTTAAAGTTTATTGGGATAACTACATTTACATAGTAAGTGCAATTATAACTTGGTGCCCACGCGTTGTGGTAATTATACCAAGCCCCCTACACATTTCAATTCTTGTTAAGACAGTCTAAACGTAGAACAGTAATGGCCTCATATTTATATTTAACATCAACAGTATATTATTGATACCGTATCATAAATTACAATAATATCTGTCTATGATCAGGTTAATGATGAGATGAGATGAGGATGAGTTCTATTTCTAAATAGTCACACAAGTTTTCACATAAAACAGTCTGGGTAGTCTTTCTTTATAGAGTTCTTAAACTCAGATAGGGTCTCTATGACTGTATATTTTAGTTTTAGCTGATTCCACCTGCAACAGGCTCTATATAAAGCGCTACGGATTACAATAGGCTTAAGGCTATGTGGTATTAACAATCTTTTTCCCTGATGAAAACGGGTGGGAATATTTCTATTGTCGACTAGATTTTCACACTTTGACAGGTAAAAGGCATAGAATAAAAGATGTTGATCTCTTCTGTCAGCAAGCTCTATACACTTACTTACTTGTTTAATTTGTTCTGTTGTCATGGTTGGATTTTCCTCCAATTTAACTTTATAGACTACTCTTAATGCCCAATTTTGTAGTAATTGTAATTCTTTTGTTTCTCCTCGATAGTCCCTATCCCATATAAAATCACAATAGTCGATGGTTGGTAGTACCATGGACTTGAAGATGTCTAGAGCCGTAGAGTTATCAACATATTTTCTAATTCTTGCAAGCTGAAAAAAATTACCGTATTCTCCCGCGTAGAAGATGCGCTGCGCGTATAGGACGCACCCCAAACTCAGCAGAGGCATTTTCACGTATAAAACGCACCTCTTAGGGTTCAATTTTGTAAATCTCGTATAAGACGCACCCCCAACTTGAGAGAAAGCTATAAGACACCCCAGCATTTTGTTTGGCGTAGAGGACGCGTCTTATACGCGGGAGTTTACGGTATGTCTTATATTTTTTGTACAATTAGCTCGATGTTTTATGAAGTTAAGTTCAGGGTCAAGATCTACACCTAAATATGAGAAATTATATACTCTCTCTAATACAGAATTGTTCAGCATAAAAACACAGTTTTCATTATGATTTCCATTATATAACATCCATTTTGTTTTCCTTTCATTGACAGTGAGAGAATTATGTAGGCACCAATTATACACAGCCTTAATAGCATTGTTCATATCCTGTGGGGTATTTACAGTTATGACTGCATCATCGGCGTACAAAGTGGTTTCAAACGGTCCAACCGTCGGGAGAGAGTTTATATAGACAGAAAAAAGCACCGGACCTAAAACTGATCCCTGAGGGACACCATATTTCATACACTTGGAGGTGGACAATACATCATTAGCTATGGTATTTTGTGTCCTGTTATGAAGATAATTTTCAAAGAATTTACAAGTTGGACGGTCAAGGCCTAAAGTTGACATTTTTCCTAGTAATTTAGAGTGTGATACAGTATCGAAAGCCTTTTTATAATCTAGATATAGACAATATGAAGGTTTATTTAATATAATATTATTAATTATTGTTGATAGATGTTCAGTTATAGCGGACTGAGTGGAACGTCCAGTTCTGTTGAGTTGGGCATAATAAATTGCAGTTTTCCATATAGGTTTGGAGTCTACTACAAACAATTTTTTCTAAAATTTTTCCTGGTACTTGTAGTAAGCTTATGGGCCTAAGGTCATTTACATCAAGAGAGTTTGCTTTTTTATGTAGAGGGATCACTGTCCCAGCTTTCCATACAGTAGGGAAGACTGAAGTACATAGACATTGGTTGTATAGAACAAATATTACATCAGCAATGGCGAGAAAGGCATCTTTGATTATATATGATTTACAATTCTTTATAGCAGATGGTTTCTTAATATTAATCGCTTTTATCAGCTTAATCAGGTCGATGTAGGAGATGTTATACATGAGGTTAGTGTCCAGAATTGGTTGACCATATGGTACATTAACCGCTGGCTCCCCCTCACCAGGTGGGAGTGCTTTTGCTAGGTCCTCTCCAATATTTACAAAGAAGCTGTTAATATACTCTGCACAAGTATCTGGAGGGACAATTAAATTAGTAGTCTTATTTCTAAGCTTAATAAGGGTAATATAGAATGGAAAATATTCCCAAAACCCTCTTCGGGTTTTCAGTCCCCCCTGAAAATATGAACTAATGAAGGCAAAAAATTCTTTTGGTCTCAGTGTCAACGTTTCGACCCTCTCGGGTCTTCTTCAGGACTGTTTATTTACTTTGGAACAAAGGGTGATATCAAGTGTGGAGGCGTTTCACAGGAGTCATTTCAACATTATAGCCAATCTATAGATGTAGATACATCGTAAGTTCTCACAAAGGTGTCCCTTAAGAACTCAGTACTAGTTAGGTGAGTGTGGATATAATATATATACAAATATACATATATATATATATATATATATATATATATATATATATATATATATAAAACCCGTGGGAGGGTTGACCCAGGGTGACATTATACGATTTTTTTGCACCAATATATGAAAACAACTTTCTTGAAACGAGAATATATTAAACAAGAATCACAATATATGATGGCCTTTTCAGGCCATGGGTTACAGGTAATTGTAATGGAGAGTTAGGGTACCATCGGGATTGCAAAAATACCAGTTTCTTTGGGTTCTTGGTAGGAGTGGAGCAGGGGTCTGAATGACAAAAAGGTCATCGTCAATGTGAGAAAAATTGATTGGGGGATATTCTTCCCAGGGATACAGTATTTCTGTGAGGAAACCTTCAGAGTCATCATGGTGGCCAATAATGTCCTTGTCTGGAATGTCAATACCTGCCAGGCCCATGGCCATTTCAATGAGGTTATTAGTTGAAAGTTCATCCATCAGGGGCGTACCGGTATCCAGTGGTAATACAGTGGTGGGATTGGTAGTGTCAACTATCGGCCAAGACGGGACTGTAGCTGGTAGTTGGGTGGCATCATGGTGAATAATACTACTAGTAGCCCTAGTGTTCATGTCATTGGTGGTGGATTGAGCAGTGTTGACAGCATTATGATAATGTGGGTTGTAGACGGAGTCTCTTCTAGTGGTATATTCCATTAGAAGTCGGCGATAGTTAACAGTCTCAGTTTCATGTGAGTTGCTCGGATGCAGGGGAATATAATTAAAACCGGCGCCTAACATGGAATCAGGATGTTGTCTTCTTTGGTGTCTGTTAAAATTAGACCTTTTGGCAAACAGAGCGCCACAATCTAGGCAAGCTACCTTAGACGGGCCATGCATGTTGTTAATGTGTCTGCGTAGACCTAAAAATGTTACAAATGTTTTACGGCATCCATCACAACGTAATCCCATGTTTAAGTAGGTGTTTTTAGGAGCGGTCGTTCAAACCCCCAGGTTGCCAAGTGCCTAATAGTCTAATCCAGGCCTGTTCAAGTGGGAGGCGTTCATTTAAACGTTGCGCCGTGCTGTCTATAACTGTCATTCTTACGTTGCTAAGGCCGCAGCCTGTGTCGTCACGGTAATGGTCTGCGACGTTGGTGTCCCTAGGGATACTGTCGCTAGGGCTAATGTCGTCAAGGTGTTGACCCAGTCTAGTTTTGGCAGCGTGACCAGTTTGGCCTACGTATTGTTTCCTGCATTGGGTGCAGGTCAGTACGTGGTGTACGAGGTGGCCGATCCACCACGAGGGGGAGACCTCCCCCGAGGGGTGGATCAGCCACCGAGGACACCAGGGGAGTTTAGTTCTATATTTATTTTATGTTTTTTGAGGTTTAAATAAGGAAAAATGATCAAAATCCGGTACCGTAGTTCCCCGTAAAAGCGCCGATCCGCCATTTTGAATGTTTACATGCACTCAGAACGAGGCTGCAGTGGTGGATCGGCCGCTGTGGTGGATCGGCACACGTTACGCCACTGGGGGTGTGCGGATCGGCCCTCCAATGCTATCTCTATGGGAAGAAGTTATTGACATAAAATAAATCACATTATTAGTACGACATGTGTTGTGTCCTACAATTCTGTACGTCCTACTGTTGGTGGTGCTTGTGATGGTATTAGTGTTTTCAATGCGGCGGCAGAATTTACATCTACCACAGGAGGTGCTTTCTGGAGGCTGAGTTTGATGTGGGTTATTTGTGTGGACTAATGAAGTCCGCAGGCTGTGGGATTTACGGTATGCTATCATTACACGTGGGGGGTATTTCCCTGTCTTGGTAGGATATGCAGTGAGGACTGGGTGTAGTTCTTTCAGAAACCCAGCGATTGGTTGGTGCTTCGGATTGTACTCTGTAACATATGTGATGACTGCATCTTTTCCTTTATTTGGCGGATGGAGCAGAATTTGTCGAGATGTGCCATTAGCTTTGGCCATGGCGACCCGTAGGATTTTGTAGGCATAACCATAGGACCTGAATGTGTTGATGAGTATCTTGCTGTCTCCTTCAAAGTCGGCTGGTTCTGCATCTATTTTCTTCAGCCTGAGTAGTTGGGAGTAGGGTATAGATTTCTTCAAAGCGCTGGGGTGGTATGAATTGTAGTGTAGATAAGTGTGGGCGTCTGTAGGTTTCTTGTAGAGTCGAGTTTGGAGTTTACCGGTTGGAGTCCTATACACTGTAGTGTCCAGGAAATTTACCTCAGTGTTACTTGTCTCAGCAGTGAACTTGATTGTAGGGTGGAAGGCATTGATAAAATCAATGAAATCTTTGGCATTTTCTTCCCCTTGGATGATCGCAAAAATGTCATCAATGTACCTCTTCCAGACTTTGGGTTTGACACTGCTTTGTTTTAAGATCTGTTCCTCCAGGCTGCCCATGAATAAATTCGCGTAATTGGGGGCCATTTTGGTACTCATGGCAGTGCCTTCTATCTGTAGATAATGATTGGCGTTGAACTCAAAGGCATTCTTGGTCAGGATAAAGTGTAGGAGTTTGGCTATCACAAAGGTGTGTGGTTCTTTTATAGCCCTTTTGTTTAAGTAGTCCAGTGAGGCAGCAATGCCTTCCACATTGGGGATACTTGTGTAGAGGCTGGACACATCAATGGTGAGTAGCACATCGTCGTCTTGGAGGGGGTCTAGGCCCTCTATGATGTTGATGAAGTTGGTAGTGTCCTTGATGTAGCTTGGTAGTTCAGAGGCCAGTGGTTTTATAATTTTATCTGATTTTTTTCAGTGGGACCTCCACAGCCTGATATTATAGGTCTTCCGGGGTTGGAGGGCTTGTGTATCTTAGGTAGTGTGTAGAACTTGGGGGTTCTAGGGTAGTTGGTGGAGAGGTGTTTTTTGCTGTTAGGGGGAAGGTTTCCCTGTCTTTCCAATCTGTGTAGTTCATTGGAGAGGGCTGTGTTGTACTGGATGGTGGGGTCTCTATTGAGTAGCATATAGGCTCTAGAATTGGTAAGGGTTAATAATTAATAAGGGTACTACTAGTCTTATGTGGTAATAGTTTATGTATAGCATCCCAAAATTTGGCTGGGTCTGTTTTTCTAAACCTTAATAATATCTCAATTTCATGTTTTTGGCTAAGAAACAGTTCACGTTTGACAATGAGCTTATAATGTTTAGCTGCAGCCCAGTCTCCATCCGACTTAGTATGTCTGGCTTTTCTATAAATTTTGTCTCTCACCCTCATCAGTTCCAGAATCGGTTGTTTTAGCCATGGTGGTGTATATTCAGGTATGTTCATCTTTTTGATAGGACATATTCTATCTAGCTTGGCCAGAATGACGGTTATAATTTTATTCCACATTTCATTGACATCATTTACCATCATAATCTCAGTCCAATCATATTGTGTTAACATATTTTTAAACAATAAGAAATCATACCGTCTATAAGATCGTGCGTATACAGTTTTCTTCTTTAGTTTGGTTTTATCACACTTTAGGGTCATGTATATGGGGGTGTGGTCCGATATATGCACATCTATTAAGCCTGAGAAAGCAATGTTATGTACATTTGTATAAATATGATCCAATACAGTCCCTGATACAGGTCTTGTGATATCATTAATGATTTGAAACAATTTGTTTCCGGTACAGAATTCATTTACAGTGGCGTCTTCAACATCCTTTTTACATAGTAAGTTAATATTAAAGTCACCCACTAATATCAGTTTTCTATTTTTAGATACACCTTTCAGAAGTGCGGTAAGTTTATTGTATATTGCACTTTTATCTTTACTGTCTGGTGGACGGTAGCATACAAAAATCTTATATTTTGTCACATTTATTTGAGCATCAACACATAATATTTCAAAGTCATTTTCTATAAAAGAACATGTAAGATCAGGGATAGCTATATAGTGATCTTTCAGGTACAGCATAAGACCGCCAGCGTTTTTATTTCTGGTTGGATACCTGTCCAATCTTACATATTGATAGCCAGGGATGTGTAGGTCCACATCTAGTATAGAAGGTTTTAACCATGATTCTACAATACCAGTGATGTCAGAATATGAAATCAGTCTAAAAGTATCTGTTCTTTTACCATAAATAGAGCGAGTATTTGTGCAGAATACCTTTAGACCCTTCTGTAACCTAACATTATCCAAAACTACCATTTAGATAATGACTTACAAAGCGATCCATTCGATATGAATGATATGAATGATAGGTGTGAAGGGTGACCATAGTAAAGGCATATTCAGACTGTTTGACTATCATTGAAAGGGGGTCTGGAGCATGGACTAATTTTTTAAAGAAAGTATATACATTATTAAGTGCATCGCTTTACTGGTTATGAGAACGTAAAACACAAAATTGAAAATAAAAAAATAAAAAATAATAATCAGCTATCAATCTACAGGTAGTCTAGTAATTATTAGCCAAGCGCTATCTAGCCTTAGGTTAGAGGTCAGTAGAAACAATTCGACACTGGTACATTTCAATGCTAAACCAAGCGCATCCAATGACCTGAAGACGCTGTAGATAATGTATAGAGTGCTGGTATTTTTGGATGCAGCCATAATAGAGGTGGTCAATAAAATGAAATCAACTCGACACTAGTACATTTCAATGCTAAACCAAGCGCGTCCATTGACCTGGAGACGCTGTAGATAATGTATAGAGTGTTGGTATTTTTGGACGCAGCCATGATGGAGGTGGTCAATGATATGAAATCAACTCAACACTAGTACATTTCAATGCTAAACCAAGCGCGTCCAATGACCCGGAGACGCTGTAGATTATGTATAGAGTGCTGGTATTTTTGGACGTAGCTATAATAGAGGTTGTTCAGCTGATTTGTTACATCATTTTGGCGAGGTATCAGTGGGTCAAAACAAAATGAGCTCCTGCTCACAGTGCAATACAAAATTAAGCTAGGCATATCCATTGGTCTATAGATGTAATAAATTTAACTATATTTATAACAGCCTCACAGTTGTTTTGCAGGATATTAACAAAGCTCTAAGTAAGTTTTCTATTCATAAAAAACAGACAGTCCCCTCTTGTAGATTACCTTCAAAAATCATATGATCAATCAGAGATACATACACTTAGTCCTGTATCAGCTTAATGCCTTTGGGAACAATTGGTATGTCATGTCTAATCGAAAAAGGTATTACTTTTTATTAGGGCTGAATGCAGTAAGCATTCGTTGTAGCTTGCTCGATCCCTGACATTTTTTCTTTATCAGAATGTTTCTTGAATTTATCTTGCTGTCTGGTACTTGACCTTCTATTGGTCGACATGATGGGATTCTGGGCGGTGGCTGTGTATGTGGTGGTAGTGATTGCCTTTGGAGGGGGAGAACCATGAGCACCCTGTAGTTCATCCATTGTTAATATCAATTATCCACCTAATATCAATTAACAGTCCTCCTCCAGGGGCTCTGATATCTTAACAACCATATTCACAGCTTGGGAGTGTCTTTACCTGTTGAGAACAGGTAAAGCCCACTAGATGTGACATAAGGTAGATGAGGTAGTTAAAAAGGAAACACCAGGTGGCAGCACTACATGGTTTGAAGACAATACCTTTCAGTGTTCAGTGATATACATGTTATAATGTTCTTCAGAAGGTCAGAATCACATAATGACACATATAGACAATGTCCACAATAAAAGATCATGTGGTTCTACCCTATAGTCACTACCTATGCACCATCTGAGGAAGCTGTTGCCCTCACACCCATTTTGTGACTCTCAAGAATTTATAAGTACAATTATCATCCACAACCTGGGATGTTGGTTGCGCCTTGTACGCGGATCATACCTCAGGAATAATGGGGGGGGGGGGGGGCCTTATGCGCGAGGTTTTCCTAATTATTGATCCAGAGGCACTAGGTGCACCTTCTACGTGAATCAGACCTTCCTGAATAGGGGGTGTGCCTTCTACGCGGGCTGCGCCTTCTATGCGGGAGATTACAGTAGCTCGTGGGGTCTCCATTACCTGATCATTGTAGCTCTGAGGCTGAAATTGGGAGATTTTACCTCGGGAATACTTCGGGTATTTCCGTAACCGATGAGATACGAACGAGGGCGGTCACGTGACGACAGTTTGGATCGAGCGTCCGTGTTTGGCAGACGGTTTTATACTTCCAGGTGAGTTTTTGTTCGTTTTTTAACTTTTTGCTGCCCTTTTTCGGGCAGCTTTTACCCTATTTTAGGGGTTTTTGTTCTTGTTTTACTTCTAGCCAAGGTACGCCGCTGGGGTACCTTTTTAGCGCTAGAAAATAAAGTTTTTCTCTCAAAGACAGTCGTCATGTCGGCAGGCTGTGGGGAGTTTTTACATTTTTACAAATTCCTGGAGGAATTCCGCTGGAATTCTCTCGTTACAGGGATCTTACAGGGGCTCTTGAGCATTCCCTGATGTTTGGCACCCTTTTTGCCTTCAATTTGCACGGTTTTCGGGCAGTTTTTGTGGGTTAATTTGGCGAGTTTTCGCCGTTGTGTACATATTGGCTTTGCCGCGGACCTAGAGTTGACCGCGTGTGGAGGTTAAACTTTCTGTGGCATTGGTAAGGTATCGCTAAGCTGGTCTACTCCAGGTACATGTTTTTGTAGTCCTGCTCTAAGTACATACCGCGACCAGGTCGCCAGTCTCTAATATTTATCGCTAAGCTGGTCTACTCCAGGTACATGCTTGAGTGATCCTCGTGATGCCGGATTGGGAGAGTCAACCCTGGAAGGCAAAAGCCCACAAGTATGCGGTGGACTACGTACGGTTCCGCAAGAGAAAAAACAACCTACTACCTCATGGGGCCCCTACAAGCCTACAGTTCATAGGAAGTCTACCAATTATAGCTTTCCTTTTCTGAGGCGACGCCTCCAAAAGGAAGGGTATGACAAGGCTTCCATTGACCTTATGATAAAAGCTTGGAGACCATCTACAAGAAAACTTTATACGACTTACATAAACAAATAGATCGTTTTCTGTGTTGAACAGGGTTATAACTGGATGAAGGGCACTATGCCACAAGTGTTTAAATTTATGAGAACCTTGTATGACTCGGGAGTAGGTCATGGAGTTATGAATGTGGCACGATGTGCTTTGGGAACCCTGTTACCACAGGTAGATGGGGCGCCTATTGGGCAACATCCAAACATTTGCCATATGGTGAAGGGTACATACGAAGATAGACCTAGTGGACCAAGGTATGACACGTTTTGGGACGTTACAAAGGTATTCAAGTTGTTCAAAAGTTGGGGGGATAACAGTTATTTGTCACTTAAGAAGTTATCGTTGAAACTAGCTGTCTTAATTTTGCTTGTCACATCTCAAACAGGGCAGACAATCTTAGCGTTAAGGACAGATGAACTGTCTTGGGAGGACAGAAATGCTGTCTTCAGACTCAGCACTCTGTTAAAGTCTAACAGAGTGGGTGACCTTTTAAACACTGTGGTCTTGAGACCCTACATACTAAATGAAAAGCTCTGTGTGGTCAGCACCCTCAAGGCATATCTCACTAGGAGGCAAAAGGTCCGTGAAAAGTCTGAACGACTTAGGAGGAAGCTGAACCTTCCACCTCTTGAAAATCCACTGCAGCTCCTTATGAGCCTCATGACGGAATCAGTAGGGATACCCTGGCCAGGTGGACCATTGCCACTCTAGACATGGCTGAGATTGACACTTCACGTTGGAAGGCCCACTCTACTCGGGGGGCCTCAGCTTCAGCTTCCACCAAGGTAGGATCCTGCTTAAATGCCGTAATGTGCCTGGCAGGGTGGAAGTCAGCTGACTCATATCGGAAATTCTACAACAAGCCCATCGAGATTGATACAGAGCATGTAGCTACAAACTTGCTGAGACTAGCAGATTAGATTTGTTGAACGTTCAAATGTATGGGTTATCTGGTGTATTAATTGCATTGGTTGGTTATTTGACTACTCCAGATTACTAGTGTACTGTGCTTTAACCAAGTTGGTGATGATAAAGGTCAGAAAATTAAAGGTGTTGACTTGATTCTGTATTGGGCTTGGTCAATTAAAAAATTGATAATAATTGAGAATTATTGATAATAGCCAAAAATCTTTATGACTAGAAAAACACATTCGCTTTCAACATCTCATTGGTTACAGAAATACCCGAAGTATTCCTGAGGTAAAATTTTGGAATTTTGGGAAACTTGCCGTAGGGTACCGGAGGGAAGTTGAAGTATATGCTCACTTCTCTTAGTCTCTATACTCTATATCTCTTAGTCAACCTATCCCCTAAAGAACAAATCCAACAGCCTACCTCACGCATACATCTACCTATCACTCATGCTATATATCCTTCAGGCCACCTATCCTTCAGGCTACCTATCCTTCATGGTATAGAGCCCTCAGTTTATTACCTTAAAAAATGTTTTGTTGTCAAGTGGGATAGCATGAATGATATGCAGCATGGAGGATAGGAAGAGGGGAATAAACAACAGACATGTAGGATAGGAAGTTAGCTAGTCTAATGATAGCCATGGTGAGGCATTTAAGAAAAGCATGATAATTCAATGGGCTGAGGGATATGTAAGGTAAACATGAGTGATATGCAGACTTGAGGATAGGTACAATGAGCGATAGGTATATTTCACAAGGCATGGACTATAAGAGCTATTATAAAGGTAGAAAGAATAGAATACAAGGTGAGAGATACATAGATAGCTGGGTAGGTAGACTGAAGGCTATATACTATGGAGGATAGGCACCCTGAAGGATAGGTAACCTCAATGATATATAACATGAGTGATCAGTAGATGTATGCTTGAGGTAGGCTGTTGGATTTGTTCTTTAGAGGATAGGTTGACTAAGAGGTCATAATAAAGGTTGGATGTGAGCTATCCCAGATGATCAAGCTGTGATAGGTAGGAAAGCTATAAAGTGAGCTTGAGGGATAGGCATTGAAGAGGATGGGTAGCAAGGAGGATAGATAATAACAGTTTAAGAGATAGGCACAGAGGGTACCTTGTAAGGTGAGCATATTCAGAAGATACATTGGTGCTAGGTAATATCACATATGTGCCAGTCAAATATGAGGGATGTGCAGAGTTGGGGGATAGTCACCATGAGGGATAGGTAAAGTGAATGATAGGCAGATTGAGGATAGGTAGACTAATGGTAAGAATGTACAGAGAAAATTAGGTACAAAGGTGAGGGGTAAACTTTAATCCTTTAAGCCATTTGAGGGAAAACCTAATTAAACTCTAGATGTTTCAAGGGATAGGTAGTATGAGTGATAGGCAGACTAAGGGATAGGCAGTATGTTGGAGAGGCAGAGCCATATGCAGGCAGAGTATTTGTCAGGTTGGGATAGGCAAACATTGGGATATGTAGATTGAGGTACTGACTTTGATTAGCATGTTGCATCTATAAAAAGTTCAAATCATTTTCAATATAACTTTTGTACATTTTTCAAATATTCTCATCATCAAACCTCATTTTTAGGTACCTTTGGCCAAATTTTGAGAATCAATACCACAAATTTCGGATTCAGCAGGAGTTTCTGGTATAGGTGGCCCCTTGTTTCCATTTGATATCACTCTGATAAAGATTCCTGACATCTCCATAAACCCCCTTATCTTACATAGGACTCAGTACTGAACACAAAAGGTAGCCTACTTTTAAGAGGGGGTAGAGGGGGGTGGCTTGCACTATAGGACTCTATGGAGTAACATATCCTAGGGAACCTATACTATTCTTGCTAAAACTGCCATATGGCAACCTATGTAGGATACAACTTGTTATGTTGGGCGATGCCTTGGGGACATCTAGGCTCTAAGCAGGATACATCTTGTTATGTCGGTCAATGCCCTAGGGGCATATGGGCATGTGCGCCCCTGTAGTGATGCAGCAATGATATGGCATGGATGCAGCAATGGGGCAGCATGGATGCAGCAATGTGGCAGCATGGATGCAGCAATGGTACAGCATGGATGCAGCAGTGGTGCAACATGGATGCAGCTATGGTGCAACATGGTTGAATCAATGGCACAGCAATGGTTCAACATGAGTGTAGCAACATGGATGCAGCGATGGTGGGACATAGATGCAGAGATGGTGAGACATGGATGCAGTGATGGTGGGACACTGATGCAGCAATGGTGGGCCACTGATGCAGCAATGGTGGGACACAGATGCAGCAGTGGTTGGACACAGATGCAGCAGTGGTGGGACAAGGATGCAGTTATGGTTGGACACGGATGCAGCAGTGGTAGGACAAGGATGCAGTGATGGTTGGACATTGATGCAGCAATGGTGGGACATGGATTCAGTGATGGTTGGACATGGATGCAGCAATGGTGGGACATCGATGCATTAATGGTTTGACACAGATGCAGCAATGGTGGGACATTAATGCAGCAGTGGTGGGACACAGATGCAGTAGTGGTGGCATACGGATGCAGCAATTGTGGGACACAGATGCAGCAGTGGTGGGACATGGATGCAGCAATAGTGGGACATGGATGCAGCAGTGGTGGGACATGGATGCAGCGGTGGTGGGACACGGATGCAGTGATGGTGGGACACGGATGCAGTGATGGTGGGACATAAATGCAGCAATGGTGGGACATGGATGCAGCAATGGTGGGACATGGATGCAGCAATGGTTTGACACTGATGCAGCGGTGCTGGGATATGGATGCAGTGATTGTGGGACACAGACGCAGCAGTGGTGGGACATGGATGCAGCAGTGGTGGGACATGGATGCAGCAGTGGTGGGACACGGATGCAGCAGTGGTGGGACACAGATGCAGTGATGGTGGGACAAGAATGCAGCAATGGTGGGACATGGATGCAACAATGGTTGGGCACTGATGAAACTTTTTGGATGTACAGCCACTTGAGGTTTTAGACCTTGTTCTACATCCTTGGAACTCGTTCATGTTACATATGTTTCTCTGACAAGATTTTGCTGTATGGAGCCCCCTATGTTTGTATCCACAAATAGGGAAGATGTTCATCTGATACTATTGATCATTTGATATAAGGCGGGAATCCTAGTCCCCACTGCCACATACCTTACTTGAAGCCCCCCCCCCGATCAAACCTAGGACATGCTACAGTGTGTGTTTACCACTTTACTGTAAAATTCCTTTATAACACACTGGTTGGCACAGGCAAAAAAAAATTGTTATGACCAAATTTTGTAGCATCCAAATTAGACAATTAACACATTAAGGGCTGATGTTAAGAATACTCAACATCCATGTAGGGACAGATGCTGAGTATTCTCAACACCATGTAGGGGCTGATGTCAAGCTGATGATAAGTATATATTGATATGGCAGCCATGTTTTGAAATTTGAGATAGACTGCTATTTTTGGGCTGAGTATATTATTTACCTATTTAGGGGATGAGGAATTCGAATCTAGAAGGTTTAGAGTGATAGGGATATTGAAAAAATGGTTAGAAATGATCAACAGTGTATTATACCTTGCGACCTCCCACCAGCTGGTACATGTACTGCTCAAATTCCAGTCCCCCAGCCTTAAAAAGTACCCTCATAGCTCGCTCTTAAGAGGTTAAGAACCATTTCCCTGACACCTATGGGGCTTTTGAATGAGGTTCCATATGCCCACTGTCAATCCTTGTCCTTGATATAAAAAAGATGAATAGCATTTGATTTATTAATGCTTCATGCCTTTTAGGGGTAAGGGGTAAGGTTGGGTGGCTGTAGAGGGTAATAGCTTGAAACCATTCAGCCACAATTTTAAGAATATGCTGTGAACTGTTTGTTCCCCACTCGTGCAAAAAAAGTCACTACCAATCTTTCCTAGAATAGCAGGGCTAATACGCAAAAGGCACATCCTCCCAGTAAAACATTTGTTACTCTTAACTACAATGTAGCATTGAACTGTTGTATTTTTTTTATCTTGGTATGTAAGGCGGCACGCCTGTTGAAGCTAGGGAATGGGTAGACAAATCTTGCCAAAGTTACGCAATGTAAATTGCTGAACTAACGATACAAAGGTTTTAAGAAAGGCCTGTCACGCAAGCTCACGTTTCCAGCCATGTTAAAGCCATAGTGGGTAGAAGTTACATATCATACTTTTACAAGTAAACATGAATTATCAGTTATGTTTCCCGATTCAAATTGGAAAAATCATTGGTTCTGATGTGTTATTTAGCTGTATTTGAAGTGGATGCAGCGTGTCCATGTGTCCACTAGTGTCCACAACTGTCTGGAGGTGGCATGCCAGTCTGGACTCAGATGGGGAGGTAGGGGAAGGGGGGCCCTATTCATTCTGAATATTCATGACTTTTTCTATAGCTGACGATTCAGAAAGCTCCTATACCTCTTCTGCCTTGCGCATCATGCCAAAAATTGTGTCAAATTCTTTTTTTTCCCCTGACTGGGATAAATATTTTTAGCCTAAATCCAGCTTAGTAAGTATAAGTAGTCTGAAAGGTTAAACGGAAGCCGATTGGTTGCTTTAAGTGAAATTCCTCTGCCCAAAATTATGGTAAATTATTTTTTATTAAAAAGTCATTCCGTACTACTTGTTCTTACCAAGCAACAAGAGACCTTGGTACTGTAGACTTTAGAAAATAAGTACTAAAAATCCAATCATTGCAACTGTGCCAGGTAATTGGCACAGCATTAATTTGGCACAAGGGAAGGAGTGTTTAACCGTCCAGGGATATATGTGTAATAACATGCCAATGCAGGAGGCCAGTGTAACATATGTGGATCAACACGGTAAAAGGTATGCCCGTGCACCCCCTTGTGGTCTACATCTGTAGCTTGAAGGTTTGTAACTAAAGTTACTTTAACATTACTGGATCGTTACATGTATGTCATTGCTTTACAGATATGTATATGACAAATTGTTTAGACTTGTTAGAGTAGGTGATTCCACACAACTATGGGGTTGTATGTTAAGTTGAACATGTATAATGGTAGGCTTTATTTAGCTGTACACAAAGCTTGTTGGAAATGTGGATAGGCGCTGTCTTCCCTTAACAGATGGTACTCATGCATATATGTACCTGAATATATTAACAATCAGAGCTATTCGTTACATACACGAATGAATAACCTATGCTTGCGGACATGGCAGGCCAATCTCCATGACTTTATATCATAGATTTCAAATAACAGCAATTACCCATAAAACCCCATAAGCCAGATTTTTTTCCCCTATTTTGGGCCAAAACCGGCTTCTAAATTTTCCCCCAACTCTACCCTGGGCTTATGACTGGGGTTTTTAATACAATAGATTAAAGAGAAAATAGGGACAATTTGGCCCTAAAATCAGCTTATACGATTTCCCTGAACTCATCCCCCGGCTTATGACTGGGGCTGGCTTATGACCGGGGTTTTATGGTATCATGCCATCAGCAACCTCTAGATATTTAATCAAATCAAGTTATACTATACAGTGGGACTGTAATGGCCGTCTGTGAGTGAGTCTACCGCGAGAGCGTGCGACAGATATTCATAGGTTTGGACAGGATATTCGTGCAGCAACTTCACCAAACCTTCAGGGAGGCTTATTGAATGTCTAGAGCCAAGCCTGATAAGGTCTTCATAAGGAAAAACCCTACTTTTAACCCTATTTTAGGAGTTTTTAACTCTGAATTGTCATTGAGTGAGCGATATTAGGGGTCGCATCAGCTCGGGCCTACCTGTACTCACCTGGTCTCCAACACCGTGACAGCCGGCTACACACCACAACAATGGCGGAGAAACATAACCAAGAGAACGACCACACACCCTTTTTAGAAGCTATCAGGGATCTACAAACATTAAACCTGGGGAGAAAAGACTCTCCAATAGTAGCTTTACAGGAAAAAACCGGTGATGTACTGAATCTGTTGCCCCTGTGGAGTGGGGACCTTCATGTGAGGGCATGAAGGAGCAGAATAACTTCATTGGGAGTCCACAAGGAGAAATCTCCTTCCATACTAACAGTGGGCATACCAGATTCGTAAAAGGCGACAAACTTGGGGTTTCTTGTGTCTTGGGGTGAGCATGTGGGCAGCTGGTGTCCATATGCGCGGGCCTGGGCTTACATGCTTGTCTTTTGCCATGGGATTCCCCCTCAGTGAACCACGTCTGAGTGATCAAAGGCCGTGGTTTGTCTGGCCCTGCCTATGGGACCAGGCAAATAAAAGAACACTTGCTATCCTTCGAAAAGAGTAGGGGAATGAAGCCCCGGTAGCGGTTTTCCCCCTCGACCCTCCTCATAGATTCGGTCATTCATCTCATAGATTCGGTCATTCATAGATTCGGTCACTGCTGTGTCGGGCAAGCAGCATATAAATACCTGTCCAAAAAGAAAAGAAAGGACTTAATGTCCGAGAAACCTTGAATGTCTGAGTTCCTCGATGGCCCCCGGACGTAAAACTAAACAAACAAACAAACAAACTGAATCTGTATAAGGACGAAGCCATTACAGTAAGTGAAAATATTAGATGGAATTACGATGAAATTGTCCAACTCAAAACTAAGAACGATGCACTAGAAAATGAACTAAAACAGTTGAAAAATGAGATGGCTGAAGTACAACGTACTACTAGGGTAAATAGAGCTACCATTGACGACAATAAAGAACAAATTTCTGTGTTGGACAATAATCTGAGAAGACGAAATATCGTGGTTGATGGACTAGCCTATCAAGAACGTGAGCGCACTAAGGATGTAGCATACCATTTACTACTGGGCATTGACCCATCTCTCGATTACTATGACATAGATTATGCTTTTCGCTAGGGACCACCAAACAGAGCCACTCGTACCATGGTCATTGTTATGACAAAAGCCTGTGTTAGGGACTATATACTTTCTAGAAAAGGAGAGTTGAAACACAAGAAACCATTAGTGTTTTTATCTGATGATTCTAATCCAGCCATAAAAAAAGCAGAAATCTGATGTCAGGTCTATAGCTTATCTAGGACAAGAAGTGGGAATGGATGTCAAACCAAGAGGAAGAGGCTTACTGGTTAATGGAAAATATTACCCACATAAAGCACTGAAAGACCTTCCTTCTGAGCTACAACTTGCAAATGCAAAAACGGTGGTCACAGACAGTTATGTAGCCTATCAAGGAGAATTAGCCCCACTGTCAAACTTCTATGAGTGCAAGATCGTTACAAATGGATTGACATTTCGCAGTGTGGAGCAGGGCTTTGCCTATCCTAAAGCTAAATTTGCAGGAAAACCTGTAAAAGCCCAAAATATCTTGGATTGTGAATCACCCCTAGATGCCAAAAAAATCGCAAAATTCGAATGTGAGGGCTGGCGCAATATAGATGAAGATGAGCTCTTGGCTTTGAACATTTTGAAGTACGAGCAAGACAAAAATCTTCTTAAGATCTTACTAGGCACAGGACATAGGAAACTTCTGGAATGTGTAGCATCCCCCCACTGGGGGACTGATACATCGATAAACTCGAAACTATTGAAAAATGGATCATACCCTGGTAAAAACAAAGGGGGTAATATTCTCATGGAGGTCAGACGTATCTTACGTGAGAAATATCCAGACCTAGCCAAAGAGGTAATGGATGAAACCAACCCCAACACAGCAAATGTACAACAAGTGGCTACACCTCAAGCGACCATTGCTCCTGCCATGCCAACCACTACCTCTACCTCAACCATACCTTCAATCTCTCCAGTTCTGATAGCACAGGAGACAGCTCAGGCTACGACTGCTGCCCATACTACAACTGCCCTGGGAACGACTGCCCCGACTACAAATGCAAGGTCGACAGAAGCACATCCCCCTCCAGTACAGGCAGCTACGATCATCCCTTCACCTGAAGTCTCCACGGCACCTACAGTGAGCATGAGCAATAGAGCTACTCCAGCCACCACCAAGCAAATTATAACTATAAATGAACTGCAGGCTGCCCACAGCTCTCCCCCTCCAAGAGCAAATACTACAATCACATATTCAGCCACGGTACAGAACCCCATCATGTCAACCAATAGGAGATCAAGTACTAGGCAGCAGGATAAATCCAAAAAACATTCTGATAAAGAAAGAAAAAATTGAAAAAAGTCAGGGATCTAACAAGCTTCAACGAATGCTTACTGCGTTTAGTCCTAATAAGAAATAGTACTATTTTTCAGTTAGACATGACATACCAAATGTTCCCAAAAGCTTCAAGCCGATACAGGACTAATGTGTATGTATCTCAAACTGTATGATTTTCAAGAAATATTGTAGAAGGGACTGTCTCTTTTTTCGCATGTATATAGCTGACCTTAAGCATTGTTAATACCCTGCAAAGCTAACAGATATATTGGTCTATTATAACTGTATTTTTCAAGACTATTTTCCTTAGCTGGCTGTGTCCAAAAATAACTATATCCTATACTAAGCCTACAGCGTCTCCGGGTCATTGGACGCGCTTGGCTAAACACTGAAATATACCAGGTCGAGCTAACCTTTGAACTCTACCCTAGGTTAGATACTTTCAGCGCTAACAAATATATTGGTCTATTATAACTGTATCTTTCAGGTCTATTTTCCTTGGCTGGCCGCGTCCAAAAATAACTATATTCTATACTAAGTCTACAGCGTCCCCGAGTCATTGGACGCGCTTGGTTAAACACTGAAATATACCAGGTCGAGCTTACCTTTGAGCTCTACCCTAGGTTAGATACTTTCAGCGCTCAATCTGTATATTAACATATGATTATAATCTTATTATTATCAATTTAGCCTTTTACGTTCTCATAACCAATAAAGCAATGCACTTAATAATGTATATATTTTCTTAGAAACCTGTCCACGCTCCAGACCCCCTTTTCAATGACAGTCAAACAGTCTGAATATGCCTTTACTGTGGTCACTTTTCACATTCATCACTCATATCACTCATACTATATATATATATAACATTGTAGGTCACTATCAAAATGGTAGTACTAGATAAAATCAAGTCACAAAAGGGTCTAAAGATATTTTGCACAAACACTCGCTCTATATATGGTAAAAGGACAGACACTTTTAGGTTAATCTCACACTCTGACATCACTGGTATTGTAGAATCATGGTTAAAACCTTCAGTGCTAGATGCTGATTTACACATTCCTGGTTATCAATATGTCAGACTTGACAGGTATCCAAGCAGAGATAAAAACGCTGGAAGCCTTATGTTGTACTTAAAAGACCACTACATAGCCACCCCTGATCTCACCTGTTCCTTCATAGATAATGATTTTGAAATTTTATGTGTAGATGTTCTAATAAATGTAACAAAATATAAGATCTGTGTATGCTATCGACCACCTGATAGTAAAGAAAAGGGTGCTATATATAACAAATTAACCTCCCTTTTAAAAGATGTAACAAAGAATAGAAAACTTATTGTAATGGGTGACTTCAACATTAATCTACTATGTAAAAAGGATGTTGAGGATGCTACTGTGAATGAGTTTTGTACTGGTAATAAACTGTTTCAAGTCATCGATGAAATTACCAGGCCTGTATCAGGGACTATTTTAGACCATATTTACACAAATGTACATAACATAGCTTTCTCTGGCTTGGTAGACGTGCACATATCTGACCACACTCCTATATACATGACTCTAAAATGTGAAAAGGTTAAACTGAAGAAGAAAACTGTATATGCACGGTCTTATAGACGATATGATTTCCTAGCTTTTAAAAACATGCTTACACAATATAACTGGAATGATATTGTAACACTGAATGATGCCAATGAGATGTGGGATAGAGTTATAAATGTGATTATATCTAAATTAGATAGTATATGCCCAATAAAAAAGATGAATATACCAGACTACACACCACCATGGCTAACACAACCGATACTGGAATTAATGAGGGTGCGAGACAAACTCTATAGAAAAGCTAGGTCTACAAAATCAAATGGTGACTGGGCTGCAGCTAAACATTACAAACTTTTTGTCAAACGAGAGCTCTTTCTCAGTCAAAAAAATGAAATTGAACTATTATTAAGATTTAGAAAGACTGATCCAGCTAAATTCTGGGATGCTATACATAAACTCTTACCACATAAAACCAGCAGTACCCTTATTAAATTGAGGAATCAAACTACCAATTTAATTGTCCCCCCCTATGAATGTGCAGAATATATAAATAGCTTTTTTGTAAATATTGGTGAAGACCTAGCGAAAAAACTCCCACCTGGTGAAGGAGATCCAGTAACCAATATACCATATGGAAAACCAATTCTAAATACTAACCTTATGTATAATATCTCTTATATTGATCTGATTAAGATGGTCAAAGAGATTAACATTAAGAAACCATCTGCTATAAAAAACTGTAAATCATTTATAATTAAAGATGCCTTCTTTGCCATTGCTGATGTTATATTAGTACTATATAACCAATGCCTACGTTCTTCAGTTTTCCCAACTGTATGGAAGGCTGGGACAGTTATCCCTTTGCATAAAAAAGCAAACTCACTTGATGTAAACGATCTCAGACCTATAAGTCTATTACAAATACCAGGAAAAATCCTAGAAAAAATTGTATGTAAAAGACTCCAAACCTATATGAAAGACTGTAACCTATTATGCCCAAAGCAACATGGATATAGAGCTGGACACTCCACTCAGACCGCTATAACTGAACATCTATCCACTAAAATTAATAACATTATATCGAACAAACCTTCATATTGTCTCTACCTAGACTACAAAAAGGCTTTTGATACTGTCTCACACTCTAAATTATTGGAAAAAATATCCAATCTAGGACTAGATTTTTCGACTTGTGAATTCTTTGAAAATTATCTTAATAATAGAACACAAAATACTATAGCTAACGATGTACTGTTCACCTCTAAAAAATTAAAATATGGAGTCCCGCAGGGATCTGTACTAGGCCCTGTGCTTTTTTCTGTCTATATTAACTCTCTCCCCACCGTTGGAACGTTTGATACCACCTTATATGCCGACGATGCAGTTATAACCGTGAATACCCCACAAGAAATGGAAAATGCCATAAAGGCTGTGTATAACTGGTGTCTACATAACTCCCTTACTGTTAATGAAAAGAAAATTAAATGGATGTTATATAATGGTCCCCAAAATGAAAATAGTGTATTTATGTTAAACAATTCAGTATTACCGTAATCTCCCATGTATAAGGCGCGTCTTATACGCGAATCAGATCGTGACTGGGTCTTATACGCGGGAGGGTAATTGCCTTGAGTTGGGGGTGCGCCTTATACGCGGGTTTTTCCAACATCTCAATTGGGAAACACCCAAAAAATAGGGCAAAATTAAAAATTCAGCTCACCATGCGCCGATGACAGCTTGAACTCATATAGCCAGCAGCGCGGCAGCCCGGTCACTGTAGATTTGCTCGGCGGGGAATACGCCGACCGTGTGCTGATGACAGCTTGAACTCATAGCGCCAGCAGCGCGGTAGCCCGGCCGCTGTAGATTTGCTCGGCGGGGAATACGCCGACCGTGTGCCGATGACAGCTTGAACTCATAGCGCCAGCATAGCGGCAGCCCGGGAGGTGTCGACGGGGCTCGGCGGGCATTACGCCGACCGTGTGCCGATGACAGCTTGAACTCATAGCGCCAGCACCGCGGCAGCCCGGGAGGTGTCGACGGGGCTCGGCGGGCATTACGTCGACCGTGTGCCGATGACAGCTTGAACTCATAGAGCCAGCACCGCGGCAGACAAGGAGGTGTCAACGCGCTCGGAGGGCATCAGGCCGACCATGTACCGATGACAGCTTGAACTCATCAGGGTGGGGGTGGGGAGGGGGGCACCTTCTACGCGAAACAGCCCCCCTGTGAGTTGGGGGGCGCCTTATACGCGGGTTTTTCCAGAAATCGATCCAGAAGAGGTACGTGCGCCTTCTACGTGAAAAGGCCTCCTCTGAGTTGGGGGGGCGCCTTCTATGCGAGCTGCGCCTTCTACGCGGGAGATTACGGTAGAGAGAGTATATGATTTCTCGTATTTGGGCATCGATCTTGACCCAGAATTCAAGTTCACAAATCATAGAGCAAAATGTACACAGAGTATAAGGCATAAAATCTTCCAACTTGCTAGAGTTAGGAAATTTGTTGATAATTCTACAGCTCTAGATATCTTTAAGACTATGGTGCTACCTACTTTTGACTATTGTGACTTTGTGTGGGATAGGGATTATCGGGGAGAATCCAAAGAACTACAATTATTACAAAATTGGGCACTAAGAGTAGTCTACAAAGTTAAATTAGAAGAAAATCCAACCATGACAACAGAACAAATTAAGAATGCTAGCAAATGTATGGAGCTTGCAGATAGGAGAGATCAACATCTTTTATTCTATGCCTTCTACCTGTCAAAATGTGAAAATCTGGTAGATAAGAGAAATATACCCACTCGCTTTCATCAGGGAAAAAGATTGTTAATACCACATAACCTTAAACCTATCGTAATTCGTAGCCCCTTGTATAGAGCCTGCGCGAGGTGAAATCAATTAAAAGCAAAATACACTATCATAGAGACCCTATCTGATTTTAAGAAGACTATTAAGAAAGACTACCCGAATTGTTTCATGTGATAATTGCTGTGTGACTTTAAAGTTAGACCTCATCCTCATCTCATCCCATTATTATTTCTGATCGCTGACTCATTTATTGACATATTCGATACGGTATCAATAATATACTGTTGATGTGAATAGCAAATACAAGGCCATTACTGATTGAATTGTATACTCAGATTGTTAACACAAAATGAAATGTGAAGGGGGCTTGGTATAATTACCACAATGCGTGGGCACCAGGTTACAATTGCACTTACTTTGTAAATGTAATTATCCCAATAAACAACTTTAAAAAAGTGAATTTAGTACATAGTGAATCGCTTTCTAGAGAAATAGCGTGACTTTAGATAAAAGTCCCAGCAAACATATTCAGTAATTCTTTATACATATATGTCATCAACCATTCTACCGGTAGTTATTATATCGGGCCAAAAAAATTAAATAGCCAAGAAGACCTATAGCCTTGGAAATTATATAGTGCATCATAATCGTCGATTACAATTCATTCATCAGGAACCGGAGACTTCAGGCTTTTCCCTAATTTCAGGGATTTTCAAGTCCTAATGACATTCGCTCAGTCACTTCCATCCCAGCTTAATCTGTTATTAACGTACATGAAATTACAATTTTGACAATCACAAGAGATGAAATTATTATTTTGAAATATATCGTACACGTATTTGGCCAAAGGAAAGTGTATATATGGCCATTCATAGATGGTTATCAAATGCAACCAATAAACAGTGTTTTGTGCTATTTCATCTAACGAGTATCAGCTATGTCCTGAACTACCTATATTTGTTTTTTTGCAAGATACTAACGAATGGTCTAATGACCCCTGGCCACCCCTGTGATTATCTATTTTCTCTTTTTGTTTCTTCTTCTCTTTTTCCCTTTTGTTTTAGTAATTCGATCTGAGCCCTAATTTATAAACGTGAAGAATCTGATAACCAAAGTTCTTACATCACATTGGCATTTCGGTTGGATCAAAGTTTTATGATTTGCCAGAAAATTGTTGTCCACAAGAGGGCCCGCTCTCTAACTTTATTCTAGAATCTTCCCACGATAAATGAAAAACAAAGTAACACGTAATTGATTGAGTTATCAGTAAGGGTCCAGTGTATTTACAGGTTAAAACTACAACATATCTATGTCTTATATCCTGATGATTTGCTGAATTACATAACAAAGACCAATTCATGATAATGATAGTGATCTTTCTCTGGGATTTCTCTATCAAGTTGTCATGATTTCCTACAGATTTCCTAAATTTCTGTGGATTAGAAAATGTCACCCTTCCTGATAACCCAGAATTCCTAGTTTATTGTAGAGGTTTCTATAAGGAGGTAGTGGGATAAATCATTGACCAATCAAATAGTTCCCTTCATTCTCTGCAGAACTTTTAGGGTGCATTACATAACAACGGGAACTTGTCTTTTCAGACTAGCAGAATGTTGTCAGTACTTCGCAGTATTTTGTGCGCATGCGCAAAACAATCCCAGCACATGCGCTGTATGTCATCAATAGGGACGTCTTTCAAGGTAGGCCTGAAGTTCAAAGTGCACCTTTTTTAACCACTGCTTCATCAGCTTTCCACCTATAAATGCATGATGATGCACCCTATCAAATATGAATAATAAGTAGTTTGAAAGGTTAAAAGGAAGCCAATTGGTTGCTTTAAGTCAAATTCCTCTGCCCAAGAGAGATGTTCTAAGCTGCACCTCCAAATAAGATAGAATGTTATACCAACAAAAGTATTTACTCAAGGTATCTTTGTTTCCGTATCCCCAATAATACTTATAATTAGGATCATTTGTAACACTCTCATCATCAGTAAATCATCCACCCTGTCCCAAGGAAGTTGCTTCCTCCCTTACAGACCTCATATTTCAGCAAAATCATGCATTTAGTACAAATACAATTGCTCAAACCAGTTGTACCAATTCACATAAATTGTATTTTCTCCTACAGGCTGCTGATCTTGAGATTGAACTGACAAAAAATCCTAAGCCTAAGCCTGACCCTAAAACTCTGGCATTTGGCAGTGAGTTCTCTGACCACTGGTTAGAGGTGGACTGGACAGAGAAGGATGGCTGGGGGAAGCCCAAGATCTCGCCTCTCACCGAAATGAAGATCCACCCTGCAGCAAAAGTCTTCCACTATGCTGTAGAGGTAGGCCACTCATTATTATTTTGCTTCCATATAGTGATTTCACAGTTCTTAATGTCGCAAAATGGGCTTACTTTAATTAATGGCTTGTACAGATAGCATTTCCTTCTGATATCATATGACATATAATATTTGAGCATCTATTTGATGAGATTTATTCACATACCTATAATATCTATCAATGAAAATTTCAATTGTGTAATTTTAACTTTCTGATCGAGCACTCACATTTCATTTCTGCCAACACACATATTTGGCATATTGATACCTGAGCATCAAGTTTCCCATTGAAAATTATATCGGAGACAATTTAAGCTCATGGGCCCTATTATCTGTTTTTGAATCCCACTTCCAAACATAGGTTCATTTATGTTTGTCCTTCGTTACGTAATCTTAATATTATTCTTTCACATGCATGCATTAAACAGCTGTCAAATAGCATAATTCCATACTTGGAGTCTGCAGGTATAGACTCTTATGTTCATAATGATGTGAACATAACTACATTTTGTGATAAAGGATAGATTTACTTGACGCTTACTTCATGTGCAGGGGTGCTCACAAGAGCTGAATAAGGAACACAATCATTCCGGTCTGTATTTTTTTTAGGAATTATAGATCAAGTTTTAAGTGGTACTCCTGTATTTTAAGCATGTCTCAAAAATCTGTATATAATTATATATAGATGACTGCTACTGGGGGGGGGTCCTCTTGAAGACAGCTTTTTTTCTTTCTCTTTTCCATGATCAATCACTTTCATCCTAGGGTTTCAATTTTGAAAAGTTTTTATTCACATCACAGGATGTGCAAAAACGTAACAATATTCTCCAATACAATGATAAACGCCAAACATTTATGTGACCAAAATTGGTATATAAATCATATATAAGCATTATGAAGATTCACGTATAAATATATTTGTCTCCTACACTTCTGGGTATTACAGAAACACATCTACAACAATAGTTGCATAATTGGCATATATTGCAGATTTACCAATTATTCTACCAGTAAATATCCGGTATAGCAAGTATATCACATACCGGTAATTATACCAGCGGAGGCTCAATGCAAATCATGAGTACAACTCAGTGCTTTATTCCTCTGACACATGTACAGGTACTAGTATTTATATACCTCACAAAATGCCACAACCTGGTAGTAAACATGATCTTACTAAAAAGTGACAAGGAACCACTCAGAAAATCACATCAGTACAAACTTATGTATACATCTTCAAACATGTAGGGCTTCCCTAGCCCACTTAAAAGGGTCTATATCTCCTCTTTCCTATCCCCTCAGGATGTGTGTGGTGCACATATGCGCGGGCACTGACACATTCCTCTGTTAAATTATCAACCTGTGAAGCACGGGATAGCCACTTAGTGCCGCTAAAGTGCTGTAAAACACAAATCAATCAATCAATCATTCAAACATGTATACATATTCAAAAAGTTATACCATAATGTACAACTGAACATATGCCTCGTTCCCTTCTACCAGTATTATAGCCCTGTATGAGGATCCCAAATGATGGATATTGAAAAAGTTTATGGGGTTTCAGTCCTTCAATGATGACTAAATTAAGAAACAATGGTTGACAAGGATAGATATAAAAAGTATAGGATAAAAACTAAATACGACCGTGATAACTGGACATAATATACGAGAGCCATGATGTAGAATAGGTGGGAACTGCCTTGAACTAGTCATTCATGAATGATAATATTACTTGCTTGGTGCCTAAGAGTTCACACTACATGAAAGCATGCTGAAAGTGTAGGCTAGTAAGATGCTGAAAGTGTAGGCTAGTAACTCCTTGATATATGTCAACAATGTGAATTAGTGTATGATCATAGTATCCTGCCTCCTAGCACACCACTTCGTATGGCATTCTACTTCCGATGCAAATGGGCTTTCCACCAAGTCCGTTTTTATGCCTTCCAGTTCTTGTATTGTCATATGCCTCTGACCATTATATAGTAGAAATGTCTAGATAAAATGCATGGAAATTGTGTTAAATTTGCATCTTGATATAACAGAAAACCAGATGCTCTTAGACTTCACTCAGGCTGTCAAGCGATTCTTATTTTTCTCCTATTTTTTGGCCAAAATTCCTATTTTCCCATTTTCTCCTGATTTCTTCTATTCTTTGGCTAGGCCTCCTCTTATGTTCCTATTTTTTGGGTAAAACTGCTCTTATATTCCTATTTTTGAGATTTGAAAAAAAATAGAGAAAAAACAAGTGACTGCCTTGGTCATGTAGGCATGACACATTCAGGGTGCGACACTTCCACAGGTATTTAACCTCTTGCCCCCAATCCCCCATGCTTTGACCACAGTGTTTTGCTTGCCTTGCTTAAAGACATGTAGTACCTCGCCACTTTCACAGGGTCCTCTCAGCCCCCCTCTGACCCTAGAGAATCCTCAGGGAGCTACCTTTTACCCTGCTGACCAATATGCACTTGCAACCTTAGGCGACAGTGTTAAGATGGAGGACAGGGATGATTATTGGGGAAAAAGTGTTGTTATACTCCCTATTTTTATACTTTAAAAATTCTTTCTTTTTTTTTTCATGACAAATTTTGCTTGACACCGTGTTCACCTGGACCTTACTTTTGAGCTTCTCCCTAAATCATGCTTGTCTAGAAGATGTATTTGCATATACATTGCTTACATTTTTAAGTAAAATGTGTACACTCCTTTGCTTTATATGAAAAATGAGAATGTATTTCCTGTTGAAAACAAGAACTTGATTGGAAAAGTGATTATTGAGGGATCCTTACTGAAATGACATGAAATAAATAGAGATCCACTCAAATGGCTCCAAACTGAATATTTTTTCACTCGGTAGCCTCAAAGCATTGCTGCTTCACAGCTAACCCATGAAAAATACTCAGTGTGGAGCAATTCTCGTGAACCCCTGCCTATCTCCTATAGTTAAGCAGAGAGCCTTGTTTTAAGGGATGTGGAGAAATTGGATCTTGTTTTTCATCTGGTTAATTCTCAATTGTTGTGATGTCATCAGATGTTATGGAATCAGTCTTTAATGACTTATTTTATTCATATACCTGGTAATCACCAATCAATGATTATCACAGGAAATGAATGTGAGATTCACTCGAACCTACACAAGCTGAGTCTTCCCTCACTCATTCTTGTCATTTGAGCCTTCGCTATATTTCCTTTAATATCCCTTGGGAAATATGCCAAGTGCCGAACTCGTAAATGAATTATCAATTTGGATAGATTATCAAGAACCTTTGAAATTATGAAGAACCTCTATGTGTATACATGTATTAATGTGTCATAACTTTGTTAAATTGTCACAGTATGCTAAAATACTATAGTATTATAATGGTTGTAGTTTGTGGTAGACTTGAAACCATGTGTGTTTGTACTGTACTCAGCTATACGAAGGGTTGAAGGCATATCGTGGGCCTGATGACAAAATCCGCATTTTTCGCCCCGATATCAACATGGAACGAATGGTGACAACGGCCCAGAGGGCCACCCTGCCATACGTAAGTGGGCCTAAGGGGAGAGGGTATAGGAAAAGAGTGTAATGGGGCATGGTGTCATGGTAGGGACAATGCACCGGCATGCAGTAACCACAGTGTTGCCACCTACTGGTAGATGGTACAACCATGTATCACTCTAGGGGTAACGCTGTGGTATTCAATATGTGTCAAAGTGAAAGATAATGGTAAGATAAGTATGCAAACCATAGGTATTGCACATGTACCTATTCACCTACTTTTAGAAACAAAAGGGTGAAGAAATTTTAAGAAAATTCAGACATAAACGTCAAATAATTAGTTTGTTTATATACAAGTATGCTCCTTTACTACTGAAAACAAAATTCAAAGCCCATGAAAGTTGCATATTGCAATGTGGCTATGGTTTGTATAGACTCTTAAGCAAAGTAACTGGCTGTTCGTGTAGGCACCTCCCCTGGTCCTGTATACTCCCAAGAAATCCATCATGTTGACCAGAAGCTACCATATCCTTTCATAAACCTTGTTAGTATGTGGTGAAATCAGACGATAATGTATATGCTGAATTTATGTCTATATTCTAAACTCCTTTAGGTGAATGCCTTATGCAATATGAACTTACTGCAATGGTCAACAATGGGACTCTTGAAATATGTTACACCTTGGGTGACAGAACACCATTCCCCTCCAAATAAGTGAAATTTTTTGTAGCGTATATGAAAAACAAGAGTGAAAATATGAAATGGTAATAGAAAGTGAACATGGATATAATAACTGTCTGTAGGACGAATGCTTAAAGCAGCTGCACCTGACACTACCTTGGATTCAAATGGCTGGTTGCCAAACCCACCCGCCGTTGACGACAGTAGTCTCCTTTGCTCTGATTGGTCCATTCGGATCATCAAAGGGGAGTCACCATGGGGACAGGGTCAAACCCTAACCTCTACTGCCTGTGTCAGCAGCTCACTCTCCCAGTATATTGAATGTCTGAGTTCCTCGATGGCCCCCAGACGTAAAACTAAACAAACAAACTCCCAGTATAGTAATGAACTCCAAACAGTTGTTTAGAGTGACAGTGAAAATCTTTTTCAAAGTTGGTGACAGAATCAAGGTTTCGATCACTGTGGATCTCATCAGGTGTCAAATTCAGGTATTCTACAAGGCATGTGGCAATGCCACCTTTAGCTTCTATAGCTACCATTTGTAATTATAGGGATGATAATTTGGAGACATAGTGCATCAGTGAAAGTTAAGCATGGTGAATAAATTTCAAAGATGGCTTCTTACCCAGGGGGCAGTAAATGTTGGGTCCTATGATTCTTAATCAATGGTATCCAATAGAGTGAACTGCTGTGATGCCAATTATAGGCATAGACAAACAGGAGGGACACGCTCGGTAAAAACAAAATTTAAAGCAGCTGCACAAAAAAAAAAAAAAAAATTAAAAATGGATATAATAACTGAAAAGATATATATCCATTGATTGAAGTGAATATGAATATATGATATTGAATACATTGTGAAAAAAGGGCATAATTGACCGTCAAACAGTGAAAAAATGTTTGGTTGTAACAAGTCTTTCACCATAGAAATCAGTTCCATTGTACCCCAAATCCCTGTCTATTATCCTACATATTTTTGGTGCTTAATCTTAAGTTTACATTCAATTGATATATTTATTTGGGTTTTTGGGACATGATTTTAGGAATAATGATGTCTCAAAAATCTGTCTTTAATTTAGCATGGCTTCATCTATATAAATGTGATCATATTTAAATATTATTGAGAATGGAGTTTAGTTTGGTGAATAACTTAAACACTAGACTTTTTAAGAGTATAAATTCATGTAAGAGTTGTACAGATAGAAAGGCTAGCTAAAAATAACTTTTCCTAGGTAAGTGGGCGCTTAACAGCCAAAGGTACAACCTTTGGTTATACAACCTTTGGTGCTAATGCATGACGCAGCTTTTAGTGATAATGCAAAATGCTTCACTATAACTAGTTCTTAATACAGAAATGAAAGGAAAAGATATGTTTCCTTTGATATTCAACTAATGCTCTCTGTCTTTGTTCATTTATACAGAACCTGAGAATAATACCTAATATTTTGAATCCTTCACAGAATACCAGATCAGCAGCAATGGGGACTGTCACAGGCCTGGTTGTCAGAAAAATGAAACTAAAGTAGAGTAATTGTCCAATATCATTTACCATAACTTTTCCCCTTTGGTGTTTGGTGTAGCTGTTTGAAGGAATGAAGGCTTACAGCAGGGTTGATTCCAAGGTGCGCCTCTTCCGGCCAGAGCTCAACATGGTTCGCATGTGCAGTAGTGCACAGCGTTCATCACTTCCCGTGAGTTAGTATGATGGTTGAAGTGATTGTAGCTTTTGTGTTTTAGTTATAAGTCAATAGTTATCGGTCATCATGTCTCACCATTGATTACAAGGTAAAAGATGCTGACACAAGCCAGTTTTGAGTTCTGTCGGTAGAGTATCTAAATATTGTAAGAAAATTTATTCTCAAATGAGGAAAGGGGTTGAAACTATAAGGGTAGTCCTATTGTTTTATTGGCTTCCAAATATGAATACAAGATTTGAATAGAAAATTAACCACTGACATACCGACCACATTGAAATCTTGTGTCAGTCATTTGGGTGTAGTAACTTTTCTCTCTTTGCTTCTTTACATTTGTTATACTTGTACAGCACATATTTGATTGCTGTAGGAGTCATACAAATGTTGTGTGATTGAAATTTGCATTCTAATAGAATAGCCCAACAGAATTTATTTTTTTAGACGAGTCATTAGGCCAGACATAGCTTCATGCAGATGTTTATTGCATGATATTTTTATTTAGCAAAATTTTCATTACATAGGCAGCACAGCATTCTGCTTAGTTTCCCTTGCTAATGAAGATAATGAAGATTGTCCCCTATTTTGAAAAGAAGAGCAGACATCTGTCAGTCTTTATTTCAGGTATTGGGTTATAGTACACGTTATAAAACAAGCAAGATTTCTAGGGTGCTGTATTTTGCTAAAGCTTGCTTTCCATTATAGCGCCACCAACAATTGAAATCAGTATATTGCATTATGTGAAACAAGCAAGCTTTTTAGGATGATGTATTTTGCTTAAGCTTGCCATTCAATTCTCGCCCCACCAACTATTGAAATCAGTAAGATACAGTGTTCCTAGTATGTTGGCCAACTAAAAGGGGTGAATTTTGTTGGCTGTGGGGGGGTGGCTGAATGACAGATTTACATACTGTAGGTCAGAATAAACTTTGTTAAGTGTTATTTAAAGAAAAGGCTTTGGATAGTATTCAATTTTATAGAGATTGTTTTCTGTAAGGCAATCGTTGGGATGAATATTGATTACAGTTTCATTGTTTTGGATTCCTTCCTCACTTTTTTGTTGTTGTTTTCATTGATTGTGAAATTAACCGTGTACTTAGAAATCTACCATGTGTGCATTAATTGTATGTTATATTACCTTTTAATGTTTCTCCTAATTACCCTCATCTTTCTCACCATTTCCAGATCACAAGGTGGATTGTGATGTGTGTGATGCATATTTTCAACTTATATAGCAATATATAGAGTTTTAAATCTACATCACACTTTATCTCTTATTTAATAACATTAATATACTGTTAACATCGGTTGGCTATATCCTATCTTTTGTTTTCCAAGTAGTGTTCTATTAATGAATACCTTGATGTCATATATGTATTTTTTGTTTTTGATATAGCTCTAGATATAACATAAACATAACCTCAACTTAAATCATTTCTAAGCTTTTACTAAAGTGGCAGCTATGTGAAATAAAACTAAAAACTAACTTGGCATTTTATTGAGAAGTATTTTGTATTTATTAGTAATCACCAAACATGCTCTATTGAAGTAGTAATAAATGAATAGACATTGAGAATTGACAATCAATAAAATACATTGGTACTTATTTGGAGGGAAATAACAAGTTGTAATATCTTTACCTTGCTGCAACAGGACTTCAATGGAAATGAACTGATTGAGTGTATGAAAAAGCTAATCAGTATAGACCGTGACTGGGTACCAGAATCAAACACACCATACTCAACAAGCCCCTCACTCTATGTTCGTCCATGCATGATTGCTACAGAGGTGAGAAATACCTTGTATCTTGAGTGAATACAAAAAAATGCAGGGTATGCAGTTATTCCTCCTCTCAGGAACATTTCTTCCATCTATGAGAAATTAAACTAATAAATCCAACTCCTTCTGTGGAAAAAATATGGAGGTGAAGAAAGACACCTACAAACTACTACATATCATTGCCTTAGTGCAACAAGGTAGTAACTGCATCTCAGTCAACAAGGTAAAAGATACCTCAGTGAGGCCCCCTTTACTTTAATGACCACGATGCAGTTACAACCTTATTTCACTAAGGTGACGATATATACCAAAACTATTGCAATCTTTGGCATAAGATATACAAGGAAAACAAGTTTTCACTAACACCTTAATACAATGTATACGTTTTATGATATTATTTTATTAGTTTCGTTGTTTTTTCATCTGCTTCAAACAAACTTCAAACTATAAGAAGTAGAGTATATAAAAAGTTAGGATTAGATACCAATATAATTCCTCTTACCTTTTCCTCTCAGTAAAAATATTCTGAATATGACACATACATGAAACACTCCTGTCATTACAGCCCAGTCTTGGTGTTGCAAAGACAAATTCTTGTAAATTATTCGTGATGACTGGACCAGTCGGTCCCTTCTACGCAACAGGATTTAAACCAGTGTCACTTCTCGCCGATCCTCAGTATGTTAGAGCGTTTGAAGGTGGCTGTGGACGTTACAAGATGGGATCGTAAGACAAATCTTTACTGTTACAATTGTTTTAGTCAGGTTTTTTTTTTTACTCTAGATTCACTTTAATAGTTCTATTCTTTGTCAATATAATCAAAGAGCATGTATACACACCACCGTATTATGCAGGGGTTGTACCATTCTACTGCTGACCAGTAAGCACTAAAGCATCCTATTTCATACAAATGTTGACATATTCAGGTTGCCTCAATAGAGACAGTCGCTCAATAAAGCTTCTTTTTGATTTCACTAGGAACTACGCACCTACAATCTACATACAGATAGAAGCTCTCCAGAAGCATGGTTGTCAGCAGGTGCTTTGGCTGTATGGACCCCAACACCGCATCACTGAAGTAGGCACCATGAGTTTCTTCATGTATTGGACTAATGATCAAGGAGGTAAGAAATGTCTTCAGCAAGCCACACCCCTTTTCTAGGCAAATCCGATAAGGTGCATCTTGTATTGAAATGGATTAGAAGCCACAGCTTATAGGCAGGGTTTTACAATATTCTTCCTTTTATATTTACAGAAAAAGAACTTGTGACTCCACCTTTGGATTCTGGGACGATCCTCCCTGGTGTCACAAGAAGAAGTCTCATTGAAATGGCACATGAATGGGTATGTCTATATTAGGGATATGTTTGAACAGAGAAAAGAAAATACAAGAACTTCATGGCTAATGCAGTTTTTTCTCATCAACGATATTACCTCTGCTGTTGAAATGGTGTTTAGCAACAATTAATATATACAAAAATACTTTGGTGTTTTGTAATAGATTTTATTAATTGATTTTAAGGTCAATCATCTCCACATGTCTTTGATTGAAACAACTCACCATTTACACCAAATGCACGAGACTTTTAATGCCAATGAAATCATCAAGCTGCTTTTTTTCTAGGATGAGTTCAAGGTATCAGAACGCGAACTGACCATGGGTGAAGTAGTGCAAGGACTCAATGATAAACGGGTGAGGCTTTCTTCTATAGGTTTTTTTTTCTTCAAAAGCTCAATAATGATTTAGATTTGTTACCAGCACAAACATATCTTTTGTAATCAGTATTAAAATCTATTTGAAAATGATTGGTATGAAAAAAAAATATAAGAAGTATAAAATGTTGAATGGGGGGGGTGACCTGCATTAGAAACAATCTATTCTAATATATTTGATATAATAAGTGCCCACCCCCTTTTAATGGGCTTTTTAAAGACAACAAAAAGGCAAAATTCTCACAATTTTAAGGTCACTTCAATTAACCACTGTAATACCATAAATATAACTTTTTAGCACCTTTATTAAGTTGAATATGGTTTATCACTGTTAGTAAAGCATCTAGACCCAAAAGTATAGTCCATACATTGAACAATTTTTTTGATTTAATGTTAAGCTGTAGCTCATTTGCTAGAGTCATAACTATTCTACATATCATGACTCTGTACGACCCAGTTGTCTAATTGATAAAGAAATGACAAATTTAGTTTTAATTGAACAGCGTCTGGTTTTGTATGACTATAACTTAGTTTTGTATGTTTTGATTAGGTACATGAGATATTTGGTGCTGGCACAGCATGTGTAGTTTCTGCTGTTAACAAGATTGTATATGATGGCAAACCTCTTCACATCCCGACGATGGACGATGGTGCTCCAATAACCAACCGTTTCCTTCAAGAACTTACCAACATCCAGGTATGTGAACAAATTTTATCTTTGATATTTATAGAGCCGATTCTTACTGAAATTGTGCATGTTTTTTTTTTTTCATTTTCACATACTGGCCATTACCCCAAAGCTTGGAAGAGATCAACACTTTAAATGCATACAGCCTGTAAACTTAAGTCTTCTACAGTCCTATAGGGGGACATAACAGAAATGTAGAACTGAAGTAAGACATTTCCATGCATGTTATTAAAAGTTAATCCTTCCGGAACATACCGGTAATGTTGAACTGACTTCTCAAAGAATCATAGAAACAATTGCATCATTATTTCAGTTTGGTGTTCAACCAAGCCCCTGGTCAGTGGAAATTGATTAACTTCCTTGGAAATAACTTATTCTGTGATAAACAGAAAGAAGGCCAGTTTTAGGAACGGAAGTCCCAACACAATGCTATCTACATCTCAGATGTAGAGGAGACCTCTGATTCATTGAAGCTTGCTTGACAGTGTCTAACATAAAAGTGAGGCACTACACTGAAAAATACTCCTGTATACATAGTGCTCCATTTAGAAGCTACATTTTTAAAGGATTCTTTTTTTGATTAGAAGCATAATTTGTACACATGCATGTGTACCCAAGAGGGTATTTTTGTAAAGCCACCATATGTTTTCATTATGACCTGTATTGATTAATTGTTGTTTTTTCAAGGACCATGAATTAAAGCATTTACTTTGTTTTATACATATATTTAAATAAGCCTATACATTACCTGTACATTATTGGAACCATGTGGCTAATACTTAGATGGAATCTCAAAACGAACAAAGCTATTACAAGGGAGCATTTTCTTGATATATGTACTAAACACGGTATCTAATAGTTATTTTAGAAAGTGTATATACAAATGTATTTTAGTGGCGGTTACCAATATAATCAGAGAAATGCACTTTATTGTATACAACCCATAGGACAATTGGAGATTTTATTTTCATGTCATATTTCTTGTTTTATTTATTCCTGGAATGATATCCACCAAAGGGCACCATCCAACGTAAAGATGCATATCATGTTTCCATGTGAAAGGTTGTAATTGGTCCACATTAATAGGTTGTAAGTATTATGTTTGATCAATATTGCAACTTAATCTAAAGTTGTATGCTGCTGTCACACTCAAATTCATGTACATCAAATGCACAGATACTTTAATGCAGAACTTCATAAGAGCAACTGACTGAAAAGATCTGACTAGAATTTGAGACAGACACTAATGCTTTCCATCTCAATGTTAAAATATTACAAAAGACAGAATGTTAGTCAATTAAGTTTATGATGTGGTTGTTCAATGACCCAGGTTGATTACTCTCAAGACAGCTAGTAGTATATACGATCATGAAGTAATATAATCATGTCCTCTGTGCAAACAAAATGTTAAGTATCCACATTAAATAATAGAGTTCAGTGTTGTATAGTTCCTCTTATTCGTATAGTATGATGAGACCAAAGGAAAAATTAGAATTTTACATGATCATGCTGTATTTCAAATAGAGCTGTTAATCATCTTTTCAATGGTATGTCTCATGTATAGCAATAAGGGGGAGAAGAACATTTCTGGTTTTCAGTTTTCGTTTGATACAGACTTCATTAAACCCTACTGCATATTTCTCAACCACCGGAAATATACTGCATCTCTACACATGTACACATAGTTAATGCATGTTCATACAATTTGAACAAAATGTTAGTGTCTTTCCCTAACTTAATTTGATATTACCTCAAATGAATTCTTAAACAGGAGTAAATGGTACATGAATAGCTATTAAGACTGCTTCAAATTGGAATTGGCAGGATTTATGCCCTTTATCTCAAAAAGAAGCATTGAGGTACTCAAGTGTGCATTTATTTATCTTTGGTTTTTGCTCGGGTTTGATAAATGCAGCCACAGACCTCCATTACATGCTATTTGCTTGTCTAAGATGCAGCATATGGCATGAAAGGCCAATAAAACATGACTGAGGAAATTGTGGTCAGTTCTTTGATTATTTTTGTTCCCCTGCAGACCCCTTACCCCTACTAGTATTTCTCCCCAATCTCCTGTCCTTGTACACTCATGTATGCTGACCTTACTTCTATATTAAGGTAAAAATATAAGCCTTCTGAACTATTCTCATCTACTTACCCATAAAGAGTAGTAGGAGAGATGTCCTCTCAACACCATGTTAAATAGAAGTTTGATGTAAAAGATTGGAAACAAAAATTCCCCTAGATTATGGTGTACCTTGTAGGCAAACATTCACGAGTGGGAAGGATGGGCCAAGTGTATCTATCATATGCGCAGTTTGTCTGCCCTATCGCACATTGCCTGTAGGCAGGAGTGCAATGCAACAGACAAACTTCAAGTGCAATACACCTGGCTCATCCTTCAAAAGAGTACGACGCCCGCAGGGCGGAGTGCGATGCGGCACCTGATCGGCAAGTGAGATAACCCTAAAAAATTTTCCCCACGAGTGTTCATTTGCATTTATTTCATGTTATTTTGATCTAAAACTGCTGAATTACAATAGATTACAATAGAATTTACCAGAATGACTCCCCGTGCGCATTGTTTACATCGCCATCTTGGAGCTATGACGTCACTAAATGGTCACGTGACCTTGGCGTGTGATATTTTCGCGGGTTATCGCACGGGGGGTGTGCGATACGGCCGATCGAGTGCTAGAGCTATGGGCTGTCAGTATCTCGGGCATATCAACATGAAATAAATAGTTTAAACTGTCATAATGCAGTAGAAATACAGATAAAATCTAATATCCTGAATTGGTAGATTGACTCGGCACCAATTTCAACAATCATCATATCACCTTACCCTTGTTGCACCATGCAAAAAAAGTGTGCTAGTTATTTCACCACCATGCATGAATTTTCAATTCATTTTTCCATTTTACTCATTAAGATAAAGATGTAATAGATGGATAATTGTGTAGTGTATAGTATGCAGAGCTTTTAGAATATTGTATGGTACCAGAGCTATTTCTACCAGTGTAGCTCTAAAACCACTTACAAGATGTAATTCCTTTGTTTTTGTTTTTTGGCTCAGGGACCACCCTGAGTCTATTTTTTTCCGTCCCCCCCCTCCGAGGGGTCTGAAATTTTTTCGTCCCCCCCTTTTATTCTATAGTCACGCTCAGGCTTTTTCGCTGAAAAGGGGCGAAATTTTTTTGTCCCCCCTAAGAGGGGTCTGAAATTTTTTTGTCCCCCCCAAACCCACCAACCCCCCCCCTGTTGTTAAAAAATTACCAATAATATTGAATGTCTGAGTTCCTCGATGACCCCCAGACGTAAAACTAAACAAACAAACAAACTCCCTTAATATAATAGACTGTTACTATGGTCATGCCTCCTAGACAACACATTCAGGATTCTACTCTGACTTTAGACAATTGTATGTTTGTCTTACTAAAAACTGTAGTCTACGTGTTTACACATGGGGTTGGAGTGTTGGTCCCCTGACCAACCCACGGGGCCAAGACTGAGTGGGTTGGTCAGGGGATCCAACACTCCAATCCCATGTTTAAACATGGTTCTATCATTGTCTCATATTATCTGAATATAACAAACCTACAGATGATCTTGAATTCCCCATTCAATAGCTATATCTTGTAGTTGAATTAAAGTATCTGCTAGGAGAGTGAGGGAATGATGCATCACAGTGCGTTGGTCCTCTGACCAACACCATGAATGTCTGAGTTCATTCCTCTGAAATTGTGTAATGTAGTTCTCGCCATGAATATGACCTTAGCTGTCGAAATGGCGTTAAACCTCTATTACTCACTCACTCACTGTTTCTTATAGGAACTGCACTGCCGACTATGATAGAACCTGACTTAACAAATGACATTTTTGAGAACTTTAAAGAACTTAAAATCAAATTATCTGATTGCCCAACAGCCAAGGGTTTGGTAATAATTCTGCAACTTTTTCTTTGCACACAATATTTATAGGACCAATCTCAGAGAAAAATGTTTCCAGCATAAATTGATGAGCATGTTAGAGAGCATTCTTATTTTTAGGCCACACCAAAAAAATAAGTTGGTCTACGGATTTTGGTTTTGAAAAAATTGTGCAAGCGAGCAAAATTTTCATTTTTTTTTTAAAGAATTTTTTGGCGTCCAATGGATTCCTTGCTGAAAATGCGAGCGAAAAAATTTTATTTAAAAAGAATTTTTGCCAAACATCACAAAGAGAAAACTTGTAGATAGTGAGACGAACAAATTCCGTAGACAAGATTTTTTTCAAAGGAAAAAAAAAATTGTATTTCCGAAAATGTGGAGCTCTCTAGGGAAATCCGTAGACCAACTTATTTTTTTGGGGTGGCCTTAGGAAGGTGAGCATTTTGAGGTTGGCAAATGATTTTCAGACATTCACGCAGGGGGGGGGCTGTCATAACTTAAATGTAAGCACTGGCAAACCCATATGTATATGATCTTGGGTAATCAGTATGTCTGCCAATAGCTGACATGCTGTATTCCTTCTATGGACAAGTCGATATGTCTGCGTTATGTCAGTGCTATTAAAGGACCACTGGTGGGTCTAGGATTCGTCACCCGCACCCATGGCACTCCTGTGTCACCAGCCTCAAACATAACTCGTGCAGTTCCCGCAGGTTCTAACTCCCATTTCTAATGTTTGATTTTTCCTGCACCATTGGGTGGAGCCCCAATGCTTCCTACCCCATGTTGGGTCTGGCGCTATGTGGCTTGGCATTGGGAAATGAGTGTAGAACCCTTGTCCTCCACAAACCATTTCTGATGCTTCACTGTGGATCTGAACAGGTATTATTTCCTTGGCCTTTGGTGTGATTCTAGTGCCGTTAAATAGGTGCACAGCGTCATTTTTAAAATCAACTTCTTCTCTCTGGGCAGCCAGTAAATTGTGACCTACTATAATGTCATAAAATAAGCTTTTCATGACATGAACATCAAATGCCACACTGCTATCCCCTACTGTAAACCCCGACCGTACTGTTTCCACAATCCTGACATGCAATGTATCCCCTAGAGTAATACTCCCAGCTCAAGGAACACACCTATCTAATATGTATGTTGTCGGCTGATATAGGTGAAAGAATATGCTTAGATATATTGCAGTTTCTTTTGCCACTGTCCAAAACTGCATTCACTATCTCACTACCAAACTCCAGTGGCAATACTAATATTTTGTCTGTGTCACTAGTCCAATTGCTCCTTTTATTTTGGTCCAATACAATGCTAATTCTACTATCACGCTGCACCCATTTTGGCATTTTCCTGGTCCCTGCATGGGTACCACACTTATCCTGCACCGGTTGGCAGGACTGTTTCAGCTGGATGTCCTTCAGCCTGTGCTCGAGCCATGCACATGCATCCGTAGAGTGTCCATAACACTGATGCACCACACAGAACGGTGTGCCGTCCTTCGCTCGTCCGAATCTAGGCCACCTTGCCTGGTCCCAACTGTTAGGTCTTTGTCTTGGGAAGTTTGGGCTCTGCCACAAACATCAGGCCTTGTAGCATCTCTGCTGGTAAAGTTGGGTCTTGTCCATTGACCCCTGTCGTGGCCCTATGCTGCATTGATGGTAGACATTGCAGCCCTAAAAGTACTCACAAGATTTCATTTCCTTGTCCTGTCCTCCACGGCCACCTGTCGTTGCAGAGCTGGCTCTCTCAACATTCTCTGGCTGTTGTGTTTGCCTCACCTCCACCATCGCCACCACAGGGTGTTTCGGTTTCTCAACTGACTCCAGGCATGAGGCAACTTGCACTGCCTCCTCAAATGTCTGAGTTTTGATAAGCAAGTTGCTTACCAGCCTAAGATCCAGGCCATCAATAATTGCAGCCATAATTTAGTATCTCATCTGTAACCCCTGACCTGTCTTGTTTCTGTCGAAGTACCTTAAATTCTCTTGTATAAGCCACATTCCTCATATAAGTGACACCCCCGACTTTGGAATGAGCTATAAGCTAAACCTGCATGATGCTTGAAAATTGCTAGATTAGTACTATTCTATAGTGTCAAATACCCCCATATTATCCCTCGGGTAACTTCGGCGCTTCAGAGAATCCACGAGAGGAGGACTCCGGGGTCACATGATCAGTTCGGATTCCCAAGGTCATAGCGTCAGTTAGAGCATCTGTAAGAGACTTCATTCTGTTCGAGCTGTAAGTATAAATTTTGATTTTTCTGTGAGCTGTTTTACAGCACACAGTCTTTTTGTTGTATAGATCGTTTGGGCAGTTCTCTTTTCGCCCTTGCTGCTCGTATAATTGTGTTTGGAGCAGTTTTCAACGACCGGGCTGATCCTCCTCCGAGGCAGCCATCTTGTTTTTCACGGTCGTCAACATTTCATTCGATTAACACCCCCGGTGTTAATGGATCGGAACTTTGCAATGTTATTTTGGTAGCAATTGCCATTACTGGCCCTGTTGACTTGATGTTGGTTACAGTTAAGGTTAGTTACTTCTAACTAATAACTTAAATTATATTTTAGCACTGTAGTGTTTAAATTTTAGTGACTCTAGGTCCTGTTTCTTACAGATTCACCATGAGTGATCAGAAGGAAACAAGGGCAAGAAAGGTCCAAATACTAGGAAGAAACATACTATAAGTGAGGATGGATCTTACATTCAGATGCATGACTCCAATGAGTCCATTGGCACTTCAGGGGCTGGTCATGCTGGTACTTCAGGTACTGCAACTACGTCACCCATTACGGGTACTACAGGCACTTCGACCCAATCTTCTGCAGGGTCTTCTGGTGCTCAAGGCTTTGACCTCCAATCCTTGTTCCAGAATGTGGACACATCGGCAATGATGGGCCAATTTTTGGGCAGTCTACTGATGCAAGCTGTGAAGCAAACACCCACTGACCCCTCGGAAGAGGAAGAAGTTGAGGAGATTAAGGAGGAACCTAAACCTTCCGTTAAACTTTACATCCTCATGAAAGAGTGTGTGGAGCAGGAACAGGAGAGAGGGAAGAAAGGAAAGGATATCAGACCCTTCGTGGCTGAGTTTCTAAACTCAATTTTCAAGGAGAAGAGGACCAGGTCTGACCTGGAAACGATGCATAGCAAGTACCCACAGCCGGAGAAGGCTGTCCAATTGGTAGTACCGGAGTTAGAACCAGTGCTTAAAGTTCTAATTAATAAAAGCAAGAACTCTGAGTTTCTAAAACGTGAGGAAGCATTGAAGAAGTTGTAAGTTCTCAAGGTGATAAAGACAGTCAGTTGGGTGTACTGAGTGAGGCTTTTAATGACTGTACGAAGTTGATTGTAAGTACAATCAAAGCCATAACTGCTCGTAGAACGGAGGCGCTCAAGCCCATGGTAGTTGCTAAATATGGAGAGCACTTTCTCAAGGATGGTGGAGATGATTCGAAGTTCTTATTCGGATCATGTTGACAATGAAATTGTCAAATTGCTCACAAAAGGTGTAGTTCCCGTGGGACCAGTTCAGGGTCAATTCATTTCTAATGTGTTTGTAAGGCCCAAACCCAATGGCAAGTACAGACTAATTCTGAATTTGAATTTCAAAAATGAATGAGAGTGTAGAGTACACACATTTCAAAATGACAAGCTTAAACACTGCTGTTGAAATAATGAGGCCTGGATGCTTTATGGCATCCATTGACCTCAAGGATGCTTACTATTCTGTTTTGATGTCAAAAGAGGATAGGAAGTTCCTGAGATTCTACTGGAAAGGAATCTTGTATGAGTTCCAGGGCATGCCTAATGGTTTGGCCTGTGCCCCGGGAATTTTTACAAAATTTTTTAATCCAGTCTTCTCCAACCTGAGAGAGGGAGGTCACGAGTGTTTTCAATACATCGATGACTCCTTTATCTTGGGAGATACAGCAGAGCAGTGTAGGGTTACTACTGACAGGCTTGGACAAGAGGTAGATTCTCTAGGTTTTGTTGTGCATCCTGATAAATAGGTATTTACACCTACACAAGAAATTGTGTTCTTGGGGTTCCTGTTGAGCTCACAGACTATGACTGTGAGACCCACACAGGACAAGATAGACAAGTTCAACATGGCTGTGTGGAACTTGGCTAATGGTCCCAAGCCTTACACAATAAGAGATATTGCTGGTATTGATGGTCTGATGGCGGCCTATTCTGCAGGCGTGCAGTATGGGCTGGCACATATCAAGGGTCTTGAGAGAGAAAGGAACCTAGCTCTGCAACAAAATAAAGGGAATTTTGATGCAGAAATGATTGTGGGTTTACATGGTATGGATGACATCAACTGGTGGTTAGAAAACCTTCCGACTGCTTCCAAAAAGATTAGAAACAAGGGTGCTGATTTTGAAATCATCACCGACGCTTCAGGCACTGGGTGGGGGGCTCACAGGGGTGAGACAACCACCAAAGGCATTTGGAAGGAGGAGGAAGTGAATCTTCATAGTAACAATCATGAGTTGATCCAATTAGGATTACAAGCATTGGTACCAGAACATGGGGTCAATGTCAAAATTCGTACTGATAACACTACTGCTTTGGCATATGTCCGAAAAATGGGTGGAATCAAATCTGTTGAATGCAACGAGTTGGCAAAGCAAATCTGGGACTGGTGTGCCGAAAGGGATATGTGGTTGACATTCAACCTTATACCAGGCAAGGAAAATGTGTTGGCAGATTACCTGTCAAGACACTTTTTTACCACATCTGAAATGGGAATTGAGTCCAAAAATTTTCAAGAAGGTTTGCAAAATTTTTGGCACACCAGAAGTGGATTTGTTTGCCTCTCGTGCTAATGCTAAAATGTTTTGTGTCATGGGGGCCACAACCTAGCGCCTGGATGCCTTGTCAATCTCATGGAAAGGAAAATACATGTATATTTTTCCTCTGTTCAGTCTGCTGGGGCCCGTAATTCAAAGGATCAGGCTGGAGAGGGTACAAGGGATTCTGGTCACCCCCGATTGGCTGCGTCAACCGTGGTACGGCGGGCTCCAATGCACCAATTGGAGAAGACTTCGCTTCAGGAGAAACAGAGGAAACTTGTGTCATCCAGGAAAGCCTACCAAGAAGCTAAGGCTACAAAGTACCCCGTTGGTGGTCTATCTATCATTCATTCTAAAGAAGAAACTGGTAAAAAGAGGATTTGACAGTCATACTATCCAACTGGCAGTTAATGCCAGGAGACCTGCCACTAGGAAGTCGTATACGACTTACCAGACTGGTGCGTTTTCTGCGTGGAAAGGGGCATCCCAGTGCTCCAGCCTACTATCCAGCAAGTGTTTCAGTTCCTTTCAAAACTGCAACGAGAGGGTAAAAGTTAACAGGCCCTGAACGCAGCCAGATGTGCTCTCTCTGCCGTTTGCAATTATGTCAATGGCAAACTGATGGGACAACATCAGACCTGTAGTCAAACTGTTGATTAAAGGAGCGTATGAGATGAATCCACCGGGTCCCCACTACCACACGTTTTGGGACGTCTGTAAGGTACTGGACGTTATGCAGCAGTGGGACAATGCAACAATCTCACTTAAGAAACTCTCAATGAAGTTGAGCTCCTTACTACTTCTCATGACATCCCAGAGGGACAGACCACAGTAAATCTGTCAATCAAAAACATGTCTGTTAAGGACAAAGCAGTGTTCCGCATGATGAAACTACTGAAGAGCAACCGGCAAGGTGATCCGCTGAACAAACTGCTACTTCGGAAATTTGATGAAAACCCTAGGGTGTGCGTGGTATGGTGCCTGGAACAGTACCTTGAAAGAACAAGGGAGATTCGATCTGAAGAGTCGCAGTTGCTGATTAGTTATATACAACCACATCTACCGATAGGTCAGGACACTCTGTCAAGATGGGTGTTAGGGGTGCTAGCGTTAGCAGAGATAGATGTGCAGCAGTACAAGCTACACTCCACCCGAGGAGCCTCAGCTTCGGGGCTCCTCAGGGTGGGGGACAACTTGAACCTGTTAATGAAACAGGCTGGGTGGCGCCAGTCCGTTTCATTCGCACGGTTCTATCACAAACCGATAGAAGACATTGTCGGGGGTAACGCCATTCTGGCTTAAACTGAAGTTGCCTTTTGTAAGGCTTGAACGTTGACTCTTGCATGTATTGGAACTTTGTAATTTTAGAATTGGTACGGTAAATTTGACTTAGTATAGACAAACTATTGTCTTATGTTGGTATATTTTTCATCCACATTAATTGTATTCTGAGTATTACCACTTTAATATTGTCCCAGACAATATAAGTTGATTGTAAATACGTTGCTGTGTTTTCTGTTCAGGGAAGTCAATTGCTCTGAAACTCTCGTGGATTCTCGGAAACGCCGAAGGTTCCCGAGGGATAATTTTAAGATTATTTGAGACTTACCTGTAAGTTGAGGATTAGAATTGAGGTATAATCAAAATCAGAATTAAGGACTGATCTCATGACTCCGGAGTCCTCCTCTCATGTATTCCCTAAACCGCCAGGTTCCCTCGGTATAATCCTGATTATACCTCAACTTACAGGTAAGTCTCAAATAATCTTAAAATAAGCCGCACCCTGAATTTGAGCTCATTCTATGAGCAACACTTTTATTTGGTTTCTGGCATAAGCCGCAAATTATACAAGAGAATTTGTACTCCTGTATATTCAAGAACTGACTGTCCCTTATACTGTTTGTTTGAAAAAATGTAGGGGCATTGTTTATATCATAGTCGGATGTCTTGCAAGTTGACAGGCGTTCCGAGTGGTGGTTAGTTCGGGATGGTAATGGAGACCCTTGTCGAGAGGTGGCAGCACCTCTCCACTGGCTTCCATGCTACACCACCCTAGAGGCTGCAATACACTAATTATTTTTTCACTGTTGGCTTATATAGCATATCGGCCAAAATAAAATATTTATGCACATTTCTGGGCTTAACCACTGTTATTTTCTTGTAGGCACACTTTTTTCCCCATTGATTTAGGGCCATGAGATGTGGTACAATGTAATTAACTTTACCGCTATCGGCCGTAGAGTGCGGACATACCCAGATTTGGGGGTTTTGCAGTGAATGATTTCAATAAATTCTCTAATTAAATAGGGTGCGCCCCCTCAACTTACCATCAAATATCAGCCTAAATAACACTCAACTCGATTAATATACACCCTAAGGATTAATTTGATACCTGGTTTGCCTACCCACTGTCAGATTTTAGACCAATAATCTTTGTACAACACCCTTCAGTGCGGAGCTACAAAGTGTCTCCTGCTGCCACCTCCCGTCAATTGGTGTACTGCAACCTAAAGGCCTAGGTTGGAATCTTGGTGGTCAATCAAACAGCCCCAGTAATGTCTCATCCAGATTCCCTTATTTTTATGCCCTTCTGGACCCTCAAAGTACACTGAGAATTGATTCCCAGAGCGGTTATCAGTCTGGGCGCTCTCCTCAAATTTTAGTGATTTCTGATACTCACATGGAGTTATAGGCTTTTTCCATAGAAAGAATAGACACAGGGCTAAGAAATTTTAAATGCTGATTGCCAAGGATCACCATATGAGGCACTGAGTGTTATTTCCTCTCTAGGTGATATAAATTTTGGGGTAAAATGAATGAAAAACCCTCGGAAATATAATGTTATAAAGGAAAAAATTCAACAAAATGCATCTTTACTCCATGTGCATTGGCTTAGATAGCCCTATTTGCACATTATTCAAGTCTCTCCATGTAAGGACAAAAATACATATGGTGAATACTTAAGGACATTTTATTAAGTGTCAGGAGACATTCATTGGCTGTATAGGTCGGGGAGAGAAAAATGCTGTTTTTACCAGACACATGAAAAGGCCTCCCATAGAGCATTGAAGTCAATGGACATAGATGGAAACAGCTGAGAATGAAAAGTTCATGTCATTCTGATCCTAAAAATTATCATTTTGGTTACCATGCACCCCCTGGACAGAAATATCAAGTCTGCGGATCAGCCCTAATAAATTTGCTGGAAATCACTCCGAGACGAAAACGCCATTAACATGAATTTTGGCATTTTTTCTGTGATTATACCAACTTTCTTGATATTTCTCTCCATAACATTGTTAATCTGACTTACCCCATGGAGAATAAACACATTTTAGTGAGATTTGGTGGATTTGGTAAAAGACCCTATATAGTCCATGGAGGCTGCAAGACACTAATTATTTTCTCACTGTTGGCTTATATAGCATATCAGCGAAAATAAAATATTCATGAGCATTTCTGGGCTTAACCACTTATTTTCTTATAGGCACACTTTTTTCCCATTGATTTAGGGCCATGAGATGTGGTACAATGTAATTAACTTTTCCGCTATCGGCCGTAGAGTGTGGACATACCCAGATTTGGGGGTTTTGCAGTGAATAAATTCTTTAATTAAATAGGGTGCACCCCCCTCAACTTACCATCAAATATCAGCGAAGTAACACTCAAATCAATTAATATACACCCTAAGGATTAATTTGATACCTGGTTTGCCTACCCACTGTCAGATTTTAGAACAATAATCTTTGTACAACACCCTTCAGTGCGGAGCTACAAAGTGTCTCCTGCTGCCACCTATAGCGTCACCCCTCTTGTTAGCTATAAAGGTGCAGGCCGGGCTGTCGGTGGGGGTAATCTGATCACGAGTGTCTGGTATACTCAGACCTCTCCCCTGGTACCTGCAACTTACTCTTGGTAACCTATATACAAACCTCCTATTTGGAAACCTATTAGCTCTGCCTGTATTAGGGAATTGAATAAAACCGATTACTTGTTGCCTCTGAACCATAACTATTGTGTTCGTCTTCATTTCTTGTTGAAACCCTTCATTCGGAAATATAAACCGTCACAGACTAAGAGTAAGGACTAAATGTCTGTAACCAAGGAGGCAGTCCCATGAGGCCCTATGGGCCTTAGGAAGTTAAACTAATCAATCATTCAACCAGCAAACCCAGCAAGTGCAAACTGCTATACAACAGTGCTCTACAGTGCTTTTTATGGGAGACGGTTTGTTATGAATAACCTTTCTTAATTACCTTAGGGAGTGGTCATTATTTATCAACAGGGGGGGTGGTGGGTTTGAAGGGGGGGGCGTAAAATTTTCAGACCCCTCCCGAGGGGGGGCTAAAAAAAATTTGACCCCTCTTAAGGGGGGGCTAAAAAAATTCACCCTCTTTTTAGCAAAAGAGCCCGCACGCTGCTCTAGATCAAAGAGGGGCGCGAAAACTCTCCGCGCCTCCGGCACGGGGGGGCGCAAAAAATTTTGACTGCCGTCGAGGGGGGGCGTAAAAAATTTCTGCGCATCCGCCCGAAAACCCCCAACCCCCCCTGTTGATAAATAATGACCACTCCCTTATCAGGTCTTTAGTAGTCATAACATAGGCCGGCTCCTATTATAGTTTACACTCAAATACAGCTCATTTGCATAATATTTGGGTGTTCCACATTGAATTATTGCTGTGCTGTGATTGGTTGAAAAGATTTTTTCTCTCTTTGGTTCAATGTGTTGAATTTAGTTGACTGTTTTTGTAATAGGTAGTGTGCAGAAAGGGCCTTGGTGGGACTTCTTTCAATACTCACTAGATGGTGCCACCTCACTGTCCTCACTGCAGGATCACTGCATGTGCCTATTCTCATGGCAAACTGGGTCCTATTCTGACGGGAAATTGTGGCTTGTTTATGGGTATGGACCACTAAATTCAACATGGTGACATGGCCATTTCTTAAAATCGACATGTGACATGGGCCTTAGTGACATGAGGCAAAACGATTAGTGACATGACATAAGTGCTTTCTTAAATTCAATATGGGACATGATAGGCTCTTAGAGGTGACATGGGACTTTAAGTGGCAAGTGCCATGACCATTTTTTAAAACATGGGGGACATGGGGGACCCCCCATCCAGACCCCCTTGTTTTATGAGGCTACATATATTATATAAGTAACACAGCTGGGGAAATGTTTGTAATTTCTATTGTCTCCCCCAATTGTTTACAATTGGACAGACCCCTAATGTCTTACTTGTTTCCTGATAACCAGTGTGCATTATCCTGGAATAACCACACTCTGAGACCTTTTAATGTTCATGAAGAAGCCTTTGGTTAGAATCTGGACATGTTAATAAATGTGAGAAGTATACAAAGTCAACCTCTCCATATATTTCCAGTTAAAACCGTTCAGGTCCTATGGGGGTGCGAACTCCGGCCGCTACGGCAATAGACAAACTCACTATCCATTACTCCACACCAAGCGGTACTGGTAGGCCTCCTAGAATTCAATGCAAAAGGTACCAGGGTACCCCTTTCCCGGCCAAATATAACAGAAATAAAGTACCTCTTTCCCACCCATATTTTGAGAAATTGCTTGAAAATGTCGGGATTGTAAGAAACAAAATTACCTCTTGATATCAAACTATAACTTTATTTCTAGCTGGAATATTTGAAAAATTCTTTTACTATTGGAAAACCCTTGAAAATGGACTCCTTTTTTTTTTGGACTTGCTCATTGCAATAATGAACTGCTATGTTCATTTAAATAATGCTATAGAGCATACCAAGTTTTATTGATTTTTCAAAGGAAAGTCACAAATGAAACAGTACAATAACTTCATGGATCTTGACAAATGTCAATATGAACACAATCAGGAGATGGAAAAATATGGACTGGCAATATTCACTCAATAGGTTATTAACATAGAAAGTACAGACAAACAAATTAAAAGCAAAAAGAGATAGATAGTAAATAATATGTCATACATAGATATTTGTGTGTCTACACATTATTTCAGTACATCATGATTACAGCTAAATACACCTTGTCTTTAGTTCAAATAAGTGATAATTAGAGTTGATGGTATATGCTGTTATATGCATATGGGAACATCAGCAATATCAATATGGATGTAAACATGAAAAAGGATATGAATGTGAGTATGAATATGAATATGAAGCGGCACAGTTCATCACACCCTCTTTGAATTTTACCTTTGTCGTAGCTTTCTGAATCTCCTCAGGTAGAGTATTCCAGAGAGCCACCCCTCTGTACCATGGTGATCTTTTATAGTGTCTAGTAATAACCCTAGGTAGTTCAAGAACAATCTTCTTTTGAGACCTTGTATTATAAGATTGTGGTCTATTTAACACAGTCTTTGATTTCTTATACATTAAGCATAATAATAGCATGTCAAATCTTTTCTCTAACACTGGAACCTTACAAATTTCATGCAACTCCTTCACACTAAACTCTAAGAGCTCTATTTTGCAGTCATTGTAATGCCGCAAGACCATCCTCATTACAACTAGTACTTATAATGCACCTTTTGCATTGAATTCTAGGAGGCCTACCAGTACCACTTGGTGTGGAGTAATGGATAGCGAGTTTGTCTATTGCCGCAGCTGCCGGAGTTTGCACCCCTATAGGACCTGAACGGTTTTAACTGGAAGTATATGAGTGAGTGAGTGAGTAATAGATGTTTAACGCCATTTCGACAGCTAAGGTCATATTCATGGCGAGAACTACATTACACAATTTCACAGAGGAATGTGTCAGTTCCCGCGCATATGTGCACCACACACATCCTGAGGGGATAGGAAAGAGGAGAAATAGACCCTTTTAAGTGGGCTAGGGAAGCCCGGAAGTATATGGAGAGGTTGACTTGGTGTACTTCTCACATTTATTAACATGTCCAGATTCTAACCAAAGGCTTCTTCATGAAGATTAAAAGGTCTCAGAGTGTGGTTATTCCAGGATAATGCACACTGGTTATCAGGAAACAAGTAAGACATTAGGGGTCTGTCCAATTGTAAACAATTGGGGGAGACGATAGAAATTACAAACATTCCCCAAGCTGTGTCACTTATATAATATATGTAGCCTCATAAAACAAGGGGGTGTGGATGGGGGGTCCCCCATGTCCCCCATGTTTTAAAAAATGGTCATGGCACTTGTCACTTAAAGTCCCATGTCACCTCTATGAGCCTATCATGTCCCATATCAAATTTAAGAAAGCACTTATGTCATGTCACTAATTGTTTTGCCTCATGTCACTAAGGCCCATGTCACATGTCGATTTTAAGAAATGGCCATGTCACCATGTTGAATTTAGTGGTCCATACCCATAAACAAGCCACAATTTCCCGTCTGAATAGGACCCAGTTTGCCATGAGAATAGGCACATGCAGTGATTCTGCAGTGAGGACAGTGAGGTGGCACCATCTAGTGAGTATTGAAAGAAGTCCCACCAAGGCCCTTTCTGCACACTACCTATTACAAAAACAGTCAACTAAATTCAACACATTAAATCAAAGAGAGAAAAATCTTTTCAACCAATCACAGCAGCGATTTTCTTAGCAACGCCAAATGATTTTACACTCTCCCAGCAGATTCTCTCGGAGGGTTGGGTTTTAGCAAGCATCTCTGGAACTACCCATTAGATCTTAACAAATGACATATCAAATGAAAAATCTCGGTGAGTTGAATCCAAATTTAGAACCGGTAATTAATTTCCTTGATAAACGGAACCGGGCCAGGTGCCAATATTTTTGAACTGAGGTCCAATATGGCCGAAAATGCAGAAAATAGTTCTGATGATTTTGAGGCTAGAGGCTGTATAAAAGTACTCTCTACTTTTATTCATGATTGAATCTATCATTCACTTGGTAGCAAGAGACTACGGTTCCCTGAAAATATTATTAGCAATGGAAATTTGAAGAAAAATCGAGTTAATTTTGAAAAAAGTACATACTTTTATCTAACCTCTTTTGGTTTATCTGTTACTGGCAAGCACTCAAACCTATTTCAATGGGGTAGGAACCAGCGACAAACCATTGCCTTTTTATATATAGGATAAAGATGATCCTGCTATAGTGTTATAGTAATATATTCATCTATACCAGTAATGATCAACCAATTGCTAGACGGCTGCTGAATGGTCGGAAACCAGCTACCCCGGAGGGATACACCGAACTGCAAAAGGCATTGGTGGAACGGTTCGAGCCGACTAACCAAGAGGAGACTTGCAGGCGGCCATCATGACAGCAGTAGGGGCGGAGGCATATCTTAAGGTGGAGCAGGAGATGCAACAGCGGGTGAGAACCGCCGATGCGTCAGTGAACGAGCATTTGAAATCTAACACCGACAGGATGTATAGAATGGTGGAGCTCATTGATCGGCTAGCAAAGAGGATGGACGAGCCGGCCTTCACCGAGAAGCGGGTACTGCCTGTTATGGGTGCGGCCAGGAAGGGCATTTCAAGAGGGAGTGCCCCAGCCAGAAGGTGGGACAGCCCGGGGGCGCCCCTGAACAGGGGGTGGAGATCCCACCATCGGGAAACTAGAGCCGACCTTAACTCAGGGCCAGGTACAGGTCGAGGGAAATGGGCCTAGGAATATTATACAAGGGAGGAGAGAGAGAGGCGGAGGCAGTTTAATAGTGGAGGGCAGGGTCGAGGGGATAGCCATCCAGATGATAGTGGACACCGGCGCATCCCTGAATATTATCTCCCATGGTTGGTGGGAACACCATGGAGGGGGTCGACCGCTGGAGGAGACGGGCGAGGTGGTCTTTTCGGTGGATGGGCGTCCCCTTAACCCTTAGGTGCCCAAGCGCACTTAAATGCACAGTTTTGGGCTTAAATACATGCATATTGAAGAAAATTATCATCCAGGAACATCTACTGCCCCAATCTGCAAAGTTATACCCTCTTTGGAACGGCCATGACCCCCTTATTCCAATGAGACCATTCATTTGACTGTATCTCTATTACCTCAGACACAGTGATGCTGGATCATTTGCCCCCTATTGCCACACCTTTGATAGACTAGCCCACCTTGCAACTAACCTTTTCATAGGAATTGTTTATATCCCTGAAAATGATTTCATGAACTGAGACCAAGACAATTTGCACCCCGGTAGTACACACAGACAGAACTAGTTGAGTATATAGTTATGCAAATCTCACACTTAATGAGATTAGAGCAGCACATCACTAAAGAGACTATATACTAGTGAATAACAACAAAAGGAACATTTTGGTTGCTATGGAAACCACACTTAGTCAGAAAGTTGAAGTAAAAAAGAATCATGTGCATTATGTAAATTCCATATGAAAGACCTGTTCAGAATTATATATATATGCATAGTCTTTATCGTTGGGATGATTTACATGTGAAATAAATGGAAAATCAAATAATTCTGGGCACGTAAAGGTTAAGCTGGAGATAGGAAGATCGAGGCCACCTTTATTGTAGGGGACACAGGGACGGAAGGAATCCTTGGGGCAGCCTTCCTACGGGAAAACCATCTCATGGTGGATGTGGCAAAGGGGAGGTTGATCTGGACTAACCCCGAGGCGTCATGTCGCGGCGTAAGTGTCCGGTTGGCGGTGGTGGGGTCAGGGGAGGAGACATTCCTGAAGGGCCTCATTACGGGACCGTGGCAGGAGGGGGGAAATGGAATGATAGAAGGCATGGCCGGGCAGAAGGGCGAGCCCAATTTCCTGGTGGGACGGAGCCTGGTATGACCAGAGAACAGGGAAATGTGGGGGAGGGTACTCAACCCGGGGCCAGAGCCAATTATAGTCTAGCAGGACATGACACTGGGTGCTATCCAGAAGGTGGAGGCCCCCTCCGAGAATGGTAATCCGGAGGGGGAGGAGGGAAGTTGGTGTAGGAGGGTAAGAACAATCTCTTGAGAGCAAAGGAGGGATCTGATTAAGTAGTTGGTGGCAGGCACGGAAGCCCATAGAAGAAGGGAATTGGCTGGCCTATTGGAGAGGCATATACAAGCCTTTTAGTGGCATAAGGATGATAAGGGTCATACCACCCTGGCCCAACACCGAATTGATACGGGAGGCCACTCGCCAAAAAAGCAACCACCCAGGCGGTTGGCCCCTCACAGAAGAGCGACCATCGAGGAGGAGGTAGACAAGGCAGGAGTAATTGAGCCCTCAATGAGCCCATGGGCGTCTCCGGTGGTACTTGTGAAGAAACTCGATTCTGTGTAGATTACTGCCGCTTGAACAAGGCCAAGGTCAAGGATGCCTATCCGCTTCCCAGGATGGAGGATTGCCTAGATACCATAGCAGGTGCCACCTGGTTTTCATCTATGGCCTGGCCAGCAGGTACTGGCAACAGGATCTGGCGGAGAAAGATAAAGAGAAGACTGTGTTTACCACCCACAGAGGATTGTACCAATATATCAGGATGCCCTTTGGATTATGTGACGCCCCTGGAACCTTTGAAAGTGTGATGGAGGTTGCCAAGCTGGGGCTACAATGGAGTACCTGCTTGGTGTATCTGGACGACATAGTGGTCTTTGCTGAGTCATTTGAACAACACTTAGTAAGGCTGGGGGAGGTGTTACACAGGTTGACGGAGGCTGGCCTTAAGATCAAGCCCTCAAAATGCCAGCTGGCTCGGCAGAGGATCCTCTTTTTGGGACATCAAATAAACGTGGCCGGTGTCGAGACAGACCCTGCCAAGGTGGAGGCCATCGGGGGGTGGCCCCAGCCCCAGAATGTCAATGAGGTGCAGAGTTTCCTGGGCTTGGCAGGATACTACAGGACGTTCATTCCAGACTTCTCCACAGTGGCTAAACCCCTCAGCTCCCTGGCGGAGAAGGGGCGTACATTTAGGTGGACTCCGGAGTGTGAGGGGGCCTTCCGGAGGTTGAAGCAAAAGCTAATGGAGGCCCCCATCCTCAGGTTTTACGGCCGGAGGGGCAACTCATCATGGATACAGATGCCAGTGACACGGGGCTAGGGACAGTACTGGCACAGGAACAGGACGGGGTAGAGAGGGTGCTGGCCTATAGCAGCGGGACTCTCAGCAAACCAGAGAGGAATTACTGTGTGACACGCAGAGAGTTGCTAGCTACTGTCTTTGGCTCGCGCAAGTTTAAGCATTATCTGGTAGGCCGGCGGGGGGTGGTGCGCACCAACCATGCATCTCTCCGATGGCTACTGGAGTTCAAAGAACCAGAGGACCAACTGGCCCGGTGGCTGCAAATAATTGGCACTTACGACATCATGATACAACACTGCCCCGCAAAAGGTCATGGAAATGCGGACGGTTTATCCAGAACACCATGTAGGCAGTGTGACAGGGACACGGAGGAAGAAATGAAGTGGTGCAGGGTTTTTACCAGAGCTCAATGTCAGGTGTTGGAGGGCAGGGACCAACCCCGAGCAGAGGGCCCCGAGCCACCAGTGCGGAAGCCTTGGGGATAGCTACAAGATGAAGACCCCCTACTTCATCAGGTCCGGGGGTGGGTACAGGGGATGGAAGCTCCCCCTGAGACGACTAGGTGTGATTGGGGTTACGAGCAAAAGGCATGGTATGCCCAGCGCGAGAGACTAGTCCTGCAGAAGGGCGTGCTGGGACGGTGGATAGGAGAGGCGGGGTCTACTCATTTCCAGATAGCAGTACCAAAGGCCAGCCGTAAGGATGTCCTACGGGAGGTGCACGGGGAACCGATGGCTGGACACCTGGGGCGGAATAAAACGATCTGAAGAATGCAAGGGGGATACTACTGACTGGTGGTGCGAGCAGTGAGCCCTGCCTCTGGCAGAAGGTGGCCCGACGCCCCACCGAGCTCCAATGGGGCACATGGGTGCCGGGTTACCACTTCAGAGAGTAGCACTGGATGTAATGGGACCACTGCCACCGACTTCCGGGGCCAACCAATACATCCTGGTGGCAGCTGATTATTTCACTAAGTGGACAGAGGCCTATGCTATCCCTAACCAGGAGCCTCCCACGGTGGCCAGGAAGGTGGTGGAGGAATTCATATGCCGTTTTGGAGCGCCGGTGGAAATTCATACAGACCAGGGTAAGAACTTCCAGTCAGGGCTGTTCAAGGAAATAGTAGCACTATTGGGAGTCAAACAGACCCGAACGTGCGCCTTTAGGCCGCAGAGCGATGGCATGGTAGAGAGGGTCAACAGGACTATAGAGGCACTCCTGTCTACGGTGGTGGCCACCAACCAACGGGACTGGGATCTTCAGCTTCCTTTTGTAATGGCGGCTTACAGGTCTTCAGTGCACAGCTCCACTGGATTGTCACCCAACCTGATGATGATGGGGAGAGAAATCGGTGGTGCCCTTTACACCTCATTTACCCCCTGGATCCCCCCCCAAGTAGTAAGGCGGGGTATGCGGCGGGGCTGCAAGGAAAGATGGCCAGTGCTTATGAGACGGCTAGAATTAGCATAGGGCGATCTGTGGCCCAACAACGCCGTAATTATGACGCCAGGGCGGAGGGGGGGGTCCATACAAGTGGGGTCCAAGGTATTCTATTATCGGCCACTGAGGAAAAAGGGACTCTCACCCAAACTTCAAAGCTACTGGATGGGCCAGGTTGGAGAGGCGATGTACAGGATAAAGCGGGAGTGGGTGACGAAGGTAGTACATTTCGACTCCATCAAGGAGGTTTGCCTGCCGGAGGAAGAGAACTCAGAGGGAGAGGGATTAGAGTTGGAGGATGAGTCGGAGACTCAGCCGGGGGAGGAGGACACGGGTACGGGCACGGGGCAGTACGGCCGATAATAAGGGACATTGGCCTAGGGGGCCGCCACAGAGAATAGACCCGGGCAAAATGGCGAAGGGAAAGGACGACTGGGTCCAGTGGTGGTGTGAAGAAGAAAGGAAGGTACGATCGGCGGCTTCTATGACCCATTGGAGGGGCAGGCTCCGGAGGACGAACCCCCCTTGGACGAGTAGTACCTGTCTACTATAGACGAGGTAACAGAGGAGAATCAACAGAGGAGTGAGTACAAGAGTTGCAGAATGGGCCAGGCGTAGGCGGGATCCAGGAAAATGCCAGATACTAGCAAAACATGCAGAGCATCGGCGAGTGCATGAGATGTTAGAGACGGCTGAATATGAAAATCAAAGGAATGAGGAGAGGGAAAGCCGGCTACAGGCCGATGGACGGTTACCAAGTAAGCCTAGGACCCCGCCTAAGCCGAAGGTGGGACAAGACAGCGAGCCTAAGTTGTCGAGAAGGCCCCAGTCGGGGGTCTCTTCCCACCAAAGGTGGTGTTGCCAAGTAACTTGGATGCGGGTGACGTCACCAAAGCGATAAGGGGGAGCTTTCTTGAGATAACGGTCAAAATCTCGCAAGACATGGCAGAGGACAGGCGTATGGTGATGAGGAGGGAGGAGGATGTCTGTAAGAACACACTAAGGGAGGAGGCCCAACCAGGTCCAGAGACAGGAGGAGGAGGGCCATCGAAGGAGCGTACTAAAAAGAGTGGGAGCCACCGGGAGGGTCGGAGACGGGAGAGAGGAGGCCGATCCTCCCCCCCGAAATCTTCATCCAGTCGGTCTGATAGCCGCCCCAGACAGGGGGAGAGGGGTAGCAATCAGAGTAGACACCACCGAAGGTCCACCAACAAGTCATCACACAGGGGAAAGGAGGGGGTTCCAGACCTTGTTCCCATGGCGCATGTCCACTGGAGCGGGCAGTGGAGGAAGCTGGAAACATGTTCCCATGGTCAGATGACGTCCGGAAAAACGGGGAAACCCTGGCACTCGAGGCATGCGGGGAAGGATCCTGGCTGCTGATTGGTCAGGAGCGCAAAAAGGGGAGGGGGGGTCAGGACATCGGGGGTATATAGAGGGGACACGGACCCCGGATCTGTCAATTCCTACAATTGAATGGAGACAACCAGACCTTATCACAATGCCAAAGAAGACTGAGGAGGAAAAGGTACTGCGAATGGAGCGGGTGGGGGGGTCAAGCTCCCGAAATTTAGGTGTGAGATCTGCAGGGCTGAGGGCAAGCCGTATACCTTCGGCCGGAGTGATGCCCTGAAACAGCACCAGAGACGGCATGCGTCTGTCCAGGAGGGGTATGAGTGTCCGGCTCCTGGTTGTGGCTACCAAGTAGCGAAGGACTACAAGAATGACTTGGTGAGACATAGGCAGCATGAGGAGTTCGCTAGTTGGGTTCCCCCCAAAGTGACTAAACAAATATGGCTCGGGGGAGACAGTGACACCGCTGCCAACCAGGAGCCGCCACCCACCGCCACTGTAACCTAGGCGAAGGGTGGGAAGCAGAAAACCAAGACCCTGTGGAGGCGAGCACTTCGAGGGAGGAGCCGGCACCCACCGCCACCACCACCACCGAGACGTCAGGACCTTCAAAAGACACCCCGGGCGCCGCCTCCATCTCCTCGCTGGTATCCCCTGGGGTGAGTATCGGTGAGGAGGAGATGGAGGAGGTGGCTGCAGCAGCTAAGTACCTGTAAGAGCTGGTGGGGCTGGCCACCCCACCGAGTCCGGAGACCACTCGTAGTAGGGCTGGGAAGGGCCGGAAACGGGGTCGCGAGAAGCCGGAGGACCCCCCTTATGTGTGTTATATTGTAAGATTGTATTATTATGTATGAGAGAAATAACGAAGACATCCAGGGGCCATGGTGTAGTAATGCTTATTCAAAATTGGAAACCCATCTGCAGGAGGGTACTTTGACATTCTTTCCCAGTACGTTGTTATTAGTTGGGGAGAGTGTGGCGTAGACCGAGCGGACGCCAGTGGATCCCCAAACCATCCTGGTATGGGGGCGGGGGAAGCCAGCGGAGGCGGAGTCATGTCAGCGCTGTGTAAATCATTGTTATTCGGAGGAGCTTCCTTGGCGTCGGTGTGTGATACATACACCAGTGTCAGTGGACTGACAAGTGTATAAATAACTGGAGGTGTCCCACTGGCAGTCAGTCTGGGTTTGGGGTGGCAATAAGACACACTGACACTTGTCTCCATGAGAAGGTTACAGGCTGTGGTAACGAAGCCAGGAAATAAAGGATTCTCGTTAATTATACACGAGTGGTCATTTCTTATCCGGAGGAGCCCGAAAAAAACGCTACAATATATATATCGAGTTATGAAGCTTTCCCTCATCTTCAACATTTCAGACATTACACCATTGTTCAACGGCTACTTCTGACATAAAGTTCAGTATAGATATTTCAAAATTGGTCCATCACATTTTGTTGAAAATCTTGGCACTTTTGATAATTCTGGCATGATAGTGTCTTTTCTTAGCTAACAAAAGTAACATGGTGTATAGAATCTGTAGAAGTTAATGCAGGTGTTTCAGGTAAAGGTGAAACTGTCAAGTTTTATAAATTCTAAGTAAAATATCATTTTTACATAGAATTGTTTTTCAATAGTTGCTTTTCAGTGTAAACACACCTTTTCAAAGACTAATTACCCAGAATACTAAGTAATTTTATCTTGATCATCTACTACATATGCAAACCCTTGCACCTCTACCAATTCTCAGAGGCTGAGAAAGTAAATGTGAATGTTGGTCATTTTGGGATCACTAGCGTATAATGTGGGTGCTTTCTGAAAGTATTATTTTTTCAGGGTCCTGAAGAACTGGTTCCACTAATGCTGGTAGTAGTATAGTATGTATCGGAATGGGACTATAGCTAACTACAGGATGTTACTTACTGGGGATGCAGCCAATCAGAGGCCTCCATTTGGTCACGTGACCTGGATCCCCCATGGTGCATGCCCATATATGGTCATGTGACCTTAACCTTGACCTCATTTGCATAATAGGCCATGCCCCCTTGACCTAATTAGGGGATTAGCGATGACCTCTCAGCCAATCAAAAGTCAAAATCGGAAACCCATCTGCAGGAGGGTACTTTGACATTCTTTCCCAGTACGTTGTTAATTAGTTGGGGAGAGTGTGGCATAGACCGAACGGACGCCGGTGGATCCCGAAACCATCCTGGTATGGGGGCGAGGGAAGCCGGCGGAGGTGGAGTCATGTCAGCGCTGTGTAAATCATTGTTATTCGGAGGAGCTTCGCCGGCGTCGGTGTTTGTAAACAACATGGCCTAGCCACATGGCCTAGCCTCGTGGTCCCTTATTTGTAAACAATGGGGTGGGGCTAATTATGCAAATAAGATATATAATATACATAAAAAATTTCATAAAAAAATCATACAGGAAGTAAAACACAACACCATTATGCAAATGAGGGTCAGCCATCCAACCAATCAGAAGCCTGGCTACCACCAGCATGTAGTCACATGAAGATAATTATCACAGTTTCTAAAACCTGTGATTTTACTGAGATCAAGAGCACTTTGGTGGTATTAAAAAAATAAGCTTCCCACACCCGCCACAGATACATAGGGTGAGACTGAAAGTTTGTTAAGAAAAAAAATAAAGAAAAAAAAGCTGGGAAATATTTGGGTGACCCTTAGGGTGGGGGGGCCCAAAGTATTAAGTTATTTTAATATTAGTGAACCCACCCATTGGGCGGGTTCACGTATAAGCCATATATTTTACGATAGAGCACTGCTGTGTTTTTTGCAAGCCACCAAAGTGAGGGGTGTGTCTTATACATGAGGATTTTGTACTTTAGAGTAGTACAAAACTGCTAAAAAACATGCTTGTACTTGGCACTAGACCATACAACTAATATTGAAGACAAATGCTGGTGGATGAGTGGTAAAGAAGTTGTGTTGATTTTTGCCTATACCTCTGGATATCATTAGGTTTATATATAGGGATGAAGGAAATGTAAAAATAGTGACATGTCACCGAGCTTAATTCTCTGGGATAGGGATGTAATGAAAGAAGGCCTATAGGAGTCAATGGGAAAATTTATGACATCATTTTCTGCCAAAATATCATTCATGTTCTGTTGCTATTTTCAAATACTTTTAGATTATGATAGTTGGATATGTATAGAAGTGGAAAATGCAAAAAGATGCATATATGGCCGACCTCACTTTTGTGTATTGGACCATTTAAGTACAGCATGCTTCCAAAATGATATTCACATTCAGGTTTAAAAATATTCACCTTTTCCTTGTCTCAACTGTGATATATGGAAAGTATGAATGTCCTGGATTTTAAAACTAGCTTTATATATTTTCTAAGTTGAGGCAAAGTCTATCAAAAGTGTGATACAGAAAGTGTCAGGTGTAGCCCTCATTGCAGTGCCCTTCAGCACCGCCAAATATACGATCTTTAGTTGGTGTTCGCCTACATTTTGTATCCATTTTGTTATAAATAAATAAGAATCCATTGATTTTCCATAGCGATCCAAAGCACACGGCCTGGTACACGGCCATTGCATCTTGTTTACGAAGCGGGGAGGTGCCTGGATGTAAGAACGAGGTCAACCCCGGTCAAACAAGGAATGGCCGGACGGGGCGGGTCCGACCTGTATCGCTATGGAAAATCAATGGATTCTTATTTATTTTGCACAAAATGGAGAAATCAGGCATGGCATGTTAATATAGGATATCTAAGGATGTTTCCCTGTTAATAACTCCACCAGGCTCCATTGGATTCTATGCTGACGAGGTGTGTAAACATCAGGTATGTTGGAAAACTTTTTCATATCCTCCATGTGTATTGGTTTCTACCACCGGTTGGCTTTATATAGTGGACAGCAAGCTCGTCTCTTGCCACAGCAGCTGGGGAACAATTCCCCATTTAACCCTAAACGGTTTTACCAGGAAATTAATGGGCAGCTGGTGTCCATATGCGCGGGCCCGGGTGTACATGCTTGTCTTTCGCCATGGGATTCCCCCTCAGTGAACCATGTCTAAGTGATCAAAGGCCATGGTTTGTCTGGCCCTGCCTATGGGACCAGGCAAATAAAAGAACACCTGCTATCCTTTGAAAAGAGTAGGGGAATGAAGCCCCGGTAGCGGTTTTCCCCCTCGCCCCTCCTCATAGATTCGGTCATTCATCTTATAGATTCAGTCATTCATAGATTCGGTCACTGCTGTGGTGGGCAAGCAGCATATAAATACCTGTCCAAAAAGAAAAGAAAGGACTTAATGTCCGAGAAACCTTGAATGTCTGAGTTCCTCAATGGCCCCCGGACGTGAAACTAAACAAACAAACAAACCAGGAAATTAATGGCGTAGTTGACTTTGTATACTTCGCCAATTTATTAACATGTCTAGGTTCTAACCAAGATCGTCTTAGAAAAAAAAAGGACTCTGAGAATGCGGTTATACCCCAATAACGGAACGGGGTTATGACCAAAAAGGCACTGTAGAGGCCTGAATCATGAGATAAAAAAGGTACTGAGCAATAGATAGGATTAACACCCAGTTGGGATGGGGTAGGGGGAGACTGTTCAGGTGGACAGGTGTTATAAGGATTAGCTATGTACATGCACCTCACCTACGATGGGTTGGTGAGATGGTGAGAGGAGGAGGAGACACTCCCAAAGTCTGTGTAACATTAAAATGTTACATCTACAACAAATATCCGCGTTTTGAAAAATAGGGGTTCTTGTGAGGCCCTAAATATCCGTGATTTTCGATGAAATAGGGGTTATTTTTGGGCCAAGATCCATGGAATAGGGGTATACAGATTGGCATGCATGCGGGGAGGGGTTAATACCATCAAAGTACTCTACCTAAGGTAATCCCTTTTTCACCTGGGTATTAAAGATATCAAAGGAGGAGCTTATTTGTAAATACCATCAAAGCACTCTTGTGTAAGGTTGGTGAAAAAGGGATTACCTCAGGTAGTATATAAGATAGGGTGTAGCAGGAGCAGTAGTAGCAGTAGGTACAACAGCAGCAGAAGTAATAGGAGTATGTGCAACAGGGGGTAGGTCACTGGTATGGAGTTTTCCAATTTCACCCCTTTTTCCAAAAAATGGCCACCAAGAAATGATTTTTTTTGACTAACTTCTTATAAACACAAAAGTCAATCCTTCACATCGGCTGTGTGCCACGTCTCGACTTCACAGTAAAAATGGGAACATTACGGGTACCGATGAGAAGTGTGTTCTCAAAGATATTTTCAAACTTATTTTCACTATAACCACAGTCGTTGCAGGCTGGACCCAGCTCCTTGTATGTCCACAGATAATATTGTGCTTTCGACTTGATGCTGATACACTGGCTCTATCAGTTTTTTGGTTGGTGAGAAAAATTTTTGAACATGTCTTTATGACTTTTGTATCATTTAAATTCTCTAAATCTTTAAAATTAAACGTGGGTGACTAAATTTGTTGTGTAAGGTAGGTGAAATTATCCAAAAAATCGGTTAAATCCTTGTCCCAACATTGCCACAGAACCATAGTCATTTTCGCACAGATTCCTTGTGAGTGAGTGAGTAATAGGTGCTTAATGCCATTTCGACAGCTATGGTCATATTCATGGTGAGAACGACATTACACAATTTCATAGAGGAATGTGTCAGTGTCTGCGCATATGTGGACCACACACACCTGAGGGAATAGAAAAAAAGGAGAAAATAGATCCTTTTAAGTGGGCTAGAAAAGTCCAGAGATTCCTTGTACCACAGTGTGTACTGTACTGCTTCATTGTAGAAACTACACTGATTCACTATAATGCATCAACAGTGGTTCATTGTTCAATTTAACGAGAATCCATGATAGGAATTGTGGATATTTTTAGAGTGAATATTCATTGCGAGAAAATTCTGATTAGACATCACTGTCACAAATGAGGACATGTGTCCATGTCTGTGCATATGAACAGCAGCGCTCCCAATATAGAGTTGGAGAACTAATCCACAGGGCTACCCTACTGGTGACACCTGGGGATAAATACATAGGTAGGTCTACATCCTACTCACTCATCAGGTCTCATGATTCTAATAGTATCCACACTGAAGGGCACTGCACTGAGGGCTACACCTGACACTTTCTGTATCACACTTTTGACAGACTTTGCCTCAACTTAGAAAATATATAAAGCTAGTTTTAAAATCCAGGACATTCATACTTTCCATATATCACAGTTGAGATAAGGAAAAGGTGAATATTTTTAAACCTGAATGTGAATATCATTTTGGAAGCATGCTGTACTTAAATAGTCCAATACACATAAGTGAGGTCGGCCATATATGCATCTTTTTGCATTTTCCACTTCTATACATATCCAGGCCTTCTTTCATTACAGCCCTTTCCCAGAGAATTAAGCTCAGTGACATGTTACTATTTTTACATTTCCTTCATCACTATATATAAACCTAATGATATCCAGAGGTATAGGCAAAAATCAACACAATCTTTTTACATTTTCCACTTCTATACATATCCAACTATCATAATCCAAAAGTATTTAAAAATAGCAACAGAACATGAATGATATTTTAGCAGGAAATGAGGCCATAATTTTTCCCATTGACTCCTATAGGCCTTCCTTCATTACACCCCTTTCCCAGAGAATTAAGCTCGGTGACATGTCACTATTTTTACATTTCCTTCATCCGAATATATAAACCTAATGATATCCAAAGGTATAGGCAAAAATCAACACAACTTCTGATATCCATCCTCATGTATAAGACACACCCCTCACTTTGGTGGCTTGTAAAAAACACTGCAGTGCTCTATCGTAAAATATATGGCTTATAAGTGACCCCGCCTAAAGGGGCGGGTTCACTAATATTAAAATAACTTTGGGCCCCCCACCCCAAGGGTTACCCAAATATTTCCCAGCTTTTTTTTTCTTTATTTTTTTTTAACAAACTTCAGCTTGCCTTTTTTCTCACACACACACATGCACATATGCAAATAAAATAAAATATAATTTTTCATTCATAATTTTCACCTACCACACTTGGATGTCCATCAAAGTACTAATGCGGCTTACAGGTGTAAGGGATGTAGTGATATAAAGAGAATTACTACATGCGGTCTCACCCTATGTATCTGTGGAGGGTGTGGGAAGCTTATTTTTTAATACCATAAAAGTGCTCTTGATCTCGGTAAAATCACAGGTGTTAGAAACTGTGATAATTGTCTTCATGTGACTACAGGCTGGTGGTAGCCAGGCTTCTGATTGGTTGGATGGCTGACCCTCATTTGCATAATGGTGTTGTGTTTTGCTTCCTATATAATTTTTTTATAAAATTTTTTTATGTATATTATATATCTCATTTGCATAATTAGCCCCGCCCCATTGTTTACAAATAAGGGACCATGTGGCTAGGCCACGTGTTGTTTACAAACAAGGGGTCACGTGATCACACTAATCTCCTAATTAGGTCATTTTACCATGGTAACCAGAATGCAGTCCTCTGATTGGCTGAGAGGTGGTCGCTAATCCCCTAATTAGGTCAGGGGGCATGGCCTATTATGCAAATGAGGTCAAGGTTAAGGTCACATGACCATATATGGGCATGCACCACAGGGGATCCAGGTCACATGACCAAATGGAGGCCTCTGATTGGCTGCATCCCCAGTGAGTAACATCCTGTAGTTAGCTATAGTCCCGTTCTGATACATACTATACTACTGCTGGTTGGGCAATTCTTTCCAAATTCAACAAATTTTACAGCAAATGTATAGAAAAGTATCCTTTGCCCATCTATCTATTTATTCATTACACACTTATTTTTCATGAAAAATTGATTTTGTGGAATCTCCCCCTTAGGGAGCATTCATCATTTATGGCCGGGGGGAAGGTATTTTCGAGGGGGGGAATTCATTTTTGGGGTATTCATGAGGGGGAGGCACCTCATTTTGGACTATTCATGTAGGGGGGAATTCATTTTGTTTTTTTCCGTAGGGGGGGCGCTTCATTCTCAGGTATTCCCGTAGGGGGGTGCTTCATTTTTAGGTATTCGTTTTGGTGGGTATTATTATGAGTGAAGTGGAATGATCCCTGATGTAATTGGAGCCCTTGGACTCCCAACATGTAGTAAGAATCAGCTGAAATCAGTGCATGAAGCTTTGCTACCAATGAATGTTGTAGGAATGTCTCTTTATTTCATGTTGGTATGCCCGAGGTACTGACAGCCCATAGCCTTACCATTGCAGCTCCGTATCTCACACCCCCGTGCGATAACCCGCGAAAATATCACACGCCGAGGTCACGTGACCATTTGATGACGTCATAGCTCCAAGATGGCGATGTAAACAATGCGCACGGGGATTCATTCTGGTAAATTCTATTGTAATTCAGCAGTTTTAGATCAAAATAACGTGAAATAAATGCAAATGAACACTCGTGGGGAGAATATTTGAGGGTTATCTCACTTGCCGATCAGGTGCCGCATCGCACTCCGCCCTACGGGCGTCGTGCGATACGGCACCTGATCGGCGCGTGAGATAACCCTCAAAAATTCTCCCCACTCGTGAACATTTGCCTATATATCTCATCAACATCAATGACTACAACTGGCATACCAACAGTTTATTCTTCAGTAACACATCCAATCGAGCCTGACAACATCAGACATGTTTTATATTACTAACCAGCGCCTTCGGTGCCGGGATAAAGTGTCGGGCAAAAAATTGAATATGCTAATTCACATAATACTATTGATACAAATGATAGTCACAACTTAAAATTACAGTTAAAGTAATAGATACCTTGTTTGCAGGCTTGGGGACTTGGCTGTCAGCATGGATGAATGTCGATACACTGCAGTTGGCTGTCACTGTCAGCACAGATAAAGGCAGATTGTCCCATCTTTTTTTAGCTATCTAATGTGAACCTAGAATATAGTAAACATTGGAACAGTTGCTTTCCTTAATTAGATTAAATGTGAATTGGTAGCATGTCTCCCCCTTTTATTGGAAGATTCAATTATCTTTTAAAGGAGCTCTGAATCGGTGATGTCGCCAGGCAAACACCTGTGGAAGTAAGCCCTCGATACAGCGTGCCTTTAAGATAATCGGGCCCTAGCAGCATGTCCTCTGCATTTTCTCTCAGTATTTCATTTATAATCTATCAGTGCCAGAATTAATTAAATTTCGTCATCCATATAAGATAATGGCTTGAATTGAATTTTATTTGAATCCAGAGAACACACTTTAAGCAGTATTCATGCTCTCATATCGAATAAATCAACATGCCAAAATAGTTTTATTGATATACAAAGACACTGCTTGCGACTTAGACCTAAAACCTATCATTATCTATTGTGATAAAGAAAATGAGAGCCACCATGTCGTCCTTGAAATAGCAGAAGCAACAATGGTAAGCACTGCACATCTTTACCAAACCACACCTTTTGCCCTATCAGTACGCTTCATCTGTTGAACTTTGATACCACCATGCCGTCCTTGAAGTGTCAGAAGCAACAATGGCAAGCATCACAATCCTTCAGATTCTAAAACTCACTTTACATCTTAGAACATTCATGAGAAAGTCGCCCATCATGAATGTCTATCTCTCACCCCAAAAGAATTCTCCTAATGTAGAATGCATGGTTGTCACTCTAAGTACCATACATTACCAAGTTAATAAAAGGAAGACTTACCTATATACAGTGGCCTAGTGGACTCCTCTTGACTCTAAATTATGTACAACCATCTGAGGCCTCTTATAAACTATATTTACATATGTACAACCTTCTAGGGCTAGTAATAAGTTTCTACTTTCTGCTTTTAAATCTACCTTTATGTTTTCAAACCTATCTTAATGTCACACCCTAATGGAATCATTCTACCTACTTTATAGTTCTAACTGAGCTACCTGAGCTAATCCTTTTTTTCCCCTTATATAAATGAAGCAGAAGCGTATTATACTCAGATGAAATATGAATCTAACTGCAGGAACTGAAGGGCGAGGCCATGGATTTTACCATACAGAAAATTTTGCCATAATCAACTGCTAATTACACATATATGAGAAACTAATTACCATCCCCAATCTCCATGGACTCTGGAGATTCAATTAGAGCCATGGCCTGATCCTCTGTCACCTGAGTGGAGGTGAACAGGCCCTCTTCCCCTACACCTTGCTGAGTCTCCTCAGCAGCATAGGATGTCGACAATGGGTCAACACCCTTAGCTCCCTCTATGGACACTGACGACAGGTTAGCATCCGAGATGTCCTCATCCCATTCTACTTGGCTATCGCTTCCCTGTCCTACCCCTTTGTTATCCCCTCCCTCTTTAAATCTAATTTGAAACTCACGTTCCAACTGGATAGCAGTTGTTATCTTCTTCCTTCGGCCCACAGTCTTGCTGAGAGTTTTCATGAGACCGTTTACACGATCCTCACATGTCTCTAATGCTGCCATGGCAGCATTACACTCTCTGTCTGCCTTGTCGCGCGCTCTAATAGCAGACACCAAGGCCCCCCTGGCTTTCTGTAATGCTGCCATAGCAGCATTACGCTGAGATTCAGCCGCATTGCGTGCGCTGACAGCAGAGTCAAGCGCATCCCTGTCCTGCTGCTCCCTAACACATGCGTCTATTAAATTTTGCTCCCTGCTCATCTGGTGAAGAAAAAAAAAGGAAAGATTTAGGCACTTTCAAATTACAACTGGTTAAACTACACTTATCTGTTTCTGATATAAATAACTGAATAAATTTGAAGTTTACACTATATTCCTAGTTTACCATCAGCCAGTGGGATTGGGAATATCTTCCCCGGACATGAGCCATGTTTACTCCTTGAGGCATTTCATATAAAGTTATGACTATAATTTTTAATATATTTCAGATAGAGATGAGAAATTTTGAACTGGCTCAAGTCTAAAAATGCAATTAAATGGTCCGAATATTCAATATTTACAATAACTTTACTGGTCATTGAGAAACACAAAGATTATATAAGAAACGTGTGTTCTCAAAAGTGGCTTCCACTACCCTCTAAAGACCAATGTTCTTGATCTGACTGACCCTGACTGCTACATTAAATGCCAGGCCAGGGTGTGAATGGTAGGGTAAATCCACACCACTTGTAGTGCGTGGCACAAAGTGTGGGGCATCGGTCTCAAGGACCATCCTCTCAAGAGGACAGTGGACAACAATCCGGTAAACATTTGTTGCCTCATCATTGTTTACCAGGTTGGTGACCCCCAACTTGGCATTTTCAAAATGAGTGAACCACACCTTCATCTCAGCGACCCGACCTGTGAAGCAATGAATGTGGACTTTGTGAGAAGCTGCCAACTCCTCCTGACAAACACGCAAACACTGGTCACTAAAGTCACGGCAGTGAATGACTAAAGTCTTGCCCAAGTGGTTAGCAAGGCGAGCCTGGAAACGGAATGCTTCCATCTGGACGTTTAAAGTGGTCCTTGTTTGGGAGTCTAACCCTGTCTCGCCAATGCCGACAATGTCGCTGTGACTGGCCCGCTCCTCTAAAAAGCCCTTCACCTCTTCCAAGCGCGAAGCGTACTTGGGGTGAAGGCCAAGTGTTGGCCAGACTTTACTGTCCTGAGAAATCTCAGGCAGCATGTGGTATAGATAGGGAAAACACAAAGTTGGTAACACAGCCACCATACCGCTGGGGATAATTTAAATCCCCCAACCCCACCTTGTGCTGCCTCTGGAGCTCGTCCAGGTGGCAGTGGCTGTCTATATAAAAAACACCTGGCTTAAGATGGATTTTATGACAGTTGTGCCTGGAAGGACAACCCCTGTCATACAAAAAGCTCTGGCAGAAGCCATCGCCCTTAACCTTGTATTTACCTGAAAAAAAAATGGGGACTTTTACTGCTTTGTTATTGGTACAGACTAATAGTTAAACAGGTTTGTAGATGGACGGAAAATGACTGCATTTTCCCTTTTCTTCAGTATGGCTGTGTAATGTCTTGCCCGTAAGTTGAAATTTATACACAATGGCTTTTCGTTGTATCTATCATTTTTAAACTGCTGAGGCACTTTATTTTCAAATGACCACCTAACCTTTCATGTGCATCAAATGACTCTGCCAACTCAGCTGCAGGGACAGTTGATGGTAAACAGAGCTTCCCATCTATGAGGAAAGTGGAATACACAAATATGTCTGCAACAGAATAGCTAATGCTAAGATATGAAATTCATTCCCCCATGATTTGTCTATTCTTGCTGTTTGTATCTCCCTATGTAGCCTTTCCATAAAAGTTCCATTTTCCCTCACTGTATCAATACTCATAATATACAGGAAAAAATCTCTTTTATTCCACAACGTTTCTACAGTAAGTAGTCTAAGAGTCAGTCTAAGTTCTTCCCGGCCTGTGAGACAAAGTGACACTGCATTCCAAAGGCAGTTCCCATCTCCTGTTGTTCGTACTGGGACATAATCCTCAAGAAGAGCTGGATGGAGGATCCCTGCAACTATCAGGTCTACACTATTTCACCCCACCTCTACAAATGGGTCTAGCTGCTGAAGGGTTACCCTGAGTTTGTTCAAGGCTGGCCTATAACTAAGCATAACTCTGTCTAATGCTTCTTGCTGCAGAGTAGGCTGGAAGAACCTGTAGTTAAATTCCTTTCTAAGTATGTTAAGGGTCTGCCTGTAGATAACTTGAAGCTGCTCTTCCTTCCTTATATCTTCACTACTTCTTTCTGTTGACACTTGACTGCCTTCTTTTTCTACCCTTTCTCTAGTGTCTAAACTGTTTACTATGGATGTAGCCTTTGCTGTCTCAGAGTTGTCATGAGTAATTTCCATAACTTCTATTTCATCCCCTACAGACTCAGTCTTCTCTACCTTACATCTTTTCAGGTCAACTACAGGTGATTCTTCGCATAACTGCCTTTTCTGTCCCTGAGTTGACCGAGCTGGAATTAAGGTCCCAGTTTCCCTGGCATGTTTCATCAATTTAGTCACTGTCTTGTTTGACATGATGGCACTTTGATCAAACTTAACAAAGTGCAGTTTCTCCAACTTTGTAACTCTACTCAAGGCAACATATGCCTGTCCAGGTGCAAAGAAGGAGCTGTCAAGATTAACATAAGATTTTTCTAATGTGATGCCTTGTCTACGATGAACTGTCCATGCCCAAGCAAGGATCATAGGAAATTGGACCCTGTAAACAGTTATTCCTTTGTCCTTTAGTGTTATCTTTTGCTTAACTTTAGGGACAACAATAACTTCACTGCCATCAAGACGTTGAACCCATAATACCTTGTTTTTAACTGCCATCAGTATACCTGGTGTTCCATTAACGACTGAGCCAGCAATGTCGAGGTTTCTAGTAATCATAACTTTAGCTCCTATCCTAACAGTTAGTTGTCTTGGCATAGCCTCATTAGTTAGGTCTATACTGTCTGACATTTCACTATTGAGACGACTCCCAGATGCATCATAATCAAAAGCACGGATCTGATGCATCTTGTCAGCTAACGTAGACTCCTGCACCTTTTCATTTATTTTATGTCTTTCCTCATGTTTAGAACAGAGGACATATGAGAAAGGATCCTCCCAATCTGCGCAATCTTGTGTCTTCTCATACCCTACACCACACACTCTGGACTGTAAAACTGAAATGTCTTCTTCAGTTTGAGCTCCTTCTCTAACTCTATTCAGAATACCTTGAAACTCAATGTCATCTTTCTGCCTACAATTTTGATCTAAGAAGAAAGGTGAGAAACATGCCCATAAACGACTCAAATATACTTGTCTGTTAGCTGGGTCTTTCATCACTGCTGGGAGTTGGTAAAGGTCACCAAACAGTATAATGCTCTTTCCACCGAAAGGCTTTCCTTTTAAGTCATCACCAGCTACATCACGGCATATCCCATCTATCATCTCTAGTAGCTCTGCACTCATCATACTGATCTCATCTATGATTATCACATCTGTAGCAGCAATCCCTGACCATGTTTTATCTCTGTAAGAAATCATCTTCTCTAAATTACCTGACAATTTGAAGAATGAATGCACAGTCCGTCCCCCTATGAGCTGGGTAGCATTTCCTGATGTTGCTAATACTTCTACAATATTGGCAGCACTTTCTAGCTGCATAACTATTGTATTTAAGAGGAATGACTTCCCACACCCCCCTGGCCCTGTCACAAAAGCTGTGATCTGATTTGAGATATTGTTTTCAACATAATTGAGAACTTGACGTTGACAATCTGTAAGCTGGCCTTTCCTAACCTCAAGGTCCTTTCTCTCAGCTAAAATTTTCATTTTGTTGTGAAGGATGAGTTTCTTTATATCTGAATTCATTTCTGCAAGGTCTTCCTCTATACCCACTGTCTGAAAGGATCCTAACTCTGTTAGGATCTTGTCCTCCCCATAATCAAGTTCACCTATCTTCTTTGACAACGTTTTCTGATCTGCAACTTCCTGATTGAGCATCTTCTTTGCTATTCTAGCTGCCCCACCGGTCCCGGCTGCTCCACCGGTTCCGGCTGCTCCGCCGGTTCCGGCTGCTCCGCCGGTTCCAGCTGCTCCTCCCGCCCCGGCTGCTCCATCCGCCCCGGCTGCTCTACCTGCACCCGAGGCAATGGACAGTCCGTCCGCGGTGATGAGCGCTCTGAGCTTGGGGAGCGACACGCCCAGCGAGGCTTCCACGCTGCTCTCTGTGAGCAGTTGCAGCAGCTCGGCTCCGTCTGCCTCAGCGGAGTCGGCTGAGAAGATGGACACGGATCCAGAAGATCTTTAAGTGTCCATCTGATGGTTTCTTATCGTACCCGAGGGTAAAGGCATCTATCATGCCAGAGGTACTTATCCTTACACTGGACTCGCTGATCTGGGACGGAACCTGCAGTGAAGATGGACGCTAACCCGAGACACCAAAAAGGATTACTACACCTAACCGGGGCTCCATCTTCCCACCTTCATCAGGGCACAACATAACAGCAACGTGGCTTGCCACCACATACATGTCGCCGGGTGGAGCTGCAGAAACCAGTCGTTCCAGATTCGCCGGAAGTCCGGTATTTTGTAAGGGCGATCCTACTACCCTGGTAGGACGTCTAATATTATCAGTATTAATATCTTATGTAAAGCTATTTTTATATATAATATTTATATTCTTGTAATTAAATCAAACAAAATTTTTCTCGGGTTATTTACCCCACCTCGGGTCGGTTAGTTACTACTGTAAAATATTGTTAATACCATTTCACTACATATCTACAACTTTTCATTGCGTCTCTAATACTATAATAACCCTGTAACATTGTTACCATCTACTACCCTAGGTCGATGGTGCATAAGGCACCACTTCCTAATTGTTATTATTAGTTACTTCGGGTTATATGCAACGACGCCTCATCATGTACATATTATTTATTATGCCCCTTAATGTTCTATATTCTATACGAACACTTATGTATAGACATACCTATTCGTGTATTATTATTGTATAAAGTTAACAATAGGTATTTATTAAATACACCCAACCCTAGGTATAGTCTAGTGGGGGTGGTGTAGGGGCCGGCATCGTTGTATATATATTAGTGCCGTTCATCCAAGAGACGTGTTCGTGTGGTGCTTGTTCCTTCTATGCCAGCTAGGTGTCGCTTTGCGATACCCCGTTGGTACAAGAGGGGGCAGCACCATGCCTCGCGTCCAGCTTCTACTAAGAAGCTGGACGAGCGGCAGAAGGGGACTGGACGTGGTCCAGTCAAGACGCTCAGTATAACCTGTTGAAACATTAAATAAAGTCCTACCCGAGAGGTAGGGGTATCCGGGGCTTTGCCCAACCCGAACTACTCGTGTTGTGTTGGTGTCTCTAGTGATAAGCGAGCCAACGAGCCACCCAACATATAAGTCGAAACGAACCATTACACTGGTGCCGTGACCAGTTGGTTCGGGGGTGGAGCGCGGCCACATTGGCCGAAAGCCTCGGGAAACCTGAAGCGGATCCCCCCAGCCCTGGGCTAGAGGGATTCGAAGAGGATGACTTTACATCCCAGCATCTGTTGTTAGACTGGAAACCCGGTCAACAACCAATGTACAGTGCAGAGGGTGTCCGGACTGTTTTCTCGACACCCGGTCTGATGGACGGTGCCACCACTGATGGAAGTGGCATCGTGAGATTGTATCCGGGTACACCCCAAACAGCGGCACCGGATACAGGACTGTTTAGGGGGGTATTAAGACCCCCAACTTTGGACTTGAGCGATTGGTCCCAAGTGATAACTAGCAGGCGCCAGCTGGGTCCTATTGTACCAGCAGGCTCGGCTAGTAGCTTGGGTACCCCAATTGCACAAAGCCCTATGAAGCGTACCGCGACCCCCCCGGGAGCGGTACCAGAAGGGGCAAATGGAGTAGCCCCATTAATGACATCGTCGGACCATGATAGCGACGATGGTAAAGCTATAAAGGACCCATTGGTCCCGAAAGCAAACCCGAAGACTAAGCCTCGTGATGCCGAACCGAGAAACTCGGAAAAGCATTTCCTGGGCCTACCTTTAGACGAAGGCTTGTCTGACTCCATGTTCAACCCTGGAGGCAGCCGCAAGTCGATTTACGGACGTCGGATGGGCCCCGGGTATAAAACTACCTCGGCCTATTTGAAAGCCAAAGAGCAGGTAGAGTTACAGGCTAAGAGGCGACATGAACAATTCATGGCAGCCCAATTGAAAATAGAAGAGGAAACTAAATCTCGGATCGGCAAATTACGATCCGTTGAGCAGGAGGCGATTCTAAAAGAATCCGACCTAAAATATCGCCTAACTTCCATAGCCCATCGATTGGAGCGAAAGGAGAAAGACGAACGTGAAAAGGAGAAAAGATTGGCTGAATTGGAACTCGAAGAAGCCAATAAACTCAGAGCAATCGAAAAGGCTAGAGCCGAGGAGGTTGCTAAGGCACGGGATGTAAGCAAACTACAATCCGAGTTGCATGCCATGGAGGAGAAGTTAAAGAAACTTCAACTCCGAAAGGCAGAGACAGAGGCCAAGCTGGTCTCGGAACAATCCGAGATCAGGAGAGAGACCAATGAGTATCAGCGGTCTCAGAAGGAGAAAGGTGAAAAGTACCGTCTACTGAAGGATACTTTTAAGCGAGAGGCATTGGCCGTTCAAGAGGAGCGAAACCGAGCTGTTGCAGAAAATGAGAAGATCCGAGGCGAGATCTTATCAGAAAACGCACAGCTAAGGGAGGAACAGCGAAACCTAACTACGGATGTAGCTACCCTCACAATAAATAAGTCTGCTATGGAGAGTTATTTACATGAGCAAGAGCAGGCGAATGCTCCTCCTGCGAGTAAGGACGCAAACCCGAACTCGACGTTTGTTAAACAGGGTGACCCAGTCTCCTGTTCTACACCTAAGCATCCGCAATACAATCCTTTTGTCAATGACAATGCGACGCGGAATGTAGATCAAGGGGGAGTCTATATCAGAACCCAAGATAAGCATGGCCGAACTAGTAGAGTCCGGATAAGTGAAGTCCCCATAGTCCACAACTTAGACCCGGACTATGCACCCCGGGATGCTTCCGACAGTAGCGCGGAGACTAGTGGTTTCCACATACATGTGGACCAGACCGAAAGTGTTGGGTTGGGAGCTGGTAATGACAGCGGCCAACAAACTCCAACAAATGATGGTAGTCAACCAACGGGAAACCAGCCGTCCGATGGCGGCCACCAAGGTGCGTAAGGGTGGGGCGGTGCTACGGGTACTACAGGTAGCAGTAGTACCTCGGGTACCCGCCCTAACCAGAGTGGTGGGGGCTATACGAACCACAGTGGTACACAGTGGACGTATACACAGCCACCACCACCACCTCCACCGGGCAACTCGAGCTTCGGTGGAATAGGGGGCAATCGAACCTTGAACGAAACCAAGGCGATTGAGTGGAGCAAACAACAATGCACTAGATTGATGTATGCTCATAATTCTGCCCGAAGGGTAGCCGTGATTCCTATGACGGTACTCGACTATGAATATGACGGTACTCGACGATGGAAAGAGTGGTTTGAAGATTTCATCGATGTGATGAATTGTAATGGGTGGACCCCATACGAGGCCAAGCCGCATCTAGTGAGATGTTTGAAAGGCGGGCCGGGTCGCATGGCTGTAGAGCAATGGCGGACCTGGTACGGTCTCGTAGGGAGTTTCGAGCAGTTAGTAGAATCTGCTAGTGGACTATTATGTAACATGGTCAAGGAGGATCCGATGGTCCGCTTTAAGAAACGTACGCAGAAGCCTAATGAAGGTTTCAGAGCATACGGTATGGAACTCCATGCCCTGCTAAGCAAGGCCAGACCCGGTACTGAAAACCAGGACTGGTATATGGACGATTTGATTACACAATTCGTCAAGGGTTTGAGAGACCGAGACGAGCAGATTGCTGCGAGGGATGCCTGGAAGGAAGGCATAACATTGCACGGCATATTTAATGGTATAGATATGGCCGTGAAGAAGCGAACGATGTTAGCCGGGGACATACCGAATGCCAGCGGCTCGGTTCCCCTAGCATCAGTAGTCCAACAGCCTGAGGTAAATATTACCTCTGACGACTTTGAATTGATTGAAATCGAACAGGAGGACGGCACCTTCTGTTCGATGCAACTAAGGAAAAATGCTTCAGGTAGGAAGTATATTCCAAGGAAGGCGTTCAATAAGCCAAGGGATTCTAGACCATCATCCGAGGTCAAGAATGACCCGAAAGTTGGTGAGAAGGCAGCCAAGCCTCTTGTAAGCACTGATAGAGCGAAGGGTCAGTCTCCGGACATGACCAAACTTATGGAGGATATGTGTAAGAAAATTACAGATGCCCTCCAAGCCAGTCGGCAAAGACCCAGAGTGGATCGCCGAACGGTTAAGTGTTTCAGGTGCCAGCGCATGGGACACTACTCCTCCGAATGTACCGCTGCTAAGCCGGTAATTGCCGCCTTCTATGAAGCCGAGGATAACGGCGAAGGAAGGGAGAACGCTACGGATTCCACTGATGTGGAAAACTAGTGGGGGTTGTATCCACGGCATTGGGTATAACCCCGAGGAAGAACGAATGCCAAAATTCTACCGGGGGTGACCCGGTGGAAGATTTTGAATCAAATTCACCTGGAGGCCGGGTGGCTGTGGGTGCGCACCCCTGCACCTTGGCCGGGGCCAGGGACCCCAGTACTTATGTGTAAGGGAGTGAACATATGGAGGCGAGTGGCGGCACTGGGGGAGAGGAAGGATGGATCAAAGAGTTGATCCGAGTGTGTGGGACACGCCTTCCCCCAAGTCATCCGTGTCTGGAATTTTTGAGAGGACTCGGATTGAATCTTGGTGATTCGGGAGACTTTCACCAGTTTACCAGCAACCCCTCTCCTTTAGGGGGGAGACGGTGGTATGTACCCATATCTGTGGAAGGCCGGGTAGGCGAATTCTTGGTGGATACTGGAGCCAGCCACTCCTGTGTGTCCAAAAGATTCTTCGACTCGGTGGCCGGCAGCCATGAGAACCTCAAAACGGGGGTAAATGCTTGCACAGCCGACGGAAGCAGTATGCATACTTTTGGTAGGACGTTTATGCCTATCCGTATAGGAGGCAAAGAATTCGTTCTTTCGCCAACTATAGCAGAGGTTAGTGATGACGGAATCCTCGGACCCGAGGGATGGTATGATGAGTATACGGAACCCGTATGGCTTGCATGTCCAATGCGTATTGAGACAGGTGTCTTCGGTTGCATCAGTGATACACACGGTGAAGATCCCACCGGGTACCACTTGCGATGTCCTTTGTGGCGGTTCAATGGCCCAAAGGAATGAAACTGGAGTCTATGAACCCAACACGGTGTATTTGTCGAGTATCGGGTTGGACTCAGTGGATACATTAGTGGCTAATGCAGCTTGGACTGTATTACCCATGACTAACAGAAGTGGCTCAGTGGTCTATTTGAAGCGAGGCGACAGTGTGGGTAGGATGAGTTCGGTTGAACACGTCGCCGAGGCTAGGTTCAATAAACCACTAAACCCCGTTAGTAAGCATCCATTGGATGAAGAATTCCAAAAGCTGATTGACCAATCAGATCTACAGAATACGGAGGATAAGGATTGCCTAGCGAAACTCCTACAAAAGTACGAGAGTGCTTTTGGTAGGGAAGGAGGACCGGTGGGTAGATCCGACAAGGTGTTGCACACCATAGATGTGGGCAACGAGAAACCTTTTAAAATCCCGTATCGTAGACTTCCTCTCAAGAAGAAGTTAATTTGCGAACAGGAAATACAAAAACAGTTGGACCTAGGGGTCATCGTGCCCAGCTCGAGTCCCTGGTCCAGCCCTGTTTGTATGACCACTAAGAAAGACGGTACAATCCGCTTTTGTGTCGACTACCGAAAACTGAACGGTATGACAAAGAAGAACTCGTATCCCTTACCAAGGATAGACGAGACGATAGATAGCTTGGGCGGGAACCAATGGTTCTGTACCTTGGACTTACAATCCGGGTACTGGCAGATACCGATGCACCCTGATGACATGGAGAAAACAGCGTTCTCCAGTCATATGGGGCTATTCGAGTATAATGTCTTACCCTTCGGATTGTGTAATGCCCCCGCTACATTCGAGGCCATGATGGAATCCTTGTTGAGTGATCTTTTGTGGAAGAAATGTTTGGTCTACTTGGACGATGTTGTCGTGTTCGGCAAGTCGTTTAAGGAATGCCATGCAAATCTGCAATTGGTACTCGACCGGATACTATCAAACGGCCTAAAACTCAAACCCAAGAAATGTAACCTGTTTAAGAAAACAATTACATACTTGGGAAGGATCATCACCCCCAACGGGGTGAGCGCAGATCCGGAGAAATTAGAAGCTGTAGAGAATTGGGAAAGGCCCACGAATGCTAAGGAGGTGAGATCATTTCTAGGATTTTGTTCCTATTACCGTGATTTCATACCAAATTACTCTCGTGTCAGCTTCCCCATGCAGTGCTTAGCTCACTGGACCCCGGGTAGGGCACGGGACCCTTTCCCATGGACCAGCGAGCAAGAAGAATCTTTTAATAAAATAAAAGATTTGTTTAGGAACACACCCGTGTTGAAATATCCCACTCCCGAGGGACATTTCATCTTAGACACAGATGCGAGCAATGATGCAATAGGGGCAGCTCTCTCTCAGATCCAGGGGGGAGTCGAAGTCCCAATAGCATTCGCTAGCAACACGCTAAGCAAGACCCAGCGTAATTATTGTACCACCAAGCGGGAACTTCTCGCGGTGGTGGTGTATACGAAGAATTTTAAGCATTTCCTCTGGGGAAGTGACTTCACTTTAAGAACAGACCATTCGTCTCTTAGGTGGCTCCTTAACTTTAAGGACGCCGAGGGGATGATTGGACGATGGTTAGCTCATTTATCCGAGTTTTGGTTGGAGTATAAACAGATAGAGCATCGACCCGGTGCTAAGCACATCAATGCGGATGCCTTGTCGAGGCGACCTATCTGAAGGTGCCAAAATGCCACTTGTGAAGACTGCGGGGCCCACAATGCTGTGGTAGCCGGGTTGGTATTTAATTATACCACCCCCCGTATCCCCTGGGAGGAGGCTGTATGTAGCTATCTCGATTGGTCCCCGGAGACCATCAAGAAGTTCCAACAGTCGGATCCCACCACCGCGCGCATAATGGAATACCTACGGTCAGGTATTAAACCGGCAAGGCCGCTAGTATCCCTAGAAGATAGGGAAGCGAGGCGATTGCTAGCCCAATGGACCGAGCTAGAGATCCGAGATGGCATACTATGTAGGTGGAAGACAACTCCCACCAACAGTAGGCTGTTGCAAATAGTGATACCCGCACGATGAGGAGGGATATTATGTATTATTGCCATGGTCACCAAACGAGCGGCCATTTCGGTAAGAAGAGGTCAATAGAGCGCCTACAAAGGCGTTACTACTGGCCTGGAATGAGAGGCGACCTGCTCCGGTGGATCGCCACTTGCCCGGATTGTTGTAAAAACAAGCCGGGACCCGGCCGGGGAAAGCAACCCTTATCCCAGGAATTGTTTGGTGTCAGGTTCGCTCGAGTGGCGATAGACATCATCAGCGGGATCAAGACGACGCCCCGGGACAATACTTGCATGATGGTCGTAACCGACTATTACACCAAGTATACCCGGGTGTTCCCTCTTCCTAATCACAAAGCTGCCACATGCGCGGAAGCGTTTGTGAAGGCTGGGTGCTGCATTTGGGTGTTCCCCTTATGATGCACAGCGACCAAGGGAGGGAGTTCGAGTCAGAGCTGTGGCAGGAAATGTGCCATTACCTAGCCATTTGCAAAACCCGAACAAACCCATACCGACCACAGTCGGATGGGCAGGTAGAGCGGTTCAACAGAACCCTGATACAAGTACTAAAGCCCCTGGTCAATACCCACCAGGACGACTGGGATGAACAGTGCGAGTTTGTAGTACATGCCTACAACAACACTGTCCATTCATCTACTAATTGCACTCCAAACATGCTAGTGTTCGGCGAGGACATCATAATGCCCGCCGACTTAGTGTATGGAGTGGTTGGGATAGACCCGGAGGCGCCCTGCACCGTGTTGTTTGTGGAGTCGTTAAGGAATAGGTTCAAACAGGCATACGAGGCCATTCGGAAAGAACTGCTGAAGAGTGCGAAGTGGCAGAAGGTGGGCTATGACACCAATGCCAAACGAATTCGTTTTAATGTTGGGGACAAAGTACTAAGGTACTACGAGCCGCTAGAACGGCTAAAGCTTGTAACGCCCTGGGAAGGTCCATTTAAAATTATTCGCATTATCTCCGAGTCTACGGTGATGATGGAGGACTGCCTAACTGGTAGGAAATGGAAGACAAATGTCGGAAAACTTCGGCCCTGGAAGGGACGCGAAGAGGCGGAGAGTTCGGTTACCAACCACCTGAGTCTGTCCCCAGCAGACCTAGCGTGGTAGTACCGATGAAGCACCCTAGAGGCCGGCCGAGAAAAATGCCGGAAGATAAAGTAATGGTGAAAAAGAAGACGAAGGCCAGGAAACGACCTAATCGTAAGAAAAGGAAAAATGTCTCGCTGAGTGAAGGCATTACGTATGGGAAAGGTCCCGCCGTGGCTAAGCGGAACCCAGAAAATGCCGTACGTAAAGCCGGGAAGAATAAAAGGCTAACCGAAGGCGTTAGACGCAGTCCCCGGTTGAGGTCTGCTGTAACCTAACTCAGTACACAACGAGCTGCTGCGTGTTGTCCGCCGTAGGCGGTTAACATACGTTCCACGGCTGGAGATGCCGAACGCGCCCCCCCGGGTAGCTGTATCCCGTGAGTGGCGGTCGGATTAACCGGTACACTCGCTTTGAAGCGTTGTATACACCGCCAAGCTCCAGACGATAGCACTCGGGTAGTAGGCTGCGTCTCGCATATCGAGTCGAATGTTAGTTCGGATCTAGTTCCCTACGTGGCGCCGCGGGTGCGGCGGGAAAGCGCAGAACTAGGTCACCGGATAGCCTTCGCGGGATCTCGCGAGACGAGAGGTCTAACGTCATATTGTTCATAACTAGAGCGGACTCGTGGTGGTAGGACGCCACCCGTTTTCGCTCTGGTTAGTGTTGGCGGTAGACAGCCTCTAGCTGTTGTGTTAGCTTCCCCTAACCATAAACCTTTGTTGGACGAATCCTTCGGGAGGAGTCCAACACATTTGCCAATTCTACATTGGAAGTCACCCTCAGTGCCATGGCACAGGGGACGATTGACGCCGCGCGTCAGTCAGCCAACGTTCTGTTGGAGCAAGGCGAGGACCCGAAGGTCCCGTCTCGGGTCGAGGAGTCTATAGACTCTTCGACTGAGGAGGCAGCCCTGACGCTTTCGGCGATGGCCGAGGCCACCGACCGGGAGAGGATGCCACCTCCACCACCACCGCGCCCGGAGCCCGCGTCTACGGCAGCAGCTCCGGGTGAGAAGATCGATGTCCTAGACATCCCTATGTATCCTCCGGGATACAAGACTCGCATCGAGCGTATGGCCCACGTCGATGAAGAAGCCGGTGTCGTGTACACCTCCTGGGGGACTTACATCCCCATGCACGCCTCCATGTTCGGATACGGACCGCTGGCTGCGAAACCAGGCGTGCCCGAGGCCATACCAGACGACTTCAAGACTCTGGTTATGGACTCTTGCAGCGACGAGTTGGCTGACAGCATGCCAGTCTCTTGGCTCCGCAACTATCGAAAGTTGGCGGAGAAGATGGCGGTCAACGAGAACTTGGCCCGAGCAGTACTGATCTCCGAAGGCATCACCCGGAAGGCCGCGGAGTTAAGAGAGTCTGAATCCGACATGGATACAGACTCACTCTCTCGTCGGTGGAAACCGGCCGGGTCAAGCGATTGACCCACAAACCTGCACCAAAGGGTCCTCTCACTGAGAGTGACCTGGAGGTTGAAGACCTGAGGATCGCCATCGAGAGGTCCACATCCGAGAAGGAACCGGGTGCCGAAATACCAGAGGCGCCTGGCGAGATCTCGGAGGAGGACATCTCGCGTCAGCAGGCTGCTGTTGAAGCCAAGCGAGCCGAGCCCGTCAAGCAGCAGAAGGAGCTCACCGCAGCTCGTCGGGCCCGCCGAAAACAGCAGGCCCAAAGTAAGGCGAAGGCTTCCTCCGACTCCGACTCCCCGGTCAGTAGTAGGAGAAGCCCTCGTTCAAAGGACAAGGATCCGCGACAGTCGGATTCTAGTCCCGAGGTACCGGCGCAGCCAGCCAAGGTCGTGCGCCGGAAGAAGAAAAATGGAGCGAAAGCGTCTCCGGCAGAGCCCACGCCCCCCACCAAGTCGAGGGGTAAGGGCGACCCGAAGACGCCCGCCTCTAAATCACCAGCAACCACAGTAGCCACCTCGGTTACTGCAGCTTCCACTGCCAGCACCAGCGGGGCAAGCGCCAAGTCCTCTACCAAGGCTTTGACTGGTACTACTACCACCAGCCGAGCCAGCCGTAGGGGAGAAGGCATTTACATGGACAGTGAGGAGAGCGAGAGCGACCCAGAGCTGCCCGAGTCAGCCAGATCTGATTTGGAGTCCGTGACAACGTGGGAAGAGATGACCACGGATGTCCCAAAGGATGACAATCAGAAATGGATGTGAAAGAATGCAGCCGAGGGGTTCAAAGAACGGACTCCCCGCTGCTTCGCGGACTGTGCTTACAACACAGTCCACTACATGTGTCCGGGCGCCGTCAATAAAGACGGTAATAGCGACGACGAGGAGTGGATGAAATCCGGCCCCTCAGATACGCCAGTAGGTAAATTCTACCTCATTTGGATTGACCAGCTCAAATCCAAATTGGGGTCGATCTACAGCTATGAGGCCCGGACGAAAGTCCAATGGGCGATGACCCAATGGGGGCCATCCGGCAACCGCCGGAGGTGCCCATTTGAATCTTGTCAGCTGGCTCTCACGGGAGAGAAGGTGTTTGAGACGAAGCCTCGCTTCGCTCGACACATTGTGGAGCACCATATGCACCACAAGCCGCTGATGATGTGTGTGCTCGGAAACCGTCCAAGCAAACTTTGTGACGGCACGTTCTCAACTAACCGGCGCCGGGACATGGCTCTGCATTTGCAGAAAGCCCATGGTACCGGCCTGGAAAAGACGAGGAAACGGGCCCTCAAGTGCTTCAACGAGCTCCTAGCTAACTGGGCCTCGTTGAGCGTGAAAGACATCAAGGAGCAGGCATTTGAGACCGGATTCTGCTCATGGAAGAGTGGCAACTTGCTGGCCTTCTTCCAAATCAACTTCTCCTCCACCAAGTTCGGGATGCCCAGCGAGGTGCACCTGAAGGTGAAGAAGTGGAGGGGAGATGACAAGCGGGAGAAGGCCAAAGCCCGCTCGAAGGGTCCTAACGGAGGCACAGCCACGGCTACCGGTGCTTCCAAAAGGACCCGCGCAGACCGGTCCGTAAGCCCTTCGGGTAATAAGGACCAGCCTAGACCAGCCAACCCAGCTGATCGTCGCGAGTCGGGACAGCAGGTCTCGGCTCTGGATATGCCCAGCAACCAAACCCGTAGGGCGGTTAGCCAGGCGGCCACCCCGGCCACTTCTACAACACCTGCACCCGCGGGCGAAGCCTCTGGCAGCCAGGATGATGGGAGCGAGCTCTTCGCTTCCCCATCCGGGTATACATCTTGGTGGGCTGGAGAGGGATCTTCCGGCAAGCGCCCCACGTACAGTGAGTACGCAGCGAAGTTCCCTTCCATGGGACCAGCGGGACCCGAATCCCAGGTCCTAACCCCCTTGGGCCGGTCTAAACCCCGGGGTAGAGGCCGTGGTGGAATGGAGTCCACCCGAACTCCCCCGGGCGGTGGCCGAGGCCGAGGAGGCATTACGGCAGGCGCTCCGTCTGCCACTGTGGAGGCCGCCGCGCCCCCACCAGTTATAGTTCCACCAACGGCCCCTCGGGTGCCCGTTATGGAATTAATCTCAGGTACCCTGTCAGGTCTTCAGGATCCGAACACGTTTGTTGACCACCGCGATGTCCAAACGGCTCAGATCCAGAATGACCTGATGGCGGAATAGCAGGCATTGCATCGCCAGAAGTCAGTCGACTACTGGCGTGTGATGACTGAAGCCACCTTCAACCTGGTCTACGAGATCCAGAAGAGGGAGGAAGAGAAAATTCGGGTGCAGGAAAGGAGGAATGTCGAGGAGGCACTCCAATCCTGCCGGCGCCAGCAGTTGGAAGCTGAAAAGCTTAAGGAGTTCCACCGTGCTGAGAACGCCGGGTACATCCACAGGTACAAGGAGGCTGACCTCAAGTTCTTCCTCGCATTCGGGAAGCACTTAGAAGAGTGGGACGGCTTTCCGTCGTCCCTATGCTTCGCCCCGGCTGCCCCACCGGTCCCGGCTGCTCCACCGGTTCCGGCTGCTCCGCTGGTTCCGGCTGCTCCACCAGTTCCAGCTGCTCCTCCCGCCCCGGGTTCTACATCCGCCCCGGCTGCTCTACCTGCACCCGAGGCAATGGACAGTCCGTCCGCGGTGATGAGCGCTCTGAGCTTGGGGAGCGACACGCCCAGCGAGGCTTCCACGCTGCTCTCTGTGAGCAGTTGCAGCAGCTCGGCTCCGTCTGCCTCAGCGGAGTCGGCTGAGAAGATGGACACGGATCCGGAAGATCTTTAAGTGTCCATCTGATGGTTTCTAATCGTACCCGAGGGTAAAGGCATCTATCATGCCAGAGGTACTTATCCTTACACTGGACTCGCTGATCTGTGACGGAACCTGCAGTGAAGATGGACGCTAACCCGAGACACCAAAAAGGATTACTACACCTAACCGGGGCTCCATCTTCCCACCTTCATCAGGGCACAACATAACAGCAACGTGGCTTGCCACCACATACATGTCGCCGGGTGGAGCTGCAGAAACCAGTCGTTCCAGATTCGCCGGAAGTCCGGTATTTTGTAAGGGCGATCCTACTACCCTGGTAGGACGTCTAATATTATCAGTATTAATATCTTATGTAAAGCTATTTTTATATATAATATTTATATTCTTGTAATTAAATCAAACAAAATTTTTCTCGGGTTATTTACCCCACCTCGGGTCGGTTAGTTACTACTGTAAAATATTGTTAATACCATTTCACTACATATCTACAACTTTTCATTGCGTCTCTAATACTATAATAACACTGTAACATTGTTACCATCTACTACCCTAGGTCGATGGTGCATAAGGCACCACTTCCTAATTGTTATTATTAGTTACTTTGGGTTATATGCAACGATGCCTCATCATGTACATATTATTCATTATGCCCCTTAATGTTCTATATTCTATATTAACACTTATGTATAGACATACCTATTCGTGTATTATTTATTATTGTATAAAGTTAACAATAGGTATTTATTAAATACACCCAACCCTAGGTATAGTCTAGTGGGGGTGGTGTAGGGGCCGGCATCGTTGTATATATATTAGTGCCGTTCATCCGAGAGACGTGTTCGTGTGGTGCTTGTTCCTTCTATGCCAGCTAGGTGTCGCTTTGCGATACCCCGTTGGTACAAGAGGGGGCAGCACCATGCCTCGCGTCCAGCTTCTACTAAGAAGTCGGACGAGCGGCAGAAGAGGACTGGACGTGGTCCAGTCAAGACGCTCAGTATAACCTGTTGAAACATTAAATAAAGTCCTACCCGAGAGGTAGGGGTATCCGGGGCTTTGCCCAACCCGAACTACTCGTGTTGTGTTGGTATCTCTAGTGATAAGCGAGCCAACAAGCCACCCAACATATAAGTCAAAACGAACCATTACAACCGTAACAGCAACAACACTCATGACCTGCTGTTGTCCTGAATCTGGAGGGTCCGCCATACCGGTACTGAAATAACCAAGGCAGTAAACCTGTGATTCTATGCATTCTTATCAAAAATGGTAAAATTAGAGGCATAAACATTGAAAAAAAACTTTCGAATATGGGTACACTGAACAGCCACACTGAAGAAGAAGGAAATTGACATAAAATACATCAAGTAAAGAGAGGTACATAAAAAGTGTTAATATGTGGGACTCCTTTGCAAACAAAGGAGTAGATATTTTCCCATTATAACCACTTTTTATTGGTGCATGGTGCTTCAATATCTAATCTTGATTCTAAATGCAGGTGGGTTGAATCAGGGATATTGCTAGGATTTTTTGGAATGAGCCAATGGTGAACTAATGGAAAGAAATAATGCACCATTTCAAAAAGTCATGGGCCATTTTACAAAATGTATAAATCAACTCTATGTACGGTATGTTGATCCCTAAGGCTATGTGTGGGTTGGTGGGGTTAATACATGTATAAATCAGCTCTATACACAGGTATTTGGAATCATGTGTTTTATCAATCTTCGTGGGTTAATGTGTGCATCTTGACTACAACCATAAATGTCTTGCATTTCAGGGAATGCAGAATCTAATGGGACATCGAAGATTCAATAGTAACCTGTATTCATGCTGTACTTTTATAATTACTGTCAAACCCTGCATATAAGCCGCACCTGGATAAAAGGTGCACCTTGACTTTGTGCTATTAACCACACATGAGGCCTCAATCAAGGTACCCATTATTTACTGTAGTATATATATTTGAAAGCCCCTCTATAAGCTACACCCCAAGGTCAGCAACATCCTAAAATTCATATTATAACAAACACATAAAGACACCATGCACCATGTGGTCTTTCAGGGCTTATCTTACTGCATGCAATTTATAACAACTTATCACACTAATACAGATTTGGACCTGGGCATCAATTGCATAAATACACATGAAAAATATAAGTAATTCATTGGGAAAAGGTGGGGGGGGAACCTACCTCCTGTGGCTAGAAGCTTAGACCTCTGCTGCATCAAAAGTACAGCAAACCTATCCTGCCCCTCCCCATTTACCTTACCCCAGAAGTGGTCCCGGACTGGGTGAGTTATCACTGCAGTCCCAGTCAGAGCCAGAGCATGCCGGAACTCTGGAACGCACTCTGCTTTAGACTCCAGCAGACGACTCATAAGGCTCTCCTTATTGTCATCCCATGCTGAAGTGGTCATTATATCCCTGGTGCTATGTTTAGCCTCAGCTGCCGTCCTACTCTGCCTAACCTTTTCAGCTACATCAGGCCTGCCATGCAGTGTCGCCTTGGAGCACTGGTATGCATGCTCGGTGCTTGCAAACTGCTCCCCTAAGAATTCTACCCGGTGACCTTCCTTCGATATATAAAAGTTTCTAAGAACATCTCCTGCTCCCTGAACACTAACTACATTGGAGGCCATCTGTAAAAGAACAATGTTAGTCTTACTGTAACAATTCTTATGATAGAAACATGCTTGAACAACTGTCAACATCATGCAAAGCTGGTATAAAGAGAGAAAAAAAAACGTTCCTAAAAACCAGGCCAATTTTAGGATTGAAAGAATAGGGAAAGGACTGATTTGGCCAGACATGCTTTATTTTTGTTTGAACCATTTAGACTCCATCCCCCTAAAAATGCTTAGGAGGCTAAAAAGTAGAGACATTAAACTAATTTATGGTATTGGTCCCTTCAAGAAATTCGAAATATCAAGGCCATTATGAGTTAATGTTAATCCAGATTCGTTAGTCCAGGCCCCAACCCAGGTGTGAAAACTTTGGATGAACCATACTTGTGAAACCACACCTCTAATTCTACAGCTGTTTATAGTCATAGTGGTTGTTCATGCAATATGAAGTTGCCTATTGGAAAGAAATCTTTTGTAAGAAATTATAAGAGCCAAATTATTTCCCAATGGTCAGAACATTTCTAAAATTGATTTTTAGATTTAATTCAAGATTTTCTTTATTTTTATTCTAAGATCCTGTTATAACGAAATATTGGTTATAAATCCTAATCCCAAATCTTTACCAGATGTTTCTATAATAAAAATCTTTTTTTTTGAAAGGACATGGGTCTCTCTCAACCCTTTAAGTGCATCATGTCGACCCTAAGGGAGTTTATATATCAACCCCAGAGGGTCGGCATGATGCATGAATGTAGTCCTGGCGAGTAACTCACCAGGGCTACATTCATGCATCATGAAGACCAATGGCAATGATGCATTAATTCATTAGTGGCCCATAAAGGGTTACACCTACTACTTTTAGGACCAAATACACTTTAGGAAAGATATTTCTTATCCGACTATCACAAAATGATTTTTGAGTGTCGGGCCTTTTTCACCGTCAGTGTCGAGCCTCGATGTATGCAGAGTCCCATCTAGCACTAGCCTTGACCAGTAGCTGACCCTTGGGAGAATTTTTTTTTCCTAGATAGAATTTTCACATTTGCGTGATCTAAACTGATTTGGAAAGCCCTGATTTTGTTCTATATGACCGAGCTATTCTCTATTTCATGTTAACAGGAAAAGATTTTTTTGTACATGGCTACATTTTGAGAAATTTTGAACAATTTTTCATTTTTTTACCAGAAATAAAATCGTTTTACCTCACCAACACATTCACCAATATTGAAACTTTTAGAGTTTGAGTTTGAAAAGCGTTTATTGGCCAATAATATCTTAACATATTGAAGCTTTTACAATTATCAGCCATAGGAGGATACAGTCGGTTGATATTAATCAGGTGGTTTCCATGAACAGTCACATATCACATAATATTCACATATACTATAGTTCAGGATAATAACAGTTCAGAGTCATATTAACATATCCCATAAGTACTTTTTAAACTTTTGCAGATTTTCTGCAGACTGAACATGCACCGGTAGATCATCCCAAATGATGGTACCTCTATACAATGGACTCGATCTATATAATTCTATTCTAGGTCGATTTACTCTGATTTTTATTCTATCATTGCCCCTTAGAGGTCTTACTGGGGTTATTATATTCTCCGGTTTTTGTATATATTTATACATCATACATGCAAGTACTACTTTCCTTCTAGTTACAAGACTTTTCGCATTGCAAGATAATAAAAGGTCAACAACATGTATATCCTGTGGTAGTAGAATCTTTTTACAGGCTCTCAGACAATGATTTTGTATGACATCTAAATGGTCTACTAAAGTAGCAGGTCCACTCTCCAAAATATAACTACAGTATTCTAACAAAGGAATAATCATCGTCTTATAGATTTTAAGACTTGTATCTGTATCCAGGTATTTAACAATATTTCTCAGTTGTTTCAATTTGGCAATACCCATTGAGTCCATCTTTTTACAATGTTGTTTAAAGTTTAAATCAAAATCGATTACAACACCCAAGTAGTTGAAATGTTCAACACATGCCAATTTTACATTGTTCAAGGTAATATTGTACTTAGTAATACGTTGCATGTTTGAATGGCACCAAAGGACCTTGGTTTTCTTGACATTCATAGTAAGAATATTTTGTCTACACCACTTCTCAATATTATCCACATCACTCTGCATTAGTTTACTCATAATCTCAGTATTCCTACCATTCAATACCAGTGCTACATCGTCTGCATAAAGAAAGAATTCACAATTGGTTATTACTTCAGTTATACTATTAATATATATGTTGAAAAGCAAAGGGCCCAATACCGTCCCCTGTGCTACCCCACAGTCCAATACCTTTTCATCTGAGGTGATGTCATTTGCTACGGTTACTTGTTTTCTATTGTATAAAAAAACATTCCAACCATTTTAGACAGTTATTATCACAACCAATACATTGAAGTTTCCTCATCATTATATCTAAATTTACAGTGTTAAAAGCCTTTTTTAAATCCAGGAACAATATAAGGGAGTAATCACCTCTATTTCTAGCTTCTATTAGATATTGTATTAACCCAAAAGTTGCATCCACAGTCGATCTGTTAGGTATGAAACCGTGCTGTCTCTCACTAATTATATTCTTATCAATAATATAATTCATCAACTGGGTGTGTATCAGTTTTTCTGTCAACTTAGAGAATATATTTGTCATCGTTATGGGTCTCCAATTAGATACATCTGATAAATTCCCACTTTTGGGTAATGGGACTATTTGTCCCAATTTCATAATATCTGGCAACACTCCAGTACCAATAGAGTCATTTACCAGATTCTGTAGTATATACGGTTTGTGACATAGTAGACTTTTTATAACAATACAGGGTATGTTTTTAATACACGAGCTCTTATGTCCTTTTATAGATACACCTTAGGAAAGATATTTCTTATCCGACTATCACAAAATGTATTCAAATTTCGTGTCCTCATATAATAGAAAAACTTTGTGTGAAGTTTGGAAAAAAATTGACCATCAGAAGTATTGAAAATCATTATTTTTTGTCATTGTTGAATATCAGCATGGTACCTTCGCTACGGGAGACCTGTTTGAACATTGACCTCCTTTAAATGGTGGCCTTATCAGTTACAACGGGTTCCTTACATCTTTCACCTCACTTAGGGAGTGGTCATTATTTATCAACAGGGGGGGGATGGTGGGTTTGAGGGGGGGCGTACAAATTTCAGACCCCTCCCGAGGGGGGGCTAACAAAATTCTGACCCCTCTTGAGGGGGGGCTAAAAAAATTTACCCTCTTTTGAGCAAAAAAGCCCGCGCGCTACTATAGCTCAAAGAGGGGCGCGAAAATTCTCTGCGCCTGCGGTTTGGGGGGGTGCGCAAAAACTTTTGACTGTCGTCGAGACGGGGCGTAAAATATTACCCCCCCCAAGCACTGTAAAATGGTTATATCTAGTCTCAGAGGGCTGAAATATCCCATAAAATGCAAAAATGAAGTTTTAAACTTAAAATAATGTACTGCTGACCTGAGCCTCAGTGCAATCTCTATGGGAGCGATGTGACGGCCAGACATGAAGATGCTTTCTATTTTCCTTTACCCATTTAGGCTCCACCCCTCTAAAAATGCTTAGGAGGCTAAAAAGTAGAGACATTAAACTAATTTATGGCGTTGGTCCCATGCAGAAATTTGAAATATTGAAGCCAGGAGAAATTATTTAGTTTTAGCTGACCTGAGCCTCAGTGCAATCTCTATGGGAGCGATGTGACGGCCAGACATCAAGATGCTTTTTATTTTCTTTTACCCCTTTAGGCTCCACCCCCCTAAAAATGCTTAGGAGGCTAAAAAGTAGAGACATTAAGCTAACTTATGGCGTTGGTCCCATGCAGAAATTTGAAATATTGAAGCCAGGAGAAATTATTTAGTTTTAGCTTTGTTCACATAATGATAAGTCTATGGGGACTGTACCGGTAGAAGGACTGAATAGAAGACTTAATGTACGAATTTTTTTTAAGCTAGTTAGGGCTAATTCTCAGCACAGAGGTTAATACATTATAAACTTGAGTTATTTTACTTCTTTCCTATCATACTCCCATTAAAAAATATGAAGGAGTTATTTTTTATAGGCGATTTAGTTTTGGTCGTCATAGGCCTACTTTAGCATTGAAAGTATATGGAAATGACTGATTCGGCCAGACATGAAGATGTTTTCTATTTTCCTTTACCCATTTAGGCTCCAACCCACTAAAAATGCTTAGGAGGCTAAAAAGTAGAGACATTAAACTAATGTATGGCGTTGGTCCCATCACGAAATGCGAAATATTAAGGCCAGGAGAAATAATTGAATTTTAGCTTTGTTTATGTAATGATAACTCTATGGAGAATGTACCGGTAGTAAATGTGGACGTGACTCAGAAAATCATGCATGAATTCAGGGGGTTAGGCCTAATTTTAAGAAAAATTGTGAATACACGGTAAAGTTGGGGTATTTCTCAGCCAAGATTTCTGATTGACATTCGAAAATATCAAGGGGTTAATAATTCATAGCTGTTTTACTTTTGGTCGACAGAGGGCTATTTTAGCATTGAAAGTATAGGGAAATGACTGTTACGGCCAGACATGAAGATGCTTTCTATTTTCTTTTACCCTTTTAGGCTTCACCCTCCTAAAAATTCTTAGGAGGCCCAACAGTAGACGAATTTAGCTAACTTTTGGTGTTGGTCCCATCACGAAATTCGAAATATTAAGGCCAGGAGAATCTTTTGAATATGGGTGCTACCTGTAGCCTAAGTAACATACCAAATAAAAATTTGTTTTGAACCAATATTGTACCAAATAAAGATGTTTTCTGATGATCACGTCACATTAGCTATCGTCCACTGACATGAAATAGAACTTTGTCTTACCTTGATGGAGATTTGGACTTGACCTTGGACGGAAGAGGACAGATGTCGGTTGTCGTTTTGTTGCACCGAATGTTGCTGTAGACAAACAGCAGTGAATTAGAAATAACCTATAACAACACACAACATTTATAATTTAACGATATATCTGTAGAAATTCAAAAATTGGATTAACAATACGATGCAAACGACACTTCCCTAAATTTCGGATATGGCCGTCTGTTGAGAGAGGACGCAACTGTTTGCGCATGTCAGAGAGGGCAAATGGCTGGTAGTTTCGTACTATGTTTATATATGGTAGTTTAAAAAGTGTAGGATTTGAAGAAAAACATGTAAACGCTGACAGTGATAAGAAATAAATATCTTGACTAAAATTTCTGAATTCAGCAAATCTCGGAAATGTGAGGGCAAGGTGAGACATTTTTAGTCCCTTTGTTAATCGAGGGTGGCGCTGATGGTTGAAGGAAGAGTGCTGGTTCCCGAACTTTCATAGAGAAGCGTGATAATGACTTCTAACAAATAACTAATTGTATATTTATTTTCCGAAGCAAAGGATTCCAAAATGCAGATGAATAATGAAGGGTGATTTAACTACATCTAATACAGGTAGGTTAAAGCAGTAAAAGTGGATTACAGTCAAGGTACAAAAAATTGCTTTGGAAAGGGCAGAATCGTGCGTAGTACTACTTCCGGTTTCAAACTTCCGGGGCAGCCATCTTGTTTCGGTATATTTTTAGAAGAAGTAGGTTAATTAATTACATCATGATATTTATGGTTGGCCTGGCTTTAGGCATTCTACAGACTTTGTCCCAAATAACATTGTAATAGTCAAAATGGGCCGGCACAACTTATGGTTTGTAGGTCGGCAATATGTAAGTGTTTACTCTTGGTTGATTTCATCACTCTGAACAGATCATCCCCTTACTGACTGCATCGTCAGGCCTCACGATGGCCTATGAGCAAGGTGATGTTACACTGGTAACATGCTCCAGGACAGTGATGTCAGTTGGATGATCACCTGACCACTCCTCTCTTCATATATAGGCAAGTGATGGCGGCTGCAGCTTATCAAGGAGTGCAGCTTACAAAGGGAATTTCCAGTAGTGTATTGTCACCTTGCTTATAGGCCGTTGTCAGGCCTGACAATGCAGCCAGTAAAGGCAGTGATGACCTGTTCATATAGATCTTGATTTCTTAACCTTTATACCCGATACTTGATGTTAAGGACGGAGCAAGGTGTGTGCTTTAAGAATTGTACCAGCAACCACAAAAGCACTGTAGGTGCTTCATCCATGTCAAGGTAGTGTGACAAGAGGAACAAGCTGCAACCCTGGGGTAGCTGGTTCCTGGTGTGGTGTGTGGGTTATCCGGTCAGGGTTGCAGCAGTTCTGGGTGGATAGATGGGCAAGGAGCCTCAGGTACCCTAGGCTTCTTGCACTAATTGTGTGTGTCAAGGGGAGTCCGAGGTCCTGTGTGGTTTCATATGGACTCATCAGGCTGGATTTGTTTTTTTTTAGCAAGGTCCTCCCATGCCCACTGTTTGTGTGTGGGGGAGCCTCAGGTACCCTAGGCTCCTTGCACTAAATGTGTGTGTCAAGGGGAGTCCGAGGTCCTGTGCGGTTTCATATGGACTCATCAGGCTGGTTTTTTTTTTTTTTGCAAGGTCCTCCCATGCCCACTGTTTGTGTGTGGGGGAGGGGGGATGCTTGCCCCAGTCCCCAGCTGTGCTGGGAGGGCCCCTATGTGTACCCGGTACTTGATGAACCGTAATGTTCAGGCCTATGTCACAAAAAGATTGTATAGCTGTGTAGTGGTCAGCGGAAAATGTCATGGAGAAACCGGGACTCGAACCCGGGACCCTCCAACTTCGAAGCGGATGCTCTACCACTGAGCTACATCCCCTGGCCTGACATTCTCTACCTTCCAACTACCCTGGATCGGTATGGTATACATAGGGGGAGTGACACAATCAAGTGAACAGTCCCTCTGAAGGCTCTGCGCACCCGACGGGGGAACGAACCCCTACACTCGTCCCAACCAGCTTCAACCGTATCCCGCCCAGAACCGGTCCTCCAGTCCAGTCTGAACGGTACCAGTACTGAGTCACACACAGCATTAAACTCTCCTGTTCCCAGGACTTACTGTGGGTGCCACCTGTTTCCAAGTCTCCCAGCACTAGCAAGTTGAAGCGCTTGTCTATACCATACCAGCCCAGGTACCGAGCTCTCTAAAGGTCCCCCATCCGAGGCAGGACCACTCGGTTTCTCCACCAGTGTAGTGGTCAGCGGAAAATGTCATGGAGAAACCGGGACTCGAACCCGGGACCCTCCAACTTCGAAGCGGATGCTCTACCACTGAGCTACATCCCCTGGCCTGACATTCTCTACCTTCCAACTACCCTGGATCGGTATGGTATACATAGGGGGAGTGACACAATCAAGTGAACAGTCCCTCTGAAGGCTCTGCGCACCCGACGGGGGAACGAACCCCTACAGCTGTATCTCAGTGTGGCAGTACAGCTGTACCCCAGTGTGGCAGTACAGCTGTATCCCAGTGTGGCAGTATATTTTAGTGTACAATTTATACAGAGAAATGTCTATTAAAATAAATTGTGGAAAGGGACATTCCCTAGTAAGGTATTCTCAAAAGGGGGGGGGGCGCTTCATTTTAGGTTATTCCCGAGGGGGAGGCACTTCATTTTGGGGTATTTGAGTAGGGGGGCGTTTCATATTTGGGTATTTGAGTAGGGGGGGCGTTTCATTATGGGACATTCGTGTAGGGGGGGCACTCCATTTTCAGGTATTCGCCAAACGAAAATACCACCCCCCCTGACCATAAATAATGAACACTCCCTTACTACCCTTAAAGAAAATCATGCTGTATGAAATTAGCCCATCAATGCCTGTTTCGCAACATTTAGATAAATAATCAGGGTGGTCTCACTGTTAAGAATCCACTGTGTGTCCTTGCTGTATCTATAAATATCTGAAATCTATAAATATCTGAAATACTCCCCTTGTCAGCAGCAAACCATTACAAATTGTTCACATTCTTGCCAGGCACCACAGGGTTTTGACATAAAAAAATATCCACACAATGCGCTACAAAATGTCCACAGAGCACACATTTTTCACACAAACCATCACAAAGTGTCCATGTGGACACATTTTAGCCTGTGGACAAAATGTAATTTGTGGACACTTTGTGTGAGTGAGTAATAGATGTTTAATGCCATTTCGACATGCATAGGTCATATTCATGGCGAGAACTATATTACGCAATTTCACAGAGGAATGTGTTGGTGCCCGTGCATATGTGCACCACACACATCCGAGGGGATAGGAAAGAGGAGATATAGACCCATTTAAGTGGGTGAGGGAAGCCCGGGACACTTTGTGTATATATCCTGTGGATAAGATAAATTTGTTGACACATTGTGACCATACACTGTGGACAAAATGTTTTGTGTGGAAAGTTTGCGATCAAAATTTGTCAAAATGTGTTTTGTGAACAATTTGGGATGATAGATTGTGGATAATTTGTAATTTGTGGACACTTTGTTCAAGTTGAATGTGGACAGTGTGGTTTTTGTGGATACTCTGTGGTAGAATCTTGTGGACTAAAAGTATTTTTGGACATTTTGTGTTGAAAGTATGTGGACAGAATGTGTTTCTTGAACACTTTGTGATGATAGGTTGTGGACAGAGTGTATTTTGGGGATACATTGTCATTGTTGGGTGTGGACAAATTGTATCTTATGCGAAAATAGTCTGTGGACAGTACATTTTTTGGACACCTTGTGCTGGGCCTTTGTGGACGTATTGTGAAAAAATGTGATGTGGACAATATGTGTCACGTGGCTAAAGTGAAGCATAACATCCCCACTCCCATGAAGTCAACCATCCCCTGTCTTTCCTGCCTACCTCCACTCCCTGCCTTCCAACACTCCCCTATCTTCCTCCAATCCCTGCCTTCCACCGTTCCCCTATCTTACTCCACTCCCTGCCTTCCACTACTCCCCTGTCTTCCATCACTCCCCTGCCTACCTGCAGTCCCCTGCCTACCTGCAGTCCCCTGCCTACCTGCAGTCCCCTGTTTACCTGCAGTCCCCTGTCTACCTCCACTCCCCTGTCTTTCTCCAGTCCCCTGTCTACCTTCAGTCCCCTACCTACTTGCAGTCCCCTGCCTACTTGCAGTCTCCTCTCTACCTTCAGTCCCCTGTCTATCTCAAGTCCCCTGCCTACTTGCAGTCCCCTGTCTACCTGCAGTCTCCTCTCTACCTTCAGTCCCCTGCCTACCTGCAGTCCCACATCTACCTGCAGTCCCCCATCTACCTGCAGTCCCCTGTCTACCCCAGTCCATGTTCTACCTGCAGTCCCCCGTCTACCTGCATTCCCTTGTTTACCCCAGTACATTTTCTACCTGCAGTCCCCTGTTTACCTGCAGTCCCCTGTAATCCTCCACTACGCTATGTACCTCCAGTTGCCTGTCTTAGTGTCTACCTCTCTCCTTGTCTTCCTCGACTCCCCTGTCTTCCTTCACCATATCTTCCTCAAGTCACTGTCTACTTTCATTCCCCTGCCTTCCTCATGTCTGCTGCCTTCCTCCCCTGTCTGTTTTCACTCCACTGTCTACATCCAGTTCCCCTGTCTACCTCCGTCCCCCTGTCTACCTCCACCCCCCTGTCTACCTCCAGTCCCCTGTCTACCTCCAGTCATTTTCTACCTCCAGTCTCCTGTCTACCTCCTGTCCCCTGTCTACCTCCAGTCCCCTATCTGCAGTCCCCTGTCTACCTCTTGTTTAGTCCGGAAAATCTGGAAAACAAAATCCGGATTTAACATATATTTCAGGATATTTGTTAAGTCAGGAAAACAAAATCCTGAGTTAGCAAACTTCCCAGGATAACAAACCTTAGAGAAAGTGCTGCATAGTTAAAAAAATATGATCATTTCACCTCTAGGGTTCTGTAACAATCGATGAACAGTTTACTTGATGAATGAAATTGGGATGAGCACTGATTTCTTTGAATCATGATCCAAGATGGCAGAATAACAGCTTAACTGCCAATTTTTTAGGCTATAAAACGTTTTACAAACTCTGAATTAAAGAAAAACAAAATAGTAAAACATTACAACCAGTCAGGTTGGTAAACATTTCTAAGTTATGAATACATTTTTGCTAAAATTTCTGTACACCAGGTCAAGTTAGCTGGCTCTTTCCTAATTGCTTCACAGCCTGAAAATTTTGCTTCATCTGGTACCCCAAGGGTAGTGTAGGCTGAAGCAGTCATATATTGCACATTTCTAACCAGTGACCAGTGAAAAATTTTAAGCCACCCCCTCAAGAAGGATTAAAATATTTTTCGTCACCCCCACAGCAGGGGTCCAAATATTCTACACCATCCCCCCAAACTCACCAACTCCCCCCCCCGTTGTTAAAAACACTCCCTTATCTCCTTACTGATTAGAATTCTCATGAAGGGTTATTTTATATAGGAAATGTACCAGAAAAAGGTGTTAAAACCCTTATTAGAAAAGATCTAAACATCCCACAGCAAAAAGCATTCCAAATTCTGAAAGATATTACCAATTTGCATCACATACTTGGTACACTATTTTCTAATCCCAATATTTGAAGAGAGAACAGCAAAAAGGTTGCTTTTTTTTGTACATTGCCTATAGGCCTTTTTCAGTGACTGTGTATTCACAGCCTCGGCGGCCCTGGTGGAGATCCCAGGCGTAGACAGTGCACACTGGGCCCACTGCACAGTATGTGAAAAAAACAACTGCCATGTCTGTGGAACTATTTGATCCTCACACTATGTATAAACATTTTAATCAAGCTCAGATATAGAAGGTTATGCGTATATTCAAAATTTTTATTTGCACAACAACTGACAATCACCCTGCAGAGAGTATTTTCAGTGCCTTAGAATTTCGAAAAGCTCAGTATCAGGCAGTTACTCTTAGGTGCAACTGCAGATCTCGCACAGCACATCCCTCCAATTCCACATCATATTTCAAATGCTAATATAAATTAGACATTCATAATTCTTAGTTTCGAGTATCCCCCAATACCTCTACTATTACTGGTGGAAAAGATATTTTGATCAAGACACAGAATTCAGAGAAAATCAGGACTTTGTACAGTGTAGTAGATTGGCACAGTAAAGCTAGCCCTAACTGCCCTTCCCTCACTAAGGGAGTGGTCATTTATTATCAACGGGGGGGGGGGGTTTGAGGGGGGGGCGTAAAAAATTCTGACCCCTCTCAAGGGGGGGCTAAAAAAATGTTGACCCCTCTTGAGGAGGGGCTAAAAAAATTTACCCTCTTTTTAGCAAAAAAAGCCAGCGCACTACTATAGATCAAAGAGGGGGCGCGAAAACTCTCCGTGCCTCTGGCGCGGGGGGGCGCAAAATTTTTTTACTGCCGTCGGGGGGGACGTAAAAATTTTCTGCACGTCCGCCCGAAAACCCACCACCCCCCCTGTTGATAAATAATGACCACTCCCTAAGTCTAAGACTGTACAGTGCATCCTTCCAATATCAGACATTTATAATTTTATTTTTGAATGTTCCTTGACATCTCTACTATTCATTCTTTATGGGCAGCATGGGTTGGGTGTCCAGCAGCAAGGTGTGATGTCACCTGAAAAAAACACTATATAATTTGATCCTTTGTCAGGACCCTAGCAACCAGGGTTCTGCTCCCGAGAATTCCCTGAGGCCCGCAGCCACCGTAACAAGTTGCTTCTTGGCAGGATGCAACTTGTTACGTCGGACTATGCCCTAAGGGCATTCAGCGCCGCCCCACTGGTGACGCGTATATTTCTGGGACTGCCGCGCGGGATTCAGCATGCCCTGGGGGCATATTGCTGGCCTTTACATATCAACAATCGACCTATTCTAGTGTATGCCCTCAGGGCATTGTGCATCGGTCCTGAGGGCATATTCCTACTCTTTTACTCAGGGCAACACCAGCATTGTCTAGGCCACTCTCTCCACCATAGCATCATTTTAGCATGCCCTTAGGGCATTACTAGTGCATGAATGCCCCAAGGGCATTACTTTGAATACAAAAACTATATCATCCTTAGGTAGGGAATTATGCCCTATAAAAAAGGGGGTAATTATTATCTCCAGGAGATATTTCAGAGAAGAGACATTCCCTGGGGGCATCAATGATTGAGCACTGATGCCTACCGGGCATTGATAATAAAAATGCCATTAGAGCTTCATAGCCCAAATGTGCAGATGTCCTGATGATAAACATTCCCGTATAGGGGGCCTAAGGTAGGCACTTACCTAGTTTTTCAAAACTTTATATTATCTATTCTATCTGCACACTATTGGATAGATCTCAAGAAAAGAAGTGGATTTGCTTTTTGAATGAAGTCTCTATCTTAATTCAAAGTGACATTATGACCATCCAAAGACCACAAAATGACCCCAATATTCTGCCACAATAACCCATACTTAAAAGTTTAATCAGGGTTCAAATTTTGTGATCACGCTAGTTGTGGTCAGAAATGCCTGGAACACTTAAATCACTGTTTCTCAGAAGATATTAACACTAGGAACTTGAAATAAAAACTTGAGAAAAGGGCATTAAGGGGTGGTTCCAATGACCTATGGCCTGACCTTCATCTAGGTCAGGTCAAGGTCATTATAAGGTCAAAGGTCAAATTTATTGATTTTTTTTTTAATGAGTTAACATTTGTTGAGATTTAGCAAGATGAATGACAGAATCAATGATCAGCTGACTCTTTTTCAATATTTCATCAAGAAGGTCAAGTTGACCTATATAAGGTCAAGGTCAAAGGGACATTACATAACCAACATTTTGACAGTCCACATAAAAACATAACAATCAACCATAATTTCTTGCAAAAATATTGAGATAGGAAACTCAAAGTAAGAATAGAGATCATTTGATATGTGGTCTAGCATTTGACCTTGATATGACCTTAACCAGGGTCAAGGTCATGATAAATAAGAGAGGTCAAAGTTCTCAAAAATTTTTAATGTTTTGATGTAATATTAGTGTGAACCCAAAAGTTAAAAGTAAAGATCACATGACATGTCAAAATGTGTGGGTTGCCATGTCACCTTAAAATGACACTCTGACTGATGTTCATACTTCAAAGTATAGCCCTACTAGTCAGTCGGAGAAGTCCTGGTAGTCAGCCCTCCAGTAGGGGCCACCTCCAGGTGGCCCCTCCAGTGGTGGCTATAGGTGTGCTGCAGTGGGGGGGGGGGGGGTTTAGAGCTAATCTCTCACACACCCTCACAGAGTTAATAGGTCATGATGTTGTAGTTGCTTAAAAAAGATACTGCTGCCTATTAGAAAGAAGAAAACTAGACATCTTCTAGACCTTATTTAACCAGGGAATATGTGAGTGCCATTTTTAACTATGTGAGATGCATACTTCATACCATAAAATGCTCCTGAACTTGAGTTTTGAGTTCACCTGGGAGAAACATGATTTTTTTCTCCTTAATTTATTAAATAAATACATGCATATTGAAGTCCTCTTCAAGCTCTTTAAAATGATACTCTAATTGTCCAAATCCACCTGTAAACAGCTTTAGAATCAATAAGTAAAAACATGTCAACTTCAGCTGCTCCATTTTTTGCTAAATCACACTTTTAGCCTCCGCGCACAGCAGACCCGCACACGGCAGTTATGTCAGTGCCTACCTAAGGGCTCAATATAGCGGTAGGCTATGCCCCAAGGGCATAGTGTCCTTGGGCATATATGTTGGTCTACTTCCATAGAGTATATAATTGACCAATATAATTATACCCTCAGGGCATATTTATCACATCCATAGACTATAGGTTTGTTGTAGGTCGATGCCCCCAGGCATAATAGTGATTATCAGCCCAAGGCTATCCTCCATGTTATAGCCTAGAGTTACCAGTAATTGACTAGTGCATGCCCTCAGGACAGCACAAGCACGATCTATGCCCTCAGGGCATGTCCCTTCTATAGACTGTATTATAAAATAACAATTAAGTGAGGGGGCAGGGCTCTCTTGACATTCCCTGAGCCTGAGGGCACAGCTAGGTCGATTCTCGGCAGCAGAACCTTGGTTGCTAGGGAGCGGGCAAAGGGTCAAATTATATAGGGAATGTACTAGCAAAAGTAACCTTTTTGCTATTTTCTTTTCTAATATTGGGATTAGAAAATAGTGCATCAATTATGTGAAGCAAATTTTTAATATCTTTCAGATTTTGTATTGCATTTTGCGGTGTGAAGTTTAGATCTTTTCTGATAAGGTTTTTAACACCTTTTTCTAGTACATTTCCTATTTAATTTAACCCTTCATGGGAATTCTTATCAGTAGAGAGATAAGCCTGATAAGGGCCGCGCTGGTTGCTATGACGTCACTGTTGCTCCCTAGAATTGGCTGTAGGAGCTCTCATTATACAAGATCGCAGTACCTATGCACCAGGGCCCAGGGGCATACACTGGCACCCTGAATCACGTCCCACGCGTGTACGAGGGCTTCCGGTGTACTAGGGGCATCGATGCCCCGGGGGCATGCATTCTCCTCTGCCCCCTTCCCACACCAAGTGTGGAAAAGTAATTTCCGCGTCAATCCCAAGCGGAAATCTGAATGCCCCAAGGGCATAGTCCGATGTAACAAGTTGCGTTCTGCTGTTTCTTGCTAGTGTCGTATCCCAGAAGTTGGCTCATCCCAGAAGTTGGCTGCGCATGCGCAACCCATGTTTTAAGCCTATGCCCATGGGCCACAAACATCAATGAAAATAAATAATTTTTTGAAAACATGAAAACCATGATAACATCCCTCTCTTCTTATAGAACTTGAAAGGACAACAACCCTAATGATACTATACTATGTCCCTACGCCGTAGAATTGTGAAATGGTTAAAGTTCATATTTATTATTTGAAAATTCCGGCCGACTTCTGGGATGGTCCGACTTTCGGGATACTACAACCTAGCAGCATCTTGCGCCATCTGGTGGAAACGAGTGAACTTGGGGGGATGAGGCTGAGGAATTCCCGATGACATTTCTCAGTTTGGAGTCTCCAATTTGGTAAATAGGCCTTACTGCTGAAAATACCCAGATTATTTATTGGAAGCAGACTCATCCCATGATTTTGGAATATAGGGAACAGGTAACTGGTGGTACATAGCTGTTGTCTGGTGAAAACAAGCTAATAAGTCGCTCTTTTACTCTATTATCGCTCACTGGGCATGGCCTTCTAAGTCTTAAAGATCCCTTTCAAGTTTCATGTAGTGTCAACGGAGTAGTGTCAAGACTCAAGCCTGAGTCAAGTAGCTTAGAGAACTAAACTCTCATCTCCTTACGGTGGCACAGAGATGAGAGTTTAGATTTCTAAGCTAGAGTCAAGGCCGGGAGTCAAGGGCCTTTGGCTTTGCCAAGTTCAAGGCTTTGCGTCTCAAGCCTCAAGGCTGTAGTGTACACACTCGTACCGGTCCTGTAATCTAGACTTAAGTTATTGAATATTGGGCACCAAAAACCTAGCTTAGATTTAGTTAGAAATCTAATCTCTCATCTCTGTACCGCCGTGAGAGATAAGAAAACCAAATGTTTTGCAGTGGGTGAGGATAGTCACTGTGCGCGACTCAGTTAAGGACTGAGTCGCTGGGACTGCCCTAGCTAAAACTTGCAGGTGCTCTAGAAACAGCAAGTTTCTAAGAATAACATTTGACAGAAACAAATCCCCAACAATCAGCTTATAATATTGACAAGAGTACCACCTTAGCTTTGCTGTCTGTGAGTGGGAAGAGCGTCTTTTGTTGGAAACCTTTAGATCGCACCTTTTTCCAAGGTTTGGCACATGCTGTGTGGGCTGCAACAGGTAGCTATCAGCAGGTGCATTTTCTGCCAGACAGGAAGCCAATCTCCACTCACCAAGCAAATTCTCATGGATAACATTATTTCATGAATAACACCTCTGTTGTGAGACCTGAAACCACTTCCATCATGGCCGACCGTGGCAGCTAAACTTGATGTGAAGGCTAACAGATTTGCAAGAACCAAATAATCTGGGCCCCCGTATGAAAGGTTTCTCACAAAATGGCAACAGACATGTCTTAGGAAGCCATCCTTAAGAGGAAATTGACATAAAAAAATTATGTCCTACAATTCCAGCCACCTGACAAATTAGCCCTATGCAGGAAGCCTGACTCTCCCGTTAGAGTCAGTGCCCGCCGGACAAGGTGAGGAGCTCTCTGGTGTTGTGGGAAGAAGGCACCGAGTTTCGACCTAGTTCTAAGTCTATTTATACCTCCACCTCGTTCCTGTGGTGATCGCGGGATTGCAGCTTGGTTCAGAATGTCTTTGGGAATTGTGCTCTAAAATTGTAAATATCTGTCATCTGGATTTGAGTTTTGGTTTAATCTGTAGTCAACATTTAAGCTATCCATAAAAATTTTGACCCCTCTTGAGGGGGGGCTAAAAAAATTCACCCTCTTTTTAGCAAAAAAGCCCGCGCGCTACTATAGATCAAAGACGGGCGCGAAAACTCTCCGCGCCTCCGGCACGGGAGGGCGCAAAAAATGTTGACTAGCTGCCATCGAGGGGGGCGTAAAAAATTTCCGCGCATCTGCGCGGAAAACCACCACCCCCCCTGTTGATAAATAATGACCACTCCCTTATAAGGATTTCCAAGTATAAGTGGCAGAAAATCTGCGGTTTTTGGGCACATACACAGCAGTCATCCACAGCAAAACATTTGGTTTTCTAATCTCTCACGGTGGTACAGAGATGAGAGATTAGATTTCTAAGCTACAAAAACCAGGAAATTTACCATTTCCTTGGACGGTTTTTCTCAGGGAATGAACAAAGTTATATAATAGCTTTTATTAACAACAAAAGTGAGGTCATTGCTGACCTATGTGTCATACACTAAGTCTACAAACCTACATAATGCTTATGAAATATGTTCTACAAACTACATGTAATACAGTTCTACAGAAGTACATTAGGGAGTGGTCATTATTATCAACGGGGGGTGGTGGGTTTTCGCGCGGACGTGTCTTATACATGGGAGATTACGGTAGTTATTAATACAGACACAGTCATTTATACAGAACAGTCCTTGTATACATGTGGTAAAAATTAGTTGAAACCTTACAGTATAAAACCTAACTACCACAGTATATCAGTAGTCATAGATTCTATGTCCAGCAGTTTAAAGTCACTGCTGCCTTTCTTTGAAGGAAGTATATACAAACTTGGCAAGTTCATTTAGTACACTAGGGTCTTTCTCTTTCATAATTGTAACAAACTTATCCACATCAGATTGATCCTGGTAATTAAGTATTTTTCCATCAAGTTGATTTTCAAGGACTCCTTTTTGTGCCCAGAATTATTTTAAGATTTTGCATTTTTTCATAGTATTTCCTGATTGTATAATTTTGTTGACAAGACCATGTGTTATTCCAATCTTTTTCTTTAATATGGGGGTCAGCATTACATTTTCTTAATATTCATAACTTGGTGAAGACTTTCAGACAAGGTCATGGTATGACTGGTCAGGTCTGGTAACCATAGTTACTAAAACATTCCATTTGTTGTCATTTAGTGGTATTTGGTCTCCCTTGTGCTATATATATATATCTATAATCCCTGCAATCCTGAGACCTTACAGAAATTTCAAAGCTGATTCTGCCTGCACCTGTACAGTCACACAGGAAACATAATGTTATAATAGTAACAATGCATGGCTCATTTTTATGGATATGAACAGTTATTGCAAAAAATAATATGAGTATGGGAAACTGTGTGTGTATCATCCATCATCATTTTGGCACTATGTCAGATTTTAGCTCCTTGGAGTGTTGCACTTTAATGAATCACATGAGATAACAGCTCACTGTGCCTAATATAATGGAGATAGGGCCAAATGGATGGTTGTATCGTGATTGGAAGGTCATAAGCATTCTAAAGAGGGTCTAACTTTGCAGATTGGACCAGTAGAAGTATGTGGATGAAAATTCCATTCAATATACATGAAAACCGCGCTTAAATGCGCGCTTGGGCACCTAGGGGTTATGGAGCTCACATGATATCAGAAAATGTATCTCATCATCAATAGCACCAGAAGGGCAGTATAAACAAACTCTGTCATATTCAGAATTTGGGGGTCTACAATGCCTCCCTATCGCAGTGCCAAGGTTGTGAGAGCTAAGTCTGTACTGCGCCAATGCAGTCCTGTGGTTTTGATTACTTACACAAAAGAGGTAGTGCTCAAGCCTGAACTTTGTCTTGAATCTTTTGAATGTCCTTAACTTTTTACCCTCCCCTGCTAGTGCAATATCATTCATGATTTTTCAGAGTATTTATTATAGATTGGTTCAGTTGCACTAGATATGCTATTTGATTTATCATATGTGGACTGATTGTCCCAGAGCTGACTGTATATTATGCCAAGTGAGGACAGTAAACCTTTAACATTTGTACACCAATTATCCTGTCCTTGTTGTTCAAGGTTGCATAGTTTCATGTAACATCTATGTAGAATATGTGATTCCTTCAAACTAACAATTCCTTCCCAGTATTTTAGTGTTCTCACCTCCCATTGAGCCTTTAGAGGTACTCGACCTGTGTCTGCATACATTGCAGCTGATGTTGTCTGTTTCCTTACACCAAGCATAAGTACTTTAGATGAATCAGTTCAAAGTTATCTACCTTTCTACCTCTGTTGAGGCCTCATAATTCACAACCGATCTTCACAACCATAGTCAAGGTATGGACGTATTTGGGTGTCAAATAGTTTGAGGGCTAGCCTAGGATTTGGTTTACCAATGTTTTGATAGCAACAAGAGTATGATTGATAGATAGCTTTCCGTCCTTTATCACATAGTTGGTCATATGTTTCATAAAATATGTCTTTATGGCTAGAATTTAATATGAAACCTAAGTATTTATATGTGTCTACTCTCTCTAATACTTTGTCACCGTATTTGATGATCACTGTTTTGTCCTTTTCATTTCCATTGAACACCATTATGTTTGACTTGACCATGTTAATATATAGAACAATCCTAACAAGAAGTGAGAAATTTCTGGTTAACCAGGAAAAATGGCAATTTTGGGAGAGGAAAATTTGGTGAACCTGAGAACCTCTGGTACCACAGTGAAACTTTCAAATTCCAAAAGTTAGTTACTACTGCCAATAAGAATTTTGAAAGGTACCTAAAATGATTTATCATCAGATGAATTCTTTCTTTTAACAGAACTTACATTATGACCACGGCTGTATTGATGAAACGCTGCATGTGTGCATGGATTGGCACACGCAATGCCTCGGTAAGACTCTTTAGATATTGAGTTGAATGATCTGACAAGGGATTAAAACAGAAATCAATGCATTCACAATTTAGTTAATATTTTTACCAATTTACAGTAAACTGTGTTGACCAACTATGTCAACAAAGCATACTCTTTCCGATATCTAGTGAAATATTTGGGAGATTGGTCATAGGAAATTTGGTATAAAACACTTCTATTCTGCTTCAGGCACAAGCTGGTCCACGTATCACAGTCCCTCATCAGATGATTCAGAAAATAGAAAAGATCAAACTGAAAGCACTGACCAAAGAGAGACAAATGAAGCGATATTACAAGGGACCATTGATAGTGTCATGCCGAAGGTCTGAGTACAACCATTACCATGGTCAGACGTACAGTAACTTCAACCCGCAGCACCTTGCCTCACACGGCTGGAAACATGGACGATCGAAAGGCGATTACTTCACCATCAACTCCTATACCAGTGTAAGCCATTTGAGAAAGTGATTTGTTTAGAAATGCGAAGGTGCATCCCTATAGATATAATACATCTTATTTATTGTATGACAATCCTGTTTATATGTGTGCAACATATGAAAGAAAAGTTTGAACTATCGATTTTGACTTATATGAATTTGAATTGTAAAGGTATGTTAAAGACATGCCTCATCGATATGTATGTGTACTAAATTCATGTTCATATTGCTTTGGTTGACTAGAGGCATCTACAATTGTGGAAAAATGAACTTCAGGTCCCATGTTTAAAACTACCATGGCACCTCTAGATAATGCAAGAGGAATTAACTAGCTCATAAAAAATCGTGTACCTGGTAACCTTTGTGTAATTTGTGGCAATATTTATCTCAGAACCCAGCGCTCGACGTGGAAGACCAAGATATGAATTTTTCACAGTTTGGCTTGAACAAATACCTTGTGCAGGCACTCGCAGAACAAGACATCAAAACACCCACCAAAATACAGGTACATGCAATGAAAAAAAAAATGAATGAATAGGGTATTGTAGTCGTATGACCGACACATTTCTTCATGGAAATGGAATTTCATATTCATATTCCTGTTTTGTCATTACTGTACATATACACGTTTCTTCTTTCTCAGATGTCTGTTCATAAAAAGGTTGTATATTTTTATAAATTTTAGGCCCTCACAATCCCAGTGATGATGGATCGGGCCAATGTTCTCTGTGCTTCTGAAACAGGTCAGTTATGTCAACGGATTGTCTATATCTTTGATCAATTTCATATTTTCCTAAACACATCGTTTTTATCATCTTTTCATAAACACATAGTTTTATCAATATTATCTTTCCCTAAAAACTTCTTCTGGTGCAGGGATTTACACATTGATTTTTCCTATTTCTATGTATTGATTAGGTAGTGGAAAAACATTAGCATACCTGTTACCAATTATGGAATGGTTGTTCCGGTGGAACACAACACACGGACAGACAATGGAGACAAACCAACCACATGCAGTCATCCTTGCACCATCAAGGGAATTAGCAACCCAAATAAAGGTAATGGATTCCCAAAGAAAATTAGCCTGTTTCTCTTCATTGAGTCCAATAAATTTGTTCAGTAGGTGTATGTTAAGATCTATGCACTGTCCGAGAGGGGGGAAATAAATCATAGTATTATAATAGAAGCCCTGTATGTTCAGACATCGGTTCTTCTGGATATATACAAAATCCCGGATTTTTTAAAGGTGAAACGTGTCATTCTTTATTCTTGTGACTTGCTCTGATCCAGTGAGAAGCGCTTTAACATTGAGGGGGGGGGGTGGTCTTAGACTCTTGAAGGATTCCATTCCATATAAAATCATCTTAAATACCAGCTGGAGGAAAGAATGGGAGCCATCTTGGATGTTTCTTCAAAAATCCAATCCCATGCCTGTATGTTATAGTACTTTAAAGTAGATAGATATTTTATAAATGACCTGTGGTGACTTGTATTACAGGCTGTAGCAGACTCCTTATCCCCGTCCATAGACTGCAGAACAAGTTTGATGTTAGGTGGTCGCGGCACACAGGTACATATCTAAGTTAGACTTTATCCTCCCCACATGCAAATAGTAAGACTAATACATTTGTATATAAAGGTACAACCCTACATTCATCATCTCATTCATAATTAAGATGGATTAAGTCCAATCTACTTGTCTGACCAACCAAGTATTACAGCAGTCTAACAGTAAAAGCACACAATTTTTTATAAGTTTTATCTGTTACAGAAACTGTTGAGGTACCGACCTCAGGAGCATGTGGACCTGCTAATCAGCACGCCGGGTATACTCAGCAAACTCATCACTACCAGTAAGATTCTCATATTTAAAGACTTCAAGTGTAGAACTCTCCTTTACCTTGTTAATTATCACCTTTACCTTGTTAATTATCACCGTAAACCCGGTGTATAAGGCGCGGCTTAATATAGAACAATTCAGACCCAGAGCGATGGAGAGAGAGGCTTCCCTAGCCCACTTAAAAGGGTCTATTTCTCCTCTTTACTATCCCCTCAGGATGTGTGTGGTGCATATATGCACGGGCACTGACACATTCCTCTGTGAAATTGTGTTATGTAGTTCTCACCATGAATATGACCTTAGCTGTCGAAATGGCGTTAAACATCTATTACTCACTCACTCACTCACTCGATGGAGAGGGGGTGAGGCTAGGGTTAGCTCTAACAAAAACACAATAAATTATTTCTCTCATCCAGCAGCAGCAGACCTTTAACAGCACATACCGTAATCTCTCGCGTAGAAGGCGCAGCCCGCGTAGAAGGCGCACCCCCAACTTAGGGAAGGCAGATCCGCGTAGAAGGCGCATCTGCTGCTTCTGAGTCTAATATTTGAAAAACCCGCGTATAAGGCGCACCCCTAACTCAAGGAGCATGGTCCACTCAAAGGACCCAACCCAAAGGGGCATTTCAAATATTGTCTGCAACTATCAATACCCCAACTGGTCATGTATTTTCTTTAACCAAAGAAAAGGTGTAGTCTATACCATGGTGCTCTAAATACCCTTAAACTGCTGAATGAAACATGCCATTCTGCTCACCATAAAAGTGTTTGGAAATGTGTGTACACCCCACTCACTGAGAGCTTTGTTAATTACACTATTGACCTTTTAATCAGGAGAATCCATGCAGCATTATAATCAAAAATCCTGTCATAGTGTGTGCTGCCACCTGGTGTTGTATGAGCTCTAGGTCATTCTCTATTCTCTACATTACAAACTACTGGTATCCCAGCATGCCATGTCTCTAGAAGACAGGCCTATTTCCCTGTTATAACAGTGTGGGCCTAGATAATCAATGGGAGGGTATGATATGAACAAATAACAAATTTGGTTTGAACCTGTCTTATCTATAACTTGTTAACAAATAATGCAAATCAGAGGATTATTTCTTTCAAAAAATTAACAGTATTGTACCTTTCAAAATGATGCCAAATAACATCAGTTGTGGGCCATATGAAGACAATTGGCATCAATAGTAGTTAATGAGTTAAATGATTCCTAGAAGAACACCAGGTGGCAGCACACACTATGACAGGATTATTGATTATAATGCTGCATGAATTCTCTTGAATAAAAGGTCAATAGTGTAATTAACAAAGCTCTCAGTGAGTCAGGTGTACACACATTTCCAAACACTTTTATGGTGAGCAGAATGGCATGTTTCATTCAGCAGTTTAAGGGTATTTAGAGCACCATGGTATAGACTACACCTTATCTTTGGTTAAAGAAAATACATGACCCTGTGTACATCTTTCTGGTTTGGAAAGTGGAGGTACCCCGCGTATAAGGCGCACCCCCAACTCAAGGCAATTACCCTCCCACGTATAAGACCCAGTCACGATCTGATTCGCGTATAAGACGCGCCTTATACGCGGGAGATTACGGTAGGCTTTTTAAATTTTGAAGATCGATTGAGTAGAAGAAGGTTAATGTAATTCTTATATTGGTAAATCCAGTCTCAGGATGTGACTTATACGAGTTAATGTCATTCGTATTTTGGTATGTCTCCAGGTGCGGCTTATACGTGGGCGTGGCTTTAATACAGTCATATGGAGTTTTACAATATCTTTCTCTTTCATGAATACATCAGAGTTGTATGACATGTCGCGCCTGTCACATGTAGTAATCGATGAGGCAGACACGCTATTGGATGACAGCTTCAGCCAGAAGACACTTAGGATCATCCGAAAAATGAATGTGAGTTTTCTATACCTTATTTTAGCTATTATTGTATGCAAGTTTAAAGATACACTTTCCATGGATAAGTCATATTGGGAGATTGCCACTTGTACTTCATAGGTAACATTTTACACTGTACTATTAACTCTGATTCTGAAGCTCGAATAAAGCTACCCAGTAAATCATTTCCCACTTTCTGCATAGAACCCAACCCACTGCTATATCATGAGATATATTGAAATACATGTATGTAATATACTACTAGAAATATGTTTTAATATCATTACCGATATTTTCACTCTGTCCACTTTTGTCAAGGTGGTGTGTGAACGTCTTGACTACAGTGAGGATGTCCAGACAATAGGCATTCAGTTAGCCATGGTGAGCGCTACCTTACCACGTGGTGTCGATGAAATATTAAAGGACATTGTACCAGTAAGTACGCTTTGGACATTACTGAGGAAGACTGCATCTGTCAACCGCTGTTAAAATCTGTTTAAAGGCCAATAATGTATTCATGCACCACGCCCCTGGTCATCGCGATGCATGAATGCATCCCTAGTGAGTTAAGTGCCAGGGCTACAGTTATGCATCATGTTGATCCTACAGGGGTGATACACTCCCAGTATGATGCACCAATGAGTATGATACTCAAATACATAAGGGAGTGGTCATTATTTATCAACGGGGGGGATGGTGGGTTTGAGGGGGGGGGGGGCGTAAAAATTTCAGACCCCTCCCGAGGGGGGGGGCTAACAAAATTTTGACCCCTCTTGAGGGGGGGCTAAAAAGATTTACCCTCTTTTGAGCAAAAAAGCTTGTGCGCTACTATAGCTCGAAGAGGGGCGTGAAAATTCTCCGCGCCTCCGGTTTGGGGGGTGTGCAAAAATTTTGACTGTCGTCGAGGGGGGGGCGTAAAAGATTTTTGCGAGTCTGCGCGGAAACCCACCACCCGCCCCCTGTTGATAAATAATGACCACTCCCTAAGTGGCCTTTAAAGTGATAACCTTTTAAGGACAAGAGCGCCTAGTGGCTGTTGGAGGAACTAATGCATTTAGCTCATTTAGAGGCATCTGCCAGTTTTTAAAGCAAGTTTCTATCATTATTAGTTCAAAGGTTATGCCTTTTAATATAAAAGAGCATTTTCATTAAGCTTGGAGAATTTTTTCAAAGAGACTGTTACCCTAAACCCTTTCACACACACTCACCTTGTGCAAAAAGTAGCATTGGAACCCTATGATTTTATATTTCTATATTGATTAACACATGTCAATAGACATAATTGTAGTTTTTGAAAAAAATTGTTTGTCCAGTTTAGGAATTATTCACCAAAATCCCTCCAAAATCGCACCTCACTAGGTAATGGCCCATTGGGCGCCATGTTAAAGCATCCTACAAAAGATGGCTCCTACCTAAGAAAGTAGCATTGCTACCCCAACTTTTTTTTTTACTTTTCAATTATACATCATCTAAAGAACAAATATTTCAAGTTACAAGGAAATCCTTTGTCAATTAATTTTTGGGTCACCTGGAGCCCTTGTCCTTAAGCGCCACTATTATTCCTTTTTTGACAAATTCTACAATTCTTGAAGAAAAATGGGCATTCTTGGAAAAGGTTTTGCAAGATATAACTTTGATTTCTGCAAAGTATTTTGATTTCGGTAATAATTGATGTAGTCCAAAGTAACACTAGTTTTCTAATTGCAGATAGAGACCATTGAGAAGGTGACGACTCCACACCTACACAGACTCATGGCACATGTACCACAGAAATTTATGCGTCTTGGCCTATCAGAGCGGCCTGGTATGTAGCAATTGTGATATCAGCCAGGTCCCTCATGATTTTTATTGCGTCCAGTTTCTATAGCAACTACGTTCCTATTTTTTCAAAGTAACTATAAGCTGAACCATTCTTACCAGTTTGGTTAATATATTTAAGAAAAATTTATTTTTAGAAAAAAATAGTTTATCATAGTCCAAAGTTACTAATTTTTTCCATGGACGACATCTATGAAGTTTGAAATGATTCGTCATTTCGTTGAGTCTCGAACAACGCGAGACGAGAGATGAAAGAGAACATTCTCCAATTGAATCTTTCGCCTATAGTTAGTAGTATACACAATCCAAACATCTGCTTGCTGAGTGTAGAAACCACTGGTGCAAATAGAAAACGAAACATGGTGGACAATAGGAGCTAATGCCAAAGGATGTACGATTGAATTAGGTTATTAACAGGTTAGTGGAGGTGGTTTGGCCTGTCTTAGTCTGTGTAGAGATAGAAAAGGTCGATTTATTCTACCAGGAATGGTGAGAACTTTCCAATATGGCTATTGTATCAAGCGAAAAACACCGGGATGGAAGACCGGCCTGACCGGGTGAGGCTCCCGGGATCCCCTCCACCTCCACCCGCCAATATTGCCCCTATGGCTGCGCGGTTAATCGCGGTCACACCGCAAATTCTATATTATGATCCGAGTGTGCTAGAATGATAGGAGCGGGTCATGCCATGTTCATTTTTTTTATGACACTTAGTCAGAGAAATGAGTGGTATGCATGCAAAGGTATCGGATTTTTTCCTTATGGGAAATAACATAGAGGCAATTTTGGTCTTCTTGCATTGGAGGTGAGTCTAGATCAGTATAAGCAGTGAGATAGATCTGGCCCTTTTTACGAGGATAAGCTTGCACTCATTTCCCGTGGGAAAGGAAGGAAATGTAACAAGTAATTGTAAAAATGTCACATCACGTTGGCAACACTGACTGTCTGTGATGTTGTTTATTGTAACCATGGATGGATGGAGTGGGAGTGATCATGCAAGTGAGTGATCATGGGAGTAATCATGCAAGTGAGTGATAATGTGAGTGATCATGCAAGTGATCATTCAAGCGAGTGATCATGCAAGTGATCATGCAAGCGAATGATCATGCAAGCGAATGATCATGCAAGCGAATGATCATGCAAGCGAATGATCATGCAAGCGAATGATCATGCGAGTGATCATGCAAGTGATCATGCAAGTGATCATGCAAGTGATCATGCAAGTGGGTGATCATGCAAGTGGGTAATCATGCAAGTGATTATGCAAAGTGAGTGATCATACAAGTGGGTAATCATGCAAGTGATTATGCAAGTGAGTGATCATACAAGTGTTCATGCATCATGCAAGTGAGTGATCATGCAAATGATCATGGAAGTGATCATGCAATTGAGTGATCATGCGAGTAATTATGATCATGATCATGCAATTGAGTGTCATACAAATGATCATGCAAGTGAGTGATCAGGCAAGTTAGTGATCATGGGGATTCACATGATGGGATAGTCATGGGGAAGTGTTCATTTTCACACCATTGGGTGCGTAAGTCATTAAAATTTACTTGCCTGCATACTGTGAGATTCAACAAGAAAGGGGTCGTCTTTCTGCTGTCCAGTCCCCAGGTCTTCTCTTAAAGGGGCAGCTGATCAGAATATCAGTAGTAATTAGCTCATCCCTCCAAGTTTCTATATAGATTAAAACACAGTCATGCATCTAACACCAGATCCTGATAATACATTGTATATATAGATGCATGTATGTCGTGTGTGCAGAGTTTTATGTTTCCTAGCGAACTGGACACATTTTTAATGGATTCTAGACACTTTGTCATGGTGAAGTTAAATGCTCACGCCACCTTGTTATTTTTGTTTCCACCGACTTCTTCTCCCGTAGGCATGCACCTGCACCTGCAGATATCAATGTTTCCATTCAGATGGGTCACTCAGTCCGGGGAAAGATTTACGCAAAAACCATTCAGATCAGTCACCCAGTCCAGGGAAAACTGTGGCCCCTCTAGTAAGGAGGGTAAAAGTACTTTTCACTGGGATTAATTTTCACGGACCTGGCCAAGAACACATTTTCGCGGGTACTTAAATTCGTGGTATTTCCATTTCTATACATAAAATTGTGGAGAGAATGAATGGGATATGATCATCATGACCCTGCTTATGTATTGATACAGTTTAATTGGGCGTATTTTGAAGCTAGCAAGTTAAAAGCCTAGGGGTAACTCACACGTGAGGTTTAGGCTAACTATCCCATCATCTTACAATGCAGCAATAAGATCAGTGGCGGATCCAGGATTTTGAAAAGGAGGGGGCGCGGCCCTAAAGGAGGGGGCGCACCCCCTATTTTTGAGCAAATTTTGGGGTTCAAAATATCTAATTACACTCTTAAGTACTGGGAAAAGGGCCACTGAAGGTGTTAATATCCAGTAGCTTTTTTAGAGTTGTATGTGTATATTTCACTGAAGGCATAAATTTGCGGCCTTTTCATTACCCTGAAATCTGCAAAAATATGTACAGAGCGAAATAAAGTATGACCACAGTAATGATATAGCCCAACATTTATTCCTTTCCCCACAGATGCCCTGATAAAGGCCATCAAATCTAATACGAAGCGGAAGATACCAACACTAGTCTTTTGCAACAAGTCGACTACGTCATATTATATAGGACACATCCTAGAGGCCCAAAATATTGACAATGTTGTCCTGAATGCTGACATGCCACAAAACGTAAGTAACAACTGCCAATACACTCTATGCAAAATCAGCAGGCACCCCTCCATTCAATGATAGCTCTTGTCTACAATATATATTTATGAATATGTATGATAAAATGGCGAGACTTTGTATGATTTTAGTAAGTTTTTCATCGTCTAGATGCGGTCTGGTCAGTTTAAGAAGTTCCAGTCGGGAGAGGTTGATGTACTTGTTTGTACAGACGTGGGATCGCGTGGACTGGACACCATTAGGGTCAGTATCACCTTTACCTCTGTACGGTTTAGAATGCCCTTTATTGTATAAACTCTTAAATATAGATTAGAACTATAAAAAGGCTCATTTTCAAATGAGGCTTTTAGATAACAAATGTAATGTTGGCACTAATCGAGACATGGAAATCTTTTTCTTGTTTATTCGTGTCAAATTCGCATCCCAAAGTTACGAAAATTAACAGCCAGCCTCAAAAAATTCTTTAAAAAAGATTCCCTACCTACAAACCCCCTGAAATGCTCAATTAGAACCCCTTAAATGTAAGTTTTGTATAGTTCACTTCAATTTAGAAATCCCTGAAAACTTCCATCTCTGCTGATACCTGGTATGTTTGTCTCTTTTTCATTGCCAGGCACAGCACGTGATCAACTTTGAGTTCCCCAACTTCATGTCAGATTACATCCACCGTGTGGGGCGCGTGGGACGTGTACGCAGTCAGGGCACTAGTTTTGCCCTTAGCTTCATCAGTTATAAGTGGGATGTGGACCTCTTGTGGAAGATTGAGGTATGTTTAGCTTCAAGTATTAGATTACTCTCGGTACTTTATGCGGGCTTCCCTAGCCCACTTAAAAGGGTCTATATCTCCTCTTTCCTATCCCCTCAGGATGTGTGTGGTGCACATATGCGCAGGCACTGACACATTCCTCTTTTAAATTATCAACCTGTGAAGCACGGGATAGCCACTTAGTGCTGCTAAAGTGCTGTAAAACACAAATCAATCAATCAATCGGTACTTTATGATTATCAATTAGGCGAGGTGTACGTACTTTGATATGCTAGTGAGGTGGAATGAAAATTCAGATTGATAAAGAAAATCCTACAAAGTGCAACAACCTATATCCAGAATGGGCAGTCGAGAAATTAAGGAATTGGGCCTTTCAGTTTCATCATAATCATTGGTAGATCTATTTATTGAATTATTTTCATATATGAAAATAATTCATTCACATGTAACACCACGCGCTAGAATTTTGTCCACGTCCTTCTCCTAGCCAGTCATAGACTTGCCATGGCCTTGGTCATGGGTCTTAGCTTATTAACATTTCCTCAAAGCAGTGGATTTGCTACTAAGGAATTACGTGTGTAATTTGAGCCTCAGGCCTGTACAAGTCTCACTGTTAGGCATGTGCAAGTCTAGTGTTATCACACATACATCACAGCATCGCCCTCTCTATCCCCTGTCCGTCTCTATCCTGTCCTGTTCTTGTTGATTTCATGAAGCTGTGAAAGCCTTCCATTAACCCACTAAAGGCCACCTACACACACACACACACACACACACACACACACACACACACACACACACACACACACACACACACACACATATATATATATATATATATATATATACACACACACATACATGTATACATAAGCATGATACCCCTTATTATATTAGGAGTTCTAAGTGGCGTGGCATTGGTTTATTTGGAGTCTTGGTACCGTAAACATGCGTGCCATTCCCATATTAGGAGCCCCAATAGCGTGGCATTATTATATTTGGAGGATATTTTGTGTCCAATTAACTAAATCACTCTGTGGCCATTGAAGACCACATAGAACAGCCGCTCTCCAGTCATGGTAGTATAGTGTGTATCAGCAAAGCATTACTGTAGTAATGAGTTTTTGGCTCATTTGAGTAGTATAGTATGTATCGGCAAAGTTCTAATAGCCTCAAAACATCATGATGAATTCTGAGTAAATACTGACATGTATTGACTAATTGCTGATATAGAGTGAGTAATTACTGACATATATGGACTAATTGCTGACAAATAGTGAGTAATTACTGATATATTTTCACTAATTGCTGACAGAGTGAGTAATTACTCACTTTTTTTCAGTGATTAGTCAAAATATATCAATATATGTTAGTACTTAGTCACTATATAACAGTAATTAGTCAATATATGTCAGTAATTACTCACTATTTGTCAGCAATTAGTACATATATATATATATATATATCAGTAATTACTCACTATATATCAGCAATTAGTCAATACATGTCAGTATTTACTCAGAATTCATCAGCAATTAGTCAATATGTCAGTATTTACTCTCATTTTAATGAATTAATGTTTGTAATAACTCACTAGCAATTGGTCAATATATGTTAGTAATTTTTCACTATTTGTCAGCAATTAGTCAATATATAATAGTAATTATTCACCTTTTGTCAGTAATTAGTCAAAATATATCAGGAATAATTCACTATTTGTCAGCAATTAGTAAATATATGTTAGTAATTACTCACTATATAACAGCAATTAGTCAGGATATGTCAGTACTTAATCACTATATATCAGAAATTAGTCAACACATGTCAGTATTTACTTGCAATTTGTCAGCAATTAGTCAATGTATGTCAGTATTTACTCACATTTTGTCAGCAATACGTAAATATATGTCAGTACTTTGTCACTATTTGCCAACAATTAGTCAGAATATATTAGTAACTATGCGAGAGGGAACCTATTCAAATATTCTGGTCATCAACCTTGGCAAAATAAATTCATCACATGCCTCCTCGTTATTTCTCATCGATTTTGCAACTGATTCTACATTAATTCATGTGACTTTCCATATGCAGGCGGCAGCGCGGCGAGTGACAGATCTTCACAATGTAAATGCTAATATCAAAAGGAAACTGGTTGCCATGGCTGATAATAAAAAGCTGCAGGAGGAGGCGCAGAACGTAGAGAAGCAAAAGTAAATATTTAAAGCAACTAAATCCATTTTGTGCAATTGTAAATAAATTGTATATTCAAATTGAAAATAAACGCATCATTCTTACAGATTGCAGAATTAAAATCTCATGTGTGATCTTGTCAAATGATTAGGGCTTCCCTAGCCCACTAAAAAGGGTCTACTTCTCATCTTTCCTATCCCCTCAGGATGTGTGTGGTGCACATATGCGCGGGCACTGACACATTCCTCTGTGAAATTGTGTAATGTAGTTCTCGCCATGAATATGACCTTAGCTGTCGAAATGGCATTAAACATCTATTACTCACTCACTTGTCAAATGATTTTGTAAACGCCAAGTTATATATGATTTTATATGGGTTCATATGGTACCTCTGATATCAATGTGGATCTCAAAGTTGTGACACATGATGAGGAAAAGTCACCTCTCCATATATTACAACTGAAGGGACAAGTGATTTTTGGGTAGGGACAAGTGACACGTCCATTTTCCACAAGCGTTAACTCAATTCGGATTAAACATTAAATGTTGGAAGTAAATGTAAATACGTAGTTTGCCTCAGTTTGGGTACCAACTACGGTATCGACCCCGGCGGCCTGTCGATGCATAAAAAGGGGGGATGTTGATTAGATGAAAGTTTATAATCAGGGGGTTTACATTCAGTTCAGGGCTGCGATATTTCTCATTGTTACCAAAAACCTTAGAAACATGACCAAATGGGCGGGGGGGGGGGGGGGGCTGTCGGCTGACTCTTTAAGGAATGGGGGGGGGGCTGTAGTTAAGCAGTTTGTACCTGCCATCAAAGAGGGCGATTGGTGAGGCCGTCCACCCCTCTGTCAATTTAAGCACAAAAGACCATCTCAACCTGTCAATCAACGGAAATGCTAATGCCGGCTTGGCCATTTTAAAAGAAGACCACCCAAATTTCATGTTGAGGTATTTTGATAGCCTTTGTGCAAATAAATAAAATTTTGGCATACTTAGTCAAATATGCACTACTATTAGGGAGAGCAGCAGCACTTTCTGCTGTATTGTGTGATGTCACAATTGACCAAAATGCAGCAGTAACTGCATTGAATTTGTATGTAGGCTGTTGTAAAACATGTCTATAAATAGAATACTGAAGTGCACAACATTATGATATCATTTAGGGGCCCATTTAGGAACCCTCTCCTGGGTTATTTAATGACATTTATCAAAGGAAATGAACAACCATGGTCAAAGGAAAGATATGGAGAGCATTTTGCTGTAGTCTAGTAGTGCTGTACAGTCAGATTTCTGCTGCATTTGGTCAATTGTGATGTCACACAATGCAGCAGAAAGGCCTGCTGCTCTAACTCATGGTAGTGCATATTTTACTAGGTATGCCAAAATCTTTTTTATTTGCACAAAGGCTATCAAAATACCTCAACATGAAAATAGGGTGGTCTTTTCTTTTAAGGGGAGGGGGGGGGGTGGGGTGCGCGGTGTTAAAAAAAAGATCACTCCCTTCATAACATGTTACCATCCCCTTTAATACCCCGTGTCCAATGTAGGTAACTCGAGTCATACTTTCTTTGCTTGTCCCACATGCTCTTCATCTACTCACCTATTTGCATGTCTCCTCGCAAATTTCGATAACTTCCCAGACTTCTGCTCCTGCCCCTATCGTTCTGTCCTAAAAGGACGGGGCACACCCCTATTGATGAGGATTATTTGGGGTCCAAGATAATCAAATAAACTCTTGGTTGTATACAAAAAGTAAGGGGCACCCTCCAGTTTAAATAATTATAATCCCCCACTGTCGAACTAATAGAGTTCAGTTCTCTCTGTTCCTCTTTCTCGAATTGACTGATATCACCAACTTCCTACGGGTATTATATCAAATAATTTCCTCCTATTTGGCGAATAGGAATTGGCATCTCCCTCCCTTCGGCTCACATTCACTGCAGTGTACAAATTGTTGCATGTATACCGCCCTATCCTTCAATAGTATAATAGCGAGATGTAATCCCATGTTTGTAAAGGGGATTTGTGTAAAGTAAATCGATACCAGTACTTTATAGCTTTCACTTCCACTCCTACTGTTTAACATTATAAACCACGATAAACCGCTATCCTCCAATACACACCTGACTGAGCATGCCCATATTGCTGTGCCCTGGAAGTAGGTTAATCCCTTAAGGAACTGGAAGGCTTCTAATTGCTACCTTCCTCAGTTAGTTTGTTAATGTTACGTTGGAACATGCAGCACCTTCCTATACTATGTGTACATAGTATACAAGTTGGCCAGACATTTTGGACCAAGGCCACTGTACAGCTTTAGAGGACTACTCAGTAGTATAGCACCACCACGTGTGTTCATACATAGCTATAAAGTCAAGATTGAGGATTATTCACATTGGCAGCAACTACATGTAAAAGAACTTTCACATCACATATATACAAAACATAAGATGAGTAAAAGACGTGGGAGTGACTCCGAGGAGGAGGAGACAGGACATCACAGTAACAACCAAAGTGCTGGATGCAGTCATGACACAGGTGCAGGGACAAGCAGGGAGAGTGGCACACCTGCCTCATCTAGCCCAAAAAGACAACGTTTGGATCATTCACATCTTCTAGTTATCACAGGGACATCACTCAGGGGGGCATCATCAAATGGGGTATCTAGTAGTCAGGTGAGTACATTTTGGTACATTTTTAACATAGAGTGACATGATCTGCGAAAAGGGGTCTTAGTGCAGGGGTTACTAAGACCCCTTCCCCTAGTACATGTACACATTTTTTGGTTGAACGACCATTAGGTGTTTTACTGTAATTAGCGTAATATTACTACAAAGGTAGCATTTTTAATCACCAGGTGAAATGAAAATGGAATACAATGTGGCCGTATTCAATGGCTAATGATCACGTGACCTGAAGCGATGACATAAATGCAAATGTCCACTCCCAGGAATAATTTTGCACCGTATTCACCTCTGTGAGGTCCGTATCCCACTCAGCCATTATGCCAAGGGGGAAGGGGGGCGCTTCTGGATTTATAGAACCTACCATGCACGTGATGCCCGTACGTGAAGACAGAAGCCAATGAAAAGGGCCCTTTTTGGACTCCATGAATGGATTCTACCACACCCTCTATAAGGGATTTATTTTAGTCATTTCTGGCTGAAGGGGTATCCTTTTCAGTAGGAAATTCCCAAGGAACTTCTGTAAGATTTGCTGAAAAATGGGACAATTTTGTGGAAGATATATTCCTGCTGCAAGGTTCTCAAATTGATTATGTGCAAATTATGGGTTTCCTTTCAATCTATGAGGGTGAATTCCCATCAAAGGGATATTAAATATTGTCTGTTGCCGTTATTGGGAGAAATTTTCATAAAACATAGAGGGGTTCCCAATAAATGGGGCAAATTTTGGAAATTTATCCACTTAACCGCAATATGGGGTGCGGTAAGGGTCGTGTTCCAACATATAATTATGGAGTGCCCCCCCCCCCCCGATGCAACAATGTAATTTCTGTTCCAGACACTGCTGCTACACAATATGTTACGAAATAGCCTTACCTGCTGAAAGTATGATATTATTCATAGTTCTTATGAGTATGTAGGTACATAATCGGATCAGGTACAGTGGGTCACACTGAAAAGGTGCATGGTGCGCATAGGAGGCTACATTGTGCTAATACGCGTGGGTTTGTACTGGCCCGGTTGTAGGCCTACTAGTAAGGCGAAATTATTTCACTATTTAAAATGTTTGCATTTTTCAGGACCCACCCACCCCTTTGTTTTGTATGGAACATATATATCGCTTATAGTTGAGGAAGGGCGAGTTCCGTGAAAGGCCATTCCTTAATTTTTGTGTGTGTGTGTTTTTTTTTGTATTTTTTTTTTTTTGGGGGGGTCCACTTCCCTCCTCAGAACTAAATGCCAAATTTGATAGCTGTTGTATTTTTTTCAAAATAATCTCATTAAAATGGATTATATATCGAAGAAAGGTAGTTAGTTAGAGTGCAGGCTGTCAAGAACGCAGCTGGCTATAAATCGCAACAATTTTTACTACCGATATCTTTGTTATCATAATGCAGTATTCATCAATCGTCATCCATATAATTATATAGCTATGCATAGATATGACATTATTACGAACTGCTTTTTTCCAAATAGATCGATATCGTGAGTTAGTTACAAATTGTTACTATTTATGGGTATCTGTGGGCGAACAAACCAATGAACTTAGTTGACCTTTGGGCGTATGTGAGGTAAGGTGACTTTGTCTTCCATTAGGCCAAACAAAATAAAGGTGTTTTTCGAGTAATATAACTTGAAATGGTAATGTCGGTAGGTCGATTTTTTTTTATTTCTTTTTCTTTACATTTACATAGGAAATGTTAGGGCACATATCAATGGTTGTATCAAATTCTCTGATTTCATTGTAAAATAATGATTGGAAAATGACAACTGTGAGAGAGGGGAAGGACATGAAAAGGGTACAGGGAAAATCCCCAAAAAGTACTGCAAAAATTCTTTAAAATGTAAAAAAAAAGGAGACAAAATTCTTCAAAATCATAAAAAGTTGTTTTTTTATTTGGCCTAAGTAATCATCTTGTTTACAAGTTAATTCTGTCTCTAGGTCCTGTTCCAGGTATAATTCATTCACTAATGAGATAAAGGAAATGTACAGGGGTCTTTGTATATCCATCTAACAATCTATTATCCAATAAAACTGAATGTTTTAAGAGGTTCCAACTCATGGCACGTCTACCTGAGCACGTGCTGGTAATGTTTGGCAGCAGCTAACCATCATGTGACGCAGTCTCGTCCAGTCGGGATTCAGGGAACTCCCTCTCTCGTGTTTGGGGACTGTGGGTCCCCATATTCTGGGGAATATTACTATGCACTATACCTGCCTACATTTAACCACTACAGCAACCAGCTCCCAGAACTACTTTTACCCAGAAACACTGGTCGCCAGAGATGACTCACGCAAGTGGTCGAGCTGGGACCAGATTGCATGTGACGTAGCAAGGCCCTAACTGTATGCTCCTGGTGCCTATAGTTGCCATTTGCCAATTGCCATTTCCCAATACTATATGTCATGCCAATTGCGGTTTGCGGTTTGACCAAGTTGCCATTTGCCACTTAATTTTGATATAGACTTGAAATGATAGCCCAAAACTTTGAAATAGTACAAAAGGAACTCATGTACAGCCATGGATAACTGGCAAAAATTGCCAAACCCGCAATTGATGAATGGTTATTGGCAAATGGCAATTGGCAAGCTACAAGTGACAATTGGCAAATGGCAAATGAGAATTACAATTGGCAAATGGCAAGACATAAGTGGCAACTGGCAATTGGCAAATGGCATTCAGTTATTAACAATTGGCAAATGGCAAGATATAAGTGGCAATTGGCAAATGGCAAATGAGATTAACAATTGGCAAATGGCAAGACATAATTAGCAATTGGCAATTGACAAATAACAAATGGCAAATGGGATGTCGAACCGGCCTTCCATAAATATGTAGATTTCACTTTGTTATGAAAGAAAGTGCTCTGCCCTGAGTGATTGGTGCAGACGACAATGCTTTTATGTCATGGCTGATACGACCGTCACTATAGATTAGTACTAGAACCGCCGTATTCAATGGGGGGCATTGAATACAATGTGTCTGTATTCAATGGGTGTCTGCCATCTTGGATTTTGAACAGATCTGAGCTGTTTTTCTTTATTTAAAGGCAAAATAACCCCCTAGGCCATGACATAAATGCAAATGTCCATTCCAGGGAATAAATTTGCATCGTATTCACCTCGGTGAGGCCTGTCCGCATTCAACTCTGCCTATAAGGCATCGTTGAATACGGACAGCCTCACCTCGGTGAATACGATGCAAATTTATTCCCTGGTCATGGACATTTGCTTATGTATTGATTGGCCCAGCAATATGGGCTCAGATATTGGTGGGCAAAACAATATCATCATCTGCCTTTGTTGTTATGTAATTCTTAGGGTTTCACGTATCACTGTCTTAGCATATAATAATAAAATCTCTATATTGCCCCAGTCAGTAACAATATAGATCACCTTTAAGGAAATGCCCAGGGGTTGCGGGAAACGCTGTAGAACTATTAAGAGCATATGGATGCTCGCTAAGTATTGAATGAATGAGTGATAGAAAAGAAAACACTTACTGTCCCAAACGTTCCTTCCCTGTCGAAGTCCACGCTCAAACTGATCCGATCTGATCGTGCGGAGCAGACGACATCTCAGCGTCCCAGACAGTCCGTCGCCTACAATCAATCAAGCGTAATCATACTGCGTAGGCGCACGCTAATTGCACGTTCCACAGGGCCCGGGCAAAGGGCGCCTGGGTGCACGAGTTGCAATGCAGAAGCTAAATGCATGGAATTGGGCGCGGGTGTTGGGGGGGGGGTCTTCCACTATTTTGTCATTAGGCTTAAATAATAGTGCTCTTTGGGCACATAGAAATGTACAACACTGTACTTTAAAGCTATAATTGATAGGAAATTTTAATCACATGGAATACTTCCATTTTGATATTCCTCACTTTCCATTGAAAACTTAGGAGCACTATGATTTTACTATCAGAATCCTCTCGGACCCAATCAGCAATGGAGCATTGGGCCATGCTTGTCCATGCTTGGCCCAATATAAGCCGACATTGGCCCAATATAAGCCGACATTGGCCAAATGTACGATTGGACAATCTCAGGAATATTTGAATTCCAAATGTTGTATTAAGTAATAAAATGATATCATAATGCGCATCCTGAAGTTCATGCATGATTCTATATATCCGTCCAAAAGTACCGGTATATGATTATATAGGGACATGAAGGCGCCCCCCTTCCTTTTCAAGGCAGTCAATTTGCTTCTTTCACGTTCTAAAATCTAGCCAAAGGTAGAGGGAGCGCCCACCCCTTTATCTAAAGGAGAGGCGCATCACCGCCTTTTCTAAAACTACTAGCCATTGCTAGTACCAAACACATTAGCTAGGTGGCTCATGTAGTCGGGGGCTAGATCAGCAGTTGGCCTCTATGTACAGTTTACTTTGGTTGGCCCTTCCTAATAGTCTATATGAAGCTATATTCTAAAAATCTATACCTTTGGATAGCAAATACTTTAAACTTAAACAATATCAGCTTTATATAGACTTAGTACTTCAAATACAAGAGAAATTTAACTTTAAAAGTTTTCTTAGAGGGCACATATAATCCAGGCTGAGTAAAACCAAGCCATTGTCTCCCTATCAGGCTAATCCCATCCATTCACACCTAAAACAATTGAGAGGTACTTCAGGTGATTAAGATAAAGTCAAGGGCAGCTTATCAGTCTTATCTATTCCCATTGTTTGCTGTAGGTGGAGGGGATGATAAGAGATTACCCACAATCCTCTGCCAGATCCAAGATGGCCGTCGGGGGTCAGTTTCATAACTGATTTCAAGATGGCCACCTCCATACAGGAATGGCTCTGTTCCCTATAATATGCATCAGCAGTGTTATGTGACAATGGTTTTGCGGCCCTCTTTTTTTTTCTTGCTAAAGATACGCTAACCTAGTGAGCTACAAGACTTTATAGCCTAAATGTTTGCGCTTAACAGAATGAAAATGATAGTGCCTCATTATATGCGGCCTTTCCGTATACTACTTACGGCTGCCGTCGTTGTCATGCCGAGTGTATATGTAGGTGGTCATCCTGAAGTTCAACCCCCTGGCATCATTGGTGAATGTCCCAGGGGGGCAATTCTGAAAACCATGGATACCATGTGCTTACAGAGCCTTGAATATCGTTCCATTTAGCGGGTCAAAATGCCACAAAAATTCCTCCTTCTGGCGGGTGCCCCCCCAAATAAAATTATCAAAAAAAGTGGCCTAAAATCTGTACCTTTAAGCCAAAAATTAATGTCTAAAAGTGCACCCCTATAAACGGATACTGCCGGATACGGATCTACAGCCCAAGGGTGCCCCTTTCCCGCCCCTGAGTGTTGTCTGAATAAATTGAACCTTCCTATAAAAAAAAGCATAAGCACCTTTAGCAGGCTCTCCCCACTGGAAGGGTGGAGGGGGGGGGGGACGGGAATTGAGACACTGACGGAGATATACGACTCTACCCCCACGCACACACAAATGGGCTTATACACTACGAAAGATAACTTCTAGCTCTACAGAGGTTGCTATCACCACTTTTAACTTTAAGCAGGCTATCTTGCCAGAACTTGACCACTGTTCTTTTTTGGTTAACTGTTGCAATCGGGTTTCTCAGCACAAATTACAAATCTTATAAAACAGGCTACTCAAATATGGCTTGGCCTTGGCATACTGGATGAGTGTTGAAAAATCACATGTTCGTTGTGACCCCATATTTAAAGAATAGAAGCAGGGTTAACCTATACATGTATATTTCAACACATTCTGATTAGTATTTACATGCCTAAATATAAAATATCAGGTCCATTATGTTCAAAATAGTTTTGCAGTTGACATAAATAACAAAGTAGGCCAATGTAAAGCATACAACTCATCACAGACCAAACAGACTTAGCACAGTTTATCTAAATTTTGTTACCTTAATGTCTGCAGTGACCTCCTTGACAGATTCTATCCAGTAAGTCCCAGATTATTAGGGCATTTTAAGGTGAAAGTGCCATTAACCGTTTATATGTCTGATCCATTTAGATCTTTAAAGGAAAGGACCACCCTATTTTTATGATACCCTCTTTTGGTAGACTTTATATTGAATTAAAGGATTTAGGCTTAGATATAAGTATATCTACTATAATAAGGGTACACAGCAAGCTTCTCTGGTGCTATCTCTGACATTACAATAGACCAAGTGCACCCAAATGATGATTGGGCAGTACTAAATATCTACAGATAATTGCTACTAATAAGTACCTTTTGAAAATAACTGAATAATTATTCCCTCTGATCAGAAGCACTGAAGCCCCACTGAGGGCCAGCGATATACGAACGAGCCCCTCGTGCATGGAGTGTCACTGTATGCACGAGGAAAAGGAGGTCACAGGACAACAGGGGGGTTACAGGACACAAAATTAGGGGTGGTTACTGGACACACATGGGGGTTACAGGACACAAAAGTAGGGGTGGTTACTGGACTCACACAGGGGTAGTTACAGGACACACAAGGAGGGGGTGGTAACAGGACACAAAAGTAGGGGTGGTTACTGGACACACACGAGGGTAGTTACAGGACACACAAGGAGGGGGTGGTAACAGGACACAAAAGTAGGGGTGGTTACTGGACACACACAGGGGTAGTTACAGGACACACAATGAGGGGGTGGTTACAGGACACACACTGGGGTGGTTACAGGTCACAAAAAGAGGGATGGTTACAGGACACACAGTGAGGGGTGGTTACAGGACACAAAAGGAGGGATGGTCACAGGACATAGACACAGGGGTGGTCACAGCCCAGTAAACACCATACCAAAATGCTATGTAGCAATTTGGTCCTGTGACCACCCCTCTCTCGTTTTGGCCTGTGACCACCCATTCCTCATGGGGTCATGTGACCACCCTTTCCTTGTGTTGTCCATTCTTCATGTAGTCCTGTGACCACCCTTTCCTCGTGTTGTCCTGTGACCAACCATTCCATGTGTTTTCCTGTGACCAACCATTCCATGTGTTGTCCTGTGACCACCCTTTCTTTGTGTTGTCCTGTAACCACCCAATAAGGATGCAGTCCTGTGACCACCCTTTCCTCGTGCAGTCCTGTAACCACCCCATAAGGATGCAGTCCTTTGACCACCCTTTCCTCATGCAGTCCTGTAACCACCCCACAAGGAGGCAGTCCTTTGACCACCCTTTCCTCGTGCAGTCCTGTGACTACCTCATCCCAGTTTGTCCTGTGGCCACCCATTCTTCATGCAGTCCTATGACCACCTTTTCCTCATGTTGTCCTGTGACCACCATATAAGGTAGTCCTGTGACCACCTTTTCCTCGTGCATATAGTGGCACTATACGCACGAGCCCCTCGTGCGTATATCATCGGCCCCCACTGAGTTATTGTACACAATACAATGATGTTACCCACTTAAACCTTTCAATTACAAACATGTTATGCAACATCCTGTATGCATCGGTAATGCAGCAATTGATGCATTTGGTCTATTGTGACGTCATAGAAGACACACACCAAAAACGTTCCCTGCATGCTTTCCCTTATGATAGCAGATATAATGATAAGTAAGCCTGAATCTTTTTATTCAATATAAAGTCTATGAAAAGAAGGCAACCTGAAAATAGGGTGGTCTTTCCTCTCCACTCTACCTATCTCTCTAATGCCTACTATTCCTGTCTATCCATCTGCCTAATACTTTCCTTCTTCTACCTTTTCCCTCATCTACCAATCCCTAATCTACATATCACTTGTACCCATCCTACCCCTTTCTACTCCCTACCTGTCCCTTCATCTACCTATCCCTCCCAATACATACCTCTTCTCCATTCTCTACCTATCCCTTTCATGGTTACTTACTCCCTGACTGGCCATCTGTTTGCCTATCCATCTCTATCCCTCTCAGTCTTCTGTCTACCCCCTCTCCCCTGCACACCCTATCCCTCCGTTACCTATCACCTATATCCATCCATCCCCTTCCTTCATCCTAAATCCATCCCCTGTCCCTTGAACTACCTATCCTTGTCAATACCTATCTTTCCTCCCTACTCTACCTATCCCTCCAATACGAAGTCTGCTTATCTATCCATCTGCCTATCGCTCTCCTTCTTCTACCCTTGACCTATCCCTCATTTACCTATCCCTCATCTATATATATATATATATATATATATATATATATATATATATCCCTTGTACCTATCCCATTCCTTCCTATCCTATGTCTGTCCCTTCACCTGCCGCGGCTCGGGTGTATCCAGCATAGACGGAACCATCGCTTAAGGAGCGATGGTAAGCAGTAACACTGGTGTTGTGGTGGTGGAACTTTCAGAGTAGTTTCCCAAGCCCCCAATGAAAACTGGGTCCCTAGTCTTAACTGGGGTTGGTCATTGATATCTTAACTCTAGGACCTACCTACTTGTTGTGTATTGTTTTGAAATGTGAAATCATATCCATGCCTTTGTTTTTTTGTAACCTGATATCTAGAACTCAGTCAGACATGTTGGGCAAGGTGGCAAGTGCTGGTTCCTGGTCAGTCTGACTGTTGTCTTTGTGGTGGTACAGGTGGGAGGGACACAAGGTCCCTCTGGTGAGTAAAATATGAACTGTAAAGGCCTGCCACCTAGTGACTGCTTAGGGACAGGAATTTCAAGCCCAAATTGTTGGATGAGATGTTTTGTTGACATTTGAGAAATGTGTGATCAATTCCAACACACAGGGAGGATATATTGACAATCATAAATTATCACAGTAAGTAGAACAGCTTTATAGAGGTCAAAACAAGACAGGGGACTACTTTACTTAATGCACACAGGCATCATTTGGCCACAAACTGCCCTCAAACCCATGGGACTTGGTTTCAGTGGACATCAATTGCTGGGCCTCTGAATGAACATAGTCACTGTGCGCGACTCAGTTAAGGACTGAGTCGCTGGGACTGCCCTAGCTAAAACTTGCAGGTGCTCTAGAAACAGCAAGTTTCTAAGAATAACATTTGACAGAAACAAATCCCCAACAATCAGCTTATAATATTGACAAGAGTACCACCTTAGCTTTGCTGTCTGTGAGTGGGAAGAGCGTCTTTTGTTGGAAACCTTTAGATCGCACCTTTTTCCAAGGTTTGGCACATGCTGTGTGGGCTGCAACAGGTAGCTATCAGCAGGTGCATTTTCTGCCAGACAGGAAGCCAATCTCCACTCACCAAGCAAATTCTCATGGATAACATTATTTCATGAATAACACCTCTGTTGTGAGACCTGAAACCACTTCCATCATGGCCGACCGTGGCAGCTAAACTTGATGTGAAGGCTAACAGATTTGCAAGAACCAAATAATCTGGGCCCCCGTATGAAAGGTTTCTCACAAAATGGCAACAGACATGTCTTAGGAAGCCATCCTTAAGAGGAAATTGACATAAAAAAATTATGTCCTACAATTCCAGCCACCTGACAAATTAGCCCTATGCAGGAAGCCTGACTCTCCCGTTAGGTAAGAGTCAGCGCCCGCCGGACAAAATGAACATATCTAGGGCCCAGTTAGCTGGGTATATCCAGCATAGACTCCCCGTGGGCTCCAATATCCATGACCTAATAGGTTTATACCACCATTTCCTCCATTTTGTATTAATTTCTTACCTGATATCCAAAGATTATAGCCAGGAGAATACATTTTGTAAAAGCAAGCGATACGACCCGGGTCTGCTCTGCGCGAAGCCATTGTTTTTGTTCCTTCCCGGGAGAGGTACCGCTGTGTATACAGTCACTTTTCGTATCGAATCCAACCATGGCATGTTATAATATTGAAATCCCAAGAAGTCTTCCTCGTACGGCGAGCGGATGACCTATATTTACATCCAGGCCACTGACACACTTTCGTCGGAAAAGGAGGCGGGTGGGAATGGCTGCACCGCAACTCGCTTACGATAGAAAAATCATTGGATTCTTATTTATATTGAACAAAATGGAGAAAATTAGCACGCATTCCTCTTCTATGAATCGAAAACTTCTTGGGATTTCGATATTATAACATGACAAGCTTGGAATCAAGACGAAAACTGACTGCAAACATATCACTAGGATCTCAGGTTAGAACTTATTTATTTTCGCATTGGATTTCATCACCGTTCAGTGTGGCGCTATGGCTAAGGCCTTCGCCTACCACCACTGCGGCCGGGGTTCAATTATCATACGAGTTGGGACGATTTTTCACAATGGAAGATGGCTAGACTGACTTTGTATGTCCGCCAAACATTTCCAAAAATGCACAACTTGACCCCGAAAAAGTATATACCAAAAATTTCAAAAATGCACATGTGTGGTATATGCAGAATAATGCACGGCTAAACTGCATATAAACCCACCGGAAGTGCCGAAATCGTGGTATAAAGGGTTACAGACAGCCCTCTGGGGTTACATGAACAAGTCGCCAGTGGACAGAACAGCCTGAGCAGGTTTTGACTACACTCCTGCCTGCTGATGTAGCAGTCCTGGACATAACTTTAGGACAGTCAATGCTCCTCAAGTGTACACTGGGACAACTGGGTAACACCCACTCCACTGAAGATACTAGTGGGTTAACAGTTAGCCAAGGATCCACTGTGCCTGAAAATGGTCAAAACATAATCCCTTCTACCCAAAGATCAAGCAGCCAGCCACACCAGGCATTATTGGAAGCAGGCATGGTTCTGAACCAACTATTAAAGGATCCTACTAACTCTGCAGCACTAGGTGAGTAGCTGGACAGTGGTGCCAAGGACATGTCCACCTAATGACACATCAATTGGATTTACTGGCAGCAAAACAAGTGGGGCACAGGGTTAAAGACAGCCCTCTGGGGTTACATGAACAAGTCGTCAGTGGACAGGACAGATTAAACAATGGAACCCATATAAATCATGAAATTAGATCAAATGGTGCCTCTAAAGACTCTCAAGCACAAACTAAAGTTTACACATCATCGTATGCAAAATGGATTAGAAAAAAGGGTTAACTTTTAGCACCTACATCATAACATTCTCCCATCACAACATAAAAACAAATAACCAAAAGTAAACTAGGTTAAAGTAGGTAGATAAAATAGGGAAGGGTAGGGTAGGGTAAGGTAGGGTAAACTATGGGGTGGGGCACCCCTTAAGTATTTTAGCAGCATAGTGAAAACATATGGTGCAAGCACACCACATGCCTGGCGACTATAGAAATAAACAAGGTGCAGCCGGCTGCTACAGCAGCTGGCAGTGTGTGTACCTTGCTCAAGACTCGGTTTGTTTTTGTTTACGTATTCTTCTGTGGTGAGCATGTGGACCACGTGATCAAATCACGTGGTTGGTTTGTTTTTGTTTACGTTTTTTGTTTTGATCACATGATCATCACATGATAACGTCATAGCTCTCAGCCAATCAAAGCTCGAGAAAGCAGGATGGGCGTGGCTTCCGGTCAAATGCTGGCTTCTGATTGGTCAAGAGGTCAATGTCAAAGGTCACTTCCGGTTTGTAAGTAGGTCAAATGGATCTCAGTAGCTGTAGCTATGTGCTGAGTTTACCCCTATATACTACTGATATGGCAAGAAACATTTTGGTGACCTTTGCCAAAGTAGGCACTTGGAAATAATTTTCAAAATGTTTAGATTTTAGAGTTTTCTTTTTCACAGGATAGACCAGGTCAAATCCCTTTTCATAACATCTTTAATTATGATCCTATGATATCCAGCAGTGGAGAAATGGATGAAACCGTGAAAGGTTGCAAAAGTCAGTTCCTTCTATGGAAATGTATGTGGACTGCCATTACAAAATTGGAACCACCATGATTGCTTGCCAACTATCAACCCTATTCATTCAGGGCTCTCAGCAGAGGTTGTGCATGGTATCATAGATATATGCTATAAGAGATAATAATGCATAATCTAATCTCAACCTTATATGTGGATGAATATAGACAGAATATATTTCCCAGAATGTACATGTATCTGAGATCCCTCAACTGTTGGTTTCTATACAATTCACCAGGTGGTGCTTTAGAATGCTGAAGGGTCTTGCAAGGGTCCAGTGCCTTCATCATTTATTCTCTACATGTCCACCAGGTGGTGGCGCTGGTCTAGCAGAAGAACATAAGTGAAATTGTTAATGGGAATTCTCTGGTGTTAACTGGCAGAGAATAGATGAGGTGGGGGTCACTAGTGGTCTGTCATTTCTGTATCTTTCCCCATTATGTTTCTATTGTCCTTTTGGGATACATATGGGAGCAGAACTCATTTTTATCAAATATGGCTAAGTCTAAAAAACACCTTGCTACTAGTGTTAGGAAGCTATAAAAGCATGTTTATGACCATTTGGATATGTAGAATAGGTTTATCATAATTAAAAGTTGGTTTGTTGATTATTTCAAATAGATATTTATGGTCAGAGTTGACCTGTACTTCTGAGGAACTGCCATTTTAAATGAGGTAAAGGAAATAATCTTTAGAGGTGGTTAGGTCATAGTCTTATTCAAGACCTTTAAAATTGACTGCTGCCCACCCTGGTATCTATGTTATTCATTGAATGAGAATCAAAATCCATCAGCTCATCATAGGTGGTATGGCATAAGGGTACCAATTTCTCACTCTCTCCCATGACTGCTGTTTTGAAGCCAGTGGTGCATGACTTCAGAGTGCCTACCTTTGCCCTCTGTAGTAGGTCAAACATAAATGACCTAATTATGTTAATTACTGTTTAGATTGTTTAACTAACATTTGTGGGTGATTACTGAGTCATTAGGACTTGATTTCAATGTTTGACATTTTTTTTTATATATATATTGTTTTTTTTAAAACAGCGAAATAACGGACCCATGTTCTGCTCATCAGATTTTTTCGGAGCAAGAGATAGAATTAATCGCAAGGATTTTCTCTATGAACATGGAAATTTGGGTGCTTTTGTCCGCCACCAAAGTATTTTAGCCACCTTAGCCACCTAAGGCACCAGACTGTATGTACTTGGTATTGAAATGAGCTACCTATAGAATTCATCTTCCTGTATAAGATAATGATGGTGCGCACTTCAATATATTCCAATTGAAACACGTTTTGCAACACCTTCTACACTGAAAATATAGGCTTCTACTAAGGTGATCACTATTGATGAGTTAAGGTCCTCTTTCCCTAGAGATGACCTAAGGTATTCATTATGATCACCCAACAGCTGCCCAAGGTCATCACTTTGATGATATTTTTCTACCACCAGGGGGCCCTTGTATACAACAAAAGGATATGCAATTGTAATGGTTCGAATATGTGTCTTGGATAGTTCGAAGTTAAGACCAGACAAGGGATCTCGGGTTAGTGCAACTGGCACGTATTTATTTCGGTGTATGGTTTACATCTACCTCAATATGTATCGCTTAATGGTATCTTAAGCTCCGTAAAAGGTGGTCCGACTCCGTCGACAGTCAGAGCCAGACTAACGCCTTCCCCGGCCCCAGGTAGGAGCTGGGACGAGGCGAACAGTGCTGCCACCACCCCGCAGCGACCAGGGGTCCCAAGGACGTCTAGTGACTACCGGTGATGGGCGCACCGCTCGAAACGCCCTCTTGAGGAAGACGCTCACACTATATCACGATCTACGAGCCCCTACACAATGTTTACTATGTGAGCTATTTTGAATGTGTATCTATAATACTCTTGATCTTCAGTGTCTATAGGATGAATGATGTGAAAAATGTCATCACAAGGGAATGTTAATTGATCAAAAAAGTCATTTGGCCAAAATTTTCAAAGACAAAAGCATGTTTAATAATTGACACCTCTTTTGTCACTCAAACCATAATCATAACCATGGGGATGGGCTAATATTCCTTATACAAACGACTACATGTATGCCTCACCAAGGCATCAGAAGTCAGCTGTAAGTGCCCTCAATGGATGCTTGGATGTGGCGAGGGAAGGGGATAATTATGCAAATTTATGCAAAGATCTTAATTAATGACAATGTAATCATTCACAAACTCCTCTCTAATCAGTTCAGACAAGTACTCTGTAGTGATCACCCAGGGTGATCGGATGTGATCACCTAAAAGATCATGGGGTACTCCCCCTCGGGACCATCAATAAGATGACAAAAAGTGATCACTAGAGAGTACCTTTTTAAGCCTTTTCAGTGTATGCATGAAGAATGCACTAACTTATGCATTTTGCTCAAGAATGAGGTCATCTGATGCATCAGATAAGACTGCTACTGGGCTCAATAATGATACATCCTTCACTAGCTTTATATCAGAATCTTTCTTATTTGACGCAAAAGCAATCAAACGGAGCTAGCTTGGAAATAAGGTGCTGTTTTCTTTAGACAGGTTGTCATCACTGTTGTCATAATGAAAATCAAAAACAGTAGACTTTTGTTGGTTTGTGTCTATTGTCTCAATCTAAATACATAAGTTTACCTATATTAGTCTCTGGTGGCTGAGGATGGCCTAAAACACTGGAGTGTAAAAGTCTGTGCTCATCTAATTTTTGAGAATGGTGCAAACCAAAGACAATAATTATGAAGGCGGGAAAACCCCCTGGATAACATGTAGTTCCGGTCATGCGTAGTTTGAATAAAGCAATCAGCACCAATGCCGTGATGGCTTTAGATGTAGACTTGTATTGTCTCTCGTCATTTACCTCTAATCAATACTTATCGGTTATAAGACAAACTGAGGCTGGGGTATTGTTTCTAATCGATCGATAAGGCACACCTCTACCAGCTGAGTGGGGTCACATCCGAGCTGGTGTCAGAAACCAGAGACATCCCATTTGGCAGAGTTGTTTTCAACATAAAAAAAAAACCGTCGAAGTGTACACTCCACGGGCTTTTCATGTAGATAAGAAAAATGCCCGGGAAAAATGTCTTATTTCTTTTTTTTGAAAAAAAAAAGACGTCTTTCCTACGTTGTTCTTTTATCCAAACCATTTTTGATGTTCTCAATCGTTACAAATAAGCTTTTTTTCAAGTAGCATAGTACTTATCTCCGTGAAAACAATGAGAGTCGCGAAGTATGAAACAGATAACGCTATACCAGCCGTTGACCCTACTTAATGGGGTGATGGTGATAATGATGGAGATGATGGGACGTGTGATGTGGTTGCTGCGGCTTTTTCCAAATAGACATTGTAAAGTAAACTTTAAAGGGAGAAATCATCCTTGAAAGAAATGTAGTTCTCCCAAACCAATCCCAGAAGCTATCCAACTCATGCAGGTTTAGTATATCACCGACTGGTATGATTGTTGATACATGGGATTGATTTGTAAAAGACATAACAAAAGAAATGCTCGGTGAAATGCTACAGATAATTGATGGGTCACCGTATCTGATTTGGTGATAAGGTAGGCTGTTTGCAGGGTGATGGGAAGGTCACAGCTGTATAAGGATTGCTAGCTAGTGCAGCGGATGTTCACTTAAGATCCGGGGCCTGAACAGTCAGTACTATCATAGCACCTGTCTCCAGTCTTATTTCACCATGGTGAGTCTTTGTCTGCCGACGGATGGTCCATCCGTCGGTTTCGGCCATTTCATTTATCATTGATTTCTATGGAGAAGAATACGGATGAAGGGAGACGGATGGTCCATCCGTCGCAGTGGATGCACCCCTTTAGTTGAACTAGATCTCATGGGCCCGTCCGTAATTGACGTTATGCATTTTGGGGGCCATTTCTGTCCCCTGCTACTTTTACTATAGAAATGTATAGGAGGCTTAGACACCCCCCCCCCTCTGCCTAATGACGTCATTTATGGACGGCCCCCATCCAGCCCCCCCCCTCCCCGTCAATTATTGATCATGAACGCTGATTGGGTGCAAAATAAGCATTGCCAACTGCATGTGTGAGTCAATACTGATCTGTCAGATTCTAATGCTCATTCAACCAGCAAACTAATTAAACCTGAACCTGTTTGAATGAATCAATGTAGTATGTGGACGTTTCAGGTTGAAGCCTTACTACTGGATGTTGTAGACAAATTTTGTACCATATTTATAAAAGGCTTTTGGGGGTAGTGACTACTGTATTTCTGGCTCAGACTCTTGTTCCTACTCTCCCCACTCAGTAGGATGTTGCTCCTATTGTAAAAAGAGCTGTGAGTATGTGCCCTCTTTTCTAAACAAGTCGTGCACTGCTTCGCCATTCAACTTGCACTCACCACATTAGTCTGAAAAGTCACCTGCCTTGTTTGAAATAGAGAGAGCTGCACTACCAGGTACCTACTCATGTCACACACTCTATAGTTTATTATACTGACTGACTTCTCCCAACTAGGTACCTACTCAAATCCCCCTTTTAGCACCATACTTGAATGACCACATGTGAGCAACAAAAGGGACAAGTTATAGCTACATGAAAAGAAAGGACTGGAAATGAGGGCATTTTTAGCCAGCTCTTTCTTTTACTATAGGAGCAACGCCCTCCAGGGCGCAGTACTCCACCTGCGCTTGGGTGTCACTGCTGTTGGTACAGTTCTGTTGACATTTCTTTTGCTTTTGAGTTTGGTTTATCCATCCAAAAAAAGTTCAGATCAAACAGACAATGCTTCTTGCCAATCATGTGGATGGACTGTTCCACACGAACTGCCATTTATGCATTTCCTCAATTGTTCACTTCCTGATGTTTATCAAAGATACGTCATGTGCATTATATTTCCTAATTATCTTTATTTCCATATCCAGTCAATACGTGATTTCCGAGTAAGGGGTCTTTGTTCTGCACCAGTCACTCCTTTCAAAGACAATGGGTAAGTCCAATGCAGACAATATGGTATTTGTCCAATAGCGTCATGATGGAAAATGAATCTAGTCTAGTCTGAATCACCAAAGATGTGTTCAGCATAACAATTAAAGATGAGGACAAATATTGTCAAATCAAATAGGATGGCCATATTTTAATGTTTTTATTTGATATGACTCTTGACGTCTGCTCAATGTGACAGTACGACTATCTGTAATTTCTTTCACTCTGTTATCAGAACATAAGTTTCTAAAGACATTTGTTTCTAAGGTTCTATAGACCAGTGTTATCATTTGGATTTTAATTCAATGATATCGCAATTCTCTGTTAATAGTGACCTAAATCCAGAAATAATGGACACATATGTCCAACATCTGCTGGATTTTGGAACTCCAAATGTATTTGGTAAGTAAAATAATATTCTTCCGAAGTCTTCGGATATAAAGGCAGGGCTTTAGGTATCTGTGAAAAACTATCAATATCATAAATCTCTGTCCAGAAAAGAAGGCTATGGGGACTGATTTTTGGATAACAGCTTTCGGAATAAATCTTAGGTCAGGCTCACAGGAATACCACAGAAGACCTTGGGACAAATATATATTCTTGAAACCCAATTCCAAAAATTCGATTAGAATGTGTAACTTATCACACTGATGAATGTCCTACCATCGAGATTAGGCCTTACCACGATACTCACTCACTCCAATCTGGTGTCCCCTATATAGTGGCTAAAGACCGAACTAATAACCCCCCCCCCCCCACAACCACCACCACGGACAGGTCTCCCTTTCAACCATAGAGCATCATTTTAGTATCCCTACTCTCATCATATGAACAAAATAGAGAAAGGTAAATTGATACTACATATTCATACATTGCATCCTTTGTCGAACTTGAATTAGAACTAATAAATTGATGTTATGCCTTCAGCAAATGGGACAACAGGAGAGGGTAACAGCATGACAGTGTCAGAGAGGAAGCAGATGGCCGAGGCCTGGGTAAAAGCTGGAAAGGGAAAGTAAGATTACCTTCTTGATATTGTCAATTAATCAGTATCATCAATATATTGAGTAGTAGCATCTATGAACCTGTAATCAGATTGTATATATTATTGTGATTATGGGTTTTTAATGTGCATGTTTCATCCATATGGGGGCAGCAAAAGTGTCCATGCAAGGGAAAATGTTCCCCCAAGGACTATGATTTTGTCACTGACCTACCTAGAACCCCCTACCTGTCATATTTCTTGTCACATAACTTGATCTACGATCATGTTTTGAACATTGCGATCTCTGTGAATGTGTTTGGCAATAGTTGAAGGATTATGGACACCAGTGTTGTGTTAAATGCATCATTTATATAGATGGCATTGCGCAGTTGCGTGCCTGCAAATATCGGAATGTATTCTACAATAGTGGCGCCCCCTGGTACCCAGAATTGCTACTAATCCCCCCTCATGTGGTCCTTTTTGCCTACCTGCTCACCTTCTAAAGGAGAGTCGCTATTATCCAATAAATCCATTTTCACATATTTCAGACTATCATCCATAATTATGCACATTGGAGCTGGGACCTTAAGGGACAGTCAAGAGCTGGTAAGATATGATATTGGTCAAGTGAGCTAGAATAGAAATTGCTGCATTTCAAAGACAATTCCCTTTTCAGAATTTGAAAGCTTAAACATAATACAGTCTAGGTCAGTATGTCTCTGGTATATTACTGATCACACTTGCCTCGCTCTTTGAATCATACATGTCGCTGTGATTATGGGGATTGGTGACATTATGATGTAACAGCCGGTTTTAAAGCTCATAAGGATATAACATACCTTATCCCAACACATCTTCACCAAAGATCCTGTGGAGAATTGATGAGACCTTGCTTTAAATAGAAACTTTTTTTCATTCTATTCGTCTCCAATCAGGCACGACATGCACAGGAAATTGGTGTAGATGCAATTGCTTGTGTTTCTCCAACATATCACAAGCCAGAGAGCTTAGGTAAGATGTCTTGTCTTCTTATCTGTAGGACTAAGTCCAATGTTGCAGATACTTTAGCATAGATACAACAGCCAAGTGGCAAAAACAATTGTATTATAGTTGCTCAATATCAAAATGGGTGAATTAAAAAAGTGAAGTCATGTGTCCATTGTCATTGCAGAGAGTTATGTTGAATATATGCGCCAGGTGGCAGCAGCTGCTCCCAAACTCCCATTCTTCCTCTATGACATCGACTTTGTCACTGGAGTTACATGTAAGTACTAGCTAATATGGCAAGCCAAATGTTCAACATCGATATCAGAGTTTTGTTGTTTGACATCATAGTTTTTAAGATTCTACAACAGGTTTCTTTTCTCTAAATTTGATATTGCAGTTTCCTGGTGCAAAATATTTTCATATCAGTCTTATATTGTGACGCATTCATTTATCCCTTCCCTTTTCAATCTTTATATGCATTATTTTAAAAAAAAAAACAAGCCTTCGTATAGTACTGATTTTCATCTGTTATTCTTCATTTTCTGTAAAATCGGATATGAGGCCAAAGCATGAGTTTGTTGAAGACCTATATATCATAGCTTTTAACTTTGATATCACGGTTGATAAATCTGATATCATGTATACATGTATAACTCTTGATATCAAAGATAGGACCCTTGATATCACAGATAGAAACTTTGATATTAGATTTATAATCTATGATAACAAATTTCTAACCTCTTTCGAATGATGCATGGCAAATTATTTTGACATCATTAAAAAAAGAATAACCTGTGTCTTTTACTGTTCAGACTAATGGAGACATCTTAATGTAATGAAGGTTTAGCTAACTGGCACCAGGGGGCACTATAATTTAGTTTTTGGTTTACACCCAGGTTAAAACTAAGCATCAGCCTCTATAAATCTGTGGGTAGAGGGCGTCATATTAGCTCAAGGTAACAGTACGCACATTTGAACTCATATATCGACAACAGGATGGCATTTCCCGATGCTTACTACACCAAATGAAACCTACAGTTTGTGTGTTACTTATGGTAGTGAATTATAATACACCAATGTATGCAAATATTAATGTCGAGGAATACCCAATCTGTTCTGATTTGCTACTCTCACTGGGGTTTAATTTCTATTAATGAATATAGTAAACAAAAACACAACGAGTGGGGCCCATGAGTGGTGCCCAGGGTGCCCGTATACGTACAGCCTCTGCGTGTCCCACAAGTTGTTTATTCTACTGATAAAAACAACAGCAAGCGAATTCCAAAGCTATATGCCCAGAAAACTGTAGTTGGAGTGTCAGAGTTGTAAACTTTTATCCAATCGAGTGCAGATCGAGGCTATTTATCTTATGACCAATTCAGAATAAAGCAGCCTACTTGGTTGCATCACCTTGCTTATTATTTTACGATCACTTTGGTTTTAGAATTTTGAAAATCCATCAATATATAAATATTTGAGAGCGGAAAATTAGGCGGGGCATACAATACCTTGTACGCCACGCCCGTGAGCATACAGGGTTCAGTGCTTTAGATATAGGAATTCCATATGCTTTGTTCTTATAGGTAAAATAGTGTTGTGTAGTTCATCTCAATAGCTCCATTCGCTCTGTACAGAAATAATCAAATAGAAAAAAATGCATAGTCCACTTCAGAAATGAATAGCAATGACGGACAGATATATCTAATGTGCGGGTCAGATCGCCAGAAACCATTGGATTTCCCTGTCTCATGTCCTTTTTGGTTTGTGGTGGCTCTGATAGAGAATTTTGATTCAAACTTTTATTTCCTGGTATTAGAAGAATACCGTTAGGTCTAACAGTTCTAGTTGAATGTAATAAGCATACGTTGAATTCAATTGATATTTCCACGCTCAACAAGCTCGTGGTGCTTGCATTGAATTAAGTTTAAATATTAAGTCAATTTTGAAGATCGTTATCAATACAAGTTTTTCATTGGCGCCAAGTAAGAGGACACCAAGCAATAAACAAAGCAAAGGCTCCCGAGACCTTACACAGTAAAGGAAAGACAAGGGGCAGGCAAAAGTGACCCCATTAGGCCAAAAAATATAAAGGTGTGTTTCCAGTTACATAGCCCAAAGAGCTAGGGTCGGTAGATCGGTTTTTTTTCTTTTTTAATATTCTTTTTGAGTTTGTATAACAATGTATGGTCAGATATGCCAGCTTCTTTGACTTTACTGTAGAAATACGAAAAGTATATGAGAAATGTAAAAAATAATTATAGAAAAGACATGCCTTATGAAACTGTTATCTCAAGACCCGCTGAAAAATAGATAGAAAATTATGAAAAATGGGGGGAAATCATGAAAAGCTGATGGAAAATCACGAAATATTCTTTACAAATCTCAAAAAAAAAATCCTTTTTTAGGCCTTATCAATATAAATACAACCAGGAACGATAGGCTCTTCCTTATAACATAAATGTACAAATGTACAAGGTCAATATCAGATAGGCAGTCACACAGCAAGATGTGTAAGCGCTAGAGTACCTTTATGTATATCATGTAGTCCCATTAGTTACATTTGATGATTATACATTTACATCATTATCCAACATTTACATAAATTCACATTTGCTTTCGCATTTTTCAACATCGCCACTAAACAATGTAATGAGTAAACTGGCTAATAGGTTTCTACAAAGTCCTCAGGTTGTGCCTTGCAGATTCGTGTTTGGGTTTATGTACCCTAGACTTTTCTTAATATCAATAAGTGATATGAGGGCGAAGTAAAAAGAAAAAGAAGAAAGGAAAGTAACTAAAGTATTCTAATTTGTCAAAACATGTTCCCTGCAACACGTATAGCGATCAAAATGGAGCATTGGCACATGTATATGTGCATTTTACATAATAGCTACAATGTACTTTCATTCAAGTGATTGGCAATAACAATAGAAATCCCATACACTGATCCATTGGCGCAGAAGGAGAGATCGTGTAGCGGGATGTGGTACCAGAATTCTTTTCATATTATATATTTAGTGCTTAGAATCAAGGCTATATCTAATACTACTCGAGGGTGGCATGGGACCTGCTGGTACACCCCCTCCACCATAGATTTACTGGACTGGCGCTTGATCGCTCTCTAGTTCAGCAAATACGATATTTTATAAGGACTTAAGATCCAGGATGGTGTATGTGAGAATTATATGCCATAATATGCTAAGGTCAGGGGATGTATATTATGTTTGACTAAAAAAAGAGAGGAAATTCAAGAAACTGTTCCAAAAAGGACCCAAATACACAATCTAAACGAATGACAATGAACAGCATATATATGGTTGTTCCAAGGTTCTTTGGGATATGTATGGGGCCATTAAGATAAAACCTTATCTTTTATTGCAATATTTTGGTCACTGAATGTCAGGGCTCAGTGTTGGTATTCATTGCAAGAATTCTGTTGCATATTTTATTTTTAAGATATAGATGATTAGATGCTTGCGCAAGGTGAAAGGTTCTGCAATTTTGTTATTCTGTTGCAATATAGGACTTTATGACTGACATATGGGATCAATATTGGTACATTAATAGTTCAGAAAAATCTATAGGGACAGACACCACCCTAAACACCCGGTCTGACTTTTTGCGCCTGCCTTAAGTGACGGCTATACCTTTTAACTTATCAAAAAGCCACAATTCCCAATACCTCATTGCACAACATGTTTTCCCCTATCAAACGTGGAAATGCCACTCCAGTTGAGCCAACACTACCTAGAGTGAAGTTCCCCTTTTATAGAGGAGCAGCTGATGCCCCAAAAGGGCCTTATTTAAGGAGTTTAATTCTCAGAATTACTGTAAGCTACAACATGTTTTTTTTCTATGTTGTCCTATGTCTTTGGGTATGGAAAAGTGATGTTGTGGTTGTGAACTCTCGTGCAGGCACATAGAAATCTGCACGTCTATGTAATCATCTCTTCAAATTATAGGTCCCATTTTTAGTGTGAGAAAACATACAAATCCATCTGCCCATCTGTGGAAACAACCTCTTATAAATATGATACTGAGAAGGTTGACACACTGATTTAAAGTGACATTCTAATGGTACCTACCACCCTAAAATAGACACAAGGAACATGCTGAAACTTGTTGTTGCTAGAACAAGCAATTATCTAGCAATGACTACATTTGCCTAGCAACAGGCCCTTTCAAAGAGAGAACGAGGGGTAACCTATAAATAATGGACAGTATGGAAATACCTTCCCATTATGATGTCCAGTAGGTCCAAACAATAATTCAAAATAGTATTTCTCAAAAGCCTATAACTTGACATGTTAGAATTTGAACCCTATGAGGCTTTCTAGTATGTATACTCTATTCCTAGGGTAGTTGATGGCACAAAAACCATCCATGTACCTAGGAGTGATGTTCATAAACATGTATTTGTGGATTTGATCAAACCCTCACTTTGTCAACCCTTAAATTCCACAGAACCCTCACAACTGCTTTATGCTTTATAGATTTGATTAAAATCATCAGATAATCTGCTTCCTCAGGCAATTTTCCTTTCATTTTCCAAATCTGAGGAAGCAAAGACCAGCTATGTATGGAAATGTTCATTGGAGAGCTGGTCATGAGGTGAAGATCAAAAGTATTGTAGGGGCACGGTTTAGTAGTAGTGTTTATGGCTTACGGGTTGCCTAGGTTCCGAGCGGAGCGGCCTTTCGGGTTGAGAGCCTGGTACGCCTGGCGGGCGGTGGCAGCACCACCCTCCGGGCTGCGTGGGTTAAACACGAGAGGTCGCCACCCAACCCCTGTGGCTATATAATAGTCGGGTCGGAACCTAGGACGAGGAGAATCCTACCGGATTCCCTAGGAATACCATCTGAACTTTACTGACTCCGAAGCCTTACCTGGTAGTCGTAAATCCGAGCTTTCCGAACAGCCCCTTTACCATATGGAATCTATTTAGCTCCCTGTAACTTAGGATACTGAATAAAGACTTGTTGCCTTTTGAAACCGGATATCCTTGTATTCGTGATCCTTTCCGAACCATCAACAGTCATACATTACACTGGTGCCGTGACCAGGATCCGGTTCTCGGAAGTGTGCAGCCCTGTCTGAACAAGGCGAGAATCAGTGTCCGGAAGGTGGGTTCCCGGGAAGCCATGGCACCCCGGGCCTAGCCTATCAGGAATATAGGGATCCATCTCGGAATGAGGCAGGCATTGGATTCCGGGAGTGAGGTTTCTACGGTAGGGTTGGACGCTACAACTGACGACCATCCGATCGCGCCGGCTAACCAAACCGCGCCTAATATAAGATCATCGGATTTATTGAGAGATGGGGATTTTAGTAGTCCAATCACTTTGGCCCAAGTCCCTGGTACTGAGCCACGAGGACGGGGGAGAGATCCGATTCACCTTGTGCCCTTAGCTGGTCAAGGAGTTTTTTTGAACCACCTAAATTCGGCATCCCTTTCTGACTCCGTTTTCAATCCCGGTGGGTCCAGTCAACCGGCTCCTGCGAGTGGGGCACACATGGATAGATACCGGGAAGAAAGGAATAAGTATGAATCAGAAAGGACAGCTCATGCAGAATGGAAGCGGATGAGCGATCAGGAAATGTCCAGGGGTGAAAAGCTGCTGGAATATCAGAAGAAAGAGACTGTGCGGAAACAGAATAAGGTGAAAGAGTTAGAAAGGGAGGTCGAGGACCTCCTAGACGAAATTGGGGATTTGCGTAAGAGTAAGGGATTGTTAGAACGTACCACGGAAACCTTGGAACGAGAGGTGGATGTCCACCGTACTCGACTCCGAGAGATCGAGGCTATGATTCAGGGTAAGAAAGCCGAATATGAAAGGTACGGGAAGAAAGTTGAAGAAGTCGAACTGCAGCTGAGTCTGGCAACCTCCACCCTGGAAGCTAAGACTTCAGAGCAGGATGAGACTTTGGGACAATACCGAACGGGGCTAGATATCGCCGGTAAGCGCCTTACCGATTTGAAAAACCAAATCGAGGCCCAACATGAGATTTATGAAAAGAATCAGAAAACCATGGAGAAACAACAGAAAGAGCATGTGGCCCTTCAGGAGAAACATATTCAGGAAAACGATCGATTGATCACTGACATTCAGGATAACAATCGGGAGTTGTATCAGGAGAGAGATGATCTCATATATGAAATTACTAAGCTGCGGATGATGCAGGAGGGGTCCGAGGATTCCGGGGAGGAAGAACCGGATCTCGAGGAGTCAGATGAGAATGAGGGAGCATTGGAGGATCCCAATATCAGTTGTATCCCACGGGATGGCGGGGAGGAAGGTCCACCGATCACCTCTACCCCAAAACTCATTCTGAAGAAGAGGTATGACCCCTTTGTGAATAATCAGGCCACCCGGAATGTCGTAGGGGACAAATATGTTCCCGGCAATGATAAGAACGTTCGGCTAAGTGTGGGTCAAAAGGATGCCACCTTCACCACTGACGGTGAATATCAGTACATTGACACCAGGGGGCAAGCCCCGACCCGAGTCACTTCAACCACACCCCTCCAGGGGGCGCTGGGGAACTAGGCGACATACCTGGCCAACTACAAGACAGCAGTCAGTCTATTCCGAACAATCAGACCTATAGGGTGGATAGTCAGGCGTGTAGTATAGATCAGAATAACAATGACACCCCGTGTGATAGTGGGACTTACCACACCGGTGCTCAGGCTCCTGGGGGTATAGGACCCCAAACCGGTATGAATACAGGGTATGGGTTTACCTTCTGGAATAGTCCGAATAACAGCCATCCGGGATCCGGTTGTCCGGGACCCAATGGATCTGGTGGGGGTGGTAAGAAAACCAAGGATCAGAAGATGTTAGATTGGAGTCTGGAGCAATGTACTAGGTTGAAAAGTAGGGAGATCTCAGCTAAGAAGAATCAGATCGAGACTAAGTCCTTCGATGGATCAGAACCATGGAGAGATTGGTTTTCGGACTTCACGGACGACCGTGAGGTAGATGGATATGATGAAGACGAATCGTTACCTATACTGGTCAGATGCCTGAAAAAGGGGCCAGGTAGGATTGCAGTCGATCATTGGAGAGAACAATATAAGAATAGGGGAACGTACACTCAGTTAGTTGAGATTTGTAGTTCCTATCTCGGGAATATAGTGTCGGAGGATCCGATGACTCAATATAGGAAGAGAATTCAGAAGCCGGGAGAGTCAGTTCAGGTTTATGGATTGGAACTTCAGATATTACTACGGAAGGCTAGACCTAACCTGGTAATGGATGATGATTATGTGAGTGATGAATTGATCTCACACTTCGTGCGAGGACTACGAGAAAAAGACCACGCTTACCGTGGGGTCAGGGTGCGACTATGAAAACGTTATGTGATGCCATAGCCAATTTGAATAAGAAAAAAACTTTTCTTTCCGGATTTGTCCCTCGGGAAACCGCCAGTATGGTACTCCCTGATCTGAAACCAGTAATTCCTACTGCAGCAGCCGCTGTCTTGGAAACTGAAACTGAATATGAGACAGTAGAATATGAGGAAGAAGACAGAACAATCTCAGCATTGAGGTTCCCTAAGAATGCCAAGAAGTTTATTCCCAGAAGGACCTTGACTACTCAGCCAAGGCGGGGAGTTCCCGAGAGTCGCGATAAGAGTGTTTCCGAATCTAAGGAAACTATAGTTAAGAAGGATGAGAGTAGGCCATCTGGAAACCTAGATATGAAGAGTATGATGGAAAGTATGCTGAAGTCTTTCCGGGAGGACCTTGAAAGTCACCGGTATAGTAGGCCGAGGTATGATAAGTCCATGATCAGATGTTATCGCTGTCAGAAAATGGGTCATGTAGCCTATGAATGCCGGGCTGCTGAGCCAGTTCCCCGGAATATGTCGGCAGTTGAGGAGATGGAACCTAATTCGGAAAATTAAGAAGGGTTGAGGATGCGGCGGATTGCTCAACCCGGAACCTTGTTGTATGCCAGAGTACTGTCCCTGATAAACCGTCTGATGAATCCGAAATGACTACACCCAGGGAGGAGGGATCCGAGATTGATCTCCTCGCCCCTCCTATGGCCGGGGACTCCAACAGAAGTGAGGACACCAAGTTAGTGGTAAAGGAAAGTACGCGAGGAAGGGTGGATAGAGGTATTCACACGTGTATGTGCGGCACACCTTCCCCCGAACCATCCATGTCTGGAGCATCTGAAAGACCATGGATTGGATCTCGGCATTTCGGAAGATTTTGATAGGTTTACCGGAAACCCTTCCCCCCTGGGAGGTAGGAGATGGTATGTGTCTGTTACGACCCAGGGTAGGACTGGGGAATTTTTGGTCGATACGGGGGCTAGCCACTCGATGATCTCCAATAAATTCTACAGCCTCTTGCCGGACAAGAGTGAGAACCTCATAAAGGGGGTAGACGCTTGTACGACCGATGGGACCCGTATGCAGGTTCTTGGTAGAACATTTATGAAGGCATTGATTGGTGGGAAGGAGTTTGTTCTCTCTCCCACTATAGCCAATATGAATGATGATGGGATACTCGGACTGGACTTCGCGAGTCTATTCGAAGCGGAGTTGAACCCGTGTACGGGGAAATTGAGGATTCGAAAGCCCTATGATATCCAAGTGAAGTGTGTATTAAGACAGATAAGTGCAGTAGCTAGCGTGGTGGATACAGTAAAGATATCCCCGGGTGTCTCCTGTGATGTTCTTTGTACTTCAGATAGAAAACTGAAAGATCAGCAAGGTGTATTTGAGCCAGATATGGTTCACTTAGCCAGCATTGGGCTTGAATCAGTAGATACTCTGGTAGGAAATCCGTTCTGGAGTGTACTACCGGTAATGAATCGAGGAGATAAAACCATTTATCTACAGAAGGCATCCAAGCTTGGGTCCACGACGTTAGTAAATGGGGTACGAGATGACATTCGGGAACCCGAACGTAAACTGGTAGGGAAAGAGAAAATGAATATGGAATTGGATAACCTAATAGAGGAATCCTCTCTGGAAAATAGCTATCAGAAGATGGAAGTTCGGAATCTGGTACGGAAATATGAGGATGCTCTTGGCTACGCCGGTGGTCCCTTGGGCCGGAATGATAAGGTATTGCACCATATCGATACTGGAGAGGCGGAGCCCTTCAAGATTCCGTACCGCCGATTGCCACTTAAGAAGAAAATCATTTGTGAGAATGAAATAATAGACCAATTGGAAAAGGGAGTGATTGTGCCTAGCACCAGCCCCTGGTCTAGTCCAGTAGTCATGACCACTAAGAAAGATGGAAGCATTCGCTTCTGTGTGGATTATAGGAAACTAAATGGGCTGACTAAGAAAAACTTGTACCCTTTACCCAGGGTTGATGAAACATTAGATGCCCTGGGAGGGAACAATTGGTTCTGCACCCTGGATCTCCAATCCGGGTATTGGCAGATCGGAATGGAGCCCAGGGACATGGAGAAAACAGCGTTTTCCAGTCACTTAGGCCTGTTCGAATATACGGTTATGCCCTTCGGGTTATGTAATGCACCTGCTACCTCCGAAGCCATGATGGAAACTCTCCTGAGTGATCTATTATGGAAGAGATGTCTAGTATACCTGGACGATGTAATTGTCTTTGGAAAGACATTCCGTGAGTGTTTGGATAACTTGGAAGAAGTGATCAAGAGGATGGTATCCAATGGATTACGTCTAAAACCTAAGAAATGTAGATTATTTCAGAAATTTCAATCACTTACCTAGGTAGGATTATATCCACCGATGGTATTAAAGCTGATCCGGAAAAAGTAGAGAGTGTTCGGGACTGGGAAAGACCAAAAACTGCTAAGCAGGTACGATCTTTTCTGGGGTTCTGTAGTTACTACAGAGACTTCATTCCGGGATACTCTCGAGTAAGTTTTCCTATGCAGAGTATCGCCCATTGGAAGCCTGGGAGAGTTCGGGAACCATTCCCATGGGGGAATGACCAGGAGGAATCTTTTAGGAAACTAAAAGCCCTATTTACGGATACACCGGTATTAAAATACCCAACCCCTTCAGATCACTTCATATTGGATACGGATGCTAGCAATGATAGCATTGGACTGTCCCAGGTCCAGGACGGTGTGGAAGTCCCGATCGCGTTTGCTAGCAACACTCTGAATAAGGCCCAACGGAATTATTGCACCACTAAGAGGGAACTCCTAGCTGTGGTGGTGTATACTAAGAAATTTAAACACTTTTTATGGGGATCTGATTTTACACTAAGAACTGACCATTCATCTCTCCGATGGCTCCTTAACTTCAAGGATGCCGAGGGGATGATAGGCAGATGGTTGGCGCACCTTTCGGAATTCGGGTTGGAGCACAGCCAGATCCAACATAGGTCAGGGAAGAAGCACACCAATGCAGACGCCCTATCTAGGAAGCCAATCCGGAAATGTGGTCGAGAGAGTTGTGGTGATTGCGGACAGCATAACGCAGTGATTGCTGCCACGCATATGCCACTCTGGGACTATCCGGGAACTTTAATAGAATGGTCACCAGAGATCATTCGCGAGTTCCAGGGTAAGGACCCCATTACCAAGAAACTCCTGGAAACAGTTCCGTTAGGGATCAAACCTGTCCGTCCTGCTATCAGTATGGAGAACAGGGAAATGAGAAGACTCCTAGCCCAATGGGCCGAGCTAGAAGTCAGAGATGGACTCTTATGTAGATGGAAAATTAGTCCAACAAAAAAGATTCTTTAGATTGTTATTCCGAGCGCTATGCGTCGGGATATTATGTATTACTGCCATGGCCACGTGACAAGTGGTCATTTCGGAAAGAGTAGATCTCTGGAAAGACTCACCAGGAGATACTACTGGCCGGGAATGAGTGGAGATTTGCTAAGGTGGATCGCCACTTGTCCTGAATGCTGTAAGAATAAACCAAGGGAGGGGTTAGGAAAGAACCCATTGGTCCAGGAATTGTTCGGGGTACGCTTTGCCAGGATTGCAATTGACATCATTAGCGGGTTTAATACAACCCCTAGGGAAAATACCTGCATGATGGTTGTTTGCGATTACTATACGAAATATACGAAAGTATTCCCTCTGAAAGATCACAAAGCCATCACTTGTGCGGAAGCATTCGTGAGAGGTTGGGTGTTGCAATACGGGGTCCCCCTGATGCTCCATAGTGATCAAGGAAGGGAATTTGAATCAGAATTGTTTCAGGAAATGTGCAAGTACTTAGCCATCTGCAAGACGCGCACTAATCCATACCGGCCCCAGTCGGACGGCTTAGTAGAATGGTTCAACGGAACCCTACTACAAGTTCTGAAACCACTAGTGAATAAACACCAGGATGATTGGGATATCCAATGCGATTTCATGGTGCATGCATACAACAGCACAGTGCATGCCTCTACCAATTGCACTCCGAACATGTTGGTTTATGGTGAAGACATCATAATGCCGGCAGATTTAGTATTTGGGGTAATCGGAATAAGTCCTGAAACCCCATGTTCAATTATGTTTGTAGAATCCCTACGGGATAACTTTAAGAAAGCTTATGAACTAGTTTGGAATCAGTTAGAGAAATCAGCAAAATGGCAGAAAGTTGGCTATGACACTGGACTGAAACCTAGATTTTTCAGGGTGGGAGATAGGGTCCTTAGATTCTATAAACCCCTTGATAGATTGAAAGTAGTGTCTAGCTGGGATGGCCCACACGTCATAACTCAGATAATTTCGGAAACCACCTGCTTTATAAGAGATCTGTACAGGAACGTACGACGGTGACATGTCGAAGTATTAAGGCCGTACAGAGGTAGGGAGTTAGCTGAAGAAATGTACGGGATAGGCCCGAACGTTATGGAATTACCAGAGGTTATTGACTTACCTGAACTAAGCGAATCTCCTGGTGTCGAGGATTGGAATGAAGATACAGAAAAACCTGTAAAGGAAGTAAAAAGAAATAAGAAGAAACCAAAGGGGATGCCGATGCTCGGCACCCGAAAGCGGAGGAAACGTAAGAAGAATGTAACTGAATCGAATGAAAATGATGCTAAGAATAAAAAAGTCTCGGCAGGAGTAGGGAAGGCAAAGCGGACCGGGAACCCAAAGGCTAGATTGGATCTCCGTAATGGAGCGGAGTCCCCCAATGCTAAAAATAGAACTATTAAGGAGGGCATTCGCCGTAGTGCTAGGATTGCTCAGAGAAGCGGTGTTACCTAAATAAGCCCGACAATAGATTCTAATAAGTATTGAATCCTGAAACACAACGATGTATAGTCCTGTTTTTGTGTCCTCACCTTTAAATGTTTGTGTTGTTACTTGTTATGACAGAGAGTGGTGTCAACTATGTTGACAGCACCTTCGGGATGCTCGTCAGGTTGTAATGAAACCGCTCTAACCTGCTCTGTTGTCGGCTCCTCGAGGTTCCAGTGGGTAGTGGACGGATTAATCCGACGTATCAGCATAGTGCTATACGTATTCTCCATGTGTACTCCAGATGATATCAAGCCGGGAAGACAATATGAACTCTGACAGACCGTTTTGTTTACGGATGCGTGGAAAGCATGTGGCACCGTGTGACCTAATTACCCGGAACGAGGGTACGACCCTTGACCCCGGGTTTGGGGTTTCTCGCGCGAGTGGACGCCATCTTGCTTAATCAAGTGTCTACGCCGAGGAAACTCGACATGCTTGATTTTGCTCGGTAGCTTTTCCCTGCTGTAAGCGCAATACTCTGATAAATACGAACACTAACTAAGATTATAAAGTCGAGGAGTACGTTGAAGTACTGCTGGGCCCAATTTAGGAATCTGAACTCCGTCTAAATGGCGGAGAAGATGCTGTCTGAATCAAGTATGGAGGTGGATATGGAGGACCGTTCGGGAATGAGTCCGATTCATCCCGAAGAGGAAGCGGCTCTGGAGGAAAGGGAAGCAGCAAACACGCTGGTATGTCTGGATCTGAACACTAGTGGAGTGGGAACATCGGAGATGCCTCCACCCCCCTCCCCAGCAAAATCCGTACATTCAGAATCAAGTGAACCCATGATGGACCCCCTGGAAAATCATGGTAAGATTGACTATTCCTTGGGAAGCATCGTGTGGCCAAATGGCGATACGATCTTCCTCGAGAAGGATTATATCTGGAATCCGAAAACATCAAAACCGGAAAAGATTCCTGAGATGTGGAGGAACTTGATTAAGAAAGCAATCCCTGAAGATCTATCGATTCCGGACATATGGTTACTAAACTATATGGATTTTGCTACCGGTATGAGTGTGAACCAAGAGTTCTTCCGTATGGTGGCATACGTTAAGGACAATTGGGGCCGGGAACACCCGGAAGCCACTGTTGAGGAGCATGCGTCCCTGTTCTGGTATGGGATGCAGCCATCACAGAACCCACCGAGCCCTGTTAAGATTGATTCAGGATCTGACCATATGGATGTTGATGATGGAGGTGGAGCTGTGGGAGGGGCTACTGCCAAGCCTACCCGCAGGAGATCCTCCGTCTCACCTGACACACTTTCTGAAACCGAGCTGCGAGCTGAAGACAGCCGGATTGAGAAAGAAGTCTTAAGAATGCAGTCAGAAGCCGAGGAGAAGTTAGAGCAACAGGAAGAAGTGTTAAGAAAACAAAGAGAACAGTTGACTGAAATAAGTACCGGGCTGAGTGCATCAGTAGAAGACACCAAAGCCCGGCTGCAGGCCCGAGTAACTACGAAGGGTACTGTTAAGGAAAAAGAAGGTTGGAAGCAGAGTCTAAGTAAGAAGGTGAAAGCCCTAATTAAGAAAAAGGAGAAGGAGGAGAGGGAGAAGCTTAAGAAGAAGGAAAAGATGGATAAGAAGGCGGAGGAGGAAGAAGCCGGAAACGAGGCAACTCGGGTTGCGGCAGCCACGAGTCCGAAGCCAACTGGCGCTATTCTGAAGACTGCTGTCGTTCACAGGATACCGCAGAGTCAGATACGTGGGATTGGTCTACGGACATAGACCATCCCGAGTTGTATGATGATGAGGAAGCGCCCACCCTCGATGAGAAGAAGATCTGGAACAATGTCAGGAGTGGGTTCATGCACATGATTCCCAAATCTCTGGAGGAGTGTAAGCGAAACACTCGTTATTATAGCTGCCCTCCGTTCATTAACATGGACAGGGAGCAGGATGATGAAGAGTGGATGAGGTACACTCGTCAGGACCAGAATCTGAACTATTTTTATGTGAACTGGGTCGAACAGACTATCGACAACCGGAATAAGGAGTATTACGATTTCGATGCCTACTGTAAGATCAAGTGGGCCATCGATAGTTGGGATAAGGATACCAACACCACCTGTCCGTTTATTATCTGTGCTCGGGGAAGCGATGAACCCAAAAAGTTCAGCTCCCATATGAGATTCATCCGTCACATTGTGGAGGAGCATATGCACCATCACCCGGTGTATATGTGTTATATGAATAAAGGCAGGAACAGCGCCATCTGTTCGGGACTAACCACGTTCCGAAAGAGCGAGCTGGTCCGACATCTGAAGGATGAACACCAGGTCTGTGTGAAATCAGCTCTGAAGGCAGCCTTAGATCTGCACAAACTTCTGATTGATAAGTGGGATTCCTGGAAGAAAACCCACTTCCGGAGTCTGAATTCCAAAGTCAGTAGATTGTGCGAAGTTGAAACGCACATCAACTCCAAACTGGAGGCGGCGTTTCAGCTGAATTACACTCCGGGAAGGTTAAGGATTACCAACCAACAGTTCGGAGAAATGAGGGAGTACCGGGGCGACAGCACCTATCGGGACTCCAGTAAGGCCACATCCGCAAAACGTATGAAGCCACAGCCGGGTAAGATCTCATTCCGTGGGATCCAACGCCCGGCACCTGACCGTAGGGATCGCAGTCTGGAAGCATCGTCTCCTCTGTCTGCATTGAGAGGCGCTGCCCCACCTGTGTTCGATGTGAATAAGGACAAAGATAAGGACTTTCCGGAAATGGGACCATCCGGACCTGAGAGCCAGACCCTTAACCAACGGGATAGGGAACGGTCCACTGGTATCGGAAGTCTGCATCATCTGGAAACCGTACTGTCGGAAACTGGGCTAAGCCAGCCCCACCACCCGTCGGAAATGGCAGGGGTGTCACAATCTCCACTCCCCAGGGAGACGTGACGACCTCCTCTGTAGCATCCAGAAGTCTGTCTGAGAACCCCAGACGTCGGAAACACTCTGGATCCTCAGACCATTCCGAACGCGAACCACTGCCTACGCGGAGTTCGTATATTCAGGACCCAGTCAACTATGACATTGTGAACATCTCTCCGAAAAGCTTTCAGATTCAAAAGAGTTGCATGATTGACTGGCAGAAACGCCATCATGCAATGTCCGTAGAATACCTGCAAAACGTTGTAGGTTCGGTGATGTATCTGACTGAATCAGTCCAATCTCTGGAAATAAGTCAGATCGAATCAGAACGAGATATAGAACATAAGGAGAAAATGAAACTATTGGAAGCCCAGGAGGCACGTCAGAAGAAAGCAGCCGAATTCTGGACTGTTGAGGTAGCTAAGGCCAGGAGTGAGGTGGATTTCCTGAATCAGAAATTTTTTGAAGCCTTCGGAAAGAGACTGTCAGGTTGGCACTCGCCGTGAGGCCAAAGCTATGATTGATGAACAGATTGCTACATATGGGTTGGAACCAGAACAACCCAAAGATTCCGGAAGCAAATAAGTTAGATAAGATTAATCTGTGGAATTTTATTTTTTTGATATGTTTAACATGAATCTGAATAGTATGATGAGTGCTGACACCTGGAATGGATACGAGGACTGGCAGCAGACGATTACGATACGTGGAGCCCACTTATAAGCAGTTCAATACGACCGGAATGGACATTCCAGAACCTAGGAGATGGACGATCCTGTACTCAGACTCTGAAAGGTCCCGAGAGGCCCTGAGCTAGTACCGCTACACAACTATATCGAGATGATGGGACGGCCATGCATACGGAAAACTCCAAGGGTGATATGAAAACTACGTTATTACTTAATTCTATATGTTTGTACAGTTTCCTGCTACACTGGTAGGTTACTACTTAATTAAACTACATATATCTGGCAATTGTTAAGACCAGTTATCACCACTACGTGTTCAAGGTCGTATATGTTTTTTTCCGGTGCTATAAATGTATAAAACTATTTAAAATGTTATTAATATTATTCGCATATCATACTTACCAAGGTATCCTAGGTTAATCGTAGAATACATGTATCCTAACTAGACTCTGTATTGTAAATGTAACTATCAAGTTCATAGTAAAATTTCTTCCATTCCAAACCTAAGGGTTATATATGTTATTTATACCATCCCGTATGGGTTCAACCCTAAATATGGTATCTACTTATTAATCTAGTTCGGATAGTCAAATAATACTCCAGGTTAATATGGTATATATGGAAGCAGCTGTATTAAGTCTTCCATTTCTTCCTGTATAAACTATGATGATTAACACCTTAAACTCTATATGTACTGTGTAAATAATAACACTGAAACAAACATCTGATTAGATGTATTTATTACACTTATAACGTACATACTGTGGTGTAAATGTGTTTATATAACCATATCAATACTCATCATATTTCCATGTTTATACTTTAATGTAGAGTCAGACAACCTGTAAGCCAGCCGTGCGCCCTTTATATTATATTGTTGTTGTAAATACTATAACTTAGTTTCTACCCGTTATGTAACACCTTGTTATAGTCTTGGTGGGGGTAGTGTAGGGGCACGGTTTAGTAGTAGTGTTTATGGCTTACAGGTTGCCTAGGTTCCGAGCAGAGCGGCCTTTCGGGTTGAGAGCCTGGTACGCCTGGCGGGCGGTGGCAGCACCACCCTCCGGGCTGCGTGGGTTAAACACGAGAGGTCGCCACCCAACCGCTGTGGCTATATAATAGTCGGGTCGGAACCTAGGACAAGGAGAATCCTACCGGATTCCCTAAGAATACCATCTGAACTTTACAGACTCCGAAGCCTTATCTGGTAGTTGTAAATCCGAGCTTTCCGAACAGCCCCTTTACCATACGGAATCTATTTAGCTCCCTGTAACTTAGGATACTGAATAAAGACTTGTTGCCTTTTGAAACCGGATATCCTTGTATTCGTGATCCTTTCCGAACCATCAACAGTCATACATTACACTATTATGGTAAACAAGATGTAATAACACACAAAATGGCTCTTGCTGTAGTTTATTCATAGTGCAAGAAATCATTTATCATAGATCTAGATAGATATTAAAGTGCATTCTCATAGGGGAACTCATGAACTAGGATTACATTGATATGGACAAACCAAATGGTTAAAGTACCCTCAAAGCATTAGAATACCCCTGAATAAGATATCAAAATAGGGTTGTCTGTGGACATGCAAAACCAAGGTAGGCCTGTAATGTGCCCTTTCATGGTACATCTCCCTATCCTTTTTATATCTATTGGACTTGTATCTATCTTTATCATTATATCCTTTGCAAATATTCATTCCTTTACTATCATCTATGGCTTGCTGGAAGAGCATGCGGTTGTACAAATGTTAAAATTATTTCAATCAATCTATCCATCCCTTACTGCCTGCCTAATCATTGAGCATTTGCTAAACACAGACCAGTTAGCTGAATAATAGATCAGTTGGTAGGGCCTTGGTTATGGCCCTGCTGCTATTTGACTTCCAATGCTGACAACTACATACCTATTAGTGTCAACAGCTACAGGTCACATAAGAGTATTAATATTTACCACCTCCAGACTTGACTTGTGGACTGTACAGGGTACTGGTATAACAATCATGTTTATATATGCAGGGAGAGCATAGAGAAATGATTTTATTAGTAGGTAACTATTTGGGATATTTACAGGTATATGGATTTTTGTGGGTAATTATAGCTCTTGCTAGGGTATTAACAACTCTTGATAGTGGAATGCCTTGATAGGTATTGTTTTAGGATCGATAATTAAGTAGCACTGGACTTCTTGTAAGTGAGTAAGATGAGTAATTATTAGTTAGTTCCATAACCATGGTTTGAATTATTCCTGCAGCAGCTTTCTCCTTGGAACTGAGGTCTCAGTCAACAAGCAAAAGTTGACAACCTCTAGGCAATCTCTGGCTGAGAGTCACAGGCAGAAGTGTGAATTTTATAATGGTCCATTTAGATCACGCCAAATAATAAGTAGTAGTATACAATTCAGACCAATCAAATGTCCCCATAAGGCATTGGGTGACCCTGTGAGTGGTATAGATACTGATCACTGAGGGACTTCAATGGACAGAGAAAGACTTCCCTGATTAGACTTCCCTCAACAAATTATCCCAGTATGTAAAAATGAGACATAATTTGCAATATGTGACAGCATACAAAGGTCAGGGGATTCTGTAAGAGTTGCTGTCTGTGGAATTACAGGTCAGGGAAGGTTATTACAAGGTCAATGGAGTGCAAAGAAGAACAGCGCAGTTACCAGTGCTTTTCAGACACTATATCAATAGTCTTTACCCATCAGTGCTGATGGTATAAGCAGGGTATACTAGGCAACCTCCTTTCTTACAATACCAGGCCATTGTAGGGGAGATTTACTTGTTCCTTTCTGAGAGAATCTTTACCAAGAATGGCTCCTTACATTTAAGGTGAAAGAGAGAACAGAATTGTCTGAACCACAACAATTTGGCAGCAGGATATAGAATTGTTTTGTATGTCTTCAAACCACATGGCAACATGATACCTCATGTAAAAGGTACACCCTGTGTATAAGACATTCCTTGAATTGAAGAAGGGGATTCTACTAGAGGGACACACAGGGCTTGATTTTAGGTATTTTAGTACCATTCTATCTATGGTATCCTCTATATAGCACCCCCCCCCCGAATCCCATAAGTGACTCTAGGAGTCAATCCTCATAAAGGCTGGACTTTATATTTTTATAAGGTTTTATAGCATATTTTTATTCCTCTACAGTCTTTTGCATCAATAACATATTTTTGACAAAATGCCATGTCATATTATTACCTTCTGAGTATACCACATGAATAAGAAGTTGTTTCCACATTTAGCTCATTCCAAGCACAGAAAGTTCCTGTTGCTAGGAAAGAGTACCCATTGCTAGGTAACTGTTTGTCTTAGCAACAAATAGAAAGCTTCAGTACTTTCCTTTGCTCCATTTGAGTGGGAAATGTACCATCAGAGTGTCACTTTAAAATTAGTGTATGGAGCTTCTCAGTAACATATCTATGAAAAGTCATTTCCTAACTGTGTATTTACTCATTTCAAGTGTAGCTCATTGTTGTAGTGGAAAGGGCCTTTTGCTAGGCTAGGGTACCTGCTTGTCCTAGCAACAAATGGAAGGCTTCAGTATGTTCCTTGGGCCCAATTTAGGGGGGTAGGTACTATGAGACATTGTATAGATCAATGTCTTGGAAAGGGTCTGTTGCTTTGGTATATGCAGCTGTTGCTAGGTAATTATTTGTCCTAGCAACAAATGGAAAATTTCAGCATTTTCCTTGGGTCCATTTTAGGGTGGGGGGTAGGTACCATCAGAATTCCTATAACATCAATATTAGAGCTAGGGCAGATGGATTTGTTTTCTCCCCCTAAAATTGGGCCCTATAATTTGAAGAGATGATTACATATACGTGCAGATTTCTAGGTGCCTGCACAAGAGTTCACACCCACGTCACTTTTCCATACCCAGAGACATAGGACAACATGTTGTAGCTTACAATAATTCTGAGAATTAAATCACTCCCGAGGACCCCCTTTGCTGCTCCTCCCGCTTCTCTGGGAGCTTTTTCTTTATGAGTGGCTCCTCAAGACGTACCAGAAATGTCATAAACAACTACACTACATAAACTATCTCCACTGTCCAGGCCCGTAACTAGGGGGGGTTCGTCGGTTCGAACGAACCCCCCCCCCAGGCCCCTGATGGACAAAAATGTTCCACCCTAGCTAGCCTGAATTTGCACATGATAAGCTACATGTCAGTTTTTGCGGCTTGTAAATCGGACAATTATTAAGGATTTTAGAGAGTAAACCTTAAAATCAGGACATTTAGCCTCAAATGATCCATTACCATACAGATTTGTATACAAATTAAGTAAATATTTGCTGTTAATTATATGAAATCTTTGGTGGATTCCACCCTTGAACTGATGGAGTTCCACCTTATCAAAAATCCAACCACCCCAGGACAAGGGCTAGTTACCGGCCTGGCCACTAACCTCAGTTTATATTTTTCCAGTCCCCATACGCAATGTAATATATGCCATTTGATATGACCGCTCAGGGGCTTATTTCAGTATAAGTATGTATTTCATGTCTCTGGTATAACTGGCCATTTGACCACAATATGGGGAAAGTATGCTGTCATGAGATATGTAAATGCTATTTGGTGTGACTGCCCAGGGGTCAACTGCACAACATCCTATCACTGACCAGCCTCAAACCGTAGTAAAGGTCACTATGGGACCGACATATCTGAATTATAGTGTTCAGCAATAGTGACTGTTATGGAGAAATGCTTGACTCTAGATATGAAGGAACAAGCAAAGAAAAATAGAGCCACTCAGTTAAATTAATACAATAAATCATCAGGGATCTCATCAAAATCTTCTAGATGGAACGCTAGTCTCCCGCTGCATGATTGTCATGATATATCCCCTATGCTGATGTTTGCAACATCATGTCATTGCGAATCATAATTATGTTTTTCTCTTTCTAACACAACTCCGAATGTGCGTAACAAAAAAAATACACTCTTTGCAACGGCCATTCAGCGAGAGCCATAGTTCTTTGGTGAAAGAGGCTCATAGGGCTATAGGCCTGTATGGAATCATCATAGCCACATCGGGTGCCTAAACTGAATTATCACCATCCCTAATGCTATAAGCCTGGTCAATGAGCTTCACTCTGGGCTCATTAACAGGGTAATATTCATGTACCACCCCAGGAGACCACCGGGTTGGTCTCACCCACAGTGTGGACTACGGCACCATTGGCGTAGGCTTATTGACTAAGACATATTGGATTTTGCAATATTAATGCATTAAAAGAAATTCTATACTCTGATTTCATAAAAACACGTCTACTTTGTGAAAAGAAAATTCATCTTTTTACTCTATCTTTTTTTAAGTTGCATCGTTGTTCCTCAACTTTGCAATTGTACCTCTTCATCTAATCAAAATTAATAGATACAAAGAAAAGGCAAACAAACAATGTAGTTGTGCGATCAGTTTTCTAGCTGTAGGTTGTCATATTATCTGAAATACTTAATACATGTATGTCATGAGCAGATTTTGACTACGTATTCAGTTTGGGATCATATCACTATTAATCTAATGAAAAGCTACCAAACCTGGAAATAAAGGTAAAAATATTGACCGTGCAACGAAGCCCTCCCTCCATGCTAAACAAGGGGGGTGGTCATTTTTCGTTTCAGAAGGACGGAAGGGGTTGTTTTTTTCTCTCCATGTAACTGCACCACCTCCCAGTTGCTAACAACGAACACTCTCGAGTGTCATATTCATTTTCATATTAGCCCATAAATTCAGTCTTTTAACCAAACTCAGCTACCAAGTCAAAATGCTTTATTCTCTTTTACATGGAATGACTAAAGTATCTTAAGAGAAAGCGTCCTTTATTATATTGCGGATATGTGTCTAATCATGTCCCGATGATTTTCTTGTAGTTGGCACCAATGAATTCTTTCACATGGCTAAGGACAAGATCCCCAGCCTTAGAGGCGTCAAGCACACGACCTGCAACTTCATCAGTATGCACAACATCATCCATGACCATGGAGACCGCTTCCAGGTCCTGATAGGAACTGACGATGTAAGACCATTTTGAGATTAATTTTAATCTAATGATAAGTTCATCTCACCTGGTCATCATAGGTCCAGGATCGTGTTTCAATAGTTTCCACGACTGGACACCCTCAAATCGTAGTGGGAGGTGTAAGAAATGACTCCATACCAGTGACTACATAGTGAGCTCCAGTAGAGGCCTCAAAATAGCAGCTGCTATTTATTCAACTACTGGCTCAATACACACCACTATGAAGTCATAGCACCCAGTCGTAGGGGCCACTATTGGCTACATAGTGACCAGTCATACCTCCTTCATGGTCTAGTATGCACTCCTGTGTTCAAATGAGCATAGGGCTGCAGTAACTACCATAATGTCTCATATAGGAGCCGGGCCTTGAATAGCAGCCTCCCTTGAATAGGGGCGGGGGTAGGAGGGCTGTCAAATCAATAGGGGCCGGGCCTTGAATAGGGGCCTGTAGGGCCAGTTTTAGGTGGTTTTAGGAAGACAACCGAGACCCCCAGCCCAGATGATGTATAATTGTTCTAGATAATTCCCTTTCAAATCACATATATGATAGATCTATAACTAATGACATAATTGTATCGAAAATGCTCTGTTATTCTTTCTTAATGGTAGGGCTGAGGTGTCAGCTAGGTGTGATATCCTTTGTAATTTTATTAGAAAGCCATGGTGGGTGAGGGTTGGGTATAACAGGCATGACAGCTTTGTAAGGCCTAGTGCTCTATCTACACCACTGCATACTAGTAACTACATAGTTGGCCCATGTGTGGACGAAATGCTCAATTCTTAGGTGAAACACCACACTTTTCCAAATAATATTTTATTCTTTAGGAAAAATAACTGCCATCCCAGAGCCAAAGGCGCTGGCCACAGGGTTATAGGTAGTAGTGTAAAGAGCCCAGATTGGGTACATTTGAGCAAAGGAGTGCAGAGGGCAGCAGCTAAGGCTACCCACTAATTATTCACATGCAGGGTTGTCATACCAGGATCCCCTATTGAGTCACTGTTGTGGTGGCTTGTTAGCCAGCAGCCAGTACGATCACCCAGTAATGTAGCCAGCTATTTAGTCACCAAGGCCAAAATCCTAAGATCACCTGCTAAGATCTGACCCATCTCCAGTCATAGCTGGCTGAACCTGTCGTGGAAACTATTGAAACACGATCCTGACCCATCTTCAGTCGTAGCTGGCTGAACCTGTCGTGGAAACTATTGAAACACGATCCTGAAGATCTGTTTTACTGCATTTTAGCCACACAGCACACAGTGTACATAGTATAATATAAACTTCCATAAACTGTGACAAAAGATATTTGGAGGGTGGGTGGGTGGGGGGAGGTTTCCAGAACTGATGGTGCTTCTGTTTTGAACAATATAAACAAGGATATGCCTGTATATATACTCCTAGCTTATATGTATGTAAACGTTTCCGCTCTTCTACGCTTTTAGTTCTAGAGGAAAGAAAATTAGCATTGACTTCTTGTTCGCTCACTACAGAGAACAATGCAGTCCTAACGTGTGTACTGATCAATCAGGAACATTTTTTGCAGACATTTATGGAGGCCCTTACTCTTGGGATCGATGTCCCTATCATGAATTCCTTCGATGGGAAAGTCCTCAACAGGGTAAAGGCAGCCTTTGAGAGTGGTGATATGGCTACCTGCTTTGCCGAACAGGTAATTATTCATAAAATTATATCATAACCTGGTGTAAAACTACATGAGGTCCTGTGTTGTGAATCGTATACATGTAGTACATGTAGAGCTTAACCATTACGTATTCATGTTTCTCTTATTTTAATGTTAAAATTTCTATTGTGTTAGGAGGTTCCTAATATGTAAATGCAGATGAAGCTTCGACATTTAGGTGATGATATTGAGACGAAAGTTCTGTTTAAGTAAAAGACTTCAATTGTAGAAACCGAAATAGGTTTAATATATACCTCCAACCAAAACGTAATGCTTATAGCACAGCTAAGTTAAGTAAGTCCTTATAAATAATGTTAAGCCTAAATGACAAGGGTAATTATTTTCAGCACCGGGCTGTCTCGGTGGGCAACCTCCGCCGTAAACACAGTAAGTATGGTACATAATATAGATTTACAGATGTATTGTTAAAACAAGCTCCATTACTCTCTGAAATATTGAACTGACATAAATATAACAGAATAAGAAAATCTAACATGTGGAAGTGCATGGAAAACAGTGTGGGAATGCGAGGCGGAAGGAACTCGTTGAGAATACATCCCGGGGTGTACGTGTATTCCTGTAGGGGTATTTATTTTAAGATCCTACGAAATATAAGAAGGTCTATGCAATTTTTAAAAAAAATTCAAGATTAAATTACATGGGTGATGTGCAGGAACTTGATGCATCCCGCTACCTCCCTATAGAGCAGCCAGCATAGATATTGAACGCCTTTTTTTTTTTTTTAGCGCTGTGAGCATCTCTAAAACAATCTTTTTTGAATATATCGTCATTCTGTCTTCAGTAGATTGGTATAGGTCTCAGTTATTCCATGCACATAGCACCATAAAAATACCACATACGACAATGGTGCAGTTTCGATGTAACACCCCTATTCAGAGGCATTGTGAAGTACGAAAAGGAACGATTGACCTTTGCTATTCTCAGAGTTAAAACTGCACATCAACATTCTAGTGTACTTCTGTGGCATAGGTCAACGGTTTGAGCCTTTAAGGACCGAACAATACCCCAGCATGAATCACGTCTGCATCATGCACATAGGTATATATGACGACTGAAGGACATCATGTGTCAAAGCAGTATACGAGCTTTAAAGGGTCAAGCAGTGTTATATAACCACACATGATTATCATAGAAATTAGTGCCACTCGGCATGCGAGTTCCCTCTTTGCTATTAAGGAGTGATCATTTTTAGCAACAGGGGGGTTGGTGGCTTTTCGCAGAGAAATGCGAAAAAAGAAATTGGCTTCCCCCTCGTGAGTGTAACATTTTTTTGACCCCAGGAAAGCCTGAAAATCGCGTCCGAATGCACCCTTTTAACCTATAGTAACGCGCTGGCTTTTTCAACGAAATCAGGTTAAAATTTTGACCCCCTCGGTCATGGGGTCAAAAGATTGTGTCCACCCCCTCAAAACTACCCCCCCCCCCGTTGTTAAGAAATTATCACTCCCTTAGGTACCTGGAGCTCCAACGACTGAATAATAAACCCTGGAGCATATTGTGCTTTATTCTTTGGGCACGGGCCTACTGTACAAAACAGGAAATGGGTAAAAGGGTTTTGGTACTGTTCCAGTAATTCACCTCAAGAATAGAACCTCTGTTATGCAATTCTATTGGAGGCCATTCTAAGTAGCTTTGCCTTAGGTATAGATTAGCAAAGTAATATGGCATAGTGTTTTGTAAAGTATCAAGATCTATCATGGAACCAAGGCTACCTTCACTAGCTGCACATAATATTGTCTGAGAATAAGCTTACACCTGTGGCAGCGTGCACGTGCACCTTGGTCGTTATGATTCAAGTTGCTCGCTTCATGTAGCATCGGCCAACGGACACATAAGGTTGAATAAACATTGAATGGTGGTTGACCACCGTGAACTATGGCATTGACGTATTAACTCACAAATCTGCTCTGATTTACTGAAAAGGGGATCTACAGCTGAATTTTCTGTGTCAATACCCTGGGAACTATTTTGTGATAGGTATAGTTAGTTCTGTAGTAAAGTTTGGGCCACTGGAAATCCAGACTTCAGTAATCAGTGAAAATGATTTTGGTCATCATTCATAATTGATGAACTTTTCCACCAAAATGATGACCTATTTTCATCATTTGGATAGATCTGGTAACAGTAATGATGACCTTTGTTCGTCACTTATGATTAGTTGAATGAAGAAAAGGTAGACCCCCAGTCGTTAAACTGGCAGGCAAAAGTCATAAGTATACTACTGTGATTTCTAGCCATTGGGTTTTCACTGAAGAAGTGAAGAAAGTCTGCCCAGGCAGAAAATAATCTAGATCAGCCATTCAACATATATACTTATAAATGTTCATAATTTGTTGCAGAGTTCAGTATCCCCGGTGGTGCCAAGGCCATACTGCGTGCTGTGGGGATCCCAGTGGGCTCTCCACGACTGCCCCTATCAGTCGTCACCGACCAACAAGTGGAACTGCTCAGGAAGGACCTCACTGACATCGGATACTTTGACTGGGGCACGAAATAAATCGGACCCTATAGCAATCAATCGCAAGGCAACAATAAAACCAAGTCAAATAATATGCTAAACTGAGTTTATGGTTCGTTTATTTAATCATGGCAACAGCAAAATAATTATTGAGCCTACCTATCTAGTGTATGATGTACACCCTGGGTTGAAGGATAAGCTATAAGGCACAAGTATTGATTGATTTTGAGCAGATTAATACCATTCTGTAGTTTATTATACTCTCGCCTATAAGGTACACCCTGGTTTTAGGCAGATTCAAAAATGGGTGCAGCAAAGGCTTTTCCTTAAGCTTGCGCATGAGTCGCGACTAATAAGTTGGGCATTTTGGTATCTATTTATACAAGTATAAGGCCGTTCTACCAAAGCGACCTGTACAAAAATGTGTATAAGCCCAAGCTCACCATCTCCCCGTCGGCCTCCTTCCTCTCTTCACACTTAAAATGTACCTTAAACCTTTGCATAGATTACGCACCTTGATTTCAAGGATATGCTACAATTTCATATAATAGTACCTTTCGGTAGAAAACCCTCACCTATATGAGACGCACCTTCAGTTTCGCCATACCCTATAACTAAAAGGCATACCTGGGGGTCATTCTTAGAACTAAAACGTGGTCTATACACGAAGCTTTATGGTAATTCAGCTTATAGGCAAGGATTTATAGTAATTCAGTGCATACCGATCCAGGCAGTCATTGGTATATATTTGCAAGATTATCAAGGCCCTATACTGTAATAGCTAAATCCAGATGCAGTAGTATTAATGTCTATATTCATTCCATGAGAAAAACAATAAGTGTAGTACACGTCACAAATAGGAAAATTTGTACCGTAAATCCTCGCGTGTAGGACGCCCCTCACGTATAGGACGCACCCTGAGTTCAAGTAAAGCCTACAGGACACACCTGGGTTCAAATTTTGGTGATTTTAGTACTGTTATATAGTGGAAAATCCTCACCTATAGGACGCACCATGAGTTGGGGTGAATCCTATTGGACACAGAGGATGTAATTCTGGTTTATAAGCCGCGTTTTATACGCGAGGATTTACAGTAAGTCCTTCCCGCGTCTAAGACCCACTTTATATGTTAGTCACAATTACTCCTAATGAACACATCAGAATATAAGATACTGTAAAACTGAAGATATTCAGCCACTGCTGGATACTAAACACCACAATTATACAGGAAATTCCCAATCGGGTAGGATGCGATGATATATGACATTCTGTCAGAATAATCAACGCATCAAGTGACTTCTCACCATAAAAGATTATAGCCTAGTGTACAGGCAAAAATGGAATAATATTAAAAGTAGAAATGGACCAAGAATCATGTGCAAATGTGTGCTTTTAACCCATATGGTTTTGTGTGCTATTTCGCTGAACAGAGGTAAACGTATTTTGCTCAGAGGGGTTGAAAAAAATTTGCCCGGTCAAGGAGTTAAAAAGATTTTGCCCCCCCACAACCCACCCCCCCCCCTGCCATATTGTTAAAATGACCACTCCTTATATATTGACCTGCTGATTCCATGGGCTTATATTCGAGACGCAGCATTTAAGCTGGTTACCTAACCGAGATACAAGATCTGGCACATGAAAAAATAATGCGAGCCAAATATTTACTCCTACTATACGAGTTTCTAATTCTGCAGAGAGTCATGATGCCGATTCTTTGATATTAGATTTAGAAACACAATATGTTGAACAAGATATTTGATACAAGAACATTGCTAATAATTATATTCATACTTAGAAGCCGTTAAAAACTCTAATATGAAAATACAGAAACTCTATGTGAGCGCGAACTTTCTGCTTGTGAGCCAAATTAATTTGTCACATTCATTGTAAACTCATTTTGACCATCCGAGTCATTATGATATTATCATCTCTGATCTCCTTCTTGCATGATTTGTTTTCATGCCACAGACCACAGGGATCGGGGACGTCCACAAATGACGTCCTGCAGTACGGGGGGCATACGTCCTAAAGACTTTTATAGCAAACGCATGGCGAAAGAGGAGGGGGGGGGAGAAAATGTTTATTGCTTCTTCCTTTTGTCACGACTTATTCAAACCATGATAACGTCCCTGTCTTCTTACAGAACTAGAACATACACTCCCTATTGGTTGTACATAGGGTGGCTGGTCAGCTACCAGTAACGGGAAAGTCAGCCTATCCCATATACGCTGACTGACTTGTGCAAAGTCCCCAGAAATTATGTGTATATATATATATATATATATATATATATATATATATATATATATATATATATATATATATATATATATATATATATATATATATATATATATATATATATACATATGCGACAAAGCTACTGAAAACCTCCTGACTCTAATTGAGTGCTTATCTTTCATAACTCGGTGCATGTTCTCTATGTCTCATCATGCAGGTACATAACTCATGTCCTTCACTGGGGGAATACTGTTACATACTAACAAGGTGGATATAATCAGTAAAATCAGCAGGGAGTGAAAACATTCTTGTTACACAATGTATGTGGTTATTACTAATCCTGATTAGAGATTAGCTCTGAAGTGTAACATGCTGGTTAAAGGTAGGGGTTTAACTCAAGCAGGCAATGATTGAAGGCCTAACAGTTGTCAGCAGTTACCCTGATTGAAAACACTTGGTGCCGTCTCTTGTTGGTACAAGGTAGACTTGATTTACAAAAATAAAACTGTTTCTTATCACTGCCCACATAAAAATGAAGTTTTTTTTTTGTTTTGTTTTTTTTAAAGATATCTTAAAGAACAAAAAAAAAATATGAATACGTTGGCACCAAATAAAGGCTTACAACTTCCTGGAGCTAAGAAACTCCTAATTACTACAATCTCAAAGACCCAGAAGATAGAGTCCTGCCTACCCCTGCTACTTTGATCTATAGCATATATGCTACGGTTTATATCATAATAATATGATCATCCTGAGCTCAGGGTGCGTTATCTATGTAAATGTGGATTATACATGGGAGTACTTGATGAAATAACACACTTATCAGAAGCTTTCATGGGTTGGTGATAAGAAGCAACTTTTTTGAGTGGCCTATGTAACTTGGCAAATGCCTTCACTCTCCCTGCCTATTGTACACCCTCCCACCTGCTCAGGTAGGTATATAAGGCACAGTAGCATTCTCTGCAAACAGACTGGGACTATCAAAGGAAGCACGAGCAACTTCCCAAAGCCGTGCAGGAACAAAAAGAAACAACAAGAGGAAACAAGATCAAGAAGCATGGCGTCTAAGGCTGGGCTACTCTGCCTAGTGCTGGCCGTCTGTAAGTAAAAGTTAAACCATTTGTCCTTTTTCTGTCTTTGCTTTCTTCTTTGCAAAATTGGTTCAATGCCTGACTTTTTGTTGATCTCCATGGACTTTTTCTTCCTTCCCCCCATCCCCCCAAAAAGGTGACCAAAGGCGAGAAATTGAAGTTATTTGAATAAAATGGCCTAAGGAGGAATCTCTCATCTTAGTAGCCTGTGGTAAGTCTGGGGAAGTGTTAGACCATGCTACAACTTATAAGCACTTGCCGTAGATTGTCTCAAGCCATTGCTTATTCGGGACATTAAGAGGCTTCTTGTGACTTCCCAGTAAACACTGGTAAAGGTAATACCAAATGGATAGATTCCTTAATAATTGTTCAATTTACGAGTATCAATTAATATTGACTGATTCCATCTGCATGAAAATATGATAGCTCCGGCCAGATTCAGCTACACAAAAATATTAATATCTATATTAATCTTTACCTTATTCGTTCTCAGGACTTCATATCCAGTCTAGGTCGATATAAGGTCATTTTTCCTTATCACTGAGGAGGTTATTTCTAAAGATTCTACAGTTACACTCTTTCAAAATGTAACATGAAGGCCATGTAGTAAACCATTGAGGCTGATAGGAATTACGTGAATGCTTAAAGGAAATCAGTATTCTGTTGGAATATTCATTGCATAATGAAAATAGGATTCTATTTTTGATGTCCCTTACTTGCACACAGAAGCTCAGGTACCACTACGTACATGGCATAGAACATTTTGATTTGCAGGTGCCTTCAGGATTATAAATCAATAAGGCTACTCCGATTTAACCTTTTGGTGCCCAGAATTATTTGAAGATTTTACATTATTTCACAATTATATCACTTAGTTGATAAGCTCATGTGTTATTTTGATCTTCCCTTTTGATTTTGGCTCTGTATTACATTTCCTGGATACTCATAACTCAGTGACGACTTTCAGTAAAGGACATGGAATTTACTGTTCAGGTTTGGTAACCATAGTTACCAATACATTCCATTTGTTGTCATTTGGTAGTATTTGGTCTCTCTTGTGTAATATATAGCCCTTCCCCATACATAATACATGCAATTCTGAGGCCTCATTCAAAGTTGATTCTGCATATATGTGTACTAACACTTAGGAGACATAATGTGATAGTAACAATGCATGGATTATCTCTATGGATAAGAACATTTCTTTTAGAATCTAATGGGAGTTTGGGACATTGGGACTTTTCTAAACGCTTCTTTAGTGCTAAACGCGTTCAATTTTAAACGTGTTTAACTACAAAGTGTTTAACCAAGTGTTTAAATGCTAAACACTTAAACACTTCAGTGTTTAGATGTTTAAATACAAGTGTGCAAAAGCTAAACACCTAAACACTTCAAGTGTTTAGGTGTTTAAATGCGGGTGTTGAGAAAATTTGGTGTGTATCTTTAACCCATTGAGGGCTAGCATCGACTATAGTCGACACCATGGCAGGCCTAGCATCGACTATAGTCGACACCATGGCAGGCCTAGCGTCGACTATAGTCGACGCCCATTATATAGGATTAGTATAGGAATTGAAAATAGGTTCGTCCTCTAGGAACTATACTTTTTTCAGAGGCCGTCCCCATAGCCAGGGCAACAATTTTTCCTCTGCCCCTAAAGGGTTAAATTAAACACCTTTTTTGCAGTGTATGATCTAGCATAATATTGGTGTCATGTCTGGTCTTAGCCCAGTGGAGGGTGGCCCTCTAATGAATAATATGACAGCTCATTTTCAAGTTTTGACTTCCTGTGTTTGGGAATAATGGAGAGCAAAATGGATGATTGTATTGTGATTAGGAGGTCATGGCATTCTATACGGGACAGAGCCATTGCTAGTACCAAACAAATTTCCTAGGTGGCTCATGTAGTCGGGGGCTAGATCAGCAGTTGGCTTCTTTGTACAGTTTACTTTGGTTGGCCCTTCCTCATAGTCTATATGAAGCTATATTCTAAAAATCTATAGCTTTGGATAGCAAATACTTTAAACTTTATATAAAGCTAATATTGTTAGACTTAGTACTTCAAATACAAGAGAAATTAAACTTTAAAGGTTTTGTTAGAGGGCACATATAATCCAGGCTGACTAAATCCAAGCCATTGTCTCCCTATCAGGCTAATCCCCCCCCATTCACACCTAAAACAATGGACAGGTACATAAGGTGATTAAGATAGAGGCAGGGGCAGCTTATCAGTCTTATCAATTCCCATTGTTTTCTGTGGGTGGAGGGGAAAATAAGAGATTACCCACAATCCTCTGCCAGATCCAAGATGGCTGTCGGGGGCCAGTTACATAAGTAATTTCAATATGGCCACCTCCATCAAGGAATGGCTCTGTTCCCTATAGAGGGTCTAACTTTGCAGATTGGACCAGTAGGAGTATCTGGATGATAGTTTCCTTCAATATATATGTATTTAAGCCCCATTTAAGCCCAAAACCGTGCTTTAAAGCGCACTTGGGCACCTAGGGGTTAAGATAAAGTTGATTATTATCCTTGATTACAATAATATTATGCAGTTCCATTGTGTAAAATAATATTTTGGAAAATGATACCAATTTTATAACAGAAGACTCGTCCATTAGCACACGCCATACTTGTCAATATATACAGGATCTGAAAGCAAATAAAACTGAAACCAACTTTGACATGGATTACAATTCTGACAATGACATCCTTTGACTTTCTGTGTGAGCTTATAATTCATCATCTTGTTGAGAGTTAAGATGTCATTTTTTTCTATGGCCTACAGACCTTGGTGGAACAATGGCTTCAACAACTCAACGCCCCGGTGGCATCGGTGGTGGCATCGGTGGTGGCATCGGTGGTGGCATTGGTGGCAACAACTCCATGCCTGGAAACATCGTGATGCCAGGGGGTGGTGCTGGCAGGGTAAGGCCCCAACTCCCTGGTGGCCTGACAGTGAGCAAAGATGGAGTTGACATGAGGAGCCTTAAGGCCCTGGATGTAAGCAAACAAGAATAACACATGTATAATCAAACCTAAATTAAATGAAATTGATTAAATGTCACTCTGATTTCTATACTCACCAAGCATGGTTTACCTGAAGCTATGAGTAGGGCTAATATGCATGAAATGTATAACTATTCAAGGCCCCACATAAATGAGCCAAATCTCCAACATAATTTACCAATGGCTCCATTATAATGTTTAATCCAGCTAGAAATGTGTTATTCCAACAAGAAAGTGAAATTTATGTCTTGATCAATTCATATAGCCATCGACTGTTGCGGGATCTGTGTCCAACATGAGCCAATCTGAGCAAGACGCTGTCTGCATGGGTATCATGAACGGAGGAGGAGATGAACGTATGATGAAAGCCCTGGAAAGGGCTGGTGTTGACTGCTTTGCCGCCATGTCCCGTGATAGTAGCGTAAGTACATTATTGAAACAGTTCAAAATAATATTGCATGTATATATGTACCTAGAAATATAGCTTATAGAAAGAAAAAAATAAATATTGTTACCTTTCCTGTTGTTGAAAAAACTGTATTATCAAGTACTTGTAATCTATTTTGCTGCATTTGTAAGGGTCAATAAGAAAAGTAATCCTTAGATTAGCTCCCACCCCATCTTTAAATCAAAAAGGCAAAAACAACCCTCAGTATTTTCTAGAGCATTTGCTAGTTGCCCTTTTATCAGCATGAGATGTTAAGTGTTATTCTGACTTACAGTTCAAACCAGATAAAAGTCAAGGTGCAGCAGCCCTCAAAAGGAAAAGGGAATCTGCCCCTCCATCATCCTGGCAACCCTCTGACTGGCAAACTGTGTTCACCTCCATGCCAGATGCCATCAAACCATCTGACCTGCAGGCAATGGGCACATCAACACTGAAATCACTGTGAGTATTTGAGTCAACAAAAAATTATTGAGTATTATATCAAATTCTGTATTATGCTAGAAAATGAAGTAGGTTAAGCGGGTAAAATAAATATAGCTTATAATTATAGCTTATGGTAGTTGCAGGCAGGGCCGTTAGGGGAGCACTGCTTGCCGTGTGCACAGTTATGAAGAGGGGAGTCCACTTCTACAGACAGTGGGTGGAGTACACTCTTACTCCTTTCCAAATGTCATAGTGGGGACACCTATGAGCGTAATTCGAATTACGTACGTAGAACTGAATTGCTATACTAAATGATTAGGTCTCAGGTAACATACTTAGAAGTCATTGTAGGAGCTGCCATTTCATCCCTATATGCACACGGGAAGGCAGAGAAGTTTCTGAAGTATGAGCGTAATTAATATCAATCTAATATCCTGTCCAAAATACAAGTTACTTCTCCCTACAGTTCTCATGAAATTCAATGAAACAGGTATGGCCCAAACCCCCTGTCGACATGATGTATGTACGCTTGTAGGTGTCCCAACTGTGAAGGTGAAAATCATGCAGAAACAGGAGCACAACGGGCGTAACACGCCTTATATCTATTGAATGCCTATCAGGTGCATCTCGCCCATAATTATGTAGTGATTGTATTTTGATAGGCCAGACCTCCACAGTCACAGGGACCTCGCACTTTAAACCTGGTGCCATGATATTAGTATGTGAATTGATGGCCTTATATGCAGAGCTTTCTTTAAAATAAAGAACTTCTGAAATATCTATAACTATTTGAAATGTATGAGGGTGTATGTATCAGGCTAGTAAACTCCATTAATATCCTCCAGCTGTCCATCAAATCACACTTTCTTTATCTACATTACATTATAAAATCCTAGCTTCTACTAAGGTTAAAACAAATATTCCAAAAGATAAATGATCATGCCATCCAACTATGTAAATAGCTTTAAAACGCATTAGGTGGGTTCTCGATTTTATCCACTCTCTCAGTTGAAAGAGGAAAGCTTGGATGAGAATATTGTCTCCTTATTGTACTTTTTATCATTATTTATAGGGGATTAGAGCATTGCGGTTGAATCACTTGCATGGAAATTGGTAATGTGCCATTGATTTTTATTTGTACAGTGTTGAGGGAGGAAGTCTACAGGCTGCCCCTGGTGCCTTCAACGATGCCTCCAAGAAACGTGCCCTAACTACCCAGCTCAAATCTGCCTATGGGCAGCCAAGTGCATGGGATAACAGCACCCTGCGTGCCATGGGATCCCTTATTGGCCAAATGGACCCTTCCACAATCAAGGCTATTCCACCTGCCCAGGTATGTTGTGGACTGCAGGGGCATCACCCTATTACATAATCCAAAATCCACTGCCATGCATATCCTTCCCCCAAATTAATAAGAAGGGTAGAAACCCAACCTTTTGATAGTGATATTTGTTAAATAAACATGTTGTGCATGCCAGGAATGGTATCTAAAATAATGTTGTTATAATAACATAGCATATCACCACCATGAAATAACTAAAATTCATACATTTATATACATGTATACCCCATACCTGATATAGCTACTCAGTAGACTAGTGTTGTATATCTTACAAGATATTTCTCTGTAATTTATTTCATCTGCACTAAAATCCCCACCCGGCTTACTGTTTCAGATGAGGGAGGCTGCTTCAAGCTTCAGAGACATAGCCTTTGATGATCCCAGCAAGAAGGCCGCCATGGGAAACCAACTTATTGAAGGTCTTGGCAGGAATAGTGCCTCATGGAGTGCTGATGATTTAAAGAAGTAAGTCATGTTCATAGATCTAAGTACTGTGAAAAGTTTAAATTGGATATGCTTATCTCAAATCCCATTTAAACAGCTGTTGTAAATCTATATAATTGTTACTTTTCCTGAATATGTATAATCAAAATCAACTAAAGATTAATTGATGCTCAAAGTATCAAGAGAGTGGACTCACGTTTACAATTATATTCAGTGCTGACCAGTTCATCCGGAGCAACCCTGCTATCATTGGCAAACTGAGTGACTCTGCCATCACTGGTTCCTTAAGTGACCTTGGGGCAAGGCAAACTGATAAGCGTGGGGTAAGTTTCTTAGTTTATTGAATATCTCAGTCAGAAACACAATATTTCTTTGATTATAAAATATGCCTTATCTCTGATCAGGGGTCTCTACCATAAAAGGTTGCTGTAATGTTTCCAAGACGGATTATTGACTGAATATGGTTAATTGGTGTGGGTGTTTGAATTAGCACCAACAAGTACAATTTATTTTCGTGAAGATGTACCATCCCTTTTCAAGGAATATAAACTAGCATCCTTGATTTTGAAGCATCAATTTTAACAATATACAATATGGAAGTATAGAGGCTGTTTACAAACAACACCTACTTTTTTACCCTCCTGTGATAATTTTGACATAAGAAATGTACATGAAGGCCCCACAGTCTCTCACCAAAATCATATAAGTATGTCAGCATAAGATGGTGTTGCTTAGTCCTTTCACTGGTGCTACCTCAAGGCAGCACTGACTCTTCTTGTTAAAACACATATCATTAATTAATCCCAGAATATAAGGCACAACTCGTACCTGGGCATGGATCCACATGTTGCCTCATTGGTTTAGAAAAAATTGGGGGTGCATTATATAGAATATTTGTTATTAGATTAGTACTAAACTGGTCCATATTAAGTACCAGGTATGCCCTATAAGATTCCCAATCACATGCATCAATCACAGGGCATGATATTCTTACCATTGTGACACAATTCATTATCCTTTAATGCTCAACATTAAAGGCTACCCAACTTGGAAAGCGTCTGAAGTCAATGGCAGGATTCAGCGATCCGACTGCTATTGACAGCAGCAAAGTGTCCCAGATGGGTCACCTTATGCAGGGTATGGGCCGTGACTATCTAAGCAAGCTGCCCATTTCTGCCATCAATGGATCTCTGTCAACCTTGGCTAACATCACTTTCCCAAGAGGAGATGCCCGTGAACTCATGGCCAAAGTCAAAGGCACAGTAAGTTCTGATATAGCTACTCAGACTATAAGGGAGCATATTTGAAGCAACCTTGAAGTTCAAACTGAATTTCCATCTATAGAAGTTGTTTCAATGAAAGACACATGCACAAAGATCCTGCCTTTTATCTCTTCCTCTTAACTTTAGAAAGCTGATGTAAAGATGCAACTTTCCTTTTACAGCCATCCAGCTATGATGCTTCAAAAATCAGGGAGTTTGGCAATCTCATCACTGGTCTTGATAAGAGTGACATGGATCAAATCCCAGCATCTGCTCTTGCAGACTCTCTAACAGACATTGCTGACAAGGACTTTGATACCAGCCAGTGCCGAGCAATTGTTTCCAAGGTAAGAGGACTACTGTCTTCATAAATTATACAACAGAAGGGACTTGTATAACAAAGTGATATGAATATGTATGGATCTTGTATCTTGAAAGCTACAAATTATGGTTTATTCACGCCAGATTATATTAAATGCCATATCTTTTATTGCAAAACCTCCCTGTACCTACTCAACACAATGAACTGAAAAACCAGTATTCCTCCAATTAGTCATGATGTTCCAGGTAAAGACTGTTGGAGGATCCTCATTGAAGAACATGGGAAAGCTTATGGCGAAATGTATGACACCTGCTGATCTTGATGGTGTCTCAATTGATGATCTTGGTCTAAACTGCAGTGACAGCACAGCACCTACCTTCAATCCTGACAAACCTACAGTAAGTTGATGAAGTCCAAAAGATGATAACCCCATGATCTTTTTGTGTTTCAACTAAAGCAAATGAAAATTAACAAAATGAAGAATCATCAATACTGATTGATCTAGAATTTTGACTGTTTGGACAGCTGCTATTGCAGTTATACACAGTGTCTACATAGAGCTTTAATTAAGTCCCTTCAATATTTCACTTTTTAGGCTAAGAAGTTGATGGGACAGATTAAGGAGCGTTTTGGCCCGGTCAACAGTTCCAACACAAACTACACATTGACTTGCATGAAGAATTGGGCTGGCGTAGCTGCTCTTGGTATGGATCCAGATGACTTTGACAACCTACCTGATAATGGTGACTTGGGTTCAATCTTTGAGAAGCTGAGTGAATATGAGGATGACATGGATGACTCACAGGTGAGTCGAATAATCTTTTACCTTCAATCTAAAATATACTGTGGCTTGATCAATAGGTCAAAGGTTAAAATCTAAAGGAATTAAAGTAGTCAAAAATATAGATTATAAAACATCTAGACCCATTTAAATGAATAATGGAATACATACATACAGATGCGGGACAAATCATTTTAGGCATAATGAATATATCATCCACTTAGCAGAAAAATGTTTTCTTCATGGCAGTACAATATTCTTTTTTCTTGTATGCAAGTTCCTCAAATGCTTGTTTTGAACATAAATAAGAACATCAAAACATGCATTCAATAGATGTTGTTATTTTTTTAAATTCTGTTAAATCGTCCTTATTTCTAGTTTAAAAAATGCAACTTTGATCTTAAGAAAATGTGATAGACAAACGTTTTTACAAAACATTGAAAAAAGGAACATTGATAGACAATTGAAATATGTTGAAAATATTTTTGGAATATAAGAAAAATGTTTTACCCAAACCTTTTCCAAACATTCCTACATGTTAACAATGTGCTTTTGGCAAAGTTGGTATAGCCTTGTCAAACTTTAACTCCAGACCAAGGCTATTGCTAGACGTGCCCGCACTTTCCTTCAATTGGATAATGAGACAGCTGCATCTTCACATGACGCCACTGCCATCGAGCAAGTTGGAAGTTTCCTTAAGCATTTCAAGTAAGTAAATGAGTAGGTTAGTGATACCATGCTTTTCTAGGAGCCATAATTTAGTCTTTTTATCGTTATCATTCCTGGTTGCAATTAAGTATATTTGAGTAATATCCCATTCTATCCTTTTGTATTTTCACAGTGACTCTGACCTTAACAAGTTCAACTCTACTGTCAAGCCAGATATTGCTAAGAAGCTTGGCCAGTCCAACTTAGACAAGCTGCCAATTTCCGAAATCACCAGGATGAAGACATTTGCTATGCAGAACATTGTACGTATTTTGCTATGCTATTGTATGAGAAAGCTAAAGAGTATATCAAAGCAACAAAGGAATGGATGATAAATATTTAAAGAAGCTATGTAGGATACCTATATTCAGGAAATAAGAATAAAAGTAATCCTGTTGAGAATACTGGTGGGAAGCTGGAATGGCCTCAATGGATTTAATGCCTGTTTGCTTTTTTGTGTTCCTCTTTAGCTCCGGGATGACACAAGCACAGTCACAGATCGTTCATCTGTATCTGCTCTTGATGACAATGATGTCCGGGATCTTGGCAACCTGTTTGCAGGAGTGGAATCAACAGATGTTAGTAAGATGTCCTCAGCTGCCCTCAGCAACAACATGAACAACATCCAACACAAAGTCCGCGGATATTCCTCTCAGAGGGCTGTAGTTGAACGTTTTAATGAAGTTGACTCGTGAGTATCTCTTATTTTTTATTGATATAATGGCTGTATATAGCTCAAATACAATAAGCCAGCTGCTTTCATACATCAAACAGACCATTGTATCAAAAGTCCACTGGGCTTCTGTTGACCAATCGGGCTTCCCTAACCCACTTGAAAGGGTCTATTTCTCCTCTTTCCTATCCCCTCAGATGTGTGTGGTGCACATATATGAGGGCACCAACACATTCCCCTGTGAAATTGTGTAATTAGTTCTCGCCATGAATATGACCATAGCTGTCGAAATGGCGTTAAACATCTATTACTCACTCACTCTGTTGACCAATACAAATTGGGCCCTACAATCCTATAATCATATTCAGCTGACAGAGGCAAAGTGAACTTTGGCAATACCTGAGTAAGTATCACAACCCTGTGAGGTGGAAGAAGATGAGAAAACGATTAAGAGCAGCATCCCATAGGATTATATGTATTGGAATGGGGAGGACAGCAATTGCTTTGTAGTGCATAGCTATAGGATTGCATTGCTGTAGGACAGCAATTGCTTTGTAGTGCATTGCAGTAGAAACTTTAAGCATTAATAATCCTTACAAGTTTTTACCTCTTGCAGAAGCTGTACACTCATCAACATGTCACCACGTTCCATCTAAATAGCTATTGTATTGTGTTAAATCAGATTATAGTATAAACTAAAACGTATTTTCTCCTGCCTTTGCCAGGTACAAATGTATATGAGTAGTATATCAAATTGTCTACTCTTGTATTTCCAGGACTGTGTTTGAGAGTTCAGACAACATCATTGCAGCTGCTGGACTTGCTGGTGGTGTGGATGCTACACGTCTTGCCGCAATGAACCAGGTAAATGTTTTAAATCTTAATCTAACTATTAGAATCTGATTTTTGAAAGGATTTTCTTTATACCATTTTTCCAACATCTCTGAATCATATCTCAATTCATAATGTCCAATACCCTGACAGCGGAGTAGGAATCATATGATTAGATGGAAATTCTCAATCCATGCTGAGCAGTGTACCAATGCCCAAAGTACTGACTGAAGATGTTTTAACAAATTGGTTTTATTCTATTGTAAGACTGTCCTTGGTGAGGCTCTGCAAGATGCTGCATCAATAATGGAAACAAGGGACACCAAAGACAAAAAGCGTGATGAGTCTGGTTTCAAGGCTGAGGTTTCTGACACTGACCAACGGTCTATCAAATCCAATAAGGCGGCATTTGTTCTGTCAGCATTCACTGGATATAAAGATGCTGAGTCTGCATCATCATCACGCCGCAGGAGGAGAGCCACAGGTATGTTTGACTTTTCTATTCCCTTCCCGGTTTAACAGATGTTACTTACCAATATGACTTTTTTGTTTATTGTGTTTATTTACAAGTCAGATCAGAGAAATGACATCATCCACCATATACAGTCACACAAAACAACATGTACATCCGCAACACAAAAGGTGGAAGGGGTCAGTCTGTGTGGTAACTGGTAATAATCCTCTTCCAGTCTATAATCCCTTTTTTACCATTTTAAACATATAGCAGATTTTGTATATATATATATATATATATATATATATATATATATATAATATTCGTGCTGACATTGCATGATGTGAATGAAGAATTACTCATGGTCTAGATCTAAGATATAAACAATATGGTTATATAGAGTTATAAGTACAATATACACAGCTTTGACATTTCCTGCCCTGATGTTATAGGCAGCACTGCCAGTTGTTATTAGAAGATTTTTGCTCTGATGTTGTTTGGAATTTCATGCAGGATAAAATAGAGTTGTCAACAACACATCGACAACACAAATTAATAGTAGTTTCTAAGGTGGTAATCATCTTGCATATATGTAACAAGAAACAGTTGCGCTGTGGTCCACTAAATTCCATATATAACATAGACCTTCAACAATAACAGTCATAAGATCATTTTTGTCTGTTGTTTAAAAGCATTGACATCTAGAATATCTTTTGTTTCACTACAAAGGCTATTGCAACTATGTGCTGTTTTATATTTGACACTTAACTCATAAGATTTGTTAGTGGCCATAGAGATATCTAAGACAATATCTTGAGAAAGTCTGGTATTTCATAATATTTCTTAATCATCAATTGGCAAAACATGTATAGTATATACCACCAAAGGTATTGGGAATTCCCCTACACAGGATTTACTTCAATGGAAGAGGTAGAGATCCTTATACACTATGTGCAAAGTTTCAGGGACATGGCAAAGGATACAGTGACATTATAATTATCATTTGCAGCAACCATCACCTGTTCTGACATCACGGTTCTTGGAAGCAACGCAGTCTCCTTAACCACTGCCCAGATAGGTACAATCTCAAACACTGACTTCACTGACTGTACTGAGACTCTTGGTGCTATCACAGGATGGAGCAGCAGTCAGCTTGATGCCCTTGCTGTCACAGCCAAGTCTGTAAGTTTCAGTCTAATTTAGTCTATGTCAGCAGTTGCAGGTGAGGATTAGATTTTGTATCACCCCTAAGACCACCCTGGTAGCTTTCATTGTGTGGCTCAACTTATTTTTTTAAGATTATAACATACTGCAGAGAATGGTAACTGTAAATTTCTGAAACTTTATCTAAATCACTTAGTAAAAGAAAAAATATACATGCTAGTCCACAATTCTATGGAATTTTGCCAGGCCATGTTGACTGTTGAACCAGTAAATGAAAAGCAAAAATTGGAATTGTAAAATATCTCATAAAAAAATCATTTTGACAGGCCTATGGCACGGTATCAACCTGGAGTGCTGCAAATGTCAAATTGATTGGAACGATGAACGCTGGCCTTTCAAGCTCTGAGATCTCCAACCTTGCTATCACATCTGCTGATACTCTGGCCATTATGGGGACCTCCTCAAGCTTCTCCTCTGCCCAGGTATGGAGTAAATACTACATTATTATCTTAATTTTGTTTGTGTGCAGATATACAAAACTACTGTGTATAGAGTGCTCTGCAGTACACAAGTTTACTCACTATAATCTGACACAGCTTAAAAATAGTGTTTGGTTAATAGTTGTATACAGATGATAAATTCATATAGATGGTGTGTATTTCTGTCTAGTAACCACCAAAGAGGTATTGTACTTTTGTGCTTAACACAGTTGAAGGCAGGCTTCTCCCGTTACCTCAGCCAAGCCCATAGCGGTGCTGCTGCTAGCGTCACTGGTGATGACCTTGTAACCATGGGATCCTTTGCATGTGGTGCAGAAACCTCTGAGATTGCTGCCTTTTCCAATGCCAACTACAAGTAAGCTATGCTCTTTCTAACAGTGGCACACACAGAATTTTGAAAATTAGGAGACACACTTTTTTCAAAAGGAGGGGACACACCCAAGGTTTTTATTCAGGTGCATTTTAAGGTCGAAAGTAGAAGAATAAACTATCAACTACAGGGACAAAAGGAGTGGGGCCTGCCTAAATCCATCACTGCTAAAAGAAGGTTAAAAGCTACAATCACAATCATCAGAATTGTTATTAAAAAAAAAGATTTTTAAAAAGAATTATAAAACTGGTTAACAATATTTTCATTTTGTGTGGGTAGATGAAAGTCATATACATCATACACACTTGAAAGGCAATCTTAATTGAGCTAATCCAGGTGCCCATTTCTTGCACTATTCATGACCTTGGTCTTGTTCAAAATAGAATTGCAGCCTCAGCCATTGGCAAGCAAACCGGATGTGATACCAGCCAACTTGAGGCTTATGCTGCCCAGGCCAAGACTGCCTACGGCAATCCAGACACATGGACTTCATCAACTGTTTCTACAGTTGGAGTTGTGATTGGTTAGTAATAGTTTCTATCATCTGTAATTTTCTTTGCTCAATTTAGCATTAAAGATAATTTGTACACTGCTATGATTTTATACTTATGAATTAGGGTGACATATCATGCCTCACTATGGTAGTTGTATACAGAAATTATATCTAAGTATGGAATTAGGATATTGGGAATGCTTATTATTTTCTTGTTGATACAGTAATTACTTTGGCAGAGGAAAGTAGAGCAAGTAGAGGAATTAGAGAGACACACTCCTACAACTTGAGTGAACAAGCACTGTCACCTCTTTTGTGCTGAACAAGGATCATATTTTCTGTTTCTGTCATCAACAGGTGGACTTACTTCATCAGAGATTAGTGCACTTACAACCACCCAGATTCAGTCCATCTCTACCATTACAATTGCTGCTATTCCTGCAGGCAAATTTTCTGTGAGTGTGTTTTCCATGTGTCAATTATATTATGCTTATTTATCTACAAAGGTTCTCCTCTCTATCACATTGATAAAGCTGAAAATTATTGCCATTATTCATGCAATATCATATAAATACAGGGCTGGATATAGAAGCATCTGCCCACATTGCCTTTTTGATTACACAGTTAATTGCTCTTTGCCAAGCTATCACTGTGTTTATTTATCATTCACAATTTATCTATCTTTCAGGCCTTCACCGACACCCAGCTGGCATCCTTCTCAACTGCTCAGGCTAATTCTGTCACAGCTACCCAGCAGAATTCCCTCAGTGCTTCCCAGCGCGCCAGCCTCATCTCTGCTGGAGCCTCAGACCTCTCATCAAGTGCTGGTGAGTATGCAGTATACATACATAATACGAGATCTTGAGCGCCTGGTCGGGATGAACATAGTGCCACCCTTCTCAAAAAGGTGACACAAGTACTAGACTGAAAGATTTACAAGAATTTACATCCAAACAATACCCTCTTATATAGATATAGCAATGGCAGAATTTTTGTATTGATCACAATTTGATAAGCCCTGCAGACATATTGGATACAACGTCACTTTTTTGGGCGACATGGATATATCATGCAGTAACAAAGGCCTATGGATCAATGACCTACAATTCTTGGTCTGGGCCTAGAGTGTTCTCCGCAATTGTCACGAATGTCATAGTCATGTTATGCAGAGAAAAGGATATTCCAGATTCAATTTTCATCTAAAGTGTGATAATTTTAGATTCTAGTGTCTACCCCTATATAGCATTCAATTATATCAGGGTTCTAATATGGGAGATAATATGGGACAATTGCTGACTAATGGTTTGTCCATGTTTGTCATTATTTTAAATCTTTCTCCTTTTTTTTCTTCCTAGGTTCCATCCGTGCAACCCTGTTCTGCCTGATGCCCCTGCTTGCACTCCTCCTCCTCCTGTAAGAACCTAGAGTATGATCCCTTAGTTTAGTGAGGTGGATGCTGTGATATTTCAAGAAGTTCAATGCCATGGAGATTGAAGTACCTGCAAGAGCTAACAGGAGGCTATGACAGCAAAGACTAATCCCCAGAGCTATCGATTACTTTGAGCATCTTTCGATGAACAGTATTCGTGCATTGTAACTTCATTGACTTAATCCTCATGTGAATCCTTTCTTGGTAGCAAATACTTCAAGCCTATTTATTTACATTCTATCATGCAATCTATATATTTCGTTGTGCACTCATAATAAATCTTTGCATAAAGTTCTCATGCTTCATGTTGGTTAAATTTCAATTGTAATAGTCATTCAAAGTAACTATAAGGAAGCCTATATTTTCTCAGTATATAATACATTTATTATATAAGGAAAGTCTAGGCACTGCAGAAAAGGGTGTCTAACTTTAGACACGTTTAGGGATTAGTCATTTTTTAACAACAGGGGGGGGGGGGCTGGTGGGTCTGAGGGGGGGGTCAGAATTTTTCCAACCCCTTGACCAAGGGGGGACAGAATTTTTTCGCCCCCTTGACTAGGGGGGTCAAAATGATTTCAGAGAAAAAGCCCTCGTGTTACTATAGGTCAAAAGGGCACGTTTGCATGCGATTTTTGCCTTCCAAGGGGGTCGAAAAGATTTTGACCCGCCAGGAGGGCCAAAATCTTTTTTGCCCCTCCGCGCGCAAACCCACCAGCCCCCCCGTTGTTAAAAAATGATCACTCCCTTAGTTCCAATCATTTTAATGGAGTAGGTGTCTCATCAATCATCCATAATGATATAGGAATCAAACACTTATAGCAGAAACCTTGATCTCAAACACAATTGGCAATTTGGTGTTTAATCATATCTATGTTTAGATATTTAGAACACATCATGTGGTAGCTCCGCTTGTTAATGAACTCTCAAAATTCAGTTGAGCTGAATGTGATTAACACCTCTCTAAATCATTTCATTGAACATTGATACAAAAATATGCACAGTATTTAGATCTTAGGCCACAGGGGTAAACAGTGACGCTGGCCTGGGGGCCAACATCCCATTATTCTAGAGCCCTGTGGGTCCGTAATCGTCTTCAAAATCCCTGTGGGCCACCCAGGCCCATAGGAATATTAAAGACATTTCTAGAATAATCAATTCATTTCTTTAAATTGATGTTATATGTCATTGGAAAGGGTAAGAAACAGGGAATTCCGCCATTCTACCAAGATCGCGGGTTGATGTGATAGAGGAGGCATAATTATGCTTTATCTAAAAGAAAGATTAAAGATCTTTCCCAGAGATTTGAGTGTAGGCCCAGAGATTTTTTTAAGCTTCGGGCCCGGGTGGCCCATGGTTGAAAAGGTTAGGGTCTACCCCTAGGCTACCATTATACTAGACAGCAATTAAAAGATAGAGGAAAAAATATGTAACAAAGTAGTACTTGTATTGGGGACCATAGGTAGACTGCTCTACCTTGGAAAACATACCATCAATTATATGACTACTCCTCCCTTACAGCATGCCTGTCTCATACACCTAATGACTTAAATTTAATTCTAAATCTTTCCACTTGCAAGTAGCAATTGAGTAAATACTCCTCACACATTCCATGTTAAGTCTATCTTTTTGGGGTCGTTCTTGAAGGCATAGCATGCCACATTGTGTAACACAAGAGGAAATATGGTATTTGACTTTACACACCTGAAACGAAAGTAATATTAATTATGGCCAAAGATTATATAACACCATCAGATCCGGCCATGCTTCAGCCCTAATTTGGTACCACTACTTTTTTTTGTATAGCATATATTAAGCATTCTAGACGCTTGTAATTTTTATATGGTATAATTAAATGTTCGGAAATGAACCTTTGTATAACAATAATTCTGTGTACTGAATAATTGTTTGTGCCCTTAATTAACTGTTCGGAAATGAAACCCTTAAAAAATCTATGTTTTTTTGACAACTTTGTATGGTCATGAATTATTTACAATGTATGCCTTGCCAAAATGCCATAGGCCATTAGGTAGCATCCTCTAAATACTTTTATTCTATCTAAACGTAAATAACTTTTGGTATTTAGATCATATATTTAAGGCAACTTATAATTAATCGTTCGGAAATGAACCGAAATCTGATGACATCAGAAATTAATTCATAGAAAATCATCTATTTACCACAGGCTCAAAATTCAAAAAGTATTAGAAAATTGAAATGATAATGATTTGATCTATTCACATATGTGAGGTATTACTATCAAAGATCATTTTACAATTATGCTTCAAAAATGAAAATTTGAGTTGAGGACAGGCATTTTTAACTGTTTGCCCATGATTTGACCTATGTACTTCAGGAAAAATATCACATAAAAACATATCTATGCTCATGAAAAATATCTCTGAGACTTCAGGATTCATTAGAAACCACTCACATTATGCTGTATGCATTAAGTAGCATAATATGAACTGATTCCATCTGAGGACATGGAAAGATAGACTTCAGCTGGAATGCACTGAAAACCTAGAAGTTCTGAAACTAGTCAGCGGTGACCACTTTAGGTCCTAAAGTTGACGATACCTAAAACTACAGCTTTAGGTAGTCAAAATGACTACTTTAGGTCGTCATCCTGACGACCTGAGTCATCAATATGACGACTCTGTACTGTCAGTATTGTCATCCTGATGACTCAAGTCAACAGGATGACGACCTAAAGTCATCATTTTGACTACCTAAAGCTGTAGTTTTAGGTATCGTCAACTTGAGGACCTAAAGTGGTCACCGTTGACTAGTTTCGGATCTTCCATGTTTTCAGTGTGGACATAAGGGAGGACTCCCTTACAGCATGCCTGTCTGAGCTATATATAGCCACAGCATTACACTGTATATTTATAATAACATGAAATATATCACCCCCAATCATCCTTAGAGGAATATCCAATCAACTACAGAGAACAGCCAATCAAGGTAGTGAACTACCTAATTAAGACATGTCTAGACATGAGGTCAGCACTTGTTGATGAAAATACACATCTATGGCTGATGCAATGTCTCACACCACCCAGCTTGTTATCTATTGGACTATTTAATTTTACAATAGACCAAAAACCAATCTTCTAACCATAGGTTTTTGCTCATATTCCCAGTTTCTACTTCTTTATCAAAGAAAAGCTTCATTAGTTAAAGATTTTAATAAACTTCTATTGACCAGTTTTATCACAAATGCCATTAGAGTGATTACTCCTTTTTCTTGCCAAACCCCTCTCATAAAATTGGGGACTGACGTCATATGCTATTTATAGCTGCAACGTTACACTGACGGTCCCCAATAAAAATGTTTTGAATGGGCCGAGTTGTGTGCTTTGAATGATACAAGTGACCGCAAAAGCACTGTAGGTGCTTCATCCATGCCAAGGCAGTGTGGCAGAGAGAGAGAGACAGCTGCAACCCTGGGTAGCTGTTTCCTGGTGTGTAGTCTCACTGTTGGGTGTGGGTTATCCTGTCAGGGTTGCAGATCCCCAGCTAAGCTGGGAGGACTCTATTGTGTGTGGAGTCCTTGTGCCACAGCGAGTTGGAGACGGGAAATGTGTGAAAGAGAGACTCACTACTCGTTCCCACTACATGTGTGAAGGGGGATGGGGAGTCTCCCAGTCCCACAATGTATTACTTGTATTTTTTGACAGGCTAGTTTGGGAAACTGGGGGTACTAGAGGTGGTGGGTGTAGCTGTGTTCAGGCCATAGGGTGAGGAGGTACAGAGGCATTGGATCCAGTTGCACTCAAACTGGTTTCTATGGTAGGTGCCATAGAAGGATTTCTTGTGGCAGTTGATGAAGTCCAGGATATGTATGGTGACATCATCTGTCTTGGCATGGCAGGCTTAATTGAAGTGGTGGGCCACCAGGGATTCCTCTGCTAAGGGAAAAGTGAGGTTTCTAGCCAATCGCTAGCAGAGAAAAGGGCCCCGAACGCTTCTTGAGTTGCGTCATTGTCCAACCTATTACTGCCACATCGCTTGCAGGTCAAACAGTAGATCAGATTATTGCTGCAACAGGTGGTGTCGACTCTGGTTCTGTAAAGTTGGCCATCAATCAAGATCCATATATGGCCGGTTGTGTCAAGGGCTCGGCAGAATCTGCAGTCTGCAGAGGAGAGTCAAAGGCCTTTGGCAGGGGTGTGATTTTGCGTAGAGGTTTCTGCTTGGCCCGTACCATCTCATTTCTTACTTTGAAGGTCTCCGGTAGGCCATTTTGATGGAGCACCTGTACAAGCCTCTTGTTGAGTTGTACAACCCTAGGATGCCCAAGTGTTGGAAGACCAGGTTCCGCATGCCCATGAAGCCAGGTTTGTAAGTGGTAACCATTATGTTAGGTCTGGTGTCATTCTTCTTATAATCCTGGTGTTGTTCAGTTTTGGGTAAGGAACATGGCTTCAAAGGGAGAAGTTGGTCTCTGGGGGTCTTGAGAGCCTTCAGAAAGGCCTCATTTAGCAAGACCGGAGGGTAGCCCCTGCTGAAGAAGTGCCGTACCCCACTTGGCAAAAACGTGTTTTTAACGTTTTTATTTGGGTTGGATAAAAAACGTTATTTTGACATTGAAAAAACGTTTTTTAAACGTTTTTTTTCAACCAATTTTCAACCAAATAAAAACGTTTGCTTTTTCAACCGATTTTCAACCAAATAAAAACGTTTTTTATTTGTTTCTTTTGCGTTAAAAAAACGTGTTTTTTTTAACCTGATATAAAACCGTTTTATAAAAACGTCAAAATAACGTTTTTGAGTACATATAAAACGTTATTTTGACCTTGAAAAGAAACCTTTTGCAAACTTAGGAACCAAAATAAAACGTTTTTTTTTACGCCAAAAAAATGTTTTTCTGCCAAGTGGGGTCCTTTGGTTATGGCATGATGAATGAACCTTTTAACGTCGGAGCAGACGCGATGGATCCATAGGAATTGGTCGTAGGGTATGGCTCTGAGGCAGTGCTGTGGTTGGACTGAGGTATAGTTAGGGATGTCATCGATGTTCACAACATTGAAGTATCGCCAATTTTAAAGTAGTGAATATCGTATCGACATACCCCCTGACATCTAATGGCATGCACAGGCATGTTTGGTATTAAATTAAAGCTTACGATGTTCCTAATACAAGGAGCTCTATCTCATTTCCTTTCTGACAATGCTGTTAGATGAATCAACTCTTAAACAGTAAAATGATTTTGGTGCTGAAAGATTTTTCCAAAGCAGTAAGGCCCCTATCATAATATTACAAGGGTTTCGAAGTTTTCCAAATACTGGTACATGTACATAAATTCTTCACAATTCTTTGACAAAACATAACTGAGTTTTTAGAAGAGCCCCTACCACTCCCCCCCCCCAGCTCCCACCATATTTTGGATGTGTTTGGGGCTAACTGGATAAAAGCTCTTCTCTATCATAAAATCGGAATATCGAGACTAAAAATCGTGCTAATCGGAATGGACAAAAATGGGATGTCAATGACTTTTGACACCCCCCTCCTCCCACCTCCTCATGTTTTTTGTTGTTGCCAATTTGGCAATGCTGAGGGCATATATATGGAAAATTAATCCTGTCATGCCGGGCCTAACCCCCACCCCTCTCCAGCATGACGTCATTTGTGGATGGCCCCATGCTCCTTCAAATGCTTTAAAGATTTATAGAAAGGGTGTGAAAAGCCAAACAGCATTTCAGCGGAAGAACATTCTATGGCCTTGTGAGAATTTGTAGTTTACATTTTTACATGCGATAAAGCCATTGAAATGCATAAATAGACACATTATACCATCTTACGAAGGCTTAGGATTTATATTGCAAAAGTAAACTTGTCAGTTTGGAATGACATTATTTATAGAGTGAATCAGTTAACCCCTCCCCCTCCCCTTTTTCATTTTCTCAATGGACTTCCTCAAGAGAGTACAAAAAGGTTGTTTTCCGCTTTGGCGGAGATTTTTGGGGATGACCCTCAGGTTGGCATGTATTTTTAAATTTGAAATCATGTGTTTGGAAAAAGTTATGGGGTTTGGTTATGTTGGGTGGATGTTTAGATAGAATTTACATAGTTCAACATAGCCGAAATTTGTATGTGTCAATATAAATACCAGGTATAAACACTGCTGAGGATAAAGTGTCTCTGGCCGAGAAGTAGAGCACCGGGTAGAGCCTCATTCCCAATTAGCTCCATCTTGGACTGAGAAGCCACTTCGGCTCAGAAGCTCTGTCATTTCAGCCCAAAAGGCAGTCGCGCTGAGTGATGACCCTAACTGCACATTTACCATGTTTGAGCCCACTATTCAGGCCTGAATCCATCGTGAACCTAGCTAAAACCAGGACAGTCAGCCCACTGGTGTCCCCCTGGTCACTCCTGGAGTGGTTAACCCTTTCACCCCTGAATTTTTGTTACTCTATGGGATTTGCGTGCAAATCCTGCTTTATGGGGTTGAAGGGGTTAAAGCCAAGGTGCCCATAGCTGTCTGCCTCACCTTCCTGCCTAGTAGAAGATATATGAATCTCTTATAGGGAACTATGTTCCTGCAGACAGGTCTCTATCGAATCCCTATATCCTATACCATGGTAGCCCATATACCTGAGTATGTGCAAGCATAGTAGAACCAGTTCTACATGCATAGAAAAGCTTTCTAACATCTTTTTACTTGGCCATGAGTGATGATGTTCATGGTGTTCTCTACAGCTGTAGGCTTACTCCCGCCTTCAGACTTCGTTTCTGGGTTTACTGGTAGCTATGATGGGTAGAATAAAACCATAGTGTTGTAGATTTTAATACAATAGTAGAGAATAGTCCTGGGAAACATGGCGTGGCAACTTGTAATCTTGTGTCTAGTTTCAGTTGGTGAGACTGATAGATAGGGCATACTATCATCTGGGCTTTTGGTAGTATATAGCACAAATTCAACCCGAATTACCCACTGCAGCTAAGGACTAGTACTAAGTACTGTGTCATTACACACACACCCAACTGCTAATAACCTTGTAATAGTCTGTACCTTGCAACGGGCCAGTGGTCAGCAAACCGGCCAGATCACTGCACCTCTCTGTAGAGGGGGAGCACAGTGTAAGTACCTCTGTGTACATACATGTTTTCAGTGAAAGGAGTAATTATATTAATGTTTCATCACCAATAGTAGAGATAGTAGTTTCAGAATAAACAATTCTAAAACAAAGGCTACAGAGATGCATTTCTGAATCTTAAATGCTCTAATGCTAATCTGCCATAGGGCTCCAAATGATGAAATGTCTTATCTGCAAATAAAATCAAAATCCTTCACTGATAAGTAATTACACACACTGTTGTTATTACATTAGAACAGTGAGCAGGAATAGTCCATAGCAGAGGAGCCACAAACAAAAATAGATTGCAAGGCCTCCCTATCCCTTACACCGTGGCAACTGTGAACCATACACTAGTCTACTCATCTCACGAGTAGTACTCACTAGTCGTCGCGCTAATTATTAAACCATGAGTTACTACATATGTATACCTCTCTTCAGATTTATTTCATATGTGGACCATCCTTTTGTTGAGACATCAATGGTAGCAAAATAGGTCATACTGACTTGCCAAACAAGTGCCTCCTATCACGATCAGCACATAGGTTGGCTTCGTGGCCACATTTGATTTGATTTCTGCCTTCATATACAAAGGTAATCACAGTGTGAGTTTAAGTCCTGGTGTCAGGAGTTTAGAAAATGGCTGTTCTATTTTTCTCATTAGAGATGGTAGGTAAAACCTAATGTAATTCTATGTTCTATAATGTGATTGGCTTAGATGTATCAAGAGGTTTATTTGATACTTCCTTGCATGTGAAATCATGTGAAATTGTTCTAAATGTTCTGGAACGTATTCAGGAAATTCAGCACATTTTCAGATGGTCCTACGTAGGACATCTATGTAGTTGCAGGGATGTAAGTCAGGAATAGGCAAAAATCAGGAAGCCATACCTTTACTTGATATAAAAGCCCTCTATTTTTCACAAATAGCCCTCCTTACCACTCATGTAAGGAAAATAAATGTCATTCAAAATTTCAGAAATCAGGAAATCCTGATAAATCCTGAAGATTTACATCCCTGGTAGTTGATACCTAGAGACTGTATTCATTTTGGTTCATACAATTGTCAAATGCATGTCTGTTTACTGTGCTAGTGATTGCCACTGCAACTACAGGGAATGTGCTACCAAAAACTAAAATGAAATCAAAACTAGAGGAATGCGCCTAACTCGGGAGAGGAGAGGCATCTTGTGGTCTGACATCAGCACTGCAATCCACAGGCGAGAACTAGCTCCAAGCTGATGTTAAGAAGTGTAATCTGGTTGTGATATAGTCTTAACACCACAACATATTTGCTTGAGGAGCTACTTATTGCCTATGGTGGCTAACATATGGGTCAGCCATCACAAAAGGGCGGGAAAAAAGGTTTCCGAATGGAATGCATAATATGGCCAAAAAGGGTCGCTTAAGAGTTAGGGGGGGGGGTAGTTTTAACTTTCTCTAATATAACAGCTTAGCTAAACCAAATTCCGTACTGTCTGACATACCTCTAATGGAGAGCACAATATTTCTATCTATATTAAACACTGAAAAAAAAGACACTGGCACACCAGCATAGAATCTTAGTGGCCGGCATAGGGCCTTTGGCATATCTGCTCTATAATGGTGAAAGATTTTTTCAGATCGGTCTACTTGAAGCAAAGTGGGCCGATAGTATATTAGATTTCTGATGGTTAAAGAATTTTTTTTTCAAATTGGCCTGCTGTGAATTTATTTTATATTCAAACATTTCCTTATTTCTTTTTAATTACAATGAAGTTTATAAACACGGGTACCTTAAAACATCAATGTTCATATGGCCTGTGTGAGACGGAAATGGCCTGTGCAAGATGCCATGACACAGGCAGGGATGAAAGTCACAGAGCACAAAAATCCCTGAAATGGTCCAATATTCGGGAATTCCCTGGCGACTTTCATCCCTGCACAGGCCACCTTGGCCTGGATCGAGAAACGTTTTCGGCAACACTGCAACATAATTTTATTTGATGACAAATTTGAAGTTTTGTCCCAATTTCGACCACCCCAAAACTTCTTAATCCATCTTACCTCCTAAAACTCTTCCGAGTTAATTAGGGCAAAATCTTCAGACATCCATTGACACCAAAACACTAAGAGTGTTCTCAGATGCTTTTATTAGCAACCCAATGAGCACACTGGTTACAAAATGTTATTTACAATGAGTGATGCCGAAGTGATCTTAGGCCTGTATATACATACATTTATCTTGCTGGGGATCACAAGGAGGGTCTAATTATGTCAGTAGGTAGGTAGGAGGGCCCAGATTCTGGTTGCTCTACCACCCTAGTACATGCACACATCCACAAAGCTTCAACAAGTCATTAGAATAGCTAAACAGATGACATACCTTGATGATAACATTTGTATTGCTAATCCCTCATTGCCTCCAGCATACTCTTTAATAGTGGTGCTTCAAAGGGTGACAGAATGTACGGTTTACTCGAGTATACATTAACCAGGTACAAAGATATCACGACCGCCTCATTTCTTCACTTCATGAAATAAGAACTATTCTATCAGTGACTGATGTAAGTACATGATTTTTATTTGATCAGGACATTCAAATAGATCCATTTGAGGTTTTATAACTATTTTCATTAAATGGAAAAGAAAAAAATCAAAATGTTTTTTCTTTTCTTAAAAGAGCTTATCTTTTTTAAAATGTAAGATCATGGCATCTAGCTGACCCCTTGTTGTGCTGCATAAAATGTCCAAGCTCAGGGTTTATACAATACACCATAACACCTCTTTTGTCAATGTTAGACCATCTAATAACTGGTTAGTTCAATTTAGGTGCACTCAATTCACAACCAATAGTACATTTCTGGTGTAATAGAAGCAGTATCCTCTTGCCCCTGTCCTATCTGATACATAACACTTTTTTTTTTATCATGAACTAAAATGACAATTTATGAATCAACAAACATATGGCCTCAACATAGGCATCCCCTGTGAGTGTCTCATTGAATCTAGAAACGATTGTAACAAGAGGGTTTACTGGTATGGACAACAGCCTATACTTCCATTAAACCATGCATAAAAGCTGCGGCTTGTAGACCGATTCAGATCCTAGGGTCGCTTTAAGACTCTCTCTCTGAAATCTAGGGTGTACCTTATAGGAGGGGGGTTCTCTTAATATATGCTGTAGACTGTACTAAATCACCAATTTGGACAATGGCCATTTCAAGAGGGAGTGTGTAACTTTAACTTGAGGTTTTTAGGGTTGCTACCTTGAGTAATGTCAACATAAAGTCAATACTGGAGTGACAAAGAATGACATTTTATGAGGAAAGGGTGACCTGTGACTAAAACCAAAATTATAAAACTGATGATGAAGAGGCCATAGTTTAAAAGAACCAAAAATAGACGTTACTTATGACTTATTCTAAAACTGTTTCAAGACCTCTTTCCAACTGTATCCTTTCATCTGTCACAGGGTTTCTCCACCAACTGATAAAAACATGTCCATCACATCTTCATTTTATATCTGTCCACCTGTACACAGTGGGCACTGAGGTGAGGTTAGCTTTTCTTTCTGAAAGAGCACACCTTATCTGTTCACAATACCACATCTGTTTACTTTGCCCAAACTGATCTTAGGCCACACCAAAAAAATAAGTTGGTCTACGGATCGCCCTCCATATTTTCGGATTTCACTCGCTTCACTTTCTACAAGTTTTCTCTTTGTGATGTTTGGCAAAGTTGTTTTTTTTTTTAAAATAAAATTTATTCGCTTGCCTCACTTTTCCTGCAAGGAATCCATTGGATGCAAAAAAAGATTAAAAAAAAAGAAAAGAATTTCGTTCTCTCGCACCATTTTTTCAAAACAAAAATCCGTAGACCAACTTATTTTTTTGGTGTGGCCTTACTTGAATAGCTAGAGTTAGGCTAAATCAAATCAAACTGTGGGGGTCAAGTTGGTATAAAAAGTATTTGTGTAAATGGTCGTTTACTGGGTTCAACACATGTTGTAGACAGTTATTGTAATTATCAATCTAATTAAACACCATAGCCTAATGTCTTGCCTGTACATATCTGATCTAACAATCATAGGTGTCTAAATCACTAACAAGTTCATTGAGTAATACCACTTAATTGTTGTGCAATTTCTGTCCCTTATGTTGACTTGACCTGCAAGAATTTCATTGAAATAAAAAATAGCATGGAATGGACATTAATGTATTCTTCTCTTCAGTGTACATTTTGATTTCATTGTTTCTTAGTTCGGTGTAATAAAAATAGCGACATCTAGAGGATGGTTATATCATCAACAATTGCTGTTATACACTGATATAGGTTCAGACATTAGACATTATACCTATCAGACAGTCAACTCAAGTGGACTATTCATTGGGAGAAATCTATCTTTGCAATATGTACATACTCCGTGCGACAATTTTAGCTCTTACCGGTAATAGGACTAAAGTACATCTTTCCATTAACTCAGTTTCCTCCTACTCTTACATTGAAATTCATTTTATTCATCTATTTATTTTTTGTTTGTGAACAGGAAAGAGGAATAACATTGAAGTACTCTGCTCCTATGTATTTGACTGCTTACACATCTCCTTATCTAAACTACTGATTCATAACGGATGAATACTTGCGCAAGTATGATAACTTAGCAGTCCCACTCGCAATCACACAGTGCTTCTCACATTCAGTCCAAGACAACATACTGTACAGTCCAAGGCACTGCAACTGCACATTAATATACCTGTTAAAAGGTGCGTTGTATACCAGGGACAAGTTACACTGATGCTAAGACCTGTGTAGAAAACTAATCCCTGCTATCGATGAAGGTCTTTAGACGTAGACCGCTCAATAATGGAAAAGGAAAATACCGCCACCGTTCTTTCGCTCACTCACTTTCATCCATGCATGCTGCATCTAGACAGTAGCTGTGTGTACTAATGTTTAACCTGACCGCTAATGCATTCATGCATCATACCCATTGGTTGTCATGATGCAGGAATGCAGCCCTGACGAGTAACTCACCAAGGCATCAATCAAGCATCATGCCGACCCTACAGGATTGATACAATCACAGAGGGTCGGCATGATGCTCCAATAAGTGCTGGCGAGCAGACTCACCAGTACTTCATTGGTACATCATGACGACCGAGGGGCATGATGCACACTTGCATCTGCGGTCCTTAAAGGGTTAACTGTAGGTAGTTATGTGTGCCGGACACATGGGTAAAATTCGGCAGACTTACCATGATCACATACATGTACATTATCATTGTTATCTGTATTATATTAAACGAGCTTTGCTACAATATAGATCTATTTGTGGCACTATATATAATATGTACATACATAGAAGTTTTGTATATCATAATCTAGACGTGCTGAAATTGATGTATAGCATCCTGTTCTGACGATTCCCGGACAAGTCTTACTCTAGGCTGCTGTGGAAATGAAACGAAGTATTTTCAAATTTCTTTCAGCTATGTGAAGAGTTTGAATAAAAACATCCAATTATCCAAACAGGTCATCTTTTGCCCTCCAATTGTGAGGTTAACCTTGAGCGTACGGCTACTCATTGCCATGGAAGTTACATCGATAAAACCTTAGATGAGGTACAAGCTTTCAGCCTGCAAGGGGTATCGGTTACCATGGCAACAAGTGATGCTGACCTGAAACTTTCTATGATTTGAGTTGAATCCAACACACAGTCTTACCATCGCGGAATGACATTTAGTGAGGCCTGTATGATGAACACATTATTACATGATATGCCGATATACCGCCCCATATCTTACGCCATGTCTGTTAGCATAACGGAACACCGTCCCCAACTATACAATCAGGAGATGAACAATGTATCACTAAAAACCAACATAAGTGTTCGGTGACATATTTGTAAACTAATAATGATATGACGCCAACCCCGTCTGGTCGGTTTGTGTGCATCTATTCCATTCTAATATGTTAACTAACTAAGTGGTAGTAAAATTCTACATTGCTAAGATCATGTATATAATGAAGGTATTTTGCTATACATACATTATTTCCATGGCTATAATTGCAAAGAGCACTTTCCCTATAAGAAAGGCCTGTCTTGTAATACCCATCATTCGAAAATTGACAGACCATTATAACCACACCATAAAAACAATGTTTGTTTTAGTTGATTTCCTTGTAGAAAGAGAGGATAAGTTGGTTAGGGTTATATCTTAATTTGTCAACTCTCATCTCATATCTTTTAACTCTTTGTACATTCTCATGTAAAAATCCACCTCTTGCACTATTAGCGGAGAGCTAGAACATCTTAATGTTCCACTTGGACTACCATGGGCGACTTAAGTCATGCTCGTTACTTAGTCATAAACTACCATCACCATTCTACAACATTAAAATGTGCACATTTATTCCAGCCAGGCAATCTTTGCATATAGTCTGGCTTGCAATCATTCTGTATACTATCCAGTACACCAGCAGCCAGCCCTCTCCGGGGTCACCTTTTGAGCTGCGAGGCACTCTCAAGCACACAAAGGACTGTGTGGAATATATTGTACGTCCATCGAGTTATTTCAATTTCTTCTTCTTTCGCTCTCTGCTGCAACCGTGCATTCACATTCTGTACATGTCTATTGATTAAGATTATGGGGATAATTGATTTCTATAAATTCACCTCAAAGGCTTTTGTCACATTGTCTGGCGGCTGGAAAGGGTTTGTGCCTTGTATAGCCTTGGAGGCCCAGGCAGCATCAAAGGGGTCAGGTCCGGTGCTGCTCGTCTTGTTGTTGACTGCCTTCCACGCTGCCGTTGCTGCCGCGGACGGCTGTACACCAATGGAACCATTTTGTTGGGACTGGAATTGTTGAACGTTTCCTGGACCTCGTGCGAGTTCTCGTAGAGTGGGTGCCCTTTGCTGCTGCTGCTGCCAAGCATACATCTCTGAGGTGTCTATCGAGTGGCTGCGCAATTGTTGCAGTTGGGGTGCTCGCTGTGGTGCAGCCTGCGGTGGTGTGGCCATTGAGCCAGCGCTCATCGGTGGGCCATGTGCAGCAGTACCTGTGGCACGGGGCGTGCCATTGGCCTGCGCAGGATTGACACCAATCTGAGATGCGGTAGCATTTAGCCAAAAGTCGGCATCCGACACCTTTGCGCCAGAGACATTGGGTGCCGGCGTTGCCCAGGGGTTACCGTGCTGAATAGGGTCAGGCAATGCAATGTTGCGACCCTGTACAGTCACATGGTATGCTGCAAATGGAGAGAAAATAAGATAAGGTCATGAACAGAAAAATGCAATGATCACAGTAGTGAGAGAAAAATATGACAGTGGAGGAGAACTTTATTACACCTTTAGGCCTAGAGATGCACATGCTAGACAAGAAGACCTAGCAATTCTGAAATAGCACAACACTGAAAATATTATATATTTTGTTGGTATTACAGTATTACTTGGTGTTCGTGAGGAAGAATGCTATGATATTTCATGAAAACTAAAGGGTCAATATTGAAGAATAAGCTCTGTAAGCTAATGGTAGTATATACATACACTTTGTCCCAGTGTTATTGTTGCCTGCAGGAACAGGTGCTATCTGGGCATTGACAGTATGTTGGTTAGCACCCGTCTTGGTGGAGAAGGGGTCCTCCGTGCTCAGCGCAGACAGCCCCTGGGTCAATGCCTGGCACATCTCGGCAATCGACTCTGGGTTCTCCTTGGTCGGCGATGCCTCCGCTATAGGACTAACCGCTGCAAAGCACATCATCAAAGTATTTATTAATAAACTAAATAAGAACATACACAGAAATGATGGGAAAATTGTAATGCTTCAATACTGCATCACGAAAATCTTTACCCCCCCCCCCCAAAAAAAAAGAAGAAAAAACACAATAAAAATGTATAGGTCAGTCTCAAGTGGCAACTTACATGGCGGTGGGCCGTTGGCGACCCCATTAGTGGAACCTTGGCTGCCCAACTCCTGGGCACGCTGCAGTGTGGATGGCAGATCGTTCAGTCGTACTGATAGTTGACGCTTGAAGGGTGAAGACTCATTGAGTTTTGAGAAGCCACGGAACGAACTCTGACGCTGCAGCAGATTTGCTGATGCGTGCGGGCGCTGAACCGCATATGGATTTTCCACTGGTTTCACTGGCAGCGGTTCTGGAGGTAATTAAATTTTCTATGTAATATACTTCTTTGATCAATATAAAGCATACAGTTCATGCATTGGATCATGTGACTGATATGCTGTAAGATAGGTAGGCACTCATAGGAAGGTAAAACTTCAAAAGGTGGAGGTAGTATTTATATTAAATGCTAGCCTTAGATTTATATAAACTTCAACAGTTACTGTGGCTACATGACTCCTGATAAAACAGAGCAGGTTCTAGGATATAAAAGATGCTGTGTATATTTTTCTATTTGGTAGACACCCCCCAGGTCCTCATTGAAAAGGGTTTGAGACCTTGGCTTCCCAAACATTTCTTCATCAGTTATACAAGGAAGCCAAGATCTAAAAAATACAAATTGTGAGCAACATACCAGCAACAAGCGCGCTCTGCGGGTCAGCAAGGCGCTCCGTGATTGTCGTCTGTCGGAAGGACCCAGTCCGCGTGAAGCTCGTCCCTTTATCATTGAACTGCACGCTCACAGCCTCCTTCTCACGTTTCTGCTTTTTCTCAAGGCAGATAGCAAAGGCACAGCCGACAGCATGGCTAAGTCGCTCTCCCTGTAAGGAGAAATAACGGCTCGTTAGGAAATTCATGCAATTCTGTACAATGCCATTCTACATATGGCATTGTACAGTTGTGTTTGATTTAAAGAGATGCAGGCATGGTCAAGATGTTATTCAATTTTCCAGATTTTTTTATGCTAACTGTTGGTCTTTTCCCCCTTTTTGGGAAATAGTGTCCAAATATTCCGCCACTGGTTTCCACTGCCATATACAATGTAGTCCTGACAATGAAGTACTAACTACAGTATATGGAGAATTAAAAAAAATCATCTTGGTCATGTCTTGCCAGACAATGTGGAGTTTATCAATGCTTCCTCAAAAATCAATATGAAACAAATTTTGAATGAATTATACTCAATCTATCATATTTACTACTATCATATTAAACATAAGACCAATATTTGTATGAACTGAAATCCTTATCAAACTTGTATTCAAAGCACATATATTCTAGTGTATTTTTAAAGGATATATCTTTGAATGTATTTCTGTGAGAGAGCATACCGTACTTACACACAAGATGTGCATATTAAAAGTGATCTGGGGTAAACATTGAGCATCAGTTAGAGTGAGAGACCAAGCGTTTCATATGTTTATTTTCAGATTCCTTAGCCTTAAATCAAAGTCTTCCTTTTAATGACATTCTTCAGAAGATTAGTAAATTTAGCTGTCTTGATCCACTATAAATCTCTAGTTTATAATTCTAATAATCACTCCTTAAAACAATTTACCTCAAGATATTAAAAGAAAGTATATGTAGTCCACCAAGAATGAAAATCTACTAGACATCCATGGACGAAATTCTTTTCAATTACAGGCCAATTCCAAAAGATAGCATAATTTAATATAAACTCCCAGTTACAGCTTTATAATAGAGCAATGGACTAAACCCTCCTAGAAACTAACCCCAGGTCTAAAATGATACCTGTATATAGCACTATCTATTTCTGTGATTGCAGTGACACGTATTCTAATCTGCTTGTAACTGGTTTGTGTCCACTATGTTCCAAATTTAGTCTCCTATCACTGCTATATTATTTCTAACATTCTTTCAGTATGCAATGCTGTATACATCAAATGAAGAGAAAAACTGAAATGTGCAGTCCGCTGCAGAAGAAAAACCCGGAAATAAACCAGTATAAAATCTCTTGTTACTCTACTTTTCTTTCTACTATCTGAGTTATTTTTCTACTTCAATATTGTACATCAATTTTATACCTATATATGCCAGGAGTACTTAGTGCACCATGCAAATTCCACTTTCACAATTTTTTTAATAGAGGATAGTGCTGGGATTACTCTGCTCCCATAGTGCACGAACAGTATTACCAGTATATGATACAATTATTGCTAAAGGATAGCAGCTTTGATATCCTTCCCATGTCAAGGGTAAGTAAACCTTCAGCAGGGATAATAGTACTTACCTGCGCCTGACCGCCACCCAGGACATATAACCGTTTCTTGAATGCTTTTGTTACATACTGCTTTTTATTATTTATTAATAGTTTATCCATCTTTTTAACCGGTGTTAGTTGTGCAACGAGAGTTCAGCGTTCTATTTTATTTTTGTTAGTGTATGTACAATAAACAAGAAGCAATGGAAGTGGAAACACAGCCATTTGACTATTGCGTTGTGTAAAATTATGTTGGTGTTTGTGTGGGGGGGGGGGGGGGGCGGGGGGTTCTACCACAACTATGTCGTCAATTTGCAAGGTGTTTGATTGTTTTACAACCGAGAAACCATGAACATTCCAACATTACTCCTGATTATTTCGTTACAGTCTTTGAGTAACAAATTACATTGTAACTTGTTTACCATTGCCAGTAATTTGTGCGTTTTTGTTGTGTTCATTTTTTTTTGTCTTTTTTATAATCAAAACAGCAACCATTGTAATATATATCTTCTATGCTGGGACAAGGTGTGACTTATATGCATATATGCATTAATATGCATGAGTCAAGTCATACAGCTGAGAAGTGCCTTGAGTGCATCAATTCCTGTAGTTGTATACTTATAGAACCAATGGGCTTACTCTGGTACAATACATATGATAATAATTATCATTGCCCCAGGATCTAAGATACACTCATTACCGAAGCAATCTTGAGAATATCTTTCAACAAAGAGTATTCAAAATTGGTGAATTGATTATTTTCCAAGCACTTTTTGATTCTTGCGGCATCCATCTTAATGAGAATGACATTGGATCAAAAGCATGCTTGTGTGTGTTTACGATGTGGATGCAGTTGTTGAGTGACTGGAGAAGATATGTGCCCAGTGGTTTTGTTAACGTGAAATAGATGGAACCTGAGAAGACAGCGACTCAGGTTTGACGATAGCGAGTGAAAACAAAATTCAAAAATTAAAATCATAATAACCAAGTGCTTCATGTCCGCTTTACAACCAAATACAGGGCACGCCTGCTGCTAGTTATACTGGTGCATCCCATTTCTCTAGTTTTATATATAGTCCATTATACAATAGCATTACTATATTATAGATATGAAAAAATAGTCACTTTTCGCTCTTCATACTTTTCACAGGCCACCAAAGGAAAGTATAGTAGTGAGTATAACAGTGAATTGGTAATAGAGGAACCACAAAAGGAAACTCGTCCACTTAAAGGAACCTTAGATATACTTACAGGTAATATAACTCTTAGTCATTCTGAGGCATTCTTACAGAGCATTGTTTACAGAAGCTACTTATCCTGTGTATTGGTATTAGTTACACACACACACACACATAAGCCTTGCTTTCTTAATCAGTAACTTCTACACTTATAAATCCTATCACATTAAACGATAAGTGTGTCTGATATACCGGTATCAATGTTTTATGTGATATACATTTAGCGGGAAACACTCAGTAACTCAAACTTTGCCAGTGTTTTGAGAAGAATGATAGAGAAAGGTTGAGTAGTATATTATGAGCATCAAGCACCCTTACAAGATGAGAAGTATCACGGGCAACCAGAAATCCTATAAAATTGGCAATATATCAGCATCTAAAGGAAATTTAAATGACAAGTCTCCCTTGTATTATTATGATTTTTTTAACTTTTGATTTCATTCTTGGTAATAGACACTTACGAATGCACCAGGAACAAGTTTACACTAACAGACACTTGTGAGCAGCCATATAGAACAGATGCCCAATGCTAGACGGGACAGGTAATCTTTTCTGTGTGGCCGGTCAAAAAGTTGTCCTGAAATTGCTCCCACATGGAGTATCCATTCCTTGTTGCTGCTCACAATTCTAGGGAGCAGAAGTCTGGTTGCTAGGGACCTGACAAGGGGTCAAATTACTGTACATAGGAAATGTACTAGAAAAAGTCACCTTTTGGTTGAATTCTTTTGTAATACCGGGGTTAGAAAATAATGCATCAAGTATGTGATGTAAATTTTGAATATCTGTCAGAATTTGTAACACATTTTGCTGTAGGTGGTCTAGATCTTTTCTGATAGGGATTTTAACACCTTTTTCTAGTACATTTCCTATTTAATTTGACCCTTACGGAAGATTCTTATCAGTAGGGAGATAAGGCTGAAAAGGGCCGCGCTGGTTGCTATGACGTCACTGCTGCTCCCAAGAATTACTTTTCACATACGATTATAAATCAATTTCAAATCCTATGTTGCCAATAATGTGGGATATAATGTCCCCTGCATCTTCTCTATTATGTAACGGTTTTCAGTGAGAGTGAGAATTTGATTCAGAGAGTCAGATAGTGCGAGTGTGTAACTAACACATGTATATTCAAAGCTGCAGTGTGGTTAGCTGCTGTTGCTCTTGTCTGGATGTTTCTTTAACATCAGTCGTCCTCCACAAGGAGTTTAAAATGTCACACTCAAGGGGGAATTCCCAACTCTGAAGCAGTTTTCATCAGGTGCAATAGATACATGCCATTACAAGATTCCTGTCAAGGACCAGATTTAGGAGTCAACCATTCAGACCAATTTGTATGACTCCTATTCCAGGAACCGTAATGCTATGATATGCAGATCAGATAACTGTACAGTTTTTTTTCTCCAAAGCCAACATGTGCGATTGCTATTCCATGTGCTCCTCTAACAATAGCATAGTTGATTATTTCCCCCAACATTTGTCTGTGTGTGTTCCATTTACAATCAAACCACACTAAAATCAGGAGAGATGGAGCACCTAACACACACACACACAGAGAGAATACAGTTTATACAGTTGGGACATCCATAACTGATATTAAAGATGTGTGAGAGGGAACAGAAAATTAAAAATAATAATAAGGCAGTTAAAGAAGTCCAAGCCATCTCTACCATTATACACCACGCACCAAGCTTACGCCGAAGCCGTTGCAGAGAGGATAATGGAAGATGTCACTAACACTTACAGATTCCTTGAGAGCGAGGAAGCCATGGCACATCCAGCGCCGAGTTGTGCCGTCCCGGCAGATGTAGGCGAAACCCTTTTCATGGTTTCTATCGGGGGCACAAAAGGACACTTTCTCAATGGTCTGATCTACAATTAGGCCCTGCAAATAAACACAAATGAAGAACATGGTTAATATTCTATCATGACTTTTTGTATGTGATATCATTCGGTACACAGCACAGATAATACACGTCTCTTGTCATTACTAGACCACCTCAACCCTAATGCCTAAGAAGGCAGAAAATCAATACTCAGTCTACTCTGGATATTTGTACCTACCCTGAGGTTATTTTATAACCATAGCATGTACCACTGAGAACCAATCAGCTGATTCTCTACTGCCTGTATGGTGCTGGCCCCTAGCCATTTCAGTGAGAACTAAAGGTAAAAGTCTGCCTGCGCAAAGGCAGGTGGGAGTACCAATGGTTAATCACAATGTTTAAAATTTGATAAGAATGTACAACACAGGGGGGATAATACTCTCTTTTTTTAAATGTAATTAAATATACATCATTCAAAATTATTATATAATTGCAAAAAGATTACACAATGGTGTCGATTTTCTAAAATCTCATTAACTAGTCACTATAATATAAGATCTCTGCTATGGATTCATAGTACATGTATTGATCTAGTGAGAAACATTTCAGCTGGTAAGGAAGAGTTTTAGACAACACTGAGCAGGGCTGCCACCTGGTATGGATAGGTGAGAACACGGGCTGTCAAGTAAACACAGGGACCAGCAGCCACATGTCTGTATGGTGGGAATTCGCTGGTGACCATCGTGTACAATACACTGGAGGGGGTCAAGGACAAGGCTGTACAGGAGAGGACAGGAATATTATGTAATTTAAAGGCTAACATATAGAAAGGATAGATGCATGATTGACAAAGTCAACCAAATACCAGAGTTGAGGACAGGACACGCAGCAAATATGGTTTAACCCTTAAGAGTTAGGGTCTTGTAGGAGATTGCCAAAGCCATAACAGTGATTAAATCTATGATCTAGGTTTTATAAAGAGAGCTGTAGCTTTAATTTGATCAGCATGGTACATTAAGAAGAATAGCATGGTTTGTACCAGGAATCTGAAAGGGGCTTGAGGGGCAGCAGGGTGGTAATATTTCCCAGCAGCAGCGAAAGAAGTGGGGATTAAGAATGGTCAGAAAGGGCAATGATAGGGGCTTTGGGGAATCCGGAGATAAGGACAAGTGGGGTGAGCAGTGGCAGCGGAGTGATAAGAACACAGTGAGGCAGCCATCTATGGTAGACCTTGGTGGCACTCAGCTGGGTTATTTTTACCAGCAAATATCAAGGAATGGGTGGGGAAATATGTCATAAGACATATCTATTATACCACACTCTATAGATTGATAGCTCATAATAATTATGCACAGATTATATGACATAATATGCTAATAAGAGTCAAGAGTAGATGCCCCTCCCCCACACATTCACTTCTCTCAATAGCCCTGGTATAGAGTTAGAAGTAGTGTAAACAGGTTCGCCTGTCTGCCAGTGTTAGTCAGATTTAGATACCAGTGAACGATTTCCTAGTCCGTTCACAACATGACTGTCAGCAGTGCTCTGCCTAGAGAGTATTGATTGGGTCCTGTAGGGAGGGGCGGTACTGGAGAGGGAGGTAAACTGAGGGGGTGGATAGGGAGCCTACAGGAGCTCTCTTCACTAGGCCTTAACAACCACAGTCACACTTGTACACCACCTGCTAGAAGTAAACCGTGTCTTAATGATGTAGGTTTCTCTTAACAAACCCTCTTCCTCTTGAGCAGCGTTATTATGTGGTATATGAACTAAGTTGTACCATTTATTCCATTTCTGAACGCCTCTATAGCCCAGGCGCCATCATATAATTATTGTATCTCTTCTCCCCCTAGCTGTCTCCAGTGGATATGTTACACCAAGGGCTTAGAGACCTAGCGCTAGGTTTGGAGACAAGAGAATGTTCCAACTACCAATGCAAGACCCATAGCGGTATTCATAGTGCTATTATGAAGGTAGTAGTACTTGGAGTTGGTCGCATGCTCCAGGCACCCGGTTTTGTACACGCCACTTAACACGGTACTTAAAAAAAGGGTGAGTTTGTATTAGAGTTATAAATCTCCTTATCATCAGGTGGGTGTGGGTGAAGTGGTTTGAGAGGTTGGCCACGATTATTCATAATTCTGTCTGGGTCTATATGAAATGATGATTACTGTTGTGATTTCATAGACACATAGAACTAGAGGAAAGCGTTGATACGCTAATAACTCGGAAAGGCCATCTATTTCTTATCTATTGTGTGTGTGTGTGTGTGGGGGGGGGCATTCTCCCACAAATAAGGTGCAATAGTATATATACACTATTTTAATATAGAGGTGACCATTCTGACATTCCTATGATTCCACAAGTCTGACATCAGCACTGCCATTCACAGCCACACACTAGCTCCTAGCAGATGTTTAGTACTTTGATCTTGTTGTAGTATAGCCCTAACACCACAACAAATCTGCTTGGAGAGCAGGTTATTGCCCATACTGTGGTTAACACCATCCCAAAAGGGTGGGAAAAAAGGTTTCCAAGGGTTTCCAAATGGTATGCATATGCTTCAGCATTGGGAGCAAAAACGGTCGCCCTGAGGCTGATTTAGGGTACATTGTGCTTATCAGTGATTTATGGTATCATATCAGATTATTTATCAAATGTATTTTCTACCTATATACTTTATACACTAAACATACAACATAAACATTTGACATTTACAGGCTATTTCCATAGGGTATTTTGATGATATTTTCACAATTCCCTCTGATTTTCAGGTGGTCTTAAAAGTCTTAATCCATGGTGGCGCCTAAAACTCTTTCCGAGTTAATAATTACATACTTGTAAATGTCGGCATTTCATAGAACACTACTGCCAAAGTTATGACATTTATTAGGCCTGAAAAATAGGCTGTGTTTAGGTAGCACTACCTACCATATTCTTTGGTCCTATCCTAATTTCCTTATGGGCATTTTGGGAAAATATCAGGTTTTTGGAGCTTATGGAGAAAAGATTTATTTACTTTTTTAGGATCCTGTTTGTCACGTCGGAAGATAAGGAAATTTTCAGTTGACCTAAATAAAATTCTTCAAAATATGAAAATTTACCATAATTTCTTCTGACCCTGTTACCTGAACGCAACAGTTTTAGGCTTTAACAGGTATAAATATTGAACATGTAATATAGATCACATATGGCCCAGGGCTTCATGCAATGAATTGATTTTGCTATCTACAACCTGTGAGTACAATATGTATAAGTAGAAATATGTCACTCAAAATCTCAGTTGAGCTACCCACATTGATAAGTCAAAACTAATATCTATGCAATTAATATTTAGCAAGGTGAAAATCTGCTGTATAAGCCCCTTTTCAATCTATTTGTACACTAATACACTGAAATATAATGCTCTTATTTTAATCTCCATCACAAGCTTTGTCAAAATGATATACTGCATTGTCTTGTACTCCTAGTATTAACAAAGATAGCGATTGTCGAATTAAACACGCAGGTAATGCCAGTGCTGGGACTGAACACACACACTGTGACACCGTTTACGCCTTCCACAGCTGTAGGCTGCCAGTTGCCGGACACGGTAATGATGCAAGGCCTAAACATGATCTGGTTGCAGTAAAAAAGGCATAAAAACAGCTAAGGCCAGTGGGTAGACAAGTGTCTGGAGCACCGTGCGGTGTTTCGTGTTTCACCGCCTTTCTGTGTTTTATTCTGTGCTTAACCCCTACCAGCTTGTGTGAGGCCAGGGTAAGTTTATCCTTAGCATGCTTAGTTTATCACTCAGTCCCCAATATGTTTTATAGCCTATGAACGGTCTTTGCTGTATTCATCGTCGTTTGGTGAAGAGTTTTAGCACCTACCTGCTGAAAAAGTGTCTTAATTTGCCAATTCCCATAGGCTCCCATGTGCTATGTTTATCGTCAAAATCTATCGCCCAGTATAAATCTAATATGCTCAGTTTTCTAGAAGAAAAGCACCAGAACTGTAAGGTTTGCTCTTCACCCTTTTTCATAGGGAAAACACAATTCTTTTTGGGAATTGTTACTCTCTAAAGAAGACTAGGACCTAAGGTACATGAATCAACTGTTCATACATTCATTTTCCCTTTTTTTACAAGAAATTCCCACTAAAGTCTGCCATTCTGATCAACCGTCCACGGTCGAAAAGGCGTCATCCTGGGCCGATTATGATGATTTTCATTGGATTTGACATACCTAACAAGCCCGTACCGTTAGCAGCACTTTCACGGTTCAAATATCAAAAGCTGCCCTAGATAGATGCCAAACCGAGTATATCAGTCACTATAATACGAAACGCTTTATGAATCATTCATGATTACATAATACATTATTCATGAATCAAGGCTTGCATTTATCCTATTTGTTTGTTCAGAGCTTTTGTTTTGTCGGTTGTGCACCTGAAAGAATCCTATTTAATCGTTAGAGTGCCAAACAAATGAACCAAAGGGTGGAAAATTTCATATCTCCAGAGGATTAAGACTGTTTAACAGAACCGCTGTGGACACATTTTCTGACAGTAATCCTTGATATCCCTTTCACTCAAAAAAGAGACAGGAAATTATGACACAACCACATCACTAATGAAAGGGACCTTGGGATTCATTGCTATGAGTATCAGTATAATAAGTAAGTATCATATCTGTCTGATATCAGCTTAAGAAGAGAGAATCCAACAGTGACGATATCTACCAGGAGTCTGACCGTGCACCAACCAATGTGATGGGAGAACTGATTGCTTCCAGCCCCAATTTGGCCTGCTATTTGTTTTATGGGTTATTAATCTTCAAACTCTGGTGATAAAGGCCCTCCTGTATTCTGGGCTATATATGGACTGTGCCACTGTGTGTCAACACTGCTCTGTGTTATGATTCCCACACCTATATGTTGTTAGCCATACATGCATAATGATACAGAGTGCTATCTCAAGTCACCATTAGAGTAGGCCTAATTGCTCATTGTTAGGTGGCATATCATACGTGGTCTGTCCCTACATTAGAGTCTGATGTGATATGCCCCTCGGTGTGCCCTACCGGCTTACACCTAATTCCTTGAGAATCATTTCTTGGAACATCCATTAGGCTTCAGTGTCTTAAGTTAGCCTGGTCTGTAAATTCTCTCACTCACTGGAGTAACCATTTCCAGGAAAAGTGGATCACCATTAACCATTTTCAGCACATAGTGATGCTGTGCCGATGCTGCTTTCGCTCATCATCCCCATCTAACGTGGTTCTTATAAAACACTCCCGGACCAAAATGCAGTAGAAAATCAGTATTTAAACAGTAGAAAAACAGTGTGGTGTGACAGTAGTGATTCAGTGTGAAGGCAGCATTAGAAACAGTACCATATCAGCATCTACTGGCATTCTACTGCTCAGCACACAGAACATGGCAGCTGTGATTCAGTAGCAGAACAGTAGTATTAGCAGCATGCAAGCAGTATTGAATCAGTTGTCCCAATTATGTAAATGAGATGGCAGCATTTAAACAGTATCTACTTATTTAATGCTGCATGACCATATATGGGGTTGGGGCAGTGTTCAATCAGCACTACTGCATGACTGCTGCTATAGCAGTAGGTGAGCAGTAGATCATACTGAAAACTACTGCTGGGGGCAGGTAGAAGCATAAAAGGAGCAGCCGCTGCTTTAGTACTGGCACTACCAATGCCTTTCTAGGTGGTCCTTGCTGGATTTGAACTTGGGATCTTCTGATTACTGTACCAACGCATTAGCCCCCTGAGCCACCACCCCATCAGATATGTGGAGCTGTCATTACTCCCTAGTAGTGCATGCAACTCATATAGGAGGGGGCAGTATTGATTCAGTAGTACTGGGTAACTTCTATCATAGAAGAAGGTAAGAGTAGGCATGTCTGATAAAGTACTGCTATAGTAGAATGCCTTGCATTTTATTGGTGTTAAGGTGATAAGACAGCAGCTTTGTAATTATCACTGATACATGTATACTATGTAGGGAAAAAAAGTGGCATGATGGTGACCAAAATAATACTTGATGATTCAGTACATTTATGCCCTACATAAAGTCAGTGACTAATTCCTCGCTTTCACACACCCCAACATCATGTGTATCCATTCCTGCCACTCAATAACATAATCAAATGCAAAGGTATAATTATGCTTTTCTTAACAAACACTGGATAGTTTCAGAATTTCATAACTGAATCTTTTGTTCACAATCATTTGACATTCACACTATGGACTGTCTCAGAAGCATCAGGTCAGTAGCCCAATAAATAACCGATGAATGGACAGAGCGATACCAGTAGATAGTCAGTAGACTACTGCATCTATGCTGCTGCACAGAGTGTGACATTTTTGGTATCTATTAAGATTCAGTTGAGAGTCAGTAGACTACTGATTCTAGCCTGAAAATGCAGTGCATACTCAGTTGATAGTCAGTACACTACTGAGTCGATACTGAAAATGCAGTGTAGAGTCAGCTGTTTTGGAAGTATTTCAGCAGTACCTACTGCAAAATGCAGTTGTTGATCAGCATATTCTCAGTAGCTACTGATAGGAGAAGTAGATACTGCCTTCTGGTCCGGGGACCAGAAGGGTCACCTGGAATTCCTAGTGTATTCCGCATTAGCGGATTCCTTAGTGGGCTGACCAGGTATTACGTAATGCACCCTGAAAAGTTTGCACTGAATGAAAGGAATCTTCTCATTGGTCAATAATGTATTCCGCTAGGTCGGAATACATGTACACCGCCGCAAGTTACTTTGTATCGAGCCGATATCGAGGTCCTGAGGTTCGATATCGCCATAAAGAGATAAGTACAGTTAGCCATCATGAGTATAGAACTGACCAGTCGAACCTCTCAAAGCTTTTGGGCATTACAGCCGCTATCAAGTAAGCGCTCTTCATTATTCCTACCAAATCAAGTCTGTACACGATTGTTCTTTTTTTTTAAATACATACTAAAAGTGGTGGTTGAGCCGTAAGAGATGTTGGTGATGTACCCCCCCCCCCACCCACACACACTATTTTATGTTGAAAATACAGAATGTGATAAGACTTACCAGGTTTTAGCTGGTAATCTCTCAGATTTTCGGCTGCTTCCCCTAACTGCTGTCAATACTCATTCATACCTAGGCATTCCCAATAACAAAACCCATGTAAATCACAATGGATGGAGAATACACCCTCCAAGTACAAGTTCCCAGTTTCTGAGTATTCCCTTTCAGGTACAAATCTATTTCTACGTGCTCACATTAATTCTGCTCACAGCTTTACCCCCTGCTTCACTCCCAGCCCAAGGGAGCCTATAGCCCCGCCTATAGCCTCTCTCCCCTCCCCATACTATGTATCCCCTTCAGTGCCCCCTAGACATAGTGTCCTATCCTTCCTTCTCTAACCTCCCACTTGCCATTCAACTCCCATTCATCATTAGACGCAGTGACGTCAGCAGTGTCGTGACGTCATCATGGCCGCTGTCACGTGATCGGTGGTCATGTGATGTGGAAGGGATGGAGTGTAACTCAGAACCACTCCCATTCCATTTAGAGCCCCTCCTCTCCATCCCACCCACCTCCTTCTCAATCAGGACATGAGGTAATGGGTATGTCTTGGGCATGTTAAGTATTGGACTGGAAGTGCCACAGGCTTGACACGAACCACCAGGATCAAACAGATCTTGGAGAGTTATTCATGGTCATGAGAACTTTCTTGAGGGGAGAATGCTGTGTCCCCAACTCAAAAATAAATTCAAAACGTCTACATAATACTCCACTCTAAATGGGTTTTATTTCATCTATCAGTCTTAAAAGATATCATCTATCGATCAGTTTAGTCCTACTGGTACAAGGGTACCAAGTAATTTACCTGCCTATCTCTAGCCCTAATACCAATCAGCACTATCTCCAAATTAGTTCTGCATACCCTGGGGAATTTCCTGACTGTTCCACCACCAGTACCTAAGGGGGAAAAACACTAACTAATCAATCAAATCCAGGCCAGGCATATCTTATACATCCTTTTACCATTAGAGACACACAGCATAACTTAAACATAGATGCGTATACATTTAAGCCTTATTATACTATATATTTTATTTATTTCTTTTCATTCCCCTTTTCCAGCCATCCCAGACAACAGTTGTGCACCCGGGTCTGCTGTAGTTGGTGACCTGTGTGATAAACAATACATATTGATCTGTTGATTAGGACTGCAGGAAACCAACTGCACTTGTCTGTAGTGTCTGATTCTACCACCAGGTGGCCGTGCTGGTAACCGGCGTGTTACCAATAAACATAGTTACTGCAGTACCTGCAGCAACCAGCGACACGATCATCTAATAAATTACATTATGTACCCATGGTCTATTGATCTTTTGGCTTTTAGGTGCGTTTGTCCTTGCTTAGTTTCTACAGCCATGAAGAGATGAGCAACAATTAACCTGGGGACCAGCTCCGACAGGGAAAGAATACAAAAGCTGAAACACTGTTTCGGTAACTCTTTGAAACTCTCCTTTTTCAGGGGCGTAGAAAAAAAGGGGGGGCTGCCCCCCCAACCACAAACCTGGTGGGGCCTGAGTATGTCTGCCCCCCCCCCCCAAAAAAAAAAAATTTGTCAAGACCTTGATGCATAAGCATCCAACACATTTCAGAATAGATCTTTATGGTAATGCGATAAGTTAAATGGGGGTTTTAGCCTCAAGTCAGACCTAAAAGTGACCAAAAATAAATCTTTTATACGAGTGTTGAAGCAATTTATATTGCAGGTAACTCGGAAAGGTTCATACCAACGAGGGGTGAAGCGATTTGAATTGCACGTAACTCTGACAAGTGCTTAAATAATAACTGAAGCCTGAAAAGGAATCATAAAATTACCAAACCTTCACCAAGAGGTTAAATCCCCAACAGCAAAATATCGAAAATTTTGTGATGTCAGGAGTCAGGTGGAAGTATTGTGACAGTGTCAAACACTTCTCTGCCCCCTATAAAAAAGTTAACAATAAGAGTGATAATGTGCCCATTCATGAAAAACACCTCAGTCCTCCCTGCTAAATAATGAGCCACAGTGGGTGACAGGATGTAGCTGACATCAGCACTGTTCTATAGAGGTGGTGGCTCCTAGTGAGAAATGAGTGAACTAGGCAGACTGAAGGGTTGTAGCTGGCTCATATTTTATCAGGGTAGGACACAGGATGTACTTAACATAGGTGGACCAAGTATCAGAAAATCTCTCCCCTTTCAAAATATCTTATCTATCGCTATATATTCATGTAATATTATGTGTTAGAGTAATGCTATTATACACAGTTATATGCTGCTATATTCAAGTGGAATAAACCAAGAAGAAAACACTATGTTATAGAATATTCATTTCCCATTACCCCCTAGCTGGAAACACCTCAGTTCCCCCTGCTAAATAATGAACAATGAGACCATCACCCTGTTTAAAAACGGCGGGAAACCTGACACCCTAAGCTGACACCTCAATAGAAAAGCATTGAGAGCACAAAGGATGTTGCTCCCATTTTGAGATGACCTACTTTTTTAAAACCTTAATATCAGAAAGATAAGAACCAGATAACAGGTAACAATTACACCTCTATGTTCCTGAATATGTACACTATTTTATGACAGGTTTCATTTTGCTTCATATTTAAGCATTTTCATGTTATTTGAGGTTGAAGGGAACAGTCCCATCTCTGAAACAGGCAATTTAGTTCTTAAAGTGTCACCCTGCCCCCACCTGTCTCTAAAAACTCGGAAAAGTAAACTTTCCGAGTTAATAAATTCTACATAGATATGTATAGGTGTCGTCTTGATAAAGTGGACAATTCAAGGTCGCCACGATGGGGCCCGGCTGGAACACCCACTGCCCCCCCCCCCCCGTAAAGATTTGCTTCCTACGCCTCTGTTTTTTTGTCCCCCTCTCCGTTCCACCTCCGCAAGTGCATGATCTCCATTTTCACCAGAAGCGACGTAGTGGAAATCCTGAGCCTCTATCCATTTCTTCACTGCGTCCACCATTTTACTGGCTGCTTAAGCAGCGGGGTGGAGGATCAGACAGCCATAGTAACACAATCGAAAACCTATGGCATCACCATCACAAACTAATGATGGGAATTCCCAGATTCTAATGGTATCAAAAGGACTGCGTAAATATCCGCAAATGACAGGTAGGTATCTGATTTTGCCCCTATGGTTTAGATGACTTTGTATATACCCTTAGGTGAAGCCCAATTGCTGGTCGTGTCTTGGCACACGCCTGTTCATACCACCAACACCGATATCATATCGATATGTGTGATTGGTTAACACCCAGGTGACAGGCCTGGGGAATAGGGAGGCTGTGTGGGTGCTGCTAGAGAGGCGCTGGTTATATTGGGGAAGCTATAGATTGTCGACAAAGGCTTAGGCTGTTTGGTTGTACCCAGTTGTACAAAACTGAGGCGTACAAACTATCAAATTTTAATTCATTTATTCGTTTATTTTTTATTATTATCTATTCAGTTCATTTTTTATTTATTCATTTATTTAATTACTTTTTAGGGGGTATTGCAAGGGAGAAGGATGTGATAATAGGTGACGATTCGAGGTCGTGTTGTCGTGGAGGGTTTTGGTGGGTATGGGGTGAGAAGACCTCAAAACTTTTTTTATGACCAATACTCACACCAAGTACTACCTTCCAAATACAAGTTTTCAGAAATATAGTGTCTGAAGACCTAGAAATACCAGGTACCTCTACTCGGCAGTTTCTCGATAAGTATTCTCCCTCGTCCAGACTAACTGATGTTAATGCGTCAAGAAAAAAAAAACACAGACCACCAGTTCCCGTCTGATCCATTTGCACTCAAACAAAGATGCCACATACATAATGGCATTCTTTTTGAGACTTTTGTCATTCAAAACTGTGAACACAATTAAGACTTTGACTGGACCTGTCACGGCTATCCAATTCATGAAGATTCATGCATTTCAATGGTCTAATGAAAGCATGTTACGATTATTCTTCACCTTGGAGAATTATACCAACGGAGATCACTTATTTAAATCTAAACTGTTGATCTGTTGATATGGAGCCATCAATAATATTAGCAAGTCTATACCTTTGGTCATTTCCTGGATTATTTCAAGATAAAAGTAGTACTAGAAAGGAGCGATTGCCATGGGAACTCTGTGGGCGGCAACGTCAGAATAAATAAGATTGTCTCCCAGTGATCAAGAATTCTGCTGGGTACCTGCCCCTCCCGTGTCTGCTTCTTCTCTGTGATAACAACGATTATCTGGATTTCTGTCTGGTAGATCTCACTGAATAAAAGCATTTCATTATAGCATAAGCTACCTTTGAATGTTATAACAACAAAAATCATACTTATTTCGTTGAAATAGCCTAAATGATTTACGGCATATCCGACCTACCGACCCTAGATACTTGAGGCATGTAACTGGAAACACAACTTTATTTTTTTTGGCCTTAGTATGTTATGTCTAAAAAAGTGACCATTTCACCCATTTTCTGGTGTCAAAAGCTGTCACTTCTACAACCGCTATGACTGTCTATACCGGTTTATCGGTATTGGTTCGAACCATATACTTTATAATATGACAGGTCTTAGCAGTGCTTCTTCCAGACCCAATGAAAGATCTTCTACAGGCCATACTGTGCTCTGTGAACACAGGCCACACTAGCCTCTGTTCATATAAGAGTTTTCTGCAACGCTGCAACAAATCCGCTGTAGACCCATTCAACCCAGGCCAGACATCATATAGTGTGTCTACGGTACAGCACTGGAGGGTAGGTGTGTGGGCTGTGGTTGCCTCCCATCCTCCTGGTACCGCCCAATCGATAAGTATACGACTATAGGACGCAGTATAGAGGCCTAGTGGAGCCGCCATTTTGAATTTCGCTGGTTGAGGTAAAACCCACTGATAAGACTTACTATGATGGGTACCTGGTCCCTGGTTAACATCCACTTCAAGGGACATGCTGGTCCCATGTTTTCAGTTCTTATCAGTGTGTGTCGGCAGAACCAGCTCCAGACCAGCTAGTGGCCAATAGGGAGGGCCTATAAGGGGGAGGTAGGGATACGTACTGGGAGAATATTGAGGTATCCCTGGGCACAATGCCACTTCAGCCAGCCCAACCCCACCAAAATCACATTACAGGTCGCCTTTCTCTACTTCGATCACTGCGCTTTCCTGCTATTTTTATATAACAAGTTTTACAATCTGTCCATAGTACCTGGATCAGCTTGTATCTTAATTATCCTTTTAATCCCCCCCCCCCTACACATCTTCCCCTTCAACCAAATGTACCAATTTGCCCCCTGTCCACAGGCACACCAATGCATGCATGCACTCCCTTCAAGACCCATGTCTCTTCCCATCGATAACAACCATAAGACTCTACTCATAATGGGCACCTTCCGTATAAGACGCACCCTGCAGCAGTTGTATATCCAGGATTTGGAAAAGGAGGGGACGCGGCCCCAAAGGAGGGGGAACACCCCCTATCTTTGGGAAATTTTTGGGTCCAAAATATGTAGTTAAACTCTTAAGTACTAGGAAAAAACCACCTCTAAATCAGCCACTGTGCAGATTCTATGAGGTGTATACTATAGGTCGTACATTTGCTTTGGCCCCTTCACTTTCATATGTCGGTATCACAGTTCCCTCTTGCTTATGTCCCCAATTCCCTACTTCCTTTCCCACTGATGCTTGCCGATTTGCCCCTCCCCTCTTCTTGTCCTCCTAGACACATACTGGGGTGCCCTATAACTAACAGAATTCCCTTATTCATGGGTGCTACTTCTTATCCCACACGCCTTTCTGGTAATATGCCTTGTCTCCAATTTCCACATTGGGACAGTCCTATTTCCTGTGTGGTGGCCGTTCCGGCTATCTCCCTCCGTTTTCCCCCATCACTTAACTCGGTGCATGGGCCACTCGGTCTTCAGCCCTTGCTGCGGGCTATCACAACGAAGTCCCCATCCTTTTGGCCTGGTAGAAATACTTCCTGGGTCGCAGGGCAATGGGATGTCTCTACCCGCCTGCTGTACTGCAGTCAATACTATTAGTGTAGTATATAATCAATACAGTCTCCAATGTTTCAGGGCAAATTCTAAAGTATCTGTAAGTCAATGGTTGGTATTCCTGTGTAGACTTGTGGTCGGAATTCAGGTTACTAGGCACCGAATGGAAAAGAAAACTAATGATGGATACCAACTTAAGACTATTTCAATTTTTCCTTAAGATGCTGTTCTATAACATTAGAAAGAATATCACCGTGGCTTTAGCATGTGAGTGAGAAGGCGTAGACAAACAAGTTCCTCAATCTATCACCCAGCACTCTAGACAGACATACCTGCTTCTGCTGATCGATCATCAAGCGATCTGTCTAAAGTTGTGCCTGCTCCATCAGGGGTGTGTTCGATATAATATAGACTAGTCACATTTAGTATTTCAGGCATATCTGTCTATCGATGTGAATAGTTTAATACATCGGTCATATCAGCGATACTAGGCTGATTTGTCATAAAATTGTCTTTCATTCCCCAGTTTCTAGTTTAAGTTATTTCCCGGGAGTTATTTTCACCTTGTGCTAGGATGATGCTGACCAGTTTCTTGCACAGCTTCATTTCACTAAAATCAAAGTTTGAATAAAATGTCAGCAGTCAATTTTAATTCTTAAAGACTCATCAAAACTCAAATCGGACAGCAGAATTTCAAGATTGAAAGTGTGATAGGTCGATGTAGAGCCTCAAAATCTCAAAGTTCCACAGACAAGTACCTGATTCCCACTACATTGTAGTTGATTGTTTAAGGCACTTAACTTACACGCATTCATCATTTTCTCACTGCCCTCCCATTTTTACTGTTAATACCGTCTTTAAGCTATGGAATCTTCTTTCTAATCGTGGAGAGATGGCCGGGTAAATTCCAATAGGGACCTTCTCCATGCATGGCTTCTCTCAAAGAGAAGCAATACTTGGAGTGGGAGAACGGCGGGGATAATATTAGAAGATATTATTAATATTTTTGCAGTAAATGTCTTTAATGTCACAATAGGATGTCACCATATCTTCCTCTCTATTTCACTATGACAAGTCGTTCACCCAATGGGTTTTAATAATTAAATGTGAAACCATTGCCAAACACTGCAATACAAACATGAAGGATATTGGATGGGTGTGGACCACTAAATTTGACATGGTGACATGGCAATTTCTTAAAATCGACATGTGACATGAGAGGTTCTTAGAGGTGACATGGGACATGGGGATTTAAGTGACATGTGACATAACCATTTCTTAAAATCGACATGTGACATGAGAGGTTCTTAGAGGTGACATGGGACATGGGGATTTAAGTGACATGTGACATAACCATTTCTTAAAATTGACATGTGACATGGGGGACCCCCCATCCACACCCCCTATTGGAGTCATCCGACTGCAATGGGCTAGCTATCATCGTACAGAGGTGGAAGCTAATACACCATAGAACTCAATTAGTAGCGATTTTGATTCATTTTCAAAGCAGACCACAAAGTCCTCTACAAATTGCCCCCTCCAAAAAACAACAACAAACCCAAACAACAACAACAACAACAACAACAACAACAACAACAACAACAACAACAACAACAACAAACATTTGAAACTTCTAAGTTGCTGCATTGGAGGCAGATACGAAATCTGATAACATAAGCAAAATTGAGATTTACTCTGCAGCAGCATCCATTATTAGGAGGTGCCGGAGTCCAACAGACAAAGTTGCTTCTATAACCCTATAGGATGCCATGAAGGAAATCAATACAACAGGGCTTTAGTGGGGGGGGGGGGGGGGGGCTTATCTTGACCTTAAACCAGGCCACGTCCCTATTGTCCTACCTCAAGAACACAATGGCTCCTTGTTCGTCATTCACATGAAAGTTCATAGATAGGTAGGATAGACCTCATTGGGAGGAGATACATGTGCTCACAATGTTCATATCTCTATAACATCAGACCTACTTTTAATGTGGACAAAGTATAGCTCTTATCAGAAGGGTGGAGAAGTGCTGTCAGACTCTGTGTCTACAGGTTATCCAGCAGAGCTCTGTATACACACACGGCTGACACATTCACTGACAGACAATGTCGTAAATGACAAACGCCCCAAACAATGTCGTAAAAGACAGAACGATGTTCCCCATAAAAATTTACTGGCCTGTTGTTACACAGTGTAAACAGCATGTCTGTATTGGTCCTCCCCAAAAGTACCCTTCCTGTTGTAACTATTAGAAAGTGTCTTAAACCACTACGCATTTTTTCTATTAGACTAGTATTTTTTATGCAAAATGGTCCTCACAACAAAAGGGGCGCCCATAAGCTGTTCTAAATCTATTTTTAGGCCTCTGATGCTGTCACAGCGGCTCCTGGTGGATCTCAAGGTCTGTGAGTAACTCACTGTGTTTTAACCTTGAGCTAAACAAGAGCTGCTTAATTCACGTGACCTCACATAACGTGACTTGCCTCTAGTATCTGACTCTAATACTCTAGAGGTCCAGTCATTGACTTGGCTGCATAGAATTCAGTACATATGGCAACGACTACAATGACTTTAGAGCGTGCACAATGGCATATAGGGAATACTCAGATTTCTTTATCTAGTCATGTCAGGCATGTAGAACAGATATGTCGTCACTACATCATCGACATTGTCCAGAATCCCTATGTCTACAGCTGAATACCGCCTCCCTCGCAAAGCCAATGAGACTTTCTCCATCAAGTCCCTAAGGTTTCTGGAAGCGTTATTCACACTAGATGTACCGAGAGCATGGATAAACGCGAAGGGGAAACTAGCACTTCTGTTTGTACAAATTTGATTTTTTTTTCTCCAATATGTTACTATCAGATGGCCCATCCCTCCGACATAATCCTACTTTACTTCCTTTCCTCTTTGGGGAGTCAAATAAAGCAGTTACCAGGTCTTGTCATCAACACTCTCCAAACACAAACCACATGCCCCAAACCCCCAGCAGAGCCTGTTCTGTGACATGGTTGGAGACCAAGTTCTGGGACGCTGGGACTGGAGAGGGTGATGGGTGGGGGCTTTTCTTGAAGAAGAGAAGGCCCATAGGTTCCTTCCGACTAGCTGCAATGGGCTGGGTACACATGGAATAACAACTATTCTTGGAAGTACTGTGACACATACTTGAGCAGCTCCTATCCACATTCCAGCAGGATGAGGTAGGGTGGCAGCTCTGTTGCCACTGTCAGTCCACATTTGTATAGATACAATTGTTAAAACCTCTCTCTCTCACTCCCCATGCCCATATGTATTGTGTGCACTATGCTTATATAAACCAGTTTTCTATAGGGGTCCACTGCATTTGACAGGAGCGGGATATTCAGCTAACCCAGAATGTTTTCAAGTCTCTTGTAGTCCTTCTGGAATGAGAGGTGGCGAGGAAGTGGACGGCCTTGGGAGTATAATATGGATCTGATATATAGACAAAGGTGCACGAGAATTGGTCAGCAATGAGGGTTATCACACGAGGCGAAGCCAAGTGTGATAACCCTCATTGCTGACCAATTCAAGTGCTCCTTTGTATTTATCTCAAGTTAATTTAGTCAAATATGTTCAAAATTCCATTCATTTGGCATTAGAAATGATTTTATCATCAATCATTTGAACATTTTTAATGTTTTCCCTTGCAGTGTGATACAGGGAAGGGTTATCACACTGGGGGGGGGGGGTGTGATACGGAGGTTCTTGGTTAAACCTATGGGGCTCTTGTATTCAACTTGAGATAAATATATATATATATATATATATATATATATATATATATATATATATATATATTTATCTGGTAGCGGACCGTACACGTAATGTATTTTGTTTTTAATTAACCCTTTAAGGACCGCTAATCAATGACTAATTAATGCATCATGTCCATTGGTCGTCATAATGTATGAATGCAGCCCATGGTGAGTAACGCACCAAGGCTACATTTATATGCATTATGACGACCCTATGGGATCGCTACACCAGGAGGGGTCGGCATGATTCTCCAATGAAGTGCTGGCATGTAGTCTTGTCAGCACTTCATTGGTGCATCATGCTGACCAATGAACACGATGCCCTCTTGGATCAGCGGTCTTACGGGGTTAAATTATGATTACTTGGGTATCGGGGTAATTAACAAGAAGTACCTCCATGACAAAATGGATCAACTTACCTTACTGATTTCGTCAACTACTCGGAGAGCGTCGCCTGAAACGTATAGGATGGCCCGTTGGTATTTGCCTTTGCATTGCTGAAAAAAAGAGTTAAAGGAGTGAGTCAGGAAATTAGAATAAGAATTCCAAATCCAAAGACATGCTGATGTCTAGTGCACAACACAGGAAAACAAACATTAATTGTAATTCTTGAATAAAAAGGGCATGACTGCTACAGATGCATCTCCTACTACAGCAAGCCTCAGTATACAGAACTACTTTGCAATCTTCTAATTTCATAAAAATGATACTTTAAACATGATATTTTCTATATAACTTCATCCTAACTGTGAATTCTACACACCACAATGAATAGGGAAATGTCACGTTGACGCATTAAATAGAAAGTGAAGAAATAAGTATATGATAGGTATTTACCTATAGGTATTGGTAATTATTGATTTTAAACAGCAAGATGAGTCAAAGTTTATTGAAAGATGGTGTATATGAAGTGTGTTTATCCGATGTACCGGTAACCTATGGCGTCAGAGCTTAATTTATGATAGTACCCTAAAGTGCAATTGGGATTTTATATACAAGGGGTCTATTGATGACTATGAGAAGGGGATGCTGAAAGAGATGGATGGACGAGAAACCTGTGTGAGGAATAGTATTTAAGAGGTGCATTCAGTTTTATCCCTGTATTCATGAGAGAGGTTGTTATATCCTTGTCACGTTATATGGATGAGTTGCGAGAAGTATACCGGTAGTACTACATCTATAGATATGACTGCTATCTGCTATTTCCCTTCACCAAAAATATATATACATGTGCAAATTTGAACAGATGGGTAACATATATATTTACTTATTGCCCAAAGATTGATGGGCTTGAATCGTGTATTATTCATGAAATATTTGTGTGAACAAGTAAGCAGGACGGATATCCCATGTAAGGGCATATGGACTATCCTTTCTGCTTACCTATACTCTTACTTATTTGAAGATATCCTTGAATCACAGGATGAATAATCTATTCATATCCACCCAATTATCAGGCTTAATCTAACATTAGGAACACCGGTCAATGGGTTTATATAAAATACAAATCAAGTCCGAATGGTTTCCACACTTTTACATCTATACTGTATAGGTGAAGTCACATGCAGGAAGAATCTGGAGCCGACATCACTTTATCACAAAACAGCTTCTCATTGAATCAAACGATCTCAGATTCTACTGACGGTCCTTTAAGAGCAGCTCACGGGAGCAGCTCATTAAAGGGAAGGAAATATCTAAAAATCCCTATTCTGTATAAAGACTACGCCCTTAGGAGTAACCCATGTTGGGAGGTTTGCACTACCGTATTAGTCCATTTCCAGGGGGACCGGTGCAAATTTATTCCCGTGTTACCAATGAAATATTTGATATGGGATTCCCAAAGAAAACCATTATACAGAAAATTTGAAGTATTGTATCACCAAAGTCATGTTTGGATATAGCGAGGCCCTCATCCCAAACAGGCTTGACAGTGGTGGCCCATATCCCATCTCAACTCCCTCCCAATCCAATCCCATTTTTCAAACCTGGGGCCAGGCAAACTCTCTCACTTCTCATACCTCTGGCCAGGCAACCCATCTCAGCTGAGTGGCTGGTGGCCAGCTGGGGCGGTGCTGCCACCTCCTCACCAGGTCCCAATGACATTTCATTGTGGCTGATGGCATTATGTTGCCGCCTTTAGACCCTGGTATCTATCTATAAGGCTGTAGCAGGTTGTTGTGGCACCGCCAGTAGAGGTATAAACTTTACACAATTGGTTTTGCTGTTTTTGATACTATTGGTACCATGAAAGTTATCTTCGAGATAAAGTGGAGGCTTCCACAGTAATTTGACAAATACTTGGCTAAGACGTGTACCACTTTGAACCCTTCAACTCTTTCCTCTCGTTCCAGCAAGTACTGAGTTATCTTGGATCTTTTAGACTGTGCCACCACAAAGACACTCCTTCCTGCCCAGACCCCCAATACTGCCAAGGTAAATACCCCTCGTCTTAAGATAACAAATTACGGGCCTGACTTGTATTAGAGAACACAGACATTGTCAGGACGTCAAAGGTTACCAGTCTAGCATTGACGGTCGTGTCCGGCGTTTGACATTTGTCCTGTAATTTCTGAGAAACTTTGAAGATTTAAAACTCACATGTTGTCCAACTCTATTCTAGTGTTTAGGCAGACAATTACAGTTTTGGCTAGCATACGTCGAGTTTGGCATTGTAGCCTATGAGGGTACGACTGCCTATACACATTAATTTTGTACTACGATGTACTAAAGGGGTGAAAACCACCATCCTCTTTGACGGCTATGTAAACTGCAATCATATTAAAGCCACCGCGAGGACAAGACCACCTCCTATGTTCCAGATGATGTATGGAATGCCTTGACTTTGGTAGAAGACAATCAGTTAGCAGACCTACACGTGGATGGAAACCATCCACGGCACACACTCAGGAGACCTGACTGAAGTAAAAGGTGATCACCATGGGGGCAGATTTGTTTTCACCTCCAGCTTAGAGTTCCTAAGGAGGGTTATTGATGTTCCACTGGGGGCCTTAATTTTGTAAACACTGCAGGCTTAACCCAAGAGTTTTTCTTTCCTCGTTAACACTGAATCCTCTCAAAAGTTTCATTCCCTCACATGGAAGAGCAAGAAAGGTGAGGAAACTTGATGGTTACCTTGATACCTCGCCTACAAAGCGCACCCTGAGTTTATGCCATACCTATATGGAGCGTCTGGAGTCATATCTTTCATAATTGGAGGTTTAGCACTGTCCTATAGGTTGATATCCTCGCCTATAATGTGCACCCTGACTCCAGGCAGATTATATGGCACAGAAAGAGGCTATCTTCACGTATAAGCAGCGCCTTACATGTGAGTAAGTGAGGCAAAATAATTGGTACGGGGTGGGATATCATCAATTCAATATTCAGGTATATGACACATATTTGAGACATGTCATGTGCAGTTTAGTCTAGAAAAGCCTAGACAGGAGAATACAGCACGCGTAGTATCTCTTTTCAACACAGCAGCATTGGAGAAGATAGTCCGACTGGCGTAGTACCCATCTAACATGCCATCTCCCGGTCAATCCTAATTTGATTTCTTCTACCGCCGCCTCCAGGTGCACTGCTGCCATAATGCTAACCTGAAGTGTCTCTTCCTCCAGACACTGACGGTTTGATAGGGAGGGGGGGGGGGGGGTCAGCAGCGTCCACTACAGTCCCCACTGTAGCACAGAACGGGTTGTAGCATAGGTCACACAGTGTCAATGCACATTGATATTCAAGACCTATCTATAGCTGCCAACTGTAAAACACCATTGTCACCATCGGAATTCTGAAAAAAAGGTTAGGAAGACCTGACTGATCGTCACTGATCCTGGAACCAGATGAGAATGTTGATTCAACACCAAATTGATTTTCATGGCCACTGAGTAGGATCAAAAACTTAGGTTATCTGAAGCTCTCAAGCAGTATCTTATGCAAAAAAAAAAAAAACAAAAAAAAAACTCCCTGCGTTAAATAACAAGCATTCACAAAGTGCCCACCACTGGGGTGATTTACACAGCAGTGTTTGTAAGGGGGAGGGGGTGTTCAGCAGGTAACGTATCGCTCACCCCGCTGGGGATGCTAGCCCTTTCAGCCAGACTTACAACCGTGATTAGGCACTGACATGGCTGGCATTTGGTCAGCACCCCCGGACTGTGACATTGACCTTTAAGCTGAACAGCCTCTCAGCAATAAAGCATACAGAGAGGTAACAGCTAAGGCAGACAAAGGCACCAGACTCCACTCTGTCTAACTGTATGTATTTTATATTAAAGTCTGTTATGATCACTCATTTCAATCAATCAATTATTGCTGGTGCAAAAAGTCCCATTTACTTTATGAATTGGCTTACTTGACTTGTGCATGTTGGAGGAATTCTATTCTAACCTCGATTTAAATTGCCACAAGTGTCTGTTGTGATCAGCTCATCCACAGAGAAAACGCTGTTTTGATCATTTGATTTCCATATCATGCAACATAAGCATAAAAAGGTAATCTTTATTATTAATCTGTGGATCAGTTATTTCTGACATTTTGCATTCTACCCTTTGTTCTATTGGCAATTTGCGTTCTGTTTCAAGAGTGATCTCATTAGTTCCACATTTCTGGTCACTGGTGAACAAATCACAACCCACAAGGACGACCAAATATTAAACGGTGCTAATTCCTTAAAATGAGAAATGGAAATTGCTGATTTTCTCATCTCTACTAGGTGAAAGCCTAACGAGCATGATGTCATAATGTGGTTACTATAGCAACCAGAGTCGTTCTGACCTCCAAATATGGTGACTATGCATGTTGCCGTCTAGTAGGGCCTCCTTCTACATCCAGAAATGACTTAATTCCCATCCCTGGGGCCAATCGGGCGACCGTGGGGCCATTCTTTTGCCAATACAAGTTGAATAATTTAGAAGCTTTAGATTGGTCCTACAGTATCCTGGTTAAATTCAATCACTGCACTCTCAGTTTAATGCAAGAGAGGTATGACAAATGGAATCATTTATGCACAATCTTATAATATGGTCGACTTTGTGACTTGGGTTTCCCCACCAGGTCATAGCCGGACCAGAACGCAGTAGTTACTTCAGCAGGCAGTAGTACTGAAAACAATACTGATTTCACTACTGAAATGTTCAGTATATACTTAACATATACTATTAGGCTTTAACCAGTCACTACTGCTCAAACAGTAGTCTACTGAAAGTATACTAAAATCACATACTTTTCCTCTTCTACTTAAGTTATACTCCTTTGACATAGATTATTTTGAGCTTTCTCCAAGACTACACTGCAAAAAAGGTGTTTAAAGATACACACAAATTTTCTCAACACCCGCATTTAAACACCTAAACACTTGAAGTGTTTAGGTGTTTAGCTTTTGCACACTTGTACTTAAACATCTAAACACTGAAGTGTTTAAGCGTTTAGCATTTAAACACTTGGTTAAACACGTTGTAGTTAAACGCGTTTAAAATTGAATGTGTTTAGCACTAAAGAAGCGTTTAGAAAAGTGGGACAACTAAGTGTTTAAACAAGTGTTTAAGTCTTAAACACTGGTGTTCAATCCCTAAACACTGTTTTTACAGTGTACTCTTTTCATACTCCTAAGGCATAGCCCACGGGGGACATGGGAGTATATGTTTAGTATTCTACTTTTTCTATACTCTTTTACAAAGTTCGACAGAGTTCATCCTGGGGGTTGTGTCCTAGATCTATATATGGGTTAGTAGACTTATTAAGATGTGTCAGTTACAGAGCGGGTGCCAGAATGGACTGGGATAACAAGGGAACACAGAGGAAGCATATTTTACAGAATTACAATATTATATAATCTACCCCATCTTATGAAAATGTGCATGGAATACACTGTGTGCCTTCTGACCACAGTGGGATACTTTATATATAATAACAGATTTCAGAATTGTGAGTGAATCAGCCTTTTGAAATCTGTTTGTGCAACCTGGTATACTGTGTGTATTGGTGGTGGGAGGATGGGGCATTCAGGATTTGTGAGTGAGCAACTCACCAGCGGTACATTAATGCCACAGAACCCATGATTAGTTCCATGTCCTTGACCCTGGTATTTTAAGGTCTCTATACTCCAATTTTTGAAATATTAAGATATTCTGTTATATCAGAATACAGTATGAAGATGGCATAAGGCTAAACCTTTTTTCTAATTTGTTTCCTTCATCATATTGAAAGGCTGGCCCCACTATTATATTTGTGTGAGCCTAGACCAATACTAACTCTACTAATCTGAAATTGACTGTTAAAAATAATCCAGTTTCTATTGGTGGACATTAAGAAGAAAATGTTTTATACTAAAATCTAGTAGCATTGCCGATATAACAATCTTCTATCTGATAATGAATGACACCTTTAGTAGTGATTTTCATCCTATACTTCCAGCTCATTTACATACATCTATACTCTTTGGGAGTATTGTAAGAGTATTCCCCGAAAGGTAGATTTGACGTAGTACTCTTCCTATACTCCCAGCTACAAGCCCTAAAAGCTCAAACACTACTGAATTAATACTTAAATAAGTAGCCCTTTAGTATCATACTATACCTATGCTCCTACCTCATTTAAATATTTCAGACATACTTTTTCACTACTTATCATATACTCTTTGTATACTGGAGTACTACTTTCCCATTTCTGGCCTGGGGTATAGGATCTTGGCAGCACTACTGAAAGACTACTCTTCCAATACTCCCAAAGGATACTTTTCCTATACTAATTATATACTTAATATATACTACATTTTGGTCCGGGTTGGCTTGGATAGAGCCCGTATACTTTACAGAGATCTAGATAGAATGCATGCTCCACTGTAGTCTTGACCCAATGAAAGTCCTCTGTCATGCATTAGTTATTGATTGCAATAATGAGGCCACCCCAAAATTAAGTCCGTGTACAGTTCGTGCCATATTTTTGAGAATACAATTTTTCTCCATGATGAAATCCTGTATTAAATTTCCTGTCCCTCATTTGATGCGAGTATTTTCTCTTCATGGTGTTTGGCAAATTTTAGAAGACGTTGTCACCATTCTTTTAAAAAAAAAAAAAAACCGAAATCCATAGACTATTCTTTAGGGTGGCCTTACCATAAATTTCGGAAACTGCATTTTAGCCAAAAAGTCCTGCATTTTTGTCAGAAAGTCCATGAATACGAATCTTCATGAATCATGGGAATCGAGTGAGGAGGTAGGATCTGGGGGTATAATTCACATAATGATCAGAGTTTATTAGGTGAAAAAGGTATATAATTCGCTTAATGTATGGCATCTTGATAAAGGTTACACGTTTCATCACAGACTTAGTAGCACATTGAATGCAGATTCCGAATTTATATTTTTATGAGCATAACATGAATTCGTTTCCCAGCCCTTAAATGGACATTGTGTACCATCTACTCTTTTAACCACGTTCTACTACCCATGCCATTTTTATTGCAGAATGCCTACATTCAGGCACCCACCGGAAAAAAAAACTATACAAAGGCATATCCAATAGTCGTCCCAATACTACTAACCACCGTTTACCCTGAGTCCACTTCAGGTCCAGAGCCTCAGGCACACAGACTGATAAAGGCAAGCAGACATGGACATTTTGTACAACCACCCTTCAGACCACTATAGACCACAATAGGATCATGTAGAAGAAATGGGTTGTTAAATTATCTTTCTTTTTAGCTCCAATCTTTAAAAGCTTGTGTTTGGAGGCCAATTTGAATATAAAACCATCATCAGTAAGTTTCTCTCATTAGGATTATTTTTGTATGTGGTTGGTGAGAGTGGTAATTCAGTCAGTTCTGAAGCCTTTATCAGTGCAAGCCGTGGGGCGAAAACCTTTCTTACCTTAATTTCGCGGTCTCTCTTTTTCTCCTGTAAAAATGGGTTTTAATGTCTCAATCCAATTCCATTTACAATAATTACATAAGAAACGCTTCAAACAATGACAAAAAGATGAAGATTTCTATTGTAAGTTCCATGTACGTAGGAAGTCAGAAGATGTAGCGTGGAATTACACTACAAATTCATAACATGTCCTGAGGATACCTCCACTGACCTTCATTTTTGCTTTGATAAAAGTTATTGCTAATTCATATCGACTGACAAAATCCAGTAGGTAATTAAATATTTCTAATCCGAATTCCTATTTATTTCTCTTGCAAGATATCATTATTTCCAATGTATGTATATGATTAATGGGAACGCTTTAAAGATGAACGGTACTTCATAAATAAAATGTTGAAAATGACATTGAGCTGCTCTCATGATACCAATTACCTGAAGGTTTCAATATTCTCCAATTGATAAGCTTTCACTGACACCAAACTGCTTAGAGATGGGATACCACAACGCATAAAACTCAGGCATTGACCAAATGACTCCTGGGACAATAAGGTCCCACGATGGTGCCTGCATGTACGCCGAGACATGCCGGAAACCAGCAGTCAGACGCTGATAGCTTACTTCCGGACCCATCCAGATCCAAGGTAATGTCACTAGGTTATTTACCACATGCCCACTTGGCTAAAAGGCAGAGGGACACTGGATGGGTACCTTGTCGTGCTACATTATTAACCCATGAATTACAACAGAGTAAGCACCCTGTACATTTATATCATCTGACATCTTTGGTCCCATGAGTGGACATCATTTTTAGCCAAATCTTATTGGCAACTAAGGCTCTGTTTTAGTCGGGGTGTCCAGACTGAAATAGTGAGTGAGTAATAGATGTTTAACGCCATTTCGACAGCTAAGGTCATATTCATGGCGAGAACGACATTACACAATTTCACATAGGAATGTGTCAGTGCCCACGCATATGTGCACCACACACATCCCGAGGGGATAGGAAAGAGGAGAAATAGACCCTTTTAAGTGGGCTAGGGAAGCCCGCCAGACTGAAATAAGACAACCCCCAACTTCAGGCAATCTATCATTATTGTCCATAGTTAATAGGTGATAATATGAAGCAGCACACAAATCAAATGTCTCTTTGAACCTCAAAAGCTCGGCCTCTATAACCAATTGCAATGATTTCTACTGAGCAGTAGGCACCATCGGTCACCTTTACATCACCAGCTACACCATGAGCAGAGTGCCTGGGCTGGGTAGATTTAATCAGGTTAACAGAAAGTGGCTTCCTCCTGCACTATACATGTACTTTAAGGTCTCTGTTTGTGAACCATCGTGAGAAGCTATATATAGGTGTATCCCAGTCTAACAATCTATGTTAAATGTTAACAAGGCACTGGTGATACACATAGATAAGTGTATAGGTACCAGGGCCCTCGCTCTTAACCATAGTCGTGACCCATCAAGGTAAAACACCCCTTCGTGGGGGATTTTTAATTCCCCATTTGGCCACCAGTGGGCATTGGAGGGGCAAAATTACTCTAAAATATTATAAAAATATGTTAAGCTAATTTGCGATGCAGAATTCAATGTTCTCATTTAGAATGCACCATTGTCAGTAGAAATGGCCCATATCTGGATGGTAAAATGAATATTTTTCATGAAAAATCAACCTATGTGCCTGTTTTTGGTTGCCATGGCAACCATTCCGATAATCAAAATCTATGATAAAAAGAGTCACCATATTGTTATGTATTTTTTATGTAAAAGGCTGGTTTATTGTGTTTTTAGACATTATTATGGTTAATAATGTATTTAGAGCTTAATCCTCGATTTCAAATATGAATAACGACCTATGTTCAATGAGGGGTTCTGACATAATACTGGACATATTTAAGCCAATGATGTCTCATTTTAAAGATCTTGAGATGAACTTTGATAACGAATTTTCTTGCAGAGGGGTGTTTTTGCTTTCTTGGTCACTTACGACAGTCCTTTGTCTATTACAGCTATGGCATGGTTAAAGTGGGTTGACTGCTATAAGGCGGTACCATTTATTATATTTATAAATGGTTACTGGTACTTGGCATATCTTGTCGTGGGGCATAATACATCCCTATATATGTGAAAATCAACTCTACAGGTTCTTCTCCCAATCTATTTATCAGCTAGTATCCTTCATCAATCCTTCTCACTTATTACACCTATCTTATTCAAGAGCTCCTATCCGTCCCATATTCATTACCGCCAATCTAGCTTATCACACTGCTCACCACACCTCTGCCATGAGCAGCTCAATGGCGTAATTACTCAGCTAGCTCCAAGATTTCTCTGGGTGGGCATTTAGAGATAATGCTGAACTACTGCTGCAATTTCTGCACACATACAGCATCCACTAGGCCAAAAGTAAAAGACCTTTGTTTTTCAGGTCCAAACAGATTATCATTCCTTTCTCTACTTTATACTATCTTTTTGTTGTTGTTGGATTTATGGCTTCTACGGGTAATCAGCACCACACCACCAATGTGAATAATGCGTACTGCCCTATTATAACACTGGGCAAAGTCAGAGTGCATTATCCTGAATGCTGCATTCTGATTGGCTGATTGACCGTGCATTATCTATATGGATAATGCACTCATGGCAAAGGAGGTTAGCTTCATCTCACCTTTAGACTTCACAATTGATAATCATGTGTTGTCAGGTGGCTGATGGGTGATTTTTCTGTGTTCTAACAGGAATAATGCACTTGGTCATGGCTGTGGGCGTGCTATAAGGCCCCTCGATGTCTCAATAGTCTAGAACACTCCCACAGCCATGCCCTGTGCATTATTCCCTAAATATATCTGCAATAATTTTTCTTTTACACCTTATCTTCAGGCACATTTTCTTCTTGTGTCATATCGATGTACAACATATATAACCAAGTATAGCAATTGCATGAGGTTTACATGCAGTGGTACCCCGAGGGCTCCCTCGGCCAACTCCTTCTTTGTCTGATTATTGTGACAGATGGGATCAGACCCCCAGGCAGGGGGAGAAGGCGGTGATTACAGAGCCAAAAGGCGTCCAGACAACCTAATTAGTAGTAAGCGTCTGACGGGCGCTGCCACTCGCCCCTCCCATGGGGTGTTGGCCACTGTGTGTCTGGTACACTTGTATTGTCAGTCACACAGAAAAAAAGTAGGAATTCATACAATTTTGAATATCTTTATAAGAGAAACCTATAGGAATCTATGAGGAAATTCCATGAATAAAATACCCTGCCAACCGTGGTAAGGAGGACGAATCTCTGGAAATCCTGGTGTTTAGAATGGTCTTCAGTAGTTGCATTGAGTTCATATGATGATACATCAAAATCTATTCAACTCGGCCAATACCTGGCCCTAACTGATCTAAGAATTTCAGAACTGTAAACCTTACATATCGATCTAAGAAAAAAAGAAATCTAGAAAAAAGAGCTCTGTGGACTTCAACCAATTTACTCTCTTGGGCAGGAGGGGCCCATGTCTTCAGGAATGCTTTCAATAATTCGAAGTGTGACAAGCACTATGCTATAAATGAGGCATGGACCATCCACTGGACAAGGTATCTCTATCAGGTTGGCTGATAATGAAGGGCCACTGGGGCATTTTATCGGCTATTCTGATGGCCACACGCCTATAAACATGCCGATCCATAGGTCACTTCCTTTTTATATAGTGTTTTTTTTTTCTACCGCAACAGCAGCAACACCCAAGGCTGAAACTGCATAGCCCACTTTATCAGTCAGGCAATACCCTACAGAACCTATAAACAGCCATTAACGGTACTTTCATCATTACAAGTATTACTTTCTGTCGTGCCTACAATATGTAAGGTACCCATTTTACTGTGCATGTATACAGGGGATAGGAGTGGAGCTATTTATCAGTCCTAACTGGCCAGCCCATCTCCATACCATAATCTCCACATGCAGCTCTGCATAGTGCTTATGGATGGCAATGCCAATTCATTGTCCTAGCCACCACATAAGTTTGGCACATGGGAACTGGCTGCGATCCACTATCCTGTATACTTAAGAGGAACGAACAGATATTATGGAGCATTTTAGATTTCTGGTTCGTAGAAGCCACATGCAATTATTCCCAATACCATCGTCCCTTTATCTATTTCTCTTCATTCTATGTTTTTTTTCCTGTCTAGATCTATGAATACTTGATCTGAGCACTTACATCTTGACCCAAAATGCTACCCCAGGAGCCCAATCATGTGCTAACTCAATCCCACCCAGCCTGTTCCATGCCATTACTGGGCAAGCCAATATCAAAGACACTGAGACCATATGGACCATCAAAGTAGAACTCAACCCAGCCATTAAGCCTGCACTTGACATCTGCTCTTGGTGGCACCCTTTAGGCTTATGGCAGGGTAAAGGCACTTGAGGAAATGCCTTAAGTACCACTTTCCCATACCAAGGAGTATCCAAACTCAAGATTGTAATTGTCATTTATATACAGGTGCACCAATAAGTCAATTTTCTCTTCATTGTCTATTGGAACAAAATCACTAATTGATCCTAAAATAACAGTAAATTAACCACTCCCTCGCCTTGGTAGTGTGGTGCCATTTTGACAAATAAAGTCAGAGAGAAGATAAAGACCCCTTTAAATAGGGTAGAGGCGCCCACCGTGTGTAATGGTCAGCCAGACATATTATAAATATATCAAATCTATTAACTTCTGAGTCACGAGCTCCAGGGTGGAATAAATAAGCAAATGTCCATGACCATGAAATATTTTTGCATCGTATTCACCTCGGTGAGGCCTGTCTGCATTCAACTCAGCCTATAAGGCATCGTTGAATATGGACAGTCTCAGCTCCATTCAAAGTCCAAGATGGTGGACCCCATTGAATACAAGCATATCATTATAATGGTTCTACATGTAGTAAGGTTCACCGTTTTTTTTTTCCTATTTCCCCAAAGCTTTCTCAATAGCAGCAAGGATATGGATACAGCTCATCAGGGATGTGATTTGAAAATCACCTAAATGTAGGAAGATCTTTTAAGTCCCAATATAGGGTATTCAATGCCACAAAATAGACTTGGAAAAGGATCTTTGTGAATATAATGGGGGGGGGGGGGTGGGGGGCATCCCCCCAAGACATTTTTGATCATCTAGAGGCCAATTGGTGCATTATTCAGTACCAGACCCCCCCCCCCCCCAGTAAAATATTTTCTCAATGGATTTGGGAAAATCACGAGGGTCGACCTTTTGGATCCCAATTGGAGGAAAACCTCCAATTGGAGGAGAAATCACATTCCTGCTCATGGATACAATAACGTGTTTTCTTTTATGCATAATGTATTGTTTTAATTCTACAGATGGATATCTTTACATAAATATATGGGCCTTGATCTCTGTGCCAGATGAAAGTAACTTGACTACACATAACAAGGACCATATTGGTATAACCTTTTTTTCCTAAGCAGCTGTAACAGGTCATTGAAGCCTGCCATTTTGTCCTCAAACATGAAATCAGAGCCTCTTATCTACACCATAAAAATCTGCTTATGCTCAATATGATATTCTCTCTAAGGCTTCAAAAGAAATGAAGGTGAGATTTACCAGTATACCTGTACCTATGTTGATACTTATCACACCTGGCTATATATAGATATTCCCCTCCTACTCTTATCCCAGGCTTATAGGTATAGTGCAACAATATCCGATAATGCACTTTCTTTATATTGAATCTACTAATGGTGATCAGGATCAAAGGGTAAGGTGGTGCTACTTCACCTCTCTTTCCACCCTCCACGTCAATGATCCACCCACTCACAACTGTTAAGGTCACAGAAACACATGTTCTGTTCTATTATGACGTCAGGAGAGAAAATCTATACAGTCAAACTAGCTTGCCAGAATAACATACTGCGTGTTTATGTATTCTACGCCTATAGAATCTGGCTAACTGGGGGTTGCCCCCCCCCCTCTAGTCAGTAAAATGACCGAGGTATTAGACTAATTGGTGGAGAAGCAGTTATTTTATAACAAAAGTGTCCCTTATTCAAATTATTCAATACAGATTTGTGACACGTACCTAACACATCATACTTGAAAATCTGCCTTTAGACATACATGTAGTAATATCGAATATGTGACCCCCATGCCACTGCCATCACAGAATGATTTAACTGAATCAACCACAATAAAATGATCCACCAACGGTAACATTACATTGTTATTAATTTATGGTTCCTTCAACTTTGAATACCACCTGTGGTTAGTTTAGAGAAAAGGACAGTAAGAAGAACACATACATTTGATATCAGTATAGTCATAGGCAGACGTAGAAGAATCAAATCACACATTGTGTTCTCCTATTTACAGAGGCAATGTTTTAGCTGAAAATTTATTAGATGAAACAGTACAGTGCAAAATGTGAAGTATTGCTCAAAATCTTAATGTGATCCAATCTCACAGTAATATGTTGAAACACCAACTCCCAAATACTTAGATTACAGCTAAGTTGAACACAACTTAAGTGCTCAAACCACACTTGTCGATTATAACAATATTTACCGGGTCTTCCTCTTCGCCTTCCTCAGGTTGATCTCCCTGAAAGAATCATCAACTTACGCTAGACGATGTGCACATTAGATCTCTTCACCTATCCCTATACCTCGACCACTTGTTATATCTTTTAATTGATCGGTTACAAATACGGTTAAATGTAAAGAATCATGGGTGACACTGGTTTCAGGCGGCTAGTCGAAAATTGTCATTGATTTTGAAATGGATTTCAGTATACGATATTCTGAGTGGTCGCATCGTGCAAGCAAGTCTACTTCTCCATAGCTCCGTCCGAAATTACTAAATTCAGTATACGATATGGGTAATCTTTCAAAAGCATTGGCATTAGATATCTGATTTCTTAACTAATTTGCAGGTGATGGACCTTGCTGTGGATGATATTTAAGATCATTGTGTTCAATCAAAAGCATATCAGGTACAGAATATAATATTACAAGAAAGGTCTGTATACATGCATTTGGGAATTCAGTGGCACAATGGTAAAATTTTATATAACTTTCAATTTATACTCAAGGTATTGCTGGATAATTATCAGTTAATGCTTCCATTATAATCAAATCTGTACTATAAGATGACACCTAATACACAGTAGTGATGTCCTGATGTGTCCTTAATTTTTCCTTCTTATTATGAGTTGTAGTGCGACCCCTTTCCAACGTAAAAGTAGTACCATAGGACATTTCTCTAGAGTCATGAATTATCAACATGTATAAATGTACCATATTGCCCATTGACTTATTGAAGGGATATATTCTAATCTACATCCGGACAATGTGAGATAACCCGCAGACCTTCCATGGATACAACATGCGTCTGGTTCCGAACAAAACAATTCAGATATGTCATCCATATTGTTTGTGCAAAGTTCTATGCCACTCTTGTTGAGCACCATAAGGCTAAGCTTAACCCTTAGGAAGGATACCTGGGGGAAGGTGATGGTCCCAGGGTCCAGGTCTTTCATTAGTGGGGCACACAGCTATACTAGAGATGTAAAACCACAAGGTGCAAACAGCCATAAGTACTGTCCCCTGAGAACAAGGCTGATTCCCAATTGTTCTCTTTTTCCATTTTCAATGAAGCCAAAGAGATTATCTACAGGAAGGAGCAGCGTCCTCAGCAAAAATGGCACTTTGCACCGGCGGAAACAAATGAATCAAGCCCAGAGTATTCACAATGGCTGACAACTGCTGTACCTCTTACATCCCTATATAGTTGTATCCTTGTTAGTTCATAAAATGAAGTAGTCATACTGTACCTGGCCTTTATCCTTCTTTTTCTTCCGCCTAATTGACAAGCGAGACCACACACTTCTATTCTGTTTCTGCAACAACATGCATTTACTTGCTACATGAAAAACGAACGAAATCATGGTGGGACGAAACAGAAAATGACTTGTCAAGTTCAGACACACACCTCCACTGGCGATCTTGTATTCCAAGGGTTAATATGGATTTCTGAGATGGTCAGAAGGTTAATACGGAGGATCCATCATCATCATTATTATCAGTGCCCTGTAATGGGTTAGATTAGTACGGCATTCTACCGTTATAGGGGTAAGGGTATGAGGAGCATTAGAAGCATTCCACCTTCAAGTTGTTTAACTAGAGTACAGATTATAATGTTAAAGTTATATGTACAGTGCCCTAGTGTATACTGTTTGTACATATATCATGGGAATTGAGAGTGTATACAAATATATCGGTTGCTCTAATAGTCGGTCACCAATCCATACTTCAAAGAAGTCTTAATTATACTCTTACTATCTAATTCTCCATCTAATTTGATACAATTTTCATTTCCATTGCTTTTTACAACTTATTTCTTCCCTCGGGAAGTTTTTTTTTTATAATGATCTATTCCAACCCCATCAGCTCCCTGTCACACACAAGCCGATTGCAGACAAATCATCAACGAAAGAACCAGATAAGAGTGTCATATCAGTAGTAGGTTTCCATGGGAACAGATTTAATATAGATAGCGGTAGGAGTGTGTGTAGAGTATAGATATTAACCGCTAGCCACCACCCTCATAACCACCACACCCAGAAGTGTACCATACTCCAGTGCTATAGTACAGATATCATCAAGGAGAAATCAAGACTTACTAGTATTGGCAAATCAGAGTAAAAGAAGATAGTAAATATTGTATAAAGACTCATTATTATCAGTAGTAGTGGTAGACACGAACAAAAATCAAAGATTTCCCCATTACCTGAGGCTGTAGCAGTTATGAGAATACATAGACATGTATAACCAGTATGTAGCATAGTCTTAACGTTTAGCTCTATAATGTTATTGATACTCTATTGATTTTAATCTCTCTTTTTTATCAAGGAACAAATGGCTGATACAATGTGATATCTGTCAGATTGTAACATACCAGGGCAGCGGTTATCGATGGAAATAATTACATGGAGATGGAGGGTTCCTATTGTCTATGGCAGACAATGAACCTACCGGGCATATCAACTAGCTATATCCGCCTTGGACTAATTCCTTTAGTCCTTAGTGCTTATAATTGCTTCGTTTTTTTCACATCTAAATGCTATTACATGGATGGGTAGCGTACTAGTCTTTGTCTAGGAATCTGACAGTGTCACCACCAATTAATATTACTAGGACAATGAAGCAATCATCTATAGACTTTTTGTTTTGTTTCACAGTGTGCTCAGCGATTTTGATTTTATTCCGGGTGTCGAGGTGAGTACTTTTAAGGCCAATGCATTTGAGTACCCACTAACCTTGGGCTATATAATTGGCTATAGATCTGATAAGCACTGGACGTATCTACCTGCCCCAAATGACTACTTTTAGACTGATACGGTATTGATAATGGCTTTAGCTGGCAAAAACATCAGTGTGTACTGTGCTCGATGAAGGAGTATATTAACATCCCACGTGCAATGACTACAAGCCAACGCCCCATAGATTGTACGTAGATAGGTATTGACATAAAACAGATGCCAGTCTCTTGTCAATATCCCAAGTCGGTTTCAGCCAATACATTATAGCCATTTCAGTTGTACAGACCGCCTTGCTTTGGCAATTGGGGTAGCTATTCGCTCTAATTGCAACCAGCACTGGTGTTACCATCCCTGAGTGCCAGCTACAGGCCTATGTGTCCATATACTACTAGCCAGGAATCGGACAGCTCGCAATACATTCCCTCCTCCCACTTAAACCATGGAATGTAGGGGGACTAACTCTATCCTCTCTCCCCTATCATAGTACATTTTGTATTGAGCAGGTCTCTAGAGCCCCCTCTCCTCCCTCTTTCCTTTTTCCTTTCTTCTTCAAGAAGCAGAGAGGATTTCAGGTCAAAACTTTCCACGGCCATGATTGGTGAAACTACAGAAGAATTTTCAATCAAAAGCAATTTCTCAGCCGATGGGCTCATTCCAAGCCATCTTGTGAGCAAATCTTTATCTAGTAGCAGTCCGATAGTGATACGAAGGTTGGGTTGTTAGCTAAGGCCCCCCTGACACACATGTTATCAGAGTGCAATCAGGGCTGAGTATGGGCGTGGCACACTCAGACATGCCCCATGTCCAGTCACCATGTGTGCACTAGACATACCCTCATGAAGTTTGTGGACCTCAGACTTGCACAGACCTAGACCATTTTTAGTCTTGGAAGCACATTTACCGGGTACCTGAATCATCATGGTAGAGGATACTGACTAAGTTTGGGGGTTTAATGTGTAGCCATACATCTGTTCCACTACTATCAACACAATTCCAAGACCATCAACTGGGCGTCAAAACCAAATCTGAGTACATTTGTACTACCCTTTTACAATCTCCAATTTAAGAACCAATCACAAATCATGGATGGGTATGGTACATGTACATATCTATGTTGACATGGTTGTTGTGTTAGAGGGTGGGTTTATCTGAGGGTGTGTAAGGGGACACCCGGAGGGGGGGGGATGTCACTGTTCAGTGGTGTTTATATACTGTCATGCATGATAAAAACAAACAGGCATGATTCTACTACTCATCCTGGTAGCGTTTTGTTGTGAAAAGGAAGTTGTGATTTATAATTTATCCTTTAAGCCTTCCTGTTTTAAACCTACTTTATCTGTATTACAGGTAGGTCTAATTTAAGAAGTAACCGGAATGAAAGTGTCTGAGCACACACCCCCCCCCCCCCTGAAATTCTCTCTTCTAACTCACTGAATACAGGTTCGGTATAATAGTGTTTTTGGAACTTGAAAACTCAGAAATTTGGGATAACTTTTAACATTTCCATCTACAGAGAAAGACGAATTCCCTATTTTGGACACATCAATTTCCATCTACAGAGAAAGACGAATTCCCTATTTTGGACACATCAATTTCCATCTACAGAGAAAGAGGAATTCCCTATTTTGGACACATCAATTTCCATCTACAGAGAAAGACGAATTCCCTATTTTGGACACATCAAGCTGCAAAGTGACAAAGGTGGAGATCTGCTTAATATCTACAATTGGCTGCCTAACCTTTGATACTACTGAAATCATATCCTATCGATGTGAGGCTGACGACTAGACACAGTCGGAGGTAACGATTCTGGCTACCGATGAATTATCATTATCCTGCTGCATGGCCATAGGTGTGTGGGATGGGGAGATAGGGTATAAAAACGGACTCGGGGCCAAAGGTTTGAAAAGATTAATGACAGTCTTTCGCGACCTGCAGCAGGGATCTGTCTGGGCTAGGATCGACAATCGCTAAATACCCAAAAGAGCTGCACTCTCCTTATAGATGAGCTACTCACGGCATCCTGAGTTAGATTGCTCAGTTTAACCATATATCTATCCGTTCTTGTCAGGGGCGTAGGAAAAAAAAAAGGGGGGGGGGGGACAGCCGCCCTTATCCCAACAGATCCTGGCAATATGGTAGGCGAATAGGAAAAAAAGATAGGTATCTGGGCTTCAAATGACAGGCAGAAGTCACCAAAGACTCCTTTTGTACACATATCTCATATACGCAAGGATAAGTGTCATACTCTAGCCTATAAATTATGATGGGTGCAATGGTGTCCCCCTGGGCCCCCCATCTATGGGCGTGGAAAGCAGGGGGGACATGTCCCCCCCCCACTTTTGGCCAACTCCTCAAACGGTCAAAACTAAACGGTCAAGCAAAGGGAGGTCAAAAATTGCAGAAACCCCCCCTGGTCCCACCCACTCTGAAATTGCTTCCCATGCCCCTGCAATCAAGATTTGGTTCCTACGCCTCTGCTCGTACAAGCATATACAATATGCTAAGTATAGGTGTCCTAGTAGCATGTGGGACTCTTCATTATCTGGCACAAAGCCTTATATACCTTTCATATCCCGCGTCCAGACTCAAGGCCCTACTTATATGCACGTATGTGTACATCTAATGTAATAGTTGAGAGGTATTGTTTAATAGGCTCTTGTTCTGTAACATGGCACATTTTTTTCTGTTACCAATGCGAACTCCGATATCTATAAATACAGAATATTAAACTGAAACTTGGGAGCATATATGATCTGACACTATAGTAATCTGGAAAGCTGCAAGTAGCACCACCAGGTCCCTAAGGACTGTCCAAATTGGTGGACGCTAGTTACTGTCAAGTGCCTGAGATTTAAGCCGGAGGGCGCTTCTCTGAAATGGAGCTTACTAATGAAGCGAGGGGGTTTTCTGGTCAAATTTCCAGCATTTCATTTGCAAATCTTCATTCTGCGCGTCCTTGTGCATTGATGACATTTGATACAACTGGTAATCCCCGGAGCTGGTCTCGACTAAGGGATTTGTCTGGTATCAAGATATAGATCATTTTATTTTCTGTTTTTTGCTGAAGTATTTGCTGGATGAAACAATATAGCCAGTCCAGGATAAGCAAGCATTGACAGATAAATAATCCGACCACTAATCATATTCCAGTTATAATGCCTATTAAATAAATCCAATCTACAACTTACATTCGTAGGCAGATCTATCTGGCACTTTTATCAATCCCATTTCCTGTTAACATTATAACTGGGCTAAGAAAACCGTTGTACAGTAAAAATTCAAGCAGGGGCGTAGGAAAAGGGGGGCCAGGGGGGCCTGGGCCCCCCCAATCACAGAGAAGGTGGGGCCTGAATATGTCTGGGCCCTCCCAAAATGTGTCAAGCCCCACTATAAAAGATTCCCATAGCTCACCACTCAAATTGGACAAATATGTCATTAAGTTAGGGAAAATGGCAGCATTGTTTAAAGATAAGCCATCGAGGAATAACCTTTTATATAAATCGCATACAGTGATGCATCAACATCAGCATGCTCAAACCGATAATTCATGGTGGCTGGGGTGGGCCCCCCCCCAATGAAGGTTTGCTTCCTACGCCTCTGTCAAGGTTTGAGAAAATTTCATGGATGTAAGATATCAAACTCAACGACCGGGCCTACATGAATCATTCAACTTAAGATCAGTGGTGAATCTTATCCTGGGGTTATTGGTCACAGATGTGGCCACGTATATGTTAAAGAACTAGCAAATACATTGTATATGGAGACATGCAGTAGACGCTAAAGTCTCCATTCCATGTAGACCCTGACCAACATCTAAAGTTAAATAAGCGGATACACTGTAAGACAAAAGAGGATTTGCTGTACTCGAATGACGTTATAGGTAATCGCAATAGGTAATCATACTGGCATTTACACACCTCAGTTTAAGTTATGAAGGGGGTTGGAGGCAACAAGGCATGCCTACCAAGAAATGCATATCTGCCTTAGGATACATGTACACTTGCGGTATACTTGTGCTTTCAATTGATTAAACATTCCTGTTTGAAAATTTCATTTCTAGGGAGAACATTTAAGTGCTATTTAAATATTACAAGTCCTCATATAAGGACAATAGGCTCTCGCCTTTTATCTTTTATATCCCAACAAATATATTCAGTAAAACTAAATGGAGTGCACAATGGCTTTCATATCTGATACTACCACAATAGTTTGCAAGGTTACTGGTACGCGATCTGCATTTTACAACAAATGGCGTCTCACATCAAGTAAAGTTTTCCGCTTCCTTTGCCATCAAGGGCAATCGATACCAAGGAAAAAGTACACCTCTGCGAGGGAATGTGACAATAGCTTGACACAGAGGGTTGGGGTGTGAGTGATATTACTGCTTAGGGCCTTGGATATGGGTTACAGGGGAAGTACTGAGCTGAGTATAAGGGGATTAGGGTAGGAGGCTGGGCATGATTGGCAGGGAGATTGTTTGATGGGGCATCATTGTGTGATAGCGAGAAGGGGAATTGGCTTTTACCACCTAGGTCCTAGTCTGTCGGAGATAGAGTCCTCCTTCAGAACCCTTTGCTATAGCATGGGAGAATTAAAGGGATTTCCTTGTGATATCTTATTGCAGCATGACAAAGGTGTCCTGGGCTTTTTTTCTCAGTCTTGTGTCTATACCGAGGTAGCAGGTTGTCCCAAGGGCGCGGCCATTGCTGGAGCTTGTTACCAGTGAGTTCTACTGATAAGAGCTATCAGATGGGTACCAGTTGGCCCCCGAGAGGCCCGCAGTGAATAGGTGGAAACATCTCATTGGTTAATAATTAATCCTGCTAAGTCCGTATATGGAATGAGCGTGTCCTTTGGTTGGCACTCAATTATATAAAGCTTTGATTTAAAAGAGAGAGAGAAAAAAAGATCCTCAGTTATATCATATGACACACTCAGTATCTACATTATCCAAATATATCACATCATATTAAGACCCATAGCCGATGGTCAACTCCAACATTCCTGTTAGGTGGGATGTTGCATGGATGCAGCACTGGCAAGGCACCCATGAACCATGACAGCAAAGCACTAGGCTGTCTGTCCTTCAAGGGTTAATGAGACCGTGTGAGTTTGTTACGAACCACATGTACCTTTCACTTAGCAACGTGGGATGTGAATCTGGTCATGCAATCAAATCTGGTGGTACAATTAGACGATCTGCCCATGTTGTAATACTATGGTTGTTGGCTAATTGAATCCCGCCTGGACACTTGGCTCGCCGCAGAACTGTAATTAAATAGGACGCCCAAAGTCTAATTAACCCCGTGATTCAGGAGAAATTGGACTGATAGTGAGGGAAGGACTACATAAGAGAGTTATATATGGAGCTCTGGGAGTTGCTTACTGGTGACTTCTAGGATACTTTGGGTAATTGCCCTGGGGTATAGCAGATACTCATTAGTTCTGATTAAACATTGAGTCTAGTGCAGCAAACCTCTTGCATGGTAAAGGTCTTGCTGAGTGAGGATCATACCCAGATGGAGAGTATGGAATATTTACCAAAGTAATTTTACCATTGAGGATCTCTTAAATTCTTGCCGAAATTCCCTTCGCGTTTTATCACAAGGTCCCTCTGTGTTTTCATGATGTGAATATTATTCCAGTATTGAATGATGGGTCGAATGTCGTGAGATGCCAATCCTGTTATTCAGCGAATGAACTTGACACGACTCAACCATGTTTGCAGAACCTTTTAATATTGGGCAGGTGGGGGTGAGTGGCGAGAGGACACTGGAGAGAAGGAAAGGAAAGGGAGGAGGGCGCCTTTATCGCCGTCCCGTGGAATTCCCTGAATGAATACGCGTGGCTGGTAGATGGGGGTAGTCTGGGTAGTTCTCATTAGATTTGACACATGAGCAGTCCCCCTGGAGGGAGGAGACTTAAGTTTTACTTGTCCATTACCTTCACCAATGGATCCTCACGTGTGGAGGAGGTGTGAGGGGCATCAGGTGCCATTATCTACATTTACCATCACCTGCTACTGGAGGACATTCATTACCTGTACCTGTGTCCCAATATAGACTCTACATCATGGTCATTATCTTCCAATCCTCGCTCCTCCAGGGTGTTAACCCTCTTTAACATGGGCACTGTCTGTCTCTTAACACTGGCGTTCAAGAAATAAATAGATCTATCATCTTGATTCTTTCCGCCTTTATCAGAGACAGAATGGGTAACTGCTTTCTTAGTTCTGCCATTAGTTTAGGACAATGGCAAGTCTTCGTGATAACTTGTTCCCTGCCACTAGGTACATTGCATCAAGCTTCCAACTAGTATTTACATGAGCCTGAGCACACCATTAGAGATATATTTCATGAACGCTGGCGGGTAGGATTATCTTTTATGGTTCTGCAGAGTCGGTGATCACTATGCCAATAGCTATAGTCAACCCCCACTTATCACACTTAGTGTGCTTATTTTGGGTGGAGGAGCAGGAGGAGGCGGCAGTGCTAGCAGGCCAGGTGAGACCAGAGAGGCAGGGGGCAGGTGTTAACAGGTGTTGTGTCTGTGGGCCTGGGCCTCCTCAGCATCTTGCACCATCTGGAGTGCTGACTCACTAACCCTGGTGAAGCACTGAGAGTGCTATGTTTTACATCTTAACGTGGGGAGGTGTTAAGAGTAGGGAAGAGACCGGAGAGCTTCAATCAGGCACACTCTCTACAGTTTACACTCCATAAGCCTGTTGGAATGACTACCATTATGCCAATTTCCTTTTTTATTGAAATAGCGAATGTACATACGCCTAAAGGAACGTGAGTTGGATATATTAATCACCGTTGAGCACCCTCTAATTGTGCTGAATACTAACGAACATAATGGGGAAGAAACAGTTCAGTACCATTGCGTTTGGTATGAAAACCACACTGGTCGATACTGGCTGATACCCAGAGGAAGTAACAAGCCAAAATGATCAATGCACTCTCCCAGCAAAATGTTACAAATCTAAAACATACATAGAGTCTGCTTGAAAAGTTTCAGCATAACTCTTACAGAATATGTTTTATAGATACCCATAGAATCTCCACACTCTGTATGTTACATTGTATGTGCTTGGAGACTGGCAGCACCTTATCCTTTGGAGCAGGTTGGAACATCTATCTCACTTAGTGAGGCTGTAGGGGGCTTGTCAGGTTATCTATATTTCAAGTCGCAGTTGGGGAGGACTAAGTGTAGTTCCTCTGATTTGTATATATTATTAACAACTATAGGGTATTTAAATTATTCTCGGCTGTCTGGGTGAGTAGTTACAGGGCCGTACTCTGAGTCTCCATACAGAAGATATATACTTTACAAATTTAACAATTGCACCCTGCACTATACAACAACAAGAATAAAGTATGAGAACTAAAGAGCAGTGGTACTAGTAGGTGGAATCCTGTCTGAGCTTCATGCATCCTCCTAGACCAGATAAAGGATACATGTGGAACATGTACAGCTTATAAGCCTCATACCTCTCTGCTGAACCTGAACACCATTAATGTGTCGTGGCGCTTATTATAGCCTAATGGTATGGGTTTCAAAGCTGTTTTACGGACCCGAATCACTTCATACGGACGTTAATCTCATGTCTGTTACCGTGGCTCTCTTTGATTTTCTATTTTTTCTTTTTAAATTTTAAAATTTCATCATTACGGCATAGGTATCCTATACTGTAGTAATTCCCCTGCTCTATTAGTTATACATGGAGGTGGCTCGGACTGTTGAACCTTGTTGTGAGAGGGCGGGAGTACCTTTCAGTGCACTCTACTCTCGTATCCGGTTCCAGTTTCAATGATCTGAATTGGATCCTGGAAAGACCCAAGCCAACCACTGTCTCCTCCTGGCGAGTGCCTCCTAAACTACAGCCAACAAATGACTGACAATTTGATGATTGTTCCATTGGTAATCAATAAATGGGTTGAACTGTGAAGTGAGTGTTGGGGCTGTTTCACTAAAGGTCGATAAATATTGGGATAGTGGGTTAGATTTTAACGAGTGAAATAGTAAATTAATCCATTATTGTATAGGCTCAGGCATGTGTATGAACCTGGTGATGGAGATGAAAATATATACCGTATTTCAAATAATATTTCTTTATCATATTAAATCCCGCACTCCCTTGGATTACTTTAGATAAGAATGCCATAGTTTTTACCATATGATAACTAAACCCTTAGGCGTGGCGCCTATAAAATGAGTTTATATGAGTAACAGGCAAAGCACCTATGGGGTTTAAGAGATGAAACCACGAAATATGAACACTCCAATAGCACTGCGTCACCAAGCACTTTTGAATATTGATAGAAAAATGGAGTTAAAAGTTAAAGACGTTATCTGCATGTTAAATGAAATTCTATCGGTAGTCTCTTTATGAAGGACCCTATTCCTTACAGGTAAAGGGATGGAAAATGAGCAACTGCTACTTGATAAATTCATTTTTTGATATGCAGTCATCTCATCGGTGAAACATTCTCATTACTGTGGTTAAAGTTTAAAAACCTTCCGCCACACACGTCACACAGCTTCTACTGAACCTGAGGACTCTTAGTCTGGTAAACGCATTAATGACAAGACCAAGATGGCGTGTGTAGTTAATATGCATAGCATGTCTGTCATTTGTCTATATAATGATGATATTATGTGTGGGCTGTGAAAGAAGTGGGTATAGGCAAAATGAAGGTTATGCAGACCACCATGTACTGGGAAAGGAGGTCCTACTGCACCCTGCACTAAGACCCCTTTATGCAGATCGTGTTGTGGTCTACAGTTATCATCCATGACGTGTGTATATACCTGTACCATTGCCTTTTTTCAAGGCAACATCACCGTATTGTTGTTTCAGCTCGTTTACAAAGAATATATTTGACACTAGAAAAAATAAAACATTGCTCCACATACAGAAAACAGAAGGAATAAATCCATGCACGTCGAGTTCTGGTTTAAGTGCTCTATACTTAAGGAAAGAATACATCTGGTTCTACTAGACTAATTGCAGTTATCCCTTGAATGTCCACACCTGTTGTCTAAAGTAGTAAGAAGTATGTTATAGGGTTGATGGACGTTAAGATGTGAAAGGCCTAATCTAATAAGGGAATCTTCTCTAGATGTGACTCCTATCTACTCATCTAGGTGTTAACAGGTGTTCTAGAGAACTTATGCTATTTGCCATTAATAGGGTAAAACTGAAGAGAGAACAAGAAAGCGTTTAGTTTAAAACAGTTAAGTCTAGAGTATGTCTTGGGGAGACAGAAAGGAAACGAGGCAAGGGTACAGAGCCTAGGCTAGATGACTTGCCCATGACTATGTCATAAGGACACATGTACCTGCTTGATTGTCTTCCTCCCCCTCCCACCCACAACTACCAGCACAGCTCTGATGAGTAGTGAGACATGACTGAGTACCCCCCAACCCACGCGGGAGATTACGGTAGTGGTGTGCCTATCTACCCTCCCCTCTGCCTCCCACACCCACTGGTGATTGTCTGGTGGTGTCCTCACCTACCCTGCCTGCCCCTGCCTTTAGACCCAACTGCCTTAATTTGTGTGTTACTAGTATTAAGTAGGTAATTATAGCTTTGTCTAGACCAATCAAACATCAGTCATAGCTTTCCCTGGTCTTCAGGGCCAACCCAACTAGCCATGTTTCAGCTCATGTCTACCTTTAACAATAATAACTACATGATTCTGAATTCCATATTACCTACAAATGCATCCATAATGACTATCTTCCACATACAAAACACTACAAACAAAATGAGACAAGGTGTGGTTTCCTCAACCATTATCTTAGTTGTTTGTCTGTATTACAAAAAGAAATGTGTCCAGTACCATGTCCTTCCCAGGGGTGGACAATGGGTGGACAAGGTCCCAAAGACCCAAAAAGGTCCCTAGTTAAAAAAAGGTCCAAAAGTCATGAAAGGTCCTATAAAGGTCCAAAGTCCCAAAAAGGTCTTAATGTTCCGAAAAGGTGCAAAAGTCCCGAAAAAGTTCTGAAAAGGGCCCAAAGTCTTCAGAAAGTCCCAAAGTCCTAAAAAAGTCCCAAGGTACCAAAACGGTCCCAAGATACCATAAAGTTCCATAAAATTCAATAAAGTTCAATAAAGATCCATAAAGTTCAACAAGGATCTGTAAAGTTCTACAAAGAACATAAACTCAACAAGGTGGCGTTTGCTTAAACTTTTATCTTAGCTGTTTGTCTCTATCCCAAAAGTAACAAGTCCAGTTATAAAGTAACTTGCCCATGCTTCCCAGCACCATGGACACAAAGCATTTAAGGGCAGCAGTTTGTAAGTGTCTGTACATTATATCCCCTGTGTGGTAGGTCCTGGTGGCTACATCCTGATGGCTACATCATCCCTCCCAAGTGATCACCCCAAATCCCCAAATGATCACCTCATGTCATCCATGTCATCATCCCATGTCATCAATGTCATCACCTCATGTCATTTTCCCATACCATCACCTCATGTCACACATGTCATCACCTCATGTCATCCATGCCATAACCTCATGTCATCATTCCATGTCATCATCTCATGTCATTACATTGTCATCGCCCCATGTCATCACCTCATGTCATTAATATCATCACCCCATGTCATTATCCCATACCATCACCTCATGTCATGCATGTCATCACCCCATGGCATACATGTCATCACCTCATAACATCAATCAATGCCATCACCCCATGTCATCATTCCATGTCATCACCTCATGTCATTAATGTCATCACCCTCATGTCATCATCCATACCATCACATCATGTCATCACATCACGTCACATGTCATCACATCATGTCATCAATCAATGCCATCACCTCATGTCATTACCTTGTCATCACCTCATGTCATCCATGTCATCACCTCATGTCATCATCCCATATCACCTCATGTCATCACCTCATGTCATCAATGTCATCACCCCATGACATCATCTCTAGTCATCAATGTCATCACCTCTAGTCATCCATGTCATCACCTCATGTCATCCATGTCATCACCCCAAGTCATCAATGTCATCACCCCATGTCATCCTTTCATATCATTATCCAATACAATTGCCTCATGTCATCACCTCATGTCACCACCCCATGTCCTCACCTCATGTCATCCATATCATCACATCATTTCATCAATCCATGTCATCATCTCATGTTATTATATTGTCATCACCCCATGTCATCACCTCCATGTCATTATCCCATACCATCACCTCATGTTGTCAATGTCATCACCTCATGTCATCCATGTCATCACCCTCTGTCATCATCCCATATCATCACCTCATGTCATCATCTCTAGTCATCCATGTCATCACCCCATATCATCATCCCATGTCACACTTCCTGGTCACATCCTTCCATCTGCCAGGTGTTCATGGGAAAGATCAGAAGGACCTTGAGCTTTCCCACGGTGCTATTTCTCTTAAAGGGACTGCTGATACTTGTGATTGATGTGTGAGCCTGCTACAGTATGTGTCTGTATGGGGCCTAATGCTTTGTCTATGAGAGAATCTTGGAATTAAACCTATCAATAAACCAAATTGGAAGGCCTTCAAAATCAACTATATCAAAAGATGTTTGCCCAGATAACCATGGCGCACACTGCCCCCATTCCTACTCTATGCCCTCCTCTTCTAAAAAAATCTGAAATCTGTCTATAAGTGGGGTTAAAGACAGTTTGATTACCCTTTTATTTAGGGTAAAAAGAGCCCTAAATCCCATGCATTTCTCCATAGGAAAAAAAGACAACAGTAATTACCATGTCACAGCCATCAAAGTACACCTTAAATGTAAATTCTATTGCATGGATAGCTTTGTCTTACTTTTTGTCTCACTATATGACTAATTTTTGGGGGTTCAGTTGTAACCAGAAAAGTGCTAAATGACAGGTTTTGATGGTCTATGCAAATTCTTGGAATCTCAATATAAGAAAATCATACCCCAGGAAATGTTTTTTTCATCATTTATCATAAGATTTTCATGTAAATAGAAATATGACTCATGGGGTCTTTGAAGGGTGTGATAGGGCATATGCTGTGTAATGGAATATTTTTTTGGTGGTGCATGTAATCTGCTAGAAGCCAAAATAGCAATTGAAACTTGGTAATCATAAGAAACTCGGCTAAGGGCTAGTAAACAAGAGGTCAGAAAGGTGGTGTCAAAGGCCCTTGCCTCGTTTAATGAACATAAGGAATTAGTGTGAACACGATGCTACCTTGTGTTATACTTAATTAACCCCATGCACCAGACTATGATGTTACACTTGAATAAATTGTAAGTCTGAGCAAGTCTATGCCCATGCATAACACAACACCTTTCACTCCTTCAGAACAAATCACAATGGCATATTCAACATAGCACAATACACACATCAATAGAAATACAAAGCATAACATAAATGAATGACGTAGGGTATAATGCAATACTACTCCAATTAGAAACGAAATTAACATATCATATGGGCACAAATAAGAATACACATTTAATGACTGTGAAACAGATCAGGGCAAATAGATTAAAAGCTATAAGCATCACGTTACTTTGAAGGTGAATTACAAATAAAAAATCTGCAATTTGTAGAATAATCACAGATTGATGACAACAATACAAAATTAAGATAATAAAATAAATTGTTTTCCTCCTTTGCCATGAAGGGGTACACAACAATGGTAAAAGGACAATAAAATAAAAGTGAGAAACTGGCCATTTACACTTTAATTTGGATATGTCCGGTTCTTGCCACCTAATAAGCTAGCTCTCTAAACACTTCTGTCACTAATTACTAAGCACAAATTAAATCATAGTTTATAGACATGCAGATTTAACTATTACTACTAAAATCAATCCTATAGACTTCAGACTAATGACCTTCATTAAACTTTCTAAGTAAAAGCCTATTTTTTATGTTCTATTAAGCCATTAGTTGTGTTAGTATATGGCCTGAATACAGTTGTACCTGTGTCATGACTATGATGCATATTTTGTAGGTGCGTGTAGTGTGTGTATGGAGATGTGAGAAAATGACAGGATGGTTATTTGAGGGTAGAGATGGAAAGGGATGGGTTGGGAAGGGGTTATAAGGGTATACGAGATAACCCACCAGATAAAGGTGCCAAATCACAGTGCCGCATCAGTAGCATAATTGGGGAATCCGATTCACAAATAGAGATTTAATCGTCCTTTCCTGATCTCCTCCCCCTCACCCCAAAATGGATTCCTCATTCAACATCCAATTGAGACCAGACATTTATTACACCATTGATCCCTACATCCTAATGGAGATTACTAGGTCTAATTGGTGAGACCATGGTAATCCCAGTCAGGAGGGGTTCCGATTGCTTTGGCTAAATTTGTCGGAAGTGGGTGTACTTAGGAATGCATTTTGATTTTATCATTTAAGAACACTAGGGTAATCATATAAGATCCAATGTTTGTCTTTTCTAGCTGTAATTGAGGACACGGGGTCTCATTCTGTTCATTGGTGCAATTAGGCTTAACTGTTGATTGCGATGATAGCTTTAAATGACCTTTGTAATTATCAAGCATTGGATGTCACGCAGTGTTGGGGTAGATTGGTGAGGAACATTCCCTTCCCCTAACAAACATGTCGAACGGGGCGTAAACGATCAGGCTGGGCCTGGCGGAGAAGCCGAATCAAGAAATCAATCAATACACTCAATTATACATGACCGCTAGCATGCAGTCCTGGCCTGCCAAGCCTGCAGCTACAAGATCAACAGAAGCCTCTGCTACACTGGCTTCCTCAGCGGAAGCCACCTTGAGCAGTTGCTAGTCTGGGGCTGATTTAGGAGTCAGAGTTGATAGAAGGCAGTGGGGAGTCAGACTATAGCTGCTATTGCATAGACTGGTAACACTGCCTTTGTATTGTCTCCCTTGTGTGGACTCAAGACTGGGCTGCAGCGTCCCTGTAGTCACGAAGCCATACGTTGAAGGTCAGCAGGACCGGGTGGAGAGGAAGCAGCAATTGATTATACAGTATACCACCGGTCAATCCTCCTAAACACTGCCTGACCAATGTGCACTGCTTTTCGGCCGCTAGTATACTTCATTCAAATATAAGTTTTCATGTAGCCTCATTCTCTTTTACAACTGTGGAAATGTAACTATATCGATATTTCACTCTGAAGTCATCTTATCAATGTCCCAAACTCACTGTAGGGCCTACTAATTCAAAATAGTGGGGTGAGCAAACCTCTAGCAACGTGATCAAACTTCTGCAAGTGTACAGAAGATTACCTTAATACTTTGCGAATAAGGTGCACCCCAAACTTGAGAGAATCCTATAGGCGCATTAATAAACTTTTATAGTTTGACCTGAGATTATCATGCTATAACTAGGATACTAACCTAGATAGGTTTAGCACCACCCATCAATTTCACTGGATAGAGGCCTCATATACAAGTCCTGTCGCAGGATAGATAAGCCACTCTCATTATTCGTGAGTTATGGCATCCAGGGGGTTTAGGCAACCTGCAGGGAATTGGTTGCCTGAAGAAAAAGGCAAAGGACATCCGTCAAAAATTATGGTATTCCTTTGTACTGGTAATATACACAGCTAGCCGTTACCTTGCTTGTTTAATCTTTTCGCAGTGTAAAGGCTCATCATCATATTGAATAGACATGGTGACACTCACACTGCTTTATGATGTATAGCGTACCATCGCCATGTTGTACACTAGTGCTAGTGCCATTGATCACAACATATATTATACCAACTCCTCCTCTCCTTCCATTATGGCCTTGGTTGCTGGCACAACAGGCCTTGATCCCCCCCCCCCCCCACCAATGGCTCACACGGGCATTCCCTCATAAACTGAACAAAAGCTTGCGCCAGCTGACCGCCAAGTAAGACTGCCTTTTCAGCAGCCCCACCCACATGCAGGAGGCTTCGTTAAAATCAATTCAGAACCGCCAGCAGCTGGCCTGCTTCAGCCAACGCTTGTTCGACTGGGGCCAGGAGGGGCAGGGGGCTGAGGAGCCACAGGGTCTAGTCTGCAAGTACACTACAGCAGTACTCTAGGTGGAGTTTTGGAGTCTGGGTGGTGGTTGCTGCCCGGAGCAAAAGGCAGTGTCAAAAGAGTATGTAAGCAGTAGAGAAGAGGTGTGTATAAGAAGTAGTCCCTCAGTATGAAAAGAGTATGGTTGCAGTGATATTGCAGTGGATATTCAGTCCATTTCCAGTGCCCACTTATGGCACACTGCACAGAGCTTTAGAATTTAAGGAGCTATCATGCAGTGCATTAGAAATGGGTAAGGAGTAGGAAAGCAGTCCAAGAAACGTATGTCCGAAATATGTAAATGAGGTAGCAGTGGGAAAGCAGCACCCCACTGCTTTCCCACTGCATCCTGCTTCTGCAGTGCATAAGAAACACCCCACTGCACAGTTGCTGCTGGGGTATGGAGAGGAGCTAAAAGAGGGGCCACTTATTCCCTGCTGTTTTACTGTGAACCACTATAGTGTGCACATTTCTCTTATGGTTATATATCTATCTGGAAATAGCCAGGCATGGCTCAAGGGAGAACCCCAGACCTCTCACATCTGAAGCGTGTATTCTATCACTGAGCTACATCCTCAAACTTACATTGTATTGTGCGAGGAGTGAAGCTATATAGTAGGGATAAGGAAGAGAGTGTTTGAAGTGATATCTCAAACATGTGAGCACATGTGCACCCAATGGAAAGTCGTAATTTTTGTTATCATGACAAAATTTATTTGTGAAAGAATGCATTCATGCCAGATTTACTTTGACAAATCAAAACCATGTTTCCACTATTTAAAAAGAAAAACGACACCTTTAAATAGGGAACATTTAGATGTGCAGGCTTTCTCTCCCATCTGCATAATAAGTAGTGGATCTGGAAATGGAGGGGGCACACCCACTATTTTTCAGGAAAATTTGGGGTCCAGAATAATCAAATAAACTCTTTAAGTACTGACAAAAAGAGAGGATGCCCCCCCCCCATCTAAATCCGATGCTATACCGATACATCATACAAGATGATAAAACAGGTAGGCAGGGAGGTGTCCATAGTCCCTATTGAGAAGTGTGTCAGTATGATTTCAGTGGACAACTGGCTGAATACTTCTTTCATAAGTAGTAATTGTGCATATGGTCTCAAAGACATTTCAGTCAAGACACAGTTGACCACTGAATTAAAACTGACAGGAAGGAGTCATCTCAGTACCAATTCAGAGGGTGCTGATAGATAACTGCATCAGCTGCATTGAAAAGTAGAAATGCAGTTGGCCACTGATAGATAACTGCATCATCTGCTTTGAAAGGGACTGGTCTTTAAGAGCCTACTGACTTTGCAGTGCTAAAACAGTTGATATAGCAGTGACCACTGAAGTTAGAAGTGTCTACTTCATTATGGTCCGGGTGAGTCCATGGCAGGTACTGATATATAGGACCCATGGGTAGTCTGACATTGATATAAGATCTTAGTTCGATTTGTTCAGGTTGGTAACGCCAGGTAAGGAAACATGCCAAACCAGGCAGCTATGGCATTACACAGTGCTGTCTTGGGAGAATTTCATGTTGGACCGAAACATTTCCTCAGACTACAATACCTTTTATGATGGCATTGCAACATGCCTACAACGTACATTCCATTGCTAGTTTCCCATTAGATATTTAAAAAGCGGGATTCACATCTAGCAACCTGTACCGCAGATAAATGCAATAAAACCAGAATGTTGTAAACAGAACGTGTCGGCAGACTGTATTCAATTTCAGACATGAGCAGGGATGTAAGTCAGGAATAGGCAAAAATCAGGAACCATAATTTTACTTTATATAAAAGCCTTCTATTTTTCACAAAAAGCCCTCCTTACCACTCATGTAAGGAAAATAAATGTCATTCAAAAATTTCAGAAATCAGGAAATCCTGATAAATCCTGAAGACTTACATCCCTGCATGAGAAATGCTTCAGGAAGCCACGTCCATTCTAAAAGGTAACACAAGCACGAATTGAAGGTCCCAGGGGGTAATTTTACTACCTCCTTCAGCCACCAAAGATGCACTTGTACTCGCCTCTCCTCCTCACTGTCAGAATACAGCAATTTACAACAATTCTACAGACAAACATCGATTCCAGAGGCTAAAATACCGACGACACAGCCGGAAGAGGCACTTCCGGTTCTTCATCCTCATTAGAGAGGCACCAGGCCGGTGTAGTGTTGGCATGACCTTGACATGACCCTGACTGGTGACCTTGGGGATCTAGGGGAGACGCTAAGGAAGCCAGCACATCCATCACACAAGGTCCATGTTTTGTGTCCTTTCCTTTTTACATAGGGAGTCGTAGGGGTAGGAGGCAGGTGGTGGGAGGAGGGGGGGGGGACATGAGAAGTTTGGCCCTTAGCAGCGTTGACGCAGTTTCCTGTCTGAACCGGAAGGAAACGTATCGGCAGAAGCGGAAGTGCCTATATTGACAGGCATGGGGCGGTAACAAATAGGTAAGCGGGCTGGTTTGATGTTGGATAAGGACGCCAATATCCAAACACAAAAGCGTATGTAGCCTTCTTGTGTATACCTTCTCTACTCTTGGATATGGCCACTTAAATGAACGCTCAAGACAGCCTTTGAAAGTGGTTCACTTCAATAGGTCTCCAACTCAGGGGACAAATGTTCAGCACCTCTGCACCTCAACACTACCTTGATGCTACTGGCTCGGTTGCCATGCTCGCCTCACCTTATCAACTCTGGTTGATAGGGGGGTCTCCATGTTACATGATGTCACAATCAACAAAAATGTATTGTCACCAAGGCACCAGTGCTGGTTACTGGTGGCCCCAGGTGCTGGAGGAGTGACACTCTCCAGGCCTAGGAACTAGAACTCCAAGCAGTTACTTAGAGAATATTAAACAGTTATTCAATATGGGTGAAGATCAAGGTTTCGATCTCATTGGATCTCATCAGGTGTATACTGAGGTTAAATCTAGGCATGTAATCATTGTTACTGTTCCTCCCTAAAAGATTTTATCATTTAGAGGTACATTATTCAGGTTAGACCTAGAATAAAAGGAAAGGTTGGAGACACTTGATATATTTCCAATAATCAAATTAATTATCAATATATCTAATTGGTAAGGATACACTGTTAGTTTCCAGATTGGACAGCTGTTGGGTAATTGATAATTAGACCAGTATAAGCTGTCTGGCTGAAAGGGCCTCACGATGGGTCGCGGTCCCGCCCGGTATGCAAAATAATTTTCTCCAAGTCAAAATACACGACCTACTTTAATTCGAAATACCACATACTAGATTCATTCCTGGTACCTTCTGGTTGTCTCTTAGTAGGCCTAATAACAGATATAGCACTCAAATGGACGAGGAAAGACTTCATTCTTTTCAGATGTCACCACAGGTTTAACTCTGTATGATTAACACCTAGACTACCTTATTCTCCTTAGCCTGGTATTACCAAGCTCTTCAGTGCACCTGTCCATGTATGGGCAACCCCCGATGGTTCGCCATTTAAGGCCCTACAGTGGGTTCATCCACCACTAGAGGTTTCATCGTTATTGACTCGAGTGAGCAGCTTCAAAGTGCTCGCCGGCCGTGAAGGATTCCAAAGCTGCTCTGTGTTTGTTTTACCCAGGTTTCGCTGAGTACTCTTTCTGATGCGGCCTCAGATAAATTGTCATTTCAACGTTTTTCTTCTCCATCAAAGGTCTTTTCCCCTCAGAATGTTATCATTACCTTTCAGCATGATCAATGTAATGATGGGCAAATTTATGAGATAACGAGATCGTAGTACTAAGCCTGCCAATCTTTAACGAGTACGCTGGGCCTAAACTGTATGCCACATTCAATTTTAATTATTTGGAAATCTAGATTTACTAGGTTCTTTGCTACAATAGCAAGTCTGTCGAGTCATTGAGTAAAAGGTTAGATATTATCAATAGCAATCTTTTGTAATGTGACTTGTTCCGAGTAGCACAACTTGCAGCCTGAAACAAGCGACTCGGGGCTATAAAGAAAGTCTTGGAAGTCAAGGGGTCAGGCAAAGGAGGAATCGAACACAATTCTTTACTCCCATCCATGCTAATCCTAGGCGACCTGGAAGAGACCCTCCACCCACCCACACACACTTCCTCACAACTGCCTGGTGGGGGGGGGGGTGAACAGGTGAAAGAGACACCTCCGGTGCCACCCACACATTTTACCTGATAGATACATCCCCACAGGAGCCATCCAGCGGACGATGACTGCCTCTCTCATTGCCAGCCTGACAATATTAATGTCGGTCTAGGTATGGGAGAACCAAATCCTCTCACTTTAAAACACATGGGATGACTGCCAAGACAAAAAAAAAACAAAGCAGCTATACTTTAAAGGGAATGAGTATGAATAGGATCAGTCATAATGGGTGGGTGTGGCGGAAAGCGGTACGGTGTTGGGTAGGTGGATAGGGCAGTGTGCTGTAGTATTGTCGTGGATGGACAGGGCAAGGCCGATAAAGGCAGTGCAGGATAGGGAAAGGCAGGAGCACAGGAGGGGAAGGAAATGACAGAGAAATACAGGAGAAGAAGACGGTGAATGGCAAGGCGGGACAGGGAAAGGCAGGACAAAGTAGGATGTATTTTAGTAAGACACTATAAGGCGACACAATGCCGTGTATGGTAAACCAGATGTTGTGTATGATATAGTCAGGTAAGATATTGATTGATTAACTTTAAAAAGTGGAGGCAGGTGTTAGCTATGTGTTCCTTTGTGTGTGTTTTTGTTTCCTTCTCACTGTGTTGCCTGTTTTTATTGCTAGGTAGCTGTTAGCGTCTGAATATTCATTAAACATGTATATATAGCATATGCTACTGGAGACAGGTGCAGGATCCTTCAACTTGGCACCGGAACCTATCTTCAGGAATTAACCTATCAATCTACTCTCTAGGCACATGCTAAGATCTTATATCAAATTCATGTTGACAGGTGTTTTCTAATGCTGCAGAATGTACCTGTATGTGTTTATCTACCCTGTGTTACTTAATTGTCCTCTAGGATGGTTTTATTTTGCTTTTATCTTGGTCTTCTATCTTTACTTCTAAGTTGGTAAATAATTCATGTGCGTGTGTTTTTGCAGTGTACTGGTCCTCTCGTTTTTCTTAACATGTTATATTTATAGTACTTCTTTTGTCCTAGAAGCTCATTATATTGTGATACATAAACATAATACATGCCTACCAAATATTAATATATAAATGGCTTAAAGGCTGGGATGAGGGGGAGGGGCACAAGAAATACAACATCAACAGCGGGGGAGATGGCATTAAGAGAAGATAGCATATATCTGTATATCATGATACTCACAGCTTTTAGTGCCTTCACTGCCTCCTCACAAATCTGCATCCCCCGAGACTCGAACACCTCGATACACCCTAGGTACTGAAAGGCAAACACAGATAATCAGCAAGGGATGAACATGGACAGTTGTACATATAGAGCTGTAATAGAAACCAAGCCACAGGGGATATGTAAAACCAGGTATCCCTGTAGGACCTGACATGTATCAAATAGACTGAAAACGCACTGTCACTGGTGCTTTTACCTGGGGAAAATTCCAGTTTTTATATACTACTACCATGTAGAGACGGCTACAGTGCCTTTTTTTTGCTGAGGATACTCTCATTCACTCATGTTCAACTACCATTGTCTGGCGTTGTATGTGAATCACACATCATAATTGAACACTGAAGGGAGTCTAAGTATTTCAAAGACCCACAAATATGGTGTCCCACCCCTGTTCTTGAGAAAGGTGTTTATATTACAACTTCAAAACTTCAATGACCACTGCGTCTGTGTTCCTAAAGGGCCGAATCCACTGCCAACGGATGGACCAACCGTCGGCTTCATCCGTTTTATTTATCATTGTTTTCAATGGAGAAAAAAACGGATGGAGGGAGACGGATGGTCCATATGGACCATCCGATTCAGATACAATGCCCTGTATCTACACAAGAAATAAATGCATATGGAAACCAATAGTTCTAAATACCAAGCAATATTTCAAGGAAAAGCTATTTTGATAGTACAAGGACCTATCCCAAACTCATTGGAATAGACTAAATAGCCTACCAAAATAAAATATAGACTGCCCCCACGACTCCCTTGGTGTTAGCCCTTTGATGTAGTAAATGGAATAGTGCTGAGTTATAGATTCAGTCGGCGAGACTATCTCAGTGGGATTTCCTACTTTTTCAAGTCAAAGCTAATGTTTTTGGACTTCCTCCCAAGGCCCAACATCTGCTTCTGTCCCCAGAGCCCTGGTGAATTGACGGGACTTCTAAGTTCTAACCTTTTATAGGAATCTGTCTTACAAACTATTTAGGAAATCTAAATGACCTAGTGGTATTATTGATGATGGAGTGAATTCTGCGTAAACTCCAATGCAATAACGGCTATAATGGTTTTAACACTGCATCCACACAATAGCAAATTTCAGAATGCCTTTGCACATGCAGACATAAACGACTATCATGATATATGTTCTAACGCTTGTTTTCCTGCAGGAATCTTATCATGTTTATTTCTGACCAGTTCTCCTGCAGGAATCATCGACACTGTCCTTGGGAGTATCATGAAGGACCATGTCTGACAGGGTTAAAATCTGTGTCACATAATGCATGTCTTGTTGTTTACCCTCCCTTATCTCCCTACACCCTCAGACCACTGAGCAGCTCAGCCGTCTACCAGGCGTCCAAGGTCAGCCCAAGGAGCAGCTCAATGTCTCTGTCACTGCGGCAAAAGCTGACTATCGCCTTCTGGTCGAGTCCCTCTGATTCACTAATCTACTCGGCTCGTCACTTCTACCACAGGCTATCAACAGCGGCCAGGAGGGAACAGGGCTCCAATGGGAGGCTTCTGGGGGGTCTGGTAGAGGGTTGGGTATGAGAATGGAGTGTTGTAGGCTAGGGTAGAGACAACAATTGGACATATACGTTGAGAAAATGTTAACATTATATTATTTTCTACATGTATATATTTTCACGTGACACGCATTGCTGGGAGATTCTATTTCTCTTAGTATTGAAGCAGTTTACCCCCGCCCCCATCCACTCTTTCTTTTGGTACTGAGCCGTATGTAATACTACTAGCATCACTGGTTCCCACAAAAATCTCAAGATTGAAATTCCCTGACTTTCCCTGACTCTGCCTGACCAAAAATAATCATTTTTCCTGACCCAAATTATAGCGCAGTAGATTATGAAATACCAACATTTACCAATAAATCTATTACAAGGGTCTAATTTGTAAGAATAATTATAAATTTTACTATAAGTTATCAATAGTAAATCAAAATACTTTGAGAAAAATAAACTGCAATCTTTGGAAATAACACTGTTCAACAAATTTTCACTTTTCGAAAAAAAAACAACAAAAAAACCAAAAAAAAAACGGAGCTGAAACCCATTAATCCCTATGTGTTTTGAACTGGGTAATTCAAAAATAACTTCCGTTTTTTGCTGGCGGCTCTCAATTTTAAGATACACATACTACCCTAGAATTGCCCATTTTTGTCCTCGGTAGCCAAATCTATATTAGTGCAAACTATACAAACAACAGATTTTACAACAATATCTGATCTACTTATAAATATTTGTTTACCATTTCCGAACCCATATCTAATGAATTGTTTATCTATGACTCTGTAATATGCGGTAAAAGTAGTAAATAAGCTCAAAAAAGTTAGCCGGTTGACACTTGTTCAGGACTGTTTTGCCTGCCTCTTGTACACAATGTTGGGTTCATCCCACTTCAGAGCCTATTACTAGCCTACTAGAAGAGAATGTAACCACTTTGGTAGCATTTTTCCTTCTCTGAGAGGTCCTGTTGGAATCTCTCCCCATGTATGTCACTTACTGAGCCTAACTTTTTTGGGGGAAGAATTTGAGGTCAGCTGCAGGAAGTGGATCTTCAAGGATGTCTTGCATTTGAGTTTCTGTGATGTGCCAGAAATGTATCTACAAAATTTACATCTAAGTCCTCAGCCCTGTTGTTTCACAGAAACGATTGCTTTGAGGGCAAGCCATGACTTCCGTTTACTATGTAGCCTATTATATGTGGTTATAAAGTCAAATTGCAATCACTTTAATCACATGATTATGAAAAATCCTGATGTTAAGATGCAACCTTAATCACAATAAATCATGGCTGGTTTCTCTAAATGATCCAGAAGTCAGTGTTTCAAGGAAATTAACATGGAAATTTGGCTGTCTTTTAAAGAGGGTTCCCCTTGTACCAAAATGAAGCAATATAACCCCTGGTGTGGATATATGTAAATCTTGACCCCTAGTGGCATAATCCAAGTTGGACTCATGCTTTTGGACTACCCACACTGATACAACTATGCATATGGAGCGTGCTAACATCGAACATATAATTTTCCATCAAACAGGTTCCAACACCCAGAATAACAGAGGCCTAGGAGCCACTTTTGGGTGAAATATGATTTGCAGCAATGTCAAAGTTATTGATAATACCCAGACAAATGTCAGAGAAATGACATGAGAAAGTTGTTGCACAAGTTTGGACAACACTACATAGGTGAACAGTGAAATTATTGCCCTCGGGGTGATTTTCAGCATATATGGCACCCTATGGATATCTCAAACATTGAGAGCCAACAGGCATTTTTTAACCTCATTTTCTGACTCAGCAACCTCAAATTATGGGTAATTGGTATCTTTGGTCCCCCTTTTTTTTGCCGTTGTACAGTGTAATATTTGAATGCCCTCAGGGATGACTTGTATAAAATCAAACACAAGTGATGCATTTTGGCAGATTTTCCCTGACTTTTCCTGACCACTTCATTTCCCCTGACATTCCCTTACCTGTGGGAACCCTGCTACTATCTTGCTGTCAAATCCGCACGTCTACATCATATATCCCTTTGGACCCTAACAGCCGGATATATAATGTGTTGGCAAGAACATTATTGTGACGTCACGACCATAATCTTCCTTTTAATCCTATGAATATTTACCCCAATACATCCTAAGTCACTTCTGCATAATGAGAAGTTGGCGGAACCACAGGCAGAGACCCTTATCATGATGCTACGTTATGAAACCTAGAAACCATAATAGGCTATAGATAGTAGCAACCGTATTACACATTTATGGGCAGTGTGGCGGTACAAGTAGTGTTCCTGGTACCAGGTAAAGTAAGTAAGTACATATATTAGACATCTAAGTGAGCAAGAACTACCATTATTATCATAGCACCCCCTGGATGACATTCCAAGTTTCACTAGTAAGCCTGAAAACCTTTATATGCATACAGACGCAGGTAATACGCCGCCTTCTGCTCCAGGGAATAGAGACCCTGGATGAGAGGAATGTACCAGGAGACCCTCCACAACTGATTCATTTACTTGGTATTCTATGTATACGTACACATTGGGTTAATCAGGGATAGCTAATATAATAGTCGCGGGCATCAAATCATTGCTCATGTCGTGTTACAATTATGCCAGGTAAAAGGTAATATATTCTCTTCTTGTATGATTTACCTGGGCTCTTGAATTACATATTATTGATATCTGTAACTTTCTGCAGTGGTAAATTGGCAGGTAGCGAACTATAGCATTCATATTACCGGTCCCACTTATTGCACTTTCGATATCCATATCTAGAAGGATTCCTCAATGTAATTTCAGACATACATTTTCTTTTATACTCCCATATCTGACCTGTTCTGGTGAACTCAACATGTTCAAGACGTTATTTCATAGTTATACATTATAACAGTCCCGGGATATCAGTGCAATCCCTATATTTTCCATAATCCTATCCCTGGTTGTTTTGATTTACATTTAGAATTCTCCCGTCCAAATACCAATGTTCAAGTCTTGCCTCAGATGGCATCCCCACTTTTAAAACCACGAATTAGACTAAGTCTGATTAAATTCTTGGACTGCTCTAAGCTTATTTTCTGTGTTATTTCTACAATTGTGCTGACTAGAACAGCTTTCCTAGGTTCATTAAAACATGGCCATCTTCCGAATATTGTCAATTCTAATCTGCTTCATAAATCATAGCCTCGCTTGTACTTTTAATGAAAACAAGCTGTCCCTCACACCAACGAGAGAGAAAATGGCAGAGAAGGAGAAAGAGTGAGAGCACGTGAGGGACAGAAACATGTGAATACCATGTCGAGAACATGGCCCCAATATTTCTCCCTGTGATAAAAGGGAACTGACTATAACACCTGCGTGACCTCATGAGGTTATGGGGTGGTGGGACTCACCTGTCGGTCTTCAATTATAACAGAGCCAGGTGTAGGGCAGGCTCGCCCCCTCCAGCCCGACAGAGTACGGGCTGGCTTCAGCTCTTAATCTGACTAGATCGTCGCCCAGGCGGCGATCTAGCTCTCCCAGCAGAGGCAAATACCACTGTAGTATTACTTAACATCTGCTGGTGAGTGAATACACATCCAGGTTCAATCAGATTCTTATCTACATCAAAGAGGGCAATAAAACAATAAAATGGAATACACATCATGTTGAATATAGAGATGCTCCCAGGCTATTAAACTGAGTATTAATAGCCGCTGGCCGAGGCTGGGTGTAGGGGAGGGCGGTGGTGCTGGCATGCAATGTGTTAAAAAGCGTTCTTTATCTGAGCACCCGTTCACTGGGTTGTTTATATCAGCCGAGGTGTGTCCCATAACTTTAAACCCACGGTTTGTTCATTTTCTTCTCTTTTTTTCCAATGCTACCGGTAATATTTAAAACAAGTCCTCCAAGATTATTCTGATCACGATTTACAGCTTGACGAATGACGAGTGTTGACATCTCCTTCGTGCTACTGTTTTGTTTGTTCCATTTTTTCGTTTCAGGTAGATAAAACCTTAAAAATTACGTTGAATGCTGGAGAAGGTATTTTTCCTTACTGAATTACAATAATTGTCATAATAAGCTTTCCATGGCATGCCACTGCCTATTATGAGTTCTTCATTTCCCCTTTAGTTGTTATTTTACCTGCCCTGCAGTTTAACTGCCATCATCTAGCTAATGACATAATTCACATACTCCCGCAGGGGGCGCCTCATATTCCTAACAGACCTACTAAAGAATGATAAGGGATATCAATTTCTCTATCAAGAAGGTTTCTTTTTTCTGTTGGCAAATGACATACCGGTACTACATTTACATCATCTAGTTAATTTGTCCTTTAATACTGAGGTTTTTTGTTTGTCTTAGTTTTTTGGGGGGTTACTTGTGCTTTTTTGTTGTTTTTTGTTTTGTTTTCGTGAGGGGGTTGCTTTTGAGTCCATGTTATGGTTTTTACAATTACTAGGAAGCCTCATTTGCACTGTCTACACTATATGCAAATGTCATTGAATCGAAGTTGATAAGGCAAAGGTAAACGAACAATCAAACAACCAGATAAGAGACTCATTTTTTTACAACGGGGGGAGGGGGACAAAATGTCACCCCCTTTCAGTGAAAAAAGCCCTTGCGTCTGAAAGACCTCCGAGTGAGGACTAAAACATTCTCGGCATGTACGTCAAGAAATTCACCCCCGCCTCCCCCCGCCTCCCCCCCCCCCCCGTAGTTGAAAAAAATACCGCTACCTAAAGCAATCCAATTACGTCCAATTAAACAGCACCCATCCTACATATGTGACAGGATCTGCGAAAAGGGCCCTTAGTGCAGGGTACATTCAGGTTCCTATTCCCAGTACATGTCACATATTGTGAAACCTACCCCTAGCTACATGCCATATTCCATAATGTCCATTTCAATAGGTGCGAGGCATGTTCCATACAATAGATATGGATACTGATTAGATTATTGCATGTTTTCTGATTTGATTCATGTTCTGCACATGTGTGCTGATGACACATGAAGGTATCACAGTCAATGGGCGTGGCCGACATCATGCTTCACCCCTAGGTACATCCCAATCCCCTCTGCCATACATATCCCCTTGCACACCCTCATAATCAACTGTCCCAACTTTCTAAGTCTCTTTAATTGTATCCTTTCCAGTTATCATGTTACTTCTACCTTTCTCGTATTTTCCACGTTACCTATGCATTAACCACGTTCATGTATATGCACGGCCTTCCCTGGCCCCTTACTCGCCCATCACATCATAATTTGTCATCTGATTTTTTTACATAGGCCTACCAAGGCCAAGCAAAAATTGGTAACCAGCTTCTACGTAGTCTTGTGTTTCTTTTTTTTGTGCATGTTATTTTGGATAATTTAGCCATTCATGTGTGGTGGCTATGCGTCCGAACCTTTTATGGTATCCAAAAAAAATGTAGACTACCTAATATTTCCAGTATGTTTCCTGAAACACATAGTTTTCTTAGGCCTACTCCACAACCCTTTCACCCCGGACACCTCCCACCCACCTATCCTATACCCCATGCACCTGACACCTGATGCGAGTTTGGCATGTCTACCTCCAGTCGGCTACAATCACTCTGTTACATCAAGCTATAATAGTATATGTTTGACATTGCTCATACACATGCTATACAGTATGATCTAATACAATGTATAAATGTAAACAGAAGAGATGTAGTAGGAGAAAGCAACCTTTTGGTAAATGGACTCCCACAAAAAAAAAATCTCCTTTGAACTGCGGAGAAAGTAAGGCTAATCTATCTAAACTAACCAGATGTGTGATGTAAGAAAGTTAAAATAATACTGACAGGGACTACATGTAGAGAGTTTAAGATCACTACTTGTACCGCAACGTGGACGTCTAGAATGATAGTAAATGGTGGGCTAGACGTTGCAACTTGCCGCACACGTTAAAAGCAGGCAAATCCTAAACTCTCTAATAGCCTGTGACTACCTGTACGGCTAAAAATCTCAGAACTCTTTGAAATCCGAAAACCATAGACCTTTGATAAGAAATGCCATTTTTATAACCTATGCAAAATTAGGTGTACGGAGAACTTCAATTTGCTACCTCGGAATTCTACGAATGTCTATGATAATTACATGGTATGGTCATTCTTTCCTTCCTAATGCAATATGTGCATTTAGTAGCCCTGTAGGCATCATATTCCTTCTAAATTCACCAAGGTATTGCCTTCTAAATTTGGCCACACTTCAGTAGGAGGGGAACCAGGGAAATGAAATTAGGAGAGGATTATGAGGATGGGTTTATATTGTTTGATTGACTAGTCTACAGGAGGCATGTAGGATGTAGTCATGAGTGTACCCCCTGATACCTTATCTCCATCTCCTGGTAACCATGGAGACAGGTGGACACAGGTAGGACTACCCTAGAGCTTCTCACACAATTCATTCTCCAAGCCGATCTCTCTACTCCTGTCTCCCAAGTCGCCTCTCGAGGAGATTAGAGTGTCTGGGAATCAGCTTGGAGAGCTACAAGACATGGGACAAGCCCCTCATCCACAGGAGAACTCATAACTGGGAACTAAGACAATTCATTACGCTCCCTTCGTACGTCTCACGTGAATTCAATCCCATCCAACTGTCTCAGCACATCCTATTTTAACTGGAGGTTGGACAACCTGTTCCACATCGGACCATGGTAAACTATGGTAAGAATAGAATAGGACTACGAGTTTTAACCCTGCTTATTCAGTATTTCCTTGATAAATCTATTAATGTGGAATACCTACGGTATCGGTATATTCAGGCAACACAATCTAGGATTCATATAAAAGTAAATTCTTACATTATAATATCATAATATCACTGCAGCTGGTGACGGAGTAGTTATTGAGACCGTTATCGAAGCGCTGTATGCGTGGGGTTACAATCTACTAGTACCCGATTCATTATTGTGCCAAGTTGATCTTCTGCCAACCCCTACCACACTTCTAGATGAAGAATACTGAATGTAAGGCTCCACTCTGTATGCAGTATCTCGTACCATACAATGAATAATGCTCCCACACGTTGATAAGAATATAACAATGTGGAAGAGGTGAGTCACCTTAAAGCCTTTAGACACCATCCTACACACTTGGGAACGTTAGCACTGCTATATCACCCCTCCCCCGACTTTGGTTACGCCGTTACTATGGTAACAGACTGTTGATTCACACCATTGGCACCCTAAGAATAGGGACTACCATAATGGCGGGTTTACCCACTTTTAATCCATGCCAAGAAGTTCTCTTATCATGCACATGAACAGGTATCAATGGCGCCCTGACGGTTGATGTATAGAGGGATGGAAGTCACTAAGCACCAAAATCCCTGAAATGCTCCAAAAGAACCCCTTAAATATAGATTTTGTATAGGAATGTATAAGTTTTGGGAACATGAAAATCCCTCAAATCAGGGAAATCCCTGAAGACTTACATCCCTGTGTATACTGTGCCGCCTATTAGGGACCTGCAGTCGCCTTTGGCAATCGATTCTACGTGGTGGTTTAGTTACTAAATGTCCCTAATGTTAAAGGGATTTCAGTGTTCAGATAGCTTCTCGGCTAGAGTGGGTTTTAACATTCTAACCTCTGGTATATATGGTTCACTTTCTTGTTATCTCATGGAATTTATTATAGAAACCGTCTCCTTAGTGCAAGAAGGTTGTAAGTGCATCTGGGTCAGCAGGGTACTTACTACATGTAGTAAAAGGTACCTCCGACAGAGGCCTCAATTATGAGGTACCGTAAACTCCCGCGTATAAGACGCGTCCTCTACGCCAAACAAATGCCTTGTGGGTCTTATAGGATGTACTGAAATTGGGGGTGCGTCTTATACGAGGGGTAATTTTACTATAGAACAGTACTGGATTGACAAAAATCACCCTTAAAATGTGCGTCTTATACGCAAAAATGGTCCTGCTGAGTTTGGGGTGCGTCCTATACGCGCAATGCGTCTTATACGCGGGAGTTTACGGTACCTTTTATCTTTTTGACCCAGATACATTTACAACCTTCTTGCACGCAATAAGCATCCAATTTAGGCATACAGTGTTAAAGTAGTTGAAATATCATTTTAAACCTTTATTTTTTAGAAATAAAAATTAACTTCTGACAAATTCAAAAATGGTATTTTGGTAATTCTAAAGAGACTTACTCTGACTTGAAAACTGCATGTTCCCTCGCGAACCTTACGCTCGTCCTCCTGCCACTGGTGAGGTTTACTACACTCGGGAACATGCTCCTTCTTTTTTCGGAAACTCAGCGACCGCTTTAACTTCTCCATGGCTCATCAGTCGGCTAGTTACCTGTGATGGAAAAAGGGAGAAGAGTCTGGTTAATTTATAAAATCTGGTTAATTCTATTTAGTCATGGAAGGTTTCTTTAAGGATGTTTTAATGTAGAAGCACTTTAAGAAATCATTTTTCTCCGGAACTGAAAAAACATCAAAATGAGTGTGCGGTTAGGGTGTAAAATACTGGTTGATGTTTTTATGGTATTGTCATCAGAATGAGAATGGGAATTACAACCAGAAAAGAGACTTTTATCTCTCATCCAAGTCAATGAATGTAAGGACAATCCCAAATGAACAGAGACAAGTATCACTTGAATCAATCAGATACAGTTAACCAATTCACTAGAGATCATTTGAGTTCAGCTATAGATATCTAGGTCAAAAGAGATGAGTTGACTTCCATCACTTTTCTGTACAAGTATGTGTCTTAGTCATTTCTATCCTCCTTTGCTTATAATTATGGTACATATTCATTTTTTATTTGTTGCTAATACAATATATACATTTTCTCATCCCCCCTCCATTCTTCTGTGTTATCGTATTAACCAGGAATGCCTTATTACACCCATCTGTTTGCTGGCTATTCCTGTGTTTGTCCAGGATTACCTTGGTTATACTCAATGTTCTACTGGCCACTGAAAAAAAAGTTCCCTTTACGTTAAAAACTAGATCCACTCTATACTTTAAATGTAGTTTGTAGATTCATAACAGATGTCCAACCGTGGCATGGCCATGGATGAAGAAGAAAACCCCTACGTAGGCGTGCATGAGCACTGATATGCATGCCTCTGTGAATAAAGGTTGGTAGATTCTAATGTGCTGACGATAAGCATTATAAACATTTATAATACAGACAAGACAAGACTCCTTTTTCGATCAGATATGGGAAATGTTTATACTAATGCATGGGCATAGAACACGAACAGGACCAACACATACCATATCCCCTTACCACGGCCGAGTTGGGGGAATTCAAAACAAAGACATGAAATGTCACAGAAATATCTGACCATCATGTAACAGCTGAGACCATGGTATTGTGAACAAAGTGAGTACAGTAACAAAACTACCTAGCGAGAGTACAAACTTGGCACAGTGATGTATGAACCCGGTAGGGGGCAGTACTGTGCCAGCAGCTGGCAGCCAGCGTTCTTCATGGATCACGTATTGGGTTCTCATAACATGCTTGAGAGCATGACACTGATTGGCTGACCATGGGTGAATAGAACAATTCTTTTGATTTGGGGCTTTCTTAAATAGGTGTATTGAGCTCACGAAGGTCTGGTTTTAATCATCTTAAGCAGTTAGTTCAGTTAGATTTGCCAATCTTTTCACATTCGATATTTATTCACAATTATAACCCTTAGTCTTGTCAGTTAGATTTGCCAGTCTTTTCACATTCGATATTTATTCACAATTATAATTCTTAGTCTTGTTCCTCACCATTGGTGGCTATTGTCTTACAAAACGGCGTAATTGATGAACTGACCACATAAGATATACCTGCAACAGTATTACAGTAACAATTGTGCACACCATGAGTATGAACGGCCCTATGGGTTACACAGCAGGGGTAACAGGACCAGGAGTGAAAGGTCTCCCATGCGTCTGAGAGTACAACATGTACTCCAGTAGGGACTACTTCTAGAGTCTCAAACCTCTTACGCCCTATTACCACCGGTAATTCTGCAGTCATGTGTGCTATGTGAGGCCTGCCGCAGTGGAGGCTGCCTGCTGATGGACTGGGCTTTCATCTCCATTTACCCATCCTCTACCTCCATCTGTTCTAAGACACACTAACTGCTTCAAGATACCAAGATAAATCCTTTATTACAATTCCCATTTATTCCACTGACTTATAATTATTTCCAGTTTTTTTTTTCCATGGATTTCATGCAAGACCATGCTCCTCTATGAAAGCTGACCATTGACACTTATCCTGTTAATTTTCTTGTTGCTATTTTTTTTTTTTTTTTTTTTAAATGAAAAAGTTCATGCCCTGCTTTTACATAGAAGAACCCTCCCTCAGCCTGAACCTTACTTTACAGCTTCAAGGTGAATATAAAAAAAAACTGTTACCACGACTCCACACTTCCTCAAACTTACATGAGTGTGAAATGAGGTTATTTATCCTTACCTGCCCTCAGACTTGTCTCCTCCCCTCCCATTATACATAATATAGTCTCCAGGATTGTGTCAACCCTACGGAAGTGGTCGACATGATGCATGGATGCAGCCCTGTCAATTCACCCACCTGGGCTGCATTCATGCATCATGGCCAAAGGACATACCGCATTAAGGCACTATGCGGCCCTTATATGGTTATATGATCCAAAGGTGACACGGAGCATGACAACAGAGGCGGAGAAAACAAATCTTCATGGGGGAGGTGGGCGCTATACCTCTAAATAGGCTATAAAGGGGACTTTCACATTATTGCCCCTTCCTTTTCTTAATCCCCTGCGGCATGGTGCTCGCAGGTACTGCTAGATTGACGGCCCTTCCTGAGTGGGAGGAGGAGAGGGGAGCAGTGGGGCTATCTGTGGAGGTAATGTCTGGTTAAAGGGTGTAGATATAATGGCTATGGTAGAGGGATCCAACAGTAGATGGGTGTGGGTGGGAAATGGCAGGGAGTAGGTCTGGTCTCTAGGGGCTCAGTCGGCCATAGATCACAGGATCATTTCTGTTCATCAAGCAGCCTAGACTCTGTTCACAGCATTGTTGCCGATGGGTTTATCTAGAAATTAATAGCGATATCGATATAGATCCCTAGTTATTACATAGTTTGTCACAGGTAGCAATTCAGTCAAAAACTAAAGAAATAAAGTGAATAGTTTTCAGAGAATATGTCTATAATATAGCTAAATAGACACGAAATGTTTCACAAAGCTTACCTTCCTCAGAAATAATTCGCATCGTATCACAGCTACAGTAAATGAGGAAATGTCCAATCAATAACTCTCTCACCAACTAAATTAAGTGTTGGCTCTAAAGGTACGTATAATAATAATAATGGTGAGGTGATGGATGGTAGGGCGAAACACCATTAGCACGCATCACGCTGTATTATATATGTAGCTGATCTATTAACAACCTACCTAGACCATAAATCTAGACAAGAGGTAGGGGTCTATATTGGGTCAGTGCTCTTTAGACTATCATACTACTGGTAGTTTTTATAACTAAACGTACTTATTTCGATATAATATTTATAGATGAGGAAGCGTTTGTCTCACATTCACCCCATAGTCCAAAGTCCATGGACATCTTAGAGGTGAGGTACAGTTTCCAATAGAATAGGGTTTACTGACTTAGAATTTAGACCACAGGTTCCCTAATTCTCTGGGTTCCCCATGAAGAAGCTAAGTTGGTTTTTTTTTTAGTTTTTTTTTAACTGAAATGATATTATTCATTTTAATACAGTATACATATACCTCACAGGCCATGATCTGACAATGTATTATATTTAATAATGATGATTATGAATTTCTCTGTCGGCTCATAGGGGACAATTCAGACCAATGAAAACAAGTAGATGGTCTGGGAAAGTTTACACAATGATATCAGTATGAACAGCAGGGAACAACAACACTGGTTGTTCGATAATGTTTGGAATGCTGTTGTCCTAGTTAGCAGTTTGTGACACTTTTCTACTGCATGTGTTACACAGACTAGTAATTATACATGTTTCAGGTCATGTACCATAACGTTATTAATATCATCTTTGTGGCCATAGGGAGTTAATAATATACAGGTGCCTGAATGGCCTGTAAGGCTTATCCTGAACATTTGTGTACATTTTTTCTAAGAGAAGGTACGTTTATATTATGGTGATATGACTAGGTGAGTCACATAAGAACACTCCATAGGGTTATTCAGTGATATTTGTCAAAGAAAATAAACAAATTGTGCCACAAAAAAAGGCTAAAATACATGTAGTGTAATTTGGCCCAACTGTGACATTACAGAATGCATCAGAAAATCTTGCTGCTCCCCTATAATAACATATGACCTTGTGCCATCAACTACAAGTATAACAGAAACTTTTTTATATATACAAAGGCTATAAAAATATGCTGTCATGGAAATCTTATCCAGTCAGCAGCCACTGTGGGTCACAGGGACCGATATGCACTAAAATGTAGTCTTAGGCTCGAATTGAAAGTGCCGAATTTCCCCTACCCAGTAGTAAATTCAGATAACCCAAATCTCGCCACCACACTCATGAGAACCTGGTTAGGCTTCATTTTCTTGTCGTGTGCTGACAAATCCCGTTTGACGGTAGTTTCTATTTATAGCACACTCTGAGCTGCTCTCTAGTCTATATATGGATTATCCACATATGAGGACATCCTGGGGCTTCTCACATAGGGTGCATAGGGTGACTTAGTATCTTGGAATGTTATCAACTTGTACCCTGGCAGGGCCTTTACAGCTCATCATTCTACTTGTGGTTAAACATGGACTGTATTGTCTTAGAGACTGAATCACTCAATCAGGTATTGTGTACTTTCAAGTCAGTCATATGAGTTACCATTTTCTACAGGCCTCTATTATTCCGACCATTTCTAGATCTATTTGTGGCATTTGTACTGTTCAGTACAAGCCGCACGCTATAATAATATGTGGGGTACTACAGTACTTTGATGTATGCTTTCTTCTTTATTGATCCTCTTTGGACTATATCCCCCATTGTCTGATTTGGGGATATGATAATAGGAATAGGATCCTCCGAGTTCATATAGGGCATTTCCGGTTTATACATACCATATATAAGAAATATCAAACAATCAGTACTATTTCTATGATATATCATAGCCAGCAGTTGAAGAGGTTGGGGATAGTTATGAGCAGGCAAGCAAAAATGATACTTAAAGGCCCATGGGCAATTCTTTCTACTTGATCATTCAAAGTTATTCTGTAAGTACAGGTCACAGAAACCTAATACTCCCAGTACTCTACTGGGATTACTATAACTACAAGTACCACAAACACTAGTGTAGTCATGGGTTCTGGATCCTTCAAACTTCACCTTCTCATCTTACAGTCAGCAGAGTTTGAACCCTGATGGTTATTTATAGAGCAGTAGTTAAACATACCCCCCCCCCTTCAGCTTCCAACTCAGCCCTGACCTCTACAGGTCTGGTATGCTGCCACGTGGAGATAGGGGGCGATATGGTGAGAGATTGGGCCATAATGTGGTCTTGCCAAGGCCGCTGATATGAGGAACCATGTAGTTGCCCTGATGCAGCAGACCAGTCCCAACCTATCCATCCAGGGTTCTACTAACACAATCTGACGCCCTAGTAGTCGATCTAATTCACTTTCCCTTGACCAAACTTCGGATTTCAAGTGTATGTGCTATCTATCAAGGGTATAAGGTATATGAGGATATAAACTGATATTATTTCTATTGAATCATCTGCAATGTAAGATTGCCCTTCTTATTTCCATTCACTCATTATGATCCTACTGATTTCTAGCAGAACTAGCTATGATGGACTAAAATGCTTTAGATATTGATGATTGACTTAAGTGAGGATCTTATCTGACACATTGGGTAGGTAGAAGGAAGAAGGTAGTTGGAACATATACGACCTTCATACTTACACATCTGCACTAACACACAGGACCTTGTGAGAGAATGGGGGGGGGGGGCTTCCTAAAACTTTCTATTACCCAGATAGATGGGTAGGGACATATTGTTGATGGAAAATTAAAAGAACTGATGATACAATGCTAGAGACAAGTTCTACTTCTGGTCACACCTCATTTGTGGCATTAAATATATATGGTCAGCATCATACCCAACCTGTTGCTAACCCTAACTAAGGCTATCCCCAACTACATCCTGAGTTGGGGGTGCGCCTTATACACGTTTTTTCCAAAATACCCATTCAGGGGAGATAGGTGTGCCTTCTACGTGAACCAGCCTTCCCTAAGTTGGGGGTGCGCCTTCTACGTGGGCTGCGCCTTCTACGCGAGAGATTAAGGTATATGCTAATTAGACATAGTTCCACCACCTCAATCTCGACTTTTAGTATGTCATTATAGGCACATAAACGGAATTCATGGTGAAGAAAAAATTTGGTTTGCAATTTGTTCAAGGTATTTCCTTACTTTGACTGTACTACCCCTGGAACAGAGATGTCATTTTCTGGTAGACAGGCCAGGTCATCTCAAGACATCTAAACCGTTTGCTATAGAAAATATTTCTTGTAGGATATTAACGAATGCATTGTTCAACAGAGGTTTTTGCTCAGATATTTACTCACAATCTGTATGTGATGATCAGGTATGGCATCATCCCACAAGACTTAGATTTTTAAGGCCTTTTATTCTGGCTCGTTTGCCCCTTTCTCTCATATTAATGCTATGAGTACCTGAACTACATCTTCCCCGTCACATTTTTTCCCACTCCACCTGAGCCACCTTCATTGTTTCAGCAAGAGATCTCATGTCCAGCCTTACCTGTATCAGTTTCTTACTTGGACACCTATAGATAGATATTTATACAGCAGCTACTCATGTATGAGTGTCTCTGGCCTTAATCCCCGACAAGCTCTTATCCCTCCTCTTCTTTATACCAATAGTTTTAAAATAGGCCATGCAGTAATCAGCTTAACTTTACCTTCAATACCTCAAAATAACCTGATCCTCACACAATCTATATAGCTACACAACCACATACAGTTACCATGTGAATGCCAAGGGGAGAGCCTTCCCTGACATATATATGTTTATACATCCATTCCTTCTGCCTGCACTATTTCTACGACACCCCCTCCTCACTCATCATTAGCTCCCTCTCCTCCCTAAAAGTGTCCATTGTCTCCCCATTTCTCTCCAAACCCCATCCCTATCTGCCCCGCCCCCTCCACCAACAACCACATGTAGCTGTTTGATCCTGACCCCTCCAACCTCCAGTATACCCATCCCATTCCCAGCAGTGGTATATAACCTGTGAGGAGTGGTGGAGGCAGGGTTGTGTGTCTCTGGGTTGAGGGGGGTGGTGGGGGGATGTTTTACAGAGTAGAGCTGTGCCTGTGAGAGGGTCTAGACCTGGTACGGAGAGCCCCGCCCACCAAGTGGGCCTCACACCTCACGTTTTGACCTACTCGGTCTGTTAGTGTGTAGAGACCAGCAGGGGTAGGTGGGTACCCCATCTACAGCTAAAGCTGCTGCGCTATTTCTAAAGTGAATTTTCTTTTACCTTCTCTTCACAAAAACAGAAACTTTCTTTTGTACTTTTTAGATAATGGCCTTTGGGTAGTGAGGCTAGAATTAGTAGAAATCCAACGGTATTTCGCAAGTGAAGGGTGCCTGTTGTATGACGATGGTGAAAACAATTAAAATTCAAGCCTAATATGACTCTTCATATACCATGTTGGCATGTATAGCCGGGTCTTGAATAAGCGCCGGGGGTATCGGGATGTTGAAATTTTAAAATACGCTTTAATTCAAGTCTTGAATAAGCGCCGGGGGTAGATCTGTCTTGAAGTCAATGAGGGTTTGGACGCTTATGATACAAGCCAATGGTGGCAATACAGCATGCCTAAATACAATTCTGCATAATTAAATTAACCAACCTTTCATCTCTTTGCCTGGAAACTACCTAGTCCTAAGTACTCTCCCCTCCCATATTATCGGTGGTTCAACACCCCTTGTTCTGGCTGCATGACCCACCCAACCCTCACATATCCACTTACACCCCACATTCCTCTGTTCACCCCGCCAACATTCACACCACCCAAAACAATGGCAACATGATATGACCCAGATAATGCCGAGCAACTCACAACTAACTCATGCACATACCATGGAGTATAGACTGGCTCTCTGAAGTCGACACGTCCATCAAAAACTCATTTTCTCTCAGACAAAAACAGTAATTGGTGTCTTTAGATGATGTCTAACGGCATGTTTCAGACTATTGTGATCTAAATAACTATTGTTTATACTAGGTTAAATGTGTTCAAAGATATGGGGCCAGAAATTATATTTCCATTTTGGTCATATGTCTGTTCGGTAACATATTATTCAATATATGCAACAATTGTCACCACATGAACAGAATGTTCAGGAACTGAAACCCTAAAACCGAATAGTGATTTCCTCGTTAACATTTTGCCACAGTGAATATGGGGGTTATGCAGGATCACCCTGGGCGGTTTCCAAACCTACTTAGTGATAATGAAAGGGGACAACATCACCCACCTAACACCTGTACTTGGGTGGACGGCTCTGACCTCTGATGATGTCACAGGTAAACAAATTATTCCCGCCAGATGGCATTGTTGTCACCCTAATAGCCTTTTGGTAATTCCTCCTCCTGCTGACTCTGGTTCCACTCTGACGGCTTCCTCCTGGTGGAATGAGCTGCTCTACAACCGTGGGTTGAGTGGCTCACAGTATGTAGGTAGTAAAGACTGAGACAGTGCTACACCGTCACCATTTTATACGAGGTTTACATGGGATTTATGTAAACCTGCCATAACATACGTACAGCACAGGAGTAGGAAGCAAATTATCATTAATTGGAAGGTGGGGTGGGGGGGGGGGAGTCGGTGGCTGCATACTGTTATATACATGTTTATATACGGACTTCGCAGAATCACTTATTAGCCAATGAGACAAGCCCAACGATTCACTGCGGTCCTCTCGGGGGTCGACTGGTACCCACCTGATAGGTCTTATCAGTAGAACTCGCTGGTAACAAGCTCCAGTAATGGCGGCGCCCATGGGGGCATCTCGTCGTCTTCTCAAATTTTTGCATCTGGGTCACTTCTTGGGATTTTGACCTGGCCGGAAGTGGACTGATGTCATACCGCCCCATAAACATTTCATTCCTTGAGAGACCCATCCCGCCTTTCAGATGAGATCCCATCTGAATAATAATCTTCCATGTAAGTTTCCATAAGTTTCAGATGATCTCATCTGAATGTAATTCAAATTCAGATGAGATCGGGTATATATCCTTGATCGGGGGCTCTGCCCCAGAACCCCCGTTTGGGCAGAAAGAAACAGAGAGGGGCAACCATAATTATTTGATGAGACACGGAAGGGGTGGAAAGAGACATCAAGCAGAAGGAGTGGGAAACAGAGGGCCAGGTTAATTCTGCAAGAAGTGACCCTTTTGCCCCATGGGGCGACCTGCTAACTCGGAATAGCATCATTGCTTGAGTCCTTTAAATTCCCCTCCCGGGCTCTCACATTAGCAGATAAACTGTTTAGCGCAATGTGGCTGGCAGGACATGTCTCTTGAGTCCTGGCTATAAGCAGGGTACCATTGGGTTTGGCACCAATCAATTATCGAATTTCTATAAGGCAAGCAATGAGCGCCATACTGTGTCAATGGTGTGTTATTGAACAGGGTGTTCTAAGGACCCAAACCGTTGGTACAGGGGAGTCCCAAGTATTCACATACACCCCTATACTAGCCTCGCTGTGGTGTTGGCAGGTCATGTGACCACACCCTGGCGTTTCTCTGACCCCATGACCCTCTGTGGGGGTGTTAGTCGTGGATCTGGGCCCCAGGCATACCAGATTCCTGTAGTTTACTCGATACCTCAACTTGTCAACGTCTCCCATTCTGTATTACAATATTGATCTAAAACTCATTGATATGTTGAGCTGTCCAGCTTGTTCTTAGAGGACAGACAGAGTGCACATTTGGTGATAGCTAGAATGTCTGAAGAATCGATCACTCGATAGGGGCAATAGAGAAGCGCAGAAGGAAGGAATTTGATCCATCTTTAGGCAAAAAAAAAGAGAAAAAAAAAACTCCCAGCATGTTACCTGAAACAAATGATTTTATTCTTTGGCCTTTTGTGTACAAACTGTTTGTAGAGCACTGGCATGTGATAAATTGACTTGTGATTTATAATAGTCAGACAAGTGCAAGTCTATGGATACTTCCTATAGTTCATCCACGCTAAGATGAAGCTAATATACAATCCTGGTAGGAGACAGTTTCAGATGAGTTTGCCTGTGTTTACAATGGTTCGTATTGAGTGTATGAATGGGTGCTAGGGGCAGTTACCCAGTACATGTGTCGAACAAAAATCGATGGTTTTAGCGGTAACTAACTTATGGCAGGTTCAGAGGTATCAGTTGGGTGTTGGTCCAACCTCTGAAAATTTTAGGGCCTGTTAACGCTTCAGAATTTGAAGTGTATCTCAATATATGAAACTGCACTGAAGTCTAAATATGAGGGGCTTCTGAACCTCTGGAAATAGATGCGCCTCTTGGGGTCTGACATCTGTACAAGTTGCATCCAAGTACATATACAATCAGTAATAATGTAACGAGCAATGTACATATTCTATATCCATAGTAAGAGTGACTTACTATCATCATTGTATCAGGCATTTGCTTTTATTTTTTGGAGTGGTGCCTAACCTAAAAACAGAAGATCCAGAAAACACCTCCCCCATTCCATAATGAGCCATTGAACCACCTTATTAGGTACCTTCATTCACTTCTTACCAGGGAAGGACCTGACTCTAAGACCTGCCTGATAAATGTGGCATATAACTCTGACTACGTGCCGGTAGATTGGTAATTTGGGCCATCCTAGTGGTACATCCTCCGTCATTGTCGCTGTAGTTGATTATTCCATTTATCAATGTAGGGCTAGTGCCTAACACACACTCCAGTCCTGGCTACTTTTTTTTTAAATTTTTATATAGGGTCAACATTTCCTACTAAAAGGGGCAAGGGAGTGGTCGTCTACAACTTTTAGCCGCAGAGGCGGGGTTGCTTTCAGAATCTTTGAATCTATTCTGCTCAGGTAATATATGTCTGTTTATTAGTGTATTTGCCTCTGTCTGGGTGATGTAGCGGTATGGCATTTTCAGGGGGCTAAAAGCAAACAGACCTAAATTGAAACTACATGTATATCATAGATTTCTCGTGGTCTACTTTACCATCTCATTACAGATTCGATCACCTTCAGCGTATTTGAAAGATGGCGGTAACATCATCACTTGGGACAAAACCTTGCCTCTGTGAAGGTGTTTAGGGTCAGGATGTCTGCAAGACTTGCTTTCTAAGTCATAGATTCAATCACCATCACCACCATTACCATTGAAAATACTATAGCGGTTATCTAGAGCGGAAAGAACGCCTGTGAGATCCCCCAACCAGAGGATTTGGTATGAAGGGATTCATGTGAATGGGCCCTGGAGGATGCTGGAGGGCAGTGCTACAGGTAATAGCAGTGATTTAGGACAGAGACAGGTGTAACCCACCTGTTGGTGTTATATAGGTGACTGAGTATAGAGGTGTGTGTACTGACTGGGCCTGGCTGTAGGTCAGACTCAGCCTGTCTGCCTTCATCACTCACATTCAAAGGCCAATGTTAACCCACCTGCCAACATGTAAACTATAATTTTAAACTTTTTTTTTTTTTTTTAGTTCTCTCCTATTTCTTATCTTGTTTGAATGTCTTGAACCAAGGTTTTTTATATACCGTAATCTCCCGCGTATAAGGCACAGCCCGTGTATAAGGCGCACCTAGAGTTTGGAAAATTTGGTTCTACTGAATGAATTTTCAAAATTCAAAAACCTATGGGTAGCCTGGGCCACCTTGGGCCCTCCTGGGCCCCATTATGTCCTATTATGACCAATGGGGCATGTAAGATATCAAAAGAAAGGTCTTGGTGTCCCCCTTGTGGACCCAATGAGAACTAAACCCCCCCGTATAAGACGCGCCTTATACGCGGGAGATTACGGTACATATAATTCATGACTGAAAGAGGTAGATTTTCAAGTTGATAATGTAGGTGTGATAACCATATTTCGACCAGTTGGGTCCCAGTGCCCCCTTTCTACGAGTATACTGGTTGTTGTAAGACCATAATTTATCATGCACTGCGAGAAAACTACATAAGCCAGTCGCAGAGCGACTGGGTTGGGGTCCACCCATTTGTGCAACAGGCAAAAGAGTGTGGATAGAAGAGAGAATACCTGTGCAATACCTTTTTCTGATAGGCCTAAAAAATAAAAAGCCTGGTTGGTGCATTTCTTCCTGCCACCACCACCACCATCCCCAATGTAGAACGGTGTTATATCCTTCTATGGTGAATGAAGAAACCAGAAAATGCTCTTGGCCATGGCGATAAAAGGGGCCCCTGTGTACTATAGATCAAGTGGGGAAAGATTTGGGATAGTTATGGTGGGGGAGGGGGTCATGTAAGGATAGGGCCCTGCTTGCCAATAGGGGTCTGCTATCTTGATCTAAGGTGATTTCAAGGTCATATTCCGTAAACAGCCGGTCTAGAGTGAGAGGGCACCAGCCAAGACACACACCAGTATTATATACATACACCAAGCTCAGTGTAAAGGTCGGGGAATGTAACATGGATGAATCAAGAGTTCTCAACATTCAAAATTTGTACCAACATACTATGCACGGTTCAGAATGCACATTGACTGATCAAACCTTATGACACTGAATACTTAGTATGTTTGGCACATGGCTCTAGCCTACCAACTACGGGTAGAAGGGATCATAAGTTACCTAATTGGTTTAGTCTTCGGTTAAAGAGAGGAATGTCATTTACTACAAACAAAGGGCCAAATCAACTCAGTCACTTAAGATCTCCACCGTCTTTAAACTACCGTTAACTTGAATAAAGGTTTGTAATACATGTATTCAGGATATAGCGATGGACTACAAACACTTGGTTAAGTTTGAGTTGGGAGCTTCTTCCCAAGCTCTCTCACCAAGTCAAGAGTGTAGCTGGGAAAGGTATAGGTAGAGGGCTTACCTTGTGTAAAGCGTATATATACATTGGGTTATGGTGGGGGGTCTACATGTCTAAGGTTAGTCACTTTTGGTGTTGGCTAAGGCTGTAACAATGATGTCACACTGCCATGATCCCCATTGGATATTCAGTCATGCTACAATACCATTTAGTTATTATAACCTAAGCCAGGGATTCATTCCAAGCCCAAAGAATGAAGCTAATGACAACAGTCATAGAACTAACGGTAATGTGTGCACATTACACATTCTACAAGCATAAACTTAGAGCTACACTAAGGACTATGAATCAATCATTTAGAATAAAATTTCAAATGATCATTTAATTTTTATTTAAATTTTATCCATGCTACAATATTCACAAAGCATTACCAAAGCCTAGTGAGGCTTCCACTGGCTCCATAGATTTATGGATCAAAACCTAGCAGCAAGTTGGGTGTAAACGCAGAACTCAGACGAAAATATTTTCCCTGGTTACCTTGGTGTAAATATAGCTAATACTTCATGTATAACCATCTGTATAATGACCTATAGGTAAACACGGCAATTGTAGACTTATATAACCATCTCCTTAGCAACCCTACCTTACACACTGCAATGTAACCTAACCTATACTCCAAGGCTAAACTATGTGACTAGTGGCATACTGGAATCCCACACAGGAGCCTATGAAGCATGTATGACCCTGTGCTACAGACACAGTATATATGGGTTTGGCAGGTTGCCATCAGGCATACCTCAAGGGAAGAGACACCTTCTTGACGGTCTACACCGTTCGGGGGAGGGGAGGGAGTCATACATGTACTGACACATTAGCTGGCACATTATTTCAGTAGTACTAGAGAATGACACAGATGACAGAGGAGGAAGATTCTAGAGACACAAGCAGCCTTTACTGGCTCATGCTTTGTTATGGGAGATATTGTGCTATAGCTAAATTTTCGTATTTTTAAAGAAAATGAATAGGTGCAGAGGCAGCCTTGATCATCCAGTCCCTATCTAGAGTGGGCCTGGACCATTCCTTATTATTTCACTGCAATGCCTTCTTAAATGAATGACTTCAGTGCACTAATGAATATTCATGAATGGAGCTTGTTCCCCTGTGACTATACCTGCCGCAACTTCCATCTTTGGAACCAGCAAGCTCAATGTAACGACAAAATGTCAGCTGATGCTGGGACTGAACCCATAAGACCAAAAAAAGTTGTGTTTCAGGTAAGATACTGAAAAAAAAAATTAGGTAGGGTAGGTCGGATTTTTTTTTTTTCAACTACTACAATGACTCACGACGAGTCACGATGACTCCGGAACGAGTCATGGGGACTCAGGACGACTAAATGATCTGTCAATTTGCCCAAAAACCTAGAATTCCCTCCAAAAATGAAGAAAAATGAATTAGGGTCGGCCCAGTTTAGCTAGGTAGGGTCGGGTTACCTGAAACAAACAATTATTGTTTTTGGCCTAACCCCTGCATTTGAAAACATCTGCACTCCTAACTGAGCTAAGCAGGCAATAAATAAACCAACAGTCAATGATTTGGTGATTTGGAGATCTTCATCTACCGTAATCTCCCGCGTATAAGGCGCGTCTTATACGCGAATCAGATCGTGACTGGGTCTTATACGCGGGAGGGTAATTGCCTTGAGTTGGGGGTGCGCCTTATACGCGGGTTTTTCTGACTTTTAATTGGGAGACTGCTTGATGTGGCCAAGGAAAATAACCCAAAATCATTAGCTAACCTTTATATATCAATCTAATATTAATTTTGAGTTCTTAACATGTATAGTTGTGTACTTTAGGGCAATTACTTTAGAGCCCTCACCGCGGCAGACCAGTAGGTGTCAACGCGCTTAGCGGGTTCAAGTCGACCGTGCGCCGATGACAGCATCGACTCATACAGCCCTCACCGCGGCAGCCCGGTCGCTGTACGCCCACCGTGTGCCGATGACAGCTTGAACTCAGCGCGGCAGACTGGGAGGTGTCAACGCGCTTGGCGGGTTCAAGTCGACCGTGCGCCGATGACAGCATCGACTCATAAAGCCCTCACCGCGGCACCCCGGTCCATGTACGCCGACCGTGTGCCAATGACAGCTTGAACTCATAACACGAGCAGCGCGGCAGACCGGGAGGTGTCGACGGGCGCTCGGCGGGTTTGACGCCGACCGTGTGCCGATGACAGCTTGAACTCGCGGCAGACCGGGAGGTGTACAATAGTGAGGGTGGGGGGGGGGGTGGGGAGGGGGGCGCCTTCTATGCGAAACAGCCCCCCTGTGAGTTGGGGGGGCGCCTTATACGCGGGTTTTTCCAGAAATCGATCCAGAGGAGGTACGTGCGCCTTCTACGTGAAAAGGCCTTCTCTGAGTTGGGGGTGCGCCTTCTACGCGAGCTGCGCCTTCTACACGGGAGATTACGGTAATGGAGTTCAAGTGAACTTCTCACTAAATTCTAGGGAGTATATTTATCAGGCGTGACCTGTGGGTATATATGAATTCAATACCTGCAGCTGACCAGTGTAGTGCTGAAGTACTAAACTAAAGAGGCTCTTCTTCTAGATAACCCCAATTTCAAACTGAATTAACCTGTCAACAAATAAAAGCCCATCTACTCCATTCCTGTTCACCATGTATTATATCTTCTCCATGTTGAGAAGCCCGGGATACTGTTTTTAAACCCATTCACCTACTCCTAGCACCAGACGAGGATCAAGATCTGTGGCACTAGACCACCAGCTGGCCTGGACTCCCTCTGGCCTCGATACAGGACGGTAACAAGCAAAGCCACCTTTATTTACAGACATAACCTGGCATTAATTTCTGTCTGCAAGCCACCATTGTTTAGCTTTCCATGCTAAATTTACCCGAAGGGGAGGAGACATTTAGATAAAGATTTTGTCGCGGACAGTGTCTGGGGACGGAGGGGAGTACGTGGGAAAAGTGACTTTGGGGATGTTGTGGCAGTATTATAAAACCGATCAGACAATTGGCCTATCTAGATCTAGGTGATCCATCCTTTTTGATCTCTCTGACTTGATTTTACTTCCCGGAGTATTTTAGTCTCGCATAAATCCAATTTATCTCTCAGCAGGCAGTGACTCTTCATATCAGTTTTCTGACAATGGGTACAAGCTTTAGGGTTCAACAAAATTGATTGTAACAGACAAGTATTATGTTGCATTTCGTATATGGTGAAATCTATGGGATAGAATGGGGAAGCAACTTGATATACAGACAGCACCGGGACTTCAACCTGCAATCAGCCTATACTATCTCAAGCCCCACTTTCCTATTACCGGTACTACACCATTGTACTCAAGTGCGTGGTAGCCTTTACTCAACAGAATCAAACAGGGGGAAATGGCAGGGTGTAACTTTTTACACACAGCCACCCTTTTTACCAAGAAGACTTACAACCACTGCCTGAGGGGTGTCTTGCTTTGCTGGAAGGTAAATAGACACTTAAATACCAGCATCACCAGGACCCAGCCAGGTCGGCCTACTCTCACTATCAGGGTGTGGAGTGCGTGGGGTGTGTTTATATTGTGATTCTTGTTTTCAACCCCTTTTTTCAGGTTCCCACCTCAGCAACCTTTCCCCTTTACATTTTGACATTTTCCTTGTTTTGGCTTGGTGCCTAGGGACTGTGATACATTCTTCCCGTTTATAATTTAGATTTCCAGGGATGGGGCTATAGTATTGATTTACATACCAGAAATTAATCATTTATATAAAATGGTTAAGGCCACAGGCAAAGCCTGAAAATTTCGGTGACGGTTATGTTCAATGTTTTACATAAAATACACAATACAATAAAATATACGTGAGTGGGGGATATGTACTGCAGCCCGGCTGTCTGGGAGTGTAGCAGTATGTACTGATCTGCCTGTTCCACAGTGTCATGTTACAGACTGCATGGTAGCAGCAACATTTATTTTTGTACAGGGGCTTCAAAATGATTTTATTTTGAAAAATAAACCCAGTGATGTGTGGGGCAAGCCATCTTAAGGATAATTTTGTATGGGAAGGTTATTTTATTCATCTTTTTTTCCCCCTAAAGTTTGTTACATTCAGGACCTATTCTACTCCTATCCTGGCCAGACTGGACTCCCGGCCAGTGGGCACGTCGCCTCTTTCTCTCCCGCCTATTCAGTGGTGCCTTCACAGTTTGTCAATGGCTGTGGTAGACTTGCTTGATACTACAGAAAACTTTTTGACTTTGCTGCACTGGTTAATCCTATGGGCCACAAAAACAAAATAATTCTAGGACCCAGAAGCATGTCATAGAAATTCGTTGTTCTTCTGTACTATCAACAAGTTTCGGTTGACGTCCTACGTCACCGAAACAATAAGCAAGAGGAGTACAGTACTAGAGGATCGTTGATAGAACGAGGAGACATTGGCAAGGGAAATTTAGTTTCCTCTTGAACATCATGTACGTTACCTGCCAATGTGGATCTGCACCACTAAATTCGACATGGGCATTTCTTAAAATCAACATATGACATGGGATCCCCCACCCTGCAGGGCTCCCAATCCTTCTAGTGAATCTCCCAGATGTCTACAGGGCTACAATATAGATGGATACGACAGATAGGGGCCCTCTACTGATATTACAACAGTAGTGCTTGTTGAACACAGGTAGGAAGTATGCCATTGGTATGCAGTATATGGACTACCTGTGTGTGTGTGGTCGCTAGACTGTGACCTGAGAAACGATGACCCATAACCTCACCCAAACCATAGTATGTATACCAGGTACCGTAGGTTGTAGTGCTCCTGCCCTACCCCATGCCATTGTCAGAGGACTATAGCTGTCTCCTCTTCATCCTCAGCACGTCCTTAATTACCATGAACACATATAGGTGAAGAAGCAGACCTGTAAGGTATCACACACAGGTTGGATCTGTGGAGAACCCTGTATCATGATATACTGCTATCTTTACCTATTAACCCTTTAAGGGCAGAGCAAAAATTGTTGCCCTGGCCATGGGGACGGCCTCTGAAAAAAGTATAGTTCCTAGAGGACGAGCCTATTTTCAATTCCTATACTAATCCTATATAACTGGCATCGACTATAGTCGATGCTAGGCCTGCCATGGTGTCGACTATAGTCGATGCTAGGCCTACCATGGTGTTGACTATAGTCGATGCTAGCCCTCAATGGGTTAAGGCGGAATCCCCGTAGTCTTGTAACGTGAGACATTTTATTTTCCTTAGTGTTTTGATCACTTTACACGACGCAATATGCGACAACAGTGTGGTACATGAAACTATTACATGTATAAACAAATGTTACCCTCAGCCCCACGTTTATGTATGCACTACAAAATGGACATCCCCAAATTTCACCCGATGATATCTCGAGATCTCTGACCGTCATATCAGTTAAGGGTAGGGGGCTATTCCATAGACCTAGCCCATTCCATAGCCCCAGGCCATAACATACACCATACCTATCTTAAATCCTGTATGCCTACCCCAACACTTCAATCCCATATTCTAACACATCGTTTCCTTCCCACCCTGTGGCCATATCGCCCAAGCGCCATCCCATCTTAAATCATAGAAATGAAACCCTATCTCTAAATCAAACCCATACTACATGTATTAACAATCCCTGCCATACATTTCATACTTAACCTCAACCCCCACCTAACCTCACCCTGTGACCTGATAGATCAGTGTTACTTTCCCGGTGTGGTTCCAACTGTGGTCGATTGACGTCAATCAGGAAATTGGCCGATAATTCCCCATGGGGAATGCCCCTACATGCTATCACTGTCTGTCATGTGATAGCCTAAATAGGTACCCATCCCCACCCTACCAGCATTCCCTGATAAAAACCCAGCAGTAACCCCTCGTAGCATTTAGACACTTGGGGCCTTGGGTGCTTTTACTCAAAGCTTTCTCAAGCCGCTTTATTTGAGCACTGGGCAAGCCTTTTTGGACAGATCAGTATTACTGAAAGTGGTACGAATGGTCAATCTTAGTACATTATGCAATACATACTTCTCTATACTCAGATAATGGCATAATGTGTACAGTAATTAATTTACAAGGTCTGACTGAGACATGTGCGCTGATTTGTTCAGATACCATTGAGCATAGAGTTTTAAATGCTAAAGCTAACCCCCAGGTGCGGCTTATATGGGCGCCCTTATATGGCATTATCAAAGTCAGAATGTGGCTTATACATGGAACATGGTGTATGTTCAGGGTATTATGGCATGTTATGTATTCTCTTTCCCTCTTTTATACATTATTTTCCATTCAGTCCCGGCTCAGTACAAACAGTGCCGACCTCTGTGTAATGGTTGCAGTTATACCGGTAGTCTGTGTCTGGTCTATTGTCCTACATGGATGGAGTACATATTAATGTCTATGATGCACTATGAGTACGGGATGTAAGTATAGTTAAATCTACCAAAATGGTGTAACCCTTCATACCGGTAGTAGTTGTAGGACTTCTTGTTAAGCCATCTCGTCACAGGTTGTCTTTATGGTATCGGTATTACAGAGGCTGCTAAATTTAAGGTGACCAATCTGTTGAATGAATTAGCTTTACTCCTATCATACTCTGGGTTGATAACATTGAGAATTGAGTTAACTACTGAATGATTCCCAGCTATGTTCGCAATCATGATATGTAGCAGTCTCAATGGGTTTGGATAAATCACGAGTGTAAACTTTAAATTAATGGGTAATCCCTCAATGTTTGTGGTATGGAAAGTCACCCCTTTATGCCATGGCTAATACCGCCGACACAATAGATTAGTACTACTCATGCCGTATTCAATAGGGGGGGGATGGAATACGATGCCTGCGTATTCAACGGTGTAATATGCAAAATGTCGCTCCGTGAGAAATCTTTCCTTGGAAAATCAAGTTACACTTTGCATTAATCATACTTCTACGGCGTAGGGGCAGTATCATTAGGGTTGTTGTTTTTTCAAATTCTATAAGAGGAGAGGGATATTATCATGGTTTCTTCCTTTCAATGAAAAAATTATTTGCTTCGAGATTAAGCAACCTTTATCACTCTCCAAGCAGATCTTTTAATCCTAGTGCCATACAATTTAGAGGTTGCAAAGTCGGTTAGGAGAACGCTGGAAACATTTTGCATGGTGGCGACATTCTGCAATGCGACAACGGCACCATTTTGAAATTTATAGAGTTAGTCAGTTCCGTATTTAGGTATGGTTAGTAGAAGTGTTACGGTAAAAGAATGATTGAAATAGTTAAATAATGTTATGTTATGAATTGTTGATGTAAATAGAAGAGATAGGCCATGTTTAAAACGGAAAAATTCCTGTGCGTAACACTTAATACAAAACTAAGGGCTTGACATCTGCTGCTAGCTCCCAACCAACTCAAGCAAGCCAAGATGGCAGACAACAACAAAGCGGAATGACTCGACATGTTCAAAATGAGTAAATAATGCTTTATTTCTTCAAATTCATCCCGTAGGGCCATGGCATAAAAGCAAATTTTGCTTAGGCATAAAAAGTTGTGTTCAGGTATCCTGACCGACCCTAATTTTTTGGCCCGACCGTAAAAATGACCCAAAAATCAAGAAAAACGTCACAATATAGGCATGTTTGGTATCGAATTAAAGCTCACGGTCTCACGAATGCTGCTAGCTTAAAATAAAAAAACATTTTTATATATTTTTAATCTGAGATATGTTGAGCCATGTTTTACATCATTTTGGGCAGTTTTCAGGATCAAGAGACTTAAAAAAAAAGAAAAATCCGACTTACCTACCCTAAGGGAGTGGTCATTATTTATCAACAGGGGGGGGGAGGGTGGGCGTAAAATTTTCAGACCCCTCCCGAGGTCTGAAAAATTCACCCTCTTTTTAGCAAAAAAGCCCGCGCGCTACTATAGATCAAAGAGGGGCGCGAAAACTCTCCGCGCCTCGGGCGCGGGGGGGGGGGGGGGCGCAAAAAATTTTGACTGCCGTCGAGGGGGGGGGGGCGTAAAAAATTTCCGCGCGTCCGCGCGAAAACCCACCACCCCCCCCCCCCCTGTTGATAAATAATGACCACTCCCTAATTTCTTTTAGCTTTGTTACCTGAACACAAGAATTTTTTTTAGGCCTTATGTTCCATAATGCAAAATCATAAACTAACCTTATACATGTTTATTGGTACTCTCCACGAGGTAGCTTTCAACATGGTACATGCCCGGGTACATGTCAACTATGATTTATTGTGTTGTACCTATGTATGTCCATGTAGGCTAACCCTACAACCTAATCCTGATTTACCAGGAACTGCCATGCAGAGTGCCAAACAACTGCACCCTAACTCTACACACGCCTTGTCACTAGGACTAATCTAATAGCATTACTATGTATCACATCGAGATATAATGCCTTTACAAGCTTACACTATTATTTCAATCATCGCATTATTAGGGGTGGCTGAAAAAAGTGTAGGTTCTTGGAAATAGAGTCGTATGGTTTGATTTTCATAATCGTGACTCTGGTTCTGTGTGATTTATGGGATTTGCTTTTCACCTCTTTTTCTTAATCTGACGTTTCTTATAAAGTTGTGTGGATATTTGGGTGAATCTCACCATAAGAGATTACATCTTCATCAACGAAAAAAGAAAGAGATACAAGAGAATAGCTTTCTGAGCATGGCTACACCTACGGTTGTGTATATTTGGTGGATCCTGCTTAGATCTAATCTTTAAAAAGAGTAAATAAACACTTCCAAACACTGCAATCCAATTTGCAAAATGTCAATCTAATTGTTTGACTATTCCCAGATGTCGATTAAATATTGAGTAGGGTCTATTGAGCTAGAGTCCACTAGCCCCTGATGTATGGTACAACTCGGCCACATACACCGATACAGGATGTCCCTCAGGGGATAATGTCATATTTATACCACATCTCTATTAGTACCCGGGGCCTGGGCACAGGGCCAGTAAATGTCACAGCATCATCATGACATCATACATGACTACAATTATTGACAAAAAAATATTTAAAAAACAAAATAAAATGGTTAAAGTCACAGACTAAGCCTGAGGCTTTCAGTGACACCTATGTTCAATGTGCTATATACAATGTACGGTAATGGCCCGTTTAAGCCCAGGGGTATCAAATAAGCGCCGGTCTCGAATAAGCGCCGGGGGTAGGGGCTATTGAAATCAATCGTAACCACTGAAAACAGTATTCAAATAAGCGTCTCGTATGAGCGCCGCTGGTATAGTGGGACTGAAATTTATGAGCGCCCGGGCGCCTATATGGGCCAATATTTACTGAGATATGTTGACTAATTGCTGACAAATAGTAAGTAACCTGCGGCCCTTAAAGGGTTAATAAAACATCATGTTGCCTGTAGAGGTTATTGTATGGTATGGCTAATAAAACATCATGCTGCCTGTAGAGGGTTATCGTATGGTATGATTAATAAAACATTGTGTTGCCTGTAGAGGGTTATTGTATGGTATGGTTAATAAAACATTGTGTTGCCTATAAAGGGTTATTGTACAGTACAACCAATAAAACATGTTGCCTATAAAGGGTTATTGTATGGTACAACCAATAAAACATCATGTTGCCTGTAAAGGGTCATTGTATGATGCAACGAATAAAACATCATGTTGCCTGGAGAGGGTTATTGTATGGCATGATTAAAAAAACATCATGTTGCCTGTAGAGGGTTATTATATGGTTTGGTAATAAAACACCATGCTGCCTGTATAGGAGTATTGTATGGTATGATTAATAAAACATTGTGTTGCCTGTAGAGGGTTATTGTATGGTATGATTAATAAAACATTGTGTTGCCTGTAAGGGGTTATTGTATGGTTAATAAAACACCATGTTGCCTATAAAGGGTTATTGTACAGTACAACCAAGGCCAACTTATTTTTTTGATGTGGCCTAAAGTTAATGGAGGTGATTGGTCCAATTCTTATCTAGTCTCAGTTTGCTTATACTCATAACACATTTCAATCGATGAGTGTAGCTTTGTTTGAGGGTACTGTGTTCAAATAAATATGATGTTGACAGATCATATTTATCATTAATGGACTATTTAACTCACTTGCCAATATATGTCGAGATATCAATAGACAGATAGCTGATATCAATTGTGCACTTGACTTTGAAGTGAACAAGAATTGAATAAATGTATGTGGGAGGTCTTTATGATTCATTGTATCTAAAGTGATTTATAATACATGTAAAATACAAACCTATAAATAATTGTGATTCAGCTCTAAATGTTGCCCTTTTTTTAGCATTTATTCACCTGATAGCATACTTTAGGACAAACCGGTATATAAGTTCCAGCTTTACTACTACATGAATAAAATTCGAGATGTCCTTTACAAGATGCCAGACATTGAGTCCCACTCGGGGTCCCACTTTGCTCTGAGCAGCATCCTGTCAATATATTTGCCACCCCCTTCTCAGATTGAAAACTGGGTACTAATGAAAGCATCCTTATAGCCTCATCTAGGTACTACAACATAAGAGAAGGATGTATATATGTGGCTAACCTACTTTACATAGATAATTAAGTCAGTAACACACATCAGACTGTCAGGGTTTGATGTGACGGTGTGGTCTCTAACCTGTGGTCAGCCTCCTAACCCCCACCCCCTACAACCCCCCCCCCCGTACCACATCCTGACCCAACGCTTGAAAGGCCATCCATTTAACATCCACCCACACATCATATCCTGTATGATATAGAGGTGACTCTACATTAATTCAGCTAATTGACACTAGGGTAAGGTGAGATCTACAACAGAAGACTGGACATTGTCTGAAGACCCAACAAAGTGACTTCCATGATGTTGTACAATTGAATGTTTAAAATTACTCTGAAATACTTCACTTTAGGTCACACCAAAAAAAAATAAGTTGGTCTACAGATTTCCCTCTTCATATTTTCAAGAATGCAAATCTTGTCTATGGATTTCGCTCGCCTCACTTTCTGAGAGTTTTCTCTTTGTACTGTTTGGCAAAATTTTAAAAAATAAAAAGTTTGCTCGCGCCTCGTTTTTCAAGGAGGAATTCCATTGGAAAACAAAAAATTAGAAAAAAAAATTAGAAAAAAAATTTTTGCTTGCGCGCACCATTTTTTCAAAACTAAAATCTGTAGACCAACTTATTTTTTTGGTGTGGCCTTATTAAGGTTTATTCCTTCCGACCAACCATTTTAAAAGAAAACAGCTAGTGATGAAGGTGGGAATTACCGCAATACCTCACGTATTGCTGATATGCAATGATGGATCCCTGGTGCGCCTAATAGGATGGTAAAAGTTGGGGGTAAAATCTCCCAAATGACTCCCCTGAATCATAAAGTAGCTGTATGTGGTAAGAGGAGCTCCTAGCTACCCAACGATCTATGGATTTCGAAAATTCATTAAATGGAGCAGAGGTTTTGTCATTATGTATTTTTCTAGCAGATCCACAAAGTCTGGGTGCGTCTTATATGCAGGGAGCGCCTTGTACGCCGGGTATTACAACAAATGTCAGGACACCTGACGCATGCATGGTGGTCCCCTGGTGACAATGAGTGTAACCATCGTAAGACCTCACGTATGAGGCGCTGGTTGATAAGGCACACCTTGAGTTGAGGAAAAAGATATAGGGCCTGATATTGAGCAGCGTAGTATATCCTCGCCTATAAAGCACACTCAAACTTTGGCCATTTAAATTCAATGAGGCACAAGAGCACTGCATCTTAAGGAGCTGAAGCGAGGCCTTAATAGGCCTAAAAATGTGTTGTGTTCAGGTACAGTACCTTACCGTAATGCTTTGGCAATATCCTACATTTTTGTGGGCCTTTTGGGGGTAAAATCTTTTTTTTTTGCTCTTACTGAGACATGAAAGTTTCTTTACGATCCTGCACATCAAACTCACATTGTGTAGGCGCGAAAATTAACAGCCAGCCTTGAAAAATTCTCCAAAATAAAAAGAAATTCCCTACTTTACCTACCCTAATTTTTGTCGACCCCGTTACCTGAACAAAACATTTTTGGGGCCTTATATGTGGGGTATTACGGTAACTGTATTAAGATAGACCGTATATGTGTACAGGTAGTGAAGTAGAGTTGCACTTGGTTACCTCTCGTTGTATACCTATTTATGGCTGTGATGCCATACGGGCAGAGTGGGTGGGAGAGTGGGGGGTTCTTTGTCAGTTTGTGTCTTTTACGTGGTTGTCATACCTAGATATTTGCATGGAAGGAAGGAGAGAAAACATGCAATTCTCTAACAGCCATCCAATTCAGTGTTATGCTTATGTATACATGTATGAAATACCATGGTCACAATGAATGGGGTGGGAGGGGGGGGTGTTGATATGGATACTACGATTTGGTGATAATATCGAAAGTCAACTCTTGGGATACACTTTATGAAAGTCACCCTGATCACTTGAAACCCAATCACAAGTCGTGTTTAGGTTTAAGTTACATTTGGCAGAGTATTTGTAAGGATGTAGCAGACCACTGGGTGTCAATTGGGACTAAAATCATGTACCGGTAGTGGCAGTACATTGTATTATCAGTTTAAATAGAGTGTAGGAAGTCCTAATAATTAATATTACAAGGTCGTGAATGAATAAATGAATGAAAGAATGGATATACTTGTGTAAAAACTATAATTTCACCTATACATGTTAATATAACTCACTTAGTGTAGCATTGTACTTGTAATTGTCCAGCACGTCTGTTCTAGCCCTAACTTGCATTAACCTTAGCACCCAGACCAAAATCAGTCCATGCCTTATTCACTCTTAAAGATAACCTTGCTTGTAGTGATAGTGATGACACCATCTACAGTACAAAGGTATCTGGTAGTCTACTGACCAGTGACCCTTATCTATGTATTAGCCTAGGTAATCACAGGAATCTTAGATAACGACGAACAATGACTGGGAATGCTAGATAGCAGCCCATCTAAGATGAGGTCTCACGCCATGCATTACGTGATACATGGAGAGGTTTATCAAATATGATCTATATATTGATTTAATATTCCGAGTTATTACTAATATTCCAAGGAGTTCTGTATACAAATAACACATAGAGGGCTATATTGATTATCAAAGCATGTACAATTTCTACTTCCCTTGGAAGTCTTCTGGTAATTCAAAAGTCTAAAGACATACGTACATAAGTTCATACATTATACCTATGTCATTTGTGTATTGCCTTCCTTACCACATTATCAACATAGAAATGAGCTGCATATACTGACCCTATTTGGCAAACATTGTAGTTTACAATAATAATAATAACAACAACAACAACAACAACAATAATAATAATAATAATACCCGGTAGTTCACACATACCGGTATGTAAATGTTGTGAGAATATATGATCATGCGTGTCGGTGTTGATGGGTCAAAGGAGGACAGCCTGATATGTTTTCTAACTCCTACAGTACATGTATAAACTGATAGTTCACATGAACTCATCTCTATATATCTTGTTTATACTTGACAGCCTCAAGAGGTCATTTGTCTCTCTATATCCCTGCATAATATGAATACTGTATAAGGTATATATTTAGACATAGTAGGTACGAAAAACCCTTCAGTGGAGAGACGCAGTGAGTATTTGGAGACCAAAGATGAGAGGAAATGAAAAGTTGGGAGGGCTGAGGTTAAAGTTTTTTGTTTATCAAAAAAGAAAGCAAAGGGCTTAAGTGTACGTCAGACCACGAGGGAAAATGTATTAAGGGGTATCAGCCCCCCCCCCCTAAAAATATGTTAGTTTCCTGTCCAGAGGCCTGGTGGATTTTTCTGTGACAATGGGAATTTTTTTTCCTGAGTTCTGATTTTTTTTTCATCCCTCAGCATAAGAATCTAGGTTTCCAATCACTAGATCTTAGAACGTGATGGCAAATTCATGCTGATCATCCCCCCCCCCCGCCTTTCGATGTTCATGACAAATTAAAATATTTTCCTAAAAATATTTTTTTCCCTCCCTCCCTCATGGGTCTGAAAAAATCCCACCCTCTGGACAGGAAAAGGACATATTTTTAAAGGTGGCCTCACCTTGTGCAGTAGTGGAATATATTTTCGCCTAATGAAACAAAAAATCGCCTCTGATCACTGCAAATTTTTTAGTGTGCAACTGGTACCCATTGTGATAGCTGTTATCACAATAATCAATACTGGTAAACTCCCGCGTATAAGACGCGTCCTCTACGCCAAACAAATGCCTTGTGCGTCTTATAGGATGTACTGAAATTGGGGGTGCGTCTTATATGAGGGGTAATTTTACTATAGAACAGTACTGGATTGACAAAAATCACCCTTAAAATGTGCGTCTTATACGCGAAAATGGTCCTGCTGAGTTTGGGGTGCGTCCTATACGCGCAACGCGTCTTCTACGCGGGAGATTACGGTACTTCTCAGACTCACTGTTACACGTACCAGGTTAAGCAATGGCCGTTCACACTGGACAATGTGAGACAGGGGAACATCCTGTGATACCAGTGTTACTGAACTATTACAATGGTAGGGGCTTGGCTGACTGTGATGGAAATAGACAGTTCTATTTTAGGTAACCACCTACTTTAAAATCTTCTTGAGAGAAAAGGGGGACATTTTCACATAAGGCCACACCAAAAAAATTAATTGGTCTACCAATTGCCCTCTCCATATTTTCGGAAATTCAACTTTTTTTTTTGTTGAAAAAGATATTTCTGCTCATTTCGCTCACTTCACTTTCTACAAGTTTTCTCTTTGTGATGTTTGGCAAAAAGATTTTTTAAATTATTTTTTTTTTGCTCGCCTCACTTTTCCAGCAAGGAATCCATTGGACGACAAAAAAAAATTCTTTCACTTGCACCATTTTTTTTCAGAACCAAAATCCGTAGACCAACTTATTTTTTTGGTGTGGCCTAATCAGCGTGAAAAAATTCTCTTTGATTCCATCTCTCACGAAGGAGAAAGGGGTGCCATGTTTTTCTCTTTTCTTTTACAGGTCGATACTATCATCTATGTTCTCATATTCTTCTACAGTATCCATAAAAGTAAGCCAACGCTGCACGTTGGTCTCTAAGACTAAGGGGCCTGAGGCCTAAGCCTAGCCTAGGACCAGGTAACCAGAACCTCCTATCTGTGTGGGAGACTTAATGGTCATGGAAACTGGAAAGGGACATGAAGAGGCTCCAGCACAAAGTATATTCATGGTATCATAGTGAACTTTCTACACATATTCTCCATTACTTTTCCCATCTACAATCCAGGTAATTGCAGTGTCACACCTGTCTGAAGTAAACCTTGCTGGAGGCTAGACTCTAGCAGGGGGGTCGTTCAATAAATACCTGTGTGTTGCCACCGCGGCGACGGCCCACCTTGACCTAAATAGACTTGACCTAGTTTGAGGAGGGATGCCTTTTCACCTTACTGGAAAATACCGCGACACAGTCACTTGTGACTCACTCAGTTCGTCCATCGTCAAAGCCAAAGGTGTGTCATGGGCTTGCTTCTATGACAATAGTTGCTGACAGTAATAGGCCTAGTCTCAGGCAACTCAGTCACCACATCTTTTCAGATCCTATCCCTAAGGTGATGAGAATCTTGAAAGCTTATTTCACTAATTAGGGTTTATGGCAAAATGGTACAGAAACCAAGTTCAATGGCAATAATTTATTGGCCAATTTTGGCGAGTCACAGCGACTCAGGGATGACCGAATTGCCTGAACACTTGGCAAAAAATCTATATTTATTTCAAAAATGGAGAGAAAAGTTAGGGTTGTTTTGCTAGGTCGGGTTATACCTGAAACAAACAATTCATTCATTTTGGCCGTACTGTATTAGGCCACTTAAAAAGAATTTTCAGCTTTGCGGATACTTTTCTAAAAACTAGGGTGTGGGAGGGAGTTTTTTTTTTATTTATTTTTATTTGGGTCTAGAGTGATGAGGGAGGGTCTTTTTTATTTTCATTTACTGATTATTTTTGTAAGTATAAAAAATATATTATTTCTAAGTATTTTCATAAACAGATCGAACTTCAACCCCATGTAAATTGCACTCTTACATTGTAGATGGAGAAATAGGGATTAATATGCTTTTTAAATTCTGTTTCTACGCAAAATAATTACTGAGATATGAATTGTTTTGTCTATGGAAATTTTTCTCAGTGGATGAGGGATTTTTACACTTTTTTTAATGGAAATTTGCAATAAAAAGCTACAATGCGGCCCTTTTTATATGGTGCGGGCGGATCTGTAAAGCTGAAAACTTTTTTTTTAAGTGGCCTTAGCGGCTTCACCATAGACATAGTGACTATTCTCGGGAGCAGACCCCTGGTTGCTATAGGGACGGGTCAAATTATATAGGCAATGTACTAGAAAAAGTAATCCTTTTGCTGTTTTCTTTTCTAATTTTGGGATTAGAAAATAGTACATTAAGTATGTGATGCAGATTTTGAACACCTTTAAGATTTTGTAATGCATTTTGCTGTGGGATGATGTTTAGATCTTTTCTGATATGGATTTTAACACCTTTTTTTCTAGTACATTTCCTATATGAAATAACCCTTCATGAGGATTCTTATCAGTAGCCTATGAGTAGGGAGATGGGCCACGCTGCTTGCTATGATGTCACTGCTGCTCCCAAGAATTGCATCTGAACATGTCATAACATCAAGGAATCTATGACTTGGTAATCTTATACCGTAACTGAAGTGTATTCATCAGGCTCAGCAGGGCGAGGTGGTGGGTTTGACGGAGGGGGGCGGCGCAAAAACTTTTGACCCCTTGATGTAGGGGGGAGGGGCGTGAAAACTTCTGACTCCTCTTGAGAGGGGCATAAAAAATTTACCCTCTTTTTAGCAAAAAATGCCCCCGCCCTACTATAGATATGCCTATACATGGGTGCTCAAAATTTTCAGGATGTCACACTGTCACTTTTTAAGAAGGATGGAGCATCACTTTTTATGTTTAAATGCCAATCCCCAATGTACTGGGAACCTTTGAAATCGTTGCCATCCCTCATTTTTTAAAACCCCTGCGTCATGACTGTCACTTTTTAAATTTAAAACCCCTCCGTCACAAGTGTCATGACCGTCAGTTTTTACCCATGTATAGGCACATAGATCAAAAAGGGGCATGCAAATTCTCTGCTCCTCTGGCACGGGGTTCAAAATATCTTTATTGTAGACCTCTACTAGTCTAGTCGTAGGGGGGGGGGGGTAAAAAAATTGTGTGTCCACGCGAACCCCCCCCCCTGTTTAAAAATAATGGCCACCCAATGAAAATAACCACTCCTTCCATATGCAACTTTGATTTACATCTTAACCTCATCACCTGTATAACTATTAGATCCAACACAGTGGAACGTGAACAGGCACCTGCAGCATTGCTTTTTGTGTTGGTTTTTAATTCACTGCTGTCTCAGTCAGTGTCTGCAGTAGCGGCACACCCACCCTCCCCATCCCCTCGACCCGTACGTGGTGTTTTCACTCACCTCGGCGATTATTATTTCCCCACGTGATGTTCGTAGGTACCCCCAGTTGTTCTCGAAAGTGAGGCAGTGAAGAGATCTAAATCCGATGAACCTTGATTTCAGGGGAAAGCTCTTTGCAAGGTCGAAGGCCTAGACACCGGGCCAACTCTGCGTGTTGTTGTAATATAAACGTAGGCGAATTTCTCAGCACTCTCCCTGGGGCGAACAGGCATCTAGCCCCATCAAATCAACGTATACTCCGTGTCTGTACTCCGAAAGAAACGCTCCGAAATCGTGGACATCTCCTCTCGTCTTGGGAGATTTAGGAACACTAATTTTGGGCCTGTGTTGTGGATAATTTTGGCGATGTTGCTTGCCATGGATTGGGACCCTGCCCTACTCGGCTGGTCCAGAATACATTACTTCGCCAGCGACGCGCATGCGTACAGCGCCGCGCACCTGCAGCCACCTGGCGTCTTGTGGGACAATCACCAATTGGCGCTCAGACTCCCCGCTGTGGGTCAACCTGGATAACCGCACCTACCGGGGGTAGGTAACGCGGGTAGAGTCTGAGAAATACTCCATTGGGTCGAAAGGCAATAATCATTGATCTTGATGCCCGGGGGGCACTCTCTATGTGATGTATACACATATGTGCGGCTGGCAAGGGTACTTTTTCAAGGAAAAGTCCCTAGCAAGCCTCCAGTTTCAGCCACAAATGTCCCTAGCAAGGGTCTACTTTTGAGAAAATGTCCCTAGCAAGGGTCAACTTTTGGAGGAATACCCCGATTCACGCGGTAAATTTAGAAATTTTCACGAATATTTTCCAAGGTTTCATGAGAATAGCATGAACAAAATACAATTTTTCCCAAACAAGTTCATTTTAAGACATTTTGAGCAAAATCTAAGACTATTATGTACAAAGTTCCCTAGAAAGGGTAGGGTTTGGAAGAAAAACCCCGCGAACAAGTGCCCTAGCAAGGGTAAGGGTAGTCAGGGGTTCAGCCACACACCCGTATAAAAAAAAATTGAAGTGCCCCCCCCCCCCGGGTCTTGATGGGAGCCAATGATAAAGTCTGCTGCTCCAATCATTTATATTTACTCCAGACAACAGGAGTATATATCTGGCATACACCCTGCTTTCATGACTGGCTGTGGCCCTGTAGTTGTGGGTACTTCATTTACAGTAATCATTAGGTCCTACTGTAATGTAAATGAAGTACCCATGTAACTGATATACCACTAAACAATCAATCCCTGAAAATCATGATGCCACATTCGCATCACGATTCTCCAGAAATGGAATTGGGTCCACACAGGACGAGGAGGGCGTATAGCTGCGTTAACAGGGCTAGGCAATATCAAAAGTCACCCTCAATCTAATCTGCACAAGACACAACTGAGGGACCATTATGCTCACTAAGTGTATGTTGCTTCTGGTTGGAATAGGCCCACTCTGCATGCGTTCAAATATTTAACCTTGTGACATTTTTCATGTTTTCCCTAGACTGAATAGGGCTATTCTATGTGAAATACTTATTTCTATAGAGTTTCATACCAAAGATATACCATTGGAATCTTGGAGCGCTGATTGGCGTGGATCCATTTTTTTTTCTTCAGGAAAACAGGACTGGGAGTATGAGGTCAGGTACCCACATCCTCCCCCAGCCCTCTCAATCCCCGATAATAATCTCTGCGACTGAAGTGTGATGATACATGCATGTACATCCGGGGGGGTGGGTGGGGTGGTGCTGCCCCTCCCTAATGAAAGTTTCTAGAAGCTAATAGGGGGATTCTCATATATTTTTGTACCCCACTTTGTTGGAATAAAAGAATTGGTAGTGGGACCGACTGCCAAACCCAGGATTTTCAGTGAGAAAGGGAAGGGGGACCGTGATTTTAGCCACAGACATTGGAGAGCTGTAATGATCACAAGTGTAGCACGATACAGTAATAATGCAGGCACACTGAACTCGGGTGTGGGGTCCGCGGGCATGACCCCCCGGGGGGGGGGGGGGTGAAATTAAGACTTATGGTCTATTTTTAGAATATGTGAAAAGTAGAAGCTTCTTTTTTTGTTCGAAATAGATTCAGAGTTGAATTTTTGTGATTTGAGCAAACTAAATTCCAACCTGCTAAGCGCCCAGACATAATCATTTGGCATATGCCCCAAATCGAAGATAACCATCACCTAGGCATACTTTCCGAGGACAAACAACCTAGATTCAAAAGAATAAAAAGAAAAGAAATCAAACGAATCTGGCCAAATTTGTCATGTTTTGGAAGTCACTGGAGAAGGCAGGTGAGTGATATCACAAGCCAATTTGAAAATTAGCAAGTGTTTTTTCTTTCTCTCTTTTTTTTTTTGCAACAAAGCTGATATTTGACAATGGATAGGTGAGTGTATATATTGACGTCAGTTGCTATACATTGACGTCAGCTGCTAATTTGGAAATTGGCAAGTCGCATTGCATAAGAGTCACCAAAAGGAACCGAATCATTCTGTTATGCAACAAAATGTGGCACTTCACCAGAATAGGGCCTCAGCACCAACAATAATTGAATGAAAAACATACATGAATTAACTTTCAGAACGGGGCCACTTTTTTCATTGTTTTGGTAGGCAAGGCATTTAGGAAATGGCAGGTAAGATGCCTGTTTTTCTATTTTACAACCAGGGTTAGCGTGTGAGCAGAATAAAAGATCTGCGTTAGAGAAAAACAGAAATCTAGTATTTATTTAAACCACAGAAGCCATCCATATTGTACCTTTGGGTCACCATGATAGAGCATTAGCACATATAGTTCTCCAGTGTTCTTATGTATGGATCATTCCAAGCCTAAAATGTTACTTCATGAACAAAGGGTTTGACATATTGCCCCGACTTTCTTTTGATGAGTAAGACAACAGTGCTGTTCAACAAAACAAGTAGATGAATCATATATAAGTTTTCTAGTTAGTCTACATGCACACATGTTCCCATCTGTTGAAAATTGGTTGATATTAGAATAACTTAGTAGATGTACTTCCAAATGGTTGCCATGATGCATGAATGCAGCTTTAGGAAGTAGACCAGGGCAGCATGCATGCAGACAACATGATGGATGATAATGCAGGCCTACATTCATGCATCATGACTACTAAACTAATGAAGCATTAATGCACTAATGGCAATTAAAGGGTTAATGACGGTGAAAGATGATGGGGTAGGCCTATATAAGAAGCTCACCTTTTGGGGCTCATAGTCTGCATCATATTCACTCACAACATGCGACAATGACTCTATTGCCACCATTGAAGTACCTATATATAGCCTCAACCAGCTCTTTTCTCCAGTCATTTTCCCACTAGTTAGGGTCTGACTTCAGAGTTTGTGAAAGGTTGAAGCATTTTTGTTAGACATTTTTGAACCATATTTGAATTATTGTAAGTCCAAATCTTCCGGGACCTTATACTTTGGCATGTGTTCCAAATCCAATACCTACCCTTGAAACAATTTCATGTGAATTCACCAGTAAAATCACGTGTTGAACTGGTGTCATTCCTGTGAATTCACGGGATTCTGTGAGCAGAAATTCACGTGATATCACGGGATCACATTAAATGACAGTAAATTCACGTGATATCACGGGAATATTGAAAATACTTTTGCAAATAACCCCCACTTCTAACCTCAATTTAAGATTTGAAATCGATAGTTTGTATTCCTAGGATGAGACTTTCCTCATTGTATTTGTCTTTGATGTAGATCTAGCCTTGAAATGCCATCATTTCGATTGATAGATTCTGAGCAATATAGAGATTCACACAAAACTAGACACATTGACTTATATTTTGATTTGAGCCTTTATTTGGATAATATATACATCTAGAATGGGGGCAATAAATGGGGAAGGTGGATGGCGCCCATAGGCTAAAAGTAGCTAAATTTTCGCCAGATTTTCACCACGTTTGTAATTACTTTCTCTTTCTAATAGTACAAAGAAAGCAGTCTTATAAACTAACATAGGGTCCCATGCTAGTTTATGAGATATTTATCTATGAATCTACCATAGGGTTTTAGTGTTTTGCCATAATTTGCATGGAATCTCATTAAAGAGTAGCTAATTTTTGTCTTACTTTCCCAGAATATTTTCATCAACTTTCTGCACCCAGAAAATCTATTACCATCATGTGGTCCCATGCACTTTTGAATCGTTTTTCCACATTGAAAATATCCTGAAAATAATAGAATTACATCATGCAGGCTAAATACTGCTCATAAACCCCCACACAGCCAGCTGGCTTTGTGGCCTAACTAGTAAGTGTGCCTGGTGTAGACACAGAAGGTTGAGAGTTCACCCCAGCTTCATGCCATGGGCCTGCTATGATTTTATATAGTCGTTCACTAGCCATAGAGAAGTACACATGTGCAGAAACCTGCACAGAGAACATGTTTGGCATTAGAGCCATCTACCTTAAAAAAGCCAGCATCAGCATATTGAATAGAGTAAGCTCCACCGCAATGAAAATATTCGGGATTTCCATCACACATATAGTCTCGAGCAGGTAAACAGGATTGGTACCTAGCTCATGCTAAATTTATTTCCTAAATTTGCCACAAGGGAGCAAAAGAAAATCAAGGAACCCATTTGAGGGAAAGTTCCATGGTTTACTATGGTGAAGGCAGAAAGAACATACCATTCTTACATCAGAAGTTATAATGAAATAAATGGATGTATTTCAAGGCCAAATAGAGCTAGAATATATTGAGATTGGGGATATGGTTATAAATACCCATGGGTTCATATCTAGCAAGCTATTTCTCTCAAACTATCAGGAGTATTTACTTATGCAATATAACATTGAAAGGTGTGATCTCAATTTGATAATTGATTTTTAACATGGAAAACCATTTACCCTTACATCTACACTGCTGTTACTACCATACATTCTTACATAGAGGATTTGAAGTTCTAGTCTTGGCCACCAGGGGGCAGGAACATAGCATAAAATGCCTTTGCAATATTATACTGTAATATACCATGTATATGGCATGTCTTATATGCAAGAATTGCCCTTTGGTGCATCTTTTAGATGCAGCAAAACTGGGAGTATGTTTTCTCTCTGGGAGTAAATTTCCCCCCAAAATCTCTGCAATATTCCCCCATCCACATACAGTGGTAAAGGTGGGTGAAGGAAGCACTAGGATGGCTATTGGTTCTTGAATTTTGAAGATCCATTGATTAGAACAAAATGTACAACATTTACATATATCCTTTTATCATATTAGAAAGGTCTGGGTGTGCCTTAAATGTGGGGTGCACCTTATAGACAGGGTATTGTAACTACACTTTCTTTTGTTTAGAATTCAAGACTGCATGTCTGAATCTTTTTATTCAAATCTACCAAAAAAGGCATGATGAATCCAGGGTTGTATTTCCTTTTATCAAGAATGCAAGCCTCTCAAAGTTTGGTTTCCCTAAATAGCCATACTTAATGTATCTTATTTCTGACATAACATCTATGACAGCAGTAAAAATATCATATGGGTGGCATCACTGTGCTGTTTATCAGCCAGCCCTCTTCCCTGGAGTACCTCTCTTAATATGTGCTATCTAGCAGATTTCACCAAGCTCCTGTGTTGCAATTGACTACCTGCATAAAGAAAACAAAGGTACATGCCCGTGAGTTAAAGTGAATGTGTAGGTAGTAGTTATTTCAAGTGGAACATGAATCAGGGGCATAGGAAAAGGGGCACCAGCCTCAATTATAAAGGAAGTTTACCTGGGCCCCTCAAAATTTGCAAAGTATTCAAAATAAATTTAAATTAAACAAAAATTACTTTACTACACAAATTCAAATGACCAATGCATGAGACCACTGATAAAAATTCCACTTATCTTAAAACAAGTCATCTACATAATATTTTTGGGAAAGTTTTAGTTTAAATCAGTTTTATTATGGAATGATAACAAATTAATCTACTACATGAATATCAATTTGTAAATTGGGTAGAATGACTTCTATATAATAATCATCATTAGTGTATTACAAATTATTGGATAATAGATTGTTTTTGTGTGTCTTTGATACTAACAGTGAATGACAGCATTTGCTTTTCATATTGATTTTCATCCATATGTCGTTGCCTCAGTGCAACAAGGTTGTATCTGCATATTTCAAGTTTTGCAGGAGAGGTAAAAGAGGGGTTGCAATCTGTCTATATTTCAGACAAACACATTCTATGATAGTATAGCTAATTAACAGGGTTAGTAAAAACCGTTTGATAGAGAGGGGGTTTGTCCCAGAAACATCATTATAGATGATGAAAAAAATGTTGACAAACATTGAAAAACGTTTCATGGTAGCCAAATTAAAAAAAGAAAATCCAAATGTTCCCAAAATATTTGTATAGATGTGTAGAGGCAAGGAGAAAGGGTGCTCCATACTAGAAGTCAACTTTAAAATTCAGATCACTAGCTTTACAGTGATATATTGCATGAGAAGATACTCCTGTTAGTTTTGGAGGAATGGCTTGCTTATTATGGGTAGGTATGACCATTTCGTGAATGTCAATAAGCCATAAGTCCCATTGGTCATGAGATACATCTGTAATTAGCATAATTTATGCTAATTAGCTAAATTAGCATAAATTTTCATTCTTTTGCCCATAACTTTTGATGTAGAAATGGTATTTTCATTCTGTTTACACCATAGTGGACCTTGTGAAATGTTCCTTCAAATGGGATCATCGGTTTGCTTATTTAGAATGAAAATAATGTTTCCATGGCAACAGAAATCAACAAAAAATTCTATTTTAGCCCAAAAACATGCTTTTTAATGCCAAATATGGACCCTTTCCCCCAAAAATAGAATGTTTTATCGAAAATCATTGGATTGTCCATAAAAAAGTAGCCTGTAGCAGTTTTAGGCATATTTTTCCTATTCTAGCCCATAGTAGTGCCCCCTGGTGGCTAAAACAGGTACTAAATCCTGCAGGAACCCCCATTTCTTCTTGCTAGGGACCCCAGAATCCACTAGGGGCGCCACTTAGGGTAGTTGCAGTGGGAGCTGTGCAGGGGGCCCAGGCAGACTCTGCACTAAAACCCTTCTCTGAGGGAGTGCTCTTTAACATATGTTTACAGGTTAATAGTTGAATGTATAGACCAAAGAAAGGCCTATCCAACCATATACAACAAAAGTGCTTCCATGTGAGAAAACATAGGATTCTGCTATTGTCTAAGACATGGTATTTTCAGAATCTGCCCAGACCATGAAGTTGTCACTGCTACTGGTTGCTACTCAGTATTTAGGTTGGACTTTATCTCAAGATGCACTGTAAAAAATTTCAGAACAATCGGACGATGCTCTCACATGCTCCCAAAGGATTTTGTTGATTGAACGTGAAGCTCGGTGACCTCCGAGAGTAAGATCTAGGTCAAAGGTCAAGGTCAAAAGGTCATTTGACTACATGATTAATTAGGTCATATATCTATCTATCTAGGATTTTTGGAATTTTTTAAAAACTCCTACTAGAAGTGAAATTAGGTTTGACAGGGTGTTTTAGAAAAACCCTAGATTTTGGATGTCTTTGGCCACAACTTCTTAGCTCTAATAGCCTCTATTATAATAGAAATGTATGGGTAGCAAATCCTGGGATTTACCGATATAAATTTCATCATATCTCGGGTTCTATGATAGATAGAAACAAAATTCCAAAAGATTTAGATTTCCTTGCTCAGGCTCTATCCAAAAGAGTTGGTCAACTGTGGTATCTAATAGATTCCATTTTTTTCTGGGGTCCCTATTCTTGCTGGCTCACAGATGTTCTTACATTCCCTGGCCTAAAATAGAACCCAAGATCTCTTGATATAGAGTCAAATGTGTTACCACTTTACCATGGAATCTGTGGTAGGTAGTTCTATGGGAGTATATACATTTACTTAGCTACCCCTTCACCACATGTTTGAAGTTGATGTTCGATATTTTTGAAGCCCCAAAACACTAGAAATATACCTGGGAAGTACTTGATGGTTGTTCCCCTAAATGATGGGTCCAGTGCTGAGTACCCAAGGGTAACTCAGCCTTACCTCTCTTTCTATTACTGGAATCCCCAGAAGCAACACCAATATGAGACGTCACCTGACTATCTGTATTTATATGAAGTCTTCCCAGTGACGTCTCTTGGTGGGTCCCCAAAGCTCCAGAGGGTATATTACTACTTTCTCTAGAATCTAAGGCTTGCTTCTGGATAGCAGCGCTGCCAGTCCCGGTTGAATCCGATAACGGGGTGGATGTGAGGAGTTGCCTTCGTACTTCAGCCCTTGTTTTCAACAACTCCTCATCAGGGTGATGACTCCTTTGACTCGTTCAGCGCCGTGAGGGAGAGTCAGCACCTTCATCCTCCAGGGCGGGTTCTTTTACATTCGACAGTCTCCCTGATCTCCAAACTAGGGCCATTACTGCCACCTGAGCGTCTCTGGGTCCCAACTGTATAGGGTCTGCTGGTCCTCTCGATCGGGTGCTCAATCGAACAGGTTGATCAGGTCTGCCCGATTTTGCTCCCCGATTTCCCGAGGTACTCCTTTCCTGATACGTGCTATTGTCAGCACCTTCACTCCTACAGGAGGCTATAGCTCCTATAGCTTGTTCAGGTCCTCCTTGGTTCCTACCACTTGTCTCACTTCGCTCAACTTGAACATTGCTCACACTAGTAACTGTACTATTAATATGGTCCCGATAAAGGTTTCCAACAGAATCTTGTTCCTACTCCTTGCTATGGTTATCCTGGTCACTCGCATTGGCACCAGCAGAGCCATTTGATAATATATCACTTCCTGCAGGCGTCCCGCCCAGAGGTGTAGTACCCTGAGGTTCCGGGAACGGTGTCTGATTCATAACAAGACACAGGCATTGTTCTCCACCACCTGGGCTATGGCAGGTGGAGGGAAAGCGAGGTGGTTAGCTTATAATGTTGGGGTTTGATTTGTTGGAGGGAGGTGGTGAAATGTTGTTATTGTTGATAAGTTTTGAATGGGGGTTAGCTGAAATATAGTGCACCCTTGAACGGGGTGAACCTTTATAATGGGGTTTAACTAGCTTTAAAATGGGGTAGCTTGTAATGCAATGATCGAACTCGGATTTCCACCAGTTACGTTTTCACCTCACTCCAATCTCCACTCGCAGTCTATTATGTATCCTCAATCCCATCTCCACTCGCGATGTTATTATATTCTTGGGGAATGATCTCGTGCTAGCATCAAGTGTAGAACTTTGTGTTTAAATTCCCTAGCCCATGTGGGAAGAAAACACAATTGGGTACTTCATCTCCAAGGGTTTTTATTGAATCGAAATGGATGCCAATCCAAGGTCGAATATAATTCAGGCTCCAACGTGGGGTTTACATTTCAATTTAGAAGTCCTAAACGTAGGCCTTTAAAAACAGGAAGAGTTTCAATGAATTAAATCCAATCAATGTCAAACTCCAACTCTGCGATGTCAATATCTATAAACCTCAAATAATAATCACACCACATTTCATCAATAACATCATATACCCAATCCCGGGCAGAAACAATTTCCATCCTGGTTACAGGTGCGCGCAATTACAAACCTTTACAAATTTCCATCCTCATGTCCAAATGCAAATGCGAGGTTATTTTCCCAAACACAAATTCAATAATAATTTGAAATGCCTAAACTTCGTTATAAATGACGATCTCCATATGACATCACCAATGACATGAACTTTTGAATTCCATCATGGCATAACTCCAGGTTAAATAAATAATCACAAATGAATATCACAACCACAAACTGTTGGTGCCTTAGAACTCCATCATGGCATAACTTCAAATTAAATCAATAACTCCATGGTGAGATGTTTCAAGTGAGCATTGAGAATTCAACAATGTGTAGTGAGACCAAATGAAAGCTAAACAAATCTAAGTCCTTCAGATGTGTGGTTCCTCTATGTATGTAACAAGCAGATCCCTTAGTTGGTGTGTTTAGATCTCCAATTGAATGAAGTCAAGACCCCGTTGCATGAAGTCAAGAACTCGATTGAATTAATCCAGGAACCTCAATCAAATGAAGTTAGAAACTCAATCAAATGAAGTTTGAACTCAATTGAATGAAATAAGAATCCTCAATTGAATAAAGTTGTGAACCCAGAGAGCACTCCAAAGCAGTGACCAAAGCTCCAGTAAATACTATTCAGAATTTCAATTGATTCCTACTTGTGGACTGCCAAATATAAATTTCTTCCCCTATGATTCCAGGACATACCATGAATCCCTTCCTTTGGTACACAGTCTGCACCCTAACTCTGCAGTTCCAGCCTTATATACTCCCAGACTACTGGTGGTCTTGGTCTTTTGCCATCCGACACCAGTAGTATCTAAGACGGTCTCCTATAAATCACACCTTTTAAATTGAAGATTTCAATTTAAAGTTTGATTTCAAAAGGTGTGATTTATAGGAGACCGCCTTAGAAATAGAACTTATACTAAGCTACTTTAGGTTTTAAATAAAAGAGGTCAAGTGGTACCCATGTCACGAGTCTTGTTCTTTTTCCGCTGAGCTTTTGGTGCAGAGGAATCAACTGATTAGTGAATGTGCTTTGGAGTGAGGAGGAGGTTTTTAGGAGGTTTTTAGGAGGTTTTTATAAGGTTTTTAGTTAGTCAGTAATGATCGACGTTTTATTAAGGTTTTAGTAATTCTTCCGGGTTAAGCCGGGCATCCGGGTTAAGCCGGGTATAGCAACATTCATTTTCAGCACAGATCTGGAAGCACTCACTGGGGCTCGGCAATCTAGGTGGCGTTACCTGAGCACGAGGACCATTACGTATGGCTCAAGGGCCACCAGTGGAAGCAGAGGAGAGATTTTGACAGTCTCTGAAGGCTTCAGCTGGATAACCGCGGCATAGGCGGTATGGACATATCTCATGGTAGAGATTTTGTGCGCAGCGAAGCCAGACGCAGACGCACCAGTGGCGTGAGCGGAAGTGAGGTGGCTCGTGACATGGGGGCCGGACCTCTCTATTTACTGTTTGACATCGGCTTTCTTATAAACCCCCTCACGTTGGTGAAACCACAGATGTGGTGTTTACTGTTAAAGCACACGAGCAAATACATTTTTAGTGATCAGGATATAGATTCTTTTAAATTCGGAATACTTCTCGTGTATAGCGCTCTTTCTCTTCTGTTTTTTTATATGTTTCATTCGTCTTAATGAAGAATATCTATTACGTTATTAAAGGAATTTACATTGGTAGCTTACAATTGAGACGATAGATTTCGAACGCGTTCCGAACGCAGGACGCATTTTGTTGTCTCCCTCTTGCGATAAAAGCAAGAACTGTCAGGCGCATTTCGCCAATCTGCGTCGATCGCCAATTTCATCTTGCACCAGGTACTAATAGTGTGAGATTTCAATAAAGTTAACCAAGATTTTCTTACAGCGCTAGCTTACAATTGAGATGACAGATTTTCATTGTGTTCCTGAACACAGGGCGCATTTTGTTGTCTCCCTCTAGTGGGAAGAACTAGCATTGATATATATGTTGTATTTTTTATCCGCTAGATGTCACCAGTGCATTGCTCTGGGTCTGTGTTTGGTTTTAGCCGCTGTTTGGCAGACGCGCATGGTTTTTTAACTTTGAAAAATCACAGAGGTGTTTTACACCATGTTATGAAGTTAATATTTTAAGATAAACGAAGTTTTACTATTTTTTAAACGAATTTTGTTAATAAAAGTAACATTGAGTAAGTATCTTTTGTTTTTTCGTTAGTTTTGTATAAGGAAAATTTGCTGGTATTTAAGGTGCTTTAGATAGAGGAGTTACACCCGCTGACTCTAGCACAGTGGTGGACGCTACCAATTTAGAGCTCCATTAAAGATAATTAAGCTGTCTTGTGAAATCTTTATTTTGTTATATGTAATAGGATCATTGGTAAATTAACATAGAATGTTTTGCTGTAATAAGATACGGCTATTTCTATGTGAATTCTTCACTGCCGCCGCGAGAAGGCTATCCTATAGAGCAGCATCTAAATTTTGATCTTAATGGTCTAAAATTTCCCTGTTTTAAAATGTAGTTTATGTATGGGAACTTAGATACTTTATGATATAAACCCCTGATTTATGTAGATTTTGTGTAATATATCATACACGTTGGGGTATTCAGTAGGAGCACATCCAGTGTGACATTTTTCTATTTTTTTTAAACACAATTTGAACAGATCGGAAGAATATACGAAACAACAGCCTTTGATAACGTAAAGTTTTTTCTTGTTAAAAAATCTGCTATAATGCCAAAAGGTTCCTACCAGTGCTTCTTTTATGGAATTTTTGTTAAGTGATTCATTTTTTATCCAGCTTTGGATGATTGAACTTTTTACCCCATTGCGATGAGCACTGGTGTTAACCTTTAAGATATCTAATATATCTTTAACTGAAATGCGATGACATAAGATGTGAACAAGCCAATAAACATGAGCATCGTCCATTATCCCATGGAACATGGTGGCTCTTATTAGCATTCTCAATGGTATACCATGGGCACAATCTGTGGCTGTATATGAGCTGTCTTTTTCTTCAATATTTTTTTGAAATTTTTCAACAAGAAATTTCAGATGGTTGTGAAAAGGACACAGGTTTTTTTTAGCTGGTTTCTGACATTCTGTTGCAGTACCATTAAGTGCTGAACACTTACCACGGTGTGTCACTGGATCTGCTCTCGTCTCTTAGCTCCCATAGGAATTTAGTATTGATGTTGTATTGAAAAACCTTCATAAAAGGTATAGTAGCCTCAAGTAAACCAAAGGATTCCATCTTGTCTCGCCAAGCAGTTATAGCAGAGTGAGTCGTTATTAAAAACTTGACCCTAATGAAAATTGGGGGTTGACCTGCATCTTTCTTTGTTGTAGCGTTAAGTAAGGTTAAACAATATTAAAGTATTTGTTTCACAACATTTTGTTGTTTTTTTTTACTTCTTTCTCTTTATAAACTTTTATGATGATAAAAATATTGGTTTTAGCTTTAAAATTTACACCTGTTTAAGTATAAAGCTTTAAAAAAATCATTTTCAATGTTTTTTTAAACTAAGTTTACAATAAATTTGGTTGGCCTTATGTAAGGCGTCATGTGTGTTTCGAAATCATGTAGGGAGCGCCTTTAGCAAATTGCTGACCAGTGGTCATCTCATTATCACTCATGTCCTTAGTAAGGTCAGCATAGCTTAGGGCTAAAGCTGACCGCTGTTGACCATTTTTATGAGGGACACTACAACGATATAGCTCCAGGTAGTTGTCATTTCGAAGTAATTACATGCAACTTTTTTATGGTCAGCTTCTTGCTTTGATTCATGTTCACATTTTAGATGTTGACTTTAATTTACATCATTTGGACATTGCATAATGGTATAATATTTCGTTATAATTAAACATTAATAAAACACTATCTTGTTTGCTTGATAGCATTTATTTTACCTAAAAGATTCATACCATATATGAGTGCTATCTTAGCAATATAACACAGATATAAAATCGAAGTAAGTTAAGGATAACTAGAGACTATGGTATATATCCTGATTACTGGTTTTTAATATGCATTGATGAAGAGATAGTGAGATTGCTTTATAGCACTTCATTGGAGCATCATGATGACCAATGGGTATAATATATAAGCAGACTGATGGACACCACCACTAAACTAAAGATAAAAGATCGTTAGCAGCTCTGCATGGTTTATAGGATGCTCCAATGAATTCTTGTTGAGCAGATTTATCCATATTTCATTGGAGCATCATGATGACCTATAGGTACAATATATAAGCAGACTGATAAACACCAGCACTAAAGTATAGATAAATGATTGTTAGCATAAGTGTTAACCTAGGATTCCTTTGAACCTTTTTTGTACTGGCTGAAATCTAACTCTACAATAGATTGCATATGTAGCACATATATAGGTAATTTAAGAGTTAACATGGAGTTTCCATGAAATCTTATACAATTTTAATAGCGCTTTATTTTTATATCATATAAAAAAGTTATGATATAGTTCTATTTAAGATACTTTTTGAGCTTAATATGATGAGTAAATAATTGCTTTTACATATTGCTATTTAAGGGTGAGATACTTTAAGATATCTTAAATAAGTGACCCATAGGATGGCGACTATGATCAGATCTAAATCATGATACAGAAATGATGTTATCATGATTTTTAGTGCTTAACTGTTTATAACTTATTGCTTTTTAAGTGATCCTTCTGTTTGGGTTTTATCTCAAACAAAAATATGGTGGCTTTTACCATATAATATAGCAGGATAATTTATAATTCCTGCATTTCCACTGATTCCCCACCAGACAGTGGTTCTGCACATTCGCTCCATAGTGATTCCCCTCTTTCCATGTATGCCATTCTTTTGGTTTTATTTTCTTTAGTTTTTCCCCTCTTCATTAATTTGATGCCAAAAGTTATAGCCAGAATGAGACAAATCATGAAACCCAAAGCAGTGATCACATTGGTATATACCAAGGTGTTAGAGAGCTGTTGACTTATACCTTGAGGCAAATTAGTTACTAAGGTTCCACCCTGCGTTGTGGCATATGTTGGAGACATAAAGCTTCCAGATATGGCATTTATGAGAGTAGTCCTATGGCGAAATGGAAGGTTAGTTTTTTCCTCAGGCATTGGACTTGTTTCAAAATTAGCTGACACAGCGCTTATTTCCATTGTTTCACCTGCAAATGTGAAATTTAAATATGAGGTGACAGCTGCTTTCAAAGGCGAGGAGGGGAAAGATGTTGCAACATTTGCCACAGTGGTGACATCACTTCCCCTGTCTATATAAATGGAGGAGCTCTGATCAGCATCATCATTCACACGGGTGGACGTCAACACGCTGTCTGCACGAGGAGAATTTTTCTCCAGAGTTTCTGAGCCATTGTCTATATAAGCTGAGGTGCTGTCTGAATTTGTAGTTAAGCTAGCACTTTCAGCGGTCACTTCTATATGATAATTTGCTGCTTTAGTAGTTGCTGATGACTTCTTTATGAAGAGAACGGTCTCAGTTGATGCTATCTCACTTTTGGGATAGATGCTAGCGCTGCTAGTTGACGCTCTCACACCTTCAGGATAGGTAAGTTGAATTTTCCTGTGGGAAATAATTATTTTCTATATTTTTTTATACGAGAAATTTTTTATCATCTAAGCTGGGGGGTCAAACTCATGTTTAGGATAGTTTACCTTCAGTTAGGTCTGAAACACATTACGGTTATACATTGTAGTTTTTCCCAGGTGAGAAAAATCGAAGCCACGTGTGTTGAAGACTGGGGGGAGATATTTTTTTAAGCTAGCAGGGTTTTTGTTAGAGAGGATAACACTTAGTCGCCCTTTTTTTCCCCATTGAAACAAGAAATAAACTACAAAGGAAAAAGTGAGCTTTTTTTAGTTTAAGTTAAATAAATTGCTGCTTTTAAAATATACCATAGCATGCTTCATTGCAAACTTTTGTGAGGAGCTTAAAACTAGCTTTAAATTTAGTTTATAGATCTATTGGTTTAGTACATGTATATTTCACAGGAGGTCGCCAGCAGCATGTAAGTTTACCTGTTACCTGACTGAAATCACTGGTGCATGACCTTACCTGCTACCTTGCTGACCTATTCTCAGGGCTATAACTTGCACATGCGCAGAGGACTTGACTTTGGCTACACAAAGGACATTGATTGTCATATTATTAAGTATCAACTTTTCACAAACTTACCTACATGTTCCATAGGAGCAATAGAAAATAGGTATTCCTTGTATCTCAATTCTTCTTAAGAAGGGGAAAGTATTGGTGCTGTAATTTATGTGGTTTATATCAACGAAATCTTCCCATTCTACAAAGGAGCTTTTCACTGTGTCCACCGTGGCACGTGTTGGTAGACAGTTGTCACATTTTAAATGCTGTTTTTTTTCACAAAAACACGATTTTGCCTCTATGATAGAAACAGCAGAGAGCAGAACAAATATAACCGTGCAGTACATGGTGCTTGCTTAGAATGAAGAAAGAATAGCTCGCTAAGGGAATTGAGGGAACAACAGACTCGACCCTATTCTTTATCTATGATTTAAGTAGAACGCATGGTGTTAACTTACATCTTACATTCCGCTCTGTCGATACTCTCCATTTAAGTTAGGTGTAAACAGCTTTATACACCAGCCATTAAGACCAGGAACATGACCCAGCTGTTCTGATACTCTAACCAAAGAATGGACCTGTTTACCGTATTTCCCCATGTATAAAACTGAGCTAATACAAGCAAAACTGTCAAATTAACTGGGTCTATATGTTATGCACCAAGTAGGAATGGACACAATTCCGGAATTGCCCATTACTGATTTTGCCCAATTCTGGAATTGTCCTCTCTTAGGCTGCGCAGTTCAGGAAAATTTAACCCTTTAGACCTTAAAACGGTCAAAAACGGTCGGGTCTAGTCTCCTCAAAACGACCATTGACGATCGATTTTTGAACAATTTTCACTGATTTTTCATGGCAAGACAAAAGCAAATATCACTGATGAGAAATTAACAGAAGTTGCTGTTCCTGTTTGATACTGTTCAGCCGAACTTAAAAGTTGAATTCTTATCACCATATGAGCATTAGAAAATTTACAAAGGTTTAAAATGAGGTGAAGGGCCAAAAAAATGTCCATTTTTAGCTAAAATCGGTGAAATCTTTAAGTTTACAACGGCGAAAGTGAAGTACTACAAATACTTTGCCATACTCAAATTTTATAAGTTTTCCTTGGTCATCAACTATTTCTATTTCTATTTCGTGTATCTCAGACATTTTAACTTTTTTATAATAGGGAGAAGAAAATATCATTTTAAAATCTTCTCCAAACAAGCCATTACATCTTATAACTCTTAAAAGAGGAACTTGAACATTTCCAACAACTTCATTAGAAACTATATGTGACATGTACTGGGAAAAGGGGTCTTAGGAACCCCTGCACTAAGCCCCATTTTTGCAGATCGTGTCACATATTGGTATATAAATAAATATTTGAAGAACTAGAACTTAAAGAAGGTACTCCTGTTGCTTTATAAGAAGCATAATGTTTATGTATTTTTTTTTGAAATAATAAATTATTATAATCATCTATGGATTCTAAAGGAAGACCATAGTAACCTGTTACTTTTGAATCAGTTTCATCTTTAATACCTCCTTCTGCATTTGTTAAGCAAAGAATATCAGACAAAGAGGAAGGCATCCACACAGTATCTCCCCTTGCTACATGTAAAACAGGCTTTAAATTTTCTTTTTCTATACTAATATAAGGCTCTCTAGCCAAATGAAAAAAATCTAAATTTTTTTCGGCTAACTCTATTGATTTCATTAACTTATTCATTACATCTATATAATTCTCTATATTACCATAATTTCCATATGGCATCATTTTAGTGTGAAAGCTCATGTCTGTTCTAACAGTGTCTATTTCTCCTTCTTCTAATACATGTAATTCATCATTGACCCCCATTTCTTTTCTGTAAATAGCAAAAGTTCGATCTTGTGGAGGATCCTGTGGAATATTGTACCAGGATACAGGAAGGTTTATTTCTACTATGGCCACCTCCCAATGACCTTCTAAATGAAATTTTCCAGGAATTTCTACAAAAAAATGACTTGTTTTATTAATCCGAGATGAATGAATAGTATTAGAAGGTAGAGTAACATAAAAGTCATCTGAGTGAGCCATTTTTTGTTTACCCATAAGCTTCATTTATTTTTAATCTCATTTTGGTTTACATTAACTTGTTTTTTATGTGACGATTTATGCTAGTTTCATACTCATTTAAACATAGAGCTAAATGATCTGTAGTGTATTTCACCAGGTAAGTAAAATTTTCTCTTTGGTTCCATTTCAAAAACATAGCATCACAAACAGGATTCCCATTTAACCATTTCATGTGGCAAAATGGACAATTCATTTCTAAATTAATCACAACTACTTCACCATCATTTTTGGTATATTTTAAATGACAATGAACCACACTTGCGTAGCAATGCTTATGAATAGGTTTGCCACAACATATTGTGTATTCTATATTACTTTCATGTTTTTTTGCTTACAAGAACTACCCTTCTACATAAAGCACATCCCAAATACACATTACTGTAAAATAAACGTTTTTCTCTTACTTTTTCTTTTATTTTACTTTGAAGCCTTGAAGAGGCATACTGTCTTGTGCCTTTACGTTTATTTTTATTTTTTATGAGATGAAATATTGCTTCTTCATTGTAACCAACAAGATCACTTATAAATTTACATATTTCTTTAGTAAAAGAATGATTCTCTCCTAATAAGATACTGGATGTGATTAAAACTCTAGCAGCTTTAATTTCCTCTTGTATTATCATATTTTTTATTTCTGAGAACATAAAATAACATTGGAAATAATGAGAAAAATATACAAGAGCTTCTGTTTTAATGTTTGATATGTCAATGAATTCATCAGATAAAACAGAAAATATGTTAGAACATTCTTTGGCACTCATAAACGTTTGATTTGGTATGCTCACATTTAAGCAAATTTTAAATTTCTGCATATTTGAAGTAACATTGTTAAAAGAGCACAAACATGAAATGTACTCTACTCTTTCTTTAAGCAGCTCTATGTTCACATCAAGCAACATAGTTACATAGATAAATACAAGTTTAAATATGATAAAATGCTTAACAAATGATTAAATTACCTTAATCCTTTCTACCATGAGAACTTGTATCCTCACTTATTTATTTTTATATTGTTTATAAAAGCTGTTTTAATGAAGCTGTACAAACTAATTTCTAATTTATCTATACCTCTATAATAACTATAAAACCTTTAATTTTACATGTACTTGTTATACTTTACAAATATCAACTAAAATTAAACCAACTTTACAACAAAGATAAGAAGAAAAAATCTTTTATCTTATTTCATTAAGTGGTTTACAAAAGAAATCTATCCTATCTAATATTAGATTTCTACGTATTTCAGTATATTTTTTGTTTTGAAACTTTGCATAAAGAGGGGTGCAAGTAGGTTTTCCATCAAACCAAGGAATAAAACAGTTTTTACATCTCGCAACCCTTTGGTTTTCAACATAAGAGGAAAAATATTGTAAAAATTCGAGACATCTTGTTTTACTTGGGCTCCCACAACATTGCATATATGTTATTTTAGATAATGCTCTTTTTCTGTTTGTCCTGTCTGCTTTGTGAAATCTTCCACAAGATGCACAACAATAAGTTAAAAATCTCAGGCAATTGTTATATATCATATTGGCTATTTTCATCTTTTTTTTAAGTTTTTTCACACGTTTATATTGAGTAAATTTCCTTTTCCTAATAGTCATAGTTAATGCAGTAGTTTCGCTATAATTATCCTCACAGTCTTTCATACATTCAAGGATTTCATATACTCGAGGTACTCTTAAAAAATCGGCTGCAAACCAAATTATTTCTAAAGAAAACTTGTGAAATTCTCCCATAAAGAAAATAGCCATTTTGATAACGCAAGGAACTTCTTCCACGTTATTTATACACCGACTTTTTATATATTCATACAAGAAATCACTTTGAAAAAAAATTGCAAAAAAAACAATACTTTTAATATCTCTAATATCATTTAAAAGAATGTGACATAATTCATCTTCTTCTGATAAGGTCATCATTAAATAAGAGCATTCAGAAATATTCATATATTTTATAGCAGGTATTTCTAAGCTAAGCTCTTTCTTTTCTTTACCATAAAAAGATTGATAGCTTTTAAAATAGTGACATCTTTCATACAACAAAGAACTATCTAAATCTATTTCTATAAAACTATTCATGGTTAGTCTTTTATTTTATCGCATAAAATGATGCTTTCTTCTATACAATTCGGGAGATGGTTATTGGGGAACACTTTACAAGTTACTTTCTCTTTGTTTTTTAAATATTTTTTTGTGTTTAAATTACATTGAAAAATTTTTTCATTAAGTTTTTTTTTATCAATGAAACGTAAAATATCATCAATATCCATAAGATTTTAAAGATGAAAAGTTTTTTAACTGCTACTTGATTTTACTTTTAGGTCCTCTTCGTCCTTTAGTACCTTTAATTAAAGGAGGTGTGCAATGTAAAAAACAACATGCACATCTGTTTATATTATCTGGTAAAATATTCCTTAAAAATACTTCTGCGTGACTCTTTATTCTATCGCATATAGCTATAGTCCTTTCCAAATTTGCTCTGCAAGTATCTGTTTTTGGTTCAAATAAAGTAGATGTTGGATTAAATTCAGATAGTTCTTTTACCTGATGGCTTACTGATAAAGGAATTTTTCTCTTTTTATTTTGAACTTTATTTTTAAAATCAGTAATTTCTTCCTCACTTAAATCATCATTGCTGTCTGATAAAGTTTTGCTAACTTTCTTTCTTTTTTGAAGAGAATGTGTTCCTTTTATATCTTCTTCATTACTGTCACTTTCTTCTAAATCTTTATGTAAAATACCTAGTAATTTTTGCTGTGATTGAATGAAAGCAGGGTGATCTTTTTTTTTTACTGGGTCATTGTCACTCTCACTTTCTGTAGAACTGTTTTGCTCTGAAGAGGATGGTCGCTGTTTAATATTAGACCGGCTTTTATTTTTGTCTTTTAATTTTAATTGAGAAGTGGACGTAATGCTCTATTTTTTACAAGAATTAAAAGAACTTAAAGCTGAATCTGACAATTTTTCTAAAGAAGGCATGTGATACAATTCATCATTTACTTTTTCTACTAATGAAGTAAAAAAGTTGAAATACAATGAAAGTCCTTTCCCTGGTTTTAAACTCTGTTTTGAGCTTCTGTATTCTGAAGATTTATCGTGGCTGTAATAAAAAATGATATTTATTTGGAGAATTTCAACCAAACATTTTATCAAAATACTTTCTGAAGAAGTTATATCTTTTATTATACCATTACTTTCTCCGCATAAAACCTCATAAAATTGTCTAATTTTTTTATTTTTTTTAATGTAAGAATGAAGAGACGATTTAGTTTCCTGAATTAAAGGATCTATGTAAGATTCTTTGTTGTGATGATACTTTTTATATAGGTGATGCAAAGCAAAATTTAAATTATGTTCTTCACATAAATGAACCCTGTCCCAATATTCTGTATTGCTAGGAGTATCCTCTAATAAATAAACCAGTATCACCCTTAATAAATTATCTATGACAGAAGCCATGAATTAATTTATTATTAAAATATAGTTTACAGAGAACCTTAGCTTCATATAACTTTCTCAACAAGATTGCATAAAAACAGAAATTGATTTATATCTTTAGTTATACAACTTCCAGTAAAAGTGTGAGTAAAAGAAAAAGTTGTTCCTTTATTTTTTATTCTAAGAGAAGAAAACCTAATAGCATCAAAAGATTGCTTTGAGTTTAATAAGTTATGGTTTATTTCCAACCATATTGACTCATATGAATTCGATTCTTTAACTTCTATGCTATAGCCCTTTTCTAAACTTGACACTATTTTAAAGCAAAAATCATGAAATTTAATTCCTTCTTTAATTATAGTAAAAGATATTTGAATATTTACAATGTCTAAACTGTATTGAATTATATTATCTTTGCTGTATTTTTCAAAAAAATTAATGCATGAGGAATAAATAAAGTCTTCTATCTTAGATAAAATACGAGGGATACTATTTTTTATAAATATATAACAATAATTATTTTTAGTAAATTTTAAAGTGTAATCTTTTTCAGAGTACACTATAGAACCTCTATAAGAAGAAGAATTCACCACCTCTCTTTGAAATGAAAGTATGTCAAAAGATGACTTAGGCAATGCTGTTAATCCTAACACAACTAGATGGGTAGAATAATCTATAGGCATTGAAAGCAACCCTAAAATCTATAACTTTGATATTTCTCCCAATGAAGGAAAAAATTCATCTTCACTACGCAACTTTTTCATAGGAATATAGCCCTCATGCTGAACTATGGAAAATAAAAAAATGCTAGTTGTAAAGTGAAAATCAAAAAAAGGAGCCTGATAATAAGAAGGTGTATTTACTATATCTCGAGGATTTACTTTGGTGTAATCATTAAGAGCTAAATTCGCATTGTATACACATGTTTCTGTTATAATCTGATTAAATGTAATATATTTGGCAGAAAAATCTGCTATGTCTAAAGTATGTAGCATATATGTACAATTATGACAAGAGCAAAGTTCTTCAGTTTGACTATCTTTAAATGCGAGATAAAACCTAGTCATAGAGACAGTAAACAATTTGCTCTCCTATGTGATGTTTCAATAAAATAGGAAGATGGTTTATGCTTAGTCGCTTAGTTTTTTTAATGAAATCTTCTTCAAATAAAATATCATCTACTAAGCTCAAAGGTAAAATAGAAAGGAGCTTTTCTCTCCTAGTGTCTTTAAGGTAAACTTTAGATAAACTTAAACAAAGATTTTTTAAAGTAGTAATTGGATGAAACTGATGATTAATCTGTTCTGCTATTTCTGACACTTTTTCAACTAAGTCGTGAGTTATAACCTCATAAGGAGGGCAAATATGTTCATATGGTTTAAAAGATGCATGAAAATGTGTTGTTCCAAGAAAATTACAATAAAAACATTCACAAAATCCTTGACCGTTTGTTGTAAAATTGATTAAAAGATAATAAATATCAATTGGTTTATCCTCTTCTAGTTTAGCCAAATCCATTTACAGCAATAAGGCTTTAAAAGTTTTCAGCGCTTTTTAAGAACAATTTGAATAAACACTTGTTCAATGGACACTTGCATTAGTTTGATAAAAGTTTACAGTGTCTACCTTTAAAAGTGGACTCAGCTTTTATCCTAGGTGAAGCTTTACGAGTTTTCAGCGCTTTCTGAGAATGATCAGAGTCCAAACAGCTTCACTTAAATCGAGCGATCCTTTTCATGGATGTCCAAAGGTAGACCATCTGTAGCCCATTTGTGGAACGTCTAGTTGACTCTCAGCAAACGAGCATTAAGGAATGGAACCGCAGCTTTCTTCTGTAAGTCAAATCATGTAGATTTAGCATATCAAATATTATATGGCTATTACAAAAAGTTCAGTTTCTTGCTCTTTGTCTTTAAAACTCAATGTTTTTAAACTGCTATTAAATTAAAAAAAAGCAACAATTCTCAGTGTTATTAACAATACCATAATGCATTTGTGTGTATGAGCTTCATTGCACATTTAAAGATTTTTTATAAGTTACTACATGTCTAAAAGTTCATTGAATGATGGAATTCATACAGCTATAAAGCATTCGCACTAACAATATGAAGGAAAAATACACGCTGACAGTTTGATATTTAAAATCATATAACAATTTCATGGAGAAATTCACGCTGACAGTTTAATTCAATTATCTGAGTGCTGTTGTCAAATTGTTAATTTTATAAAGTGCTTTTGTCCCTTGTCACTCAGCTCTATAACTATTTTTTATCTTAAAAAGATCTTGCCAATGTGGGTTTTAGCAATTTGAGACCCTAAGCAAGCCAAACTACTAAACCCAGTTTGCCCAAAGCATAATAAGTAAACTTGCAACATAAATGTAACTTAATTTCTCACAATATGAAACCTTAGCCCACTAAATGGGAAAGCCAATTAGTAAAACTGGTCTTTGCTATAGCAATCCATGCTCTCAAAACTAATTGTATGAACCAAAATCCCCTAAGCATAAAAGAATCTCACATACAATATGAGCTATCATGTGTTAACTCTGGCTTGCAAATTCCCTTGAGATACAGCATATCTGCCATTTTTATAAAAAAATTAACAGCTCTAAATCTCTGCTATAAATATATTCCATCACCTTTCAGTTAAAGCTCTATGTAGCGTATTTCCCCGTGTATTGGCTTAGTCAAGTGTATTGGTCTACCTCGTGTATTAACTAAGTTATATTCAAAATATGTGAAAAAAAACACTGTAGTCCTTAGCCCATGTATATCCCTACCCGGTGTATATGTTATGCACAATATGGGAATTTGCACAGTTTAGGAATAATAAAGCCTAATAGATAATTCTGTTGGAACAATTTGATTTAAAATCAGATCTCTAAAATTTATGTGTCATTTTATTTTTCACCTCGCCCACAAGCTGTAATGGGTGTTGTATAGGGTATGTTTGAAGCATCTTACATCTAACTTTAGGTGTGAATTAAGCTGTGAGAATGACACATTGGGACTGTCAAACAACAAACTCTGGTGCAATTATGAGTTACCCATCACTCTTTAAACCAAAGGTATCAAGGAATTTTCAAGGATGGTCATTTTGCAAACCTTTGTGCAATGTTAGAATGTTTATTTCATTTAACTCTTTAGACCTCAACCAATTGCAGGAAACAATGCTTTATTTCCTCAAGATTTCACCGATTTTAGCTAAAAATGGACATTTTTTTGGCCCTTCACCTCATTTTAAACCTTTGTAAATTTTCTAATGCTCATATGGTGATAAGAATTCAACTTTTAAGTTCGGCTGAACAGTATCAAACAGGAACAGCAACTTCTGTTAATTTCTCATCAGTGATATTTGCTTTTGTCTTGCCATGAAAAATCAGTGAAAATTGTTCAAAAATCGATCGTCAATGGTCGTTTTGAGGAGACTAGACCCGACCGTTTTTGGCCGTTTTAAGGTCTAAAGGGTTAAATTTTCCTGAACTGCGCAGCCTAAGAGAGGACAATTCCAGAATTGGGCAAAATCAGTAATGGGCAATTCCGGAATTGTGTCCATTCCTACTTGGTGCATAACATATAGACCCAGTTAATTTGACAGTTTTGCTTGTATTAGCTCAGTTTTATACATGGGGAAATACGGTAAACAGGTCCATTCTTTGGTTAGAGTATCAGAACAGCTGGGTCATGTTCCTGGTCTTAATGGCTGGTGTAAAAAGCTGTTTACACCTAACTTAAATGGAGAGTATCGACAGAGCGGAATGTAAGATGTAAGTTAACACCATGCGTTCTACTTAAATCATAGATAAAGAATAGGGTCGAGTCTGTTGTTCCCTCAATTCCCTTAGCGAGCTATTCTTTCTTCATTCTAAGCAAGCACCATGTACTGCACGGTTATATTTGTTCTGCTCTCTGCTGTTTCTATCATAGAGGCAAAATCGTGTTTTTGTGAAAAAAAACAGCATTTAAAATGTGACAACTGTCTACCAACACGTGCCACGGTGGACACAGTGAAAAGCTCCTTTGTAGAATGGGAAGATTTCGTTGATATAAACCACATAAATTACAGCACCAATACTTTCCCCTTCTTAAGAAGAATTGAGATACAAGGAATACCTATTTTCTATTGCTCCTATGGAACATGTAGGTAAGTTTGTGAAAAGTTGATACTTAATAATATGACAATCAATGTCCTTTGTGTAGCCAAAGTCAAGTCCTCTGCGCATGTGCAAGTTATAGCCCTGAGAATAGGTCAGCAAGGTAGCAGGTAAGGTCATGCACCAGTGATTTCAGTCAGGTAACAGGTAAACTTACATGCTGCTGGCGACCTCCTGTGAAATATACATGTACTAAACCAATAGATCTATAAACTAAATTTAAAGCTAGTTTTAAGCTCCTCACAAAAGTTTGCAATGAAGCATGCTATGGTATATTTTAAAAGCAGCAATTTATTTAACTTAAACTAAAAAAAGCTCACTTTTTCCTTTGTAGTTTATTTCTTGTTTCAATGGGGAAAAAAAGGGCGACTAAGTGTTATCCTCTCTAACAAAAACCCTGCTAGCTTAAAAAAATATCTCCCCCCAGTCTTCAACACACGTGGCTTCGATTTTTCTCACCTGGGAAAAACTACAATGTATAACCGTAATGTGTTTCAGACCTAACTGAAGGTAAACTATCCTAAACATGAGTTTGACCCCCCAGCTTAGATGATAAAAAATTTCTCGTATAAAAAAATATAGAAAATAATTATTTCCCACAGGAAAATTCAACTTACCTATCCTGAAGGTGTGAGAGCGTCAACTAGCAGCGCTAGCATCTATCCCAAAAGTGAGATAGCATCAACTGAGACCGTTCTCTTCATAAAGAAGTCATCAGCAACTACTAAAGCAGCAAATTATCATATAGAAGTGACCGCTGAAAGTGCTAGCTTAACTACAAATTCAGACAGCACCTCAGCTTATATAGACAATGGCTCAGAAACTCTGGAGAAAAATTCTCCTCGTGCAGACAGCGTGTTGACGTCCACCCGTGTGAATGATGATGCTGATCAGAGCTCCTCCATTTATATAGACAGGGGAAGTGATGTCACCACTGTGGCAAATGTTGCAACATCTTTCCCCTCCTCGCCTTTGAAAGCAGCTGTCACCTCATATTTAAATTTCACATCTGCAGGTGAAACAATGGAAATAAGCGCTGTGTCAGCTAATTTTGAAACAAGTCCAATGCCTGAGGAAAAAACTAACCTTCCATTTCGCCATAGGACTACTCTCATAAATGCCATATCTGGAAGCTTTATGTCTCCAACATATGCCACAACGCAGGATGGAACCTTAGTAACTAATTTGCCTCAAGGTATAAGTCAACAGCTCTCTAACACCTTGGTATATACCAATGTGATCACTGCTTTGGGTTTCATGATTTGTCTCATTCTGGCTATAACTTTTGGCATCAAATTAATGAAGAGGGGAAAAACTAAAGAAAATAAAACCAAAAGAATGGCATACATGGAAAGAGGGGAATCACTATGGAGCGAATGTGCAGAACCACTGTCTGGTGGGGAATCAGTGGAAATGCAGGAATTATAAATTATCCTGCTATATTATATGGTAAAAGCCACCATATTTTTGTTTGAGATAAAACCCAAACAGAAGGATCACTTAAAAAGCAATAAGTTATAAACAGTTAAGCACTAAAAATCATGATAACATCATTTCTGTATCATGATTTAGATCTGATCATAGTCGCCATCCTATGGGTCACTTATTTAAGATATCTTAAAGTATCTCACCCTTAAATAGCAATATGTAAAAGCAATTATTTACTCATCATATTAAGCTCAAAAAGTATCTTAAATAGAACTATATCATAACTTTTTTATATGATATAAAAATAAAGCGCTATTAAAATTGTATAAGATTTCATGGAAACTCCATGTTAACTCTTAAATTACCTATATATGTGCTACATATGCAATCTATTGTAGAGTTAGATTTCAGCCAGTACAAAAAAGGTTCAAAGGAATCCTAGGTTAACACTTATGCTAACAATCATTTATCTATACTTTAGTGCTGGTGTTTATCAGTCTGCTTATATATTGTACCTATAGGTCATCATGATGCTCCAATGAAATATGGATAAATCTGCTCAACAAGAATTCATTGGAGCATCCTATAAACCATGCAGAGCTGCTAACGATCTTTTATCTTTAGTTTAGTGGTGGTGTCCATCAGTCTGCTTATATATTATACCCATTGGTCATCATGATGCTCCAATGAAGTGCTATAAAGCAATCTCACTATCTCTTCATCAATGCATATTAAAAACCAGTAATCAGGATATATACCATAGTCTCTAGTTATCCTTAACTTACTTCGATTTTATATCTGTGTTATATTGCTAAGATAGCACTCATATATGGTATGAATCTTTTAGGTAAAATAAATGCTATCAAGCAAACAAGATAGTGTTTTATTAATGTTTAATTATAACGAAATATTATACCATTATGCAATGTCCAAATGATGTAAATTAAAGTCAACATCTAAAATGTGAACATGAATCAAAGCAAGAAGCTGACCATAAAAAAGTTGCATGTAATTACTTCGAAATGACAACTACCTGGAGCTATATCGTTGTAGTGTCCCTCATAAAAATGGTCAACAGCGGTCAGCTTTAGCCCTAAGCTATGCTGACCTTACTAAGGACATGAGTGATAATGAGATGACCACTGGTCAGCAATTTGCTAAAGGCGCTCCCTACATGATTTCGAAACACACATGACGCCTTACATAAGGCCAACCAAATTTATTGTAAACTTAGTTTAAAAAAACATTGAAAATGATTTTTTTAAAGCTTTATACTTAAACAGGTGTAAATTTTAAAGCTAAAACCAATATTTTTATCATCATAAAAGTTTATAAAGAGAAAGAAGTAAAAAAAAACAACAAAATGTTGTGAAACAAATACTTTAATATTGTTTAACCTTACTTAACGCTACAACAAAGAAAGATGCAGGTCAACCCCCAATTTTCATTAGGGTCAAGTTTTTAATAACGACTCACTCTGCTATAACTGCTTGGCGAGACAAGATGGAATCCTTTGGTTTACTTGAGGCTACTATACCTTTTATGAAGGTTTTTCAATACAACATCAATACTAAATTCCTATGGGAGCTAAGAGACAAGAGAGCAGATCCAGTGACACACCGTGGTAAGTGTTCAGCACTTAATGGTACTGCAACAGAATGTCAGAAACCAGCTAAAAAAAACCTGTGTCCTTTTCACAACCATCTGAAATTTCTTGTTGAAAAATTTCAAAAAAATATTGAAGAAAAAGACAGCTCATATACAGCCACAGATTGTGCCCATGGTATACCATTGAGAATGCTAATAAGAGCCACCATGTTCCATGGGATAATGGACGATGCTCATGTTTATTGGCTTGTTCACATCTTATGTCATCGCATTTCAGTTAAAGATATATTAGATATCTTAAAGGTTAACACCAGTGCTCATCGCAATGGGGTAAAAAGTTCAATCATCCAAAGCTGGATAAAAAATGAATCACTTAACAAAAATTCCATAAAAGAAGCACTGGTAGGAACCTTTTGGCATTATAGCAGATTTTTTAACAAGAAAAAACTTTACGTTATCAAAGGCTGTTGTTTCGTATATTCTTCCGATCTGTTCAAATTGTGTTTAAAAAAAATAGAAAAATGTCACACTGGATGTGCTCCTACTGAATACCCCAACGTGTATGATATATTACACAAAATCTACATAAATCAGGGGTTTATATCATAAAGTATCTAAGTTCCCATACATAAACTACATTTTAAAACAGGGAAATTTTAGACCATTAAGATCAAAATTTAGATGCTGCTCTATAGGATAGCCTTCTCGCGGCGGCAGTGAAGAATTCACATAGAAATAGCCGTATCTTATTACAGCAAAACATTCTATGTTAATTTACCAATGATCCTATTACATATAACAAAATAAAGATTTCACAAGACAGCTTAATTATCTTTAATGGAGCTCTAAATTGGTAGCGTCCACCACTGTGCTAGAGTCAGCGGGTGTAACTCCTCTATCTAAAGCACCTTAAATACCAGCAAATTTTCCTTATACAAAACTAACGAAAAAACAAAAGATACTTACTCAATGTTACTTTTATTAACAAAATTCGTTTAAAAAATAGTAAAACTTCGTTTATCTTAAAATATTAACTTCATAACATGGTGTAAAACACCTCTGTGATTTTTCAAAGTTAAAAAACCATGCGCGTCTGCCAAACAGCGGCTAAAACCAAACACAGACCCAGAGCAATGCACTGGTGACATCTAGCGGATAAAAAATACAACATATATATCAATGCTAGTTCTTCCCACTAGAGGGAGACAACAAAATGCGCCCTGTGTTCAGGAACGCAATGAAAATCTGTCATCTCAATTGTAAGCTAGCGCTGTAAGAAAATCTTGGTTAACTTTATTGAAATCTCACACTATTAGTACCTGGCGCAAGATGAAATTGGCGATCGACGCAGATTGGCGAAATGCGCCTGACAGTTCTTGCTTTTATCGCAAGAGGGAGACAACAAAATGCGTCCTGCGTTCGGAACGCGTTCGAAATCTATCGTCTCAATTGTAAGCTACCAATGTAAATTCCTTTAATAACGTAATAGATATTCTTCATTAAGACGAATGAAACATATCAAAAAACAGAAGAGAAAGAGCGCTATACACGAGAAGTATTCCGAATTTAAAAGAATCTATATCCTGATCACTAAAAATGTATTTGCTCGTGTGCTTTAACAGTAAACACCACATCTGTGGTTTCACCAACGTGAGGGGGTTTATAAGAAAGCCGATGTCAAACAGTAAATAGAGAGGTCCGGCCCCCATGTCACGAGCCACCTCACTTCCGCTCACGCCACTGGTGCGTCTGCGTCTGGCTTCGCTGCGCACAAAATCTCTACCATGAGATATGTCCATACCGCCTATGCCGCGGTTATCCAGCTGAAGCCTTCAGAGACTGTCAAAATCTCTCCTCTGCTTCCACTGGTGGCCCTTGAGCCATACGTAATGGTCCTCGTGCTCAGGTAACGCCACCTAGATTGCCGAGCCCCAGTGAGTGCTTCCAGATCTGTGCTGAAAATGAATGTTGCTATACCCGGCTTAACCCGGATGCCCGGCTTAACCCGGAAGAATTACTAAAACCTTAATAAAACGTCGATCATTACTGACTAACTAAAAACCTTATAAAAACCTCCTAAAAACCTCCTCCTCACTCCAAAGCACATTCACTAATCAGTTGATTCCTCTGCACCAAAAGCTCAGCGGAAAAAGAACAAGACTCGTGACATGGGTACCACTTGACCTCTTTTATTTAAAACCTAAAGTAGCTTAGTATAAGTTCTATTTCTAAGGCGGTCTCCTATAAATCACACCTTTTGAAATCAAACTTTAAATTGAAATCTTCAATTCAAAAGGTGTGATTTATAGGAGACCGTCTTAGATACTACTGACACCCTTTGGACTTTGTATACCCTCAGACTGCCGGTGGTTCTGATCTTTCGCCATCCGACACCCTTTGGACTTTGTATATCCCCAGACTGCCGGTGGTTTTGGTCTTTTGCCATCCGACACCCTTTGGACCTTGGTCTGATAGTGCTCTAATAGATTACTCATAGAGGACACACACACATCCACCCATAAGGACATCACCTCTACTGCTGCCACCAGGACCCCCAGGAACTGCTTGGCTCAAGTCCAAAACAATGACTCAGCCTTCTCAGCCACCTCCAGTATCCTATAGGGCTATAACACACCGTGCCCACTCTAGACTTCATGTGACTGAGGACTTATAGTAACATTCTTTGCCTGTTCCCGGTGACATATCGCATTCAAAAGTTTCCTGTCTTTAGATCATGCTTTATAGCAACCATTCATGTATGCTACGGGGATATATCTAGTATGAAGGAACCCCGCGTCTTTATATTATTTTCATAATTACTATTGTAACTCCCCAAACAATAGCGATCGACTTGTCGCTCTTCTCAATTCACTATAACTCAATACCATTACGGGACTGATGTCATCCGAATACTTCTATAAACCTTACCAATCTGGACTTACCTTGTTGATACTACAATATACATTGGACTTACTTGATAGTTTGTTTCGACGAACTTACCTATGTGTTCATCTCGAGGAGGACTTAATCTTCTGGCTCGTTGCACCACCGTCCAGGAGTATGAACCCTTCTATTGGATAATATATACTTACGTCTTATAAAGGCGATTTGTTAATGTGTTATGTGATTCTTAGTTGCAAACTAGATCACTTATATACAACCTGGTGCGTGGATATAGGTTGTGGACTATGTATGTTTTGTTACTTTGAAGCTGAGCTTCGATATATTTAATACTCAGGAGACCCATTCGGAACCTCTTCAGTGTCAACCCTGGAGGTAGGATATGGACTACCTGGATCTTTCTAACAGAGGCTGAACGAAGTAGGTCTCTCGAGGTCAGGCAGGTTGGACTCTGTGTTATAACTATGTTGTTATTAACTTTAACCATATCATCATGTACCATATCCATGTTGAACCTTGTACTTCACTGTCTATTAATGACATGGGAACGTTATGACGAATCTCGTAATATTTTTTAATCAAGGTTACATGACCTGTGTATGAGTTCTTTTTAGAACTAATATGTTGAGTGTCTTATGAGTAATCACAACGAGTGTGTATATGTAATAGTAATATCTTGTTATTGTCTCGATTCCCTAGGTGAATTGTGTAGATAAACTATGGTAAAATCATTACTATATCTATCACCATTTTTCCCCTAGTGTTATCTGGAGGGGGGTAGTGTAGGGAATCGTATTTGCTATGCATCGAGGCCTGGATGTATTCGAGACTATTACTATGTACCGTATCGTAGTAGGATAGGCGCTCTTCGGGAGCGTCTTCCATGTTACTCATCAGAGGGCACCACAGGTGGTCTCGGATGGTGTGATGTGGGAGGCGGACCAGAGGGCGCTCAGTGCGGAACTAATGAACCATGACGAGAGATATATATTCCGCCGTCCTCCTACGATCGGGGGACTTGCAGAGCTACCGGGCTGGTAGACTGATCTTGTCTCTAAAACGGCCTAACGAATGCTATAACGAGAGCTTTACCTCCTTCGGGGTATAGACTATAGGCATATGAAAGGTTGAAACGTGTTTAAAGTCTTCCTGTAAAAAGTACTGTAATAAAGTGATTCTGAAACCTACTCGAACCGACAAGTTGTTGCTTCGATAATATAGTTGTCTCGATATTAAGGTATATCTCGAAATAGCAATACCTACACACTCATGATTATGGGTGTTTAAAACTAAACACTCATAATCATGGGTGTTTAAAGACTAAACACTCATAATCATCAGTGTTTAAATTTTATACACCGAAACACACCCACATCTTTGCTGTTTATATAAATGTGTTAAGAATTCACGTGTTTAGCACACCTGAAATCCATTTAGAACTCAGAGATGTGAAGCCTCTTTTCCCATAACCACCACAGTGCAGGATATAACAAAAAACATCGATTTCAAATGCATTTTCTATTTAGTTTGCCTCTCACAGTGTCAGACATGATGACAAAACATTTATGATAACTCTAAAATGGGCTTTATTTAGTAATCTGCTACTTGTACCATTGTTGCATCCTTACTGCATTCTTGCTGCATCATCGCTGTATCCATGCTGCACCAGTGCTGTTATTACTGTTGTCATAAGACTAATGTTTACTAGCATTTACACTACATGGTACCACTATACAATTGGTATAGAACTGCTCTAGAAATGGACTGTACCCCCAGTCTCCATCCATCCATGTTCCATGCACTCATTGACCTGTGCACCAATGTCACCGTCCACCCATGTCGTCTTCCACCCATGTCGCCTTCCACTCATGTCGCCTTCCACCCATGTCGCCTTCCACCCATGTCACCTTCCAATCATGTCCCCTTCCATCCATGTCACCATCCACTCATGTCCCCTTCCACTCATGTCACCATCCACCCATGTCCCCTTCCACCCATATCTCCATCCACCCATGTCCCCTTCACACCATGTCCCCTTCGACCCATGTCCCCTTCCGACCATGTCCCCTTCCACCCATATCCCCTTCCATCCATGTCACCTTCCACCCATGTCCCCATCCACCCATGGTGCCTTCAACCCATATTCCCTCCACTCATGTTGCCTTACACCCATTTCTCCATCCACCCATGTCCCCTTCCATCCATGCCCCCTTCCACCCGTGTCACCTTCCACCCATATCCCCATCCACCCATGTCACCTTCCACCCATATCACCTTCCATCCATGTCCCCTTCTAGCCATGTCGCCTTCCACTCATGTTGCCTTCAATTTGTCCCTTCCACCCATGTCCCCTTCCACTCATGTTCCCTTCCACCCATGTCAGCTTCCACCCATATCCCATTACAGCCATGTCTGCATCCACCCATGTCCCCTTCCACTTGTACATGCATGTCCCCATCACCCATTTCCCCTTCCATCCATGTCCCCTTCCACCCATGTGTCCTTCCACCCATGTCCCCTTCCACTTATGCACCCTTCTACTGTCCCTTCTCACTCATGTCCCCTTCCACCCATATCCATGTGCACTCAAGTCCCCTTCCACCCATTTCCCCAGCCAGCCATGTCACCTTCCACCCATGTACCCATCCACCCATATCCCCTTCCACCCATGCCCCCTTCCACCCATTCCCCTTCCACACATGTCCCCTTCCAGCCATTTCCCCTCCCAGCCACAGAGATGTCAGTTGGGTATTGCCTCAACCTCTGAAAATTTTGGGTGTTAGGAAATCACCCATTCTGCATAATGTATTTTGCTAAAAGCACCCATCTTGTCTTTATTTCAACATGTTCCCCTCACTCAAAATCATTAAAACCATCTCTAGAATAGATGGTCATTGAAAGACAATTAAAAAAACAGCATTAGAATTTCAGCCAATCAGCAGCCAGCTTAGATTCATGTCCTCTGAAATGAGATTTCAGAGATCCTCTGTTCTCTGAAAGATGGTTTGTCTAGAAAAGGCTAGAAGGCAGCACAAGGCATGCTAAATTCCACCTGCTGAAGCCTGAACTGTGCTCAGCCTTATGCTCCCTAGAAGGAGAAATGAAACATTGTGAGGCTACAAGTTGGAAGAAGCCTCTGAGATGTCTGATTTTAGGAAAGTTTGAACATCTGAAAATAGACGGACCTCTGAAGGTCTGACATCTCTGCAGCCATGTCCCCATCCACCCATGTCCCCATCCAGCCATATCACCTTCCACCCATGTCACCTTCCACTTATGTCCCCTCCCACCTATATCCCCATTCACCCATGTCCCCATCCACCTATGTCCCCTTCCACCCATGTCCCCTTCCACACATGTCTCCTTCCACCCATATCTCTGTGCACTCATGTCTCCTTCCACCCATGCCTCCCTTCTACTCATGTGCACTTCCTCCAATATCCCCTTCCACCTATGTCCGTTGGCCGCCTGTTGGCAGTGTTAGTGGAATTAAAAGAATTTGGGATGAATAGTGAACCAAATAATCATACTCCAAGCTCTAATAGAACTAGACAGCAATTTTAAGTGAGAGTACTTCAAATGGTAACCAGTTACCAGTATGGGGGGGGGCCATGGAACAAGAGAGCAGAGAAAGTGGGGGAAAAACAGGATTGCATCATTCCCACCAGGGAATGATGCAATCACATATGAACCATATATGGATGTTCCCACAAGTAAACAACCATAATGTATGTTAATGACCAGACGCCTGCTCCCCCTCTCAACCTCCAATACCATATACTGTGGTCGTAGATATTTTTGCGTGTACTTAAATTCACAAATTTTTCAAAATTAAAAGCAGGAATATCAATAGATTATGAGTGGATTGGTAATTGGTTTTACAGATACAAAGTGAAAGGCACTGTCAGTTTAATCCCTACAAACTCATAAACAGCTTTCTTATCAAAATGTTTTTGCATCTCAAGGCAAGTGTCACCTAAAGTTTATAGTCATAGCAAATGTTTTGTCTGCAATACATTTCAAGCCTATAATTGCATCACATCTAGGCGAACACAGTAGCAAAGTGCTAAATGCTTAAAGATACATTGTATGAACGCTATCCCGGTTGTGAAAGTCCTCTTATAACCTCCCCCCCTTCATCCCATTGACCCCATTGCTAATGTTTGTTGGAGAAATATTCACTAAGGATATAAATTTGCCGCCTTTTAATTTCCGTGAAATCTGCGAAAATATGTCCAGCGCGAAATAAAGTACGACCACAGTAAGGAAATGCAACTCTGGTCTACTGCACTGTGAAAATAGTTCTGGCAACCTTTTACTTTGACCACAAACACTTTCAAAGTAAGTTCCCTTATTTTCTTCAAAACCATACATATTTATAATATTGTATCACATTCCCTGTCATAAACATAACGTTTTGATATATCAATTTGTAAACAACTTGAAACATTCATTCAGATCACCATTCATGCATATGAATCTGTCAGCCCCCTAATCTATGCCCATATATGGATAGTCTGACAAGTTAATGTATGCTAAAGACCAGATGCCTGCTCCCTGCTCCCCCTCCCAACCTCCCTTACCATATAAGGAAATGCAACTCTGGTCTATTGCACTGAGAAAATAGTTCTGGCAATCTTTTGCTTTGACCACAAACACTTTCAAAGTAAGTTCCCTTATTTTCATCAAAATTTTGGAATTTTGGGAAACTTACCGTAGGGTACCGGAGGGAGGTTGAAGTAAAACTTCTTATTTTACCGAGGGAATAGGGGTATTGGAGGAACAGATGAGATACGAACGAGGGCGGTCACGTGACGACAGACTTGAAAACCTAAAATCTATGAGTAGAAAAACACACACAATTCTCTGGAAACAAACCAGATTAGACATTTCAATTTTTTATATATATAATAATAATAACCTCGAAAGAATATGGGTAGGGTGGGAAGGGCATCTGTTCCTCCAATACCCCGTATTCCCTCGGTAAAATAAGAAGTTTTACTTCAACTTCCCTCCGGTACCCTACGGTAAGTTTCCCAAAATTCCAAAATTTTACCTCGGGAATACCTCGGGTATTTCCGGAACCGATGAGATGTTGAAAGCCAATGTGTTTTTCTAGTCATAAAGATTTTTGGCTATTATCAATAATTCTCAATTTTTATCAATTTAATAATTGACCAAGACCAAAACAGAATCAATTCAACACCTTTAATTTTCTGACCTTTATCATAACCAACTTGGTTAAAACACAATACACTAGTAATCTGGAGTAGTCAAATAACCAACCAATGCAATTCATACACCAGATAACCCATACATTTGAACGTTCAAGAAAACTAATCTGCTAGTCTCAGCAAGTTTGTAGCTACATGCTCTGTATCCACCTCGATGGGCTTGTTGTAGAATTTCCGATATGAGTCAGCTGACTTCCACACTGCCAGGCGCATTACGGCATTCAAGCAGGATCCTACCTTGGTGGAAGCTGAAGCTGAAGCCCCACGAGTAGAGTGGGCCTTCCAACGTGAAGTGTCAATCTCAGCCATGTCTAGAGTGGCAATGGTCCACCTGGCCAGGGTATCCCTACTGATTCCGTCATGAGGCGAAATGTAACTCATAAGGAGCTGCAGTGGATTTTTGAGAGGTGGAAGGTTCAGCTTCCTCCTAAGTCGTTCAGACTTTTCACGGACCTTTTGCCTCCTAGTGAGATATGCCTTGAGGGTGCTGACCACACAGAGCTTTTCATTTAGTATGTAGGGTCTCAAGACCACAGTGTTTAAAGGGTCACCCACTCTGTTAGACTTTAACAGAGTACTGAGTCTGAAGACAGCATTCCTGTCTTCCCAAGACAGTTCATCTGTCCTTAACGCTAAGATTGTCTGCCCTCTTTGAGATGTGACAAGCAAAATCAAGACAGCTAGTTTCAATGATAACTTCTTAAGCAACAAAGAACTGTTATCCCCCCAACTTTTGAACAACTTGAATACCTTTGTAACGTCCCAAAACGTGTCATACCTTGGTCCACTAGGTCTATCTTCGTATGTACCCTTCACCATATGGCAAATGTTTGGATGTTGCCCAATAGGCGCCCCATCTACCTGTGGTAACAGGGTTCCCAAAGCACATTGTGCCACATTCATAACTCCGTGACCTACTCCCGAGTCATACAAAGTTCTCATAAATTTACACACTTGTGGCATAGTGCCCTTCATCCAGTTATAACCCAGTTCAACACAGAAAACTATCCATTTGTTTATGTAAGTCGTATAAAGTTTCCTTGTAGATGGTCTCCAAGCTTTTATCATAAGGTCAATGGAAGCCTTGTCATACCCTTCCTTTTGGAGGCGTCGCCTCAGAAAAGGAAAGCTATAATTGGTAGACTTCCTATGAACTGTAGGCTTGTAGGGGCCCCATGAGGTAGTAGGTTGTTCTTTCTCTTGCGGAACCGTACATAGTCCACCGCATACTTGTGGGCTTTTGCCTTCCAGGGTTGACTCTCCCAATCCGGCATCACGAGGATTGCCCTTGCCCCTGCCCTCAATATGCGTTGAAGCACTCGGCCTGCAATGCTGAACGGAGGAAAACAATATAAGAGCTTATTAGGCCATGTAAATGAGAAAGAGTCAACTTTCCATGCTTCTGGTTCTGGCCTACGTGACACAAAACATTGAACTTTACAATTTGTTCTAGAGGCAAACATGTCCACCTGAGGCCTCCCAAACCTTTCACAAATGATTTCAAAAATTGAGTCATTTATCTCCCACTCAGTCTCATCTTGGAAATGGCGTGACTCATGATCAGCGATGACATTATCCACTCCCGGCACATGAGCTGCTGTCAACCAGATCCCTCTAGACTCACACCAGTTCCAGATGTTTCTTGATACCAAATTACACATTGGAGACTGCAGCCCTCCCATATGTCTCACATATGCAAGTGCCGTGGTATTATCTGTCATGACCCTAATATGAGCCCCTCTCACTTTACACAACGATTTTAGCCCATATTCTATTGCCATGGTCTCGTGGATGTTGGTGTGGAAGTCCACCTCAGAGGGAAGCCATCTGCCATTAGTTCTGACGTTCCCCCTGTGTGCACCCCAGCCGTCATCCTATGCATCTGTATACAATTCAAACTCTGGTGGACCTACATCCAGTGCCTTCTTAGCAGTTGGTATGCTGGCTTGCCACCATAGTATGTCCTGTATAGCATCCTTGGAAAGTACCATTTTTGCATCAAAATTCCCTTTTCGGTAGGCTAACCACTCATTCTTGCATTTCTCAAGTCCTTTAATATGTGCAGGCCCATATTGAACTCCTGCCGAGTAAGCTACCATAAGACCTATGAGAGATGCAACCTCCCTGATTTTTGGCTTGACTTTCCCCAGCAGCAAGTAGGAATCTAACATGAATTTGTCTACCTTCTCCTGAGTTGGATATATCGACATATCCACAGAGTCAATCCAAAAACCCAAGAAGATCACCCTTTGTGAGGCTACAAAGGCTGACTTATCTGGGTGAATTACAAAGCCTAACCCATCCAGGGTTTCACACACTTTTCTGATAGATTGCTCACAACCTTCTTTTGACTCATGCATAATAAAAGAATCGTCAATGTAGGGGAAACAGATGTGTCCCTCCTCCCTTAGCTTTGCGAAGGGGGGAGTGAGCAACTTAGTGAATACTCTTGGTGCACATGAAAGACCATTTGGCATCCCTACAAACTGGTAGAGGACCCCATTCCACCTGAACTTCAGAAATTTACGATAATCTTCTCGTACAGGAATAGAGTAATAGGCATCCTTTAAATCTACACTCCCCATAAAACAATTAGGGGTGACAAGGTCCACAGCAGTTTGTAGGGAGGCCATCTTAAAATGCTCATACATGACCTGCTTGTTCATATCTGTCAAATCCAATATAAGCCTGTAATCCCCATTGGGCTTGGGACGCAGGAAAACATTGGAAATGAATTCGCCCTGTTCATGTACTGTAAACTCAATAATACCCTTAGCTACCATTTTCTCTACTTCCTTATCCACAAAGGCCACCTCTACCGGATCAAGTTTATATGGAGGAGGCACCCAGTCCTGGGATGGTAAGGCATTAAAGTCAATGGTGATACCCTGAGACATGGCTAAGATCCAAGGGTCCTTGGTGAGTTTAAACCAAGCATCAGCACACTTCATAATGTTACCCCCTTGAAAGGATTGGACAGTGTTATGTAGTGGGAAGGGACTCACCTGCCCTACTTGGGCCCCTTCTTGGAAAAACCCCGTTGGGCTTGCTGCTGCTGACCTTGGCCCTGAGGACGAGGTGCTTTGAAGCGGTAACCCTGGCCTTGTGTCTGGTAATTCTGAGAGTAAGTCTGCCTGTAGCCATGAGCCACTTGAAATCTCGGCTGAGCGTACTGATGGCACGGAGCAGGGTAGCGGCCCCTAGGGCCCTGGACATAGTAGTGGTTCTGCCCATAAGGGTGCCTAGGTCCCCAGGCTTGAGCAGGTGCTGTGCCCATGACCTTCTGCCTCTTAGACTGAGAATAAGAATCCTGAGGCCCTGGGCGTTTGGACGCTAGAACCTTGTCTGAGATCTTCTTGTCCTCCTCAGCTTGTTTAATACGAGCCTCCAGGTTGCCCCCAAAAAGCCATTGTGGGTCCCCATCAATGTTGGTCTTGGTGAGCGCCTTAGCATAGGGCTTAGCAAGGAAAGGTTTTAGCAAGTCCCTCCTCTTTACCGATAGCCCATTGCACACATTGACCAGTAGTCTGGTTGCCTTATTGAAATCCCTTCCAAAGGCATCCAGTTGTTGGTCCTCGGGCCCTTTCTCCAACATCATCGAGCCTAACGGTGCCATAGCTGCAATGGCCAAGACCACCCCTTTCTGCAGGGTCTGAAGAGATACATCCAGCATACGCACTGCCGCATTCTTGGAAAGTGCCTCAGAGTTGAAAATCGCTTCCTCTAACTTAGGTGCTACCAGTCTCTGCACATTTGAAGGCCTAGGAAATTCTTTAGCCGCTTTCTCTAAGTCCTGGGCAATATAAGTCTCTTCAAAATAGGAATTGATGGCATCGGAGAGGGCTTCATGTACGGTGGGGCCTTCCTTGGTTAGTTCCGCTTTTTCCCGTCTGTAGGACTGGATACTCTCAGCTAGGCTTCCAGTTAGCCCCTTGAGATGGTCTAATGGAGGTGGCTTAGCCTTTGACGACTGTGCCTCAAAATCACCTTGCACAGAAGCCACTTCCTCCTCATCATCAACGACTGACAACGCATGTGTCTGTCCATGTGGTCCTAGCACCACATAACCCTGACCTTCCTCCTCTACTGGTTCACACTGGTAGGCCATGTGATCCATACCATAGGCATAATCCATCGGCTGATAGTAATCATAACCCTGCTGGTAGTAGGGCATAGGAGGAGCCCATCTTTGAGGTGGCTGCTGGACCAACAGCACAGGAGCACTGGGAGTCTCAGTAGTTTGAACTTCAGGCTCCTTCTCAGAGCTTACTGAACTCACAGTGTCTTTCTCAGCACCCTTATCCTTAGAATGCCTAGATGAAGATCTAGCAGAGCTGGAACTTGAACTGGAGTTCTTATTTGATTTCTTTCCCTTCTCCCCAGCAGTGGGACTGGACTGTGATGTACTTGCCATCCTGGAAAGGACCAGAAATAAAAGATTATAGGCTAGTGCCATTCGCAGTATGTACTTAGAGCAGGCCTGCCAAAGCATGTACCTGGAGCAAAGCCAAAAGGAATGGCTAATCCTCGCCGAGCGCTATGTACTTAGAGCAGGACGACAGACATGTACCTAGAGTAGACCCGCTTAGCGGTAACACAACAGCGAACCTCGCCGAGCGCTATGTACTTAGAGCAGGACTAGAAAACATGTACCTGGAGTAGATCCGCTTAGCGGCAACACAACGGCGAAACTCGCCGAGCGCTATGTACTTAGAGCAGGACTAGACCATGTACCTGGAGCAGACCCGCTTAGCGGCAACGGCGAAACTCGCCGAGCGGTATTTACTTAGAGCAGGACAAGATACATGTACCTGGAGTAGACCCGCTTAGCGGCAACGGCCAAACTCTCCGAGCGGAATGTACTTAGAGCAGGACTAGACCATGTACCTGGAGTAGACCCGCTTAGCGGTAACGGCGAAACTCCAGCGCTGGTGCTCGGCGAGCCCCAACGGACAATTTTCGATTGCTATCGACCAAAACTGCCCGAAAAAGGGGCAAACTGAAGGCAAACAGAGTGCCAAACATCAGGGAATGCTCAAGAGCCCCTGTAAGATTCCTGTAACGAGAGAATTCCAGCGGAATTCCTCCAGGAAAATGTAAAAATGTAAAATCTCTCTACGGCCCGCCGACACGACGACCGTCTTTGAGAGAAAAACTTTATTTTCTAGCGCTAAAAAGGTACCCCAGCGGCGTAACCTTGGCTAGAAGCAAAACAAGAACAAAAACCCTTGAATAGGGCAAAAACTGCCCAAAAAAGGGGCAGTAAACAGGCGAAAAATCAACAAAAACTCACCTGAAAGTTTCAAACCGTCTGCCAAAAACGGACGCTCGATCCAAACTGTCGTCACGTGACCGCCCTCGTTCGTATCTCATCGGTTCCGGAAATACCCGAGGTATTTCCGAGGTAAAACCATACATATTTATATTGTATCACATTCCCTGTCATAAACATAACGTTTTGATATATCAATTTGTAAACTTGAAACATTCATTCAGATCACCATTCATGCGTATGAATCTATTCCAACCCTAATCTATGACCATATATGGATAGTCTCACAAGTTAATGTATGCTAAAGACCAGACGTCTGCTCCCCCTCCCAACCTCCCTTACCATATAAGGAAATGCAACTCTGGTCTACTACACTTTTGTCATGGCACCAGGCCTAACTTTATAAATCATGTTTCAATTCATATCAACTTTGAACATCGAAACCTAACATTTTCCTCCTCCTTTTTTATCATTTTTACATATACATCTAGCAAACCTAAAAATTCCCTGGTCCTTCTTCAACCTACAATATATTTTACAAGGCAAGTACAATTGCTACTCCCTGCAACAAACAATTTTATGGTGAGGTCGTACAATCAAATACAAAAATGGGAATATCTGCTGAATATACTGCTGATGGCATATCCTAACATCTGACTGAAAATGACATTCCTACATGCAGTAAGAAAAAAGTCAATTTACTATGGATCTCTATGGATAATTTGGACACCTTCAACAAACCTGTACTTTTCTATAATTCAATTATCACATTTTAACAATTCCTACAAATTGGTCGTTCAAAAAATCTTTCTCATAGTATTCTCAGATTAAACACATGTCAATTACTGCCTTTGCTATTCAGCTCAAACCTTTTCTTAATTTTTCGCCAAAACCCCAGTGTAAAGAATGTGGGGCCGTTCTCTATGATGAAATAGCTCCACAGTAGGCCACAGCCCCCCATAACTAGAAACAATTAAAGGGCTAAGGATACTGTCCCTATGCAGTCCCCCAGTGACTGACGGCCGCCAACTGATTACCACTCCTACAGCGTTAAGTAATCACTGGTGCGAGCTAGAGGCACGTAATATTTGTTCTGCAGGGACTCACAAGAGTTCATGACCAGTTTGGAAAAGACATCTGCTTTCTCTCTTATAGTAGGGTTTACATCCTACTTTGCCCATGCTTTGTATTCTTCCAGGGCAGTGGCTTGTTCAGCCATGGCAGCAGACATGTTGGTTTGAAGCTCAGCCATGCGTTTGTCCAATGGGCAGGCATTAGCTGATGCTGTGTGCTTCAGTGAGTGGTTTAGTTGTGGAACTCTCAACTCCAGCGCATTTGTCTGTCTGTGGAATTTTTCCCTCTTTTCTTTGATAAACATCAAGTCAAATGAGGGCCCACAAGCTTTCTTGAAAATACTGACAAATCTCTCTGGCAGATCTTCACTTGTGGGGTCTCCCGCCACTGGCTGGCCATCAAGGCTCTTGTAGTAGGCATCCAGGTCGGCCTCGGAATCTGGGTCAACACCACCATTTTGGTCAGTGTTGTGGTCAGCGCCTTGACCAGTGACATTGTCGCCATCTTGGTCGCTTTCATCATCGCTAATGTTGTGCTTCTTGCACTTCCCGACAACTTTATCCACCACAGTTTTCACCTGTGTTTGGATTTCCCCCTTCAACAGACTCATCATCTGAGTGAGTTGGTCAGAGGACAGTTGTACTATATGTGGGCTAGCCAGATCGGAGGTTTCCCCCTAGTCAGTATCTTGGTCAGACATGCTGCCACTGTTGGACAACGCACATGTTGACCTGCTTGTCATGGCGACTAGCTCAGACCGGCTGGAGAGCACTCAGTGGTATTGGACTGGTAAAGCAGCATATCTTAGTATGTTTGTGCCTAAAGGAAGCCAAAAGGAAGAACAACCAAAGTGCTTCTCTTTCTGTCTGTGAGTATCACTGTTGTGATGGAAAAAGTACCTAATACTTAATACCTAAAACTAACAACAACATTCTCTCCATTGATCTTCTATGTCAATATCACTCCAAGACCAACTGGACTTAGGTTGACAACATTTTCAGTTGGTAGTAGTGGGTCACAGTATATTCATGCAAGGGCTGCTTCAGCTACTGTAGCTTAAATTTCCCGATCTGTTTTCAATCATGGGAACCCAAGCTTATAAGTGCAAGCTTTGAATCTGAAATAAGCATAGGTCTCGTATAAGCACAGGGTAATTGGTAGCATTGAAATTAATAAGTGCAAGTGTGCTTATTCGGGCCGCTATGGTACCTTCCATCTTAAGCTACCAACCCCATCACAAATCACCAGGCACCTACACATCACCAACATACCTGCAACCAACCCATTCCATGCCAACTCACTAGGCACCTACACATCACCTATGTACCCACCCTACCTACCACCCCTATCCAAACCTCCAGTAACAGAAATGCGGCTTATGGGTACAGCTTGCATGCGAGGTTTTAGAATACCTCACTTATAAGGCACATCTCACATATAAGGCGCAGCCAGAGTTGAAGGAATGGGTATAAGGTACAGTGCAACTAGGGCTTGATTTTGAGGTACTTTAGTAATGTTCTGTAGTAAATATATCCTGCCTATAAGGCACACCCCCTCTTTCAGGAGGTCATATAATGCGCAGGAAGCCTCAGGTTCTTGTATAACTCATGGTACTATACAAGCATACACCGCACTGGCGCTGTACAAGTAATGTAAGTAGGGACAAAGTGTGGCAACAAGATACTTAGATTTTTCTGCATTTATTTCAGAAGCAATGTCAGGCCTGTATCATACACTATGTAAATTGTTTCCCAACATATAACTAAAAAACAACATTACTTCACCTTGAATAATAGGTATTTTAGTATGACATGACCAATATATTTGTAATTTGGCCTCTTAGAATTAGCAACAATGGTTAACAGACATAAGCGGTAATGAAATCATATTAGCATATCAGTAACACATATTACCGGTAATCATGCTTTCAAAGTACTTTGCACATAAGGCACACCTCATGTATATAAAACACACCATTAGTTGATGCTTGGCCTACAAGGCGAACCCGCGGTGCTATTCTGAGCAGTTCTATACTAAAGTAATGTAATCTTACCCACCAATAAGGCGGATCCTGAGTTCAGAAACATCATAAAATGTGCAGTATACCTCTGATCAGATGCGGTTTATATGCAAGATACTAGGTACAAACGATACATGTTATTTTTACCAGTTCTCAGATATTGGCAGTTATGATAAGTAGCATCACATTATTTTCTGGCAAGATGCATTCTTCTATTTGATAGTATAACCTATTTATCAACTCAGTAACACATTATAATTTATATTCATTAGTTATTATATATCATATGAGTTAATCATGATATAAATGTTACAAGAATAAAGATTTAAGCCCGTTCAAGTGAAATTTCTATCAAATAAGGGTATTCCCCCCATGCTGAGACACTGCACCCATCCATGCTATTGATATTGTTCCCTTGATAAAATGGTATTCCTACGAGCACTGATTATAGATTGGTACATGTTCTATTTCGTCATTGACATGACTCAATGTTAGTACACCAAATGTACTATATTTATCAGTAGTTAATTACTAAATGTGAGCATGCATCCTTTATGTACTCATACTGAATCATACCAAATCCCATTCTTCATTGTTGCTAAATTCAGTCCTACACCATATAATTCTAACCATGAAATTGATTTCCCTATTACATGTATTGCAAGATACTGGACAGTCATGTTCAAGCGCCCCGACGGTCTTTAATTTGACGGGCGGTTATTCAAGATCAAGTTTTAGTGCTTAAGAGATATTTCAGCACACCATTCCCCCTGGCGCTTCAATGGGACCAGCACTTATTCAAATCTTGGCGCTTAAACACGACGAAACGGAAATAAGTAGGCAACCCCAAGGTAGAAATTACATGCAATATTTGCATATATATATTAAACGTTGCCAAAATCGCGAGACATATTTCCTTGTCTATTCTGGTACGTTGTCTATAATCCACGTGAGGAAAAATATCCTACCCCGGTAAGTCTATTTCGGTTTCAGTCTTAACCAATGAATTAACATGGAACAGATCCTATTCTGATTAGTAAAGAAATTTGTACATCATGTACACTACTTTTTAAGAGACTGTCATTTACTGCTACAGGTTGGCTGTAAAAGAAACCGCCAACTTTTACATTTCCCTCAGACTCCTACTAAATGCAGTATCATGTTTGATGAACCTACATGATGTTTACACATTATACACATCATTGATACACATACAAGTTTACATATTCATTTTGAAACTGTTTCAACACAAGGTGCAAGAAGCAACCTCTTTTATTGAGCAACAAAACAATTTTTTACATCTTTTTGATTACCAGTATTCCTATTTCAATGTCATGGATATAGATCGAAAATAGGAGAGCAATTATGGTTTAGGCTGTTATCTCGAAGAGAGGTAAGCCCTAAAATATTTATCACATTTTTGGTAGGTCTGCTTAGAAATTGACTTTTGCAAAGCAAAACCTCAAATAGAGGTGGCACTGAATATAGATTAAAGGCACTTTTTAATTCCCGAAATCATTTTATATGAACACATTTTGTACCCACAGCTGGTCATGGACATGCCTACAGATCTCATGAAAATCTCCGGGGAAAATCTTAATAAATACATAGTATATTTTCATGAATTTCCATGAATTTCAAGACTCATATCTTGAATCAATTTAAACTAAAATATATCCCATCATATCTACATCCATTTCTACTTAACAATGTAATAGCCTGATGGGACAAAAGGCATCTTGGACACTTTTGAATCAATCATCTTTTTGCGGACCTCAAACTTAACAGGTGTTCCATTCTTGGCAAATCCAGCTTCCACATATCCCATCGCTACATTCATTTTCAGTGAAGGTGATGGGCATCCACTTGTTAGGTGACCAATCTCACGTTCTCCTGACTCATCAAAGATCTTGGTTCCACCTGCAATAAAAGGCAAAAGGGAGATTCTATGTCCTATTTTTTTTATATTGTGCTTATTTGAGTACTTTCTTACTTTTCTGAACACATCTAATATGATTATCATGTTTGTCTGTTAAACTGCAACGTGGCATACAAGTAATTTGATTTTAAGCCCATTTTTGTTATGAAGCAAAATTGTACTTACCAGGACTAACTGCATGCATTCTTGCATCATGCCGACCCTACAGAGTAGATACACTCTCAAAAGGTCGGCATGATGCACCACTACAGTACTGGTGAGTTTAACTTCTATTACAGCTGTCATTCTGACTTTCAATGACCACTCACCTCGTGCTGGTGCTCCGGTTGACAAGAAACCAACACGTTTACGCTTTGGCTTATCTTTCAGCTGCTGCAAGATGATGCTAGCCCCAGGAAAGTTAGCTTCAGTACGCCTCCGCTTACCTATGATAAAGACCATCATTTATACTTTGAATCTATTAAAGATACTGTAAACTTTCGCATATAAGCCATGGGTCATATGAAAATGTGCGGCCTCCTGCGGCTCATACGATCACCTTGAACTCACGTTGATGCTTACAGGCAAGTGTTTAGAAAATGGTTTATATGCTTACACATATGTGCGTGTAGCTTATAAATGAGTTTATCTAATAAATATTATAGTACAACATCTATGAACGTTGAGGTATTGATAATGCCAGTATTGTCTCTTCAGCATCCTAAATATCAAGTATTTGTTTTCAAACCACACCCATATTCTGCTAGAAGAACTGAATAAAAAGAAACATGGCAAAACAATTACACTAAAGGTATATCAAAATCAAAATAGTGAAATGATAAGATTATCAGTAGGATTTTTCACCTATCGTCCAAGCGAGTGTCGCTTCGATTGGTGTGGTGGTTTCATCAATGTCATTTCCATAGAGACAAAGTCCGGCTTCAAGTCTGAGACTGTCTCGTGCACCAAGACCGGCAAGTTTCACATCAGCACCTGCTGCTTGAAGAAGACCCTCAGCTACCTCTTGTGTTCTGGCCTCAGGAATAGATATCTGAAAGCACAGGACGCAAAATTTTAATGGCCAAACACCTAAGCATATTTTATTGTTAGTGAGTCCTTCTTGCATAACTGTGAGATGCAAATTATTTTCTAAGCTCTACATTAAGCTCCTGACAGCTCTTAATATCCTTCTGGTAGTTGATATTGTGGTGGTGATCTCTAGTTATATTGTCCTAAATAGTCTTTTATTCCAGATCCACAAGATACAGCATTCTTCATTCGAAATACAATTCTATAATCCTCTCATAGCCCCAAAACTCCAGCCAGGATTAGGTACATTATCAAGGTCCTACGTACCTCAACTCCATCTTCACCGGTGTAACCACACCGTGTTATGCGACAGTCCTTAACACCGAGCACTGTACCCATTGTACTCGTCATGAAGGGCAGTTTAGTGAGATCAAAGTCCACCAGGGGCTGCAGAGCTTGAGCCATTTTAGGACCTGTTATTAGAAAAGGTAACATCAACCTAGGATTTGAAATCACTCCAAATGGTACTGACCAAAATGTGTGAGAATACAAATGACCACCATACATCATATTTGAGTGCCAATATTATGATATACGAGTGTCAAAAATACTTGTAAGTTTTGAAGGAGCTGTGGATTCAGACTTCACTTAAGCATCTCCACTGGAATAGCTCAATTAGATTAAAATCAGTTGTGACGATCGTAATGTGTAATTATTACCTTGTAAAGCCATTAGTCCATGTTCAAGAACTTCTACATTTACATCCTTCCCTTGTGAGCGCATGTCAGCAGCACGGTTCTACAATATAAATCTTAAATCTTAAGGGAGAAAGGCATAAATAGTCTACTGCATTTTGATACTTTGCCTCTAGAAATGGGTGTATACTCTTCTTCCATGTGGTTAATTTATTGAAAAGTCTTACATTAATATAGGATAATATACATCAAAATTAACTGTTACATTTCTAAAATTTGAAATGTGTGCATTAATATCATACAGGCTTTAACAAAAGTATCACTGGTAAGCAAAATTCTATAGAAAAGAAAGACAGAACTTGCCAACATGTGTGGTAGGTCCTTGTCGATGCAGCCGGCATTTGATACAATATACAGGTGGTCGAGTGGGGTCTTTGTTACGATAAGGTCATCAATGATGCCGCCTGCCTCTGTGGTAAAGAGTGTCAAGGTACCCTGGTTATCGTTCAGGCCTTTTATGTCACCAACAATGAGACTTTCAATAAAATCAACTCTATCCTTTCCAAAAATCCTTGTCTGCAGCATGTGTGACACGTCAAAGAGTGAGACGTCTGACCTGTGAGGTTAAAAAGAAAATGGCATTTTGTTGATTTGGTCATAATATTGTCGTAAAAATACTTTGGAATTATTATTATTATTATTATTATTATTATTATTATTATTATTATTATTATTATTATTATTATTATTATTATTATTATTATTATTATTATTATTATTATTATTATTATTATTATTATTATTATTATTATTATTATTATTATTATTATTATTATTATTATTATTATTATTATTATTATTATTATTATTATTATTATTATTATTATTATTTATTTCATGCTATTGCAACTATTGTAGTGTAATACCGCCCTTGATACCTTAGTAAATAGGGTTAGGAATTCCTCAAACTGTCATTAACGATCAAACTTGTGGCATCTTTCGTAAGCCTTATATCTGCGTTTGTATATACCTAGAAGTCTGACTTATTCTTCCAAAGTTCTGCCGTAAACCCCAGCATATAAGCCGCGGCTTACAGACCAATGCAGAGGTGATGAGTGAGTGGATCAGTCCAAAGTGAAGAACAAAAAGTTGGGGTGTAGCTTAGAGCCAGGGATTTCACACTATAGGACAGTCCTAAAACTGCGATTTCCAGGCCTCAGGTGCGGCTTGTAGCTTTTTATACAATTGGAGGTGTGGCATAGACGCAAGGTTTTACAGCATTGCTCAGTGGAAAAGGAAAAGTGAATACCTTGTGTGGAGATGAGAAGCAGTGATACCGTCTTTGTACTGCACGGGCATGGCATACCCAGCAAAGGGAACCATTTTACCCCCATGGCCTACATGGAAGTCATACAATACCGTCTTCTTCAACTCCTCTGTCTAAAGAAAGGGGCAGGAAACAGGTGTTAGAATAATACAAATGTACATCATAAACAGTGAGTGATAAGTGTAAAACATAATTACACCCTCACGAAAAATTCACAGGAGTGGACAACCTTAGCAGGTCAAGGCTGGAATTTCTTGTGCCTATCCCTTCCATTAAAGTGAAAAATGTACACCCTTGTCAATCTCAAATATTACATACATCGAAATCTTTTATTCAAAAAGCGTCGTCTTTTCTCCAGACACTTAATATTAAAGAGTACCCTCTGTCACCTTTAAAGGTGAACATTGCCTTAGTGTTCTCCACCTTTTTGTGTTTCTTTATCTCACAATACATGTTGGTAGTTACAATTCACAGCTTCCTTTACTCTAATATGCTAATGCATATCTTCAGATATACTATCATATACCGGGTAGTACCGTAGGCGAAAGGCAAAATGATATCTTGAAATGCTCTTGTATGATAAGATAATATCACTATGATATGATACCTCTAGTAGGTGACACCACCTGTTCACTTCACAGTGTCCTCGATAGCAGACATCAGAATGACCCTCCACCCAAAAGTTATTCCTACTGATATGAATCTATGTCTAAGCCTCCTATGGAGAGCTTGGTCTCATTATTCAACACACATAACGTGATAAACTAAGGCCAAACGGGTTAAATCTAACTGTTAAGAACTTTAATTTCAAACAGCAAAACTGTATCCAAAACTATCTAAAGGATCCATATACTCACATCCCAACATTCAACCATCTTTTTCGATAATAGTAATTAAATATATCCATGGAGATTACTAATTCTTATTCTAATGAACACCCAGTACTTTTTATATCAAGTTTCAAGTTTGGAAAGATTTAATCACGAGAAAAAAGGCATAGATTCACCGTTCCGCTCTACCTGGATTATTTCTCTAGGAGGCCTCTGTAAGCTCATACAACTGTAATTCCACGTGTACAAATGTCTTTATAAATAGGCACAGTCCATATGCGAGAACGGACACTTGCCGTACCTTACACATTCTGCCTAAAGTCAGTGTGCGCCATAGGGGCAAGGATCTTATACACTATAGAACAGCATAAAAATTATCCAAATCTGATCCCAGATGCGCCTTATAGGCCTGGCCTCAACTAAGTGTGCGCCATATAAGAAAGGTAATACTTCACTGTACTATGGAGAATATACAATGTCCAAAATGTGTCATTTATACCCATGTATCCACTCTAATCGTGCACAGGGTAGATTACAGTCATTGGAGCATGACAAAAAGCCTCCTGTAATCTATATCCCTTCCTTTTCAATGGCTGACCCCTTACCCTACTTGAATACATGTAAACCATAACCTACTTATTTGGAAAATAGAGACACATGCGCATCAGTGGGATATGATATAGGCTGCATATATATTTACAGACATACTGTATTCTCATAACGATAGGATTTAACAAGGATAGCATATTGTGTTTGTCCGTAACACTATGCTTGCCTGTTACATTGCACACACACGAATCTGATATTTGACATTTAGGCCTCATATATGACCATATGTTCAGACATGTAATTCTGGGGGTAGGGGATGAGATGGGATGGTATAAAATGTTGACCCCTCTAGAGGGGCTGGGGATCATAGAATATTTCGACCCTCATTGGTGAAGTGTAATAAACTTTGGATTAAGAAAGTAGCCAAAAATAGAACGTTGCAACTGTTTAAAGTATAATATATATAAAGATCGAGTTGGCATTGCCCACAATAGATAATAACCACTATCCGGTGTCTAGAATTCCTTCTAATGTCCATGCACACCTAAATGTCAGATATAGAGTCGATACAGACAAAAGCCAAAAGGTACACTCTATAAATATATGACAGACTCAATAGATCGATGTAACACTTTGTTGGCTGCTCTCATGGTCACTGTGGGGATAGTGATGGCTGTGATGCACTTTATGGTTGTCGATATCAGGGCTTTTGACAGGTCTTTTGCAATGGGTAAATTGCACACTCATTGGCAAGAACAATGCGCCATTTTGAAAAGCAATGGGCAATCATGCACCTTGAAGTAAAGAAAACAAATGTGTTTGAATTGAGCTTTAAATGAAAGCAATAACCAAAATCCCTGATATCATATCTTAATAGCCTTGATCCTTCATATCAAATGAGGGCATTCTGGCATTTGTTAGTTAAATATGTATCGCCATAGAGGAAAACACCATCTGGTGAATCTGACATCTCGATACCTATGCCAGAATCTATCTATACAACACAAAGGATATCAAAATATTATGTAGAGTGGGTACTGTTCCCCTTTAAGAACTAGTGTTCTGGGGATTCCATATGAAATAGAAAAGTAAATTACTTGGTTTTTATAAGATGCTGGTTGGCAAAGGTCGTAGGTCAGATTTATTTTCATGACAAGTCGCTCAGTTGAATTGTACAATCAAAAGTGAAAAAAATGAGCAAGAGAATGCATCTCTCAATGCAGTCTTGATATGTGACCTGTACCGGGAATATGACCCCTTACATAAGGCCCCTTTTTACTGATCGAATTTCATGTATTTTTTGTTTGTTTCTTTTAATTTCTAATGCCTCTGATATCAATCAATGAAACTGAGGGTGATAGTCAAATCAATTGCCTGATTTTCGAGATCTTTTTCTCTCCAACAAGGGGTCTGTCATTTTTGTGCCATTCTTAGTAAGAAATCCAGGACTCTGACAAAAGGAAATGCATTTCTATGTGCCATTTGGTGCATATCTAGCCATTTAGATGCGCCATTTAGAGTTTAAATGCGTGAATTACGCGCTGCGCAGCCCTGTCAAAAGCCCTGCAATATGGTTGATGGGTTTGGACCATTAAATTTGACATGGAGACATGGCTATTTCTTAAATTTGAAATGTGACATGGGCCTTTACATAGTGACATGAGGCAAAAAATTATTGACATGACATAGGTGCTTTCTTGAATTTGACATGATAGGTTCCTTGAGGTGACATGGGGATTAAAGTGATATGACCATTTCTTAAAATTGACATGTGACATGGGGGACCCCCATCCACACCCCCTGGTTGAGTAGCTTTGGGGTATCCTATGATTTAGCATTGTCACTGATGTAACACAAAGCATTTCACTAAGAAACGGGTATGATCACTGCAAAGGCTCTGAATGATCTCGATACCACAACTGATAAACTTCATATAACCAGCTTTGTATTCTTTCTAATTTCGACAGTTTGAAGTTTTATTGTACATGCCAGAGATGTGATCTCTGACGGTACCACAGACAGCCTGCTTTTTCTTCTTTCAATGTGGCCATGTGCTTAAAGGGTGGCTAGCAAATCTAAGACATACACAACCCCTTGACCAATCAGGGAGCTGCTAATTTTACGCATGGTCCGGCTAGTTTGTGTACAATCTTTGAACCGGTACCCATGTTGAAAATCACCGTGCTAGCCCCCCTTTAATAGCTAAATAGGGCATGAGTACCCATTTTTCCACCCATTATCAAAATTTTCCAGTCCCCCTTTGTTTCTATGATAAATAACAGGCCTTTTTCATTGAAAAGGGATGAAATCCCTCCCCCAACCCCAATCGGGGGCACCCCCCCACCCGACTCCCCCCCTTTGTTAAAATAACTGACCACTTCCTAAGGTTGAGCAGCTTTGGGATTTATGAGTTTTAACAGAGGTGAGGGGGGGGGGCAAAAAAATCAGACCCCTCTTTGGACCTCTTTAGGCATGGGTCATTATTTATCAACAGGGGGGAGGGGGAAGTGGGTTTGAGGGGGAGCGTAAAAAAATTCAGACCTCCCCTGAGGGTGGGCATAAAAAATTTTGACCCCTCTTGGTAGGGACCCCAGAATCCACTAGGGGCGCCCTTCAGGGAGTTGCAGTGAGATCTGTGCAGGGGGCCTAGGCAGACAACCCAGACACTGCTGTAAAACCTGTTCTCTGAGGGAGTGCTCTTTAAAACATTTTTTACATGTTAATAATCATGTATAGAGAAAAGAAAGGGCTATCCAATCATATATAACACAATTACTTCCATGAGAGAAAAAAATTACATTTGGATATTGTTAAAAACATTGTATTTTCAGAATATGCCCAAACCATGAAGTTATCAATGCTACTGGTTGCTACTCTGTAGTTAGGTTGGACTTTACTTCAATCAGGGGTGTGAAATCCTAAAATACATTTCCTCTGAGGCTATTTCGCAATGATTTCCAGTTTACATTTTTACACTAGATAAAGGTCATTTAAATACTCATTGGCATACATGCCATCCTCTGTCATACAGACAGGCTAAGAACTATCCATGGGATATTCAAATTTCTGATTTTGGACGACAATAGATCTATACAGTTGAAAAAATTCAAAAGACCCCCCTCCCCCCATATAAATGGTAATTCATTTTCTCAGTGGATTTGCACAGATCTCAGGAATGATCCCTGTGAGCATCAAAACCGCGGATTTCCGCGTTTCCACGGAGATTTCACACCCCTGTTCAATATGCACAGTAAAAAATTTCAGAACAACCGGACGATGCTCTCACATGTTCCCAAAGGTATTTGTTAATTGAAAGTGAAGCTCGGTGACCTCCGAAAGTAAGATCTAGGTCAAAGGTCATGGTCAAAAGGTCATTTGACTACTCAATTAAATAGGTCATATATGTATCTATCTAGGATTTTTTTTTTTTTTAAACTCCTACTAGAAGTGAAATTAGGTTTTACAGGGTGTTTTGGAAAAACCCTAGAATTTGGATGTCTTTGGTCACAACATCTGAGCTCTATTTAGACTATTACAATAGAAAATATGGGTAGCAAATCCTGGGATTCATCGACATATATTTCATCATATCTCGGGTTCTATGTTAGATAGAAACAAAATTCCAAAAGATTTAGGTTTCCTTGCTCAAGTAGGAAATCTAAATCTGGTCAACTGTGGTATCGAATAGATTCCATTTTTCCTGGGGTCCCTACTCTTGGGGGGGGGGGCGTAAACAAATTTAGCAGAAAAGCCGAGCTGTGCACTACTGTAGCTCAAAGAGGTGCGAAAATTGTCCGGCTGGGGGGAGGGCATGCACAAAAAAATTTTGACTTCCCTCGAGGGGGGGGGGGCACAAAATGTTATTTGCGCGTCCGTGAGAAAAAAACCCGCCCCCTGTTGATAAATATGACCACAGGGAGGGACAAACATATGTCCCCAGCTCCCACTTTTGTTGAAAAATGAGAATGACCATTCCCTTACCGAGAACCGTAAAAGAAGTATACGGTCATTGGTATCCCCACAGTGTGGACTGATTGGCTGTGATCATAGAGCAGCCCACACTACGTTCCTCTATGACTATAGTCTATGCTGTGATGACAGATGAGGATGACTTTCTCATGACATTGATGCACTTACTTTAGATGAAAAACATCGGCTGCATGGTGACTTGAGTACACTGAACAGTCCTGATGATAGCAACCTAGCCATCCGCGGGTTACTTATGCGTGACATGACAGTATCCCTAGCCAATTACAATACCGTATAGCTGGAAAATCCACCTAAATTGAGGAGTACTATTGAGTATATTTCTCCAAGCTGTCTGCTCTCATTCGATGCTTATCACCCAGAGGGCGCAGTGGTCGATTTTCGTTTGGATGTTCGCCGCAAGATGGCGCGGATGGTTGCGTCATGAAAAATGGCGGCCAAAAACCTAGACAAAGCAGCTGAAACAAGACAGCTGATTGGCCAAAAGAAATCATTGGGTTTATAGATTTATGCATTTTAAGACTATTCTAAATAGTAACTAATTGTTTTAAGGGTTCCATATGGATGAACAATCGCAAAAGTATCAGGAAATGTACTCACATGAGGCAGAATGACTAGAAAGTATTGATTTGCTTAAACCAGGTCTTATCCATCAGCCAATCAAAGAGGGTCTCTCCCGGGGTTTGGCACTCAACAAACGCTCCGCATATCACCAAAATTGTTAAAGGGAAGACGGAATCAAAATGCTTTACTTAGAAGATTATCTCGAGAGTAAGTATGGGAATACATACTTATTCGATGTAGAAATCCCTAAGCTCGATACTCAGAAAATTCCAGGACGATTACTCCTAAATTGAGTGTAACTTCTCGATTTTTCTGTTGCAGTGATCGAGAATCTCCCGATGGAGAATCGCGATCGCTTCACCGAGATGCGCGAAATGGACCTGCAGGTTCAAAGTGAGTGTCTTCAAGGTTCTGTTGTGTGAAATAGCAAGTTCATACACTAAAGCATCTTTTGCTCAGCGTAGAATGATTTTAACTAGTCTAATAATTAAATGAGAAGACAAAGAAATGTGATATTAGATTATTGGAATAGTTCCGAAGCGTGCCACCAGACGGCGCCAGTGAGACAAAGACGCACTCAGCTGCCACCTTGCGAAGAAGGGTGATTCCCGCCCTCTGGGTAGGGATGTCTGAATTACCCGGTATCACCAGTACCTGCCAACATTCATCAAATGAACAACTTGTATGCCCCGTTGTAGAGAATATATTAAAATCATATAGAAACCCCCATGGACAATGTCCATACAAACTAAATCAGCCTGTCACACTCGTGTCAGATCATTTTGATCTAAAAGAATAAATAATGCTAAAGCCAATGAAAAATAAAGTAAACATTAAAAAAAAAAACAACAAAAAAAAAAAAACAGAAAAGGAGTGATCATTTTTTAGACCCCTTGACAGGGGGATTCAATTTTTTTTTTAACCCATCTGAGGGCGGGGGGAAGGGCAAATAATTTTCACCAATTTTCATTGTAAAAGCCCGGGCACATCTATGTGTAAACCCACCACCCCCCCCTTGTTAAAAAAAGATGAGGCATAAAAAAAAAGAAGTTGTGTTCAGGTATCCTGACCTACCCTAATTTTTTGGCCTGACCCTAATTTTTTTAAAAATTTTTTTAAAGAAATCTTTGGTAAATATGACCTAAAATTCAAGAAAAATGTAAAAAAAAAATATTATAAAAAAATGAATTAACCAACATTTTTATAGTTTTTAAAGTTGGTTAATCTTTTGAACCATGTTTAATGTAATTTTGGCAATTTTTCGGCATCCAGGAACTTTAAAAAAAAAATCTAAAAAAAAAAAAAAATCCGACCTACCTACCCTAATTTTTTGGGCTAAGTTATCTGAACACAATTTTTTTTTAGGCCTGATCAATTCCTAAGCAGTGGGAATCTGGGATGGGGACCGAAGCCTATACTTAGACTTACCGTAATCCCCTGCGTATAAGACGCGTCCTCTACGCCAAACAAAATGCTGGGAGGTCTTATAGGATGTACTGAAATTGGGGGTGCGTCTTATACGAGGGGTAATTTTACTATAGAAATGTACTGAATTTACAAAATTGGTACCTAAGAGGTGCGTCTTATACGCGAAAATGCATGTGCTGAGTTTGGGGTGCGTTTTATACGCGCAGCGCGTCTTCTACGGGGGAGATTACGGTAGTACCTGTCCATGGCCAAGAACAAATGGCTAGTTGCTTTGCTTAGGCCTTCAACTTTAAAATACCAAAAGTGACTAACTTTGTCCATTGTGTAATGCATTTTAACAAGAAAATTCTAATTCTAAAAAAAAAAAAAATGAAAATCTCAAATATTGATTTTTCTGACATGGAAATGAGAAGAAGCTCCCTTTTTGGAGTGGCCTAAATGAAACTTGAACAAAGAAGGAGAAAAATAAAAGATTAAGGGATGGAATAGTCTCTCAAAGTTCCTAGTGTTATATTCTTAGAAGCCCTTCCCTCACTCTCCAGGGGCGCCACCATTTCTGAAGCTGATAACTTGAGAGATGAGAACTGATGCGCCATCATGTTGGGTACCATAATTGGGCTGTGAATAGAGAGATTTACTCCATTGGTTAAATCAACCAAACCAAACCTCATTCAGGGCTCGACAAATCCCTGTGCCCAATGCCCGTGATTCAAAAAAAATTTCACTGGGCACAAAAAAAAAATTCAAGTTGTGCCTAATGGGCACAGGTGTCCAAAAGCTAATAAAGCCATCTTAAAAGTATGGGTGTTCCATTTATCTAAATATGTAATTTTGATTATAGAAAGCCAAGGTGTTGGACACCGATCTTGCCTATTGGGCACAACTTTTTTTTGCCCTTGTGTCAAGAAGCTTATACTATAGGAGAGGTCACTGAGAGCATAGTCTATGGGTAGAGTGTGACAGGCCACCCCCTCTACCCCCCCATGAAACTAGGTGCCCCTGTGTCTTCATTGTTGATTTCTGTAGAGGATTAGGTGGTTTATGGAGCTGTGGTATTCCTTTATCAGGGTGATACTAAAGGGGAAGAAGAAACCAGCTGGACCAGAAAATCCTGATGAATCCAAATTTTTTATCATGATTCTCAGAAATTGATTAAAGTACCCGAAAATGAGGTTTGATGAAGAAAATATTTTAAAGATGTACAAAAATAATATTCAAAATAATGAGAAGTCTTTATAGACACACGTAAACCAGAGTTAGTACCTCAATGCACATTTCCAAATGTCTGCCTATCTCCCAATTTGACAAGTATTCTAACTGTGCATTACTCTGCCTATCTCACATACTGCCTATCCCTTAGTCTACCTATCACTCATACTGCCTATCTCTTAAATCTAAAGCATCTTGAAGTAAGGCTATCTCCCAAAAGACCTAGATACTAAAGCTTACTCCTTACTTTAGCTAATCTTCTCTGGTCCAAGTTTCCCATAGTATACCTATCCTCAGTCTTCCTATCATTCATTTTACCTATCCCTCATGTGACTATCCCTAAGACCACCATGTTAAAACTGTATTGTTCATCTGTTTATTTAGGTCCTAATGGTTTACAGTTACATTGCGTATCATGTCTATCATTTTGATCCTACCTATCCTTTACAATGCCTATCATAAAGCCTACCTATCCTTCATTATACCTATCCCCCAACTCTGCATATCCCTCATATTTGACTTGCCCATCTGTCGCTACCACCCATGTTTTCTTGTTTTACATTTGCTCATCTTACAAGGTACTCTCTGTGCCTATCCCTCAAACTAGATATTGCACATGCTACCTATCCCCCTTGCTACCAATCCTTTTGAATACCTATCCCTCATGCTCTCCATATGGTTTTCTTACCATGTCAGCTCAGTCAATCTAACTCGCTCTCTCTATACATATCTCAGCTTGTGTTCAATTTCTTCCACCTGTCCCCAGGTCTATGCCTTGTGAAATATACCTATCCTCCATTATGCCTATCCTCCATTCATATCATTATATAGGTAAACTGAAAGATATGCAGCATGAATGATAGGTAGATGTATGAATAAGGTGGACTGTAACCAGTATGTTAGGTGATAGGGTGACTAAGAAATGGTCATCATAATGAAGGTTGGTTGTGACATAGGTAGGTAAGAGAGATGAGATGGGTAAGAGAGCGGTATAGAGTGTATGGCGGATAGGTAAGGATGGGTAGCAAGAGGGATAGGCAGTATGAGCAATTAGCAATTTAAGGAATAGGCACAGAGTACCTTGTAAGATGAGCAAACGTAAAAAAAAAACAACAAAAAAACATGCATCCTAGGGACAGATATGCAAGTCAAATATGAGGGATGTGCAGAGTTGGGGGATAGGCACAATGAGGGATAGGTAGGCTACATGATAGGCATTATCAGGGATAGGTAAAATTGAAATAGTAGACATGGTAAGGAATGTACCGTTAAACAATAAAGGCTTATATAGCAGACAAACAGCGCAGATTAAACATGATGGTCTGAGGGATAGTCACCATGAGGGATAGGTAAAATGAATGATAGGCAGATTGAGGATAGGAAAACTAAAGGAAAGAAGGAACAAATGAGATAAGGTAAGGTGAGGGGTAAGCATTATAAGTTAGGCCTTTTAAGAGATAACCAGATTGAACTGTCAATGTTTTAGATTGAAGAGATAGGCAGGATGAGTGATAGGTACACAATTGATATGCTGTATGTGGGATAGGCAGAATAATGCACAAGCCCAGAACTTGCCTGACTGAGAGATAGGCAGACATTTGGGTATGTGGATTGAGGTATTAACTCTGATTTATGTGTTCTATATTAAAAGATTTGCAATCATTTTCAATATCATTTTTGTACATTTTTAAAAGTATTTCCCTCATCAAACATCATTTTTGGGTACTTTTGGTCAAATTTTGATAAGAAAGACCAACATTTTTGGATTCAGCAGGATTTTTTGGCTTAGATGGTCTCTTCATTTCATTTGGTATCCCTTTCAGGAAGATACATGATAGCTCCATAAACCCCCTTATCCTATATAGGGTCCAATACTGAACACACAAGGTCACCTAGTTTCATGGGGGGGTAGAGGGGGGTTGGCCTTCACTATAGGACTGTATGGACTGACCTATCCTATACTGTACAATCATTGCTTGTGTCCAGTGGGCACTCAATCTCCAAACTGATTTGTAGAGCCCTGTTCATTGGTCTAAAAGCTATCCTGCATGGCCCCTATCGACCATAAAGTGAGAGGAACTAAAAAGTGATGATGACACCCTTAAAAGTTGATTACAGGTTACCTTTTTTAGGCATGTTTAACACATTGGCTATGTACCTTGTTTTCCTACAGATGCCATGGATAGCTTAGAAGATCGCGTCTTGGCATTTTTCACAAAATGCAAAACCTCCACCCCTCCTCTAAAGAAGGAAGAGAAAGACGAACAGTTCACAAAACTAAGAGACGTAAGTATGTGGTACAACAAGCATCCCATGAAGGATAATTCTATTTAGAACTGTGGACTCTTATAATAAGATGCATCTTAGAAGCGATTTGCCTACCAATGTTCTTGTTTTAACTTCAAAATCGAAATTTAACCTCTAGACATCTGACATTCACGTTAAGGATCAATGTAACAAAGGTTTTCTTTTTTTAGGACTACAACAAAGCATTGGAAGATGCGGACGAAAAAGTACAACTGGCAAACCAAATTCATGAAATGGTAAGATTTCCCTGCTGAGCAACTACTTTTACATTTCTGTACCAAGCCCCCCCCCCCACCCTTCCACGGGCTTCCCTAGCCCACTTAAAAGAGTCTATTTCTCCTCTTTTTCTATCCCCTCGGGATGTGTGTGGTGCACATATGCATGGGCACTGACACATTCCCTTGTGAAATTGTGTAATGTAGTTATCGCCATGAATATGACCTTAGCTGTCGAAATGGCGTTAAACATCTATTACTCACTCACTCACTCACTCCCACCCTTCCAAGAGAGTGACGGGACTATTCCTGCATAGTCTTCATTTGAATTTTTCAATAGTCATCAATTTAATGATTGGTCCAGGGTCTCCCTGAGTCCTTGCTGGTTTCGCGGCATTGTTTTTCGACAAAACAGATGTCTTTTTTATTCTTAATGTATAATATTCCCAGTTGCAAATACATATATACTATGATATCTTTGCAGGTTGAGCGATACCTCAGGAAATTAGACCAAGAACTCTCAAAGTTCAAAATGGAACTTGAGGCAGATAATGCGGGTATAACAGAAATTTTGGAAAGGCGTAAGTATAATAAGTATACATGTAATATCACTATATGAATACCTTAACCTCAAATGGACTAATAACACCATAAGACCATTTCAAAATTATATAGCTAGGGTATGCATCCTGTCTTAGAATAACTTTTTAGAGTTTTTTTGATGAAATCTCATCTGAAACAATAATATAGATATCTGCTTAAATCTGCCTTTCTCCTGCTCAGACTACGCCACACGCAAGACAGCTTCTTGTACGGTCTGTTTTGTACAAACAATTGTGGACCTCTGTCTATATCGAAGTTGTATTTAGGGCCATTAGGTCTAAATTGGCATGTCCATTGCAATAATTCTAAATTATTGTGAAAATTGTGTATCACAGGTTTCGATCTTTTGTGGACTATAACTGTTTGCGCTAGGGATGAAAACTTTACCAATTTCATAATCTACATGTTCACCTATGCGAAATGCAAGTATAGGTAAATAACATTTGAACATGCTAAGGACTGAAGATGTGAACCGAAGCTAAACTCCCCTGACAAAATTCTAAGACAGATAACAGGTGTATATCATCTGTATTTCTTTCTCCTGACAGGGTCATTGGAGATGGACTCAACACCGACACCGATCAACAATCATAGAATCGAAAGTAAAAGTATGTTTTCTATACTCAATTCTTTATAACAGTATTTAGTTTATATACAATACATTATAATGTTCACATGTGCGGGCACCGACACATTCCTCTGTGAAATTATGTAATGTAGTTCTCGACATGAATATGACCATAGCTGTCAAAATGGCACTGAACATCGATTTCACTCACTCACATGTAGATACAAAGTATTTTTACAACTGCGTCCTGAATTTACTGACTTCATGAGATCATTTGCAATATAATGGTTTGACTTGAATTTCAGAACGAAAGTATTCAGCAGTCGGGAATCACATTGACAAGCGAACCTCCACAGAAAAGGTGTTGTCGACATTGGCAAATGAGGCAGCGCGGGATGCAATTAGTCAACATAGAAACTTGGGTGCTCCAACTCCAACTACATCCAGTGGCACGTCATCAGCCCATGCCGGCAGCTCTACACCCACCATCAGCTACAGCCTAGGTAAGTTATTGGCTTTTAAAGAAAATGATAGATTACTAAATACAAATAATCTATAATAATAGTGGGGAGTGTACCAATATTTAAAAAAAAAAAGCAAGTTAAATCTTTTGTTTTATTTTATAGTGCATACTTGGTATTTTTTTTATGGTTTTATTGATGGCATGCCATAAAACCAGGTGGACGAATTGTATCACATAGACATAGTTAAAGGCATTTTTTTTTCAGAAAATTGTTCAAAAGTATCATTTGACTTGGACCATGTAGATTAGAACATTTATATCTATTCACTTTTGGCCAAACCACAAACTCAGTGTCCGGCTTATACATAACTTGTGTGCGGCTTATACACAGGGTGTCCTGGTACTACATGAAAAGGATTAACATCATTTGTACTTGGTGATTCAATATTTGTTTTTTTAACTCAGGCCACATTGGTGCTGGAAGTAATGCTGCAATTGCCGCAGCTGCATCTCGAGCCATAGGAGCCACACTTGAGGTGAGAATATTTCAGAATCCTTCCCATTTTGTATGTGGGAACAATAATTATTACACTCTTAGATATAAAATGAATCATTTGATTGTTAGTACTGTGGGTTTAGATCCTATCCAGTGTATTCAGCCCTTTACCTTTCACTGAGTGACCAAGTGATTTGGGTTCACTAGACATGATGTAGCAATCCCAAAAGAATTGTTAAGTTTACTGTGGAAGATTGGTACACTGGACTTACAAACCTCTCATCTGTGCTCAAACTATAATGAAAACAACATTTTTTTTAGGCTTAGGTCAAATTCACCTGCCGTTTCCGTATCACTAGATTTTTATACATAAGATTTTTTGTCAACAGATGGGGACTGGACGAAGGACATCAAGTCTCAAAGCGAGTTACGATGCAGTGGCGAGGAATGCCGATCTCAGCAAATTGTCATATGGTGCTGGGGCCAGCGTACCGAGCAGTTCTACACCTACTTCATCTGAGCCGACCACAAAAACAGGCCGTAGCAAAAAGTAGGTGAACTTGATGATGTGTGACCTTGTACATATATTCAGATTCTAAAATACCTTTTTTTCTAGATAGCTATTGCAATTCATCAATTGTTTAACATAAGGAAGAAAACAAAGGGAATGGTGGCGTACCCTCCGCACCAGTACTACCCACCTCGTGTTAATTACAAATTTTACTTGTTTTTTTTTTTTAATCTATTTTAAACATAAGCAGACTATAGACTTTGAGTATGCTAAATAAGTCGTGGCATCTGCAAAAATAGCCTACCTTTAGGCAGGTCCTGACTAACTGAAGTAATCAACTTTGTTTTCATCGTCAAATATATTCTTGTTTGACAATTCCAGGTCGGGTTCAAGGGCACAACAACAAGCACAACAGGCAGCACCTCCACCTCCCCCACCACCAGTCGAAGAGCCTGCGCCGGTAGAGGACTACACGGCCATGCCTGCCGAGGAGAACAGCGTGGTTAACTCGTGGTACACAGACCCCAACGAGCCTCGCTACTGTATCTGTGACGATGTCTCCTACGGCGAGATGGTCGGCTGTGATAACGAAGACGTAAGTAAAAGAAGTTCTTAAACTCGAAACAGTCTCAGGGATGTGCTAAGTGTATGATTAGTACCTCTGTTTCTCGATTTTCCTCCAGTTTTCTTTTGAAAGTGTTATAGACAATGAATAAAAGATAATCTGTTCTAGACTACTGATTCTGCATCAAAGTCCCACAAAGAAAGCAAATCTCATCAAATCTCAAGAATTTGAAATAATGCAAATCAAAATATATATGAAAGCGTTTTCTCTTTCAGTGTACGATTGAATGGTTCCACTACGGGTGTGTAGGCTTAGCACAGGCACCAAAGGGCAAGTGGTTCTGCCCACAATGTACTGCTGCCATGAAGCGAAGAGGTCGTAAATGACTGAAGAAGAACTGACGGACCATGAGCAGAGGCGCTTGTCTAGGGAGGAATTCAAGATGGTGGCACTGGGAACACTCAGGGCGTTCATTAGACAAACTGTTAGATGTCCAAGATTTCTGTTGTCTCTATTACGTGACATGGAACAGTATCAAACTATGAGGACCAACTTCCACCAAACAGAACTTGAAAATGACAATGACATCCAGTGTCCCCATTTGAGAACAATGTAGCGATCCAAGTCCACATACGGAAGCTCGCACGTTGTTCATTTGGGAATTCCGATCACAGCTAAGGAGTAAATTGGTGAATGACTCCTGGATCCCTCCGACAGAAGTCTTTGTAGGACTTGAACATGGTCTAGTCAGAACAAACTTTTACATACACAACTGTCAGTACCTTAAACTTGTAATTTTGAAGCGACATTAAGCAGTCAAATACGCTGTGTGTATATATACCGTAATCTCCGCGTAGACGAACAATTGCTGACAGGTGAAAAGTGTATGTACAAACAGCATGGACAAATCTCAATTATTGCTGTTTAACTAGTGTCTCATCTATATAAATTATAAAAAAAAGTTGAGATGCTTTCAGGAATCGAGCGATCCAAGGACCCGGTCACTGAGCGTGCTACATTTGATGTGAAAGTTGTTCATTCACATTGCCCGATACTATGTCCAAAAACATGAGAGATTCATCATACCAAACTATAATCAACCAGTCTTTCATTGTAACTACTTGTATGTAATTTTTGTCAAGTAAAGAAAAACTTCTTTTTTTTTTTGGTCTAGGAATATCCAAGTAGAAGTGAGCATACTTGTAACTGAACAAAATAAGAAATAAATTTTAAGAGGTGCTAGATTATGCTGTGGATAGTGACTTTCTAATGCTCAGTTTTTTTATGCCTCCTATGTGTATACCATGTATATAGTGAGTGCGCATATCTATAGACATTGTAGTGACCTCGGTGACTTTCAGCTCAGATATTGTGATAATTAACCAGTTTATGTGACATTAAACTGTAAATAATAAATTGTACATGTACACAGATTAAGTCCTCGTCATCTTTTAACAATGATGCATCATGTCTTATTTCCTCACAACTGGAATTGTTCATACAATTCTGTTAAACCTTTGTGTGACATCGCTCAGAGACTGATTACACAAAATAACCGTGCAGTACAGGTCCAAATCCAATAGTAGACACAAGCCACGTTAAGTTCTAATCGTGACACCAGGTGGGGCAACATGCACAAACTACTGAGCGTTGTTTAGGGATCGAAGCCTCCAGAGTTTTCACTTGTTTCAGGGATTTTCAAATCCAAGACCTGCGCATTTCTTGAAGGAAACATTTTTTATGGGGTTCTTAAAGAGTTTTTTTTTCTGGGATTTCTGCGCTCAGTCACTTTCATCCCTGGTTGTTCCTTTCTGGATACCGTACCTCACGTATAAGCCACATTCTACGCATAAGACGCACCCTGAGTTGAAAACTATAAGATGTAAATGAGGAATTTTTGAACAGTTAGGAACTAATCTAATGTAGTTTTATGTCGCCTATAAGGCAGACTCTTTTTGGTATTTCTATAATGTTCTGTTAGGCTCGGGTTCGCATATAAAGCTTCAGCTTAGACACGAGGTATTATAGTACTCATAAAGTGGTAGGCCAACTTCTTCATTTAGGGAGGAGTCATTTATTGCTAGGCGGGGGGGGGTCTAGATGGATTTTGACAAAATGACCCCCCCCCTCCCTCAAAAATCGGATACGCACATGGAATGATGCGTCACGATGGGTATTTGAATTGCCCATATTTTGTTTTGACCCCCCCCCAGTGTGAAGATTCATTGGGTTTTGGTGCCCCCACCAGGGGGCTCTTTTTCAAAATGACCCCCCCCCCTATATCTAACAAGCCCCCCCCCCACCTAGCAATAAATGACTCGTCCCTTATGTTCCTCCCAGCCTCAGGTGAGCAGCGTGAGAATTGTATGGGCCCGAACTTATCGTAAACTCCTGTGTACAAGCTGCACTCATGTATTTATAAGCAGCACTCCCGGCTTTGGAAAGAGATTACGTAACAAGTAACTTAGCCTTGAAATTTGCAAGGTCTGTATTTTTAGCGCGGCGACTAGTGAGTACTACTCGTGAGATGAGTAGACTAGTGTATGGTTCACAGTCGCCACGGTGTAAGGGATAGGGAGGCCTTGCAATCTATTTTTGTTTGTGGCTCCTCTGCTATGGACTATTCCTGCTCACTATTCTAATGTAATAACAACAGTGTGTGTACTTTACTTATCAGTGAAGGAATTTTCAGAATATATCTCATACTTTTGATTTTATTCGCAAATAAGACATTTCATCATTTGGAGCCCTATGGCAGATTAGCATTAGAGCATTTTAAGATTCAGAAATGCATCCCTGTAGCCTTTGTTTTAGAATTGTTCGTTTTGAAACTACTATATATATGTAGTACAAGTTTTATCTCAGTGGGTTATGGTACAATTGGATCATATTTTCTGTATTTGAACAAAGTATTCACTGTCAAAGATCTCTATGGAGAAATCAGTGCTAAAGTGTGTTGCCATATGTGCATTTTTGTAAATCAGAGGAGGTTGAAATGTAAGGACACCTTGTGGAACTGCTACATTCTTTTCTGTGTAAAATTTTTAGTTTACATTGAAATAATGCTATCTCAGAATATGTATCTACTATTGGTGATGAAAGATTAATTTGATTACTCCTTTCATTATATAAACGATTTTGTGGAACACTGAAAACATGTATGTACACCAAGGTACTTACACTGTGCTCCCCCCCCCCCTACAGAGAGGTGGAGTGATCTGGCCGGTTTGCTGACCACTGGCCCATGACAGGTACAGACTATTACAAGTGATTGGCAGTTGGGTGTGTGTGGGGGGGGGGGGGGGGAGGCAGAGCAGGCTCCTGGCAATCTGAGACAGTGTACACTCATAATGACACACCTGTTGACTATGGCATTGAACATTGAATATGACAGGTCCCTGTGGCAGCTGAGTGAGGTGCATGCAGAATGGACAGTCTACAGACTATTAGTACTTAGCTGCAGTGGGTAGTTCAGGTTGAATTGGTGCTATATATACTACCAAAAGCCCAGATGATAGTATGCCCTATCTGTCTCACCAACTGAAACTAGACACAAGATTACAAGTCGCCGCGCCATGTCTCACAGGACTATTCTCTACTATTGTATTAAAATCTACAACACTATGGTTTTATTTTACAGTGCTATTACTCGTTATAAGCCGCCATCATTGTTATGGCGCGTTTCTATGTTTATTTATCTAACTATTTGGGCCTGGACAGTGCCTATTTCTTATAACTCACGGTTCATTATCCGACCATAACACACTCTGAGACCTTTTGTTCGCCTTCAAGAAGGTGCTGGTTTCAACCTGGACATGTTAATAAATTGGCGAAGCATACAAAGTCAACTACACCATTGATTTCCTATTAAAACCGTCTAGGGTTCAACGGGGAATCGATCCTGTCGATCGCTGTCCACTATACCAAGCCGACCGGTGCTAGAAACCAATCCACATGGAGGATTTGAAAAAGTGTTGCGACATACCTGAAGTTTGCACACCTCGTTGGCATAGAATCCAATGGAACCTGGTGGAGTTATTAACAGAGAAACATCCTTAGATATCCTATATGAACATGCCATGCCTAATTTCTCCATTTTGTTCGAAATAAAAAAGAATCCATTGATTTTCCATAGCGATACGTCTCGGCACCCGCCATTGCGGCTTGCTGACCCAGTTCTTCAGCCGAAAGTAGGTCAGGTACATCTGGGCACCTACCCCTGGCACCTACCCGCTTCGTCAACAAGACGAAATGGCCGTGTGCGTTGGATTGCTATGTAAAATCATTGGATTCTCATTTATTTCGAAGAAAATGGATACAAAATGTAGGCGTACACCAAGTAGAGATCGTATATTTGTTGGTGTTAGAAGTACAGGACTTGACATGCTTGAATTATACCTGAAAAATGTGTGTAAAGGTGGAGTATGTCGGGCAGAACGACAACATGGCCACGACGGCTTGGCAAACCGTGCGGATCACATGCACTTACAAAATGTCTTCTTCTTGATTAATTCTGGGGATATCAGGTAAGAAATTCATACATAATGGATGAATATGTTAGATAAACGCATTAATGCATGTTATGAGACCCCACTTGTGGGTTTAGGGGTCAATAATCCACTCCCCGCTTCATGGGTCGTAGATTATTGACCCCTAAACCCACAAGTGGGGTCTCATAACATACATTAAACGCATAATAAACCACACGAGGCCTCATCAAACACAGGATCTAGACTTAAATTATAAACTAACCTCCAAGAGACTACAGAGTATATGTTGAATCCTTAAAGCTTGAATCCCTGGCAATGTCCCTAACAGGCCCACTTGGATGAAAGTTGAGGTGAGCTCCTCTCGCTGCCTCAGGTGGCAGACTTCATAACTTATCCTAGATGAATTTACATAATGGTTGGTAAGGAAAAAACAAAAAAAAACAACAACTATAAATTAATCAGGGACGGAAGTCTCCAAGGTTTCCCCTGATTTGAGGGATCATTCAATTTCCAAAGACATACATGTAGGTAAGGGGGCTCTGGTTGAGCATTTCAGGGACTTTGGTACTTGTCACTTTCATCCCTGATTTATTAGGGAATGAAGTCTATAGGGGTTCCCTGATTTCAGGGATCATCCGCCATTTGATGACTATACCAGTACCCTGATAATGTAGTTTACTAGGCATGGATATCAAGGATACTACAGGGTGTGAATATGACTTGTCCTATCGAAATGGCTCATCATTACTAACTCCTAATTACAGGGATTTTCATATTCCTAAGACCTGTGCGTTCTGCTACAAAACCAATATCTAAGCCTTTCAATTAGTTTTGTGTTCATTCACTTCTATCCTCGATTAATGCTGTAACTTTTTTTTATTTTATGTTGAAAACGAACCTTAGGACAAAAAAAGTTTGGTTTCCGGTAACCCAACCTACCTTAGCCAAACAGGGCCGACCTCAGAATCTTTAAAGAGAATTTACATATCTGTTTCTATTTTTTTCATAATTTTCACATTAATTTCATATTTTTCATATTTCGAGATTCTAATTATCTCCAAGTAAAGAAAATCAAGATTATTACTCAAGGTTGCTATGTTTTGGATGGTATAATAGATAAAATGGAATATCCAAGATGGTTATTAGTTATAACAATTCAATATTTTGGCCAAAACATGCCTTAGTAAAAAAAAATTTAAAAAAATCCGACCTACCTACCTCATCTTTTTGGACCATATTTCCGGAAACTTACAATATATTTTTTTTTACCTTACTATAGATTTGTAAGGCAACACCCATTCCTCAGAGGGGTGTGAAGACACTGAATCTCATTCCTCATGGCTCCGTGTTCTCCCATTACATGTTTGACGTCAAAAGAGTCTCAAAACCCTTATTAAAAAAGTGTTTTTTGAAGGGTGGTTTTAAAACAAAACAACATGAAAAAAACACTGAGGTCCACTCAAATCACTCGAAACTAAAACTTTTGAACTTCTACCTATGTATTGCTCTCTCTCTCTCTCTCTCTCTCTCTCTTCGCTCTCTCTCTCTCTCTCTCTCTCTCTCTCTCTCTCTCTCTCTCTCTCTCTCTCCCGAACTGTAGTTCACGGGGTTCATCCTTTCTCCTCGGCCGCTTTGGTGTACCCTTACAGAGACGTTGCTTTTCCTGCCTTTTTCGAAATTGCAAATTTGTGGCGGTAGTTCCAATCATTTTCTATTGAAAAATTAGAAAATTTGGATTAATACAAGTGAGTGACTATTTGGTTAATGTAGCATAATTATATCACCGGTATACATCCTACATGCAGTTTGTTGTGCTGCAGTAAGGAGACAATGAGAGAAATTAATGGGGGACTATAATGATAATTGAACTATATAATACAATTTCCCAATTCCATATTTGAACAAAATGAAGGTATGGATGTTAGCATTAATATGTCTAGACAAAATTTAATGGGACCAACAACAGTTTCCAGCGTTCACCCTTTGGCGGGTCAGTTGTTTCTCCTGCCTGCTTGGATAATATATAGTTTCAGAGTTGTAACATGCAGTTGCAGAATGTTTTTAAACAGGGGATCAATAATCTGAAAGTGCTGTCCCCACTATAGAAATCACTTCAAATTTCAACTGTATAGTAATTGTTAAGTAGTATATATGATCTGATTGTGTTGGCAATCTACTCTTGGCGGTAATAGACAGGGAGGACTGACAGGAAAGGAACTAAATGAAAAATGGACACTTGTAGTAGGATTAGATAAAATTGCTATTATAAACACCTCTTTAATCTTAAGGTATTTCTCAATGAGATGCCCCTATGCCTAACCACTAATGAGTAATAGGCCTGTATCTGAGTCATATTTAATAGTGTAGTGAATGGTTTACAGCAATGGTGTACCATGTATACAGTAGGTATCAACTTACTTATAAGCTTTTCATGTCAGGTTATATCCCCGTCACCGAAGGTCATACCAGTCAGAGGACGTAGGAATCTGAGTGGGAGGAGAGACAAGATAGCACAAACCAGCTGTTATAAGGTTGTGGGTCTGGTCACGATGTGTCTGCCACCATCTGTTATGATTTTTCTTCTTCTAAAAACAGGGGATCAATAATAGTTGGGTTTGTTCGCGATTATCGTATTATCCGGAGCAAACCCAACTCGTGCTGGATTATACCATTGATTGATAGCTTACTATCCCCGTTTGCTTCATAGATCTGAAAGATCAGGTATTAAACCTGAGGAAAAGCACCCCACATTAAGTTAATTCCTTCACATGTGTGATTGAGCGGCCATAGTTATACATATTTTTGTCTCCTCTGGGTGTGTGGCATCAAACGGTTTCTTTGGTTGACCTGTTACGTCCCTACGCATACCTGTCACTACCCATCTTGTGCTATTACTGGGAGAAGTAGACCTCTCTGGAGCAGACAAGCGCGGACAAATGTCCTTAATCATCCATTGTACCCTTTGTGCCTCCTTTGTAGTAGGCGAAGGAGTACTCGAAGGCCCAAGTGAGTCCATGGGTCCTCATGCCTGTCATCTACAAGTATCTTTAAACAAGCCATACCTTACTACATGCATATAACGTCCTGTCAACTCAACTCCAGCAACTATACCAATATCAATAGCTATACTAGCAATAAGCTTAATTCATCTAACTCTAAGTATACATGAATTTTAACCCCTCTCTCTGTTCGGTCTGTCTTGTAGTACTATGGCTGGCAAATTGATAGCATAGGCCTATTGGAAAAAAACATTCACACCCCTATGAATTAGTCTATATAAAGAAGGATATAGAGGGCACATGATAAAACAGAAAAAAATCGAAGTTAATCGGTCTAACTTATTAACTAGGTCAAAATGGCCAAATAATCTTAGTTAGTGCATATGACTAATGTGTGACTAACAATGTCTAGCTTATGGTAGTCACATTGACTATCCAAATAATTTTCCCTCTGCAAGCACAATCTTGAACAAGGTATTTGCTGGGAGTTTCAGGCAAGCTAACTTAACTTAGCCACTGTCACTAAGGGATCTTAGACACTTTGACTAAGATCCCTTAGTCACTTTGACTAAGGTATATTAGCATAGTGTTGCCTTTACACACCAGGTGGCAGCATGGTTTGAAACAGGATTTTTCTGGTGGCTTTGTACCATAAATTGTTCAATGGATGTCAAAATGATGGTGATTTTCAGGCACTTTATACATTTGAGGCTTTCACAATTCAATATAACATCAAGCTTGTCAAAATATATCAAATAGGTTGATGATTCATTAAATAAACTAGGTAAACAGATACTAACACCTTTTCTGCGGGAGTCTAGATGAGTAAAATATCTACAGATGTATCTGCTTCTTTGGGGGAAACCCAGAGTAACTTGACTCATGGGTTCTAATGAAAATGATGTGAGGCATTTCACATGCTTCCTAAATAAGACTGATTAGTGGAATGTGGATCCTACATAGAGCTTACACTCATCTTTTGAATGAAACCAAAAAGTAATACATTGCATACTTAGTCAAAACCACCAAACAATCTTATTCAAAACCAGGCAAGCCAAGATAAGTTGGGCACTGCGACTAATGGTTACACTGAAAACCCTACAGATATTTAAACTCGTCAGATTGAGGACCTATGGTCATCAGAAGAGGTACAGAGAGAGGGCAGCACCTTACAGAGAGTGAAATCCCTCAGTCTACATCTCCCCAGTATGAGTCTATGGCATTCTGTTGACAATATGTAACAAATACACAAGGTGGCAGGTATGTGCCACTCATGTTTGATGATTAGGCCTTCAGTTTTCAACTGAAGGTCTTCACTGCTGAAGACTTTAGGTGCTCAAGTTGATGATACCCAAATCTACAGCTTTGGGTAGTCAGATTGAGGACCCAAGGTAGTCAGCACTAAGGTTGTCACTCTAACAACATTATGTAATCAGTTTGACTACCTTGGGTGAGTGTGTTGACCTAAACCCATCAGGTTGACTACCCTGGGTGCTCAATCTGATGACCTTAGGTTGTAGATTTGGGTATCGTCAGTCTGATGACCTTGGGGCTTTCAGTGTAGTCATATTTGACTAAGAAAAACATGGACACTTAGGCACATGCTTTTGACAAGGTATTGTTAGAGAGTTAGCCTTTTTGACTAACATCTGACTAAGATTTTGTACATTATTTTTTTTCTGTGAATCAAACTAAAAGTAAGCAGGCCGAAAACAGAAGCCTATAGAGGTAGTCCTTTATATAGAGGAAATTAAATTTGGAATATATTACCAGCGAATGTTCAGCTAAAGACCAACCATAACACCTTTAAATCGAGCTTGAGAGTAGATATATTTGTGAACATGAGGAGATTACAATGTACCTGAGATATATGTTAGTCAGCCTGTTCTACTAAAGTATACAGCAAGTTCATGGAAACCATTTGTAACTACACTGAATGTAAACTGGGAACATAATAAATATGATGATTATGTACTGTGTATCCTTTTCTATGGCTATACTGATTGTAAAAGCTCCAGTATGACGTGATGTCTTTAGCCAATAAACACTTTTGAAACTTCAAACTTCGATATTTCATACGGCCTATGTAAGGACTTGAACTAAATCCAAATATAATTATGAATAAAACGATAATGTAATGCGACATTGGACAAATTTCACCTCTTATCTCACTAACTTACCTCACCTCTCTTCCCCCCTTGTCACTGTTTTTGTATGGAACATATAGAGGAAGCCAAAGACCCCCCCCCCCACCCCCTAAGCAGTGACGTAATTGTTGAACGTTCCCTTATAAGTGCTGCTATGGTATATCTGACAGCGTAGACTCGGGCATCCTTGATGGCTGAACAGAAAATCCCACACATGTACATGTTACCATGAAGATCTGTCTCCGGTTCCACCTCTATAGTGGGTATGAATGGCAGGCCCTAATGGATACCAGTAATTTTAGGATTTGCCACACCTTGCTGTTTGACATCTAACTACTTCTATTTCCAGGAATACATGCTTTACTGAAACAGGTGGAAAACGTCGCAATGCGGCCCCGTGCTGGTCCCTTTAAATGCGCAAATATGTATTTGTGTTATTTCTACTCCAGTCATAAATTTGAATTGAGGAGATTTTTTTCATGCTTAAAAATCGCAATACATGGATGCTTGCCATTTCTAGCTGATTGCCATGTAAAAGTTTACATTAACTGGATTCCCAGGTAGCAAATGTGGTGTGGCCCTACTGTGGCCCACACTATATTTGGTGTGGCTTCCGATGTGGGCCACAATGGGCTAACCGACGGTCTACTTACAGTTTCTGTCCTCAGTGTGTTATGTAGGCCACACTGGGCTAACCAATATGGGCACAGGTCAGTGTCAGAGTGGGTTGACCGCTTTGGGTTCAACATTGGTTTTTGGTGTGGCTGAAAGTGGGCTGCCCACTTTGATCATATGGCACCATATGAGAAAGATTTTATCATTTTGGGTTCAACATGGGTTTTAGGTGTGGCTGAAAGTGGGCTGACCACTTTAAGCAGGTGGCGCCATCTGGGATAGATATTATAGAAAATTTTATTTTTTTCCTCATTTTCTAATATTTTGAACCCTGAAAATCTACTGCTAGCCTCCAGGTGCTAGCCCCTCCCCTTGGCCTCCACAGTTGGAAGGAGACTAAACATACTGTATTACTCTCTCCATTTGCATAATACAGTAAAATCATCAATTCAAACTTAGTTGGCCAAGGGACGCAACCGATCCTTGTCTAGTAACTTGCTGGCCTTCAAGGTCATAGTTCCTCTTGCTTGCTTTGAATTTAAACCTCACCTATGTGCCTCAAGGACACGTCGAGGGTGAGAGGTCCCGTGGCGTGAAACCCGGACCCGTACACTAGAGGGAGCTAAGGTAGAAATCACGCCCCTACACATTTACCGAGGCAATGGTTCTTTAACATCCGTCACTACATAGGCATAGTGAGAGATGGACAGGCCTGTTTCAAGTCATTTGTCTGCCATGACCGCCGAGAGACTTTCCAGCACAGCCTAGCCAGAGCAGGGAGGAACTCAAACGACACCTTACGGCGACATTTGGAACCACCACTATGACCCGGCCGGGCCGGGAACCGAACCCACGACCTTACGGCCTGTGAGCGGACGCGCTACCGACTGCGCCACGCCTCCTGGCAACATAGTTCCTCCTAATGGCTAGCATACTTGAATATAAAATGATTACCACAGGAATGGTGTAGTCACATAAAAAACTGCTGGCATCACCTAACTGTGCACATTTCAAATGTGTTTTACAAGTAGATCTAAACTCTGAGAAAATGTGTGTACTGTTATAATTTATATGATTCAGTAGCTTGTTTTTGTTATATCATACTAAAGGAAATCAATACTGACTTGGGGGGAAAGCTGTACATCAGGCATAGTGGGGGCATCTAGTGTCAAAGTTCAGAACTCCCAGCTGAGAATGCCTTGTGCAAACCCATCCTCAGCCCTGTCAGGGGAATTATCTTTATAACTGATCTATGTCTAATTCGGGGTGCCCATTTTGAAATCAATATGTGCCCAAAGTGTTTGCCCATTTTGAAGCTGCTCTCTGTCCAAATCGGTTAGCCTGATGTGGCCCACACAACTTGCTGAGGACAAGAACTGCAGGGAGCCCAACAGTCTTAGTTCAGTTTGCCCTATTAGGGCAACCCAATGTGGCCCTGACTGGAAACCCATCATTTGCCCAACCTAAAAGCATGAATGGTATTCTGCCCACTTTGAACCAGCTTATCTGAGCTAAAACTGAATTGGCCCAAAGCGGGCTTGCTACATGGGTTAACAAGAGGCACCCCCGTTAATTAGACCATACCAATCACTGGAGAAAATCGGCGAGCACAGAGGGTATGTTTCCAAACACCCTGGGGTTTACAGGGGTTTTGTCCCATTGAGAAGTTGACAGGGGTTCACCATAGTAGCTATGCAAACGCGATATCATCGCTTTGGAATTTCTCTTAGAGACACACAATAAAATGTATTGGGTCCCAACTTAAAGGAACATGATAAAAGAATACATTATAGCTTTCCTGCTTATTGACTCCGTCCATAAAATTATATTAGCCCTGCCCTAGAAACCTGACTTTTGCATGTGACCCAGAAAGTTGAGAAACAGTTTCCATTAAAATAAACAATAACGATGTCATATAATTTCCTTTGCACATTTTATAAAATTGGATGAGCGATTCAGAGTTGAAAGTTATCCCACAGGAGAGGACAGCTGAACCAGATTTTGACATAAGGCCAGCCTTCAAAATATGTCCGTTTCCTGTCCAGAGGGTGGGATTTTTCAAGCCCATGAGGGAGGGAGGGAACATTTTCTTTTAGGAAAATATTTTTATTTGTCATGAACATTGTAAGCGGAGACAGCATTAATTTGTCCTAACTTTTAAGAATTTGGTATTGGAAACCTAGATTCTTTTGCTGATGCACAAAAAAATTCTTTTCAGAACTCAGGAAATTTTTTCCCATTCTCACAAAAGAATCCACCAGGCCTCTGGACAGGAAACGAACATATTTTTAAGGGTGGCCTAATGAACTTCAAATCAAAGTTCTGGATAGAATGAACCAAGTTGCAAGACAGCCATACTACTAAAAAATTAGGCCGGACGAAGGAGATGCAACACTTGGGATAGGACAGATGGAAATTGTCAGCATAATACATACATTAAATTCATTATAAATCTAACCTTATATCAATGTCATCGAGAATCATCATATTAAAAAGGATGTCTCGACCCGACAAAATCTATTTAAATGAAGCTCTTTTGAAGTCCCTCAACATAGATGGGAAAAATGGCATAACCAAAAGTATAAACTTCCACATTTTATATCTAAGGAGGAATCACTGCTCAAAGAGTATTGGCCATTAGCTGGCCTGGAGCTGGTTTTGGCGACACACACTGATAAGAACTGATAGGATGGGATCATTATGTCCCTGGAAGTGGTTGTTAACCAGGGACAAGGTACCCATCATGGTATGTGTTATCAGTGGGTTTCACCTCAACCAGCGAAATTCAAAATGGTGGCTCCACTAGGCCTCCACATTGAGTCCTATAGAAAGATAACACAGATAAAACACAGGCAAGGATATATGCTACAGGCACAAGTGCATGTAAGGAGGGTATAAGGCCGAGGAAATGATCTAATTCTAAATCCATTAGTACCTGCCTACAAAGCTAGAACCATTAGTTTGCATGACAGCAGAAACCATCAATAAGCTGCTGTAAAACATGCGCTCATTTTCCATCTTGGTCTATTCTCATAGCCTTGGTGGCATCTTTAGAGTAGCTCCGAGTAGCTCACATCAATACAACTAGTCTGTCTCACCGCTACTCCGCCTGCCTGACAATCTGTAATCTAGGCCCCTTCACGGGTGCACTTTGGGTGAGGAAGGGCCATGCAACACACCTGGATCCGGAGGCCATGTGATTTCTGCTGGATTGATTTCCGACTAAACAGGGTGGAGTGCGATTGCCAATGGCTGCCTCCCACGCCCTCATTACGGTCGTCATTACAACGGTGGTAGGGAATGGAGGGGGAGGGGATGAAGAGACGGAGGGATGGAAGAAGGGAGAGGGATGTGAAGATGGGGATAAAAAGGCGGCTGGGTGGGAGGGGTGAAGGAAGGGAAGTGTAAATAAAATAAGGTTACATGGAGGGCTTAGTGGAAAATCCAGAGAATGGGCAGGAAGGGGAGGTACACAAAAAAAGAGAGAAAAAATGGGGTCCTCAAGTGAGCAACATAAAATGTAAACGAGGCAAAACCTGTCCAATTCAACTTGTCAGATGGCACAGCCTGTTCATTTTGACAATTTCAACACCTGTGTTGCCAACTTCACAGCCTGTCAACCAAGGCTTGCTGGGAAGGGTGAGCTACGTGAGCCATTTGTAGTTATCAAGATGAAGAGTCCGTGCCAGGGCTGACAAATTAAATTTAAAAGGTTTTAATAACTCCTTTATTTTATGCTGGTCACTTAGAAGATCCTAGAGACTCTTTTTGTATGTGTACATATTGGTATGGGTGGGTAGGGGGAAGGAGTGAGGAGGGATGTAGAGGGACCTGGTTTATAGAGAGGGAGAGGGAGCAGGCTTGTGCCAAGGGGCATTAGAGGGATAATATGATGACATGATTCTGCCAACTGGTAAAACCTCTAAAAATAGTTGTGACCAGAAATATCAGATTTGCTAGAACCACTTTTTACATAAGTTTGGGGCAATCATGATCATAAGGAGTGAGTCCACTGTGACACTAAACATTGTTGCAACTAGAACTTGCACTTGGTCTGCAGTTGTATCAGACTAACAGGTTTTTTTTTGCTAAAAAGAGGGTAAATCTTTTTAGCCCCCTCTCAAGAGGGGTCAAGATTACTTTAGCCCCCCCGTAGGAGGGGTCTGAAATTTTTAGGCCCCCCCTTCAATCCCCCCGCCCCCTAAATGATAAATAATGACCACTCCCTTATATGCTTTCAAGTCCTTAGTGTGGACTGCAGCTTTGGGTCTGCGGCTTTCAATCGAGTGCAACTTATCCACGAGAGTTGGTTCCCCCCCCCCCTTCGTTTTGGTAACACAAATTCATTTTTTACAACATGATTCCTGTATTAAGGCATCATAACGGACAACAGGTAATACGTTATAACAAACCTGGGCAGAATTGGTGAATTTGGTCGGGGGAGGGGTACACTGAAAAAAGTCTTCCTGACAAAGTGACATGTATACCCAGGTCAACTTGATTTGACACAGAGAGCACACGTCACTGGGACATGTGCACATATGTCACCATGACAACTGTAGCACACAGTAATCCTAATATGATTTGACATGCCTTAAAATGCCACGTCATCTGTGAGTTGACTAGGGTCACGGCCATGTCGAAGGCACTTGACATGTGATGGTTTGACATACATAACTGTTCTAGGATATTCCACTAGATGGGGCAAACAACCATTTTGGTACCAGGATTAATCACTGCCAAGAGGTATTACCAAGACTCAAGACATTTGATGTGTCTGTGTCATTTTGTTTTCATGAAGAATAGATCACTAAGGTCTGTAAATAATATCAACGAATGGTAGTGAATTCTATTTCATTGTTAAATTTGCATTTGTTATTGAATATCAAAATAGACACCCACAATCCTGAATTATTCAACTGGAGAGGTTAGACACCTTGTGTGTGGGTCAGTGAAAATACCAAAAGATTATATGCTAACCCACAGTCTATAATCTCAGTATCTTCAATGCATGGAGACAGATGGCATTGCCATGCACCTCCATGCCCTTGTCTTATGGACTGCATAGAGGTCCTCAGTCAAGTAGAAGTTCTGTAGATAGGAAAAAGTGCCTTAGTGTTGAAGGCCTGTGGGACTATGATATCCCCTGCCTTCTATTATAGGCCTGCCCTGATTGAACCATTGGTACATAGCTATTGACTGCTCTTGACCCTTACATAATTGTCTCACAGTATTACCTAGCACTCAGGTGAATGGATCAAAAATATGTGACGTGTCTTCATTAGGCATGTCAAGTGGAGTTGACGAACCAAATATGAGAGCGTCAACCTCATTCGACATGCCTTCATACATGTCATGTGGGAGACAAATTGTGACCTGTGCAGTATGCGTCAAAGCGATCAGTGTTCTTCTCTCTGTGTATATGCTGAGACTAGATACCTGTGTGTGTGTGGGGGGGGGGCTGAGCTGATATATATGACACTGTGGGGGAGGGTTGGTGGAAGCTTTATTATATTGGCACTGGAGAGGAGGTAGACCATTGTGCAGCCCCGGAGACGTTGTTAAACCGAAAGAGCAACCAGGTTAGCGGTACTGGAGGAGAATGGCTGGTGTACTGGAGAGGAGAACTTGTAGGGGTAATGCGTGCGAGGAGCTCGACAGGGATATGACGGGGGTAATATGAGGTGCATTTCTGACAAGAATTTTATATAACATATATTGGTTATCTGTGATCACAGGTTTTTACTGCAATGGCGGGTAGCTGCCTTTGGAAATGTCAACACCCACACACCGGTTTATGGACCACGGAGACTTGGTTCTCTTATTATCATCCGAGGTATCACACTGAAAACATGCCGCCATTGGTAAGTCGTCATGTATGACGAGTTTAGGGTCGTCAGGTCACTATGACTACCCTAGGTCGTCATACTGACCACCTTGGCTTTACTGCTAGTATGGGTTTGTGCCATGAGAGGTCCCCACTATGCATTCCTGTGATGCTAATGGTGTGATCTGGGGTGTATATAGAGCATTATCTTTACATTGTTTTTGTTGTATAGTCTACTATGAAATGGAAAATATGGGCAATATTTCACACAAATGTACCTGAGAATGTTGGGAATTGTAAGTAGAAAAGGTAGAGGTAGTATGGATCATTTGGTAGTGACACCTCTCTTATGGATATTGCTAGAGTATGACCCCTTATTTGAGTGTGGCTATGGTAGCCGGGAGGTGTAGCGTGTCTGCTCAGGGGCCATAAGGTCGTGAGTTCGGTTCCCGGCCCGGTCGGGGCACAGTGGTGGCTCCAAACGTCGCCGTAAGGTGTCATTTGGCTATTGTATAATACATGTAGATGGTGTACTACCAATGTCGGAGTATACCACTGAACCCATGATAGTGGGTTGGGAATACCCACAATAAACCCTTTAATGGTGGATGAGGTAACGAGATATAGTTAAAGAAATAATAGTGGGAAAATGTTAAAAACAATGCTATACATGCTCAAGGTCAAAGGTTGGAATTTCCCTCTATAGAGTATTTATGTTAATAGGTAGGGGTTTTGGCTTGTGAACATTGGTTGATAGCTTGGGAGTACATTTTGAAGGTGGTTTCTCATAGATAACAATCCGTTGATGGACATATCTATACCAGAAAATCATTCTGATTTCAGTGATGTGACTTTTAAGTGGTTATGGCCTGGGCATTGATAGTTATGTTTGCTTCATTGATAAGTTCCCTCACATGCAGGGTTATGCAATAGATTAATTCAGACTCCCCTGCACCCTATACTTGTCAGCCACCACTACCCAATACCGCTGGTATCAGCAATTTTGCAGGGCATTATGTAAAAGTTTGCTAGGTGATTCTTCATAAATAATGCCTTAGCTATCTAAACATTGGTCATATTGACTAACCAAGGATACCTATGGATTCATATTGATGATCTCTATCGATTGGTAATGATGAAAATGTGTTTCAGAGTAAATATAGGTAGATTTGGTACCGCTGCATTGGTAAGAAAAGGACAAATTGCCCACCGGAGGTCCAGGATGTTGGGGTTGGTGCGTGATAAAAAAATCTGTACTCTCTTGATGAGACCCCTTTATAGAAACAGGTTGACTTAGGGGTGCACCTAACAAGACTATCAGTACCTGAAGGTCTCATATTCTTGCTAATTGTCCTAATCTCAGATATGAAAATTTATTATGGACAGTTATGCATAAACGTTTTAACTAAATATAAAAGTACTTTAAGTCAATTACTCAGTTATGGAAACCCAGATTGTCTGAAGATTCCAGGCAAACTGATCCCAATGACCTTTGACCTAAATAATTTGGTCAGGGTCAAGTGATCTAAATATTTCATGCTGATTCTACATCCTACCTATTATGAAGTATATTCTTGTGATCAGTAAGGTGATATGGGTTAATTCCCCTACCTCCTCAAGGAAATGTTCTATAGAGGCTTATAAAGAGGAAAATGTCTGTCCTTTGACCTTGACCTACACACAAACTATTTGACCTTGGGTGGAGAACTTTTGGAATATGATGATTAGGGTTGCTGTCTAAGGAAAACTAACTTCAAAATGTACTCCCAAACTATTAACCAATCTTCACAGAGCAAAACCTGTACCTATTCATATAAATGCTCTATATAGGCTCATAGAGGGAAATTTCTTACCTTTGATCTTGAGCTACAGAAAACTGGCTTGACCTTGGATGGAGAACTTTTGGAATATGATAATCAATTTTGTTGTCTGTGAAAAACCACCTTCAAAATATACTCTGAAGCTATTAAGCGATCTTAAGAGTTGACTGGGTTCACATATCCTAGCCAGCACTAAGATCGCATCGATCTTAGGCCTCAGCCCTCCTACACTATTCCAAGAAGAACTGACTAGGCACAGGGGTAAGAGTCCCAAAAATAAAGGAATAGCTGTGGAGTCACTCTTCTTCACAAGAGTGCTTATACCATCGTTCCCCGTCCCCATATGGGCTAACAAAAAAGCACAGGGTGCAGTTGACCCCCATACAGTATTCAGGAGTTGTTCCCATGAATGTATGATTTATGCTTGCCTATTAGAAGCATTGTGCCCTCCCCCAGGACAAAGAGAAAAGGGAAGAATTACCTTACAGTGCACTTAACGCATGAGTAGCCCTAAGAGCCCTCAAGGACACTCAGCAAACGTCCTCCCTCCCCTCTTTATGTATGCAGCAGGCTATTCACTCTTTCGATCAGGAGTGTTCCCTGTAAGTGCTCTTGTACTCAGGTGAAACCACTATGCATTTCTTTCACTAAGATCGCAGTGATCTTAGTGGTGGAAATGGAATAGTGAAGTGATCCCAGGACTAAATATTCTGGACAGGCCTGCAACCACTGCATTACATAGGGTAGACCAGCCAGGTCTTATGATATGTGCCTACACTAAGATGGCTGGGGTTGCGATCCCAGGATGTTTTGAATTAAGCTCCTGGAGGTTAATTCAAAAGATCCTGGGATTTCTACCCCTGCGATCTTAGTGTGGGCACGTATCATAAGACCTGGCCAGTCTACCCTATCTAATGCAGTGCTTGCAGGCCTGTCAGGAATAGCAACAAGAGTACAAGAGCACTTACAGGGAACACTCCTGATTGCAAGAGTGAATAGCCTGCTGCATACATATAGAGGGGATGCAGGACGTTTGCTGAGTGTCCTTGAGGGCTCTTAGGGCTACTCATGCATTATGTGCACTGTAAGGTAATTCTTCCCTTCTCTCTCTTGTCCTGGGGGGGGGGGGCAAAATGCTTCTAATAGGCAAGCATAAATCATACATTCATGGGAACAACTTTTGAATACATATGGGGATGGGGCACGATGGTATAAAAACTGTTGTGAAGAAGAGTGACTCCACAGCTATTCCTTTATTTTGGGACTCTTACCCCTGGAGGTTAATTCAAAACATCCTGGGATCGCAACCTCAGCGATCTTAGGAATTATTCTACGTTATCCTATTAAGCGATATTAAGATTAGACTGCGTTCACATTTCCTAGCCAGCACTAAGATCGCATCGATCTTAGCCTCAGCCCTCCTACACTATTCCAAGAAGTACTGACTGGGCACAGGGGAAAGAGTCCCATAATAAAGGAATAGCTGTGGAGACACTCTTCTTCACAACAGTGTGTATACCATCGTTCCCCATCCCCATATGGGCTAACAAAAGAGCACAGGGTGCAGTTGACCCCCGTACAGTATTCAAGAGTTGTTCCCATGAATGTATGATTTATGCTTGCCTATTAGAAGCATTGTGCCCTCCCCCCAGGACAAAGAGAGAGAAGGGAAGAATTACCTTACAGTGCACTTAACGCATGAGTAGCCCTTAGAGCCCTCAAGGACACTCAGCAAACGTCCTCCCTCCCCTCTATATGTATGCAGCAGGCTATTCACTCTTTCGATCAGGAGTGTTCCCTGTAAGTGCTCTTGTACTCAGGTGAAACCACTATGCAATTCTTTCACTAAGATCTCAGTGATCTTAGTGCTGGAAAAGAAATAGTGAAGTGATCCCAGGACTTGCTATTCCCGAGAGGCCTGCAACCACTGCATTAGATAGGGTAGACCGGCCAGGTCTTATGATATGTGCCTACACTAAGATCGCTCGGGTTGCGATCCCAGGATGTTTTGAATTAAGCTCCTGGAGGTTAATTCAAAACATCCTGGGACCGCAACCTCAGCGATCTTAGGAATTATTCTACCTTATCCTATTAAGCGATCTTAAGATTAGACTGCGTTCACATTTCCTAGCCAGCACTAAGATCGCATCGATCTTAGCCTCAGCCCTCCTACACTATTCCAAGAAGAACTGACTGGGCACAGGGGTAAGAGTCCCAAAATAAAGGAATAGCTGTGGAGCCACTCTTCTTCACAACAGTGTGTAAACCATCGTTCCCCATCCCCATATGGGCTAACAAAAGAGCACAGGGTGCAGTTGACCCCCATACAGTATTTCTTGAGTTGTTTCCATGAGTGTATGATTTATGCTTGCCTATTAAAGCATTGTGCCCTCCCCCCAGGACAAAGCGAGAGAAGGGAAGAATTACCTTACAGTGCACTTAACGCATGAGTAGCCCTAAGAGCCATCAAGGACACTCAGCAAACTTCCTCCCTCCCCTCTATATGTATGCAGCAGGCTATTCACTCTTTCGATCAGGAGTGTTCCCTGTAAGTGCTCTTGTACTCAGGTGAAACCACTATGCAATTCTTTCACTAAGATCGCAGTGATCTTAGTGCTGGAAAAGGAATAGTGAAGTGATCCCAGGACTTGCTATTCTTGACAGGCCTGCAACCACTGCATTAGAAAGGGTAGACCAGCCAGGTCTTATGATATGTGCCTACACTAAGATCGCTGGGGTTGCGATCCCAGGATGTTTTGAATTAAGCTCCAGTGCCCAGTCAGTACTTCTTGGAATAGTGTAGGAGGGCTGAGGCTAAGATCGATGCGATCTTAGTGCTGGCTAGGAAAAGTGAACTCAGTCTAATCTTAAGATCGCTTAATAGGATAAGGCAGAATAATTCCTAAGATCGCTGAGGTTGTGATCCCAGGATCTTTTGAATTGACCTCCAGTCTACCCTATCTAATGTAGTGGTTGCAGGCCTGTCAGGAATAGCAAGTCCTGAGATCACTTCACTATTCCTTTTCCAGCACTAAGATCACTGTGATCTTAGTGAAAGAATTGCATAGTGGTTTAACCTGAGTACAAGAGCACTTACAGGGAACACTCCTGATTGAAAGAGTGAATAGCCTGCTGTATACATATAGAGGGGAGGGAGGACGTTTGCTGAGTGTCATTGAGGGCTCTTAGGGCTACTCATGGGTTAAGTGCACTATAAGGTAAATCTTCCCTTCTCTCTCTTTGTCCGGGGGAGGGGGGGCACAATGCTTCTAATAGGCAAGCATAAATCATACATTCATGGGAACAATCCTTGAATACTGTACGAGGTCAACTGCACCCTGTGCTCTTTTGTTAGCTCATATGGGGACGGAGAACGATGGTATAAACACTGTTGTGAAGAAGAGTGACTTTACAGCTATTCCTTTATTTTGGGACTCTTACCCCTGTGCCCAGTCAGTACTTCCTGGAATAGTGTAGCAAGGCTGAGGCTAAGATCGATGCGATCGTAGTGCTGGCTAGGAAAAGTGAATGCAGTCTAATCTTAAGATCGCTTAATAAGATAAGGCGGAATAATTCCTAAGATCGCTGAGGTTGCGATGCCAGGATCTTTTGAATTAACCTCCTGAACTAATCATATCTATCGGGTTACCTGGACTTTTCAAGCGTGGTACATCAAGAACTACATGTAGTAATCTTGTCTTCTGTCTCTGCAATGCCTAGTTCAGCTACCCTCGTCCCTACGCACCAACCTGCGCACAACCTCCAAACAAGGGTATATATATTGACTCTTGCTCATGCTCTCCCTACAGTACATCCTTAGATCTACCTCCACCAGGTGATTACAAAACGTGTCCACACAATATCGTGCACACTCCTGCGGGGGAGTTGCTCAGGCCCCACTCTGTGAAACATGAGGTGGTCAGGAGACAGGAGCCTTTCTTCATAATGGCTTTGCTTGCACCTTGCCTTTGATGATAAAAAGCATGCACAAATACTACCTGTCACCTTACGTAGGTGCTCTAACCTGGAATACGTGTTTGGGAGAACGTTTACCTAATATGAAATTAATGACTTTAAAAAAGGGTGCTGGAGGATTTGAGGGGGCAGAGGTTAGGTGAGTTTGCCACAGAGGCGTAGGGAAAGGAGTGGGCGCTAGATGATACATGTCTTGGCTCACAAAGATTTCTGATACATAACAATCAGATAAGAGCACAAGATTCTCAAGCCATAGGCCTACTTCACGCAGTCCAATGTGGCAGTGGGTAGGTAGCAATGGGAGCGTAGGAACAAATCCTACACATGTTTGTAAAAGTGTTATATAATGTGCAAAATCCGATGATTTAAGGTGGTTGGGGTGAGCCCTTCCCCCATCGAATAAGGATTTGCCTCCCACGCCTCTGCTGAAAGTATGGTAATATTGCTAATCCACAGTTTATGCTCTAGCTCTGAGCTGCTTATCATTGACTGATCCATCATATTGTCATAACAAATTCTACTATCTTCACGTTTCTCCGCGCATAGGCCTAGGGTTATTCCTAAAAGATTATCTCATAGGATGATGCACCTGTTCCTAAGTATAGGTCAGATATCTACCTTAATGGTGAGGATTAGATGTACAAGTATTGTTAATTATCTATATACTCATTAATGATTGTTTTAAAAAGGACAAGTAAATATAAAACAATCACCCTTGTGTGGTAACCTGTAGTTTGGCATGTACACATATCATTATTGGCCTATGATTAGAAGCAGGTTATTCTCCCTCTTAGGGCTTGGTTAGCAATTGTTTGTTAATTGTATCTATATATAATCATCATACTGTTCGTACTCGCCAACCTCCCAGGCAATTCCTTTCAACTGGATAGGACCTTTCAGGTTCATGCAAGTTTCATACATAGAGTTCATATAAGATTCAATCGGTCGGTCTTATACAGTTAGGACAATGAGATTAAGAATATTAGGCCTTTAAGATCTAATCACATTGCTTAGATTATATTCAACTATGTGATTGGCAACGGCCGTTTTATATCGTTGGCCTATGGGTAGGCACTTGCATAAATTCTCAAACTATTTTGAAATTTATAGAATTAACTCGGCCGTACAGATCTATTGTATAACTTTTCAGATCTTTGAATCATCTTTCTACCTTGCATGGATCCAGAGAAAGCCACAGTTCAGCTGGATAAGACACAGCTAGTGATCATGCACAGCCTACTGCACGGGCAGGCATTGTAGTCATTATTTTATTCTACCAGAGCTAGGCCCACTCATGTGCATTGGGTAGAAAAATACATGAGTATTTCATGTCTCTCTGGGTAATGTTCCTCATTGAACTACACTTGAGCCATTTGCAGGGTAAGTTGACAACATAATATCCAATGCTCACAGGTTTTCAAATTTCTCCAAATCACATTATTTCATTATATGCCATATGTCATTATGTTCGTACCAACAACACATTTACAGTTCCTTCTCTCCTCAAATACAATTATACTCAGATTGACCACCATTCTCCTGTGGTTAAGACAAGACCCCAACTACTCCTCTATCCCAAATATCAAAGACAGGAGGGGCCCCAGAGTGAGAAAAGATCCATGGAGGCTCTGAGAAAGTGCATAACAAATATGGGACCTATGCAAGAGAGCGGCAATCAGTTATCCAAGTGCCTACTCTGGGATATGACAAAGGTGAAAAATAAAACAGAAAAATTCAGAATTAAGTAGAGTATATTGAAATATGGACGTTTGTGTGTTGCTCGGGAAGGAATGGGCGAGGTCAGATGAATGATGATTAGTTTGCAGGGAATATCAACGATCGTAATTCATCACCAGGCCTCTATTTCTGGCCTCTATTCCCAAGGGTATTTTCACAGTCTGGTTACTATGGAAAGCTCGTGGGAGGACAATGAACGAGTGAGAATAATGTTATGGGACTCTGGGAATTCAGGAAGGCATTTCAAAATGAAAGCTGTAGATAAAATTTTGAAATGCCCTAGCTGCAGTTCGAAAGAAACATTATACCAGAATGAGCAAAGGAAAATAATTCTACAAATTAAATCAATAGAATGAGCTCGTGTCATTAGGTGTCAATGATTTCTGAGTCTTGATGACTATTCAAAGAATAATTGGAAAGATAAATATATGTGACCAGTCAAGCAAAAACACCCCTCTGCAGGGAAATTCAATATCAAAGTTCATCTCAAGATCTTTAAAATGAGACATCAAATGTTGGGTTAAATATTCCTAGTAGTTATTTCAGAACCCCTCCTTGAACATAGGTCGTTATTAATATCTGAAATAGCTGATTAAGCTCTAAATACATTATAAACCATACTAATGTCTAAAAACACAATAAATCAGCCCTTTTCATAAAAAAAATCATAATAATATGGTGAATATGATCTAGATTTTGATATAGAAGGAATTTTCCATTTCTGTTTTCAGTTTGGTGCATTTTAAATGAAACCATTGAATTCTGCATCAAAAATTAGCTTAATGTATTTTTATAATGAATTTTGAGAGATGCAGGCAGACAGAGGCGACATGCTAGAGTCAGCTAGCAGTGGTTATTACAATAAAGGCAAATATATAGGTGGAAGGAATGGCTCACAGAGGTTGTATACAACAAGAGGTAATGGCGATAGAATGACCTAGGGACGTTGAAGGATAAGGTTGGAGGTCATAAGATCTGCGAAGGAGGGTCTCCCTCTACTGGAGGAGGGGGCGGCAAGGAGGACTTCTTGGCTTATTGGGACTGCAGGCAATGACAGGGCATTGGCTGTCACCACTCTACAAGAGGCTGCTGTGACAAGTGGGCACCGACGTGACGGAGATAAAAGCGGGGGCGGACGTGTAGTAAAGTCTATCCAGGAGGAGATGGTGAGGGGCTCCAGGGCAAGGACCTGACCATGGTATAGGCTGAGGGGTAGGCTTTACCCAGGGGCGGAGCCACAAGGGGTGGTCTAGGGGGGCACAGGGAGGGAAATCTAGTTAATGGAGGATGGGAGGGCAATCTGGATCTCATGCCACAATTCCTATAGTCAAAAGTCATACAAAGGCCCATTTTCAGGGGGTCTAGGGGGGCCCTTGTTACCAATGTATTCTAAAATCGTATGCATCGGGGTATCTCCATTGCATAGGCCTGGTGGTATCAGATTATCTTATAACTGCTACTGCAGCCTTTTCTTAAAGTTAATTGACTAAAACAGGGATCCGTGGTTTCAAATATACCAGTGTTTTGCTGCCTGATTCGATTTTCCCATCACGATATGTCCTGCCATTTCTTTTGTTTCAAAAAGAAATTACGATATATAGAAAATAAATAAATATGTTGACATTCTCTTTTAACCACTAAACTCATTTAGTCGCATACGATTTAGATGAAAAATCACAAAAAAAAACATCAATGGCTTTTGTTTTACAATGCAAAATCCGTGAAAATATTTGTCTTTGTAGGCCGAAAGACCTAGCATGTAACTCAATGCACAAGGATTACAGACATGCATTTTGGAATGTCAATTTACCCGCCATAACCAGTAGCTGGCAGAATTTCACACTGATTACAACAGTATAAGGGTTACCACTATAATCATGTCGCCAACTACTACCAGACTAATTATACAGTTGGTAGGGATTTGCTGCCCAGTCACTGCACTGGTAAACCTTCTACCATGAGCTGCTCCTTACACTGCTGGTGTGCTGCTCTGTGTCCCTCCCACACCTCACCCACTCACACACACAGCACAAACTCACACACTACACACGGTGAGGATGATGGTCACATCAGTGGGTGACATGCATTAAGGGGGAGCTACACCTTAATAGGACAGAAATCACTTTGATTATAGGAAGTCTTTCATTAATCTCAGGTAGGTCGATATTTCCTCTTTTTCTCTCTTTTTCTCTCTCTGTCTGTTTGTCTATTTAAACTCTGACCTCTCTTTTTCTCCCTCCCCCCTCCCCCTCTCTATCTCCCTCCCTCTCATTAACACGCTTTATTTCTCTCTGACTCCTTACCCCTCTTCCTCCCCCTCTTGTAGATTTGTAGCTGTGACTCGTTTAGTCTCGGTCTCTATATCTCTCTTCCTTTTAACCGCCACAGGCAACAAATATATTTTTGATTTTCATCATTTCAATTTTAATTAGAACCAGAATTAGCCTTTCTATTATACCTTTATCATACAATGAAATTCATTGAGTTCATGTATCAGTTCCATGTAACAAGCCCGCTTAGGGCCAATTCAGTTTTAGCTCAGATAAGCTGGTTCAAAGCGGGCAGAATACTATTCATAGTTTTAGGTTGGGCAAATGGTAGGTTTCCAGTCAGGGCCACATTAGGTTGCCCTAATAGGGCAAATGAACTAAGACTGTTGGGCTCCTGACAGTTTTTGTCCTCAGCAAGTTGTGTGGGCCACATAAGGCTAACTGATTTGGGCACAGAGCAGCTTCAAAATGGGCAAACACTTTGGACATAGATTGGTTTCAAGGTGGGCACCCCGAATCAGGCATAGATCAGTTCCGAAGATAATGAGTATTAGTATGATATAACAGAAATAGGCTAATAAATCATATAAATCATAACAGTACACAAATTTTCTCAGAGATTGGATCTACTGGCAAAATACATTTGAAATGTGCAAAGTTAGGTGATGTCAGCAGTTTTCAATGTGACTACACCATTCCTATGGTAATCATTTTATATTGAAGTATGCTACCCATTGGGAGGCACTATGAACTTGAAGGCTAGCATGTTACTGGACTAGGTCTGGTTGACATGCCTTGACCAACTAAGTTTGAATTGATGGTTCTACTGTATTATGATGATGGGGAGAGTAATACAGTATGTTTAGTCTCCCTCCAACTATGGAGGCCAAGGGGAGGGGACTAGCAAATTTGATTATACAAATCCATAGACATCGATCATAATACAAATCATTCACTGCTGTGCTGTAGCTCTCTGGCTGGTGTAGATCCAAATGATATTCTGAGCCACCACGACCTGTGACGCAGCACTATATTCAGCACGTCGGTGGATTGAGTCCGTCTATGGGATTGTACCCAATTTTAGATTTTAGATTTAGACGCTAGAATGTCTGAACACTTCCAACCCAAAAACACGTATGATTTAAGTTTCACATAATGCGCATCATACAAAATAAATTTGTATTTGTACCACAAGTATTTCTCCCACAAAGTAATTCTTGTTCTTATATGGTTGCCTGTTCCGATCATTCCCTGTAGCCATTTTGCACTATTAACCATCAATAAGAGGTAATTTGAGAGAGCATCCAACATAAAAGGCTTTCTATCTAAGGTAGTTTCTCACATAATTGCCCGGCTGCATGGTGCTATTCAGCTACCATGATTGAATCAGCCAACCCTCCAAACACGACTCGAGATTTGAACGTTCTCATGAACCGGTAGATTCTTGTGGGGATCACATGTCATGAAAAATGTAGATTTCTTGAGTTATTCCTGGGAATGAACTGATTTGATTCTTGGGGCATTCACAAGTCATGACACAAGTTTACATCTTGAGTTATTCCTCCACACTCACATGTTCTCATGAACCAGTCAATTCCTGTGGGGATCACAAGTTATGACACAAGTTGACATCTTGAGTTATTCCCATGAATTAAATGAGTTAATACTTGTAGCAATCACAAGTCCTGACACAAGTTTCAGATCTCAAGTTATTCCGTAGAACGGGACATGTTCTCATGAACCAGCACATTCTTTTAGGTATCACAAGTCATGACACAAGTCATGTCTCGAGTTATTCCCAGGAAACAGATATGTTTCTTCTGAGCAAAACCCGAGAATCATATGTTTTGATGACACAGTGGATACTCATGGAGACAACATGAGTAAACATCTCGAGTTATTCTCGGGAAATGAACAAGTGCATTCTCACGTAGATCAAAAGTGATAACACAAGTTTGTATCTCGAGTTGTCCCCTGGAATAGAACATTCTTATGAATAAGTGGATTCGTGTGAGAATCACAAGTCAAAACATGTGTGTATAACTTGTGTTATTCCCCAAAAAAGAACATGTTTAACTGGGGCAAATCTGGGGTATGTGCCATGACATGAGAAAGACACAAACAAGGAGTTTCTTGAGAATTATGAACATGCCTGTTCTTTTCCTGTGGAAATCACGAATCAAAATCTCATGATGGCATCACAAGTCATGACACGAGAATGTCTCGAGTATGTCTCAGGATTGTGTTTGCAGGGAAGTCAGTTAGCAGGGTTGTAGGGCCTTTCCAAATGACTAATGTTGGCCAAAAACCAGAGTGTGCAAAGAATAATTTTGCCCAAATATTTAGATTTTTGCCCATTGAGTAAAATATGGCAAGCGCAAGGGTCTCGTCCGAATAAGCACCTTATAATTTGGACGAGATTTTCTAAGAAATGGGACATATCAGAAATGGGACAATATTGGAGGTATAAGAAACAGGACATATGAGTTTTATCTAAGACACAAGGCAAACGTATTTGCCCTATCTAAGACACGGGACTTATAATTACACATTCTACACAGTCCCATGTCTTAGATGCTACAATATTATGGTCCCATGTCTAGATACTTTGAACAGTCCCGTGTCTTAGGTTTTCTTGTATGGTTCCGTTTCTTAGAAAATGTCGTCTGTATAAGATCCTTATACATACGAGACCCTTGTTCAGATATCATCGGCCGTAAAATACACTCCAGTTTAATTCTACTCAGAAGATGATGTTTCAATGGCCTTAATTGCCAAAAGGAAGATGTTGACTAGCTCATGTCATATTCTATCAAAGGCAAAGAGTGCCTCCCAAATATTTGTAGGATGTTGTTTAGCAATAGAAATCAAGAGCACAGGTATGTACACCCCCCCCGTACTCGTTGTGGGTTGGTGTAGTCTTTTGACAAGCCCCCCCCCCCCCCAGATGCACCCAACAATCACTTCTCCGTTGCTGTGTGTGGGTCCACCGCCCCTATCTCTTTGTGCTGGGTCTGGAGATACTGCAGGCAATTGAAGGTCTCTTAAGGGAAGAAAGTAAGTCATTATTTTTCAACAGGGGATGGTGGGTGTCGGGGGGGGGGGAGTAAAAACTTTTGACCTCCGGTGTTGGGGGAGGGCACAAGAAATTCCATCCAGATGGTCCATCTCAATCTCAATGTCCATTTCCCTCTTTTCTCATTCTTTCCTTCCCTCATTCATTCTCAAGACACACTCAAATCTATTACATATAGGTCTACATGAAATTCAATTCGTTCATCAATAGTATATATCAACAGTGATAGAATTCAGATATTACATGCATTTCGTAACACCGTCTATTTATCATGATTTACACTGAGTACGGCTCTGATAAATCAGTTGTCATGTCAAGGTATATGTAGGAAACTGTCTCTTGCCCTGTGGGCACAATGTGGAATCAACGTTTGCATATCCACAGTTGATTCAGTTGAAATATCAACGTTTGCATATCCACAGTTGATTCAGTTGAAATATGTTTGAATTTAAAAGTTGACACAACATAAATAAATGAACTGTGATTCAACATCTAACCACCAGTGCTGATACAGCATTTGTATTTTTATGTTTACTCAAGGTTGATTTATTGTTGTCTTTGTTAGGTGATTCTTTGTTGAATCAACATTGAGATTGGTATCATTGATTCAACATTGACAGATCAATGTTGAATCAACTGGGATTAAACATTTAACATCAGTACTAATTTAATGTTTCTATTTCTATGTTGATTCAACGTTGTTTCAACACCGATAGTTGTGAGGTGATGGTTGACAAAATGAAAATAATATATAGTGTTGAAGACAGGCTTATCAACACATATCAACCAGTTGTCAACTTTATTTCAATGTTCTGTACCCACTAGGAGCTAGACTATTGAATCGAATCAAGCCTACCCTAAAACAAATCTAGATCAAAACATTCTTGGCTTATGCCGGCACAATTCCAGTTGCCCCCTCCTTCTCTAGTTCTTCTATTAAGCCTTATAATAGCTTAAACAAATTGAGACTAATTAAACCCACCCCCTCGTTTTCAAAAATCCTGGATTTTTTTTCTAAAAATCCTAACGACAATGGTTCCAATGGTGCTAGAAATCATGACGTGGAAAAGAGTCCAACAAGGGATTTCTACTTTCACCATTTTAGGAAGCTGAAGCTTAAGATGAAGTGACCTGGTAATTTCTCCGTAATAGGGGTAATTATTTTCTATTTTCGGCACACGGTAGTCACTCCTCTCTCAAGGTACATTTGCTGCGTGGAAATCGTTTATGCTCTTTTCTGGATGTAGTTCACTGCTAACCCATTTCTCTTTTCGGTCTCTTGCATTGGGGCAGTTGTTTTTCTTCCAGATAATATCCCCTAGATATGGTACCTTATGCGCTCCCATGATAGCAGAAAGAAAACGAACATTTTGGTGGATCGCTGTGGTGCGATCGGATAATCTTTGCATTAATTCATCTGACTCTTGATGCTGATACACTTATGGAGGGCTTGAAATGAAGAAACAAATTATAGCACTGACAAGCAACTCACTGGCACTACTTTGGTACATAAGGGCACTGATTTAAACTATATGATATTATTAAAGTTTGAAGCATTTGATGCGGTAAGACGCCTGTATATGTCGGACTTAAAATAGACGCCAAAATCATGATATCATGCCAATTAACTACTGGCAACTAGGGACTGCCATATCTCTTCTTTCCTGAACGGCATCTACCAAGATTTAAGGCAGAATCCCACTGGGCAAATCAACGTTGAATCAATGTTGAATGAACAGTGGAATTTGTATGGTAGATTCAATGTTGATAAATTAATGTTGAATTAACATTGAATTGAGAACAATATCTTAACATTGTATTTCAACTGTTGATCTGTTGTTGAAATGGTGATGGTTGACAAAGTTGAAATGGAATCATTGAAAGGGTTCCATTTTATAAGGCATTGGCAGGCATGGAATGAAAATGGAACAAAAATGTTATTTCTTAGCTTCCTTTTTTTTAAAAACAATTATGGATGTAAATTCAACACGATTAGCAGTTCTGATTGGAAACTTATCTTGAGGCTTGAGGGATTTTTTAATTGTGTCAACATTCCAATAATGTAGGTCCATAGGGCTATTGTTGCAAAGTTACTAAAGGGGGGTTTCCCTCTATTTTCACACATTTCCCTCTAAAATTTACCATTTTTAGTAACTATGTAACTTGTTACTCAAAATAGTGCTAAATTAACATTTTAGTGTAAAATCAGTATGGGACCTGGTGCAGTTGCTTATGCCCACCATCAGAGCACAAGCTTGGTTCATATGGCAGATTCAATCATCTTCATTACCTCTGTGATATGATTCCATAACGTTGTTAATGTACTGGGAGGAATCCCAACACCTTAACTACCTGCACTTGCCACCTACCACCCACCTCAACAGTGGCACTATCAACACACGTGCTGACTGTGGTAACAACTCCTCTCCCTCTTGACACGCGCAGACATCTAGAGCTGAAAATATTTTCAATTTATACACCCATCTCTCACCACGACATCCACCCAGACTCACTGGCACATCTGTCAGAATGCATAGGGCAAGTAGAGACAAAATATGTGTATATGTGCTGGAATGTAACAATTGTGTGATGGGATACACTGTTGTGAAAGCCAAACAGAAGGAGAGAGGAATGTATATTGTGTAGAAAATAGGAAAGGTATACATTGCCTATTTGTCATTCAGAGTCAATTTTCAGAGAGCGATGCAATAAAAACAGGGATGGTGGGAGTCCTTTGTTCTCGCATTAATTTCATTTTTTTCATGTTTTAGAACAATGCTTTTGTGCTGATAAGTTTTTCAGGAACGCATTATTACAATTCGACCATTAAGGCTTCCGGTGATCAGTTTGAAGTTTCCATTCAAATTGCCGGATATTGCAGCCGATGTGGCAGTGGAATTTTATCCTTATTGAATTCATCTTCGAAAAAAGAAAATTTACGACCTAAAATACATTGTGAAAATTATCCTAGGTCATCGTAGATGGTGGTATTTTGGGAACAGATGCAGAGAAAATGGACGCGTCATGTGAATCCCTGCATGGGATGTGAATACTATTTGAGCCACGTGCACACAGCCTGAAACCTATCCCTGGAGGTTAATTCAAAAGGTCATGGGATCGCTACCTCAGCGATCTTAAGAATTATTCTGCCTCATCCAATTAAGTGATCTTAAGATTAGACTGTCTTGCCTTTTCACAGCCAGTACTAAGATCGCAGTGATCTTAGCCTCAGCCCTCCTACACCATTCTAAGTAGAACACACTGTGCGCAGGGGCAAGAGGGCAATAGTGAAGGAATAGCAGTGGAAACACTCCTTCTCACAAGAGTGAATACACAAGTGTTTGTTCCCCTTCCGTATATGAGCTACTTATAAAGTATAGGGTGCAGTTGACCTCAGTATTCAAGTGCACTTCATGCCTGAGTAGCCTGAAGAGCCGTCAAGTACTCTCAGCAAATGTCCTCACTACCCTCTATATGTATACAGCAGGGACATTCACTCTTCGGAGCAGGAGTGTTCCCTGTGAGTGCTCTTGTACTCAGGTGAAACCACTATGCAATTATTTCACTAAGATTGCAGTGATCGTACAGCTGGAAAAGGAATAGTGAAGGGATCTCAGGAGGGTGTTGCTCCTATAGTAAAAGGAAGAGCTGGCTAAAAATGCCCTTGTTTCCAGTCCTTTCTTTTCATGTAGCTATAACTTGTCCCTTTTGTTGCTCACAAGTGGTCATTCAAGTACGGTGCTAAAAAAGGGGGATTTGAGTAGGTACCTAATTGGGAGAAGTCAGTCAGTATAATAAACTAAAGAGCGTGTGACATGAGTAGGTACCTGGTAGTGCAGCTCTCTCTATTTTAAACAAGGCAGGTGACTTTTCAGACTAATGTGGTGAGTGCAAGTAATTAGGTGAAGCAGTGCACGACTTGTTTAGAAAAGAGGGCACCAACTCACAGCTCTTTTTATAATAGGAGCAACACCCTCCAGGGCTTGCTGTGCTTGACTGGCCTGCAACCACTGATAGGGTAGACTGGCTTGGTCTTATGATATGTGCCTACGCTAAGATCGCTGGGGTAGAAATCCCAGGACCTTTTGAATTAACCTCCAGAGTTAACGATTACTCTGACTTACATGGAGGTCAATTCAAAAGGTCATGACCTCGCTACCCCTGCGATCTTAGCAATTTTTCTGCCTTATCCAATTAAGCGATCTTAAGATTAGACTGCCTTGCTGATTTGACTAAGTACCCAAACCAGAAGCAGAGTGTAATAATTATTGTATATCGTCCCCCCAATGGCAATGCTGGTAATTGTTATAAGAAACTACTCGAGATGACTAAGCTAGCAGAGATAAGAATAGGAGCTATGGATCATTGGTGATCTGAATGTAAATACCTCTGTACGTACTAGTAGCAAGAAAATGAAATCGTTCTTGCACAGGAGCAAGTTGCATTATCTACCAACTAAGTCAACATACTATCATCCTAGGGGAAAATCCCGGTCTATGTTATTAAAAAACAGAAAAAAGTTCAGAATGAGGGATATAAAAACATCACTGGGAGGGTTTGCTAGTGTTGCGTAATTTAGATTTAGATAATTTAGATAGAATTTAGATAAAAAATGAACTAGCTAAGAATCCCAAGGCGGAGGTGCTTTTGAAATTATACACACACAAAAACGATCCCTGGCGCTTTTGGCAAGAAATATCCCAAATCTGGAAAGGTCCTATTTAAAAAGGAGACTTCATTAAATTTGGAAACTAATGAGGGTATTGGTATTGGTCGCTCTGCAACCACCACATATGTAAATGAGTTCTATGTTGGGGTCAGTCTCAGGCTTGCAGCAGCTATTCAAATGCCCAACGCTACAGATTGTGACCGGCTAAGGTATGTGATGGGAGCTGCTCATGCTGATATTGATGATATATTGGAATTACGACCACCCACTCTGCCAAATTGTGTAGCCCTTATCAAGGCAATTAATAATGGCAAGTCATCTAGCATTAAAGATATTAAGGCTGTAGTGCTGTGTGACATCATGCTCTACAAACCGGTCCTTTTGTGGGACATTATACATCAGTCAATAGTTGCTGCTAGAGTAGATGCAGTTATGAAAAGGGCTAATGTGATCCTGTTAGCTTAGTCTGGAAATTTAAGAGATATCTCAAATTGACGGCCTGTTAGTCAGTTAAACCTGGTATCTAAACTGATTGAAAAGTAATTCATGCACAAATCCTTGAACATCTCCTGAGGAACAATATAATAAGTAAAAATCAGAATGGTTTTATGCCGGGAAGATCGACTTCCAATGCAATTTATCAACTGACCCACAGCCTTTTTGAAAGTTATAATGGGGGGAGTGCTCGGCTGTAGAGTCTTCCTGGACCAGAGAATGGCTTTTGCTACGGTCGACCACTCCGTCCTACTGAATGAAGTGAGTAATCCCCGATTGTCACCGAGAAGTATAGATTGGTTAAGGTCTTATTCAATAGGTAGAACGCAATGTACAACTACCAATGGTGAAACTTCATGTGATCTTCCAATAACATGTGGAGTGCCCCAAAGCTCAGTTTCAGGGCTGCTGTTATTTATCATAATATATTAATAAAGTTGTTTCTGTAATTGAGAAATGTAGCTTCTGCTTTATGCAGATGATCTTGCAATCTATAGTCATAGTAAAGACCCAGATGTTGTAGTGAACAAGTAACCAATGGATAACTCATGACGAGTGTGTGTTAGTGAAGGATAATGACATGAGGCCGTAGGCCAAGTGTTATTAGCCTTTGCTAACACACACAAGTCATGAGTTATCCATTGACTACTTATTTTATACCACGAAACCAATAAATAATCAATAGAATACCAGTAAATTCAATTTGAAAACAAAAATTATTCCCCTTCCCGGGACTCGATGCCAGCCATTGTGTTTGTACACAGGTACATACACCTCGGTGCCCGGCAGCGGACAGCGACAGCGCCCGTCTCGGCTAGCCTTGGCAGTGGCACATGGCGAAAAATAGTGTACATACACCTCCTCGCCCGGCAGCGGAGAGCGACAGCGCACACGGTGAAAAAGAGATGCGTCTCGCTGTTATGTTTGTGTAGAATACACCTCGTCGCCTGGCAGCGGAGAGCGACAGCGCACACGGCGAAAAAGAGATGCGTCTCGCTGTTATGTTTGTGTAGAATACACCTCGTCGCCCGGCAGCGGACAGCGACAGCGCACACGGCGAAAAAAGATGCATCTGGGCCGGGAATCGATCCGCAGACCTCTCATGGCTGAGCGCATTGTGCTATCCGCTAGACCACTGTGTCTCCTCCTCCTGCTCCCGGCAGCGGACAGCGACAGCGCACACGGCGAAAAAAGACGCGTCTGGCTGTTATGTTTGTGTATAATACACCTTTGATATGGCTTTGTATCATATAGCAAGACCTGGTTCGAACCAAGCGTTTCTCGTCAATCCCTGTGGCGCAGTGCATAGGGAGTTGGATTTGGGATGTGAGACTGCAGGTTCGATCCCTACCCTGGCCTGGAGTATTTCGTGGGTTTTAACATGTAACATTTGACATGGAAGGACATGTAAGGTGTGCTGGTTATCCATGGATAATGGCACTGGGTGCCTGTTATCCATGGATAACCGCACACCTTACAAAATTGATGTTACAGCTTACAGGGTGTGCAATATCGACAGATATGTGGATGGGAATAGCCACCAAAAAGCACTGTGTAACCCAGAAATCGTGGTATAATTTGTGATATTCAACATGACCTGAACAACATATATAATTGGTGCTGCATGTACAAACTCACTGTAAATGTTGATAAAACTCACCTGTTATGGTGTGCACCAAACTTGTTATATAACTTATGCAATTGAGGGATTGCTCCGTCAAGCTAGGTGGCGTAATGTTGAAAGTAGTTGACTCCTTTAATTATTTAGGAGTCCTTATTGATAAGGAATTGACCTTCAAAGAACATTTGGAAAGGGTTAATTGCATTTTCCAATTGAAAATATATCACCGGAGGTGGATCCGCCGATACATTGACACTGACCTTGCTGTTAGGTTATATAAACAGATGGTGCTACCTACTATTGAACATGCCAATTTTATACATGAATGTGGTCCCAATCCTTTGGTGAATAAGCTGCAAACAATGCAGAATCATTGCCTGCGCCAATGTTACCGAATTAGGGATCCTCGTGACATAATGGAACATGCATTTCATGTGAGGTCAAGATGTAAGCTATTACAAGTAAGAAGGAATACGAGTCTTCTTAGTATTATGTACAATGCTTCTAAGGACTTAGATAATATACATGTCCCAGCCCGTGTACTCCGTGGCAATGTAAAAGTGCAATTAAATGTTAGCCGCTCTGCATGTCTTGTATATGATAAGAGCCCACTTGTCAGAGGCAAGGTGCTCTGGGATAATCTTGAAGCTGATGTTCAAAAATTGGAATCTAAAAGAGAATTTTTGTCGAAAATTATCTAGCACCTGATTGTCAATTTGTCTATGAATGAGTCTATTGTGAGCCCACACCAATATTATTGTATTCTATTACTAAGATTTAGTGCTGGCATAATCTGGAATCACCTAATAACCGCTGTTTATATTCCCATGTGCAATGCATTGTTAATTCAATTTTCTCTAGTGTAATAAAATTGTTATATTATATTTGGCTAATCCTGGAAAGCTTCAAACTGTATGATGTTATTTGGCCAATAAAAATGGTTAAACTCAAACTCTTGCCTTTTCACCAAATCCGTAGAATCTGGACCAGTGGGCGGATGGGAAGGTCAAGGTCGTGCATAATCTGATCAAGAGTGATAGGAAAAAGAAAAGGGGGTTCGAGCCCCCGATTTAATGTATATTTTACCATCTTTTTTCTCTGAAAATATAGTGACACATGTGCCCCTACAAAAACTACATCTTACAATTTTTTGCCATCAATTTATATTCTTGTAATTTATACTTGTGACAGATTGTTAACATCTCGCAGCCATCCGCCTGCTGGCTCAGATTCTAGCGGCTTCCCTTTTCACAGCCAGCACTAGGATTTCAGTTGTCTTAGCCTACACTATTCCAAGAAGAACACATTGTGCACAGAGGCCCAAAATAAAGAAATAGCATTGGATTCACTCCTTTTCACAAAAGTGATTACATAAGCGTTCCCCTTCCCTATATGAGCTACTTATAGAGTATAGGGTGCAGTTGACCTTGTAAAGTATTCAAGTGCACTTAACACATAAGTAGCCTCAAGAGTCCCCAAGGACTCTCAGCAGACACATTCATTCTTGACAGGAGGAGTGCCCCACAGGTGCACTTACACTTAGGGAAAACCACTATGCAATTCTTTCACTAAGATCTTAAGACTGGAAAAGGAATAGTAAAGGATTCGCAGGACTTGGCTGTGCCTGACTGGCCTACAACCACTGCATTAGTTAGGGTAGACTGGCTAGGTCTTATGATATTTGCCTACACTAAGATCGCAGGGGTAGCAATCTCATGGCCTTTTGAATTAACCTCCAGGCATATTTTCAAAGGGGAGCCTAGAAACCTGGAGATAAGGTGACTCTATGAAGAGAGTCTAGCCAATTCTCGAAAGGAGTCATCTGTGTAGGTACCTGTAGTATCTTTGGTTAATTGTCCACTGCGCGATATCATATCACATGTAACTACATTGTATTTTCATGAATATTGAGCCAAACGAGTGGAAGATTTAACTACATATTGATAAAGTTTGTTCTTCAGTTATGTCACATTATATGAAAATAGCCAAGATCAGCATCGAGATCTACGCTGATTTTGTGTGTCATAGCCAATAGGCCGGGGGCTGATAGGGCCCACTATGCACCCCCCACATCCCAACGCGACAGGTATTTTTTCGATCCTTAGGGTCCCCTGAATAAGATTCAAGGTGTTAACATTGATTATCTTGGGATGCACTACCGGTTTTTGCTCATTATCCATGTGCGGGGTCAGACCACTTTTGGGTCAATTTTGGTACCCTGTTATTCAAGGGATACACTCCTTCCCAAAGCTCTAATACTACCTTACCATGTCTGGATCATAAAGCTCTTGGTCTTGTTAGAAAGAGGACATAATAAGCTTTTCATTAAGCCCTATTATGTATTTTTAAGTTCAGATTTGAGTGTACCAGAAGGTCGGGAAGACGGAAGATTGAAATCACAAAGTTCCTTTTTTAACTGAAAACTTTTAAAGCACTCCAGATACATGCATAAAACTTACTCTTATCACCCATCTAACCACAATATCTAATGTGATTTCTGTAGGCCAAACCTGTCTGAGTAATATGAGACATTTTGCAGCATTCCTTGATGACTATGACCAATGTTATTGCCACCGACGCGAAGACAGTACCTTGAGCCAATATGATACTGTTCTATTTCAATAAACTCCCTCTTTATGTAAATGGATGTTTTCCATGCTAAATCTTTATCAATTTAGCTGATTCTTTGGTTAAAAAGGGTGCTGATTAAGAATATGGATGTTTCTACTTCATAAGATTTAATGGCGAGGCTGTATATGGCTGAAATTCAAAATGGCCGACAATAGATTCAAATGTCACTTTGCATTAGATAAACGTGCAGTCCAGAAAGTATCTGGTGTGTGCTACCCCTATAAATTAGCTCACTAGAATACAATAGTGTTTTTGTTTTGTTGCTAGGTGGTGTGGTTGCCTAGCAACAGCAAATTTGCATAGCAACCAAGCCTGAAAATATGTTTGAATGTGCATATCTTCATGGTTTCCTTTCAGCAACCTACTCCCATGATTTAAAAATGCATATAACTCATCTGTGACTTTCATCTTAGACTAGGAATATAGGTGATAACAGGTTGCTAGGTTGTTTGGTGGCCTAGCAGTTTTGTATAGCAACAGAGCCTAGATTCTTATCTGTAGGTACATACTTGTTCATAGTCTCCCCTCAAGGATTACAAATTGCATAAAGCTCCCCTGTGCACATCACACAGTATGAACATAGGTAGTAAATGGTTGCTTTGCCATGTGGTTGCCTACCAACTGCAGCTTTACATAGAAACCCATGTCTAAATCTATGCAGATAGTCAAAGATGAGTGTAAGGTCTTGCCTCTGGAATGAATTGCAACATACAGTTCATAATAGTAGTGTAGGTTGGGAAAGTGCATAGTCATTATTATGCTAGAGCATTGTTTAAATGGAATAGAGATCTGGATAGGAATTACAGGCTAAGGATTTTAGAGAAGGCTTGTTGTCTTACCCTTACTGGGGATGATGAGTGCTAAGATCATTGAACAAACCTAAAATGACAGATCATTTTTGAAAGTAAACCTACAGCATTAGGATTATGAAATGATCAGTGATAGTCTGGCTGGGCAAAGAGATCAGAACAATCCCAGAAAATCAGTCTAGTTGTGTAAAAACTTTGGCCAAAATAAAAACAGAACATTGTAGTAAAGGTATGTTTGGATGATGTAAGGGTTGTTGTTGTAACTCATTTATTTATCTCATGCACTCATACTCCCAAAATGAAATGTCTTGCTTCATGACAGCTCAAGTTAGAGAACAGGCTTGAGTGAGCATGCTCTTTACTGGTAACCTGCAGGTATTAAGGACATGTGCCCATGTAGGCCATGTCTGATATAATTTTCCCCAGATGCTGGGGAATAGTGCACTTAAACTCCACTCGATGGGAGTTTGAGATCCCCAATCACAGTTTATATTCCAAAAGTCTGTATAGGAGAGACAGGTAAAGCATTGGGGTGCCCCATGTGAGTTAGTGTGAAAACAGGGGATGATTGACTGGTAACTTCTTGTATCATGTCTCCAATATACAGACAGGTGACCAGCCAATTGTCTAGGATGTCTAGCTTGATCTTGATAACTACTTGCCACTTTGTGCCTATCTGTCATATGGGATTGATAGTGGTCATACTTCCAATAAAGCCCCCATTAAGTATTCCGCCCATTTGCAGTTATGTATCCATCACATCTATTCAATATACTATGCTTTTTCCTCTGCCACATTAAACCATCCTAGTGGTCAAGTCTGTGATAGCTGTCCAAAAGATACAATAGATGACTTGGCACTATGGTGAGCAGTAAACCCTGGGTCAAAGGCAGAGAGATGATCTTCATTCATATGATCCATTGAGAGAGGAGGACTGCTGATATAGTGGATGTGACAGAAACAAAACAGTAGCTTCAGGTGCTTTCTAGATATGATAGGAGCAATTTTTACAATGTGGATGACACTTCCCTCTTCTATAAGCTAGACCAATTCACCACCCTGTCCACTATGAGTGAATGTGGATTGGTAGAAGATACTAAAGGGCTGTGTGCCAGTGACCTTCAGTAGTATTGCCTGGGTCAACAAGTAATTGACTACACCATATGTGCTGGGGATAATGATCTCTAACCCTTTCGTGCCCAGAATTATTTTTAAAAAGCTGAATTATTCACCAAAGTTGACATAGTAGAGGCCATTACCTCTCTCATGTTCAGATTGAAGTACTGGTTTAAATGGTAACAAAGAGGGCAAAAAATAGCTTTCAGAAAATGTAATATGAAGCATGGGTTTGAGAATCATATGAGTAAGTACTGAGAGTAGGAATTAATGATTGTACAAGAAATTGAAATGGGCTGATTTGAATGAAGGTGTCTGGGATATCATATTTTATTCATTTTTTTTAATTTTGGTTTGGAAAAGGCTATTTTCAATTGATAATGCGTTATTTTGGATATTGAAAGAATGCCATATTGATGGAAAAGGAAACGAATAGGCATTATAATCGGTTCCTTGGAGAAAATCACATGAAAAATATTTCATCAATATTATTTTGTTATATTTTCAATATTTTTGTGAATTTAGTGTATTTTCTGTATTTTCCCCTTCATTCTCATGACCAGAGCGCGCACTTTTCATGTATTTTAAGCATATTTTCAATTGATTATTTTATTCAAAAGGGCCTATCAATAATTACATACCTTATGCATCATGATACATTTGGTATTATTAAAAATGCCTTGACATTACGATTTTTTTGGTGTAACAATTAGCTTAATCTGATCAATATTCAACCCATGGTGGTCTGCTGAACATATATACATGCTTAAGAGCGCACTTTTGCCATTCTGGGCACATAAGGGCTAACAGATCAGCGTGGCTTGTCACAAGTGTCCAGCAGTATAATCCCCAGCTGTTGGGATCACACCCCTGTGAGTTAATGAAAGACGTTGAACCAGAATATAATATTCAGAGATATCTGAGGATGGATAGCACTGGGCCTGGTGCTCTCGGGAGGTAACAGAGGCGAGAATATACTGAGAATGGTACAATTGTATTCCAAGCCTTCTCTTTCATTTCATTAATATGTGAATGAAACCTGCACTGCCTAAGGTCAAGGCAAATTCCACCTTGCCCCTACTTTCAGACAAGTAGGCTGCCCAAGGCTTTTGGGATAATTAATTACACATGCATTACCTTATGAGACTGAGTGAGTGAGTAATAGAGGTTTAACGCCATTTCGACGGCTAAGGTCATATTCATGGCAAGAACGACATTACACAATTTCACAGAGGAATGTGTCAGTGCCCGCACATATGTGCACCACACACATCCTGAGGGGATAGGAAAGAACAGGTATAGACCCTTTTAAGTGGGCTAGGGAAGTCCAACCTTATGAGACTGAGACTGAGAGCTAATCTTCTGTATTCTAAATGTATGTTATCAGTACCAGCATTAGTAAACTTTGATAGTATGACAGTGGTTCCAGAAATTTGGCATGGGGGCATGGGGCAGTTGTTAGGAATTACAATCCTGTGTAATCATAAATGACCTGAGATACATGTATGCTTGGATATGTATATACAAAATATATACATGGTGTGGATGTAGCAAATATTTCATCATTTTATCATTATCTCATATGGTCTTTGTCAATTAGAGTTAAAAGGTAGGCTGACATCAAACACACAACCTTGCAACCTGTTATATGTACTTCTATTCTGAGATGTGCATACAAATTCTTGAGGCAAGACCCTACACTTATCTGTGACTATCTTCATAGATTTGGACATGGGGTTCTATGTAAAGCTGCAGTTGATAGGCAACCAAATGACAGAGCAACCATTTACTACCTATGTTCATACTGTGTGATGTGCAGAGGGGAGTTATATGCAATTTGAAATCAGTGACCTATGTCCTTGAGGGGAGACTATAGACAAGTATGTACCTACAGATAAGAATCTAGGCTCTGTTGCTATACAAAACTGCTATTGTTAGGCCACCAAACAACCTAGCAACCTGTTACCACCTATATTCCTAGTCTATGATGGAAGTCACAGAAGAGTTATGCAAGTTTACATCATGGGAGTAAGTTGCTGAAAGGAAACCATGAAGATATGCACATTCAAACATATTTTCAGGCTTGGTTGCTATGCAAAGCTGCTGTTGCTAGGCAACCATACCACCTAGCAATGACACAAAAACACTATTGTATTCTAGTGAGCTAATTTATAGGGGTAGCACACACCAGATTCTTTCTGGACTGCACGTTTATGTAATGCAAAGTGACATTTGAATCTATTGTCGGCCATTTTGAATTTCAGCCATATACAGCCTCGCCATTAAATCTCATGAAGTAGAAACATCCATATTCTTAATCAGCACCCTTTTTAACCTAAGAATCAGCTATATTGATAAAGATTTAGCATGGAAAACATCCATTTACATAAAGAGGGAGTTTATTGAAATGGAACAGCATCATATTGGCTCAAGGTACTGTCTTCGCGTCTATGGCAATAACATGGGTCATAGTCATCAAGGAATGCTGCAAAATGTCTCATATTACTCAGACAGGTTTGGCCTACAGAAATAATATTAGATATTGTGGTTAGATGGGTGATAAGGGTAAGTTTTATGCATGTATCTGGAGTGCTTTAAAAGTTTTCAGTTAAAAAAGGAACTTTGTGATTTCAATCTTCCGTCTTCCCGACCTTCTGGTACACTCAAATCTGAACTTAAAAATACATAATAGGGCTTAATGAAAAGCTTATTATGTCCTCTTTCCAACAAGACCAAGAGCTTTATGATCCAGACATGGTAAGGTAGTATTAGAGCTTTGGGAAGGAGCGTATCCCTTGAATAACAGGGTACCAAAATTGACCCAAAAGTGGTCTGACCCCGCACATGGATAATGAGCAAAAACCGGTAGTGCATCCCAAGATAATCAATGTTAATATCTTGAATCTTGTTCAGGGGACCCTAAGGATCGAAAAAATACCTGTCGCGTTGGGATGTGGGGGGGTGCATGGTGAGCCCTATCAGCCCCCGGCCTACAATCTGGCCTATATATACATCTGACTTGAGTCTTGGTACCTCAAGAAGGCATTTCTCAACATGATAAGACTAGACCCCTTCAAATTGTAGTAGGGTCCCTAACTCTAATGCCATTACCGCCCTGAATCTAGTGGTCACTAGTAATTACTCTGGTATGACTGCCTACCAAACCTTATATAATTACTGCTTTATTTGCTGATCGTACAGAGCAGTCGTAGTGCCTTACCTACGATCACCACTCTAATTTTGTGTGTTTCAATTGTAGTGGATGTGCGTAGTCGTACTATCTTGAGTTATGCCCTCCTGGTATGATTTGAAGTGTTTCAGTCATAACAATCATGTTAATGAATTACCTACTGATGGGCATTACACAACTGGAGAGACATGTTGTCGTCACGAAGTCTTGTTGTCAATCAAATAGGATTTGCTAGACCAATCGTAGCTGTATAAGCACTAATACATAATGTGTGCAACAGTTTCTAGTGGATTTTGTGATAATTTGCAACATGTGCTGTCGTCAGAGATGTTGAAATAAGACCCTGATTGCTTTAGATCATGGATATTAGTGTGAAAATTTATCCTGAACTATTGTAAAAGAAACCTGGGGTCTGTTACTCAGGAGGGTGTTGCTCCTATAGTAAAAGGAAGAGCTGGCCAAAAATGCCCTTGTTTCCAGTTCGTTCTTTTCATGTAGCTATAACTTGTCTCTTTTGTTTCTCACAAGTGGTCATTCAAGTATGGTGCTAAAAAGGGGGATTTGAGTAGGTACCTAGTTGGGAGAAGTTGCTCAGTATAATAAACTATAGAGTGTGTGACATGAGTAGGTACCTGATTGTGCAGCCCTCTCTATTTTAAACAAGGCAGGTGACTTTTCAGACTAATGTGGTGAGTGCAAGTACTTAGCTGAAGCAGTGCACGACTTGTTTAGAAAAGAGGGCACATACTCACAGCTCTTTTTACAATAGGAGCAACAACCCTCCAGAAGTACCTAAAATATTTAGGTACCTGCACCATCTGTTCTGTGATCTTATGGGATCTGTTTTACTCTTAGGTGATCTTACAGTGATACTCTTTGGTGATCTTACTGGACTGATGAGAGCAAGATTGGTGCTCTTAGATTGATCTTACATGGCTGATTAGAGCATGATTGGTGCTCTTATGTGATATTAGAGGACTGATGAGAGCAAGATTGGATTGATCTTACACTATACAGGGCTGATGAGAGCAAGATTGGTGCTCTTAGATGATCTTAGAGGGCTGATGAGAGCAAGATTGGTGCTCTTAGGTGATCTTACAGGGATCATAAGACCATGAATATCCAGGTTCTTAGTCCCATTCATGATCCCACTCGATTCTTGATCTTATCTGTAATCTCACCTTTTTTTTGCACTTTTGCGTGCATGATCAGGGTTTGAGTAACAAACCCCTGTAATACTAATCAAGCTACATCATGCGTCAATCGGTCACTTTGAATGTACATTTGTATTCTGGGTAATCCATTGTCAGGATTACATCTTTACAGTTTATCACAGTCTTATATGTCCATTCGAGGTATAATGAAATTAAAATTTCTTATAATTTATTTAATTGGTAAGGATTTAATACTGACTATATAAATTAGGTACTTTGGCTGTCATGGTAACAAACCACTCGTGGAAACTCACAATACTGTGATTAGGGTATTCTCCATGATATAAATCTTATCTAATTACTGGGGTTAGTTCTTTTGGAATAGATATGATAGACACAAAAACATCTTAGTATCAATTATTGAACAAATTATGCATTCACGTTTTTTGTCAACAACCAGATTTGCAATTTATGCACGGAATCCTGTAAATCCCTATGATCATTCTTTACCCTCTAATCATAGCAACTGCCTCTATCTTAGACATTGTCTGGACAACCTTACGTGAGAATGTACCCAGCAAATTGTCGTGAGTCCTTGTCACCCTGTGTGAAGTGGCTCACACATGTCGCTAGATGGAACACGACGTCGTTATAGCACAAGATCACCAGGAAAAGCAATTGTTATGCCACATGATTCTAACACACAGTGGCGAAAGATGACGGAATGAGTTATCACTCAAAAAGGAGTCACCATTGATGACCAATCATAGCGACAGATGAGGACAATTTGCTGGGTACCAAAAGTGGCACCTTTTCAGCCAACAGGTGATATGTACACTGTCAGCCTAGCGCACCAGTTTTACAGTGGATTGCTTATTATGCGGGACTACAGGGATAGTTACTGTTAGTACTAACCCATTGACCCGATGTGGGTACTGAGAGCTGTTTCACAATGGCTATATATGAGTGACATAGGCTTACGAGCAAGATCACTCATGAGGTGGATCTTAGGCTTCTTAGGGTTAGGGGAAGTGTTTCAAAAATAAATGGGGAGTGAAGCTTATGAGTAAAGGGTCAACATAAGGGTGACCCATGACCAACATAAAGTAGCTGATTTATGTGGAAGGTTAAGGGTACACATAAATGTGAAAAATAATAACAATAAGTGGAATTCCACAAATCCTTTTAATGTGTGATATCAGGCATGTATAAAAATGAAATACCCTTCTATAGTACCCCTTTTCTATCATGAAATTGCAAGGTAAAGACATATTCTGAACTGGGTGAATGATCTTACAAGCTGGATGATTGGCCTATGAGTGACCTTACAACTGATCTTGGTTACTGACCATATTTATGTCCCAATATGAGTAACAGCTTGTTCTGAAACACTTGTAGTCATTCCCAAATGACTGATCTTAAATGGTCACTCATATAGACCAAAGATTGATCTTAATTTCAGTCTCCTTGTGAAACAGGTCTCAGAGAGCTGTTTCACAACGACCATGTACGAGTAAGATTGGTGTACGAGCAAGATCACTCCTATAGTCATCCTAAGATTGATCTTAGGCTTCTTAGGCTTAGGGGAAGTGTTTCCAAAGTAAATGCTATCAACAAGTGGAATCCCACAACATTTTCTAATGCATGAAGTCAGGCATATATCAAATGGAAATTCCCCCTTTTAATACCATTTTCTATCATGGAATTATGAAGTAAAGCCATATTCTGCACCTAGGTGATCGATCTTACTATGTGGATAATTGGCCTATGAGTTACCTTACAACTGATCTTGATTACTGCCCCTATGTCTTATTGACAGCTGTTTCTAAAGGACCAGTCTTAAGTTCCAACATGAGTAACAGCTTGTTCTGAAACACTAGTAGTCATTCCCAAATCTTAAGTGGTCACTCATAGAGTGGAAAGATCAATCTTAAATAAAGAATGCTTATGACACAGGTCTCTGAGACCTGTTTCACAAGGGCCATATACGAGTGACAGAGACTTACGAGCAAGATACTAGTAAGGTCGTGTTAAGACCAATCATTGGGTTCATTGGTCATATCTCCATAGCTCACTCTTAGTAGGAGGAAATGGGGAGTGAAGCTTATGAGTAAAGAGTCAATACCTTTTTCTATTGTGAAATAACAAAGTAGAGGCATGTTCTGCACCTGGGTGATTGGTCCACGAGTGACCTAAGAACTGATCTTGATTACTGCCCCTACCGGGTATGTCCAATTGACAGCTGTTTCTAAAGGACCAGTCTTAAGTTCTAATATGAGTGACAGCTTGTTCTGAAACTCTAACAGTCATTACCAAATGACTGATCTTAAGTGGTCACTCATAGAGTGGAAAGATCAATCTTAAATAAAGAATGCTTATGAAACATTTACAATTGGGGCTGAGAGTGTAGTCCAATGTGCGCTATATTGCATGCATCTAATGCCGTTCTCGTTAATGTTGAATGAAAGGAGTGGGACATCTAACTTTGTAATTGTTTAATTACTTATTCAGCAGTCTCACAAATAAGAATACACCAGGACGGAACCAAAATCGGGCCTAATACCATAATGGTCCATTTAAGCACCGGGGTCTCAAATAAGCGCTGGGGGTAGGAGGGTATTGAAATAAGCTGTGCACTGTTTAAAATCTTTCGTAGAAAAAACGCAGAATCATTGGCAACAAGGGGTGCCAATCTTTCATCGTTTTTTTAACGGTCACTGTTTTTTAAAAGTCACCATAATTTTGACAGACTTTCACCGTTATTTCTAAACAATGACTCACCATATTGTTGACAGACTTTCAACGTTATTTCTAAACAATGACCAAGGGTAATTAATTACACATTGTTTTGGCTTAAATGTCATCCAAAATTGGCTTTTCATATGAATATTCAGCATATGATATGCCATTCTAAGGATTTCACTATAAATCCACAATGGACTTTATTATCTTCATATATGTTTTGGCTCCACATTTAATTCATCAGGATATCTTAGTGCCAGGACAACAGAATCATTTTGATCATGAATGAGTCTTTGGAAGCCACATCTTTTCATTGATAGAGTCACGATCAAAAATGGCTTTTCATATGAATATTTAGCATATGATATGCCATTCTAAGGATTTCACTATAAATCCACAATGGACTTTATTATCTTCATATATGTTTTGGCTCCACATTTAATTCATCAGGATATCTTAGTGCCAGGACAACAGAATCATTTTGATCATGAATGAGTCTTTGGAAGCCACATCTTTTCATTGATAGAGTCACGATCTAAGAACATAGATTACCTCTGACTTGTGATATAGTTTAAGAACTGCAGTGGTATGCCTATGTATCTTTTTCTATTCTCACTAAATGGGTGTCTAAGATACCTCTGCTACTCCCCTTTGCACCATTGAGATAGATTGTAGTTTAACAGATTTCTCATAATGAAACTAATGAAATATACTTGCAGTTTAATAACATGGTGCATGAATCAAAGTGAAAGCTTTTTGAATTTTGTGACAGTTTGGTCTGTTTAGTATCTATGACATTGTAGAAAGTCTCAAAGTGGGCCTGAGGCCACCCAGTGGGAAGATATGAAACTTCTGAAAAGACAAAGATTCACTGTTAAAGAAATAACTGTACTGTCCTGTAGTGTTGTACACAGATTCACTGCACCATCACTCAATCTAAGGGTGTTTCATTGTAATAGAAATAACAGTGAGAACCCATAAAATTTAACAATGATTCTCTTTAAAATCTACAAAATCGAGAAACACTTCTGATGACTGAAGTGCATAGTTTTCATTAGTTCTTGAGCAGTGCATTTCAAAATGATATCTATATAATTATAGCTATCATTTTGAAATGCCCTCCTAGAGATCATATCTTAAGATGATACGACTGCAGCCTTCAAGCCGTATCAAAATTGCCATAGGAAGAGCATTGGCATATGCAGTCACAGGGGTGTAGTACCTCAAGAATTGCCCCCCACACACACACCTTCCACGACACACAGAAAATCATCTTACTCATCCGAGGCAAGATCCAGACTCAGGCAATGTCACCAATCCTCAGCTTGATCGTAATCAGCCTCAGGATCTGCCAGAGTATCAACCCAGGATCAGGCTGAGTATCAAATCATACTCATTTTGGCGATATTGCCTGAGCCTGGATCCATCCTCACTTAAGATTTTTCTGTGCGACTGTTTATAGAAGTTTTTTCCATTGAATTGAATTATAGAATAAATACATGTAAAAAAAATATGCATATGCACATATGCTTTGGGTAGATTTTGAAAAGGAGTGCATGGGGCTGATGAATGTACCTATGACACCCCACCCGGGCACCCACGGTCAGCCTATTGGATAGGCTGACATTCCTGTGGCTGGTCACCCAACCTGTATGTATACTACCACTAGGGACAGTATCATTAGGGTTTAGCACTGTTCCTCTAGTTCTATAAGAAGAGAGGGATATAGAACTAGAGGAACATCCCTAAACCCTAATGATACTGTCCCTATTGGTTGTATACAGGATTTTTAACCAATTTGGAATAGCATAGAATTAGATTAAACTTTAATTAGGAAATGAATAGAATTTTGCTCCGCAGGGCTATTAACTTAAAATTGATGTTTTTTTTATGGTTATCATAGTAGGTTTGAAATTGATAGCCCTGCGGGGCAAAATTCTATTCTTTTCCCTATAAGTATCAATTTTAAATCAATAGCCCTGCAGGGCAAGATTCTATTGTGATCCTATATTAGTAGCCCTGCGAGGCTAAAATTCTATTCTTTTCCCTATAAGTATCAATTTTAAATTAATAGCCCTTCTGATCCTATATTAGTAGCTCTGTGGGGCAAGCTTCTTTTCTATACCTGATATATAGTATAGAATTCTATTCTATATAAAGGAATAGGATAGAAGCTTATATAGCAGAAATACAGCTCCAGGCTTTATATACTACACTATTATTGACTTCAATTACAGAATGGAACAAAATTTGAGTTATGCATGCACAATAGACTGCCTCCTACATGATGATAAAAGTACCGGACGTTACGTAACGTTCGGTACTTTTATCAGAATTATTTCCCATAAGCTGCTCTCATATGGAGACAAATGCTGGTAGACACACAATTTCCTCACCAAAGTAGGAGATGATAGGGCCCTTCATATGGGTAATAACAAAGATTTTGAAGCTTCATTTTTTCCATGTTTTATAACGGATTTAGATTTAGGTACCGGACGTTACAAATTACAGATTTCCATTTTGAAAGACACATCATGAAAAATTCTCACTTAGTAACATGTCCAAACCTCATGGAAATGATACCTATGATCATATACAATACAAAAATAACTTTGGGATACTCTATAGTGTTCTTTATTCAATACAGGACACTTGTAAAAAATACAAAAAGTATAAAAAAGAACAAATTTGGCCATTTTTTCACTTCGGCAGGCTATAAGTCCTAAAGTTTTTGATGGATGACCACAAATTTACATTTTTCTGATAGCCCTAAGTATTCTCTATCAAATGAGTTTATGTAAGTCAAGATTGGTTCACAACTTCTTTCTCCAGAGCCATAAAAGTCCAAAATGACCCAAAAACACAAAATCTACTGCTTTCTGGCGACCTGACCCATACAACCAACAGGGACAGTATCATTAGGGTTTAGGGCTGTTCCTCTAGTTCTATAAGAAGAAAGGGATGTTATCATGGTTCCTTTAAAAAGAAAACCTTGGCTTTTTCAAACCATGATAACATCCCTCTCTTCATATAGAACTAGAGGAACATCCCTAAACCCTAATGATACTGTCCCTATTGGTTGTATACAGGATTTTTAACCAATTTGGAATAGCATAGAATTAGATTAAACTTTAATTAGGAAATGAATAGAATTTTGCTCCGCAGGGCTATTGATTTTAAATCAATAGCCCTGCGGGGAAGATTCTATTGTGATCCTATATTAGTAGCCCTGCGGGGCAAAATTCTATTCTTTTCCCTATAAGTATCAATTTTAAATTAATAGCCCTGCGGGGCAAGATTCTATTCTGATATTTTATTAGTAGCTCGGTGGGGCAAGCTTCTTTTCTATACCTGGTATATAGTATAGAATTCTATTCTACATAAAGGAATAGGATAGAAGCTTATATAGCAGAAATACAGCTCCAGGCTTTATATACTACACTAAGAGTAGCAGTCACAGAAAGGGTGTTCAAGGTTATGTATGGTGCAATACTATTAGATGGGCTGACATTCCTGTCACCAGTGACATGACCAAAAAGTCTATCCAAAGCGCTGACTGTGGCACCTCTGTCACCGTAAAGAATAGGCTGACTGTAGACGCATTGGGGTGCCTACCCAGCAAATTGTCGTGATTCCTCGTCAACCTGTGTGAAGTGGCTCACACATGTCGCTAGATGGCGAGGATGGTGATCACTCAGACTCACCAGGGATGGCGACGCAGGTGATCACTCACCTCGCTAGATGAAACACGCACCTCGTCATAGTGCATGTTCACCAGGGATGGCGAGGATCGTGATCACTCATCCTCACCAGGGATGGCGACATGAGTGATCACTCATCCTCACCAGGGATGGCAACATGAGTGATCACTCACTTTGCTAGATGAGACGCACACCACGTCATAACGCATGTTCACCATGGATGGCAAGTATCGTGATCACTCACACTCACGGGGGATGGTCACTCAGGTGACCATTCATCTCGCTAGATGAAATGCACACCATGCCATAATGCACGTTCACCACGGTTGGTGAGGATCGTGATGACTCACACTAACCAGGGATGGCAAGGCGGTTGATCACTCACCTCGCTAGATGAAATGCGCACCACGTCATAGCACAGGTTCACCATGGATGGCGAGAGTGGTGATCACTCAGACTCACCAGTGATGGTGATGCTGGTGATCACTCATCTTGTTAGATGAAAAGCTCATGATCATCGACATTGGTAATCATGCAGCCTCACATCTGCCAGATCAATGTATGTTTTGCCAGAGAAGGTATTGCCATATGTATCTTCCCTCTAACCACAGACAAGGTGTTCATGTAGATACTTCCTTATGTATTTTTCCTGTAACCAGAGAAAAGGTGTTTATGGATAGTTGCTTTTATTTTAGAGATACCTCTATCTAAATTCAATTGATATTTTCTCTATATAATCTTGTTTGATTCAACTCTGAAGTATTACATGGGAATCAGTGTGAAACAAAGCACATTTGATAAGTATGGGACTTATACTTCATGCCCACACTTCCTAGATAGGCTACATGTTGAACAGTGGTGCTGTCTCAACAACTTTGGCAATGGTGGTGATAAGTTGCCATTCTGAGTGAGAGTGAGTGACAGATGATGCAATCCTCAGAGAGCATTGACATGGAGTGACACAAATTCACGTATTGAGTGAGACAATGTTGGCAATGGTAGTGATAAGTCACCATTTTGTGTGAGAGTTGATGCCAGTGGCACGGGAGTGGTACATAATCACACAGTGAGTCAGATCCATGTTGGCGATGCTTGTGATAAGCCGCCATTCTGATTGAGAGTTGACAGGCAGTGGCACATACTCACGCAGTGAGTTAGATCCATGTTGGCGATCGTGGTGATAAGTCACCATGCTTTGTGAGGGATGACAAGGGGTGGCACATACTCACGCAGTGAGTGAGATCATGTTGGTGACTGTTGTGATAAATTGCCATGCCATGTGAGACTGACACACAGTGGCGAAAGATGACGCAGTGAGTTATCACTCAAAAAGGAGTCACCATTGATGACCAGTCATGGTGACAGATAACGACAATTTGCTGGGTATTTAGGTATTGTAGGCACTAGACCGTACCTTGCAGAGACACTACCAGAGTTGCATACCATGATAACGCAAAGTATATCTTTCATTTATTGCAAGAATGGTATACCATACATTAAAATAGATGGAGAAGAAACTCGAGGTGGGTGGAGTGTCATTGATGACGATATCATTAAAGCCCTTTTTTGCCTCCCCTCTTCTCTCATTCCACACCTGCTTGCATCGTTTTTCATTTTTCTGCGTCATCTATGCCATATTACGTTTCTGGAGGGGTGTAGGCCATTTGGCAATTCTATGAAATTAAAGATTATTGGGATTCAGTGAATTTAGATAACTGTGTGATGAGGTCTATCTGTAGCTTCTCTTTTTTGCCCTGCCTCATGTACATGCTGTGTGACTGTCCGTTCCTCTGGTTTTGTTTTATTGAATTTTCTTTTTAGTACGATGTATTATTGATTCTTCCGGAGAAAGTATATGCTTTTCCTGTGTCAATTCAGAGGCATAGGAAGCAAATCTTCATTAGGGGGGGGCGGCGAGGGCACCATCGCGACCACCGTGAATGTCAGCTGATGCGTGATGGCGTCTATATAATGCGTATATAGAATTCATATAGAAAAGTAATTTTTGGTAAATTTTGGATCTGACTTTAGGCTCAGACCCCCATTTTCCCTATGACATCACCATAATAATCTAATTTGAGATGTAAAGTTCTAGCTTCTTTTCCATTGTGTTAATGAGTTCTTGGAAAATATTGGGGGGGGGGCGGCCCAGACATACTTAGGCCCCACCTCCTTCATGATTGGGGGGGGCCCAGGCCCCCCTGCCCCCCCCTTTTCCTACCCCCCTGCAATTGACGTGATACGTGATAAATAGAGCTATACATACATAGATAGAAAGGAATCTGGCTTCAAGTTAAATCCCACGATCACTATATGTTTCCCTAGTATAATTCAAGGGATATTTCCACTAAAAACATGAGGTCTTCAGATTGGCATACCGAAATGTACAGGTTTTCTGATAGAATATTTAAGTAAGTGGGTAATGGATGCGACTTAAGCCAAGGGAGCGGTCATTTGTAACAGCATGTTCAGTGGTGTGGTGGAATTTTCCACTTATGACTTATACACAGAAAATATTGTTGCCCTCCCCCACCACCATGAGAAATATGTGTGCTTCCGTTCCCTCCGTCTTGAGTGGTCGGATAATGTGCACATATAGGCTTTTGTTTCCGCAACTTTTTATTTTTGTTTCGGCAAGTTATATTTTGTTTCTGCAAGTAAACATTTTGTTTCCACAACTTTATGTTTTGTTTCCACAACTTAACATTCACAATAGATTGACTATGCATAAAGAAAGACTATTAAGTTGTGTAGACAAAAGTATAAGTTGCGAAAACGAAAATTAAAGTTGCGAAAACGAAAATAAAACTTGCAGAAACGAAAATAAAACTTGCGGAAACGAAAATACTTCTTGCGGAAATGAAAATACTTCTTGCGGAAACGAAAATACTTCTTGCGGAAACGAAATCTAGAAATAAATGTGTAGAAAACAGATGTCCTTTCCAGGGCTCCGTAGTAATCCCCCATGTAGGCTGTCCCATGTGGGTTGAAAATGTTGCACCCAGTTTGTTGACAGTTTTCTAAATCACTTCAAGCTCCTATTGTACATGTATGTGCATATGGTACCTCGAAACATAATGGTTGCCCTGTTTCTTTTGTAGATATACCACATCTTCCATTCGACGCCTGGAAGGATGAAGTCCAAAGAGACCAGTCCTTGTCTCTTACTCTTCTCAATAATCCTGCTGCAAAGAGTCCATGTGGCTTTTCTGGGCATACCAGGGCCAAGTCTAAGGGGGTCAAAATCTCGCCAGGGGTCAATTTCAATGGATGAACGCCTCTCCAAAGCAAAAGCTCTCTCTTCTGAGGGTCTACTCTCTAAAAAGCAGTTACTCTCACAGCAACAACCGGGTTCTGGAAAGCAAGTTCACTTTAGAGAGGAGCCGTTCTCCAGAGAGCGTTCTCTCTCAAGGGATTTAACTCTTTCTCCATTTCAAACCCTGCATTTCAACTCCAGGGAACTCAGGGATGATATTGTGCAGCCTATGTCAATAGGAAATGTTCCTTCCTCTTCTTATAAGAAAGCAATAGGGAAGGCTCCGTCTACATTGAAGTATTCCCTATTGGAACAGTTGCATCACAAAGGAAAAGTCATCTCTGGAGATGATGTCAACCCTGTGGATGAGCAGTTCAGTCTGCTCGAGCAGCTCCAGCCTAATAATTATGTCAAATCTGTAAGGCATACAAAGCAACTCCAGAGCCGATCCAGAAGGGCTATTAGGCTTGAGGAGGCATCTAATTCAGAAGAAGCAGAACCTCCAGACCCATCTCCCATTCAGCAGGGAATTGGAGAGCATGTCCTAATTTTGGATGAAATGCATGGGTCTAAAAGGCCGGTGCAAAGTGGTGAACCACTGAGGGAGGCACTACTTACGGTCATTTTGGAGCGGTCAGAGAGGATGCATGGGGACATACGTTCCGAGGATGGGCAGCTATCATTAGGGAATAACCAGAGTGGAGATATCTGGAGCACGGGTGAACAAGGGGGTCATGGTGAAGATGGAAATTACCATATCCAAAGTAATGAAGGCAATCATAGTCAAAATAGTGATTACTATAGTGGTGTTAATGACAGCTATATGGACGGGTACAGTGGTGATAAATTCAATGAAGATATCCAAAGCAATAATATGAGAGATGATGATGAATATGAAATGGTCAGTAATGAATACAATTACGAAGACTTTGTTAATGACAATTTCACAGAAGTTAATCAAAGCGAGCCTGATATTGGTGATGTTTACTCAAATAACTATGATATTAAGCCGAGTCATGATGATGGGAGCAATCCCAATGGTTATGGAGACACTGAGCTGCTCACAAGAGCTGCTCTCTATAGTGAGCATGGCGACAACACAGGCAATGACGGTAATGGGGACGATGCAGCATGGCAGACAGGGCGGTGGCCTGGAGACCCTCCTTCAGCGGTGGAGCTTTTGATTTCCGCCCACTCATTGGGGTTGCCAGCGTCTGTCGAGGCGTTGTTATGCTTGGAGGGTGAGTGTGACGGGGAACCGGGCACGTCAGCACGTACCTTTCTACCAGACCCAGCGCACGACAACACCGACGCCGCCTTTATACCGCCCCACGACTCTACCGACGTACTCACGTCAAATTATGGGCAAATAAAGGCGGGATTGCCGCCCCCGCACGATGCCAATACGTTCCAGTCAGGCGAGCAACGACAAAACCAGCCCCTAGCAGAGGCTGAGGTAACTACCACCACTGATTCAGCCCCAATAGATGTCACCCTGGAGACGGCAGCGTTTCTTACCAAGGATGATGATAAGAGGAGAGGGGCGCGTCCGAAAAGCAATTACGGTAATGCAGGTGTATTGAAGGGGAACGGGCGGGGGTGGGAGGGATCGGGAGTCAGCGGGCTGGGCACCAAGTACCACCAGAAACCATCGTTGGCCGCCGGCCGTCCGCACCGCCCGATCCCCGCTTCCCATAGCGTCACTTCCGGCAAGACGCCAGTGCGTCCTAACGAGCTCCCGTCCAATCACGTCAGCAGTGGTTATAAAGGTAGACAGCGTTTCATATTCGGCAGCGACGACAGGGGGCGCGTGAGCATCGCCGACAGCCGGAAGTATCCTTACAACAACGTCGTGCGCATGTCTAATGGATGTACGGGGACGCTGGTGTCCCCGAAACACATTCTTACCGCTGCCCACTGCCTGCACACTGGTTACAAGTTCAAAGCTGCCCCTTACCGACTAAAAGTTCACATTCCGCACAGCATGGGCACGCGTGTCTACTACGCACGCGCGATAAAAGTCTCCCGGAAGTGGCACAAGGTGTACCAACTCTCCAACCTCCATCGTGCCATGTTTGACTATGGCGTTCTGGAATTGCGCCACCCTCTGCGCGATCGGCGCCGCTTCACCGGATTTAATTGGTTCAGCGACACGTGGCGACGACCAATCAGCTTTGTCGCCTACCCAGCAGACACCGCGTGGGGGCAGCCATATTTGCTGCGTTCCACGTGTCACGTGGATCTCGAAGCAGGTTCTTTGCTACTGAACCAATGTGACTCAGCGAGAGGAACTTCCGGATCAGCGGCCATCATGTCCGTCAAGAAACGTGGTCTGCGCATCGTCGGCATTGTGTCGGCCGTTGTCAGTGACGTACTTCCGGTCTCACGAGATTTTAATGTGATAACAAGGCTGACGCTGCCCAAGCTTTGGGACATCTGTGACATGTTGGGGAGGGGATGGGACAGGTACGTGTGTTCTGACTACCTTCTCCGGAAACGGCCCACGCGGCCCGGCCACAGATATCTCTACCAGAACGGATAATGACAGTTCCATTTCCTGTTCTACCACCATTGAATTATTTGATTGTTTTCATTATCTTGAAAACATTATAACATCTATTACAAACGAGAAATAAAGTATTCACGCATGAATAAAAGCCATTCATTCGTTCACCAATACAATTTTCAGTTGATAAGTTGGTTTGTGCTCTTTTGATCTTCATTTTGAAGAATGAATGACTTACTTTCCCTTAATTATATGCCTAACTGTTAACTGTTAGACAATTTCATTCTGCCGCCTTCCTTATCATATAAAACATTTACACTCAGTAAACACAGCCACGTGAACCTAAATGAACGAAGTCTCTAGGTATCAACTACCATGTAGATATCCTACTACAGTCTGACACCTGAAAACGTTATATCCTGAATATGTTCCAGCACTTTTAGAACAGTTTCACATAAGGGTGGAAAACTAGTCTCAAGCACATGCTCAGTGTAGTCCCCTCTAGTAGTATAGACAGGGTCTGACAGTCAGCAAAGTCCCCGGTCTCCCCTGTGTTTACACAACCCACCCAATCCACATGGCTACTTTGAATATGCATTATCCCTAGTTATTCCACGATTTCTGGGATTCTGAGTGCTTTTCCTGGATATTCCCATGCACATACCTGTTGATATTGCACACCATGATGCCTGCATCATATCTTTTGTAAGGTGTGTGGTTATCCAAGGATAACAGGCACCTGGTGCGGTTATCCATGGATAACCTGCACACCTTATATGTCCTTACATGTCATATGCTACATGTTAAAACCCACGAAATTTTATGGGCAGGGCAGGGCTCGAACCTGCAGTCTCAGATCCCTAATCCAACTCCCTATGCATTGAGCCACAGGGACTGACGAGAAGTGGCTGGCTAGAACCAGGTCTTGATATGATATAAAGCCCGGGGAGGTGACGACTGCGGGCTGTCCCACTACCATAACCGCAGGACCCATTCAAACAAACCCAAGCCGAAACGGGCGCTCAGGGGTGAGACGGGGTAGTCTAGTGGGTAGCGCATTGCACTCAGCCATTAGAGGTAGGCGGGACGAGTCCCTGTGAGGGCGCATCTTTTTTTCGCCGTGTGCACTGTAGCTGTCCGCTGCCGGGCGACGAGGTGTGTGTACCGATCGTGTACAAACACTATTTTTCACCATGTGTCTGCTATCATAACTGCGGGACGCATTCAAACAAACCCAAGCCGAGATGGGCGCTGAGGGGTGAGACGCGGTGGTCTATTGGGTAGCGCATTGCGCTCAGCCGTTAGAGGTAGGCGGGACGAGTCCCGGCCCAGGTGCATCTTTTTTCGTCGTGTGCGCTGTAGCTGTCAGCTGCCGGGCAACGAGGTGTGTGTACCGATCGTGTACTAACACTATTTTTCGCCGTGTGTCCGCTACCATAACCACGGGATGCATTCAAATCAAACATGCATCTATACCATATTTCCTCGTTTATAAGCCCAGGCTTGTATTAGTACTGCCTACCACATAAACCTCCTTACTAAGTGGCAAATTGACCAGGCCTTAAGACGAGGATATACGGTACTGCGGGACGCGTTCAAACCAAATCAACAACTGCCGGGTGCCGAGGTGTATGTACCGATTGTGTACATACACTATGGCTGGCTTCGAGTCCCGGGGAAGGGGAACAATTTTTGTTTTCAACTTGAATTTATTGATATTCTATTGATTATCTTATGGTATCTTGGAATAAAAAGAGTAGTCAATGGATAATTCATGACTTGTGTGTATTAGCAAAGGATAATTACACGAGGGCGTAGCCCGAGTGTAATTATCCTTTGCTAACACACACTCGTCATGAATTATCTATTGATAACTTGTTCAGTATCCAAACACATGCACTGTACACATGGCTGAAGTCTATAGGGCTGAATCATTAATTGTCCTATCATTAACTATCTACGCTCGGAACAGACTTAGAGGAGACAGGCTTGGGTAATAAAGTTTATTATTTAATAGTGATAAACTTTGAAGGTTGTATTTAATAGTGACAACCATGAAGAATGAAACAAATAATAATAATAATAATAATAATAATAATAAAATACCCTAATAATATGTATGATAGAGTAAAATAACAATTGATTGGATAATATTTGGTTTAAAGAACAATTTGTGATTTTGTGGAGTGAAGAATGGAATGATGAATTTTATATAAAGGTGTGGGTGGGTGGGAAACGATGTGTGTGGGTGAGAGGTGAAGCGACGAATGAGGAAGAGGTGAGTGAGAGGTGAGGTGAGGTTATGGTGGAGAGTGAGGGTGAAGATGTATGGAGAGTGAAGGGCTGGGCCGAGCGGGATGTTTGAATTAACACTCGCGGTAGTTAATGATATTTCATTACCCCAAAACGGGGCAATGACCTAACCATTAACTATCTACGCTCGGAACAGACTTAGAGGAGGCAGGCTTGGGTAATAAAGTTTATTATTTAATAGTGATAAACTTTGAAGGTTGTATTTAATAGTGACAACCATGAAGAATGAAACATAAATAATAATAATAATAATAATAAAATACCCTAATAATATGTATGATAGAGTAAAATAACAATTGATTGGATAATATTTGGGCCAAACCTGCCAAGAAATTGTGAAGATGAGAGAAAAGGGATGGGTGGTGGGAAAGAAAGGTTTAAAATAATAATCGTAATGGTTTAATGAAAGTTCATTGGTAGATAGCATTGGAGATCATCTTTTGAATGTAGGACTGAGGGTGCCTGTAGATATAGTCTTTGTATGAATCTGATGTCCAATGTCCAAATACTTGAATGTCCTTGTCTATGCAACCTGCCCGGTGTGCCTCAGTAGCAGCGGCTTTCCTAAGGGAATGAAGGCTAAGTGGAGCCTTTTTCATGCCGAGAGTTTTTAATGTCTTCTGCCAGGTCCCGTTCATGTGTGATGTGGGGACTGCAAGCCTTGAGTCTGGGAACATGAACATGGGGTCTCTGAGTGATCTTGTTGGAGTATCTGTTATGACTGCTTTGAGTGCTGTCACTGGGCAGTACCTGGGCGGCTGTATGGCATAGATGTGTATGTCCCTTATCTGGTCGTACTGTTGTAATGTTTTCCCAGACTTTATGCGTACCATGCCAAAGTCCGACAGGAGCCTTACATCTCCTCTTGTGAGGTGGTATATATAGCTGTAGGCTGCGACTGTTGGGGGAAGCACCTCCCCTTGGCGAAGTGCTGCATGGTATATGAGGAGTATCACTGCTTTGTGTATCCGGCCAAGTGGAGTGTCTTTGAGTGTGGCCAGGATGGACCTGAGGTAAGTCATTGGTACCGGTAGCTTTGGCTGTGGGATGAATGACTTGTCCCTTTTTACCGCGTCGAGGGCTGCCACTACTTTTGGGTGGAAGAAAGGCTTGAGATCCACCCCTATGTAGTGCATGTGGCGCCTGATGTGCGCCATTTTGTTGAGAACTGTCCTTGGGCACCTGGACGAGATTAGGGAGTATTCTATGTATGCGGTCATCTCCTGGTACGTGGGGAGCTCCGGGTTGAACCTCATACGGTATGCAAAGGCGAGGTATCCCTTCATAGTTGACTTGCGATTTTTGATGGTTCCCGGGGCCCTTGCTGTGTCTTGCCGGGAGAGTGCTCTTTGCTGCAGTGATCTGAAAACCGGATCTGCAAAAGATTGAAGGTTGGATCTGCCTTAGGAAGTAGTCACAGCCATGTATTATGTTCATGCCTTCAATATGGATTTTTGAAAGGGCCCTATCTCTGTACTGAGAGCCCAAGTGGGCCCTACTAAGATCATCTGCAAAGTTATTATGGGCGCCAGGAACGTGATCATATGTAATGGTTATGTTGTACATGGCCTGCATCATCCAGGCCGCCCGGGCACAGTCCAACAGTATTTTGTCCTTCCCCCTCCCTGTCGAGAATACCTGAACTGCGGCTTCATTGTCACAATATACATGTATATGTCCCCCTCTGTCCTTTGAACCCACAAACGTATGTAAAGCAATGACTACGTTTGCAGCTTCAAGGTGACATATATTAAGTACATGGTCGTCTCTATGTGATACTTGACCAGCGTAAGCCGAGGTGCCATTGGATCCCCCTACCCCTGATGGGCAGGCGTCCACATGTATTGTCTGAGTGAAATGAGAAGGTTTAATGAGGCCAATGCCATTCCATTGTTCTGAGAACTCGGTAAACCAGCGTAGGTCTTTGCGTACTTCATGATTGAATTTTACATAGCGGCCCTTAGACGCCCTAAGAGCATCCAAGAGGCGACCTATAAATAGTCTGGCTGGGCCTATGCACTTTGCAATGTGCAGAAGTGCCCCGAGAAGACTCTGGAATTGTTTTCTCGAGACCGATCTGCAGTTTGCCAACCTGTGGACCTTGTCCTTTACCTGTGCAAGCTTGGTAGATGGTATAGAGAGTGTCATGTCGGTCGAGTTGATTACAATGCCCAGCCATGTGACCGCCGGAGATGGTTCTTGGGCCTTGTCCTTAGCCCAAGGTGCTGGAGTAACTGTCGTGCATATTGAAAGTGTTGGTGAGCGCTGTCTTGATCTGGGGAGACAATAATTAAATCGTCTAAATACATTCGACTATAAATGTTCTGTTTTGCTAACATGGTAACTATTGATTGAGCAACTCGTTGCATATGGCTGGCGCTTGCTCTGGCGCCAAAGGGGACTGACTTGTCTAAATAGAACTTTCCAGCCCATTTGAAGCACAATAAAGGCCAGTCCAACACATCAGAATTTAGATTTTTATAAGCTCTCGAAATGTCCAGACTAGAGAGAAAACAACCTGGGCCTTGTGCCATTATCTCCCGACTGACTGCCTCTACAGTCGGGAGGCTGTGAGTTTGAGTTTTGCCTGCAACCGTGTTCTTGAAAATGAATGCATTTACTGATTTTTCCCTCGGGAAGCTCATATCAGTGATTATTCTGCGTTCATCAGTATCCCGCTTTGGTCTAGTCATGAGTGGGGAAATGTGTACCCACTCATTGAATGGAGGCTGAATGAATGGCCCCTCTAAGCCATTGAGCGACATCTCTTTTTGAATGAACCCGTTGACATGTTTAGGATATTCTAGTGCGCTACTGTGATTTGGTGTGTCATGATTGTCAGAGGCTGGGCCCAAATAGCCTAGTGGAAAACCAAATGTGAGATAGTCCAACAACTCTAAGTGGTCTGGAGTATCATCAAGTCTGTTTTTCCATTCCGTCAGGTTTAAGCCTGTGGGAAGTGGAATGCGGGCTCCGAGAGCATTTGGAATACCGGTAGCCCTGACCTTTTCATAAGTTTCGGCCATCGATGCATTAACATAAGTAGTGTTGACATGTGGCCAATATGATTGTCTATGGGCTTTGAATGCATCTGGGGTAATGTCAATTTCTTGATTGCGAACATCTTCAGTGCACATAGCTTTAATTGCTTCAAAGTCTATACTCACACATGTTGCTGTTGTGTCGACACGCTGCGCGTCAAGTTGCAAGTGCTGTGGCGGAGCGTGTAGCCTTTGTGAGGCGGGGACAGGCGGGCTGTGGTATCTATCAGTAGCCTGCCCGCGTTGTAGACTGTCCTCCAGTGTATATTTGAAGTCTTGTGGAAGTTTAGCGGTGTTAAACTCCAACCCACTAAGGTCGAAGCATGATTCCGGAAGGTTGGGGCCGCCATGTTTGGCCCGAGGGCCGACGGGAAGGGGAGACCCGGGCCGAATGACGTCATCGTCTCCAAGATGGCGGCGGTGTTGTTGTGTCGTGCGAGCGGCCATATTTTGACCGCTAATAGGGGTGACGTCACAGTGATCAAGATGGTGGCGGCCGTGCTTTGGTGTGGAGGCGGCCATGTTGCTGTGTGGTGAGGCCGTGATGTTGTACACACCAAGATGGCGGCGCCCATGGTCGAGAGGCGTCGGGTCGGCCAAGGATTGATTGTGATATAAAAACCGACGATCTCGAGGATTTACAGAGTATATGTAACATGGGAACATATCCACAGTGTTATGCGGGGGGCCAGCAGTAATGTTGGTGCTGTCTGCGGGCCCCTCTAGGCGTTTTTTGAAGGTGGAGGCTGGTTTTGGCGATCAGCATTATTACGCCATTGTGGATTGTTGTTGTTGTGAATGGGCCTGTCAAACTGTGATCGACCGCCGTTCTGATGTCTGTATTTACGATCGCACCTGTTTGCTGGGTGAGTGCACAGCTTGTCGGCTTTGTCATGACAATATGAGCAGTAATGATACGTGCCTGCATGATGTGTCCTGTGAGAACAGCCCTGATTTGAATTGAACTGGTGGCAAAGTTGACTGTATGGGACTGACTGAGCTGACTGTTGTGACCCGGTAACTTGAGCGCGCTGAGAGTAAGGGACGTTACGGTCTGTTTGGATAGGCGGGGCAAAGCAATACATGTACCGTGCCTGCTGGACTTTATGCCAGTCTGCCCATGCAAAATCATCCCTCTCTACACTGTCAAATACGTGCTGTGACCAGGTAAGTACCCCTTTCCAGTCCCTCTGCTTAGCGTCTTTTGTAACATGTGATAGATGCTCCATCATGTGTTTATAGTTTTCAGGGGGGTATGCGTCAGTGCGTCTTATAAGAGTGGTAAGTGCGTCGATATATTCGAGGTCAGTCATGGTATTTCTAACATCTAACTTCTGTTTCAGCGTAGTGCAGCCCGGGCGGTCCAGATACATGTATGGCTTAGCAATAAGGTGTTTTTGAAATGGATTATTCAGAAACAATGCCTTACCATCTGTGGCCTGCGGCTGGTAGGTCTCCTTGAGAATCTGCTGGGTTATGAAGTTAGACGCACCAGGGAATGACTGTAACTCCTTCATAGTGGGATACCTGACTGTATCGTCTGGCTTTAGATAGTTTTGTGTCGGGGGGCAGGCAGGATTGAGGTCTAACTGGCGTGCAGCGTGACCACGTCGTGGGGTACTGTGTGCCTGACTACGGTCCCTAGATAGGTTAGAGTCAATAATAAGGTCGAGTTTGTCATGTATAGTGTCGACCTTCTCTCTAATATTATTCATATCCTGCTCTAGGACTGAGACCCTGAGTGACGTGTTAGACCTATTGGAAGTGTCATTTGTAGTATGGACGGTAGTATCATGGCGAACCCGTGTTTTCTGCTTTTGTTGGTTTTTCTGAGCAGGAGGTTGAATAATAGGAATGTTTAATACGGGTTCTTCTTCTTGTTGGGGCCTTAGCTTATAGGGGTTTTTACCCAGTGGGCCTTGCTTGCTAGCTGATCTCTTCGGGGCTTTACCTCTCTTCACCGCCGGCGGCTTTGCAGGTGCCATGTTGTTGGCAGGAAAGAATATTATGTGGAATTTAATCCAGCTCAATCCTTAGGGTATCACAGATAAGAGTTCATGAAATAAAGGGTTTTGTGTAAACATTGAGTGATACTTATTAGTGAGCGGTGTATTTGTAGTGTATTCCAATGTAGTGCAGGAGAAACGATGTGTGTGGGTGAGAGGTGAAGCGACGAATGAGGAAGAGGTGAGTGAGAGGTGAGGTGAGGTTATGGTGGAGAGTGAGGGTGAAGATGTATGGAGAGTGAAGGGCTGGGCCGAGCGGGATGTTTGAATTAACACTCGCGGTAGTTAATGATATTTCATTACCCCAAAACGGGGCAATGACCTAACAATTACCCCAGTGCTGACTTTTAGCTTGAGTGTAAATTGTAGTTAGTATGGCAGTGGCTGGTAAGCTCTAGACAGTCATTCCCTATAATAATGTATGGTCAGGTAGCTACACCATGAGTAGAAATTCCATGAGCATTTAACATATCCGAAATAAGACACTGTAAGAGCTATACAAAGCGGATCCATACTAATACATTTTCTAACTTTATTCTGAAAATGAGGAAGTTATATGATTGAGCCTAAAAAATGTGACGTCATAGGCTGCATCAGAGAAGCCTGCTGTCTGCCCTTACAGTAGCAGATGAACTGACCAGTATGTCAGAATATTTCTATTCAATATAAAGACTAACAAATTAAGGTATGATAAAATAAGGGTTGTCTTTTCCGTTAAGCTATAGAATTGAGACCAATAGAAATATCGATGAAAATCGATGAAAAGAAATACGGAAAGAATATGGGAAATGGATGAAAATTTGTGAAAAATATTGAAAAAAATCTTAAAATTCTCAAAATTAAGAAAACAAAAGTTAGGTTTTTGGTAGGTTCGGTCGGGTAACTGGAAACATAACCTTTTTGGCCTGTCATATTATGCAATTCAGTTGATTCTTTTTTCTCAGGCACAAGTTCCCTGTTTCATAGCACAAGTATATTGACAATAATCTACTTCTTCTTGCTTCTCCTCAATCGCAGCTTTTTTTCTGTCTCTTTTGCATTAAAAGTCGTTGCCATGACGAATTCCAAATAAACAGCTCTCAACGTTCCTAAGTAGAGCAGTGCCTGGTCTCCACTTTTATATATTTATATTCCTGTTTCAGTTATTGAGATTTAAATGATCGATCTGTGGATGACGGCCTGTATAGGGGGTTAATGATTGTGTGAAGGTCATATCTTGACCACTGATTTATTATCAAAGTCAAAAGTTCGATAAAAACTATTTTCACTCGCACTTTTCAATCACATTGTGATTTCTTTCTATCTAGCTCTACCCCCTTCCATGAGGATGTTATGAAATTGGTTGTGTTTGAATAGAGCAGAGGCGACATCCGTTTTTTAAACTACAGAAAGGAAGATACGAGTGGTGACATTATATATATGCTTCATTGCTCCCCTTAAGAAAATCCCAGTTTTTCACCATCAATCATAAAGTTGGCATGTCCGCTATCACAGTATCAAATTTGGGTCTCTTATCAATCACTATCTACACAACATTCTAAACCATGTGTTAAAATACCTAATCATTGTATGAAATATTTCTTCTCCAAAACCAAGAAACCCCAGGCCTTGTATATTCCTATCGTAGTAATAAGTCTGTGGTCTTTTTCACCGGTGGTAGGATATCTTTACTAACGATGGGCACAGATGAAGATAAGCTGAAGATAGGTTCGTGGATATCTTTGTAGAGGTACACGTTACTAAACCATAGGAGTTGGGTACCGTCTGACGTGGCGGGTGAGTCGAGTCGTCGGACGTTCCTCAGGTTCCGGATAGGTGGCAGCACCGATCCGGGTCTGTGGGGACATCTGACGACGAACACCTGGGTCCGTATATAAAGCCCAGGGCTCAGCCGCTACGTCAGAGGCCCTTCTGGCCTCCACACCATGTAAACCACTGTCTTTTAATATTAGCTGCCTCTTTGATATCATCCGGCAGCCGTGAGTGTGCGTTAAGTAATAAACCTAACCGTTGGCATACACTTGGAATACTGTCTTACTCTTTCTTTCCGAACCGTAAGACCCGAACCCCCCAGGTCCGTAAGGCCACAAACCCTTACACTGGTGCCATGACCAGTTAATTCTGGTGTATAGCCCGGACGTTATAACGTCCGAACGGCTAGTACATGGGTTAGACACCCTTAGGGAAGCTAACCCAGCAGGGCAATCACTTGCCCAAGAGAATGGAAATGGATCATTAATGCTCCAAGCCCATTCGGACTCGCAAGATGCGGAATCAGCATCTTGGAGAGATCCCGGACCCCACTATAATGATAGTGAAGAGAATCTGCCAGACTCTGTACGACGCGAACAGTCTATCCAGAGACATAGTAACTTAATAGGCCAACAATCGCTTGTTGACGAATTAAGTGATTCGATGTTCGAAGTTGGTGGTAGTACTAACCCGGAACATCCGGCACCAATGCGAAAAAGGGTAACATTCGGAGAGCTGCCTTACAGGTTACCCAGGCCCGAATTACCAATATTAGATTATAGCGCTATAGATGGCGACTTAACCTATGCGGTACCGGAAGGTGAGGAATTAAAACGACCGGATGTCCTGTTGTTGAATGAAACTTATGTAACTTTGAACGAGAATTTAAATACCTTGGTCAAAGCTAAGGATGAAGTATTCCATGAAAAACTTCAGATGGAAGAGGACCTAACTGGCATGCGAAAGGAATTCGAAGCCAGAAGGAGCGAGTACATGAAAGAACTCGAGAATGAAGAACTAAAACTTCAATCTATGAGAGAATCATTCAATAAAGAATATGATAATAGGCACATTCGTATCCAAACATACATAGATACGAACGACCAACTAAACCTTGATAAGGCAAAATTCGAATCCGAAATTCGCCATTATCAGGACGAGTTGGATAAATTGAAACTTCAGTGTAGTAAACAAGCTGAAGACAATGAAACCATCCGGGTAGGCATCATAGCTTACAACAAACAACTGGAGGAGGATAGACAGAAACTCACAAACGAGCTTCAGGAATTGCAGACTACTGCAATAACTCTAGATAAATATGTAGAAGCAGCCCAGTTAACTATAGGTAATATAGATCCAGCTGTGGTATCTACAATGTTGGGAAAGACATCTAAAGATGCAACCCCAATTAGATACAGCCCATTCGTTGATGATGGGGCTGACAAGAATGTGGTATCCGGAATCTACAAGAAACCGGATAATGCTGCAGTAAATGGAACCGCATCTAAACCAGTAATTCCAATGCTGGATACGATAGGTCCGGCACCACCCATACCAGATTTGAGTCACAAAATCAAAGCGACTCACGACGGTGCTACAGGGAATAATAATAATACACCCGTGGCACAACCAAGAGCACCCGGACCAATGAGGCATATGTTGACACCACCTTCATATTTCCCCCAACCCGGCCACAGTACACCAGCAGTACCAAGATTATCGAATCCAACCCCAGGTTCTGGTAATGGTCCTACTGATGGACGTTTTCCGAGACCAAACCCGCCACAAAACAATATTAATGGCGGTACGTATCAACCAAGAACATCTTCCTATGGATATAGAAATAATTATAATCCATCAGGAGGTGGTAATTATCAAAATGGTAATAGCTATAACCAGGGATGGAATCAAAATGATTCTTACCCTAGATATGCGTCTTCTGGAAACACCGGTTACAATAGCGGATGCCCTGGTGGTTCATCCGGAAGCTATAATAATAATGGTCCACCAGGAGGGAACCCTCCAGGCGGCCCAGGAGGATCCGGATCCGGAGGATCAGGATCAGGAGGAGATGGCAGGAAACCAAACAGGAGAACTTCTATGCCTGCAGGGATGCAAACCATCTTTGATAGGAGCCAATGTATCCAAAACCTTGGCATTGACTGCTACCGAAAGGGAGCGGACGGCATGGAAGTCATGAACTGGAGCATGCGAGAAGCAGATAGATTACGCGGATGTAATAATCCGGCACGTAGGCAGGCACGGATACCCCCTCCATATGATTCTAATGATCCATGGAAGGACAGGTATCAAGCTTTTGTCGACGAAGTCAATTGTAGTGGATGGACAAAAGAAGAAGCTCTGCCATATTTGATTTGTTGGTTAAATAAAGGCGGAAAAGTAGCTCTCAACCAATGGAGAGCAGCTTACGGAATATACGGTACCTATGATCAATTGGTCGAATGTGCCGCATACCTTTTCGGATCAATCGTTAGAGAAGATCCGTGGGTAAGCTTTAAAAAGAGAACACAAAAACCTAAAGAATCACACAAAGTCTTTGGTTTGGAGCTACAGGACTTGCTTTCGAAAGCACGTCCAAATTGGGCTCATGACGATGATTGTTATCTACAAGAATTGTTCATACAATTCTATAGTGGATTGCGAGATCCGGATCATAAGCAAGTGGTGTGGGACTCCTGGAAAGATGACACTTCCTTCAGTGATCTGTTCATAGCAATTGATGGACATGACATGAAGAAACGTTTGGTAGGTCTTGGACCTAGTCCAGTAAGAGCAGCTCCTTTCCAATACGGAGGTACACCTGCTCCGGTATATGATACTTCCCAATTAGCTCCGGTTGAATCGAATGAAGTTAATGAGGAAGATGAATATGTCTCCGATGAAAACGGAGAATATATTGGTTCAGTCCATGTGGCTGGAAAGTATTACCGACAAAAGCGGTATAGGAAAGTACATTCGAGAGGGAGAGGAGGATCTGTTGCTGGTAAAACAGCTTCCGGATCAACTCAACATGGCAGTGTAGCCTCTACGGCGAACTCAACTGTAGCAGCCACTGTTGCTCCGACTAACATGATGGAAACATTAATAGCCGGATTAACAGAAGCTCTAAGGAGACCAAGAGTTGATAAATCTCAAAGGAGATGTTTCAGATGTCAGAAACTGGGGCATTTTGCTCCCGAATGTATGGCCGAAAAGCCTGTTCCGCGTAAACAGGAGAGTGTCTCTGGGATAAGTACAGAGGAAAACTAGAAAGGGATCTCCCGAGGGGCAAAGAAGGGGATCCCAGTGACAAATCTTGCCATAATATCACCATCCGTGACGACGGTTCGCATTTAGTAACAAGATCGCCTAACACCGAGGTGATTGTAGACACCCGGAAGGTTAGGGAAGCTGATATAACAGGTGCCACGGGCGCACAGGGGAAACCCAATATCAGTAACGAGGCAGGCGGCTATGAATTAGCCAAGGTCTGTGGTGCCCACCTGCCCCCGGGTCATCCTTGTCTTGAATTCCTGAAAAGATGTGGATCGACTCCTGGTGTGAAAAATGACGTTCCGATTGTCACGGACATACCCTCTGTTCTAAACGGAAGGCGGTGGTATGTTTGCCTCACTGTTAACGGAAGATCTGCCGAATTCCTTGTGGATACGGGAGCTAGCCACTCTTGTATCTCCAGGGGTTTCTACGATCTTATACCGGATGAACATGAGACTCTCAAATCGGGAGGAAGTGCTCAGACGGCCGACGGCAGTACCTTGCAAACGTATGGTAGAACTTGTGTGAAACTACAGTTGGATGGTATCCATGACTATGTCATGAGCACCACCGTTGCGGATATAGCAGATGAGGGTATACTTGGGTTGGATTTCGCATCCCTGTATGGTGCTGTGTTAGAACCCCAAACAGGAGTGTTGAGTGTGAGATACCCGTATCCCGTAAAAGTTAGATGTGTACTGAGACAAGTGAGCAGTATGGCTAGTGTGGCACACACTGTGCGAATCCCTCCGGGAGTAGCCTGTGATGTGCTTGTAAGAAGTGATCCTGCAATGCGTAATAAGCCTGCAGTGATAGAACCGGATGTAGTTACGTTATCAAGTATCGGATTAAATTCTGTAGACACGATAGTAGCGAATGCATCCTGGTCGGTAGTACCTGTCTCCAATACTGGAAACACTACTATCTACTTGAAAAAGGGACAAGTTTTTGGAAATGTGACCCTTTCGGAAACTGTAACGGATAGTAAGCTAAGCTTACAGAAGGTAACAGGGGATGATGAAATTTCGGAAGACTTACTTAGGTTGTATGAAGAAACTTCATTAGAGGATCCGGAACACCGGAAAGAGTTCTATGATATGCTCTGTCAGTATCATACTGCCTTTGCCAAACCTGGTGAAAAACTAGGTACGACAAATAAAGTATTACATAAAATAGATACTGGAGATGCCGAACCCTTTAAGATACCGTATAGACGGTTACCTTTAGCAAAAAAGAGAGTAGCTGAGGATGAAATAAACAAGATGTTGGAACAGGATGTAATAGTCCCTTCCAATAGTCCATGGAGTAGTCCTGTGTGTATGGTAACAAAGAAAGACGGTACTATCCGTTTCTGCATAGACTACAGGAAGTTGAATGGAATAACGAAAAAGAATTCGTATCCATTACCGAGAATAGATGAAACCATTGACTCCTTAGGGGGAAACAGCTGGTTTTGTACCCTAGACTTGCAATCAGGCTACTGGCAAGTGGGAATGAACCCTTCAGATATGGAGAAAACTGCATTTTCGAGTCATATTGGATTATTCCAATATAATGTAATGCCGTTTGGACTGTGCAATGCACCTGCAACATTTGAAGCAATGATGGAAACAATTCTAAATGATTTATTGTGGAAAAGATGTCTTGTATATCTTGACGATGTCATAGTCTTCGGAAAAACATTCGAAGAGTGTTCTAATAACCTGAAAATGGTACTAGAACGTATTATTTCTAATGGTCTCAAATTGAAACCTAAGAAATGCCACATGTTTAGGAAGTCCATAAATTATTTGGGCCGCATCATCAGTGATGAAGGAATAAAGGCTGATCCGGAAAAAATCGAATCAGTTACGAATTGGAATAGACCTAAAACACCCAAGGAAGTGAGGTCCTTTTTGGGATTCTGTTCCTATTACAGGGAATTTATTCCGAATTATTCTAGAGTCAGTTACCCACTACAAGCAATAGCTAACTGGACTCCAGGAAGTACCAAGGAAAAATTTCCTTGGACGCATGAACAGGAAACCGCTTTTCAAAAGCTAAAAGACCTGTTCACGAGTACTCCCGTATTGCAATATCCGAATGAAACGGATCATTTCATACTGGATACTGATGCTAGTAATGATAGCATTGGTGCAGCTCTCTCGCAAGTCCAAAATGGGAGAGAAGTACCGATTGCCTTTGCCAGCAACACACTGAGCAAGACTCAGCGCAATTACTGCACAACCAAAAGAGAGTTGTTAGCAGTAGTCGTATATACCAAGAAGTTCAAACATTTTCTATGGGGAACGAACTTTACTTTACGTACGGATCATTCCTCTTTAAGGTGGCTACTGAACTTCCGAGATGCTGAAGGCATGTTAGGCCGATGGCTAGCCCATTTATCCGAATATGGGCTTGAACATCAACAGATTCAGCATAGACCCGGAGTTAAGCATTTAAATGCTGATGCTTTGTCTCGAATACCAATCCGGAAATGTGATAATCCGGATTGTACTGATTGTGGAGCTCATAGGGCAGTGTTAGCAGGGATTCGAAGACCATTCGTACCCCTAGTTGCCAGTATACTGGATTGGTCTATGGATCACATACGACATTTCCAGGAAGCTGACTCGATAACTGCGCAGCTACTGCAATTAGTACCAAAGGGTATACGTCCAGTTAGACCAGAGGTCTCTCTGGAAAATCGAGAAATGAGAAGGTTTCTTGCTCAATGGACCGAGCTTGAAGTCCGGAAAGGCGTGTTATACCGTTGGAAGCCATGTAATAATGGTGAGAGAATCATGCAAGTGGTGATACCACATGCTATGAGACATGACATTATGTACTTCTGTCATGGGCATCGGACCAGTGGTCATTTCGGAAGGAAACGCTCGCTAGCACGACTTTCCAAGAAATACTATTGGCCTGGCATGACACGGGACTTGCAAAGATGGGTAACCACCTGTCCGGATTGTTGTAAAAACAAACCCGGACCCGGGATGGGCAAACTTCCCCTATCCCAAGAACTTTTCGGAGTTAGATTCGCAAGAATCGGGGTAGATATTATTAGTGGATTTAATACAACCGCTAATGATAATACCTGTATGATGGTAGTGTGTGATTATTATACGAAATACACTAAAGTATTTCCACTACCGGACCACAAAGCAATTACTTGTGCTGAAGCTTTTGTAAAAGGTTGGGTACTAAGCTTCGGTGTACCATTAATGTTACACAGTGACCAAGGCAGAGAATTCGAATCAAATCTCTGGCAGGGTATGTGCGAATACTTAGCTATTTGCAAGACTAGAACCAACCCGTATAGGCCACAAAGCGACGGATTGGTGGAAAGGTTCAATAGAACCCTCATCCAAGTCCTAAAGTCACTCGTTAATGAACATATGGATGACTGGGATGAGCAATGTCATTTTGTGACACATGCTTATAACAGTACGGTACATTCAAGTACAAATTGTTCTCCGAACCTTTTAGTATTCGGAGAGGATTTGATAATGCCTGCTGACCTAGTTTTTGGAGTCGTAGGGATGGACCCTGAACTACCTTGCCATGTAGTTTTTGTGGAATGTTTAAGAGACAGATTTAGAAAAGCATATGAGTCTGTCCGAATTGATTTGGAGAAAAGTGCCAAATGGCAGAAAGTAGGATACGATACCGATCTAAAGCATCGGAAATTCCAATCCGGAGACAGAGTTCTCAGGTTACATGAACCGCTTAGACACATAAAATTAGCGTCTAATTGGGACGGTCCCTTTACTATAACACAAGTTATCAGTGATTGTACCGTAATTATTAAATCTGATCTTGGTCGACTTTATAAGTCAAATGTGGCTAGATTAAGGAAATGGTCTGGGAGGGAGACCTCCACAGAAATGTATGGTGAAGGCTCTGGAAAGATCCTGAACCAGAATCGCATAATAGACCAGGTAGAGAACACTACAGTGAAGCGCGGCCGTGGTAGACCCAAAAAGTGTTCCGAATCAGTGACACCCACGCCAACACCGATTAAGCGTGGGGGAGTTAAAAAAGTCTCGGCAGGTGAAGACAAAAAGAGGAGGAAAGGTGTTTCTAAGGCTAAGAAGCACCTAGAGAAAGCTCTTCAGACTGTCAGGTCCGATAAAGAACTATCCGAGAAGGGGAGATACGTTCGCCGCAGCCCCCGAATTGCCCAGAGGACTGCAGTGACCTAACCTGTATACACAACGAGTGTAATGTTTACATTTAGAGGAACGGATGACAACTGACCCTAAAGGCTTATTTGTCGCCCCCGCATGATGTACCAATGGGTAGTGGACGGATAATCCGGTGGATTTGCTTAAGCTTTCCATAATCTCCACTTAAATCCCCAGACGAGTCATCGGGGTGAGCGATAATTACCTAAAAACAATCAGTTTGTTGATGTACCGCCTGTAGCACGTGCGTTTCCGCATGACGTCACCGTGTCCAGTCTCGGCTGACCTCTCGTGACCCCGCGAAGCAACGGGGAAATGACGTCACGAATGCTGGCCTGTCGCCATATTGTTTTTCGGTAACGTCTAAGACGGTCGAGCTCGCTCCCTTCTTGGATTTTACCGGCTAAGCAAACCCCCCGCTGCTCCTCCAGAGTCTGTCTCCTGGTAGACAGACTCCGTTTGTGTCGGCCCCGGCGCCGTAAAAGCCGGAAAAAGGAGTAGTTTACTCCCGTGGGCGATTCCCCAGTCATGGCTGAGGAATCCGTAGCTGCAGCCAAGCTATCCGGTGACCCGGATAAGCTGACTCCGTCCGCAGAAGCTTTTCCGGAAGCTTTGTCGCCTGTTACACAGGAAGAGAGCGAGATGATGGACGTGGAGGAACCCACGGATCGCTCGTTCGAGGAGAAGCTGGCTTCATTCTCACTAAATGAGCCAGAGAAACTATTATCTCCACTCCCGGCCGAGGGATCCGGAGCGACTGCGAGTGCTGAACCCGCAGCGACAGAGTCCGAAACTACCCAAGTTGACGGACAGAAGGATGAGTGGAAGCCAGCAGTGGCGGAGCCTTTTCCAGCTAGCTACGATGGTCGCTACCTGTATGTCCACCCGGAACTGCAGGCACAAGTGACCTACGCGGACGGGACACCAGTCAGGATGGACCCGAAAGTCAGGATAGCTATCGAGGGCGTCATGGCTCCCGAACAGCTGACCAGGATGCCTCCCGAGTGGCTTCGAGACTGGCCGTGGTTCCAACGGGGACTTATGGTGGACGCTGGTTTCCGTGAAACCGTGTATGCAGCTAACCGAGCCTTCGAGCTCGGAGCGTATCCGAAGCCTGACAAATCCCTGTGGAACGTCAAGGCTACGAACATCAACTGGGTAGGCTGTGTCTGGGATACCGATGGCCAGACCTACCCACGCCCTAGTGCTACCCGGACGCCGTGCCGGACCACTAAGGAATTCCGGGAAGCCGCTGCTAACTTCGAGCAGTGGGATGACGGTTACTACATAACCGAACAGGAATTGGTGGATGTCCAGAACAATTCACTAATCGGATTGGACCGAGCTGCAGCCCTTCGGACGGTTATTGTCCGCCGTATGACTGCCGAACAGGAGGCACAGGAAGAGGCTAAGAGGGCCGCGGAAGCACCCGCACCTCCTATCCCCGACCTGAAGCTTGCCACCAGAAGCTCCGCCAGTGCTACATCAGCTACCGGCAGCACTACTACCCCAGTAGAAGCTACGACCTCCAGCACATCCGGAACCCAGGAACTGGAGGAAGACTGGAAGGTCAGTAAGAACCGACGATCCGCTGCTCGGAAGCTCAAGAATCTCCCGGATTCTGCGAGGGCCGAGCCGAAACCCAGCACCTCAACCACTGGTAGTACTGCCATGGAGGTTGAGTCGTCTGACGAGGAGTCGGTGCACGAATCCTCGGTTGAGTATGATGAGAAGGCCACTCCATCAACTCAAACCGAGGCCGAACGTTGGGCTAACGCCAAATCCGGATTCAAAACCCGGATTCCGACGTGTTTCTCCGACTGTGCGTACGGAGTTAAGAAGGACGGCTCTACCCTCTATGCCTGTCCAGACTCAATCAATAAGAACGATGAGTCGGATGATGAAGATTGGATGCGTCTTTCGGACGAGGACCCCAATCCGAGCAAAGCCTATCGAAAGATGTGGCTTATGCTAAACCACACCGAAGGGTATTACACTTATACCCAGAGGAGGAAGCTGCGTTGGGCTTTAGAGAAGTGGTACGGCGACGATCAAAAGTCCTGTCCCTTCTCTATCTGCCAGGATGCGAGTGATGTCTCGATCCGGACCTGGAGTACTCCAGCCCGGTTCCAACGGCATCTGGTAGAGGCCCACTTCCACCATCACCCGGTTTACATCTGTGATCCGAGTTATGGTAAGAAGGGCAAGAAGTGTACTACTAAGGTGCAATACAACCGACGTAGTGATCTGGCTAGACACCAGAAGAAATGCCACGCAGAAGGTTTGGACGGGGCACGGAAGCGCATCATGGAGCTTCATCAGGAACTCATGAAGGAGTTCGACAGTCTGAGCGAGGATGCTTGGTCTAAGATCCGACCAGGGGACCAAGTCCTCTGCGAAGTTCCGAAGACCAAGGATTCGAAACTCCGAGCAAAGATAGTCCTGACTCCTGGAAAGGGTAAACTGGACATGCACGAGTCTCTCTGGCAGAAATGCGAGGAATCCGGAAAGGATGCAAAGAGAGCTCGTGAAAGGAGCAGGAGAGATCAGAACCGTGGCGGCAACGGTAATGGTCAGAGCACGACTAAACCGAAAGTCAGAGCAGAGGACCGTTCCAGGTCCCCTCTGGCAAGGCACCCCGCAGAGCAGGCTCAGGGCACTCCGGTGTTCAAGAAGCCCGAACCTGCCGGATACGCTGGAGCCGTATCTAAACCTGGGAAAGTGAGTTCTCGAAACTTTCCGTCCTTAAACCAGGGACCTGGACCTGAGAGCCAGACCTTGGTGGTAGGAAAGGATGGTCGCCTTATGCCAAAGAAGACCACCGCATCTGCTGCCGCCGGATCTGCATCCGCTCCAGCCGCCCCACCAGTTACCTTTACCCAGGAGCAGTTAAACATGTACCTGCAAATGGGACTGAAACAGAATGTACCACCTGCCTTCTGTGTACCAACGACAGGTGTGTCTGGAAGTCCTAAACCCGGAAGTGGTCCACAGGCCGCCTCAACTCCTCCCAAGGCTGTCGCTGCACCTGAGAAACCAAAAGACGCTATTACCATTAAAACCGGTAATGCGGAAGTTTGGTTCGAGAAGTCTTGCCAAGGGGAGGCAGATGTCCAGAAGGCCATCTACACCCATTGGGAGAAGTGCGTTCGTGAAAAAGCGATCGAGTTTCATCAGGGTCTCCTAAACGAAACTCTGTTGTGCATGAAACAGGTGGGCGACGCTGAAAAGCAACGTCTCGAGACTCTCATCCGGGACGATGTAAAAGCCCAGGAGGTCGCTGCCGCAGCTGCCCAGGAAAAAGCAGCTATGGATGTGCACGTGTTGGAGAAACGTGTAAAGGAGGAGATCACTCGGAACACCAATCTGAACACTAAGTTCATGAGGGTGTTCGGAGTCGACTTGGACGAGTGGGACGGCACTCCCGAGTCGGCTCTAGCTCTTCTGAAGAAGAAGCATGCTAAGAAATCTGTTTAAGCATGCTAGGGTTATTTCTCCCATAATTTTTTTTTCCAACACCAAATGACCAGATATAGTCTTTGCGGAACCCTATAGGTCTGCGAATGTTTTATTCACTAGTGTATGAACACCTATGGTATGTGTTCCGGGTCCCTTTGACCAGTCTATTATATAATTCAGGTTGTATAACTTTTATTGCACCCTGAATAGCCTATTCGGATTTATAACTTCAACCATGAACAATCCGATAGTAGACTTGCTGCTGTGAGACGTATCCGGATGCCAGTTCCAGACTCCTGCTGTTACCCGTGCTAACCACTTACTAGGATGGACTTTACGATTTACCTCTACAACTCATCTGTACTCCCGAATGGACTTATATCAACTACTACTATTACTTCCGGATCAACCTATATCGGACTATTATTTACTTATGTCAACTAAGCTTAAAAAGGATTACGTTCTCTACATAGTTGACACATCCGGACTATTATTCTACAAATCTACACCATTCGGATATACTACAAACTTTAGCACTACTAGAGGATTGTGGGTAGCTGCCCCAAAATCAACTACCGTGTTCACTCTATATAAGGAAACTATAAACTTTAGCACGTCCATCCCGTGGTTAGCTGACCACACCTACCTACTAGTACCCGGAGGATACAGCAGAAGACTTCAGCAGCATTTATAATTCCTGTATATTGTATATAATGTCATATCTCTATTTTTCTATAATATTATATGTATGTGCATATCCACTAGATACATATTATGATACGGGTACATAGATATTTTCTTGAAACGGATCTCTGATTATTATTAGTATTCATATTATAAGATCCGTTAAACCTCACCAGAAAACACATATTATTGTCCTGCGAGACAAATTGTATAATAAGTATATTGATCTGGTGCTATAAAGGTTATTAGATACACGGTGATAATATATCATTATTATATTCATTACCACACCGTGAGTTTTTTTCTTTTTTTTCAAGTGTATGTTATAATTAACCCTATTCGTACTACTCACGAAATCTTTAACGGATTCGTATGATAATAATATACGACATGTCATTATATAGTGATGTTACTATAACAGTCTTCTTTAAGACTACATATTCAAATATGGTGTTAATAACTACAAACACACATACGGATGTTATTATGTGATATATTTTATTATCGACAGTTCCGTTACACATAGCTGTCATCATCACATGTATACGATTCATATTACTTGTCTTATTAATTATACCTGAAATATAATACAATATTATGTGGTATAATAATTAAATAGACAGTTCCGTTTCACATAACTGTCTCTTCTTCAAGTAATTCGTATAATATTTCAACATCCTAATCGTTATATGTAACTACATTTCACTATCGAATATATATATATGACATCCGGTTCACAATTTATTTGGTGTTAATGTTATACCTATGGTTGTACCTCTATTACTAAAGGTTTAGACATGTAGAAATGTTATCCTAGTAATATTATATGTATAACACCCTCCTAAATGTCTGGGGGAGTGGTGTAGAGGTACACGTTACTAAACCATAGGAGTTGGGTACCGTCTGACGTGGCGGGTGAGTCGAGTCGTCGGACGTTCCTCAGGTTCCGGATAGGTGGCAGCACCGATCCGGGTCTGTGGGGACATCTGAAGACGAACACCTGGGTCCGTATATAAAGCCCAGGGCTCAGCCGCTACGTCAGAGGCCCTTCTGGCCTCCACACCATGTAAACCACTGTCTTTTAATATTAGCTGCCTCTTTGATATCATCCGGCAGCCGTGAGTGTGCGTTAAGTAATAAACCTAACCGTTGGCATACACTTGGAATACTGTCTTACTCTTTCTTTCCGAACCGTAAGACCCGAACCCCCCAGGTCCGTAAGGCCACAAACCCTTACATCTTCAAAAATGTATTTCTATATGAGTTGTCTTCACTAGTCATGGGTTTAGACCCAGATGATAATTCACCTATTGTCTATCTTAGCACATGTCATCTTCAAATAAGCATATCTTCAGGCTATCATTTCCCCTTTATTCTGTTTCATGTTATCTTTTACGAATGGTGGGTGGCCACTCACCACTTTCAGGCCAAAGTGGACCTGTCTTCTTACTAAAATAGCTGTGCATGGGGGGTTTCCCATTATTCAGTGACATCACTATTTACCTTTATGGTTGCCTAAAGACAAGTCTGAAGAGAGGTCTGAAGAGCGGTCCGCACGTGGATGGCCACCGCCGCACCTGCTCTAGGTACATTTTCTACCAAATTGGTTTGAATTTCGTTTTTGAGCATGGTATATGGACATTCAAATATTATGGTTTAGTTACGTCCTACAGATGTAGTGGTGTGAAATACGTATTCTGCCTCATTGAAGCGTATATGAACATGATTAAAAACGTAATTGGAGGTATAATTAAATACCTTTTGTTAGCATAAAAAAACGTATTTGGAGTTAAATATGCATAGGGTTTGTCTATGGAATTGAAAATAAATAAATAAATAAATAGAAAATGGTCGAATCCATGCACACTCGATCTTACCACCTTTATATAAGATGTCCACTGATCTACAGACTGTGCTAATGGGGCCACATACAAATGAAACCAACAGATAGCTCATGGTTCTACCAGTGGTAGCGAGTTCGGCATAACATGCATATTTAAGAAAAATGATGGTTTTAATGGAGTCTACTAATGCAGATATATTATTAAGATTCGTGAAACAATTATAGAAATCAATTCGGAATTGAGGGAGTTGTAGCCATTTTTCCTTTCTTTTACCTACACCTTATTTCTGTCATTAGGGAGGTTTAGCAACTACGGCGTATGTCAGCTCTTCCTGATTTTACGCAGAAGTACTGGTCAATGCTGTAGGTATGTTGCATGTCTTCGTTATATTGACCACGTAGTGGTTGCTAAACCTCCCTATTTCTAGTACTTAAGGAGGTCCCATGAGAGATAATTGGTAGCCCCAAGTGAAAGGGGAGGCCGTGCATGCTCACTCACACATATGGGTCAGTGTCAGAATAAGTGTACAAAACCTGGAAAACCATGGTTTTTGGCCTTTATACAGCCATAGAATAAATTATGCTTATCCAATATTGTCTTCCATGGTCTCATCTTACAGAAGACATTCTAGCCTTTCAGAAAAATATCCATTTGTGTCTGTCGGGTAAAAATTCTTTGAGTTAAGGTGACCCAAAGTCCCAAAATCATTAAAAATTCTGTTTTTTTTTGCAGTTTATGTCATTTTGCACATGTCCTATTGTCCACTCAAAGACTAGAAACCCATCCAAAATTGCCTGTGGTATTAGGCATATATTAGGCCTACACTATTTATGTCAGTTTAGGTGGATGTTGATTGAGAATTCTTTACTATGGTCACTCATGTGTGGAATTTTACTCTTCGAGGCATCTGTGACAATAACTCTTAGGTCAGAATAACTCTATCAATAATAGTGATATAATGTCTCTATTACATGTATATATACAGGTGCTGCTCCGACCCTGGGAGTACCACTGCAGAATTAGTCCTACAGGAGCTAAGATAATGTATGAAACCTGCTTTTGCAACAAAATGCATTCACCTTTACATCAATTCTATGGCCTGCATAAGCATCAGCTCTCCTTTGAGCACCTACTGAATTATTTTCTGGTACTTTCGCCCGCAATTTACCATAGGATGTCAATGTTACTATAAAATTGCACTGTACGAACTAAACTAAAGAATCCCATCAAACGATAGTCCAACATTTTCTACCCTGGTTCACATGATTCCATCTTAATACATTGGGTTTAATCCCTCTTTTCACCTCTATATACTGTGAGTATCTTGCCTCTATGTACAGTTGAGCGAGCATACAGTAAAGGCATTATCATCATCACCATCATCATCACAATATAATCTGGCTGTTTGTAGGAACAAATCATCATAACCACGTCTTTAACCACCGTGACAGACCATCTTTTACCTGTGTAATGTCCCTCTACAAAAATGTGTTTGCTGGGTAGACTGCATTAATTACACATCACTCTGTGTAAGCCCGGCTAGCTCAGTTGGAGGAGCACCGTATTCATGAAAAGAACATGCTGAGATCGATTCCCTAAGTCAGCACGATTTTTTTAAAAACATATGCACTATTTCTTTTTGCAATTATATATACTTAGTACGTAGAAAAACGTAGATAAACATACTTCTGATAACTATGTATCTAGAGCCTAGATCAACCTTGACGTTTGAACGTCCACATACCAAGCAAAAATACGTAGTTGCGACCGAAATTCTACGTAGACAAACCTCTTGCAGCGTCCATCTACGAAATGGTGTTAACTTAGCTAGTGTTTACTAGGTTCTTGCCTTAGGTGCTGGGGGGCACATAAACTTCCATAAAGTGATACACTTCCCACGGTTACAAGAAAAGCTCTCACCACCTGCCACTCCCTTGCCGAGAACTGTCGACTTTCACACATTTGGTGCGAGTCTAACACATTAGGTATAGTCCAGATGTAGGAAGAGTCGGCAGCGTGCTTGTCCTAAAATTACAGATGTAGGAAGAGTCGGCAGCGTGCTTGTCCTAAAATTACAGATGTAGGAAGAGTCGGTAGTGAGCTTGTCCTAAAATTACAGATGTAGGAAGAGTCGGTAGTGAGCTTGTCCTAAAATTACCATAAATCCCTGTGTGTAAGCCCCAGCTTACATACCATTCCATACACTAGGGGCATCTCAAAGGAGATTGGTCTAAAAACAGGATGAAGCTTACAAAGAGGGTTTAACATTTTAAAACAGTACTACTAATGCTGTGATTTTTTAAGCCCTAGATTTTGCTTATTGCTTCTTCCAAAGTTGGGGGTGCAGCTTATATGCGGGTGTGGCTTATAAGCATTGTTTTACATTACATTAGTAGAAATCTGCATCATATAGTTCCATTCAAATGTCCCCTCTTGAAGCAAAAACATAGGATTCGGAGTAAGAATAGAGGGCTCTGACTACTGAGTACACATTCAGTACACATTCATGGAGCTTGTGGTGATAGTGGATAAAATGAATCAAAGAAGACTAGATCTGCTGCAGGGAATGCTATCATATATAGATGGCACAAAAATTGAACTACTCATATGGCACCTGAGCTAGGTGTATGAACATGGCATTTAAGGCTGGTATAAAAGCTGATATAGCTTTGTCTGATTTGTATTTCAGGGAATCATATATATATCCCTTCCCTAGTCATAGGGTGCCATTCATTCTGGTACGATATGGCTCATTATGTGTATATCATTAGGCTTAAGTTTCAGCTGGTCTCTCCTCTTTGGTGGGAAGGGAAACCACTTGGTTATTTAGTTCTTGTCACAGCCTGATGGTGGCAGCAGTGAATTGTCTGCTTTCCTTCCAGTCATCCAAATCCAAGTCACCACCAGTGTAGAATAGCTGCTTTATGGCTTCAGATGGAGCCACCGTGCTTGTCAACATGGATAAAATGCTGGAAGCATTTTATTCTTACACACACATATGCCTGAATTTAGCATGGTAAGAATGCACTGACAAGATTGAGCTTTTGCCAGAACATTTTCACAAGTGGGGTGATGATGAATATGCAGAAAGTGAAAATCTATATAATCATTTCAGCTCTTGTCCCAGCGAGGGGTGGGGGTGGATACAGATTCTCCTTTTTAAACCACATTTGGTGACACCTGAGGAAATTACAGCATTTACACAAAGGTTGATGAGAATCGGTCTGACTGAGGATCATCTTGCAAGTTATTGCCACATGGCATAATCCTCAGTCAGTAAATTCAATGCAAGTGAACCTTTGTATCTACCTTATCTCATGAGGTGTTCAAAATTCAATTCAGTTACCATGTAAAAAGACAATATGTAGCCATTCAGGATTATATGACTGGGTGTGAGATACAGGGTAGGGTTATCACATGGGTGTATGTAACAGAATGTCCCTTGGCTAAACTTATGAGGTTGCTGTTTCCAACCTGCTTTGCTGGTTTGATAGGCATTACTGGTAGTCGAACCTGCTGCTTTCAATAATATGGTTGTTGCGGGAAAGGCCATGCTCCAGTACCAGTGCATGAGTTTAAGCCAAAATGACCATGGCGAAAATTGATGTCAGACCATAATATCATAGTGTTATGTGTGCAACCTGACCCTAAAGGTTACGTACGAAGGAGGTCTAGGGTTTATGCTGTTTTCACAGCTGTTGCTGTTTTCCTGAGGGCTCAGCTTTCTTTCTTAACCGAAAACGCATTTATGCGTAGTTTGGGCCGATTTTGGCCAATTTTTGACCGATTTTGAGTAGTCTACTTCCTCAAAATCCACTGAAAGTCTTAGAATTTTTTCACTGCTGCACCTTGTGTTGGGTTCTCCATAGAGTCCAAGGAATTAGTCTCTGCCTCTAATACTTCTTGTATGGTAGGCTTGTAAACTTGAGATAAATTTCTGAATCCATGTGACCTGCCATTTCCTGAGCTATATTATTAGAATAGATGAGGAAAGGAGAGTAAAGGGGAATTAATCAGAACATTTTCAGAGTTCGTATTCTCATGTAAGCTTTTTTGAGAAACTGCCCTGCCATTAGGTTGTAATGTAGTTAACCATGCACTACGTGCACAGGTAAAAATGCATGTTACAAAGGACCGAGGTTCAATAGGCTGCTAACACTGTGCACTCTGACTATGAGGCAACAGCCCTTTATGTTATTTTTTCTCCTTTGCTTTGTGAATAAATTTTATTGGCTCTCTGTGTCAAGGACCATCCTATTTGATTAAACCACGGTGAATTGTAAACTTGTTGATGGTGTTCCCAACACATCAATCTTTAATGAATTCATACTTTTAGAAACCATACAATGTCAACCCCCTTAACACAAAACTATGTCATAACGTTTCTGAAAAATGAAGGCATCACCTGTTATTTGGTCCTCAGAGCTTTAGGTCACTACTTTTGGCACAAAGAAGAAGGTGTCAGGCTTTCATAAGCATGGTGGTGGGAGGGGGGGTTATATCTTGATAATAAGATTGCACTAGAGTAGAGGTCACGGTTTCACCATTTTAACCTTTTCTTTTTCTGCAGACAGAAATACTCCTCTGGTCGTTTAACATTGGTAGTGTTGTTTTGAAGGAAACACTCTCTAAAATTTAAATTGGGAGGAATAAATGCATCTGAAGGATGATGTTCAGAACAATACCGCCACAGTTGAAACAGCTTACCTTGTTCTGCACCACCCCTTATATCTGTTTCTCTTTTGTGAGAGGTGGATAAGCTATGAGGTAGTGAAGCAGGAGTCATGATCAGCTGAGCAGTGAGTGAACCTTGCACCATTAATGTTCACAGTGGCTACTTGGTGGTCAGTTTAAGTGGAGGTAATGCATACTGGGGAAAAGGACCTAACTAAGATTTAATGGTAAACTAGGCTAAAGTAGGTAGGTAGGTAGGTAGGTAGGTAAAAAAAGGGTAGGGTGGGTAAAGGAGGAAGCAGGGAGTAAGGGACATCAACTTATTGATGGAGTTTAAATAAGTGACACAACCTAACTGCAGCCCCTCCCCTCTCAAGGGTGGAGGACAGGGGAAAGGGGTAATACCTGAGTGCAGGGGGTGCACTGTCACACGGCCCACTCACTCACATCGGCAGCAGCAGCAGCAACTTTGAGGAGGTCACCTCACCATGAGTCAGCAAGGGGATTATAACCAAGAAGGGGAGCAAGCCCCCTTCAATTTCACTGACTGGGGGAAAGAAGTTGGTCTTAAAAAGGTCCATGGATTTACTGAGAAAGCAAGACCTGGATTCTGAGCAGGTTCTGACTTTACTCCTGCCTGCTGATGTAGTAGCCCTGGACATAACTTTAGGACAGTCAATGCTCCTCAAGTGTGCACTGGGACAACAAAATGGTCAGGACATAATCCCTTCTGGCCAAAGGTCAAGCAGCCAGACAAACCAGGCATTATTGGAAGCAGGCATGGTTCTGAACCAACTGTTAAAGGATCCTACTAACTCTGCAGCACTAGGTGAGCAGCTGGATAGTGGTACCAAGGACATGTGGGGTACAGGGTTACAGCCCTCTGGGGTTACATAAACAAGTTGCCAGTGGACAGAACAGCTTAAACAATGGAACCCATATAAATCGTGAAATTAAATCAAATGGTGCCTCTAAAGACTCTCAAGCACAAACTAAAGTTTACACATCGCTGTATGCAAAATGGATTAGAAAAATGTTTAACTTTTAGCACCTACATCATAACATTCTCCAACCACAACGTAAAAATAAATAACCAAAGTTAAACTCAGCGGACAGCGAAACGTTTGACTTACGTTGTCATAGACTTTGCGCATGCGCAGAGATAGGCTAAATCCAAAATGGCAGAAAAATGTTAGGGAGCATTCATTATTAACAACAGGGGGGTAGGTAGGTAGGTAGGTAAAATAGGGTAGGGTAGGGTAGGATAAGGTACGGTAGGCTATGGGGTGGGGGGCACACCTTATATAAACCTACCTACCCCACCCTCCCCTAACTACCTATTTACCTACCTACCTACCTACCCACCACCCCTGTTGTTAAAATAAACACTCCCTCACTTTTTTTGTGATCACGTGATCTGCATAAATTATCTCTCAGCCAATCAGAGCTTGAGAACTAGTTTCAAAACTAGGTCACTTTCGGTTCGTAAGTAGGTCAAACGGATTTCAGTAGCTGTAGCTATGCGCTGAGTTTACCCCTATATATACTACTGGGGTACTTCGGCTACCTGCACTAGTCAGGGAAAGGAATCCTCAGAAAATATACCAAATGCACCACAACCTATTAGACCTCATAGGCAGCCTTAGCAGCCTTAGTTCTCCTGTGGCTCTAATGGGTGCACATTTTCTAGAAGTATATTTTTCTTACAGATAGTGGATCCCAACAGTACAATAGAAGTGATTAGCTGGCCCTTAGATTAACTTGATAGAGGTGAAGGAGGGTGCTCCTTATTCACTGCTAATATAACTCTGCTGATTAAATGATCAGTGCTTCATTGAATATATAGAAGTGGACAGAACAAACATGCTAGGTCAGGAAGAGACACAGAAGTACCATTAACTTCATCATAAGTAAATCCCAAAGTCCTAGATCCTATACTATAGAGTGTACCAGTCCCAGATGATGTGGTCATAAGGCTGAAAACAAGAATTCATGACTTATATAAGTCTACGTGACTATGCATGTTGACATTGTACATTGAACATATTATTGATATACTAATTTAGAGCTTGCCTCATGCTGCATTTAAGTATTAAAATAATGGGAGCTATAAAATTCCTCTTTTCTCTCCCCTTATTCTCTTTACATTCTTACAGACTTTTCTCTCAAATTTCTCTTACTTCTCATTGGAAGCCCTGGGTCCAAATCAAATAATCCATTATGAATGGAACGGACTAAAACCCTGTCACAAGCTGTGGCATATAGGCATTTCTAATGTCTAAGTAGCTATGGAGATCAAACTTTAAGTCTAATGGAGAGCATATCCAGCAATGGACCTGATGCCCATTAGCACCAAGCTGGCGAGAAGCAAGACACTCCAACTTTGGAGTAAAACCGAACCAAGATAAATAAATGAATTACAACAACATGAATTCTTCTGTTTTTAGCCTTATGACATTTATATATATATATATATATATATATATATATATATATATATATATATATATATGTTTTGCTGCATGTTCTCAGTCTGATTTACCATGGTTTGAGGGTTTCCTTATACTTGGAGAGTAGTTTTGATACCAACTATGTGGTTTCCCATTTTTAAAATAAGGGAACTTTGAAGAAAGTGAGAAGCAGGTCATTCTTACCAGAACATATCCGGCCACCCAAAAAGCAGCATACATTATCTCATGAATATTGATTAAAAGTCATATATAATTGATCATATCTGTATTGTAAAGTAAAGGACAGTAACCTGGGATGATAGATAAACACCTTGATACACTTAGAAGTCATTCTTCTGTCCAACTGTCTTCTAATGTCTAACTCACTTTGGCTTATATAAACACTGATAAAGGAAATCCCATTTTTTATGGATGACAAGAGCAATTTGCATTAAAAGATATCTATGAACCAGAGTGTTTAGCCCATATGATAAGCCACATTTTAGTACCATTTGTGTGTGTCTATGTCCATTATTAGGAGACTATGGCCAAAATACCAGTTTCTCCGAGGACTTAGTATTATTCGCACCCTTTAGAAATGGGGTCAATTTCATACATTATGTAAGAGCTGTTGATCAAAAGACATTTTTTTCCTAGCAAGGAACATGTTGGGGTATTTTCTGGTAATGGTTATGAAAAGCTAACACTGTTTCCTTGGGTTTAAGCATTATGAAAGTGAAATATTCTAAAATATTTCTAAAAGATATGGATGTTTGCATGAATATTCAAAATATGCAAATGCAATAACCATCAAAACAGGAATTGGGATGAGGGGCTTGCTCTGGGCCTCATTTTGGTGCAGTTCCCATCTCTCTGACCCAATTATTAAGGGAATGGTGACATGTACCTACCCAAAAGGCATGGTCTAGTTTAGTCCCCAGAGATGATCCCTTTGAGCCAATCTTCAGCTATGGGCTCATGGGCTCACGCTCTTCCTCCCCACCAAGTTGAAACCACAGACAGTATTATTAAGGAGGATAAAATTATGAATCATGAATGCATGTATATGTACTCCTAATGAATGCATGTACATGAACTCCCAATGAATGCATGTACATGTAGTCCCAATGAATTCCCCCTGTGGAGTGGGGACCTTCATGTGAGGGCATGGAGGAGCAGAATAACTTTATTGGGGGTCTACGAAGGAGGAATTCTCCTTCCATTCTACCGGTGGGCATACCAGATTCGTAAAAGGCGACAAACTTGGGGTTTCTTGTGGCTTGCGGTGAGCATGTAGGCAGCTGGTGTCCATATGTGCGGGCCCGGGCATACATGCTTGCCTTTTGCCATGGGATTCCCCCTTAGTGAACCATGTGATCAAAGGTCGTGGTTTGTCTGGCCCTGTCTATGGGGCCAGGCAAATTAAAGAACACTTGCTATCCTTCGTAAAGAGTAGGGGAATGAAGCCCCGGTAGCAGTTTTCCCCCTCAACCCTCCTCATGGATGCAGTCATTCATCTCATAGATTTGGTCATTCATAGATTCGGTCACTGCTGTGTCGGGCAAGCAGCATAAAAATACCTGTCTAGCTGTTTGGACAAGCAGCTTTTAAATCCTGTCCAAAAAGAAAAGAAAGGATGTAAAATGAACCAAACCAAACCAAACCAAACTCCCAATGAATACCTGTACATGTACTCCCAATTTTGTGGAGTGTACATAGAGAGCGTCTGTTGTTTTCAGAAAAGTCAAAGATAAATTGTGTAATGCTACCATCTGATTTCACATGCTGATTTAGGACATGAAATTATGAAGACATATGACAAGAGGAGAATGATTCTTTATTACAGCTCAGGACAATAGTTCCAAACACAATACTTAAATAATAACTTATGATAATTTGATATATTCACTCGAGTGTATGATGTTTAAACATGAAGGTAAATTAAATAATTCAAAATATTATGTAGCTGTGAGCTGTATTTCGTGCAGACTGAAATGTACAAAGTTATTGTTGAAGATTACAGTGATATGCCTGTTAGTGTTACAATCATGATATTTCATACACTGATATTACCTAGTGGTGGGATTTTCATCAGTGAGTATAGAAAATGCAATAAAACAGAGGGTCCAGCCCATTTTTGAGATAGGCAACATTCAACCCTATATAAGATTTTATAAGTTAATGTCTTGATCGAGTGTACCGGAATAATAATAAATAGTAGGGTAGAGGCACCCTGAGTCGGACAGACACATAAAGTCGGACACCTTTTGCATTGAATTACATAAACGATATGAAAAATCCAGCTATCATTTGAATTAGACATGAAAACTCAGGTATCATACTCTCTATCAAATGAAGAATGACATGTAAAACCCCTGTCATATATGGTTTTACAACTGTACAAACCCAGGGTGTTTTTGTTATATTCTGAGGATGAAGAATGGTGAGTGAATGGAGATCCTGGTTTGATTTGTCAATTTATCATGTCTTAACCTCCAATTTTAAAGGATTTCTAAACATGTCAAAGGCAATATACACATTTTTGCTAATAATTTGACTTGACAAACCTGAATACATCCCTCATGTTACAGTATGGGAGTTATTCTTCTATGACCTTCAGATTACACCCACAGTCGGACACCAATTACACCCCACCTGGGACACAATTATATCATGATTTCAATACTTATATAATGGACATTTCATTACAAACAGAATCCGTCATGATATACCTGTACTCCTAGATCTGCATATTTAATCTGTGTTTGGTTAACCTTCTATCTAACACCTAAACTTAATCACTACTCACTCTGTCCATAGAAGTCATGCTCATCTGGGCCTGTAGACTGATCTGTTATAAGTATGCAAAATTAAACATCTAAGAGTATGCTGGAGAGGAGTATTGTATTAGCTTGGATTCCTTAGTGTTATATGCTATGTGCCTTTATGGAATATTTCAGATACAATGACCCATTGTGTCTGTATCAATTAGATAACATAGTGTCTGACTCTAGGGTCACCTCTGGCATGAGCTGTCTGACTTGAGGTGCAATTTGATGTTTTGGAGACTAAATATGTACAGCTCATTTATGCATAAGTATTGGAGGGTTTCATCAAAACCTCTTCAAGGATATTGATGGTAAAGTATTATGTATCAACTGGTGAAAAGGAAAGTAGAATTCATCACTTTTAAAGGTTTTGAGCACCAAATATAGCCACCTCCTGTGTGGTCAGGAGCGTCCGAAATGGGTGCCTCTACCCTATTTACCATTGATAATAATACATATTAATGAAAGTGTACCGGTGATATAAATAGTATTAATGCTGTTAATAACACATAATAATAAATGTGGAATAAGGAGAAGACAGTGGGTTTGGTGAGAATTGACTTTGTCAATATCAATCCTATACATGCCTTTATTTATAAGACAATAATATCACATAACACAAGTATAATACCATAACCATAACTATAAGACAATAATCACGTATAAATCACACAAACAATAAACAGTAAAGTTTAAAATTTTCCAGCACCACCAAGCGTGGTGTGTGCTACTCGAGTATACGAAGCCAATTGACCGTTAGTTCAACCGTTGGGGCTTATATACTGGAGGAGATTTTATGATGACGTCATAGATATCCATGCGCCCTGGTGAAAAGTAGTCCTACGATTCACACATTAATTATATATATATATATATATATATATATATACATATACTTGGTAGTATATAGTTCCATAGTATTTTTCACCTAAATCATATCCAGGTAACACCATCTGAATAAAGAATACATCCCTTTTCACTATCGTGGTTATTTTGGTCTCCCTCTGCTATGATAGGATAGAGTAGCCCCTCAGTGAATTGTGCAATAACTACATAAAGGTGAGCATGAAATGAAATCACACAATGGATGTGTTTTCAAGGTTCTCCTCCTGTGATCGGGTTTTACAGTAGAGTGCTTCTATTTCTGGACTACAGTGGTAGTTGCTGTAGGTATAAAACCAATGACCTAATTTGCGTCCTGCTGTATGCACTACAGCGGTCTTTATAGCCCATTTCCAACTAGGACTGAGCGTTTGGTGAAATCAAGGAATAAAGGCCCCCGATTCTGTGGCCGATTGTGCAACATTCATGCACAATCTTATTTTCATATATTAAACATGTTAGAAAATCCTAGAAGTTAATGTATTGGGTTGTACCATTACCTTTTGGGAAATCATTTTGTAGTAGCATTAATACCCTACTGATTCGTAACAGATAATGTATTGGCCAGTATTATATCAAAGCGAAACATTCTTTTGAACAATCTCACAAATTTTTACCCAGACAGTGTCTAAGGTATAGGCTATGACAACCCTTAACTGTAAACATGAGATTTAAAATGGTAAACATGAGATCTGAGGGGTCACTTGTAACAATAGGGAGTGTATTTACTTATAGTTCTGTTTACATTTACTCCAATCTTGTGCCTGAGACCCCACACTGATCAGATATGGATTGGTTACCCTCTTATGCTGTATTTACAATGAAAACACAGTGATATAAATAAAAATACCTGAAGTCTATGCTTGGTGTAAGGAGGCAGACAACTTCAGCTGCAGTATATGTGGATATGCTTAGAGTGCCTCTGAAGGCTCAATGGGAAGTAAGAGCACTAAAATATTGGGAAAGGGTTGTTAACTTTGAGGAAAATGGTAAAGGTGAACAATGAGCAGTTTGAGCTGACCGTTTCTTCACGAGGCCAGTAGGCCGAGTGCAGAGCGGGCAGGACACACGAGTGAAGAAACAGGAAGCTCAAACTGCTCAGAGTTCATCTTTACATTTATGTCAAGGTGTTTGGGTTGATAATTAATCAATATTTCATCAATAAGATTGAAATTAAACCCTTATTTACCCATCGTCTTCGCGAAATCCTCAGTGCATTGTCAATGAAACTACAATATTCACCTTGACATAATCACATATTCTCCATAGATGTTGCATGAAACTGCACCATCTTGACCAGCAAGGACAGGATAACTGGTGTACAAAATGTTAAAGGTTTGACATATTTGCTTGGTATAAAATATAGTCAGCTTTTGGAAAACCTGTCAACATCTAATAACTCTAACATCATAGCTAGTGCAACTGAACTAATTTTTAGTAAATATTCTGAGAAAATTATGAATGAGATTGCGCTTGCTGGGGAGGGTAAAAAGTTAAGAACATTCAAAAAATTCAAGAGCGAGTTCAGGCGCGAAAACTATCTACTTATAATTAGCAATCAAAATCACAGGACTGCATTAGCACAATACAGACCTAGTTCCCATAATCTTGGCATTGAGATAGGGAGGCATTGTAGGCCCCCCAAACCTGAATGTGATGGAGTATGTCTATACTGCTCTACTGGTGCTATTGGTGAGGAGGTACATTTTCTGACCTTGGTATAATAAATGCACTTGCAAAGTTTGTGTACACTGCATTTAAGCATAGGCAGTAGCAGCTTTAAACTACCCTCTGTGGAATCCAACTATTATTCTAGGTGCTATGTATATTGTACGGTTTCACCTAGTATTATATCATCACATTCATAAAATGTAATGTATAAGTTATAGGTATGGTACAGTTGACCAACCTAGGTTATATATGCTGCGTCTGTATTTGTGTATCTCTGTAGGGATTTTTTTGTCTACATGATACCTTGTAAGCGTGATTGTGTGAGCGAATGTGTGAGTGATTGTGTGAGTGATCTGTGTTATACAGAAGTATCTGTTTTCATCATCATCATCATCATCATCATCATCATCATCATCATCATCATCATTATAGATAACAACATAGCAGTCTAACAACAACCTCTCCTGTAAAAATCAAACATGTCTGATATCAAATTGCAGAGACTCCCAAAAGTAAAAGTCTCCAATATTTACATAACATCAGTTTGATTTAGTAAACAAAAACATCTTTTTGACAAAACAAGTATGTCTGAGATCGTACACTAAAGCATCCCCAGATAAACAATAGCGAAGCTATTCTCACAAAAGCAGACACAAACACAGATTATAGAGTGGTATTTGTTATTATTTCAAGGTGTAAATAGAAGATTGAGACAGCTTTCTGTTTATGTGGGGAAGGCTTTGTGTACAATCTCAGGCACATTTTTGTTGCCAAAAGATGTTTCTGTTTACTAAAGCAAGTTGACCTAATGTAAATATTGCAGACTTTTACACTGATGACTCTCTGCAACTCAATATCAGACAGGTTTGATTTTTACAGTACAAGACCCTGCGATCTGTGTGACTGCTGTGTTGTTATTTATATTTTGCTGTGTTGATGTTTATATATTGAACTCCCACCCAATCACAGAGTCTATGCAGGTGCAGGTTAGTTGGTAAATATGGCACACAAGGAGAGAGATCACTCATAAAATAACCTCATGTTTACAATTTTGAATCTCATGTTTACAATATAGGAATGTCAACACCCTATACCTTAGGCACTATAAATTAGGTGAGACTGTACCAAAAAATCGCGTAGTGGAGCCTCACCTTATGATCGGCCACTTTTACAATTGGCTTATGGGTTTAGGCCATAGAGCGGGTCCTCCATTATAACCAATTTTTTCTCGGCCTGATTTAGGATTTTGCATGATGCTGCCCGATGAGGGTGGGATATCAGAAAATTGAATTGCTTTTTCTGGGGACAGCTCTTCCACTTGTCTGATTTTTTTCCATGGTTCGTTTTTTTATTGGGTTCCTATGGCTCCACTATGCGATTTTTGCAGAGAATCGCAGCTAGTCTCACAAAATTGGACACAAACACAGACTAAAGAATGGTATTTGTTGTCATTTGCAAGGTAGAAATTGTATGTTGGGGGGAGCTTTTTGTTTATCTGGGGATGTGAATGTGTGCAATCTCAGGCATGCTTCTGTTGTCAAAAAGATGTTCATGTTTACTAAATCGAACTGATGTTATGTAGATTTTGCAACCTTTCACAATGGGGAGTATTTGAAATCAGACAGGTTTGAATTTTACAGGACTGGTTATTGTTGGACTGCTGCATTGTTATTTATTATGGTACTGTGTTATTGTTTATACAGCAGAAGGGTACCTAGCCCTACCTGATCAGTGTGACATCTCAGTCACAGGTTTGGAGTAAATATAAACAGACCTATAGGTAAACACACTCCCTGTGATTTCAAGGGACCCCTCAAATCTCATGTTTACAACTTTAGATCTCATGATTACAGTTTAGGTATGTCAACAGCCTATACCTTAAACCACGTAGTGGAGCCTCCACTTCTGAGAGGTTGGCACACTAGAACCCAAATCAGGTCAATAGGTTTGTACCAACATCAACTACCACTGTAATGCCGAATAATAAGCAATCCACTGTAAAACTGGTGCGCTGGGCTGACAGTGTACTATGATGAAATCTAAATCATTCAGTGCTGATAAAAATGTGAATAAATAGCAATAGCAAGTGAATAAAATGTCAATAGCACATTAATGGAATACCATACAATAACAGCACAACTAGAAGCCATTTAGAATGTTTATACGAAAATGGCAAATACAGTAAAGGATACGATAAATAGTGAACAAAATATCAGTATATATAGTATATTAATTGAATACCATATAAATATAGCACAACTATATAGTAGCCAATTGAGATATATGAAAATGCCAAGGGATGTCATATAATAACCACACTTTTTAACCACAAACGATGATAGTAGCATAGTTTAAATTATTCCCATTACTTTTTTAAAAGATTCTAGTCAAATGTGTTCCGAACATTATTATGACATCATATTTAGGTGTCAGAGGACCAGTAAATGGGATCAACAATTCCATATATATACAACTTAGAAATGGTGCCGGGCCAAAGGCATTTTTCAGTATCTCCTCTGTGTACAGAAAATTTGCCATAAATCAAATATAAACTAAATTATGGAGAATGGTAGCAAATAAAGTACATATATGGAGGAATGTATGGTCTATGTGAACATTTAGGGTCTTTTTTTTAAATATTTATTCTTGAGCCCCAACCATCGGACTATGCCACTTTCAGGGTTATATGCCGAATAGTGAATGAGCAGAGTAGTGCAACAATATATAATGAATGAATATTGCCGGCCGTGCGGGGTAAATACACTGCTGATGATTCGGCATAGCTCATTATTGTAGCGCGAGAGAATAGAGTACAGCATGGCAACTTTAAGCAGTTAAGAATGGGAAGCAGCCCAAATTTAATCATACCATAATCTAAACATAGTTTCTTTTATACCTGTAGACATAATATGCGTAAATATGAAATGAAGAGGACAGCATCACAATACATTAAATCAAAGATACCTCCTCCACACAATTAATTGTACACTAATAACATTTGTCATTTACTGCGCATACACAACAATAACAATACAAGTTCATTCCCTGACCATGAACAAGGATAGATTTCCTCATATCAACTTTCAAAATGTAATATTCTGTGTCTTATGCGTAGACCTGGAGTGAACACTATATAGTTGACCTAGCTAGCGAAGTCATATATAGGCCATTCTCCAAACAAAGGTGTATAAAATTAGATTCACCTTTTTTTTTATCAGATCCAGCAGAGGTACAGTCAACAGGCAAGAACCCCGGTGCCTCCATACTGCCAAGAACCTATTATTAGACACACATACCACCACCATCATCAGCACTATCATCTTAATCTGGAAAATATAAATGTCCACGTTCCTAGTTCAAAAAGGCTTCTCATGAAGGCCACAGATACCTTACATGTGCCCAATATGGCAGACAATCAATAAAATCCTCACCAACAATCGAGGCCATAATGGACATGGCAGCTTTCATATCTGCATCTTAAACAAGACGAACGCCGTGTTTCAAGATAAGCCGAATCACAACAGACTTATCACAAAGTAGACATTCTGCCAGACATTTACCAGACAGGTGACTAGTCAAGCCAACGGTACCTACACTGTAAAAAAATAACTGTTAAATATACCAGGGATCTTTGTAAACCTGAAAGTGAACCACTGTAATCATATTGCAGTGAAGCAGTGTAGTTTTTGCAACTGGATCTCTGGCAACCTTGGCACAAGGATTTCACCATTATTTCAATGAAATCTTTTTACAGTGTACAGCCAATGCCCGTATTATGGAAGCCGTGAAGGGCCATACCACAAAAAAAACATGTTGTTTCCATATTGGAGATCAAAAAGATCAAGTTGATTTTTTTTCAAGGTGTGGCCCTCCACGGCTTCCGTATATATTGCCTACATATTGGGGTTGGAACCACTATGACACAGCCACCCTCTTTGACAGGGTCAAATGGAGGATTTGGAAAAGGAGGGGGCGCGCCCCTTATTTAGCCCCTAATTTTGGCTAAATTCTAGAGTAAAAGAGGTAAATAAACTCTTAAGTACGGGAGAAAAGGAGGGGGCGTGCACCCCCGCGCCCCCTGTCTAAATCCGCCACTGATTTGAGCTGCCATGCCAAGCACTTCTGTGCCCCTTTTCCTTTAATTTGGTCCGTAATTGCAGTGCCCGTCAGAAATAGATGGCTCTGCTTAAATGACTATAAATTCAAAGTATATCCAATGCACATGCGACTTTTCATCTTGATTAGCCATTTTAGTATTTCTAAAACAAAGGTTTCCTATCTCCCTTCCACCTTGAGACAGACATTTACCTTCAACATATGAACAATCCTTCTCTCTGACCATAGTGCTAGCCAACGATATGGTAAATATAGAGAAATGATATCTCTTTCCACATCAATAATTATTGAAATGATAAGTAAACTTATTTAACATGACCAGTCTGTCTCCATTCAACATAATTATATTGACATAAAGAATCGTTCGTGTGCCTATGTAGCAAGCCCCGTTGTGACAAACATGGCTTAAGCTAAGGCAGTTCAAGGTTTGTCCTCAGAACAGACCCATCGATGCGGGTTGTGATGAGGAGGCCATTTCTTGACACACTACGACTGCTCATCCCCATATCGTAGTGAGCACTACGACTGCCCTTACAAATGCTATATAATAACTACACAAGTCTTGATCGCACAGAGCAGTCATAGTGCACTACCTACGATTACTGACACTAAGTATTTGGGTTTCAAATCGTAGTGCCAGTGTGCCGTCGTAGTGCCTTAAGAAATGGCCTCCAGCAATGTTTAACTAAGTCGTTTCCCTGCTCACCAAAAAGGAAAGACCAGCTTAAACTGACGTCCTAAACAACTAGTACCTGATTAGTAGGGGCATATGAAATGTTCCCAGCCATTATACCAGCATGAAATGCACGATTGGTCTATCCATTGGAATTGAACCCAGTGAGAGAAACACAGACGAATCGTGAAAGATATCTCAGGAGGATGTCTACAGAGGTTGTATTGTCGGGGAATTCTGGCAAAGTTATGCATTTGATAGAACATTTACATCCTGGCACATGCATTTCTGGTATTTTTCTTTGGTATCGACCATTATCATTGACAAATGCCATGTGTATAAGGTGCAGCCTATGAAACCCACCCTCACTGCGGTTTGTATGCTGTTCCTTAAGGTCTGCCTTACTGGGGCACGTTCAACAATTACGTCACTGCTTAGGGGGGGGGGGGTCTTTGGGTTCCTCTATATATTCCATACAAAAACATGGAACATGTGACAAAGGGGCGGGTGAGTCCTGCAAAATGCCTAAATAACAGTGACATGATTGTTAAACGTTCCCTTAGTGGAGTGAATTTATAGAAAACTTGACTTAAATTGCTCAAATCAAGCTCGAGCTGTGCCTTATCATGCTGTTCTTGAATCAAGGGTGCACCTTATTCACATGGTCTACCCATATCAAACAAGGTGTCACATATACAATGCTTTAAAAGGCATAAATCCGATTGGGCAATCCTCTGCCGTTTGTAACGCTTATAATAGGAGTTGACTTGAAACTGTCACTATTGCAGACCTGGGTACAAGTGGACCATGATTGGACCCCTGGTTGGATTCTGACTGGTTAGCTGGGTTCTCAACAGGGGGAGGTACTGATGCTGAGGCTGCGTGAACCTGATTTGACTTGAACCTGAACAAAACAGCCAGCCTGGGGAACTGCTCTACAAATGCCCTGCGCACTGGATCGCAACGAAGAGCATAGATGTATGGATTTACTGCACAGTTTAAGAAGAAGAGAAGGTTTCCAAGTCGAATAACCCACACCGGGGCTGCTCCATCCACATCTAAAGCAAGCCTTAGGTAGTCAGGCAGCCAAGACAGAGCGAAGAATGCAAACAGAAAGGTAGTGTACTTGCTCATCTGCAAGAATCTCTGTTTGGCTGCCTGACTGGGGAACACAATGACCCGGTGGTGGACTTGGCACGCAATGGTCACATAGATGATACTACAGGTAAAGAAGGGACACAGAATGATGATGCCAAGGGACAGAGAGATGACAAAATTCCCTTCCTCAGTCGTGGTCACTGTGCCACAGACACCATACTCTGGGAGAAATTCGACCATCGCCATGGGCGAAGCAGTCCAGAGTAATGCCCAATGTGTCCCAATCTGAAGAAGCCACATGCAAATGATGAAAACGATGATGGAACCTTCCTTCAGCAAAAAATTTGAAACTTTGGATTTGAAGTTGAAGAGGCAGCATCGGCATACAGCCAGACCGAGATGGCCCCAGAAGGATACACAGTAGGGAATGGACAGCAAAGCATGGCTGAACAAGCAGAGGAATGGACCATGTGTCCAGGTTTCTACAGTGATACCATAGATGGTCAGAGGGATAATCGTCACACAAGTGATCAGGTCTGTGAGTGTCAGATTCATGATCAAGACAGAAGCACTGGAGCGGGATTTGGGGTACTTGATGAATATATATGCGATCAACAGATTCATCATCAAGCCAAATACGGTCACAGCGCTAAGTCCAGAGACTTCGAGGACGTACTCAATTGTACCTACTGAGACAAACTTCTCTTGCTTTAGTTCTTGGTATGATTCATTAGATGGACTTTCTTTTGAAGATAGGGAGACGCTTTCTGGACTTGGGCGGCAGCTGGAGTTGCTTCCACAATCTGGCCAGTCCATCTGTCGGTGGTCAGAAGTTGTCTGGTTGAGATGGGTGTTGCCTTGTGAATCCATGTTTCCAATGTTTTGAAGTTGATTGCCATTAGCTGAAGGAAAGCATAATACTGTAGTTAGGAAATGGAGTTTAATTCAGCTTGATTCTATAATTTTGACCAATCAAGGGAATTATTATTTGATGTTGCGAGATCACATTAGGCCAAACAAAAATAAAAGGTGTGTTTCCAGTAACATAGCTCGTAGTACGGAGCCCCTAATATGACATACTAAAAAGATTTTTCTTCCTGCAAAATTATTCCTGCGGATACAGGACCATTCCTGTGGATAGAGGACCATTTCTGCGGATACAGGACCATTTCTGCGGATACAGGAAGATTCCTACGGGTACAGGAAGATTCCTGCGGGTACAGGAACATTATGAGGGTTTAAAATTGAAGAATTGCCCAGATAAAATTAAATAATATTGTCGAATATTTGCGACATGTCCTTCTACGGTCACTAAGAAAATCACCTGCAAAAACTGTCTCTGGGCCCCAAGAATTCTTTGTTCACATGCAAGAATAAATTTATGCACCCGTCAGAACTGTTTCTACACCTTCAAAAACTGTTTCTGTGCCCGCACGAACTGTTCCTGTACCTACCAGAATAATTTTTGTGGGCAAAAAAACAGTTTTTTGCATGTCCCATCTAGATCTCCATAGTGCAGGATATGGCAGTCCCCCACCCCCATTGAAGATAGGTACCTAAAAAAATCATCCTGTACCTGCAAGAATCCTCCTGTATCCACAAGAATCCCCCAGTACCCGCAGGAATCCCCCAGTATATGCAAGAATCTTCCTGTACCCACAGAAATTGTCCTGTACCCGCAGGAATATTTTTTGTGTGAAAAAAATCTTTCTGCTATGTCCTATTATAAGGGGTTATTTATGTACCCGAAAGAATTGTTCAGTACCCTCAAGAATTGTTTCTGTACCCAACAATAATTTTTTTTCTGGAGAAAATTATTTTTTGGGATGTCCTATTAAGGGCTCCGTACTACGAGCTAGGGTCGGTAGGTCGGATTTTTTTTTTTTTTTTTACATTTATATAGGAAATGTTAGGGCACATATCAATGGATTTATCAAATTCTTTGAGTTCATTATAAAATAATGATGGGAAAATGACAACTGTAAGAGAGGGAAAGAACACAAAAAGGATACAGGAAAAATCTTCAAAAGGTAATGATAAATTTCTTTAGAATAGAATTATGAAAAATGAGACAAAATTCTTCAAAATCACAAAAAAAAAATTAAAAAGTTTTTTTTCGCCCTGTTTTGCTAGGGTCGGTCGGGTTACTGGAAACAAACCTTTTTTTTTTATTTGGCCCTCTATAGGTATACATATACGGATATTTTCTTCTTTTTTTTTGATTGATGATAAAAAGTATAAATCAGAAATAATTTAGTACCATTGTATCTACCAGGCCAATTAGATGCCTAACTTTAGCAGTGGCCCAAGGATAAAAACGGGCATTTTCGGTATAATAAACATAAGGACGGCTGCTTACCAGATCCCTCTGTTAGCTCCCACGTGTCTACCTCTGATTTCGAAGTATCCACCCCTGATTTGGACCTTGAAACCTGAAAAGATAAGCAGAAAACTACCTTTTAACATTATCTTTTTGGCATTTTAATATGACTGAAATGTGTGAATTTCATTTTTGTTTGTTATGAATTCGGGCTAGAAATGGCATATATTTACTGAGATCATCTTTATTTATAATGGCTAGGGCTCTACTGCATGATATTCTCACCAACATTGATAACAACAAGTTAATTTACAAACACTCTATTGAGATCATGGATGGTTGAAAACAGAATCGTCTCTGGTCCAGAAATCGAACCTTTTAGATATTTTGAAGGCTTCCTTGCGATGTCATGGGTTGTTGACCATACAAAAACGTCTATTTACATTGAATGTTATTGATTAATTTTTTTAACATCCTCATGGGAAATTGGTAGTATTTAGATCACTTACCCCAACACAGACTATGCACAAGAAATAACTTGGAGATACTCCAAGGATTTTTCTGAGCCCCCCCCCCCAAAAAAAAGAAAATGGCCACGAAATTCCATTTGGCTCACTTCTATGATTTTCAACCTTTTATGGAGATCCTAGCCAACAAGAAAAATGTGGCAAAGACCATGGATAGGAGTTGCCACGGATTACGTCACGGATGACGTCACGGCAGCTGCATGACATCACTAGTGACATCATAGGCAAACCGAAAATATAATGGAGTTGCATGGTCGCTATGCTCCCGGCCGCTCACGCGGCTTGCAACACCAAAAAATAGCAAATTGCTTTACGGTACATCAGTTGCAGTGCTAGAGTATAGGAGGCCAAAAGTCGTTCAAACGAATTGAGACCCGTAAAGTGCTTTATGGCCATCGCTATCCCCACAGTTCTTCCAGTACCAAACAGCAGTAGTCCATAATGCTATGCACTATGGTCTCTAGTGGCCCTTGGGGTTAGGTCATGGGTGCAGAGATACCCTTACCCCCGATTATGAAGCTATCTGGTGGGCAGAAAAACAGGACTACAAATGTACCTGTCTAGATTGTCCTTGGTATAGGCCTACTTCTCAGTAGTTGGCACAGGGACTTCCTGCATCAAGGCTGCAGGTAGGTAGGGTCTGTTTCAAGTACCAGGGGGTTAACGTCTAAAGCTCCAATTAAGTTAGAATACCTAAATATTCTGTCATCTAATTTACATCTGACAATAGTAAACATATCAGCCATGACCATGAACCAACTTCTAAGAAAAAAAAAATGTCTTCTTCTATTTGAAATAAAGCTTGAAGCCGAATACTGCAGTATGGGGCATTGACCACTGAGTCATTTGTGCTAAGTAGCACAACATCCATGCATATTATTGTCACTAATGTACACCCAGGTGTATAATGGACAGGAGCAAATGTCTACTGCACATGACCTCATCAGCCCAGATAGAGGTCAAAATCCCCGAACACAACTCCATCTACTGCTAAAGTCAACAACGGCAATTCTCCCTATACACTTTAAGGTTGGTTGCTACTTGTTGAAAATGAACCCATTGCACAAGTCCCTGCGCAGGTAGGTTATATATATGGCCACAAGATACGTTTGGTCATTTTGATGAAAATTGAGTGTTTTATGAGACTTTGAAATCTTTTCATTTATGTCTAGATTATATTCAGCTTTTTCTGACTTTTTATAGCTTATATCTGTAGCCCTCAAATTGTATAAGTGACATGCTGCTCAGAATAGCTAAAAGTATAGCTAGAAACCATTTTCTTTACATGTTGTCATTTTACCCATAATGCAATGCTCAAAATATGAAATTTTGTTTATTTTTGGAATACTTTTTTATTTTATTTCAAAGGCCCCAAACCCTAAAATTATGCGTGGGACCATATGTAAATTTTTCTTTTTCTAACTGTTTATTTGGTCCTGGTATTACATTGTTCAGTTATAAATACTGGTCAACCCAAAGTACACCAGGGATGTGCGAAGCAAGCAACACCCACCTTTGCTATAACCAAAGACTAAGTTTGCACATAGACACAAGGCCATTTTGCTTAACAATTCTTATAAGAAAGGTACATGTATTAATGTAAGTTATTTTTTGAGGAATTTTGAAATAATTCTGTTGACTTTCAGTACTGTTTTCAGCCAAATTCTTTCCGTTTTTCCCTACAACGTTACACTTTTACCCAGAATACCTTGCAAAATAGCTAAAAAAATATTTTTGTAATATTCTTAAACAAATATGTTTTCCATGTATGAGATAGAATAATGTGAGGAGGCAAGTTAAAAGAACCGTCCAGGAGGGATTAGTACCAATTCTAGTCACCAGGGGGACGCCACTATGGCCTAAAAGGGGGAAAACATACCAAAAATAGTTATATACTTTTTTTTTATGTAGATTACTATAGTCCTAAAGGGAAACTGCCATTTTTGAGAAAAACTTTCCAAATTTGGAATGTAAATAGAAGGTTTTTTTGGGCATTTGGGGGAAGAAATCGGTGCTTACTTGCTACCTGGTGCTTTAATTATAAAATAGGGGACCTGACCTTCTGAAATTTTGGCTGTAAAATAATGTACAAGATGACGGCCTGACTTAGCTGGTTCCTGTTAGAACAGTACACGTGACCACCTTGTGATCCATTAAAAGGACTAATGATGTAGTTATGAGCACTGAAACGACTGCCATTCTAGAGATGTGAAACAGGTACGAAACAATCATTGACTATACCTGTTGGGTGTTTCACAAGGCGTCCATACTTGTTACCAGTCCTAGGAAAATATTATTGTAAATTTAAGAGTGGTCATAGGCTTATGAATCATGGTGTTTCTAGAAGAGCTTTATTATCTTTAGTCATATTTTTCTTATGACTGGTCATATTTTGCTGCCTGTTTAGAAACACTTACCAGTCATAACTACATACTTATGACTAGTTTATCATCAGTTTATCATCAGTAAAAAGTTTTAGTTTCAGTCATAGGAGCCAGGAAACCAGTGTAAAACTGGGAAACTACCCCTCTGTCGTCATTATGGACAGGGGAAAGTACCCCTTTGACATCATTTGGAAGAGTGTAAATCCCCAAAATTTACAGCCAGTTATAATGCATGGTTATTGCCGTAATTCTAAATATAAATAATTGCTGATTTGGCACCTATTAGTGGAAATAGGGCCCTATTAGTGGAGAGTGGCATTGCCTTGTGAAATAAATGCAAGAATTGCATGCATTTTTATGAATTATTCCATGTATGACATAGATACGTAAAACAATTTGCATTTGTAATATCCTTCCCTGAAATCTCCTCAAATAAAGTGAACTAAATGATATGAACTCAAGAGTCTGATATTAAGCATGGGGATTACACCATACATGCAGTTTCTTTCAATTGTCTTGTAAATACACATCATATTTATGCACAATTGCATTCATAGGACAGTTAAGCAAGTTAGTAGGAGAACTGAAAGGCCATAACTTGAATTAATGCAAAATATGCTTGGTATTATTAGGGTGTCTGCCATTAGGGCCCCCTTAATGAAATGTACTTAGAACTGATTATATACAGCATCAATAATTCAGAGGAACACAATTGTCCTTGATTCAACTTAAAGGGATATTCCACTATTCAGTAAATCCTGAAGATGGGAAATCCTTAACTATGGGTGCTTATGGTAGAAATCCTCATTTTTCAACAGTTTCTTGAATATTAAAAAATTGACCAGCGGTATCTTAGCTAAACTTATCATATGTGTAGTAGTCATCATCTATACCATGATCAAGCAATAAAAACAGGTAGTCATTGATCAAACAAAAGAGCTAGGAATTATTCAACCAAAAAGGCAGAAGTGAAAACTATTGAAATTTCTTACTTTTTTCACTATAGGAAAGAAACTTCCAGGAATTTGTTCACCAAACTTTGCTGGGATTAAGATACAATCCTTATGAACATTTTATGAGCAAAAAATTGGAAAGTTACTGGCAGAATCTAGAAGTTACAGATTTATGAAAATATTTTCTTTTTCGTCAACTAAAGAAATCTTTGAAGTAGGCCAGTAGTGAATCTTACTGCTATAGTAGGAAAAATGCAAAAGTCTCATATTTAACAGGTTGATAGTGATGAGTTAGCACATATACAAAAGGGAAATGTGCATAAATCAAGAGTTTAGGTGAAATTAGCTAGTTTCAATTTTTGGCCATCAGGTGACGATAGCATAGATGGTGGAGAAAGGCCCCTCTTATCAATCAAATTTTGGTATAAAGCTTTCCTATGCTGCTAACAGCCATGATCTCAGACATTATGACACCCTCGCGTGTTATAATGTCAATTCTATAAGTATTCTTCATCTATATATTTTGTCATCTCAGGTCAGAATGATTGTTTAGATATATATATATATATATATATATATATATATATATATATATAAATCTGTTAACATCATTATCTGCCTAATTCATGTTTACATGTTTAATTGAGCAGGGCATAATAGCCCTCATCAATTCTGGCAGCTACAGTGGCGGATCCAGGGGAGTGGGCCAGTGGGGCTGGGCCCCCCAGCCACCACAAATAAAAGAAAAAAAAAGGAGAGGGAAAAGGAGAAAGAGGGAAAAGAAAAGTGTAGAGGGGGCCCCAAACAGGGGGCTTGCGTTGCTCAGGGCCACATATAGTACCTCATCAGCTCTCACCAAGTCTTCCCCCCCTCTTCTAGACAATCCTGGGCTAGGCGTATCTACAAAAGTGGTAACTATGTGTCAGCTGTTTGTGATCTGTCTTCAACTCTGAGTTGTACAACTCAATTATACGGAAACTTTTGATCAATTTAAGAGTGGTCATAATTTTAGCAGGTATCTATGTGCAGTTAAATCATGTTTTAACATTCAGAAAATATGTCAAATTTAATGGGAAAATGCCTATAACATGTAGGAACCATGAACAACATGATGGTATTCTGGAAAATTACATTTGCATACATTTTTGATAATCATGACCATCAAATACCTCCACATGTTTTGACCCCTAGGGACACCAAAAAGCAGTCATAAGATTGGTTGTAAAAAGTTATGACTGCAGTCACAAACCAGTTATATCTCCTTGTGAAACAGATAGTCATATCCTACTTATGACTGACCGGAGATAATAACGGTCATAACTTTGCAACGAGCCCTCTCCAGTCATAGAAATGGAAAAGTTATGACTATTATTATCTTTGCCTTGTGAAACACCCAACTGGGCATCCCTATGACCCTTTGTGTGCAAAAGGTAATCATTCAGACAGGAAATATGATTCTTTCGTGGAAAATATAAGGATGTTGTGAAGTGCATGGAAACCTTTACCTTTATTTTTGGTCACCAATCTGATCATTTGAACACCAAAAATATCTCACTTAATTATGAACTGCCTTCTTGTTCCACTGGCCGGAAACTAAGGCAGTGGGAAATGAGTCTCCACTGAGCATATTTATCGAAAACAACACCCTATTTTTATGATGGTTTGTTTGGAGGGCTATTTATGAAATGAATGATTCTGACATAGTCAGTGAAATGTGTGAGATTATCATTGTAGAGGAAAGCAGCGGGTTTGGCTTATAAATGGTTTGTATGACGTCACAGTTGGGGGAAATAAATCAATATATGCTGCACTGCTTTATAATATACATGGAGGGAGTTGCAGAATGTATTCTAATCAGAATAGTGGTTGATCATCATCATTATAGGAACCTTAGGGGTTATTCGGCTAAACATTTAATAGGAGATAAATCGTACCAGACAGGGGCAAAAACAGTATCCAACAGAAGTGGTTATATACAATGTAGAAGTGCAGTTGGACAAGCACTAACGGGTATAGTTTAGATCAGCTTGCCCTAGTGTGACGCTGCTTTCGTCTGTAGTGATTCATGTTTCATCAACTATTTCTAAAAGGGATTTATTTGGATAAAGGTTAAACATAATATAATTATTTGTATGCGATGTCAGAATCTTTTCATTTGGTTCAGAAACTATCAAAATAGGCTATCATAAAAATAGGGTAATGTTGACTTTTAGGTCAGACCAATCAACGCTGATCCAACAATGTTTGACACCAGGAGGGTTCATACTACATGTACACACGACCGGCCCCAGCCCATGATCCTACTGTTATCTACGCTGTGCACAAAATGTATGTATACAGCAACAGGTTTTGTGAAGCAGAAAGTGATTTGTCAAAGCTGTGAAAGTCATAACAAAGATGTTGTTTGTGAACACATCAGTTTAAATTTTAACTTCTATGCATGTATACCGATGCCTCGGATAGTGAAGAATTAAATATTTGCTCATAGGTGGTACTATAGGCTACTTCAACAGTGCATGATTAAAGGTGCCTGCACAAGGCGATACTGTATTTACTTTTGGCTTGGGTGAAGCTCATGAAGATGCCACAGACCCCATATATGAGAATGTCACAAAGACACTATCAAAATTCCATTTCGAAAATGCAAAGAGAAAGAGATGGTATTATAAATCAGATTACTATCTATGACAAAGTTGATATCATTACCATTCCTATGATGTGATTAAAGAGTTTTTACTTTATTTTCCCAACTTTCTGTCTTTTCTGGAAAAATCCTTTACAAATAGAAATAAAATAATAATCTGTTACTTTTTTTCTTTGAAAAATATTTAAAAATACAAATTAGATGGACAAGTGCGTGAAAATGCCATGGAACGATTTGGGATTTTCTGTAGATGTAAATAGACTCTTTTAGAATTCAAAAATATGAATTTTCTGCATTTTTACAATGTTTTCATCTCAATGTCACAAAACGACCATGTTAAGAGTGTCCGTTACGCGTCCGTTACGCCATATGGGGTCATATGGGGTCATATGGAGCCATATGAAATACAGGAGAAGTTAAAATGTTGGAGATCCTAGCATCGGTAGTAATCATCCTATGAAAATTTTAAGGTTACCTACCCCCCCTAAATCGATGCCAAGGAATCCAATGGTGCTATCCATTTTGTTCTATTCCTAATGGTTGCTTAGCAAGAGGCCTTTTTATCAGAAAATATTCCGATTTCTGGGACAGTGATCAAAACTATCATTTTACAAGGTATTTTCATGATAAAAATTTCCCAAGAAATATTCATACCTATTTCATGAAATGTCTTGTGCATGTTCCTGAAGACCTATATTTTCCATTGCAATTGACAAATTATTAGAAAAGAAAGATTTATTTTTTACGATTTTTTCACTTTTATTTGTTGCAAACTCATGAGCTTGACCCTAATGAAAGCAGCTATCGAAATTAGGCACCAATCTACAAGCTTTGCAGCTTTATTTAACGCCTCACCTAATTGTTCCAACCCACACCTGAAGAAAGCAATTAAATCAAAGAACACAATCTCATGTAACGGAAAATGAGTAGACGTGAAGTCGATAATACCAGAGAGGAAATTTGAGTATGTAGGCGTTCCCAAATAAAATCTGGGCACAACTAAACAAAAATCATGATAAGGAGGCGATTGCAATTGCAGAATGGGCCTTGAAACTGACAGCACACGTCAACACTAATTGGACTAGGGTGAGTCTTTTCGGGGGGAGTTCTAGCTATAATATGATTCAAGTCCTCCAATATTCCATGGCTAACCTAAGGGTATCTTTTCTTCATAATCTCACCAAAGAAAAAAATCCCTTGTCTCCTATAGTAGGTAGATTAACGTAATTCTAAATAATTCACTGAATGCATTGTGACGATTTTGTGATATAGATGAAGTCTAGCTCAATCCATACCTGTAATTCATTCATTTCTACCTTGTTTGGTTGAATTATTACCATTTTTCAAAAAATATTTCCAGAGTAATCGTCCCTGTCAAAAATCCTCAAGTCAAATATAAGCAATCAGCTGTATTCTTTCGATCAGGAGTAAGGAGGTGCTGACCCCTACTGCATACATTAATACCCAAGCCAGCAATGCTATAGTTCTATGGCACCACCAATGTCTCATGAACATAAATATTTTGCAAATACCACTTCAAATACACCCCTCTCCCAAAAATCCGGCAAATCATATTGCTGTATAGCAGGTCCTATGTTGATGATGAGTGGTTGGCCTATCTATTGATGGTGGTTCAAGGGGGGTGCCCTATAATGGTTAGCTAGATACACCTTAATCCTACCAGTAAAACCATCCCAGAGATCTGTTTCTCAAGGGCTTCTTAGGCTTATGGAAGTGTTTCAAAAGTAAATGGGGAGTGAAACTTACTAGTAAAGGGTCAATGTAAGAGTGACTTATGACCAACATAAAGTAGCTGATTTATGGGGAAGGTTGAGGGTACACATAAATGTGAAAAATCCTATCAACAAGTGAAATCCCACAACATTTTCTAATGCATGAAGTTAGGCATATATCAAATGGAAATTCCCCCTTTTAATACCGTTTTCTATCATGGAATTATGAAGTAAAGCCATATTCTGCACCTAGGTGATCGATCTTACTAGCTGGATAGTTGGCCTATGAGTGACCTTACAACTGATCTTAATTACTGCCCCTATGTCTTCTTGACAGCTGTTTCTAAAGGACCAGTCTTAAGTTCCAATATGAGTAACAGCTTGTTCTGAAACACTAGTAGTCATTCCCAAATGACTGATCTTAAGTGGTCACTCATAGAGTGGAAAGATCGATCTTAAATAAAGAGTGCTTATGAAACAGGTGTCTGGTCACAGAGAGATTCTTAGGGTTAGCAAATTTCCCACTCTAATAATAGCTATATTAATTAAGAGAAACAATTGGAATATCACTTGATCATGAAGGTGTAGACTTATCCTGTACTACTGATATACTCTAATACACCATACATCCATTATAGATAGTCCAGGGCGTGTTTAATGTTGGGTCATTTAGCACTGTTACACAAATGGTGGCGGGAGTTAGCAGAATGGCTGTCCTTTCTACCTATAGGCCTGAGGGGTTTCATGTCTGATGTACCTGATCAAGTGTAAGCTTCAGAAGAAGAATATGGGGCAGTATTAAATAGATCCGTGTTGCAATTGTGTCTGTCATATATGGTCAATTCTCATGAAAATGGAGCACAGGCTCACTATACCTTTCCCCATCCATGTACACTTAACAGGGGGTCTAACTGCTATATTGTTTATACATTCACATTGCTGCTAACATTATCATACCATGGGTACCCACTTTTGCCCATGTAGTGATCTAATCTATGCCAATAACAGGGTAAAATGGGGATATTTCAAAGGTTTTTAACTAAAGAAAATATAAGTAAAATACATTAGGTGATTTATCTGAGGTACAATAAGGTCCATAACAACACTTTTCATATCGACTATTGTAGAATTGAAAAACGAACATTTTGACACCATCAGAGCTCATTTTCAATTATTTTCTTGTTATTTATAAGGAAAAATGTAGTTGTGTAACATTTGCATCACCGTACGTAGGTACACTAGAATGAGTTAAATGTCAAGAAGAAAAAACTCTTGGGATATATAGATGTCTCAGTTTTGATGGCTCAATGGGGGGCAATATAATATTAATATAAAATATTTCTAACACGCACATGTCAATGACCTATAGGACTGACAAGCATGTGGTGTACCCCTTAGCATCACCGTACGTAGGTACATTGAATCATTGATTAAAGGAGAGTAATTAATATTTAGCAAATTATTTCATAACATTTTAATATATTTGGTACAGGGAATATCCATGCAAAATATTGTCATAACTGGATGAAAACATTGCAACCTATTGGGAAAAATCATGGAAATATCACCGTACGAAGGTACATCACCATGTATAGGTCCATGATTGAAACCTATGCCATAGAATGATAGAAATAGCTAATGCTATCTATAAACCTGTTGATATACTTCAATTGACTAAGGATGAATACTATGGACCAGTTACGGTACCAGAAATCAATAAATTTGTGAAGATAACGACTGCAATGCGTAGACATCACCTTATGTAGGTACATCACCATACGTAGGTCCTGTTCCATAAGTGGGTTTAAATAAATGCAGCATAATCTATTCTTATCATAGATATAAATGATAAAGACCCCTAGCCAACATGTTGTTATGACTGTATGAACAAAATATATCAGTTTTCTTGCAAATAATTCTATTTTATAGCAACCCATGTAATTTGTTCATATGCAAGATTCATCACCGTACGTAGGTTCACCAGTTTTCTTCCTAAAACTGTCATAAAATCTTTAATTTTCATATTAGTGTTCCCAATTTTGTGAGTAATTAACATTTTATGCTGCCTTTCAGCCCATAAGAAATACAAAACATCTGAGCAGTTCAGATTTTTTCTCCTCCTCAGCCATGTGCTCCATTTTCATGAGAACTGACCACATACATGTTGCAATATTGCCTGTTATAATTATACATGTAATATCCTGCATATATATAATATAAGGCGCGTCAAATAACGTGAGGGAGAGTCCATAGTACGCCAGTGAACCAGCAGAAATGAGGGGAGGGTTTTCTATTGGATGGATGGGGTGAGCTACGAAATGGTCATAACTCCTTAAATTTCGAAAATCGATTAAATAGAACAGAAGTTACGTCAATTCTTATTTTCCCTCTCATGTCCACAAGGTCTGGGCACGCCTTACGCGCGGGGTATTACGGTACTTGGAGTAGATATGACTAAGGCTGACCCCACAATTCTTTCTTTATATTGTCAAATATTTCCAGTAGTATCCAGTGTTATATTTGGATGGATGCTTATCTTGGATATTAATTTTACAGTTGTGACTGTAACCCTGCAAGGCTTCTGGTATTTCTTGCCCTATAAATGATTCCTGGATCATGCTATTGACGTATGATTTCTCTGAAATAAACGTGTGTCTGTTGATTCAAATCTGTGTAATATAGTGGGACGGCATTATCCCAATTATTCCTATAATATCACCACTAATCTGTCCCGCCCTGTCCCACTATACCACTGAATATAGTATCTCATATAATGGTATATTCTGTCTTAGCAATTTATTTTTTCCCCATGAGGTGAATATAGATTTATATCATGTAACAGAGGGCCCACATCATTAAGTTTACACGGCTATTTATGACTCCCATGGGACTCCCATACCACAAATTGAAACCCTCAAACAGTTAAAGGAGCCATTGAATGAAGAATTGTCCCTTTTCTAGGCCTAGAGACAGAGCATCAGCTCATAGCCTACGAGGATTGGCACAAGGAGAGTTTTTCTAGTGGTTTTGGTATTACAGGTACATGTAGCTAAATCAACTTTCAACCAACCAAATCTTTTTACTGAGAGGACTACTTCATACAATCTCTACTGTGAAACTCATGACAAATTTTGAATTTATACTATGCTAATACCTCACGTTGAGGCGCAACTCGCATATAAGACGCACCCGGGTTTAAGGAATAGCTAATGTGCGCAGTCAGGGCTTGATTTTAGCCAATTTAGTACTGTTCAGGGGCCATCCATAAATGACGTCATGCAAAATTTGACCATTTTGACCCCCCTCCCCTTCTCAATCAAATATGACATGACTATGTTCTCCTAAGGTCTCAGCATTAAAAATATCATACCAACCCATTTTGTTCCCTGAATGATACTTCGCCAATTTGGCGAATTTCTTATGCAAATTCATCAGCCAAAATAGCTTTTGATTCACTATTGGAGATACAACCGAGGAAGCGGATTGACCTATGGGTGCGGCTATTGCTTAAGATGATTACCAACGGTTAACAGCTATCAGATGGGTACCAACTGCCCCCCCCCCCACCCCCCGAGAGGACCGTAGTGAAGAGTCGGGATAATTTCATTGGCTTATAATCAGACCAGCTGAGTCGTTAACTTTATCCTTTAAATATGCTGATATCCTAGATAATATGCTAATATGCCCTTGTTAAGCCACTGTATGTAGTTACCCTTTCCCAGTCAATCACGATTCCATCAACTATTCCATCTTTTATTTACAGAACGGTGAGGGAATAATCATTTAGTAAAATAACGTCTAAGGAATCATGACGACTTCAGCACTTTACTTGTACCATTCAACCTCCCAAAACCACATGGTGGGTTTCATGAAAGGTTCAGCTGAACCGGGTTATATGTATTATATCATGGTTGTCGACGTTTTAGGTTCATACTTGTAGCTTAAAGGTGTGCACTTCATCATGACTAGAAAGAATAATTTTGACACTGGAACAAAACATACCTTGACAGCAAGTTGACCATGATATAAAAGCAATATGTGACACTTATTGATGCACCTGTTGGTGTTAGTCCCAGGTATATCCACTCACCTATGGCTCATGGATATATCTGGGACTAACACCTACATGTGTTTCAGTAATTGTTATATATCCCCTAAATAGAATCAGGTTGTGAAGACTACTGTGGCTATAAGAAATCATATCAGCCTATCGGATATTATGTTGGTTCCCTGAAGCTAAAACCAGATTGAAAGGATTTTGTATGACAGGTGAACATAGATGGTTTACAGGATTTAAGAGCAGAATGACAAGTGACCTTTTTTCTATACCTATATAGAATTGGATTACACCATCCATTAGCAATAATTAATACTTTGTCTTTCTTTAGAACGATTTAACATAGTTACTTCGTTTCTAGGTCGAGATGAGCACATCTATTCATAATCAGTCATATACGTCATGGGTAGTGCCTTTGATTTAAACGAGCGACTTGTATCGTAGTGACCACTTGCTCTTGTTACTAAATGCAAAAAAGGCAAAAAGGCGATACGATCTAACAATAACATTGTGGGAAGGATATTAGGGAAAATTTACTGTTTTACAATTCCCCGAGGCCGTAATTGAATGCCATTAGTAAAGATCAATATTGACAATCTCAATTGCACTAAATTACATCGATAAGTTCAGATTAGGTATTTCAGAAATTGATCTGAAAATGAGCCGGCAGGCAGAAAGGGTAATCGAAGGACAGATCTAAGATATAAATTCTCCCTGAGCCATGAATATGGTGGTATTTAAGACAGCAAATGTCCGAATATTACCACAATCAAGGTTCAAACAGGCTCTGTTCATTCAAACTACATTCTTAATATTTGAAATCAGGAAACATTTCATGAAAGTGGAATATATATGGCAAGTACATTATTTAGAATTAGGATAAAGGCCTGTAGGACTCAGTATGGAGGCCTAGCGGAACCGCAGTTTTGAATTTCGCTGGTTGAGGTAAAAGACTTACCATGATGGGTACCTTGTCCCTGGTTAACACCCACTTCCAGGGACTTGCTGGTCCCATCATATCAGTTCTTATCAGAATGTGTCGCTGGAACCAGCTCCAGACCAGCTAGTGGCCAATAGAGAGATTGCTCAAAACAAATGTTACACTTATTTTTTTTTACTCAATTTAAGCAATGTATCCCTAAATAATCTAGCATGGAAGATTCTTTCTTTTTTTTATCTCTTTATAATAATTTCAGCCGCCAGGTGTTAGATAATCATTAAAGGTTAAATGACAACATACCCCCTCTCTAGGCAAGAGGTGCCAGTGGCAAAGAAGTTTTTCAGTGCTTGGTGATGGTGTATGGGCTGGAACAGCTAACGGGCAGTGAAGACTTCTTGAGTAGCGCTGTCCGCTGCAGATGTTGTCCTGGAGCAGTTGATAAGGATGCGACCACGGCAGGATGTGCCAGACAGTGAAGTGATCAACAGGTAAACCTACCGAGCCGGAGATGGCTCAGATTGGTCATCTCATGGTGTGGTATCATGACAACCAGGGCCGCCAGAGGCATGACAGGCAGCACCAAAGTGTGTAGGTGGGCGATGGAAGTCAGTCCAGGTAGCTCCCTGCCATGCCAACCCCCTCCCACCCTTTTAAGTGGGGGTTGGGGTCTTTTGTGCTTTTCATTTTCACTGGCTTTCTTTTCCAACTTTCTAGGTCCTATAGCAATTTCGATCTAAGTTAATTTCTAAGAATATGAGTGGGCTGTAACAGTTCGTACAGTCTGCATATCATTTCAAATTAGAATATGTTCACCTCAAGTCCTCCGCATACCTGACCTTCCCTGAATAGAGTCAAATAAAATCTGTTTGATGTTGAAACATTATCGCGAACTGGTTGAACATGAAGAATATTTTCACAAGAAAGCAAACTCAATAAATCTTACTATAGTATAGGTCATAACTATCATGCTACATTATTTATTGCTGAAATACATTAACTTAATTAATTAACACTCAGCTATTGACAATTAAGAACAAAGTAGAAAGAATGAAAATGTTTACAGGGACAATGATTGGTGTTACAGAGGGACATTGCATGTCGATGTTGTTTAAATTCAAGTATGTAAGGTGTGTTCCTCTAACCGAGGGCCCTATTCCAGCACACTAACTTCGAGGAAACACTCTTTCTTATTGAGGTTTAGCCCAAAATATCTTATTTATTAATCTGGAAACAATAGATCCTCGCTTAAAGAAATATTTGGAAATAATTTTGAAATTTAATAAGCTATTTGAGGGAAAAATAATCTTCATTGGAGTTATTTTGGTCAACATGAACCGTTGCTTAGGCAGGTATTCCTAAAAGGAGCCCTTATGTAGGCCTAGTACCTTTGACAACCACACATAAAAATTATGTCCGACAGATCCGACTATTATTCCACCAGTTACTTACCAATACAAATACGGATGCAAAATGTATCTGTAAAAAAAGAAAAGAAATTCCCTTGTTTCTTTTTTTTTCATGATCAGCCTGGACATGGTCAAGCTTCTTGACCCTTTAGTTGGATGTGGGTCACGTTGTGTGCTGCTGTCCTGGGGAGGTGCTTAGAGTAATTACAGATTCTCATATTCCAACAAGTAATCCTGTAGCCTACTCATGCACAATGACAAATAACTCTTAAAACCGCAAAACCGTAGATGGTCTAGAGAATCGATGTCCTGAAGTATTTGGTACTTACATGACATCTACATTACATTACATTATAACAGCATGTCTTGTTTTGACCTTGAATGGTTCTTAGAAATGGTCAAAGGTCAACCAAAACGGTTGGTTTCCCCGAGCATGTGTAAGTCCATTTGATTCTGTTCTGCCATTTTATGAACAATTTAACATGAGAAGTGAAATTTCTACATTTTGGGGGTAAAAACGTCACATGCTTCAAGATCTAAAGAAATTCAAGTTTCAAATCAATTCTATATAGACAGGCATTATAGAAATGACCTTGTTATAGGGGCCAATATAAGGTCAATTCAGAAGAAAAGTGAGCTATCAGGCTGAAAATGCTAATACCGCAAATTACAATGGTCCATTATCTTGGATATACTGATAGGGAGAATCTGATCAAAGGCAGTACTAGAATGTAACCTACTTGTCAACATGGTATTTAGACACAGGGTAGTAGTCAGCATAGGTTATACTATTATTATTCAGTAAAAAAAGTTGAAATCTCCGAGGTTAAGTGCGACATTGCGACTGATCCATATACCGGTCGTCGTCTTTGTTTCTTTGTTTAGGCTAATCTTATCAGCTGCAGGTGTCCTCAGGTTCATGCATTTAACCGGGGGATTATACACGGGACTCGCAGACAGTTACTAATGAAGTTCCAACACAGAAAAACAAACATCCACTGGAAGAGTCATTTCAGGCCCAGGACGGTGTTTCGAAAGGATTGGGAATTGGATTCTAACTGTAGCTAACTCATCTTCTACTTCCCTGAGACCTATTTCACAAATACTATGTACGAGTGATATTGATATACGAGTAACATTACTCATAAAGTAGTCTTAAGATCAATCATTGGCCCCATTGGTCGTATCTACATAGGTTACTAATATCTAGCTGCAGTTTGAAGTGTTTCACAACTAAGTGGGGAGTGAAGCTGACGAGTAAGGGTGCAATGTACGAGAGACATATAGGACCAACATAAAGGTGTTTCTAAAGCCAGATTTATGGGTACCTAAAAGGTCCACATAAATATGTAAAATCTTAAAACTAAAAGTAATATAGCATTATATTTAAGGTAGGAAGTTAGTAATTACAGTCATAATTTTTTTTGTGTTTTCTCATGGGACATTTCAACATGTTTTTGGCTGTAAATGTGTGAAATTCTCTTGCAACTGTTCCCCTATCTTATTTGACTAGACTGGTGATAATTGGTCTTCAGACACATTTTGCTGAGTGAGAGCTGTACTAGTTAACTCCGTTTCTAAAGCACTGATTCTAAGTTTCAACTTGTGACATATGTCAGACATTACGAGTAATGCTTGTGGAACACTTATACTGTAATGGAATTAACTTTCTCTGAATTAGACAGTAGTGCGAAAAGTGGGAGTTGTGGTTCCATGATTGGTCACAACTGAGTGTTTCAGGGCTGAATGATATATTACTTAGGCCACAGGATTGGAGGAAGGAACTAGCTGGGAATGGGTTCTTACTTGGGAAGTACACACTGATTCTGGACCACTTCTCTCATCACTTAACCACTTCTCTCATCAATTATTATTTGGTAGCACAACAGTAAATTAACTTCCTAAGGTGGGTTAGTTCTGTTTTGTGAATAGCTCCTCTGACAGAACAAATTCCCAATCTTTTAGAAACACCCTTCAGCTGAACTGATAAGTTGGGACCCATTTCCGTTCTCCTCCACCCTCAGGGGGCACTCCCCACCCTATACTGTAATGGAAGTGACTTCCCATGAATCAGATAGTATGATGCAAAAAGTGGTGGAAGTGGTTCCATGATAGGTCTTTCACCAAGGCTGGTGGTTTTATTGATGGTCTCTGATGGTTCCAAATGGTGCTCAATGGCCAAGGCCTGCAACAAATTTGCTCTGCTGTAGGACTCACCTAGAATTGTTAGAAAATCAGTGCCGAGACATCTTTTTGCCAGCTTTGGGGAACTTGGTTGTCGTCTTTGGTGTGACCTCTCAGTTGAAATAACAGAAGGCTCTCTGGGACACCTTCCAAGAATGACATGATAATGACGGGTATTTATTTACATCTTGTCATGAAGCAAACCCTTTTAGCAAATAAAACATGAACAACATTACAGAACAAAGAGACCAGGGTTGTTATTGTCTCATAAATACACCCTAAAAGTATTACCCATTATACAGGCGCCGATTAAAAATTTGAGGTCAGTTCACTGAGAGACAAAAACAAGCATTAAGCATACGCCACACGATGCAAACTTAAGTACCTAATTTTACCTGCAAGTGAACCAGGCTTAGACTAGTTTCACCCACCCAAATCTGTTGAACATTAAGCAACTGCGAAATACAAGAGCTTCCACATCAGAATAATTAAAATCTTAGAAGCTTATTCAAGATAAGATACACAGGGGAAAATATTCAGCTTGAAAGCAGGTTGAATGTTATTGTGTGAAACGTCTATGTATCAAGAGTTACCTGGTAAACTTCAAACAAATACACTTATACGCCTCCACATCATAAGACCAGGTTTCATAAGCATATTAGATTATGAGATCTATTCCCAAAACATGGGTTGAATAGTATGTGAGCATAAGTATGCATCCCAGCAAATTGTCGTGAGTCCTCGTCAACCTGTGTGAAGTGGCTCACACATGTCGCTAGATGGAACAAGATGTCGTTATAGCACAAGATCACCAGGAATAGCAATTGCTATGCCACATGAGTCTAACACACAGTGGCAAAAGATGACAGAATGAGTTATCACTCAAAAGGAGTCACCATTGATGACCAATCATGGGGACAGATGACGACAATTTGCTGGGCCCAGCAAATTGTCGTGACTCCTCTTCAACCTGTGTGAAGTGGCTCACACATGTCGCTAGATGGAACATGACGTCGCTATAGCACAAGATCACCAGGAATAGCAATGGTGGTGATCACAATGGCCTCACCTCAGATGGTGAGGATGGTGATCACTCATCCTCACCAGGGATGGCGACATGAGTGATCACTCATCCTCACCAGGGATGGTGACATGAGTGATCACTCATCCTCACCAGGGATGGCGACATGAGTGATCACTCACTTTGCTAGATGAGACGCACACCATTGCTATTCCTGGATGGCAAGAATCATGATCACTCACTCTCACGGGGGATGGTCACTCGGGTGATCACTCACCTCGCTAGATGAAACACGTACCTCTTGATAGCACAGGTTCACCACAGATGGTGAGGATCTTGATCACCCACACTCACCAGGGATGGCGACACGAGTGATCACTCACCTCGCTAGATGAAACGTGCATCACGTCATAGCTCAGGTTCACCATGGATGGCGAGAGTGGTGATCACTCAGACTCACCAGTGATGGCGACGCTGGTGATCACTCACCTTGTTAGATGAAAAGCTCATGATCATCGACATTGGTAATCATGCAGCCTCACATCTGCCAGATCAAAGTATGTTTTGCCAAAGAAGGTATTGCCATATGTATCTTCCCTCTAACCACAGACAAGGTTTTCATGTAGATATTTCCCTATGTATTTTTCCTGTAACCAGAGAAAAGGTGTTTATGGATAGTTGCTTTCATTTTAGAGATACCTCTATCTAAATTCAATTGAGTATCTGCAGCAATACTCTGAAAGTTACACCTATCAATAGCAGATACCTGGAACTTTAACACAATAAGGTTCATTTAGCTTTATTTCTTTGAATACAAAATATATCAAAATTTAAAAGTTTTGTAAGAGACCACATAAAATCCAGGCTGAGTAAAACCAGCCATTTTTTCTTTTTGTCTCCCTATCAGGCTAATCCCCGCCCTTCACACCTACAATAATGGAGAGGTTATTAAGATAGAGGCAGGGGGCAGCTTATCACTCTTATCAGTCTTATCAATCCCCATTGTTTTCTTGTGGTTGGAGGGCAAGATAAGAGAATACCTGAGATTACCCACAATTCTATGCTAAATCCAAGATGGCCGTCGGGGGGCAGTTACAACTGGTTTCAAGATGGTAACCTCCATACAGGAATGGCTCTGTTCCCTTGACATGTCCAACAACCTCATGGTCTCCCACCCGATAGTACAGAATCGTACCCATCATTTTCTACAATGAAAATACTATCAGATGGATACACGCCTCTGTCTTCTGGCACTACATCCGGTGGGGACTGAATATCGTTATCATAAATAGCTCTTTGGGGCCTAGGAGGAGGTGGTCTTCTCCTTTTATTGACTACAGCATACCCATTGCCTGTATTTGCCCCTATATGTGGCCTTGGTGCAGTCGGAGGTGCATTGTCTGGCTGTGGGGCTGCTGGTGAGGCTGTAGAACGTTGCTCACCCTCTCCCAGTAGTGTTCCCATGCCTGAAGCTGTGGGCATTAGGGATTCTATCATTTGCGGAGGGTCAGGCTGCTTCTTTGACTTAAGGCATCCCCTTAAAATCGAAAATCGAAATGTTGATATAGAAATCATGTTGAAAAGACAACAACATCAAAATCACTGAATTCAGTAAGCCCTCGTAGGCCTCTTATGACGTGATATACCAGTGACGGATTTAAAATTTAGGAAAGGAGGGGACGGTCCACATTCCCTACCTTTGGCTAAATCTGGGGACCTCAAAAAGCCCAACAAATTCGGTATAGGAATCCCACATGGCGATTAAGAGCCCCAACATCGCTGTCATTTAGGCCATTGTATTCTAAATGTCTTACCCATACCTACATCGCAGAGATTGGTGGTATTTTTAATGTTTGATTCAGGTTGAGTTGAAAAACCTTTGCGTTCTAAGGGCTTTCCAAAGCAAGAGACCAAAATCGCAGCCCTAAATCGCCATGTGGGATTCGTCCTTTAGGACAAAGCGGAGAGACTGCACACCCCTTCCAATGCCCGTCTGAGGCGTTGAAGGGTGCATATTACGTACATAATTTTCACGCTACCTGTTACACAAAATACTCCTCATATATATATATATATATATATATATATATATATATATATATATATATATATATATATATATATATATATATATATATACATACACATAGGAATAGGGTGAAGTCTTCAACTGACGCTATTTGGCTCATAGATGTCTGTCTAATAGAGTTATTCATAGCCTGTATAAGAAAAGAACCGGATGCACTTTACACATTAGGTTTTTACATCGCCTTTCCTTCTCAATAACTTTTTATAATGTGTATCTCACATTTCTGGGTTACCTTTCATCGAAATATAAAAGCGTAAAAGGTAAAAGACAAAAAAGGCATTATATCTCACCTTTCTCTAAGTATTAACACAAGTATCAGTACAACAATGGCAGCTAAGAGGATTCCACCAGCTATACTTCCTCCTACTACCACGCCTACCCCTGTCATCCAATAAGGGTAGAAAAAAGAAAAAAACATGTATGATTAACGTTTGTTTCTCAGGGTGAAACAATAGATTATATAAATTGTGATCTTTAGTGACAGGTATCTACTGTAATCGTATAATTCTTTTTCGCGCTCCGCACATTTTCGCGAATTTAAGTCCAGCATGAACATTTATCCCTAATAGGTGGTCTGGTTCTTGTGGAGGCTGGGTGGACGGGGAGCATAGTACAGAGGAGGTAATCCAAGTTCTAAATATCATCATTTTAAGGATCTTCCATGCATCTTTTATCTTTACCTCTGAGCTAAGTCAAAATATAGGTGATTCGCACAGAAATCAAGCAATACAATTAAACCTGAGAGCTTGAATTGGAGTAATCTCCTACCAACCAACACAATGGTAGTACGGATTATTAGAAACTTCTGGAGGGCATCTCTCAAAGGTACTTTCTTAATAGTGTTATCTAGCATTGTTGAGAGGTAAACTGCAGACCATTAATTTTGTGGTCTTGGTACAATATTGGTAGCCGCAGCTTCCACTTACCAGCCTTTTCTGCACGCCGGGGCCTTGTGGCACTTGTGTTCACATTGGGCACTAAGACCTCCCTGGTGACACCAGGAGAGGTGTTAGGTACAGGAGAACCTGACTGACCAGTGACATCAGGAGAACTAGGAGTCACAGGAGGAACTGGTCCTGTGATAGCAGTTGGAACACTTGGAGTGGAGAAGGTTGAAAAGAAAGTAGAAAACCTTGATGAAGAGATCGTACTGAGGACGGTAGCCCGGGTAGTGGCATTTTTATTAGGGACAGGAGTATTATGTTTAGGGAATTGTGTAGATGAAGCTGTAGGTGGGGGTTGGGGGCAATTGTTTTGTCTCTGCCTACAGCTGTGTTGGCCTATGAGAGGTTGATCACCATCCATTACCACCAGCCTATTCGGAATTTGTAGTCCTGGTGCAAAGTAATCTGGAAATGAAGGAGGCTCTTATCAAAACGATGCAATTATTTCAACAATGGAAGTTGTAAGATGGCTTGGCAAATGTTTGGTGAATTGGTATGGTAAAAATAATTGATATGAGTTCTTATCTTTAACCCTTTCTACATTCATAAAGCTCCTATAGATCTATGTATAAGGATTAACTTTAAAAAAGAGATCTAAGGTGTTTGGGACAATAAATCGATGTAGGGAATATACACAATGTGTCAGAAATACATATAGCACTCCTTCATTGAAACCTCAAAAATGACATCATAATAACTACATGATGTTGGCAATAGAAACCCCCATCAGATGTAATCCACTATAATTGTATGTAATACCGTATCGTCGTGTTCAAGCACCCTGGCGGTTTTTGATTTGGCGGCCTCAATATCCCCGGCGGTCATAGAAGACAGGCGGTTATTCAAACTCTATTTTCAGTGCTTAAGAGATATTTCATAACCTCTACCCCCGGCGCTTATTGAAGACTGGCGCTCATTCAAATCCTGGCGCTTAAACACGACGATACGGTATGCGGGCTTCAGTTATTGACTATCAATTATGCCAAGATATATATTATATAGATCTGGAGAACTAGGCGATAGTTAATTCCTATTGCTAACAATATGCTGCACTGATCCCATTTGATATCTCATATCAATCTTTGAAGCAAAAGACTAAATACAAATGTACTTACAAGAATATCCTATTCCAAATCGTCCTGATCTGCTACAAGAGGAGAAGGATAACCTTATGGTTTTCATATTGGTTGTAATCCACCTTCTGGGCACACTATGGTCTAGAAGTACACACCCAGAACCAGGTCCCTCAACTTGTATAACCATCCTATCATATTTACCAGGGTGAGCAGAATCATATAAGTAGTATAGATGTATTTCAATATCCGAGCCCACAGGGTTGTCGATAGTGATGTTAGGTTTTAGCTCAATATAGCCAGTTCCGGTGGTGTAAATGTAGCTGTAATCCTCATACAGACCTGATATGGTAAGAGGCATCCTGCTGGTGTGATTAATGCCATGGAAATATTCCACTGCAATAAATTTACATCTGTTTACATCAGTGTGGACATAATTATTATTGTTTGTACACATGTACCATAGTGGTGTGGATAAGTGTAGGTAAGGAACTAAGAGGAAATAAGTGGTATTTCTGATGATTGTGGATCAAAAATAAACCTTATCATTTACAAATAACCCAGGATGTCCATTTCGGTGGACAGTCACCAGGAATAAAATCAAGTTTTACCTCCTGACCCAGGAGTTATAATCTAAACCCTGAGTCCCATTCAAACAGCTTATTAGGAAAAACCTAAGTGTATACTGTGGATGTTGCTGTGTAGAGAATTATGGCCAATAAAATAATGTTCAACCTTCAACCTTTATCCCATCAACCAAATGTTTATTTTGCTTTGATTTTGTAATCGTACTACATCAGAATAATGAACAAGTAATCAATGGATAATTCATGACGAGTGTGTGTTAGTGGAGGATAATTACACGAGGCCATAGGCTGAGTGTAATTAGCCTTTGCTAACACACACGAGTCATGAATTATCTATTGACTACTTATTTTATACCACGAAACCAATAAATAATCAATAGAATACCAATAAATTCAAGTTGAAAACAAAAATTATTCCCCCTCCCCGGGACTCGAAGCCAGCCATTGTGTGTACACGATTGGTACATACACCTCGGCGCCCGGCAGCAGACAGCTAAAGCTTAGGATGCGTCTCGCGGTTATGTTTGTGTATAATACACGAATGCCCGGCATTGGACAGCAACAGCCCCTGTCTTGGCTTGGCTTGCTTTGAATGCATCTCGCGGTTATGTTTGTGTATAATACACCTCGTCGCCCGGCAGCGGACAGCGACAGCACACACGGCGAAAAAAAAAAAAGAGCCCAGACCGGGACTCGACCGGCGTACCTCTGACGGCTGAGCGCAAAGTGCTAACCACTAGGCCACGGCATCACACACCTCAACAGTCGTCTCGGCTTGGCTTTGTTTGAATGCGTCCCGCGGTTATGGTAGCTGACAGCCCCCAGTCGTCGCCTTCCGGGCTTTGCATCATATCCAGATGTGGTTTGAACCAAGCATTTCTCGTCAGTGCCTGTGGCGCAATGCATAGGGAGTTAGACTAGGGATCTGAGGTTCAACCCCTGCCCTGGTCATAAAATTTCGTGGGTTTGAACATGTAACATATGACATGGAAGGACATGAGAGGCATGCAGGTTATCCATGGATAACCGCACGCCTTCCAAAATTCATGCTACAGCATTCATGCTGTGCAATATCGACAGATATGTGCATGGGAATATCCAGCAAAAAGCACTGAGTAACCCAGAAATCGTGGTATAAGCACGGATGAAGGTTTAACAAACACCCACCTGAGTTACACCTGAGCAGCTGTTCATTAAATAACCTCACCCCTATAGCAGCCCCAGGATGCAGTGGCGGCCTTTGACCATGGACACGCGTCACAAATGACCTACTGACCCTACAGGTGGTACTGCCGATGCAATTGGAATACAATTCTCTCAATCCTGGAACATCCTCAATGAATGTGATTGTCACATAACCAGGTTGCAATTTCCAGTGGACGCTTTGTGGACATCGAAAGGTTACAAAGTCAACTGAATCTATAGCTGAAAATTAGAAAAAAAAATCATGTAATGTTTTCATAAAAGGTAGAAACAAAATTGATTATTTTTGGAACTTTTACCAAGATAATGGACCCTGTGCGTGCAAGGTCACTTAATCATGCGCTGGTTCCCCAGCCGTCAATTGGACAAAAATGTGCTTATCGAACTGATTTTTTTCTCTATACTTTTGCTATAATATAAGGGCGTTAAAAGCAATAGTATTATAATTGGTGATTATGGAATCAAACTTACTCATCTCCGAATGAAACGACAAATCATGGCAATAGATCCACTGAGAAATTAGACAAAATAAAAGTGACAATGATGATACTTGTATTACTCCCATATTGTAGCGCTGTGTATTTCGTGGAAAGATGTCCTTTTGATTTTTCAGGTTGCAGTTGTGTGCTATATCCTATACATCACTGTGTTGCCGATCCCTGTGTCTACATTCTCGTGATGAACTTTTAAGGCTGCCACGGGGATTCCCCTAAAGCCCTTAAAGGGACTAAGTCGCTTTATTTTCTACAGGTAGGTTAAGATCCCAAGTATATATTCCTATAAAATTATATGGTCAATTCTCACGGAAATGGAGCACAGGGTCACCATAACGTTTTCATGTCACATTCACTTATAAGGGGGGAATAGTTTTGATGTTGATACTGTTGTATCACTGCCAGCAATACCTTGTCATGGGTACATACCTTTGCATGTCTACCATCAATATCTATGCCAATATAGGGTGAAATGTGTGTATTTTGAATGATTTAATGGGAGAAGAAAAAATATAAAATAATTTTTATGTCATATGTTACATAAATAAAAATAGAGAATATAATCATTTGTATGGATGATTGTAGAATCACAAAAGGAAGATTTTGATGACTTCAAAATTATTTTTCAATAAATTCATGGGGGTTTGGAAGAAAATATGTAGGTGTGTAACTTTTGCATCACCGTACGTAGGTACATTATAATAGATATAACATCAGGGAGAATACTCTTTTGGAATAAATGAATACCTCAATTTGTAGGTTTTAGTAGGGGGAATATAGGGTCAAACATAAGATTCTCCAACATTTGCACAAAAATTATCTATAACACTGACAAGCATGTGGTGTACCTACTGGCATCACCGTACGTAGGTCCACTAAAACTGTTATAAGAGAAAGGCTTTTCATATTTAGTGAAACATTTTCTAGCACAAAATTATACATTGTTTTGGGAATATAATATATGCAAATCTTTATACATGAAGGGTGTTTTCCCTACAGTTGATAAAGCTAATCAATGGAAGCATTGCCGTACATAGGTACATCACCATGGATTGGTTTCAGGCTAAAAATGTATGCAATAATAACCAGGATGAAGGTGCAATTTTTTTTCAATATAGCTAGATGATCATTCATTCAATTTGTGCAGGAAAAAATTACTTTCCTAAAGCATATTCTACTCATGGCAAGCAGAATCCTTGGTCCATCACCGTACATAGGTACATGACCATCAGTAGGTCCCTCACCAGAGTGGGTATAATCAAAGTGAACACATCATTAATTATGATCAACAGAATTGAAAGATATCTCATTTCAACTATTATTCCGCATATATTTATAATTATTTCTTAATATCATGCTTATTAGTTGATACTAAAGCCAATTATTTGGTCTGCTCATGCCTAGGATGCATCACCATATGAAGGTCCACTTTAAAACACATAAGAATTGTCAGAGAATGTTCAATTTACATAATTAGTGTTCCCAAATTTGTCAGGAATCTCTTTTTCCCAATAACTTTTAGCCAAAAGAAAGTTAGAATGATACAGGAAGTTCACGATTTTTCCCCTCACAAGCACTGTGCTCCATCTTCGTGAGAATTGACCATATTGTGGATCTCAGGTCCACAAACACAGATGTAATGCTACAATGATGTAATTACTATTTTGTTCTGCACTAGTTCCTCCAACAGGTCTCAATTAGGTACCATGTTAACATAGATTTATGTTTAGGTCATCAAGGGTACGGTATTAATCACTTGTATCATAGAGTATTCCCGGCTAGCAGGATCCATAGTAGGGTGACACCCTAAAAGGTCTGCACTGAATGAAAGGAATTTCTGAATGGTCAATAATGTATCCCGCTAGGTCGGAATAGCGAAATAGCTTTGATCCAGGGCTTGTTTCAACATGGCTAATGACAAAATGGTTCTCAAGTCAAAATGAAAACCACTAAGACTCTTGTGCACATACCTACATGTAAGACCTTCAACTGCTACGTATGCGTTACCAAATCCTATAATGATTAATACCAAGGGATCAATATTGGGAGGAATCTCTGAGGACAGTAATAAATTATAATGGTCCTACAGTTAGGATTCTGTGATGGACATGTACTGAAATAGACCCCAGGATATAGTCGTGGCAGTTCAGGAATACTCATACCATAACACGGTTTGCCTTCAACAAAAATATTATGCCAGGTCACGATCATTGTTTTTATTTGTCAAGAAGGATTAAGTAAAAGCGAAGCATTCTATTTTCAGGTTTAGGGCCTACATTACAAAGAGAGGAAAGCGGGGATTTTCCAGCAGAACCCATGGTCATTGAAGAAGATCTTTGGGGCAAATTGTGATCACATGAAAAAGGAGAAAATATATCATAAAGAATATGGGATAGAAGGGGGGGGGGGGCAGAAATTACTAATGGTCAGACAAGGGGGCGATCCACTGGCTGCAAATATCTCTTATCAATCAGAATGGAGACCGTTGCTGAGGATTCTATGACTGCCATCCCCCAAACCGTAAGAAGAGTCTCACTATACTGACAATTCCAGTCATTTCAGAACAAAGTGATATAACGAAAATCGCTATTTAACCAACAACACCATTCCTTCATGATATGGAATCTCATTTTATTTTCCAAGTTTTATAAAAAGGCCTTTTACAAGGAACAAATAAAATAACAAAAGACTAAAGACACCCTTATTCTCTGGGTGATGACATCATATGGTGTGCAGACGGAATGTATGCTATTGGACAGGTATGTACTGTTAAAGATTGGTTAGGACCTACTTGAAACTTGAAAAAATGTCACAAACGGTATGTTTGCATTCATAGTTATTTGAGTATGTTCCAGTAAATGTATTGTGTAACACCATTTTGGTTTAAAATTTCCACACACATTTATACGCACATTACCAATGTAAATCAAATGAAAACAGAAAATCGACCCTTGGTTAGCTCCTACCCCATCTTTAACTCGGGTGAAACGTGTTCTGTAACGAGGAAGCAAGTTTTCCCTCACTAGATAACTCGGTCATCTAATTCTACCTCACATAAGCAAAACCCTATCATAATTTTTGAGATCAACTGTACTTTTCCTTGTTTGAGTGACCACGGACTTAGGTGAAAGAATCCATAAGTATTTATTTTCTATTTACACCCTCCCAATCAGGGGAGCTTTCGTTGCAGATTTAGGTTGTGGAAAACGTGGAAATTCAAATTGACATCCACTTTCAAAAATCCAGGATCTACCACCACATAGATTACGACTGTTACATAAATCCAAGTTCCGACCTCCCAACAGCGACACAAAATCCCCAAAGGATTCGCCATTTAGTTCTCAAAACCAGAGTTCCCTCACTTCACAGACTTGGACAATAGAGCATTTTCAGTGGGATCTTACACTAAAACACTATGCTTTCTGAGGGCAGCATACCAAATAAGCCCAGCGGTAATTCCCACAACTAAATCAAGACCCTATGCTGCAAACATGGACTGAAGAACAATCAGTCGTAGGCCCTTAGTAAAGGAGTCATGTTAGACTGCAAAGTATTCCCTTGGGAGATAATCTAAGTAAGTAAAGTAAGTAATAGATGTTTAACGCCATTTCGACAGCTAAGGTCATATATTCATGGCGAGAACTACATTACACAATTTCAGAGGAATGTGTCAGTGCCCGCACATATGTACACCACACACATCCTGAGGGGATAGTAAAGAGGAGATAAAGACCCTTTTAAGTGGGTTAGGGAAGCCCGGGGAGATAATCTCAAATTATATATGAGGAGGGGGCTCTTTTTCAATATAATAATTATATATATATATATATATATATATATATATATATATATATATATATATAATTAGCAAGTTATATCAGGGGGGGGGGTGACGCCAACGCTGACTGGTGCCAATCTTTCAACTGCTTGTGGTATAATGACATTTGTTGTATAAGAGCGTTTGTAGCATAATTGCCTGTGGGTGTCCCTAGGAACCAAACAGACACATATTTGAGGCCTAAGAGCCTGTCTGTGGTTTAAGACCCCACAATGCCACAACTGGGCAAAATGCATAGATCTGTGTGCTGCATTGTTTGTACATAAAGGACTCTATTGCAAAAATGAATATTATGATATCATAAAAGAACCTTCTACAGCGTTATCAAGTGATAATTGTCAAAGAAAAAAAATATAGTATCCAATTGTAGACTCACACTAAAAGTGCTGTGCAAACAGTACTGGGGCGACTTTGAGCCAATTGTGACATTATAGAATGCATTAGCCAACCTTGCTGCTCTCCTTATTGGTGATACTTTTTTTTTTAACTTTGTGATGATACTTTTACACTATGTTAGAATATTTTGTTTGATACAGAAACGATGATTTTCTTTTTAAAATTCGCTATCATTAAAGTAGTAAGTCCATACCTAGTAGCTTTATGAAGTATGCTGCCCAGTGAAAATGGATGAACTTAAATCAATGAGCTGCGCTCCAAGGAAAGAAAGATAATCCCATGAAAGACCCCCCCCCCAAACAAAAACAAGAAAAAAAAACCCAACTAAATTCAAAGGAACAACGTTCTTATTACCATGCAAAGTGACAATCACCTTTATTCCTGAGAAAATCTGAGTACATCTTAATGATGGTAATGGAGATGACATGAATAATCAGATTTTAGAAACATTCAACTAGAACTGTTTCTATAACATGACACTTGTATAATAATGTACAAAAGGAACCTAGATACATATAAAAGTAATCAATAGGACTATACATCAGCTTAGATAATTTCATCAATACTCAATTCTTCATTTTGGTGCGAAGTTGCTCACAGATACCAACATTTTGATGCTATAAATCGGTGACACTGCACCATACAACGACTAAGTTTACATAATTTACTTGAGGTGTTCTATACATTGATATCTATAATAATCGAGACAATGATTAAAAAAAAACCAAAGGTGGATCCCACCCCTGGCAGCTACCAAAACGGCTACCTGTGTGTGTAAAGGAGACTGCCTTCAAGAGGTCAGTAAGGAGACACCTCCCAACCACACACGGATTGGGTAACATGTCCCAGGAGGAGGAGTAACTAATGGAGTGATCATTTTGTTAACAACAGAGGGATGGTGGGGAAAAAGACCCCCCCCCCCCTTGGAAGGGGCCAAAAACCGTGCGCTGGCTTTTTCTTTGCAAACAGGTAAAATCATTTTGCCCCCCTCCTGGGGTGGAAAAAGAATTAACCCCCCCTTCAAACCCCACCACACCCCTGTTGATAGAAAATGATAACATACACTCCCTAAGGCGCTAACTCAACATATGCAAGACCTGTAAGACTTATTTTGGGCAGTTTAATATTCTTCTGTCCCATAGAATTCTCATGTATGAGACAAAGTCCTAGCTTTGGCAGATTCCATACCGTGCAACCGTGATGACCAGGACTACTCAATACTCAGATGTCTACCCATTGGGTTTCCAGTATAAAATTTCACCAATTCTCTTCCCGCATATTAAAAGCAAAAAGGATATTGCACATTTGAGAACGCAAAGTCGAAAATAACAATCTATTCAGTCCCTGAATCTATCACTGCTGGTACGTGTAATGACATAATACAGGTAAGCCTAATATCTGATAAACGTAAAGAGAAGCCATTATATTGTATGGGACCTCATGAGGAATGCCCTCCAGTGCTGTTCTAATATCCGTCTCATCTTTGAATAGCATGTCACCTAAGTTTGCAGCGACTTTCCCATGTAAATCATGCATGTATATGGCTTCATTACCAGAACTGGTAGAGTGAGTGAGTGAGTGAGTAATAGATGTTTAACGCCATTTCGACAGCTAAGGTCATATTCATGGCGAGAACTACATTACACAATTTCACAGAGGAATGTGTCAGTGTCCACGCATATGTGCACCACACACATCCCGAGGGGATAGGAAAGAGGAGAAATAGACCCTTTTAAGTGGGCTAGGGAAGCCCGCAGAACTGGTAGAAACCTCTCTACTGCATTTTATGTATGAAATGTAAAGCTGTGTCACATAAGTATGAAATTAAAAGATATATTTCATCAATTCTCAAACTACTATTATGAAAATCATCTATTGAAATCAATGCAATAACCAGTCTTTTAGTCCACAATCCATTATCAGTTAATTAAATCGAAATGGGACAAATTTGTCAATTGGCTCATCTTGGAATTTTAGTACAAAATCCAGGCAATCTCCAAACCAACCGTCCTGAGTATGATTACTCCGTGGAGTCTAACAACAAATAAAAAAAAAGACTACCCTGAAATATAATCAGTCATTTCCAAAACAGCATAAGGTAATCTTAGTACTGAAGTCGTTCTATGGCATACTTTTTTTCTTCATGGGGAATGGACTGATCTAGCAGTCACAGACCCGCCTGTGTTTTGCGCTAGGTTTACACTCTATTTACACGTGTATTTAAATGAACTACTTTAATATAGTCACTATTCATCTCAATCATCGTTGGCTATATCATTATTTGTCCTCGTTCCATCTTGTGATTTGTTGGGGGATGATGTAGCTTTTACCATATCAGCATGACGTGAACGTGACGTGTCGCTGACGTTAATACGTCCTTTGGCAGGTTCCAGTGACATACGGCCCCACCTGGAGGGAGGCCAGACGATGTGAGAAGCCCGGGAGTTGATTAAACCCATCGCCACCTGTTGAAAAAGCGAGGGGGTGTTTTAATCATACCATCCAGAAGACACTGTACAGAGAGAAAGATTATGATAAAACAGTATTCTGACAGCTAGACATATTAAGGTGTCACAGTGCTAATCCGCCCCAGTAAACCTAGGACAAGTAAATAGTCCCAACTAAAAACAGTGTTTTGCTTGATATAATCAGTGCCAGGGGACTTTATTTTCAATACAGATTAATAATTTTGGTACCAGAAGAAAGGTAATGATTTGGGGGGGGGGGGACTGCAAACAGTTTTTGGTCACCATGGAAAGCTATTGTGTCAGAGAGGGGTCAAAGGTCACGTTTGTTACCTGTCAGGGGCACCTGTATCATTTGATTTATTCAACATGATGGTTTCCATGGCAACTGGTGCAAAGACAGATCTGACTCCATTAGTATTGACCATGCTAAAAAAATCTTCAGCTTTAATTTGATCTTTGCCAGTTTACCATGACACCTTGATGCACCTCTATGAGGGGGTGGACAGTTGGCTCTATAGTCAACTGTCCACCTGTCTCATAACCACGAGAGTAACACATACACAAGTGTTAACATATTAAATGCTGCATTTGCATCGGCCATATGATGAGGGCGTCATTACAGAGGCGTAGGAAGCAAATCTACATTGGGGGTGCCCACCGCAACCACCTTAAATTGTCGGCCCAAGCGTGTCTATACAACGCCTATACAAACCTATGTAGAATTTTTTATTTGAGATGAAAGCTTTAGCTGCTTATCCAATTTATTATAAATTCTTGGCAAATTTGGGGGGGGGCAGACATACTCAGGCCCCACCTCCTTTATGATTGGGGGGGCAGCCCCCCTGCCCCTTTTTTCCTACGCCCCTGCATTAGATTTTGTTGCTTTTAGACAGAGCCATCAAGAGGTGCACACCAAGTTATCATACAACGGAAATTATTATAGCAGAGTAAGTGAAGACAATCATTAATACCTATAGTGATCACTATCGACTTGGCAGTCATTAGGCATGCATGTATACCAGTGACTTCTTAAGTATCCTGTTAGTGGTCATACAGTTAACATCACAATAATTATGTGGTTCCATTAAGCGCCCCTAGAGGATGCCATGCATCAGACGAACCAGTCGTGAACCCTTTCGGGGAGAAACGGTATGATCGGAAGTGTGTCAGTGGTTCCGGTGGGAATGCGAAAGTCTACTGCTCATATTTTACAAGCGAAAATGGCGCCACGTTAGCGCTTCTCCCCAAAAGACGTAACCCGAACCAGTTCTGTAGAACCAGTTGTTCCGTCTCCATCCACTAGAGGACAGGAGTGATAAGAACATGTAGTAGTACATGCCCTTTAAGATAAGACATGAGGTATCTAGTGCATCGGTGTTTAGATCCGGATAGGGGAGCATACAGAATTTCCTAATCTTTGGTTGCTGAATACTTAGTAAGAAATAAAGCCATCCGTAGCTGTTAGCTTGGTAACATCTGTCGAGAACCATAGATAAAGGAGGTTTTAAGTCTACACAGTCAAGACTTGTCATAAAGGAAACGTGGTTATAACATCGGGCATCCAGTTTTACTATTTCTACACAAGTCAACCTTAGTTACAACAATTCACGGTTTATGATATTAATGAAGGGATTTGTATTGCTGTATTGTGTAGGATAAAAGTAGAAACTTAGACTAAATGACTAAGAAATACCTGCCTAAACCACTCCGTAGCACAAAAGGGAAGGCTATTGCTGGCTTTTGTACCGAGTATCTACATGGCCCTTTTGCGATTTCTTTTGATTCAAACAATTAGATTAGAGGCCCTATTCTTGCCTAGAAGAGGATGTGACTTTGGAAATTAGTCTCAAATTTCCAATTACATTGATTCGTTCAAAACCATATCTTTAAGTGAAATATTATGCTCTTAGTCCATGAGCCCAGAGGTCTCAGAGTGCCAATGTTGCAAAGCAAATCGAGCAATGCTTTTTGGATTGCTACATATCTGAAGGTAACAACTCACTTTGCTAGACATCTGGGTTGCCCAGCTTTGCCTATGAAATCTACAAGATAAGGAGCAGTATAAAAATATGATAGGAACAGTATTGACATGAGTTTTGATTTCCAACACCAGGTAGCAGCACCATACAGAGGGGTCTCTTGGGCAGCTGAGACATGTCCCCCTAGAAATAACATTAGTCTACAACATGCACTCCTAGTTATCTTAAGCTGGACAACCCAGATGTCTAGCAAAGTGATTTGGGTTGCCTAGACATGTAGCAATTCCAAAAGCATTGTTAAGTTTACTGCACACAATTGGCACTTAGACACTATAGAAGCTCATTTGGGCCTAAGGACTATCTATGTTATGAAGTGTAAATTCATTTTCGTGCATGTGGATGAAATTGTAGGGGATTAGCCTATTTGATAACTAACTTATAGGTAGATAACACTTGTCGTTCCTTTCTTGGATCAATTGGAAGGTCTACCTTGAATAAGTTAACCTTCTGTTAGAGTGGTTGACAATTAATTTACAATGTTCAGTGGCATACTTCCCATCAGAAGTACCCTATGTACCACCCTCTACTACGTGAGGCATTTTCAATCTAGAAACTAGATCCCCTGAACGGACCCCTGGTGCACCAATCTCACAGGTCAAAACACTGTACGATCCTCATCACGGATATACTTTACTTCTATATACAGGGATGAAAGTCCCAGAGCACGAAAATCCCTGAAATGGTCCAATATTCGCCCCAAAAACCTGGGTTTCTATATGAATGTATGGGGCCCTGGAACTTCAAAATCCCTGAAATCAGGGAATTCCCTGAAGACTTTCATCCCTGTATATATCCACTCAGGCATCTAACAAAAAGCATGATAATAGGTTTTCTGCATAAGTGAATTATTCCATTCACCTTCAATTGCCTTTTAAAACTAATGTATACCAAAGGACTGTCAGAAAGATTCAGCCTGGTGCCATATCAAAAACTTATTACTCTAATGCCATTGCACGTAATTACCTACACATACCTCCCATACATTACAGCCGGACATCACACCATGCCCCGACAGGCCAATCACACAGGTCTGGAGGGTCTTGCCAAAAAAGAAATGTTAGCCAAAAAGGAAAACGTGCACGTTTTTGTATTGCTAAAAGTTTGTCTTGATAATCGTTTAGATCAAACATGCACGTTTGTTGACAACCCAAAAGGAGTTTTCCATACATTGTACTGTACTTCTTTTGTCAATACTATGAAAACGATTTAGGCCACACACATCTTCCTCAGCACTCTCTGAAAATATTTACAGACATTCGTCCTCGTTTTCTTTTGGCAAGACCCTCCAGTGCCCCTGGATATCAGACTCATAAAGAGTCTAGAACCTGGCCAACTTTGCATCGTAAGTTAAGGCTCATATAGGAATATTGAAGAGGCTACGGGATGTTAGTTATATGCAGAGTTCAGAGGATAAAAGCAGAACGGGGAATAGACAGATGGGGTGTTTCTTTGACTGCCAACTAATAGTTTGGCAAGCAATGTTTGTGCCTACCTTGATAAACTATAGGGCACGTTCAACAATTATGTCACTATTTCTTTTATAATTTTTCAGTACCCCCACCCCCTTAGCACTGTTTTAACATAATATAGCTTTGTCACCGGAACCCGAAGTGCTCTCCACTCCCTTTAGAAGCAGTGACGTGAATATCCAGTTTAATTTGGTATTCGAAGTTTTTCTATTTTTTTTCTGGTATTTTGCTGGACACACTAAATCAAGCTGACCTTAATCCATATACACGGCGGGCAGTTCTACTCACAGCAGCCTACCTGGAGTCGTGTTCACCACCATGGAACTAAATATAAATGCATGTGGAAGCGTTGTGAGTTTCGGCACTTATACAATCCATACATGTGCTTGTATACACGAGACCCGGATTTATTGAATGTCAGTTATTTCATGATATCTTTGACAAAATCCGCACTGTCTTAAAACATCATCTATAGTATGGTGATCAATGCCCTAACCTCTTTACAACCCCAATCATCCTAGGGGCATAATACTCTACCCAAACGCTGCAAATAAAAGACCCTAGTGCATGGTGTTCACAAACCAGTGCGCCGTCTGGTGGTTGATGTAGATCACTTCCGGCAGGTCATTTCCGGTTTGCACACATCCTCCACAAGCCGACATGTACATTACCGGAAGTAATGGGGGTAATTACACGCATGTGCTCTGACGTACAGCGTGCAATTAGCCCTGACTTAACCCCGAGTCTGACGACTTAAAATCCGTCCGTTCCTCCAGTGCCCTGCATGTAATTGGGGTGATATGGCCACAACCTTGGCCCTCAGTCATTCACAGGACCCTGCATGGCTTACACCAGCTGCCATTGGCCAATGGACAGAGAGGTCTTTTCGCAAACTGTAATTCTCCTTTCTTTTTCAATTATTATTATTTTTTTAAAATGAATTTCAATTCTTCTCTCTTCATCCCTAACACCCTCAACAAGACTTCAGAGCTCCCCAGCATTTTCCTGTTTCACAAGTACCATTCGTGGTCATAAACTGGCGGCTTATAGGCGAGGGTGGCCTCCTACTGCGTTTATAGGATTGGCCGAAGCTGGTACAGTGCCATACAGGCCTACTAAAATGCCTAATATCAAGCTCAAGGTCCCTTTCATAGCAACTGTTTCAACTCTTATATGCGGGGTTCGCCTTATACGTGAGGTACTACAGTACTTTAATAGCTTGTCTCTAGGAGAATAAGTGATACCTAGCTACTGCAACAGAGGACGCCACTGTACTATCTCACCATCATAAAACCATAGTGTTGTAGATTTTAATACAATAGCAGAGAATAGTCCTGTGAGACATGGCGTGGCGATTTGTAATCTTGTGTCTAGTTTCAGTTGGTGAGATTGATAGATAGGGCATACTATCATCTGGGCTTTTGGTAGTATATAACACAAATTCAACCCAAACTACCCACTGCAGCTAAGTACTAATAGCCTGTAGTCTGTCCATTCTGCATGCACCTCACTTAGCTGTCACAGGGACCTGTCTTATTCATTGTTCAATGCCATAGTCAACAGATGTGTCATTACACACACACCCAACTGCCAATAACCTTGTAATAGTCTGTACCTTGTCAGGGGCCAGTGGTCAGCAAACTGGCCAGATCACTCCACCTCTCTGTAGAGGGGGAGCACAGTGTAAGTACCTCTGTGTACATACATGTTTTCAGTGTTCCACAAAATCGTTTATATAATGAAAAGTGTAATTAAATTAATGTTTTATCACCAATAGCAGATACATATTCTGAGAAAGGATTATTTCAATGTAAACTAAAAACGTTTCCACAGAAAAGAATGTAGCAGTTCCACAAGGTGTCCTTACACTTCAACCTCCTCTGATTTACAAAAATGCACATATGGCAACACACACTTTAGCACTGATTTCTCCATAGAAATCTTTAACAGTGAATACTTTGTTCAAATAGAGAAAATATGATCCAATTGTACTATAACCCACTGAGATGAAACCTGTACTACATATATATAGTAGTTTCAGAACGAACGATTCTAAAACAAAGGCTACAGAGATGCATTTCTGAATCTTAAAATGCTCTAATGCTAATCTGCCATAGGGCTCCAAATGATGAAATGTCTTATCTGCGAATAAAATCAAAAGTATGAGATATATTCTGAAAATTCCTTCACTGATAAGTAAAGTACACACACTGTTGTTGTTATATTAGAATAGTGAGCAAGAATAGTCAATAGCAAAGGAGCCACAAACAAAAATAGATTGCAAGGCCTCCCTATCCCTTACACCGTGGCGACTGTGAACCATACACTACTCTACTCTTCTCACAAGTAGTACTCACTAGTCATCGTGCTAAAAAAATGTTAGTTCAATAGATGGTAAGCGCAAGTACACTTAACCTAAACCTAACATGGATTTCCCAAAGTGCTACACGCCCTCGTCTAAAGCGCTGGTTCCACAGGCATAAATCGGTTGGATTAGCACTAATCAGACCGATTTTTTTCTATACTTTTGATATATTATAAATCGTCGGATTAGAGCTATTCCGACCGATTGTATGGCTGTGGAACCAACGCTTAAGGACACTTTCCATATACTACTATCTGCCCAAGTCAGTGACTGCGGGTAGTATATCGGCTCTATTACCCCGCAGCACGTTGTTTGGGTTAGTGAGCCTGCTGCATGGGTGGAAAGTTCACACTGTGTTAAATGCCACATATTACCGTATTCATCTCTTTTCCCCGCATTTTTCTCATCTCTACATTTCCTTTTAACGCGGAAACATTCACACAATCTTCTAATGTACAGAGTTTATAACATTAAACAGTCTCGGCGTTTCTCATCTTAACCCGGGCCTTTACAATTGTAACCCACTGAAATCATGTTTCCTCTAAGGTTTCTGCACGCAAAACGCTGCTACTACTCTTCACTGTACATGTAGGATTATCCAGACTGATAAAGAGTCGAGGCTCGCGTAGTTAAGCTGGTTGTGACCATTTACTGTGGCCTCTGCCTCTGGTTACTGCAGTGGGAAAGCAGAAATGAAATAAATCTAACCAATTCAGAAGTTAAATGGGGTTATAAATGGAAGCCGCCCCATCAGAGTGGAATTTACAGGGCATTCATTTGGGAAAAGTTTGGACGATTTCCCTTTAGGGGATTCTAACCTCAGTGGTGAAAAGGTTTCAGTGGTTGATAGCAAGACTATTATAACTTACGGACCCGGGCTTACGGACAGGAAGTATAGGGTGGATATATAATTATACTGTCCTACCATTAGATGCATTAAACCAAACCTTGTACATGTATTGTTCAACTACTACAATAAAGAATTGTGCACCTTAAAAACTAAAATGCATAGTTGCGATAGTAAAGCTATCGTGTGTGTACCAACGCCATCTCAGGCTTCCAAAGCCAACTTAAAAGGGTCTATATCTCCTCTTACCTATCCTCTCGGATGTGTGTGGTGTGCATAGGCGTGGGCACCGACACATTCCTCTGTGAAATTTTGTAATGTAGTTCTCGCCACGAGTATGACATTGGCTGTTGAAATGGCTCTTTTTTAAAAGGCACATTCCAGCTTAAGTCTATCTTTTCATGTCCTCAGATGCATTTTGGCTATATTTTGCCATGTACTGTATAGAGAGTAACGTGAATTGTGCGTAATTAATCCTGAAGTCTCAGAGATATTTTTCATGTGCATTAAGATGTTTTTATATACTATTTTTCCTGAAGTAAGTAGGTTAAACAAGGGACAAGAGGTCAAAAACGCCTGTCCTCAACTCAAACTTTCACTTTTGAAGAATAATTGTAAAATGATCTCATAGAGAGTAGTGTCTCATATGCTTGAATATATAGGTGAAATCATTGTCATCTAAAACTGTCCATACACTTTAAATTAGGGGTCTGTGATAAATAAACATTTTTTATGAATTTATTTCCAATGTCCTAAGATTTCAGTTCATTTACGAACGATTAATTATAAAATGCTTTAAAATTATACCTGAATACCAATAGTAATTTGTGTTTAGATAGAATGACTCTACATCGGGGATGCTACCTAATTGCCTATGGCATTTAGAGAAGGCATGCAGTGTAAGTAATTCCTGACTCTACGAAGTTGTGAAATTTTTTTTAAGGTTTTCATTTCCGAACAGTTAAATTAAGGCATATACAATATTTCAGTTAATCAAATAATTGTCATGCAACTTTGTTTCAATTATATTGACCTGACAAAAATTATTAGAGGGTGAAGTGAGGCATTTAAATAACTTAATTTCAGCTTCTTTCATAAAATTTTCATTTCCGAATGTTCATTTCCGAACATATGTGGCCAGGTGAGGGAAAACATGCCTCCGACCTGCCTTATCTACCAACTTTCTATGTTTCCATGGCAACCAAGGTTCCAAAAATGGAACATTTTCAGTGGAAATGGAATGATTCTAAGCATACCACATGATTCCTTATCAAAAATTGGTCTAAAGCTTTTTTTAGCATATTTGTCAGTGTTTTACCCATATAATGCCCCCTGGTGGCCAAAACCAGTTCTAAAAATCCCCCCAGTGATGCGTTCTCCCCCGTTGGGCCACATATAACAAAGTCTATGAAAATCAGACTTTGTCTCACATAAATGCCTCTAAAATAATTAAAATATTACCCACAAAAACAGTAGTGGTACCAAATTGAAGCTGATGCATGGCTGGAACTGATGGTCATATAAATTATCTGGCTACCTTTATTATTACTCTCCTTATAGACCGGTGAATATTAGTTCCATATTTCATTTTGTATGACACACTATGGAGTGCTGTTCCTTCAAAATCGACCCTCAAAAGATAGACTTAACGTGGAATGTAAACATATTAAACATATATTAAATCACTCACCGACGCCATCTTGAAATAGGACTACTTTCAGGGGCAAGTAGGGCTCAATAACTGATTCAAACAAGGAAATGTGTTTCTATCAGCGAATTTAAGTAAATCAAATGCCCTGGTTATTTTCTACTTCTAAGACCAATTAACAGTGGTCATTACTTCAGTCTTGCCATAGCCAGTAAAGTTAGACCCTTGCCTCTGCTGGGAGATCAACTTCACTATTCACACCTGTCACGTGATACGCTGCTGACATCAATCTCCAAGCAGAGGCAGGCAGGGTGTATTTACATCTCCGTGTAAAATGTAAATGTAATCAATGAGGTATGCCCACTACATGGACGCTGCAGAACTAAACAGGAAGCACAGGATTTAGGCCTTGCCCCTCTAAATATTGGTATGGAAAGAGGGTATGGCTGAAAATATAGTGAAGTATTTGATTAACTTTATAGCATGACTACATTGGTGGTGATAATTCCTATATGTCTAAAATTATGTTTGATGGGTCTTTCTGAGATCGGTTTGATCTGGAGATAAGATAACCAAAAGTTCGAATCCAATGACGCGATTTATGCATAAGACTTAGTGTCAGCGATTTCTTTTTAGTCTGTTGTGGTTTGGGCACCTTCCTCCATAACACAACAGATGTACCTGCTACATGTATACTTGCAACGTATCCATTGCAGATTGATATGATATCTATAACATCTAAATAATTTGATAATTTTCCTTGCTTGAGTGGAAGGGTTATGCAATTTGTCAAAATCTCTTGCAATATAAGACTTCTATAAGAAATCTGAAAGACACTGGTACATTTGCCTCCCTAAATGGTAAAATCGCATAACAGTGTAATGAAAGTAAGTATGAAGCAAGAGTGGTATTTGGAACAACTAAAGATGATATCAGAATCCCCCTAATGAGGAGTATAACCAAAATTTTCAACGAGCAAGAGATCCAAATAGCAATTCCTTTCAGGCATACAAATACATTGCCTTCGTCATTTGCTTGCCATTGCTTGTATCATAATTGTTTGCGTATCTTACGGCTATATCTTACCGGTCCAAACATGTTACTATCCAGGCTCTGTCCATGGTGATCCCCTTCCACCCAGCAGTGGCCCTCCGGTATCTTGATGTAGCGATTCTTGTAGCTCAGCGTTCTGAAAATGAGAGAATTGGAGAAAAGGGGATACAATCTGCATATTTATTTCATTGGTACAACACCGTAAGTAAGATATGTTGATTACAAAAGAATGCATATGCATGCCTACCATCTGTTCTATGTCTAAGAAACATACAGTGTAAAAAATTGTTGTCGAAATAACGAAGGATCTCTCGTCCCAAAGTTGCCAGAGATCCTTCGTTATTTTCACATCGTTTTCACAGATTCCTTCTACCAACACACTGCCACCTGGAGATTATAAACTGGCTCCCTGTTGTGTAATTACGGTAGATTCAACAGATATTTCTTACAGTGTAGGCCTACAACATGAATTGTATTTTCATTTCTTTTCTTTCTTTCCATCCTCTTATATCCTGTAATAGAGGCATACAGACCGTTTATTTGTATCAGAGAGAATAGAGTAAGTCTCTCTCTATATTCTATGTTTGTACATTTTTACATAGGCCTAGATATAATTATATCCAGGATGAGCATTGGTCGGCCCAGTATTTAAACCGGGTAGGGTGGGGTAAGATGCCCCTAATTTACAACTGTGTCATTTCTAAGGAATTTATTGCTACTTACAGAATATCTTATACATTAATCAAAGGATGGAATAACATGTTCTTCATGTGCAAAAGCTTCCCAGCTAGCACTACTCATGTAATTTACATCATTTCTACGTGAAAACCCATCTTATTTATGTAAAAAAGACATCATTTGGATGAGTTGTGCTAGCAGGGTTGTCAGCCCTGCCTTATAGAATGTTACGATAAAGCATGACTTTGTGTGAAAAAAGTGGGCCTTTTACCCCATCATCTAGGGGCTGGGGTAAAAGGCCCACAGCCTTTGGGGTAAATGGCCCACGTGCACATAAAAGAGAATCATAATTGGAATAAATGCTCTATTCAAATTCTTATTATAAGATAATCTTCATAAGCTACAACTAAGATTTGGACGTTGTAAATAACCAAAAGTAACGCTTTAGATATTTCATATTGAAGTTCAAGGAATGACAGGGTAGGATAAGGTGAAATACCCTAATAACATGTAAATGAGCTAGTTCTAAGAAAATAATTCCCAATTGATGCATATTTTCCATAATAATCAAGGGATGGAACAAGGTATAATAATTGTGGAATAGGTTGTCAGCCTAGCCTCATGGAATATTCCATTTCAACGTTTGACAAAAAGCGGGGCATTTTACCCCGGACATTTAAAGATTGGGGTAAAAGGCCCACACCGATGGGCCAAAAGGCCCATGAATCCGATGCTAAGATAACATTTACATAAAAAGCCCATGTAGCTGTTGGAATAAAAGGGAAGGTGAATAAAATGTATCTTTATGGCCTACTCTTAACTCCTTTACCTTATAGCACCTCAGCTAATGTTTCAACCCCCTTTAACTTGCTATCCAACAAGCCATGCATATTTCAGGACCCTTTTATTTCTAATTATCTTAAATTGAACATGATGATCTTAACAGTTATAAAATATTGAATGTCTGATAAGTCGACTATTTCTCTTCCAATCACAATGAAAACCTACAAAAGAGGTCTCCTTGAGGTAATCTTTACTTCCAAGTGTTAAATCGGTGTATACATACACTACCTTAGACATCAGGGCTAAAGGGCCTTTTACCCCAAAGGGCATCTTACCCCTTCCTACCCTACATGTAGCCTACATGATTTGTTCTAAATAAAATTTCTTGAACTGAAATGGAGATGGGGTGAATTCCATGGAAGCTAATGTTACTTCTACTATGAAACATAGGCTTATAAAACCCTTAAACCCACTTTAATAGATAGATAGCTGTTGCCCACATAACATCAGAAAGCAGCCCCTTAAGGCTGGGAATAAACCACGTCGTAAATCTCTTAACTTGATTTTATCTCCGACACATTATAATCACTAACAATAATGGCATCTCGTAACGGCCTCTGAAAGAGTGCTAGGTTTTATCCCAGTTGGGATGTAAGTTACACGCGGCCATTTGCAAAGTGTCAAAGACATGCACAACTGAACCGCCATCCCATGATATGATTTAGGACCATTGGATATTCAAGGCGAGGCTGTGCTTTAGTGGTCTGACACTAGGGGGCAGTGCAGACTTTTTGACTTCACGTAAATCAGACGGTAAATCAGTGCCACCCAAAAATGGTGGTGGAATGTAATTAAAATGTGAAGCAAGAAGCTTTGATAAATAAGTTCCCAATTTAATGTGTGTAATTTCACCAAGAGGAAGCTGTGATGCTTACAATCATGCCACCAAAGACTCTATGTACAGTAGTCGTAAATATAGGCGCGCTACACCAAAAACGTTACGCACAATCATGTCCTGGTTTCTGTAAAGTTAGGCCCTAAACACCAGTAATGCATTGGTGGCATTAATTTGAACAAACATTAATAAATCGATCAAAGTAAACCCTCTTACTTACTCACCCACTTACTCACCCATTCTCCCAATCACTGTTTCATATTCTCTTGCTAACTGATGCCTCCATGCTTCTGCCCAAAGTACCCACTTTCTCGTCCATTTAATATCACCACTCGCAAACCTTACATCTCATTCAGTTTATCACTCTACCCCCCCCCCCACCCTGCCACCATATAAAACAAGGCTTCTCCACTCCATGTGCCAATCTGCCTATCATAATGGTGTAGTGCTGGTGATTGGGGGGGGGACTGCTTTACTGTCAACAGAAAGTTAAAATTGAGGCCACTATAAGCCATAGTCACTCGCCCTATTTAAGGCCATTTTTCTCCAAGTCAATGCATCACTGTCAGTGGCCAATTCCAATCTGTTTGGGAGGAAATTGGAATTTGTTCCAGGCAATCTTGGCACGCACGGTCTTGCATTTATACCATAGCCTCTGTTTTTATCTCTTGGTGAAGTGTTTTATCTCCTCCTCTGCTGTGGAGCTTAAACTAAGACTTTGCAGGTTTAAAAGTTGATCTATGCTGCCATAAATAGCATGGGAACTGTTATAGACTTTATGACTATGTTCCAGATATGAGGAAATGATATATCTTTAATCCCCGGGCTTTGACACATGTCAAGCATCCCAGACACAGCCAGATTAAGAACTCTGAATTCCACTTTGACACCAACTAAGTGCCTACTGCATTTCAGCGATAATGTGTAACTCAAAGAGGTTCAAATAGATTATGCTATCCTTTCTAACATGCACTTGTCAGAGAACAAGGTTATTTACATGTTGAGTCAATAAGCGGAATACCAGAAAATGGTCACTTTATTTTTTTGGTCTCGCAGCCAGTGAGTGTAGCAGCGAAATGAGCCTTGGTCAACCGATTAAAGGGAAAAGGGAAGTGACCTTCCTTTCATTTCTTCTAAAAATAGCCATTGTTCCATCAGCCATATCAAGTGTAAAACGAAAATGGGCATAAGGATGGAAATACTGCCAGAAGTTAGATGCTAAGGGAGCAGACAGGGCCAGGGGTGAGCTATGCATTGTGAGATAGAAGTGACCTCCATTTGCTGCCGCCTTTGTATCGGGTTCAACCCCATCAGCAGAGCCTCTAGCGGCGTTCCTGAGAACCACACCGCCTCTCCATTACCTCAAATATCAGGCATGGAAGACTCATTCGGAAGGTATGGCCATAAGCTTTTATTACTTTTATATTCCATCCCCCGGGGAAAGTAAACATCCATGAAATCCCATTATCACCACTGAGGTTGCCTTTGTTGAGAAAGTGTGGTAGGCGTGCGTGCGTATGGAGGGGAGGGTGGAAGTTAGGCTGTCAATAATGCCAGAAGTCGGAATTTTGGATATTAGAATCTATTGAGAATGGAAAAGAAATTGTTTATTAACGCAATCGAGAAAAATCTATAGAACGTTGAATTATTATCCATGATGAGGCAAGGTTCGGTAGTTCTCGATGATAGTGGACCAATAAATGTTTGGCCAATCAGGCAATAGGCCCTAATGTATTTCAGTATGCTACAACATATACATCAGATCTCATTGACTTGTGACATGCTCCTCTATAGAGGGCTGGAATCCATCCTAAAGGGGTTCAGATTCATGGGAATGGTTCACACACTTTATCTTAGAACACAAGCTTAGATAGAACTATGGCACAGGCATGGGACTGAATCCCATGCATGATTACGTCATTGCCCTTTTTAGGTTAAGGGAGCAGCCCACCCAGAATTTTTATTGCAGACGGGGGTGGGTGGGAAGGGGTCAGCCTCGTATAAGGGAGGGGGTGGGTGGTTTTTATTTATCTAATTTATGATAAAGAAGAAAGGGTAGATAAAGAGGAGGGAACCAAATTTATATACTTAAAGAGAGGAAATGAAAGTAGAGAATGTCAGAGACAGTTTAGTGCTATGGAAAAATGCTGAAGCATACTTTCTTCTCTCCCAGGAATACCACTACCATTAGAACTAATCCAAATTAAAAATTTGCCCATTTTTTCAATGTAATAACGGTCAAGACCGGCAGAGATATAACCACAACCACTGCTGCCCGTCAGCGTTGTAACTGATTCATTATAGCCATTTCCTTGTTTCTTCTCGCCTGGTGAGTCCTTCCCAAGAGAGTCTCTATTTATCACTTCACTAAGTGTATCTCAGGCAGCTGGCACTAGGGCTAAGCCTCTCACACGTCAGACATTAGTCGCAAGTTTCTTATCTATGCAATTGGAAAGGGTGCTATGCATGGACGCTTCTTATGTTACAAGTCCATTGATCATATTCTTCCTATTGACTGCAGTCTTTTAATATGTAACGATTCAAATTCGGTAGTATTTCTATGGTTATCTATACATAAACGAAAATGAATTGGTACCGTATTACCCTTCACACATATAAGGTTCGTCTTAATCGTGAATTAGACCCAAGGTGCGCCTTGTAGGATCAGGGCTGAGTTAGAAAATGATTTCTCTTTTTATTTATTTATTTTCTAAATCTCTCTTCGAGAAAATGTGCACTCTAATGTGATTGTCGACTGCAGCCGTTTATTTGGTGGCCCTCCATATATATTGTATACTGTAATAATGGACATAAACACAATTTAAAAATAAGAGTCAACTTATCTAATACCCATTCATCTTATCTGAGAATATAAGGCCATCAGGCAATCAAAAATATTTAATTACATATCCAGCAGTTCCAGCGCCTCTGCTATGGACTCAGCTTAGCTCATGGCTAATTGACTTTGGGCCGAGCTAATGTTAATTAACAAGAATCCAATTATTCCGTTAATACTGTTAGGTTAAAAAGCACCCCAGCAGCAGAGGAAGCAGTAACGGCAGAAGTCTCCTGTTGGGAATCTGTATCTAGTGAAAGAAATCAATTTATATTCATCACCTTCTAATGAAAGTCATTATCCTAAGTGAAGGGAACGCATCCAGTCGCTGTATTCTTCTGATTTTATATTTTGTTTCCTCTGGTGGATTAATAGCACTGTTGGATGAAACAGGACGGGGAGAGGGACTAAATGTGTTTAGTTGCACAGCCAAGTGTGCAGTTAATCTAATGGGTACTGTATTTTTGGGCTCTATTCAACCTAGGGGTGATTAAGATATTGATCAATATCGGAGAAATTCTGTAGAAATATTGCCTCTCTAGTTATTGGGAAATGAATTTAATTTCCTCGACAACATCCAAAGTTTGTGTTTAATCTATTGCTAGGTTAGAAACTTGTCCAATATTAACCTCGAGCCAAGCTCCTCAATCGACTTTCAGTTTAGTCAGTTCAGACTTGGAGATGAAAGAAATAAATGTACCCGTACCTTTCAGTTAGCCACAGAATTTCTCGAGGCTTCTGAATGAAACGATTACAAGTATACATACTCTTTGGAAATCCCTTAGATAAGAGTTGACCTGAGTCAGCCAGCCGTTATGCTGACAAGGCATCATCCATATTCAATTGTGAGGTATACAGAGACAGTGCACAATGTATAAATTTATAGAAGTCACTAAGTGAAAAGCCACAGAACACATGCCAGTATAGCAGAGGCATAGGAAGCAAATCTTCATTGGGGGGGGCCTGGCGAGGGCAACATCGCGACCACCTTGAATTGTTGGCTGATGCGTGATGGCGTCTTTATATATGAGTATTTAGAATTCATATAGAAAAGTGATTTTTGGTAAATTTTGGATCTGACTTCCCCATTCTCCCTATGACATCACCATAATAATCTAATTTGAGATGTTTTAGCTTCTTTTCCATTGTGCTTATGAGTTCTTGGAAAATATTGGGGGGGGGCCCAGACATATTCAGGCCCCACCTCCTTTATGATTGGGGGGGCCCAGGTCCCCCTGGCCCCCCCTTTTCCTACGCCCCTGTATAGTCAGTTGATTAATGCCCTTTCATATTTTAAAAGAATAATGGCACTCACTTTACTGTGTCTCCTTCAAGACCAATGATCCTCTTGATGATCTTCTGGTCAGAGTTGACTGGTGATCTGCAAATAGAGAATAGAATAATCTCATTAATGTGTATACTCCTATACCCTCGTGTTTGAGTGGAATGACTAAATATAAGATCTTATCTCACGACTCTGGCTTAGATCGTGCTTTTTTCTTATAACCCACGGTTCGTTATCCAGCCATAACGCACTCTGAGACCTTTAGTTCGTCTTCAAGAAGGTGTTGGTTTCAATCTGGACATGTTAATAAATTGGCGAAGCATACAAAGTCAACTACGCCATACTTTTCCAGTTAAAACCATTTAGGGTTCAACAAGGAATCGATCCCCGGCTGCTGTGGCAGGATACGAGCTCGCTGTCCACTATACCAAGCCAACCGGTGCTAGAAACCAATGGCCATGGAGGATTTGAAAAAGTGTTCTGACATACCTGAAGTTTACACACCTCGTTAGCATAGATTCCAATGGTGCCAGGTGGAGTTATTAACAGAGAAACATCCTTAGATATCCTATATGAACATGCCATGCCTAATTTCTCCATTTTGTTCGAAATCAATAAGAATCCATTGATTTTCCATAGCGATACGGGTCGGCACCCGCCCCATCCGGCCAATCCTTGTTCGATGCGTATCTGACCAAGTTCTTACATCCGGGCACCTCCCCGCTTCGTAAAGAAGACGCAATGGCCGTGTACCGGGCCGTGTGCGTTAGATCGCTATGGAAAATCATTGGATTCTCATTTATTTCGAAGGAAATGGAGACAAAATGTAGGCGAACACCAACTAGAGATGATATATTTGGCGGTGCTAGAAGTACAGGACTTGACATGCTTGGATTCTATCAGAAAAGTCTTTGGAAAGACGAGGATATGACGGTTGGAGTAAAAACAATGGCTACGGTGGCTTGGAAAACCGTGCGGATCGCATGCACTTACAAAATGTCTTCTCCTGGATTAATTCTGGGGTTATAAGGTAAGAAATTAATACAAAATGGAGGAATCTATGTGATAAATGCCTTAATGCATGTTATGAGACCCCACTTGTGGGTTTAGGGGTCAATTGACCCCTAAACCCACAAGTGGGGTCTCATAACATACATTAAACGCATAATATGTAATAGTTGATGGTTAGAAAATAAAGGAAACGATCTGAAAATCTAAGCTTGGGATATTCAGTTTTGACAATTACATACTCTTTATCTCCTCAATTTGAAGATGGTCAGATTTGGATTGAACCTATCCCAACATATCCTCAAACCCCGGTACACCTGCATCTTCCTATAAAAATTTTAAGATTGGAAGGGAGAAAGGAGGGATTATTGGAGGATGAAGCACGAAAGGCAGGCAGAGAGCACGACTTAGCCAGCGGCTGGGCACATGGGAGGATTGATCAAGAGTTTAATTGCTGAAATGACTGATGCAATTAAGGGAGTAACCATAAGAAGCAATGCAATTATAAATATGAATCGCACTCAAAATTGAAGGACTTTTTCAGGGAGATGCTCACGGCAGTTGATATGGCATTTTTTGTTGGCCACCATTTTCATCCAAACTAGTAAGTTGTTTGAGGCAAAATTAGAATGGACGCAAAAAACCTCTCTTAGATGCTAAACAAAAATATTTGGAGACTTGCTAGTTCTCACACCGTCCTTGACCCTCTGGGCTATCCAAAATGTCCGAACCACAACCTCTTCCTTCAGACCATACCCAGACCTGTCCACCTCTGAGTAGCTCCTAGTAATGCCCACTCAGACCTGTGAGCTGCTCTTGACCTCTTGGGTTATGAAGTCGGCATCTTGAGCATTGGTGAAGTGGCCATATGAGGGACAGGTCGATTTGGGCTTGGCAGGACACTAACGACTCTTTGCACTCCCTGTCCATCATAGCTCTTAACTCCCTTTCTATTTCTTATGGTTAGTGCGCTATAGCGGATGGGGTATATGATTCTTAATGCAGGGTCAGTTCTTGCTCCTCATAGGGGAATAAGCCTCATTTACCTATTTCAGTCAATTTCAAATTGAAATAAAGTCTATGGGGGTCCATAAAGAGTTCACTGAAATAGAAAAACTGTGTTGATATATGAAGTAGAAATGCACTCTTAAACATAAGCACTAATCCCTTCCGACTTAGACTTATTTGATAGGTTTTCCCCTGGCGTTGGGTCCAAACGCAGGAATAAGGCTTTAGTTCTATTTCAAATTGAAATAAGTATTTATGGGACACAAAATCTTGAAACAATTCTATTTAAAAAAGAAATAGATTTTATGGGCCCCAAAGCTGTCACACTTTGAAAAAACATCCCTAACCCTTTACTGATGCATAGTTTGTTTGTTTGTTTGTTTAGTTTTATGCCCAGGGGCCATCGAGGAACTCAGACATTCAAGGGTTCTCTGACATTAAGTCCTTTCTTTTCTTTTTGGGCAGGTATTTATATGCTGCTTGCCCGACACAGCAGTGACCGAATCTATGAATGACGGAATCTATGAGATGAATGACGGAATCTATGAGGAGGGTTGAGGGGGAAAACTGCTACTGGGGCTTCATTCCCCTACTCTTTTTGAAGGATAGCAAGTGTTCTTTTATTTGCCTGGTCCCATAGGCAGGGCCAGACAAACCACGGCCTTTGATCACTCAGACGTGGTTCACTGAGAGGGAATCCCATGGCAAAAGACTAGCATGTAGACCCTGGCCCGCGCATGTGGACACCACCTGCCCACATGCTCACCCCAAGCCACAAGAAACCCCAGCTTTGTCGCCTTTTATGAATCTGGCATGCCCACTCTCAGTATGGAAGGAGATTTCTCCTTGTGGACTCCCATTGATGTTATTCTGCTCCTCCATGCCCTCACATGAAGGTCCCCACTCCACAGGGGGACTGATGCATAGACTATTAATGAACTATAACATTTATTCGGCATGATGTATGACTGTAGCACCATCAGAATGATGCAGTAAGATAAACCCATGTCCCTGGACACATCCATGGATGAGCTTGGGTTTAAAATGATTCTCTTGCCTCTCGAAGCAAGGATTATGTTGTGAAATTGGGTGGGGTTCATCGTTGAAGTGTCATCTTAAAACTTTCTATACGTGACCGTGCATTATATAAACGCATGTACTTTATGGTGAAGCAATCTCGAATACTCACATTCTATACTCCTACAAATATCTAAGTATTTTGAGGGTTGAGAGGACAGTTATACATGGTATTGCGACTTAAGCGGGTATTCCACCGCCATCGGTCGGCCGTATTTTTACTAACCCGCCTGATTTTTTTTCTATACTTTTGTATAATCAAAATTAACCAGACTAGTAGAATCTCAGCCGACCGACGGCAATGGAATACCCGCTTTAAACTGATAGACCACTGGGTCCCATCGGCCGACTTTCACCATACAGTTTCTATAGAAATGTCTGCCGATGGGGCCTAGTGGACTATTGGTCCTAGCACTCCAAACAAAACGATGTAAATTCAATAGATTACATTGTACAAGATTTACCAAACATGGTTCCCTGCTAGTACCGGTGAATGCAGGAAATAGATCTGAGAAGCTCTTACAGTTTAAGCTGTCAAGGATGAATCCATTCACTTAAATCCCACAAAAACACACCTAGGTATATAGTGTCAGCCCTCCCACCACACACACCCACTATCAGCAAGAGGGAGCAGCCCAGGGAGAGCTACTCAAACATCACGTGACAAAATCACGTGACGTCTAATTCCCACAGTGTCTTTTTACTGTGGATGGTAGAAAACTGAGAGGGTACCATGGGATTGGGAGAGTGGGGAGAGCTGATATATGAGGGATAGATCGTAAGGAGGCAAAAGGATGTACACACGAGAACCATATATAAGCGAAATAGTTTTTTTAATGTATAAATGACAATGGACATGGGTGTAAATCAAGATGCATAGAATTAACTACCAAAGATGGTATCGTGGGTGTATACCGACGATGGACGAGTAAATAGCTGGCGCAGTCTGTTCACTACTGGTATTGATTATACAAGCCTACAAAATCCATGTGTTTTGGATGGAAATAAGGGGTCACTATCAGGGCATCTCTAACTTATAAGACCTATGAAAATACAGGGCATATTTCTTATATGGTGCTGAAGAAAGGTCGTATACTTTCTGCTCTCTTGATACTGGAGAATTTCTTTTCCAATTTCTTTTTCAGAACACATCGCCAGATGCACTTCCTCTGACGGAAAATCATCAAAACGCCATGGTCGCCTCTATAGGGTCAGATAACATAGAACATAATCCTTAATACTTACACTTTTTGTACATTAGATTTCATTATCAAATACGCTGTATCTCACCCAAGTCTGCAAAGGCATCTAAGGCCCATCGTTTGAACTATGTCACACGGAAAGCCGCTCCCGGTTTTAGCGAGTACATCCGCCGGCAAGAGTACTTCCGGGGCACCCTACCCTCAGGCATAGTGGCTGCCAGCGGGCGGCAATCACTTCCGGTGACAGACTTCCGGTCGCGGGATGGGGGTGTATGTATGGGGGTTGGATAGATCAGAGGGAGGTGTGAATGTGAGGGGGGGGGGGTATGTAGAGTGATGGTATAGTAGACAGGGGTGATGGATTTACTTTGGGGGAGAGATGAGAGGATGTATAAAAGAAGGGTTGTAGGTTATAGCTAAATGGGATTTGTATTGGGGGACAACGAAACGATTTACGGTTTAAGGCTTAAAACCTTTCCAATCTAAGGCTTAAAAGACCACAAAGTCTGCTTAAGGCTTGTGGTCATGGTGGCTTACCACACATTTTAATGTACTTTTGCTTTCCTGATCATTGACTGACGATTGTGTCACCTTACTTAGCATGTGTTGGAGACACACATCTTGCCCCTTTAATACTCACACGCCTTTCTGGAGTAGGGTAGATTAACCTAAAGATGACCGTTCCTGTGCAGGCCTTCAATGAGGGATTTGTAGTGGGTAACATCTCTGAGAGTTTTAGGTCCTCAGACTTCCAAAAGGCACTGAATGAAAGATAATTGTTTAGGCTTTTTTACCTATGTGTATAATATATATCTAGTTTATCATCCTTACTAAGAACATTCCATTTAGTTCATTTTCACCTTGAGATGACCACCTTGCACCTTGAGACGACCACTTGATATACAGCCATTTTCATTAAGCCATAATTTCAAAAAAGAATAAGTGTCTTACATAAACATACAATATAATGTTACTGTTGATGGTGCTGTATTGTAATGAAAATGTATGTTCTGCAGCAGCTAAATTGGAAGGGATATTTCAGTAAAGATTATTTTCATCGTAGTTGCCATTCCCATCCAATTAGAGGTAATAATCCTAGCCCTGCATTAAAAAGGCTTTGTTTTATGATTATCTATCAATATCCACTACAGTAACATTTTGCTTGTCTTAGCATTTATGTTCTTGATGTCATATGGTTCCTTTGCATACTACTCATAATAGGAAAACATCAAAGTTTGAAACCCATGCATAGAGATATCATTTAGAGAATGCAATGTCCCAAGATATTATGAATATGAATCTTTTTATGTAATCCTACATAATTAGTGGTTTCTACTCAATTAAAGGCATAACTCTCTCTGTCAGTGGTGGTCGACTCAAGGTGAAATGGTGGTCATCTCAAGGTGAAATTGGCATGCCTGGGTAAACGAGTCCTAAACTGAAAGTTTTTAACATTTCTAAACATTTGTTTATGTCATCATTTACTTATGATATATATCTATGTCTAGAATCAATATTTGGTACATGTGAACAATCTCAATGTTCAGAATCTGCAACCAAAGTTAAAGATTTCTGGAGAAATGGCCAGTTGGCCATGATAAAAACCAATCAAACATGGGTACTTTGGTGTATTGTTATACAATGATAATTACTCAACATATCATAGGTGGCCAGTCCATGGGATACTATAACACCTCTATTTAGGAATATTAGAGGTACAGCCCCATACAGTAGATGTAAAAGTGAGAAAAACAAGGTGGCAGGTGGTCAACTCAAGGTATGTGGTCGTCTTTAGGTTAACCTCCCCTACGCATGCATACACGCTCACAATGCATGACGTTAACATTTTTGCTAGGGGAAAACGCAGTTGACACATTCTAAAATCTTCCTCTATTATCAATATTAGGATTAGATTCTGCGTCAAATCCCTTTAAGATGAACTAACCTTAAGACCAATTTTTACGCTGGACGAAAGCAGATGGTATAGGTATAGAGATGGGATGATATAAGGAATACATAGTAATTAAGGAAACAATGCTCAAGGAGAAAATAGCCAATAGATTCATAAATGTCAGTGCTCAAGGAGAAAATAGCCAATAGATTTATAAAGGTCAAGGCAAGACAAGTCCTTGTCTTCCTGAATGTTACATTTTATAACAGTTACATAAATGAGGTCCTTGGGAACAAGGTGAAACGTGGGAGGAGAAATTGTTGAGGGGACTGCGGAAGATCTAGAAGCCAGCTCAGGGTACAATGCATATATAAAAAGCAACCCCTACACAACCCTTCTCAACACAACACCACCAGTGATAGCTGTAATTCAGCTTCCACATTATGCCAATCGATCACAAAGTTAAATACAACATCCTTCAAGATTTCAAATTGGAGAGTTCTGTTTACCACCCTCCCCATTGCAGAACCTGTAGTGTGAAAGCTTGGCACATTTTTGGAGGCTACTTCATACATAATTGATCCACTGCCTCAGTACATTTTCCACCCACCCTAGTAGATTGAAATAGCAGGGCATTGCAGGGGTTCAATAATATCGATGGAATAATTAGCACTTGTAGAAGTGGTGGGAACGACACATTCTGTGACGTGTTAATTTTATTTTGAATCAATCCCTAACATTCCATTCAGATTTAAGTCTAGCTACTTCGATCCTTACGATGTGTTCATATACCTATGTAGAATTTGTATATAAATGTAATTTGTGTCAAATTTTAGGTCTGCTTTGAGGTTCAGGCCCCCATTTTTCCTACTTCATTTTCATATTAATCTAATTTAAAATGCAAAGCTTTAGCCTTGTACAATTTATCATGCATTTTTGACAATTTCTTTTGGGAGGGGAGGGTCCAGACCTACTCAGCCCCCCTCCTTTATGACTGAGGGGGCCCAGGACCCCCTGCCCCCTCCTTTTCCTACACCCCTGTGTGTGGTAGTAGTAGTACAAAGTGGAATTTTCACCAGGGAACATGACATGTCAGCATGAATTGGCTTCTTGAAAGCAAGGCTGGTTCTGGCGACATGCACTGATAAAATCTGTTAAGATGGGGACCAACTTGTCCATGAAAGTGGGTGTTGCCTAGGAACATCATGGTATGTCTTACCATTGGATTTTACTTAGACCAGCGACATTCAAGATGGCGGAGCTGCTGGGCATCCGTACTGAGGTCCTTTTATACCATCATATATTATTGGAAGCTAGCTTTTTCTACCGCCTTACAGAGGAACTTGAATTTTTAAATCGGAAGGATCCAATCAGTAGCATTCTACACAACTGTACTTGCCCAACAAATGCCCTCCTCTGCTTGTGAATTGGATTGGAGGGATACTTAGTTCACAGGAACCCATATAGGTGGTGCCCCTGTACCACAAAGTGGCAGAGAGGCGGGCAATAAGGATTGGAGGAGGTCGCTGGTATCCTGCTTGTTTTATAGACTTGTTCGGCACCAGCGGTCCCTAGTGGCGTTACAAAATGGCGTCCACTGATGTGATACTGACACCCTGGGGTGTTCAGCAACACCTGAGGTCCATAATGGTGTCTGTGTTGCAAGGCAACGGCATTTGTATAAAATGGCACCTAGTACAGAGGACATTGGCTTTAGTGCGGTTTACAATGTTGATTCCCAGTACCGGAAATGTTTAAGACTAATTGATAAACTCATTTTGTTAACTATAAGCCACATTACAGTCCTCATAAGTACAAGGTTATTAAAAAAAGCCAACATGAAAAATATTTGTTATTCTTCATGAAATCCGTCCATCTATTCAACATAATGACGTCGTTATGCTATCCAGCGCACAGAGACTTTTGGTTGTTACGTGACGTCATATGATGGTGGCTCCCTCTGGGGAACAGCAGCAAAAGCAACTCCATGTCTTCCCGTATATCGTGCTAGCCTCTACCCTCGACCCGCCCGGCTACTGGCTCCGTCTGACCTTGAGGTCAGTCTAAGGTTAGCTGAAGGTCAAAGTAAGGTCACGCACCCTGTGACTAGGAGATAGTATCGGCCCTCAAAGGTCATGTGAGAATTGATCTGTTCAAAGTTCTCCCACAGAGCCAACGTTAAATCAAATGTCCCCCGAGAATCACTGACATTAGTATGGGATGGCACGACTGCTATTTGTTCCCGCTCGGTTCTGCTCAATAAATGGCCGCTTTTTATTACTCGAGCTGTTCATTCGGTGTGAGCAATTCAGTGCAAGTGATGGATTGTTTAATGATAATGCCTTTCCTGAGAATAAAGAAAACACGATTGGTACACTTTTCATAGAATATATCTTTCAGAACAGAAAGGAAGCTGGACTAGATTGGTTTACAAATTACATTCATGTCTGTATAGTAAAGGGAGTTACAATAAATATTAGTCAGGCCTTATACAAGATCACCTCGATGCAGTAGAGTGAACTGCATTAAAAGGCTTCTTTACTGGTTGATTAAGCGACAAAGTTTGTGAGCGTGATGAGGTTGCGGTCCCAGTGTAAAGTGAGCTGCGCCATTAGTAATCAGTGTTGTTGTGAAAGTGTGGCTTCTATTTCAGTGAAGATTCCACATCCAAAACTCTAAGTGTTCCCCTCTCTATAAACCACATTCCTTCACCCAACCTTGGCTTCTAACTACAAAGTAAAGTATGTTGGCAAACTCCTACCTACCGCTTGTAAAACCCACGACCCTCTTTCCTCACAGAAATCTCATCTGTGTGTCAAGTCAGGTGTGAAGCCACTTCGGAAGCCACCCTGAATAGCTGCTGCTTCACCGGGCACCACTCCCAGAAGGAAGCGATGAATGGTGTCGGGAAGCAGGGAAGTCTAAGGAACCAGGGGCCAATCTACTTGTAAAGGTAATGTCACTTTGGGAGAGGCATTGCATTCCATGACAAGATTAACCACAAGTCACTAATACACAATGTATGTGACGTCATAAATATGATGTTTTCATTGATTGGCCACTTTTCCCTCAGAATTTACTACTTCCTGTCCAGTATCTTATTATCATGGTTTATACCACTATTCTGGCACCGCCCTTACTGTTATGCCCTCTCCTACCAGTGCATTATGAGAGCATATACGCACATGTGCATTTTTGGGATTTTTGGATATACTTTTTCGAGGTCAAGTTGGACTTAGAATATTTTGGGAAATGTGTGGCAGACATACAAATTCAGTCTCGCCATTGTTTCAATGTGAAAAATCGTCCAAACTCGTAGGAGAATTGAACCCAGGCCGCAGTGGAGGTAGGCGAAGACCTTAGCCATAGCGCCACACTGAACGGTGATGAAACCCAGTACGATAGTAAATAACTTCTAACCTGGGGTCCTTGTCCTATGTTTACACTCACTTTTCATATGGAATCCAACCATGACATGTTATAATATCAAAGTTCCAAGAAGTATTCGATCCATAGAAGAGGAATGCATGCTAATTTTCTCCATTTTCTTCGATATAAATAAGAATCCATTGATTTTCCCAATGTACGCGAGTCGCGGTCCAGCCATTCCCACCCGCCTCCTTGTCCAGCGAATCTACTCACATACTATCTGAAAAAGGAATATATGGTGGTGGTGGTAGGGGAGGGGGATTTTACAATGATACAAAGCCCAAGATGTCTTTGCATGCCTGATGTCTGACTCTGGCTATAGGACCGACTTCAATATCCGGCTTCATTCCCCCAGTATACGTGGTTAGTCCCTTTATCCTGACTCCCCAACACACAGACAGTCCGGCGAAAGTGTGTCAGTGGCCCGGATGTAGATATAGGTCAAGAACAAAAACAATGGCTTCGCGCAGAGCGGCCACGGGCCGTATTGCTGGCACGTACAAAATGTCTTCTACTGTATTTATTCTGGGGATATCAGGTAAGAAATTAATACAAAATGGAGGAAAAGGTGGTATAAATGCAATATGGCATAAATATGCCAGCACACTGGTGGTATATTGACGATATTGCACCCTTGTGCTGCCATATTTATGCTATATTCCATTATTATCTGTCCACATATGACAAGCCAAATCCGATATTCTATTTGGAAAAGTAGTAAACATGTGTAAAAGCAGACATCCCCAGAAGGTTGTGGTAAATATGAGTATATATATATATATATATATATATATATATATATATATATATATATATATATATATATATATATACACAGTCTCGGTTTGCAACTCACCTACCACTCTGCAGAAAGTCCACAAAGTATGCATGTGGAATTGTATTTATATCCTCATATGCTATTCCACCTCCTCGAAGATAACTTAACAATCATCATAATCATACATCCAAGTGACAGCTGCCATATCTATGCCATACATAATCCACAATACATTACAGCACCCCGGGCTGATACTCCCCTGTCAGCAGTGACAGATCTAATACACACCAAGATGTCGTCTCTGAGAGCTCTGAGACAAGGCGACCTCAATTAGAGATGCTACTGTCAGACCCAATCTACTCACATACTATCTGAAAAAGGAATATATGGTGGTGGTGGTAGGGGAGGGGGATTTTACAATGATACAAAGCCCAAGATGTCTTTGCATGCCTGATGTCTGACTCTGGCTATAGGACCGACTTCAATATCCGGCACCATTCCCCAAGTATACGTGGTTAGTCCCTTTATCCTGACTCCCCAACACACAGACAGTTCTCCACTATAGCCCTTCATAGGCCCCATAATCAGCTCCCTTATCTCCCTAGTTGCCCTCCCTCCTACTATTGTAGCATACCATGCCAGGCTTTTTCAACCCTAGGCAAAATGTCAATCTGTATCAAACAGGCATTGGTCTTCTCTAAGCTCTAAATATTAATATCATGAACTTATAGATATAATATGTATAGGAAGAACTTTATACCCACTGGTCAGGTGACCGAAATATTTCTCTGAGAATTCAAGAAATGTACACTGTAAAAAATTGTCAAGATAATGACGGACCACTGGCAACTTGGGACAACGATTTCACCACTATATTCAGAGATTCTTTAATTTAACTATGCCATAAGTAAACCAAAGTTAAATATATCTCTATAGGTCCGTGATATCTATAGTAGTGATCGTCCCATCCAAAGTTACTAGAACCCTCCCTCACTCTACTTTATTCTTCCCCTCCCAGCTTCTTACACTGCCACCGATCTGCTCAGCTCAACTCCCGCCGTCATTTCCGGGTCTGTGCGAGCTGCTCATTTCCTGTTGGTGGCTTACTATGGCATGCCGTTCTGGTAAAGGAAATACGTTACCCTAGGCCGCGGAGCCTTAGCTACACGATTCATACCACCTCAGCCTTAGTACACAGTTAAGCACAGAGGCTTGGAACGCAAACTTTTGATGAAGGGGATGGTGTAGGAAGCATACCTTTATTGGATGGGGGGGGCGGTGTAGGAAACAATTAATTATTTTTGGAGCCCCATATACATGAGACTACGTATCAGTCAGTTTATCACACACTCACTACCAGTAGAGGAGACAGGGCCCTTCATGTAACAGTGAGGGATGGCTGCTATCGTCAGATAAGAACATGTCAGATAGCAACGTCAATTTCCTATCATCTAAGACACTCTATTACTGATAAAGTCTAATATAGGATCTGACAAAGACAAGGAAGACGTATTAGCATAGATGTTGAGATTCTAAAGACGATTACATAATCTGAATTGCAAACTCTCCCATGTAGGTTAATTACCTGTGAAAGGGAGTAAAGGTAAACTTATTTCCCTAATAACATCATGTTCCCATTTCTGACTGAATATGGATGATAATCGATTTATTTGACAAATTCTACAAATTAGCTTCCTGTGCCTCTGCAAGGTACCTTACAAGGCCAGGTAATGCAGAACAAAATGGTTTTACTCCACATTCTCTGATAATGATTCAGGGCCTAAACTTGTGTTTTGGGGAAAATTTTAATTTTGTTGGGCAGATATGGCAAAAAAGGGAAAGAAAATTAAGGATTACACACGTCAAATTTGCATCGAAAGGTAGACAAATTTCCTGTTGGCATCAGAAAAGACCTTAAAGAAAAAAGAAACAGACCTACCTACCAACACTAATTTTTTCGACCCTGTTGCCTGAACGCAACACCTTTTTCAGGACTAACTGTGACAGTTTACTGACTAATGTGGATCATTGTGAGTAAACGGCAGCAAAATGAGTCATAAGTTCGAGCATAAGGTTGTAGCTGACCGTTATTTTACTGACATTGTATAAGGATTCCACTAATAAGGATTAGGTTGTGGAGGAGAGGAGCACAGGATGGGGTTGAGAGATAGGGTGGGGTTGGATGGTGGTATGGTCACCGCTGCTGGGGAGTCTCCAGGGTCTGTTTAGTTCTGGCCAGTCCTGATAACGTGCAGGCATCCTGGTGTTCTGTCGTTAACGTGATTTAACGTTGTGACCCTCACCCCTTACCCCTCTCTCAAATCCCCACCCACCAGTACCCCCATCATACTCAACCCCCTCCTGGTCACCGCTTGAACATCCCTGACCTCCCTCCAATAACTCAAACACCAATAACTGCTTCTAATATAGCTCGCCTGAATAACTAAGGGTCTAACCTCTGCCTTACCCCTCATCCTGTTTCCATACCAGCCCAAATACTATAATATATAGGCCTACATTTTATATATGATAGAGAACATTGCCTAACCCTTGACATAGCCTCGGTTAATCTATAAGTCCTTAACCCTACTACACATACCCCCTTTAAATGGCATACAATCGTTCCTACAATGGTACCTTTTTTTGTGTGTGTGGCTTAGTTGGGGGGGGGGGGGAGGTAGGGTGATGGGTGGTATATGGGGTAAGGGTGGACGGTTACTTTCACGACACATGCGCGCGCATTCATTCAATATGGAGGCTGGGCAGCGATCACCAGATTACAATCCCCCTAAGTCAAATAAACACTGAACCATGTATACCTCGTGGGTATGGCTTAGGATTTTTAACCCCACTCAACCCCTCTTTAGGCCCATGACTCTCTATATCATTCACGCTACCACTGAAGCCTGTGCAGAACCATATCATAGTCATGGTAACCTGTGTGCCGTTCCCATTTTTATGTATACTACTTACCATAGCCATGGCAACCTGAGCGTGGTTCCCATTTTTATGTATAGTACTTACCATAGCCATGGCAACCTGAGCGTGGTTCCCATTTTTATGTATACTACTTACCATAGCCATGGCAACCTGAGCGTGGTTCCCATTTTTATGTATACTACTTACCATAGCCATGGCAACCTGAGCATGGTTCCCATTTTTATGTTTACTACTTACCATAGCCATGGCAACCTGAGCGTGGTTCCCATTTTTACATACTACTTACCATATAGCCATGGCGACCTGAGCGTGGTTCCCATTTTTATGTATACTACTTACCATAGCCATGGTAACCTGAGCGTGGTTCCCATTTTTATGTATACTACTTACCATAGCCATGGCAACCTGAGCGTGGTTCCCATTTTTATGTATACTACCACGTAAACTCCCGCGTATAAGACGCGTCCTCTACGCTAAACAAAATGCTGGGGAGTCTTATAGGATTTTTTCAAGTTGGGGGGGGGGCGTCTTATGCGAGGGGTAATTTTTCTATAGAAATGTACTAATCTTACAAATTTCAGCATTAAAATGTGCGTCTTATATGCGAAAATGCATGTGCTAAGTTTGGGGTGCGTCTTATACGTGCAGCGCGTCTTCTACGCGGGAGATTACGGTACTTACCATAGTCATGGCAACCTGAGCGTGGTTCCCATTTTCATATAATATTTAGTTAGTAGCTCTCTCCATAGCCATGCTTTAATTTGAGGAAAAATGGCGACTTCTGATATCGCAGGATCGTAAAGAGTTAGTTTCTCTATAACGCATGAGACCATCCAAACACAATAAAGTCTCTTTTTTTTTTGCATCTGCTTTCACCGTATGTTGACGCCTGGGCTCACTCCTCCTTTCTATGTACTACTTACGTGCTGAAAGTGATAACGACAGAGACTCAGTATCGAGGCCCATTCAACGGCTAATTTACCATAGAAAGTACAACTGACTGGCCTATCTTAAGTCAGACAGAAGAATATTACACTCGCTCAAACCCTCCCTATGAGCAATCAATGCAAGCTCCGCGTGTAACATCTATTTTGTTTGGCTATAGTGGTATTAATATGCAGCTTTTCTAATACGGCTTAACAAAGCGTACCCTAGACCTCCTTCATTACAATAACTGTGAGCATATTTCAGAGAAAGGCCCTTCCCTAACATGGCATTAATCTTAACATTAAATCCAATGTATAGGAGTATGGATGAGACCCCTTTGGTATATATGAATGAAATCTATATAACTTCTCACATAATGGATGCTTAAAATGTCTAAAAAGCAAAAAGCTTGTTTTGGGCTTTATCGAGAGCCCATTGCTCATACTTTGGGACAGGATTAATCGAGATGGGAATGCAGCGCTCATTAATATTCATAGGGGTGTCTGCGCAGGCGCATAGAGACAAGGGAGGAAGGGGATTAGGCGGTTGGCTATCAATATGAATACTTGTGAGATAGAAGTCTCCTATAGAGAGGCACTCAAAGTGTTAGTAGTATACTTACCATCAAGCCCCTGCCACTTTGCAAGAGAGATACCAAATATTAACGTCTTTCACATTCATATCAAATGTAAATGAGTTATCTACTATGAACATCTCTTTCTTTTGAGCAAATCCATCATTCGTAATTGGGGTGGTAATCAACAATGTTTCAAAAGTGCCCTCATAATTTCAGGGAAAAAAATAGTCAAAATAGATATAGCTGAGTAAAGACCGATATAAAATGAGTGGCAAGATTTTAGTGAACTCGTGGCGAAGGAAGGAGGGAAAGAGTAAAAGAGTAATTGAGCATTTAATACAAAATAAAAATCATTTATTACAGCTTGTGTTCAATTATGCAGTATCCCAGTTCACTGTGGTAGATATTCATGTATATTTTTTTGTATCTTGGGATAGGGCGGGAGGGTCTGACTCCACTTCCTTCTTAATGGATTTAGCCCTAAACAGATCGTCCAGGAATCTCTGGACAGCATCTGACCAAAGTATCAAAACAAAGTGGCAAACTTAGAGGATCCCATACTTTATGAAGTATGTGTAGCCTGGAGAACATTAATTACCTTTCAAACTGCACAAAAAATGGCTGCCATCCATATATCACGTGACCCCTCTTTGTCACTGTCACCCCTCCCCCTCCACAATTCAGGTGTAAAGTTAGCCAAGTTGAATCGCTGTAACTTCTATTTCATGCATTTATTCCTTTGATTACCAACACGTAGGTCTGTTCAAGTTATTATACATTGCGATGTGTTTAGAAAAGAATACACACAGCATCATTAGTCAACGAGTTAGTTACCCGACAGTGCATAATCAAAGAATGTAAGCTTGTTGTGGTCTTATTCTACTAAATCATGGTTTTACTACCTACTAAAAAGATGCTGGACTTGCAGAAAATTGGACGAACTCTATTTTCTGCCAGTAACTAAATTCCCAGCGGCTTTAACCTTGGTCAGATCCGACACAAAAAGGGGGACTAATGCTATTTCACGGCATGCTAATTTCTGTGCATCTAGGTAAAAGGTTCTATAACTGGATCTAGCAGAGCCGACAAAGAGGAGTGGGTGTCTATGGGTGAACAGAGGGGAGGAGCTTAAAGCTGGGGCAAGAGCTGAAATATATAGATTTTCCACTTTCTGCATATTCATCATCACCCCACTTGTGAAAATGTCCTGGCAAAAGCTCAATCTTGTCAGTGCGTTCTTACCATGCTAAATCCAGGCATATATATGTGTGTAAAAATAAAATGCTTCCAGTATTTTATCCATGTTAACAAGCAGTCTTGATTGCACCAACACAGTGGCTCCATCTGAAGCCATAAAGTAGCTGTTCTATACTGGTGGTGACTTGGATTTGGATGACTGGCAGGAAAGCAGACAATTCACTGCTGCCACCATCAGGCTGTGACCAAAACTAAATAACCAAGTGGTTTCCCTTCCCACCAAAGAGGAGAGATCAGCTGAAACTTAAGCCCAATGATATACACATAATGAGCCATATCGTACCAGAATGAATGGCACCCTATGACTGGGGAAGGGATATATGATTCTCTTAAATACATGTATAAATCAGACAAAGCTATATCAGCTTTTATACCAACTTTAATACTATAGAAACCAGCTGAGAAGGTTGGCTGGATAAGAGCTAAACAAAGAGAGTAAGGTGATCTGAGCATTGAGCAGATTTATAGGGGTCCTGAGTACAGTAGCTCTTCACAGCGGTCTGAAACGTAGGCAAATATCTATCTCGTTGCCTTTTTACATGCATGGGTAGGATCTCTCTCACCACCAGAATATATTCTCTCGCTGTCCATCCTTGGCATAGTCCGAATCCCCCCCCCCTTTTCAAATTCTATTCAAATGTGTTCCACATACTGTTACATCATCATACTTAGCGTGCTGGAGGATCCATCCACAGACTTGATTCACAGTACAAGTTGGAAATGAGGGTACCATGGGCATTTTACAGAGTTTTCAATGGATGGAATTATGGTGTGCACTCCAAAAGTAGAAAATTGGGTATAAATCGAAATGCTCTTCAAACAGAAGCTAAAATATGGGGAATGAGAGTAGATAGACTATAATAGTCAGATCTGGCTCAGGCTCTTCATGTCGACAACTCTTGTCCCTAGGTTGAAAACTTCATAGCCTAGCATGTTACTTAAGGGTCGTCAGTTAGGACCATCTGAAGTTGTCAAGATGAAGAGTCCATACCAGGGCGACAAGTGAAATTTGACAGGCTTTGTCATATTTAATTCATGCTGCTCACTTTGAAGAAACCCTAACAGCAAGTCTATTATATGTGTGTTCATGGGGCAGCTAAAAGTTTTTCAACTTCTTTTTTTTCATCCATTATGTTCTTGATGGGACGTACAACGGCTTGAGAACAGGTTTGACAAAATGAGATTGCAGACCAACCAAAATGCCTTTACTTTGAAAATTCCCCAGCACCATGTTTCACAGGTAAGTTCAGTAGCTAATGCTATAATTCCCTACATAAGGTTATTAGTCGCCAACTGACCCCAATCCCTAGTGTAAGCCATGCCTATAATGCAGCACCCCTGTGTGCCACACCACAGGAGCCTCTTGAACCACTGCCTCCTAGGGCCAAGGGTCTAAAAGCTTTTACATGGCACTTTTGGCCTTTAAGTCCATCAGAGGTATATTTCTTGCACCCAACCATGTGAATTATAGAACATTCACACGAAACGTACCAGCCAATGCTGAATAGTGTCTTTTTTTAAATATTGAGTGGAATACGACATAGTCTCAGGTTGCATACTTTTATTATAGAACTAATGGTTTTTCACCATGTTTTCTTTCAGCAGTTGGTTCTGAAAATGACTACAGTATCTGTCGGATTTAGAGGGGACATGCTTTGACTTATCTCATGAGTAGTCCTGATGCAATGGTGTATATTTCAAATCCCATGTCTGTACTCGTATAACCTGTGCAAAATGTCTAGCTTTGGCCAATCACTTGTCATATCTGACCACTACAAGGGTTGACATCTCCATTACGCTCTATAGACCTGGTTTTCTTTGGAAGCCTAGTCTATACTGACTTACCCCATGTTGAATCTAGCAGCTCTACGCCAGGTATAATTGTGCTCTCCTTTCATGACAGCATATGTACACATACATTAAGTCTACCAACCGATCAAGGGATACATCAACAAAACAAGATCAAGCCTGGACTTATTATGACCTAGGTCTTTGTCAGTCTTAATCTAACCTACTCCTGCTGCCCCCAAACGCAGAACCTGCATACACCAAAACTAAATCTAATTCCAATAGGGAGTTGGTATCCTGTGTTAACTATGTTAATCTGGTTATTCTCAACCCCTGCGGCTATGGTAGAAATGATTCAGCTGCAAAAGGGTTGTGTAAACAGGTCTTGTAACAACAGACGGTAATATAGAGGACTGAGAGGGCTAGGGTGAGGTGGGGCTGAGTAAAATGGAGGTTGGGGTGTGATTGTCTGCATATATACCACGATCAGACATATCTCAGCCGCCGTCACCAGATAGAGGCATATGAGTAGAGAAGTCTTACATAGCGAAATAGGAAGAGGTTAATGGGGTGGGGGTTAGGGAGTGACAGAGGAAGGAAGGTCTTAAGATGAAGAAATAGAGAAAGAGTTGAATGAATGAGCATGGACAAATGCGAAATGCTCGGGGGGGGGGAGGGTTACTCACTATTTGAAGGTAGGTCAAAACTGCCACTCTACAGCCCCACAGCCTTTCAGTTCTGGCGAAATCTGACAGCCTATGTATGCAGGTTATCAGTATCTACTGCCTCTGTTTTTACAGGATTCACTGGTGAGGCAGAGTTTATTATCAACATGACATCTGAGTTTCAGGTATACATAGCAGTAGTAAATTAACTGATTTGTGTTTCTAACAATACAAATCCCCTTTTACCCAAAAAGATTTTGTTTAAACTAATGGAGGCATTCATTTTGAATATTTAAAGTCATCCCCCTATTCTTATAGAAGGACGACAGCCCCTCATCTTCAGCATGACTGTCCCCCGCCCGCCACCGCTCCTGAGGATGGCGTGTTGTTACCAAGCGATACCTAAATAGCTCCTCTCCTTTTCTGCATAGAGACTGATCTCGTGATATCGTTTCAAGGCACACAATGTATATATAATGATTACGGCACTAGTAGTGAGTGGGTAATAGATGTTTAACGCCATTTCGACAGCTAAGGTCATATTCATGGCGAGAGCTACATTACCATTTCACAGAGGAATGTGTCAGTGCCGGCGCATATGGGCACCACACACATCTGAGGGGATAGAAAAGAGGAGACAGACCCTTTTAATTGGGATAGGGACACCCACGGCACGAGTATCATCCAGTCTACTACACATATCCCTAACAGCAGGCAGGATGGCCCTGCCTGTATAGAGTGGAAGGTACTTAGTATGGAGGTGGGGACATGAGCGAGATTTGGGGGATCAGTCTCAAACCCATATTGATCCTATATCTAGCTGTGAGCTTCTCTCTATAGGCTCCACTCATGACGTACACTGCATTAATAATACTGCTACATTTATAACACTGGACTACTCATTCTATATCATATGTGTTGAAAAGAAAAAAATCCTCAACTACATGATTAATGAGCAGGATATCAATACTTTGGTGGGCTATGGAGAGGATGCTGCCTATATCAAGGAAAGCCCTATCTATGTAATGAAACAATAATACTGACAATAACAATCCAGATATACAGACACAAGGTGACCCAAAACAAATAATAGTCAAACATCTCGGATGATTACATCCACAAATTCGGATTGATTTATACATCAATCAGGCGTAGAAAGATTTCTTTAGATGGGTTGTGTTGAATTTGTACAATCAAAATACTTTGGCAACTGATTTAATATTTGCCTTTTCGGATATCGACGTCAATTGAATTCCACTTTTATTCTCTTATGGGGGTATTCCACCAAAACCGGCAGAATTGTCGGCCCGATAGTGGGTTTTTGCTATCGGCGACGGTCGTCGGGCGCCTGTCGGGCCGACAATTTTGTCGGCCCGATAGTCAAATTTTATCGGGGACAGTGAAATCGGGTCTCAAAAATCACCAAAAAATTCACTCTTCCACCGAGGACAAAATTGTCGGATTGTCATCGCCGACAGTCATCGCGGATGGTTCCACCCTCTTCCACCAGAGGCCTCTTCATCGGCGATGACCTAGTATCAACCATATGACCTACATACTGAGCAAATCCAAGATGGAGCCCACAGATGTGCTCGTGGTCGCTCACGCCACTTTAATGCTCATGAAACTGGATGAGGAAGATGCTGACATACTTCAGGGCAAGAAGAGGAAGCACAAGTACCATGTGGCTCCATACTTGAAGGACCGGACAGACAATCTGCAGCGAAACACCTTCACTAAACTGCACAGGGACCTACTGGAAGTAAGTACTACTGTGTCTTCTTTGTTTACTTGGGGGGGTAGGAGTCAAGGGGTACCGGTCTGTGGCTTCATGTTCCCCTGACAGGAGTAGAGCTCTATGGGGTGGTGGTATTTTCACTTATTTTAAAGAGATCAAGAGGAGAAGAGCAGCTCGTGGTCATAAAAAAACAGATGTGAGTCCTTATTTGTCCAAGATAAAATTTATCAGAGATAAAAATATTATAAAATAATTTCAGATGGACGAGGTGAATGAGTTTCGCCACACTCTGAGGATGGGCCCTGGAGAATACAAAGAGCTCCTGAGCAAGGTCTACCCCCTGATATACAGGCGTGACACAAACTTCAGAGAGTCTATTAAGCCAGAGGAACGCCTAGACATAACCCTACGGTATTTGGCTTTAGGTGAGCTTTTGTTTTATTTTCTATAAAATGTATTATATATAAAAAGTATCCTGTGAAATTTACAAAGGTAGAATATCAATGATAAAATGTGTGTTTTAAATATAGCGTATTTTTTATTGGGATTTCAACTATCTGAGACACCTGACTTAATTTCCTTTTTATTTTGTAGGAGACAGCAGTCAAACTCTACACCACGGTCATTTAGTGGGGGGGTCAACAGTCTACCCTATAATAAGAGACACCTGCATTGCCCTGACGGCCGTTCTTAAAGATTTCTTGAAGGTTTGTTTCTTTGTTTTCTTTTCTAAGTCTTTCAAATATAAAATCTTGGATTTCACCTAGCCGAAGGTCTTGTCTGCTACAAAAAAATCTGGGAAATATACAAGAAACAAAAATATATTAAATAATTTACATCAATTATTATATGCTTTCCTTTCCTCCCTCCAGGTCCCACAAACCGAAGCGGAATGGAAGGAAATCGCAGATGGATTTTGGAAGGAGTGGCAAGTCCCTCACATGATCGGGGCAGTGGACGGGAAGCACATTCGTATTCGCCAACCCCGGAAGAGTGGAACCACCTTCTACAATTACAAGAAGTATTTTAGTGTAGTGTTAATGGCTGTCGTAGACGCCTACTACTGGTTCATATATGTAGACATAGGGTCAGAAGGCAAGGCAGGTGATTCCCGCATATGGAAGGAAGGGCCCCTCTACGCTGACCTTAATGACCCAACGAACCCTCTGAACATACCACCAGCGTCTAAGATAAATGGCATGCGGGACTTGCTATCTTACTTCATGGTAGGGGATGATGCGTTCTCACTAGCAACCAATCTCATGAAGCCGTATGCGGTAAAAGACCAGGGAGATGAGCAGATAGTGTACAACTACAGAGTATCTCGGGGCCGTCTCATGTCTGAGAATGCTTTCGGAATTTTTGCTACCAGATTCCGCCTCTTCCTGCGTACACAGGACATGGAACCGAAGGGAGTTAAAATGGTAACCATGGCAGCAGTTTCCCTGCACAACTTCCTTCGCACTCGAGCACCATCAGAGTACATCCCAGCAGGATCTGTCGACTATGAAGGGCCAGAGCTCGAGGTCCATCCTGGACAGTGGCGGGATGAAGATCATGGCCTGGATGGCCTTGACAGGTCTCATCATGGGAGGAACATGCCTCAGAGTGCGAAAGCCATGCGGGAAAGCCTGTGCCGCTGGTTCAACTCCAGGCACGGTAAGGTACCATGGCAAGACAAGTACATGCGCAAAAGGCGGATGGAGGCTGTAGCAGAAGTTGAGGAAGAGGAGGATGACTAATCTCTGACAAAAAATGTCCAAGATAATTTTATTGGGGACAAACAAATCTGAGATGAGGACTTTTGGGTTTATGAGCGACATGTATTGTTTCTGTTATATATATATGGAGATTATAAATGTTTTCAAAGTCATTGAAGGGAAGAATTAATTATAAAAGTAGAAACCTCTTTTTATTGAACACACCACAGTGGATGAACTTTTAACTTTTATGATCTCTTTCAGACGAAGCAACTTTTAACTTGATATAAAACCATGTAGTAAACTAGAAATAAAGTCGTCTAGTCTGTTTCCATGATAACCAGAAGGCTGTTTACTTCTCCTTGAAATAAAAAAAAATATTTTCCTTTTCCATGAGGTAATCGCCTACTACAAGAAAGTACAAAGCAGGTTATATGCAAACCTTGTCTTCAGTCCTTGATAGATAATAACAACGACAGCAACAACAATAGCAACAACAAATATTATCATACACTTCCCTCAATCTCTGCGATCCTGAAAAATTGTTGTCGCATATTGTTTTTTTATGCACTAGAACAGAACATATAGCAATCCTCAAGTCTTTTGAGTCAAGTGCAGTAACAGTAAGAATATTGGTTGAGATCATCGCTCGGATCCTATATAAAAAATGTCTGGGATATATAACTTTTAACTACAAATCTGGGATAATTCGTCGCGAGCAAAACAGTTTTTATGTCTTTTATGGGACCCAGTCCCCATTCACAGCGTCTAAAGCCAAGCTGTGCATGTGTAGCTTAAACTTTTCTCGTACTCTCTGGTTCATTCTCTGACACTGGAACAAGATCATCTTACTCCAGTGGGAGTCCTCCGTCTCAGGTTCTGCCACAGGAGGAGGTGGAGGGGGCTGAGCATGGCGTGCTGCAGCAAGCTGGGTCAGCTCTACCACAGAGTTGGTGCACTTCTCAAAATATTGCTCTCGATTTTCAAGGACCTCGGCGACAGTCTTGTTTTTTTTCTCTCGGAGATACTGAGGCTCCTTGTTCCTGAAATATTCATTGGAAACCTCCTCATTATTTGCATAGAATTTATCTTTGTCAGCCAGGTAATCTGTCCTGTATGTCCTCCGACCGTCAGAGGAGGAGGGTCGCTGTACCGTCGAACTGCCTGTGCTGCCAGCCCTTCTGGGGGGGGGGGGGTTTAGTGGTAGCCTCAGGAGTTGGCTTTTTGGAAGAGCTTTTACCTGAACCTTTGCCCTGGCCAGAAGAGGGGGGGGTCTTAGATTTACCAATGTTCTGTTTGTTGGGAGAACTACGCGTCCTGGATGAAACAGCTTCTTCTTCGTATTCATCTGGGATTACATGAGCTTCCTCCAACCCTCCTTCATCAGGCTCCAAGTTTTCCTCCTCACTACGGCCCTTGTCCTGGTCCTCGTTGTCGACCTCCTGTTCTGGTGATTCCTCCTCTACCTGGGTTTGCTTGAAAAAACAAGAAAGGGGGAAAAGTAAATGAGCAGAGAAGATAGCCTGGTAGTCTATTAATCAGGGTAACAGCAAGCAAAAATTATCCAAGATGCATTACTTTATAATTGTCGTTGATTGATTAATTGATCAAGGTAGCAGGCAAATAGATAATCAAATTTTATATTGGGGTATTTTGTTTGTGATTATTTTATTTGGGATTTCTTTTTTGGGGATTATTTTATTTCGGATAATTTTTTGTTGGGGATTATTTTATTTGGGATTTTTAATCCATTGCGAGCATCATTGGCCTTAAAAATCAAGAAAGGGGAGAACTTACCTTCCTGTAGTTAGTTATGCTTGCTTCCTTCTTGCAATACGGATCCAAGAAGAAGCAAAGCCGCTTAATTAACTCTTTCTTGTATGGTCCCGAGCTTCCCGTCTGCTGCAGAAGAGCCCGACTTGACCTTGCCTGAGACTATTTTTTGATAGTCTGTCCTCAGCGAATTCATCCTTGTGTTCACAAAGAAGGCTGAAAAAAATAGAATTTTTTTTTATTTTCATAGTAATTCAGATTTGTTTTAAACACAAGAGCAAGTAGAAATGAAAGAAAGCTGTTTTTAATAATCAGAATTATTTCTCTCTTTTTTATCTTGGATTTTTTCTGTTGTCTAGGACGATTTGAAATATGTGGGTCTAGGATAAAATATATTTTCTTGAAAATCTTGAATAAATTACCTGGTATCCCTAAGTCGTCGCCAATTTTTCCTAAGGCGGCCCACCTTGCTGTCGGGTCCTTATACAGCTTGTGATTTTTGTCATACAGGTATGGAACAGCCTCCCATAGCTCACACAACCTTTCCAACACCGCATTGTCTTTGAAGTACTGTCGGCCACTTCCAGGGGCATCTGGTCTGGACTTTAACTGACCTATAGTTTTTTTTGGAGTAACCTGGCTCTTTTTAACCTCCCTAACAGTCTTCTTAGGAGTGACCTTGGTGACCTTGGCCTCCTCCTGGTTTCTTTTAGTCATGTCAAAGTTTGTTGGGGCTACAGGTCTTTTCTTTTTGGGTGGCTTTATGGTAGGGAGGGGATCGTCTTCTTCTTCTTCTTCGTCTTCATTGTCCAAAAAAAATTCCTGTGAATCATAATCGGGGTCCATATACCAGGGATCATCCTCGTCGTGATCAATAATGATTTCTGTACCTGCAGAGGTAGGGGGGCTCTTAAAAGACTTGGCAGGACGAGGACTGCCTTCTTCCTCTTCATCTTCATTGTTTTCATCGTAATCGGGGATGAGTTTTCTCTTGGTTAGGCGGCTGCCACCCATACCTAGCCGTGAGTAGGGACCTTTGGAGTCAGAATAGCCTCCCCTGGAACGGGAGGAAGGTGTGCAACTTAGGTCTTGGGGCTCATCATTGTCGTCGTCTTCATTGTACTCCTCCACTGCTCCAGATTTACTACCGGTAGTACGGTCGAGAAGACGTCAAGCAGATTCTTCATCTTCCTTTGTTATTTCAAGCCTAGGCCTACCTCTTGCCGTGAAACGTGTTCCCTGTCCCTTCCTCGAGGTATCCTCAGGCTGTTGGCCCTCATTCCCCTCGTCATTTGTTGTATTTACTGGTTTTCTTTGCGTCTTGCGCTTAGTTGCACGCCGTGGAGCCATCTTGGATGTTTTCCTCTAGTACGGCCGAAGTGCAGGTCACGTGATTTCCATGTGATCGGCGACGTGTACGCCCCCCTACCGCCTTCCCCGGAAACTAAAATTGCCGGGCCGACAAAAAATAGAAACGATTCCTGGCCGATTTTTTCTGTCCGAACAGAAAAAATCGGGTCCAAAGTGAAACCGTCGGCGATCATTCCCGATGCGTTCCCGACGTGATTCCGATGGTCTCCGATTTTTTTCACGACCTCTTCCACTGGACCCGATTCTTGGCCGATGATACCCGATTTCCACCCGATAAGGGTCCGATCATCTCCGATTCTCTATTTCTGTTGCCGATGCATCGGAAATGCATCGGAGATGGACTATCGGCCAAGAATCGGTTTCGGTGGAATACCCCCATTATATGTTGGTGACAAAATGAGGTGGCGAGTGGGTCTTCCCAGCAAGTAGTCTTGACCAAGAAGAAAGTCGATTGAGAAATCTCTATTTCATTTACTAATTAGATGAAACCCTAGGTCCAGTTAGCTTCACTTTATAGAGCCACTGCCATGCCTATCCATAAATCAACTTCACGTTTACATTGTTGTATCTTACTTCATCCTTGATGTTATCCACTTTAGCTTCATCGTCTGCTTGATGCAGATTGATATTACAAGATGGGACAAGACTGAAGATTAATCACTTTATCAACAAACTTGTGAAATTAGACCCAAGTTAATTCACTTTGACATCAGATTTATCACACGGTAATTTAGAATCGGATGGATCACCTTATCTTACATCTAAGTTCTGTTAGTTGATATCAGTTGGCACTCTGGAAAAATAAATCTTGTTGTGCTCTTAAGTTTCAATCTGAGCGAGGTGATGAATAACCGTTTGGACGTAATGAGTCTATACGGAGGCATTTTACAATTGAAAACCATCAGCCGTAATAGGGGGTCCATTCCGGAAATATCTAGCATGCTAGAAATCATGGGGTAGGATTTCCAATGCCCAATATTAAGCCCATAACGTGTTTATAGCTGGATTCCACCAAAACCGTCACGTTTGTCGGGCTGACAGTGGGCCGATTTCTGGGATTTCTCCTATCGGCCCAACAAAGTTGGGCCGATTGGGGCCCGATCGAAGAAATTTCAGAACAGTATGATCACATTTTTGACCTCTTTCACCAAGGGAAGAAAATCATTTACGATTGTCGGGCCGATAGTCATAGAGGCCGATAGGTGGCTGATAACTCAAACTGATTTGATTGTGTCAGCCACCTATTGTGAGTGAGCATCGTTATGCATTGGCGATGCAAAACCATGGCAAATTTTGAGCAATTCCACAGTGAGCGGTTGTTGAATGAATTCTGGCTGATAGCTGGCTGATTCTCCAAAATCGTCGCCGATGCAAACCGATGGCAAAATTGTTCATGATTTGTCTTGGTGGAATCAACGCCAATAGAGAGAATGTTTGAAATATTTTTTTATTGAAAATTATGACGATAGAAACTATTGAAACACTATGATTAATATTCTTTATGCATGAATACATAACCAAATGTCCAGGACCATGGGATATTTTTACATCGTATTCCCTGAGGTGGGACTGGCATATCCCACAAAGCCATTATATGGCTGAGTGGGATACGACCAGTCCCACAGAGGGGAATATGATGTAAAAAATCCCATGGAAGTGGACATTTGCATTTATGTCATGGCCTGTGGGGTTATTTTGCTTTTAAATAAAGAAAATCAGCTCAGATCTGTTCAAAATCCAAGATGGCAGACACCCATTGAATAAGGGCACATTGTATTCAATGCCCCCCATTGAATATGGCGGTTCTAGTACTAATCTATAGTGAGGTTCGTATCAGCCATGACATAAAAATCTATCTACCCAATATCTGTAGAAGATTAGAGTATGAAATACATCCCTTAACCATGGCAATGTGAGACCATGGGCCGGGCACGTGTCCACATCTTTCACATCTGTTTACTTGTATTTTCTTATTTGTTGTCTAAAAATATTTGACGCCAGGCATGATGAGCGGTAGAATCAAAGCTCTGGCTCATGCGCCTCTGACTGACCTTATTAAATCAATGAATTTTTGTGAGCAATGAGCCTAATTTGCTTACTACCATAACTCGTTGTGAGTTGGCATATAGCCCTGATTTCGGAGCTTAGTGGATGTTACTGTAGATCATGTTTATTTTGTAGTTATTCTATTTTTCGTGTATCTATTCAATACTGCTGCTGTCGACCTATATAGTCCTTTGTCATCGGTCAACAAATGGTCAGAGGTGGAAACGGCTACTGTAAACGTATATATTTTCGCGTGGCTAAATTTTCGCGCATCTAGCATAAAAGGACATTTTCGCGCAATAATATTTTCGTGCATCTTGAAACCCCAAAACTTTATCTATATAGAATTTGTTACGGATTTCAAATCGAATAATTATTAAGGATTCTACTGCCCCCCATGGCTTGTCCTCCAACACCCCATATGTTTACTGCCTCCAAACCCAGTAACTTGAGTGGTAGTACATCAACTTTTGTTTAAAAAACGTGGTACTGATCGCTTAACTGTAGTTAGAGTGGTCGTGGCCTCACATTGACCATATAAAGAACTTCTCGGTTGGCTGATTCCTTGCAATGTGCATACAGGTGTGGCAGTCATCGATAGGTGACTTATGGTGACGACCAGCACAATATATAGAGGATAATAGTATCCCATGGTTCTTGTCATACAACATGCGATGCAAGTATTGGGTATATACATATTGTAATGTATGAGTGGGGATAGAATTTATCCAATGAATTCTCTGAGCTTTTTCACTAATGGCTGACCCCCCCCCCCCACCCCATCTTTGGGCGTCCGCATTTCTGAAACCAAAAGGTAGCATCAAAACACAATGATCAGAAGAATGTAATTGATTTGATAAAAATAGTTTATTAGTGATAGTGATATATCTCAACACATTTTTTCATTGATATTACATACTTACCATATATTATGTGCACCTACATCAACACGACAAACCTTTGTCATCTGGACACAACAGTAGTAATCTGCATATGGCTCAAACATGGCTACATTGCTCAGAAACATTATAACGATGACCCTAATAATAACAAATAACAATTCTGAACATTCTCAAAACCAGCACCATCATTCTTATATGTGATCATTCCCCATACATGCAGACAGCTAGGTAGGTCCTCATTAATACCATACTATGTTTGAAGGGGATATAACTGACAAAGTATGAGGTATCAGAAGATAGTGAACGGACTATAGATGAGGCCAAAGATGAGGTTTGAAACAGGTCCATGCGGGACAGGTAGAGAAGGGGGGAGTCGTGGGCAGCAGAGAAACAGATAATCTGAAACCATCAACAACCTAATGTTTATCTGCTACCAAGAAAACCTACAGTCCCACATTTGCATACATGTATATATATCACATGGTCCATAAAGTAAATGCAATATGTCAGTTTTCAGGTCAGACCATGTTAGATGGGCCTCTTTACACTCGAAGGCTGGGAACTAGTAGCGACGACAATACAACTTACATATATTAAGCTCATAATCCACAAACCAATGCCGGTAGCACAAAAGTAACTTTTTCAAATCTACATCTTACCATACCTTTATACAAGGAAGAAATAGGGAAAAGAGGGCTGCTGGGTGTTAGGGCAGGGTACCTATCATCTGCCTACTCTTTTTGCATTTGCGGCAAGTGGATAACACATAAGACCTAATTTTATTTACCGATCCTCCCAGAATACACATTATAGTATTTATGAGTTGGATAATGTGAACCTTATTCATTATAGTAAAAATCATCATGCTGATGTGCGTTGCATTGCAGTTACACTGTTATTTCCTCAAGTTTAATTTATACATATGACGTAGTTAATGATGATCCATAAGCACCCTAAAAACGGTAATTTGGTCTTAACAAATGATTTAATAGGAATGTTGAAACAAGTATAGCTTGGAGTGTGGTACTTAAGTTAAGAAAGACAATTCTATATTTTTACAATTATCATGACGGATATAATTTTTGAAACCATTTTCTAAACTCACTTCTTCAATTAGCCTTTTTACAACATGCTGGTCTATAAGTGGGACCTACTCAAAACGCCTAGAGACATAATGTATCTTAAGTGCCAAGTTTAGTGTATGATTGTCTTGGCACTCCAAATCTATGGGCCATTTGTAAGCCTATAATCCATTAATCATACCCTGAGCAGTGTGAGCTTTAATATGCTGATGTTATATGTACTTCAATGGGATATTCAAAGCCAACTGACTGTGTCTTGTGTATGCAATATAACATCTATTATTATAGTCCAAATGCTGGTGGCAATAACATATACCTTGGCAAAATTAAAACTATGCAATAATTTCAACTTCTTGTATCTTGGAGAAAACAATCTGTAAAAGAGGTATGCGAAATAACAAAATTAATACCTATGGTAGTAGATGTACTTAGCTCATCACCTACACAAATAAGGGCAGGGTGAAGGGCAATGAAATGGAAAACCACCAAAGAAATGTCTATAGTGATCTCTGTTACGAAGGAGAAGAGATGAAGATAAAATCTAAATAGATTCACAGAGAAATATCATATATCAGCAACATTTATGACAATCGTTTAACCCCACCATCCAGTCTGGACATCATCAGGATATGGGGCATGATCTGTGAAAAGGGTCCGGTTTCCAGCTAATGTCACATAAACAGATGTATCATTGGGGGAAGGCTTTTAGATATAAGCCCTTGCTGGTCAGAATACAGAATATTATTTACACTTCATTGATGAGTTTGCACGGTACTGTATATATCCCTGGTTTTACTAAGTCTAAGTACAGTCCTTTTTGTAAAGCCTATTTTCTCTCTGAATGAGGAGGGCCAAAAGCTATATGCCATAATTCAGTCTGGGACTTACTGATACTGTATTTGATGTAAGCCCCTATATAAACCCATATATGAGGCCACCCCAATACAGTGCATGGTGTACTTACTGGGTGCAACTAACATGCAGGCTCTCCTACTAATATCAGATAAAGTAGCCCACTCAAAGACATTAATAGTCTAATAAGGCTACAGATCAATTTGTTTTTGTTCTTTTTTGAGTGAGTATAGTTCGTTCAAAATACAAAAAGTCAATGTATTTTTCCATGAAGAAAGGAGGTCCATGTAGGAAAATGGTATGGTACATTAAGGCTTCACAGACTCCATTGTAAACAAGTTTTGGTGTGGCCTAATGCTACATGTACATTACATAACCTGCCCCTACTTCACAGCAAAGTGCTATATGCTTCGGGTACCACGCACACAGCAGGGCTGCAGATTAAGGCCAATATCTCGTTACATTTTTGCCCTCAATCCTCTAACACTAATTCCTCAACTAGCGGGAGAGCCAGGCCAAAGAGAAGGAGGATCTGGTGATTGAGAGAGAGACAGAGAGAGACAGACAGAAGGGAGAAACGGAACAGAGACACCGTTGAGAGAGAGAGAGAGAGAGAGAGAGAGAGAGAGAGAGAGAGAGAGAGAGAGAGAGAGAGAGAGAGAGAGAGACGGAGACGGAGAGTGGGGTGCACGTAAAGGGGGAGAGTTAGAAAGGGTGGGGGCGAGGGAAGGAGGAGAAATCGAATTCAAGGAGACGATGCTTGGGAGTGGGGGGGGGGGGGGAGGGCGCTGACCACGTTTAGACCAGGCCTACTACGCGTACATCTACCTTTTTTAACATGAAAAATGAACATGTATGTGTTCTAAGAATGTATCCCTTTCCCTCATATGAATCACCCTCCATCAAAATACTCTCCTTTCAGGGTCTCTTTTGAGTTGGGCATTAAATCGCTTTGTAAATGTAGTCTCACACACTTTGACCATTTCTTGTAGCTTCCTTTCTTGAGAGAGAAAAACTATGCCTCATTCTACACATAGAGAGAGTGGAGATCAGATCCCCTTCCCAAAGAGTCCCAGGGAGAGTCCAATGTTACTACATGTTGTAAATATATTTTCTGACTTCACTTAATCACCCACTTAGCCAAGAAAAGCTACGAACTTACAGTTTTTTTAGATGTACGTAACTACAATCATGTATATATAATAAGACCACAATCTATTCCAAATCAGCCACATTTGATCTTTTGTCCCAATTATGGTCTGAAGCATCACTGGCAAATATCTACATTCTTACATTGTATTTTCTTCTTGTACAATGTATATAGCAGGCATGAAATCTACAAAGGAATTTTATGCTCTCCCCTTCCTTGGGGATAAGGGCAAACAATAAAGTCCACCTAATATCAATAGTCCGCAGGGCACCTTCGGTCAACTTTGGCATACATTTCCTAGACAGGCCACGGCCGAATAGGCCCACTGAACTATTGCCACACTATTGCCATGCTATGGTCCAAGTTATATTTGACTCTGGAAAGAGTTCACTTGGTGCCCTTTCTTCTATGTTGCAGCCTTTGTCTTATCATTTGCAGGAAATGGTACACTATGATTTAAATCAAAATGAGACGCACCAATCTACATATTGCCTAATACAATCCCTATTAATAAAATCATATTCCTGCCAAACATATACAATACATGTATATCAAACTGGTCTCATTAGATTTACCAGTATATCAATCTTAGATACATGCATTATGCAGTGACAGATTCAGAGTGTTTTGGCAGTAATTAAGAGTTTGCTTATTCTTTATCCCCAAAAATTCTCAAAAAAAGGGGGTGTGCCCCTTCTTTTTCAAATATTTGATCCGCTATTTTGGACTATATCAAAATACATAACAGAGGCGTAGGAAGCAAATGTTAATTGGGGGGGGGGGCCCAGCGGGGCCCCACCTCAACCACTTTGAATTGTTGGCTCAAGCGCACTAGCGCCTATACATACCTATATAAAATTTGTATAAAAAAGTAATTTTTGATCAGATTTGAGGCCCAGGGCCTCAATTATCCTATCCCATTACTAAATCAATTTAATTTTAGATTTTTAGCTTCTTGTTCAATTTATTATTTTTTTGGGGGGCCCAGACATACTCAGGCCCCATCTCCTTTATGATTGGGGGGGGGCAGGCACCCCTGCCCCCCCTTTTCCTACGCCCCTGCATACAATTTAGGGGTTCAGGTTAGGACAAACGTGAGATTGTCTGACTAACCTCATAGACTTGCAGATACTATTATGTTATGAACAATATTATGAATTTGAAAGCGGTGATAGGGTGAACCCTACTGGAAACATGTTTTCCTCCATGACACTTGAGGCAAATGTAACATTAGAATGATAAACATCGTTCCCAAATGGGTGGCCCCTTCAAATTCTCCAATGTATTGAATCAGTAAAACTTTGACTATATTAACATCTTAACTAATATCTCCATTGCGTGGTTGCTATGGAACACATTTTAGCAACCTTAGCTGTCTCTTATTGTTGCTGCCACATCAGCAATAAATATCCATTGGTACCAGTCACAACCAGCACTACCCCCTCACCCCCATACACCACCCACACACCTATGTAACTTGTAAGCACCATGTTCCATGTACCTTAAGCAGTCAGTTCAATCACCAAAGACCTCTATATACCATCCCTGCCCCCTACCACTCACCCCCTCCCCCTACAAGTCATTGGTAGGATTAGCCTCACAAAAGTCGTGCCGACTTTAATAAACTGATTATTGCTTATATGCTGCTCAGCAGGGGCCCCCTACGTGGCAGTTAATAGTTCTTAGACCCCCCAGCCCTCCCTCTCCTCCAGCACTGTAGAGTACATGTGACGTAATGTGTTGATGATATGGAGGGCCTGTCCAGGCGGCCACAGGGGGCTTGGACGTACAGGTAAAGCATATCAAATGACGTGTTCTTAGCCAAAATGTTAGCCACAAAACAATGAACTCTGCCACAGAGCTGGCTTAGATCTTATTGGCATTACCCTGAGCCTGCTCAGAAATGCATTATATGATACAGAGCTTGATATAAGCTATCAGAGCTTATGAGTCTTATGGGAAAATGATCATGTGTGAAACATGATTTAGAACACGGTGGATAAAAATTTGTTTGTCAGTACTCTAATAACTTAACCTCTTATATACACGCAGCTCAATTTAGTTTTAAAAACTTAGACAAAGAATGAAGGAAAACTGGTTAAGAAATGGACAAAGTGAATCAATAAAATCTATTGTCATCGTCACAATAGACAACTGTGCACTCTGAGGAGACCACGAAAACATAAGAGCAGTGGGTGGTATTATTAATGTTAGAAACTCAAGCATGTTAAGAGCGCAAAATGAGAAAAAGTTAGGTCAAAATCTTTTGGTAAATCGAAGTGGCACTTAAGATGATTTTAGGTTACATGTACTTGTGTTTTTTTTTCTAAGAAAATTCAATTTTATCTTAAATTGATAATGATATATTCATATGAAAGACAAACAATTTGATTTTCATTTTAGATATTTTCTGTTGATTGATCCATTTATTTCATAATATATCATTTGATTGTATACATAACTGTGCTAATTAACATTGCCTATAGACAATGCATTAAAATACAGGCAGTTGCCGGTGATAACATAATAATGATACATTTTATATATAACGTGCATGGTACCTATATGTACATGATAATGGGTGTTATAACATATGACTGTTATAATAATAGCAATAATACATGTTAAATCAAATATTATGGAGCTCTATGGCTACCACTGCGGCCTTCCCCCTGTGCTCTGGCTAGTGGGGTGCAGTCGAGTAATGGCACTTGCCTGGGATTAATATACACTTATATTACTCAGAAACAGCCACTGTAAGAACATTACCAGCCATTTCAATCACCAAATGCCTTCGTCTTAGTCTTGTATAGTCTCTTGTAGAATTGGAATAATCACACTGCACAGGAGGGTTCAGGGATTAGAGAGTCTCACCTTATCCCCTGCATATAACAGTTCACAAAGAGGTCCTTTTTAAAAGGACTTATGTGTTGTATTATTCACCAACTGATGCACACGCTATATGCTATATAAATTAAATTAAATTAAATTAAAAATTCACACCATTTCTTGACCTTCAAACCATATTATAAACACTTCACACTTGTTGATTTTTCATCTCGGAAGCACCTTCATTTTTTATAACATGCAGTTGTTTAACACTTTGAACTGCTTATTATCATTTACTTTAAGACTTAGGCGTTGGCAAAAAGAAGTAAGTAATATCAAGTGATTATTATGGCATGTTTGTTAGAGTAAATCCCACACATAGGCAGCTTGTGTCTCATCCCAAAGTCTCACTAGAAAAACAGTATTTAACCATACCTGTAATTAATTTCAATATGGGAGAAATTGCATAGATCCCCTTAAGTACAAGGCAGCATGTGAGTTAACACCCCTCTATACATGTCTACTGGTTTAAGTCGATCCCATTATGAAATTGCCGAAGCATGACCACTGCCTAGAGTCCCTTAAGAGGAATCGATTGGGCTTGAATCTCCAGCTGTAACAGCATTTACCCCCAGCCCCCTCTCTCTTACCCCCCCCCCCCCCACCCAATCACTCAACCTGGGTCCCATTATTTCTTTATAGACGTTGGCGCACACACATACACCTTGCTACCGTCCGACCCATTCACCTTTCATAAATAATAGACCTTTTATGCCGAAGACTATTTGGCTACGACAGCATGCCTCAAATATATTATATGGTAGCTTTGGAATACACAATGGCTAAAAAATGGCGTTGCTGTGGCAATAGTAATACATAGTAGCAAATACTAATTCATTGTGGTCTTCTCTAGCGTGGTTCTAAATAAATAATCTACAACTAGTAAATGAGTAAGTGGACCTACTTTTAACCTAGTATGTGAAAATGTTATTCTAATACTTATGGTACTACATGCTAAGCTTCTGGACTAAGTGCTGCTTATTATCTACGGTCTGCTATATTCTATGTACAAGATTTGGTATATTATGCTATACTATCTGAGTGAGGGCCCTTAGTAAAATACAAATTCATGATATGAATGTGTATATGAGGTTACACGTAAGTAAATAGATTAGAATATAACTTGGTTACCTTATAATTGTTACTAGGGTACTGGACGGATTATAATTCAAATATCTGCTTAGAGCATAAAAATATCTATAAGATCAGGGATATGGATTGAATATAACCTTAAAATGCCTATATATATACATACATATTTCCCATAAAAGGGTAATATCAGTTGTAATATCTGTAAAGCCGATAAGGACGGCAATATCACTCTACCCATGGAGAACAGACTACTGTAGTCACTCCCTGGGGAATATGACTACCGTATTAACCGTATAGGTAATACATTATGGACGGATAGTCATTCAAATAGACCTTTTTGAGTTGCTGTCTCTCTACACTTCCATCACAGAATTCAAGTTCAGTCACTTCTTGAGCAACGACAAATAGCCCCTCTAAGGAGGGACCATAATAGAAAAACAGACGATAGATGCACGCGTATGTACATTGGGACTGTAAGTCAGTTAAGAATTGTCCTTAAAACCCGCCATCTTCATGGAAATGGGATGGGGAAGGATGAGGAAGACACAGGAGAAGAGACAGTGTTCACCCCGGGAGACACACCACACGCCAGAGATCCCTAACTCAACTGGGACCTCTCAGCCAATTGCTGTTGCTGAAGCTGCGCGGAGAGATGTCCGGCCAGGTGCGGTGGTAGGTGCGCGTAGGAATATGCAGCCCCCGTGAAGTAGTTCGCCGGAAGTCCGTAGGGGCTGTAGGCAGCGGTGGCGGCCGTCTCGTACCCGGGCAGGTAAGCCTGGTTTGCAGCTGCAGCTGCCTGGTAACCAGCGAAAGGGTAACCATCAAGGGCCAGCTGAAGGGCATTTGTAGGTGATGTAGGGCTATGTTGCTGTGACTGGGCTGTGGGCATGGCGGCCGCCATTCCAGCTCCTCCTGCTGCTGCCGCCGTCATGTAACTACTATAAGCCGCCGCTGCTGAAGGGTAGGCGGCGAACTGCTGCAGACCGTACTGACTCTGGATGAAGCCTGGGTAGCCATGAACCTGGGTGGGAAGACCTGTTTGGGGCACCCTAGGTTTGGCCCCCAGATAGGCCAGGTTGACATTAGCCTTCCTGCCATCAATAACAGGGTTTGGCTCCTCACAGGCCTTCTCAGCAGCAAACTTATCGGCCATGGTGACGAAGCCATATCCTTTACTCTTACCGGTCTGACGGTCGTTGATGACCACAGCCTCCTCGATCTCACCAAACTGCTTGAAGAACTCCTCCAGGGTTTCATTGGTGGTGTGATAGGGCAGGCCCCCAACGAAGATCTTAGTGTGGGTGGTGTCCTTGGTCTGGACTCCCACGGGGTTGGCCATAGCAAGAAGCATGTTGGTGCTTGGGTGGAGAAGCTGGTGACTAATGTTTATGGTGAAGTTGTACAGGTGTATTGGTGCCTAATTACAGGTACCAACCAAGGTGGATTATATCAGCAAGTTCACGATCTACAGGCACTAGGACCTCAGGGTAGTCAGAATGTCCTCTGTAGGTTAGAGTAGAATAAACAGTATGAGTCCCACCTGAGTAGAGTCTATTAATATCTATTAAGCAGTCCTGTGTGACACAATAGAGTTGCTGGAGGCCTTGTGGTGGTGCTGGTGGTTCTGGTAGTGGTGCTGACAGGAAGTGAAGTAGGCCTATGTGTGCCTTGGGTTTGTATACTGAAGTACTCCACAGTGAAGGTCCAACAAGCAATAGGAGCGCGTGGCCGGCGTTTTTGCAACTACTCTTGCTGTAGATCCACAGTGTCCAGTACTGGCTGAGCCTAAAGGTATACACTGGTCAAGCCTTAGTAAGGGATATAGGGGCAGTAGTAGTTAATAGTACTAGTGATGTGATGGGTATGGCACCAATGCCTTGACTGATTCTACAACCAGTGACCTCTGGCTATAAAGGCGACCTGCCCCAGTGCCAGCCCTGTTTTGATTGGCTCCTACCTGTTAGGCTTTCTGGTGGCCCTTCTGGAGGCAGCCGCCCCCCCCCCCCCACCTACTCTGCTGCTGGCCAGGTGGGCTAGGTGTGGTAACAAGGTGGGTGTATGACACCTGAAACCTAGGTGGGAAATCAAAGACAGCAGCAGTAGCCGCCTAAACAGTGGAGGCTTACACACCCCCACCCCTCACACCCCCTCCTGGCGCTAAGTCCTCCTTCTGTTGCTCTTCTCCAGGTGTGGACGCTCGCTGCGCACCTTGCGGGACTTCCCATGTAATAAGTGCGTTCACGCCTCGTTGCAAGACGATAACCAAGTTGCCAAAACTCATACGGCATCCTCCCCCCTTTGGTCGCCACCCCTCCCAAACTGATCTCCAAATGGAAAGGCCAAAATAAAATGATTAGAAAATACATTGGAATATTTATGAACAATTAGGCAGGGCATTAGTGATTCTGGAATTTTAGCATCAATTTAGATATATGTTGGGGTTGATAGAGAAGTCGACAGGAAAAAGTAAATGAAAAAATCTATTGCCTGCACATAAAATATTTATTTCGTGTTTCTATTGAAATCAATATTCCTAAAATAAAATCCATATTAAATGTTTATTATACAATTATGTTGACTGTGATAGTCGATGCCCCAGACCGTCATACATGTATTTTTTTTTTGTAGTCTTTTGGCCTAATATTAACCCCCTCCCCCAATCCTCCATGTCCCGAGACGCACATACTCATAAGCACATGCACGTTCGCATTATACCTGCTGGGACTGAGATAAAATTGCACTCAGTTTGCCAAACAGAGCGCATTAATATATAAGATGATTAATTATTTAAGCCTGCTGTCCACCTACCCCCCATCAAAGCTGCTGTAATATACCACACTGCTAATGTACTGCCATTATTGTGTTCAACAAGGAGGGGGGGGGGCGTGCTGCAACACGTTCAGGAGGCTAAAGGCGGCTATGCTTCACCCACCCCCCTCCACCATCCAACTCCCAGGCTCTCTGAGAATCACTCTAAACATATTATTTTACTTAATGTCATTAGATATAAAAATATTGATTTCAGACAAAACTTTCTATGCTGTTATGCCTAGTGGCGATGAGGAAGCATTTGTGCAGTGTGTGTGGTTTTCTATATCAGAATACACATGTATTTATACATTTGTACAATGAAATTTGCCATTTTCATTTCGGAAAACATAGCATTTGCATGTATGTAATTTTTCATATAATGATTTTTCCACTAATTTGACCGAATCAGAAAAGGACATTCTGACAATATATAAATGTACAGGGTTGTGTTGATTCCACAATGTAATTAGTACGAATGAGTGAGTGAGTAATAGATGTTTAACGCCATTTCGACAGCTAAGGTCATATTCATGGCGAGAACGACATTACACAATTTCACAGAGGAATGTGTCAGTGCCCGCGCATATGTGCACCACACACATCCTGAGGGGATAGGAAAGATAAGAAGTAGACCCTTTTAAGTGGGCTAGGGAAGCCCGAGTACGAATGATAACGCCAGAGGCGTCCATACGTGTACAGTTATTTCGGACCCTACTCCAGACTCATATGAATGCATTTTGAAAAATTAATACACAATGTACATGTTCACCTTTACTGAACAGTAGATGGGCGGGGCAGGCTTAGTGACAGATGGGCTATCAATATATAATAGTCTAAATTAATTATAATATGGTTGAGTATCACCAGAGCTATTCCTATTGCCAAATTGGCCATTAGCCATTTATACCAAAGTCAATGAGGGGTGAAAATGTACATGCAAGTAAACATCTTATTTTATTTCAATGTCTCCACGTTTTCTGTTGCCATTGAAACTATGGATTAATATTGACCATTCAAAACCTGGCCTTGGGTTGATTTGCCTGATATCGATATCCATACAATCGGCCCTCTGAGAGTCACTTATCATCTATGTTCCATTATCTTATTCTACGTTGGAGTGTTAATGATCACACCTCTTTATTTGGTTTGGGTATAGAGTTGAAGTTGGGCCATAGACAAACTACAGTCATTCCAGGGAAATTGTCTGTGGACCTGTGAGAAAATAAATGATCACAGACCTGTGAGAAAATAAGTGATCACAGAGGTAGATGATCTGCAGGCTCGGAGCAGAGTGAGCAAATTGAAAGTCACCAGAGGCCAACAACAACTACTATACAGCAGATGTACAATAGATCCTGGGACTCAAAGGCGGTTATTACATCAGCAAGGGAGCTATACAAGATCACTCAAAGATCAAAATGGAACAAACAAGAAAGGACATATATGATTGAAGTCTATGTAAACGTGACAAACTGACTGGCCTTTTGGAATGGATTTTAGCAGAGTGTACAAAGAAAGGAAAGTGTAAAAGAGTTTCAAATTGCACTAAAAACGGTGGATTGGTGAGGTGGCTGCACCCGCCCTCGACATGCAAGTTGAAAAACACTAGCTGCTGATAGCACCCATTGACTTTATAGTGGGGGATCCACTGCCGCGTTTTTGTTGCGAATTGGACTTGTGCGTGCACATGTGTTCTCGCAGAAAACATTCCAACAGTGGATCAGCTGCTGCGACAACGCTCATGCGACTTCTGAACGACCTGCGACGACATTCACAGAAATCAAAAAGTTTTGATATTTGTGACTGCTCTCGGACCGGACTAGCATGAGTGCAACTCGCAGCACAATTCGCAGCAGTGGATCCATAGCTTTTTATATGATCCAGCATTTTTATATGATCCAATATTTTTTATATGCCTGATGTATATATAAATTTCATTACATGGCTGATTGATGAAAATCACTCCTTGTTGTGAATGACCGTCTGCCGGCCTCATGCAGCCTGCCTGTTTGTCTATCTATCACTCTGGGTGTCAATACTAATACCAATAGCTTTTTCAATCACATATATAGTAACAAACCGAGAGACAGATTGTAAATATAGTACACGAAAGTATATTTGTGAAATCGACATATAAGCCATAGGGATCAGGCGGGATATTATTTGAGGCCAGTGAAATAATTCACTCCATTTGCAACAGAATTATTAGGGTAGAATTGGTATATTCAATACTGGCTGTTATCCTGCAGTGCATAACTTGCCGGTCCCACAAATTGGGAAAGGTTCTTTTCACAAAAGAGTCTACTGCTATAGTAGTGAAGACTGATATGAATTTTATAACAAAATTTTGACAGGTGTGCATGTAGTCCAATTTTAGTTCATATCGCGCTACCTTTACGCTGCTTAAATCTAGGGTTATAATATCGGCATATATGCCGATCAAAATATATTTTGATTTAACGACATACAGAACATGACACCTCTATAGGTGGGCTCATAATCATGTATCATATACGTCTTATTGGTTTTGCCTCAACATGTAGACTGCCAAGTCTTGTGGGAGCCAGGACTTATTCATCATAATCCGATATACAAGTACATTATATGACCATATTACCATTAGACAGCTTACTGAGCCTCCATACAACATACAAAGCTAAAATAGCCTCACCATGTATGGGGTGATCTCCCGGGGGTGATCTACAATTGTGCGAACTTCTTGCTACACCCGTTACTTAGAACATCTCTATCTTCTTTCCATTCCTTTAATAAACCTTTGATGTATAGGGGTGAAATTTTAGAGGGTCGTCTGTATTCTATTATCATTTAGGATGTACCAAGTTTTAGCACTTTCGTTAAAAAAAAAAGGGGGGCTCGTGGTGAAATTGCATGTGGTCGCTGAGAATCCCCCCCCCCCCACTCTCCCCTTCGAGGGACAATCCTCTTTTGACAATTGATTTTAAGTTATTTTGCTCCACCCTGTCTACCCCCAACTGATTTGAAAACAAGTTAACTCCCCCCTCACATTAGAGTGGTCTACACTTTTTTTCTGCTCCATCCCACCCCATTTCATTTTTTTAGACAATTGTCTTCAGCACTTGAAGGCCCGCTGATGCAGGAGTGCATCATGCCTTCTTATTGACATGATGCACTAATGAAGTGCAGTATTGGTATGCATCAGGATGCCATTACCACCCCCCCCCCCGCCCACCCCTCCACCTCCATCCCCCGCCTAACCTAACCACATCAATGAATTCTGCAATGTTTTCAGCTACGTCATGAATTTACGTCACCAACTCTTCAATACCGCTTAATTGACGTGTCAGTAACTGCTGCATGACGTATGGTACCACGTTTAACAAATCAATCTCGCCTGAAATTATCACACCACCAGCGAATTAACTAAGGACTTAAACATGTCTATAACCATGACAGCCATCCCTTAATAACCCTTTAAGGGCTGCTGATGCATGCGTGCATCACAGCCATTGGTCGGAATGATGCACCAATGAAGTGTTGGCGAGTCTGCTCGCCAGCACATCATTGGTGCATCATGCCGACCCTCCGGGTGTATATCAACCCCATAGGTTCAGCATGATGCATGAAAGTAGCCCTGGTGTGTTATAAGTGATTCATGACTCACTGGTCATGACGACCAACAGGCACCATGAATTAATACATCACCGACCCTCAAAGGGTCAAGGTAATAATCTATAGACGTTAAGCACATCTAGAACTACTGCAGCTCCTAAGTCTGCTGCTGACAGGTAGTGGGAAAAGCTGACATTTATTTTACACCCTCTGATTGTATAGGTTTTAATTGGGGGAAGTTTTAAGTGATAGATTATGGCTTGTACATTGAGTCCCGTTAGCACCTATTGTTTCAGGTAGGGATTATCAGTATACATGCTATTAGTGTGGCTTACCATTTATGTAATTAGCTTAGACCTAGAGGTTTTAGGCTGACACGGAAATTACACCAAAGTAGTAGTTTAGATTTCAAGTAAATATTTATCAGATTTCATTTTGAATACACTGCATAATATATGTGGGCATATTGATATGGGCCCTGGAAGTGTTAGAAAAATATTGACAGCTTCTATTATGCTTAACTATAATCCTTACTTTCTTTTTTCATCCCTCGCATGAAACAAAGTGTCGCATCGTATGTACATATAACAATTTTAATTTCCCTCTCAACCTTTGTATTGTGAATTTTTGCAAATAAAATCAAACCAACATAAAAAAAGAAGAAAAAAAAAAAAAAGATTATCACGTTTGCGGACAGAATGATGTAGATATCAAGTGCCCCCCCCCCTCACAAACGCATTGAAGTTTATTGAATACACCCAATCCCATCCCGCAAGGGAACCCATTTTAAATATAACCTCTTTTAACCAATCGTCGGTATGACTACTCATGAAATTTAGAGAAAGAAAGAAAAACATATCTTGATATGCAAAAGAAAATGAAATGGGAAAAAGTGTGAAATCTGTCGGCTCTTTGCCCACTTCAGCCCCCCCCCCCCGAATAAAGTATATAACCACATATAGGGTATTTAATACACCATCATATCAGTATTATGTTCTTGCTTAGAGGCCATCAATAGTCTTTTCCCCCCATTCATCTATCTGTTTTTTGTCCATGGGAAGGGGGGGGGGGTAGCGGGTCTGTGTAGGTATGCTTAACCGGCGTGGGGGTGGGGGGTACCCCTCCTTGGACTCGCCACTGTCATTGAATGACCTTTGTTTTTACACCTGTAAATCCGATTGTAGCGCCCCCTATAAACATGAGGCCATATTGTCTCTCGTTGTTAACCATTGTATAGTGAAAGCTTAACACCACATAGAAAAACTCGTTAGGCATATACGGTAGGCTTAATATAACAGTAACGTTGTCTCAATGTAATACAATGACTTACCTATAGATGTTCTAAAGAGGCTATATTTAAGCTTCCCCACCCTCTACCAAAGTTTCCATATATCACCGTTAAAAGAAAATCACACAAAAAACGACAACCATTTTGCCTTGCAAAGAAATATACTAATATTGCTATACAAGTGTGCATGTATCTAAGATGGAAACGTTTTCGAACTCACTAGTTATATGACTCAATTCTTTCTTTTCAATTGGATTCTCTAAACACTGCCAATAGAGTTTGTGATAATAAAGTTTCTACATGATGTAAGGATGAAATATACTAAAGACTAATTTTTGACTCTTGCTTTTTACTAATGCTTTTACCATGTATATAAGAAGTCTGGATCCCCTCCCCCCACGCACACTGAAAATATAGTCTTATATGAAGGTGATCACAATTGATGACTTAGGGTCATCTTTCCTTCTTGATGACCTGAGGTGATCATAGTGATTGTCTAAGGTCATCACTTTGATGATATGTTTCTGCCTCCAGTGGGCCCTACTACAAAACAATGGGACATGCAATGCACACTATGGGAGCTATATTGAATTTTTATCTACAATCCTCTTGATCATCAGTGCTTATAAGATGGAATATGTGAAAAATATTCATGTGACCACCTGGGGTGATCACATGTGATTACTTAAAAGATCACGGGGGTCTCTCCCCTGCCATCATCAAGAGTGCAGTGAGCAATAGATGTTTAACACCAGGGAGTGAAAAAACCATGTACAGTCAACTCTCTCTATTGTGGTCACCATTCCTTCTTTCCAAAAGTGACCACATTGGCGAGGTGACCACATTAGAGAGAGTTCCTCTTGAGGGCATAGAGTTAGCAGGCAGAAACCAAGAAAGGTTATGTGTTGTTCTGTGTTCGTTTCTATTATGAGAATAAGCTATATCTGAAACTTGGTAAGTTAAATTTGGTTAAAAAAAATCCCTTATATTGAGATTTGGATGTATTAACAAAAATGCTTGATTTAGGATAAGGAAATGTGTTGCTGGCCCCTGGGACAAGAGTGGGTGCCATTGAGGGGACCAGAGGGGCGACCTGAGAAGTCTTCTACCTGCTATGGCATCCCTCAGATCTCCAACCCCCCACCCAAACTCCCTTATAGACTTTGAGGGGACCAGAGGTGTGACCTGAGAAGTCCTAGAGTTGTTTCAGTCCACTGACCATGCCCTAGAGTTGTTCCAGTCCACTGACCATGCCCTAGAGCTATTCCAGTCCACTGAGCACACACTAGAGTTGTTCCAGTCCACTGAGCATGCCCTAGAATTGTTCTAGTCCACTGACCATGTCCTAGTTTTCCTTTTCTGGCTCCTCTCAAGTTTCCTCTCTGAATATGACCTTAGCTGTTGAATTATGTGTTACACAACCATTACCCACTCACTAAGAGCCACCCAATATCCCTTCAGGCTTCTATAAGGCCCACAACTGAATTTGGGGTGACCACATTAGAGAGAGTAAATGTGACTTTTTGACTGGAAATTGGTGACCACAAGGAGAGGTGACCACATTAGAGAGGTGACCACATACCAGAGAGTTCATTACATTAGAACAAAGAGGGAAATAATTCGGTTCTTTCCAAAAGTGACCACATTGGCGAGGTGACCACATTAGAGAGGTGACCATAAGTAGAGAGTTGACTGTATACACGTCAGTATAGGGCATTAGCACATTAGGCTATGGAGGCCGCCATTAGACCCCGACTGCACTATGACTAACACCTTTAGCCCCCGTCTCCGCAGTAAATGCCAGGGATGCTTCCCATTGGTCAATAATAGCCATGTGCCGTATAGAATAGGTTAAATTGGGGCGTTTGCGCGCGATTTTCGTTCCCTATCGGCGGCAAAAAAAAAATTGATCCTTGAGAGGGGGAGGTCAAATTATTTTTCGTGCGTCCGCGTGCAAACGAACTAAACCCCCCTGTTGTTAAACACTAATCACTCCCTAAGGTCATATTTATGGCGAGAAAACTATACACACAATACCACAGATGAATGTGTCAGTGCTCATACAAATGTGCACCAGACACGGCGACACTTGTGGATGGCTCCTAATTCGACAGTTGACAGGCTCGATCTATCCATCTCGACATTCTACATCCATTTGATCGGATACATTTTTTTTTCTGAAAGGGAGTGACCCTACTTAGGGAGTGACCCTCATATTTATGGCGAAAAAACTATACCACACAATACCACAGATGAATGTGTCAGTGCGCATACAAATGTGCACCAGACCCGACGACACTTGTGGATGGCTCCTGATTCGACAGTTGACAGGCTCGATCTATCCATCTCGACATTTTATATCCATTTGATCGGATACTTTTAAATTTTTTTTCTGAAAGGGAGTGACCATACTTTTCCCCAGCTTTCGAGACAAATTCTTTTACCTCCATCCTCTGAATCTTCAACAGCTGTTGATATTAAATATCCATAGTTCACGAGAAGGAGGCCTCATTCGCAGATTTTATTTATGATTTGTATGGCTCATTCGCGCGATAGAGGCCATGTGGACTATGGGTTTAGGCCCCCAATGATCACTAGTTGATGCTTGAGGCTTAGTATTATAAGACCATGTGTCTTGAGACTTCTGGCACGGCTCAAGTCAATGTGACTAGAGCCCTGCAGCTAGGTACATGTGCATGGATAACATAGTGATTTAGATTTATTTAACTAATGATCTATTATTTCAGGGTTGGTCAATATTGTGTGTATTGTGTTTCAGATCCAACCTTAAGCTGTTGGTGCCTAGCGTGGGGATTATCATACTCGTATAATATGATCTTAATTACATAGAGTTAACACTACGTAATTCTATAGCCCTGCTTAATATTTGAGGCTGTCTTGACGATTGCCAGTCCATGCGGTGGCATTGTATACAATGTACTCATTATATTTTGGCTATGTGTAGCATCTACATAGGATATTATGGAATTCAACGAGGGTTTCATGACGTCGAAGAATACATGGCTGGACATCCATGCCTGCAGGGTTGGATGAGTTGAAAATTAAAACCTGACCCAACAAGTATATGGTGAAGTGGTAAATTTTTTTTTTTTTGATGGGGGTGGGTAAAAAGATATTGATCCCTGCAGGCACGCCTCTCCAGCAAAAGCCAGCGGGTTGTTAATTGCAAATCAAAGAGAGGGAGTCAGAAATCTTTTGAGGGTTAGAGGTCTGAAGGATTTCCTTCCGCTACAAGATTTGCAAACAAATTCAACCCCTCCCAACTCCTATGCTAAGATACGTCATGCAAGCATTCTTAGTAGGAGCCACCATCTAACGTTTTACCCCACCCTATATCTGCAAGGTTGATCTAGACACTCTATTGGCTCTATAACGGCCCATATATACTTCTGTATAGTGCTTATAGTTCAGTTGGTTACCTGATGTGCCCAGCTGTAAGCAGCACACCTGTAATTAGCCCTGTTAACAGGCGCCTTATTGCGCCTGGTCAGGTAATAAGCTAAACCCACCTTTACACACGTACTCAGCCGGTGTCACGCCAATTTGGGAATAAAGGAAACTACTTCACGACACACAGAGTGCTGTATATTGTTAATTTTACTTATAAATGATCCTAAGCTGTGGGCAAAAGTGAACAAAATTATGCCATGGTGCTTGTCATATCAATATCCCATTGGAGTTGTCATTTTACTTTAAATTGTAGGATATGCATGGCATTGAGAGGTATACTTTTTTCCCCGAATCATTTATAGTATAAACGAGCCACTGCGAAACAAGATAACATTGAGTCAGCAAGGAGTATATCTACCATGAAACTAAGAGCAAAAAAAAAAAAAAAAAAAAAAAGCAAATTCCAGCAATTAAAAGGAATGTGTTCCGAAATGAGCACAACACCGTCCTCAGGTGAGCTTCTGTGCGGTCAGGTGTGCAGCCGGCCGGCGGCAGGGCGTGTGCGGACAGGCCACCATAACATTGGGTCTAGGACACAAAAGGTCTTTTGTCCACAAACCAAGACAGGAAGGAGGCAGTCAGAGGGGGCATGCAAAGAGGGGGCCAGGGGTCAGGGGAGGGGGCACACACAGGGCCATCCGGGGATAACGGGATATACTAGAACCCCCTGTGTATTTTATCACAATACAATATATGGGGTTTATAAGATTGTAGTCACAGAGGGAGAGGCAGCTAGGGGAGGTTGCGGTAGGGAGAAGAGGGAAGTAGGGGGTACAGGCAAGGTGGAAGGTACTGAAAAGAACCTATGAAGTCTTCTAGAATTTACAACTGTATCAAAGAAGTACCAATAATAGCCCACCCTGCGGGTAGAGAAGTAGTACAGAAGTCTATACACAGGAGGGGGCAGGGGGTGTTATTGTGGGTTTATTTGATACCCACTGTCAGGTTCAATATATACTCCTTGTACATACAGACGTAAAGGCACAGTGTACAATGTACTTAATTCAGGATTACTGCGGCTTCCTCCTACAGGTGTATTCACCGACACCGTTAGGTGCAATATTACTTATGGGTAACGACTTGTATATACCTGGTGATTCTGTGAACATTATTAATAGAAATCTGTCGCTATTGCAATTCATAGCCACATGCATGGGGAGGGCTGAAAGAGGATAGACAACTTGTGTGGTATAAATACATGGAGACATGTACATGATGACTTATTTCCAAAACCATCACAAGAGCCTCTGACAGTTCTGCTCGTGATTTTTGTAATGGAATCACAGCAAATTTCAGAGATGAAGAGTTCCTTAACCTTATGATGTGAGTGAGTGAGTAATAGATGTTTAACGCCATTTTGACAGCTAAGGTCATATTCATGGTGAGAACTACATTACACAACTTCACAGAGGAATGTGTCAGTGCCCGCGCATATGTGCACCACACACATCCTGAGGGGATAGGAAAGAGGAGAAATAGACCCTTTTAAGTGGGCTAGGGAGGCCCGACCTTATGATGTGAGTGAGTGAGTAATAGATGTTTACGCCATTTCGACAGCTAAGGTCATATTCATGGCGAGAACTACATTACACAATATCATAGAGGAATGTGTCAGTGCCCGCACATATGTGCACCACACACATCTGAGGGGATAGGAAAGATGAGATATAGACCCTTTTAAGTGGGCTAGGGAAGCCCTACCTTATGATGTTCACGTCTTCATGTTGTTATCACCCCTTATGAGATAACGCATGCTTACAGTGTAGTACTATAGATTATACACTGTAATGCAGTAATCCATTAAGGACGGCATGGTGCACCAATCAAGTCTTCATGTTTATTCCGTTTCCATGATGTACCGAGGTAGTGGTGAATAACACTGCATTGACGACTCATGCTAACCTCTTACATTCAGCATGGTAGAAAAAACAAACAAAAAAAAAACAAGATTACTGATAAAAACATAGGCCTCATAGACTCAATATACATGTAGCCGCTAGGTTGTCGCCAGGGGTATTGAAATAACTACATGATTCGTGTTATCTGAAATCTCGACTGCCAGTAATATCATCTCGTCAACACGACAACAGACGGAAGCTTTTCCACGTTTGATTGGATTCCATGAAAGATGTACTGTGAACTACTTTCACTTTTAAATCTAGCATTTAAGCAGATTACTTTTGATCACAGTTTAATTCAAACATTATTCTGTGTGTCTTCTGCATCTTAAGCCTCTTTCGACCACGGTACTTGGGACCCGGAACTTGGGATCTACTTAAGATGTGAATACATCTACTTAAGATGTGAATATATCTAAGTTGTTTATCAGTCTCCAGTTCTTATCAGTCTGATGTCTTAAGCATGTAAGGGTGTACACCGATTGCCACAGTGGTAGAGGGAATGTAGACGAGCTGAAGCCCCCCCCCCTCCCTACTTTCTCTATACTACTCACTAGTCTAGTCTTTGGCCAACAGCGTATGTACATTTACCAAACTGGTCTCGAGGTGCGGATGTTGGATGTAAGGAAGGGTTTATTTTATGCTTGACGGCTTACGATAGAGGACCTTAGTGAGTCAGAAGTGAGAGAGAGAGAGAGAGAGAGAGAGAGAATGGGTTAGAAAGGTGGTGAACAACAGTGGCGAAAAAAATAATTGGAAAGAAATCGGATACACAAGACTGAACAAATTTTCACGTACACTGTAAAAAAAAAGTTGTCGAAATAGCGGCGCATTCCTGAGTTGCCAAGATCTGTTGGTATTTTTTACAGAGATTCCTTGTACATTTGTGTACCGCTGTACTACCACCTGGGGCTTCTTTCAAACACTACACTGGTGAAATACTTTTCAATTACAGTGGCCCCCTGTTCAGTTTTACGAGGATCCCTAGTTGCTTCAACAGTGTTTTTTTTTGCAGTTTTAAAGCGACATCATGAATCCCCCATGTGAAACCTGCTGGTATGGATTGAGTAACGGTCACACTGGGCCGCTTCCATGGCAGAGGTCGCACAGGCCAAACCAATACAAGAGGAACTTGGAAGTTGCAGTGATGAGAACGGTACTCTATATACTACTACGGCACCTGGCGTGTTCTGTGGAAACTAACTACACCCAAATCACACCACAGAGAGGAATTTCAAATCTGATTTCAAGTCAAGTCAAGTACTTTGCTCTTGACTTAGTGTTTGTTATTTGAATTTCGATATTTTCCTTATTACATTTCCCACTTAAAAGGGTCAGTGTGTGTATGTATATATATATATATATATATATATATATATATATATATATATATATATATATATATATATATATATATCCTCTTTTCTATTCCCTCATATTGTGTGTGGTGCACCTATGCTTGGGCACCGAGACATTCCTCTGTGAAATTGTGTAATCTAGTTCTCGCCATGAATATGACCTTAGCTGTCGGAATTGTTTTAAACACCTATTACTCACTCACTCACTCATTCAATGGACATGCTAGAGAGTCAAATCACTCTATACAATCTCCGTATATTAGATTAGAGGAATTTCAGTGGAATTGCGGAACTAGTAGAACAAAGGGGTCGCCAAAATATCAAAGTTAGATATAAAATCAAACTTTGAATTTACATGTTTGTAAATAATCTATCTATTTCCCCAGCAATCAAGCTACAAAGAGCATTGCAAAGAAAGTTTGGGGGATTTATCTGAATAAAATATAGCGTTTCTTTTAGCAGAACACAGTACTATCTTGTGTGCGCGGACTTTAGTTAGGATGGATCCGGTAAGATATGCACTAATGATGGTGAAGACCATTGCCATTAAGAGTTATTGAGTTAATACTAGGGTATTATTTGATTAGTCCAGAGCCTATTTCATTACTGACCTAAAGTGTAGGATTCTATCTTACTGTGGTTCCTAGTGGCCACATATTCCCCAGCCAGACCTTCCACCCCATCTACCCACCATCACATATCCCCATGGATCCCACATATATATCCTCCCTCCCGGCCTCCATCCTTGATGGATAGTGTCTCCCCCAGAGTCCATCAGGCAACGTGTCGTTTTTCTCAGCTTCTGCCGAGCAGAAGTGAGTGGATCCCGAGCAGAACGGTCCCAGAGAGGGGCAGGTACACCCCCTGGGCATTAAACCTAGCTGTAGGCGATAATGGAGTGGGTAGGAATTGATGTATGACCCAATTAGCTTCGACTCACCCCTCTCACTAGAGTCTGTCTAATACTGTAAGTTCATAACCATAAAAAAATAATTTTAATTGTAGCCTCAGTGTGAGGAAAATAATAATCTATACTTAGTTTACATCCAGAAACGTAAACATGGTGTTGAGAGAATCCCTTATTATGGCTTAATATCTGCTAAAACACATAGACATCTCTAGTTTGATGTTTAGGGTAAGACTCCTATTTTCGGGGAGATCCCTGAACATTTGTACTGTTTAGATAATTTTACTTTTTATGAAGTTTCCCTTGGAAATCGCTTTCTTAAATATTTTTTTTTTAGATTTTGTTTTGAAATATGGGTTGATATGCCATATTCTTCTATTTTGTGGTAAAACCATGAAAGAAACATGAGGAATGTGAAAAAAGATATGCATATTACGCATAAATCGAGACCAATAGAAATATTAATGAAAATCTGTAAAAATACGAGAAAAAAAGGAAAATCAATGTCAATATTTCCTTGTATGGATGGACACGACAACATATGTACACTTTGCCCAAGTCGCTGACAATCGCTGACAATTGGGATGGTTTATTAAACTTTAAACCTAACAGACAACGTCAGAAACAAAAAGAAAAATTTTATGACCAAATGTCCATGGAGTCCATGACTCAGTTCCTTTGTTCAGTCTCAGTGCAGTGCCATCTGGTGTGGCAGCACAGTACCACCTGACCCAGGTGGTGGGGAGGTCCATCTAGTGGGGGAAATATACCCCTATATCTACTCCGTTCCTTTATACATATAGTAGTCATATTTCCTTGTATGGATGGACACGACAACATATGTACACTTTGCCCAAGTCGCTGACAATCGCTGACAATTGGGGCGGCACACGGCATACAAAAACACTTTGCCCAGTTAATACCTGCTCAATTCATGAGCCACACGTAAGTCTTTAACACGTCGCGAGCGGTAAGAATCTGATAAATAAATCAGAACCGCCCAGGATCTCCAGTTGCCATAGCTTTTAACGTCGTGAAGGTGCATAAAATCTGCCAAAAACATGGCGGCACCCCGACGCACACTGTGGGTAGTGAAATCCCCTTCCAGCTTGGCGATCCGACAAGAGTCCTTGAGTTTGTATGAATAAACATTATAAGTCCATGAAAATAGTTGGTCATTGGGTTCGAGCCCAGACTCCAGAATATAATCCTTCAGCAGCTGTACAGGGCAGAGATTACTGCCAGGTGATGCAATAACAGGAATAATTTGTTTATATTGACGGAATTGAACCGTCTTCGAGCTGCGAATACATAAGTCAAGTCCACCATCCCAGAATTTCACATCACTCACTAAGAGGGAATGTGTCGAATTTGTGATGTGCCCAACGCGCAACAAGCAACTGAAGGACAACAATAGCGCGGCCCAGAATTTCCTGTCTTTAGCCTTAGATAAGTTCAGGACAGCCTTTATACGTAATAAGTCAGAGGCTGTCAGGGGTTCGGCTGGCTTAGATGCTGAGCCAAGCAATCGTTTCGCACCATCCAAGGTAGATTTGATGAGGAAACATGCTCTTGTGGGATGAGGGTAGCCCATGAAGTCATGCAGAGCCCATAGGCCCGAGATGTAGTTCTCAATGGTGTTATAAGCCACGCGACTAACAAGATGAGTTATATATAGACAGACGGTTTCTATTGAGGCTGGTAAATAACACAGATCATATTCCTCACAGAAGTCCTCATATTGTTTCCATTGGGATTTCCTTGTCCTATAAGTGGTGGCAGACCAGCAATTCGATCTCAGAACCTCCCAACTGCGTCGCAGTGCCTCCCGCTCTGTAACAACAATCGATGAAGGTGTCAATAGTATAGCCACAAATAATTACATGGTCGGCATTATTCAGACGAGACAAGGCGTCGGCTAATATGTTATCTTCAGAGCTGATTCTGAAGGCTCTTAGATGAATGTTGTATAAGGCGCAGCACCAAAATAATTCCCGCAACCAAGGCATGGCATGGGGGCTTGTACTCCTGCCAGAATTTATCATGCCCTGTACCTGAGTGTTATCTGTATACACAGCTACAAAGCTATCTTTCCACTCGTTGCCCCAGCGATGCACAGATACTACAACAGGCCACATTTCTTCAATGTTAATATGATCACAGTACGACTCATCCTGCGGGGGATTTTCATGATGGCCACAACACTTGTCATCCCTGTACCAACAACCATAGAAGAAGTCGTCTTCGATGTGACCGCCGAAACCATATTTTGAAGAATCTGTATACACAGTATGGGACGGGGTATCAGTTCTTATCATGCGGGCCTTGCCATTGAACCAAGTTACAAATTGGTACCACCACTCCAAGTCTAATAATAAACTTTCAGACAAATTGAAGCAGTGAATGCCGGGTGGAAGGTCTCGAAGCTCATTATACACACGACGGGAGAAGGTGCGGCCGCCTTTAACGACAGTCGAACAATGGCCCAGGAGACCAGCTAATTTTTCCAAGCGTTTCCTAGTACATGATTTACGGCCCCTGAAGTAATTGACCTCCGCTTTCACACGATCAAGTCTTTCATTATCGATTGACAAGGTCAAGTTCACTGAGTCAATAACAATCCCAAGGAACTTAGTAACTTGAGACGGGGGGACCAGCTTGTTCATTTTTACCTTGAAACCCAGGCCATTCAACATTGCACACAATTGGCTCTGAGCTTCCTGGCAAGAAGATTCTGAATTCCCTATAACGAGGTAATCATCTAAATAGTTGGTACAGCGTGGATAACTGCCGCTGGCCCCACACTTCACTATAAAGTCGGAAACTTGGGTGAAGATGAAGGGAGCACAGCGCAACCCGAAGCATAATGACATATCTTGGAAGAATTCACTGCCATTGCCCACATCCCAGGCAAACCCCTGAAAGTCACGATGGGCAGGCAATACATTAATAGAACGATAAGCATCGGCGATGTCAGTCACTGCGCAGAAATCGAATTGATTCAAGTCCGACACAACATCATCTACAGAATGATAATGGAATTTTTCACATGAATCTTCCATATAACAGTTGATATTGATATGCTCAGGCATAGAGCAGTCAGTGATAGGGCGCAAGGTGTTGTCGGATTTCAGAACGCCACCCATAGCATGAACGCATTTAGGTCGAGAATCCACTCTCCTGACTTTTCCCTCAGAAAGCTCACTAATTACACATTCAGTCATTTCTGAACAAAAGGCACTGTTTGTGAGAGAAGCATAATTATTACAATTATACATAGATGGGCAGTCATGATCAACAATCCTAAATCCTCGGTAAATACCAGTCAGGACATACCAGTCACTTTTAGTTGCCAGGTCACCGAATTCCAGTAACTTACAAGCAAAGGCGCAAGGTTTAACTTGTGTAACGACAGATTCTAGCACATAAACACAATGACAAGTTTTATCGCTACATTCGTTGAACACAGGTACGAGAATGCCAGGGGCTACATCTACACAACAAATAGGAACATCAACATTAAACCTCTTTGAGAATTTAGTTAAAGTTTCCTTATCCGTACTGAGTCTGACAGAATCTGGTAAATTTTCCCATCTGTTGTCACCGCCTAAAGTGACTTCCACCCGAGCACCTCCGTCAGTGCGCGGGTTGACTGTAACAGGGGTGATCCCAAGGCTACCTAGGTTGTCCAAATTACCAAATAATTCACTACATTGACCAGCAGAATTCCATACATAATTGACACAATCGGTATCGACACAATTTGAACCGGAATCTATAACATCATCAATATGAGTGACTGGAATGTCTGGGGCATCGGGAAGGTCAGACACAAAAACACATTCACCTGGTAATTCATGAATTACCGAGCCAATGTTAGGCTCCCGAGAGGGAAAATTCCCACCAGGAGCATCTGCGTTTCAATCATTAGATTTGTTGGGACATTTAGATTTTGTATGTGATCCCTGACACAATTGACAAACATGTGGGTAGTTACATTCTTTAGATTTACAACCATCCCCATTATAGGCATTGCAAGAAAGAAATCTCTTCTTCTTTTTCTTTTTCTTACTAGTACCGGGAGAGCTACCTGAATTCTGAGAGGAGGACAGCTGGATACCTAACAACTTCTCCAAATAACCCTTATCCAGGTTTTCTAGGCCCACATGCTGGGCAAACATGTTATGATCAAAATAGTAAAAGGTGAATTCACCGAAAGCATCGCCACGTTCTCGCATGGCAAAATCATAGGTAATGAGAGCATCTTCCTTGTAAATATCCCTCTTGTCCGTGAGGAATTTTACATGCATCCCATAATTTTTACATGGGTGGCCGCGTTCCATCATACTGTTGAGAAGGCCCATACTAGCCGAGATCACATCTCCTAGTGCTGGATTCTTGTGTTTACTCTGAGGCATGTGCTGCTCAATATCAAAAGTAGTAAACTTACTCTTGGTGTCCTTTGAAGCATAAACAACCACAGGTGGGACTTGCTGCTGAGGCTGTTGCTGTTGCCTAAACTGTTGCTGTTGCTTCAAGGATGGGACTGGTGCACTGTACATTGAAGAAACAGATGGCTGAGCATTAACCAAGGGGGCAGGCGGATACAGGGGCCTACCATCAGCTGACTGCATAGGCCTACCAGCTCCTACCCATGCTGGTTGTTGTTGTTGTACAAAGACCCCATGTTGTTGAGGATGTCGAACAGGAGAGTTAGATTGTTGTGGAATGTAGGGACTACCATCCTGATAGAACAACTGTGGGTGTTGGGCCAGGCCATCCCCCCAGGGTGCAGCTCCCTCAACACTGCCAGTCGGTTGTCTACCTGGGGGCTCAACTTTAACACCAACAGACTGACCCACAGCTGAATTAGATGACAATCTGCCCTGCTTCCACTCTTTCCATAACAGAAATTCATGGTATTCACTGTCTAAATCAACTCGGGACTGGGGAATAGTAGCTTGGTTGTGCGGTTGATTTCCCTGGGTGTGCGGTTGATTATACCGGGAAGTTGACTTGTCCGGAATGTTGACGTCGGCCTCTGATTGGCCAATGAATGTGGGTTTATCAAGCGCCGAAATGGCGCCTCGCCAAGCCCGCTCACCATGTTCTAATTCACGCAATGTCCTATTATTCTCTGAACGGATACTAGCTAACTCTAATTCTAATTCTCTGCGCTTAGATAACCGAACAATTTCCTTTTTACGTGAGCGTTCTGCAGCAATTTGCCTCAGCAAATCCCCATTCTCTCCCAAATAATCGTCAGAATTATCGTCCTGCACGTCCTGCCCGTCCTGCGGGCTGGGCGGAGAGCTCTCCCCCCCGGTGGCTTGGTCCTCCTGCCCGGTAGGGTCACGGTTGGATGAATCTGATATATTATGGGACGTATCTCCCGCTTTCCCCGGGTTCGCCACACCACAATGTGGACATTTAAAGGAATTCCCATGATACGGGGTACTACAAGCGACACAATTAGTCATATCGACGGTGGTGGAATTAGCTGAAGAAGAGTTCGCGGGTCCTGACAATAAACAGTTAGTGACTGAGGTTGCAGGGGCCCGAACGCACCATAGAGCGTTCGACTACCCAAACCCCAGTAACATTCCTCAAAAATTTTTTTTTTTTTTTTTGGTATCTGGCAATCTGGTGCCAGGGGTGAGGGAACAAGCACAGACTGAGGGCAAACTGAGCAGGAGATGCCCAATTACAAGCTTACAAGCTATGGAGAAGGGCAGAAGAGGCAGTGGGTTCTGACAATAAAACAGTTAGTGACTGAGGTTGTAGGCAGGGGCCCGAACGCATCAAATGTTGACAACAGCCGGTTCACGGCTCTACGGCCTCTAGAACGATGAATACAGGCCAAACTGGCCTCCCACAGGCCCCTACAGGCCCTCAACAACTTGCCACAGGTATGAATAATCTTCATTTACAAAAAGCCAATCAAAATAGTCTTTTGGTGCCCACGCGGTACCCGGTAGCTCCCGGTCGGTTCTTTCGACCACCGCGGGTGCTGGGTCTAGCTTGAGTGCAATGAAAGTCCCTCCCAGCAGTGTTCCAGGAGGTATAGAAGTGAACTCTAGTGCACAACAGGCATCCTCAACTTATTCCCAAGCCACTTTGGATGAGCAAATGTCCATGGAGTCCATGACTAAGTTCCTTTGACCAAAATTTTATGACCAAATGTCCATGGAGTCCATGACTCAGTTCCTTTGTTCAGTCTCAGTGCAGTGCCATCTGGTGTGGCAGCACAGTACCACCTGACCCAGGTGGTGGGGAGGTCCATCTAGTGGGGGAAATATACCCCTATATCTACTCCGTTCCTTTATACATATAGTAGTCATTAAAGAAATATTTCTTCAAAATTCTCAAAAATACAAAACAAGAGCTAGGGTCGGCCCTGTTTTGCTAGGGTCGGTCGGAAACCTGCATGTAAACACAACTTTTTCTGTTTTGGCCTAATGTGATTATAAGCAACATATTCTAATTGGTATTTCTTTAAACTGTCGTTCTCACTCTTGTGCAAGGCCTTTGGCTACTTCGCATGGGACCAAAAGGCCTAATATTCTCAATTTACTAGCATTCCCAGTGACCAATGGATCATATATAGCAGAGGTGGGCTATGGGGCAGCCTATCAACAACTGGGTTTTCATTCACAAGTGCTCCCCTGTATTTCACCAGATCACCTGTAGATAGAACTACGAAATGACAGCAAGATAGACAACAAGATAGGCTGTATAGACTGTAGCAGTTTGGTATATGAGCTGCTCTGTGAGCTGCTCTGGGAGAGGCAATCCGTGTTAGGCAGACTGAGAGAGTAGCAGTAGGTGTAGGGCAATGATGGTGGGGTGTCACGGACACCGGAAACAATAGAGGTTTTTATATTAAGCTAATAGATCATGGATATTGCAGCCCTAGGGCCGTACATGCTGGATATACCCGAGCTGTCTAGTTGATGCTACTATCGGTCACATTTCCATATATTTCTATGACATTTCTTTTTCTATGCGAGCCCCTCCCCAAAAAGTATACCTGCCTCTTCAACATTTCCCTAATCAACATTTCATTTCTGGTACCTTGGCTTTTGTGGCTGTAACCTTCCCACACCATTGTCCCTGTAAGCACCCTGCTATGACAACTCTGGTCATTTATATATTGCAGTCAGGACAAGCTGGTGAGTTCAGGGCTTGGTTCCAAAAGACTTGTCATGTCAGCTCCTCCTCTCTGCCACCTCCTACCGACCTGCTGTCTACACAACATCTGTCTTCATGGGATCTATTGCACTCCTACTACACCGACGAGTAACTTTTTACTTTTGGAGGAATCCATTTAGTACTCACGAGTCTATACTTATTCTCCTTTCAAAGTTTCAGGGTTCTCATTTTTTTATGCTTTAGATTGCACGACTAGACCTACTCCCTTTGATTTAAGTTTATTCATGCCTACCCATAAGTTAATGTGTTGATCGAGAGTACCGGTAATAATTAATAATGAACATTATAATAAAACAACAATAAATATGGAATAAATGAGAAGACATTGGGTTTGGTGAGAATTGACTTTGTCAACATCAATCCTATACATGCCAACAACCGCCAAACACAATGTAAAACATTCCACATTAAATCATTACATCTAAAGGCAGCAAGCTGTCCTTAGACTCATGTAAATAATTATAAATAACATTAGATTTCCAATTGGCTCGTCTCATAATATCCTGAACACTCCGGCCTGCATTTTTTTAATAGAGTTGCACCTCCATGTCTAAGAGAGTGAGTCGAAACTCCATTGAACAAACCACATTGAAAAGCAATAGCTTTTAACCTCATATTTACATAGTTATATTGCAACGGTCTGGAATGGATGGAGAAAAGAAACCTGTTGTACCTACAGACCTATCATCTCTTTTAAGATATATAACATAGGAGCCCTTGCCAAATTGGTCAGTTTTAGACGAAGTAACTTTAATTTCTATACAATCAGTAGAAACCTTAACGTTCTTCTTTAAAAAATTATGAGGTGAATGAACCATGTGCCCTATCATGAACACACCTCGGTATTATAACAATATGGCAGACCAAAATACCACATCTTCCATAGACTCCAAATTAAGTCTAGATTTAATTTCAACCATATCACTAGGACTAAGAGGGTAGGTTGTACTACCAGACCCCTTACACATCCTCTCTATACCATCAAGGGTTTTCTTTACCACAAAATTACTGCTATAATCCATATAACCTCTTAATTTTTGGTAATACCACACAGCAGAAAATAATTTCTGACTGAAATAGGTTTCATAAAGTCAGACAGGTACACACAATATAAAGAAGCTTGAGAAATAGAACAAGGAAGAGGGGTAAAATTAAATTTTTTACATTTTTTTTTATACAATTTAAACTGCTGTCTTCGAGTCGTACGAGTAGCCTCAGCTACACCCCTAAACAAGAATTCTCTCCTTCTCTTCTCCAACTTCTTGAGGTCTGCAATCATAACAACACATGTTATATTCACCCAAAACTTTCCTGCATTTCTTTGGGACACCTTTATAATTTAACCTAGGCAAATGGTCAGCTAAAATATTGTCCTCGTATCTAATATATGTAGAATATATTTCAATATTATGGATGAAACATAACCAGAAAAGCTCACGTAACCATCCCATGCACAACTTATTCTTGAATCTACCGGTATTTAACATAGCCAAGACTTGCATGTTATCTGTGATACAATGAACTCTAGTGTTACTAAACTTCTTTAACCAGCGCTTCAAACCCACCATGACAGAATAAAGTTCATATACATTAATATTCCTGTGGTGAATCTTGAGATTATCTAACTTAGGAGCAGGGGTAAAGTGACCACAAAAACCTGGCATTGGGTCCGTATCATTCCAAGTGCCATACAGGTAGTCCTTACCGAACCAAGCCCTGAAGCCCTGTATTGACGAATCTGAATACATAGGGGTACATTCATTATCATTTAAAATGATATTTTTTCAATTGAAAACTCCACAAAAATCTTTCCACCACATCAAATCTTTTTGGGTTTCATCGTCCAGCCTAATGACACCTCTATTTCTAGCCCTGGCACAGAGATCAAACAACCTTCTGCTGAAGGTCCTACCACCTCGTACCACCTGTGAACAGAAATACATTAACCCACCAATTTTTTGGAGGATTTTCTTTGAGACAAACTTCTTCCCTAAACAATCATTCAGTGCCAGACTCATTTTATCCAATTTCTTCTGGGGTAGAGACAACTCCATTTTAGTGGAGTCAATGGTTATTCCCAAGAAGACACACATCTGACATGGTTCAGTCACCTTCTCCTTTGACACAATGAAACCCACATACTCCATACATTCAATAAGAATATTCCTCTTATGTAAGCACTCCTCTTCGGTTTTAGCAATGATGATAAAATCATCCAAATAATTAACTATCCTATTGACACCATACAGTCGAGACACAACAGTTAAAAAATCAGATATTCTATTAAATATATACGGGGCACACTTCAACCCAAAGGTTAAGTGATTGCTCTCAAAAAAAATCTTCTCCATTACCAAAATCCCATCTGAAACCCTGGTAACCTACATATGGACCATACACATTGATACTCCTATAAGCAGATTTTAAATCTACAACACTCATATAGTCATTCTTATCCAACTGACATGTTACTGTATTTATAGAGTTGTACGAGAAACTTTTAGAAGTAGCATTCATGTAGTTATTAATAGAAATATCTGCTGGCATGCTACAATCCGAGATAGGCCTCAATTTACCATTTGATTTCTCTACACCACCTAACGAGTGAATACACTTGGGTTTATAGGCTGTCTTAGTGACCAAGCCCTGGGACAACTCGTCCTAGATAATATCACACATCTTGCTGTAGAATTTACCTTCTACAATCGATTTATAATTTTTACAGTCATAACCTGTATCACAACTAGGGTCAACTATTTTGAACCTCTCAGTAAAACCACACCATAGAAAATCAGAATCTACCTGGTTAATACTAATAATATCTGACTGTCTCAGGAAACTAGCCAACCTGCAAGGTTATATTTGAGCTTTTCGACCATAGATAAAATAATCACACTTGCAAATACCATTTACACAACTATCATAAACCCTGATGCTGGGCCTATTCACACACACTCCACTGTAAACAATGGCTCAACCTCGCCCTGTACTGGGCCACTATGAGTTATAAAAAGATTCAAGACTCATAGGTACCATTATTATTATTATTATTATTATTATTATTATTATTATTATTATTATTATTATTATTATTATTATTATTATTATTATTATTATTATTATTATTATTATTATTATTATTATTATTATTATTATTATTATTATTATTATTATTATTATTATTATTATTATTATTATTATTATTATTATTATTATTATTATTATTATTATTATTATTATTATTATTATTATTATTATTATTATTATTATTATTATTATTATTATTATTATTATTATTATTATTATTATTATTATTATTATTATTATTATTATTATTATTATTATTATTATTATTATTATTATTATTATTATTATTATTATTATTATTATTATTATTATTATTATTATTATTATTATTATTATTATTATTATTATTATTATTATTATTATTATTATTATTATTATTATTATTATTATTATTATTATTATTATTATTATTATTATTATTATTATTATTATTATTATTATTATTATTATTATTATTATTATTATTATTATTATTATTATTATTATTATTATTATTATTATTATTATTATTATTATTATTATTATTATTATTATTATTATTATTATTATTATTATTATTATTATTATTATTATTATTATTATTATTATTATTATTATTATTATTATTATTATTATTATTATTATTATTATTATTATTATTATTATTATTATTATTATTATTATTATTATTATTATTATTATTATTATTATTATTATTATTATTATTATTATTATTATTATTATTATTATTATTATTATTATTATTATTATTATTATTATTATTATTATTATTATTATTATTATTATTATTATTATTATTATTATTATTATTATTATTATTATTATTATTATTATTATTATTATTATTATTATTATTATTATTATTATTATTATTATTATTATTATTATTATTATTATTATTATTATTATTATTATTATTATTATTATTATTATTATTATTATTATTATTATTATTATTATTATTATTATTATTATTATTATTATTATTATTATTATTATTATTATTATTATTATTATTATTATTATTATTATTATTATTATTATTATTATTATTACCCGTAATGATAGAAACAGGGGGCTCAGGAGGATCTACCATATGTACTACATTAAAATCAGGCACCAATTCATCAGACTTTAACATAGGACCCTATGTTAAATTCTAAAAAAAAAATCCTAATCCTTCTTACTCTTCTGGCACCTGTCTTTACCATGGTTAGACATACCACACACATCACAAACATGACGATATCTACATGGGTCCTCTTTGCAACCCTCAGCCCTGCTAAAAGCATAACACGTGCGAGTCGACTGTTTCGACTTGAAACTTTTTGGTTTCGCCACACTTGATTTCTGGGCCTGTACTGTCCCATCATAAGACAAATGTCTCAATATATCTTCACTCCTAACATCACTGAATGCTTCTACACCATCAGAATTTGCCCTATTTTTAACAGAGGAGTTGTATGCCACTAATGCCTTAAGAGTATATATCTTTGTAGAAGATTTTTCCACCAACACTTCTATATGTTTTACCACAGCGAAAAACATCCTCTCCCTCCTCAATAAGCTGCCTCATCATCCTTACATTAATGAGCAACAATTTCTCAATACTATCAAGTTTCTCGCCCTTTTTTTTAGAAAATTCTTCTGATCAAACATACCTCTATCCTTATAGCCATGATGACGACCAGTTCTAGAGGTGGTTGAATCAATAGAAGACGAGGAGCTTGATGAAACACTACGGTAAGATTTTGACGTGGAACGACTCGTCCGGCTGGATCCAACATGGCATCGCATCCTTTGCTTGTTATGGAGCCCGCAGTAGTCAGGAGACTGCTGTCGGCCACGCCCCCTGTCGCTAGGACACGGCGTCAATAGAAGACTGTTGACAAACATTGACACGTGCACGATCCATTTTCGAGTCGCTGCTCGCTGCTGTAGTAGTTCCTCGACTAAGGGCCTGTCCCTCCAATAGATTCTTGATATCAGCCAACTGCTGCTCGATATAGGCAGTACGATCTTCCAAATCCCCAATGGTCTGGTCAACGGTTCCCCAGTAACATTCGGGGTAGGTGGCTCCTGTCCAACTTATTAGCTCTCACACCACTCGAAGTCCTAGAATGTTTTTACCTTTTTTAGGAGATTTTTTGATCTTAGACCTAGGCCCACTACCAGAAACTCCTTTCCTACCCATACTGTAGGGGTATGTACTGCATTAACTCGACTAAACTGAAAAACAGTTTGAAACTCCCAGCACCACCCAGCGTGGTGTATGCTGTCCGAGTATATGAAGCTAATTGACTGTTAGTTCAACTGCTGGAGCTTATATACTGGAGGAAATGTGTGACGTCATAGAAAAACATGTGCCCTGGTGAAAGTAGTACCAACATATCACTCATTAATTATATATATATACCTGGGAGTATATGGTCCCATATATATATATATATATATATATATATATATATATATATATATATATATATATATCGTAATCTGCCGCGTATAAGGCGAAGCCCGCGTATAAGGCGCACCTAGAGTTTTGGAAAATTTTCAAAAAAATGAAAAATTCATAACTTTGGTTCTACTTAATGAATTTTCAAAATTCAAAAACCTATGGATAGCTTGGGCCACCTTGGGCCCTCCTGGGCCCCATTTTGTCCTATTATGACCAAGGGGGCATGTAACATATCAAAAGAAAGGTCTTGGTCTCCCCCTTGTGGATCCAATGAGAACTAAAAACCCCCGTATAAGACGCGCCTTATACGCGGGAGATTACGGTATATATATATATATATATATATATATATATATATATATATATATATATATATATATATATATATATATGCTGCATCCACTCTTCTCTATATTATTCCATTTTTTTTGTGTGAATGATATTAAACCTGAAACTTCTGGAGGCCAAAGACTAAGTTTGTGGCCTATATTCAGGCTACAGTAGAACTACAAATTGCGAAGAAATTGCGAAAACCACTTGGCCACAGGATAATTCGGTTATTAAAAACGGTCTTATACCAACCTTACTGGGACAGTAGGTGCATCAACCTCTATTCCTTTGGGAGTTAGTATGAGACAATGTCTCTGAGGTTGGCTAATCAAACATATTTTTATGCATATGGGGCTAGCATATACATTCAGCATTTTCTTCATTTAGTCGTTGGGCCATATTCAGAAAGATGTGGCTGGAATGTTAGGCCAATTACTATAATGAATTCTGCATGAGTACATATGCTGGATTCACACACCATACAGTCCCTTGTAAACGCTGCAGATCATCCTCAGAGTAACAGCTCATGATAGGTGTTAAAACAGAAGGCAGGTTCTCAGGGAAGCAATATCATACCTAGAGACGGATACACCAGTGAGGAAGCACTATTTATGCCTGAAATGGCTGCCCTGGGGTACACTATCAAGGAACTAAAAACAGTGTAGGAATCTAAAGGTACGAATAGTATTCTGCTTTTTTCCCTCCTGCCACATGCAAAAGCCATTACTTTCACTAGAGTGCGTGCCCAACACAGTGCCCTGCCATGGTAGCAAAAAATTTTATGTAACATAATACTGTGGTACACATCACATTCTTGCAATGCACCTTAGACATACATGTACATCTAAATCCTGGTATTTTCTTAGTATATATGTGTTTGAACACCAGCCTACCGATACAATTTGACACTGACTAGACTAGAGTGAGGTACTGATTGGTGGAAAGCACAGTGCTATATTTCCCAGGGAATAGTGGGCAAAGCATTTCAACCCGTTGCTGCAATAAGTGGTGAGTTTGTATAGTTTCTTATGGGAACCACTGACTACTACAGCCACCTGGTACTGTTCTCATGTGCCCATCCGACTACTGCTACCACTACCTTCTGTGGAATCTAGATTTATAAGATTCCAGTATTGCAAATACCAGAGGATGCTTTACCACATTCCTCTATGATCTCAGTCCTAAGTAGCTATGAGACAGAATTCTGTGTTGGTATGCCGGTACCTTGGTTCAGGTCTGAGCTGAGATAAAAAGATCAGCAAATCTATTGTACACCATGATGAACGGCCCCAGACAAGAAAAGGTACTACCATACTGGACTAGATTCCTATTTAAACACAACCCTCCTATTCCTCTGGGTCATTCTACTACATGTTTTATGTATCATCATCCTCAACTGAATTCTAGTCTGTATAGACATCCTAGTTGGAACTGGCAGTCAGTAATTGATTTAGAACTATTTAGGTAATAGGGCATGCATATATTAATGGACTATGAGACAACAGAGCATACCCCAAAAGAAACCCAGCCATATCCCATTGGAAAGGGTAGAGGTTGACTGTTGGGCCATGAAGTGTATATCTCAGAGAGGGCCATCTAAAAATCACCCCTTTTCTATACTATTTACTTTAATAAACCACTACTGAATTCGGTGTAGGAAGGGATTACAAGATAAAAAGTGCAATAGTAACAGAATTTGATAATGAACTTACAATTGAAAATAAAGAAAGTAAACTAAAGCCTGGAGTGTTATTAGGAGTATTTAATCTAAAGTCTTTGTCAAAGCTTGTACCATCCTCACTTATCTAATACCCTGTCAAGCAGATTAAAGAAAGACAGGAGGCAAAATGTGCACAGAACATTCACAAGGAGTGGACCCATTAATCAGACTCATTGGTTACTCTAGGGGAGGAGGAGAATATTCTCATTAGCAAGTGACAAGAACCATTAATAATGTCATAGTGTACCTGCAGATAGTACATCTTACCTGATACCTGGACGGCATTGAAGGTGTTATGGTATTCACTGGTACTTACCTGAAAATAAAGAAATAATACTCAGTCTGATAATGGTGGAAACTCACAATTAGAAATTTATATATTAATGCAATTGTACGTGTCTTGGCATTATCATACTACCGGTAGGAGACAGTAAGATCAAGAGTTTGAAGAAGGAGGAGGCGCAGCATAAAAGGAGGGGACGCAAAAATGGTTTGTGGACCAAACCTCATCTAAATCCGGAATACAGTCCTTTTTGACCTGGGCAGAGTGAATGATAACGGAAAGTGTAAGTATAAATGTAATAAATCACACTTTTTTTCCAAGTCCCCCGTAACAATATTCACAAACACACTTATTGACTAGAATATTATGCTCATATCGTATCCTGAAACAATGGCCACTTTGAAGCCTTTTGGGGATATTGGACAATGTGAGCCCAAATTAAAGAGACACCAAATGCCTGATCCTAGTCGTGCTGTGACAAGCTAGCATCCTTCATGCTATGCCAACATTATGGTACATGGAATATAAGCTTACTATAAACTACACAGCCGTCTTAAGTTAACTAAGGTAAGAGGATTCCACCAATCCCTACCGGTGTCTGAGAGGCAAGGGACCGCAGTGACAAGCCCTGGGGGGTCCCTAGAAGCATCTTTAACCTTTACCCCCTTCCCTTTTAGTCCCTGGGAGAGAAGAACTAAGCCATTCCTCACAAGCCCCCTCCCACCTATCCCTTTCAGCCGCCTTGGCTGTCTCATAATGGAATTAAGGTAGGAGTGGCTGTCGGGGTAAAGTGGTGCGTGCCTGTAGGGAGTGAAGGCAGGCACTACCTGAGGTGTACCGACCGTCAGTATCACTCTGGTGTAACGTAAGCTACGGGAGTACATGAATTCTGAGAGGGACAGGAGACCTAGGGGACAGGCGGAGAAAGATGGTGAGGAAATTTCCCTAGCTTTGGACGAAGAATTTATGAATTCATGCAGATACTACAAGTACACAAGAGAACGATATAAATAGTAGAAATAGCCCATGCCGCTTTCTCCCTGCTTTTCCTTTCCTTTCTCTCTCCTCATATCTGTTGGTCCAGAGAGGGACATTTCAAAGCAGCAGTCAAATACATCTAATACATCTTAATCCAGCCTCCCCTCCCCTCCCTCAGCCAGAATGTCCGGGCTACATATCTGTACACCTTTTGCAACTGCATTCTTCAGGATTCTATTGTTTCCCCTGTTGGCCTTTCCTTCTTTCAGTTGGCCTTCCCTTCTCTCTATATTCTTCCCTTGCCTTTTGTTGTATCCCTCTCTGGATAACATAGGGCATAGTGCTTGGCGCTTTTGTTGTATCCCTCTCGGGATAACATAGGGCATAGTGCTTGGCGCTTTTGTTGTTACCCTCTCTGGATAACATAGGGCATATAGTGCGTGCTGAACTCCTAACTCGGAAAGACCTACCTAGACAGTCCAAATCTTATCCATTTTGGTGTAATCAAGCAGATATTATATACATATAGGTTAATAACGTTCTTCTTCATCTCACTGTCCGCCATTTTGGTAAAACACTTTCAATACAAACAAAAGGCCACATGCGTCTTCCTCTCCCTCACTGTCCACCATTTTGGATTGACCCGGAAGTCGTCGCGCTCACATATTTTGCGCGGATTTTTTTTTTGATTTACACAAAGTTCAGGGGGGTCATCGATTCAAATAGGCCTTATTTACCAAAAACTTTAGGCATATTAATAATACAATGCACCAATAATTTCAAGAGAAAATGTGTAAATGTGGCCTTCTTCTCTGCCATGACTTATGACACCCTGATCTCACACCTCCATGGGTTTAACACTGTGGATCAAAAAGCATTCCTGCGAAATTTTTGGGTAATAATTAATTTTCTGATTTTAATATCTCTTAAATAACTTGATTCCCCCTTATAATCTTTGATCCTTCAGGTGCTACGGAACATAATCTATCATATACATATGTTTTTAAGGCCGAAATGAACATTAAAAGATTTTTAATAGATTATTTAAAACAAAAAGATGGTCAGTTTTGCCCCCAAAATGCGTGTCTTAAAGTGACCTGGCCCAGCAGTGATCCCCTGAAACTCTTTCCGAGTTAACCATTGACAGACACTATAGCAGCCCAATAAGATTCCACTACTAGTATAGTTTCCCTTTAGGCTTTGTTGTCTGGCCACCCTGCAGGCAGGCTGTGACTGTGATAAAGCACAGATCCCACATTAATTCTCGACCCTGCTGCCCTGAGAAAAAAAAACAACACCTTTTTGGTGCAGCTCACAAAACATTTTCACTGCACTTTATAAACATCTTTTTACTCCAGTCACGTTTACTCGTTATCTGCTCCTTTGTCAAAGACTTTCCTCAACTCTAATGTGCAAGAAGTATATGAAAAAGTGAACCTGTAGAAAAAGGGCACATAGGCTGGGTGAAGCTCCGGAGGGATTTACAACTACCGGTACTGAGGGATTGCGCATGAGGATAAAAAGGGCATATTTCTATGTTGAAGGGACCTCACAAGTGCCATCAATAATAAGAAGCTCGCCTCGACATCAGATTACCTTTTTCCTCCACGACATTCGTTTTTTATCATCAGGTCTTTTTGTGCCAGCACTTCTGATAAAAATACTGTAATTTTAATGGTCTTATCGGCTTATTTTTAATGATCGCCTGCCCAGATCCCTACATAAAATGGGAACATGAGGGCAGGAGGGGATAAGGAACTTCTCTCTGCTAGGACGATCCTTAAGCCGGTGCTGTCAGAGAGGACTTCCAAATGATTGATTGCCGCCGAGATGCCAAATCAGCAAAAATCTAAAATTGTCTCCAAGCAAAAATTATCTTTCGCAATGCTGCCTTATCTGCAACACTCCACTATTGAACATGTGTTTGAAAGTGAATCTTTATCGGCAGTCTTAGCAATAGCAAGGTATGTTTTGCTTTCAAAAGGTGTGCTGTGGAAACTCCTCTAAATATGATTTAAAACTATGAAGTACTGTAATCTCCCGCGTATAAGACGCGTCTTATATGCGAGGTTTTAGTTCTCCCTGGATCCGCAAGGGGGTCACCAAGAGCTTTATTTTGATATATTACACTACCCCTAAGTCATATTATGACATAGATGGCTCCAGTGGTGTCTGGGAGGCCAGAGCTACATATAGCTTTTTAAATTTTGAAAATCCATTCAGTAGAAGAAAAGTTATGAATGTTTCATTCTTTTGGGCATAATCCAAAACTCTAGGTGCATCTTATATGCGCACTGCGTCTTATACGCGGGAGTTTACGGTAGTTAATACTGCCATCTCTAGTTATAGATATGAGGTATTAGGCGTTGTCAAGACAGGCAGCTTTAATGTTATTTTGCTAATCAGTAGCTTTCGTTTATAACATGTACATATTGGAATATGTAACAGTCTTGCCAACTAGGGGGGGGGGAGGGATCGTTGCATTGAGTAGGGTACGACAAGTGGGGGATGTTGGGGGGAGTAAAGCAGATGAGCGAGAACATCAAACAGCGCCTGGCTGGCACTTCACTCCCTCCTCGTTAAGTCACTGACATGGGCTAATGAGATGAATGATGTATTACAGGAAATTAGAAAGTCACTGATCCCTGGCACTACTTTCTGTCATGGAGATTATGCAGCGATGGTTGGCTGTCCATATAACTGTACACTGAGAAAATTCTTCCTGACAAAGTGACATGTATACCCATGTCAACTTGATTTGACACAGAGAGCACAGGTCATTGGGACATGTGCACATATGTCACCATGACAACTGTAGCACACAGTAATCCTCATATGATTTGACATGCCTTAAAATGCCATGTCATCTGTGAGTTGACCAGGGTCACGGCCATGTCGAAGGCACTTGACATGTGATGGTTTGACATACATAATTGTTCTAGGATATTCCACTAGATGGAGCAAACAACCATTTTGGTACCAGGACTAATCACTACCAAGAAGTACTACCAACACTTGAGACATTTGATGTATCTGTGTCATTTTGTTTTCATGAAGAATAGATCACTAAGGTCTGTAAATACTATCAATAAATGGTAGTGAATTCTATTTCGTTGTTAAATCTGCATTTGTTATTGAATATCAAAATAGACACCCACCATCCTGAATACTCCAACTGGAGTGGTTAGACACCTTATGTGTGGGTCAGTGAAAATACCAAAGGACTGTATTCTAACCCACAATCTATAATCTCAGTATCTACAGTACAGGGAGACATATGGCATTGCCATGCACCTCCATGCCCTTGTCTTATGGACTGCATAGAGGTCCTCAGTCAAGTAGGAGTTCTGTAGATAGGAAAAAGTGCCTTAGTGTTGCAGGCCTGTGGGACTATGATATCCCCTGCCTTCTATTATAGGCCTCCCTTGATTGAACCATTGGTACATAGTTATTGACTGCTCTTGACCCTTACATAATTGTCTCACAGTATTACCTAGCACTCAGGTGAATGGATCAGAAATATGTGACGTGTCTTTATTACGCATGTCAAATGGAGTTGACAAACCAAATATGAGAGGGTCAACCTCATTTGACATGCCTTCATACATGTCATCTGGGAGACAAATTGTGACCTGTGCAGTATGTGTCAAAGCGATCAGTGTTCTTTCCTCTGTGTAGGACTATGTATAAAACCTGCCACCATATTGAATTACCCCACCCTCTAAACCATCTTTCCCTCCATCCGAAAAAAAAGATAGCGGCAGGGCGGAAAGTTCATTAATATTTACAAAGCGGGTGCAGTGTTTTGGGGCCCGAGGCAGGGCTTGTTTGCTCATGCTGATAGGGGAAACAGTGGTAAATGGGTTTAAGGGAATTATTACGTTATTTCACTGGAAAATGAGGCGGCTAAAACCAGCAGAGCTGACTAAACGTGTTTACCCTTGGATCCTGATAAGTTGGAGAGGGAGGCTGGTAGGTAAAGTGCATCTGGGGGTAAGCCAAGTCATCCTGGCTCTTTGCCATTGCTTCAAGCAAAAATAACCTATAAATAGCAGGATCGCAATTTTTCCATTTTCTAATCCACTTAACAAGATCTTCAGCTTCAAGTACGAGCTACCTAGCATCTCCCGCCATATTGTATCTATTAACATTGATGTAGGAATTAGTAAAATGGTCCCCACTATAAAGTAATGTAAAAGTAAAGTGCTCCCCTCCAACGTAGACCCTTGCGCCCCCACCCCATAAGAATTTGCATCATGCGCCCCTACTTGAGGCACCCTCACACTGTAAAAAAAAAAAAAAAATAGCTGAAATCTTTGTCCCAAAACTGCCAGCTGGAGATCCATCGTTAATTTCTCAGAGATTCCTTTTATCACCGTACTGCCACCTGGGGTTCTTGTAAAAACATTGGTCCACAGCAATAATAATACAATTACAGTGGATCACTGTTCAATTTTATGAGGATCACTGGTAGATTCAGTTTTTGTTTGTTTGTTTGTTTGGGGCCAGCGAGGAACTCAGACATTCAAGGTTTCTCGGACATAAAGTCCTTTCTTTTCTGTTTGAACAGGTATTTATATATGCTGCTTGCTTGACACAGCAGTGACCATATCTATGAATGACCGAATCTATGAGATGAATGACCGAATCTATGAGGAGTGTGAGGGGGAAAACTGCTACCGGGGCTTCATTCCCCTCCTCTTCTCGAAGGATAGCAAGTGTTCTTTTATTTGCCTACTTATTGTTTACAGCGCATATGTTTTTCATTGCATATCCTAATTCTATCCACCCTCATGAGAGATATTTTACAAATAATGCATTTGTCACATGTACTAAGCAAGAACAAGGATCCCTGAGAGATCTTGCCCACAGCCTCATGATTCTGTTATCCTAATGCTTACCTCAGCATCCATCCCTTCCCAATAACAATGTTGAAACATTAAACAGACACTAAATGCTTCTACACACAGACTACCTAATCTTTGAGCAAATACAGATGTCTGCAGGCTTTATTGGAGCAAATTTGATATCACTGACCTAATTCCAATAATTGCTTTCCTTGGAATATGCATTGGAGAAAGCTAGGCAAAAAGTGCCATTGATAGGGTGTTTATATGATCAAACATCTTATACATTAATATGGCTATTTTTCAGAAATGTCGGATTTGATATTGCGCGCAGCCAATCGGTTTGTGTAGGGGAAACTATACATAGGGGGAACTATACACCCCCCCCCATATTATTGAACAGATCACATATAAAACCACTACAGATACCAGGTATGTTCTACCACTCATCCAATAAAACATAATGACTTTATTCTTTACCGTCCTTTTCCAATTTTTCTTTTGACATGGCTGAGATATCTGAAGATCTTTTATTTGCTGCTCGGCAACAACACAAGGCATTGTGAAGAGAGGGCCATTCCCTCCAGTGCATTTTCTTCGCATCCCAGCTTATCACTACGCCATGTAGCGGGAGGACAAGATTGCTTCAAGTCCAGATAAGATGGCACAGTTAGATACTACTGCCCTGGATGCGGGTTTCCAAGGGTCACCATTAGCCTGCTTATTGAACCATTGTAGCTTAACATCGTAGGGGGGACCTGAGGTCATGGAGGAGAGATGTCAAGAGTTCCTAACAGTCGATATAATGTATTTCGACATAGGGATGTTCTAAGCTCTTCTGGTCCGAATCTCTTGTTTTCTTTTGGGTGGTCCTGATAATAGTCCTGATATAATGGCTGTAGTGATACTGGACATTGCCACCACAAAAAAGGGGCATTGGTACTACATGTAGAGGGTTTTAACAATTGTGATGGGATATTAGTAACAGCTGTTGACATGGCAGTAACATTGATTGTGTTATTACTGGTAGTAAAACTCTTTTAGAAGGAGTGTTGTTAGTAATCGTTGAAGTAATAGTCCTACGATTAATGCCCAGCAAGGCACTGTTTTTATTCTATGTGGGCCAACGCTTGACAAAATTATAATCGATGTTTTCCAGATGCCTGGACGTGACGTGATAACATCGCTACAGATGCTATTATTGCTAACATGACAGGGTCTGCCCAGTGTTAAACTCACATCTGTTATCAACAACAATCACTAAAAGGTCAAGCATGAAAACACCATCAATGTTATTTTTTTTTCTGTGTCCCATACAGACCCGTGTGCTAGGGTACACACGTGTCACACATGGATGACGTATGTCCCTAAGGTGGACCTAACCAGCTTTCCCCCTTTTCTCTTAAATGCATGTACAGCCATTTTTATATGTAAAATGTACCTTAACTTGTTTAAAGAAGAAAGCATTAAAGTCTTTCTTTCTATTCCACATAATGGGGTATTCTTCTATTACCATATGTAGTTGAGAGGTTTTCAATTTCTATATAGAATCCATTCTTTATCGAGACCTCCTGCCCGAATGCCTTCAGGATTACTTGATGGTCATGGTAGGCTACCCTGACACCACAGTGACATCCTCTATTGCCTTATTCAGGCTCATGGTGAGAAGCACAGACCATAACATTAAGTGGAGGAGCAGCTCATTGAGAGCCAAGTAGAGCTAGAAGATGTTCCTACATCAAATGCAGAATGGTCTGCTTCAAGCACGGCCTGAATGGATATTCACGTGTAGATATTTGAATTTGAAAACCCGAGGGAATAGAAGAAGAAAAACCAATGCGTTTTTTTAACATAAATCTGATATAATGTAAGAATCTCTGTTATTGGCAGTGATAAACTTGTTAGTCCTTCATTCATCAATAGGGTAGGATTTTGTCGATTTGGTTTTGAAAAAGAAATGTGCTCAAATTGGATTGGTTTGATGATTCTCAAATCAACCAATCAAATTCTTCTAATAAGGACTCTGCTATAATCATTGATGCCAAAAAGCTTGAGACACAGCAGAGCACGATCTTCCTGTCCTAGATGGATGTTTGTTTCCCTGCTGGCAATAACCCTACCAGACTGCCTACACCTATAGGAGCCAATTGCTCATTGATAGACTCTACCTGCTCAGACTGTGATAGGGATTGATCGGGCAGTTGTCTGCTTGGCTGATCATCAAACAGTGAACATGATGGTGCCTCCCTACTACACTGATCCCAATCGATAGATAAGGCTAAAAGAGTGGGAGGTGCTCACTCCGCAGCACACTGAGCCGCTCTCACACACTAACCATCCATGAGGGAGCTGCTCAAGTAGATGGGTACTACAGGAAGAAGTTTACTAGTGTCTTGTATGGACGGTTATCATAAGCTAGAAACCTATCCATTTCTCCTTGATGGCGGTATTCTATTCATTACATACCCAGCCCTGGGCCTAGGGGCTCGGCCATATGCATACATACGTTCATAACCCGAGAAATGTCAGTTGGTTGTCATATGAAACAAACAAAGATTGACACAATGAACTTACCTCAACCGCTTAAGGACAAGTATCAACAATATTGTCGACACCATGGTAGACCTAGCACCAACTGTAGCCCACATGGCCATTCCTATGCTATCTCTATTAAGCTCAAGGACTCTTTTGTCAGCCCCATTTCAAGCATTGGCCTTTCTGTCTATCCTGAGTTAATACCTTTCTTGGTGGTTCTGACACATTTAGATTTGTCCATATTTTGGGTTTCTCTTGTGTTTTGCACTCCTTACCCACTGCACGATGCCTGCCTGCCCACTAGCCCGACCTACAGCAGGCGGACTGTTATCATGAGAGGGCATAGATCTCACATTGATCGTCTAATCTCCTGGCCACGATGAAACAAAATGCGCCTTTTTAGGTTTAGTTCAGAAACCATCTTCACTGCACTTTATGAGCTGCCTTCTTACCACAGTCACTTTTGGGAATTATTTCCTCCTCCTTTTGGCAAAGTGTCTGCTTAAACTTAGATATTCAATCATAAAAAGGTAGGAAGTAAAAAGTAGGAAAGAAGCAGACCTCGACTGCCTGAGGCTCCGTGGGATTTATAGTACTAAAAGACTGGTTTGAAGAAGGAAACATTCTATGTTGAAGGGAACTCAATAGTGCTATCAATACCAAGATCGAGGCATGATTCACAGAGGAATTGCCCTCTTCCTCTGGGTCTTTCACCTTTACTGGAATATCGCTTTTATGCATGCATTTCTGGTAGATATATGCTGCAGTTCTAATGTTCTTATTCCTTTCCACCCTTTTATGATCACCAGTCTTGATCCTGAAATAAAAAGGAAAGATGACAAAATGTGGGGATACTATAGGAACCAAACCCCCACTCCCTTTCTTTTCTTTCAAGGCTAGTACAGCAAGAAAAGCTCAAAGTAGATGTCACACACTAGGTCTCTTGAATCTTTGCATAAAATTGCATTAGTGGCTAGCATCTCATGTATAGGATAGGTTGACCTAAAGACGTCCACATATCCTGAGGCGTCCACCGACAGGAAATAGCCATAGCATTGGGTTTGCTACTTAATCAACATTAACAGCTCGTAGATTCAATGGTCATCAGCAATTTCCCAATGCTGATTCAGTTGTTAATCCATTGTCTATGGCAGACTTGTGTGGTGGACGTCTCAAGGTTTGTGGACGTCTTTAGGTTTATCTACCCTAAGGCTATATGAAAATCATTTGCAATACACTGTTAAAACAGTGTTTAGGGATTAAACACTAGTGTTTAGGACTTAAACACTTGGTAAAACACTTTCTTGTCCCACTTTTCTAAATGCTTATTTCGGGTTAAACATGTTTAATTTTAAACGTGTTTAACTATGAAGTGTTTAACCATGTGTTTAAATGCTAAACACTTAAACAGTTCAGTGTTTAGGTGTTTGACAGAAAGTGTTTAAAAGCTAAACACTTACACATTTCAAGTGTTTAGGTGTTTAAATGTTGGTGTTGAGAAAGTTTGGTGTGTATTTTTAAACACCCCTTTTCCAGTGTATACTTCTACCCAGTACAATACTTATATACATGACCTTATATTTCATATCCAGCTTTTTCTTTTCTGCCCTGTATTAATCTACAACAGTTACATATACAACATAAACTTGCTGTCTTTTTCTCTTGTGTGGTGGACGTCTCTCTACAATTCTCCTCGTGCACGCACCAATCGTCTATAATCCCATTGTTTACCCCATCACCCATCTAGCCTGACGGCGTCCTAATCAGTTTGTTATAACATTAAACAGACAGTAAACTCTTTTACAAACAATCTGCTTAATCTCTAAGCAAACACTGGTGGTGCAGGCCCTATTGAAGCAGATCAGAACCTATCAACCTGGTTTTTATGATTGCCTGCCTGCAGATGTAAATTGATAAGCGTTTTCTTATCTCATATAGATGTGGTAACGTGGCAAAGATTCTTTTATACTTAAGATGGTCAGAGTGCATCATAGTGCATATATTAATACAACTGTTGAACTGCATGGCAGCTTTTAGCAATGAAAACACAGTACTTCGCCTCCTGAGTACGTGTAAATTGGTCCTGGCCCCCGCACTCCTGGTATCAACCGACACCATCCTCGTTACCAGAATTGGAAAACACCCTCTTATCACGGATTTTTTTTCGTGAAATAGGTACCCTATTTGTAATAAAATCACCGACTTTTGAGGCCCAAAAAAACACTCCTATTTTTAAGAAGCGCTGACATCTCCAGATTTTACCCCTTTTATTTGAAAACACTGAGTAGTATATTAGTGTCCGTATAAGGTTCTCCATCACATTGTTAACATCATGGACCTAAAAACATGTACTCAGGCTGTAGATATGAAATTTGTAAGGTTAGGTTACTAGACTGGATGATGCTGACCCAATGTCTTAACATTTATTTTTCTCTGAGAATTATCACATGGGAAGACCCCCCATCTTTTATTTTTACTGACTTCCAATAGGAAATTGACCCCTATATTTGGAACAATGTGGACATGCAGACCTAGACAAAAAAATATCCTATGTCAGCGATTTCGGTAACACGGATGGTGTCCACTTGATAGGAAAGTGCGGGGGCCGGGAAATTGGTAGTTTTTTCCTGTACATGCCCTCGCTTTTTCATGTCGATGACAACTTGGCATGGCGTAACCTCTTGGGGTAGTTTATGGATTTCATTTCTTTCTGCTTACAATTGGTCATCTGCTTATTGATTGACTTGTTGATTCTACCCTGTCCTGACTATAGTATATTACAGATCCTGAGGAGACGCTCAGGCAAATGGGCAGGTAAGAGTGCTTAGTATGAGCAGCTATAAGCCAGAACCTATTCCCTGTTCTCACTCGTTCTTTCCACAGTAAAACTTGTTCCTCGTGGTCTCCATGATTGGCTATATAGATGTAAACACATTGATAGTTCATTGGCAGCTGTGTGATTGTACTCCCATTAACACATCATCACCAATCCTTATTAATAATGACTACACCTATCTATAGGACTCAGTATGGAGGCCTAGTGGAGCCGCCATTTTGAATTTCGCTGGTTGAGGTAAAACCAACTGATAAGACATATCATGATGGGTACCTTGTCCCTGCTTAACACCCACTTCCAGGGACATGCTGGTCCCATCTTATCAGTTATTATCAGTGTGTACTGCTGGAACCAGCTCGAGACCAGCTAGTAGCCAATAGCGAAACACTTCAGGATGACTTGTAATGATGATTCTTCTTTCATAACAATACATGTACACAAATCACCTCTTTCAACATCTCGTGCATTATGACCAATTCAGTATTTCTCTATACTACTTACATAAAGTTACTGAGGTAACGGATCAATATTCACTGTCAGTGATATAAGTCCACCCTTGGTACAAGATGTAGACCAATGGGTTAAAAATGGAATGGACATTGAGAAATCTTGATTAGTAAAACTTTACAGTACCTGGACAATGCATTGGCTGACTTTAGGAGGTGAAAGGTCGAGGCGTGGGTCACAGGGTAAAATCGTGGGCAATTTGGCTTAACAACAGCTGGCTTTTATAATTGTCAAAGATACGGTGTTGCCTATCCTAATTTACTAGTATGGTCTGTAAGATTATTTTTATTGACTTTAATAAAAAAAAGAATTATGGAACTTTAAAACTTTTCCTAGGCAGCATTGACAACTATGGCCTAAAGTATCAAGAAGTTATATACTACATACTCCTTTCTGGAATTAATTTCTGAGTAGTGCTTGTCTACATACCACTTGCATGGTCTGCAGTATACAGGTGATTGCTTTCTACTTTTGGAGAATGTCTATACTTCCAGCGCCATAGTCGCCCACTCTACCTCACCTCTCCCCTGTCCCCATTTATAACCTTGCGGTTAGCTTGATTAGCGGGGCGGCTGTATTAATTAATCATTCTTCTTGTTTGCCAGCTCATTAGGTACTGGAGGCATCACCTCATCAACCAGCCGGCCAGATTGTTTTCTCACACCCTTCAAGGGTGTTTTACAGGGGACGGAGGCCTCATGAAACAAACATAGGCCACCATTCTACATGGTCATGATGAGGAAGGTATACGGTGTACGTGTGGGGATGTGATTGGAAGGACGTTTGGAGGAGGGGTAAAGGATGGAAGGAGAGGAGCGCGGCTAAGGACTTGGTGGGAGAGAGGGCTGGGAAGTACAGAGTATAAAGGGGATGAGGATGGGACCTCCAAGGAATCTCCAGTAAACCACAAACTACTGAGGGACGAGATCATCTCTAGACAAAGATAGGGGTAGGGCTTAAGTACAGTAAAGAGCATTTGGAAGGGGGATTCTGTAGTACGTATACAGACAGGTAAGGGACTGCGGCAAATAGAGAGACACTGGAAAAGTGACTCAACGGAATGGGGCGGGAGCACACGTATATGGGCAGAACAAGCGGGTTTTACAAGTCATTGTTGGAATTGTTGTTACTTACATGACTTACAGTAGCAGTGCAATAAAGAAGAAGGCACATCAAAAGGAGTCCATGCAAAAGCCATACATGTTTATTCTATAAGGGTGCATTAATACCACAGTTCCATCCCCATGTGAGTATCCCAGTCTCAACAAGGAGTGATGCAGGCGTTGCCCTAGAGACCATGCTCTCAGCCTCTCCATCATCAAATAATTGGTGCTAGAGGGTCACATGGGACGTATCTTAAATCTTCACCATTCGACTGATATGAGGCTGGTGCTATAACTTGGAAGTAATGATGTGATGATGGGGCAGGTATTGTAATAAAGGTGGGGGGCAGAGGTAATCGCTGCTATGTGAGGAGTAGAAGGTAAACAGAGTAAGGTATAGTAAGGTGGTAGAGTAGAGGGTGCAAAAACTTATTAAATGTAGTTAGAAGAAACAACGACTGACCTTACACACCATGTATATCCCTGTAAGTTTTATCATTGCATTGTAGTGTAATAACTTCATTTATATAGAATCAGAAAGCTTTTGAAGACTCGTATAATAAAGATTCCAATAATAGCAAAGCACCACTAAGAATACAAAGTGAGAATATCGAGAGCGGTAGCATTGATGTCGTGCTTCTCGGTGGGGGGATAACCATTATAGATACAGCTGTTCTGTGATAAAACACAATGTCACCACAGCGAGCCGTGACAACTGGATATAAGGTTGGGGCAAGCCGCAATAGGTGGTGAAGCCACATGGCTTCTATATGGCTTCTCACAATGAACATCCTTAGATGGACTCCAAATAGATGACTTCTGCATCAGTCTGACTGCTGAGGTCACTGAAATTGGACATTGCCCCAATTGATGATGTCGTCATCTTATCTAATGAGAGCACTGGTTTAGAATCTGGATTATTCAGTAGACTGGTAAAATATCAATTGCTAGAGGACAGGCTTGATATGTTCTTTCAAATTCTACCCACCTAAACCCTTTTCAGAATGCAGTTCACTTTAGAGTAGACCATATCCATTTTGAAATTAAAGATTTAATAAGAAACACCAATATAGATGTGGGAGGTAAGCTCAGTATTAGTTCAGAAACAGCCTGTACTCCTTTTTCAGGGGGTTCGTTTTCATTCAATCAATCAAAGCTAGGGAATCTAGTAAAACACACACCATTAGACTCACAGATTACTTTAGGTAGCAGTAAACTTGTGAGAAGCCTTTCAACAAACTAGTCACGTCTTCCTTAGATTACAACGCGTTTCCTGTTGGGCCTTTTTGTATGCAAAGAGCATCCCTTATCCTGTTCTACTAAATTTAACAAACCTACTTCTGCTACCAATTTCAGAACATGGCAAGACAGCTCCTGTTTGTTTCACCCTGGTAGAAAATGCATTTCATACTCCAGCTAGTGTTAAAAAATATATACATGTACTTTTTAGGGATAAAAAGGCGATCTGCACAAGAAGTGGCACTCTTGCACAGTTAAAGAAATAACTGTTGTCCCTAATTGAGACACAGAAATAAGGAGCTATGATGCGATTCTAACCCTCAGAATCGTAGTTCTGAATCATTAGATAACAGTATCAGATCTTTTAGCAATATACCATGTTTTGTTAAAGAATAACATGTATTTAGTTTGTTGTTCCCTTCACCTATCTCTTCACTGCATAGTCCATCCACTAGTCCACGTCTGCCCCGATTACACAGACTATCCTTCTATCTCCTCTTGCTGTCCCTCCCTATGCCCTGCTGCTCACAGTTGTCACAGTTGAGACCTGGATGCATACCTGGTCACGCTATGTCCATTTATAAAGTACACCCTACAAACCTGGACTGTTTGCAACCAGCAAAGCCAGACCAATCTCCTGAAACGCCAGCTGTCGAGGTGAGTGCGAACCAATTCAGAAGGCTTAACTGAATTCTGGCTTATTCTTCCACAATGGTCTGTGGATAGTTGAAAAGTGACAGGATACTGATTATTCTAACACGACCTACAAAGCATTAGAACCATTGAGTACATGGGCTTAATGAAAGCATATACAAAGACGTCATCAGATGCTTGGGTATACCCAATCCTCCGTGTTATAAACAATATATTGTGTTTGCTCAGTGTAATGGGGGCACTGCACTTCCGATGCAGTTGGGTAATTTCCGTTTGCCGGTCTGCTCGCGGTTTCACCAAGGATTGAAGAGTGTGAGAGACTGTTGCCAAGCAGAGGCAATCCTAGGCATAGTAGTAGTAAGAGGGAGTGAAGGCTCTAGTCCCAACTCTCCTTTGCCACCCGTGAAGGGCCTAGGGTCAAAGAGGGGTACCTCAGTAACCAGCTCTTGTCCCAAGTCTCCTTTGTCCATCTGGGGTGCCAATGCACAGGTAGAAAATTGGGGGAACCAGCAAATGCAGGTTCACCCTCTGACCTTACATTTAGAAGTAAACAGGAAGCCTCACCGGAAGCGGGACTGACCTCGTGGGTCTGCTCACACAGAAACATGCAAAATGCCTATTGTCATGAACCAGTCATGGTAAAAGCACTTATCTCAAGGCATGGACAAAGAGGATGGCCCAGACAATGCTCTACACTGGTGTAGAAAACGCATACCTTGAATTACAAATTAAAATACAAGTACAAAAATTTAATGGAGATTTCTAAACGCTTGCACTCTGTTAATATTCAGAGCACCACCTGCATGGAAAGGAACACGTCTTCAAATTCCGTTGGCTTTGGCAAAACTCAAGCAAACCAATCATCCTGGTGGATTAACATTTAGTTTTTGGCTTGTTTTTTTAGAACTTGTTGATTTGCTCTCAAGGTTTTATCATTGGTTAATTTCTTAGCATTGACCCAACAAGAAACGATCAAATGGTGGCAATAAAAAACGACAAAGACACATTAATCCCTGATAAAAGACAGCCTAAGCCTGGGAGATACTGGTATATCTGGGTGGATAGAGCGATATGGAGACCAGGTGGTGTGTCCTACCAGATCCATACCGTACTCATTACCCCAGCTTGCCACTGACGTGATTCAATTTTCCCGCCAGGACGCCACTCATTACCACCAGGGGGCGCGTTGAGACGCCACCTGGTGTCGGGGTAGGGAAAACTCGTGTTGCTGCCTGGCAGGAGGAAAAACTGACGTGACGTCAGTGGTGGAATTAGCGGAACGCTACAGTTACTCCCACTCTATTGGCCACTAGCTGGTCTGGAGCTGGTTCTGGCGACACACACTGATAAGAACTAATAATATGGGACCAGCATGTCCCTGGAAGTGGGTGTTAACCAGGGACAAGTTACCCATCAGGGTATGTGTTATCAGTGGGTTTTACCTCAACCAGCGAAATTCAAAACGGCGGCTCCGCTAGGCCTCCATACTGAGTCCTATACACATGGGGAATAGATTGAACTTGAAGGGATGGAGGGTAAGCGGACGGTCTTGGGATTGCCAGAGAGAGATAGATTGTCGAGGGGGTTGAGCAAGTTGCCCACTCCCGTCTAGAAACTTCGTTCATAGTCCCCTAAGTGAAGAGTGGATAAGAGTCCACTAATATCCCCATGAGGTGTAATCCCGGGTTCTTAGACGCAGGATCCCTTTTGACATGTGAGACACGTCTTTTTTTGACAGGGAGGCTCCTATACTGACCAGTCTATGGGTGTTCCATCCCTCCACAAGTATTGTGGAGCGACGGAACATGCATAGATTGGTCAGTGTAGGAGGATCCCAACTCTAATTAACACTTCACCTCTAGGCACTCAATGTCCTTTACCGTAGTGCCTATACATCAGGTATCTATTGAATTCTCCTTCTAAATTGTAAACAGAGGTCTACATGTACTCAAAACAGTCACATAAACATGTAAATTCTCATCTTATTATAACACAAATACAATGTCATTCTTCTTGTAGGAGTATCACCAAGATTAGCACGATTTTCCAGTCCCAGACTTGTGGTTCCCCTTTCCCCTGTAGCAGACAGAGAATGAAGCAAGTCTCTGTTTTATAACTTTTTGAATTCGAGATCTAAGTGTTAGAAAGTGAATGAGCACACTTTTCCCTCTGAATAACAAAGATTCATGAATGCAAGCCTGCTACTGGTCTTAAGTACATTCTTGAAGAACATAACCCCACCATATCATCCTGGAAGGGTGGAGAGGTCGGGTGAGGATTCAACATAATTTGAGTGCGCAAACTGTTACCTATTAAAAATTCTAATAAGGACTGCAAGAGGCCCCACAAGCAATCAACAGTCCACTTAATATTCATTGGTTGTTTCCTGTTGTACCTTTGATTTTGTGTACAGGTTAGACATCACTGATATCTCAGAATGAGTGGTCTTTAGAGATACAGCTGTGGGTTAGGATGTGTTAAGCTCTTTTAGTCCAACATATCAAGAGGGTTATGAACGTGATATTGTCGACCATAAAGATTGAGGAGATTTTAATTTAAGGCTGCCTGAGTGCGAAAACCAACTACAATCAACAAAGTGGTATAGTCGACTAGACGAGGTCACAATATCGGTATTGGAAAAATCTTGTAAACGGCCCTACACCTCCTTTAATCAGAGATAAACTCCAGCAGAGACCCCATGTTGTGGGTCTCATGTCTTAGTACAAAATAAATGCAAGTAATAAATGTGTAGGTTGTTATTATGTTTAAAATCATCTGTGGCATCCCATAGTTCAATCAACAAGGGGAACTTTAGGCCATTTATCTTCTCTGAGTATGCTTATTTGCCTCTGTGGCAGTCTCAAATCCTCATGTGTGGCATGGGGTCAGGTCGTAGGGGAACAGGGCTGTCCTGGGAAGGTTGGACAGTTCAGGCAAGGGCCATGGAGGGGACAGGACAGGGACTTTGGGGTCTCTGTGACCTGGCCAAGATCAGACAGCCGCCCAGTTTCATTTGTAGCCCTGTCCAGTCCTGTGGAATCCCAGATAGCCATGTCGGCAGCAGGTGGCTGGGAAGGGCCATGACAGGGCCACCATCACCCCTAGGTTGGGCATAGGGATGGCATAGAGGAGATGAGTAGAATCCTTATGGTGGGGGTCATGACTAAAGATCAGACTCTCACAAGCAGATAGAAGACTTTTCCTTGAGGTGACTGGTAATGTGTTGTGTGTTGGCCTACACCATGTAGGTTAGGGGAACACGGCTTATTGGAAAAGGCACTTTTTGGTATTGTATAGTGTAAAGGGAAAACCACTATTGGACCTAAGTTCATCATAACATTATACTTCCTTCCATGAGGTTAACTAGATGGGTGGGAATGCCAGGAGACGTAACAAGGTCATTGAAGGGTGATGAATGCAGGCAACATGGGACAAATAGATTTAAACTTTCATATCATAGTCCCTAGAATAGTTTTAAGTTTGAATTTACTGACGCTAGTACTACGATAAATTCACTATAAGGAGACCTTAGTGAGCAGCTCAGACGCACGCGCAGGGGAACTAGGGAGCAGCTCAGGACCGCCGGTCCCTAATCTTACCAAACGCTCTATACATCAGCAACATGCAGGGAACCAGCTCCAGCGCCCATGTCACGTGTCCCAGCAGCGAGACGAGATTTGTCACCGTGTAAATCTCCCTCATTTAAACCCAAAGGTCCTTTCAGTAGTTGCAGAGTGTGTATGTGTGCAGGGGTGGCTGGTATAGTTCAGTCTAAACAGAGAAAATGGAATTTGAAAATGGGATGAAGGCTACAGGAGTAAGATAACCGGTTATTTCTGCATCCTGTTCAATTGGAATGACGCTTGTAATGTGTTATATTATGCTTGGAAGCATGCAACAGTCACAAACACCAAAATTGTGATGAAATATTCTAAAAAGGAATAACTGCATGCCAATAGTCTGATCACACACTCTGCCCACTAATCACTCTTAATTTGGTAAAAACACTGAAGTTCCCCAGCAGACTCTAGGTAGGAAATATAAGAGTGCCTTAGGACTCTATACCATGCTGGTATAAGAGGGGAGATTTTTCTCCTCATTCTCCGGGGAACATCCTAGACAGGCTACGGGTTGCCACTGCCTCTTGGAGACGCCATCGGGTGACTGTTTATTCTGATCAGACCCCAATATATAAGAAAAGCACATAATGTGGCCTGATGTTCTTCTATTGCATTTGTACAGGCCGCTGGGCAGGCAGCCAGGCATGCATACTGATGGACCCCTGGGGCCTGCAAGACAAGGCTTTTTCTTGACAGACCTGATACTTTGATAACTTACTGTACTGGTCCAAGTACATGAGCAGAATAAAGAAGGAAGCAAATAAATGTTCTATAAAACTGTTGTAATCTTTTGATGTACTTGGGAATGATCCTTTATCGTGTTAACGTTTGAATAACTCTATGCTAATCCAGTGGCTTCAGTGTGTACATATATATTCTCATGTATTCAATCAGACATAGAATGGGATGATATGAAGGCTGTGGGGGTGAGGCGGGATATCAGAGGCATAGGAAGCAAATCTTTATTGGGGGGGGGGGGCCCAGCGGGGCCCCACCTCAAACACCTTGAATTTGTCAGCTCAAGTGCAATAGCGTGTACACATAAGTATATAAAGTTTGTATAGAAATTTAATTTTGATAAATTTTAGATCTGATTTTAGGCCCAGGTCCCCATTTCCACTATCCCATTACTATATCAATCTAATTTGAGATGCAAAGTTTTAGTTTCTTGTTCAATTTATTATGAATTCTTGGCAATTTTTTTTTTGGGGGGGCCAGACATACTCAGGCCCCACCTTCTTTAAGATGGGGGGGCCGGGCCCCCCTGCCCCCCCCCTTTTCCTACGCCCCTGGATATATTCAATAAAAATGAATTTCTCCCAATTCACGGCGAAATTCTTAGAGTGCAACCGGCACCCATCCAGATAGTAGTAGTTTTCATCGGCCTTTTCCCACCAGTACCAGATCAAGCAATGGCTGCTACCAATATACAACAAATTATGGTTGTCCTGATATTTAGGTCGATGTTGAAAGTGACTTTCTGCAACTCTTCATGCAATTAATAATGTACTCCATGAAAGACAGTAGATAACACAGCAACCTTTATGTAAGGACATCTCGTGTCTCCATTACACGGCTTGGCTGGCCTGTCATTAGAGATTCAAGGAGAGAAGCAAAGATGAGATTGCTCTGCCAGTGACTTCCTGTTTTGCATTTCCTGTGCAGGTTCCTGCTTCCTGCTGGGTGTCTCATTACTGGAGAACAAGGTCACCTTCCCTCTCAGGTCCTCTACAACGGTGATCTATCTAGAGCTCTATATACAGGTAGCAGCAGCTCTCATCCTAGCAAGCATCTGTTACTTTCTACCTTGAGGTACACCCTTTTGGGAGCCTTTCATAGTGGAGAATCACGCTAAAATAGGTCTTCCTCCAAAGTCAGGTCCAAGCAATACAAAATAACTAAGAGTTAACCAGTCAAAACTATAATCACAGATAAGGTGCAAGATAGTATTCAACTATGAGCAGATGAGAGCGTTTTGATAAGAACACAACCAGATTAAAAGGCTACACATTTGCTGTAGACTGTTTCAGATGAGGTAGGACCTCTTGTCCTGTGTCGGTCTAAGCAATACACAAGAGTTATTTTTTTATGAATATACTTTTAACTAAGATAAAAAATTTGGTCGAATCTAGACTAGGTGCTTAGTAAACCAGTTGATTGAGGGGATTGTGTATTGGTATTGAGTATGTTCCTTATCCGAGGCTAGAGAGCTAGGCAAAATATGCTAGGTCAAAGATAGGATGCAGTGAGGAGAACTCAAAATGCTATGGCCTAGCTCTTATCATCCACATCAAAGGTTACCCTATATCCCATATATACAATACAAGAAATACATGTCAAGATAGAGAACATGTACTATACATCCTGGTTTAAAATCACCTGAAGCAGAAGCCATATCAATTTGCCTGCATGAACACACAGGAAGGATTTAAACATCTGGAACACCTAGTGGCAAAGGCGTCAGACTTGCTTAGTTTGCAGTCGGAAGGGATAGGAGGTGATGGTTGCAGACAAGAGAGACTAGATAATGGATTACAGCAGGTACTTCTGAAGTTTAATGTTAAAACTCTCATGGTCAATAAGCACGGGGATGTCTCATCTATCAGTCTGCCGACAGCTGTCTCACACTAGGTCAGGTACTTACTGTTCAGTTTGTTCAACATTTAGAATCGTAGGGCGAATTCAATGCATTGACCTTTGAATTTCACAAGGGAAATTTACTGTTTATGCATCTGACTCGTTTATTAATACACATGTTCTACAAGATATTTCTAAACACATTGGATGTTACAAATTATTATGTCATTCGCAACACACATGTGTCTGTCATTTAGTATTTAGCGTGATACATATACTTATATCAAACAATACCATCTCTGACGGGTAAAACATTATATCATCTGAGCAAGACAAAATCCCTCCTCCAAGAGAAGGGACACAGAGAGGGGGAGATGGGAGATCACTTTAGAGTAAAGTGACGTGCTTTTCCTACATTTACCCGGTCGGTTGTAGGAGATGGACAGAGGGAGGTGCAGTTTCCTGACAACTGGCATATTTCTTCTACTTTTTACTACAACACACACTACATTATTTGCACACACATGTAGTTCATAATGTAAAAAACAACATGACACACCCAATAAGTAATCCTATACCACACTCAGAATAAGTGGGGTATATACTTGATTGCTATTCTAGGCATACACAATTTAGAATTTATTGGATCTCTCAAATGGGCCAATATAAAACTTTTAACAAGACAAAAGAAAAAAAAAATTTCACAGTGAGACTTATCATCACTGAACGTGAGTTTCAATCCACATGCCACCACACGATCTAATGCCATTTTAACTAGTTGCATATGCAAAAGTAATAAAATGTAGGCTGGGCCCTTTAGTTTTCAAAGAAAGTCACGATTCTAATTTTAACTAGTACAGGTACATGTGTCTGTGTATGTAGAGGGGGTACAGAAGCAAGGCCCCCTATCTGTAAGTTCATTTATACCAGGTGTGGGCCCACCTGTAAACACCGGGAGGTGAGGTGAGGAGGGCATCATCCTCATCCACCACCCTACCCCTCACAAACCATCATTCTGCAAACTGGATTTAGTGACGTAAAGGGCAGGAGGCATCCAGGGGAGATAAAAATTAAGCTATTGGGTGGGGGGCAGAGTAGTACAAAATATACAGGGTATCCCAGATGGGTGGTCTAAGGGTTAAAAAGCTTGGTGTAGATGAGGGTAAAACCACTAGTATGTCTTCTACACATGACTTCCTCATTATTTATAAACTATACATGAAGCAGGGATGTAAGTCAGTTATGGGCAAAAATCAGGAAGCCATACATTTACTTGATATAAAAGCCTTCTGTTTTTCCAAACAGCCTTCCTTACCACTGGTATAGGGAAAATGTATGTCATTCAAAATTTTCAGAAATCAGGAAATCCTGATAAAACCTAAAGACTTACATCCCTGATGAAGACAACAGGAGAAGAACGTCACTTCAAAGGACGAATTAGAGCTGTAAGATTATTTCAAGATCTTGAAGAATGGTTCTATCTTGAAAGAAACAAAATAAACTGTGTCAAGCTTCTACATTTTCTAGCCATCCCCCCCTTAAATATTGGGCGCTGTTGTCATTTGAGAGTTTCCATCGTAACGCCGTCCTTCATTTATGTGCAAGAAGTGCTATATTCAGTGTATAGTTCTGCTAGAATACAGTACACACTTATTCACCAAGGCTGATTGATCAAGTCTAATTTACAAACTGCTCGTAATGGATAACACAACGAATCACTCATTCAGGCATTCATCAGTCGTTCGAGAAAATGGAAAATATCAGAATTACCATACCAGTAGAATCTAATGTTTCTCAGTGATTACTTCTGAGTTAGATCTATGCCATCATATTCTAACATTCTAATCAAAACTAGATATTGTACGATAATCATTGAGGGCTGTCAGTGGTAAAAAGGCTCTCTGGTTCAAACACAACTGAAGTCAGACAATGTTATGTTAAATTGCCTCTGAAACTGCCATAAAGAATTGTTATTATACCAAAGGCTTTCACAACTCACTATCCCAGAATGTCTGCACCTTTCCAAATCAGAATTGGAAAAAGCGGCCATTTCTAAATTATCATATTCCATCATATTATGGGACTTCCAACCTTAATTACCCTGATAAATATTTGTCATGTAACATTAAGAACATGCGGCAGTCATAAGACGATGCCATGTGGTGCTATCAGCTATGACAGAATGCCCTGACAGTGTCACCTGTGTAAGAATGATGAGACGTCTTATAGTAAAGACAGGAATCATGTATGTGAGAGGGCGGCTCTGACTGCTGGTAGCTGTGTTGTTGATCACACATGTAAATGCTACTACCCCTTGGCTCAGGAAATTTACTATATTTAGAACTCCGCAGATCTATTATTGAGAGGGTCTAGACTAATGTATGGTATATGACTAAAATATATAGAAAAATTATGAATACATTTACATTATAGTCGTCCTGAAGCAACAGTTTTAACTGCTTAACTGTAAGGGGTTTGTTTGAAGCATAGTCTGTTTATAGAATTAGCAGAGCTTGGATTGCGACACGCACGTTTAGAATCCAAACGATGTTTTATGTGTTATACCCCACTATATAGTCCATTAACCTTTCATGGGTTCGTTATAGCTGACGAGGCGGGGAGGCCCAGGTCCCTCTGGCGAGTAGCCTGGGGGATCTAAGATCCAGGAGTTGGCAAGGTGTGAGAAGGGGGAGGTGAGAGGTGGGGTTACTAGGGATTCAGAGCCTACCCCAACTCTCAACACGAGGGTTTCACACCACATGCGCCCAGGGAACGACTCAATTTCATACCCCGCCGACCTTCATATCTCACTACGCAGTGCACAGCATTAGGAAGTTGGGGCAGAGCGATGGAACGTATTGGGTAGGGAAAGGTGGGGGGGGGGGGTGGAGAGACTTTTGTTATGCTTGTCTGGTATTTTGTAAGGTTTGGACGGCAACTGGAGAACCATAAACAAAAATAACACACTCTGGTGGGGGAGGGAGAGGGGATATCATTTCAAATAGAAAATGCAGGGATTAGATTTCACACGAGGAAAGGAGTGCTGCAGCCTTGGACAGGTACAAATGGATGGAATTGATTGGTGCAAACCGGCTAATCAGAGTAAAATAATGAGACTCAAATAGGAAACACAGAATCAAACCACATATAGCTTTATTTTGTTTAGATACTCAAAAACAGTGACTTGGAACTAGATAAGAGAGTACAGATTGGCTGTGGGTTGTTTACTTGAAAATGGGCGATTCTACATGGAATGGTCATGTCTCTCCTCTTCATTTTGCTCTTGTAATAAACTTGGTACTCCCTTATCCTAAATACTCTTCTGTCTGATCTACCCAAGTAAAAAGCAAAGCTTTCTAAGACGGGGGCTGTTTTATTAGGAGAGCAAAGCCAACACGTCACTGACAGGGAGTCAGATAAAATTTCGTAGGAGGGGTGAAGGATAGTGGTTGTTGGAAAAAAGAAAGTGTTCCCTCCGAGAACTTAGATGTCATTGCTTAACTCTCGTTGTCAGTGATAGCTTTGTTTTTCAAGTTCCCCACCCCATCACACCATTGGGGCACACTTTAAATTGTTCAGCTAAGATCCATCCTGGCTCATTTGAATACAACAAGCGACCGGATCTGCCAACCATGTTATCTATATAGGTAACGAACCAACACATTTTAGTAAGATCAAAATATGAACTATAAAACTATAAAATCCATAAAGCACTCTCGTGCACCTGGGAACATTCAGGACAAATCTGACCTGGGCTGGAGTGTACTGCATGTAGATCAGTACGTTACCCTACCCTTTTTTCATCTTATATCGACAAATGCCCGTGAAATGTGTGCCTCTCTGCTTGAAACCAGCTAAGTACATATTTGACAGGGGCATGTCAATTATGGTACAGCAGGAATGTAGCGTCTACGTCCTTTAAAGCCCATATTATATATCCTTTCTTGTTTTGTTGAAGTAGCGACCTGCGTCTATGTCGTATATTTTGTGCTGAGAGCACCTCTTGAGTCCTAGGTTTTGCTACAGAAGTCTTGTAAACCATTGACTCGGAAACTGAATTGTGTAGAATTTGAGATGGCGAAAGTGAAAAGTAAGTAGCAATACACTGAACTTGAAACAAACAAATTAAAGTTATATGAAATGATTCTTTCTTTACAGAAAGAAATCATCCTTTTTTAATATGGAAACATATTAAATGTCACTTTCTTCTTGTTCAGGGAAGGCCACGCTAGGCGTACTCATGGCTGGCCCTAGTCCAGCACTGACTACTAAATGACGTAGGCCTAACTGGTAAATGCTGGCAAAAGCCAGAGTGGAAGCCTTGGGGGAAGCCACATCTGAATGTAAGGAGAAATACAGGTATGCCTATCACAAGGATCTATGAGGATAAAGGTGAGATGTTTCGTTTGAAGAAGGCAGGGCTGATTTTAGGAAAGGGGGTGCGGGGGGGGGGGTGGATCCTGGAAAAAAAGAGAGAGACGTGATACTATTTAAACAGCATGACTGAAGTAGGAAATATCCCTAAAGGTATATGACTAATTTCAGTAGATATTCCAAGCTTTGTCCAATGGAATACTGAAACCATACAAACCATCCAAAATACGTAACGAGAGCCCATGAAGCAAAGAGGAAATCCCTTTTTTACACATAAGAGAGAAAATGTCAGATATACTTTCCAACTTACACCGAGTTTTAACAGGTGTTGCCAATGTCCAGGGCAAAAAAACCAAAAAAAAAAAACCCAAAAAAAACAACAAAAAAACAACAAAACAAATGAGCAGCAATACAGATTTACACATGAACCATCTTATGAATTGAGTGAATTCCATGTACATGTATATCGTAGCTGATCTTTAATGATTACGCATTACCAAACACTACATCGAGGGACTTCCTATGAGTGAGGTACACAAAAGGGTAACACACAAAACCACAAGAAGTCTTCATCCCGGAAACACTATAATCATAAGCAAGCATATGCCTAACTATGCACCATGAACATTATCCCTTGCAATAAGTGCTCGTGTTATCACACACCACTCATTCGTGAGTCCGCGCTAACAAGCCGGTATCCTTTTTCTATACACTAATGAGCAATGTGGCAAAACCAATATTTACTTATTGTAACTGATACTGAGCCCCCTGAAGATGTACTGAGTAGCTCCTGGTCCATTTGTGTTCTTCGCAATATCCCAATTAGGCCGTTCGAGCAGCTCAGTGATGACCCAATTAGAGTCGACTGATGTGAAGACAGATCAGACCAGAGCAGCTCCTCTCCTCTTGGTGTTCTGCTCAGGGGAAGTTCCCTACTCTGCAATTACTTTGATTGGGGTGATTATCAAGGGACTTGGGGACACTAATTAGGACACTTGAGACCCCTTCTAATTAGATCTAGCAATTGGGGCTTGACCAATCAGAGCTGAGGACAGGACCGAGGAACCCTATTGGCAGGAGGACAGAAGGAAGGTATGGGTAAGCATAGGGTACACATTGCGCTTCATATTCAGGAACTCACAGTTTGTATGCTGATGGAGTGTTCAGAAATAAAAGGACTGTGACAATCTAATGCATGGATTTCTGAGATACAATAAGTAAGGAAATATCATAGAGTAATGCACTTGTAATTCCAAAAGTGAAAAGTACTTGTAGCAATACACATTCCAAAAACAATGATTCTGCATTTAGATAATCAAAAAGCCATTCCATTTGATTATTTCCTGGAATGAACAGGGAGAAAAGGAAGTCGAATCCTAATTGCATGGTAATTTGACAACCTGTTCATCTGGTGCAGTCATGTCAAAGACTCTGCATGGGAAATTATTTTCAAATTGGTGGAAATTGCCGTCCATTCAGAACTTCAAATTACATCAACTTTTGCCAATGCTGCCGTCCCTTCCCATTTTTTTTTCTGATTTTCTTCCTTGAAAAAAAATTTATCCTCTTTTGCTGCGTTTTATTGACCTTCCAATGTTTAGTCACTGATGAGACACTTGTGAAGCAAAAAGGATTCATGGCAGTTATTATACATAATCTTCATAGTCAGAATGCTGAATAATGAAGTCACTTTCTCCCGTATAGCTATACTTCTTCTACACTATGCCAGACTCGTTAGTTTTATACCAGTAATCTATCTTTGGTGATCCTGTTGTGGATCTGGAAAATTAATCAACTTGCCTTATTGCTAAACAAGGTGCCGTGCTATATTGTGCATAGTGCATGGTAATGTGTCTGGAATCCATAAAAAATGAGTCAAGTAAATGTAGATCAACACGGTAAAATGTAAGCCTGCGCATCCCTCGCGGAAGTACCTTTTACCGTGATGATCTGCAAATAAACCACTATTGAGGGTCCAGCTCGTATATGTACATGTATTAAAATTTGAATGTGTGTTTTCATAAATGTGAGGCAGGGCGTTTTTAATCTTTTGATGTGTTAGCTGAAATGATGTCTCAAAGATTTCCCAGTTCCATAGTTTTGACTTATTGGTAACAAATAGTACTAACATATAAGGACTACTGGTAATTACTGAGAAATGGTGAGTTAGTATGGACATACATTGCACAATTGCTGACAAATGTTGAGTAAACAGAACAGAAGTCCCAACCAAAGTCCCAACCAAAGTCCCGTAGTCCGATCCATCCATCCATGTCAAGGTAATTCCCTGTCAAGGTAATTCCCTGGTGTATTCATAGGAGCTAATAAGAAACATCCTCTCCTGTGGCTTTGGGCCAAGGTGAACAGCCATGCACAAAGTAGGGTTGATAGGACCCACTTGTTGGTATTGAGTGAACTAAGCTACCAATATGGCAAAAGCTGCTCCACAGAGGCCTTTCTTATGCCACACAAAGAAACTATATTACCTTTTTGCCAAGGAAACAAAAAGAAAGGTATTTGTTGTACTTTATCTAAAGAAGCTATTTTAACCCTTGGTGACATTGTCCCCATCTCCTGGGGCCTGTTGTGATTCTTTTTTAAAACATCACATAAGCAAATCGATCTAAAGTGAAAAAAGATTTGCAGCCCCCAAATGAAAAAGAGAAATTGGAAAACGGTGACAAAAAGTCTAACTATAGTAATACTTGCCCCAAAAAATGTTTCATGAACATAGATAGAGAATTAACCGAGATATGATTTTTTTTCCAGGAAAGCCCCCTCTAAGAACGAGTTCAAGTTGAATATATGGAGATCTGGAGTTGAATGGGAAATGGTATAACTTGACTCTTTAATATTCTCCTACTCTGCATGTCAGACTGCCTGTCATGTGTGGCCAGTGATGGTCATCACTAAAGGCTGAGCACTAAATGAGTAAGTGGGATATGATGAATGGAGAAGAATTCTGATCACCTTTCTAGCCAGGTCACCCATTCTGCCATACACTTACCCTCCCACACAAACAACCTACTAATTGTCTTATTGTTCTACATCTAATTCCTTTTCTGATATCTGGAACCACTTCCCTTCCTCACTCCTTCATCCCATACCATCCTTATCTCCTTCCCTCTTTCATCCCCTTTAATACTTTCACCTCTATCTTCTCGCTTTCATTCATTCCCTTTCGCCCCCCCCCCCGAACACCCTCCCACCCGACCCACAGAACACCAGCATCCCTCATAGCCAGCCCACATGATGATGGATGAGCATTAAGCTGAGGGATGAGGTGCTCCATTGGTTGTCATGGAGACAATTGATAATGGGTGAGGTGAGGGTGGGAGGGGCAACAAGGGTGACATCCATCAGGTGACCGCCCTGCTCATGTCCCTCCCACTCTCTGCGTCCCGCCCCAGGTCAGATGACTGATTGTGACGTCGACACCATGGTGTGATTAATACCAGTTATCCGTGCAAATTAATGAATGCCATGTTTCACAGGGGGCTGACAGCACTGGCATTAGTCCCTTATTCCAGTCTCATGATGTTTTCATGGTTTGTACACCTTGTAGTGTCATCTTGGTAAATGTCATTTCATGATGGCATACCTATTCAGCTATTGAGGCACTGGACAAATGAGCTAGACTAGACAAACCCTAGGGAGGGCTGTGCCTCTGAAAGTTGAAATGATAGTATTACTAACTTACTGTATAGATGTTTGCATGGCATGGCCTTTGATTTCAGGTCCACTGCTGTTGCCTTAATGCAAGTCCAAGGCATTGTATGCACCCGCCATCATCTGTCCACAATAAGCGGCAACCACGGCCGCTCTATTGAGCACCGATCATTGCCACCCTCCCTGCTACCCTGCCCAACCTGGGTTCCAGGTGCATGGCCTATAAGACACATGGCCTAAACCCATGTAGCCCCCTGTCAAATGGCCGAAATCAAAGTGGCCGAAACGACACTTGGCCGAAAAGACATATAGCCGAAATATTTCTGACTACCTTTTTGTTCCCACACAAACCCCTCATAAATCACCCAAATACGGCCCAAATTTATCATTTACAACCACTCTAATACACCACATACCACACATATACCACACCATACCACACCTATACCACACTGTACCACACATATACCACACACCATACCACACCTATACCACACCATACCACACCTATACCACACCACACCTATGCCACACCATACCACACCTATACCACACCATACACACACCTATACCACACCATACCACACAACATACCACACCATACCACACCTATACCACACCATACCACACCATACCACACCTATACCACACCTATACCACACCATACCACACCATATCACACACCTATACCACACAACATACCACACCATACCACACCTATACCACATCTATACCACACCATCCCACACCATACCACACCTATACCACACACCATACCACACCATACTACACAACATACCACACCATACCACACCTATACCACACCATACCACACCTATACCACACCATACCACACCATACCACACCTATACCACACCTATACCACACCATACCACACCATACCACACCTATACCACACCATACCACATATGGTGTGGTATGGTATAGGTGTGGTATGGTGTGGTATGGTGTGTGGTATAGGTGTGGTATGGTGTGGTATACGGCACATGGCTATTGTATTATTGACCAATGGGAGGCATCCCTGGCATAAACTGCGGAGTCAGGGGCTGAAGGTGTTAGTCATAGTGGAGTCAGGGTCTAATGGCGGCCCCCAGCTGATAATGGCTATGTGAGCTATAGGTGTGGTATGATGTGTTATGGTGTGGTATGGTGTGGTATAGTGTGGTATAGGTGTGGTATAGGTGTGGTATGGTGTGGTATGGTATGGTATGGTGTGTGGTATAGGTGTGGTATAGGTGTGGTATGGTGTGGTATATGTGTGGTATAGTGTGTGGTATAGGTGTGGTATGGTGTGGTATAGTAGTGGTATAGTAGTGGTATAGGTGTGGTATGGTGTGGTATAGGTGTGGTATGGTGTGTGGTATAGGTGTGGTATGGTGTGGTATATGTGTGGTATGGTGTGTGGTATAGGTATGGTATGGTGTGGTGTAGGTGTGGTATGGTGTGGTATAGGTGTGGTATATGTGTGGTATGGTGTGGTACAGAGTGTTAGGGTGTGGTCAGTGGTATATGTGTGGTATGGTGTTGTACGGTGTGGTATGAGTGTGGTATGGGACATGTGTGGTGTTGTGTGGGTTAGGGTGTGGTATTGTACAATGTGGTATGGTGTTTTATGGGTTTGTAAGGTGTGGTACAGGTGTGGTATGGTGCGGAACAGTTGTCGTTTAGGTATGAAAAAGGTGTCGTATGGTGTGGTATGGTCTGGTTCATTAGAATTTCGGCCATTTGTCGTTTAGGCCATATGTCGTTTGGGCTATTTGACTTTTCGGCCACATGTCTTTTAGGCCACATGGATTTCGGCCAAATGACCACAGGCTATTTGACTATAGGCCATTTGTCTTAAGGGCCATGCGCCATGGAACCGCCCAACCTCCCACTTTACTGCACCACCCAGGATGGCCATGACAGATGAGATTATCTGGGGCCTGAGATAAAGATGAGGCATACCTATAGCTGGAGGGAAGGGCTTCCTGGGATAAGGTATGTGTCATGGTACATATAGTTGTAAAGAATAACTATGAATACTGAACCCTTTCTCAGTGGTGAAAACGTCATGGATGGATTAGTACTGATAAACTGAATGGGTAGATATGGGGGGGGGGTGACAATGGATGGTACGATGGGCCCGCGATGAAAACCATTCCCATCATAGGCATCACCTGGGCTGTAGCTCAAGCCAACTTAGAATGGTATAGATCTTACTGCCCCCTGTAAGATGGGAAGCGATATTCGCACGGGATGCCCGTGAGAATAACACTCTTATTCACACGGGATTTTCTAGTACACAGGACTTGGACAAATCTGGGAAAGGGGACTGCATGAAACACAAGAAATTCTGGGATACAGGACCAAACTAGCTATTTGGGAAATGGGACTCAACCAAAAATTCTAGGAAACAGGACAGGAGGAGAAATTGTGGGAAATTGCATTGGAAAAAATACAGTTATTTAGGAAATGAGACTTATTATGGAAATGGGACACACTTTCAAATTTGGTAAATGGGACAAATATTTCAAACACAGGACATTCTCATCTATATTACTCTGAGAAACAGGACACACCAAGAAATTTTGGAAACGGGACTGCACCAGGCCATCTGGTACACAGGACATATCTTTCCTAAAAGGCTGTGTTTCTGAAATGTCCCTTGTCCCAAATTTCCTTGTGCTGTTCCATTTCTGAAATGTCCCGTGTCCTAGAAAATCTCGTGCAAATAAGATTCTTACTTGCATGAGATGCCCGTGCTAGTATCATCGGCCCTGTAAGATATAGATTATCGCTAAGCGCAAGGGTGTTTAGATCTGCAGACTTATGCAATACCTTGACGGCCTCTTACATAGGGTACCTTATTAGTGATGAGTGGCCCTCAGCCTTCTATTGACAGATTATTGACAGGGATAAGGAAGGTTGACAAATTGCATGTGTAAGGCAGAGTGCATTTGGTTAAAGAGTTGGGTGCATAGTAGGTAGGGGAAAGTTGTGTAGGATCAATGGGTACAGTTGGAAGGTGTGTTTGGTCCTCAATATTTATGTTAATCCTGCATGTCATGGGTGTAATACTGGCCTGATGGTCTTCATTTTGTTCTCCTTTCATGTTGTTCTCCTCAACGACTGTTTTGAAGACTCCCTTTTTAGGAAGTTATATCTGTCTCAGAGTACAGGAGTTTACGCACATGCACTTTGAGCTATAATCCTTATCATAGGGTATATGCTATCTTCCATTTAAAATACCAAAGTATATGTATTATCTCTCCTCAGCCAATTTTATTTGCTGAACGAGTGGATTTGGTATGTGATTTTAAATGTTTAATATTGCAATCCATGTGATGCTGTCACTAGGCCTATACTCTCCAATTAATTATCGTGCTTGGACCAATGCTGTGATGTGGAGTCGGCTTAAGTTTTAGATATAGCTGACAATGATTAATTAAAAGGCAAAGCTCCTAGGTTCTTCAATCCTTTGGGTAATACCACTGCTGCAATATAATATGATGGCACAGTTCCCAAATCAGCTTTTGGTAGTAAACATCTAGCTTACATTGGCTGAGCCCAAGGCTGTTTGTCATAGGTTCACCACCTGAAACCACCTACTTCTCAGGCTGTAGGGCCGCAACTGATACAACTATCTTTGTAAGAGTGATCTATGAGCAACCTTTAAGTGTGATTCACTGGTTAGTCACTATTTCAGCTCTAAATAGGCATACCACCCAGCTGAGAGCAAATCTCGCTAGCACACTCAATGGGTAGTTGAGCGATAATCAGGGACTTTGAGGAATCAGGACCTTATTCAGAGCTATTAGTCCCTCTTCAGCCCACTCAGATTGGGCAAAAAGCCATGGGATCTCAGGAGTAGTCAAGCAAATCTGAATTGCTCAGACTATATAAAGGAATGAGTGAGTGGGCACATGGGAGGCACCGTAATGGCCCGAGAATGACCATCATGAGTCTAACGTTGTACTTGGTGAGTTTGGATCGGGATCTTCATTAATGGAACTATTATTCATTCTACCGTTGCAGGGGCGTAGGAAAAAAAAAAGGGGGGGGGCTGCCCCCCCAATAATAAGGAGGTTCCCTATATAAGCCTATATATATATATATATATATATATATATATATATATATATATATATATATGGAACTATATACACTCGTGTATATATATATAATTAACCGCGAACGGTTAGGGACTATTTGCAGCGCGCATTGGTATCTATGAGGTCATAGTATGACGTCATGGTAAATAACTCCTCCAGTATATAAGGGGCGGGTTCAAAGTAACCGTCAATTGGCGAGTCTCACCTGTACAGGTAACACCACGCTGGGTGTTTCCTTGATTTTTAACGGTTTTCCTTGGTTGACACTTGATTTTTGGATCAAGATGGGGAGGAAATCAACTAGAAATGCTACTACTTCTAGAAAATCGGCCAAATCGGCAAAGAAAACGGTGGAATCGGCCAATTTAGGATTTTCGAGTGAGTTGGATTCGTCTTGTGTAGATCGGAGATCTACATCGCCCCAGCACGCTAAGGGGTTGGAAGAGAATCTATTCACTGACCAGACGGAGAGGCTGGAGTCGTTAGAGGATGAACTATGCAATATCAAGGGTTTGCTACAGGAGCTGGTGGCTGGAAAGGACAAGAAAGACGAGACGAAACCAACGGAGGGGGCGTGGCAGCATACACGTGCGAATGTTTGTCAACGGCCGGTGACGTCATCGCATCGAGAGCGCAGCCGCGTAACCAGGCAGCGGTCCCCCAGCGTCCTTAGCGACGGTTCGAAATGGGACGAAGTTGGGCATCGTGGTCGTCGCCGGAGATCTAAATCATCTTTCTCTACTCGTCACAGACTTCGGTCGTCTTCAGGAGGGTCGTCAATAGATTCCACTGCATCCAAGCTTCACGCCAATACCAAATATGGTGAGTTTGACCACGAAATATATGTAAAAAAACGGGAAAAAATCGATACCGTTGAGAAATTGATGCTAGTCAACTTGTATTTTGTCTTAGATTATTACAAAGACAACAGTGATGTAGAAGGCATGTTGAGGCATCTCCAAGTCCTGGTTGAAAAAGCTGGGACAAAAATGTATACAGTAGCAGCTCTAGTGTCGTACGATAAATCAGTTAGGACCAGGGCAAATAAGGATGGGATAGAGGCTTTTGGAGTGATAGATAACTCTGACATTCTTAGGCACCTATCATATGATGGTACTGTTCAAGCACAGAAGGCTTATGCTACTAAGACTAGGAATGGTTTCAAACAGAAAATCTCAAATAACTCCTGCTATGCTTTTAATAGAGCAGAAGGTTGTGTACGGGACCCCTGTAAATACAAACATGTCTGCAGTGGTTGCAGCTCCTCAGGTCATGGTAAAACTGAATGCCATAAGGCCAGGAGTGAATAGGAAACTGTAGGGGGTCGGTGTCCCATAGCTTGTAATGAAATTTGTTTGATGCCTGACCAAGCTGTGGTAGGTATGGTAGATATCGACTCGCCCTCACAAACTCCAGTACAGGAGGTGATTGATACGGAGTTGGTTAAGGAGTGTATTCTTTCAACTGAGCCCGTAGCAGAGCAAAATATTTTCAAAGAATTTAATTCGTTGGAAGATAATACAGATGTTATGGTTTATAACCCAATACAGGTTGGTAACGAACTTCTATTTACGGTTAGTGTCCCAGATTTGCCCAGCATCAGGGTATATGACAAGTGTATAGAAGGTACATGTACGTGTGTTCATTATATTGGTGGGGAGAGAGCTCAAATTTTACCATGTAGGGTAGCTTCTTTCCTTCAACAAAATGGTCTCATTGATATTAGTGGTACAGAGGCCGATTTTCTTTGGCATGGTATTGTTCAAGGGTTTAAAATTGTGGATCCGGGTTGCCAAACTACTTATGATTGCAGAAATTATAAGTCAATCCTCGAGGGAAAATTCTATAATGAATACTGTGGTATATTGTTAGATGAACTAGAAGCTGGTCTAGTCTCTAAAAGTGTAGATAAACCCCGTTGTATCCATGCCCTAGGTGGTGTAGAAAAATCTAATGGCAAGTTAAGGCCTATAACTGACTGTAGTATGCCTGATAAAATATCTATTAATAATTTTATGGAGACTACTAGCTCGACATTTTCTTATAATAATATTAGCACGGTGACTGCTCAATTGAATAAGAACGATTTCATGAGTGTTGTGGATTTAAAGTCAGCTTATAGGTCTATAAATGTGTATGCACCTCACACTTCCATGCAAGATTTCAGGTGGAATTTTGGGCATGGAGATGATTATTATGTAAGCAACAGGTTAACTTTTGGCCTGAAATGTGCCCCGTATATTTTTAATAAAATCTCTGATTTTATTGTGGAGGTGGCAAAATTCTACGGTGTAGGAAAAATTGTAAATTATCTGGACGACTTTATCATAATTGCTGATACTTATGATGAGTGTCTTAGACAGAGGAATTTATTAATGGAGTGTATGGCGTACATGGGTTTTGTAGTATCCAAAGAAAAGGTGACCGACCCATCTCAATTTTGTAAATTCTTAGGCATTAACATAGATTCAGTTAAGTTGGAACTGTCTTTGCCTATTGAAAAGGTTGAAAAAATGGAGAATCTCTTATTAGATAATGTTAATAAGAAATTTATTTCTAAAAAGAACTTAGAGAGAATAGGTGGTTTAATGTCTTTCTGCTCGCAGGTGGTCAAGGGTGGTAGAACTTTTAGTAGGCGAATTTTCGATCTCTGCGCTCGGGCACGGCCCGGTGGTTATATTAGGGTTTCAGCTTGCACTCGCCAAGACATTCAGTGGTGGCTGGATTTTTGTAGAGTTTTTAACTGTAAGAGGTTAATTCTAAATGATGTTATTGATAAACCTATGTACTCCGATTCATCTATTAAGGGCTTTGGAGCATGGATGGGAAATGATTATTTGTATGGTGACTGGACTTCTCATGATAAATTCAACCTAGGTTCAGGTCATTTTTCCCTCCCTCCAATATTGGATGTTCTACAAAATCATCATAGAAATATAAATGTATACGAGTTATATCCAGTCATGGTTGGTTTGAAACGTTGGATTTCTAGTTATAAAAATAAAAGAATACACTGTATTACTGATAATATGCAGGTTCTAGCTATGATAAATACCGGTAGGTCAAAAAATAAGCTTTGTATGGAATGGCTTAGAGAAATTTTTTGGCTTTGTTTCATCAATAATGTGGAGGTGTATGCAACTTATATTAGGTCAGAGGACAATATCCTGGCCGACCAGCTATCGAGACTTGCATACAAGGGTATGCCTGGTAAATGTATAACTTCTCTCCGTGAAAATGATATGTGTTGCTTTAATTCCAGAATGGAAAAGGTTACAAAAAAGAAAAGAGTCTCTTTTAGCGAAGGGTGTGTCAGAGAATACGAGGAGAGCAAGGAAACAACAACTTAAAAGGTACAAGAAATTTTGTGATAAATTTAATTTACCTAAATTTCCTTGTTCTCCCTCACAGGCTGCTACATATGCAGTATATTTATCTAGTTATATGAAACCTTCTTCTGTAAGAAATTATTTATCATCCATTTGGTATCATCAAAAACTTAGTGGTAGCTTAGACCATAGCAGTAATTTCATGCTAAAAAAGGTTTTGGATGGTATTGATAGAAATTATTCTGTTCCTGCTAGGGTTACTCACCCATTGAGTCCAGGAGAAATGTTATGTATCAGATCGTATTTGGATCTCTCCAACAGGGCTGACTTGAAGTTCTGGTTAGCTATTCTGTTATGTTATAGAGGTGTCCTCAGAATAGGACATGTGGTATCTTCTCCTCATACACTACGGGTAGGTGATGTAAAAATGTTTAAAAGTTATGCTAGTCTTCGCATTAAGACCTCTAAGACTGATCAACTTGGTGCCCATGCTTTTAACATATACTTATGTAGGGATGATACCTCATTGTTATGTCCTTGTAGGGAGTTAGGAAAATTGTGCACAGGTAGGGCTGTGAGTGATTATTTATTTAAAATTAATGGTTTTCCTCTACAGTACCAATATATTAATTCTAGGCTGAAGTCTTTATCTATATGTGCTGGTATCAAGGGTTCGGTCTCCACCCATTCACTTAGGCACGGTGGGGCTACTATGTTAAAGGACGCAGGACTGAGTATAGAGTCTATTAAGAGGAAGGTAAATTGGAAATCTAATTCTGTTTTTAAATATTTACATAACTATAAAAATGAACTTTTGGAATTAGATAGACTTTGCCAATCTCAATTGCATTGCTGATTGGTATGTGTTTTTCACATGTGTTTGGCGTGTTTTATGTGTTTTTGGCATGTATGGTGCTGGTAGCCCCAAGGTCAGTAACCCACCAAACTCATGTGTCTGTGATATGATCATTTATATTACTACTTATCATATATTATTACTACTGTTATCATCATCACTATCATCGTTATTACCGGTATTTATTCCCTGGTAGCGAGTTAACTTATGGAACTATATACACTCGTGTATATATATATAATTAACCGCGAACGGTTAGGGACTATTTGCAGCGCGCATTGGTATCTATGAGGTCATAGTATGACGTCATGGTAAATAACTCCTCCAGTATATAAGGGGCGGGTTCAAAGTAACCGTCAATTGGCGAGTCTCACCTGTACAGGTAACACCACGCTGGGTGTTTCCTTGATTTTTAAATTTTACTATTGTTAAATACTATTGTTATTACTATTGTTATTACTGTACTATTGTTATTATATTATGCATTTTACTGACTATGCTTATTGTCAACTAATTATTACAGTTGTTTTAATAAAGGCATGTATGGTGCTGATAGCCCCAAGGTCAGTAACCCACCAAACTCATGTGTCTGTGATATGATCATTTATATTACTACTTATCATATATTATTACTACTGTTATCATCATCACTATCATCGTTATTACCGGTATTTATTCCCTGGTAGCGAGTTAACTTATATATATATATATATATAAAAATAGCAGCCCCCCCAACCGAGACCCCTGCCCCCTCCCCAATAAAAATTTGCTTCCTATGCCCCTGCATTGTCATATCTAATTCCAATTCTCTGTTACATGGATATATCTGCAATACGATATCTCATGACGCTTTGTCGGGGACCCAAAGATGATCCAATCTCCTAAACCAGATTTGCCCTACACAATCAAACTGTATATAATCATTTCATTTCCAAACCTCGTAATCCAGATCCACCCATACAAGGAGCGCACACGTAAGACCTCTTTATCCCACAAATTCCTACTTGAGTTATCATGTGCAGGCCTAACTTACAGCACGCTGATTAGCTATTGGTATTTGCACACATGGTACAAACCTCCCAAGACGCATTGTAATCCTAGGTGCTGCTTTGCTAAACGTTCAAATTACATAGCTCCCTTTTCCCCATTAGAAGCAATCTATTAGACTTAATCAGTTAATGGGGAGGTACCTCCAGCAATAGCAAACAACACTAGTGAATTTCTCATGTTTCAAAAAGGATTTCTTTCATTCAAAACAGCTCTTTCAATAATAGGCAATGACAATAGAGACACAAACTAACTCACAATTCATGTATTCCAATTTCTCTCAGGATGGAATATTTCCATTCTCTATTAAAGCCCTCCCAGTACATGTCAGTGAGTTTCTATGCTATTACCCTGATTTAATTCACACTGCTCACAGAGGGCCATTCCCAACATTCTGCTTTGCATGCACATTCTTATTATAAGCCGAGACCAATAATGGTTGTTGGGTTTCTAAATGGAACGACCATGAAGCATCTCTAGAAGTGTTATTAACGATCCTCTTGGGGAATGTTTGATCACGTGCCTGAGTGCTCCTAAAACACTGCTGCTCAATGGAATGCATGACCGATAGCGGCTGACAACAAGGAGCGTAGACTGGTGCCTGTCGGTTCTCGCTGGGCGTCTTAATCTAGGAGAACACGTCAGCGGAGCAAAGCGCAGCAGTGTCTTTCGATGAACACAAGGGGCCCAGTGTACAAGGAGCGCCTCTATGAGCCACTCCGAGCAGTACCAAGTTAATGACTCAAACAATTAACCAGTGCCAGGCGAAGGCAATGAACTACCAATGAGGAAGGGGGGATGAAAACTGGGGGTGCTGCTGAACCCATGTGGGGAACATCCTCCATGGGGTGTGGCACCTTTCTCATTCGGTTTGCATTGGGGCACTGGCAGACCTCTAACTTTTTCAAGGGAATTCCTCAATAACCTTGGTGAAAAATAATGTGTTGATATTATAGCCTGGCTATCTGACAAGGACCCATGATGATGAGGACACACAGTGAAGGAAATACAGGAATACCTGTAATGTACACTGTAACCATGAATTAAGCAGGTTTCTACCATCAGTCCCCATAGTACAGTATGCATAAGGGGCAGTGAATGTTCCTTGTGTGGGTGTGGCAGGGGGGTGGGAAGTAGAGGGGGGTAAGGCCAGACACCGACCACCTTTCTATATACGTTTATGAAGTAGCAAACCTATTCTCCTCCCCAGACAGTTTTATGGGCTGGTGCTGGAAGACTGCCGCTTAAACTCACCATTAACACAGCTTCCCTATGATGCTCCAGGCTTTGCAGGATGTCCTTCGGGTAGCCGAGCGCTTCGCCACTAGACACTATTAATATATGTGTGTCCCGGTCCCTGCACTCAGTTACCATTTTAGACACCATCATCGTTAGGAAAATCGCGGAAATTGGGGTCCATTTTGGCCATCAGCAATGTCCTCAATTTTGAAAAAAGGGGAAATTTTTTAAGAAGTATCAGGGGAAATCCCGATTTTTAGGAAAAAGGGGTGGTCTAGTCAATATGTCAGCATTTTCTGAAATTAAGGGGTGCTTTTGGACCCTGAAAATCTGTTTTTCACATAAAAAGGGGATTTATTTCAGCCTGAAATCTGCGGAAAAGGGGGTCATTTTGAAAACCCAGAACGATGGTGGTGTCACATATGTTCTCTGAGTGCAGGGACCGGGATGTGTGTGTCTAATAAAATGCCTCAACATTGGAGCAGATGCTAACTTTATAAAACAATGATAAAATGATTCATTGCCATCCATGGCTGTACTAAAGTAGACATACTCTGGTCTCTATCATAATCTGATAAGGGAGTGAGGGATGTTTCCTTCTTTACCAACCATTTGTCATATTTGCATCAAGTTTGTATGTGTGTGCTAAATGGAAATTCTCTTACAGTCTTAAAGCCATATACAGTATGAGCGTACTGATGAGTGTGATAGAATGGGGGATGAAAATCGTTTCTCTAAAGCGGGTATTTCACTGCTGTCGGTCGGCCAAAATTATGCCACCGGTCGACCAAAATTATGCTAATCCGATCATTTTTGATAATTCAAAAATTACTTTTGTATTTTTAAAAGTGATTGGATAAGCATAATTTAGGCCGACCGACGGCAGTGGAATACCCGCTTTAATAATGGGCAGAGCTGGTTACAAACTAATCCTGAACACAAAATTCTCACTATACAATAGAGGGACCTTTTGTGAAACAATTAGGCATATTCCCCCATGAGCAAATTCCACTGCCTCTTACACACCTTCCTGCTCACTGAGTAGCTCACTTATCATGACCCACTATGAGCAATCCATCACCTGGAGGGTGCTGAGCTGCTCCTCACAAGTGGCTTTTCACAAATTGGGGTCTGCCCTGAGAGGGAGCCCATGCGAGCCCTCAGTGAGCTCCTAGTCAATCCCCCAAGACACCACGCTGGCTTCCTATCTGGAGGCCTTGGAGGCCTGATGGCTGCCCTCCCACATAGCCTGCATGGATGAAGGTACAGGCATAACTAGATAAAAGATGGAATGTGTCTATGTGTTGAATCAGCGCAAACCATCATTGCTCAACGGAATACACTGTTTATTGCTTGTTGGGAAGTAAAGTGAGCGCCCCATGCATTAATCAGATTTTCGGACTGGAAAAGGCTAATATACAGGCCGGGATGAGAGGGTTTCCGTATGGTGTGTACACACCAAGGGTGGGTTTCAGGGTCTATTTTTATGCATACCCTTTATCTTAATATTTACAAGAACTTGAGGGGAGGGGGGTAGAGTCAAGAAAAGGTGCGTGCACACATTATGGCAACCCCCCCTAAAAATTGGCTCAGAGATATAAAACATATCTGATGTTCCACTAGTCTGGCATATTGCTCCAAAATTTCAAAATAACGTTCAGTGGAAGAACAGCTTAAAGCACAATTCATATGGACCAGACACAATCCAGTAAACCATTCCAATCACGTGCCCGATGTGAGCCTACGTCCATGTTATTAGATGGCATGAGAAAATCTAGGGTTATGGGCATGTTTTGGAAATCATAAACAATGATTTACTGACTGAATTAACGCTTATCGACCAGTGGGGACTGTTATTTATCGACAGTAAACAACTTCTCTGCCCAACTCTCGATGTCATATCCATGAATAGCTTTCTGATGATCCCTTCTGGGAAATGAGAATTTGAGACGGCGCTCAACTTCCGTCGTGGACTTGGCTTGGGTTACAAATGAGAGATGATTTCCGGTCCAAGCGGAAAAAGCTGCTGCGCATGTCCAAAGCTGGCCGGAAGGAGAAATGGAGAGTGAGAGGATGTGAGGAGAGAGAGAGAAAGGAAGAAGAGTGAATGAATGTTTGGGTATCTGTCTCAGTGTGTGAGACCGATTCTACCTAGTGAAACAGGTTTGACCCTATTGTTTTCTTCAATTTTGGGAAATTTTAATCAATTTAGTGAGTCACCGTGAGTTGTCGCGAGTCATTGCATCAGTTTAAAAAAATACACAAAAGAAAATCTAACCAAGACAGTCTTGCCTACCTAATTTTCTTCAGCACGGTACCTAAAACAAATCTTTCTTTTTTGATGAGCGTCATATAAAACAGTGTGAGCAGTGTGTGAGGTGGGATGGGACCTGTATGTATACTACCAGCGTAGAAAGGTTGGGGACCTGGTAAAATGTTGATGTGACATGGACACAGGCAGCAGGACATCAGTCAGGTTGGGGAGGTGCGGAAAAGGAGGAGCATTTGAAAGAAAACCAAAAAGGCAATGGTTGAAGAGTGCACACTTTGGAGTTACTAGAGGCGATTCGCATCCAATTAGGATCGACAGAAGTTACACTGGCCATCGGCGGAGAAGGAAGTCTGGTCATGTTGCAAAAAGAGTTATCAGTTTGCCACCCTAAGGTATGCTCTAGATACCTGCTTCCTCACACAGTAATACTTCTTAGATAAGTGAAGCAGGGCTTATTGCTAAACCTGGGGCTCCACGGCTTTCCTATTAGAGATATTTTGGAGGTGAGGCAGGGAGAGGGACAGGCAGAGGCGGGGGCATGGGAAGAGAGGGCGGAAGGTAGAGAGCGAATGACGGAGGGACAAAGGAAGGGATGGAGCAATGATAGGTATATCCATATGATAATCAAAATAGGTATTGACTATATAGAGCAAGAAGAAGGGGCGGAAGGAAGGCTGGTAGACAGAAGATGAACTAGATATCCACAACCCCCTGGGATCTACAAAGTTACCTAACAGTTCGTTTCCACCTGACCATGCCTAGCTGGTACAGTAGTCAACAATTTCTTCTCACAGTGATGTATCAGAGAGCCAGCCACACCTGACATGGCCGTGCACCAGCCGTTTGAACCCAATAAATAGCATCCTTACTCCAGGCTATACGTCCTTAACTAGAGCCAAAGGCTTTTTCATCAGTATGTTGAGTAGTTGAAGGCTAGGCACCACACGAGGGGTCAAATGCAGACAGCCGTAACGTTTATTACTGAGGCTAGGGGTGGGAACCCGTACCTCCTGGGTCCTCTTCCCATATCCTTCCAGGGAGCCTTTTCTCTTTTTTTTTCAACGACTTTGTGAAGCAAGAAGTGTTTCCATTTGGGTTTAACGATTTTCTGACGATCATTTATAACATTTTCCATATAACAGTCATTGGCCTGGACGTTCCTGTGAACATTCTATTTCTATAATTGTTTTTCGAGAAAATATTCAGCATAAAAAATAACCGTAAGACCCATTTTGTGTATTGTTGATTGAGACTTTATCTTGAGGTCCAAAGGTCAAAGTAAGTTCAAGAAGTGCCATTTATTCATACTTGAAATAATGTAAATTGTTTTAAAATGTATAGGCATACATTATAAAGGATGAATGAGCACATGAATACCAAGTTTTCATATTCTAAGACCTTTAAAAAAGTGATTATTTTAGAATTGTTTGAAAAAAAAAATAATGTGTATGTCTAATCACCATAGGAATTATCGTAAGAAAATACAGAAATACTAATTAACGAAAATTCTTTTTGGAAATACATTCAGCATAACACACGGAAGATTTTCTCACAATAATCGTTTGACAAAATTCTATGTCAATTCATTTCACAAACAAAATACAAAGAGTGTTGTTGCCTTAAGGTGATCGTTGGAACCCTTATAGAAATGGTCTAAGATAATCGTTGAGAAAAGAGAAAAGGTCCCTGGTCTGAGTGAACTATTGAAACATGAACATGTGTCTTCTACAATAGTGATCAGAATTAAATGAAGTAAATGATTATAATTTATTATGGTAACATCGTAGAGGTAGTTGGTAATCCAATATAGGATATGTCATTTGATTTCATGAAATGATCCAATAAAGCTGTAATGAAATTTATATCTATCAATCCGATATTTGCAATTTTTCGTTAAGTGGAATAGGTCTGAATTACAATGGGAACTGTTCAAGGGCAATTATGAATCGCCTGGACACCCAATGCCTTCTCCGAGACACCGACCTCCTGCCCTACGTCCATAGTGTTATTCTGGTGGTTCCTGGAGCCTGGACTGAACCTCATTAATATTGCAAAAGCAGTGTCCCCTCCTCTCCATCTTCTCTCCTGGAAAGCCCATACACGCCCTTTCTCAGCACTTGGGCTGGCTAACCCAAATTTCTTCCCCCGTTGTGCATCCCTATACATGTATTTCTCTTTCTCAAGACCCTCTAAACTATTCCCCCTCCCCATCTTCCTCCCACTTTTGCACCTTGATCCTCCCTGCCTTATCTCCCCTCCTTCACGGTCAAACAGCCCCCATTACCATCCCAATCGACAAGCCACGAGGCGTAGTATGAAACATCATCAGAGGACAACCGGCTTTATTATGGTTTTGAAGTAGAGCCCTTCTGACGCCCTTCCACCCTAAGGAGATAGCACAGTCCCTCGTCGTCTGTGTTTTATCCTATAGCTCCTGACAGCACACAGGGAGGACAGAGAGATTTCCCAACATACATGTATTGATTCAACAATCAAAAGAAAAGAGAGAAATATTAGGTTTTTAATTGCCTTTCTTAGCCCCTACTCTTCTGCACTCTCACCACCACTCTTTTCTTTTGATGGTTGGGTGGGGACTTTTGGTTGTTCGGCCCTTCTATGAATGGGCTTAGTCTCCATCATATTGGACTCATTGTATGTGGTAATATCCTTTGACAAATAGAATTTCTGACAGCCTGAGGCAATGCTTGTTTCTTCTCTCTCATCGCCAAGGACTACCGTAGTGGACCGTATAAGCGCCCGGGCACTTATAGAATTCAATCCCACTGTACCCCTGGTACTCATTTGAGACAGGCGCTTATGGGAATACTGTTTTAGTGGTTAAGATCAATTTCAGTACCCCTAGACCCCGGCGCTTATTCGAGACCGGCACTTATTTGAGACCCTGGAGCTTAAAAGAGCCATTACGGTATACTATTATGAAAAGGAGAGTATAGTACACATGCATTTTCTATCGCTCGTATAAGAACGTGGTAGATGCTAGATCTACACCAAAGCTCAGATAGTTGATTGAAATCTCATCCGGGATAAAGCTTTCCCAGTTTCTATCTCCAGGGGAACGGTCTAAGGTCTAGAATTTGATAATTAACGCCCTTGAAATGTGATAGAAGGTGACACTGAGCATGAATATATGGCATCAGATTCACGCTATTCTATTCAAATTGATGTGGCTATTTTTTTTGCTCTGGGAAAAGGGAAAAGTCTTTCACTAAACTGCTTGAAAAGATGAATTGGGCATGGCATCTCTATTCCACATTTGAAAAATTCTTTACTCATACACAATCAACAAATAATTTACTCCAATTATTATGCAATGCAATTCTCCAAAAGTCACGATAAGGATACACTGCTGACACCAACAATTACCACTGGAGCAAGAGTAGTAGACTGAATTATGATAGTAATATCATCAAATATCCAGCAATAATTATTGGTCTCGATCTCAAGGGACGATAAGTTAGCTGACTGAGTTGAACCATCAGTGAACCTCTTGTGACTTTCCATCTCTCCATAACCATTAAACACAGCCAAAAATAACTTTCTTATTTTAAGAAATTATTTCTCATTTTAAGTAAAATTAACTTAAAACAAGTTTGTCTGCCAGGTAACAAAATTTTACTTGAAATCTTGATATATCCAGCTTACTTGAATTAAGAAATACAATCTTAAGATATAAATTCTTGAATCAAGTAATTTATTCTCAAATCAGGATTCAGTTTTCTAGAATCTTTCTTAAAAGAAGTAGATAATTCTCATGGAAGAGGATTATTTCAAGATAAACTTACTCATACTTTTTCTTAATATAAGCTATATTTTCTCATTTCCAGTATTTCAAAAATCATTAATTTCCTTGTTTGTAAAGTGGATATGATTTTTATCTATTATGGAAATGCTTTAGATCGAATAGAAGGTTATCAGTATAGGTGACTCAGTGACAGAGGTTCATCAGATTACATGCAGCTCTTTGAAGCCACATTTTCTTAAGTGAATAAAACCTTTATTCACAGTCTTTGACTTAATGAAAGGCTGTGGCACATCCCACCCATACATTATCATATCATCTAAGCAAAAGGTGTTTAGCTTCCTTTATGCCTTGAATTTCCCTCAATCAACTATCAGACCAATGGACCTGATACTAAATGTGACATGTACTGGGAAAAGGGGTCTTAGGAACCCCTGCACTAAGCCCCATTTTTGCAGATCGTGTCACAAATTAATTCCAAATAAGTTTCCTTCAGTTTTCACTTCATCTTCCCACATCTAATATTTTAGGACCGAGTTTAAGCTAGGAATTTGTACTTTGTACTGCAAATAATTCACCATAACAGGTAGTGCTGGCACCTAGTGGCAGACTACATAATTTCCTCATTTTAAAAAAATAATACTTATCTGGCATGTTAGAAAATATTCCTTGCTCAATTTTTAACAAGATCTTAGTTCTACCTTTTACTAGATGTAAGAAAACACATCTAGTTTAATAAATCTCATATTAAGAAATTAGACTTTCTTGTTTTAAGATATAAGATAAATAATGTTACCTGGTGGACAAAACTACCAATTTTGAGACATTTTCTTAAGAAAAATAATCTTGAAAACTCAAATCAAGAAGGCAGCTCAAGATTTGTTCTAAACTTGATTTTTCTTAAAGACAAGATGACTGATACATCTTATAACCAGAATTTTTCTCATAACTAGAAAAGATTTCTTATATCAAGTTTATTTTCTTGGATAAGAAAATTATTTTTAGCTGTGTAGTGGGGCTCAATCGCTCGTCACTATGTCCTCTCCTTTTTATTGTCGTATTCTTTCTGAGTAAACATTTTATGGTCACAGGGACGATAGAGCTGAAGTTATCTACAATCAAACAATGCTGAGTGTACACATAATGGTAGCGGTATCTATAATATCAAGGTAAAAAGATAGCTGTATTTATATACTCAATACTCACAGTATCCTTTTTTAAAACAGTGTTAAACTGCTTGAATGTAAACAAGGCTTTTCCTACAACAAAAGCCATTAGCCCCAACGCAGTTTAACCAAGAGTTATTCAAGCGGCCACACACACCTTGAGCTGATCATAATCACTGGCCTACATTCTGTGAGTAGCCCCATCTCCTACAGCTTTGATCTTATAGCTAGCAAGGCTAAAATGTGGTGAAAGGGTCCTACCGCCTATGATCAGTTGCAGATAATCACAAAATAGGTTCCAGGTAAACTGCAAAAAAAAAGGTGTAATTCTTGTTATGCAGCCCTTGCCCGAGGGAAGGCATTCATGGTGATGGTTTATGTAGCTCTGCCCAACGATTCATGACTGATTAGTCCATAAGTAAGGCAATACATGCCTGAACATTGATGTAGAATGGGTCATGTTATTTTAGTGAATGGTTTTGGGAGACACAGGGGAAACAGACATCCCGAGTGAGATAATCTTTTCAGAAATTTGCAAGCAATAAACATGGTAACTACATGCATGCCTAAATAAATGTTATCTGCTTACGGGTTGTAGCAAACTGTATATATATATATATATATATATATATATATATATATATATATATATATATATATATATATATATGCTATCACCCATATCATGCTATCTTGGATCAAATCATTTGGCTTTATTCACCAAACCATTTAGCTTTGTTTGAGTCGGACCAAACCAGATGCCCTCGTGGATCAAACTATGTGGCTTCATGAACTATTTAAACCAAACCCGCTCGCCTCAAGGAATAAATCATTTGGTTCCAAGGATCATCCCAGTTGGATTCTTGGACATATCAAGGGGGGTCCTGCACCAAGCTAGTTGGCTTCCTGGACCACAACTGGCTTCCACGACTGCTCTGGGTGGCTTCCCGGAGAAGATCAGTGGGCTTTCTGTTGATTTCCATGACCACCTATATTAAACAATTAGCGTCGGGGACCTAAGCATGGCTAGCATGGCTTTCTTGACAACAGCAGAGCTTTGGATCCGTGAACTAAACATTAGACAAGAACAGTTGGCTTCCCTGACCAACCCCGTTGGCTTCCTGAATCAAATTTTACATCGGTCAACTTCCTTGGCATATACTGCCATCTTAATGGAGAAAACCAATATGCTTCTGAGTTGGGCCTCGCAGGCAATACTAACGGGGCCAAATAGTGACGGAAGAAGCCCATTTAAACCAGCAGTGGTGAATATTGATGAACTTGCAGTTCAACAGTTACATCGTGCAGGAGATGATGTGAGTGTGTTTGTGTGTAGCTTGCAGGGGGCGAAGGTAGTTTGTGAGATGAGGCAGCCCCTCGGAGACTCCCAACACGATGTCTCCATTTATCAGGGCCTGTGTGCTTAGGCTCCAAATAAGTCTTCCTCCTATCCAATATAGGCATGTTATATATATATATATATATATATATATATATATATATATATATATATATATATATATATATATATATATCAAAAGAAACATAATTTCAAGGTGAATCTGAGAGGATATGTGGCCACAACAGTCCGTCCATACGGGAGTGGTAGTAATCAGAAAGCTGGGTAACCATAAGCAATGTATTTAAGATGCAGTATTTGGGAACCCCACGGGATAGAGGTATGCCTCTGGCATAGTTTAGAAGTGCCAAAGCAAGGTTGGAGGCTGGAGCATTGTGGATCAATTTTCGTCACCTTGTTGTAAATACGGATGGGTGGCAGGGTGTGAAATTACCCCCGGGGGATGTCAATAGTATTCACACCTCCCCAGCACTACTCCCTCAGATACACACATACACACACATACTCTATTCAATCCCTACAGGCTAGGAAAATAAAATGGGGAAGTGTGTCTAAAAGGGTGGTATGTGAGGATGTGCCGAGGATTAAAATAATGGCTCCACAAGGGAAAGGGTGTGTATCCATATCGGTATGTGACTGTGCTGGAAATTGAGTTGGCTAGGTAGATGTGGGTATATAGCTGGGAAGTTGCCCACACATTTAATTTCTATGGGCGATTGCTATAAGGAAGGAAGAAACTCTCTGGTTAACAAAAGGCACATAAGAGTGAACCAATTGTTTACAGGAATTTAACATACTGTAATACAGAAAAAATGGCAGTAAGAAAATAAAGGCTGGAAGAAGTAGTAATGGTAAGGTAAACTTTCAGCTCGATGATTATGGGAAATGTGATTGGTATTGGAACTTTCGATTGGGTATGAATGGGATGGTGGAGAGGTGACAGGGAATGAGTTCTGTGTGAGATCGGGTTTTGGGGTGAGAAGGGATTTCATTGTTAAGGGACTCCATGTTCAATTACAATGGATCATAACCCCACAGCCCCTACCCTGGCCAACAATAGTCTCCACTGGAAACATGCTTTGACAAGAAATCTTCTGATTCCCCAATTTTGAAAAAAAAAACGAAGTCAAACATGCAAGAGCTTTCTTTGTCAGAAAGTCTGACACATTGGGCTTCAGGAAGGCTGACTGTGAAAGGGTAGTAATTAGGTATATTGATGATATCAACTTTCCGAGGAAATAATTTGAAGTTTTGTTAATTTAACATTTCCATGGACCTCACGAACGGTAGATACAGTCTAAGTGTTGTACTAGGAACTTTGCCCGATATCATTTCCTGTACCACAGGCATACTCTAGAAAATATACCCAGTATCTCTTATACCTAAATTATAGCTTCTATTACTTAAGGCAACCTAATGGTCATTTGAGAGGTTTTTGTTACAGCCACCGTGTGTGACTTCTTGTCCATACCAGGTAAGATGTATGTGTAATTGTGAGAAGCCTGGACAGCCCGATTTGTCTATGGGAGCGATCTGCAACCTTAGTTACACACATCCTGCCATCAATATGACATTATGTTTTCAGTTTGGTCTAGGTCATGTGGATTAATTTATAAGTTAAACAAAACTTAACAAGAAAAGCTCTTGCATATGATACATGGACACTATCAGCTAAGAAAGTGAAATGGAAACTAAATATCAATCTTACCTGGCGAACAAAATAAGCAGTTTTAAGATGATGTTCTTAAAATTGGTAGTTTTAGTCTGCCCAATAAGATTGTTTATCATGTTTTCCTAAATTAGGAAAAACGTTTTTGGCTACGTGGGTATAGTTCTGTGCCTACATACAAAATGCATTTTGCCTTTCACCGGTAATTACTTAGTTGCAATAGCCATCGTAGGGTTCCATTGTGGTATTTTTTGGGGAATTCTTTGCTGCAATACAACTCTGTAGTCTTAGCTTTGAGATACACCCTAAAATATGCTGTTGTGAAAATAATATCTGTTCTGTGACAACTTTGCGACAAAGCTTTCAACACAGCTTTGTCTTTTCATGGAGATGCCTGGAGATTTTCTGGAGCTCCATGATAGAAATTACCACGCTTCAATGCATAACATATATAATGATTCACTATATAGATTGTGGGATGTCTGGTAGATTCAATAGTCATTTCTTAGAGTATACTAATATTTGGTAGTGTGTGTATAACACTCCCCCCCCCCTTATCCGATCGATATCCTTGCATGCAGTTCTTTCTAACAACAGTTATAAAACCCTCATTGATTCTGCAAACAGTAATGCATTAAGGCCCATTATTCACATGTTTGATAACACTGGATGTGACAGAAGGAAGGGATTTGAAGGGAATGCTCCTTGTTTAACAGAACCGATGTAATCTGAGAAGAAAACGGCCTGAGTAAATAGATGGCCATTAGACATGGAATTGTTGTTTTCAGATTAGTCAGCACGAACAGCAAATGCTGTGAATACTGATAGCTGGTGACGATACCAGTCATCTGCAGTATCCGCTGGTAAACTACAATGATGGGACAGGGGATCAAATGGTAGATCTTTATCAATGTAACCTATATTCCAAATCATATTTCCTTTTGCTTCTGACTAATTAAGAAGTCCTGTGGCTTCCCCTGTACTTAGCAATGGGCACACAAGCTAGAGCTGTTTCCTCAAAATGTCCCATCAACCTGCAAATTTAAAAAAAAAGCAATGGAAAATCTTCAGGCTATATATACATAATTCATAATCTTATGACATGATGATAGTTCTAAGTGGTTAAAAACCTACGTTGGCTATAAACACAGGACGTACGGTGTCATCTTGACTACATCAAACTTCAGGTTACCTGTCTAGGTACAAGAGAAAATTACCATCAGGAGAACAAAGCGGCTGCAAGAGACATCCGGGGCCTGTCATAGGGACGCTCAAGAAGTCACTCAGTTGTCGGAAGTGACGTGAAGCAGGGAAAGAACGCTGTCAGTTGATATTTTATAGGTCAGAGTTATATGAGAAATCATTCAAGTCAGTATTCGCTCTATCAACAGCCAATGCCCCTCTGCTGTATTGTCTTGTGGTTAGCACCACTGCTTGATATGGTATTAGGGGGATGAGCACAAATAATACTGGGTAGTTCTCCCAATGGCCACCAGATGCACTGAAAAAAATTCTTACTCACTTGAGTCTGAGCCCGATGATATATGCCCGGGCTCCTCAGGTATATTTTATAAGAACGTCTGTACGCCCAAGGATGATACACGGGATTACTCAATTATCACAGACTGAATTATCACGACTCCATTGTACAAAAAATCTTACCCACTTGAGTCTACATCCAGACTCAGACAATGTCGCCAAAATGAGTATGATTTGAGACTCACCCTGATCCTTGCATGACACTCAGGCAAAGCCAGAGTATCACCCCAGGATCAGCCTGAGGATCTTCCTGAGTATCATGCAAGGATCAGGGAGAGTCTCAAACCCTACTCATTTTTGGGGACAATAGGGAGGTTTAGCAACCCCGCTCCTCACCCGTGCATGTGTAGGGGCTATGCGTACGTCTATTACGTGGAATTTGTCGGGTTCGACTCCCAGGCTTGCTGTTTATTTCCAGATTTGATTTTTTTTCAGGGGAGGCCTGTTGATAGGCAGGTATCTACGTCCAAATACGTTTTTATTTACATTTCATATGTATACTGAGGTATGATAACAAATACGTATCTAGAACCTAAATAAACCTTAATGTTTGAACATACTCATACCGTGCCCAGAAACGTAATTCAAACCAATTTAGTAGGAAATGAACCTAGAAATACCTAAAATCTATGTAGCATTTTGGTTTGGTGTTTACTGGGTTATCGCCTTAACTGCTCTGGTTTTGTGTCCCGTGTACTGTTCTGGTTGTGTCTCGTGTATCACCCTCGGGTTGTCTCATGTATCACCCGCATGTTTTGTTCTGTGTATCACCCTCGGGTGTACAGTGGCACTTATACGCCCGAGGATCTCGTGCGTATATCGCTTGGCCTTGAGCCCGGATCCAGACTCAGGCAATATCCCCAAAATGAGTATGATTTTATACTCAGCCTCAGGATCTGCCAGAGTATCACCCTAGGATCAGGCTGAGTCTCAAAACATACTCATTTTGGAGTCTGGATCCAAAACCTAAGTGAGTAAGATTTTTTTCAGTGTGCACCCCAGAAATTCTGCAGTGAGTGAGTGAGTAATAGAGGTTTAACGCCATTTCGACAGCTAAGGTCATATTCATGGTGAGAACTACATTACACAATTTCACTGAGGAATGTGTCAGTGCCCACGCATATGTGCACCACACACATCCTGAGGGGATAGGAAAGAGGAGAAATAGACCCTTTTAAGTGGGCTAGGGAGGCCCGAATTCTGCAGTGAATCTAGGGAGCTATCCCATTGTTGTGGTTGTAAAACCAATACTGCAAGACCCGTTTATGGGTCTGATTCAATAATTGACTAATTTACATAATTGCTTATTTCATAATTGCATAAAGTGTGTAAGCTGACCATTTTCACCTGCAACCTCACCTTCTTTTTATTTGGCATTTGCTGCATATAATCAACACTAGAATTAGAATGACATAATGTCACCTCTAATAAGGGGTATACAACTAGATACTCAAAGTATCGTTGGCTATCTGCAAATGTGACATTCTGGGACATCATATCAGGGGGATTTTCTAAGTAGAACACGACTGGCCGACCCTTTGCCACCCACTGAATGATTATTAACCATGAAATATTTTCTTCAACATCATACACACAGCAAGCAACAGAAGATACACTGCCCACTCTATAGCTAGCACTAACCACCAGTCCCTGTGAATAACTGACCATTCATTGCCCCCCCTATATATATATATATATATATATATATATATATATATATATATATATATATATATATATATATATATATATATGGGTCAGGTCGCCAGAAAGCAGTAGATTTTGTGTTTTTGGGTCATTTTGGACTTTTATGGCTCTGGAGAAAGATGTTGTGAACCAATATTGTCTTACATAGACTCATTTGATAGAGAACACTTAGGGCTATCAGAAAAATGTAAATTTGTGGTCATCCATCAAAAGCTTTAGGACTTATAGCCTGCCGAAGTGAAAAAACGGCCAAATTTGTTCTTTTTTATACTTTTTGTATTTTTCACAAGTGTCCTGTATTGAATAAAGAACACTATAGAGTATCCCAAAGTTATTTTTTGTATTGTATATAATCATAGGTATCATTTCCATGAGGTTTGGACATGCTACTAAGTGAGAATTTTTCATGATGTGTCTTTCAAAATGGAAATCTGTAATTTGTAATGTCCGGTACCTAAATCTAAATCGGTTATAAAACATGGAAAAAATGAAGTTTCAAAATCTTTGTTATTACCCATATGAAGGGCCCTATCATCCCCTACTTTGGTGAAAAAATTGTGTGTCTACCAGCATTTGTCTCCACACGAGAGCAGCTTATGTGAAATAATTCTGATAAAAGTACCGGACGTTACGTAACGTCCGGTACTTTTATCATCATGTAGGAGGCAGTCTACCGTGCATGCATAACTCAAATTTTGTTCCATTCTGTAATTGAAGTCAATAATAGACATATTGGCCTTGTTATTTCATGTGTTTGTTATGCATAATGGGACATTCTTATATTACTGAGAGCAACTTCAATTACCTCCATATTTCATTATTTTGGTACCGGACGTTACATGACACAAAACAAGCAATAAAAAGGAAACCGGATGGCCTAGATCGGTATTTTTTGGTCTTCTGAGCTGAGGAGATGTACCTTGACAAATTTGTTAAGGTTATATAAAGTATTTAGAAAATTAGTTTTTCAGGGCCTTCAAGGGCAAAATCTTACACTTTCTGACGACCTGACCCATATATATATATATATATATATATATATATATATATATATATATATATATATATATATACCCGCCTGGAGGACCTAACGAGGCCCCAGAGGCTTAGCGTCCATGGCCCATTCACAGCACAAACAGGGCATGGTGGAATAAGTCTGATGACATATGCAGAGAGCATTCAGTAGTGACACAATGGATGCGATAAGTCCATGCAATGGTTGGCACCAGGGTTCTATAGAAGGTGACAATGGAGGGGATGGTTAGTGACAGCTGCTATGATGTGTCAACTGGACTGCAACTTCTGATAGAATGTAATACATGGGATGGAGTCTCACCATAGCAGAATATTCCAACAATAATATACTGCATTTGGGCACTAATTACATATAAACTGCATTTGGGCATTGATTATTTATTAATTTAATTATACTTAAAAATATTGTTAATATTACATTACCAGGATCTCGCGACACCGTTGTGAAAAGTGTGTACTCACCTGCAAAGGAAATAGCACATAATTATACAGAAATCATTTACAGTAATTTACAGATATAACATACATCTTTTAAAGCAGAATCCCACCATATAATAAGATATCGGCCCCCTTAAGCGGAGGAAATGAAGGGTGGCTATGTTACTGTATTTGCAATGAAAATGATACGAATCTCTTCAAAGGAAAGTGAGGTGAAAGTGATTATTTGCTAGTGTGATTTCCATAGTAAATGGTCAGCAATATAATGACAGAGCCGTACTGTTTTGGAACCATGCATTTCACATATCTCTATTTCTTTTGGAATTAGACATTTATATGTAATTATGTCCTTCCACACATAGAGTCATAACATTACCCTAAGCAGACTGAGCAGTTCCACCATGGTTTTGACCTGGAGCAGCCCATGCCCTAGCGGTCGGTAGCCGCCTGAGCTGCTCATTTATCATGCAACATCTGACAGCCTGTGTGTTTTGATCAGCTGCCTCCAGATGACATCACGCATGCCCTCGGCCTTGTGGGGCTATACATTATTCAGCCAGATATCACAGTCATTTTGCTCTTTGATTCTACTCGGAAGCGGGTTTGGACCCGCTGCACATAACAAGACGCTGGGGGAAGTGAAAGGAAATGCGTAATGAGTTGTCAATATAATGGTCTGTGAACGATATGACATGGCTAGGCTCTGATAGGACCTCTACAGGGTGAGGGAAATGTCCTCAAATCCCTTCTTTAGTATTCATACCATGCCTGCCCGTTTTCTATTTATCTTTATATAGGGGTCCTACTAGGGAAATTGCTGCTGTTTCGATCGCTTCGGTGGTTATTGATTTTGTGTATAGTAGGTTACATTAGGATCGACAAAATGATTTTGCTATTCGTTTTAGCTAAACAGAATACCAGGGTATACATAGTGGACACAACACAATGCACATTTAGATACCGTAACACCCGTTTATTAGGCATGGTTCCTCAAAGTTATCAAGCTTTTTTTTGTTATCCTACAAACGTCTTCTTTCATTGATAATGGAACATGTAGTTTTCTCAACCAATGCTTTTAAATAAATTAAATTCCCAGAACACTGTACCACATTGAACATATACTTCTTTACGCCAGCATTTTGAAAGGGCCAGTAAGATGTCATTGCACGTTTGTAACTACATCATCTTTAACCAATATAGATTTCACTGCTGTATTAGCAGAAAGCCGTTCAGCACTGCCTAGGTTCACCCACAATTAGATCTTCAAACCTCACGGTGTGTGTGCACAGAAGTTCAAAACTGGCTGTTTTATCCCCAAACAATATTCCACTCGCATTAAATTCAATTTGGCAGAAAATCCTTTGCGGATTGGGCTCGCATAAAAGGACCGTGAACAAATCAATACCGCTGAGAGGTGTGGAAAAGAACCACATGATTGCCCTGCATTTCGTTTGACTTGATGTCTTCACGACTTCTTGGGCAGTTTTCTCTGAAATTTTTAGCCTTCCTCAAGAGTCTCAAGCACCTTTTGTGAAGCCAATGAATCGCAAATGGCGCTGTCAAGATGCAATGTTTCAGCACGCCCCATTCAGAGTGAGGGCTTCATTGAGAGTATGGCGTTGGGGTTGGTGTTTAAGGGTAATATTGTTGGGAGACTGTCGTGAGTGGGTGGGTGGGTGGATGGGTGGAGGCCTTGTGCCATATGGCAAAAGATCCCTGTGGAAGATGTGCAAAATGCAGGTGCTAAAGTTTGATAAATTTCCTTGAATTTATATCAAATTCAAACCCATTTTCAAAGCTTAGTAACGCTGATCAGATAAATAAAAGGCAAGTGGAAAGTATCATGGTAATACCTGATATCGAAGAAACCTGCACATGCCATCATATGTTTTGATCGAAAATCGCCTCCAACCCTTTCATATACTACCAGAAAAGGGGATAAGCAGGATGGCTAGTGGCAAATAGTGTGAGACAGACATAAGGATGAGTTTCAGTGCCGACAAAGAGCATAGACCGACAGACAGAACACGTTATGAAGCCACCTCTCCGCCACTGTTACAAAAACATCTACTACCATGAAAGCCTTAGGAGGAAGCGTTCCGCAGTGCGGTCCATTAAGCATCACTGAGTATCGACAGTGACAATGCTTTTACCATTTAGAAATGGTCACGATTTGCTCGAGCTCCCTCAGAGCTGCTCCTGGAACTGCTCTGCTGAGCTGCTCACCACAGCGGCACAGGGACATGATGACCCCCAGACCTTGTGTAGGAGGACTTCAAACATGAGGGTGGTATTTTGGGTGACACTCCAGCAAGGCCACCAACTTATTGCAGCTCTTAAATTACATAAGAATGTTAACCATGACATTCATAGTACGTTACCATTGATATGTTTTAAAATGTTCATCAGTGTTCATTTCTCATAATAAGCATAATCGGGTCTCTGATATTGTCTTATCGATAGTGGCGGATTTAGACCAGGGCATGGGGCCACTCTTTTTTGTCTCTACTTTAAAAGTACTTCATTCTTCATTTCGACCTCAAAATTTGCCCAAAACATGGAGTGGGGTGCACCCCCTGCTTTTCCAAATCCTGGATCCGCCAATTACTGTATCCAGTGGTGAGTTGCCAATGTCCCTGGATTGGCTCTCCATCAACGTCTGGTTAGACAGGCAATGCCCACGATACAATCAGAGAGAGATAGACCTTGTCCCAACGCTCAAAGGCAAAACAGACATTGCCCTTACAACGTAATGAAGTCCATCATGATGTGACTGATATCAGAGTTGGCGGACATTAGTCTCAACTGAATGGAAACCATCTCCTAGATAAGTTCGGTCCCAGGGGTAAGGGTTACCAGGTTACAATGCATAGAGAAAAACCTTCTATTTATTTTCCTACGTTCCTAGGGATTGTGGATCATGACTGGTTCTATACCTATATGTGTCACTTTCAGGAATGCAATTTTTCTCATTTTTGAGAATTTTCTGAAAGTTGTGTTTTTTTGTAATGTTTGGAAAAAATTAAAGAAAAAGATGTTAATTTATTTTGGAATTTGGTTGCTCAAATCAGCCAATGAGAAAATGCCTAATGCAGATGATTTGGCGAGAAAGCAAAATGTGATATATTTTTTAATGTGTCATGTCCGAACAGAGGCGGATTTAGATGGGGCCGCAAGGGCGTGCGCCCCCTGCCTTTTGCCAGTAGTTAAGAGTTTAATTGCCTCATTTTACCTCAAAATTAGCCTAAATAAAGGTATTAAATGAGAGGCGCGCCCCCTCTTTTTTAGATCCTGGATCCGCCATTGACAGTCGGTCTACCCAAACACTGGTCATACCTAACATATTTTCAGGCAAATCCCGGCCTACTTATCCTGAAAGGTTGACATAACTTGCACTCATAAATCTCCTACACCAGTCACATTATGAGATATTGGAACAGAGCTAATCAGTACTTCACTAATTCCCTTGCAAAATGAAGTACCGCGTGGCCACTGTCACATTATCAGGGTAACAACATGACAAGTAATCACACCCAAAAAGCCGCCAAAAACGACTGTATCCTACTGCCTAATACTAATGAGGACTTGTGCAGCGGAACCGGAAGTTAAGCTGAGCGGCTTGTCTAGGACAGTGACAAGGCTCTCCTTGGAGCTGCTCTTTTTGGGCCTCCACAGTTGGTGCTACCTAATGAGCAGATTACACTACACAATACAACATAACTACTACCTGCTAGACCTGACTTGTTACAAGCTGGGACCTGGATGTACGCTGCTTGTGACAGTTAGAGGGATAGGATCTTCAGGATTAGTCTTTCAAGCAAATGAAGCAGGGCTCTTTATACCTTTATATTTTCAGTTGATGTTCAGCAGGTAACAAAACCCGTTTCACAGTATAACAAAATGAAGGATTTGAAGTTCATTCAACCCTGCCTTATAAATGATTATAAGATGAGATCTCATCGAATCTTGACGAATCACAAGATTGACCCCGCTGGATCTCCAGGAAAAAACTGAGATAGCTGGGAAAACTGAAGAATTTGCAGGTATGAAATCATGATTATGGTAGCCATTTAGATCAACTGAGGTAGGTAAGATCTCTATGCCAATCTTTTGACTCGTCTTGTAGCCATGCTAATATGGCGGATCCACGATTTTGGAAAAGGAGGGGACGCAGCCCAAAAGGAGGGGGCGCACTCCCTATTTTTGAGCAAATGATAGTGTCTATTACATTAGATACATTATACACCTCTAGCCAATCAGCAATGTGGTAACAAATTTGTGCACATATTTACACCTGCTCTCAGATGTCACCACTAGCTGGTCAATTTTGGCTACACCATCTACATGTATGTGATTCCAGAGAGGTTTCCTTGTTCGTCCTCCCCAGAGTGATCTGATAGCAAACAGGAGGCCTATCTCCATCCATCTGCCCTTTGTGTCTAGCAGTCCTTGTTTGTCCACTGCCCTTTAAAAGATCTTCTCCAAGGCCAGCAGGAGTCTCCATTTCAAAGACCCCAGCAGCACCTGCAGCTGTTAATACTGACTTTTTAAGCTTCTCACACTTATTTTTGAGCCACTCAGAGCAGCTCCCTGCAAGCTGAGTAAAACATGAAACATTTCTTAGTGAAATTCAATCAGTGCCAGCTTCCGAGGAACTGCTTCTTCTATAAGATACGGAAACACCTTAGATTTTACTGGGTGCCAGATCTTCAGCAGGTTTTTTCGTCAAATTCAGAAGGGGAGAGGGCATTTGAACTTCAGGTATAGTGAATGGCTTAAGGACATTTCATTTTCAGAATCTTTATAATGTTATTCACTTATTATGTCCCTTTAAGATGCTTACATGGAGGATTATCCCTCAACGATCTGAAGGACGCTATTCCGGTTCTGCATCTTGAAAATATATCAATAACAAATGATACAAGAAAAAAAAGACACTGATGGATGACAGGACATGAAAGCATAAGAAACTTGGGCCTATGTACATTTAGATATTCTACTGGAAACCAATGAGATGACTATCAATCGTCTTAGATGATTCATATATCAATGCTGCAGGTGTGGGGCCAGAGGAGCTAGCGACAAATTTGAAAAAAAAAAGACTAGGTAGGCTGAGAGTGATGAACCAACGTTTTGGCAAACCTGTTACAAACCTTTCCTGTGCAAAGCACTTCGGAATACTGAAGGTAATATACAGAAAGATCTAGCACATTTGTACAGGTATTTATGTCAGGAGGTGTAGAATAAACAATCCAATATGGCCCTATGACTGAGGAACTACGCTGTATTTATCACCGCTATTAATGAGGATGAATGATGAATCCAAATATCCTAATGCATTTGGAAGAAACAGCAATCAGGATAATGTTGATCCAGCTATGCGGCGAGCCACTAGGACTAATATCGGAGAGTGCCTCAGGACGCCTGTGCATTTAAAGACCCGCTGGTATACAAAAGAAGCTAGCAAAGAGGCAAGCCCAGGCATTGCAGCCTAATAATGAATGTCAAGAATAAGGCCAGGAGCTGCAGCTTGTTTAGCAGGGACCTGATACTCCAGTTGCAGGGAAAACAGTGTTTTGACAAAAGGGTCTGCAGACTGCCTTTTCATGTGGCTTCCGGAGAGGCTGCAGCTGTGGCTTCTCACAACTTCCATTGTTGGAGAAGTTCACATGGGGGACGGCTGGCTTAACTCTTTATATTAAGATGCATGATGTCCTGCTACCCCAAGCGCACCTCCCTTTTGAGCGTGTGATTCTCAGTATGCATAATATTTACACCGCTAAATTTCTATCAAAATAGTGCTTGACAGCAGTGGCGGATCCAGGATTTGGAAAAGGAAGGGGCGCAGCCCAAAAGGAGGGGGCGCACTACCTATTTTATGAGCAAATCTTGAGGTGCAAAATATGTAATTAAACTCGTAAGTACTGGGGGAAACGGGGGTGTGCGTGCCCCCGCGCCCCTGTCTAAATCCGCCGCTGCTGACATTCTAATATACAATCTGTCTTAATTAACTGCTTTGCTTTCACCATCTCTGGCATTCTTTCTCTGCAACTTTGTATAATGCAGGAACTTCTCTCTTTTCCTAATCAATGATTAATAACTGTAATATGTGTGTGTGTGTATATATATATATATATATATATATATATATATATATTTATATATATATATATATAAATTGTAGCTTCCAGCTGGGGTCTGTAGTTATGATAGATGTACGAGGAGGACAGTTCAAGTGCGGTGACAGGCCAAGTAACCTCTAATGTTCATATTATGGGCAAAAAGCAACAATATCCTAAAACTTCAATTATAACAAGTCTTAGCAGCAGGAACAACAGTAATCAACTATTTGAAAACAAAATCAAAACTACAACCATAATTCTTTAATCCCTTCAAAATCATAGTTGCAGGGAGGAGTATGTGAGAGGATGCAGAGGGATCACAGTAACGCATCACGTCTTTCAATACATCACCATACGGATGACTCCTTTGTGGGGTAATTTATAAAGCAGTACATACAAAGGCATGGCCCTACGTGGATAGCTTTCTGGGTATGAGAAAGGTATCTCAAGTAATAATACAGAAATACTACATGCATCGCCCCTATCATTAACACTGAAAAAAATCTTACTCACTTGAGTCTGGATCCAGACTCAGGCAATGTCGCCAAAATGAGTATGATTTGAAACTCAGCCTGATCTTAGGATGATACTCAGGCAGAGCCAGAGTATCACCCCAGGATCTGCCAGGGAACCCCTCTAGGATCATGCTGAATCTCAAATCAGACTCATTTTGGCGACATTGCCGGATCCAGACTCAAGTGAGTAAGAATTTTCTTTCAGTGAAGTTCTTAATGGAATATCATCTTCCATTTAAGACATACTCTTCATCAGCCTCAGCTTTTTCGATGATTTATCAGTCTGTTGCTTAATAGGGATGCTGAGTAAGAGAGACAGCATTACAGGTGATAATTAGAGAGTGCAGAAGCAATCAGGATGATTACTATGACTACAGATTTATGTTTTATATAATGCTTGCACTGCAGGAAAGAGTAAAACAACTGTAGCATCAGGTGTGATATCAGCACTGGTAGCAGCTTAAAACTATACCTACCGAAGTGAACTAAATAGGCTTACGCAGAAGTAAGTAAGTATTGCCTCAACTGTGGGAAAAAAAGAAACTTATAAATATAGACAATCAATTTTTATTTCACAGGAGGGGGAGGAGTGTGTCCTTGAATTGTTGATACCAAGTATCAGCATAGAGAAGTATTAGCTATTCACTGAAAGCCGCTTTCATAAGTTTATTCCCCAGACACAAAATTGACTTTGAGCACTTCCAACAAGATAAACCCAACTCCCCTGACATGTAGGCACCCCTCACCTTACCTTAGGATCCAGTACATACAGGTTCATCCATGCGCACAAAGGCACACATCCAGCACTGAGGATGGGACACCCAGGCAGTGGACAGGAATTGGTGCCCAGGGAAGGCGATTATTGCTTGCCTAGAGGCAGGCAGCCTCCTGGTGAGGGGAGGCGTTATTGGATTGGTGACCTACTGGTCGCACCCCCCCGGGTGGCTGACAATCACTGACGGGGTTGGCTTTGTGGAAACATGGAGCTCCAGATCCTTGAGAGTGAGGTACTAAACCATGTCTCTGATCAAAGTTATATAAATCCCATTTTTTGAGATACTCTTTTGAGGGCATAGTTCATAGTTGATGTATTTGATGTCATTGGTGTTCACAGGAAGTAAACTTTGGCCCTATAGCACATCCCAGAGACGAAGGAAGCAAATGATCTGTATATTTGTATGGGGAGATCTTTAATTTGCTGGGGGGGGGGCTGCTTTCCCCTCCAAATAGCCTAGTCCCTGGGGTAATACATACTTTACTTAAACTATAGTGACCGTTACCATATGGAGTGCAATATAAATCCAGGTAATAAAAGATAATAGAGTTCTGCATCGTTAGCATCAGATCACTCCACCCTAGTACATGGACACGGATTAGTAGCAGGATGGATCAGGGTGTAGGAGGAGGAACACTATGTTAAACTGCTGTCAGTCGGCAGATAATATGAGTGAGTGTATGTTCAGGGGCCACTAGGCAATATATCTTTCTTCTCAAAGAAAATGAGTTTTCGTGGAGAGTCTTAGATCTAATTCTTACCAAGAGAGAAAATGAAACTACATCGACCTTTTGCACAATCTGCCAATCACATTATATATGATGTCAGCGGGGAGATCTGACCTCGTCTAATATCATTTGGGGAAAGATAATATTTTGAAATAGGAAGAGAGGACTACAGACGTCACATTTTATATTATCCCTTTTCAGCTTTCGCATGGATCCCTTTCAAAATCAATTCATCTACTGGTATATTTTAATTTCCCATCACATTAGAGTAATTTAAAAAAAAGTGACATGATTTACAATATCCATAACAACATACAAAATATTGGCCTTTCACTGCTGCAATCTATTGTTATTTCAGGAATGTGATTTCATTTTGGCGACTGTGTAGGAAACTAGATTAAAGGCTGTGGTGCCGGCTAATTCTGTACTTGATCAGCATCAAAATATCAAAGACACGCCCTCTCCCATAAATGTTGAAAAATTTGCTCATTGAAGCTGGAAAAAACACGAGGGTCAACCTTTTGACCCAAAAGTGTGGAAATTCTACAGATGTAGGAGAAAAGCTCAGCTCTCAATGGTACTCTGATCTTTCCATTTGGCAAACTGATGCCTCTCTCCTCAAGAGGTCATTCAATTACTGTGGTACTTCTGTTTCCTCCACTCCCGGACGAACCTCAAATTCTTGTTGGAAAGCCCCGTCTACCCATCTGAATTGATCAGGATAATTGAAGGAATTTAGGAGGTCATTCAGACAGGATTCATTTTTGAGCAGGAAGAGCTAATCACACCAAGAGTTTTTACCCTGGAGTGAAGGGAGGACAAGTGTATAGGACGGGTGGAGGTGAGGTGAGAGGGTCGGAGAAAGCAGAACGAGAGGCAGAGAAGGTAGAGATGAGGAAAGGAAGGAGTGAACAGTGACTGTAGGTCGATGTAGTTTCATTTTTCCTAGGGTAGATTAACCTAAAGACGACCACATACCTAGAGTTGACCACCTGTCAGCTTGTTTTTCTCAATTTCACATATAGTGTATTAGTCTTAAACCCTAGTATTATTGAAATAAAAGTGTTACAATTTCACCTTGAGCAGACCATCCCGTACTGAGTTATTTATGCATCTCATTGAATAGATACCATTTATAATATAGCATTACATCCAAAGATTCATATTTAGAACAGTTTTGGATACAAAATTTCCCTGGATGATGTTCTAATACACACATTTCAACCTTTACTGGAATCATACTACTAGTAGTATGTAGTCAATTTGTGATACTGAGTGCATGATTATAAACTCAAGAGCTGGGTTATTATAGTGCATATTTCAAATTGATTAAAGCACAGTTAAAACAAAGCTTTTTATAATGCAGGGTTAGCATTATCACCTCTGGAACATGCAAGTTTTCTACATGAAAGTGGTCCAAAATCCAGTGTTGGCCGCTTACAACTTATGCAGAATCATTGCCTACGGTTATGTCTTCGAATCTTTAATACTCGGGATATATCTATATACGATCTCCATGTTAGAACTTACATGAAAATGCTAAAGGTTAGACGTGATAAGAACTTATTATCTATGATGTATGATGTTTCTTGTGATCCAAACTGTGTCAAACTCCCTGCCAGGAACTTGCGCGGCAATGTTAAAAAACAGTTAAAGGTATCCAGATCTAGGTGTTTGACGTATGATAAGTCACCACTGTACAGGGGATGTTCCTTTGGGACAAATTGGATGCAAATACTCAGCAGATAGGCAGTAAGAAAGAATTCATGAACAAAATCTGAATGTATTTGGTGTATAACCGTCACTTGATAGACTACGCAATTATTTTTGAAAGATGTAATATACATGCTGCCTGCGGATAATCGACTTGTGCAAATCATGGTGATACATACAGCCCCTAAGAGGCTTTAGTTATGTCTTTAGTAATATCATAATGATCTACACCCAAAATGATGCCGTCTGATGTAACTTTGTACAACCTGATTGAGCGCTACACTATTTCTTTCCTGTTGCCGTGTTTTGGCCGATCTGAAAAACGTACATGTATGATTTCTGCCAATAAACTTGTTAAAACTCAACTCAAACTCTGTTTTTATGAGATTTACGATATCAATGGGCATGCTATTGTTCCAATTTTCATTTTATTTTAGCCACTCTAAATCATATATTTTCCTTTAGGTGCAGTATCTTTGAAGATGCTATTTTATTTCATATATATATATTTTTTTTTTAATCCTTAATTTGATGTTTTAATCAAAAGGGCTTTATCAAAAGGGTGGATATTAAGTGGTCAACTCTTGGTGCAAAGTGGTCATCTCAAGTTGAAATTGAACTAAATGGAATGTTTGTAGTAAGGGTGATAAACTAGAAATAAGATATATAAATGGATTTTTGAAATATAACAGGTACAAAAGCCCAAACAATTATATTTTATTCAGTGTATTTTGGAAGTCTAAAGACCCAAAACTTCCAGAGATATTAGCAACCACAAACACCTGATTGAAAACCTGCACAGGAACGGTCGTCTTTAGGTTAATCTACCCTATTGGTTTTATGTGTTAAATATCAAAATAGGCCCCAATGTGTTTGTGTGTGTGGGGGGGGGGGAGGGTGGGTGGTAATTTTGACAGCTGCAAAACTAAAGCATTGGCGCAACAGGCAAGATATTTTTAACCATAACCAATATACCGATTTCATATGGTACCTAACCAACCCACAAACAGGTTTATATAACTATGCGTCCCAATCAAAGATCAAATTTGCTGACTACATTAATAAGCCCCTCTTTCTCCTGCTGCATGACAAGTCTATGTAATTACCTGCTCAGTGGGTGGATGGGGTTCTGGAGGAACGAGCTAGGATGGAGGGTGGACAGCACTAGGGCAGACGTGTAACGAGAAAGCTAGCCCCGTCTAACTAGATCACTTGACCTGTATTGTCAGTTAAGGAGGTTGGGCAGAGGGCACCCTGGAGGAAACGTGACAAGGGTACGGATATATCTTCTGAAGGAGCAGTTAAAAGTGACAGTATCTGGATGGGGGGGGTACAAGGAACATAGGCCCTGAGGAAAATAGGCCCCCTGATAGTCAGCCCTGAGGAATTTTGGCCACTTGAGTGTAGGCTGTGTGGAATTTTGGCCATCTGATGTTAGGCACACTGATTTTAGGCCCTGAGGAATATAGGCCATTTGAGGCTTATTATTTGTTTCACTCTAATCAAACGTCTGAGTACTAATATGTGCCAGGCCAACGTCCTCAACATCCAAGTACATGCCTACCCAACATCCGAGAACATCTCTACCCAATGTCCATGTAACCAACTTCCGAGTATCAATGTCCGAGGTTTACCCAACATCCGAGTACCAAGCATCTGGGTAGGCCTCGAACATTGATACTCGGACATTGGTTACATGGATATAGGGTAGAGATATTCTCAGAAGTTAGGTACATGGATGTTAGGTGGGCATGTACTCGGATGTTTGGTACTCAGATGTTGGGTTCTCGGACATTGATACTCCTACTTCATATGATCAGGTCAGTCTACTCGGACATTGGGGGAATGGATGCTGGAAAACTGCCCCCATCTTCTGTGCTTGGATGTTGGAGGAATGGATGTTAGAAAACAAGCCGCACACCGGAGGGGTATTGGGGACAGGGGGAGGGGTTTTAAGAGATTGGGTGCGAGGATATGAAGAGGGTGGGACAGTCAGGGAAGGGAGGAATTGAAGAAGGGAAGGGTCAGTGGAAGGAGGAAGGGCGGAGAAGGAGGGGGGAATAGGCTGGAGGGGTCTGTGGAAAAAAAGAGGTGTGTGGGGCTGATGCCCTGAGGAATGTAGGCCCCCTGTTGATGGGCCCCCTGAGCTTCAGCCCTGCAGAATATAGGCCCCCTGATGATAGGCCCTGATGATCTTAGCCACCCCTGAAGATAGGCCATGCTTCAAACATCCATTCCCAACGTCCAATACTCCTGTCTCTGTCATATGTTTCACTGTCTCTATATAATCCAACATCCGAGCATAGAGGGCAGGGGATGTTTTCCACATCCATTCACCCAATGTCCCAGGATTGACATTAGGGGATGTTTTCCAAAATCTATTCCCCAATGTCCGTGGACAGGCTGTGGGGCTTGTTTTTTTTAACTTCCATTCCCCCAACATCCAAGCACAGAAGGTAGGGGCAGTTTTCCACCATCCATTCCCCCAATGTCTGAGTAGACTGACCTGATCATTATGAAGTAGGAGTATCAATGTCTGAGGCTTACCCAATGTCCGAGAACCCAACATCCGAGTACCAAACATCCGAGTACATGTCTACCCAACATCCATGTACCTAACATCCGAGAATATCTCTACCCTATATCCATGTAACCAATGTGCGAGTATCAATGTTTGAGGCCTACGCAATGTCTGAGAACCCAACATCCAAGTACCAAACATCCAAGCACATGCCAACATCCATGTACTCAACATCTGAGAATATCTCTACCCAATGTCCATGTAACCAACGTCTGAGGCCTACCCAACATCAGAGTACCAAACATCCAAACACAGGTCTACCCACCGTCCATATACCTAACATCCAAGTATCCAAAGTCCGAGTACACAACATCCAAGTAGAGTTGACTACAGATCAAATTGGTACAATTAGTTGTTCACCATAGCCAAACAATCGAACAAAGAAATAACATTTCAAAAACACACATAGACTCAACAATTGAGCCCAATCAAACATATTACAAATGAATCTTCTAAGGGCATCGAGGGCTATCATTATATAGCGAAGCTTGATACTTAACATTCCGATCACAGTTTGTCTAGGAATACTCTTTTGGAGGTGCTATGTAGCACTTCTGGACTGAGTTTCTCCCATAGTTGTACACCCCTGTATTATGGGCTCTTTTCATACCTTAACTGTTTTGCCCTATTTACTCGTAATTTAATTTTACAATTACCACGCAACAGTCTCACCGGTTGTATTACATTATCAGGGGTCTGGCTCAGGCCATACATGCTGAGCAGTTGTTTCTCCCTGCGAACTTCCAGCCTCTTACATCGAGAATGCTCTAGAAGCGCTACTCTACTTATGTATGTAGGAGCTCTAATGCCGAGACAACAATGTAGGCAATTGTTTTGGACCGTTTCTAGTTTTTTCTTACGAGTTTTGGTTGCACCATCCACCACCAGGGCACTGTAGTCTAATACTAGCAGAATCATCTGTCTATACACGGTTAGAGCGAGTGACTGGTTCATCCAGCGTTTCAGACGTAGCTTATAAAGCCTGTCTAGTGATAGAGGCCGTTTTTTATCGAAGAAAGTATTGAACAACTCCCAAGTAACAGAATATATCCACGACCACTATCTCGATGCCGTTTAGTGAAATTTCCGTGCCAGCAAGATCAATTATGGGATTTTCAGGATATTCCCACATAACTTCTTTTTTTTTTCGGTGTTTACAGTCAACCGGCGATGCCTACACCATAATGCTATACAGTCAAGATCGTCCTGCAGTAGCTCTCTTATGTGTTTGCTAGAGACGTGTATCACGAGGTCATCGGAGTACAAAACAAAATGACAGTACTTTATTACACTTGTTATTTTGTTTATGTACAGGATAAAGAGGAGCGGACCCAGCACCGACCCCTGCGGTATGCCACAGGAAATGGTGCTGTGCTCCGATGCGTTATTATTTGCCCTTGTAAATTGATGGTGGTCAATTAGGTAGTTTCTGAACCAAGCAACTGTAGCCTCAGTGGCCCCGAGTGTAATCAGTTCATCTAACATTGGAGCGTGGCTTATGGCGTCGAATGCCTTCCTCAGATCGAGGAAGGCTGCGACAGACATTTAACCTCTATTCCTTGCTTCATACATATCTTGAACCAGCGAGTACACAGCATCGGCAGTGGAGCGCCCCGGTACAAACCCATATTGGTGCGGTGAGATAAGATCATTCTGCAGTACATGTTTAATAAGTTGAGAGTGGATTTCCTTCTCCAGGAGTTTAGAGATCAAATTCAGCTGGCTAACTGGACGCCAATTAGTCAACTTTGTAAGATCTCCACTCTTGGCCAAAGGGGTAACCTGGGCAATTTTGAAACCGGCTGGCACTGAACTCAGTTCAACAGAAGCATTTATGATGTCCCTGAGAATAGTCGGAGTCACCTTCAGCAAGTCGAGTACAACAATTGATTTAACATGTTCAAAACATGACGATTTGCTTAGTTTTAAACCTTTAACTAGATCTAGTGCTTGTTCTGTATCAATGTACCGTAAGCTAAAGTACAAGTGCGGCTGATATCATCTCGCCTGCTCGCCCTCCCATTCTACAATTCATTCTCATCCATGCTGTCTTCAATACCCGCAGCTAGTTTGGAACCAATCATGGTATAGTACGTCATCCCCTTTAACTCTAGTGCCATTATCGTCCATCACTATTTCAATGACAGGTATCTGTGTCTTACCCTTCCATATCCGATTTACCACTTTCCAGAACGACTTTGGGTTGTTTGCAAAGCGCTCTAGATCTGTAGTAATCTGGTTTTTGATATTATTGTTTATGATTAACTTAATACGCTTATCACAATTTCTGATGGCGACTAGGTAGGGGTTGGCCTCGTCATTTCTCAACTTCCACATTTTGTTCAGTAATTTCCTTTTCTTCCTTACCTCACTATCGACCTCGGCGTCAAAGCCCTTGGACCTATCTGGGTTGATGGTTATGCTTTGATAGGATGATTTGCATTCAGGTATTGATTGATAAATTCAATCATATTTGAATACACAGCATCTGGGGAATCAATGATGCCAGGATCCCACGCCCATCTTTAAGACTTTACTCTCATTTTGTTTGGGTCGTAATCTTTATAAGACCTTACCATAATGCTCACTTTCTTTCTTGGCGGGCCTTTCTGTTGTTTTGTTTTTGTTGTTTTTTTTCACGACAAAAAAAGGTCGATGATCCCCAATTAGGTCCAAGACTATACCATTCACCGACACATGTATACAGTTTGCATAGACATGATCTAATGAAGATCTACCGCGAGGGTTAAAATATGAGGACTTTGTACCCAGATACTTTTGATTATTTCTTCTCAAAAATGATGACATCACTTTAAATTTACGCGAATTTCTACCCGCACTGTTGACATTAAGGTCACCCAAAATCCAAATCTCTCGATTACCATGTCCGTCAGATGCTTGTAGCAGGCCTTTACATTGCCTTTCAGTGGTCTATACACAGAGAGTTATTCTGTATTTTTGCTTGTCAAATTTTGTTATGACACCTAAACAATCTATGTCTTTGTTGCATCGCGTGAATACAGCAATACCTATGGTATAGTCCACATACTTGTCGTTAATATAAATTCCCTCTCACCCACTCTTACGACGAGCATTCAATCTATCTTGCCTATAGAAGGTCATGCCCGGGAGCGATACTAAGTGTGATGGATCCGTGGTACCCAGCCAGGTCTCACTTACACATATATAGTCAGCTTGGATGTTTTTAGAGAGTAGTACAGGTAGTTTGTCATTTAAACTTTGCGCATTGAGTGCTACCAACCTTAACCCTTTCATTTGCCCAATATCATGGTAGGAGGCCATTAGATTAGCATAGCACCTACGAACCCAACCAAGAAAGCAATAGATAACAATGTATAGATCAATGAACATACCAGCTCAACACAGGCGCCAAAGTGTTTATGGGGCTTGAGTTGAAAAAGAGCTACCCAGCTTGAGTTGTACACAACGTCCAAGTACACAACTTCCAAGTACACAACGCCAGAAAACCTAACATCCGTGTACATCTGAGAATAGACAGTTAAGGAGTATTTTCCACCATCCATTTTCCCAACATCCAAGTCCTACCCATGTCCAAGTAACCAACATCCAAGTGTCAATGTCCGAAGCCTACCAAACATCCATTCCCTCCATTCTATTTTAGCACAAATGGGGTCCATCTAGCATGTAACATATATATAATTATGTCATTGACAAAGTCGGATTTCTTTTTTATTTTGCTAATTTTCTTAAACGGCTACAAAGACTAGCGTCGAGTCGCGGTGACTCAGTGACAAGTCACCACGAGTCAGGGATAACTATATTAACTAAAAACTTTGCCAAAAACCTATATTTTCTTCAAAAATCGAGAAAAAAATAGGGGAGGTCCTGTTTTGCTAGCTAGGGTCGTGTACCTGAAAAAAACAATTTATTTATTTGCCCTATCAAAATCCCAACAGAAAACTTGCAAAAGTTATCACTACAAAGCTTATGGACCGAGCAGCGCTTCACTCACGCACGTGCAAAAAAAATACCTGCCTACCTGACTTTTAAAACCTCATCCTCTCAACCAGAAACAAATGTTTTTTTTAGTGGGGCCTTGTGATATCTGATATGTGACAGAAAATCATAACAAATGTGATTTTGGGTCTTGTGACTTGGCTCGGACATTGGGTACTCGGATGTTGGGTACTCGGACATTGGGTACTCAACATTGGGTACTCGGATGTTGGATAGACCTGTGCTCGGATGTTGGGTACACGGACGTTGGGTATAGACCTGTGCTTGGATGTTTGGTACTCGGATGTTGGGTAAACCTCGGAAATTGATACTGGGAAGTTGGTTGCATGGACATTGGGTAGAGATGTTCTCAGATGTTGGGTAGATGGATGTTGAGTAGGCATGTACTTGGATGTTGAGGACTCAGATGTTGGCCTGGCACATATTAGTACTCGGACGTTTGATTAGAGTGAGACAAATAAAATAATAAGCCTCAAATGGCCTATATTCCTCAGGGCCTAAAATCAGTGTGCCTAACATCAGATGGCCAAAATTCCACATGGCCTACACTCAGGTGGCCAAAATTCCTCAGGGCTGACTATTAGGGGGCCTATTTTCCTCAGGGCCTACGTTCCTTGTACCGGCTAAAAGGTTTGTGGAAGCAAATGTTAACCATGGTGCCATGTACGGTACCTTTTAGCCACAGACTGCAGTGTAGTCTGACACTGCTGAGGTTGTAGCCCTCGGCTGGCCCGGGTCGGCTGGCCCCAGAGGAACCAACCTGAGGAGCAAAGTAGTGGATATTTGACACCCGCCTGTCAAACCCATTAGCACTGCGGTCAGCATCAAGCCTGCCTGTCACCATGTATTATATGCAACAAGCATTCCCCCTTACAATGTCGATGCACCAGTGAAATTATTGACATCGCTGTGGAAATGCCACTGCCAGTCTGGCAGGGAAGTCGCTGGGGTGGGGATTTCTACTAGAGTGGCAGCCACTGCAGCTGCTGGGACCCGGAGCGGTAGGTTTCATTAGTTAAGTCTAGGCTGCTCTTGGTAAAAGGAAAGTTTTGCATATTTTGTGCAGAAAATCTATAAGTTTGCCATCCGTCACAGCAGATCATAGGCACTGTAGAGCGGCTTTGGCGGACAAGCCAGTGACAAATTTGAAATTGACTTGTTAGGGTGACAATAATAAAGTGGGCAGAGACAACTGTGTAGAATATTGGAGTGACATATGAATGGATCGATCATACTATTTAGATACTTAATCATAATTGTATCATGATAATGACTAAACTAGCTTAGTCTTAAGGCTTTATATATCCAATAGAAGAAAGCGTGAAAGTCTATCATCAAGTCATGGCCTATGTCATTTACACTTGACGATAACTTTCCAGTCTCATGCCTTCTTTTATAATCTCATGTCATCCGTTAATTTAACATCGGAAAATAGCTAAATACAGTTGTGTATTCGGGCGCGCCCTGGACCTACTGGTGTACTATCTAGAATAAATAGTGGAAATTTATAACCAAAAGTAAAGAATATAAATAGTTATGCTTTAAGGGGCAGTTGTTGTTGGAATGCGGAATTGAAGTTGAACAAAATTATTTACTCACATTAGGCCTTTTGTACGGTAATCTAATGTTGACAGCCCCTCCATAAAGGCAGCACGTGGCTTGGCTCCTCTGGGAACCTGAGCCTGAGGACTGGACAAGTGGCAAGATACTCGAGCCAACAACAAAGGGTCTTGATACCACAGCATAGCATGGGATAAGGAGCCTAGTAATGAACATGCCATTGTGCCAAAGGTTATGGCTTGAACATTGGAGGACTTGTCAGAATGTTACAACTGTGTCACGGAAAGTGGTTCCTTGAGAAAGGCTTCTTAGTCACAGCGCCTTTTCATGTGGCTTCCGTGAGTGGCTTTGACTTTGGCTTCGCCCAGCTTCTCCTGTTGGAGTTGTTTACATTAGGAAAGCTGGCATTTATAGATGGCCTGCGTGGACCAGGGATGTGATTTGAAAGTACCAATAATTATAGGGTATTCAGTGCCACAGATAGCCTTCACAGGCAACGATTATCAGGAGGTTTCGGGCAAAATAGTGGGCAAAACATAAGTTGCAGGCATATCGCAATCAAAGATGGGGGGGGGGGGGTCCGGGGGGCATGCTCCCAGGGTGTCAAAAAACTTGAAATTTTGGGCACCAAATATTCCATTCTGGCGGCTCCTGGTATAATTCATAGACAGAAAAAGGTACATAATTAATGTCTATAAAGTGACATTTATTCATGCCATACAATAATTCCTTTTTGATGTAGAAACATGATGCACAACTATATTATAAGTCTTTATAAAACATCATAAATCATGAGGGTCGATGTTTTGGCTTCTAATTGTAGAAAATCCTACAATTGTAGGAGAAATCACACCCCTGGGACTTATTGTCTTTCTTTATCTACATGTCACTAGCATAATAGCTGATCCAAAGGTTGCTTCTTTCTTTTTCACATTGTAAATCTAGCACACAGCTAAAAATAATTTTCTTATCCAAGAAAATAAACTTGACATAAGAAATCTTTTCTAGTTATGAGGAAAATTCTGGTTATAAGATTCATCAGTCATCTTGTCTTCAAGAAAAATCAAGTTTAGAACAAATCTTGAGTTGCCTTCTTGATTTAAGTTTTCAAGATTATTTTTCTTAAGAAAATCTCTCAAAATTGGTAGTTTTGTCCACCAGGTAACATTATTTATCTTATATCTTAAAACAAGAAAGACTTATTTCTTGATATGAGATTTATTAAACTAGAAGTGTTTTCTTACATCTAGAAAAGGGTAGAACAAAGATCTTGTTAGAAATTGTCCAAGGAATATTATCTAGCATGCCAGGTAAGTATTATTTACTTAATATGAGGAAATTAGGTAGTCTGCCACTAGGTGCCAGCACTACCTGTTATGGTGAATTATTTGAAATACAAAGTACAACTTCCTAGCTTAAACTCTGTCCTAAAACATTAGATGTGGTAAAATAAAGTGAAAACTGAAGGAAACTTATTTGGAATTAATTTAGTATCAGGCTCATTGGTCTGATAGTTGATTGAGGGGAATTCAAGGCACAAAGGAAGCTAAACACCTTTTGCGTAGGTAATATAATAATGTAACGGCCGGATGTGCCACAGCCTTTCATCAAGTCAAAGACTTTGAATAAAGATTTTATTCACTTATGAAAATGTGGCTTCAAAGAGCTGCATATAATCTGATGAACCTCTGTCACTGAGGTAGCCTATACTGATAACCTTCTATTCTATTTAGAATATTTCCATAATAGACAAAAATCATATCCACTTTACAAACAAGGAAATTAAGGAAATGAGAAAATATAACTTATTTTAAGAAAAAGTATGAGTAAGTTTATCTTGAAATAATCCTCTTCCATGAGAATTATTTACTTTCTTTAAGAAATATTCTAGAAAATTGAATCCTAATTTGAGAATAAATTACTTGATTTAAGAATGTATTTCTTAAGATTGTATTTCTTAATTCAAGTAAGCTGGACATACCAAGATTTCAAGAAAAATTTTGTTACCTGGCGGACAAACTTGTTTTAAGTTAATTTTACTTAAAATGAGAAATAATTTCTTCAAATAAGAAAGTTATTTTTGGCTGTGCACAATGGTTTATGTGTATGATAATGACTTTTGTTCCATTTTTTTTCTTTCACTCATCCTTCACGTCGCAAATCAATACTCTAGACCCATACTTATTGGATGTTGGCATTGAGTGAGGCACTGCTTCAGTTCATTCCCTTGTCACTATTCAAGTATTGCATTTTGATTCATTGTTGTGGGACATTTGCGTCTTACAGTGGATTACAACAGTTGCATACTATGCACAAAGAAAACAAAAAGATCCAAGTAGGCTAGGCAGTTTGAACAGCTCAAACCTAACAGAGGAATAACCACAGAGTAAATGAGAGGCATAAAGGCACCCTGCCCCATCTACACCTCCTCTTGTAAATCACATGAGGTAATGAGACAAGGTAAATCTTAATAATCGCTATGGCTGCCCCTGCAGTCTGCAAGGCCCAATCTGATTTTATCATGCCATAACACCTTATTTACACCCATATGAATTGGTTGGTAGCTGGGTGATGACGCACCAGGCTTTTACCCATTGAGAGGTGTGCCTATACGCTCAGGCAGCTAGGCTTTCAGACCAGGCCGTAGCTGTGTTGACTACACATAATGTGTCTATTCAGCAGGGTTCACAGGGGCATAATTATATGAGTGATAAAATGCACCATCATCACCATTATCTGTGCGTGGCTCACGGGTATGTAGAAGCTGCGGGATATAACCTATGAGTTGAATTTATTTGGAAGATTTCTATGCCACAAATCGCACAAGTGGAAATTTAACTCATTTGATTCGTTACATGGACAAAATACATGTCATCACGATGTGATGCTTTACAATAAGCCGCCTATAATAAGAGGTCGCCACTATTTCTCTAATAGTGATTGTTTCCTGTATAGATATTTCAAACTATATTGCAAATGTGCAGCAAGGAATTTCGTCATACTCATAGCTTTGTTAATGTCACTGGAATGTATTCGCTAAGAAGAAAGGTATCATTAAATGAATATTTAACTGGTCAGAATCCGCCCCACATGCGCGATGACGTTCCTTTCCTAAATTGTTATATAATAAAATTAGGGTGAATGTCATCCGAGTATTACTATGGTAATTGATACGCCCACATGGTTTCATTGCACTCAGCCTAACTCCTATCTTAAGAATTCACTTATCTGATCAGTTTAATCCGTGCATTAATGATGTGGTAGTAACGGGCTTTTGAATGAATTTTCTTTGCATTAAGAATGATTTTCCTAGTTGCTCTCTCTTTATCTGATTATTAAGTTGTAAGTTGTGTATCAGATTTAAAATACATCAGCTGAGCAAAAATACCAAAGGAATCAAGGGTGACATCAAAATCTAACAAACATGAAAGTTGATAAGCAATTCATTTCACTGATTCAACATCAATCATAGCAGAGATCTCCCTTAGCTAATTACATCGTGAAGTCCAGCTTGTAACTTTGTCGTACTTCCAGCCTCTAATTATAAAGAGATTAAGTGGGGCCCATACGACAACATTTTGATTTTTTTTAAAAGAGGACGCAACTCCACTAAGCACTGATTGCGAGTGACTAGGGAACTGCCTGATGAAACTAATTAAAGGCTGTGACTGTATTAGACAAGGTCAAGATTGATTGGGCAAGTGATTAAAATGTTCATTTCCTAGTGTAGTTAATTATCTCAAACTGGGCGAGGCTCTAGAATTGCATCAACATTCAATAGTGTACTGTGATAGTAGTGCAGAATAGGTGGACGTGGAGTGATTTGGGAGGAGTTAATGTGAGCTGCTTTTAGGAGCTCAATGTCATGGGTTGTAATGTGAAAATAGCTGAACGTCTATATGCAGAGGAGTAGCTCATCGTAAGGCAGCACCTCTATGTAGGATGAAGAAGTTAATTCTTAGAAATTAGCTTCGGATGGAGCACTCTTAGCATCAGCTGACAGAGCATCTCATGGTGGAGAGCAGCTCTAGACAAGAGCTGCACTTGGCTAATTTACACTAGAAAAGTTTGTTCTGGGTAGAAACATGAAGTACAACAGCACTGTTCTGTATTTGGGGAAATGGAGCTACGTCAGGAGAAATGAGCTGCCCTTGGTAGGGGACGTTGCATGCGTGTCGAAACAGTGGGGGGGGGGGGGGGCAGGGGGCCATGCCCCCCCCCAAATCCAAGTTATGGAGGGCCAGGATATATTTTGCCCTCCCCCCAAAAAAAGGGATCCAGTACACACTTCTTACTCATAGATTGACCCATAACAGCAGAAAAGGGTCTAAATTTGCAAAATTCTACTTGGGGCATCCCCAAACTCTCTAAAACAGTCAAAATGCTGACTTAAATGTGCTCTGAATCGCCAACGAGATCCACCCGAGGCGCTTTGTCCCCCCTCCATTCACTTAGCTTGACCGTTGTATTGTTATTAAATGGTTCAGAATGGAGGTCATCACTGTGGTAGACAATATGGCATACGAGCAGCTCATGGTAGACAGTGAGCTGCTCACTTCTTCGATAGCAGCAGCAGGGGATGACAATGACATTGTTCATTATGTAGATGGGCCATATTATGAGATGTTGGGCGCTATGGATTCATTAATAGAGTCTGGGGTATCATTACACTCCTAGTATGCCCCAGGAAATAACAGGCAGGCTCCATGATTAGGCTTCTATCAGGAACACATTAAGAAAGCGGGGGCTCTATTGCCAATATGATAATGATATTAAGAAGCTGTTGAAAGTGACTTCTATAGCGTGCCACATAATGTTACCTCTGCCTAAGCCTGTAGTGGGATTCCTTTGACATCCACGTTAGTGCTGAAGGAAACAGTCGGTAATATGGACAATATACTGTCTACATGAATTTCCTCCTAACTGATTGCAAAATTAGTATAAATCAATACCAAATGCAGAAGCAAAATAGCTTGGAGTGAAAATCAGTCTGTGACTACTCGATGAAATGAGCAGTTTCATATACACTATCTTTATGATCTTTATCTTTCAAAGAGAAGAGTTACCTTAAAAGGAAATTAAACTTAGGGTGCTTATTAAAATAATATAATGCAGCAATGTAATTTGCTGATAACTCGAAAAGTGAAAAGCCTGTGATTGGCTCCCATGAGTTGTGCACTCATCCTGTTGCATCAGCACTCTCTCAGCCCAGGTTATTCGCACCACCAAGCCACTATTTGCATAACTCCGCCATAACTGCACCATTTGCACCACATTGCCAAAAAAGGCGGGAAAGTTGATACATGGATCAACATCATATACCTTCACCATTGGAGGCAAAAGCCATCTTATGGCTGCCAACCAACTGAGTCTGTACAATATTGACAATTTCCAAAATTTACAAAACTTTGTAATGAAATACCTTTTAATGCAAGACCCCTACATCTCCTCCTTTAATGGCACTACAAATTCATTAAGTAATCACATCCGGGTGTGGAGAGAAAGTCCTCTGTCTGACGTTGCTTGCCATTGTCTTGTGGTGACCAAATGTGAATTCTGCCAATCTCACTGTGGGATAAAATAACCACAAGCCACCCCAGGGATCTGTATCAGTCTCACCACCCAACAACATCACAGGTGCTCCGAACACATGGTACTATTATGCCATATTCCATCTCTTTATTTTCTATCTCTTAAATTGGTTACTCTGTTGTCTGTGTCCTTGCTGAACCGTGAGCCCCAGGTCAGCCGTATCAGAGCATAACATTCTTAACATACTATACCAATCTTTCAGACTGGGAGAAGTTCCAGGCTAGGCGCTACCCCAGATTCTGCGTTGTCCTTACAATCAGGGTTCATCCATTGGAAGGGATAGTCATGCCTGGAACCAACCTATGTAAGTTGACAGACTTGAGTGCAGATATAAAGGCCATTGTCCGTGTGGTATTATTTGGTTAGTTATTGTTGGAAGGCCGTATGGCGTCTGTAGGGTGTGGGTTTGTTGATATGGGCAGTGAACAGTGGCTTCCTGGTACCAAGCCTGCCTCCTCTGTGTATGTTATGGGTGCTGATAAGAGCACTAAGGTGAGCTGCTCTCAGTAACTACGCCTTACTATGAGTAACTCATAGGTCTATTGATATACTATCTCCTCACCTAGTGACTGACTTAGTTATTGGTAACACTTGGGGCATTCAGAACTGACTTCATAGACGTTCGGAACTAGATACTACATTTGAAAATATACTCTTCTAAGCCGTGGTATAGATGTTCTTTTTATACAAATAGGCAAAAGGAAAATATCTAACCTAAAATATGAATTCAACTTCTTCAGTGCTCAACAATAAGGTCTTTCGTTTTGCATAGTATAAATGTGACAAACACCTATAGGAAGCCAATGGGTACATGTTTATCAGAGCAAGTCTATCTAACATTGTCACGACCACTGAAATCTTCAGATGTAGACCTCCAGCTCTTTCGACAGCAATATCCCTGTAGCACCCACCTCGCCCATGCTGATGTCATCAATAAACGGAAACACGGCCACATCCGATTTTCCTGGCAGTTTCCAGTAAACATTTCAGCAAGCACGGAACGCGTGTCTCAACAAGGAAGGAATCATATCACCTAAAATCTAATATCGACATGATAATATATTATTAATAGAACCACCCCATCCCCATCCCTATCTCCTCTTTCCCCAACAATAAGGTCTTTCGTTTTGCATAGTATAAATGTGACAAACACCTATAGGAAGCCAATGGGTACATGTTTATCAGAGCAAGTCTATCTAACATTGTCACGACCACTGAAATCTTCAGATGTAGACCTCCAGCTCTTTCGACAGCAATATCCCTGTAGCACCCACCTCGCCCATGCTGATGTCATCAATAAACGGAAACACGGCCACATCCGATTTTCCTGGCAGTTTCCAGTAAACATTTCAGCAAGCACGGAACGCGTGTCTCAACAAGGAAGGAATCATATCACCTAAAATCTAATATCGACATGATAATATATTATTAATAGAACCACCCCATCCCCATCCCTATCTCCTCTTTCCCCAACAATAAGGTATTTCGTTTTGCATAGTATAAATGTGACAAACACCTATAGGAAGCCAATGGGTACATGTTTATCAGAGCAAGTCTATCTAACATTGTCACGACCACTGAAATCTTCAGATGTAGACCTCCAGCTCTTTCGACAGCAATATCCCTGTAGCACCCACCTCGCCCATGCTGATGTCATCAATAAACGGAAACACGGCCACATCCGATTTTCCTGGCAGTTTCCAGTAAACATTTCAGCAAGCACGGAACGCGTGTCTCAACAAGGAAGGAATCATATCACCTAAAATCTAATATCGACATGATAATATATTATTAATAGAACCACCCCATCCCCATCCCTATCTCCTCTTTCCCCATCTTCACCCCTCCTGTCATTCCCTACTCAATAGTGGCTGCGACTCTCCTGTATTTGCTTATTCTGTTCTTTAATATGGTACCTTACAAGAGGAGAGGTGGTGTGGGGGGTAGCAGATAGCAGGCATCAGCTGGACAGGCCATCCCAGGCAGACACCCACAGTGTGAGCCAGGAAAGGCTGATAAACTGATAAACATCTCACCATGCATCTCCATCTCGCACCCCACCCATCTCAAGATCGACTCTCGCCACTTTTACCAATATTGGACAGCACCAAGAGAATAGGTTGGATTATTATGTCTTATTAATTTTGACTGTATATCGTGTACAATGCACTCACAATAAAAAGTGTCGTTAGTCTTTTAAGTGAGCAGCCTAAAAATAAGAAAAAAAGAAGTAAAATTTGTCAAATTCAACTTGTCAGCCTAGGCATAGGGTCATCATATTGACAACTTTCGACGGCTTAAGTTGTTTCTTCTAACTGACGACGCTGGAATGATAGGCTCTGAAGTTGTCAACATGAAGAGCCTGTGCCAGGGCTGATAATTTATATTTGAGTTTTTTTGGCCGTATTTATCTTATGCTGCTCACACTAAAGACCCTATTTCTTCAGTGCTCTTAACAAATTTTGAAACACTGATTTATTTACCAATTTCCCCACACAAAGTTGTTATCATGTCTGAGAATAGTGCATATATCTTGGCCTATTACATGAGAATCTACCTCCAGCGCTACCACCAGCACCTCCCAGGCCGCCTGCCGCAGGGGCTCACTTGTAAATAGTGGGGACTAATTCATCAACTGCAAATGCCTCCACAACGAGATAATCAGCTTGTTACCAGCAATGCCACCAACGAAAAACTTCAAACTGGCAAATATTTCCAGACATTTCAGATTTGTCTCTGGGGTGGAAATAAAAAGGAGGGTGAAAGGAAAGTTTTGGAAAACTGTAATAAAATTTGTATCAGCATTGATTGTTGATAAAGCCTCCATTGCCTCACACCAGCTTCCCCAATGTGGGTTCTGGAAAGTGTTGAATAAAGCAGCCTATGGGATGTGACAGGCCTTCATGCCTTGGCCTACCCTAATGGCCACAGAGGGGGCTTTTAGGCCTAAATGTGGGCTGGCTAATTGTGCACAGCCTGGGATCATATGAAGAGCACACCACAAATTGGCAAGCAATGGTGTGAGGGGCTGGAGGTATTATGAGGGGTTGACTGCTAAAAGGAGGAGCAGCACTTAGGATATGACTGATCTGACCACTCTATTATCGTCTCAATTTGTCTCAGCTCCAACAAACACAATGCCCATATTCATATTATACTCCGTCTCTGCTCTAGGATAATATGAACCGTACCAGTGCACCACCGTGTACCCAATACTATTCAGCAACCACCCTCTAAAGAAACTGCAAAGTATCCTCACAAAACTGAACATGGATCGACTGTTAACTGTAATGCAGTGAAACAATGTAGGTTCTACAATGGTGTCCCACATGGCACTACAGAAAAGTACTGTGGTACGAGGATCTTAATGAAAATAATAATGCAATCTTTGCCCCAGATATCCGTCGTTATTTTGACATTTTTTCTTACAGTGCATTAGCTGTTCACTTTTCTGTCTTTTCTCCCGATAGTGCTTATTATATTTTAGCAGCTACCACTCATATGGTAGGTTTTATTGCAATTTCTTCCTATGATAATTTTCCAATCATACAAAATGATATGTTATCCTCATAGCAGACTCCAATATTCTTCATACGCACATAATTCCCATTTCTTAATCATTCCAGCATCCCTAGCATACTGCATATTCCAGCAGCTTCTACAATTTTCTACTGCCAAAGCAGGGCCTTTCTCGCATGCAGCAAACTACACTTATTGCCTTCCTACAAGCTCAATATCCACCCTCCCACCATACAAATGCCCTGACAATAAATACCCTGCCCACCCATCAGGCGAGCACCACACCTCCCCACTATGGTGCCTTGGTAACAATGGTGACTAACTAGCTCCACGCAGGCAATTAGACCACCTATAGAGGCACGGGGACTGGTGGGACGGCTGTTCCCATGGTGTGGGAAACCGCATGGAGGAAAGAAATGCTAACAGTGTCAACAATGCTGAGGGTAGAAGTGCCAAGTGTGCTGTGTACCAGCGGCAGCTGCAGACATGGCAATGGCTTCAGCTGTCTCTTCTACAGGGGATGTATGGTAGCATGGAATGTGGGGATGGGCAATATAGGAGTGTGGGAAGGGCAGGGGAGAGGTGGAGAAAGACAACCATGATAGGATAGGGGGTAGGGCTGGGGTGAAAAGGATGAGGCCACGAAGGGATATGATTATGCAGGCATAGAACATGGACGGTGAGCCTACACTGAAAAAAGTCTTCCTGACAAAGTGACATGTATACCCATGTCAACTTGATTTGACACAGAGAGCACACGTCATTGGGACATGTGCACATATGTCACCATGACAACTGTAGCACACAGTTATCCGCATATGATTTGACATGCCTTAAAATGCCACGTCATCTCTGAGTTGACTAGGGTCATGGCCATGTCAAAGGCACTTGACATGTGATGGTTTGACATACATAACTGTTCTAGGATATTCCTAGATGGGGCAAACAACCATTTTGGTACCAGGGTTAATCCCTACCAAGAAGTACTACCAACACTTGAGACATTTGATGTATCTGTGTCATTTTATTTTTACGAAGAATAGATCACTAAGGTCTGTAAATAATATCAATGAATGGTAGTGAATTCTATTTCATTGTTAAATTTGCATTTGTTATTGAATATCAAAATAGACACCCACAATCTTGAATTCTTCAACTGAAGAGGTTAGACACCTTGTGTGTTGGTCAGTGAAAATACCAAAAGATTGTATGCTAACCCACAGTCTATAGTCTCAGTATCTTCATTACATGGAAACAGATGGCATTGCCATGCACCTCCATGCCCTTGTCTTATGGACTGCATAGAGGTCCTCAGTCAAGTAGAAGTTCTGTAGGTAGGAAAAAGTTTCTTAGTGTTGCAGACCTGTGGGACTATGATATCCCCTGCCTATTATTATAGGCCTGCCATTACCAAAACCTTCCATTTGTTGTTATTTTCTAGTATATGGTTTCTCTTGTGCTATATAATCATATATTATATCCATAATCCCTACAATCCTGAGAGCTTAGAGAACTTGCAAAGCAAATTCTGCCTGCATGGGTACTGCCAATTAGGGAACATAATGTGTTAGTAACACTGCATGGCATATCATTATTGATATGATCAGTTGTTGGAAAATCTAATGGGAGTATGGGAAATTGTGTGTGTATGACCCATCATCATTTTGGTAACATGTCAGATGTTAGCTTCCTGGATGAATCACAAGAAATGACAGCTCATTTTCAGTTTTTGACTCCCTGTGCCTGGCATAATAGAGATAGAGCCAAATGGATGGTTTTATCATAACTAGGAAGTCATAAGCATTCCAAAGAGGGTCTAACACTGAAGATTGGACCAGTAGAAGTTTCTGGGTGAAAATGCCATTCAATATACATGCATTTAAGCCCAAAACCGCGCTTAAATGCGCGCTTGGGCACCTAGGGGTTAATACAATTTTTGGTGGTCTGGTAAGGAACCTATCAGGGAATCTTCCTATAGACAAAGGATATCACCTTGTGGTTTACTTATATATAAGCAGTAGCTAAGATTTACCTTTACGCCACTCTGAAGTTCTTCATATCCCATGCCTTTATTAAATAAACATACAGGAAAGGCTTTTGGAAATATTGAGTATAATGATGCAGCACTATTTTTGTGTGTGCTATATGCCGAGGATTGAATGAAGGAGCAATATGGGGAAGCGATATACGAACGTGGGCCTCGTGCATATAGTGGCACTATACGCACGAGGAAAAGGTGGTCACAGGACAACACAAGGAAAAGGTGGTCACAGGACAGCACGAGGAAAAGGTGGTCACAGGACAGCACAAGGGGAGGGTGGTCACAGGACAGGACAAGGAAAAGGTGGTTACAGGACTGCATGAGGAGAGGGTGGTTACAGGACTGCATGAGGGGAGGGTGGTTACAGGACAGTAACATGAGAGGGTGGTCACAGGACAATGCTATAGTGAGGGTTGTTACAGGACAGAATGAGGAAGGGTGGTTACAGGACACACAATTCCTTGTGTTGTCCTGTGACCACCCCTTCCCCCAGTTGCCTGTAACCACCCATTTTCCTTGCAGTCCTGTGACCAGCCTTTCCATGTGCAGTCCTGTGACCAGCCTTACCTCACCTTGTCCTGTGACCACTCTTTCCTCACTTTGTCCTGTAACCACCCCTGCCTCATGTTGTCCTGTGACCACCCCTGCCTCATGTTGTCCTGTGACCACCCCTGCATCATGTGGTCCTGTGACCACCCCTGCATCATGTTGTCCTGTGACCACCCCTGCCTCATGTTGTCCTGTAAACACCCCTGCATCATGTGGTCCTGTAAACACCCCCTCATGTTGTCCTGTGACCACCCCTGCCTCATGTTGTCCTGTGACCACCCCTGCATCATGTTGTCCTGTGACCACCCCTGCATCATGTTTTCCTGTGACATCCTTTTCCTCGTGCATATAGTGCCACTATATGCACGAGGAGCTCGTTCGTATATCATCGGCCAGCAATATGGCAATATGGATGAAACTTAATTGGTAGACTACAAGACTGATTGGTTGAACCAAAGTTCTTATCGATGGCTCCGGGAGTGATGTGTACTTCCATATGAAATGCCCAACAATGTTATAGTCCCGAGGTAATAGTATTATTTCGAACTTATTAATTTTGACAGGCACGGTTGGAATGATGGAGGGATATCTCAGAAGATAAGGAACACACAAAATGAAGTCTGTTAATGGTATTTCTCGAGTGATATGATACCTGATGCAAAGATTCTGCAAATACTATGGCAAATTTCTTTCTGTGTCTGTCATCATTGCTGCATTGTCAAGCATTAAGCACTGTAATGATTAATCATTAGGAGCAAGGAGTGGAATGGAGAAAGTCTGTCAATGTCTCCATCCGTTCCAAACAAAGAAAGTCATGAGTCTTTATAATGAAGATGGAAGTACAGTTACTGGGAATGTATACACTGAAAAAAAGTCTTTCTGACAAAGTGACATCTATACCCATGTCAACTTGATTTGACACAGAGAGCACACATCATTGGGACATGTGCACATATGTCACCATGACAACTGTAGCACACAGTTATCCTCATATGATTTGACATGCCTTAAAATGCCACATCATCTGTGAGTTGACTAGGGTCATGGCCATGTTGAAAGCACTTGACATGTGATGGTTTGACATACATAATTGTTCTAGGATATTCCACTAGATGGGGCAAACAACCATTTTGGTACCAGGATTAATCACTACCAAGAGGTACTACCAACACTTGAGACATTTGATGTATCTGTGTCATTTTGTTTTCATGAAGAATAGACCACTAAGGTCTGTAAATACTATTAAAGAATGGTAGTGAATCCTATTTCATTGTTAAATTTCCATTTAAAATGCCAAAAGATTGTATGCTAACCCACAGTCTGAGTATCTTCATTACATGGAGACAGATGGCATTGCCATGCACCTCCATGCCCTTGTCTTATTGACTACATAGAGGTCCTAATTCAAGTAGCAGTTCTGTAGATAGGTAAAAGTGCCTTAGTGTTGCAGGCCTGTGGGACTATGATATCCCCTGCCTTCTATTATAGGCCTGCCTTGATTGAACCATTGGTACATAGCTATTGACTGCTCTTGACCCTTACATAATTGTCTCACAGTATTACCTAGCACTCAGGTAAATGGATCAGAAATATGTGACGTGTCTTCATTACGCATGTCAAGTAGAGTTGACGAACCAAATATGAGAGCGTCAACCTTATTCGACATGCCTTCATACATGTCATGTGGGAGACAAATTGTGACCTGTGCAGTATGCGTCAAAGCGATCAGTGTTCTTCTCTCTGTGTAGGGAAAAGACTGTGAATCTAGTTTTTTTTTCCCATTTCTTCTTTTATTTTTATTTAAATTTTTTGGGAGGGGGGTGGCCAAATGGGAGCTACTGATAATAATAAAAGGAAGGGCTACAGCTAGAGGTAGATGAAATGCATGATATCACACAAGGTGGTAGGGGAATAGATGTGTAAGTAGATAGAGAGACTGTGGGTGTTCAAGGGACGAAAAGGAATCAGGAGGAAAATGCATGTACAGGGAAAGGAGATATGAGAAAGAAGAGGAGGCAGAGGGAAGGGCACTGAGCAGCAAGCATACGAGCAGCTCGTGATATCAGATGGGTATACGTGGGGAATGAATGAGAAGTGACGGTAGGAGCAGAGCAGAGCATCTCTGCGCTGAGGGAGGTGGAAGGCATGGGGATCTGCGACCCGGATCAAATACCACTCTGTACATGTCAGATAAAGAAGCAAAGTCACCATTCATCTAGATCGTGTAGATCTACCAACGTCACTGTGCTTTTTTCATATGCAACACTCCTCAATCCCATCCAGAGGCCCTGGCCCGTGGGGAAATAAGCATGGCTCGTGAAGATTAGAATCCAGTATTGATAGTGGAAAAGAGAATTGGGCATGGTTATTGAAGTACGGGATTCAGACCTGATGGCGTAGATATGCATAGAAAACTGATAATAAGGGGCTTAATCGTATATGGACATATATATGGGAGCTACTGGGGTATAGGAACATTGAGTGGTCAGATATTGCTTGTACATATTCATATAGTAATCCATGGGGCCTAGTATATAGAGGAACTTGAGTCTTGGTAGCAGCAGGTCTAGGTGGGCGTTGTGTACAGTTCATTAAACATTATGAGGAGCCAAATTTGACTGTGAATATTGCAGAACACCTCAAAAAGCACAATAACAATAAAATGTACTTTAGTCTCGAATGACCTGAAATATGAAATGATTGAGAGTTAGTGTCACTGTGGGCCAAAGTGCTAGCCTTGAAAAAAGTCAAGCCAAAAAGCCTTTTGCATCCCTCCTACTTTGAAACATTTTGCCATGCCTCTGGGTCTAGGAAATCCCCGCCAAGCTAGATACGTGACCACCCTGGAATAAGACTTTAGTTAGGGGCTAGGAGGAGGAGAAGAGTCTTAGATAAGAAGAGGGGTATTGAGATCTAAAATTTTGCGTTAGGGCGCTGCACTAGTTGGGGACACTGGGAATTAGAGACGATATTGAGATATCAGATAGCCCAATTGCAGGCCGAGCACCCTTTGTACATTGAGCCCTGCGTCTCAAGCTATGTGAGGTCCGTCTGCGCATGTGCAGCGTCTTTGGATTAAACAGAAGACTTTCAAGACTAATGAGACGTGAAGCTTTCCAGTCGTCAATTTACTAAACATGCCTGGGGAAGCCTACCAAGATGAAGGGGTCTTCAGGGGAGGTATAGGAAGTGTGCGTGCCCGTTAGGAGGAGGGAGGAGGAGAAAGGGGTAAGTCCGCATGTGCACTGTTAAAAATCTTCCGTAGAAAAAACGAAGAATCATTGCCAACAACAGGTGCCAATCATTCATTGTTTTTTTAACGGTGTTTTTTAACCAATTTAACACAAAGTCTGAAAATAGGCAAAAGGGGAAATTGGAAAAATGAACATGTTCATTTTATCAGATAACTTAGTGCCTAGTGATCACAAGTTATTTGATATGGAAACTAGTATACAAGTTTATGCATGCAAAATTTGGTTGTCATTGAGACATAACTTCCTAAGATATGGCCTACTGTTCAATAGTGACCTATATGCAGGGGCGTAGGAAAAGGGGGGGGCAGGGGGGGCTGGGCCCCTCCAATAGTGAGGAGGTTCCCTATATAAGCCTATATAAAAATATAGCAGGCTCCCCCAACCGAGACCCCTGGTCCCCCCCACAATAAAAGATTGCTTCCTACGCCCCTGATATGTAGGTTGTTAGGAATATAGGGGGTCTGGTTTCCTACGTGTAGGTAACTATTTTGTATAGATATGCATTAGAATGTTATCACTTCATATCTCCATTATGGCTTAGCCTAGCATTATCAAATTTTGATATTTGGTAATCCTATATGACCCCCATAATTTGATGTAATATGAGTGACCTTGCTCAGGATTAAGGTCATAAGGCTTGACCTTGCTTGAATATACACAGTTCACTATTTATAAGGTTATGCCTACAACCTATGCAGTTCCACACAGTGGCTTCTCCTAACGACCTACATGTAGGACAGTATTGAAAACCTTATATCACTGGACATTGTTATCCGATCACCACAAAATTTGAAATGGTGCATATTTAGGCATACAGTATATTATGTACAAATCACTCAATCTAAGGGTATTTCATTGTAAACGAGCTAACAGTGAAAACCCGTAAAATTTAACAATGAGTCTCTGTGAGTGAGTGAGTAATAGAGGTTTAACGCCATTTCGACAGCTAAGGTCATATTCATGGCGAGAACTACATTAGTTTCACAAGGAATGTGTCAGTACCCGCGCATATGTGCACCACACACATCCTGAGGGGATAGGATAGAGGAGAAGTAGACCCTTTTAAGTGGGCTAGGGAAGCCCATAAGTCTCTGTAAAATATACGGAATTTTTTAACAGTGTGGGAATGATTAAATTTGTGAAAAAGTCGGGGTAAGACCAAATGTAAGAGAAGTGATAGGAAGGCCACAAGCCAGGATTTCCCGAGAGAGAAAGAGAGAGAAAGAGAGAGAGAGGGAGAGAGAGAGAGAGAGAGAGAGAGAGAGAGAGAGAGAGAGAGAGAGAGAGAGAGAGAGAGATTCAAAGTGGTGAAAACACGATTTTTCAATGTTACCAAGTCAGCAGTCCTTCAAACCCATCGGCACCTTTTTGCCATTCTCTTTGTTGGGCCTTCAGGCCAGAAAGCACTGATCCCAAAATATCCTTTCATGGCACCCCTTTGTTCACTTCAAACTAACCATTACTCAGATTTTGAGGAAAGGGGTCTTTTTAGGGGGCTGTTATTGGTAGGTACTGATGCGCACTGCCAAATGGGTAGCTGTCATCAGCTAGAAGGGTGAGAGGTGGGGGGATGAGGAGTGATTGGATTCTTCCTGACTGCAATTCTAAGACATGGGTGGGGTTACAAAGAGACTGCTACTGGGACTACTAATGTGACTAGCAATCACATGGGCACACTCATGTCATGTAGTGTGCAAAGTAGCTCATACTTCATTATAGTACTTAAACGATACTCATATGGAGCTGGGGTGATGATGATATACTAATTAACTAAACATAGCTTGCAGACACCTGCCCATACATACCAGTAGGTGGCACCTCTCATCCTGCTACGATTAAAAAAGTATAAACTCACCTAAAAGGAAAAAAAGAAAACAGCAATGAGAAATAATTATTCTTATTCAATTCCAATGTACGGTATATAAGATATCAGGTCATGCTAGAAAACCTATTGGTACAGATGCATACACATTGCACTTCTGTTTAGTTTATCTATTCTTCACGATACGTTGATTATCAAGGACAATGCCAGTGTTACAGCTAGGTATGTGGTTATACCATGGAATCCGTATTGAACAGTTTTGGGGTCATTCTTTGAAGTATAGGTGCCCTCAAAAACAGCTTTTCACAGTTCCCCAACACACTAAAGGAAAAACGTAATCAATATGCAGGTCGGGTAATGCGAATACAATTAATAAAGTGGAGCGATTATGGAAATTTCCTCAGGCCTTACTGGAGGGGGGGGGGGTATAAAAGAAATCCACCCTTCCTGACCAATTAATCTAATAATATAAAATCTAGCACCTTTCAGAATTCCCAAAAAGAAACATGTCCGTGACAGACTTGTAGCTCGTTAATAACTGAATTGTGTCTCAATTAACACGCAAACTTTTAATTACTGGTGACATGCTCAAGACGGATTATAATTGTCTTGATATGCGTATTTAATTATTACTAAAAACAGAGGGTGATGTTATCATTTTCTTTTCTATTCGGAAATGTAAATAAAAGAAATACAGAATGACTGTTCATGTACATACAGTACTTAGAATGTATATCAATGGTGATGTGATCAATACTTCCGGCAGTGATTGGTCTTCTTTAGAAATTGAAAAGAAAAAGTTTGCACAACGGGTCTTGTTACCCTATATATAAAAAGGCATTGGTTCGTCGCTGGTTCCCACCCCATTAAAAAAAGCTTGGGTGCTTGCCAGGAACAGATAAACCAAAAGAGGCTAGATAAGAGTGTCTACTTTTTTCAAAGTTAACTCGATTTTTCTTCTCAAATTTACTTACAGTAATATTTTCAGAGTGTCATTGACAGATTCATAGCTTCCTAGCTATAGGAAATCTTAAAATTGGATTTCGTAGAATCTTAAAATTGGATTTCGTCGAATCATTTCAGGGTAAAGAACTTTGTAGCCTCAAAAATCGTCAGACATGCATTTTCGGCAATTTTTAATCCCAATTCAAAGAGAATGGCATGATTTCCAGCATGATTATTGGTCAGAACTTCTCAATCTTGGTTTATCTGTATTGTATACATCGAGAGCTTCAATTAGATAGGTCATACATCAAGATGTGATGAATGATTCCAGAGAAATTCCCTAAAATTGAAATCTCCGAGAGGATCTGCTGGGAGACTGCTGTAGAATTGTTTTGTGCTGCTATATTATGCACTGTTGCTACGTTACGCGCCGCTAACTTATGCACTTCTCATGTAAAAGCAACCGCAGACGGGCTTGACTCGATCGGTAGTTTGAGAGATTTGCGCCGATCCGATAGGGGACATCAAACATGTTTGATAATAGGTGAGGCTCTACTACGCGATTTTTGCAGAGAATCGGAGCTATTCTCAGAAAATGGGACACAAACTCAGACTAAAGAATGGTGTTTGTTATCATTGCAAGGACTGTAGAAATTGTATTTTAAAGGAGCCATTTGTTTATGTAGGGATGTCATTGTGTGCAATCTCAGGCATGCTTGTGTTGTCAAAAAGATGTTTTTGTTTACCAAATCAAGCTGACCTAATGTAAATATTGCAGACTTTCAGACTGATGACTCTATGCACCTCAATATCAGACAGGTTTGATTTTTACAGTACAAGACCCTGCGGTCTGTGTGCCTGCTGTGTTGTTATTTATATTTTGCTGTGTTGATGGTTATATATTGAACTCCCACCCAATCACAGAGTCTATGCAGGTGCAGGCTAGTTTGTAAATATGGCATACAAAGAGAGATATCACCCATGAAATGACCCCTGAAATCTCATGTTTACAATTTTGAATCTCATGTTTACAATACAAGAATGTCAACACCCTATACCTTAGGCACTATAGGGATAACATTCCATAAGAATGTAGCAGAAAATAGTGTAGTGGAGCCTCCACTATTGTCAGACCCAATCGACCGCCGCGCACACGTCCCCCATCCTCCCAGTCTGCTGGCCCAGTCGGGCCCATCTGCGGTCGGCTTAAAGAGGGGCTAGCACCGCAAATTAACAACATGGGTCCCAATTCAAACATAGATCATAAAATCGCGGGAACCAGCGGAAAAATCGCGGCGCCCTGATTGGTCATGGGGTGGTCACGTGACTTTTAATGTGGGCATGCATTACCATGCTAGAGCCCCTTTAAGGCACCAGGGGGCAGCACTGATTTGGGGGGTCTTCCAGTTAAAGGGAGTACAATTTGCCCACTATCTAGTGGCGAAGCCACTAGTATATATGCTTAAAGATTCTTTGTAACTTGAGTAGGGTAGGTTAACCTAGAGACGTCCACATACCTTGAGATGGCCACCTCCAGAAAAAAAATAGCGATAACATTGGGTTTGCTAGTGAATCAGCATTACCAAGTGGTAGATTCAGTGCTTATCCACGATTTCACAATGTTGATACAGGAGTTTAATCTTTTTTTCATGGCAAATATGTGGGATGGACGTCTCAAGGTATGCGGACGTCTTTAGGTTAACCTACCCTAGGCACTGAGCTACTAGAGGTATAAAGCTTTCATTTACCTCGATGCTATTTATAGCTGTAGAGTACTACAAGAGTAAATAGGTTGTCGTATAAAGTACTGAGTGACTCAACTGCCCCCCCCCCCATTCTCCCATCTAAATGACTTACAAGGCTGACCAGTAATGCCATTGTCCCCTGGCCCCTACGGGAATAACCAATTTGGCAACATGGACCATCTGGTAAAGTCAATTTTATATTACGTTAGCAGATTGGATTAGACAGACTCCATTGGGTCTTACCAATACTCGTCTAACAGGCAAGGCACTTTAGTATACCATATTCTGTGGACCATCCAGTGGACATCCATTGGTAAGAAATAAGAATCAAATAAGTTTAAGGTAATGAGGTGTCACAAATCATGGAATTTTATGATAACTAATAGTGAAGTTATTGGAAGAATGAATCAGTATTGACCACTGCATGTTAATTATGTGTTCAGAAAGGGATTTTGGTGCATGCTATGTTCATCCGAAAGCACCCGAAGCTTTTATTTAGGTTCCATTCCCTGGCTGGCTCCATAATTCCCTAATCTTACAGCAGTGGTCCAATACAGCGGCAGTATGGTTTTCCAATCTTCTGTATAAATATGATAGGGATGTCCCCTTATATTGGTGTGGGCGGAGTCTGTAGGCAGCAATTAGGACAGCATGTCGGCCCAAACACCATTCTGTGTTCCCCTGGCACGTTCTGGCAGAGCTATGGTGTCTACACGGTGTCGGTGGTTGTCTTCAATTCCACCCCTATTAACGCAGATACAAAACACATTAGCACGGCTATGGACGCATATTATTGTCCTCTGGTGGGTGTGATCAGTTCTCTATTACATATTATTGGTGGTATTTTAGTGACATTATAGGTAGGCTTGCCACACCACTCGGGGTTTCACAATGTAAATTGTCAGTGACATGTAAAAGGAAACTTGTTATATAGATACTGCACGGATGCCACTGTGCTTTTACCCTTTCCATTCTTTCACTACTACAACACACTTCCTTTCTCTTCTAACACCTCCCTGTACGTGGTCCTCATGATATTCAAACAAAAAAAAATGCAAATGACTGTCTGTCCTCCCTTCGTGAATATGATTAAAACGAACATGAAAGTCTCTTTTATTGAAATTGCTGGCTATTATGATCATTTATCAGTTTGATATCACATTAATTTTGATACCACGATTTCAAATGAGAAAGCTATTTTAGCATTATATCCTCCATATACTCATGGATAATTCCAGACCTTTACCTGTAGAACTTTCGTGTCTGCCTGTGGCACTAGCTGGGGCAAAAGGAAGAATGCACCTACTTCAGGTTGTATTCCGTACCTAGCAAGTCATGACTGTCTTTGGAAGTTGCTAACAAAGTTACAGTACCTCTCGGTAATTTCTGGCATGTTCTAACCCATGTGAAGTTCCGCGTTTCAGTAGGAGGCATACTGGAAACTACATTTTATTTTATCTTACTATTCAAAAAGAAGGCAAATCCGACCCACATACATGGCTTAGATTCCAGAACAATGCAATCTGAAACGCAGCCATTTTTTCTGGAAGCGTGTGCATGAATGGGGTGTTGATCACCTTCGCTCATTCATGCTTGTCCACCTTTTTGCCCAGCATTCTATCCCTCTAATAAAATCTCCATCACCTCCTTCAATATTCTGATGGGCAGGGAGGGAGTCAGGAAAGCTGCAATTAACTACTTACTTCAGCCTCCTCTTTAATCCTAGCCCGGTTAGGGTGGGAGGCCAGCCATCAGCAGGCATCATAGTTAGTTAGACACTCTCATCATTAATGAGACTACACCATGATTAATAAGCCATAATTAATCCCCACTCCCCCTCCATCTCTTCTTGTTGACAGCAATTAGGGGTACAACATGATGGGAGTGAAAAAAACCTCTTGAGGTAACTTCGTGAGGGATATGGCAGATGGGTTTGAGGAATGCACATACACTTTCTATATAAAATCAACTTATTTCTACAATGTGTTCTCTGGTGATAGAGAAAGTGTCTTCCAAATGTAATGCTTTATAAGCACAAAAGAAGGTATGATAGGCTTAATCTTGGCAAGCAAGTCAAACCATCTGATGACGTATAAGGATTTCCTCTTTTTTCCTCTATCCATCTTTCTTGCAAATTCATAGAATTCTTTCCATGAAAATGGAAATACATTTTAATCCCCCCCCCCCCTCCAGAAATCAGCTAACGGCAGTTTCATGCAATGAAAAGCAATTTTGGACTGACTCACTTTTCAATGGTTTGCGTTATTGAAGATTTAAAATGGATATTCTTTTACCACCCTTGCCAGAAGTGGCCATTTTGAAATTAGAGCAAAGTCACTTTAAGTGATTTATAATGTCACAAGTGGAACCTAGGTTGTCTCTGTGATATTTTTGTTCGGAATAATGAGAAAGAAATTAGTTTGGCAGTCGGAATGTTGCACTGTTATAATTACAAGAAGGTGCTTCATCAGATTTATGTCACCAACAAACCCATAAACTGACGTCAGTCAGGGTTTGGTCCAAACAATTACATTGACAAAAAGTGGTAGGATCATAATCTCATGCATAGACACAATTTTTCAAATAGTCAGCAAGTCCATTCCCCACTTGTACTGACACAGGCCTTACACTAACCATTCCATTTACAGGTGAAGAGAGATAAGGCAGATTATATGCTTTGGTAATCCACAGATCATACCCAAAGAATGATCTGTGTCATCTGATAAATGCAAAGGGTTGCGGCTGTACTTATAAATGTTTCCTATTTACGTCAACAAAACTCCTCAATTGGCAACTAATAACCACCCCGCATCTCACTGGGGGATTTTAAACAACACTGTCTCCCATCTCATACATTTTGTATGTAAGGCAGGAGATTTCTCTGTGAAATAGCTGACGTGATTGGTCATTGTTAGAAGTGCAATTTTAATAGTATAGACTGAGAACTGGAAACCTTACCTTTGCAGCCAACTTTCAGACATATAAAAGTGTACCTCCTACAAAGAGTCATCAGTCGTCTATGTAGCGTTTAATCCATGTTATGAGACAGCACTAGTGGGTTTATGGATTAATAATCCACGACCGCGCATAAACCCACGAGTGCTGTCTCATAACATGGATTAATGCGTTTATCTAACATATTCATCCATTATGTATGAATTTCTTACCTTATAACCCCAGAATTAATCCATGAGAAGACATTTTGTGTGTGCATGCGATCCGCTCAGTTTGCCAAGCCGTCTTGGCCATGTTGTGAATCTGTCCGACATACCTCCACCTTTACACACATTTTTCGGGTATAATCCAAGCATGTCAAGTCCTGTTCTTCTAGCACCGCCAACTATATGATCTCTAGTTGGTGTTCGCCTACATTTTGTATCCATTTTCTTATAAATAAATAAGAATCCATTGATTTTCCATAGCGATCCAACATACACGGCCCGGTACACGGCCATTGCGTCTTGTTTACGAAGCGGGTAGGTGCCCGGATGTAAGAACTAGGTCAGCCTCGCGTCGAACAAGGAATGGTCGGACGGGGCAGGTCCCGACTCGTATCGCTGTGGAAAATCAATGGATTCTTATTTATTTCGAACAAAATGGCGAAATTAGGCATGGCATATTCATCTAGGATATCTACGGATGTTTCTCTGTTAATAACTCCAACTGGCACCATTGAATTCTATGCTAACGAGGTGTGTAAACATCAGGTATGTTGGAAATTTTTTTCAAATACTCCATGGGCATTGGCTTCTATCACCGGTCAGCTTGGTATAGTGGACAGCGAGCTCACCTCCTGCCACAGCGGCTGGGGATCGATTCCCCGTTGAACCCTGAACGGTTTTAACTGGAAACGTATGGAGGAGTTGACTTTGTATACTCCTCCAATTTATTAACATGTCCAGATTGAAACTAGCAGCTTCTTGAAGACGAAGAAAAGGTCTCAGAGTAGGGTTATAGCTTGATAACGCACGGGGGTTATGACCAAAAAGGCACTGTAGAGGCCAGAATCGTGAGATAATGTTACCTACTTCTTTATCAAAATGTGGAAGGGGAGTCTGTTATGGAATAAGCCATATTCTTGTGCTCAAGAAAAAAAGAACATAAAAAGTTGGGTATGATGACATTTTGCTTAATAGATTCCTTAATAATAATCCGATTTTCATTCTGTAAAATCTGGCATGAAGCTCATAATATTCTACATATTCTAACGACCTAAACCTATGACCATATATAGACTGGGCCATATATAGGGGTCAAAGCAGCCACTTTTAAGCGACCACCTTTAAGAGACTACTTTAAGAGACCACTTTTAGGCGACCACTTCTATCTTGTATTTATTTTTAGCGAGTTAGTCTGTCTCTGTGCGACTGTGGTAACTCCCGATCCTTTGAATCTGTGTAGATAGGCCATATCCAGGGATAAGCCCTTTCACACCAAGAGAATTCATGCAGTCAATTGTAGTACTAACCAGCAATATAATATATGTGGCCAGGTGAGGAAGAACATGCCTCCTGGGGGGAAATGGCTGTTTAACGTTTATCTTGAGATATCTTGAGCTAAAATATCCCCGGCAGTTTTCCTGTAATTGCTTGTCAAACATAGATTGGTGTGTACAACTGAAAATGGGAAATAAGCTCTAAATGCATTATATCCTAACATAAACAATAATAATGCAAAAAATACAGTTTTGTGGAAAATAACCAAAGGAATGTGATGTTTTTGTCATAAAATTGGTTCTAGAGGGAATTTTTTAGCTCTGTTTTCGGTTCTGGGTTCCTGAAGGATTTTCAAAAAAAAATTTGGGCAAAAATTCCTAATTAGAATAGGGGAGTGGTTTCCATGGCAATCAGAAATTGCCTTATCTACCAATTTTCTATGTTTCCATGGCAACCAACGTTCCAAAAATGGAACATTTTCAGTGGAGATGGAATGATTTTAAGCATACCACTGGATTCCTTATAAAAAATTGGTCTAAAGCTATTTTAGCATATTTGTCAGTGTTTTACCCATATACTGCCCCCTGGTGGCCAAAACCAGTACTAAAAGTCCCCCCCAGAGGCACATTCTCCCCCATTGGGCCACATATGTGGTGCCTGATGAACTGAGACAAAACAGCTGTAAACAAAAAAGCTGGAATCAACTGCTTTCTCTAAATGGAAGCAATCAAATTGCTTTTACCCTTGTGACCAGTCATTAGCAACCTGCCCAAAGCACCTAGAACCTGGTCTTGATTCTGCATTAAGGCTTAACCGAGTGATCTCAACCTGCTGTACCTCTGATAAAATCCTTGTCACAACCAGACATGCATTCAGCAGTGGTAAATGACTTACTTCAGCTTCCACATCAAGCCCAGTATAGTAAGTAGTGGGGTGGCTGGCTTTCACTCGTTGTCATAGTTAGTTAACGCTCACAATTAATGACACTACACCTTGATTAATCGACCACAATTCATGCCCTAGCCTTGGCATTGTGGTCGGTCGCTGTTAATATATAATTGGAGTGATAAAATACCTTCATCTAGAAGCTTGTGCTTTGCGTATGAAGGATTAAACAAAGGCTATGTGAACACCGCATCCAGTGCTTGAGAAAATATTGTGTTTGAAGAAGGTGTTGGAGTGATAGCTCGCTTATAGTGGGCGTTTGAAGCACAAAGGCATTAAGATATACCTTTTGGGGACAGGGCAAAATATAGGATAGCATTTTGCAATGCAAGTAACCCTTTTAGGCACCTTCTGATACTAACCTCATGTTTTCATCGAGGGTTATCACTGTCAATGGTTAAGCCTATGGAGAATGCATCCATTATCGCTCGTATGTTTCATTGGTGAATAACTCCTCTCTTGGCGAGTTAAGCATTGCAAAACAGCAGCAGGTCTTGAATAAGGATCTATATTAACCATAAAAAGGCATGAGACAGTGTAATTCTCCTCCATTTTGTTATAATCACTCGTCCTGCTGTCTGCCATTTTGCATTTTGGTTCTATCTGTGCATGCCTGACCCAATTTCCATGGGGATTTGGGTCAATTTGCACCACCATGGGCTTTGTGATGCGAATTAACAACAGGGCGAACACATAACTTTTTATCTTTTTAATAAAACATATCGATTCAAATGATATCCTCTTGCCATACTTTATCATAATTTTATATAATAACACTGAATAATTTAAAAAGAAAATTGATATCCGCCATGTTTGTACCTAGATTACGACATCTCGCATGCATGCATGAGACGATTGGTGGCAAATTCATCAATGTTGGATCAATTTTTTTTTTACCCAGAATTCAATGATGGAGGCGGTGCCTCCCACAGAGACTGCAGATTACGTGAATAATTACTTTGCCACTATTGGCAGCAAGTTATATGAACTCATCGTACATAACAGGCCCGTACCAGATGATATCCTGAATGAAGACGTTCTGGATTATGACAACCTTGAAGACATAGGCGACCTTAACGTAGGCACGCTTATAAACCGAGAGGAGGTCCTGAAACTCGTGCAAAAAAATCACAGTAGACAAGTCATCAGGGATCCCTGACCTAAGTAGTAGAGTGCTGAAACATGCATTCCTACTTCTAACTGACCACCTAGTAATGATGTTCCAAAACTCAGTAGAACAAGGCATCTTCCCCGACGCATGGTCTTCAGGCTTACTTGTCCCAATTCCAAAGAAAGGGGACTTGACAAACATAAAAAATTGGAGGCCCATTACCTTGCTGCCCCTGCCGGGAAAGCTTCTGGAGAAGATTATACATAAAGTGATTTATAATCACCTAGAAACAAATGACTTCCTGTATAAACACCAGTTTGGCTTCTGGAAAGGGAGAGGTACTTCAGACGCAGTCATGGAAGTTGTTGAGGACCTGTATGTAGCACGAGACGAGGGTAAAACTACCTTAGCATGTTTTGTCGACTACTCAAAAGCGTTCTACAGCATAGATCACTCCCTACTAAAAGCAAAGGTAAACAACCTCCAAATCCATAAAAAGATCAAAATTTGGATCAGGAGCTACCTCGACCGATGCCAACACTGTACCATCGCTAACGGAACAAGATCAAATCAAGCTGAAGTGAAATTCGGGGTGCCACAGGGGTCAATCCTCGGTCCATTATTATTCGTACTCTTTATAAATGACCTCTGTGACACCCTGACCTACACTAAGCCAGTACTTTATGCTGATGATTTTGTGATGTACATCAGTGGGTATGACTATGATGAACTGGTGAGAAGAATGGAAATGGACATTACTGCCCTTTATAACTGGTGCCAATTAAAGCGTATGACGGTCAATAAGGAAAAAACCATGATGATGACTCTTGGTAGAAAACACAGGCTAGACAGACAACCACCGCCCTTAATCAAAATGGGTATCGAAGTTCTACCGACTACATCACAATACTGTTACTTAGGGGTTGAGTTGGACAGTACGATGACAATACAGGCCCACATGACAAAAATAAAGAAAAGCTTCGGAAATAAACTGTACAAACTAGGTAAACTACGAAAATTCCTGAGTGAGGAAGACAGCCTGACTGTCTACAAAACAGCCATTCTGCCTATGATAGATTACTGTAGTTTCTATTCAGGTAGTGCTACGCCAACGGAATTACAAAACTGCAGAGGCTCCAAAACCATGGCATACGACTCTGCTGCAAACTATGCATATGTGGAAATAGCATCCAAAATATGCATGCAGCAACAGGCATAAAAATGCTAGAAGAGCGAAGACGAATACAGCTGTTAACCATTATGTGGAAGAGGTCTCAAGAAAATGACCGCCTGTTGATACGTGATGTAAGAACAAGGGGTGATAGAAAAATCAGATTCCGCACACGATGTGCCAATACCAGCTTCTACCAGCGTGGCCCCTTCTATAGGGGTGTAAAACTATGGGACTCACAACCAGAACACTTTCAGCGTGCTGATAGTCTAACTGCCTTTAAAAGACTGATTGTCGGCTAATTAATTAATTATCATCATCGTTATAATTTTATAATTAGTATGAGTGAATCAAGAACCTCAGTAATGCATGCCTATATATCCTACTTCAGAGAGCCTTCAGAGTAATCTAGTCAGTAGCACTCAACATGACTGCTCCCATATAAAGTGCATGGTTATCATCATGACAGCCTATCACATACCTCTGTACTCTAATTACTTTTCTAAATTCCATATTGATACATATACCCTGGCCAGGTCTTAATTCAAACCTATCTTCCGCCTAACTCGGCCAATGTGTGCGGAAGAACGCCATTGTTAGGGCGATTCCGTGCAATAAATGTAAATCAATCAATCAATCAATCAATGATTCGCACCACCTCTGTCCAAAAACGCAGGAATGTTGACTAATCGCACCTCCTATGGGGCCTTGACCATTGTAAACGAAAAGCGTCTTAACTGCTATGGAGAATAATGGACCCCTACCCTTACCTGTTTTGATAAAGATTCTAGCTAATCTGCTGCAGATAAGAATACAATCTCTCTCTCAAGGTAAGCCTAACATATTTAGCTATTATTCTATTAGCAAGATTAGAAAAAAATGTTTGATATGACCCTTCTTTTGCCAAAAAGAAGTTGGTTTTTCTCATCTTTTTTTTTCAACTGGAAGTACCTACTGAAAATGACCTAGTTTTTACCCGGCTATTATAACTCCTTTCGGGTTAATAATCAATTGCCCACTCATTAGATTCCTCATTTCCTTGACAGAGGAGTGTTATATTTCAATGGCTACAGGAAACCAATAGGGAACTTAGATTAAGTGAAGTCTCAAGTTGAATGAAAAGGGATTCTGTAGTTACTAGCCCTAACGAGGACGTTTAATTCTGCAAATTATCCAACAGTGTCTTAAGTACAACGATTTCCAAAGGCTGGGAGGGGAAATTAGCTAAATTGGATTTGTGAATTTACAACACGAGGGTTTGCTATGGATCATTGCCTAAACTGTTCATAAACAAGAACGAATCGCCTTGAGGGATTTCCTGCTTTCACTCTGTCTATCCCTCTCACAAATCTTAGGAATAACGCCGATAATGGAATCGTATTCTAATTCCTCAACAGGAAATGATCGTTCAACTGCTTCCTGCTAAATGGTAGTCTTTTTTTAAACTTTATTGTTTGATATAATTAGGACGGCACTGCTTTGAAAGCCAACCCTATACAGTGGCAATCCTAAAATATGTATCTGGCCAATCCCTTTCTGTACTACCCTACCCCATATCACTGAATCACTCCAAAATATGCACTGGCGTCTTTTTTTGTCCCATCACTAGCCTAATGTAAAGAAGTCATCTCATGCAAACGAGCGTTAATTACAGCCTTCTGGGTTGTATATACGCGATAGATTGATCATAACGATATATTACACGGAAACCTGCATTATAATTCATTGTGATTAGATTGAGATTATAAAACGCTATCTGGTACGAGTGGATACTTGTAGATATATCTACTATGGCATGGGAATGCTTCAGTTTCATATCCAGCAAACAAAACTTTGACTCTTGTGGTGGTCTTTTAAAATTCCTTTGCATACACGCACAGTCATCAGACATACTGGGTACATACTTAAGGGGACCAACCAGAAATTGCACAATTAACTATGTATTGTTGGAGTTGACATCACAAAGCTGCAGTAGTTCCATCAATTTGCATTTACATCAATAGTAAACGTTGAATGGCCTCTGCTTTACTATGCCTCTTTAAACCTGTATTGTCGATGTTTTCAGTGGACATTTTTAGGATTAACATCGACTGTAACAAACATACTTTCCTGATAGCTGTTCTACCCCATAGTTAGATCGACTATAATACACCCTTTTAAAAGCATCTGAACTATATTCCTCATCCTCTGTCCTCTCATGTTGCTCCCTCTCTGTACAGCACAACAATTGATTAATGCACACTACAGTTGGAACATCGATGTCTTACATACAAGCAACATTGAGAGTAACGACGTGCATGCACTAGTTAAAGGTTTCCAGTGTCTGGCTTTATTTAAAGCAGACACCAGCATTTCACTGTGAAGACAGAAATAGCTATGAATGAAAAAGACATGCTTATAGAAAAAAAGACCCTTTTGGTGGAGACAATGACATGCCTATTGTTGAGAAGATGTAAGAGTGAGGAAAAACCTCACTTCCCCTCTTAGTGGTAAAGGAGGAGGGAAAATTGACAGGCGTTCTATTGTTGGAAGTTCTCATCAAGTAATTGTCGGCTTCATGGTGACAAGAGGGATAAAGTCCACCAGAGACTATCACTCTTAATGAGGGGCTGAGATATGCCCCTCTAGGTGTCCCAATGGTTGGACCACTTGGATATGCTTCTTTTAACTAGGCTCAAAATTTGTAGATATCTATGGATCTAGATTTATCAAAATACACCCAGGCACACGGTTATATTATAGCCATAAATCCATTCATCTTTAGTGGACATCACATGTAATGGGATGAAATACAGGAGTAGTTGGTCATTTAGCATAAATCCTTACCAAAAGTGACATCAAACAGTCTAGACCATGTCCTCTTTCACTCATGTCCCGATCGAAAAAATAGCACAATGGTCTTCAATATATCAGTAGTAATTGCCCAGACACTATATATAGGCAAGCTTAAAGTGGGGGAGGCCATAGACCTCTATGACATTCCCTTTCTTCTGGCAAGGGGCAGTAAAACACAAGAGGATTAAGAGTTTCAAATGAAATACTCTACTCTCTTTCCATTTCAGAGAGTTCAGTTCCATATAGAACTTTTCATCCTTACCAATACAATTTCATCCCTGCCACACTTCAAATAGGCTGAGGTCAATAAAAGGCTTTACCCTCTCTCTGTTTCCGTTTGCCTATGGTAACCTCTGATCCCATGTTGTGGTACAGGAGGCTCTGTGCTACCGACAAATCTCCCTGGGACTAAGCCCCTTCAGACATGGAGAACGATCCAATCTGTGTTGGCCTCTCACACAGGTTAATTTCCCCCTGTGGTAGGGCACATCTTGTATGGACAATCTGTTTTTATATCGCCTTCCCCAACCTCTCTCCCTTCTTCCAAAACACTGTCAGCACTCAGTGGGGAAATTAAAGGAGTGATGGCCAGCTGGGTGGGCGGTAACTTAATGGGAAGTGTTAATGCTGGGAGGGCACTTCTGATAGACCTGCAGTTGACTGGTTTTCAACTTGGGACCATCCCCTTTCCCTACACGGCGAGAACTAAATAGGTAGCCACTTGAACACACAGATCTATACAAGAAGAAAATTGTCCAACTGCCTCACCTTACTGTAAAATATAGTCAAATCCCCTCTGACTTTTCTTGCAGGCCACTAGGTTTCTGCATGCAGTCTGGGAAGAATCAGTATGTATACGTTGCTCGGGATTCCGGGATCAAACGTATTTAAAGGATAGCCACAGCTTCAAATAAGGGATATCAACAACCCAGAAAGGCCTGTCTCTCTGCTTCTACCCTCAGTACCTCTCAACCTCCCCTCTCCTGGTCTCTACCCATCCACCCCATACAGGGAGAGGTGAATATGCCACCATCTACCTGGTCCTTTAACCACTTATGCCTACATCAGAATCAAAGTGTTCCCAGTCTCACCTTATCATCCTAAAGGTCCCCCACCTAGCCATACCTTAACCACCTCCCCTCTTGGTCCCCATCATGTCATGTTTCTATAGAGAGACTTGTATGCCCACTCCCACCTCACCCTTTACTACCACCTGAGCTTTACTAACATCAAAGTGCTCAGATCTGCTTTCTGCTCAGTAGGAGCTGCTCTTAACGCTATAGGAAGCGGCCCTATGAGCTGCTCAGTGAGGTCTTCCTGCTGAGAGAGGCCGCTCCCGACTTAAGTGGTCAATCAGACCTGGTAAGGCACCAGGTCCGGTGCGGTGAGCTGCTCCTAGCCTGATCACACCAAGGTGAAATTGGGGGTAGGCGAGAGTGGAAGCTATAGGAAGGTAGCAGAGGGGGAAGGTGTCTGAATGAGGGGGTGGGTGGTCAGATGACCGAAAGAACTGGACGAAGATAGGGTGTTAAGAAACCGAGAGTATTGGGTAGAATGGGAAAAAAGAACCTGTTTGCATCAAGACATAGTGTTGATGATTATATGGTGAGAGTTGTGATATCAACAGCACAACATGTATGCATGTATAAGGCATGGCAAGTAGTACCTAGCTCGGCATGTCCCACACATGGATTTCAATAAATATCTTGTCTAACATCAAATCATCTTCAAAAATCAGTATATATTCACTAGGCCTATGATAAGTTGATGATAGTTTTATTTAGATTTAGGATGTTATGTAGCTTTTTTCTTTTAGGTGTGCCAACTGCGGTTTTATGTATGTTGAATACACGTAGTTAAGGAAGATTATATCGTCTGCCCATTTCCTTAATTCCTTGATCATTTCCGCCTAGAAACTTTGATTGGCTAGCTGTAGTCCTGAAGAATGGCGAACAGTTGGAATCAGCGAAATGCTGAAATAACCTGTGTTTTCATCTTGCGGTATATGTCATGCCGAGAAGTCCCCATGATGGATGCAAAATGTATTAACTCACATTGAATTGAAGCATGGACTTACAGATGTACTAGAATAACAGAACTAGGAAACTAAGCGTGTGAGAAATTAATTGCGCGGACCTGGCAGTAAGCAGGTGGGATGGGAGCAGCTGGTAGCAGCTAAGGGAGTGGGTACTTAAAGCGCCCTTAGGGTGTGTGACCAAAGACGCCAGGATCAGACCCTGGCATTGATCCTCTCAGCCCTTAGTGTGACCACAACCACCCCCTATCCTACCCTACACCAACCTGTCAACTCCTTACTGCTTCCATATATACTGGATCATGGATCTGCTGGTGAGGACGACTTACGTCTGCACATAGATCTGGCCTCAAGTAGGAGACCATCCAACTTCACATCAACCATGATTAGAATATAAAACATGACATTGAAATTCGATGTAGAAGCTATAAGCCCTCCCCCTGGTAATACTGGTGGGTATGTGAGATAACATGTACTGTGAGGGGATCATGAACAGATAAGATCAGAGGTGTATAAAGAGGATGAGGACGCTATGCACTATAAGGGATACACATCAATAGTAGATATTCTCACTACTCTACTACAATATCCATTATTTCTTAAGATAGCTGCTGACGAGACACCAGAAGTGGAGTGTGCAACAAATGCTGTACTCTGTATACCAACATCAACACCCCCCTCCAACAACTACGCACTTATCACCCACAGAATATCCCCTACCACTACCCCTCTGGTCTACCCTCAGATCAGGATTACCCAACTGATCCCCTATAAGAGCCCCTTTCCCTGATCCTACCCACATATAAAGGGGCCCTAAATGATCCCTTAACTTTGCCAAGTCCTTAAGCAAGTACCAAGAGAAGTTCTGAATATATCTTCCATTCATCTTATCGACGTTTAGGGGTGAAGATTATGTACACCTAATGGTCTTTCAGAAGTTATGTTACGTTCTTTCCTTGGCAATAACCATTACTAACGAATTGTACATGGTCCTGTACGTGGTCCAAGAACACGATCTATTTGTTAAACCCCGCTTGAAAAAAAAAGAATTCATATATATATTTTGTAGTGATGTACAAAATAGAATGTTAGTCATTCTCTACAGAAGACAATGTGGTGGTTAGTCATAGTTTAAAGTATTTTCATTGAAATGTCAGAGGCGTAGGAAGCAAATCTTCATTGGGGGGGCCCGGCGAGGGCACCATCGCGACTACCTTGAATTGTAGGCTGATGCGTGATGGCGTCTATATATGTGTATTTAGAATTCATATAGAAAAGTGATTTTTGGTACATTTTGGATCTGACTTTAGGCTCAGACCCCCATTCTCCCTATGACATCACCATAATAATCTAATTTGAGATGTAAAGTTTTAGCTTCTTTTCCATTGTGTTTATGAGTTCTTGGAAAATATTGGGGGGGGGGGCCCAGACATACTCAGGCCCCACCTCCTTCATGATTGGGGGGGCCCAGGCCCCCCTGGCCCCCCCTTTTCCTACGCCCCTGAATGTAGATTACTATCACAAGGAAAACCTTGGTTAGAATTCCTCAGAATTTGGATTGACTCTATTGCTGCTGGACTGGAGTTGAGTTGAACAGGTGGAGTGGAAATGGTGTGAACAAACCAAGCCCCAGACGCCTGTTGTGCCTCTAGCGGATCTGACAGGATATAGCGTCCTGTTAGTGACGTCACTAAGAAGGTGCCGTGTGCAAAGTGGGCTATTTTTATTTCTTTAGGTGGCAGGTGCCTTTTGGAAAAGGGGCTACTACAGCTAGGTGTTTTCTAAATGCCAACCTTACTAGTAGACCTTCAGGGCAAGGACATATCTACCACTTACAAATAGAGCTGTAGATATCTGCATTTACTTTATCTGGCTTTTTAATAGTCCAGTCCCAAATACAAGAAGACTACTTGTTTGACATCACTATCGGAATATGGATATTAATTTTTTTTATCAAGATAGGAATAAATGAAAAGGATGCACTTTGCGCCTGAGGAAATTGACAGTTGCGATAAGCTAATGCGTCAGTATTTTTCTTCCTAAAAGTGCTGCAATTGCGTACAATATGCACAGTCATGATAGACTGGAAAAATATGAATTTCAAACTAGAATGTGACGTGGTGCAACCCAGCCTGGCATTAATTCAATGTATTAATGGCAACGGCTGGGGAGGGTATATAATATACGCTACAGGGAAGACCGGTAAAAATCCCTACTTCAGAATGTGACATTGATTGTCATAAAGTGGAGATCGCTGTATAGAGCAGCAGTAAATAAGAGTTTTGCAGGAAGGCGGAAAAGCTGTTCTTAACCATTTAAAGGCGGTCCAATGCTTTGTTACGGAACTATACGTCCATTTGATGTCACGAATGAAGCCCTGATATGTTTAGAACCTAGATAGTTTATAAGGCTAGAAAAATGTGTTTGTTTCAGGTAACATGCTGAGAAATATCAGGTTGTGTAGGTCGATCCTTTTAAATGCTGCAGAGAGGTAGGACATGCCGCCACGACCAAGGTGTTACTGAAATGACCCAAAAACATGCCAAAATTTCAAAATTTAAGACAGAATTTTTGGTGGGTCCTGTTTTGGTAGTAGTTGTCAGGTAGGGTCGGGTTGCCTGAAACAATTTGGGCTAAGCAAAATCTACCATCAATGCATCCAGCTGACTGTATGGGATTGATACTAATCCGAAGGTTCGGTATGATGCACCAATGAATCGATAGACAGATGCTCTATAGATGCATCCTGACGAAAAAAGCACAGAAAGCTCGAGGTATCAAGTGGCCTAAAAAGAGTTAATGTCAAACGCAGACACTTAGGGAGTGATCATTTTTTAACAACAGGGGGGGGGCGGTGGGTTTGAGGGGGAGGTCAGAATTTTTTCAACCCCTTGACCGGGGGGGGGTCAGAATTTTTTCAATACCTCTGATGGGGGGGTCAAAATAATTTCACCTGTTTTCAGTGGAAAACCCCGCGCGTTACTGTAGGCTAAAAGGGGAAGTTCGCGCGCGATTTTTGTCCCTTATGGGGGGGGCCGAAAAAATTTTACCCCCTTGAGAGGGGGGGGTCGAAATTTTTTTCGCGTGTCTGCGCGCAAACCCACCAGCCCCCCCCCCCTCTTGTTAAAAAATGATCACTCCCTTAGTATGTGATGTGCTTAAGGGGCTCGGCCCATGTCGGCCTAAGATCGTAAACTAAACCCGACCTAAGGGTGCGGCTTTAATGGGGCTTAGTCCACACACAATAAACACTGATAGATTGGGACAGGTTAGCCCCCATGTCCATCGAAATCACATATTTAACTTTTTTTAATTGAAGTGTACTCAAGTCCTCAAGTACCGATGGCTAGATACTTAATCCTATTCGGTCTCCCGGATGCAGTATCATCAAGGAAATAAAGAGACAGGCATCCTGCATTGCAATGAAAAGCAATTAGCTTGAATCCTCTCTTAAATTTGATTACCTTTTCTAAAGATGTGGCCACACTACAGAAGACTTACAACATTAAGCTTCATTTCTAATCATTACAGCTTCTTACTCTGCCTTCGCTCCCTGCATGTACGATCCTACTTAGCACATGTTTCCAAAACTTCATATAGTCAGATGTAACCTCAATAAATGTTTTGATCTGAATCTTTATGTTTTGTTTTCTAACCGGTCATGCAAGAATGGAATCTTTGTCGGCTCAGCACAGCCTGTGGATCAGGTGTTATAAAATAGACGTGCTGACATTTAAATTGACTGCTCACCTTCTCCAGCCTCTACCTTTATTGGGAACAGACCATTGTAACTTAGGTAACTTTAACCGAGATCTGGTTCAAACATCCAAACCATCAATAAGACATCAGGTAGGCCTACGTATTTTCCTCTTTCATAATGTCTTTCAAATGATAACTTGGGTGGTTTAGTGAGTTTCAGCTTTTAAATATCCTGGATATGGTGGGCAATCTTATTTGGAACAAGACTAACTTTCTTCATATTTCGTAATGTCTTCAAATCCCATAAATGCAATGAGACTTTCCTTTTAAGATTTCCTATTCTATTTTTTTGTCTATATTGGTAGTCTGTATATCTGTACCTACATTGTATACCCTATACAATAAGCTTTATAGCCTCTAGGTTGACAATACCTATCTTTATGGTAAAACAGTAGAAATATCATATGAAAACATTTACATGAGTCTTTGTGATAAACCGATGTTGTTATACAGCAGGAAAGAATAATGCCGTATTTTTGGCAGTTTCGAGATCCTTCGCCCCAACCTCGCCTACCTCTGCAAAGCCCCCAAAAGACTGATATACTCCAAATGGATCAATACTGCCATTACACACACAAAATGACCAATAAGTGCTCCTTCTGAGACTGCCACCACTGGCCACTCTGCGCCCTGTGATGTATTGGCTGGGGCAGACATAGGGGAGGGCGAGGGCTAACAACTGACCAAAAACGGACACTGCAATAGGTCTGCAGTCGAGCACAGCAGTCCCCCAGAAAGGGCTGTCCGCAGCACGCACAGAATACAAAACACCTCTATTATCGCCCAGGGACCCCCAGTATGGTCAGCGCCAGATTGGCTGGGGCAACATGAGGGGTCAAAGAGAGGGGGAGGGTGGAAGGCCTGGACATGAAGGACAGTGGTACTGGTAGTTGTAAAGACGATATATAATTCAGAGGGGGACTGGATGCTTTGTGGTAAATGGTTAAGGGATAGGCATAGAAAGGTATACGGTTGCCTAGTTTTAATATGACCTGATCTTGTCACCAAATCTTGTTGCGGAAAATGAAATGAGTTTGGGCAACGGTTTACTATTGTCATTTCACACCTGACCTAAATACATAAATGAATACATTGCAGTGTAAATTTACACTGCTACGTGCCCCGTTCGATTATATCCATGTCATTTAGAGATATATTCGAAAAGAAAAGAATAATAATAAAAAGGCTGTACAGGTGTATCATTTCCGCAAATGTTCCTTGAACACATTTTCTATTCTGCGGTAAGTAAAGAACAATAGGTTGGCACCCATGGTTGGCAACATACAAAGTGCAAAGGAATTTACCATGGACTAAGGACAGACAAGATCTCGATACAGGACTGACGTGTGAACAGAGGGAGATGAGTAGAAAAAGTAAAGGGAAGACAGTGGTAAAAAAGGAAGCATTTTCAGGAAACCGCAGCGCTAGATAACAGAGTGGAATGGAATTTGTGGTAGGAACCTACCTTAAGACAGGGGGATACTCCTGTATGAGAGGGTGAAATTACTGCAAACCATGTAACTGGTCACTAGATGTATACACCATTGTAAGAGTAGGCAAGCTCCATCATGGATATCGTTGTCAAAATAAAAGCTACTGCTATGTTATTTATCTCCTAAGTATATATTGTTTATGGGATTAAAACTTCGAGCTAACAATGTCAATGGGTATTTACACAGATCTTCGCCTCATCCAATTTTTTCTGTATACTACTTAAGGTGTCCTCCCTATTAACATCGAACTTGGCTGTCCTCAATGTCCACTTTCTTTATACTGCTTACAGTGTCCTCCACAGTCATATTGAACTCTCAATATCCACTTTCAGTATAGAATACTCACAGTGTCCTGCCCACTTCATGTTGAACTTGGTCATCCTCAATGTCTACTTTCTCTATACATGTATACTACTCATATTATGATTGAACTTGCCCATCCTCAATGCCCACATTCCATATACTACTGAAAGTGTCCTCTCCAGTCATATGGAACCTGACCATTCTCAAAATCCACTTTCAGTTCACCACTTACAAAGTCCTGCCCACAGTATACTACTTACAGTGTCCTGCCTACAGTCCACTTTCTGCATACTACTTAGTGTCCTCAGCAGTCATATTGAACTTGGCCATCAATGCCCATTTGTGGTACACTACTCACCATTTGTGGTACACAGTCACATTGAACTCGGCCATCCTCAATATCCACTTTCAGTACACTACTTACAGTGTCCTGCCCACAGCCACATTGAACTTGGCCATCCTCAATATCCACTTTCAGTTTACTACTTACAGTGTCCTGCCCCAGCCACATTGAACTTGGCCATCCTCAATGTCCACTTTCAGTACACTACTTACAGTGTCCTGCCCACAGTCACATTGAACTTGGCCATCCTCAATGTCCACTTTCAGTTTACTACTTACAGTGTCCTGCCCCAGCCACATTGAACTTGGCCATCCTTAATGCCCACTTTCAGTACACTACTTACAGTGTCCTGCCCCAGCCACATTGAACTTGGCCATCCTCAATGTCCACTTTCAGTTTACTACTTACAGTGTCCTGCCCCAGCCACATTGAACTTGGCCATCCTTAATGCCCACTTTCAGTACACTACTTACAGTGTCCTGCCCCAGCCACATTGAACTTGGCCATCCTCAATGTCCACTTTCAGTACACTACTTACGTGTCCTGCCCCAGCCACATTGAACTTGGCCATCCTCAATGTCCACTTTCAGTACACTACTTACAGTGTCCTGCCCCAGCCACATTGAACTTGGCCATCCTCAATATCCACTTTCAGTTTACTACTTACAGTGTCCTGCCCCAGCCACATTGAACTTGGCCATCCTCAATGTCCACTTTCAGTACACTACTTACGTGTCCTGCCCACAGTCACATTGAACTTGGCCACCCTCAATGTCCACTTTCCGTATACTAGTGTAGGGGTTGTATATAGTGTTTGCTCCCTATTTCGAGAGGGCAGGTCGATCGGTGCGGTTGCCATGGCGAAAACGTCCTGGAGAAACCGGGAGTCGAACCCGGGACCCTCCAACCTGCAGGCGGAAGCTCTACCGCTGAGCTACTTCCCCGTCTGACATTCTCTACCTTCCAACTACACCTGGATTGGTATGACACACACTAGGGGAGCAGTGAAGACCAGGCAACCGGCTCCTGAGAGTCTGTCTACCGGGTAGAGGGATTTCCGGTCCCCTACACTACTTACAGTGTTCTGCACCAGGCACACTGAACTTGGCTATCCGCAATGGCCAGTTTCAGTATACTACTTACGGTGCCCTCCACAGTTACATTGAACTTGGCCACCCTCACAGTCCACTTTCTGTATACTATTTAAAGTATCTTCTCCAGTCATATTGAACTTGGCCATCCTCAATGTCCACTTTGCGGATACTACTTACAGTATGCATAGCAGTCATATTGAACTTAGCCACCCTAAACGCCCACTTTCGGTATACTACTTCAGTGGCTCCACGGTCACAGGCTTCACGGTCACGTGGAACTTGGCCGTCCTCAAAGTCTACTTTCTGTATACTTCCCGGTGACGTCGTCCTAAGTGTTCACCTTCCACATACTACTTACACTACGTCACACAGCCTGGGCTCTCGACATTTGAAGAGCTAGTAGGTTTGTCAGTCGCCTTTCAATCGTCCATGCCTTTTCAATACGGAAGAAAGGAATTTAACTGAAGAATAAGTGAATTCAAAGCTGCTTTCTACGGCCTGGATTAGGTTCTTTCTTTGCTCTGATTATAGTGATTTATCCTCTTTTATATTGTAAGATTTCTGTCTAACTGATCACTTCCCTGTGTGGAGGGGTTGAGCAGTGGTCCCGACTCACAACTCAACGCCGGCACACAGGGAGTGATCAGTGTTCTACTCTAGTTTCCAGGTCCTATTCAATCATAGCATGGAAATTAAGCACTATTTCTATGCACAGTATTGAGTAATACACTGTGGTTTGAGAACATTTCTACCACCGGGTGGGTGATCTGTCAGATCATCAGCCCAGTGCCTCATTCTGGTTAACAGAGGGATCACCCTGCCCAGCTCCAAACTGCTAGGGTAGAACTATAGCCCCTGGCAGTCTCTTATAACCTCCATTAAAGTAACTGCCCCTTAGTGTATGGGCAGGCACTCAATGCACTATAGCTGGTCTCTTAATGTGCTATAGAGTCTAGATTAATGATAAGATTAATGAAACCATAACCACATCCTCTAAAAGCTACCTTAACAGGGGGTATGGCCTCCTTCCATGCTGGGACCTCATATAGCAGCTCCTACCCCTTTAATACCTTGCCCACATCATCGACTATGGCGCAGTCTGTGGAGTGCTATTCATGTAGGAAACGAGCTTCAGCTTTCTCATAGTTTAATTGTATGCTTTGTATGCTTTGTTTAGAGTCAAATTATCCAGCAGTAGTTTCAAGTATCTTCTCATCTATAAAATGCATTAATTTGATGGTTCAAGACTGACAATATATTCGTTTTATGTGTTTCTTATTTTGAGATTAATTTCTCACGGTATTATCATTGCTCTGCATTAAGAGCTAAATATAAGGTAAGCTATGAGCATTGCTGATAATTCAAAAGACACCCTTAGGTTTTAGAATGGTGACTGCTGATTACACTACTGTTTTCTTAGTTGGACAACCTCATTTCACTTCAATCCAAGCGTCTTGTGTTTGACCCAATCCTCCAGCAAGGTCATATTTAGGCCTAAGTGGGGCTATAAAATGTGTACATGGGCATAATGTCATGGGCCAAATTTATATGGAGTGCAACAGAAACAATCGTTGGTTCTTGTCATGGATGCATGGAAACAATAATTCTGGTAAATCGATGGAAAAGCATTGGCACATTACTGATCCCAATTATACCTTTTTTATCTGGGCTATTATGTATAATTATTGTCACATCATTGAAGTACATCACAAAAGCCTTTCGCCAATATGGCCATCCAGCAAGGCAACCAGGCCCCAGTGGAGGGAGTTGTGCAAAGAGCTATGGCGATAGGGTCTAGGGTCCTCTACTCTATGGCCACATCAGCTTCTAAATGTGGGTCTGGCTCATCTGCTGGGATTAGAATATTGCCCTCTCCTACTGCCCCTCTCTGCCCTCTTCTCCATAACCCTCCAGCAGCCAATGTTTAGCTCCCACTTCGCCTTGTATTGGGTCTGCTCCAGAGGGTAGTGCCCAGCCACATGGCTCCCTGGGGTGCTTAATGGTGAGACTCCTCATTACCCCCTGTATTACCCATACAGGAGTACTGAGATGTATAGGGTAGGATGGGACTGGTATGGAGGAGCGACTCAGTATTGAGATGGTAATGAAGGTAGTGATGGAGATAGCTAGATGAGTGAGAGGATGCGTCTCAGATTCAGAATACGAGTTATAGTCATATACAGGAGGCTGATGATAGGAGTACATTGCTAGGCTAGTTTTGGGGCAGTCGGGCATATAGACCGTTGGCCATATCATTACTAAGTTAATGAATTTAGCAATTTTATCTGGATTCCCTGTTTGGACTTTCCTACATGACGAGTAGAATAGAACTACAAGTAATACTTAGGTTTGGTCGATCTGTCTATTACTGGATGTCTAAAATGTTAGGAGTGTTGAGGACAATCAATAATAATCATTATAAAGATATACGTCAGGAACTTAAAGCAGACAGCTATACTTATCATCGGTCTGGGTCAGAGTGGTTATTCCGTACAAATAGAAACCATGTAAACATGTGTTAAAGATTTGGCTTACGGTGACGATCTGGAGCATCGAGAGCGGCAGGGCATGGGTGGGTGGGTGGGGAAGGGTATCGTAGGGTGGAAGGGGGACACCGGGCTGGGAGGAAGTACTAGAGGGTAGGAGGCTCCCCCAAGCGGCTTTAAGAGGAAGCAGATTACCTCCCCAGACCACCCCCACCCACCTGACCCGTATGATTTTACTTATAAAACGCCATCTCTAAAATGTATATATGTTTTCCTTTCGCTCTGACTAATTTCTTGGCGATAAAGAAAGAAATGATAGGAAATAGAAAAGGATTGTCATTATGACATCAAAGGCTGACTTTATCATAGACATGGTTAGGACCGTTACTACCGGGGTAGTTGCCATTTGGAAACTGATGCTTATATCAATACAAAATCCTGCTAGATTGTTACCAAGACAGAATATATATATATATATATATATATATATATATATATATATATATATATATATATATATAAACAGACTTCTCCATAATGCTGATAATTGCTTAAAAGTCACTGCTTATTAGGAACTTCCATTCGTTCCTTTCTCAGTGATACGCCCCACACCTCTATCGAAAGGTCTACCTTCGATTCTGTGAGTGGTTTCACTCAATTCAGTTTTCTCACCCCACACTCTGAACAATCCAGCCTTCCACCAGACCACTTTCCCCTTGCTCTTGTTTCTACCCCTCCCCCTCCTCACACAACCTAACCCAATCATGACCGGAAATGCTTCAATTGCTTCAGACGGCGTTCGACCGGAGGTCCTATTCCGGAAGCCATTTTGGACGCCATTAGGTCGGGGCTAATCTCATTTTCCCGCTGAAACGCGTTTTAATCCGGGGTCTTACGCGCCAGCAAAGGCTTCAAAAGTTCTGTCTTTGTAGAGAAAAAATCCGGATTAGAAAAGTCCAAGACAAAGGAATAACCCGCCCTCCCTCATTAATCAAAATTGTGCACGAACCAGTTCTCTCCACTACAAATTACAAGCCGCATCAGAGCTAAAAATCAGATTATTTTCCTGTAAGTCGGACGGAATGAATTAAAATCAATCTTGTTTTTATAATGGTTTTAGAAGACGGAAAAGGGAAATGCCTCGCCTGACAGTGGTATTATTATTGAGACTTTTTCCTCCTTTTAGTTTGAGAGTGGGGGAGTTATGAGGTAGGCATTTATCAGTTTTAGTGCTGGTGCGCCTGTCTGAGAAACGACAGGGCCCTCATGAAAACACTTGTTCTTACACAGATAAGAGGACTGGGGAGGGGCGGGGGAGCTGGGAGATCAGATAAGAAATGGGGACATGTTCTGGTTGGGTAGAACCTAATCGGGCGTGTGTATAAAGAGGATGAGGACGATATGCACTATAAGGGATATACATCAATAGTGCTGTTGTTTTATTGCTCGTCCATTCCAGTGTTATGGAGTGTATTGTAGTGTGCATATTGAACAAGTAATCAATGGATAACTCATGACGCATGTGTGTTAGTGAAGGATAATGACACGAGGCCGTAGGCCGAGTGTTATTAGCCTTCGCTAACACACACAAGTCATGAGTTATCCATTGACTACTTATTTTATACCACGAAACCAATAAATAATCAATATAATACCAATAAATTCAAGTTGAAAACAAAAATTATTCCCCCTCCCCGGGACTCGATCGAAGCCAGCCATACTGTGTGTACAGGTATATACACCTTCTCGCCCGGCAGCGGACAGCGACAGCGCCCGTCTCGGCTAGGCTTGGCAGCGGCACACAGCAAAAAATAGTGTAATACACCTCGCCGCCCAGCAGTGGACAGCGACAGCGGCACACGGTGAAAAAAAGATTTCAATGCGTCTCGCTGTTATGTTTGTGTAGAATACACCTCATCACCCGGCAGCGGACAGCGACAGCGCACACGGCGAAAAAAGATGCGTCCGGGCCGGGATTTGAACCGTGTACCTCACGCGGCTGAGCGCAAAGCGCTAACCGCTAGACCACCGCGCCTTCTCCGTTCACTGCGTCTCGCGGTTATGTTTGTGTATAATACACCTCCTCGCCCGGCAGCGGACAGCGACAGCGCACACGGCTTTGTATCATATCGAGACCTGGTTCTAGCCGGCCACCATCAGTCAGTCCCTGTGGCGCAATGCATAGGGAGTTGGACTAGGGATCTGAGAGTTTAGGTTCGAGACTTGCCCTGGCCTTGAAAATTTCGTGTGTTTTAACATGTAACATATGACATGGGAGGACATGAGAGGTGTGCGGTTATCCTGGATAACAGCAAGCCTTACATGGATAACAGCACGCCTTACATGGATAACAGCACGCCTTACAAAATTGATGCTAAAGTATACAGGGTGTGCAATATCGACAGATATGTGTATGGGAATAGCCACGAAAAAGCACTGTGTACCCCAGAAATCGTGGTATAAACATAAATAATCATAGACTAATCGTTAAAATAGAGTGCCAAATGTGTTGATATGACCATGTTGTGTGCGCCATAGTTAAGATTGCAGACGTTGGGTGTCAAATTTTCTTCTAGACATATGGCCATCAAGTTGCAAGTCAAGTTTTAAAAGTGTTTATTTCTAGGTAAAAGTAGAGATCGCCATTTCGACGCTCCACCTAGGGGAACCATGTAAGGGTAGATCCCACAGATACCAAAGCAAGTAAGTACAATATGTTCATACAAAGAGTCCTTACACCAATTACAACCTTTAAGGTGCACTCTACCGGGGACTAGTAGGTAATTACTTGCTCCTTAAATAAAATAAAATTAAAATACCATAAAAGACAAGACTAGCCAAGGGCAAATACAAATACAAGACAGGGTGACTCAGTAGTACAGTGTTTTGGGTGCTAAGCCTTTTTAGGCATTTAACGAGTATAGTATACTGGTAGCAGGAAGGAAGGAACATTTGTACTCACACTACGGCCAGTGAAAGCAGACTAAATCCCTGATAGAGAAGACTGGGGTAGTCAGGGTTCCGGACTTCATAGAAATAAGTGACCAGTCGCTTCTTTACAGCCTTTTTGAAGTCATTTTTGTCTGCTAACCACCTGAGGGAGGGGTCTAATGAATTCCAGTGTAAATGCGCTTGATAAATGGGGTCGTTAATTAGACTAGCTATTTTGGGGGCTCCCTGCAGAATTTTAGGGGCTGAGGTTCGGCGAGTACCCAGTGAGGGGATGACCAAAGCTTGCCCACTAAAGACCAACTTAATGACAGGTGGTGAGTTGCATATAGTACCTGCGTAAATCGATGGGAAGCATCTTTGCCTCGAGATATGAGTAAAGCTGTTCATGGATGAACTTCTCAGCTATTTTCCCCGACACAAGGAGCAGAGATATAGGCCTAAGGTCAGTAGGGGAGGCAGGGTTGTTAGTTTTTGGTACAGGAGTTAAGGTGGCACGTTTCCATCTTTTAGGGAAAATATGCCATACTATGGATGTATTTATTACATGTGTAAATTCTTTGATTAAAATCATCAAACAATCCTGCAGGGGAATGCAGAAAATGGTTAGCACTTATTCCATACATGGACTACCATTGATTCATTTCAGTTCCCGTTTTCTCTGCTCTAAAATAACGACTTTATCACAGGGATGAAAGTGATTGAGAACACAAATTCCATCAAATGCTCAGTTAGAACTCCTTTGATTGTTGGGTGTGTAGGAGTGTATTGGGTTTTTAAAGGAATGTATTGTCTTTTCAGATTACATATTTCCTGAAATCAGGGAGACTTCCAGAGCTTTATTTATGTATCCTTTATTCTTTCTGCATATACACAGAGGAAGTGCAGGGATTCAGGCAATCATTTAAAAGAAGCATGCTCAATGTGTGACTCTTGAAGAACGTTATTTTCCCATTTGATCATTGCCTTGAATAATTCATATAAAACTGCCTCTGATAGTTCGTACTAGGTTCATGGCATTAGGATACACAAAAGCATAGAAATGAATAGTAAATCATGAAGTCACTTCTGCTGAATGTCACCATACCTCCTGAGAGTTCCATCCCTCATGTGACACTGTTATACACGATTGTACTGTTATCCACTGGGAACCAACCTCAACTCATTGTGCAGAGCCTATACTCAGTAATAATGCATAGAACTTTATCGAAAACAAGTTGATAATTCATCTCTTATTCATGGCCTTGGAATCTGCATTTCCTTTGGTGTATGGAAATAGAGCGCGGTACATTTATAATCCATGTTCCAGTGACGGTTGATGGGGACGGGCCGTGGATAAACACGAGCTCATTTATGTCGGGGTATAACACGTGATGACGTATAGGGGTCGGTCGGTTATAGGAGACTTTACAGTTGCATAAAGGCGCACAAAGATCAATGCACTTTCAATATTGATTCTGTCCATATTTTCTATCAAATATACTTCGACCTCTTCTATTTCTGTAGTTTTCTCATTTGATCACTACCGGGTACTAGTAATGGTTGTTTTCAAGCTATATGGTACTCGTCTCGTTTAACTTATATTTGCTGATTTGATACCAATTTGCTGATTTGATTCCAATACTGTCTTTATCAAATTCCTCATTTACACTACAGTGACATCCGGCCTAACAAGCATTCAGATAGTTGACATACAGACATTTATAGATAGCAACTCAGGCGGAGTTAGGAGCTGGTAGTGCATTGTCAGGAGGGTAGAGCAGGAGGCTGGGTGTAGGGGAGAGGTCAGAATCGTGCCGTTTCTATTCACCTAGTCCTGTGCTACAGACGCCTGGTACGGCACCCAGTGGCCTTCTATGCAATCAATAGGAAGGGCTGAAGGAGGCGTGGCCTGGTTTGGTGTGTGTGTGTGGGGGGGGGGGGTAAAGCCCCAGTGTGCACAAAGAGACAAGGCGCGGGTCTGCGGTGGGAGGCATTGTCCGGGCTGAAGCCACTCCAG